>OY751111.1:2759983-5514967 GCA_963564075.1 Eupithecia subfuscata | reverse complement strand
AGACATTATTTTGGCCAAGTTTTTTCAGGCTATACTTGGCAAAGGGGAAAAACCTACAATTTCAGTGTTGGCTAAGTGCCAAATACGGCTTGGTCCTTGTGTGAATGCCACTCTTTAGAATGTTTTCATAAATAATTCTATGAGGCATTTTCATTGAGCTTGTAGACAAATGCTCGCTATGTTGGAACACATAAGCGAAAAAAAACACACCTACAAATTGTTATATTATTAAGGTAAAACTCAAAAGTAAAACTGCACTCAGCTTCGGGTGATAAAAACGCTGACATATTGGCTCTTGTTCTGTGACTTCACACCTCACATTTCCAACTCAAAGCGCTTCTGTTTATTCGTTGATTTTTCAATCAAAATAAAATTTGATACAAATAAATGAAAAACTAAAATTTTACCTTACAGAAAACATCGAACAACCGCGAAATAATACAAAATGGTATCCGCCAAAGCCTCATGACATGAGTCATGACAATACAAAGTGTGAAGTGTAACGTCACGTTCGCACTTGTCAATGACGGTGCGCTTAGAATTTTTGCAATTGAGGTATAAAATGTCTACGTTTCAATGATCAAGTTTCACAATAAAAACACGAAAAAATACAAAAATAAATATACATAATATTTCTTCATATATTTTTCTATCAATAGAGAATACCTACGGAAAAATAATTACCATTTTTGAAGTCACATGCATACAAATTTAGTTGGAAAGGGAATTCATTATTTATTTTCCTTTGTCCTAGGTCACAAGCCCGGTCCTCGTAGTAGAACTCACCCTGAACCATCTAGAAGGCACGCAGCTGAGAGCCCTAGGCCTCCTGAACGTGTTCGGGTTCAACGTGACGTACGCAGTGCGCGCGCCCGCGGATCCGCCCGGGCCCACCTCGTGCAGCGCCATCGAGTGCCGGCTACTGGGGCATTGCAATGCTAGGCAGGACTTTCAGTAAGTACCTCTAAGTTTGAAAATTCAGCCCGCTGTTTTGCGCGCGTGTTTGGGATAACTGTAGCCTGTATGATTATTTTAGCTGTCCAATTACAACTAGGCGAAGTACAAACATCCGTCCATCCAAATAGGTAAGTATTCAAACTTTTGCTTTTATAGTTTTCGTGCAAAGTGATACTCAGTAACCGAGGTTTTATCTGATGATCAGCGATTTGAAGTAAAGCGATTTGAACAGTGCGCGGAAGGACGCGGTACAGGCGCGACGCGAACCGCACTCACCCTGATGAAGTCCCTCGTTAAGGGATGAAACGTTGGTGTTCTTCCAACACAAAATAGGTTCATAGTTAACCCGCTTACATTCATAATGGATTTGAAGTAAGTTTAGGGTCAAAATAATTAAGGTTATTTTTACGTTTGCTAAAGGCTACTAGTTGTTGAAATGCATTGATATCTTATGTTTTAGCAATTTGATAATGCATTCAATTATTTTAATCAATTGTATTGAGAGTAGAAAAGTTAAATTCAAAAGTACCCACCTGCAACAAGCAACTGCTGTTACATAGCAATTATTAAAATTGTGCGTTTTCAATTCCTACCGCATAAAAACGCTAGCTGAAGGTTAATTTGAACAATTGAATAAAGCTCGGCTTACGTGAAATAACGTAATGCATTTCACGAGTATAATTTAATAGTAAATTTCAGAATCACCGTCAACATTTCGGAATTTTCGTGAAACTTATTAGCGAAATCTTGGGAACCCATTAAGGCAGTCAATAGAGCGTGAATATTCAGTGTTTAGGGCAGATTGGGTGGTGAGTCATTTGCTTACTAAATTATTATACCGCTTAAAAGATTACGTGTGAGATTATATCGAAAATATTTTACATTTGGAAAAGCCAACTAGCCATTCCTATCCTGATTGTAGGAGCCTTTAAACATAAACTTCGCAATACTCTTGAGTATTGCCGCTTGTGCACTTTATTTTATCCCCTAGATTGATGGATTGATCAATGATTTCTGCTGCCAAAATGTTTCTAAATATTGGGCCAAATAAACTCAATAAAAGTGTTGAAGCACTTACTGAGAAACGCGCCATTTGCTGCAAGTCGGTGACATGTAGATAATCACATTATGCGGAAAGCAATAGGGCACATTTTGAGACTGGCCAGAGAAAGCAATAAGAAATACTTCAGGGATCAAGAAGTGTTTTGTTTCGAACTCTGCATAAAGTTCAGAGTGTAATATTAAACGTAATTTCAAATTTATACTGAGGTTAAAAGAAAACACAATATACAATAACAAATCACGGCTAGCTCTTCTGAAATTATCAAAAAAGTGATAGAGAATTTGAGTTAGGCCTTTATATTTCCTATTTCCAAGAAATGTCACGGAAACTTTTCTAACCCAAATGATATTTTTATTTACAGAGAGTTTTTCTGCTCGTGTTTCGAGGGGTACTCTGGGGCTGACTGCGGAGTCGGCCCCCTCTGCCCTAGGACCTCCAACATGTGCAAAAACGGCGGTACTTGCAGGTAACCTTTATTGAGCAACCTTTTATATTCGATATTTGGTTAGAAAATGATTGATTTTTAGGGTCGCGGATATACATTTTTGTCATGACATCAGTGTAATGTGGTGGTTTCGTTCGCATGGTACATATATACAGCTTTAAACAACCATAATATTGAAGGTTCTACTTTTTTTTCGCATCCCACTAGTGTTTCCGGAGATTACAAACGCAGTCAACATAACAAAGCATCGCGTACGTATTATTATGCATTTTAAGAACATGACACCATACTACATTATTGTATGACAATTGTATACCTAAATTTTTTAAGCAATAATGTTCTCTCTGTTAAGTTCTCTACCAAATTGCAGGATTGGGTAGGTATGTCCATCCTTCCTTACCTCACAACTAAGGGATCTGTTTTCAACATTGTGCAATTTCCTCAGCAGCGAATCTCGAGGTCTAGAATTACTTTCGCTTTTATAATATAGGTATGGATATCCAAAATACCTATTCAAGTTGGACTTATCATAATCGAATGACGTGGTCTTGGCGATTTTATTTCGTTGGTTTCTAGTCACAAACCAAGTATTAAGATAAATAGGATTTTGTACGTATTCCCCGTACTAAGCAACATGGTGTCTCACCCAAAATGCGTATTCGTAGTCCTTTTCAAACAAAAATAAGCAACTAAAACATATAACCCGATCTATTTTGTTATTTGAGCCTACAACAAAAAGTGAGTTGAGGAAAGTGTTGGTTTTACAGCTTTGCAAGGGTTGTTGGCCAACAAACATAGGTAGGTTTTACCCCACCCTTTTTAACGCAAAATACCCCAAATTTCTTACGACCATGTCTGTCATGGACAAAAAAGGTTTTACAGTTTACTTAGACAGACAGCATAAAGTAGCTTAAGTTATTTTATCGTAGGTTTTTGTATAGCAAAATATGAAAACCTAAATTAAATGGAAATCAGTCGTTTGGTGCCTGTATTTTGTGTCAATAAAAAACATGCTGAGTTTTGTTTTGTTACTATGGTTCTTTTTTTGGATACTTTTAATCATATTGAAACCATCTGGAAAGCCATAATTCTTTATTGATCCAATCCAATGCTCAAACGATTGTGCGATTTCTGTGCATACAAAAGTGTTGTCATAGCAGTATCAATCCAAATTTGATGCATCTCGCTTCTCGTACCTACATTCCAAGCCGTTTGTGATCTGTAGATACGTTTCTGGTCCATTACTGTCTGATACCTACAGCTGGTACCTACCAAGGAAGGGAAATATTTTAAGGAAGGGGAATATCTTAAGCCTTTGCTTGGATGCTGTAGACTACAAATCCTGAATTAGCTACAATTTTCGGTAAACAAATGTTTGACCTAACAATTTATGAATTTTCATTATCTAATCAAATATTTAATAAGATTTCTCGTTTTTATAATGAAAACGTGTTAACTATACGATTTAGGTTGAAGGTTAACAAGATTTTGATGATTTTCGACTTGGTAATTGAATAGATTGAAGAAAATCACTTTCCTCATATTCAAATTCTCATTTACTCCCGTTAAGAATATTAATTAGCGCAGATTAATTCAATTTAAAAATCTATTGAAGCTTGATGGGTTCTCCAATTTAATATTTATTACATCCAAGCTCATAAAAAAATACACTTAAAAATAAAGCCCACCGAGAAAATTACAACTACTTTCGATCGATTCTCGTTATAAAACGTAAAATGCTTAAAAGCAATTCTCCAAGTGGGTTTATGGTGCCGATGTTCCTCGTTACATTATAGTGAGACTCGCAGCTCGGGATCCCAGAGGCATTGTCCATACAGCTTCAAGCTTTAAGACACCAGTTTTCAGGTTGATAACAAAACCTTTTAGGTAGGTATTACTTTTGGAATGTGCTCTACTGCATAAAAGCGTTCTTAGAAGGTGAGAGCTTCACGTGCCAAGAGTTCCTCAGAAAAGCACTTCTGTATGCGTAATTTTGGATTTTAATTTTATTCCTGTACTAGCTGCGCCCCGCGGCTTCGCCCCCGTGGAAATTTATGTTTCCAACTTTCTTAATTTTTTCTTCCATAAGAACCTTCTCCTGACAATAACAAACACAACAAAGAAACAATTAGCGAAATCGGTCCAGGCGTTGTTGAGTTATGCGCTTACCAACACATTTTGCGATTCATTTTTATATTATAGACTAGTTGTTATAAGTGCGCGAGCTGCAAGCAGCTCGCGTCGGCTGTGTGTACTATTCGTTTTAAATTAAGTTCCCCATATCGTAACCTACACCCTGGATTTGATCGAAATCGATAATCAAGAGTGGGTTTTGCGATGAAAAAAATGTCAGCCATCTTAGATTTTGAAATGGACATCTTTTTCGTAATCTACACAGTCGAGTTAGTCGAAAACGATACCCATATAAGTATGTGTGGTGTCACACAGCAAGGCTCGCTTCGCTCGCCTTGCTGTGTGACGTATTGCGGTTCGCTTCGCTCACCACAATCCGACACACGCCCACCGTCATCAAATTCGTAATCCTCACCCCTATGTTAGTCGAAAACGATACCCATATCAAATTCTTGGATGGGGGAGGGGGTTCAGGGGGGCTAGGCGTGGGGGTCACAGCACGGCTCGCTTCGCTCGCCGTGCAGTTCCCCAATAGTCGCATTGCGGTTCGCTTCGCTCACCGCAATACGAACCCGCTCGTACTGCCACGCAGCAAGGCTCGCTTCGCTCGCCTTGCTGTGTGACGTATTGCGGTTCGCTTCGCTCACCGCAATCCGCCACACGCCCGCCGTCGTCGAATTCGTAATCCTCACCCCCATATTAGTCGAAAACGATACCCATATCAAATTCTTGGATGGGGGAGGGGGTTCAGGGGGGCTAGGCGTGGGGGTCACAGCACGGCTCGCTTCGCTCGCCGTGCAGTTCCCCAATAGTCGCATTGCGGTTCGCTTCGCTCACCGCAATACGAACCGGCTCGTACTGGCACGCAGCAAGGCTCGCTTCGTTCGTCTTGCTGTGTGACGTATTGCGGTTCGCTTCGCTCACCGCAATCCGCCACACGCCCGCCGTCATCAAATTCGTAATCCTCACCCCCATATTAGTCGAAAACGATACCCATATCCGATTTTTGGATGGGGAAGGGGGTTCCGGGGGGGCACGCGGGGGTCAAAGCACGGCTCGCTTCGCTCGCCGTGCAGTTCCCCAATAGTCGCATTGCGGTTCGCTTCGCTCACCGCAATACGAACCCGCTCGTACTGCCACGCAGCAAGGCTCGCTTCGCTCGCCTTGCTGTGTGACGTATTGCGGTTCGCTTCGCTCACCGCAATCCGGCACACGCCCGCCGTCATCAAATTCGTAATCCTCACCCCCATGTTAGTCGAAAACGGTACCCATATCAGATTTTTTGATGGGAAAGGGGGTTCAGGGGGCGGGGGGCGAGGGGGGTCACCTCACGGCTCGCTTCGCTCGCCGTGCTGTTCCCCCGTTGTCACATTGCGGCTCGCTTCGCTCGCCGCAATGCTCCCCCCGGGTTCTGGGGGAGGGGGTTCCGGGGGGGCACGCGGGGGTCACAGCACGGCTCGCTTCGCTCGCCGTGCTGTTCCCCCGTTGTCGCATTGCGGCTCGCTTCGCTCGCCTCAATGCTCCCCCCGGGTTCTGGGGGAGGGGGTTCCGGGGGGGGCACGCGGGGGTCACAGCACGGCTCGCTTCGCTCGCCGTGCTGTTCACCGTAGTCGCATTGCGGCTCGCTTCGCTCGCCGCAATGCTCCACCCTAAAAAGTGGTCGAAATATAGGCCAAAAATGGCCAAATTTCAGTTTTTTAATAAAAAGGGGGTCTAGAGGGGAAAGGGGGTAAATTTTTTTTTTGCATTCAAAATTATTTGTCTTGCACTACATGACCGTGAAAAAATTTTTCTTCTATCGTACTTTTTTTGGGAGATATCAAAAGGGGGGGTGAAAATTGGCGCGGGAGGGGGGTTAATTTTTTTTTCTTCCAATTCGATAAGATACCCTCTATACGATCCCGCAATCAGAACTCCTCCATCGCGACGGCAACCGGTAGCACTCTCAAAAGGGGGGGTCCTGGGAGGCAAGGGGGTTGAAATTTTTTTTGCAATAGAAATCACTTGTCCCCCTCTAAACACCCCCCATAAAAATATCAAACAATATGCCTCCGTTTGGGAGCCCCCCTGGGGGGCGGGGGTTCGGGGGGGCAAATCTCAAAAAGTCGGAATTTTCCCTAGGTCACCCGGACTCCCTCTACACGATTCCGCAAAAAAAAACATACCTCCCCCTCCACCATCAAGGAGAACAATTATGTCAGTGAGTGAGTCAGTCAGTGGTAATTTAGCTTTATATATAGTAATTATTTGTAGTGTTCGAGGTTGTATAGGTACCTATTTTAATGGAATACCATAGAAAACCTACAAATCAAACAGAATAGAATCTAGAACACAACAATTTTAAAAACGCATAATCAATTGGTAATTTTTTATAAAGTCTTCTATTGTTCACCCTACCACAAGTTTTTTTTCGAATATATTTTTAAGGACTTTTGTTATCTATTATCTGATTTTTCTTGTCTTGTGAGATTTACTTTTGCATACATCTCTGTTTTGTGCCCCTTTGCAATGCTTTTCTTTTCCGTGTCGAAGTAAAACAAATGTTTTCACAGACAGATGGGGCCGGTCGCAGTTAGCTGTATATGCGCTCCCGGCTACACCGGCGACCTCTGTGAATCGCAGATTGCTTCACCAGGTATGTATACTGCCAATCATTGAGTATGTATTACTGTCATTGATACCTGCCTAGGGTAAATCACAATCGATATAAAGGCTTCTGGAGGCTTTGATGTGAATCGAATGGACGATGAAGGTGATTTGTCTGGTATAGAAGTTGGATTTCAAGAATACTGAGATATCTTCCATCATGTTATGTTTTCATATTTGGGCATAGTTACATGCGCAACAGGTGCCGGCGGTAATTTAGAGAACTTGGAGCATGTTTCTGCAATTGATTTACCGTATCGATGTCCGTGTAAAAACATATATTTTCAGAAACCGTAACGACGTCTGTACGGTGCATTGTTAGTGTATTGACAAAAGTCCAGGAACCTACATAGAGCTTGAATTGTGGTTAGTTTGACAATTGAGTAGAGCTGTGCTTATATTTCAGAGTGTGGCATAGAAGAATGCTCAGAAGGATGCAAAGAGGGGACCACTTGTGACTGCAACCCGAAAGATACAGATTTTTGTAAGTTGTACCTGTGGTTGTACCAGATAACGTAGGCAGTACCTAGGGCATGTAACAAGACAATGGGCGGAACTACACCACGCCGACATTTTGATATGAACTTCTGCTCAATCGCTAAATCTTTGGACGCCACTGTTAATTTTATGATAATAGATACTAATTTCCGTAACCTAAAGCTTTATCTTATTGCCATTGCCTTGTTGGCATTGCCTTGTTGCCATTACCATGTTTATTGCCATGAAAATTGTCATTTCGAAGACCAGTCAATTTCGTAACGATTGTGCCATCACAGCCACAGAAGATAAAATCAATTACACTATGCAGCCTGCGTCTTGGGAACGCTTCCAACTGGTATTGATTGACAGTTGAGCTACCTATAGATTGCTTGCGACAGTCTGAAGTTAGCTCAATTGTAAATACTATTTCGATTTTTTTTTCTATTAGTTGATTGTAATTTTCTCTGTTAATAAAATATTTTGGATTAACATTTTATTATTTTGAATATAAGAATCAAAAAACTAAATAATTTAAAAAACTAACTTAGAAAAAAACCTAATAAATAAAATTCATTTACCTGCGAAACATTATGAGGCCGGAGCGGGCTGAAACATTTTTTATTAGTACTTAATTGATTGTTGTCGCAATTGTGTTAGACAATTTTTTATAGATAATATTATAGATAGATAATATTTCTAGAAGTTCTAGACAGCAAATACTTACAATCACGACAGCAATTCATACGGAATCAATAAATTTTGAGTTGTAGTACTGAATTAGTAGAATAACCGTAGGTATATGTTTTTCAGCTACCATCCGTTTCGAAACGAGACTACAAGTGGTAGATCAGCCAAGTATCAACATATCTCAAGAGGTCGTAAAGCAGGTTAGTTCATCATTATCATCAGTCATTTCCTCGAGGAAAGATAGCAGACAAACTGAGTTATTATCGCATTCTCGCACCAACTATTATAAAGTTCGTTATAGCTGCATAATGGCTAACAGGACAATAACTTAACGTATTGTAATAGATTTCAATTTTCATTTCAAGTCCTAAGATATAGGATCAAGAACGATGAACGCAAGCTATTGTAGACTCTGAAAGAAATCAGGTGAGCGGAAACTGAATACCACGAACTGACAGTTACCTTCCTAAACGTTTCAGATAACGAGCTATCTGAAGGCATCGAACATCACTTTGGAGGATGAAATTGAATTTTTAAACATGAGGTGAGGCCATTTTTACTGCTACTTTACTTGAAATGAATATTGAATTTCAGTTAAGTTCATTTTTAGTTTCGAGGATGAGTTTTTTTACGACTGCCTTAAACATCATGCAAACATTATCCATTTTTTCATTGGATTTGTTACAGTTACTGTCATGCAAATTCTTTCTGAACAACTGAGATGCATAACGTATTCAATCGTAAAAGTTAATAAATTTACACGTGGTCTAGGTACTTGTACGACGCATTTGTAAATTTACCCGTGGCCTTAAACATGTAACTGATACACCAAAATTTATTATAATTTAACTTCTCAGTTCATTAGAATCAAACAACGCTCGGTCGGTGTGGGTGCGCGTGTGGGGCTCGCGCAAGGAAGCTGAGCTGCTGAAAGCGGCGCTGGCGAGACTGGGGTCGGGCAGGTCGAGGAGCGACAGGCTCAGGCTGCTGCCGGCCACAACGCACTTCGAGATGCACTCTGCACTTAGTCTACATGTAAGTAGGTACACATTTTCTTTCCACTTCTCGATCTGGTTTGGTGCTATTTCAGAAGTGACAAGCGACTGTATTTTAGGTGAAATACTCGCACTTGAGCTGCATCAATCATCTTTGTCATGCGTAAATAAACGAGCGTATGCGAGCAGCGAGAGGAAATGAATCAAAAACTTGCCGTTTTTGCAAGTTTACAAAATTCATGCACGGTCAAAGGTGTACCTTCGACGCTCGCATACCGTGGTATACTCTCGTACCGCGAGGTGACTAGCTCTCGGGCACTATAAGAACTTTACCAAATTGCAGTGTCGGTTGCTGTAGATACTGTGAAATTATGAATAAAGCGTAAACTAATATAAAAAAGTTTAAATCCCATGGTATCATAACAAAACTTTTAACCTGATAATTAAAAGTATGTAAAAAAAATAAACAAACAAGTATCCTAAAAATTTAGATCCCATTCAGTAAAGCGCAAGAAGAATCACATTTCAAACAATTAAACTTTTCTCTGACCATATATCTGGGTTGAAAGGAAAAATGAGGCAATTCCTTACCCCGCGCTGCAAAGTTTCAGACTCTTGATTGAGACTGTTAATCGCGCGAAGTGATAACTTAAAAGGGCGCACATTCTAGTTAATGAAATAACTTTTTGCCAGATTACCTTTGTAAGTCCAAATTAAGTTCGTAAATCGCCGTAATTTGGTAATTAATCATTATTTCTTATCGATGCCCGGTTTTTTACAGATCACGTCGATTAGGACGAGAGACAAAGGGATTATGAATAAACGCAGTCAAAAACAAAACTTAGGTTTCAAATTTCTTCGATTAGCTCCGATGATGACAGCGTCGTTAAATATTTGCTACTTTTATTTATTTGTTTTTTGGCACATTTGTGACATTCATTGACGAAAATGTCTTGAATTCGGAGTATAGTTCACACTTGCACACCCACCACTCCCATAGCTTGATTTATAGATCTGCCGTTAAGGTACAACAACTGCGACTTCTGAAGGAATTCGTCTGGTTAATAGCAAAATTAGGGAAGTAATCTTGTAGAACTTTGCGAGTTCTTAAAGACGCTATCGTGTTGTGACGTAATTTGGTTTAGGGCTTTAATATTTGATTGGATAGGAGTTTGAGGGCTCTGTTTTAAAACCTGTTAGCTATTAATTTATTAGTACTTATTAATGGCGTTTAAACTGTATGGAGACGTAGAAAGGTGCTACAATACTGGTCATGGGGACGGAAATTATAATGTAATGGTTTCATGAGATATAATTTCCGTTTTCTTCGTTAATGTCTCTCTGCAAATGTCTATCTCTCTAGCCTTACTTCAACGCTGTAACAGACTACGCCGGCTAGTTATGTGAGTAACGCAACGCAATATCTATAGGTTTTTTTATACCGCCAATATAATTTAATAGTTCCAACCTCTAGTCAATAAAAGACGCAATAAAAACTGTATATCAAACAAAATACGAGGAAAGTTATTTATTAGTTACGCGATACGTGCTTGCTGACGTGAATGAGAAGATTTTATGGCCAGGTAGTAATTATAATAATCAAGCTTATTTTCTTTTGTCAAATTACATATCTAAGCATTAAATATCTGTACTGACCGAGTGGTGGGCATTGTCGTGGGTAAATAGACCCAAGCAGTGTTTACCATGCTCTTTGCGTCCTGTTTTCTGCTCTTACTTTTTTGAATAAATTTTGAATTATTTATCGATGTTTATAAACCTTCACACAGAATTAGTTTGTTCCTATAATGTTACTTGGAACCTTGGTATTTCTTCGTAAACTAAATCTGTAACTTTCAAAAACCACAACGGATAGTTATGTGCTCTTCCCCGCAAAAATGTTTGCGATTTGCATCCACTCCGCTCTACTCTAGATAAAGTATTTTAAAGTATAACTTATAAAATTCTATGAAAAGCTTTTACAGTCTCTATCTATTATGGAAGTTTTGACAGAGGCAGGGTCAATTTTCAATGGAGCTTTTAAAATACGAGGTCTGTCAGTGTCCCAGTTCAGTATTTTCAGTTTTTGTATTGTAAGTTATATATTTAATTATATTGTGCGCAAAACTTAAGAAATCTTTTATGACGGACAGTTACCTATATCAGAGCTAGTATTATAACGCACCTCGGTTACTTTTTTCAATTGGACTTTGTATCCGTTGACCGCTGATAGCCATAACTGTTTTACCGGACAATCGCATCTCGGGGCCTTTACTTTGTTTAGTTCCAAAATGGTAAATAGAATGGCTCCTTCCCATGTCGTAACCTTAACATCTCGTAACCATTTTAAAATAACTGAGGAAAATATTTAAGAAACATCTGTCATACGGGCATACTAGCAGTAAGCAGGTATTTTTTGTGAAATATTTAGTAAATAAGTACTTATCCTTGGTACATACCAAATTACGTTACGACCTTTAAGTAACGCATTTGATATAATTTGAGCGATAGGGCGGTATATCATTCTCTAAAATACAATAAAGTACCCACAATTGTTTTTAAGGTGATGAAATAAAAGTATTAGGTGCGAATATTTTTATTTTTCTACCTCATTCGGCAACGAATGTTCTCACCATATTGTAAAAATATTTGAATATTCGAACGATATCTCTACCAAAAGTCTTTTTCAACCAATAATTTACGGAACATTTTTCAAAATTCGATGCCAAAAAAATGAAAAACAAAGCGTTTCCGCAGCGGTGGTGGCGCAGACTAAGTCGATTCGGGGCCCTGAATTTTTAATCAATTTTTTGAATTTTTTGCTCAACATTCATATTTCCGACTGCTGAAATAAACCCCTTTGTGCGTGTTTTAACGGTGAGACGCTGGCAGTTCAATGGTAAAGAATAAACGAACAATTATTAAAAAAAAACCTTTGTATAAACGATTTATGTGTTAGTAGGTTTTATGATAAAGTAACATTCAGTCTTTCTTTTTGCATTTTCTTTTGTGTAGGTACATTCGTTAAGCCTAGACATATCTATTACTTGAGTTGTTAGTTTTATTAATATTGCTTAGTTTTATTGATATAATAAGCTTTTAGTATATCCCTATAGCTTACCTAAGTAGCGTATGCAAGTTTACAAAATTCAAAATTTAGGTAGGTGGCGGCCTATTAATACGATAATATCACACTGATAAAAAACCCACTGGTCCACGACTGAGACTCGTATGATCGTCACTTGATAGTCCGAGCACCTCCTAATCTAACACGACCGAGAGTCGTTAGAACGGTCACAAGTACGCCGTCCGGCGGCAAAGCTCCTCCTTCCTAATTGTGGAATATAAACCAGCGCCGCAGCTCCAATAACGTCCTCTGTGAAACTTTAATTATTTGTAATGTGAATTTTCTAGCGCTAGTGTCCTTCTGTTCGTGGGGTGCCAAAAGTTTTTCCTAGGGTTATAATAACCTACAATTTTTATAATACTACTACTAGTTGTCAAGTTGTACTTAGTTGTCCTATAGTACAAATGGGACTTTGTTTCCGTAACCCCGTGGTATTTTTCCAAAATCCGTACTGGCGTCCCTACTCGGTTACGCACTCAAATTTAGCGGTACAGTCGGCTGCAAAAATATGTATACACTCCCAAGTTTTCAATTTGACTAAATAGTAAGTGTATAGTAATTGTGATAATTTATGTACCGCATTCTGACTAAGTATGATGACTACTTTGCACGAAAAACGTGTGCATGTCCTTTTATTTAAAAAGTTCCGAGTAAAATAAAAGTTAAACCTTGGAATTGTATACATGTCTGTGCAGCTGACTGTACCTACTAGGTATCACTAAAATAAGATTGTAAGTGAAAGAAGTAAATAAATCATAACAGCACTGGTTTTCCCTGGTACTTGGGTATCATATTATTTTAAATTTACAAAATGTCAGTTTGAAATTGTCTTATTGCAATAAAAAAAACTTCCTTATTTGTTTCTGGAGTAGTAAAAGGCAAAACCCATCCAAAGGATTTTAATTGAAAAAAAAGAAACTTAAATAAGCACACGTATGTACCTGAAGTGTGCTTAGATACATTTTTTTTTAATTTATTTATGCTACATAGTATGAATCTATTTAATCTACAGCTTACATAAACTCTATGTATGTCAGTTTGTCCGTCAGCCTCAGTCTCTATGTTAGGGTATAGTTTAACTAGATAGCTGGTATGTCCCTTCCTACGTAAGTAGGCAACGTGATAACTTGTAAGACAGGGGGAACTCTTGATTTTACTACCCTGCAATGAGACGAACGAATCGAGTCGATAGAGCACGGAGGCCATAGTTCTTATCTAGATAGGGGAAGTCACGAACCCAATAATTAGGTTTGACGCATATTTATGGTGCAGCGATCGGATCGGACTATCTTCTACGACAAATAAGATATGGCTTTTAACCTTCTTGTCACATATGTTTATCTTCGTAATACTTCGTATTAAAGTGGCTTTAACGGATTGGCCTCATCAAATCTTGGCAGTGATCAGAATGAACCACTTTCATTGCTAGCAATGAAATCTGGATAGCTGGATAAATTTTATTTTCGTTACAAACTGAAAACAAATGGTTGATAATTATTTACCTACCTACCTACCCTTGCAAAACTAGCACACAAGTTTAAATACATATTGCAATAAGTTTGCGAGGATTCAAGACAGGAATTAAACAAACAAATTTTTTAACAACCGTACCCGTACGTATCCTTCCCATAACTTTGGCATCATTTAAGTATATAACTAGGGTTCCCAAAGCGTACCCGCTGAATTTTAATTGCATGCAGCTTCCACCTGCAATAACTCATCGTTATGCTCAAGTGTACAGCTCAGTTTACTGCGTGCTTTGTTTACAGGGATAACGAACATCTATCAGTTTAATTAATAATACTTTGTTAAACTTCAGGTTTGTGCTAGATTTTTTTAAGGTTCCGTGCCAAAGGGTGTTCACGATACATTATAATGAGTCTCCACTGTCCGTACGTCCACTTCTCTGTCTGTCAGCGAGCTGTAGGTATCTTGTGAACTACAATAGATAGCAGCAAGTTATGCTTGAAAATTATCGGGAAAATTACTAAACTTTTCTTTTAAATGAGGATCTCATATGATAAACTTTTATTTTTGCTTGGCCCACGTTCAATATATCAGCTTATTTAAAAAGTACAGTGTTAAATCTGGTACGGTGGTATGGAACCCCTCGTGTAATAAACCGACTTGCACTTGACCGGTTTTATTTTTATTTTCTGTGAAGTGGCTGGCACGTAGTTTGAAGAGAATTGTGGAAAAAGCAAACTCTACTTGAAGTGAGGGCCAATAGAGAACTCCTTTAGTTAAATAGTTTTTCGAGAAATTGAAAAAGGTTTCTTTGAAGTGGTGAGTAGGAAATGTGTTTCCAAGAAGTTGAAACAATAGAAACAGAAGTGCTCGTGCTGGCTAACAATATTTTTACATGATAGCAATGTGTGTATTGCTCTTGATCTTCCGCGAATTGGAGAATTTCTTGATATAAACTTTGGCTGACTTACTCGAAGCTCGATTATATGAACGAAGGCGATGAACATGGCAGTCTTGCCGCTTTAACAATAAATTTAATATGAGATGATTAGATATGATGTAGACATTCAGGAAGATATTACCTTTTATCTATAACCACAGGCTACCTGTGTTATTTCTGAACCTTGTTACTTGCAGTGATTAAGACAATACATTAGTTACGCTCAAGCGACACATTAGTGGGCATCGGTTACATTTGTCGTGACATAACGCGCTGATGAGTTTAAGTTTGCACAATAACGACAGTCATAGCAATTTAATAGCAATGTATACATTTTTTAACTTTAAGTTGGACAATTCTTACAACACAACTGCCACGGTAATAATTTTAAAACAAAGAACTTTCAGTTGGGCCAAAACGATGGGCTGAAAGATTTTCGTTAATTAAACAACAAATTAGCAAGCTTCAAGTTCAACAGACCCACTAAAACCACTAAGGCGTCTGCTAAAACGTAATGTGCAATTTCTTCAGCTTTTTAGCCATTTTGTTCAGTTCTAGTTGAACGTCAAAGAGACTCGTTCCAATATACATTACTGCTATTATGTATAATCATGCTCACATAATTTTTGTTTTATTCATGTCTATTTTACTGGTTTGGTATGATGATATCATCATAAAATGGTACGGAACCTTGTCAAAGTAAGAGACCGCTTTTGCATTTGTATTTCAACATTTCAACAAACCAAAGTCATATTGCCACCCATGCCATTTCGTAGACATGCTACGCCGTAGCCAAGTTCGTAGCATGGTCTACAACGTAGCAAATCAACTTTTTTTTGTTTTAACCTTTTCAAGGGTGCGTTTTCGGTGGTAAACATTAGCTGAAGCGGATACGGAAAAGGTTTTACTATATATTCGGTTTCACTCTTGCCATTCACGGATTTAATTAGGTAAATCTGGTTCAAATCCATGAACAGCGCCGGATTATGTTTCAAGTGTAAGGCAAAGTTAATCCAGATCTGTTCAAAAGTTTAGAAAAATCTTACAAGTTGACAAACATTCAATACATCACTAACTTTCGCCTTCATAATATGAATTGACCTGCTGTGTGGGATAATAATTACCTTTAAAAGCAGTTAAAAATCCGCTCCCGCTGTTCACACAATTGCAACCTCACTAATTCTCAAGTTAAGTAATGATATTGTGATAGAATTCCTAATTCGAACTGAAATAAAAGAAAAATATTGTTACCTATTTACTAGAGGTAGAGACTAAGAAAGTTTGAGCCTGGATCACAAGAGTATATTTAACATTGAAACGCATAGCATATATTGGTAACATGAAATAGCATATTCTTCTATCTGGAATGAAACAGTAATTTACCGTTCCGTACCCGAAGGGTGACAGCGAGGCTCTATAACTATACTACACGTCATGTAACATCTCTCTGACTTGTATTTTTACGTCTGCCGCAGTGGGTACATCCAACGAAAACATAGTTATATAAAGATGTTATGTATGATATAGATATGTAACGGAACTACATGTGCATCATGGACACTGAAAGATTTAATGGTAATAATATAAATGTAGACTTTTCTAATTCACAGACTTTGATCGTAAACCAGCGTCCGGAAGTATGGGAGGGGTCGGAGTTCATCCTCAGCTGTATGGCCTACGGGTCCCCCAATATCGCCTTCACCTGGTACAAGGACGGGGTCAAGGTCAACTTTAATGGGACCACGAGGTTAGTTTCTACTTTGAGTAAGGCATTATGATCTAATTTGTATATCTGATATATCCACAGCCTCAGCGGTGCAACCAACAAGTGCGCGTCACTGCCGGGTAACATCTCGATGTCCGTCACGGGCACTCAAAATGAGATATATGTAATAGAAACTAAATGTACCTACTACTCTATGTTTTTACATAACATACGATTTGAAAAATTCATATTGCGATTTACTTCTTAAACGTAAATGATCCACAAAAATTCTTTCTTCTGCTTTTAAATGGAGAAATTTAATCTAATTCTATCTAATAAAAACTCCACGTGGTGCTTCAGAAGGTATTCTCAAAAGCAAATCACAATTACGTTATTCGATAAAATTTCCACGAATTCGATCTGTATTATATATTCTTTTATAAATATTTATAAATTCTTTTTCGATCTGTATTATTATATTTTCATTCTCTATAAATGTTTTATTGGATCACGAAAGAGTTTATAATACAGCTTCTTGGATAATAAATTACGTAACGGTATATATTTTTGGAGTATCTTACGGGGCTACTACCTGTAGGTATATCTCACTATCTCACTTATCCTATTATTCTATCCAGCGAACAAACATGTGCAAAGCTGCAAGCAAGTAGAAGTTAGTCATCATCGTCTCGTCTATGTCAGTCCGCCGTCTCATCGGATTATGAATGTGAGGGAACAGAGAGTGTGAACACTTGTGTTTGCAAACACACTTGTGCACAATAATATATCCAGCGCATGCGCTGGCTACTTGGTTAGCCTCTCACGTGGCAAGAGGCCATAATATGGCTTCTCAAATAAAACCGTTGTGTGGCAAGCGACCTCATCTCGTCTTGAGCCTGTAATTAGCTTATTTTGCTAAGACGGTTTTCTTGTTATAATAACAACATTAAGTTTTAATTTTCGCCGTACGCACAATGTTACTTAGTCCTTAGCTAGTGATGGGACAAAATTTAGAAACCTAGATCATTTGAATTTTTATATTATGCCAAAGACAAGCGACAAGGACTGAGGTAATGTGTGAATATCAGTTTTTTTTTTTAAGGTAAATGGGTGGCATCGTTCTATGCTTGAAATTTTTGGTCTTGCCTAGCAGTACTTGGCGGCAAGACGAAACAACCCCATTGAGTATAAATAAATACTTCCGAGGAGATGTAAGTTCGGTATAATTCGACTTCGTCACAACACTATTACTAGTATTTTCAACTTGCTCGCGATAAGTGCCAATCCTTATCCTTATCATACTGAAATAAGCTTAGAAGTGACACTCATAATAAAGACAATTAATGGGTAATTATAGAACCGAAAGAAACGAATTTAAGAAGTAATTGTATCACATATGAATGAAACACAATCTTTATTAACAAAGAAACAAAAATACAGACGAATTGAGAAAATCCTCCTTTTTAAGTCAGCTTAAAATTACAATCAAATAATAGAAACAAAAATTGGAAATAGTATTTACAATTGAAACAATTGAACTTGTACAAAGTATGTAGCGATAGATCGAAATTCGGGTCTAGTCATTCATCTGGTACCTAATATAATTATATAAATGTCGACGCCTGATCGTAGAATCAGCGCGTTTGAAGAATAGGCTAGGCGGTTTACAAAACCACTTTATTTACAGGCACCTTTCAATTAAATTGCTTACGCCGATTGTTCTGATGTCTAAACGTCACGTAGACATCTCGTCGAATGAAATGAATCGGTGTAGCCTACGAATAAGTAGACTTATTACTTATGCGTAGGGTGTAGCGCTGTTTCGCACCACAGGTTCTCACCACAAATTCATTTTTGCCGTTTCATTCAGGTGTTTCCAACAAATCAGCGTTCGTTTTGTAAGCGGCTTAGGCATTCTACAAACGGGCTAATTCTACGATCCGGGGGCGACATAAATACATCCACTATTTTCACAGACTAAATAAAACAGGCACATATGTAAGTAAAATGAGGGGGAGACCATTCGCGAGTTTATTTTTAGATGTGTTTCCTCATTCAAAGTCGAGGATTAAGGGAGAGAAGTAGAGAAATGCCATATTTGGAGTTGCGAATCTATGCTTACATTACCACTTTCTTTATCTTTTATTTGTTTAACCAGTATTACGTGGAATTCTCCCGAATAAGTTCTTCTCTTCGCAAACAAATATTAGTAGCAAAAGGAAGCTTTTCCTTAGCTTGTGTGCTTTGAGTTTGTTTATCAAGAGAAACAAAGAACACCTAAATAAACTCCGGTGAATTTTGCTCACGTCAAAGCTTTAGTTAGCAAAATAATCCTGAAATCGTACTGAATTTTTATTGTACACTTCTACGGCAGCGTAATGAATAGTTTGGGAAACGAGAATCCTGCAATAAAAAGTCCTGGTATATTAAACTAATATGCCAGTTTCCCTGACACTTATTACCATTTGAAGAATAGATTATTATTTTCTGAGACAATGCTTTGTCATCTCACTAAATCGATATTTACCTATCTACTCCTTCGTATTACATTTACGACCAGTATATATATATACGTACAGCACAGAATAGGGGAGGCTGGTAAAGTAAAAACAGGCCTACTACCCCGTAGTGGGTGATCCCGGGCCCCGGGATAAATAAATAAAAAGTCCACACCGCATCATTTAATGATCATAATCAAATACTGATGATAATAAGACGCTTAAATCTCAAAAACAGTTATAAACTTGTCATGATCCATTCATCGATACACTCACGACTTAAACTCCGTTCTAAATAGAATTCGGCTCTACAGAAGCTGCGGCGCACCTACATGACTTAGTCTTTGGTCTCTGGATTCAAGTTATATTTTAATCATTCAGAGACATCTGGACCCGTACGGTGTCCGAGGACGCTCTCCGGCGCCGCATGTCCGTGCTCGGCGTGTCGGAGGCCAAGGCCCTCGATGGAGGCAAGTGGTCCTGCGCTGCTTCTGACGCGGGGCGGAGACGATGCCGGGCGCTGAGGCTGGCGGTGCTGAAGCCGCCGGCCATCCGGCTGGTGCCTTCTACCTTGACTGTTGAAAAGGTACTTAACAAAACTAAAATACCCGACGATGCCGTCGTTCACAAATATTTACAATTTCTTGCTTGCATTTGCTAATTACATTTTACCTAAATGGCTCGGTTTTTCAGGATGTAATGCACAATGATTCATTTGTAAAGCGACTGCGTCAAAAATTGGAACATACTTTTAGCACAAGGGTATTTAAAGAAATAATATCGAGTGTATCTTTACAAAGTAATTTTTTTTTAATTTTTGAATAATTTAACAATGTCGGTACGGGCTATATTTTAGAGTTTTTTTCCTTCGTATATTATTTATTTTCGCCCAAACTTGGGCTAAAATCTGTGCTGAAATACGAAAGCTAAATTACAATCTTGTATTTTTTGAATGTTTACTTTTTTACGGTTTTGGTGTATACAAACATAGATAATGACGTGATAAATTAAAATTATCCTTAGTTTTGGATGGTCAACATCAAACAGCGTAATAGTTATCCTCCCACTTTTGTATGGAAAGATGAGCGATTCGTTTAATCCTAATTTTTCCAGGGAGATAACGTCAGCATAAACTGCTTAGCCGGCGCCGGCAGAGCCCACGGGGTGCTCGGGTTCAGCTGGGCGCGGGAGAGGACGCTACTGCCGCTGGCGCCGGGGAGGGAGGTCTGGGAGGACCTGTATCCTGCTGGCAGTGTGCTTAAGCTTTTCAATGTGCAGGTAAGCTGGTTTTCCTTGGGTAGAATGGTCTTTAGGCTTGCTCAATGGTGTGATAAAGACAAAGTAGTAAAGTTTGAGAACGGTCTTAGTACGACGACGGTCTTAGTCAGAAATTCTCTTTGGCGGAAAGATGTCAGAAGTAATGACATTTTTCCGCTAAAGAGAATTTCTGAGCTGTTGTGACCTGAAATAAGATAATTATGAAATTCAATTTTTATTATAAACCAAAGGACCGTGGTGGCGCAAACATCGGGAAGTCCCAGCAGCGGATAGCGGAGCAGTTAGAAAATCTGTTTGCGGATAATGATAGTGGTGATTTTATTTTATAAATATTTCTTAACAACCCTGTTTTTTCGAGTCTATTGATACGGAAAATACACGGACAGTTGATTAAATTTTCTCAAACAGAAATCAGGAGAATTCCGATGTCAAGTGTCCTCTATCGCTGGCACCAACGCCAAAGGAGTGACCATGTGGGCACTCGGAGCTACCGACGAGGCCTGCGCTCCCGACGCTTCTCACGGGCTGAAGTGGAAGAAGACTGCTCCAGGAGCCTACGCGTCGGCCACTTGCCCGCCGGGGCATACGGGTGAAACAACAAGGTATGACATTATATCAGTACAAAGTAATGATCTTGTTTGCGACCTTCAAGCTTTGCTTATGTAAGCTGAATGTGGCATATTTAGCTGAACAATATTGTTTAAATTTCACAGATTTTGTGAACCCAAGACAATGCAACGCGGCGTAAAATGGATGTTACCTGATTTCTCCGGTTGCGTCGCTGACTCCTTGAAAGATATCTACGATCAGGTAACAAACTTCAACCATTTCTTTCTTTCTTCATTTAAATCTTCTTAACACATCTTTTGCTGTCACCCCGACAAATCCCTCTCTTCCTCTAAACAAACCACTAATCCAAATAAAACCAAGACCACACTTTTTATGTTAAAAATGTTTTGTCCAGTTCACAAAGATATCCTACGGCTACTCTTGGGGCAACATCTCAGATGTCACTCGACAATACGGCGCAGTGCTCCGGTCATTGCCCTCGCATCCCGGAGAAGGCACACAACCTCTCTACCATTCGAGAGAAATGCTGTATTACTTGTTATCTTCTGCTGGACAGCCGAAGGATAGGCTGGAGAGCACTGGCCACCTGCTGAAGATATACGATACCCTGTTGAGGCATCCGGATGCGTTTTTGGATGAAGAGGTAAGAACATTATTATATGGATTAAACCTTCTTGTTTTCTTGAGGTAGGTAGGTAATTCTTACAATTATCAGAAAATTTGTTAATCTCTTCCAGAAAATATACGACCTCCAAAACGCAATAGCTGAAACAGCAGGCATGAAAGAAAACTTCGACAACCACTACCACGAATTCACCATCAAAACAAAAACCCCTAGAGACGAAGCAGCACACTTTGATCTACAGTCTCACTCTGGAATGGAGGAATGGAACTTGGCTTCAGCTGGAGTGGAGCTGGTGGCGAGTACAGGAATGGCATCGGTCGTTGCAGTGTTGTATCATAATCTGGGGGCTAGGTTGCCGTCGTTGAGAAGATCTATTGAGTTCAAGTATGTTGCCGTTGTCTTGCTTTACCTTAAAAGTGCCTATAATGCTTAGAAGTTGCAAAAAGTTTTTACTACTGAAATACAACTGAAATATTTTTAGGTTAATATTAAATAAGAATTAATAAATCTTAATGCATATTAACGTATTCACTGCCCAGCCTCGGTGCGACCCGTAGGGGCGCGCCGCCGTGACACGGGCCAGTAAACTGGCATCTTCGTCTTGGGCCATGACAGTGTTTTTGTATCTCCAGACTACACATTTTATCACCCTTTATTTAACGTTTACCCACATCTGCCATTGTATTTTGTTTGTAGTTTTGTTTTGACGCGTTCTTATCAATCTCTTGTAGCAATACGTCTTCTAGGACCGGGCGGGGGATAGAATACCTGATCGCGTCACAACAAGTCCAGTTGACTGTCAGTGGACCTGGAGTTGACAACTCGCTGCAGCATGGCGTTACGCTTGTGTTCACGCATGTCAAGAACTATAGTGCTATTGGTGAGTGATCAGCGCAATTTCTAAAAGTCTTTATAATTATAAATAAGAGGAACTTTATCAGAAGAAAGAAGAAAGAAAGAAAATACATTTATTTGGATATCAGTAGAACACGTGAATAGGTTTCCATTTTACAGCCACTCAAAAATGTTTATTCTCGGCGCAGCGACAGATATAAACTGTTGGGACATGACAGGATGACAGAGAGTACCATACCAAACCAAATTAACCAAACAGACAAACAAAAGAGTACCTCCATACCTAGGCTTTCCAACTTGCTCCCCAGCATCCAAACTGGCGTGTGGTCTTCGAACGTCTTCCGAGCCGAGATCGTGGAGTACTAAGGCGTGCGAAGTGCGCGTGTCGGAGCTCACGCACGTCAGCTGCCGTTGCCGCGGACTGGGCACCATAGCACTCTTTACCATCGCACGGTCTACTCTGGTAAGTAGACCAAAGTCACTTGAGTACTCTAGCTAGATGCTTCGAGAAATCAATGCAGAGTCACCGCAAGATACGATGAAAAAAGACAAAAAAAGAGAAGCTGAAGTTAAGAAGCTCATGACATGGAGTGTGGTTCACTCAACTGCGTGAAATCTTGTATCTAGTCATGGAGTTAATGAAGAGTGATTCTTATGGATTGTAGTGGGTGAAAGGGTTCCTACAAATTTAAGTTAATTGTTAAATACCTAGTTCATTGACTCTACCTATCGTGTGGTACTCCGTACAATGGGGTAATGGCTGTATCAGCAGTGGCTAAAATCCGTCTACAAGATGATTATGATAAAGCTTAAGGGTCGGTAGTCTATTTCTTAAAGATAAGATTTATTCTTCAAGTCACTACTTATTTGAAACTAGCTGTACCCGCGACTTCGTTCGCGATTGCCATACCTGCCGACTAATTAAGTTCACATTTAACCACAGTTTCTCTCAAAATATGAAACGCCGCCGTGTAAAAAAACTTCGATGCGCAGAATTGGACCTATTACACTTTTAATAAAAGCATCTATATTTGGATCCTTGTTAAATTGTGTATAAATCGGGTAGGGTCTACGGGGGATAGCATGTTGTCATCTTCAATCGCATTCTTTATCCACACGTCTTTTAGCTACGACTCGGCCAGCGTCAGTGTTAAGAAGTGTCATATTCGTTTCACTTCTTACTCATGGTTCCGATCAGCTGGGGCCCTGTTCTGCTAAACTAATCGCTTCACTATGATAGAGGTATCGTCACAGAATGACACGTTTTGGTATTCTACCTTAGATGAAAGAAATTATGATGAATGCAGATGGAGAGACGCGCGATAGGTTTGAAACCATTAATTTATCTCGCACGTACTATCTGGAGTTTTATTAATCTAGGAATTCTACGTCATAATTCTGCGACGATTCCATTGTCATAGTGAAGCAATTGTATTGTAGGATTGGGCTCTTGATCCATTTGACTTAATTTTTTTTCGATAGTAGGTAGGTACAGTTGATTGAGTATCAAAGTAAAAAAAATGTTCTGTGGTCCAGTTAGTTTAATTAGAGCACTTACTCCAACCAAACTTGGGTGGTACAGTTAACTGGACCAGCTAAACCATCAAATATCATGTTCATGAAGATTGCATGGACCATTTGTACATTTTACTTTGCCTGAAATAGGCTTTATCTACTAATTTTTTCTTCAATCTACAGATTATTTCATCAATCTACCTATTTTCTACTCGATTTTCTACTGATATAGTCAAATTCGATATTGCAACACTGTTTCTAACAAAAAAAACTTGAGAGGTGTCAAGGGACACCCGGATGGAACGAAGTTCCTTTCGATTAATCGCGCGTCCTCGTGTCATCTTCATTGAGGCCGCAGAAAACTGATATAATCCCGCTCACTCCAATTATGACACGTTGCGCGAGCGAGCGGAACACACAATTGTTCGAATCGAAGCGCACCTCGGCTCAACTCGGCTGCGGTCGTCGCTTCGGTTCTCCTCGGTTCTCTTCGTCAAAATATGTCGTTACAACTACTATCCTATCCTACTATCCTGTCCTACTATCCTATCCTATCCTACTATCCTATCCTACTATTACATCCTATTCTACTATCCTATCCTGCTATCCTATCCTACTATCATATCCTATTATCCTATCCTACTATCCTATCCTACTATCCTATCCTCCTATCCTATCCTATCCTACTATCCTATCCTACTATCCTATCCTACTATCCTATCCTACTATCCTATCCTACTATTATATCCTACTATCCTACCCTACTATTCTCCTCGGTTGTCTTCGTCAAAATGCATCGGCTCAACTCGGCTGCGGTCGTCGCATATATATCCCGCTCACTCCAATGACACGTTGCGCGAGAGAGCGGAACACACGATTGTTCGGAGAGCGATTCTAATTTTTGTGCAAACCTAATGAATGTCATTCATGATGACAGCTGCCTATCATAAACGCTACAGTGACAGTTCTACACTTTGACACTGACTTAATATTGTGTTTACTTTCCAACAAATGTTAGGATATATTTGTTCTGTGGCAAAAAGTGTCGCTCCAATTTTCGTTACAATTTTTTCCGTCTAGCCCCCTTTCACAACGCGCGCTATGGAACTTCGTTCCAAAAAGAATGCATGAAATCGGACGACGCGTTAATGAATTACAACTAAATACTTAGACATTTTGACTTTTATCCCCTCTCCCGAGAGAACCGTGTCTACTGTCCCAGATAAAATGTATCCTATGTTTTTCCTCGTAGTATGAGATCAAATCATGCATAGTTTCATTTGAATTCATTTAGTTGCATATTTTTACTTTCATCCACTCTCCTAACCTAAGGGAACCGTACTGATTCCGGGATAAAAAATATTCTTCATTTGAATTCATACTGTACTTTTGGCGTGATGCGCGGCCCAGGAATATGACTTTTATCCTCTCTCCACGGGGAACCTTACTAAATTCCGGGATAAAATGTACCTACATATCTTTCCCCGTAGTAGGAACTCAAATTATGCCGATTCCATTCAAATTCATTCAGTAGTTCCGTCGTGATGCGCGATTAAAGGATTTTACTTTCATCCGCTCTCCCGGGGGAACCTCACTCAATTCCAGGATAAAATGTATCCCATGTCCTTCCTTGTAGTATGAATGAACTCAAATCGTACCATTTCAGTCCAACTCATTCAGCAGTTTCGGCGTGATGCGAGGTGAAGGAGTTTGACTTTAATCCCTTCTCCCATGGGAACCTTACTGAATTCCAGGATAAAATATATCTCTCCTCGTAGTATGAACTTCTATCGTCCCGACTTCCATTCGAATTCATTCAGTCGTTACGTCGTGATGAGCGGTTAAAGAATTTTACTTTCATCCTCTCTCCCAGGGGAACCTTACCGAATTCCGGGATAAAATGTATCCCATGTATTCCTTGTAGTATGAACTCAAATCATACCAAGTTTCAGTCCAACTCATTCAGCAGTTCCGTCGTGATGAGCGGTTAAAGAATTTTACTTTCATCCTCTCTCCCAGGGGAACCTGACTGAATTCCGGGATAAAAAGTATCCTATGTCCTTCCTCGTAGTATGACCTAAAATCATGCCGAGTTTCATGTCAATACCTTCAGTAGTTTCGGCGTGATGCGCGTTTAAGAAACAGACAGACAGACAGACAGACAGACATGAATGAAAAAAATTACAGTTTTGGCTTCAGTATCGATAATAGAGTGCCCTCCAAAAAAAAATTTAAAATATCTTCAATGTACAGAATTGGACCTGTTACAGTTTTATTATAAGTATAGATACTGACAAAGTTTTGAAACAATATCTCTACTAACTTCGCAATCAGACCGACGCAGAGAAAGACCTACGCGGCATCGTCAAGATCACAGCCAGTCTCGGTGGAGCGATGTGCCTGTCTGCGGCCGCTCTTCAGCTCCTGGCGCTGGTGCCTAGCAGGCGCGCCAGGCTACTAGTACTGCTGAAGGCTGCTACTGCTGGAACACACTCTGTGGCGATGCTGACCCTGTTGCAGTGTGATATTAGACAGGTACCTGTGATGTCAATTGTTTTAACGCTTTATTGTTGCCGACTTGTTGTTATTAGGCGAGGCGTAAAGATATCACGCGTCAACCGCCTAATTTAAAATGTTTTCCCATGTTTGCAAACTAGGGACTAGGAAGACATTGCTTACGTACCTAACTCAATGCTACCTCACGTTGAATTCTTAGCCAGATCTTCTAATCCACTTCTCGCGATAACAGGCCACTTATTGGCTAAGAGGTTTACCTAGTTGTAGACGGTGGTGATGGGTACAGAGTTACATGCGTTGTTTGTGGTGCATTCAGTGAAGCGGGGTTCGTTAAGTATCTTAGTCGAGTCCATACTAACATTCACTTCACTGCACATATTATGTTCAGCTTAGTTCAGACTTGATTGACATATCCTAACCGTAAATTATGGTCACTCTGACTGACCTTTTCCTTCCACTGACAGGAACAAGCCTGCCCCGGGCCGCTGGGCTGGGTGTGCGCCGCGTGCTGGTGCGCCGGTTGCGCCGCGCTCTGCGCCCAGCCGCTCATTCTGCAGGCGGAGTTGGCAGGCAGGGCGCAGAAAGCGCCGTCTGTGGGGCTGCTAGCAGGTGAGAAGCTAATATTGATGGATGAATCACTAAAAATATCTCTAACAAATGTGTAAGATGATAGTGAAACTGATGGCCTTATAGCTTGCTTACGATTCTCTCTGAGTACGACGAACGCCTAAAATAAGTAAAACGTATGTAAGGTAATGCATAGTACACTCGGATGCAAACAGCACAAGACATGGGAGGCTGGCAAAAGCCTCCCAATTCAGTGACAGTGAGTGATCCCAGGTTAGTATGATGATGATGTTGACTACAATGGTCCAAACCGTTAAACCAGGCTCGAAGGACCAAATTTAATTAATCAAATAAAGACCAAATTAACTGTCCCTCTAATATCCGGCTGCGCAAGACCAAAACTTAAAACCAAATAACGTATTCACAGTTCTCGTTCTAGGTGTTTGCTCACTCGCTTGGCTGACAGCACGGCTATGGGGCGGCGCCCCGTTACATCTGGGGACCGCCGCGGCCACCGTGTTCGCGGGCGGCTGTGCGCTGTTAGCTTCACTCTGTCTGGCGCTGACGATGTGCGCTGCGCTGCGGTTGCGGACGATCACGCATAAAGTACCCGCTGAGAGAAGGAACTTTTTGAAAGACAGGTTCGTATGACCGCGTTGCAACTCGGGTCTGCCGTTAGCTTGGACAGTTTTCCCTCGTTAGCTTTACTGTGTTTGACGGTGCGCTGCGCTGAGGTAGCAGGCGATAACGTATAGATAAGGATCCCGCGGATAGGAAAAACTTTTTGAGAGGCTCTTTTCAAAATACGACCTGTGGTGAATATTAATAAACTGGAAAGAGCCTTCAACCGCGAGAAGCGAATGGAAACAAGATCCGTCTAGTGCGAGTGTAACTCGCGCAACGAGGATTTCAATCGTTTGTCATTTAATATCGATGCCTAACAGTCAAAATGGGCTAAGCCCCATTTTTTGGCAAATCGACTTATATATATGGTTGGAATCGGCTTTTCTTTCTGCGTCGTTTGGTCTAAGTATGCTCTACGAAACACTTTTTGGTGCTTAGGCAGTTTGTTAATTAAGGTCCTTAGCCCGATTTTTTCGTCGTAAACGACACATATTTAAGTGTCTTTTTTACTTTGGTGGTTATAATAAAAGTTGAATCTCAGAATTTCTTGATTGGACGTTAGCCTGTTTGAGCTGGAAGTATTTTTTTATAAGATCCCGGTTAGAATATATTATCAGTTTCTTAAAATAACATAATCGTCGTTTAGTATGTTTTGGCTGCATTTCCCGAGACTTTGTTTGTCGCTTAGCCTTATTTTCCACTGCTCAAATTCTCTGAGGAGCTTAACATAAATTGTCCTAGTGACTCTCAGCAAACATATTGTCGCTTATCCTTTTTTTACCTCCCGCTATTCAAACGAATGTGGTGGTTCAATAAAAAGGTAAAAATAAAATTTGCTCTTACTCTAATTTCATGTCACGGCATTTGTCTGTTACCTAGTGCAACAAAAAACGAAAACGTCGGTTACCCGTTTCATATGCTCAAAACAAATGGGGTTATGAACCATCAGTAAACATTTAGTGAGTAGGCGACAGTGGCACAAGCGCCACGCGTGCACGCGAACCATTTTGCCGCGCAATGTTCCATGGTGAATATCACACTCTTACAACTGCTAATAATGTCAAGGATACTCTCCCCGAATCCGATATTGAAGACGGAGTTATTGAATGAGTGGTTTTCTACTATCTTCATACAGTAAATTATAAAAGTCTTACGCATTTTCAACAAGACACTTCTTTTTGATTCTTTAAAATATATTGATTACCTACCTATTGTGATGATAATAATTTCGATATGACTGTGTTTTCGATTAATAAATAATAATAAATAAATAATAAATAATGCTGGACAATCCACACAACATCATCTACTTACTATGGTTTAGTGAGATAATGATAATTATATTATAAGTACCTACGTAAGCACCTGTTATTTGATATAAGTAGGATATGACTTTCATTGATCTCTAAAGGTTTTCATATACCTATTAAGATAAAAAAATTAGTAGTAGAGTTGTGGAAACTGTAATTCAGAGAAAATGTGATTTTTTGTTTTAAATATTGATTACTTATTGTGATGCGAATGATTTCGATAAGACTGTATTTTTGATGACTTGTATTCCGAATAGTTTATAGTGAAATATTTAAAAAAATATTTAAGTACATAAGTATCTAACCTACCTGTCTAATATTTAATATTGGTAGAACTTTAATTGATTTCCAAAGATTTTGATAAGTTAAGATATAAAAACTATAGTAACTAGTAGTATTGTGGAAACGAGAGTTAAAATGTGAATTTGTGTCATTTTTATTATAAACTAGTTTCTGCCCGCGGCTTCGCACGCGTTGTTTCTATGGAAACGTTTTGAGGTTATTTCTATCCTATTCTATTTTTGAGGTTATGTCAAGTCACATTTGAATGCTATCGAACGGAATAAATAGTATCCTATGTCCGTCTCCTGGCTCTAAGCTACCTCCTCACCAATTTTCAGTCATATCAGTAAAGCCGTTCTTGAGTTAGAAATAGTGTAACTAACACGACTCTCTTTTTATATATAGACTAGACGATCGCCTCGCGGTTTCACCCGCGTAGTTCCCGTTCCCGTGGGAATTCCGGGATAAAATATAGCCTATGTCACTCCCTGAAAAGTAAGCTTCCTAACGGTGAAAGAATTTTTCAAATCGGTCCAGTAGTTTCGGAGCCTATTCAATTCATACAAACAAACAAACAAACAAAAAATCAAACCTTTCCTCTTTATAATATTAGTATAGATAAAGACTGCCGATTTATTATAAAAAGCTTTTACTAATGAGATGAAGTAACGAGTTACTTTTCAATATTTTGAAAGACTGAAAGACACAGTGTTTCGTCGATTACAAAAAAAGCCGAACGTTTCTTTCGAAAATTATGCACATAATACCATAATCCCTGTCCGTCTTTCAACATTCAATAACCAGTTATACCGTAATCGCCCCTACTTTATGTTATAAAAGCTCAGTTATGCTGCTTTTCTTCGACTTAAATAATACAAAAAGAGCTGTTAGATCATTTAGGCTGGAAGTAAATGAATAAGAGATTTTCACTTAAGACATTATGGCTTTTTGTAAAATCAGGACCATTTAAAGGTAAGCGACAGTAAACGGTGTAAACAGGATGATTTATAACTAATTAATAATGCCATTTTGTAGAGTGATAATAAAAAGTTAAATAGTAAAATTTTCAGGTTTTCGGAAGCTAAAACAGAAATTTTATGAATTTTTTTTAAAATTTTCAACTTTAAACCTCTCTGGTGTACAGTTTGTATAGTGGCGGTTAGCCTATTTTGGCTGTTAAGCATCGATATGTAGTTACTAAAGGCAACGGTTACATGAATACCTAAAAATAGTAGGTACCAACCTACATCTCAGACGGATTTCTCTGCATACTCCGGTAATGGAGGGTAACAGCAAATTTTTCGGCTTTTTTCAAAATATTAAAAAGTATGCATGGAAATTTAAAAAACTGTATTGAAATTTACAAACCGATACCTTTCATTTGATGTTAGAGCAGTTTGCTCACAGTAAGCTGGGTACGTTGATGTTTGCTGGAGGTAGCTATGAGCTGAGTAGAAGTTAAGGGTTGCTTCCTATAACTTCGAGCTGATGAGGGGTTGATCTCCGGAGATAATAATACAACCAAGCTAGTTGACCTCTTGTAAGGAAGTGTTTTAATCGTTGTTAGGCTAGAGCTAGGTAAAAGACATGATCACGTATAATACGTGTTACTAATTTATACAGCATTTTTGGTAGCTAGCTAAGTCTGTACGGCTCGTACATTTGATATCCCACTCGGTGGGGTAGCCCCCCCTTTTGAAAACTGTTCCCCCCTTTTTCGACAATTTTTCAAAAAGTGTTTTACTCACAGAATTCCCTTTGTTTTTCCTGTAAATTAAAGACCCATATCTACAAACGTTCCATAAATTTCAAATAGATCGCTCTGCAAATTTCGGCTAGTGGGGGGAATGGGCATTTTTACGACTTTTTTCAAAATTTATCAAAAAGTATGAAATTAACAGAAATTTAAAAAGCAGTTTTGAAATGTACAAACCAATACCTTTCATTTAGTACCCCGTTTGACCTTGTAGGTCTCTTTTAAAATATTCAGAATCACAATTTGTATGGAAAAATTTAATTTTAATTTTTCATATATTTTTCTTTAAGTCTTTACATGCGAAATGGTTTATTCTTTAAATTTCAAGTTGGAAGCTGTGGTAGTTGCTGAGTTATATTAAACATGGAAAAAAGGACAGACAAAGCGAGACCTTAAGGGTTTCGAACTCGATCTCGAAACTCTAAAAAGAGAACGTAGCAGCGCGGCACAGTTACAGCTTAAAATACTAACTCCTTTAGCTTAGCGACCCAGTGCTTTGGTTTCCAATTTGGAACAAGTCGGCATCTCGGTTTGTCCTGTGCAGTTTTCCAGCAGTTCTCAGCGCACTCACTGGACTAAGGCCTAGTGACCTGACAACCGTTCTACTTTTTTTATACTGTTCCAGAGGTCGGGTAGTGAGACACACACTAGTCCTGCTACTGACGACGTCGGCGGCGCAGGCGGCCGGCGTGGCGTACGCGCAGCCTGGCGAGAGGCAGCTCGCGCACGTCGCAGCGCTGTCGGCCGCTGCTTTAGCTAATGTGAGATAATAAACTGGATGTTACAATCCTAGAGGATCAAATATTGTGGCTTAGATGTGCATCAAATTGACTGTCTGTTGACGCTTATGGTTGCATGTTTACAATACAGGATGTTTCAATTTTATAGCATAAAGTATAGCAAAAAAGATTCTCACCATTTTACTTATGCTATAATTTTTTTTTTATAGCATAAGTAAAATGGTGAGAATCATTAATCAGCATCAAATTGACCCTGATTGTTTAGTCAGTTCAACTTCAAGTAGGTATACCTAAGAAAATATTATCATTCCAATCTGCATCCCAAGATCAAACGAATTGATCTACTGATTTCCTACTTCCAACCAAGCTATGTCACCTTCCAGGGAGTAGCAATGCTGGTGTGCTACGTGATCCGCGACGAGGAGTGTCTGCAATCAGCGCGGCGCGTGCTCAGCCTGCCCTCCAGCAACTGGCAGGAGTCGCCGGCTGGAGATACTTCTCTTAGTTGTAAATACCTACCTATTCACATATCCTACCTATACAGTGCAGTACTTAGAGGTATCCTAAGAGTTTCTTTCTGCGTTTAATCTCTTATAATTCCATTTTCACCTTAAATTTCATTGCGTTAATAGCGATGAATTTCCTGAGATGATTCATTCTTGATTTTAACCTGAAACTCTTAAGGGTCTTTTCACAAATTATCGATGCGACCAGAAACGGAGAAGCTTTATGTTTTGTGTATAAGCCTGACACGTCGCACTACCGTTTCGTGACTCAAGCAAGCTGTTTTCTAGTCTGGTCTTTTGATTAACTATTAATGAATGTGCTTGTCAATTACAAATAAACGTTATTATTTATCTATAGAGCTTTTTCTAATCGTTACGTCGATTCAGCGTCTATAAATGTGGTGAGACCGTATTTCACTTCCGAATCCAGTGTCTAACCGTTCATGCTTCCCAGTGTACATAAAGCAAGGCGGCGAGGTGGAGAGCCGAGGCGCGGCGGGCATGCTCGAGAGCTGCTCGTCCCCCGTCTCTCCCATCGCCTCGTACTGGCGTGCGCCGGGGCTGGAGACTCCTGCTAGGATCAACAGGTGATTACAACCAGTACGTTTGCTCAGCTGGAACATTTATTTTTGTGTAAAATGTGGGTCTTTACGACTAAGGGTCAGCGAGCCGAAGTGTGTCTTACCCTCAAGTAAAAGAAGTCGCCTTTTAGGTAGAGCACCTAGCCAAAACGACCGGCCATAATATTAACAGGTACAAAAAGCCAGAGTTTCACTAACCTTGCTACGGAAACTTTGCTACAGAAAAGAATTATACTTAATTCGAAATCATAGAAAATTATTACAATTTTAGGAAAATAAAGTTGGTACTCATTAGAATACACCTGCCTATTTCAACAAACCACCAAACAACGGTGTGCAACCGATTTCTACTCGTGACTTGTGTTCATGATCACGAGAAAATAATTTGTTTTTCCTCATCGTTTCCATCTATTTCAGAAGACTGTCAAACCCCGACAGTGTAGCGGACATCGTCCGATGCGTGGAATACAAAGAGTCCATCATCAGCCCGCACCGCTACGAGCGCCGCGTCCCGCACCCGGCCTGCGACCTCATCCCCCGCGCCCCGTGCCAGCCGGAGTACGTGGCCAGGGTCTGTCTGGAGCTAGGCGTCATCAACACCCCCCCGCCTGAAACAAACACCCCTCTCCTTACCTGCTCAGTAGACTTCGAACCCTACGACAAACACTTCGACACATCCAAAGAAAACTGCACGATATGTGTCCAATCGAACCCTGACGTCTCTAGAATACACGCCCCTCCTGTCAAATCCTGTCTCAAAAAAAGTAAATCAGAGTGTTCGTCCACCTCGCTCCCGTCCACTGAAGTGAAAGAAGACAACAAATCGGATATAGAGCAAGTGAATAGGGAGTGGAACAAAGCGTACGATTCGCCGGACACGGATCGAATGCTCAACAAAATATCCAATGACCTGGATTTTCTACTAAACAGGACCTTGGAATATAGTAATATACACGACCAAATAGAAGAGGCGCCTACTTAGGCACCTTGTGAAATTATTAGTTGATTAGGATAATAAAACAGGGCGCTTATAATATTGTACTTAATTGATAACGAATTTGTAGCTAGTTGTTTTAAGTTTGTACATACATAAGTAACATATAAGACGATCTAATATAATTTTCTGCAACTTTTACCTATACTTACAAATATAGTGTGGTAAAAATATATCAACTAACGTAGTAAATTTAAAAAAATATTACAATAGAAGTGCATTAACGATAATTTTATAAATCAAACTGATCGTGATATAAAATGCAAATTGTATATAAGCTGTCAGCTGATCAGACATTATGTGATGTCGTTACCATACACATATTTCAATGCGCTAGCTGACTGAAAACTAGCCCAAATGCAATGGCGTCGTCACGGCCTAGCCATTCTACAAACGGGCTAATTATACGATCCGGCTGCGGCGATATATCTATACCAACAGATGTTTTTCCATAACTTGTGTTGTAAATTGCTAAGAAAATATGTTTTAAGTATTGATTACTTAACTATTTTTACAAGTAATGTTATTCCGTTGTAATTGTAGCTAGCAATAAATATACTAACTATTGCTAGCTGCGGTTGAACCGGGGAGAACATGAGGCGAAACGGCAGTCGCGGAGCGCAGTCACAGTTTTCAAAGGATGTTCTCCTCAATAGGTGTTTGTGAAGTAAGCTTTGAGGATACTGTGTTGTATTTAAATAAAACTGTGATATTTGGAGTATTGAATACCTCGTTTATTTTATTTCATACCCTCCACGCGATTTCTTAGAATACCATAAAAAAATAATTCCCGCGGCTGAAATAGACCCAACGCAACCTCCTGCGTCGCAGGCGGCCCTTCGCCCGCTGCGCCACAGAGGTCGTCATATTATGTTAGGTTATTATCCCACGTAGCATAGGTTCCAACATTTTACAAGTTACATCAAAGTTATGAGAAACATAACCATCCGCTGGATATCGGGCTTTTCTCCATACAGCTCTAGGGGTCGCCAAGTGTATCGTACCGGCAGATTTACTTTACATGATTATCGAGCAACGATCAAGGTCGGCGAATGCGAACATATTATCGAGTCCAAAATTATACTAACGACTTCATTTTCTTTTATATACATGGAAATGCTTGTCAAACGTTTGACTTCAAAAGTTGTCGGAAAACGGTAGTTATAAGGAATCAACTTGACGGACATGAAGCAATGCTAATATTCCAAAAAAAACTTGAAAAATGCGTAGTAAGTTATTAAAACAGTGTGTAAATTGATCTATTTTAAACTGACTAACTTTTGAATGTGTCTTTGCTCACACAGAGGTTATTGTAAAAATTAGTTAAAAGAAAAGAACTAAATTGGACTAGTAGTAACAGAGATTATCCGCTTTTTCTGAACTAATAAATAAAATTAACTAATTAATTTTACCTCCATTAATCCTATGTAATGTAGGCTACTTGATCTTAGCCATTAATTAATTAAAATCAAGCAGAAAGTCGCTGTCATGTCCTATTAAGAAGTAAAAGACATTGCATTGGAGAGAGATAAGTGGAGGAAATTGAAAAATTAATTACACCGACAAGCTAGGCTGTGTAATCAATAATCATTAATTAACCTTAATAAAATTATTAGTAAACAACAACTATACATTTTCGTCGCACGTTTATAAAGCGACTTCATAATACGTTCACTGCCTAAGTCTGCTTTTACAAAGTTTACTTTTGACTAAATGAATGAATACTTTGTGTTTCATAAACACTTACAAATATAAATATGTCTAAAGTACAAACTGCAAAAGGCGACCTTATCACTAAAAGCGATTTCAGTTGTGTTCTACATAACCCAAGAATTATATGTGACCTCTAGCTCTATTTTCTATTCGTTAATATGTTTTATTATATTTTTAAGTTCAGAACCTTTCCTGTACTTGACATTAAGTATATTCAAACCAATAACAGTGTCCACATAGGGAAGCCCCTGAGTCACCATCGCGTAACGAGAAACAAACAACGTGGTGCCTAGGTAAATAATACGTTAGCAGTATAATAATGAGTGGATAGACAGCTTTCCAAAATAGTGTGTTAAGGTACCTATTTGCCTTGTAAACATTCAATTACTATGTAAATATTACTTTTACCCTCCATGCTCGTAAAACACACTTTTTATGTGATATACCCTTAACCGAAAGCAAGTGGTTATACCCTGTTAGTTAAAACGTGAGGTTTAACCAAATTCAAACAAATTTAATGAAATCTATTGTCTCAGTGCGAGTTTCCTTGGTCAACATTTCCATACATATTTTGAGGTTTAAAATTCAAAACACATTACCTATTCCCTTGGGAATAATAAACATTACGGAATAATGAGAATTTTATGATGGAAGACATTATGTGTAAAGAGATCCATACAGTAAGATCTTCGTTGAAATTCTAACAAACCTTTGTTCAGAAGGCAGAATAATAAAACTTATGCCGCGAAACACGTTAGGTACCAAGCTTGTACTATTTACTCGCAGAATGTGTGAAAATTATTTCTCCACGTGCATAAAGCTGTATTGGTCTTGGGTGTGATACATCCCTCTTGCACTCCGGAATCTAGTACTTGGAACGCTTCACTCTTGAGTTATCCTTGAATCCTGAGTTGCCGTAAGACACTTTTCACTTTACGCCCTCGGTGCATAATCTACTATGAACGGTGTCTTTCAAAGACTTTCTGTGTAGAAAATGTGGAAATGAAATAAATTGTTGAGACTTGGACTTTCTTTTGATTTTTAAACGTTTATAGCAATGACAGATACACAAATCGAACATTTCTACATTGGTAGACCAGCAAACGAAGAAACTCAAAACATAGAAGTTAACTCTCGTAAAATCGGTTTTATTAAATTTCAGTTTAATCGCTCCCCGAACATCGTAATAAAAAGAACATGATGAAATTATGCGGCCGTCATTGTGTCCGCAATTATCGTTCGAGAACGACTGCGGCACGGTTTTCCTGAAAAGACGCTTTTCACTCGTAATAACTACAATCATCACTCTCATATTAGACTAAGTAATTAATGTAATAAGACGAATTTATTTCAATTTGTATCTGAAAGAGTTTGTTTCTGTGGCGATTTTAAAACATGTATTGAACCGCAAAAAAGTCGTCTATATAGGAGAAGCCATTGAGGCGAGCTCGAGGTCTTAACGAGAAACGATGTGAATGTTAGTTTAGTCAAGAGGTCAAGGGTCAAGAGGTTCTATTGAAGTACGAGGACACAGCGAGCCCTAGATTCGAGAGTGCCGTGTCCTAAGGAGCTGTAGGCCTTTTGGCTGTACTCAAAGAGAATACGAGAGAACTGGGACACTTCGTTCGTAGTATGGGCTCGTTGCATCGGCTTGTTAAAATGGGTAGGTAGGCTCTCGTAGATGGAATAGACACCTGTTATTATTTACCTATATTAATGTCTATAGGTATAATTATTATGGGCGAACAGGACACACTTTATGGTTAAATTTCTTTCGTAGAAGTAAGTAGGTACCTACTAACGAATAAAGTAACAAGTCAACAATAATAAAAAGAAACAAGTTATACAATAAACTTAGCTAGCGCTTCTTTAGGAAGAATTACTAGAAACCCCGATTTTCTCCTTAAAACTGTAGACAGGTTAAAACATCTATCTAATATGTATAGTAATTAAATTGTTTTGTAAAAACTAAAACGTGAATAAAAATTTTACGGGACCACCTCGGGATGATTCACTGTCATCATCATCATCATCAGCCTATAATAGTCCACTGCTGGACATAGGCCTCCCCTAATGAGCGCCATAGCGCCCGATTCACTATACTTACATACAGTAATAATGCGAAAATAAAACAGGGTCGGTCCATAATTGTCGGAAAAATCGACGAACACATTAAAAAATTTACATCTACGCAAAATGATTTAAGTGGCATTAGCCTGGCTGGGAGACGCCGAACACACACACACTCACTGATAATTCAGGGCAGAGCCGTTTTTAGGTTTCATTTCAAATAAAACCCCTATAATTATCGATTTTTGAATGGAGGGGGGTACATACTAATATCATTCCCTTTCCACCAATTTTAAGAATAGGCGTGGCGACTAACGTGTTCATGATGATGGGCAGAACCAGCTGTTTACACAGTGTCTGTTAACTATCAATAACCCTGCATAACCACCGGCTAGTCATGGATAAATATGAATAGAAAGTACAAGCCTCAGATACTTTGATTAATATTTTTAAAGAATCTTCCAAACTACATCCAAACCTATGCTTTGATAACATAAATTGTTTTCATCGATAACACCCTGTTTGTTACCAATTTTACCCCGAAGTGTACAAAACTGTTTATACTAAATCTCACACGGTATAACTTTTTGGATATCTGAATTGTTTAGACCACCGGGAGTTCGGAAACACCAGCTAATGGAGAGTAGTGAAGTTTTAATTATCGTTTCCAGTATGTACCGCATGCATAAAATGTAGGAGTATAGGTATACTACAGAGAGATTTACGAGTATAGGATAGACAGATTATAGGATAACTCTTTATTATACCTTAAACAAAAGACTAACTAAGATGGAGTGGAATTTCTAGATATACCTACCTATTACTTTTTATAAAGTATTCATGAAGACAATGTTTTAGTAGTTTGGAGCCTTAATTTTGAAATTTATCAAATTGCATGCATGTGTAGGGGGTTGACCTATTTCTTTATATCAAAGCGTTTTAGCAAAATGAATTGATTTCCCAAGAATCAATATATTATTTAGGTACTTAATAGCTTTGTTACTTCAATTGTGGTTTGAGGAGCATTTGAGTAACCGACGCGTCGCGATACATTTGAGATTTTAAGCACATATGTTATAATACTATATGTATAAATACAGATGCCTCATCTCATAGAAAAAAAATTCACTCGCTTCGGGCGAGATTTGAGCGGTCATACCAGTTATTGTTTTAGGTTCACTAGATGACGCAGGACTTGGCCCGCAAGAACGAAAAAATAAATTCTGCATTTAGTTAGTAACAAGATAAGTTTTTTTTAGATTTAGTATTTGGTTTTAGAAAAGTGAGTTTTTGAACCTTCAGATTCTGAATCTGAACTTATAACTTCTACTGAATTCATAAAGTAGAATGTTAAAAAAATTCAATTTTGTAGGTGCATTGATGATTTTCAATGCAGCCTAGTTATAATTTATTTATTTTATTTTATTGTCATTGTCTTTGTGAATAAACTATTTTGAAGGTGTTCCAGCAACTTTGAGCACATAATCGTCGTCGTTTTTATTGAATATCGAACAATGAACCCAAAAGTAAAAAATACTTGATTCATTATTTACTTTATAGTTTATTTAATCCGAGTTTTGAGTGAATCGAACTAAGGAATTATAATTTATCATAGAAACTTGACCACCCTGTATATCTCTTGCAATAATTATACTAAAGCGTGTTCGGCTTCTTTATTACTTCGATCACCATCACCAAAATCTTCATATTCTTCTATTAAATCATCAAATCAACCATTAAATTCATTTCATCAAAACATGCGGCACAAGACCTCTCTTTAATTGATTTTTTTGCAAATTTATTTTAAATAGGTCTTTTCATATATTTCGTTATTGATTCCTGGCAGACAATTTGTTTCCTGCAGCCAACGTTGTATTGCTGATGGTGCTGCTAATGTTATCCCTGAATTGATCATAAATTTATAAGCCACAGGTGATTTGTAATATAGGGACATGCAAAAGTCCGCTTGCCAAAAATCGATCGAATAAGAATGAATGTAAGTTCAGTTACAAATCTAGCCGGGTCACTAAAATATCACTGAAGAACTCTCACTTAACAATCAGCAGGGTATACGGACGGATACAGTGTAAAGTACATCAAATCAACAAATAAAGTTAAGCCTCTGCCCCACAGCTGCGATTTTGAAGCGCGTCTCTCTGTCGCGCGATTTGTTGCGATATTTGTTTTCAGTATATTTTGTACTAACATGCATACGATCTTACACACTACTGCGATTTTATCGACGTGATCGAAGTTGGATGGCGCGTTTCCACGTCTTGCGATTTTGCGATAATTGTTCACAGAACATTTTGTCATTTTGTGTAAGCTACAAAATCGTAACAAATCGCGCGACACAAGACGCGCTTCAAAATCGCGGCTGTGGAGTAGAGGCTTAAACCGCTCGCTCGTGTCACTTGACTGACAATAAGTTTGCGTTTGGTTCATTCGGTCACCGTGGAGCCCAGTAATTAATTAGAAAATAAAACAAACATAAAACGAACGCATTTCAATAAAAACCCTATTTCGCCATCTGTCAAGGAGTAGCGCTTACTATTTTACTATCATAGAAAATAATCATGAGATTTGATAACTTCATTTAAATTCCGCAAGGAGAACTTCGATACTGATGAAATTTTAAAATTTTTGAAATTTTTGGTTTAAAGGCATACAAATTCAATATACTCAAGAGATTTTCGTAAAAGAGTGCAGACATTTTTGTAATAAAAGTCTCTATTGTTTAGTCAGTTTTCACAAATCTCGATAACTAAGTGATACACCTAACGCCATCGTAATTTTTTTGAACCGCAAAACCTTTTCTATGGAATGAGATGCTTGCCGTAAGAGCAGCCCATGCTTACTGTAAGAGCAGTTATTATCGGTGTTATTTATTGTTATGCTTTGATCGCCAAACAAAAGCTTGATGTTGGATCCATTTTTGTGATTATCTATGACGTCGGCTCTTTTCTTTTAAAAATGTTCAGCGGGGTTTTGTATTGTCCTCAACTTTTGTTTGAATCTATAGTGAAAATACATGGGGTCTCAAAATATTCAAAACACCCTGAGAAAAATATTGCTGCTCATTCCAAAATCGTAAGAATTTGCTGCATCACTTAAAATAGACAAAGAAATTGTTCTTAAACACGCGAAAATAAATAACAGCTACCCATTTGTTACACCCTTTGCATTCTCCCCTAGCGTTTTTAAACTTGTGTAACATGATTTATTTGCCTAAATTAAAAATGTAAAAAACCTTTAACGTACAACCAAGACCTTTTATTATTGAACCTTAAGCGAGTTTTTCAGTTAAATAGCATTATAACAGGCCACAATTTTCCTCGCGCGTCTAATACCCGGTTGAAAGCAAAGTTGTGTTGTTATTAGTTATTTTACTTCGCGGAAACGGTTGAGTTACGGATTGACATTCCACCTGTCACAACCTAATTTATTTCGGTACCTTACGCCCGACTTATTAAAAAGTAAACCATTGAAATACCGAATTCCAGCTTGTCTTAGAAGAAACGATTAAAAAAAATTGTCTCTGCCCATGGCTTCGCTGTCATCGTAACTACATAAGTAGCTCTACCACCACACTTCGGAGTAGGTATTCTATTTGTAAAATATGTTTAACTCTGACGTGGCGTACTACCCGTACAGTTCTCCATTGCCGAAAATAAGAAAAATATCAATTACTGGAGATTTTATAAACAAACCACGATTTAGAAGTAACTGACGCGCAAAAAATTTAATATTTTCACCATTGCACCAGTTATGAACTAGTTATTTATGAATGTCCAAAATTCTGTGTAATTTGAGCCTCGGTCGTCTCCAACTTCCTCCAAGTTTAACATCGCATAGTCCAATTAGACGGGAATAATATCCGCTGACTGTGTCGCAGTGAACACGAGAGGTTGAGAACTGAACCGCTAAACAAACCGCTTGGTATCATCGGTAGAAGTTCTATGGACTTGCAACACTACCTTCATAGATCTATTTGAAAATATTGTTCATGATCCTAATGATCATGAAAAAATCTCAAGCCTACGCACGCCTTAGTACTTATTTTCCTACCAAATTTAATGTCAAATGTTTGTAAGCAAACCGCCCATACATAACCTAAAATTAACTTTGTTGCCGTCTATCTTGTTACATAATTTACATTTCTTGTCGGTTAGAGATCTTTCCTTCAATAAGTATTGTTAACAATTACATTGAGACTGGAAGCCAAGCTAGTTAATTTAAGTTTTTTGTTTTGGTTTTTTACAGCCATTTCACATAGAATTTTGAGAGTTTAGTAGTAGTTTGTAGGAGACTGCAATCGAAGCAATTTAAATCCAATAAAAAATTCTCGAATATACCCGTAAATATTAGATGATCCATCTTCTTTTTATGAGAACGTGGTAAAAATTGTATAGGTTCCAACTATGAGGCTTTTTGTTGATTAACACTCTTTATCTTTTTCATAATGACTGAAGTGTCATCAAATATAATAATCAAAATCGAACGAAACTTGTTCTTCGTTTTATCTTTCACGTTCTAAAACCCTGTAGCTACCGACTATCGTAAAGTTTTCTAGAATTGACAAAGTCCCAAAAGAGATAGCAAACTATCACCAATTTTATAGCCATCACCTAAAATCGACTTGTGAATACTGCTCACGTGCTAGGTGGGACGTGGGCCGCTGGTTATTACCACCTCCCTGCCCGCTTTACACCTTGCACCTAATAAAGAGGTTTACAGTGGCGACACTGGCGACAGGGCACCGAGTCACCTGAACTGAGACCTGAGCAAATGGTGCTAACTCTTGTAGAAAGTTAAGATGCACTTTAAATTGTAGCGCTGTTTATTTGCTGATTGGTAGCTTTTCTATTGTTGATATTTTTAGGGAATGTAAGAGCAATGACGAAAGCTTTAAAGGAGATCATTATCATTGTCACTTAAAAATCTAACCTGACTTCTCCCACCGCTGGGTAGGTATAGGTATGCTTCCGAACTCCTGTGTCCTCCCTACGGTCTTGTGCCAGGAATCGACCTGGAATCGACTTGCGATCGTTTCAAGGCAATATCAAAAATAAAATTCAAGAACGATCAAGAGAGACAAGGTCTACCTAATTCTCATTTATAGTTAATATGAAACTCAGGATTTTTAACGACTTCATCAAACCTCATAGTAATACAAGTTGGAATATATTCCAACTTCGAATAAATGACGAAGGGCGAAAGTCGGCCTGCGACGCAGGAGGTTACGGGTTCGATTCCCGCCTTGGGAGGGACAAGTGCTTGTACGATTTGCAAATATTTGTTCCAAATGTTCGGGGTCTTTTCTATGTATACTTACTTAATAAAAAATATATACCTATGTGAATGTATTGTTTTATATATATCAGTCATCTAGTATCCATAACACCAGCTCTGCTTAGCTTGGGGCAAGATGATGAGTTGTGTGTCCAGCATTATTTATTTATTTTATACATTAGTTCATTGATTATAACCACGCTATAATTGTATGGTCCTAACCACCACTAGGTACCGACTTAAAATAGGTAGGTACCTACCTGATAATTTGAAATGTTATCTGATGTAATTTATAACAATGAAGAGGGCCTTTCGGTCAAACTCACGCTCTAGTCACGCCACCGAGTTCAATGGAATGGACCTCTCCATGACTTGCAGCTTTTCTTTTGGTCTTCCGTGCATATTGAAAAAGGTTTCGAAACGTGCCTGCCTGTTACGCTAAAATACCTTAGAACATTGTTAAGTAACTGTCTATTTAATAGGTATTTGTGAAATGTATTTAACGATTTTGATTATTGCGATTTATTATCATCATCCGCAGAAGGATTTTATCTACCGGGTATCTCCTGAAGTGTATGGCCATTCACCAAAGTCCAAAATGCTAATTTGTTACTTTATGGTTTGTTGTAAAGTTACTTTTATCCTATTGATATAAGTAACTTTATCCTAAGAGTTCTAACATTTGTTCAGTAACCTACAGTTCCTGAAAACAGAAATTATTTGCCAGGAATAATATTGTATCGCAGGAAATTCCTTTGTTCATATGAGGGAAAAGTTTCCCTTTAAATTGGGAAAACTTTCTGGTTTAGGTATAGCAACAATTATCTACACCGAAGGGACTTGTGAACTTTGTCTCGTAATTTTCGTTGGTGCTACACTCAGGGAGTATTATCATTTTCATCTTCATCAGGTTAGTCCACAGCTATCTACCTGAATGTGCGCCTTATTACGCCTTCTCTTTCTCTTCTCGCGATTAAAAATAACAAATTTTCCATTGGTAAAATAATTTTCGACATCTCACTAATACTTACCAAGAGAGTAACCTACAGTAGATATTTTAGTATTAATAAGTATTTAGTAGTTTAGTAGTAAGTTATTTTATTAGTCATTCTGTATAAATAACATTTTGTATTATAATAACAGGTAACCGCGACTGTAGCTTTCAGGATCATGATGATCATGACGTCGATGTGAAAGCTTTTAATTTGGCTTTCGGTAGACCATAGTGCTCCCTGAGGATTGGAGAAAGAGTCCTAAAACTGGTTACTCATCAACGTAAAAAACTCAGGATATCAATCTGAACCCCTGATCGATGCTCAAAATCATCAATTATGAAACACTGGGCCCGTAGATAAGAGGTCGTAGAGCGATAAAACAAATTAGTATACAGGGTGGAATTTTGTAATGCTACCTGGAGGGAAAGTACTTTTAATACTGTAGATAGAAAATTATACTAAAAGGAAACATTCCTTTAATTTTGAAAAGAAAGAAAACTGCATTCAAAGATTTTCGAAAATTCGCTTGCCACACCCGGTAATCGAACCAACTAAAATCTGTAAAAATTACACCCTGTATTTTTATTGCATAGATCGGTCAGGTCAATTATAAGGATGAAATCTCTCTAACAAACTTAATAAATTAAATGAAAGGAAAACCATGAAATCTTAAATTATTTTAATTATTTACAATAAAAGTCAACTAACTACTAATTAGTTGCTCAAAATGGGCTCCATTTTCTTGGATACACAAATTTATTCTTCTTATGTATTCATTTCTAGTAACATTTAATAACGTGTTGTGGTGAATAAATTATAAATCGTATTCTGAACTTCAACTCTCAACTAGTTTACATTCACATAAGATTTCATGTAAATTAGATTTTTTACATATCCCCACAAAAAAAAAATCTAAAGGGGTGATATCTGGTGATCTCGCAGGACATCTGATTGTGCCGTTGGTACCAATCCAGGTATGGGCTGGAGCACCATCTTGCCACGGATCTTGCTGTAGAATTATTTGGTTTCGCTCAACCTCGGGGAAACCATTTAACTCATTTCTTAAGAGATCCAGTATTTTAAGATAGAAGAGTCTGCATTAGGTACAAACACGTACAAATTTCAATCGTCTTATCTAAATATCAATTTCTCATTTTAATGGATAAATGACGTCAATGATTATTATTAATTACTGACACAAGTAAACAGAAAGTGCTGGTTTTCCTTTCATTTAATTTATTAAGTTTGTTAGAGAGAATTCATCCTTATTATTGACCCTAACGATCTATGCAATAAAAGTACAGGGTGTAATTTTTACAGATTTGAGTCGGTTCGATTCCCGGGTGTGGCAAGCGAATTTTCGAAAATCTTTGAATGCAGTTTTCTTTCTTTTCAAAAATAAAGGAATGTTTTCTTTTAGTATAATTTTCTATCTACAGTATTAAGAGTACTTTCCCTCCAGGTGGCATTACAAAATTCCACCCTGTATAATAAAGTCGATAGTGTGCTGCTTTACTACTAACCTTATACTATAACTATACTAAATACTACTAGCTTTAATACTAAGTAATTTTTTTTGGCAGAGTTTGTGTTAAGGTAGGGGAGGAGTGGGGCAAGAACCTATGGAAATAGAACCTACTTAGATGAACATTTATACCCAAAAAAACATTCCATTCATGACGTAATTTTTAACCAAATCAAACTAGAATAACCAAAACATATTACAGTCGGATCAGAATTCTTAATCTAAAGTAGTTAAATCTAAAGTAACTACAGGTAGTAAATGTTTTTTTAACCCACCATGTACCTACGTCCACACGGCGACATGCGTCGCGTAAGGACGCATGTTCAGCAGTGGACGTCCATGTGAGGAGGACCTACTTATTTTAGAAAATCCTACTCTTATTGCGATTTTGAAGTGCTGTTGTCGGCGCCAGATTAATGGACTTCCGAACCCTAAGATAACATCGACAGGAGATTTTTCAAACGAGAGAAAGGCCTATTTTAAACCAAATGATAATGAGGAGGGATAAAAACCTGTAACGTGATATCGGCTTTGTAACGAGAAAAGCTTCTTTTTAATCTGGGTGGAAATGTGGAATTTAAGCTGCAAGATTGACATTAGCACTAGGTATAATTATGTTTGTTTATCTGTACCCGAAGAACTTGTAGGCCTACGGCCGTATAACTGTAAGTACTTACCACATCCTTGTCTCTACCACATAAAAGTTGCATTTTATAATTATGTATGATTATGGTATATGGCACTTTATAACCAAGCCATAATTCCTCATAAATAATCTATGAATTATAGCCATTCCAAAAAGCTTTTAGTTCCGACCTGCCATAACTAAAGTTACATTTCCAAGCATGAACTATTAAAATCAAAAAACACAATTCGACATAGCTGCTCAGTTTTTCCAAGAAAATCAAGAGATTTTAGATCCGGGCTGACCTTAATTAAAATTAAGTAAGCCTTTGAATATTTACCTAATTTAAGTTTCTGTGAAATCTTGGAAGAATTTTACAAATATTGTAACAGCGAGAATGTGGGCGGATGACCTAACGGAGACAAAGCTACCACTTATAAATATATTTTTTTTATAAGTAAATAAATAAATAAATCATCATCATCATCATGGCGGCCTCATCTTGATCCAGTCTTGGATATAGGCCTCTTCCCTTCGTCTCCACTCCTGTCGATCTTGAGCCCGTCTCATCCAGTCATGTCCTCCGTGCCGTCTGATGTCGTCTACCCAACGATTCGGTGGTCGGCCTCGTCCTCGGGTGTCAGCTCTGGGTCTCCATTCCAGGACTCTCCTGGTCCAACGTGACGCATCCATTCGGGCAATGTGTCCTGCCCAAGTCCACTTCTTTGCTGCTATGGTGTTTACCACGTCTCTCACTTTTGTCTTGCTCCGGATCCAATCGTTACGTTTTCGGTCGCGCAATGTGATACCGAGCATTGCTCTCTCCATACCTCTTTGCGCGACCCTGAACTTCTCCGCGGATTTCTTGGTGAGGGTCATAGTTTCTGTGCCATAGGTGAACACGGGCATCACACATTGCTCAAATACTTTGACTTTTAGGTGCAGTGGTAGTTTGCCACGTAGCGTCTGCTTGTTAGCGCCAAATGCTGCCCAGGCTTGTGCGATTCTCCGGTCTACTTCCGCGGTCTGGTTTTCATAGCCCAATGTTATCTTATGACCAAGGTATATGTACTCAGCTACCGATTCCACTGGTAGCTGGTAGTTTCTGATGTCTGCCATGTTAGTCATAATTTTGGTTTTCCCCGTGTTCATTTTGAGGCCTGCCTTTGCTGACTCCACTCTTAGATCTTCTATCATAGATATCATGTCATCCACACTGTCTGATATGAGAACTAAATCGTCTGCAAATCGTAGGTTGGAAAGTCTCTCCCCATCTACGATGAGCCCCTTGTTTTCCCACTTTATCTGCCGAAATATGTACTCTAGAGCGAGTGTGAAAAGTTTCGGAGAGATCGTGTCGCCCTGTCTAACTCCTCTTCCTAGCTGGAATTTGTTAGTTTTTTTGTGGAGGGCAACGCAAGCTGTGGCGTTCGCATGTAGATGGTTCAGCATTTGGATGTATCTTTCATCTATTCGACAGTTGGTCAGTGCTTGCTCTACTATCCACCATTCCACAGAGTCAAATGCTTTTTCGTAGTCGATGAATGTTAGAATAAGTGGCTTTCTGTATTCGTTACACTTCTCAATTACTGTTTTTAGCGTTTGGAGGTGGTCATTTGTGCTGAATCCTGACCGAAAGCCAGCCTGTTCCCGCGGCTGATAGTAGTCCAATTTCTTTTCGATTCTGTTGACTATAACTCTGGTGAATAGTTTGTATAGGTGGGACAGGAGACTTATTGGCCTATAGTTATCCAGTTTCTTAATGTCTCCTTTTTTGTGTATTAGGGTAATGACGGCGTTATTCCATGCTGATGGGACCTTGGTTTCAATAAGGCATCTCGTAAAAGTTTAGCTAGAGTTTCCCATAAGTGTTTTGTGTTCAGTTTAAGCATCTCTGGCAACACACCGTCCTCCCCTGGAGCGCGTCTATTCTTCATCTGGTGGATTGCGTGGAGTATTTCTTCGGGTATGATGTCGGGCATCTCTTCAGATCCAACGTTTACGATAGGACACCGTCTTCTGGTTGGCCTCTCACATTGTGCTGTAGTTCCTTCATGTGATGTATTTGTACTGGTGTAGAGTGTCTGGTAGAATTTCTCTGTTATTGTAAGAAGTTGTTCGCGATCTGTGATGATTTCGTTCCTGTCATCAAGCAATTTGAAAATTTGCTTACGTCCCTGGCTGATCTGTATTTTTAGAACTCTGCGGCTGCTGTTCCTCTCTATAGCTGTTTCTATAAGATTACTATTGAATTCTTCCAAGTCAGCACGCACGTTTCTTCTAATACTCTTCCTAAGGTCTTTATACTCAGGGTTGTTCAGTTTTCCTTGACTGTGCATTTCTCTCCTTTGCTCCATCATTTGAAGTGTGGTTGGTTTTAACCTTTGTGTCTTTTTGTGGATAATTGGTGGCTGTATGGATTCTAGGCTCTGTGTTACTGCACTGACGATGTTGTTGTTAATCTCATCTAATGTTATGTCGTTCATGTTACATAAGTGGAGTCGATCTTCAACGGCGTTTTCATACAGGTCGGCATTTGCCCGAAGTATATCAACCTTCATATGGTACGGAATATGCTTTTTTGTAACCAGGCTTCTTCTGTGTGAGCGGACGTTAAAAATGACTTCGGCTCGTACTGGTCTGTGGTCACTACCAGTTCCAAACCTATTTAATACGGAGACGTCCTTCACAGTTTGCTTTTTATCAGTGATAATGTAGTCGTACTCGCTTTTGTGTATACCGTTGGGATGTCTCCAGGTCCATTTTCGCTGTGCCGGCTTCTGGAAGAAAGAGTTCACTGCGAACAGTGATTTTGATTGGAGAAAGTTTAGAAGCATTTGACCTCTTGGATTTCTTGTTCCCAGACCATGGCTACCAATGCTGGTTTCGTCTTCTGTTTCTTTCGTTCCAATGCGGGCATTAAAGTCTCCCATAATCAATGTATAAGTAGTTTTATTCGTGTCTATGAGACGCCCAAGATCCTCATAGAACTCCTCAACTATTTCGTCTGGATGGTTTGCGGTTGGGGCATAAGCTTGGATGACCTTCAGCTTATGCATCTTTGTCAGTTTGAGCGTCAGATAGCAGAGTCTATCAGAGATACTGTTGATTTCTGTTACAAGGTTTTTTATGTTTTTATTTACTAGAAAGCCTATACCTCCCACGCCTGGTTGCGGTCCTTCGCGGAAATAGAATATGTGTTCTGAATTTAGAGTTATTAGTTCTTCGCCATATCGTCTTATCTCGCAGAGTCCTAGGATGTCCCAGTTAATCTTTTCTAGTTCCGTCTCGAGCTCAAGTAGTCTATCGTCAGTCGACAGCGACTGGATGTTGTATGTCATTACTTTTAGTTTCTTGCGGCAGTCGGTCAACTCCCAGGGATTACTTTTCGCACCCCTACCTCGTGTCACCTGGCCACTGCCCGGACCAGGGATTGACGAAGCGCTGGGAACTCGGGGTCGATTTTGTGTTTGTTCAGTCATGGTTTGTAAGGGAAGGGGTTTAGCAATAATCACCACGTCAGCAACGACGGGTTGGTGATCGCAGTGCTGCAGCCGGTTGTGATGGTTTCCATCGTCGCCTGCAGGTCCGTTTCTGAGTGGCCGTACTTCTCCCCACGAGATCCGCCCATCCAGATACTGGCAGGCTGCTTCCCTCTGCCAGGGCAACACTTATTTAATGGCGGTGTTTGCTCGCCATGTCATAAGGTCGTCTTCGAGACTTTTGTGTCTTTTCGAGAGAGTACCCATGCCACTGAATACTCCGACACTCCCTGTTAACCTTACCGCCTCTGGTCCGGGACTGCTTATTCGGGTTGCCCTTATTCGCAGCTGTCCTACGTACTGTAGGACGTTTCACTATCCGCCACCTGTGACCCGGCTGGTAGCTGAGGCTCGCCCCAACAAAATAAATAAATAATGCTGGACAATTCACACAGCATTATGTAGCCCCAAGCTAAGCAGAGCTTGTATTAAGGGTACTAGATAACTGATATATATGTACAATAATACAAATACACTACATAGATAGATATGTTTTTTTATTAAACATAGAAAAACATCCAGAATACCCTGAACAAATATCTGGAGATCGTACAAATATTTGTCCCGAGGCGGGAATTGAACCCGCAACCTCCTGCGTCGCAGGCGGACCTTCGCCCGCTGCGCCACAGAGGTCGTCATATTCAAAAATTCTATGTTCTAATGAACAACAATTTCCAGATCAGTGTCAGTGCGAAGATAGTGGTAATGTTGATCATTAAGATCATGACGCATAAAACTGTGCCGAAAGCTTAACACTCAAAAATTGTAAATATCCCGTTGTAAATGACTTGATAGTTTTAAAAGGTTTAGAGTCAAGTTATTTCAAGTGGCGGAACGCCTAGGGTGGGAATATTCTTACATCTTCATGACATTACATTACAGCATCAGGATTTAGGAAGGACTTTAGTACCCCGGCGAACGCCGAAGTGAACAGACGCGGAATCCGTGTCCGTCGTGGAAACGTCGCGAGTGAATGAAAATACGATGTCGAGTGCGGTGTTTGGTTCAAAGTGTGAAAATAGTGCATGGTGAGTGTTTTGTTGTGGTGTTCGGAGCAAGGATTTAACATGCAGCGGCACCGTTAAAATGTAAGTTGAAGCAAAATGACATTAATCAAGGCTGAAATCACGTGCCTTTTGTGGCAATGAAATAATATGCGATCTAGTCTCTTGGCTCTAACTCTTTACTAAGCAAGGTAAGTAACATAGCTTAGTTCGTACGGTTTAGTACTACACCGGTTTCTATCATACAATGGTCTATTTACTGTGTAAGAATCCTCAACTTGCCGAGGTCTCTCCGCGAAGCCTGTGAAGACCCCAAGAAGATTCTACGCTTCTGGACTCCGTCTGTAGGCTGGCTATGCTACCAAAAATACAACGCATAATAGACTAAACCGAGTTCAAATGCGGACATAGGAGTACTTCCACCTAACATTACCTCTGTAAGAAATTTCCAGTTTTTAGGGATCAGTACCTCAAAAGCAAAAATCCTTTATAGGATCACTTTGTTTTCAGTCTCTCTGTCTGTCCGTCTGTCAACCCCCTTTTCTCAGGAACGGGTACGGAGGTATCTAGTTGAAATTTACATCAAATACTCAAGTCCCTCAATGATCTTAACTATGATGAAGTGGAAATGATCATAGGCAGATGTTAAAGTACCTACTATATACATCATACACATACACATACGTACCTATGTAGTTTATTAACAAATAAAATAATTTCTATTTCTAAATCTCACACATTTTTCCTTTTCATTCTCATGCACCATTAAACACCTAACATAATTTAATATTAAATATACTTAAGCTTGATATTCATAGCAAATAATTCATCTTTAACACTAAGTTACACAGTACTTGTATAATGTAAATGCATCTTGTAATGTATAGGACATCACAATGTAGCTTTGAAACCACAAGCTCGAAGTCAATAGCTCTACATGTTTTTTATTTAATTTGTTTTCTCTGTACCTACAATTAAGATTAGTTATTAGCTATGTTACTTTGACATAATTATCTGATAATATTAGTTGGAGAAGCCACTGGCTCCTGAAACACAGTCTTAAAACTAGTTCAGGAGCCTATGGACTCATAATGTCTGTTACATCTACTATTATGTCAATAAATAACATTTTTACTTACTTTTACTTACTTTACTTACTTTTACCTAACCTCTTGGATATACTTAAATAAAACTTCTAAGTCAACGCAATCAAATTACAGCCGTTTATGTCCGAATATTTTGAAATTTCCAAAGGAATCACATGCATACAAAAACCTATCGGGTTCTTGCCGTCTACCTAGAATCATTGCTAGAGCACAAAAGAAAAAATCCGAAAATGGTTATCTAGTTTATTCGTGCATTAATGTGCTGTCGTGAATGTTTTTTATCCTGGGTATTATCTAAGTCCATGAACGACTCTGTTGTACAGAGCATTAAAGAACAATGGCAAGAATTATGAGCTATCATGAGGAAAGATCCCACGGGTATCAATCGATAGCTCCGGAAATTCTGAATAAAACTGTATATTTAGTTTTTCCATATTTATTGCAGGAAAAATTAAATTAATTTTTGAAAATGTGGATGAATAGCAATTTGGGCGAAGCTAGGGTGATTAAAACTCGTAGAATCCGCCATTTTGTTTTTGACATTGACAGCACTACCAACTCTGCCTGTCATTATTATTCTGTGGTCCAATCCGCGCGCTTTTGTAATGTGTTTGTTGACAAAATGATTTTCAAAGTAAACTTATCAAAATAATACTACAGGTGAACCTTCTATCCTTACCCAATATAGTATTATAATATCTGTGCCCAAGTGTTTGTGAGAGTGATTTCACAAAAAGTAGTAGTAGCAAAGAAACTTGGTTCAAAGAATATATTTTCTTTCTTGGGTGCTAAAGAACTACATAGGTACCTACCCTTCGCCATCGTAAGTTATTGTACATCGAGAGTTTATTTTGTTTTCATTGTTCACCTACCTACCTACTTCGTAAGATTGTCGGTAGGTATGTGCCTAGTCTACATAAAATTATGCATACCTAGTAAAAGTTAGTAGTACTTACCTAATACTCCGTAAGTACCTACCATAGAAATCTAAATAACAATTTAGATTTCTATGGTACCTACATACCTATGTGCAGTGTTTGTATTGTACCTACCTAGCTATCGTTACTAAAATTCTCCCATACATTTTAGTAATAAGACTAATAAGTCTTACAAACATTGAACATTCCTTTCCTTTTATAAATAACTAGACGATCGCCTCGCGGTTTCACCCGCGTAGTTCCCGTTCCTGTGGGAATTCCGGGATAAAATATAACCTATGTCACTCCCTGAAAAGTAAACTTCATAGCAATAAAAGAATTTTTCAAATCGGTCCAGTAGTTTCGGAGCCTATTCAATACAAACAAACAAACAATCAAATCTTTCCTCTTTATAATATTATAGTATCGATGTGTTTATTTTTCAGGTATTTAGGTACCTATCTAAATGACGATACAGAGGAAACCAAATAACAATACTTACCTACTCGGTAGCGCTACTTCACAGATAATGGAAAAACTTACTAAGAATTGAAAGAAACTAACCCCAAGAATTGATATACTGTACTTACCTAAGCATTCTTGAAAATGTATAATTTAGCACCAAGATAAAAAATATTTCATCTATGAGTTTGCCTGCGCATATTAATAAAATTATACGATTCCACTGACCAGTTACCTAGTTGGTATGTTTTCTTATCTTATGCATATACAGCCAAACTCGATTTAGAATGTTTGTAAACAAACCGCCCATACTTAACCTAAAATTCACTCTGTTGCCGCGTCTTTTTATATAATATAAATTATTAGGTAGGTATTTGATTGCACTTATTTTCTTTGTAAATAAAGTATTTAAAATTAATAAATTATAAGCAATATTTATTGAAGGAAGTATCTCAAATCGGCAGACGTAAGTAAGGATGTAAATTGCGTATAAAAAGACGCAGCAACAGAGTGAAATTAGAACTAGTATTACTTATTGAAACAATTTGGCCACGATTTGGCTAACTGCAGACTGTTGCAAACAATCAATGCAAGAGCAATCGCTAAACTACACTTATTGCAAGACAACAGAAGCTGCTCTGTGCTTTGGATTGGAATCTTCATCTGTTCACCGCTATACCTAGGTAAGTAATTTTGGCGATGACTATAGGTAGGTAGACCTATGACTTTTATTGAGATAGCGGTTAATTATATGTCTTCACTTCAGGAAGGTACGGTACGTACGATACTCCACCTATAATACAAAATAATAGTTGTGCCATGGGTAAGTTAAGAATCGAAAAGCAAACGTGTTCTTGTCTTTTGTGGAGACTGCGACTCGGCAAACGTAGTGTAGGACGCAATTGGTAGGGAGATGCTGGAAGCGGCAAGCTGAAGACTGGGCGATATGGCGCTCATTAGGTACCTATCAATTTTATTTGAACAGGTAGGCGACACGTTCTTGGAACACATTGTAAAGCCGCGGCAATACACCTGAGCTGGTTTAGGTTAGGCTGGGCTAGGTAGGTATAGGCTAAGGGTACTACCTACATAAAAAGTTAGGAAATCTCTATCCAAAAATGTAGCAGGGCCTAAGACCTAGCTATTTTCGTCCATGGCCGATAAACCTACTCTATTCTACCTACCAACTGAAACAAGGAGGTTGGTTTTAATCCTGCCCCTAACCTGAAACTAACCTCTAGAATTGAAACCTTTTTTGTCACCCCGCCGCCATTTGCAATGAAGAGATGAACCAAGGATAGGAAATTATTCTGCCAATTTTCAAAAAAATATTTAATTTTTTCTGGAATAATCTCGGAAAAACTAAAAATGCAGAGTTCCTTAAAATTTTGAGTAGAATCGAATGGTATATTTCTTATCTTTCCTCAAATTTTTGGGACAAACCATAAGGGAAAGTTGCCATTGTTCTTTGAGTCCATATCAGTTTTTGTCTAACAATGGTGTCAATTCAGGATCAGCCCAAAACTAAACTATACTATACTAAAATTTTACCATTTTAGTTTAGAACCTTCAAAACTCTATTCAGTTGCACACGGTTTTAGTACAGTTCTAAATTTATTAGGCTCCTAAATTCGATAACGACGTTTTAAATTGAATTGAAGGTGTTGCCAGACAGAGATTTTGGAATCATGGACGTACGAAATTACTTCATTTTCGAATGAATGGAATGACCGACTTTTATTATCTGTGTGCATGCACGTTTAGCGCCGAAAGTTTAGGTTGCGAGAAAATTGGTTTTTCAATTTGCAATTTGCATTTCCCGTGATACAACGTATACAAAATAATACTTATATTGGAAAATGGACCAATCGAAATGAAAACGCATCAATATAAAGCAGCACGAGTTGCTCATGGCGCGACTCCACGCTCAAAGAGGTGATAAGGGGTAAGCATAAAATGATTTGCCTACGTTTTTTTTACTCTACATAATTGTAGTTATTTACCTTCCTTGTAAAATTAGTTTAGATACCTACATCTAAAACCCGTACCTACCTACGTAGTTACAGGGTTTTGGATCTGACTGTAAACTAACTATGCTCTGCTACAATATTTATTACTCCTAGTACCTATGTATTTTCTGACGTTCTTTATTTCCTATAGGAAATCAAGCCTCTCAACAGTATAAAGACATGTGGGCCTCGCTCAGTGTGCAGTTGAACCACTATGGCTGCAGCAGGTCCGCGGAATAGTGGCAACATGTAAGTCCATAATAATGATTTACTTAGGTACCTATATAATGATAGGTAATAGGTACCCGCTGATTTTTCTCCAGGTAAAAATATAGGTACCCTACTTCATAAAAGTATTGCTTTTGTACTATTGTTTTTGAAATCTTTGGATGTTTACAGATCTGTAGCATCATGGTAGCCAAAACCAAAAGGAAGGCCAGAGAGATTGGTCAAGCGTTAACTGCAACTGGAGGCGGACCATCTGACGGCCGAACCATCAATGCCCTGGATGACAAGATATTGGATATCGTCGGCTCTGCCTCCGTTCATGGTTTCTCTGCCTTAGAAGCTGTAAGTTACCATAACATACCTATCGTTGTCTAGCTATAAGTACTAAGTAGGTGGGTATTTTAATTTTGTATCTGTGTCTATTATCTTTTCATGCCTGAGGGAATGTTAGTACAATGCAAGTATAAATAAGGTATAGGTACAGGGAAAGCTACTTTAAATATTCATACAGAGCAATGAGAATGTATACTACTCTGGCTCTACGAGGTACTAGGTAGGTTTTCTTTAGGTATATACCTACTAAAGTGTATGTTCTGTTTTAGGGCTTGCAAACAATAACAGTCTCCCCAGCTGAATAACCTGCGGCTAAGCTGTTGGTTTTGGACGAAGGAGAGGTCCAAGAACCTGGGTCGCCAGCGTCTGGGCCCATCCGGAGCCGCCGGCGCTGGATGCAGAGATCTGCCCGTCCCCGCCCATCAGCAAACGCTCAGCTTGTGGAGACACTTAATGCCAACAGCCGCCTATTGGCGGATTCAATTGTACAAGCTGCTAGAATATTGGCAGATGCTGTTCGAGCACTGGCTACACCTACACCAGTTATTCAACTAGAGGAGGAGGAGAATGTACTGTAAATATGATACCAAATAAAATGTAAAAACAGACTAGTGTTTTAATTTAATAATTATGCCTGGTCTCTGTAACTAACCGCGATATTTTTGATAATTATTGTTTTGCTTGAAAGCCGATAAGTTAATTTCCCTACTTTTTATCAACTTTGCCCTACTAACAGAGATGCATTTACTATTATATAAAGACACAAACACAAACTAGGTAGGTATTTAGTTAACCTGCTTACATTCATAGTGAATCATAAATTTATTTCAAAATCGCTGCCAGTATTATAGACTGCATGCATAAGGAAATTACTCCTACATTGCTATTGATAAGTAATCTAACACATGAGTATATCTAGGTAGCTTGTGAAACGTGTGCAAAGCCATGGGCCAAAGCAAGTATTTTATAGGTCCCTCAAAACTTAAACACTTAATACATAAAACTTGAATTTATTAAAAAAATTCTGATGAGACGGGCCTCGGAGGTCTTGCACGATGCTTTTGGTAACTACGTCGAGACATCTGCTTACTGTTGGCTGGCTTATACCCAACCAATTGTCTTGGCCAACAGCAGCGGCCTGGTAGCTTCTTTGGGCCAAAAGCTGTAGCACGGCCAACACCTGAAAATTGATAAGTAGGTTTTTATTTAATACTAGACGATCGCCTCGCGGTTTCACCCGCGTAGTTCCCGTTCCCGTGGGAATTCCGGGATAAAATATAGCCTATGTCACTCCCTGAAAAGTAAGCTTCCTAACGGTGAAAGAATTTTTCAAATCGGTCCAGTAGTTTCGGAGCCTATTCAATTCATACAAACAAACAAACAAACAAAAAATCAAACCTTTCCTCTTTATAATATTAGTATAGATAAGTACTTACCTACAGGTTTTTTATGGTAGGTACCTACTACTCATAATGTTACCTAAAAACCTATCTAGTCTAGGTGATTCAGAACCCAAATACCTGCTTTTGTTACAGAAAGTACCTACGACAAAAGTTGCGTCACTGAATTTGACTTGGTTACCTAGGTACTACCTTTATTTGTTTTGGAATCCCTCCTTCGTTTAATAATGGGTCATCTAGTGTCCTGATAATGATTAGAGCACCAGATTTAGGAACTCGAAACAGTTTTGCAAACTTGGCTTCGGGGATTTCAAAGGGGTTGGCAAAATACCTTATATTTCTTAGCCTTTCATCGTAATTTCTGTTCAAAAATAAACACCCGCTTGTTGTAGGTAAAGTTTTAGGTTACACTATTCAAAAATTCACTGCTTATTGGGTAAAACTTGCTTACCTTATCCTTATCTTCTGCACCAACAATTGCCGCTACCACTTATTCCATTGTTGTAGAGATAAAACATAAATTTACGAATTTCGCGCTTCAGAAAAACATTTGCGCGGGAAAGAGCCCTGCCTGCTAACTTGGCCTTTCGAAACCTTTGATTTTATGTCATTGCGCCTATCTAATTATTTCTTTGAATTTTTACCACTCTTTCTTACAAAGCTAGGCGGCGTTTTTCTCAAATATTATAAAAATGTCAACAAAATCAAAACTACATGAACTGCCGCCATACCAACTATATTTAGTAGGCAAAATTTTACAGTGTTCTAAACTAAACTGTTTATAGTCGAATTTAGTGTAAATCTGTCACTTATGTGGTACAACAGAATACGAAAAGCGGCTTCTAAACTAAATTGAGTAACTAAAATCAAGTTTAGTCCTGTCAAACTATAATTAGTATAGTTTGCACTAAAATGGCATCATCTGAATAGCACACGTACTAAAATGGTTCTATTTTTAAAATTTAGTTTAGTTTAGGCTAGTTCGTGAAATCTGAATAGACACCAATGTTTCCGTAAACTTTGCGTTAGGTGGAGCCTGCGGCGGAGCTAAGTGGACGAAGACGAGAAAAGCAGATCTGGCTAGGTATTACAATAAAACAAAACTATTTTTAGCCAGGCCACAGATATTATAATACTAGTAATACTATATACTCTATACTAGTAGCCAGGTTATCAATGGTAACGTTCATCTATGTGGCAATAGTAAACCAAACCGCACAATTGTCTTTGGCGCTGCAATAATGTGTTATTGTTATGCGTTCTGGGTATTATCGTCTGCGGCTTCTGAAACAATTGATCTTTAAGACCATTTCCGGCACATAGAGCATTCGATTGCTTGACATAAAAATAACCTAATGCTCTGTATGTATAACTAGGTTCTGCCAATAGCTTTGCACGCGCTATTTCCGGATTGAAATGATTATTTATATAATTATTATTTATTTATATAATATAATTATTAAAGTTTTTACGAAACACTTTAAGCTTATCTATTGTTTATTAAAATAAGAAGATTACGAACCGTGCTTTTTTCCGCTCAAGTGACCGCTAAGCCCACCGCTTATACAGAACAACAGGTTTTATAACTAAATCGATATTATGCATAAAACTAATAGTGAAAAGTTTACCATCTATATTATACTAGCGGCACGTCCCGGCTTCGCAATGGTGAAAAAATTTTGAAATCAGACCAGTTGTTTTTGAGTTTATTCGTTACAAACATACAAAAAACCAAACGTGCCTCTTTATAATATTAGTGTAGAAAAAAAATTTAGTATCGGTTTCCTGTTTAATTGAGAGAGAGAGATTTTCTTTAGATTTGTTTGAACTTCTCGTTTACTATGTATTTTTTTTTTAGGATTACATTGAAATACAAAGAAAACATTGGATATGTAAATACATTCCAAAGCTTAATGGGCTCAACCCATACTCTAGCCACGTTGGAAGTTAACAAAAGAAAAATACAGCCTTTTTGCAAAAGTACTAGGTATTCTTTAGCCAGACCTATAGTATTATAATATCTGTGGCCAGACGATGCTGTGATAATATAGCATTTAATTATTAATTTGCTTATACTATTTTTATATACTTACTCAGATGTTATATATTTACTTAGATCTATTAGATAAGTATCTAATAAATCTAAATAAGTATGTTTCTTATGCTCTAAACTCCGTACCGACTAGTCCATAATTATCTAGCCCAGGTCCATAATTTTACTGACTCAACCAATTATTTATTGTACTTATACTAATTACTATCAACGTTTCTTCTACCCTAATACTAATCTTACGGCCACAATGTAGGCTAGTTGACATAAAACGAACATACGAAAATGTTCAGCTTAACCGAGTTCAAATGTTTTTAATCTCGGTTTACTTCACAAAGATAGAAGAGTAAAGTAATACATTACCTATTGTGTGACAAGACAGTGACTGTCATGTTTTTTTCTGAGTGTTTAGTATTGGTTTTACGCATTATTTACGAATACTTCAGTCGTTTTCAAGTCCTTCCTATAGATACATTTAGTGTGTTGCAGCACCCCTACCGGATCGAGAAGAACTACTTTTCGTAGTAGGACAACGATTCAATCGTTCTCACAAACTTGATGATAGTTTTCGAATAATTTTGAGTGATTTGTTGCACTTCGACTTGACTTGACAGCGGCGATCTCGTTTGCGCCATTGATGTTATAAAAGTAACTACATAGATAGAGCACTACCAACATAGCTTGGTCATAGAAATACCTTCAATTGGTGCTTAAAAAAAAAAGAACACACAGGAAAACAATAGGCATGTGGTCGATCGATGGGCGCACATGGCCCGTGCGTGTGATGTCGCAAAAAATGACACTCGTAAGTAAACAGATATATGAAGTAAATGTTAATGAACTCCCAATTAATGACAATCATCAATAATTGATTGTCATTTACTTCATAGTGGTTTACTGATACTAGTCTCGATATTTGCAGTCTTTGCCCTAGTCTGCTTTTTTGTCATCGAGTGAATCACTTACCGTCACATTCCAGGGTTTTCAACTTTTAACGTGAGGACCGAATAGTTCTTCCAATTGTATAGCATTCCAGTTGCTTATTTTGTCGCCAATACGAACATAAAGCCAAGGTTAGAGTATATTTTAGCGGCGCACTATCTGTAGCTAAGGCTAGTGTTTTTTTCCGATCCATGGTCGATGTGGGGTAATCAGTTTGAGTCTCAACTTGAGATCAGATCACTGACTTACTCATAGCTTTGATGGAAGTTTCATGTTCAAAAGCACTGCTACGGTATAACGGCTATAAGGTGACATAAAATATTGTGTTACCTTACCCACTAACTTGTTTACGCTATACCTTCAGAAAGTAACTGAATTGTAGGTACTGAAATGTGTTTTTTTTTAACTTGCCTGATCTAAACACAAAATATTCAAACTATTCACGAGTACTTATTTATCTTTTACCGATGTTTCAACAGGTTTACACACCGCCGTTATGCGCACGTGAATAGTTATACACTTAAAGGAAAATGTGTTAAATAAATTCATCGTTTCAGACACGCAACAAACGTTTAAATTTGTAAAGAAATAGGTATCTACCATTTCTTTAGTTTGTATTCTGGCGCTTTGAACAAAATGAGTGATCCTGAGTGATCGGATACACTGACAGTGACAGTTTGACAGCTGCTTCAGATGGATGTCAATGTCATGTCAAAATCTAATGGAGGGAGAATAGAAAAAGTCTACAAGAGACTCGTGTGTTTGTTCGAATTGAATACAATAAAATATGTGAAATTAAGTAAAATAGTGCCGAAAAAGAAACTTTAATTGTCGTTTCTTTGATTTCAGGTAAGATAATTAGATAATAAGCTACCCAACCAATTGTACCTAAGTATTTACAAACTAAAATAAAACTTTGATTTCAGAGCAACGCATTATCGTTTCATTTCTCACACAGAGGATAATTAGACTACATAATTGTCTTATAAAACGACAATTCTAGTTGAAATGGAAAAGAAGATGGAAAAATTGCGATTTATGTTTCAAGTATGTTCATCTACGGATGGGAAAACCAATGTTATCTGCATAACCTCTATTGAGACGCCGGAGGGCCGCGTGTTTGATGTCCCAGAGGAGCTGACATCGGTAAACAAGCATACGTTCTTAGTGAATTCAGAAGTATTCACGAAAATCAAAAACTCGCTAAAAAAAAGACACCAATCACGTAAAGTATGGATCCCTCTAAATACTGAACTAAGGAAAATATATTTGGATGAAGGTGAAAATTTACAATTTGGTGACCAGTATTTCAATGAAAACACAGGAGAAACAATGCCTTCAAACAATAATAAAAACACTGTGTCAGAAAATTAAAATCTTGGGAAAATTGCTGAAAGATTTTTGATTGAAAAGTTTTCAATTAAGACATCAAATGTCGGACAATGGTTAACAGAATTTGAGAGTAAATGTGGAAGATTTGACATTGTACAGGATGAAGAAAAATTGAGATTCTAAAACATCTATTAGAAAAACAATGTTTAGACTGGTACGCCAGTATGTTAATCAAACTGACAATAGATTCAGAATGGGCTGTGTGGAAGAACAACTTCTGTGAAACATATGGAAATAAAGGTTGGTCCCAAATCAAATATGCTTTTACCTTTAAATATCAATCTGGATCATTACTAGAATATGCCACAAAAAAGGAAAGACTGTTGTTAGAAGTCAACAAGCAAACGGATGATCAAACAATGATAAATCTAATTGTAATGGGATTACCAGACTATATAATAGATAAAATTGATAAAGAATCAGTAAAGTCAACCGCAGGCCTCTACAATGAAATTGGAAAATATGAACATTTTGCGAACAAAAGGAGTTTCAGTAAAAATAAAAATATTAACAATGGATATAAAGAAAAATCTGATAAAATAAAACCATGTCAAATCTGTGAAAATTTGAATAAAGGAACTCGATTTCATCCAGAAGAAAAATGCTGGTTTAAGCAAACAAGAGACTATGATCATAAGAGGAATCATACAAAAAATGTAAACAACTCAGTGATAGATGTTGAACTTAATAGCAGTAATACAAAAAACGAATAGTAACACCATTAATTAAAGTCAAACTAATATTAAACGAACAGTTGGAAATATTTGGAATATATGACTCAGGTTCTAATGTTTCTGTAATTAATTCCAAATTAATAAAAGTAAAAGACAATGGAGAGGAAGATATAAAAAATGATAATCTAATAACAATTAATGGTGTTAAAAAAACAAGTGGTTTGGCAAGAATTAAGATAAAAATATTCGATGTAGAAAAAATCACTGATGTGTATATTATTAACGGAGAAGAGTTTAAATATGATTTTCTTATCGGACTGGACATCATAAAACAATTTAAACTTGTTCAAGATCAATATTTGAAGATCTCTCAAAAAAGAGAGGAAATAATTATAGAAAAGGAAAATACTATGGATGAGGATGTAAAACAAAAAAGTACTTCTAAGGAAGTTAGAACTGGGAAAAATCCATGTTCTGTGAATTTTAATGAACATATAAATGAAAAAGATTTTATAGTAAACATGAAAAATTTAAATAACCAACAAAAGGCAGAAATAAACAAGTTGATTGATACATATAAATCAATTTTTGCTAAAGACAAATATGACATTGGGACAGTCAGAGATTATGAAGCCCGGATCGACTTACTTATGGACAAATACTGTTGCAAAAGGCCATATAGATGTTCCATTACAGACAAAAAAGAAATAGAAGAACAAATAGCAAAGTTACTTGAGAAAAATCTTATAGAACAATCATTTCGCAGCACCCGTAACATTGGCTTTCAAAAAAGAAGACAATAAAAAATCCAGACTTTGCATAGATTTCAGAGATCTAAATAAAATAGTGGTTCCTCAAGCTCAGCCATTCCCACTAATTGATGACCTTGTGATAAAGACAAGAAACTCAAGATATTTCACAACGCTAGATATTAATTTTGCATTCTGGTCTATACCACTACGAATTGAAGATAGGAATAAAACTGCCTTTGTAACGCAAGAGGGAGGCCATTACCAATGGACATGCTTACCATTTGGGCTTAAGACATCGCAAGCTATTTTTCAAAGGATTCTTAGTAATATATTGAGAAAGTATAAACTTAATGATTTTACAGTTAACTATATAGATGATATCCTTATATTCTCTAGCTCTTTTTCTGAGCATATAAATCATTTAACACAATTACTCAATGCGATAAAAAAGGAAGGTTTTCGAGTAAAGTTTACAAAATGTACATTTGCTTCGGATTCAGTAAAATATCTCGGCCATATAATTCAAAACAATACAATACGGCCAGTACGAGACAATTTAATTTCAATAAAAGATTTCCCTACACCTAAAACACAAAAAAATATAAGGCAATTTCTGGGGAAATTTAATTTCTACCATGAATATATACCAAGAATTGCGATAATCTTGGAACCCCTTCATAATCTACTCAGAAAAAACCAGAAATTTATATGGTCTACAGATTGTCAAAAGTCTTTCGATTAAATAAAAAACCTACTATGCTCACAGCCGATCTTAGCAATTCTAGATCAGGATTTGCCAATAAATATCCACACAGATGCATCTTTGGAAGGTATTGGAGCAGTGCTAAAGCAAATACAGTTAGATGGAAAAGAGAAACCAGTAGCTTACTTTTAAAAAAAATTAACTGAGTCTCAAAAGAAAAAAAAAGCAATATACCTGGAATGTTTAGCCATCAAAGAAGCAATAAGATACTGGCAATACTAGCTTATAGGTAAATCATTCACAGTATACTCTGACCATAAACCATTGGAAAACTTAAACATTAAATCAAGAACAGATGAAGATTTAACATACTACTTGTCACAATATGATTTTAAAATAAAATATTCTCCTGGAAAAGAAAATTTAGAAGCGGATTGTTTAAGTAGGAATCCAGTATTAGAAGCAAATCAGGACACGGATGAACAATTAAAAATTGTTAATATTAACATTGAATGATATAGTTTTAGATCAAGAGAAAAATGAAAATATACAAAGTAATAAAACAAAATTAATATCACGAGACAATATTTACTATAAAGGATAGAAAACGTGAAAAAATTATTTTATCAGAGGAATTAAGTAAAAATCTTATCAATGACATACATGAAAGCATGTTTCACTTAGGTGTGAAACAAATGCAAAACCATAATAGCTCATTATATACAGCTAAAAATTTAACAAAAAATTATGAAAGACATTGTAGAAGCTGTGAAGTATGTATAAAAAATAAAACAAGAGGACAGGAAAGATATGGTCTATATATATGTCACATTTGGGTCCGGCAACAAAACCTTTTGATATAGTTTCAATAGACACAATTGGAGGATTTTGAGGAACACGATCAAAAAAAATATATTTACACCTATTAGTAGATAATTTTACAAGATATGCTTACATTGTGACCTCGAAAACACAGAGTGCAAATGATTTTGTTAAACTTATTAAGGGGGTACCTACCCTCAAATTGCTTATTTTCAACTCCGTCGGACCTCCATATCTTCCAAACTACTGAATATTTAACTTTGAAATTTATATATGGTAAAGTTCAGGACTTATTCTATTGATCATATGTTTCGAAAACACGATTCCATAAAATTTTCTCGATAGAAAAAAATAGCAAAGTTACCTCTAATTTTTTACTAAAACCCTAATTTCTCAATAAATACAGATGATACGATCTTGAGATTAAGCATAGTAATTGAGCTAAGTATAAAGAACATTTTATATGTTGCCTTTTTTTCAATTAACTATTCTAATGTTTGTGGGGAGCAAATAACTACTAAAAACTTGATTTTTGGGGTTACGCCGCTTTGCTCTGTCCCGCTCCTGTGAACGCGAAATCCTATGCCTATCCTCTTCACACAATAACGAGGTAGGGTACCGCCTTAATAAGGTAACACAATATCATGACATTGGCATGCTTCTTACAGATCAATACCCCGGAATCAACTCAAAGGAGTTCAAAAAGTTTTTAAACGAAAATTCAATACCGATGATCTTTACTGCAGTAAATGCTCCATTTTCAAACGGACTAAATGAGCGATTAAATCAAACACTAGTAAATAAAATTAGATGCAAAATAAACGAAAATTGTAATAAAAAAGCATGGACAACAATTGCTCATGACTGTGTAGATAAATATAATAACACTGAACATTCTGCTATAGGATTTGCACCGAAATACCTGCTGGATGGTACAGATGTTTCATTATTGCCAAAGGAATTAAAAAAAGATAAATCAAAAATTGACTGGATAAAGGATAGAAAAATAGCTTATGAAAATTCAATCAAATCGCACAACTACAACAAACAATTATTTGATAAAAACAGAACACAATGTCATCTCAATAAAGGAGATATGGTATATGTCGAGAACGGTAACAAGCTAAACAGAAAGAAATTAGATGAACTAATGATTGGCCCATTTGAGATAATTGAGAAAATATCAAACTCTATTTATAAAATTGATACAGGTCATAAGAAGCCAGAATCAAATCTGTTTCATATCACTAAACTCATACCGATTACTAGTTGAAAATTTAAGAGAAAATTTTCTTGTTTGAAGGGGGGAGATGTAAAGAAATAGGTATCTACCATTTCTTTAGTTTGTATTCTGGCGCTTTGAACAAAATGAGTGATCAGGAGTGATCGGATACACTGACAGTGACAGTTTGACAGCTGCTTCAGATGGATGTCAATGTCATGTCAAAATCTAATGGAGGGAGAATAGAAAAAGTCTATCCAAGAGACTCGTGTGTTTGTTCGAATTGAATACAATAAAATATGTGAAATTAAGTAAAATAGTGCCGAAAAAGAAACTTTAATTGTCGTTTCTTTGATTTCAGGTATGATAATTAGATAATAAGCTACCCAACCAATTGTACCTAAGTATTTACAAACTAAAATAAAACTTTGATTTCAGAGCAACGCATTATCGTTTCATTTCTCACACAGAGGATAATTAGACTACATAATTGTCTTATAAATTTATAAACTGCGACGTATAACTAAGTGTGATAATTGCTTGAAAAGTCTTCTCCACAATTACTCAATTAGTTACTCTTAATCCTTAATCCGCATCCGTTTTCATAGCTGCCAACCGTTTATCATCTGAATTATCAAATTTAGCTTCAGCCGTATCTTAAACAAATTTTTGTGTTAACGTTTTTACAAGAGATTGTTTTATAAATGACCTTAAGTTTGCTGTGTTCATGACCAGCTAAAGGCTGAATAGTTCCGGATTTCGTTATACTTGGGAACGTAATTACCTAATTAGCTACATTGTATCGAGCTGTAACGTCAAGCAGGTGGCAGGTGTTTACCTTAGTATCGCAAATATTGTAGGTAGGAATGTTGCTGATAGGCTCAACAAGGACTGGCCACTATTATAGGTTAACCAGCAATCTGTGTAGGCACAGAAATCCTGTTGATATTTAAATACTAAAGAGTTGTTTGGCGTGCAATATACAAACAAGGCTAGAGGTATTATAGGACAGTAAAAAGGACCTACATCATTCCTAAAAGGTTTCTTCTTTATAGGTGATTTTAAAACCTCTCCGACCAAACAAGGCTTCCGGCTAACCAGGATATAAATTCTCTTTTCAACGATTCTTGAAAGGTTTGAAGTAAATCTTCAGGGGGGATACTAAAACTCGATTAGAATGTAAATTTCTTAAGTGAAAACTAAAGAAAAACACTATCATGCTCACGAAATTGTCTAGGATAGGTAGAGACTTTCAATTTCACCTAAATCAAAAAATAGACACAGCGATAGAACCAAGTATCTAGGTATCGTTATGACGGTATAAGTAAGTACTTACAAGATTTATTGACTTTTAGTTCTTGATCTTTTCCTGGATCCAAATATATCTCGCAGTTGCTATTAAAGCTTCTCTCGCAATTTAGGTATTTAATTAAACCAATTTTCTTGTGGAAATATTTAAGTTTGCGAAACTGGTAATAACTTCACGTGGATGAGCCCTTACCCTTCCGGGGTTGAGCCAACCTTATCTCTCACACAATATAATGTTAGGGGTTTCTTTACTATAGTTATCGGTGCGGATGTTGATACCTCGGCGGGTAGGCTGTCGGCGGCAGATTTATCTTTAGGCTTACGGTAAGATGGTTTAATTTCACTTGGGTGTAGAAATAGGTTATTTTTGGGTACCTACAATAAAAAGTTATAATTTAAACAAACTTCCTTCCAGGCCGAGAGTTAACACTTTCATCGGCGGTGCGACCCCTGCGCATCGTCGTGTCGACCCGCCGCCGCCGCCGAGGCTGGACTCTGAATGAGTTAAAAATAGCAATGTGGCGTATGCTGACGTATTTTAATACCGTCTAATAAAATGAGTCTACTCCGATAATTAACCCATGTTCATTGTTCGAACTTACCACATTGGTTCAGTTCGAAAATTACTAACACAAATATAATTTTTGGACATTCCAATAAGGTTAAACAGCTATTTTTTTTATTTGACCCCAAAGACCAATGCAGTTGATTGGTATGTGTTTGTCCAACCTATTAGTGAAGATACCTTAGATACTACCATACGTAGTACCATACCCCGACTATATATATATATAGACTCGTATGTTAACAGCCCGCAATGTTATGAGAACAATGGCGATCCATCAACTCTTAACACGGTGTTGTCGGGAAACAAATTGCAGTGCTTTTGTCGTCAACGTCAGCAACTGTAAAATTATTTTGAAATTACTTTATCTGCATTAAAATTAAAATATTTGTGTCGTTTGATGAATGGCGGAATTGTTAATTTTGCAATAAATCAGTGCTTTCGGGCAAAGAAAGGCATATAAAGGCTAACTTAGAGAAATTTGATTTTTTCAAGCTACGCTAGCATACAAGTGCTGGGTTTTTCATTATAGTAGGTGTGCCCAGTAAAAGTAAGCTATAAAACAAACTTAATGACAAAACTGAATTCTGGTAACTTCGAAAAAAATCCAATTTCGTCAAAGCTTTTGCAAAACAAAACAAACGCCATGACGCAGAAAAATATTTATGTCATTCAAACCAGCTTCTTGTATCTCCCGAGGAAACTCAGTAAAAGAGGAACAGCCGATGAATAAGGAATGAATTATTCCGGTTTTCGGCGAAAATAACGAACAAATCTTTTGTGTGGATAGTCCCATGCTGGTGTACTTGTGCATTGTCCGTAATGAGTTTGTAAATTATACCTACGGGTAGTGATGAGATGCAAATAGGTCAGCTGATGGCGGCGATCTATCGAGGTTGCGCCGTGATCGAGTCGGAAGTGGACAGAATGGAACATGATTGGCAACAGAATTAATAAAATCGCCCATGTCTGCATGGTCTTTATTAAATAAGCCTTTGTAAGTTCAACGAAATTAAGCAATAATAATGAAGGTTGGTAGGTACCCAATTGTTAGCGACATTAATAATTGAACAAAAGCACGAAAATATCTTCGTTCGAAGGGACGAAGCGACCTGCTGGGGCTCGCCTTGGTTACAAGCTGTGCTAGAACCACATGTGACTTGTGGGCGATGAAAGTGTTAGGTGGGATCGTTCGAGGCGGATTATATATTATAGCTATTTTTCCCAGGATTGTTGTTGGTCTGGAATCGAATCCGCAACTATTACACACAGCCACATGGGCCACTTCGCCTTCCCATTCATGGACACAAACCTTGCCACCCTACGATTTGAAAAGGGGCTTAGTCGTGTCCTATGGTAGTCCCAACATATATGTACTTGCTTCTGTGAGAGTATACACTCTCTACTACCTATGTCCAGCAGTGGACTAGCAGGAGCTAGTCCACTGCTTGACATAATTCATAATTCTTTATTGCACAAAAAAAAACATGATACAAGTAGAACATTTACGAGGAAAAATAATGGCAAAGGCGAGCTTAACCCTAAATAGAGTTCTCTTCCAGCAAACCTTATTGGGAGAGAGAAACAAGTTTGTGAAAGTGGGTACATGTGCTTATACAAAGGATACAAGATTGATTGAAGATTGACATATGCCTCTCCTAACTGGCGTTCTCCCCATAGCGCCTTGGATGCATGCTGATGTGAAAGACTTTCATACCTAAGTATAAAGAAGCTGAAATAAGCCGCAGATACTTATATCCTAAAAATATTGCATCAGGAACTCCATATACTCACTAGGTCACAAGGGATATTCCACTGCTACATTATTTCATTCAAGCAAGTCTGCGTTTAAGATCTATTTTATTGGCTGACGCTTCCAATGGCCGTTGCAGACATAGATTTACATTTTGCAGTTTGCCACTTTGAACTTTTCGAGTTATTGACATAACAAACCTAATTCAGCTGGTTGGAAATCTCTGCACTCAATTGCCTTCTTATATACTAGAGATTCTGATTTCTTTCTTTCTTTCTAATTTTAAGTAAAGTTCGCAGGTACCTACTTAAACTACCAATCAAAAGGAGCCTTTCTCAGTTAAGGTTTCTTTCTCAGTTAAAATATCCAGCGTCGCAGGTGGTCCTTCACCCGTTACGCCATGGTAGTCGTCAGAGCTTCAAAAATAAACTAGTGTAACTTTCAACAAATGCACATTCTCCCTTACAAAATAAATTGATGACCAATGTTTCAATTACAAAATGAACAAACCAACCAGCCAATTATGTACAGTCTGTCAGCTCCAGTTGAACGCAACTGTACGATATTTCTTACAGTCGGACGTCGTCTTCAGAATTAATTCAATTAGTCTTGTGTTCCAAAAGATGTGTTAATTTATTTCTCCAGCTAATTCATTGTAGCGCTATAAAAACTAACTCGGAACAAAATGTCCATCGCCGCTCGTTTTCGTTTAGTTTTAAAGACGACTCTACTTCAATTACGATCACGTTTTTTTTGTGTTTTATATTTGCAGAGCAATCTTTAAAAACATAGGTAGGTAAATAGAAATGAACGTCTTTAACTAACTGTAATAAAGTGCCTATAAATAATTTGTAATTAACTTTATTTTTACATTGGGCGCTTTGACTATTGCGTTGTATTTGGTTTGCTGTCTTGTCCCATTATAAATACAGTAACAATTACATTGCGTAAATAATGCTGGACAATTCACACAGCATTATCTAGCCCCAAGCTAAGCAGAGCGTGTGTTATGGGTACTTACTAGATAATTGATATACTTAATACAATACACTACATATATAGATATATTTTATTATCCAAAAAAAAAACATCCAGAACACCCTGAACAAATATCTGCAGATCGTACAAATATTTCTCCCGAGGCGGGAATTGAACCCGCAACCTCCTGCATCGCAGGCGGACCTTTGCCCGCTGCGCCACTGGTTTCAAGATCGCTATAATTTCGTTTATGGTGGCAGGGGCCGACGTAGATTACTGTTAGTTACTCAACAAGCCGAAAGTTAACAATAGAGACGATGCTATTCCAACCAAAACAATTCGATTACACCTTACTGAACCAGCATGCTGAAGTTATAACACGTATATTCCGCGCACGATCAGTATGATACTATTTCTATCAGAAACAAAAGCGTTCGGACATTTGGTTCCATTCCGTTCTGAATGCGTGCAGAATATAATATTATAATACACCGCAGAAATAAAATTAACTACGCAAGCAAATTTGCGTAACTTCCATAGAACTTCAATAATGTGAGAAAACCTATCAGTGTTTCAGTTCGTCAGTGATTTAATAAAACATTTTTGTTAGGTATATTTCCAAAATTTCCATTATATTTGGTCTGTGTAGTGTAGGCAGAGTTATGTGAATCCTTAACCTATGGCCGGAAGCGGAGTCCCTGTGGTACACTATCATAACTTATTATTATCTTAGTTGCAAAGTGGTAAGCGGTCAGAGGGCCCAACTTGGAAAGTTTCGGTAACGATTGATTAACTAAGGTTCCAAGTTTGTTGGTAGATTGGAAGCTCTTTGTATAATGGTTTTATGAGTACGTAGACCGTGGCCTCCATGTTGTTTTAAGCATGAGAAAAATATTTGTTGTAGTGAATTTACCTACTTACCTACGTACGACCAACGAAGTATTACAGTTACTAACCGTACGACCAATTTATTCAAAAAACAAAAAGCTCGACTGAAATCGTCGATGACAAGAAACAGTATTAATTTGGATAATAGAACCGTAAAGTTCGTTTCCAATAGCAGTACAGTAAGTAATAGTTTTTCAGAATTGTTATATGAGCTAATTCCACGTTATTTTGGGTCGCGCGGTCCGATGTCTGGAATCCATGAAAATCAATAGGTATATTTCCACTTAGAACCATGCGTCCTTTGTTACTATTGACGAGTATATTCTTAAAGACAGCCTCAATGGCTCTCCATCACAATTAGGTAAATACTCATAAATTAATTGAAGGTCTCGTCGATGTTGTGTACCCAACTTGTGAATGTCGAAGTCACTTCACTAAGATACCAATCATATCAGTGCATAGAGCGCCAAGTACCAGTGCATCAGAAGATTGCCCGTCTAAACCGTATCAAGGTGCAGCCGATAATTGCATTCCGGTGCACATTTGCAATGTTATTGGCAAGGGGCGGTGTGGTGCTGCTTGCCAATACTTTGACACTTATATGTTGGTTTCAGATAGGTATTTGTGGATGTGGCTGTAATTTATGTTAGGGTGTTACAAAAACCTGAAAAAGTATCTGAACTGAACTTTTATAGTACTGAATGATTGCTTTGACTTTATAAATTCTACAATAATATTTCTTGTTAGATCTTGTTTTTTAATTGCAATAAATATGTATATCGCGTTAGCCATGTCCTTTAATTGGCCCACATCGGTGTGATACTAATATAATAATAGGACGCCACTGCGAGACTTGCACAACAAGGTGTAATGAATTCACGCCTCTTACCTCCAAGTGGGAAACTTTTCACTTAACGGACTAATTACAAAAGGTGGTTGGCACTGTAGTTAGTTCACTTGCAGTGCGGTTCTTAGTGAGAAAGTAGAGCCTGCAACGTGTATCTTTCACACAAAATAGAAGAATATTCAAAAACGTGAGTTATCATGTTTATTCTGTCACGGAGTTTAACTTTAGGCCCGGTTTTCAGGAAACTCACTTTTACGATACATAAAACTAGAAAATCTCTGACTGTTAAAATTGTATTATGGATGTCTGAAAAGTTATACAGGCGAAAGTTTCTGTCACTGTAAAGATGTTTGGCCAAAGACAATGCAAACTACTAAATGGATCGGCCGAATTTTAGACACACATAGATCCGGACCTCGAATAACATTAGGCTACTTTATATTCCCAAAACACATGCGAAGCCGTGGACCGAAGCTAGTTATTAATACGACTGTTTGGTAATCTCGCTGCTGGAAGTGCAACGCTTTTGTAACTGTTCAGTCCTTGCACGCCATTCAGTAAGACGCAACGGTTTGTCTAAGGACGTTTCCAACTCGGATTTCACGGCTGCCCGAGTTCGTGTTGAGAAACTCAGTTCTAGATCTCAATCTAAAACTTATCTGAGCACAATAAGTGAAGCAAAGATACCTATATTTACACATTCACTCTGTTGCAGGCTTCCTGAACTTAGCTTAATTGAAAATTTGACCATTTCTGAAAATTTTCGACGGAATAAACCATTTTAATACCGCTTGGATTTTTGTGGAATCCCCGTGCCCTATGTTTGAATTTGTAATGTGTGAAAAAAAAGTCGTTAGATGAAGGTACTGGAAGGCAACCAAAATGCGATGGCACCTTTTGGAATTAAGAAACGCATGGAGTAGCTTTTGTAATCTCACGATGCTCGCGTAATGACTGAATGGAATGACGTATTTGAAGATAAACTTTTTAGCCATAACGTTACAACTCTACAAAGATGTTACATTACATCTTACAAATCAGATAAGGTTTCATTTTACTACATACATCTTTTGATAGCGCGCGGATTATACAATACAGTATAATTGCTTTGATTCGCCACTCTCTCTAGGCAACATCCATAATGCGGGGTAGACTCATTAATAATTGAATGACGATTGCAGCGAGCTGGATTAGCATTTCAAAAGCCACATTGCCTTCTGAGACAAAGCCAAAGAGCTGCAGTTAAACGGAAATAAAACCCGACAAGTGGGAGTTATGGTACTCGTATCGCAGCGAGGTTCCGTATGCAGTGCAGTATTGCGTTATTTTGGAATTATTTATTGGCGGAGAGTTACTTTAGGCTTATGTTTTATTTATTCTAATTTAGTTTTCATAGTATGTTCTCAAGTATTGTTAATTTTAGAAGACCGGTGACATACCAGCAGAACTGTTTGATCGACACCCACACGGAAACTTCACGTACCCAATGTTGGGTAAGTCCGGGTGCCAGTTTCCGTGGTTGATTAAGTAACTAGCTCTCGAAGACTGGATAAAGAATAGGTAACTAGACCCATTACCATTATGTGATATTCCCAGCTTACTAAATTTAAATATCTTTGTACTTTAGGAAGCAAATGACCGCAACCTCTTTCAGGCATAGGTACATACATATTTATATAATTGAGTAGATTATTAACACACGACATTTTCTCAGCCATAAAGTAAACAGAGCTTGTGGTTTGAGGTGCCAGGTGACTTTAAAATGTAAAAAAAAGCAAAAGGTTCCATTCCTTTACCAAGAAGCCCTGAAAGCGCGGAAAATGGTAAAAAATGGAGCTGCCGACGACGTCACAAACGCTTTGAGGGCTCCAGCCTCTGTGATTACTGACGCTTGCGGCGCCGACGCCGGAGCGCTAATTCGAATCACTTCTACTGAGTCAACCTATTTTACCAAAGCTGGATTATGTAATGAAACTAATGCGGCTAGGCTATAGGCTAGGGTTTTGTGGCAGTTATACGTATACTCAAAAGGGTTTTTGGAGAGGTCGATTGGCTGTAATAATACTTTAAAATAAATCGGTTTGAAAATCAAAATAGAGAAAATGTAAAGTCATATAGATGTACTAATCAATCAGTTTAAAATAGTTAAACATTTATTCACAAAGAAAATTATACTAGTATTTACAATTGAAACAATTGAGCTAACTGCCGACTGTTGCAAACAGTCTACAGATAGCTCAACTGATCCATATCAACACCAGTCGGAAGCGTCCCCAAGACGCTGGCTGCATTGCCACGCTGTATGGCAATGCTGATACGCTGTGCCAGATATTCACCAGCTCTCGGGTCACGCGTCGCTTCGACCAGACGCTCAGATAGTTTTTTGAAAACCCGAAGAGCCTCGGTACCCCACGGACCTAGGGTCTCGACTCCAAGGGGAGCAAATGTGTAGGCTCTGTCGAGACCTGCATATTTGCGCCTCTTGAGATCTTCGGCCAAATCTGCCGCCGCACCCGCCCTCACGGATGTCCTCGGAAGATGGGAAGGCGCAAGTGTGTCGACGCATGTAGCGTCCCACACAATGGGCCTCCCCAACTCCCATGGGACTAGTGTCATACCGTCGGGCCTCTTACCATCGTCACGCAACAGACCATTCGGTTCGAGAATAGCTGGTACGTTAACGGTGACAAAGGCCCGCCGGATGATGTCGTTAAGGCTAGCGTGGCGAGATATCCGACCAGCGGCCCTAGTGCACGATAATCCGTGATGACCAAGCTGTTCGACAGCAGTACCGCACTGGCATTGATGAGGCGCGCAACACCTTGCACCCAACCGGAGACATGTTGCGATACGGAAAGTTACGGGATCCAATAAAGTACCAGTGTTATATGAAGTGTTATATAGATGTTAGCTTTTTCAAAAGTTATATTCTTTTGCTAAGCTCACTTTGAGGCTAGATCCTGCTGTTTGCTTTGTCCAGCATTAAAGTATTTATTTAATTTAGATGAAAAATAAAATGACTTGAGAAAGCATGACTGGTCATACTATTTAATTAGAAAAGCCAGATTACGTAGAAAGCCTTCAAGAACATGGTCTTACGACAAACAAGTGTTACATCAGAATGTCTTTGTTTTTTTAGAATTTGCAAACATTCTGAAAGCGCAGTAAAATTTCATAGCAAAGCTCGTGTTCATAATCTTTGTAAGAATTAAATAGAAACGTGCTTATTGCTTAATTTAGTGTAGACTTTTAAAATACTGAATATACAAGCAAGTAAAAGCTTATACATATATTTATTTATTTATTAACTATGATAGTAGTTTACAGTGTAGGAACCAAATCACTCACTATCCTATGCTATTGACATAAATCCATGAGTTATAACTTAAATAATATTAAAAGACTTCATCAACACACAACACTTGAAGGTTCCATAACATTGGAGGTACAGCAAAACATAACAGACTTATTTCTAAGTGTGAAGGTTAATCGGTCATCAATTTCCGAAACTTTAACAGAACCTATAATTTAGTCAATTAGCTAAAGAAGTCCACAACTGTCCACAGTGTGCAGGAGCACATACCCCTCCCCTAGGGGCCTCTCTAGAGAGGCCCTCATTACCGCTGCGCTTTTCGCATCCATCAGCGGTTTCTCGCACCCTTCACCAGGTCGTTAGTCCACCATATGGGTGCCAACACCTACACCTGACCTATTTATTTAATGAACATTTAAATCTGCGCTTACCTACTTTTTGACCTTTCTGCCGCCTCACATTTTTTCTTCGTTAACCTAGTTACTTTTTGATTACCTACTTACTTAGTTTAATTTATGATTACGGTACCTACCTATTCACCAAACCTTAAAAAAACTGAAAATAAATATCTGAAAATCCGCTTTATTTAAGCCTGTGTAAGGTAAAACACATAATGGTACAAAAGCAACCAAAGGTTTTTTTAATATTGTAATAAAACTGTTTTTCGATTCTTTTCCGCAATTTTGATTTGGACAGACCTAGGATTAACTCATATTTCCAGCGTATACATTTGGATTGTTCGGCATTATATACTTAAAATAAAGTAAGTAAATGTCATTTATGTACTAAAGGTAATCTTACATGGTGCCACGGAAAGGGGTGATTCTGGACCCCGGAGGCTCCTGAACTTCTGAATAACGATTTTTCGAATTTCGAATATATATTTATATATTTTTAGGGTACCGTACCTCAAAAGGAAAAAAGGAACCCTTATAGGATTACTTTGTTATGCGTCTGTCTGTCTGTCCATCTGTTGACCCCCTTTTCACAGGAACGCATGGTCGTATCGAGTTGAAATTAACGTCAAGTACTCAAGTCTGTAACCTCTAGGACCCGCAATATAAATAAAACTTCTAAGTCAACGCACTCAAAAGTTGCAGCCGTTTATGTCCGAAAATTTCGAAATATCCAAGGGAATCATATGCATACGTACTTCCCGTAGACCTAGAATCATGACAATTTGGCACGACACAACGTCTTACGGAACCCTTAGTGTGCGAGTCCGACTCGCACTTGACGTTTTATTTTTAATTTACCTAAAACAGGAATTATGGCTGTTATAATGGAATTCTTCACCAATTATTGTACTTTACCCTTACATATCATGCCACACCTACCGCTCTTACACATTGAGCCTCCTCGAAATCATAACACCAACAACTTTTTCAGAAAGCAAAGACGCAAATACAAAAGTTATTATCCATGTCGCATCCAACGTTCTTATTCCAATTCCAAAGCTTTCGTATTGTTCTTGTATAAATTTAAAATAACTCGAAGGCGTACTTTACTTACAGTAAATGCTGGATTTCCGATTTTCAGCGGAACAAGAGAATGAAAGAGAGAATGAACCAGAAAAATTGCATACGAATGGGGACCAAACCAAATTTCATACGGGATGAAGCTACTCGGGCATTTTTGTTTACGGCGAATATCACGTAAGAAAAGGAAATCACAGCGGAATAATACATGGTGTAATTTGATTTGGTTTAGTGGATTTTAAATATACTATCTATTTATCTGTAAGTTATTACTTTAGATTGAACATAATACTTCTAAGTTAACTTACATTGTTCAAAATTTCTGACTTACCTTGCTGTTCCATTTGTTTATTTAATATCGGTGTAATCCTTTTTGGCCTTAGTGTTATATACATTTTAAGTATTTATATGGAAATTGTAACGCTGTGGTTCACCTTAATAAATATAATAAAAAAAAACTGTTACAACCATTCAGACAGAGAAATTACTTTCAATCTTTATCTTCATTCAAACACTTTTTTTATGCTAAGCGCCCACATTTGCAGCCGACAAACTTAAACACCAGTTCTCAGTGAGCGCTCAGGCTAAATGGCAAAAAGTGTGTGCGTTCATTTTCTAAACGCCTTCAATGAGACGAGAATATCTAAAATACAGTACAGCAACCACACCAAAACATAAACCTAGGTAAAAAAATTAACTCTCTGTCACTGACTAAAGACTGAAAATGAAGTGCAAGGATTCCAACCAGAAACTCCCGGTATTATCACGGAAATACAACGATAAATACCTATAAAATGGTACTAATTACATACATTACGCAAACGCATACAGGTAGGTATAATAGAAACCAGCCATTACTCCCATAATGTATTCAAAATGGTAGATCCGAATAAGCAAATAATATCTACAATACCATTACCGTTCAAAATAGACACATAGATAAAGCCTAATGGTTATTTACCTTCCCCCTTTACTCGTAATGTACCGAACCCTCTCCTCGTAATGTTGGTGGTACCGAGGGTAAAGTCTGTAGAGACGCCCCAGGAGGTATATCTACGTGCTCCAGCTTCAAAAAAAAAACAAACTTCTGAATATTGCAATGAGGTAGTGATCGGTTGGGTAGTGTTTTCTGAACGATAAAATTGATCAGCAGCTTCAAAAACCTCTTTTGAAAACGTTAATTTTAAATAGCATTGTCCTTTTTTATTTCAACAAAAAAACAACAAAACGACGAATTACAAATAATAATTACGAGTACACAAACATGATTGTGTTTTTAAGAAGTTTTTCGCGATGGAGCACGTACCACCACTTCGGCGACTATCCCTACTTTATCAAACCCCCTTTTGCTCGTAATATACCGGGTGCCATGATATTTTACTTCATTTTCTTAAATTCACTCACCTGAAACAACGTTGATTGTAATCATGATAATGTTATAAATATTCATTGTCTAAATATAAGCCTACCCATTTACCTATTCATTTAATCATTTATCTGACGTTGTCTTTCATTATTTTTAAGGTCGGTTATGAAAGCTGTTGAATATAAAATGAGTTCTGTTCATGTCTTGTTAAATGACACAAACCAAACATACTTATTCATTACATTATGTAGATAAAAGTAAAATAAATTAAATTTATGGAATTCTGAACGAATGGTCAACTTAGTTAACATTATGACAATAATTATTTACGCCTTTATGTGATTATACTAAATTATCGTAATCTTAACTAACGCTCCCTAGTGAATTAGCTTTCTGTTTGAGTTAGAAGGATAATTATTGCGCCAAGAAAGCATCTTTCAAAATTAACATTAATTTTCAACGTAAATAAATATGTGCCAGTGAAAGCTGTCACTTTTATGCAAAGCATTGACAATAATCTAAGAAGTTTTGAAGTAAGAAAACTTAAAGCCTTATAGGGGAAAAACCATGATGACAATTTTTTGGAAGAGCCAACATAATTATGTAGAGTTGTCGACTGTGCCTAACCAGTCATAGGTAGGTGCGTACCACTGTGGTATTAACTGTTTGTTCAATTATTTAATACGTTTTGATGGTTACAAAACAATTGTTAGCTGGTGGTAACAATACAATAGTTATTCAGACCTCGTATATACTCTGTCTTACAGCAGCATTTGTTTTCTTATGTTGGCAAAAGTCTGAAGAATGAAAAAATCAAAAACAAAAACACTACTAACCTTAGAATTGAGCAACGCGACACCTCTCGTAGAATGAACCCAACGAAAAGAACTAAAAGTAACTTTCGTCGTTGAACAGAATTGGATAAACTTCAATGTTTCCCCTGTAGGTGGAGCTAAATCCCAAATATTTTCGACTCCTACGTCACTAGACCTCGTGTTGTAGTTAGTTAGCAAATTCTGAAGGGAGGATGCGGGTTCATCATCATTCAAGTCCCGTCCAAGTCAAAAATGTTTGGAATTACCCTGAGTGTGAGGGCTTACGCACTATGATAACATAATCCGTAAATAAACACAGCTTAGTCGTTGTTAAAGTTCAGAGAGGTTTACAAGGTAAGTCTTACGCGTCATGTTAAGAGACGATTATTATAAACCACATAAGTAGTAGCATTATGTATGTAGGTACTCATACCTAAATACCAGGTACCTACTGACTTATAAAAATGGAAAGAAACAAATCATTATCGTTAAGTCAGGACAACCTCATCTCCTACACAGATTACTGCAAACCATTTGTAGGTTTTGTTATTATAGTGCGTAAGCCTCTCACTCTGGCAATTTTTTCTTATTTCTAAGAAATAAAATATGATCGCAAAAGTTCATTTGTACCTACAAATGAATTTTTGCGATCATATTTTATCGCCATAATAATCACTACAATAGTATCAATACATTGGTTTTACTTTTTATGTTTCTGTATTGGTTGAAAGAAATATTTGCCAAACAGAAGTTTCAATGAAATAGGTATTGTGAAATATGAAAGCATCAGTACGTCGCATCATTCGAATTATAATTATTTTGTAGGTACCGACAAATGTTGGAAACATAGATAAGTGTGGATCTACTCGATATTTCTATACCTTCCCTAAGCTCAGAACTGTTTTCAATCATAATCATCATCGGTTTGTTATCTACGAGGGGGGGATAATTTATGTGGCATCAGTTTGGTTGAGAATTAGCCGCACACTTTCGTGTGTGGCTGAAAATAACTGTGTTTTCAATGAATGTCGGGGGTAAATAAGGTAAGTACTCATTATTTTTGGCAAAAAGTCCGAGTCCATATTTCTGTGCAGAACAGAACCTTTTGTATCTAATGCTCACCCACGGTCTTTAATTCTTTAATGCTACCAAGTAAAAAAAAAAAAAAAAAAAAAAAAAAAAAAAAAAAAAAAAAAAAAAAAAAAAAAAAAAAAAAAATTGTTTATTGCATAAAAAAGTACATGACACTGATTTAGGGCTCTCATTACCAATATGAGCTATTCTGAAAATAGCTTGTGGTTTGGTAGTGAGTGCTTCCCCTTAAAATAATTACTTCTGGTTATTGTACAAGACTTAGGTGTACGTCTTAAATAATAAAATAAAAATTGATAAGTATAGCATTAAAATTAATTATATAACATAGAAAAGTCTTAAGTTTTTAAATTAAATTGGAAGACAAAAGCATGCAGATTTGAAACTTTTACGAGTATAATGTTAGTTTTACACAAATCAGGTCAATGCAGAAAAGAAAAAACAGTTAAAATCATATCAATAGGACAATGCACATGACTACAATTACAATTACAATATTTGATGGTAGCATGAGGTTGAACAACTTATTTGTATATGTATTTTTGAGGGAGTTATAGAAGTAAGATAAATGTTTTAACAATGATTATGCATGCTAAATTAAAATACAGATATCTGGTAGAGTTCGGCAAAGATTACAGGCGGTAGTTCGTGTTTCATGTCCAGTTTGTTGTGTGTGTGTGTGTGTGTGTGTGAGAGAGGGTGTGTGTATGTGTGTGAGGGTGTGTGTGTGTGTTTGTGGGTATACATATTTAAGTGCAATTATTCTATTTTAAAATTGTAAATAAGTTCTCAGTTTCAGTATAATCCAGTGTACGTAGCCATTGCATTAATATTGTCTTGCATATATTTCTAGGTTTGTGATAGAAGCCTATTATTTTATTAACCTTATTATACAGTCGTGCACTCAGGACACGGTAATGACGCGCCGCCAGAGCCAATCTGTATCGCGGAATTGCATGAATTTTATGCTTTGAGCGTTTGTGCAAGTTAATATTTAGGTTATATGGGGTTTCTTTATGCTTCCTAAGGATAGTTCGCATAACAAACAGCTGTCTAACGGTTAGAGTAGAGTAGGAGGGTACACGTGCCAAATGTAATTTAAAATTTCAGTTGAATTTATGTGGCCGTATAAATCTCTGGATTCAAAGGAAAATGGGTCACACTTAGGTAAATCCTTGAAGGTACGCTATTTTACGATCATCATATAAATCTACAACGCTAGGGCACACTTTTTAACTTTTTCGAGCAAAGGTGTTTTTTAAGGATTTTCTTGTGGAAGCCGCTTTGAGTTGCTGAAATTATTTGTCCATCTGTGTGTTCTAATATAAACCTCTAACAAGAAGACCAATCCAGATCTTGTCAAAAAACTACGTTTATACTGCACCTGCCCCCAAAAATTTGCTTATTCCTTTTCCAAACATAAGATGGAAAGTATGTATGTCAGTGCAGACGTACTAACATACGGGATGGAAAACTCTATGGAATTTAATTTTTCACGGGTTTAGAGGGAGAGAAAAGTGTATGGACATTTCTATCGTGTTATTTTCTTTTAATTTTGTGATATATCAGCCGGTAGCTATGGTTATTTTCATAATAAGTCAAACGATAAAAAGTTTTTACTCCGAATCCGCCATATGATATCGGCCTCTTCCGTATTCGGAACAATTATTTAAAAAAAAGAACCGTATGAAAATCGCACTTGCGCATATTATTATTACTTTTTGATTTTATTCGAGTGATTTTTAAGATTCTAAAACGATCACTTTCCTCGAAAGTGTAGTTTATAGCACTATGGGGAAACTCGGGAGAAATTGCGATTCCTACCTCGTGTGTTTTAAGGCAAATGACACACTCAATACATATTGGGCACTTTCGCGCCTACATGTACAATGCACTATTCAATTTCATGTGAACACAGAAAAATGAGTATAAAATTTACGTTGCTTTACAGTCGAGCCGTCCAGGGGACCCTATTTATGATCCTGAAAACGGAACGCAAATAATTTCTCAACCTCTTTCAAATGCCCTTAAGCCTTTTACACATTCAATAAAAAATTGATTTCCCATTCCCGGTTCCTAAATAAACCTTTTCAAACACGACTTCATTTGCACGTAATGACTAAACCTCCCCAACGACCCTTCAGCCCTTTAATCTTCACCTGAAAAATTACTTTTTACAGTTTTTCAGAGAAAAGTTTTACCATCCCAAAAATACTGACGTAAATCAGATTGTAAAATAAAGAATTTATGCATCCGTTCGGAATTACAACGAGCCATTTCGTTGTAAGAATGTTTTTATGAAACAGATGCGAAAGTTATTTGAGAGATGAGTTAAAGCAGACAAAGTGTTTTTTCATAATTATGAGCGAATTACCTTTTACAAGTGTAAAAAAAAAATACTGAAAAGTTGCATTGATTGTTTGACAATTAAAATGCATTATTTTCGCATTTATTGGGTCCATTGCGTGAGTAATAGTAACCATCAATAGGTACTGATTGGTATGAGTACGAGTATTATTAGGTTATATCAATACAATATAACTCGTAATATTGTACTATTGTACGAGTTGGTATAACCTGCCTAGGTGCTAGATAGGCTTGTCCTACAAAAAATCAAATTATTATCCTTCAATGCTATGGACCAAATTACAGACAGTAATATCGTTTATTCATGCTTCATTGAGAGTTCGGAAAAACGATAAAATTGTTCAAATTCGCGTGTTACTTCTATTGAACATTGCCAACAACGATTAAGTTTGTACCGAAGCGTAAAATTTGTCGGGAACTTATTCATAAAGATGTATTTAAGCTATTTGAAGTTAAAAGTCGCTTGTCGCATGTTATTTTCAACAAAACCTTGAAGTTCCAATGAAAGATTATGTATGAAATAATAACATCAACGTTGAAGTTAGCAATAACTTGTCCTTTAATTTAATTTTCGTCAAAGAATAAAAGGTTTAAGTATATTCAAGATGGATACGACCCATCACTGCTCTGTTTAATTTGTCACGCTGCTGAATTCAACCCAAATTCGAATTCACCCTAGGCTTTCACGCACTATTAACTATATAATCATGTTGGTTTTGTTATCGCACTATTGACATACTTTTCTTTGTTTGGGAATGGAATTCGCTTTGGAATTTATTTGATTTATGCCATGCGTGGGTGTCAATTTGACTAAGTGATTCTTCACATCCACGCGGATCCTGATCCAATTGAGTTTTATCATGTCACGTGTACTTTTTGCTACATATGGCATGATCTATAAAGGCGTTAATTTATTATTGACACACTGATTGCTTGGAGGCTACACGACGTGAAACAAATTATATACAAAGACTGAGATTTTAGCAAATACTTAGGTACAAAGTTCTTCATAAAATTTATGACAGGACTATGTATAGCATCATTAAAATTAATAATAGTTTGACTTTCAAGTAACCAATCTTAGCTTTTAGCTATTGAGTTTATCTTTGTCAAAGCGACTTTCTAATAAATTTGTTCATAAATGAATATATATAACACAAACCTGTTCTTTGCGAAAACTTTCACTGGGCGTACTAATTTCTCTAGAATAAAATTTGTTGTGGACTACAATAGCTCAATTAATTCTCGGAGCTGGTGTGATCGTCTTTTGTTTTTGTGTTAAGATTTTTGAGTCCACGTCACCAGTCTTATCAAAGAAAAAACAAAATAGAATCTCGGAATAACCGAGCTATCGAGGCGCGCGGTAGAGCATCAGGCGGACAAACAAGCGACGCAATAGCAGCTTGTATTTTTACATGAGCCATTGGGCACGCTTATGGTCCCTTGTGTATCTCAGACATTATTTATTAAATAAAAATCATTACCTATTTAAATAATAATTTAGAGTTGAAAAGATTGTGTAAATGGGGTTATTATCGTAGGACAGATCAGAGTAGTCTACTTTAAACAATGCAAAGTAATAAGGAACGTAACATAACGTTGGCCATAGCTTAAAACTATGACTTGCTAATCCAAGGTTGCCTGCCTGTAGGGAAAGCTATTTTTGTACCTTACGCAATTATCTTATTTGAGTTCTTTACTTGGGATCTTAAACAGTTTGATAGTTATTGTCCAAAGCTGATGAGATCTCCATTTAGCCGAATTCAGGCCACGGCAGCTAGTCTTAACGGAAACTAGTCCCGTGTGTTGTAGGTATACATCTACAGGAATAGGCACAAAAACCAATGCGGTAGCGCATTTTTCACATTAAACGTCACGTGCCCGCAATAAATAGAACATTATGCATATGGTCCCGGCGGGCCGGCATACAATACTCTCTTTAATGGATGTATTGCCAATTTATTTTTTATTGCATTAATCCTGTGGAGTTTCGCGTAATTTTAAAAGGGTTATAAATTATTTTGTTATGTTTGGATATCACGGCCAAGTTTGTTGAGCTGGCCATGGCGGTCCTGGCGTAAGAATCGACCCCTCCAAGTCAACCCGTTTATGTCGTAAGAGCCGACTTAGGGAACCTACCAGAAGAAGGACAGGCTTCCTTCTGTGTATCTTTAGCTTCTCCACTGCGATAAGCAGGCCTGCCACGCGTGGTGACTATGGCAAAAAGGTTTGGGGAGGCACGTTCACCAGTGGACGTAGTGTGCTGAAGCGGCCCGCTTGCTTGAAGTATCTTGTAGGATGATACCGCTCTTGGCCGACCGTGCGTGGATGGTGCGTTGTAGTCGCCGAGTCGACAGCAGATTTGAGGTGGAGGCTTGCAGAAGCTAGCGAGGTAGCGGTGCTTTAGGTACATTTGTATATGTGTACGTTCTCCTAAAGCCTCAAAAGCTTGTAACCACAACATTCAAAGTAGACAGAAAGGCATGGAGGTTTCCCGAACGTACTCTTTCACAAAAAACTCGACATATGTATCATTCGACAATTATCCCATCACATAAAGTTTTTCCATGCCGTTTTGTGAACATGAGAATATTATTCCTACTCCTAGTAGGTAACGACGAGTACCTTCAGTACATACAATGTGTACGTGTGGTTGGGCCCGTGTTGGTAATTCAGAAAATTAAGTGTCAACCCCTTGGTGGCGAGAGCTATAACAGACATTACCGTAGTGCGGTCAAGTGTTATGCCTCGGTGGTATACAATTTATTTCATGAATGAGAGAGATCGTAAAGAAAAGAGCTACGCAATTTTATAGCCCTAACTAAACACCGTAATTGGGTTAATAAATTTTTTAGATGATAGGAAAGTTAAGTTGCGTACCTTATGTAATAATAATTATTTATGTAAATACAAGTTCTAATTTATTTCTATTATTTGACTGTAATTTTCATTTTGTATTAATTATAGTAATAATAAGCTTCTTAAATAATAAGAAGAGCTTCTAATTAATTGGATGCTTGCTGGATAAAAAATTATCTAGGCATCTATAACCTATCCAATGTAAAGTACCCTATGTACAGCCGAATCAGCCACTCAATATTTTCAACTGAATGCCTTTCAGTAGTTGGTACGGTCAAAGACACAAGTTGCTCAGCCATTTTTGACAAACATACAGGTTCTCCAAAGACACGTGTTGCTCAGCTACTTATGACAAACATACAGGGTCTCCGGACCGTTTTGTTTTAATTAAATCGTGGTCTGCATTAATCCTGCGAAGTATTCCGTACACCCGCGGGATCCGCCGACGGAAACTATTGCTGTTTGCTGTAATAGCACGATAATGTAGCTCAATTATTACTAAGATTGCGAATAATATGTTTGAAAATGAATATGGTGAGATCCTTTCTATTCTGATAGCACGGTTTATACTTATTGCTTTACTTCTGAATTATATATAACTTGATTTTGCGTGTAACTTGTTAACGGCCGCAGTGATTAGAGGTTGTGAAATATTAGAAGTAATAAATTGGTATTATATTTTTCTTGGTATCCTAGCCTTTCTATGTCTCTGTTACAAAATCTTAACTAGAACCAAAATACCTAATGGCTCATGAATTGTTTTCATCCGATTCCTAAAGCCTAAAGCCTTACTGCTTGTCAGACTTATCTGGGATACGACTGACAAGCAGTAAGGCTTTAGGGATCCTGACCTTAGTTTGACTCTTTGATTTACTATTATTGATGTCTGACGAAAAAGAATAAGGGCAAAAAACTTTTAACTTCGGATTGAAACCTCACTGCAAAATCGCAAAAAGCATGAGAAACAAACGTAGCGATTTCATTAACATTGTAATAGTCATACCGTAAGAACAGTGGCCGTAAAATCAGCATAATAAAACCTGTTTGTTTCTCCGTGGCATGCCAGAATGATGCCCAATTATCGCAGCAATGATGACTCCATTACCAGAATTGTATGTATCGTGGTAAATATGTATAATCCATTTTGGCTTTAAAACAATTCGCTAGCCAAAAGAAATTATGCTTATTATTAATAGAGTAGTTTTATGCTATAATCTATTCACTGCACATCCTGTGCCGCACCCGCAGGGCCCGCCGCTACATCAGTCCAAACACGCCTTTATACGCGTCCAAAGTTTCAGTGTACCAAGTCCATGTACACTGAAATTATTAAAGCTGTATGAAGAAATTACTTCAATGATCTAGCCCGTTCTACGACGTAGACAGCTCTACGACGTAGCGGATTAACAACACTATAATAATAAGTCTAAGTCCTCTTTCTTTGTATTGTACTATCAGTTGAGCTATCTGTAGTCTGTTTGCAACAGTCGGCAGTTAGCTCAATTGTTTCAATTGTAAATACTAGTATAATTTTCTTTGTGAATAAATGTCTTAACTACTGGAACTTTGTACATATTAATATTAGTAAGAATAATAGTTTATGTTTCAAGAGTCTGCTCACCACAATCACCAGCCCGCCGACAAGTTGACAAAATACTCTGGCTGCCAACGTTATTCTCACACCGAAATGTCGCACCAACCCTCCGCGCGCCGGGCTCTATGTAAACTTTATTTACTGTGATTTTCTTTGTGAGACTGTCAAAATGGCAGCTGATGCCAATAATGACAGCTGATCTCAATAATGACAGCTGATGTAAAAAATGTCAAATAGAACATCTTCTGTCGAAAATGACAGCTGATGTAAAAAATGACAAAAAGAACATTGAGAGGCTGAAGCCGCTTAGATAATTCGGTCGGTATGTATCAAATACGTAGTAGTAATAATATGGAATATTCACTTCATGTAACATTCATTATTATTTTACCAAACCTTCAATGACTTAGGGAAAGGAATTTTCCATAGCAAAATATGCACATATTCTTCCAAAATTAAGAAACCACCTGTAGAAATCACAGGTTAGTGTTTAGCCAACCTCCGTCCATACATACATTAAATAAATACATTACGAGAACGCTTACGCAATTTGTCTGAAACGGTAATTTTCCTGCATTATTCACGAGATTCTCTGAGCTTAGTGAATGACATATTTATTTACTCGGACGGAACCAACTTTACGCTGCCTCCCTATAAATAACCGGGACGTCTCGGGAGCACCCTGTAGACGAAAATTTAATTATTTACAAACACGGACTTTATTTCCACTTTTCGTTTTAATCTCCTACAAGACACTTTTCGGGGATTTTTTCTACAAGATGGTGAAACATAGATAGATCTAAAGGGAGATCGTTTAAGAATAACAAGACCAAAACCACTCGATTTAAGAATAGTCGAAGTAATAATTATACCTAAAATATACTATTCGCTACCGTTTGAAATTTTGTATCAGGTACCTACGTAATTTTAAAACTAAAGAAGAGCTTTTTTGTAAATTATCAAGTCGTTAAGTTTAGTTATAGTGAAACCATGATCAGCAGGGTCATAACACGAATGGAGATTTCATGAAAAGCTAGTCGTATTCGAAATTTCACATTTACAAAAATAATTTCATCTCGCCACTCACGCAACTAAACTGTAGAGTAAAACAACATGCAAAGTTAAACTCTATTAGCTAAATAACTAAAGCTTAATTGCTAGAACCTAACACATTGCTTTTCAGCCCGCATTTGCAAAATAAGTTCAAAACAGAAATTAAGTCAACTTCTTGCACCGAAAGGCGTAAACACGAGAAATTTGTCGCTGGCAAATGTAGACTCGCTGCAGTACTTTAGTCTAGGATCTACGCTTTTACGATTTACTGAAAAGCGGTGTTTAGTTAACGGCTGTGCGATAACTTAGTGAAGAACATATTATAAAATGGCCCTATTTTCATGAGATACACTTGTGTTAGGTACTCAGATATTGTTGTCTTTATCGACAAAGGTTAACTGGTCCAAAAATTCCAAAGATAATTTTTTTCACCATTTTTTTATATTATCAGAAATTTTCAAATATTTTTCTTCTCAGAATAATCATACTCGAAATATTCTATCCATATAATTTTCCCGTGAGCACCTACTGCTATGTATAGGCCTCCTCGAAATATAACGAAACCTTTTCGCGGTTACCCATGAAACAGCTTTAAATTATTATTAACTAGCTTCTGCCCGCGGCTTCGCACGCGTTGTTTCTATGGAAACGCTTAAGGGTGATTTCTATCCCATGGGAACTGATTTATGGGATAAAAAGTAGCCTATGTTTTATTCCAGGCCTAGAATTATCTGTATACATCCATCCAAACTTTCGCATTTATTATATTAGTGTGATTATAATGCAGGACAATACACACAGCATCATCTAGCCCCAATTTAAGCAGAGCTTGCATAGGTGTACTAGATAAGTGACATACTTAATACATTATAAATACATAGATACAGTATACACAGAGATATATAATAAACTAGCTAGATAAAAATGAAATAGGTAACACATTTCATTTTACATTATATAGATAAGAAAACTCTTACAAAACTGGTATAGTTTTGTGAGTTTAAATTTGGATATGCAGTTTAAATTCGACGTACTTCACGTTTAAAATGTTTCGCTGATTCCGTCTGTTATAACACGGTACCGCACTTCCACAAACTTATTTCCTAAAGTGGGAGCGAGCTAGTGTATACTAGTTTCTGCTTCTATACTATAAGCAAATACGTTTGATATGAGGTAGTACGGAGACGTACTCAACTTCCGTGACACAGAAAGTGTGTTAGTGAAACATCTCCACGTGTCTAAGGAACCTCTCCTTCACGCGACAAGCTTTTCGGGAAATATGAATTAAAATCAGCGTCTTCGTCATAAGAAAGTTTTGAATGAATTTCAACACATATTGTTTTACCCTCGTTTATATTCAAGAATGTTTTCAGTTGCCCCATTGATCTATAAATTTTGAAATCATTGAATTGTTCTGTGATTTCATATCAATAAAATCAAAACAATAAAATATGACAAGTTTTATATGCTTTGCTAAAAAAACATATCTTCAACACAATAAACTTCTTACTTCCCTTTGAAAAATCTGGATTTTCATGATTTCATTTCCAATAGAGCCTAACAAGCTTTTTGTTCAAATCTTGCATAATACCTGGTATTTCCTGCATAGTCGCTAGCACGTTATTATAAATTCCTTTCCCAAGTTTCAAAGGTGGCGAACATTTAAATGTCATATACGCTAACTTGGCAAGTACGAGTTCCACTTGCTTCAGTTTTCGTAACCAGTATAATACCAGTAGATAGTGAATGAGTAACAACCTTTTCAGTTAGAAAATACGAGTAACTTTGTTCCCTGATGAATTACGATGTGACACAGTAAAAGTTTATAAAGTTAACGTAGCTTAGCTTAGCTCAGTTTGGTTGATTCTGGTTTAATAGATAAGTCGAAGTAGATAGCAAGATAAGGCCACTTGGTGGTTTTCGTAACGAATTAATAGTATTACAGCTTTACTTTCGCAATAAAGGTCGAGATGGAGGTCCAGGACAATGTGGAAATATGTTCAAATTGTGTTCAGGCTGTCAATCTTGAGAGGTCAGCTGACACCATTTGGGATAACTAGAGTAGAAAGAAGTAAGTGTAGAACATGTTCTCATATTATTTTATCATTATTGTTCCTTAAGAATCAAGCAATTAGAGCTTTACTATGCACTGTATGCAAAGTGACAGACGCAGAAGTTCGCAAAGGCCCGACAAAGGTCAAAAGGGAAAGTTTTGGAAGCATACTTACTATGAAAACTCGACGAGCACCTTTACAAGTTCTATAGAGTTCGAACTTTACTTATCTACAATGAACCGCATTTTTTTTTGGGTGAAGGTCTGCCTGCGACGCCGGAGGTTGCGGGTTCGATTCCCGCCTCGGGACAAATGTTTGTACGATCTGCAGACATTTGTCCAGGGCGTTCTGGATGTTTTCTATGTATAATAAAAAATATCTATTTGTGTAGTGTATTGTATTAAGTATATCAGTTATCTAGTACCCATAACACAAGCTCTGCTTAGCATGGGGCTAGATAATGCTGTATGAATTGTCCAGCATTATTTATTTATTTTATTTATTATCTACAATAACGTTCATTTTTGGTACATCTTTCACGCCCATCCTTGCTCAAATAAAAACCTGAAACTTTATTGCATAAAACCTGAACAATCAAATAAACAGATTTCGAATAGAGTACCCTTACAATAATTTAACGCTTCGACGATTAAGAAACGAGAGGGATAGTGAAGCATGAACAAGTGGGATACAAATAAACACTTTGCTAGTATTAAAGGAAGTGTTTTGTTTTCCATGTGCACAAACATTTTAGAAAATAGGATTTATATAACATTCGCCAGGTAAACTTCGCCATTCCGAGACATACGATCACGACACTTTTTACGTCATCGACGGATAAGGCGGTGGTTCTCAGTTTGGGGAAAAAGTAGATCTCATATTCATTAGACAAACTCGTTGTATACCTATTCTTCAATTATAATTGTTTGTGTTTCATTAAATAATTACTAAGTTAAATACACAGTCAAGCAGAATAGAAACGTCGATCTATTCCTTTCTAATACCAAAAAAGTAATACCAAATGGTATTTGTTTATTGTCCTCATTAAATTCTATTCCTAACGAATACCACTCACAAACGAATACCAAAACAAAATAAATGGTATGAGGTACAGTCAGTAATAAAAATGCTCAAGTGATTCAAAGTAGTGTTTATTTAAACGAAATCAGTCTCATCGAAATATTTTTATTCCATTTTTATGCTCTCTTTTTTTGTGTATTGATAACCAGATTTTATAAAAGCCAATAAGGTGATTATTAGGGGGAGGCTTTCGTCCAATAGTGGACCACTACAGGCTGTTGATGATGATGATGATTGATGAACCGGATTTTAGTAGAACCAAGCCACCACTTCTTTTTATGAATGTATATCCTCCAGTGATTCCCGAACATGTGGATGGCCGGCTTCATCAGACATTTCTAAGAAAAGAAATACTTGTGTATCTAAATCGGAGAATACTTGGACATGACAAATTAGTTACCTAACTCCAAGTTTTATCTTTTAAAAAATTGAACTACATAATACATATAAATTAAACAAACGATATTTTACGAATATTATATTTAATACATTTAGGCTCCGCGCAGACAGAGAGCGTTCTGCGTTCCGCGTTCTTTGTAATGCGAAGGATTTATAGCGCCCGCGGACCGCGGCGGTCATTCGGAACGCTTGCGTTCTCGCGTTCTCTGCTCAGAAACAAAGAACTCGCGTTCTCGCTATGGCTGGCCCGAGCGTTGATATAGAAAGATTGGTTGAATTGGTGAGAGGAAGGCAGTTTTTGTACGATTTAAGCCATAGGGTCTACAAAAATCTTCCCAAAATAAAAGGGGCGTGGATTGAAATACCTACGGACATATTATCTCGTTTCGTGTTGATAGGGTGTAAGTACCCAATATTTTCTTCTTTTTTTTTACTCTAGACTCCACAAAAGCAAGGCTTCATCTTCGGAAGATGAACTTTCGAGAGACATGTTTCATGTGCAGAGAGTCGCGAAATAGAACACAAATGTCTTAAACGGCTCCTGTGTGAGCTAGAACGCAGAACGCTCTCTGTCTGCGCGGAGCACAGAAATCTGAATAACAAGGCACTAGAAATCGTAAGCGCGCGTGACCTTGTCGCCGCTCAGGTGACTCTCACGCCACCAGTGCGTTCGTTGCTGTTCAGTTGCTCTCGAAACGTGCGTGTGTAAAAATGGTGTGTTGCAGCATTTCCCATTGCGGAAATTCTTCCACAAGTTGTAATTATATTAATAAAGGAATAACTTTTCATCGGTAAGTATTGTTTTTTCTAAATAATGCCGTTTTTCCTTAAAATTATAAAATCTTTAAAAGTAATACGAACGTCACAGTCGACCGTTCTTATTATCACGTTTAACTATACATTGCCTCTTATTTTTGTCAACATCGGGCAGGTACCTCATTACAAAAAGCAATGTACTGCACAGTGAACGATAACGTTGCGCGCTCGATTTCCTATCGTGGTACGGCCGCAGAACTCGGTCGCGAGCTAGTGTTGTGACACGGTAATATTATCCTTAATATTACCTTGGTTGTGATTTGTAAAACAACTTTGCATAATTTAACATAGTATTTTAGGAATACGATGTTATATTAAAATTGTTTATTTATGATTTATTATCATAATAACTAACTATCTATAAAGCTCGATTACCACTGACTGACTGACTGACATAATTGTTCTCCTTGATGGTGGAGGGGGAGGTATGTTTTTTTTGCAGAATCATGTAGGGGGTGTCCGGGGGACCTAGGAAAAATTCCGACTTTTTGAGATTTGCCCCCCGGAACCACCGCCCCCCAGGGGGGCGCCAAGCAGAGTCACACTGATGAAAAATTTTTAGGGGGTTGTATAGAAGGGGTCATATGATTTCGATTCCAAAAAAAATTTTACCCCCCCGTTCCTCCCAAGACCCCCCTTTTTGAGAGTGCTACCGGATGCCGACGTGATAGAGGAGGTTTGATTGCGGGATCGTATAGAGGGTTTCTTCTCAAATTAAAAAAAAAAAAATTCCCGCCCCAATTTCCACCCCCCCTTTTGATATCTACCAAACGAAGTACGATACAAGAATTTTTTTTCACAGTCATGTAGGGCAAGGCAAATAATTTTGAATGCGAAAAAAAAATTGACCCCCAAGCCCGTCTCGACCCCCTTTTTTATTAAAAAACCGAAATTTGGCCATTTTTAGCCTATATTTCGACCACTTTTTAGGGTGGAGACAACGACAACGGGGGAACAGCACGGCGAGCGAAGCGAGCCGTGCTGTGACCCCCCTCGCCCCCCGCCCCCCTGAACCCCCTTTCCCATCAAAAAATCTGATATGGGTATCTAAGCAGTACAGCAGTATGATATGGGTATTTAAGCAGTACAGCATTAATCCTTATCCAATTAAGTAACTTCCAATATATTGGCAATTAATATGATAATAAAAGACTTTTTACAATCACACTTAGTTTGTCGTATTTACAATTGAAACAATTGAGCTAACTGCCAACTGTTGCAAACAGTCTACAGATAGCTCAACTGATCCATATCAACACCAGTCGGAAGCGTCCCCAAGACGCTGGCTGCATTGCCACGCTGTATGGCAATGCTGATACGCTGTGCCAGATATTCACCAGCTCTCGGGTCACGCGTCGCTTCGACCAGACGCTCAGATAGTTTTTTGAAAACCGAAGAGCCTCGGTACCCCACGGACCTAGGGTCTCGACTCCAAGGGGAGCAAATGTGTAGGCTCTGTATTAAGTATTAAGTAACTTAGATACATTGTGCATTTAACATAGATTAATATTGCCCTTTACAGCATGTAATTTGAATGAATATTTTCGAAGATATTACAGATTTAAAATGACAGGGACATAGCGATTGCGGTATCGGCCGGAGTACCAATTCTGCAGTAGGTATATTTAGTATAAGCATTGCACCCGTGCGAAGCCGGGGCGGGTCGCTAGTTAATAATAAATGAATATTGAAGTACAAACTATATTTTTATTTTAGTAGTACAATGCCCTAGTCATAGAATAACAGTACGATAGGTACGTGACCTGATATTTCGTGCCCAGCACTAGTGTAGATTACATTAAAATGACGTCATAACGACAACAAATGCAAACTTGTCACTAATGTGTGAGTAAGCGAACGTATGCAACTACGCATAAGGCTTAATTTGGTTTGCACTGCATTTTTGGATGGGCGTAGCCGTAATTCCGTAGTTATTGTCTGTGTATGTAGTGGTAAGGTAGTAGAGGGGGCGAGCCGGCGACACGCATTCCCGATAGATCGGATGGTACTCAGCATTTCTAGTGCCTTGTTATTAAGATTTCTGTGGCGCGGAGCCTTAGATAAAATTATAAAATTAAAGCACCATAAAATTACAAATAATAAAAAACTTACCAGATACCTAGTATACTATACTAGGTATCTGGTAAGTTTTTTGACTGAGGAATTGACGAAAATCCCTCAAAATCAGGGCAGGTAATACTATAATTTATGCAAGGACATAATTATTGTAAGAAAAAACAGACCTTATTTCATTGACTTAACGTTTATTCAACCAAAACAATAAAACATTTTAAGGTGCTTCGTTTGCACAGCGGCGCTTGAGTTGCTTGGTTATTTCGGATTTTGAAACAATAGAAGCAAGCTCACCCTTTTTTGCATGTATTTTTTTTGGCAAGTGATTCACTTATCTATGGTAATCAATCGTAGATAAAAATACCGCAATGAAATTAATTTGTGCAGGTACTGTTATGTTATAAATTATGATCATAATATTAAATTATTTGAAAGCAAAATAAATTATTTCTGTGACTGTACCAAAAGTTCTGTTTTGGTATTCGTTGGGAATAGATTTTGTATTTCATTTAAAGATTTCGAATTTGGTATTCGTTAGGAATGGAATTTAATGAGGACAATAAACAAATACCATTGGTATTAGTTTTTTGGTATTAGAAAGGAATATACATAGTTGACATGATCGAAACGTCATGTCAACAACAGGTTTTTAATTTTTTTATGTTAATCCTGAGTTGGGTTGTCCATGTTTAATTTTAAAGGGTATTTTAGTTTATGTGTGTTCCCAACGATGCTGCTTCTAATAATCGTTACAGGCATCTAAGTCGCCTGTATGAGTTCTAAACTCTACGATCTTACACGCATAGATTGTTTATCTTAAAAATCTCATGTGACGATGTAGGAAACTGTATTCCCGCTTGTTAGTTGGCAGAAATGTGATAACAACTTGGTACGTGCTCTATTCTATGATCTGAATATTATAGCCACAAAAGCTAGTTTCTGCAATTGAGCCGTATTAAAAAGTTATAGTGAACAACGATATGGGATGGAAACTACAAGAGGTTGTTGTTACAGAATGCGTAGGCGTGGGCGAGGGACCCAAAAATGACTTTCCTGAACAGTGAACGGAACTGAAACGTCATACTTTAATCGGTTACGCTATCCTAATCCGCGTACTAAAGGAGAAATCCAGCTTCGGCGCCGATAGAAGCCGATAGATGCAACTTCGACCTATTGCAATAATTCCCAAAATTTAGGTAGCTAATTTAATTATTTTTAAATCTTCTTGATATCACTTGAAAGGTAACAAAATTACCTTTCAAATGATATACCACAATCTATAGTTCATTGTATATAAATTGTAAAACAAATAGTTTTGATCCACTCGCGATAAAGCGATTCCATTTTAAAGCTCGCAAGTGTAGATTTTTTATTCCGCAAGTGCGTGTTGCTTCATACAATTAGTCAATACTCAATATTTTTTAACATAATAATGTTGCAAAATCCAGCGGGAATAATCGCGTTGTGAAATTTTGCTGTGCAGGGTAAACCTGAAACTTTATAGATATATGGATGAATTCCTTCTTCTTGACTGACCTAAGTAAAGGACAGTATAGTCTTATCTACTTATTCAATACTAATTCAATACAATCATGCAAAAATGTGAAAAAGTGTTTCTTCTTTCTATTCAGGGCGGTATGGTGCTTCATTGAAACTTCGCCGGTCAAAGTAAAAATAAAACGCCAATTTAGCTTTGCATAGTGAAACAGATATTTCAATCGAATGCGAGATGAAATGAATGCGCAATCAAATTTCCCTTTTAAAAATCTTTTTTCCATTTGTTGTGGTCAGTATTCAAGCAATGCGCATCAGCATTACCAGAATACCTGTAAATTGTTTGCAGCAGTCTGCAGTTAGCTCAATTGTTTCAATTGTAAATACTAGTTCTAATTTATTTCTAATAATCGAACATTCAAATTATGTTAGGATAATATTTAATTTACTTCCAATAAATTAATTTTTACACATTAAACGTACCTTTACCTCAAAATCACTAACATATTTGAGTTTTCAAGAATAAAAATAGGAAATTTCGTTTAAATAAATGCAACGAGATTCGCATGAAATTTTTATGAGTCAGCGAATTTGAACCGGAGTTTTATGTCGTTCGTTCATACGATTTTATTGAATATAATTGATTTTCTAACCCTGGTCTTATTCCATTTGAATATCTCGATCATCATATTTTTTATGACCGGAAAAGTAACTTGGCGATATTTATTATTGAAAAGAGTTAAGTTTTTATTCACTCAGAAATGGTATTGAGGTTCATAGAACTGTTCCTCTTGAACTCGCCTTTGTGATGCTCGCTCAGCTGATTGAGACATGAAAGGTTCAGTGTTTAAATAGGTAACGCTGAACCGGAAACGGGCTCCAATGTTGATAAATAAATATTAAACTGGTTTATGTCTGAGATTAGCCAAAACGAAGATGTTTAAATCATGTACCTACTAACCTTCTTCGACCGATATTTTGCCCTTATAGTTCATTCGTAGTGTTGTATCCGTCCTTGATTAGATAACCTTCTATCTACCACAGCTTCATATCAGCTTAGGTACAATATGTATGTAAGAGATGTGATGAAACATACAGCGCGTTCATGGAGGATGATTATTAACCCTCTGGGACTGACGTGCCCTAATTTTCGCAAATCTGCTGACGTGGTAGTATAACAGACACCACTTTAACTACTCATAACTTTGTAGTTTTTTTTTTCAAACCTGGTTTAATGGTTTTTATTTAAGCATTACTATTTTCTTTATTGTCTTAGCTGAGAACTAAGTTTCAGGAAAAAAAACAAGGTGATATTTATAAACATTTATTAAGTACGTCTAAATCAGTCTCAAAACATAGAGATCTACTAAAAATTAAAAAAAAATAACAAGATTAGTACTTTTTATAGGAACATTAATTATTTGTGAAAGACAACAGTTTTATCATGAAAAATATAAAAAAATAGCAACATTCAATGGTTCAATCAAAATTCACATGACTACAAACTATTACATTTTTTTTTGGCAATTTTCACAAAGTGGCTTGGAACATTGAAGACAAATCGGCTTCTCACAATCACAGCATCGATATTTTGTCACTCTTTTTATTTTTGTTGGACAAATGGCACATAATTTTCTTCCACTTGGTGGATTTGGTGTAGTCTTTTGAGGTGGAGGGGGTAAATCTTTACCCAAAACTCTACTTATCGTCATTCGCAGTTCTCTTGGTAATCTTTCATTGTATACGCGGGCTTTCATGTGTTCTAGCACCAATGCTCTTGCCATATTCAACATGAAAGTTCCTCTCCTCATTTTATCATCACTGTCTGCACATGACTGATATAAGACAAAGCTATTTACTCCTGCCATATCTAGTATACGCTGAAAAATTGCCATAGGCCAGCGACGAGTTTTACGGCTGCAAGAATAGATCGAGCACTTCTTGTCAATTTCGTCAACTCCTCCTTTTGTTCGATTGTAGTCTGCAATCATAACTGGCTTCCTTGTGTCAATGTCTATGTCCCGGTTATGGTGGGAAGAGGATATTAGCAGAACTGCTTTGTCTTTTTTCGGGACATAGGAGAGCAAAGTTAACTCCTTGGTAAAACCATACAAAGAACTTTCTATTTCTCTTTGTTTGTTTGGCAAGAAACTTTGAGGTATCTCAGCCTTGTTCTTCTTCAGTGTTCCTAAGTAGGTCAGTCCTCTTTTCAACAATATCTCCACAAGTGGGATGGAACTGAACCAATTGTCAGCCGTTATGTTACGGTTTGTATTTTCGACCACTTTCGCAAGTCGCAAAACAGATTGAGTTGGTACTGCCATTTTTCTCTCTTGTTCAGTCAGACCTATCCCATCCGAATTTTTGCCATGGTAGATGTATGCATTGTAAATGTAGTATGTACGTGCATCACTCAACACCATTATTTTGATACCGTATTTGGCCGGTTTTTGAGGCATGTAAATAATGAACTTGCAACGGCCTCTATACGCCAGCAGCATTTCGTCAATGCAGAGGTATGGTCCAGGGCAATATTGAGACTGACAGTTTGAGATAAATTTGTTGAACAGATCCGATATTGGAGCAAGTGGATCGTCTTTGAGGCGTACTTCTCTGTTAGTAGAGTCATCAAATCTCAGACAGTTGATCAAACATGAAAATCGATATTTTGATATTACGCAACGAAAGATTTCATGGCCAGTCCCATCAGTAGCAAAAATCATCTTGAGGTCGGAGTCGTTGCACTTGAATACTGACGAATAGTACATAATACCTATAAATGCTTTCATTTCATTTATATTTGTATCCATAAGTTCTGTCTTGGTGCTTTGTTTGAACTTGGCCCGATAGGTGCTCAGTTTTTGATTTGTGTATACTATCATACTTTCAAGCATCGAATGGTCAAAAAGCTTGGACCAAAGTTCAAAATAGCCTTCAAACTCAGTATTGTTATTGAGACGCCTTGGCAATCTTATAATATTGTGGGCTGCAGTTCTCGATGTTCTTGGGCACTCTTGACTATTCCAAATAAATCCATTTTTACCTTTGTAACGTTCAGATGGCTCTTCCGCAGCATCTGTACGTTCTTCTTCAACTAGTTCTTGGATCAGTTCCTGAGAGGATTCACCTAAATTTGATTCTTCAGCGGCTATTCTCTCTGCTTCCGTTGGTTCTTGAAATACTTCCTGAGATGGTTCTTCAGTTACTGAAATTTCGTCATCTTCTAAATATTCTATTTCTGGTTGAAAATTTGGATCACCTCCTTCATCATCAACATCACTAAACTCATGTTCACTTTCTTCATTCAACCATTCTTCTATCATCTCATCATGGCATATAAAAGCCCCAGAAGGCTTCCTTTTACATCTACGAGAATTACTAGACTCAGCCATCCTAAAACCAAACAATAATTTTAGTACCCACTACTACTTGTACGACAGTCGCGTATACCTATAACTTCGCGTGACGCATACGCACCCCGCGACTGCCCGCGGGTCACTGATCAACGCTTAAGCGCGCGCTCGGAAGGTACTGAGAACGTGGCGGTTGCAATTTAAAAAATAACGAAATAACGAACGTTTTTACATTTTGCGGTGTCTGACACACTACCACGTCAGTCCCAGAGGGTTAAGGTCAACTGGAGTGGTTGCTTTATGTATTTGTATTTGTATTTGTTTGTATTTATTTATTCCATCGTAGGTACACTTGTGTTACACTTGATGTCGTTACATTCTATATTTATGTACTATTTTAATAATTACATCTATAGGTTTTTCGTTATAGGAAACACCATAAGGTAGGTACAAAGGTAAAAAAGAAAAAACTGACAGACATGACAGAAAATTAAACAAAAATGAAATAAATAAAAATTAATTAATCAAGGGTATGTCAAGGTATGCTGCTGTATAAGGGCATTGTCAAACTATACTAAAAATAATGTACAATATTGTAATAATAATAAACGGAGAAAATAATAATGGTAACAATGTCAGAAATAAAATAATTTAAATTAAATTAATTATTATGTACTCAAATTAGGCTGCATATATACATATTTGAGTTTTCAAGAATAAAAATAGGAAATTTCGTTTTAATAAATGCAACGAGATTCGCATGAAATTTTTCAGAGTCAGCGAATTTGAACCGGAGTTTTACGTCGTTCGTTCATACGATTTTATTGAATTTAATTGATTTCCTAACCCTGGTCTTATTCCATTTGAATATCTCGATCATCATATTTTTTATGACCGGAAAAGTAACTTGGCGATATTTATTATTGAAAAGAGTTAAGTTTTTATTCACTCAGAAATGGTATTGAGGTTCATAGAACTGTTCCTCTTGAACTCGCCTTTGTGATGCTCGCTCAGCTGATTGAGACATGAAAGGTTCAGTGTTTAAATAGGTAACGCTGAACCGGAAACGGGCTCCAATGTTGATAAATAAATATTAAACTGGTTTATGTCTGAGATTAGCCAAAACGAAGATGTTTAAATCATGTACCTACTAACCTTCTTCGACCGATATTTTGCCCTTATAGTTCATTCGTAGTGTTGTATCCGTCCTTGATAACCTTCTATCTACCACAGCTTCATATCAGCTTAGGTGCAATATGTATGTAAGAGATGTGATGACACATGCAGCGCGTTCATGGAGGATGATTATTAAGGTCAACTGGAGTGGTTGCTTAATGTACTCAAATTAGGCTGCGGCAACCTCGGACTGGCTATTTCTGAAGACTTGCTGTCAGGACATGGATGAAATTGATTATTTAAATTTAAGATGAAATATTTTGCTTCGCCATACACTCATTGCTCAGTTTAAGGTCTGATAAACATCTACAAAAATGATTAATCCAATATTTGTGACTATTTTTCTTTCTTGCCCAAAATAGGTAAATATGTTATTTCTTCATCTTAATTTAAATAACATACTATGAAACAACCGAAACCATTAATATTATCTTCTCAGTCCACCGATAAGTCTATGCTCACGCTGGTATTGACATAACTAGCAATTTTCTTTGATCTTTGATGAGCATTTATTTACCTTCCCTTGTTTACCCTTGTATCAGAAGTGTGATCAAAAGGAACTGTGCCAAAAGGAATTCGTCAGCGCTTGATTTTATGTTTTTTTACAAGTATTACACTCGGTATACCTTGTTGTTCATCATCATCATTGTCAGCTTGAATTTACCTTTTGTTGGGAATAAGCCTACTTTCGGATCTGCCTAGGGAACGCACCAGAGGAAGGACAGCAGCAGACAGAAAGTTCTTCAACACCTTCACTCCGGTCACCAATCCGCCAGCCAAGCGTGGAAATTATAGCAAAACCCCTCGATTGGGGAGGCTTGTTCAGCAGTGGACGTATATTGTATGATGACGACACTTTCCAACTTGGCACACATTTCAGTTTTATGAGGATATCACATAAAGCGAAACGATTTGTTTTGTTTTGAATTTATTTTATCAGATAGCCGCAAAGAAACATAGCCGACATTGGAAAGAGTTACAAGCATTTAGCTGTCTTCAGGGAGAGCGACGAGAGGGATAGGCGGATAACTATTTTTAAAAATTTAATTATTATTATTATATCTCAGTACAGAGTATTTTCTCCAAAGCCACAGAATAAACAGTAGGCTCACCCAACATAGTCGGATGATTGAATTGCTTCTCCCTAATTAACGGACATAATTATTGATAGTTCGCGTGTCATGTTATTAAGTGTTCATATGACAACATAACCCTGTAGGTACTCTGCAGAGCTCAGAGAAGGTACAGTTTAGCGAAAGTAGCTTTAATAAGTGGTTGGTATTTTTGAAGAAATATCCCTAGATGTTGTTTGGGTATACAAAAAAATGTATTGTAGTTAACCAGTACTTTGAGAGCGCCTATAGGGCGATTGTGCACTACAACAAATTTTACTGTCCGGCAGTCACGGTCCGGCATTTAACTGACGGAGAACTGAAAAGAGACTGAAAAGACGGACTTAAACTGAGGCGTATCATCCGAGTAAAGACGGACAAGTGCACAAGCCAATCATCCGTTTTTTTTCATGCCACTTCGGACCGTAAAAAATCGGACTGCCGGACAGTAACATTCCTTGTAGTGCACAATCGCCCTTACTCTTACCATTCCGGTAAAAGTAAAAGATCTCTTAAAGTAAATGTCCGACCGCTCTTGTTGTAGTTTGAAACAGTTTCATCCCATTAGACGCGCGCGCGTTATAACCACTGTGACACTGACTGTGACCAACCAGAACTATCTTCGTTTGGTAAGGTAGATAAAGTTGCAAATTGAATCAGAAAAATGAACTTATGACTATTTCATGAAATATGAAAATCACTTGTGATGTGCTCATACATAACGTGATCATGCCATACGTGATCATACATAACCTTCCGACATAAAATGAAACGTGCTACCATGACACGCACGTGACAGATTTCAATAAATAAATCAAATATTTTTCAATCACAACATTGAAATCAACTGCCACCTAGTGGAAATAGGTCGAGTCTACTGATAGGTGACGCTGCAATGCAAACACCGTGCACAACATAATATCTCTGAAATGTAACAGATGTCGCTTTAATCATCTACATTTCTAATGGGAACGATTTTGTGGGTGTTCAGCAACCTTATTTATTTAATCTGTATCAATATAGTAGCAGATAATATTCATAAATCATTAATTGGATAAAAGAGAAGTTTTGTTAAGTTATAATTTCTTAAAATATAAGTTTGGTATACGATTACGTCAGTTAAACCGGAAATATGATGATAATTGACTGATTTTGTATTTGTTTAGCAATCAAATAAACTTATATGTAACAATTCATGAAGCAGATTATATTCATAAATCGTTAATGTAATTATGGATTACCGTTGTTAAATTAGAATCTATTTAAATATAAGTTTGTAATTATTGCTTCATCAGCGAAATCCTGAACATGACGATATTAACCTCTGGGAGATAATGTACCCATTTTAATGACCGGCAAAAGGCTTAGAATAAGTTTCAACATAGGTTTACCATGTTATTTGTTTCGAAAAGGGTTAGATTTAGAATAAAAGTAGATCTGAATTCTGATTGGCGCTGGTGATTCAACAAACATGACCATATTTGGATAGGAAAGAGAATGGATAGGCCTTGGAGAGGCAGTATAAAATAGAAACATAAGCCAGAACGGGATTCAGTTTGTGTTGTGCAGTTCCGGAGACAAAGTTAAGTAAACCTTCGTTATTATACTCCTTATGTATCTTTCCATGTACACGTACAGGTACATCTACAAGTAGGTACGTAGGTTATTTCTCTTGTAACTACCTATAGCTTCCGAGTGGAATCTAAATAATAACTGTATGTACATTATTGTTAAACTGAAGTAGTACATATGTAATTTAGTACCTACCTTCTAATTACTTACTATTGTCTTCATTCTTTTATTGTGTGTTGATCTAGGTTCAACGCTTCAAGTTAAATTCACAAGTACCTTCATTTGTATTTCTTTTTGTACTATGCCAATTAACATAATTCTTATTGAGTACTAGAACTATGTCCTATGTTTTTGATTGATGATGTGCTTTTGTGAAGATACAATATAGCCAAGGTACTTAAATAGTTTACTATTGTGTTGCTTTCTTTCCATACAACTTCGGTAACCCCATGTAGGACAACAGTAAGTAGGTACCCTCCGTACCTACTCTTAGTAACCCCATGTAGGATAATAGAACTATGTCCTATGTTTTTGATTGATGGTATGCTTTTGTGAAATTACAATATAGCCAAGATACTTAAATAATTTACTGTGTGTTTGCTTCCTTTCCATACAACTTAGATTACCCCATGTAGGATAACAGCAAGTAGGTACCCTCCGTACCTACTCTTAAGTTTAAGGATTGTGGAAGATGGTGGTTCTATATAGTTTTCAGAAGCTTCTCGTACTTATCCAGCTCCCCATGTTGGATAACAGTAAGTAGGTACCCTCCGTACCTACTCTTAAATTTAAGGATTATGGAGGATGGTTGTTCTATATAGTTTCCAGAAGCTTCTTGTATTTATCCAGCTCCTCATGTTGGAAAACAGTAAGTAGGTACCCTCTGTACCTACTCTTAATTTAAGGATTATGGAATATGGTTGTTCTACCTAGTTTTCGGAAGCTTCTCGTATTTATCCAGCCCGCGAATTAGTGATCAATGATTGACTGATGACTACAGTAATATTTCGTTTAATGCATTTACGTGAGAATCCTAAGAATCATCTTGGCTATTTCGCAGTTGTGCAGTATATATAGCAATAGTTACTCGAAGACATACAATCTGTCTAAGGAACCCTACAAATTTTAAGACACGCATGTAATAATTTGTTTCAATCAGAACCTCAACAAAAACCGAAATCCCTTGTCCTACTCCCAAGTCCCAAGAAATGTTATTAGTAAATCAGACTCAACTAGGACTTACTATTTTTATACAGAGCTAAGACGGCATTGTACAGATGCATATTTTTATTGATAGCGTTGTATTTGGGAAATCCTCGAGGGTCCAGCTGAAATCAATTCTCGTACGATCCTTCGAAATGCGGGTAATCGTTACAATTATGCACGCCATTTTGTCAAACGATGGGCAATGCGGTCAAACACCACCCGGGAATTTTGTTTATTAGCGGTACATAACGTAAGAAGTTGAAAGTCTGAACATCTAATTGTTACATTAAATAATTGTAATAAGCAATAGAGCCAGGGCAATGTAGTCAGCGTCTTGGAAACGCTTCCGATTGGCATTGGTTTGGATCAGTTGAGCCACACCTAAGTTATTTGAAGCAGTCTGCTTAACTATTTTCGAGTAAATTCTAGAAAGATAAACAACAATTCTTTCTATAATATGCGAGTAATTTTCTTGTAGCTTTTTCACTAACTTTGTTCATATTCTGAAAACCTGCTACAAAGAAAATTGAAAGATAAAATTAAAGTTAAAAGCAAAGCAGATGACTGTATTCTGATGAACATTTAACGACGGCATTGTACAGGTATAATCGGAGCGCACTCGACTGTACTTCAGCTCGGTGCGCTAAACGAAAAAGCACAATACGTACTTTTCTTTGCAAGTAGACTTTTCTTAAATTGTATTTTATTAGTTACTGGTTCCTGCCCGTGACTTTGTTTGCGTTGTAGAAAAGCTACATTTATGTTGATAACATATACCCTTTGTTCTCTCTCATAAAATCCACGGCTAGGTAATTAAATCGACGATACGATACGATTTGCTTTCGTTTCATAATATTACTTATTTAGCATGTATTCTACTATTATTTTATCACTTATTTAATTTGTTATTTTATCTATTAGTAAGAAAAAGAATGTTGGATATAAACTAATAACAAAGTTAGTCAGTAAGATATATGCCATGTTCAAGTTTGATCTATTTACATTTCCAAATAATTGAACAGAACTTCCGGGGTAATGCTAAAGTTTCTCAGCCTATTCATGCAACTGATCTATATCTGTGAAGTAGTGGATATATGTCTTTTCTGGATATCATCTATTCATCATGACATAGACTATCCTGTTGCGATACCGGTCGGATCCCTAACAGCCCTATGATTCGATTAGTTTACTTACCTACCCTGATCAGTTTCCCTCAAATCATTAATCAGCTACCTCATTCTACTCATTATTGAGCTGTTCACACTTAAAGTACAGAGTCAAATTTAATTGAAATTCAGTTTGAGTGTTAATGTGTAACTTACAATTGATCTAATCCTAATAATCTTATTAATGTTAAAAGAGGTGAGTATATTCGGTCAAATAAAACAATATAATTCGGTTAAAATACAATTTTATTATCGATACACCACTTATTCAAACAGATTACATTTTTTAAAGCACAAATATTCTTATGATAAAAACATGTATAGACATCATTACATTCAGTGTAAACGTCGTACAAAGTATAGATATTAGGACAACTTAAATTTTCTAAGTTAACAACATTACATTTACCAAACATTTCTTTAACCCACTTTGCTTTTTCTTCACCTTTTACATAAATACGGCTTTTCGCAAGTAGAGGTGAAATTATTTGTTTATAATTTGAAAAAGAAATGAATCCTTCCTTCCAATAAATGTTTCTATTTTTCTCAATCCAGTCAACTTGTCTCATTTCTTTTGTAGTCAAATCATAGAAAGCGAATGGTGGTTTAATTAAAAAACTTTGTACTCGATTACCATCCAGAATAGCTATCTCTTTGGGTATAAACTGATTTAATTCAGTTTTGAAACCTTGAACATCAACTATTAAATTCATGATATCTTGCGAACGGTGCTGCTGAGAGGTTTATATTCTATAATACGATCGTTGATAATGAGACAATAGGCACTCGTTTTGTCAGGAAAATCTTTATCACTTTCTATTTCAAGTCTCACATCAACTGGGCCAGTTTTTAATGTTTCATTTTGTCTTGAACAGTCTATTACAAACAAAGGCGCCTTTTCTTTGAACTGTGTGATATTAAGCAACGGGTCAACTGGAGAGTTGTAATAAGACTGACGGAATCTCATGTACATTTCGTATAATATACGATATTTTCCATCGTCAAAATCAAGTTTAAGCGCATCATATGGATACGTTTGTGAATTTAAAAATAATGTAACATTAGTTAAATTACAATGATCAAACAGTGAACAATTTCTATCCTTTAAATTTTTCTCAGCTGTTTGAAGACCTAATATTACATATCTAGGTTTCTCAAGTTGGGAGGCAGTTTTAATGGACCATGAATGCTTCTTTGTTTTAGGTAAAAGTGGATATTCATATGTGTCCCAGTTTCGAAATGCTATTTGGATGGGCTTATCTTTTTCTAATTGTTTTAAGAGTAGTAATCTTTCTCGATCGGACACTTTAATATGAGGTACACGCCATTGAATTCTCTCAATATTTACTATCACCTGATTATTATTATCAAGTATGAGAGCATCATCATTAGATTTACATCTCGTTAAAATTAATTCATGTTTACAGTTTAATACGATTTTGTTATAGTCTTCTGCAAATCCTAATAGTTTATTGAGGGGCAATATTACATTAAAAAGACCTTTTACAGATTTTGTTCCATTCAAGTTCCATCCCCACAGGGCAGCCTGTTTACTTTCTCCCTCATTCATCGAAACATAAGATTTGATTGTAGAAGTAATACCGACATGTCTAATACGATCAATTTCAACGCCATTTATCTCATATCTTATATCATGAAAAAGAAACGGTATAGGGTTATTGTTAAGCTGACACTCCTTCTTTATAAGTTTACCTGCAGCATCCTTTGTATATACTTCTATACATCCTTCAATGTAAATGGAGCTGCCTGCAGGTAGGAGATACGTGTCTTGTTGATTAATCGGTATTCGTATTTCATCGTTTTCTTTGAAGCTATTGGTGTATGGAGTATAGGAATGCACTTCATAACCCTCGATAGAGTTGTCAAAATGAGGCGCTTCATTAATTTGCAAGATACTCATAGTTGAAATCCCAAATTTCTTAAAAACTCTTTATTTATCTCACTTAGAGCTGGCACGATACGTGTGTGTTTAATGGAATCACGATTTGAACTATTAGCTTTTGTCAGTGTACCACCACTTTTCTTACGTTTTTTAATATTGAAATCAATCATATTAATATTCGTAGTAAGAATGCTACTTATTTATTCAAAGTGCAGACTAACACTGAACTATTACGTTTCAATCATACAATTTATTTGAAATTAAAGCATACGATTTTCAAGAAATTTTAAGCATAAATGTCCGCAGTTATATGGATGTCTACCCTGATAATTGATGTAGTTATAGCGAATGCTGTCACCCAAATAGTTAATAAATTCTGTCGGTGGTCTAAGATCACCATAGCTATCAAAAAATTCAATATTCTCATTTCTCTTAACATAAGCTACCCAATGTGTTCCTTGATTTTTAGAGCTATCCAAATTAATTATACCACATTCAATTTTGCGTGGATGTTTCGGTAATTGATCTCTCATGAATACTCCTCGAAAATACGGAATATGGTTTTTTGAATATTTCATTATATCAATGTTGGTAAGAGGACGATTAGGTAGCTGTTTATTCAGTTTTTTGACGAAGCATAAATACCCAAACCACCTTTATATGGTTTAAGCTGTAATCCTTTGCCTAGAGATACCGGCTCAAAATTCTGATTGAGACTTTTCATCACATTCCATGTTTTTAGCGCCGTCTGAAAGGTTTTTACCATTCGTGATATAGCGGATGTTTTATTAACAATAGCACCAGCAGCAGATAATCCGCTAATTATTGGTATTAACGGTAAGAATCCTCCTGTCTTCGGTAGCGGTATCACACGTGGAATTTTCACCTCAGAATCAGATACAAGATCTTTAATTGCAGCAATAGCCAAATCGATAGCCAGCTTTTTACATTTTGGTTTTGCTTTTCGGATATTTTTTTTCGCATAAGCAACAACATTTCTAAAACTCTTTTTAAGCCCCGATCCATTTGAAATCTTCATCACCATTGCTCTGTTAACAATATTCGCGGCAAGCTTTTCTCCAACACTTGCATTGGATGATGATGATGCTCGCTTCTTAGCCAATTTCATTAAGAGCTTATCTGCTGCGTGTCTGGTTTGTAAATTCTTTGAATTCATATATGCAATATCGTGTTGTTTACAATACTCATCAAGTTGATTCACACCTTTATCACCTCTGTTAAGTCTTTTTCGTAAATTTGTTCCTGGTCCGCAATAATTATAGCCCGGAAGATGTAATTCAAATGGTAGGTGATTTATGATACTATTCACAAGACCTTTCCCTTCCATAAGTAAACGAAGAATGCCAATATATTAGTGAGAGTTGATTTTTATAATATATTAGTGTTGCTAATCCAACTATTTTCCTGCGGTGGTAATCCTAACCACTTAACAAAAACTTTACTCCCTTTTTTCTTAAGAACTTTTTCAACTAAGTATACATCAGGATTTTTAGTTTTCTGGAGCTCTTGAGCATAAAATGACCCCAGAATTTTATTTTGTCTTGAGTCTTCGAGCAAATAAGTCGGTGGATCAGTATTCTGAACAACTATTACTTTAAATAATTCTGTTGACCAATTTGGAGTGTATCCTTTCTCAAAATTTGCTTTATGTTTACTTATTCGTACTACATCACCGACAGCAAAAGTATATTTTCTTTTAATTTTTGGTTTGCGAAAAATATTGTATCTTTGCATAACCATGCCTTTGGTACGTTTGCTCACTTTTGCCGGACACATTTGAATAGTGCTATGTTTAGTGTGATTATAATCATTCACAACTTTTTCTAAGGTTCCATCAACCCATTTAAAGTTACCGTTCAAACTAAACGTTTTATAAAGTTTACCTTTTATTGTGCGTATTACTCGTTCCACTATTGAAGCCTTTTTAGTTGAATATGTTGAGTAATGGTTTATAGAATGCATTTGCGTCACATTTTTAAAAAAAGTGTTGTAGAATTCCGTACCCCTGTCAGTTTGCAAGTTTATAGGAACTCTACCACCGCATAAAATTGATTGAAATGCTTTTGTTACAGAATCTTTAGTTTTATTTTTTAGTGGTCTGACCCAAACATACTTCGAAAAACAATCAATTACGATTAGTATAAAATTATAATTTGAATTAATTTTTGATATGTTTTGAACATCAATCAAATCTGCTTGCCAGAGATCATCTATGTCTTTGAGTAAAACACATCGACGAGGAAAATTTTTTCTAGCATTTTTGTGTATTTCGTTCACTACATCTTCTTTACTCATTTTTAGCTTCTATAATCCTTGACAACCGTTTAACAACTAAACGAATCTTTATCATGACTATGTTATTTATGATTTTATTATACCCGCTTCCTGTAGTTCTTCTATGATTGAAATAATTTCATTGTCTTGATTTGTATTTCCAGCTTGTTTGGAAGCAATGAGAAGTTTTAATCTCTCAACTAGCTCATTAGGATCATCCCAATAGATAAAATCTGTATTTTTTCTATAATTCTTTAAAACGTTTATGTTACCACCAATTTTTTTATTACTATCAACTGCTGATGTGATGAACATGGGTTTAATAATTTGTTTATATTTTTCACCTTTGTCTCCCTTTAACTGTCCATTATCTTCGTAATCACGCTTATGAGCATTAGTTTTTATCAAGATGTTTTTATAAGCATTTTTATCATTTTCAGTAACTAATTCTAGATTCGGTTTTTTATGTAATAATACCTCTCTTAGTCCTTCAGTCAATTGATATTCAGCATTATCAATCTTGATTCTACAAGGTTCCTGGTCACCATCGATTGAAGAAATTATTTTAACCCGACAATTACCCATCATCAACTGATCATCTACTTTCCGGACACCGAAAGGAATGTTTATATCATAAAGGCTACTCAGATATTTTTTTGTTATGGATTCGTCTTTGTTATCGTTGTTTTCCATGTCAGTAAAATATTCTGAGCCCCGGGAATCATAATTTTCGGTTTCTAAATCTTCATCTGACGATTGTTTATATACTCTTGATGGTGTGGAGGTAATCGCATCATCTAATTTCACTGGTATTTGTATAGTATTCAAATTAAAATCACATTTTACCTTATTTTGATTAGATTCTATCATTTGTGTTAAAGGTTCAGTAACAGGTTTAAATATTTTATTGAGTTCATGGTTGTTTTGATCTTCTATGTCTCTTAGCTGTTTAAGTTTATTTTTTATGATATTTGATGATGTTATTATCTGTTCTTTAATATTAAGACTCATCTTTTGTCTTTCCACTTTCATGTATCTCTTGCAAATGACGATATTGTATTTCAGGATAAGTATATAAAGGTGTCTAGATTTTTTCTATACCTGCCGTTATTTAATTCACAGTCTTTATTAATAGTTAAAAAACTGTGCCTTTCCCACCAAACACTATGGCAAATATCTCTAAATGTATTCCATGACATATCTGAATTCACATGCTCATTGTATACATGCTTTAAGTTGATTTCATCTTGTTTGAAGAGCAATAACACATTTGTGTTATCCCGAATTAACTGTTTTGGTACCTTTGAATATGTTTGTGATAGATAAAAGCAATCAATTTGATTGTGTCTCCCCATGGTGAAATAATTACGAATGTTTATCTGATTTTCGCAAACCACATCATCAAAAACTATAACGGTGTTTGGTAACACATCATTTGGATGTATAACTTCACTATCATTACTTAAAACATAGTATTTGATTGCAGGTACTTTTAAAATCACTTCTTTAAGAAAGCAATATTTACTTTGAAATGGGGTTTTTGTGTATAAATATAAATTTTCAAATTTAAGACCGTTTTTATGTAAGAGCAAAGTAATCATTACATTAGTTTTACCACAGTTAGATGGCCCACAAATTAAACAACGAATACTATTTGGTAATAATGCACTATGTTTTACGAACTGGCATTTTGTTTCAATATTTATAGGACTGACATCCAAGCTAAGTGGTTGTTTTTTTAACTTCATTGTTAGATAAATGATGATAATTGCTTCTTGAGCACCATTTTATAGATGATTGTGCGCCCCCTCTCTAGACTAATACGAATAGGATCCGATAGAATTAAAAAATCCAATAAAATAACCATGAGGAATAAAGTGAAACACAGTAGTTATTAATTAATCGCAAATATTTATATTTATAAGCAATTCACACACAACACTTCATACAATATGTCAGTATTCATATTAATGTATCTAAATATATGGGTATTGCATTAGAACTAAACATATAGGTAGAATAAAAATTAAACTAACGTAATCAACACTTCAAACAATAATAACAAAAGTATCTAAATACATAGTTATCATTAGAACTAAACGTATGCATAGTGCCCCCATGCTGCAGTTTCAACCTGATTCGGTAGTATTTGACGTTTATCATCATTTCGATTTAATACTAACTTATTCACTTCTTGTGAATACAAAATATGTTTCAGAGACTTGATCGTGTTCATTTTACATTTTAAATCATTATCATTTATTAAACAATCTGAATAGTCTTCAAAGCTTAAAGCTTTCACAACAGACTTTGACACACCTTTAGCCTTTTTGATCTCATCACTAGTACTCTTAATACAGTAAAGTTTAGCTCTTAAACCTACAAACTCAGTTATTAATGTACCACCCATTTCATCTTTGAACAAGCCAGGAATTTTGTTATTTACTCTTGGGATTCCATAAGGATTATTTTTATCGAAATTACTGGTATCAAACACTTGGACATCGCGTTTAATATTTTCATACACATCATCTGTAAACATTAAATATAAGAGACTATCGGTATCAGTGTAACAAAGTTTAGCATTCTCTCCGTATTTGTTTTTAATATAATTATAGTGAAATTGATATAAATGTGTTTTTGCATACTCCAATACTGTAAATCCCACATAGATCGGTTTATCCAAAGTTATTTTTTCTAGACTTAACTGAATCGCTACGAAATTTTCTGAAAATATTGATAGTGATTTTAAATTCGGTTTAGCAATTAGCTTTCGAGCACCAACACGTTTATTTGTTACATTATTATCATCTTCCCATTCAGATACTAGTTTCACATTCACTTGTTTTCGCTTATTCTCTATAGTTTTACCAAATATTGAATTATTCAATAACTTGAAAAAGTCTTTTTCAAAATCAGATTTTGAGGACTGACGTAAACTTGTATTCAAATCTATATATTTCTTTAGAAAGCTTTCTTGTCTAAAAGTTATTACACGGTGAATTTTTTTTAATACAAGCCCTTGTTTTAAGCATTCTTTTAAGTAAGTGTAATGAATTACATAGCAATATTTATTGTTAAGGTTTGCCACTAGTTTTGCTGATTTACTACCTGGTGGAATGAGTTTCTCAACAGCAAAAGGTAAGTCACAATGGGCATCATGTAAGTAATGAGGATATTCTAAATCAACTTCTAAAATGTAACCATATTCACTATCATCCGAAATGGTTTCAATATTTAAATCGTTAATTTGTTCAGGTGATAAAAATCTAAAATCAGATATTGGCATTTTTTTCATCATGGCAAAGCCATACAAATTATTACAATCTAGATATATTAAAAAACTCGATGGCTTTGAATAATCAAAATTTGGTAAATACTTATTATTAGCTTGGGCGTGTCTCAGCGAGCATTGTGCCAAACCACCTCGAACGCCTTTTTCTATCATTTGATATATTTCAAGATCAGTAACTAATTCTAATCGAACATTGGTATAAAGGAGCATCGCATCCCAGCTAAAGCCTGGTGCAGTTACGTAATAGGCCGGATCTAAATTATAGTAATGCATGCTCATAGTTCTAAAGTTCTCGAATATATCTGCTAATAACAAAACATCACATTTCAAATATAAATCAGTGTATTCACCCATATCATTTATTTTAAATTGGTTCCAAACATTTTGTGCATGTATATATTCTCTATCAGATATATGTTGCTTCAATAAACTGTTATAAAATTTGTTTTTTGGCGGTAAACAATTATCATCATATTTCGAAAAACTATTCATGTAATCATAAGGGTAAACCCCTTTCTTTCTCATTAATACAAATTGAGCTGATGTAGTAAAAAATTTAGATGTATGTATAAAATTATCGTCATTTAAGCTTTTACTCAACTTATCTAGACTTGCATTTAAGAATTGAAACGAGTCAATAAATTTCACATTCACAGATGATTTGTTCTCATTTATTGCGAATGACTTCGTGATCGTTATGTACTTTTCTTTTGTCTTCGGTATAACATTAATTGAACCATCATATTTCGTTAACTCCATTATGAATAAATGTAAATCATAACCAGATAAATTATGAAACACAACCGGTATAAATGAACATACTTTGAAATTGAGGTTGCAATAGGTGTGAGCTGCTCCTCTAAACTCGCCGGTAATATGATCATGATCACGAACTTTATCACCAAACAATAAATGTTTACAAATATGACAATAAACACTCGAATCGTATTCATTTTGTTGTTTTTCGGTTAATTCGATCATAGGCTTATTAGCCATAATCAAATCATTGATGTATTTGACATCTTCCATTAAGTGTTTTATAAATACTTCAGATGCATCAGAACCTCGATATGAAACCAATTTGTTTATAGAACTATCGAATGAACAACATACATAGTAGGCAAAACACGAAGGTTTGTGAACCTTATACTTTGTAGTGTTCGTGCTCTGCGAATCATCTGAATAGTTCTCTAATAAACTCTCAAAATCAGCATATATCATAAAAGGAATCTTTTGTTGTCTTTCAAAATGTTTAAACATTATATGAGTATTTGGTTTTGGTAGTAATTGTAAAACTTTAGAACAATAATGATTTTCATATTTTATTTTACTGCTGAAACATTGCAAGCATGATTCACACAAATGAACCCCACTTGTATGTTTTGTTATTTGCCCTCGCACTAATTTTATCAGATTTTTAATCAAACAATAGTGACCTTTTCCATTGCTTTCAATAAATAGTAAGTTAAAATGATTGATACTTTTCTTGGTAGTTATATACAGAGGTCCAGTTACATATTTATACTTTTTGTCTAAACCAAACACATTAATACTTATATTCGAGTTATTCTTTTCAAAAACCTTTATATCTTGAAATGATGGAGGAAATTTCATTCCGCTTATATTAAATATATTTGAAAAATGTGGATAGGAGCTGCATCTATCTGAGTTGTTGACACATGGATACAACCCAGCTAAAACGCTCCAAAGAAAACAAAACTCATCATTATTTTTAACATTAATACAGCTTTTAGTATTGTACACGCGAGGAGGTAATTTAATATATGTACCTCCTCTCAAAGGACAATATTTGTTTATATTCATTTCTAAATGACTCAATGATAAAAATGTCCAACCGGACTCCGAATGTTCGAATTCAGTAAGTTTTCTTTTCATAGTTTCAATTGTCTTCATTTTATAAATCTCTTTCAATTCATTAATATCGTTTATAATTTCATATTTCGTATTAAATGATTTCAATTGCTTTTCATTGGTTTTCGGTAGTAAATAAAATGCATATAATTCAAATTGTACCTTAAGACATTTGTGTTTATGTAAATTCATTTCTATAAGTCTATAAATATCGGTTTCATGGTCATATAAAAAAATTTCTGGTATGGGATAATTCTTGTTTTCAGCTTGAATTCGGTAACTTATTATTCGATTTTTAAATGCTGTATTCATGATATATATACTGTCAAATTCAATTGCAATCATGGAATTCAATTTATGTAATTCTGTTTTCAAATGATATCGATACTGATTTCTTTTTACTCTTATATCGCATATATCACATTTAATAATTTCATCATTAGTAACAGGGCCTTGAATATCGGTGATGTTGACTGCAAAGAAAGAAAAGATTTTTTGAATTAAAAAAGAAATTATATTTCAATGATGATTACATATGCTTACAATCTATTATATTAATCTTGATAGATTAACCGTACAACATGTACCTACTATGTGGAAAATAAAAGTTATATATAGTATAGACATATTACCAATGTAATTAGTTGCCCACTACAACTGCATACTAAAGTTAGAAGTGAATGTGTTAGGCATGCCTCGGAATTCCTTCCTGGCAGCACTAACTACATTGGCAAGATGCTGCCATAACACACTGTCTGTGTCTGTCTTAATTTTAAGACTCGACACCGAGTGGCGCCATCTGTTTATCGGCATGACGTTCTCGATGTCGCTACATCTATACACTTTTATTTCCACGTAGTGGGTACCTGGCTTGTCCGGTAAAATTTGTCTGGAGAGCCCCGTTGCAACTCTATTGACAAAAATTGATTGCAACGCCGGCGGTGACGGTGTCGTAGGTGAAACAGCGGTCTCCTCACATTCACTATCCTCCCCGAAGAGGTCATTCATCGTGGCTTTGACTGGCGTGATGGGGTTGATGACTGGCGACGACTTCTTCTTCGAAGGATGTGATGTCGGAGACTGCTTCTTCGACACCTTCACACCTTCGTCTCCAGAAACCGATGAATGCTGCCTGTGAACGTAAAAAAAGTTACTATAATGATGTATGAGTACTTTAACTCTACCATATCAAATATTATGATGTTCACCCATCGATTAAAAGAGTAAACAGACAGTCAAATTTAGCTAACCTTTTTGTTTGTTTTTTCTGTGAATCCGCCCGATGATGGCTCTCATCCCCGGAAACCGTGGGCCTGTGAATGAATGAAGAAAAAAATGTTACTAATATATAATAATAGGTACCCATATGAGTTCTTTACCTCTATATTAAAAACAATTTTCCACAACTAGTGAATGAGAAAACAGGTAGGTACTAAAAATCTAAGTAGGTACTTGTAACTCACCTTGTCTTCTCATAGTGAGAGATCCTCTTCCTCCCCGAGGCTACCTTCGCCTCGTCGTCCGACGATGGGGGGAAAATTTCCTCACTCAGGACTGGCATTGATCTCGACCTGTAAATGTATAAACAAAAATTAGTATATACTCATAGTAGATATATACACATATATATAAATACCTAAGATATTATAAGAGAGGTAAGAAATAAACAAGAATAGGTACTTACATAATTATTGTTGTGAAGTGTTCCTGCTTGCTGTGCTTCTCTTGGCTTTGCTTATTGCAAGTGATGGCTTTGATCCTGAAGTCTGCCTTATTTATTTGCACCAAATGTTTAGGTGTGTGTCGTATACCGACAGGATGATGTTTGTGCATAATAGCTGACTGTGTCAAAATCCAAACATAGATCCTGAAGAATGCGTTGGACACCCTTATTTGGCGTTACACGTGTACACCAATACGTAGCTCGATCTTTTTTCCGTTGTGTAAGCAAATCTAAATGTGAAAATGTTCGATTATGAACTTTAAAACGACCGAAACATTTGCCTATAAATTCGGGTTGTGGATACGAGAGGAACGTTAATCACTTCGAAACCGCCAAGAAAGTAAAACACTCATTTAAATGGCTGTAAGTATCCAAATTTTATCTTATTTAATTTTTAGCGGTATTCTGCCTAATCTATGGTTGATATTACAATTGATTTACTTTTGTTTTTTACAGGACAGCGAAGAATCACTGTTTAATTTCATTCCGATGAACAAAAATGGGAGTACGAGTCGCAAAAGAAGCAATGATGAAAATATATTTTACTCGTGTATTAAGATACCGAACATGGGAGGTACAAAATTAATTAGAATAGAAATTTACGACCTTACGACGGGTGATCTTACTTCGAAAGAACTTGCAGGTGCATGTCCGTGTAAAGCTGATGTCTGTGTACAACATGTTGTTAAGAATTGTTATATGGATGATATTTATGTATGTATGAGAGAACTTATAACAAAAATAGAAAACCATGTGCTAAATTATTGAATAAATTTGGTAATTATATCACCACTTTATTTGTTTCATTTGATGAATATTTCTCACAAAATCCTGTTATGTAGGTAGGTACCTATCTAAAAATAAACTTGGTAAAGTTTGTATAGAAATTCATAAAATATCATGAATTTCTATTCAATATAGCTTTTTACATTAATTACTTATTGTAGATAATGCAGGTAGATAATTTTTTAACAAACAATATTCGAGCTGAACAGTCTGACGCTACATAGTATAACGTAGCCGATCATATAAGGGAGCGCTCTAATCAAATGAATGGAGCTTACTTGATATATGATAGTATGTTTACATTTTATAATCTTCGTATTAGCACTACCTATGACGACCTCAGTGGCGCGGTGGGCGAAGGTCTGCCTGCGATGTAGGAGGTTGCAGGTTCGATTCCTGTCTCGGGACAAAATGTTTGTACGATCTTCAGATATTTGTTCCGGGTGTTCTGGTCGTTTTCTATGTATGATAAAAAAAATATCTATCTATGTGATGTAGTGTAGTATGTATATCAGTTATCTAGTACAAATAACACAGGCTCTGCTTAGATTAGGGCTACCTATTTATTTATTCCATTCGTCATTGTGAATTCTCATACAAATATCTAGTATTAAATTGAATAGATGTTACAATTCATCTGATGTCATCATTCAACTGAACAGGGTAGGTAAGTAAACTAATCGAATCATAGGGCTGTTTGGGATCCGACCGGTATCGCAACAGTACATCTGATGTCATCATTCAACTGAACAGGGTAGGTAAGTAAACTAATCGAATCATAGGGCTGTTTGGGATCCGACCGGTATCGCAACAGTACATCTGATGTCATCATTCAACTGAACAGGGTAGGTAAGTAAACTAATCGAATCATAGGGCTGTTTGGGATCCGACCGGTATCGCAACAGGGTAGTCTATGTCATGATGAATAGATGATATCCAGAAAAGACATATATCCACTACTCTGTGACCCTCCGAAGCTAACTGTACCTTACTAATTCAATAAATTTAACTAATATTTAAAATATAAATAAATGGTCTATTCGTAGTGAAAAGGTTTGGATCAAGAGGATATTAATTTCCTGTCGGTACCTATGTGAAGAAACGTATTAAAACTCAAAGAAACTTGTTATAAAAATCTCTATTATCTTTGAATATTTGTATCGATATTAGTTACTTCTTCAGGCCAAAACTTCTCTATGGGTCCGACCAGGAATTAGTTTAATTAATTTTAATGAACAAGCTTCTCAACTAACATAACATATCCCAGTGTTTATAATGACACACACATACATACAGCCTATACCGGTCCACTGATGGAAGCAGGCCTCCCCTGATGAGCCTTATTGGCTTTCATGCTTATAATACAAAAGCTAATAAACTTAAATCCAGCCAAAAAATGCCTAAACGAAGTGCCATTTCACCCCAATAAATATCAAATTACCGTAATCACAAGGTGATTAAGCGTGTCTTCAAAGTAAAGAATATTTTCTTGAAAAATTCTTGAGAACCAGTTACGAGCTCCAAGTTCCAAGCTCTTCCCCAGTTTTAAGATTCAAGTAAACCTACTTATTAGCCATTTTTTTAGGAATTGAATTTCTGGATTTTTATGCATTCAAGGATTTTCAGGAAAGATGCGATTTTGGAAAAAAATAAGACACAATCTACATACTTAAAAGTCAAAATTTGAGTACCTAATACGAGTTTATGTTATTGGTACTCGAATTTGCCTTCTTTCTAAACCTACTCTCAAGTTTTACTAAAAATTTGATTTTGATAATAATAATGTATTTTATCTGCAGTAATCACATAATTTTAAACAAACAAATATTTTTGAGAAGCATTACTGTGGCATTACGCCTTGTCTTATACCATGTACCCAGTACTTATTATGTACGTAGGTAACCTCAGAATACTCAAACACAAACAAAAGTTAAGCCGGTCTCAAGTCGCGAATTTTTTGAGAGTTTTCAATGAAAATTTGTCAATATTCTGCCTTTTATACATTCAAAGTAGGAACTACCAACCACAGTTAGGTACCGCACCGTACAGTTAGGTCGCATGACATTCCTTTCAGCGAACGCAACGGTGCTCCTACTATATTGATTTTGTTTTCTCTTACCTCCGTACGTTCGTACCTAATGATGATAACATGGCTAGTCTAATAAGAAGTGCGTGAGCGTGCGGAAATGTTCGTAATATACATAAAGTTGTATAGCATTTGCGCGTTACGTCACATTGCAGTTGATTGCGATAGGGCTACCAATAAGGCAGTGGTTTTGGGAGAGTTATGCGGTGTTCGGAATTGAGTGGCCTGGGTGTTTTATTTTAAAAATGAAGTTATCTAAGCCATTTGTGCAAACTTCAAGGACGCTAGGAACGCTAGCAGCTTATTTATTGAAATTTAAAATCTTAGGACAATTGCTGTTCGCAAGACTTTATAAATTTATTTTATCGTACCAACTTTCCATGTTTAAACACCTCGGACCATATTTCGTTTTTATTAAGACGTAAAAATATCCTCCGGGTACGCTCCAGTACGAGCCTAAAGTAGCTTCTAAGAAGCGTCACAAGTTGCAATTTAGACCGAACTCGATTTATAGGGGTTTTATTGAATATCACAGGAAAACAATCACTTTCAAGGACTCGGGAATGGCGTGTGGGAAGCTGCCTTATCGTCGGGGTGCTAAATAATACTTCTATGGCCGTAAAAAGGAAGTGACCGTATTTTTGGGTTCATGTCACTTTCAATGCTAAAAAGGTTTATCGTGAAGGACGAAGGATTTTTGATTCTTTGGTGGTTTTCGCAGAGTTCTTATAATAACACAGCAATGCGTGGATCCCAGAACAAAATCAAAGATCCTGAGTTGAGTATTTCATGTCGTAACCGTGAGTTTAATGTCTTTTGAAAAAGGTTATCGTAGATTCAGATTAAAATCAAAACAATTTGCGGTTAGCTGCATCAGTTTCCATGTATATCTCGTAACGTCAGAGGAAGCTGTAATTTGCTGGTCTTTATGGTGAAGTAGACCTTAAAAGTCATTTTGATTTTGGTAGCTTGGTTACATTAGCTATTTGGTAGCGAATTACTATGTACAGTCAGCTGCACAGACATGTGTATACACTTCCAAGGTTTAACTTTTATTTTACTCGGAACTTTTAAAATAAAAAGACATACACACGTTTTTCGTACAAAGTAGTCATCGTACTTCGTCAGAATGCGGTACATAAATTATCACAATTACTTTACACTTACTATTTAGTCAAATTGAAAACTTGGGAGTGTATACATATTTTTGCAGCCGATTGTACCTTTAGCCGGTTATTGAACTTCTTCACTTTACAAAGTAGAAGTAGAGTTGTTGTTACAGTTGTGCGTGTTCTATTTGATATAAGTTCAGTCTCATCTCAATACCTACCTTCATACTCATAAATTTCGTAACATCACATGTAACACATTAGGATTGTAGAAAATTCATACCGCCGAGGTGGTACTCATACATTTGTCGCAGCATATTTCACCCGATACGACAGTAAGGGTTGGGTTAGGTTTAATAAATAAAAAACTGTAAACCCTGCGTGATCTGAAAAAATCCGAGCACTCGAAGCGACAACTCGGGCCGCTATAAATCCTGTACGAAACGAAGTCATAAAAAAAGAATCAAGTGGAACGCGTCAGTAATATGGGTTAGTGTGCTCACGCTCCGCCGCCGGCCTCGGATCTTTAGTTACAGGGTGGGGAAGCTTTTCGACAGCGATGATCCATGGAAACCTCAGGAATTCCGATACTGGGTCTGCCAGCTAGGCTACAAATCAATTTTGTTTCTAGCATTGCCTTAGGCCACTGGGTTGCCGGTGCCTCCGCTATGAGAATTAATAAAAAGTCTATGTACAAAACACAAAACTTTACCACCAGCGTAGTATGAATTTGTAAAACTACTCGGCAGTGAGATCGGATAACGATGATTGAAAGCTATAGTGGTGTCATCATAGCAAAGCTCTAGGTAAGCCTATCCATGATTAGGTATCTTATAGAAAAACCAATCAGTTAAGCACTTTTTTTATAAATGGACTGCGGAACTCCTCTCAACAAACCAATTCAAGTAAAAACTCTATTTAAAAAGGTTCGTTCCCCTTTCAAAGCCATTTGACTGTAGATCCCACAAGTCGTCCTGTAGCATTATAATACTATTTATCTAGATCCGTAGATTTGGCCGGTAGCCAAACAGCCACTGAGTGCATTAATTTGAACTTACGTTTCCCACAAATATTAATGACTAGGGGCCTGTCCCGGCTTCGCACGGGTGGACATTTAATTTTTAGGGTTTCGAAGATCGGTTTCGAAACCCTTATGGTCTCGCTTTGTCTGTCCTTTTTTCCCTCCTTAATAACTCAGCAACTACCGCAGCGATCAACTTGAAATTTAAAATAATAAGACAATTCGTGCGCCTGTACAGATTTTAAGAAAAAAGAATTTAAAAAAATTAAAAATGAAATTGAACATTTTCCATACAAATTGAGATGTCGAAATTTTAAAAGAAACCTACAAAGTCAAGTGGGGTATCAAATGAAAGGTAATGGTTTAGACATTTCAAAAAAGTTTTTGAAATTTCTGTAGGTGTCATACTTTTTTGCCATTCAAAATGTATGGAGCGTTTGTAGATATAGATCTATATTTTACAGGAAAAATATAGAGAAGTCTGAAAAACTAACACTTTTTGAAAAATGTTCAAAAAAGGGGGGAACAATTTTCAAAAGGGGAGGCTACCCCACTGAGTGGGGTATCATATGAAAGGTATTGGTTTGTACATTTTAAAACCGTTTTTAAAATTTCTGTAGGTTTCATACTTTTTGAAATATTTTGAAAATAATCGAAAAAATACCCATTCCCCCCCCTTATCTCCGAAGTTTGCATAGTGATCCTTACAAAATGTATGGAGCGTTTGTAGATATAGATCTATATTTTACAGGAAAAATATAGAGAAGTCTGTAAAACGAACGCTTTTTGAAAAATTTTCAAAAATGGGGGTCATAATTTTCAAAAGGGGGGGACAACCCCACTGAGTGGGGTATCATATGAAAGGTATTGATTTGTACATTTTAGAACCGTTTTTTAAATTTCTGTAGGTTTCATACTTTTTGAAAATTTTTGAAAAAAGTTGAAATTTTACCCGTTCCCCCCCCTCTATCTCCGAAGTTTACAGAGCTATCCATTCAAAATGTATGGAGCGTTTGTAGATATAGATTTATATTTTACAGGAAAAATATAGAGAAGTCTGAAAACGGAACACTTTTTGAAAAATTTACAAAAAAGGGGGGGATAATTTTCAAAAGGGGGGCTACCCCACTAAATGGGGTATCATATGAAAGGTATCAGGTATGGGATTTGTACATTTTAGAACCGTTTTTCGAATTTCTGTAGGTTTCATACTTTTTGAAATATTTTGAAAAAAGTCGAAATTTTTTTTCAAAAGGGGAGGCGACCTCTCTGAATGGGATATCAAATGGAAGATAACAATCTGTACATTTCAAAACAGTTTTTAAATTTTCTGTAGGTCTCATACTTTTTGAAATACTTTGAAAATAGTCGAAAAATTTACCGCTACCCCCTATCAACGAAGTATGCAGAGAGATCTATCTGAAATGTAGGTACCTACTAGTTTTAGGTATTTATTAAATTTTGAAGTCTCTAACCGGTACCTTACATACCTACTTGTTCACAAACGTTCGAAACCCTCGGCGCGCGAGTTACACTCGCACTTGACGGGTCTTGTTTAATATATAAATGTAGCTTATGATACTCAGGGTTACTGTAGCATTATAGTGGTGAAAGAATTTTTGAAATCAGTTTAGTAGTTTTTAAGTTTATTCGTTACAAACATACATAATGTAGTTTGGCGAGTTTTAAAAAACGATAAACCGACTTTAAATTCTTGTAGTGGTGACATCTAGTTAAAATTCAAGTCTAATTTAGTTTGATGACACATCGATCCTATCCATTTAGAATTATCAAAATTGGACTACTCAGTAAAAAATTATGCGTGGTCAAACATTACAATCAGTGAGTGAACAATCAATCCTCCCCTATTTGCCTACTCTTAAAGTTGTTTTTTTTTTCAAATTTAAATGGTACCACCTTTGGGTCCTTATACCTTTTCCAATACAAAAATAATTATCGAAATCGGACTACTCTGTAAACTTGTGCGTAGTCCTACCTAAAGAAAAATATACGCGTCGACTTGAGAACCTCCTCCGTTTTTCGTCGGTTGAAAAATACAAATCTTTCCTCATTATAATATAAGCTGTGATATTAGTGTAGATGTTCAAAAGCTTCCGTGGAAATTGAATTTTTTATGCGATCATAATTAAAATGGATGGATTTACCAATAATTTAACAACCGCCGTTGAAACAAACAAACGTTGAAACGCAATTAAAACAGTTTTTAAAGTTGTGACAACTTCAAAAAATTACCGTTGCCTCTTTTCTCCAAAGTTTGGAGAGCAATCCATCTGAAATATACCTACATACCATGTATTCATTAGATATTAAAGTCTCTAAATGTTAGCATTTTGTGTAATTAACCAAAGTTGAAGAAGCCCTTTGCACGTGAGTCACACTCGCACTTGACGGATCTTGTTATTTTAGGAATTACTTGTCCAGTTAAAGCCCCGTAGAAACACTATAAATTGCCCCAGAACCGACTGCCTTTTTAGTAGTCCATAAACGTTATAACGTTTGCAACAACTCATAAATGCGGGAGCTTTTTTTTGTTTATCTGTTTGCCATAAACTGGTTTAGTGTCCTGAAAGACGGGAGATCCAAAAATGTGCCGCAAATACGATTGTAGGATGATTGTTCTGTGAATAGCAAAATTGAGTTTTCAAATCATTTTTGCAATTGTATTTTACTATAGTGTCTTCGTATCCTAGCCGAATTTTCGGCTTAGGCCAGTTTCATCAGTGACTAGCGTGTGTTTGTATTTTACTTTGTATTTGGGTATGCTGCTGGTTTAGAGGGAAAGGGAGGCGTAGGCCCCACTAGCTACTGGGAATAATTAAGCCCAACAATGGGATACCGTGGTCTAGGAATTGAGATGTAGAACCTGCACGAATGAATAAAAAAAATTCAAAAACCACTTGAAAAGGGAGTCGTCTGACAGATTTATGCAATTTGTAAGGTAAATAATAAGTACTAGGTGCGTTTCCATTCTTATTTAGTTTTAGAAAAATATTGGCTTCAAAGTCGTAAACTTATACAAAGTTCGTTAATTTAAACGTTCCAGGTTTAAAGTTGAAACGTTTTATTTAGGTACTTACCTTTTATCTCATCTAAGTTAGAAACTGTTTTCCCATTTTCTACTTATCATATCGTAGCTACCAATTGACAACCAAGAGTCTGTACCCTTAGTCCGAGTCAATACAAAAACTATCGATAAAAGTAATCAAGAACCATTGATGTCTTAAACAAAAAAGGCTTAGAATGTTAGTAGACACATACGAGGTGTGGCCAAAAAAATACGACAAATACATACATCTCATTTCCTACGCATATTCGTGCGCTCGTATGTGTGAAAGTAATGAAGCTATTATTATGCTTGTTATCTCACTTATAGATTCGTTTTTGTCTTCGAAATCAAGAGAATGGTTGAGTGAGCGTGTTTTACCTCTGTGATTGACGTGTTAGACACACAGATCGTGAGGGAGAAACTTAGATTCGGTGCTACTTGCACCGAGTAAAATGTTTTACTATGTTTTTTTTAAAGCACCAATTCAAGGTATTTCTATGACCAAGCTATGTTGGTAGTGCTCCATCTACTTACTTATAAAAAATTAATGACGCAATCATGACTACCGCTGTCATGTCAAAGTGCGAAAAATCACTCAAAATCATTTGAAAATTAAAATCAAGTTTGTAAGAAACGATTGCATCGTTGTCATTACTACGAAAAGTAGTTCTCCTCGATCCAGTAGGGTTGTTTAGAAAGGACTTCAAAACGTTGCAAGTATTCGTAAAATAATGCGTCGAAGACATAATAAACACTCTGGTAGCTATTGGAACTGAATAGGTATTTTTTTAAGTAAATAGGCCTATGCTGTGTATGTCGTTTGTTTAACTAATTATATTTTGTTTCAGGTAAGCACATAGACCTGGTAAATCACCAAAGTGGGTCCATTTGCAGGAGATAAGTTAGACAAGAAAATTAAAACTTATTATACGATTATTTTTCTGTTTGAGACTCATATAAAGCACGCTTGCACACACACACCAAATTGTTTACGACATATGAAAAATTCGCCCTGAAACTAATCTGAGCCGTGAAAAGCAATAAAAATGGTATTTCTTTGTCCCAAACAGATGTAAATGGCGATTTTATTCAAAACAGTATCACCAGAGTCATATCAATTATCCCGAGGTCGCCCTCGCCCGACAGACAGGTTAAACCGCATCTGTCCATCAGATAACGCATTTTCCACTGGATTATTCCCTCGAAATTGCAGCTCTAACACCTGTAGGCGTAATGTTTACGGTCAAAAAAGATGTTAGGCTGGGCTTAGCTTCATTCAAATTTGGATAATCCTTAATCATTTAAATCTAAATTACATGTACCTACGTGTAGCAACATAAAAGAGCATTGCTTATCTACAAAATTTACCAACATCATTGTGACTCATTTTCCAGTAGAGAGCTTTTTGGGGAATGGTTAGTCGTTGCTTCTCCTAAATTACTCCTCTTATGGCACACCACAGAGAAAGAGTGTAGGTTGTTAATCATGGTTTAATATTTTCGGTCTTTTATTTTCTGATATCAAACGATAACCAACGGAGTTTCGAACACATAAGTATATTTATTGCAAAAAGCTTTAAAGCAAGCTTAGAGATCGAACGAGACCTTACAAAGGGGACTGATTTCTCCGACATATTTTAAAATGTTTACCATTCCAGCCAATGCTCAGTAAACTTTGATTACAAAAAGTTTTAATAACTCTATCAGACTTGTCTTCGTTTTATTATACTATCTAACTCGAAAATCCATTAGTTTTGTTTTTAATTGGGTTTTATCTATTTGTTTGTATCTTAGACATAATGAATCTTATAATACTATTAGGCTCATGCTATTATGGCCAGCCATGCTGACGGTCCATAGGGACCTGTCCCTGTGGACCGTCAGCATGTTTGCCTAGTCATTGCATAGGTCTTACTCGGGTTGCAGATCGAATTATAATTTTGCTAAGCTTGCCTAGTTGACTTAGTTTTTCATACCACATAGCTTAGCTTGCAGTCCACACACATTGATGAAAAGTTATGCGAGCGATGTACTAGTATGCGACCTAAGCAAAACCTAAGTTAGCTTAGCTTTCGGTCTGGAACCCGCTGTGTCTGGCGCTAGACTTATCAGCCTGTACCTAACTACCACTAACATTAGCTCTGCCAAGATTCGGTCACATGAGTATGAACCATCACATATTTAAATACAATTATTTATTTAACTAAATCATTGGTTTTATTTTGAAAAGTTGCCTTTACTTTCCAAAAAAGCTGTTTTAGTAACAGAAATACCGAAAGCGTGGTTAAGGCGGATTCCGTTTATTTTAGTTCTAGGTTATTAGAAGTCATCACTAAGGATCATAGCCCTGAAATACGTAAAAAAAGTATATGTATGATGTACTGACAGAAATGTGATGAAGGTACCTACTGTGCCAAACACGTAAATACGAGTAGCTTACCGCTGCTCAGCTCTGAAGGTCACCCGTAAGGTTCGTTTACATGTCAGCCGAGCTATAGCGAATCCTGCGGTTGCAGTCTGCAGCCCATCTCGGACGTGTACCTTTATGCTCATTACCATTAACACAGTGTAGAGGTTCTTTGTTTAACGGCCAGTAAAAACTCATTTTTTGCCGGTTGAGGATTAGGTTCAGTCAACATCGTTATTATACACCATGGTGAAGCGGCCAGAAGGCGTTATCGATCATGATCGATAACGCCTTCCGGCCGCAAATTGTTGCACATTTGCGAAACTACCTTTTATTCACATATTTATTTAAGTAGGTCCCAACGAGAGTTTTTGAATGTCTATGTTAATTGCCTAAAATTTAATTCAATATTAATTATCTTAAAACGAACGATTATTTACTATAGAGTACCTATAAGCTCTACCAGACTCTGTGACATCTGACGGATTTTAGCTTAGCCTTGAAAGGATAAGTTAAACATGCGACAATCAGCTACTTATAGAATACAACTATCTCAGATTACGTTAACTAACCGTCAGAGTCGAGAAGGTAAGCTAGTCGAAAATAATGAGGTATTCGAGGAAAATTTGTCGAGAGACAGATAATAAAAGAGCATTGTAAATGTCTCCTTTTACGATTTTGGTGTTGAAAAGATAAACGATTTGTGTTCGTCTGTCGGAGGAGTGCGCCTAATCTGGCAGACAGCGCGCGCATCCCATAACGGTTTTGGTGGTTTTTGGCGTTTTTACGGGGTGGTTTAAAAGTAAATGACTTTGTACATGCAGTAGGTACCTAATCCAAGCCTATCCGTACAGGTTGCAACTTTGCTGGTGATTTTCTTGGTCAGTGGTATTGAGGATGATTGATTGTTTCTGCAACAATCAATCATCCTATTATACATTGATGATAATCTTAATCTGTCCGCTTCGTGGTTTGTTTTAATTCATTCAATTGTACAGTCAACTTATCAAAACTCAACGACACACGTCAAAATGATCCGTCATATTGTTAAAAGCTGTATATCATTTACTTTGCATCGGAATATCCTCGAAAATTTATTAAATTGATTGAGTCAAAACGAATGTGAAACGCCACTTCATCTCTCTCAAAACTAAGATTTTGTTCATAGATCGCCCACAAAGATATTATTCAAAGTCCTGTATAATCAAGCCTTTTATTGCACCAAGCTAAATTACAATGGATTCCGTACCTATATTGGGAGGAAAAAAACAAATTGTCAGTGGTGGAACCCTAATTAACTTTGTTTCATTAAAATGTGACTCGACTCCTTTAAGTAAAATCAATCATTTTGAATTAACAGGCAAAAACAGGCTTTGGCCTTTATTTACAAAGTAAAATAACAACTAATAGATAAAAAAGTAGATTTTTTATATAAATTAAACAGTTAAGCTACCTGCAGACTGTCTTATACAGTCTGCAGACAGCTTAGATGCCTCGTGAAATGTAGACTGCAAACTTCTACTTAGAACTTTTGAATGAGCTAGTAAACTTGTCTAAGCTGAATCTGTTTGAACTTAAAACTGAACTAAAGGCTAGTTGCGTTGGGGAACTTTGGTGTTAGTTTTATAAACGACCGTGGCTAGCATACCAAAAACGCTTTAGCATCAGTAAACTATTTCTAATACTACAATCTGAAAGCTATTATACATAGTAATGAATAATCACTGCTTAGCCATTCCTTACTGGCAAATATTTAGAAGAAAGGGAAATTTCCTAACATACCTAACTACTTTTCCAAGAAGTGGAGAACGCAAATATCTAGAAAAATAATAAGATAAGATTCAATAAATATCCTGACGGTCGTTAAACCTCCTGCCACAGATAAACCGTCAAAAGAGTTTAACTGCTGCAATATAAAACTTATCCCGTAATGTAAATTGTGCCCGGAAGCTGTATTTATTTTCATGGAATCAATTGTTGTCTTATTTTCGGGTAATTTTTCGTGCTTCAAAACGATTCAATAGAGAATGGGATTAAATAAAGCGAATTATTTCCCAGGGGAGATTTTGGTGGCGGCTTTCTTAGAAATCAAGTGACTTCCGTGCTGTTTGGAGAGAGTTTAAAACCAAGTAAATCACATTTATCTGAAGGTTTAGAGACCAATTAACTATCTTTACGGCCTCTGAGGCACATCGGACAAACATCCCCTTCAGACGCAGAAAGTACCTGCTAAAAATATTTTATTATAGTTTTTTTTGTAGCGCTTTTCCAGATTTATATCAGTACATTCTAGAATGGCAAATACTTCTGCTTGGAAGATGGAGGCGTGATTAGTTCCTAGGTTTATGCTTTTTCTAAACCTGGGTCGCTCTCCATACGCTCCACAGCCTACATCCAGTCCTATTTTGGAATCATTCATGTACCAGTTTAGGCGCCCGTCTGTAATACGGAACTTTCGTTTTTTGATAAGGAAAATGGATTATGATTTAAGAATATCCAGAATAATTTCCAGTGCCAGGAAGATAATTTAATCGTGTTTGGAACAAAATGTCGCAGTCCTTCATAATTCAATGAAACAACCTCATTTTCTTACCCTACTCCCCAATTCGGACTTTTTATTCTTATTCAATAAAGTAAAAGCAACAAAATTTATTTAATACTCCGTAGAATCTCTTTACTCGAACGGCTGCTAAACATCTAACGGATGTTTGCCTTTTGATTTTATGACAGATTCATAATGAAACGTGTCAAAATATCATGTTAAAAGCATGATATTTTGCTTCCTCATTTGTATTTTGAACACCTATACCTGTGCCTATACTGCTATCACCAATCAGCCTGCCAAGTGTGGTGATTATAGCAAACCCCCTAGTTTGGAGCACGTTCCGTAGGTAGCGGACTTATGTGTGCTGAGAAGGGACAGAGGTAGTTGTTTTTCAGCAAGCGTGATTTAGGATCGCGCGATCCGAAGTGTGGAATTATAAATATTAACAATATTTCCGTATGTCCTTTGTTATTTTATCAGTAGGTGTAGGGGGTAGTAATTAATGGACTGCCGTAGCCTAATGCACGTTGTATATCGTCATTTCAAAAACGCGGCAAAAAGCAAATAGGTCCACAAAACTAACGTAATATAGGGACATAGGTAAGAAGGTTTTCCTCTTCTGAATACCTGTACATAAGTATTTAAAAGAGTGTGACTGTCTGATGTTCAATAACCCTTACTTTGTTCCACAAAAGTCGCAGTCGTCTTTTTATTTGTTCAGAAATGATCCCGTTATTTTTCTGTACGATGGTAGATGAGTCCCGCCTGCATGGTGAAGTTTTGTTTCAGTATGAATGCAAATTCTGGCTTGAGGCTGTGACCATAGTTTAAAGCAACAGCTGGTACATTCCATTGATAGCTATCAAATCGCTAAGCTATCAAACGAAAAGCTTCAGTTGTATATTTTTTTTTAGAAAAGTGTAAAATAACTGAAATACGAAGGGCTTCTTCTACCCAGTAGTTTTTGCAGTCACTTAGAACTAATGTAAAAAAAAAACAGTTTGTTTTATTATCTTCTTAACATTCTATTTGCCTTTTATAGTTCATTCCTGCAACTAAATTATATTTTTTCTTTACAAAGTGAAAACATCGCACTGCTTTTCCATTGAATCGTCTCTAGACATTGGACTCCGTGGAGATGGTCTTTATGACACAACAACTTTAACCCGTGACAATGCCGGGCAAACCTTCTCTGGTATGATCCAAGAAAATGCATTTTGTGTGCTCCACCCTCACTCCTACAAACTGACATGCCATGCAATTAGATAAAGTAAAAACCAGGCTTGCAACACTAACACAACTGATAGCACTGATTTAATAAAGAAATCTAACCCACCATGAAAAGCCCAAAAGCACCAAAATGTTCTTTGTGGTGAAGTTACAACATTACACCATGGAATAACCCTATCAAAGTCATTTAGTCCTATTTCCGCACCGTAACGCCAGAATATATTATTTAAGTGGTGTGATGTAACTATTTGCGTTTATGCTATGCCACCGGGCTGTACTCTACAATAAGAGCGGGATCAGAGCACGTGAGCTGTGAAAAAACACGTATGTGTTGGAAAATTAAAACAAAACGAGTGCAGTGGAGTGAATATTATTATTTTTATTTATTCCACAAGATGGTTCAGTTAACAATACCCCTTTCGAATTCTCGATTTGAATCCAGAACTAAATAGACTTCGTTACACTCCTTACGTTAGGTACCAATGAAAAAAAAAATACAACAAAAAGGTGTTAACTACTTTAAAGTTACCAAAAGAATAAAATTTCGGGGATGTTAAAAAGTTAACGATGAGTATTTTGTAAGAAACGCGTCTACAAATGATCGAAAAAAGAACTTTTCTTCATAAAGAACGGGGCGCTTTTAATGACTGAATTCTAATAATACACCTTCCCAAAATCACAACAATTATTTTAAAATAAAGTCACCCGCCACGTCTATCTGTATGAAAGCGATCAACTCAAAAACTACCGAACGGATTTTCATATTGCATACGTTAATCATCAATAACGGATTCCTTAGGAACGGACCAACAATTTATTAAGATTTTGTGTAAATTGGCGGAAATATGACGATGATCGAAGAAGATGACGGAAAAAATGCCGACTGTGAACTTTGCTGGCGTGCACCGATAGAGTCGTGCACTGAACCAATATAGTTAACATGAAAGCATTCTTCTCTGATTGTAACAAATAGAATTATTCCTCAAAGATTTATTCAACTGCTTTGCTATTGAATGGCGGCATGCCATTGTATTCACCGCATGCAGAAAATGGCGGTTTGATACCCAGGCCAAAGAAATAGTCAAAGGTGCACAGTCAGTCAGTCTTTTTCGGTTTCCCATAATACGATACCTCTTCTAATTGCAGAGAGAGCAAAATGGAACGGAGCGACATAAAATACGACACGAAGACTGGAATGACAGCATATCCGGTCAAGTACGCATTTAGACGAAATGTATTTCGAAGATAAGCATGTACCCACCTAGTTGCACTGTAAATAACAATACATAATGGTACACAATAAAATGCATATTTTAGTATTCATTTGGTATGGAACTTTATTCGAAAGTCCATTCAATTCGCAGCAATTTACTACTTACGTAAAATAAGTGCATCCTTTACTGAATTTATCAAATTAGCGAAACGTTGTTACTATATTTCTAACCATGACAACGCTAGAAACCAATTTAGTGGGTATAAAATTAACTGTCGTACTTGTATGAGTGCTCGTGAAATTTTCTAAATTTACTTTTAACCTTTCCGTTGACCAACAACACTACAACTACAAGTAATTTGGACTTTATGACTGTTCATATAACGTACAAGTTAGGTTTAGGCCAATCAACAATAATGTCACTAGACCTAACTACTGAACAAAAGTGAATATACCAACAAAGTTAAACGCATCGGTCCAAGGACCCTATTGCATTTCATTAATCAACATTAAAATGTACAACTTTTGTGGGAGTCTGTACCTCCCCATCAAAAGATGAGGTCGACTTAGTCATCTCATTTTACAATTATTTCTTTAAAAATTTAATTTAGTGAAGAAACAATTTAAATTTTAGATTTTTTGGCTAATGTAATTGAAATTGAAACTCACTGAGCTGATAGTCATTTTCGGAATACTTTGATGAAAGTATCCAGGCAAAATGTGACTAAAATGTTTAGGTTAACCTCGAGAAGATACGGTAGGTAGGTGTAAAAGTGCTTCTCTTTGAGTTTTATTTTTAATTATGTTTCTAAATCTATTGTTCAATTTCCAACAACATCTACGCATGTGCATATTGCAAATAAGTGGTCCGGTCCGATCATATATCTTTCAGCGCAGCTATTTTCACCAACTAATTACTATGCAGATGTGCGAGGGAACGGCGCGCTAAGGGCTTGTAGGTACTAGATAGATGTAGATACCCATACCTACTTAAGGCCGCTGCACACGTGTTCACGGTAAAATCAACAATTTTAAAGTAAAAGCATTCCGCTGACGACTAATTAGAATCAAGAAGTACTAGAATTAAAAAAATTATGGACTTTAGTGTTGTTGTTGACTGAAAATGTATATATTTTTATTAAAGGTAACTGAACCATGTTGATTCTCTGTTTCTCCTTGTAGAAAAATATTTCGATTGACGATAAAAGTGATGATAAATTAAAACGGGTTACTTAAGGTATCTCATTGTCACATTATTATAATAGAGAGCTAATCGTGTGACGTGGCCCTTACAATGCAAAGATTTATCACGTAGACCTAGACATATCCTACCATTATCCTTATCTACTTCATGATGTGATGACTCATTGCTATGAATGCTTTGTTACCATTTCGTTCTATGTTAACTCACGTATAGCGATTATGCTTGGATGAAAATAAAATAATCTCTCGCAGCAGGACATGCCATACTCCCGTCGTGTAGGTAAGTAAGTTATGTAGAGACATAATTATTATAAAAATATCATAAAATAGAATGCTGGACAATCCGTAGCTTCTTGATAAAAGTAAATACTTGTCTTTAGCAGTTTTGAAGTTATCTAGATAAATGACAAAATAAAAAACAAGACAGTCATTTTTTTTTCAACAATTTCCACAACTAGTGTCATTCGAGATGATGTAAGAATTTATAACTATACCCCTATGTTCGTAATCAATGTAATCATTAAATGATTATTGACGAATAATGTTATACAGATCGTATATATATAGGCTAGATAGGTACATAGTTGTTTACTTGATACAGAGATCGAACGGTAGAAATGGTTTTTTTGTATGTATGTTCATCGACTTTTCCGTCATTTATGGACAGATTGGAATCTTTTGCAGGTATCTATATGATCCCGAAGTGGTGCCATAAAAATTTTATTCCCGAGAAATTAGTATTAATTAATAATGCAGGACAATTCACACAGCATAATCTAGCCCCAAGCTAAGCAGAGCTTGTGTTATGGGTACTAGATGACTGATTTACTTAATACAATACACTACATGGATAGATTTTTTTACTATACATAGAAAACATCCAGAACACCCTGAACAAATATCTGCAGATCGTACAAAAATTTGTCCCGAGGCGCGAATTGAACACGCAACCTCCTGCATCGCAGGCGGACTTTCGCCCGCTGCGCCACTGAGGTCGTCCGTCGATTTATTCCGCAATACTTAAAAAATCGTTTAAAATAGGGGTTTTAAAGTAGTTTTTTAGTTTTTGTAGGCAATCAAATTACTGTCTTAATTTGTCTCCATCCAATGGTTATTGTTTGAAATAAGAAATTTAATTAACGAAAAACTTTCAAACCTATTGTAGAAAAGATGTCGGTCAAATTGTACGTAAGTAACTCTGGATCACACTTTTTCCGGTAAAGGAATTGCGAGACGATTCTTACTTAAATTTTTTGTATGGATCAAAATTTGTTGAAAACGCGAAGCTATTTTAGTTCCAAAATTACAACTTGATGTCGCCACAAGACAAATTCGTAGGCTCTATTGAAGCGTTTACGCTTTAGTTAGAGTGACTTTTAAACCCGCTCACGATTTTGAACTATTGTTAGTGTACAAAAAAGTTTTTGATCGGCCGTAAAGGCTAATAAGAGTATAGCTAGCTGGGTTACTAATCAAATATCATTTCGCATTTGAAGCTATACCTAGTTAGTTTTGCCAGATTGCAAACAGTTTATTTAAAATCTAAATTTCTTAACGTTTTATTTTATTTTTTTAAATAAAAATAACTAACGTAGAAAAAAATTAACCTGGCTGAAGACACAGTAGCTTAGTATAGGCTTAATTTCAAAAAGTCGAGCCCCATTCATCTTCATTGAGAATCTCTTGAATGGATCACCTATAGACATTGAAGGTAATTGAATTACCTAGCAGACTACTTTCAGTGAAACGGAATGCGCTGACTAAAGGAATTTCCCGAGTCAGTAGCGCGCCAATCGCTCACTGAATAGGAAAAGGTATTACCTTTTAGTTTAACCTTGACTGGTTTAACCTTGATGGAATATCATTCATCGGAAGCCGATTTATAAACTTAAAATAGTACTTATCTACCTACGCAGGTAAACGTTGACTTAATTGAAAAATCTAAGTAATTATAAGGAATTCTAACTTGTAATTTTGAAATTACGGATTTATATATTTGAGGAGCTGAGAGAGAGCTGTAAGAAGAAAACAATGGCTGCAATGTCAGGATTTGGGGTTCAGAATATAGAATATGTACGCAAAGTAGCATAATAAACTTATTTGTGGATACTGTGAAGTTTAAGAAGCCGTCTGGAAATAGCATGATTCTCATCTTCGTACCTTGGCAAACGTAGAAGCTGTGATTAAAATAACACGGCCACTTAAGCTTCCTTACTTAGATTACAAAGATCAGTCGTTAATCGTTTTGTTAAAAGTTGGCCTAATATACATATTAAGAAACGCTACAACGAACAATGTAATGCTTAGCTGCTCGTAAAATTGATAGGTACCTTTTACAACGAGAATGATTGCTCAAAAAGAGAAAGGGTAAAATATACTTTATTAATTAAGGCCCTCCTCCAGCATTAAGACAGCCCAGTTTTTATTAACCACCAAATTTTGGTAGTAAACAAAAACTGGGCTTCCCTCATGTTCCGTCTACTTTGCTCCCTCGCTATTACCCACACCGCATATAACACGAGTGGGCAATAAAAAAGAAAAAAATGTACAGTCAACGTCATATTTATGGGCATCGTTTGGCAATAAGCACGGAGGTTGCATATATTTTGCTAGCCTCGCATTTACATGGACACTGCCTAATGGCCACGCAAAATTTACATAACGTTCAACATTTCACACATACGCGGAATTTATTTCATTGACACAGGGAAGGGCAGCTACGCTGAATGGGTGATATTTGGCATATTGTATAGTTAACATACCATACGGTATCAGTGCCTGCCGATGGTGCCTGCTGCCCGAAATAATAAATTGGAGCACCTCTCGTCGCGCATCCACTTTTGTTCCACTTACCAGTCACTCACTGGTCAATATGGATTGGACTTAACGATAGCGGCTTCTATAGTGCAATGAAATAAAATGTAACTTTAAAATGTGATCACGATGTATCCTCAGATCACTTACCGTTATGACTCGTGTCGATTAACGGATAGTGATGCAGGGTTACTTACTTTGAAATAATGTCAATAACTGGCCAAGGCGTAAGAATTGAATCCTCGAACTCAGCCCACGGATGTCATAGGAGTGTAGTGCGGGAACCCCCTAGAGGAAGGGCTGCACCTTTTTTATGTGTATGACTCAACACCTTCACTGCAATCACCAATCGGCTGTCAAGTATAGGATAATGGCAAAACCCCCTTTTTGTGGGATGCATGTTTAGTAGTGCACTTATATGTGCTTATGAAGAATGTCACTATCCATAAAAAAGTTCCAATATACTTCATCAGGCCAACAAGAGTCTGGTGGGCCTCTCTCTATCATACGAAAATCTAGTCGTCGCTGAAGATATTTAAGATTAACCACATAGTAAATTTTAAGAATGAACATACCGCGTTTTATCATTAACTTTGTGAGTTTATTGATTGTTGTGCACTTCATTGGACGCATAAAAACAATCATTTACAATTTTCTCTTGGTACACTTTATTGCTAACAGGGAATTTGGATTCACCGGATTACAGAGTCTCTTTCGTTTTCAATACATACCTACCAATAGCAGCTTCACTTCCTAGGCTTCCAACTCTATTCAGACACCCGAAACAAATATTTTTACGGTGAATATGTTACATTTCAACGAAAGGATTCACAAGGCACAATATCTTGACCTGATCATTTTATTTCTTCACACTAGTTTTTGCCGTCTGCTTCGCTCACATGGTACCTACCCTGGCCGGGGAAAACATCTAGAATATCTTATGTAATTTTGGAAAGCAAACCAGTAGATTTGTAAATTACCTCCAGTTTCTTCCAATGCTACAAACTCTCTTTGTCCTTTTACGTTTTATTCAAAAAATAATAATTTTAGAACTTCACACTAATCACACTATCACATCACACTTCGAATCGTTAGTTAGTTTACAATAAAAACTATAATTAATGCCTTCCGAGTGTGTTCCGACATGGAAGGTAAAATAATCCCGTCATACTAAAACTAAATACTATGATCCAGTTCAAAAGTCTCGTTAACAACATTATCTATACGTTTAACAAATGAACTGAACAGAATCTAAACATTGCTTAGGCCTAGATGCTAAAGTCATGTTAGATGAAAAGGTTAAAGTGTCGTTTCCATCACTCGTATCAGTCAAAATGGCGATAGCGGCGGTCGTCCATCAGGCGGGCTCACGAAAGCCGCTGGCACGCGCCGAATTTGATGTTGTAGGCAACAAAGTTCTAGCTTTAACGCATTCAAAGGGTTCTGATTTAGGACTAGCTTTCTTTCACTAACATAGTGAACGTCAGGGGAAGACGTGACATTACCTAAATTATGAGACATACTTATTACAACATTCAAACAGACATGCAAATAAAATGTGCGAGCATTGTTCTATAATCTCTTGGAATAAAAAGAAAAAACCAGAAATATGGATAGGATCGCAATAGGATTTCATAAGTATATCATACATATAAGGGTTCGTACCTACTTCGTTCCTGAACCTCTGTTTGCCATTGAAAACTCATCATCTTATAAAATTGTCTTCATTAAAGGTAGGTACTTCTAGCACCCTAATTTTATTGTAACGCACCCCCTATCGCCCGCTACGCGTCCAATTTTTAAAACATCCTTGCCAATTTTTCTTCCAAGCGAAAACAAATATTCTGATTATCTTCCATCATCAACATTGTCAGTCAATTTGTGCCCTGCTGTGACGCCACGGCCACAACATCTGAAATAACAGAGAGGAAACTGTCCTACGGTTTGTTTTTTGTTTGTGAACAAGTGATAGTCAGGAGACAGGAATAGAAACAGTAGATGGGAATTCAAGGGTTGATGCATTTATTGTGAGGGCTGAGCCACAATGGTCATTTGTTTTGGTTTTCATAATTATATCTTATGTCCATTGTCCACTTAAGGGCAGGTACCTACATAGTTTGTTTGAACTCTAATCTTCGAACATCGTTCAAATGGTTGTGTTTGGTTGTACCTAATGTTGTGCGGTCGAATCTTATTGAAGAGCTTAATACTAATCATTCGTTGTAATAAGTTCAAATGCTTAATATAATGTCTCGTAATATCAAAAGGTTGAAAGAATCTGTCAAACGTCAAGAGAACCTAATGTTTAAGTGACAGCATAACACTGTTACTTGTAACAAGTTTTCATACAAAATTAACAAGTTGTCTTTCTGCTTGTGACTTTACCGTGCTAGAGAAATACGGAAAACAATAGACGAGATTGGCTCAGCTGTCAAGGGTGTGCGTGAGAAAAATACACGCGCAAAGCTAGCATCTACATGCGGAAATGAATCGATTGGAAGGTTCTGAAAATTGGAAGGTTACGCTTGACAACGCCTAAGTTCCGATTATGGATACAATGATGACGTTTCGTTTTGTCTAATACTATCAGACTGGAACCTTGTGAAATGTATGTCAAGATTATGGAAGAGTATGATAGTTAACAGTTATCAGTCAGTCAGTTAGAATCCAGGAGCTAAGTTAAACATTAACTGCTGAAGACGCTTTACTAAATCTCAGTGAAAAACGTTAACCATATACAATATGACGATACACTTGTCAACTGCAACTGTGCGCTCTTGTCACTCGCACTTGCCACTCGCTCTTGTCACTTAACAAAGTGTTATTGACCCATTACATACTGTTAAAATGAAAGCTAGTTTATGTAACTTGCGTTCACCTTGAAGTTTTTGATTAAATATGCGCCATAGAAAGTTAAAACCATGCTTTTGTTGTTATCCTTCCTACTCCTTCTTGTCATATCAGGTTATTCAAGTAAAACTCTGGGATAAAAGATTAAAAACAAAATCTCCTTATCATCCATATCCATTGAGCCGAGGACATTATCCCTAAATGGACAAAGTTCCGAGACCCACAGCGTCCAACTTGCTTCATTAGTGCGCGGAATCGAAAAACAAATACATACCTTTTGAATAAACCAACCAATTTTATCTGGAACCAGCGGGGATGGACTAAGGACTGTTTGGATGGGGATCAATTATTATCATCATGATGTCAGCCCTCAGTCACCCACTACTGGGTATAGGCCTTTTTATTTTATTGCTAGACGCCTCCTTCCTTAGCCTTCCCAGCTAGTCAACAGTCCGTACAAAAAACCGAAATTTAAAAAAAATACCTAGAAAATTACCTTTGAAAAATACAAGAATATGCAAGACAATTTTGAAAATGTTTTTGGGATACTTTTAATAATAAATAAGTAGGTGAAGCTTAGGTGGTCATTTTCAAGTAATTCATCGTAGACGCTAAATAGACCTCTGAAGTAGAGACCTATATCTAGCCCTGATTTGTCGATTTGATGTGCCCTTATGTCTTTTAATCTTCAGATTAGGATGGAACAACAGGGCACTGTTAGATAGAACACAAATATTTGCAGAGGCCGCCGAGGGAATTAGCTTTTTTTTACTTTCACAAAAGGTTTGAAAATACAAGAGTTTTTTTATGTACCGCAATTTATGAGCAGCGGTCACGGGGCTAACAATGTGCAATAAAAACGGCTCAGTTAAGTAAATTTAAGTAGGCAACCCGGAGAAAAAAGAACATATATTTCCGACTTATTGGGGATTATTCAGCAGCTTTCAACTTTTACAGGCAGGTACCTATTACTGTTCGTATACACTTAGGGTCTAATTCCACTATCACTGATATAACAGGGTCATGGGTACAGTCACCCGCGAAAGATTTCAACTTATAAAGAATTATAATAATAAATAATGTTGGACAATTCACACAGCATTATATTGTATAAATAAATAAATAAATAAATAAATAATGCTGGACAATTCACACAGCATTATCTAGCCCAAGCTAAGCAGAGCTTGTGTTATGGGTACTAGATAACTGATATACTTAATACAATACACTACATAGATAGATATGTTTTATTATACATAGAAAACATCCAGAACGCCCTGGACAAATGTCTGCAGATCGTACAAACATTTGTCCTGAGGCGGGAATCGAACCCGCAACCTCCTGCGTCACAGGCAGACCTTCGCCCGCTGCGCCACAGAGGTCGTATTATGTGTACTTACTAGATAACTGATATAAATACACTACATAGATAAATCTTTTTTATTAAACGTAGTTAACGTCCAAAACAAATATCTGCAAATTGTACAAACATTTGTCCCGAGGTGGGAATCGAACACGCACCCAGATGCGTTGCAGGCAGACCTTCGTCCACCGCGCCACAGAGGCGGCACATAACCCTTTATATCTAGATAAACAGAACGCCAGATACGCGGGTCTATCAAACTCACAAATAATGAATAAAAAAACACAGCATGGCATGGCATTAATAATTCAGATTTTTAATAAGACCTGTGTCTGGAATACGAGGTTGTAAACCTATTACAGGCTAGGTAAATACCAAGTTAAATCTAGTCTAATCGCAGAAAGCAATCCAATAAGCTTACACAACTACAGTACCTATCCATCTAGATCATCATTAGAAAGATAAAGATAAAGATAAAGATAAATTTATTTGCTTCAACATAATGTAGGTTACAGTTGCAGATCTTAAATATATTAAATGTTTCAATTATGTTCTACCTTAAAATTAGGCATGCAAATTTTTAAAATTATATTTCTAATAAGTAAATTGTTCATGTATAATTAAATGGTCAAAGTTTTAAATTGTCAACTAAAAAGTCATTAATATTATAGTAGCACTTACTTACTAATAATTGTTTTAATTTACTTTTAAACATAGTCTCACTAAGATTTAAAAAGGACTTCGGTATCTTATTATATATTTTAGGTGCCATATAGACTATGCTTTTTTGTAACAGTGCAGTTTTGCAACTAGGCATACAGAGTCTGTTGTTATCTCGCCTGTTACGTATCGCAATGTCAGCCATTCTCACAAACAGATTTCGGTTTTTTCTTACAAATAATAAAACTTCGAAAATGTATAGTGACGGAAGTGTAAGAATCTTATGCTTAATAAATAAAGGTTTGCAACTATCAGTCATAGGTATGCCGAACATGGATCTTATAGTTCGTTTTTGCGCTTTAAATATAATATCTTTGTCCGTAGAGTTACCCCAAAATATTATCCCAAATCTGAGTATAGATTCTACTGTCCCGTAATAAGCCGTGAGCAATGATTGTACATTAACCGTTGTGGATAGTTTGTACAGAGCATATGCTGAACTACTGATTCGTCTACTAAGTATGTCAATGTGGCATTTCCAATTAAGTTTTTGGTCAATTTGTATACCTAAAAATCGTGTAGAGTCAACTTTATTAACAGTACAACCTTGGGATTCTATATTAATGTCCATTGGAATTTGAGCTCTTTGACTGAAATGCATTATATTTGTTTTATTAATATTTATTTTTAAATTGTTGTTGTCAAGCCAGGAAATTATTGAATTAAGAGAATTATTTATGTCAGATTTATAAGAGTTAATGTCATTATACTTAATTGTCACTGTACTATCATCAGCAAATAATGTCATAGGTTGGGTAATTGTGTTCGGAAGGTCATTTATATATATGATGAAGAGTAAGGGTCCTAATACGCTTCCCTGGGGTACGCCATATTTGATTTTTCTGACTGCAGACTTGTAAGATAATTCGCACTTGGTTTTTTGTTCCAATCTCGTGATTTCTGTTATTTGTCGTCGATCTTTGAGATACGACGAGATCAAGTCTGAGATATTTCCTCTGATCCCGTAGGCCTCCAGTTTTTTTATCAAAATGCTATGGTCCACATAATCGAATGCCTGAGTCATATCGCAGAAAACAGCGCAGACAGGAATTCTGTTATCTACTTGAGACATTATATATTTTAAAAAGTCATATATTGCTAAATTAATTGTTTTTTCACGTCGGAACCCTTTTTGTTCATTGCACAATATGTTATTATTCTCTAAGTATGAATAAATTTCACCATATAAATATTTTTCAAATATTTTTGAAAATATTGACAACAGCGCTATAGGCCTATAGCAGTCCGTTTGTTCTCTATTTCCTTTTTTAAAGAGAGGCTTTACAATGGCAAGTTTTAGTTGCTGTGGGAATGATCCACTTGTAATACTTAGGTTCATCAAGTAGCTAATATGAGGACTAATAAATTCATTTACGGCCTTAACAATTTTCGTTGTAACACCGTCAAACCCAGTGCTGCTAGAGTTCTTTAGATTTTTTATTATTTTCTTTATATGCTGCGGTAGACAAGGTGCCATAAACATTGATTTTTCTCTATGGCAAATACCTGATGTCACATTTTTACCATGGTCAGGAATAGGTTTAACTTTGTCAATAAAGTAATTATTAAATAATTCTGCGATGTCAGTAGGGTTTTTTATATATTCATTGTCATTATTATTGCATTTAATTTTCACAATTGGTTCCCTAGGAATATTAAAGCGCGTCTTATTTATTATTTCCCATGTCGTCTTAGATTTATTGTTGGATGTCATAATTTTGTAATTGTTTTGGGCTTTTTTTGTTTGGGATATAATTTTTTTCAGTCTTTTGGCAAAATTCTTGTATTTTGTTTTATTCGTTGTGTTGGGTTTAAGTCTAAATTTCCAAAGTAAGTCACGTTTTTTATCACTGCACCTCTTAATACCTCGTGAGATCCACTTAGGTTTACTGATGGTTTTTATTATAATCTGTTTTATTGGAAAGCAAAGATCATAGAACAGCTTAAAATGTTCCATAAAGTGATTATATGCTAAATTTAAATCCTTTGTATTGTACATATCTATAAATGTTAGGCTTTTCATGCACGTTTTAAACTTTTCAACATTCTCAATGTTGTAGTCACGTATTTCTTTGCGCCAAGATTTTAACTTAATATTCCTTTTGACTGGTAGTTTAATAACCTGAGCGGTGTGGTCTGAAAGAGCAAGTTCAAGCACTTCAGTCTTACAGTTCTTTTTATAGTCATGGGCAATATTGTCTATACAAGAGTTAGATATTAAACGTGTTGGTTGCTTTATCGTTAATTTTAGGTTATAATTTAATAATGTACATTCAAAATCACTTGTGACGTTGTTCGTTTTCAGCATATCTATATTGAAATCACCGACTAAAATAGTATTTTTAATATTTAGCTTACTGGTATATGTCAAAATTTTGTCAAGTTTATTAAAAAATATATTAAAATATTTACGTGTCGGTTTAGGAGGTCTATAAATACAAATGATAACAATTTTATATTCAACTAATTCAATAGCGCAACATTCAAATATAGTAGGTAAGGACTGTTTTCTGACTTCGGGTATTTCTCTCCATTCGTGGTCTCTTTTTACTAGAATGCATGCTCCGCCTTTGCTTCTGTCACACCTGCTCAAACAGGCGGCTAAGGTATAGTTGTCCATATCTAAATTTTGTTCTCTTCCTTGTATGATGTTGTGTTCCGTGATACACAGTACGTCAATGTCAATTTTCTGATCCTTGAGTTTATCCAGACTTACTAAGAGTGAGTCTGCTTTGTTTAGTAGACCTGCAATGTTTTGATGAAGGATGTGTAAGTAGTTAGTCTCGAAAAAACAGGCTATCCTGATCCGACTCCCCTAGAAGGAATAATTATATTATTCGTAGAGGTATATTACTTGCCCGACCACGCGGTACCTGTATAAAAAGTCAGTCAGTAATAATGTGGCATTCTTTAAGTGAAAGAATTTACCAAACGAACCAGTAGTTTCGCTGATTAGGTACCTAATCACAAACTCATAAAGGTACAAACAATCAAGTTGTATTTTCTATAATTCGTGTAGATATTTATCTACACGTACATATTTATGTATAACAAGTTTATGCCCGCGGCTTCGCACGCGTTGTACGTAAAAACGTATAAACGTTTAAAGGTAATTTTTATCCCATGGGAAGTGATTTATGGGATAAAAAGTATCCTATGTTTGATTCCAGGATTAGAATTACCTGTATGCAAAATTTCAGCCCGATCTGTTTTGTAGTTTTGGCGTGAAGAGGTAACAAACATCCATGCATCCATCTATGTATCTATCCATCCAAACTTTCGCATTTATAATATTAGTGTGATTGTAGGTAATTACCATCCAGGTGAGGACGTAAGGCTGACAAAAGCTCTTTTTGAAACTCAAAACATGTTTGCCTGTATGTCTAGTGCATCCGTGTACACAAAACGAACTAAGACGCGAGGTGTGCAAAGCTGCAGGGCTAATAAAATAAAGTAAATGGTTTTTAGCTCACAGGTACAAACTGAATTTTAGTGAAGTGCATTAGTGCATCCGATTTTTTTGAACTTCATTGAGCAATCATCCAGTGATTTTTTTTATTATTTAAAAAACCACTGCTCTTACGGATATTGTAAGGATTCAAAAAATCTTATTTTTTCAAAACAAATGCTTAAAGCGCAGCAAAATGACCGGTCATTGTGGTTATCTTTTGGAGATGTCTAAATCTAGCAGTAGACATCTTTTGACTGAAATAATGATGATGAAACAAAAGCCCCAACAAATCCAAAGGTACATCGACTAACGAATACAGATACCAAACATGAGTGACCTCAACCAGCCCCCGATTAAAGGGTTTCGGCAAATCTCACACCTGCCCTCGACTAATGGAGCGTACTCATGGGACTCCCTAATGTCGGTTGGAGGACGTGTGATTTAACTGTTTAGTTAATCGGCTGTGATTTTGACTACCGTTGAACATGGCTCTACCTTTACAAATTACAAACAAAAAATATACTATGTAGTACCCATACGCTCTGCTTGAAAGTTATTGTTCGGCATTTTTATATTTTTGGTTTTATTTTGCTCAACTAGCGTCAAATTCTATCTACAATTAAACTATTACCATGCGATTTTCAGAGGTATGATATTTATTAGAGAGTTTTTACGAATTTTTTCATGTATCAATCAGTTTGCCGTGTTTCTTTCACTCAAGCGATCGCTTACCTTATCTTCAATTCACTCGGATCAATGCAAAACAAGTATATTAAAATCGTGTGAGCACAGATCTAGGCACCTCGTCTATACATTGTGTCTACAAAAAAAAAAACAGTTTCTCTAAACAAAAATTATTGTAAGTACCTAACATAAACTTATATGGTTTTCGTAAATTAACCGAAGCTCATACTAAGACCTCTGATTCTGTTCTATGATATCTGTCAACTGAAGCAGAAGCTAGTTATTTAAAAATTGACAGCGGTACTACAAAAACCAGCGTAAACACTGGTCTAACAAGCGTTTAGCTAAACAGTGTCGAAACAGTTGGACCTGGGTTTAACAACAGTTTAACTCTCGTTTAAACTATGTCCAAGCCGTGTCTAACTTTAAACCGTCGTAAAACGCAGTTTTGTGGTAACGTTTTTGTTAAACACGCGCTCAACAGATGTCTAACTTTTTTGTAGTAAAGCTGCTACTTTTTAAGTTTGACAATCATACTACACAAAAGTCGAACGTATGCTAGGTTTGTTCGTAATTCGAATCCCACGGAGATTACTCGGCTCAGATTGATAGGGGAAGTTAACGCGCCAAACACACGGGGATTTTGTACGATGAGGTAACCTACACCGAGTAGATTTATGTATGGAGGTGAGATACATGCTTTTTACCTTTAAGCCGTTCGGAACTGTAAAGATATCTTTTATCCTAATAAACATTATGCGAATAACCTAAACTTATAGTTACTGTTTACGTAGTGACGTATTGTGGGATTTTCACGAAAAGGAAGTATATTTGCTTTTGGAACCCGTCGACCGTGATTGCTTAACATAATATTTTGCACCTGCGTTTTATTCAAGTAACAAACTTTCTATAGATATTAAAATGAACAGAGCTCGTGGTTTGATTTGAACCAATTTACCCACGTTACGGAACATTAAGTCGCGTAGAAAAAGAAAAAACAGTTCTTTTACCCACAAAAGACTGTAGAAAATAAACCAGAATAACACGTCAGCTACTAACGCAGTTCTACCAATCCCCTGTTTCAAGAAAACATAAATATAAGTAGGTAGAGTAAAACCGGGAGCACACTGGTCTCACAGTCACGTCGGCAATCTAGCAAGACCTAGATTATTGCGGCGGTCGCGTGTCTCCCGATGCCGCGTCTCAGGAGCATGTGCACTGCCATTCCATATGGACGTGAGTGAATAAAAGCTGGTGATGGGAAAATCCTAGGATTTTTTTTTTTTAATGAACCAATCTCCTTTGAGTCATAAAAATACACTTGCTTCTACAAAAAATTACATTTCAAAAGCTTGTGATCCCCTAATTACAAGCAGCCATAAAAATGAATAAAAGAAAAACCGTTTATCTTAAAAAGAAACTGCTCTCAACTTTAAGCGATGGCGAAACATTATTCTGATGATTGCTCAAAGTTGACAGATTCTATGAATAGAGTTTTATAAAATAAGGTAATCATTATATGAGACGCAAAAAATCGATAGTTAGTCCCGTTCCCGTGAATGTTCAATCGCAAAAGTTACTAACTTTTTTGTTGCTTAATCGAAGCAAAGTTCCTTTCAAAACTGAACAAAGTTCTCACTTGGGAATTCCTCTCAAACCAAAACCTAGCAATACCAGTTTGTCTTACAACACAAATTGCGTGGAGACGTCATGAATAACAAAAGAGCATGATAAAGTGTGGAGCACGGTCGATTCTATCGTTCAATTTAGGAAAACACTCGGTTTAAATGTATGAAGAACTGATAACATCGCTGGCAAGGTGTATTCTGGGGGATATGTATCATGTTTCGTTCGAAGTAATGTACAATAAAGTAGACACTGTCTACAGTCTGTATCCTTTACGTGTTTGATGGATTTTTACCTCTATTTATTAATATCCAAGTAGTTAGGCACGTATTCGGAGGTTAGTGAGAGCGAGAGCAGTTTTTGACTATTCTCAGTGCATTGTTTGTCCACTGCTTGCATGCCACGTGTGCTATTTCTTTTATAAGCTGACAGAAACCGCTGTCACGAGCACCGAAAGCATACCCTTTAAACGATTAAACTTCAAAGCAAACACTATTTGTCTTTGATATTTTCCTTCAAGCGTTAATAAAATATAGGTAGGTACATCGTGGCATTTCCAAAATGCAATGCTCTCCAATATTTAGCAAAATATTAAATTAGGCCTACACAAATAATCAATGTCGTAAACATCGATCAAAAATTTCCGGCCGGCCCCCCTTAGATGCACAATGCGCGCCCTGAAAACGTCAGTATCAAAAGCATTTGGCATTTTGGGATACCTTTTCAACTAGTGTCATTTTAGCTCTCGGACCGAAAGCATGGTCAAGTGCTCGTATAAAAAATGCAATAATCGACCGACCAAGCAACAGAAAAAGGATGGAATTCCTTATTTTCAGTAAGTTTAAATGTAATTTTTACCTGTGTATTGTGATATGAGCCAATTGAGTCTTATATACTTGAGAAATCAGCATTAAATATTGTTGTAGGGTTTGCCTATGTAAAATTATTTATTTTGTTCTAAGTTGATGAATGGAGCGGCTATTGTAGTGTATTGTATTATGTATATCAGTTATCTAGTACCCATAACACAAGCTCTACTTAGCTTGGGGTTAGATAATGCTGTGTGAATTGTCCAGCATTATTTATTTTATTTATTTATTTATTGTTTCTAATTTTTTTTAAATTTATTAGTGGTAAGTTGTAGTAAGTGATAATTTTTTTTTTCATGAAAAGACATTTTTTAACTTATTTATATTATTGTATGTCCGAAATGACCCTTTTGTTTGTTGACTGTTGCGTCGCTAATTTATAGTTGTATCAATAAATGATTCGTTATCTTTACCTGAATTATGTTGATTTTATAATTCTTATAAAAATAAACAGTGTATAAATTATTTTTAGGTACCTTCCTACCTACTTACAAAATAAAATAAAATAAATTCGACTCCACTAATCTCTTGTTCCGCATGCAAAAAACTTGACAGGCTCTGCGCAAACTGTCTGCGTCAAAACAAAACGTGGACACTTTTGAGTGTCATTCTTGTAAGGTTCTAGGTATCTACGGGGGAGGCCGCATACATTGATCGATGGTCGTAAACAATCTGTTACGAAAGTCTAACGTGATTGGTCAATCCGGTGGCTTTCTTGTGGAAATCAGTACGTGATTGGCGAACCACATGAAAGTTGACTCGTCGGATCCTGAGGATGCATTGGTGCACAGCGAACCAGCGAGTGATATATCACGGTTTATAGCTGGAATCCGGGAACTTATTGCGTTCATAAATAGGCAATGAATATCGTGAATTTTGCTATCAAAAATGGTCTTTAAATAACAAAATACGCGATAAAAAGGTCACGGTTATCGTGAAGTTATAGTATTAAAACACTGCTCTCAAATTACTTACCATAATTGTTAAATATACAGTTTATAGCTGAAACCTGGAAACTTATTGCGTTCATAAAGCCGAAATAACTGTCGTTAGGTTGAGTGTTTGATTGATGTTTTCTCTAAATTACCTATTATTTCTTTCGCTGCGTCTAGCTTTAATAGAAAAAAATGTTGACGGAGTATTTGGAAATAATAATGTGAAGCCACTATCCATACCCATCACCATTCTATTCAGACAATCTCATTCCAGGACAGTGGGTTACTCTTAAAGAGCTTTCGGCAGCACACTCGCAAAGTACCTACCTTTGCCGAGGTACATGATGTATTAGGGTCGTGCGTTAGCCGACTTACGCGGCGCAAGAAATACAAAAACCTCTCGCTTTCGCTGAAAAACTAAAACACACGCAGCCGCAGCCCGACGACGACGCCGCCGCTTACTTGCAGATGTTTTATTTTAATAGATATATCTAAGTAAGTAAGACAGTAGTATAATTAATTGGAACTAGGTGACAGATGGGCAGTTTCACAAAATTGTATCCACATTTTTATATTCTCTATCATCATAAAGTCTTCGTTCAAGACTAAACGATACGTACGTTTAGTCTAAGTTATAACGTCAGAACTTTGCTCATAAAGCACCCTTATAAGATTATTAGTTTATGCATTGGTGCATCGAACGTGATAATCGTATCCTTGTAAGACTTGTGAAGAGCCAGTACTTTGGTCGTAGATTCTGAAAAGACAAGACCTCTTATTCCATCGCAGTGCATATGGTTTAAGCATGAGATTAGACTGTCAATATATTTATTTATTTTGTAAAATATATAGTTCTAACCTTCTCCACAGGTGTCCCCTGCTGAACGCGCCTCCCCCGGACAACAATGTGTCTTTTTATCATGAGAAAAGAAAGAATATAAAATTTAACTTGTCTAGGTGTTAATTTTGTCAACCAAGAAAATAAAGTTATTACCTTTTGACTTCTGGAACATTCGTAACAAAAACAAAAGATGAAGCTGTTATATTTTATTTAATAAAATTATAAAAATTAAAAAATCAATTACTTACTAAAGTACCAACTTCAATATTCATACATGTATTTCATATTACTTACAGGAACACCCGTATAATACATATTATACGGAGGCGAGGCACATCTTACGCATCTGTCGGCGTCGGACATATATTTAATCTTCCAGTGATTTATGGAATATTCCAGAATAATTACCGCAATTGTCAACCTTAGCTCCCAGGCATAGGGGTGGGCGTCCTGTAGTTGTAGCTATGATTAATTATTATGGGGACATTGAGGATTCTACTTGATTAGATACGTTGCGTGCAGAAGGATTATTTCAATAGGCTCAATAGGGACACATTTGTGTAGCGAAATCTATTATTGAAACCATTTATGCTAAATTACATATTATATTGGATTCGCATTATAAATTGGCTTTTGGGATTATTGAAACATGATACTTCTTAGATAATTTCGTCGAATGGCGATGAAGACATTCAATCAGCAGAGAATAGAATGCCTACACAATATGTCCGGTTCCTTCTCTTCTTCTTTATGTAACGACTACAGACTTGACAGAGTGATCGTGGTCGTGTGGCACTGTTGCCTTTCTGGTACAGTCCTGTAGGGATCCGTCCAGTGCAGCTTTGATTTGGTCCAACCAGCGCACAGGTGATCTGCAGCGAGCTCTTGAACCGTCAACTTTCCTTTGTATCAACCACAAGGCATTCCACAGATAGTCTGGTGCCACTATTGAACATACCTTCCTCAAACGAGTGGGGCTTAATCACCACTCTTTGCAAGCGGAATGTTGAACGCAGTGGAGGTGTTAAAATACACAGAAGGAAACTGCTGCCTTTGCCTTTCCACGGGCTGTATCGGAGAGGTCAATTCTTACGCCCGTGCCGCTTCAGCCACGGATCCCGGATAGTCTGTTTCCTTACGTCATATTATTTCAAATTTTTAAAAAAATGAATTCTCTAGTAAAGTCGTTTACTCAGTAGAACCCTACTTAGTAGTATTATTATTTCCGTCAGAAAACCGTTCTCGTAGCGACATCATACATTGCTGGTTTCACTCAGGCCAATGTAATGAGCGATCTAAATACTACGTAATGTGTGCTGCACTCATCGATTACGCTGGCTCTGGCACCGAAATTTTGATTAGGTGTGCTTAGTTTTATGACACACTTGCAATTTGTTAGGACAACTTTAAACTATATTTACACCAAAATTGAGAGAGACTGTAAATACAACAAATGAAAACCGTACAATTGATTGTCAACCAAAAACCTTTAAAAGTGGTCGTAGTGAAACGTTATGTTTTCCGAAAAGCACAAAAATTTACTGTACCTAATAAAAGAAATATGGTAGCAGTCTTTCGTAGCCGCTATTGGCGTAGCAACGTCTACGGCGTAGCCTCTTGCTACGACGACGTAGCAAGCTTCAATGACTTACTTTTTGAGGCAAAATATTCGAATGTGTTTTTTGTTGTCTTCACATTATTGGTAAGCATCATAGGTAAGTAATAGGTACACATAATATGTAAAATAACACAATGTGTACGTTTAGTTAAAGCGGTTCTTGTTTTATCTTTATGCTTAGCTCTTCTATTACTGCAAACGGAACCAAACTAAAAGATTTTCTAACTTTCGTTGTCTTCTTGCCCACAGCTCTTGTAGACAGATTATAATAATTTAGCACTATACCCCAATCACGTTCTGCTTTGCTATGCACAAAGCCTTCAATGGGAGTTGCCGATTTTTCCACACGCGCTGGGATATTCGCTGTTTATGCAACGAAATGTTCGCGAATGTTTTCTCGACATTAAATATTAAAGAGAGTGTAATGTTGCAGTGCTGATCGGATTGGTTGGATCAGTCGGGTCAAATTTACTTGGAACAATGATAACCAAGCCGGAAATCATTCCATGGTGGAATATAATTCCGAATGTCTGAGATAAAATATGAATCACAGCATTTCAGTGAGCTGGATAAAGCCTGAACGAACAACTCTCCGAGCCGAACGTGCCAATGCCGCAAGGGTGTTAAAATAAAAGTATCGAAGTTTGCAAAATTATTTATATTAGTAGAAAGCTTGCAAAATTGTGTCATTTCAATTCCTCCAGCTTTGATTCGGATAGACACGAACCAAAGCTGGCACGCATTTTTATCGTAAAAGTTATAGTGTAGTGCCATAAGCAAAAGCTAGAGATTAATTTATAGATAGTAGTTGATGGACACTTTCTGTCTGCGCTGCGGTATGAAAAATACGCGTGTGGCTGACGCGTATTTTTCACTCAACAACATCGTTAGAATGCAGATATAAAGAAGTATGTTTTACACGACTGCTCAAAAAATGTGTGTTATGTTTTCGGGGTTTATGAATAAATTCATGAATAAGTTTAATTATTCTACCATAACTTTTTAATGCCTAAACAGATTCTTATGGGGTATCGTTAGAATCCTTACATCATCTCAAGTGACACTGGAAATATTTTTTTAGTAAGGCAGTATTTTTTCGAGCAATTCGTTGGATCCGTATGATCTAGCTGAAACAATTAGCCTGTGGCAATACGGTACAGCATACGATATAAACGTTTCCAACTCCGAGAACGTGTAATGATAATGATAGCTGTTTTGTGCCACTTTTTCTGAATTGCTCAGCTATATAATCTTATCGTAAGTAAAAGTTGCCTGCTTTAGGTATACAAACTTAACTTTTTTTTCTTTGAGGTATAGGTGAAATTCGAATAAGGAAATTGACATTAAAAAATCTAAATATCTGTTGATTCAGAACACGTTTACTAATTTTAATTAAGTACTAATTTCTAAGGTAAGTAAAGACCTGTAGTGCACTGAACACGTTCTTGCGGAAGTACTGCCACACAACGACGGTAGCGGGGCGCGGGGCGTGCCAATTGAGAGGTTATTTGCCAGTTTAGTACTTTTATAAAGCCTTCAATCTTTCTTTATAAAATGAAAATAAACAGTCCACTCCACATCGTTACTTCAAATTACTTCTGTTTGTTCACCTCAAATCGTGTTTTAACGTACAATTTTCGAGAAAAGCGTGTCAGTTAGAAAGCTAATATTTCAGGAGTGACAAGGTAACATTTTCACAAAACGTGTAGCATTGTTACCTATCACAGAAATAACATGAAGGTGGAAAGTTATTGGCATTATTTTTTTATTATCAGCTTGGTAATATTTTGAGTTTCGCTACAATCCTTCTCTGTAATGATTCAACAAAATGCAGTACAGCGTGCACCATCCTTCCTACAATTTGATATACTCACATTAACTTGTTGGATTTCCTTATACAAAGATTTTTTGCAATACGTTCCCGCAAAGTATCTCCTCATTTTCAGGTATATTTTTTTAACAACACAAATCAGATCTGTTGGAAAACGCGCTTCTGCCTCCGGGTACGTCTGCGGTCCATAAGCATCGTGGTTCACTTTCAGGGGAGGCTTTGAAGGTGAATATGGTGTCAATATATCTTGATTGTTAAGGCGGGAAGAGGCAGTTCCCGAATGTGTGAGCATTTTTATTTACACAAAAACGAAAGAATATTTCAAGGTTTTCCAAATAATAACTCCTACTAAAATATACATAAAAACTGTAGGTACCTACTATCTATTAGTTTATTACTATTTATACATAGATCGCAAATGAAATGTACCAATTCAATGGTTCCAATAATTGCAATATATTCTGCATTTTATTTAAAAGAGTCTACATTAAGACCGCAATTGCATTGTCGATACTCTAAAATCTCCATGCAATCTAAACTACAGCACTATTGTAGCCCACAGCTTAAGCCATTCAAATGCTACATTGAACAGAAACTTCCCTTTATGTGAAAAGTTAATAAAACCCTAACCTTGATGTTTGAATGGATGGAGTCCCCTTACGAAGTTTAGGGGAATTCTTTTCGGACATGACTGCTCGTGATTCTAATCCGGAACGCTGGACAACGTTACACAACTTTGTACGACCTTTGTTGAGAAAAGAAGATTGTAAAGCTTTGTCTCGATATCCGTCACAGCAAAACGTCAACAACAAACCTAGATGATTTACTCTTTACTTTGTAACACAAACAATTGCTAAAGTAGAAGTGTTTTGTATTTTCTGACAGGCGTTAACAGAAGAAAAGAGTGCTTATGTACCTACCCGTTGAAACTTCAACGAAGAGTTGGAATTTTAGACAAGTCAAACTAACTACCCAGCTCGTTTTGGAATACCATACACCAATTTATCACCTTTCCCCTTTATACCATGCATCAGATTCAAGTCGGATGTCAAATTGCAATATAAACCTCAACAAAGTATTAAACAGGTTGTGTCTTACAAAGCCTTCTCACCAGCTCATACATACATTAAATGCTCGACAAGGTGTCCCATAAGAAGATACTTCATGTATGTTACATTTTTAAATAGTAAAAAGATGGCCTAGTCCTTTTTAACTTGAAGAAACTACATGCAACAATGGTAATGTAAATAAATTGCGTGGGACTTGCAATGTTTAGCATTCTGAATTAAACTTGGAAACTGATTATTTTTTGACTTAGGCAATATAAAATTATGTTAACGATGATGACAGACTTTTAGGTACTTACCTACTTGATCATTTTGTACACCACAGTCGCCTTAGATCACCTCACATCGTATACGTAAATTTATGTATGCGGCTAACTGCGGGATGACGAGCCAGTCCGCCGGAAGTGCCGCAACGAGCTTCCGGGTGGGTTGCCCACTTCAGCGCATTTTTTTCTGATAAAGGGTTCCAAGTTGTGCGACGGGTGTCGTAATAAATAGTTTTTATGGATCTATTCCTCGTATTTAATAACGGGGTTAGCTGCAGAATCGGCGAACCCTTTAACAAGCTAAAAGTTATATCGGGTATTTATCGCTTACTTTATAACCGACTGCAATAAATGGTTGCTCTCAATTGGGCTACATATTTTGTACTAGCTTCTGCCCGCGGACGCGTTGTTGATATGGAAACGTTTAAAGTTTATTTCATTTGCATGGAAACTCTTTATGGTATAAAAAGCCTTTTTTGATCCCAGGCTTAGACCTACATCTATGCAAAATTTCAACCAGTTTAGTCGCTGTGGCGTGAAGAGGTAACAAACATCTATCCGAACACCTAAACTTTATAATATTAGTGTGATGTGACAGTGTGATGTGATGCTGTATGTTTGTAACTGTGCTGTGGAGTAACAAACATACAGCATCACACATTTTGATTATTCCTTCAAAATGATCCCCGAGGTGGTTTTATTTAAATTTTGAAGTTTTATTAAGATTGCTATTTACTAAAAAAGGTTATGAAAACATCAAACTATTGTAAATCCGTTATTACTTTTAATTAGGTAAGTGTGCCGGAAAAATTCTAATACTTATTTTCTGCCTAACTTAATCAGCCTTATTCATCCGTATCCACAGCTAATAACTGTAATAGTTCAATATAAACGCACTGATTGTAACTCCGATGGGTACTTAATCTAATCCCAATAGTAGTTCAAACATTTCAATTAGAAAATTATGGATAACAGGATAAATTGATAGCTATCGCTTTGTGGAACCAACCATTGTTTCAACTACTTACCACAATGTGTGCGTAATTTGTGGAAAATTCATGGAACACGGATCAATGAAAGGTGGAAAATTGGATTCAACTATTAATTATAACCAACTTTTGGTGCTGTATTTATAGGCGTAACGATTTGAGCAAATTCTTAAAGTGACTTAGGAATATTGACGTGATGAGTTTTAAGATATTTTAATTTGCCAAATATCTCCGTATCGATTACACGTAGCCGATAAAAAAGCCAGAACATTTTTATGTTAAGTTATGTTAAGTACATAAGGGAAGAAACTGTTCGCCTGTAACAATGCTACATTGTAGCTACCACAGGAGACAGTGCTCTAACTGAATTGTTACACACATTTCTAAAATAAACGTTTTTGTATTTGTATTTTTTGTATTTTAAGAACCCTACTTTATGCGCGGTGCGATTTGAAAGTAACTTTTAGTGTGTAAATGTTACATTCAAGTATTGTTCGCGCTCGGCTATCACCAGTAAAAACTAGTGATAGCCGAGCGCTATCACTCGCTAAAGCTAAACAGCTTTAGGTAGTGGTTTCACAATGAATAGCTGTAATCTCTGCATCGCTCGTGAGTGTACACTATCTTGCAGGGACGGGCTGGATCGACCACAGCGAGGCTGGTCAGCGATAGGCCACCCCTAATGAGCGCCATAGTGCCCTGTCTTCTTGCTTGCGCATTCTGCATCTGCCTGCAATCTTTCGTAGGTCGTCATTCCACCCGGCTGTAGGGCGTCCTACACTACGTTTGCCTAGTCGCGGTCTCCACTCAAGAATAGGTTTACCCCAGCGATTGTCGAAAATAATTATAGGGCTTAGGTAGTAAATATATTTCAGCAGTAGATTATAAAAATAAGACTTGTTTTGATTGACGAACATAATAATTACTGTTAGAATACCTTTATACACAAAGAAAATTACAATCAAATACCTAATAGAAATAAATTAGAACTAGTTTTTATAATTGAAATTGAGCTAACCGCAGACTGTTGCAAACAATCTACAGGTAGCTTAACTGATCCATATCAATACCAGTCGAGAGCGTTAGATAATACCTATTTCATTATTCATTATTATCTGTATTAGTATTAGCAATTCTATGTTTTCATTCCAATCGAAATGGGTGGAAATGGTAGGTAACTCGATTTTCTAAGAAACAAATAAATGAGCATCTACATAATAATTTATTTTGTCGAGACAGAAATAAGATGAGAAATAAGGATGTTTATCCGAAAATTTCATAGAATCCGTGATCTTTTCCTGCTCGAATGAATTTATACATTGTTTTACAACAAAAACGGTTAGTGAATGGTTTTAAAAAGCTACGCAAAAACGTAACCAGTATAATAGTAATTATACCCCACTCCAACTATAAGAGTTACGCTAAAAGCAACGCAAGCAACTCTAAAGAGCCTAGACTGCCTAAAAGCAATATTGAGATAGTACCTATCGATTAGATACAGTAAGGTTCCATCGGATAATGGTCCAACAAATGCTTCGAATACTCTTTGCAATATACATAATATACTATATCCGTATCCGAGTAGTCAAAGATCACATGCCCGATAAAATAGCGTATGCAAATACTTTCAAGTTAATCCAGCGTGTCCTGCACTACCATTAATGATCCAGTAATGTTCTCTTTGTGTTCGGAAGAGAATTCCTGTGGGTCCCGTGTGCCCGCGGTGCGGTGAACAAAGGCTATCTTTGAATGGGTTAAATCAAGCGGACGGTATGTTGGAACTTTTATTGAAACTTTTCCCTGAGGAGAGTAACCGTGAGCAGGATTTCCGATGGGAGGAGAATAATGTACCTGGACAATTTGTTGTTTTGTGGTCAAGGTTTTGAAAGAGAGAGATTAGAACACAATGATTTTTTGGGCGGAGTAGGACCACAGCTTAATATTAACACTGGTGATAATGTCCACTAGACAAAATGACCACTTTTGAGAATAGCCCGTTCTTTTTTTGGCCATGAATTTTCAATGCGTAGTTATTGTCAACCTTTTACAAAAGTCATTGCCACGATAAAATTGTATTGCGTTGCGATAGGTCCTATGTTTAGGTATTTCTTGGAATTCTTGGAGTTGGTACTTACCTCGTCCTTTTGCTGATCGTTTGATTTGGTGGCCAAATAAATATATATATTAAGGTTTTTGTTATTATTTGTGCGTAAGCGCTGACACTAAGGGCAATTTTTAAGAAATCAAATAATTTCCAAAATAAAAATTCGACTTTGACGGGACTTTATCCCGCACCCTTCCCTCAGTACGGGAATGTGCCAACCAACTTCACCACGAGGTCAAGTGAATTAGGAGTCGAAAAACATTCGGACTTCCTCCGGACTCTAGCGCCGGTAGCTCCACCTACAGTGGAAACATTGAAATTTCTCCAATGCTGTTCAAATAGGTACTAAAGTTACATTTAGGACGAGATTAGCACATTCCCAGTTAGAGATTAGCACGTTCCCGTACTGAGAGAAGGATGCGGGTTCAAGTACCGCAGGAGTCGTTTTATTTTTAATTATTTGATTTCTTAATATACTAATGTTGTGATTTATCAAAAAAAAAATATTACCTCTTTGCCACAACGTGGCGCTATGTTTAGGCACCGCCCGCAGACGTTGCGTAACCACAGCTTTGCCCGGGGCCTATCCATTTTTATTATGATCTAAGTAGCCCTCGTTGTGGATAATCCAGGATTATGCCCCTGCCTCGATTTGTAATCCCTTCCTTGTTTTGGATCTGGATTTTTATTTAAAACCTTTATATGGGTGCGGTTGGCTATTACTTATTCAAATATTCAAATACTACGCTAAAATCACAAGATATAAAAACATACAAATGATGCCTTTTCAAGTAATCTTTGTATTTTGCAAATTTATTTATAATTATTATGTTTTAAATTATACTCATTGAAAAGTTCAGAAAAAGGAACCGTAATTTCTTGTTCTGGATCAAAATAGACCGTTATGGTTATGATGCACAAAATCTCAAAAACGTTTCCATGTGCTCACTAATTATAGTGCACATAATATTATTATGCCTCAAGCAGTTAACACCTCTTTCAAGATACCTTCACAATAGTGCATTTTACACCAAGGCGAGAAAGGGATCAATTCCTACCGAGTGTGTCGTTTTGGGCCCGAGGCGCAGCCGAGGGCCTTAAAACACACGAGGTAGGAAATAAAAAAAGAACACGTTAGAAATAAGAATAAGAATAAGAATATCTTTATTTGTAACTAAGATACAGTATTTTGTAGTGATATGCATTTAGTAAGTTACAGTAATTTTCTACTTGCTAACACATTAAGTAAACTTATAAACTGAACTTATAAATTAAGAACTTTAAACAATTACACACTACTTCGACTTACATTAACAAACTCATTCATAAAGAGATTAAACAATAAGACATACATTATGCAACGTCAAAACATTGATTTGGTTAAAGTTAATAAATAAATAGATTTCCATACACTTTTTCCTCCCGCTAAAACACGTGAGAAATGAAGAAATGAGAATTCCATAGAGTTTTTCCTCCCGGTTTCCTATAGGCCTGCAAAGACATACTTTCTATTCTATAAATGGAAAAGGAATAGGCAACTTTCCGAGCAAGTGTAGTATAAAATAACTATACAAGTGTGTTGTCGAGTGCAAAGTTCAACAGCTAACCCGATCGCGTCCGTTCTCATCTCGTCCACGGGGATCCAAGTGATCCATTACTTGAACAAGGGAATCCTGAGGGATCCCATACAGCTGGATCAAATTTTTAATTTCTTCTTTGCATACATTAAAGCTAACATGAGCTTTTAGCTCATGGCAAGCAACGTTTAAAACATGCAAGCAATTTGTTTTTGATAGACAGTTTGATAGATGTTGATTTATCGGAAAAACTTAACTCCTTATTTTTCGTAACCGCTTAGTACCATGTTACAAATAAATCAAATTTTTCATGAAATTTATCTACTTATCATCCCATTAGCTAATCCAAAATGACTTTTGTAAACTATGAATAGGTATTTATTTAAAAGATACTGGTAGCTTTCTTGAACCTGTCAACATGCAACCTAGTCTCTCAGGATTAAATCTTCAACATCTCATCATTAATAGGTTTGTCATGCAAAACATTAAATCTAGTAACAATAAACTTTTCGTCTGCAAAGTCTCGAAACAATTCTGTCTTCAGATATTTCTTTTGTATTTCAAAAGCAATTTTTGTCATATTTATGCCAATGATAACAGAGTCTTATTGAATGGAACAACGTAAACGCAAAGTTTTCTAGCTGTGTCTATAATTAATTGTACAATCTTGGGGCTTGAGTCCCGAAAGTTTGGGGAAACAAATTGAAGCGTATTGTTGGGTATTTTAATATCTGAATTCATAAAGAGATTAAACAATAAGAAATATATTATGCAGCGTCAAAACATTGATTTGGGTAAAGTTGATAAAATACGAATTTTCTAAAATAATTGAGTTAAAATTAGCTATGGTGGTTTTCTCTGCCAGAGACTGCAGGCAGATGCGGATGCGGCAAGCTGAAGACAGGACATTTAGGGGAGGCCTATGTCCAGCAGTGGACTAATATAGGCTGACGATGATGATGGTGGTGGTGGTTTTACAATCGAATTTTTGATCTAAATTAGTATCAAGTAGATTTCTATTAGACAAGGGCGTAATTGCACTGTTGAATATTATGACATGGCCTGATTTTAAATTAACATATAGGTAAATTAGAGCCATAAACAGTTTTGCAGACGATTTGCATGCACGTGTTACGCGGGTGTAACGTAGATAAAGTTAGAAACAAATTAAGCGTGTGGATAGCATAAGGAATGAGGTAATTAAAATTTGATGAATGGTAGAAATAGGCTTTTATTTCAATGCTTAATTGAATTGATGAATTAGTGAACAAAATTTATAATGTGGCACTGGATAGCACACCTAACTCAAAAACTGTTTAGTACTTATCTATCAGTGTCATTACCTTAGGAGTCTCAAAAAGAGATTTTTTTTCTTAAATAAAATTTTTATTATTTATTTATTTATTTATTTGAATGAATGAATTAGACCCACACTGACTGCCCTACCCGAATCCACTCTACCCGACTATTCCTGATTAATTAACGTTCCGTTTCCAAATGTTTGCTTTCCTCTAAGAGCCGACCCAGCACTTTCATTTATTGAGAAAAATAAAACCTACGGTATTTTGTTTCCATGAAAAGAGACGTCGCGTGAAACGGCCAATGAAACAGTTTATTCATTTCGAGGAAAATATCTCGTAAAAGGATACTAAAATATTGTTTGTCAATCTCAATAAGTTGAATGGGTTTCTTTTATTCATTCTTTTAAGTGTACCTAACTAAGCCTTTGAAGTGTTTTTATTTGAAAGGGGCTCGTGTTGATCGAAAGATCAAAAAGGACTAGTTTTGTAGACTACGTGTGTTAGGTAGGTAAATAATGTATGTACTATATGTATTAACTAAGATAGTTGCACTTTTTCATTTCTATGGTGCAAGAACTTACATGAGAAAGGTACATGTAATAAATTGTGTGTTCAATTATGTATAGACCTACGAATAAATAATAAGTCGTAGATACAATGGATAAACACAATAAGTGTTCGTTCACTTTAATACATGCAGAATCTACACTATGTAGAGCCCACATTATGCACCTTACGTATTGTACCTACCAGTCACATCATGCTATCGCAGCGAGGTAAATATTGAGGTAGACAAATGGACAAATGGACCGACAGACAGCACACGTATTGAAATAGGCTCTTCGATCCTCTCTGAATTAGAGTTCACAAAGGAATCGTTTTTTTATGAGTGATGGAATAGTAGGCACTCTACGGGTTGCGAAACGTATTTTTCGACGCATTCAAAAGGGTAAAGCATATTTGTTTCATTCACGTAGCAATAAAATAATTGTTACTAAATAAACTTAATAAATAAGCATACAGAATAACTAGAAATAAAATTAATGTCTATCGTGATCTTGTTTTCATTCGGAAGCTTCGAAATTACGTTTTAAATAAAAATAGTAATTACTCTACTTAGCAATATTTTTGAGTAAAATGCTTTGAAAATTAAGAAAACAGAAAAATTAAGAACATTCAACACATTTATAGATTGCGATATTGATGATCGCAATTATATCGCAATGATAGTTCTAGATCTGGATTAACATTTTAACCTACTTTTTATATCGGAAAAACGCGTGCGAAGCCGCCGGCAGAAGACAGTACAATAATAATTGGTAGCCTTTATATTTTTGGTTGGTCTACTATTTGTCATTGGTTTTCAGCTACACGAATTATAGGAAAAGTCCTTGCAACTTTTAAAGTTATTTCGTGGCGATAATAATGTATCGAGGTTAAAAGTCTGTGGATGTCCTTAGACTTAGTCCTTAGACAAGCTCTGCTTACTTTAGGGCTGTGTGAAAAATTCCAGCATCATTTCGTTATTTATGTAAATCGTGTCTTAAAGTCGCCGCTCTACTAAAGCACTGCTTTAAGAAAATAAATGTAAAAACTATCTGTACAGAGAGCGGTTACAGCCGATAGCGCTGAACGGCCAGACCCCTGGAGATTTCATCGATCTGCTGCGGCATTTGGCCTTGATTTTTGAAGCACTGATTAAATAAAGCTATAGCACTTACTTGAAAAATAAAATATCAACGTATTTTAAATATCACATTTATATTATTAATGCGAAAGAATGGATGGAGGGATGTTTGTTACCTCTTCACACCAAAACTACGGAACAGACAGATCGTGCTAAAATTTTGCATACAGTTAGTTTTAAACCTGTAATAAAACATGAGCTAATTTATATCCCACTAGCTTCTGCCCGCGGCTTCGCACGCGTTGTTTCTATGGAAACGTTTTGAGGTTATTTCTATCCCATGGGAACTGATTTATGGGATATAAAGTCGCCTATGTTTGATTCCAGGGTTAGACTTACCTGTGTGCAGAATTTCAGCCTGATCCGTTCAGTAGTTTAGGCGTGAAGAGGTAACAAACATCCATCCATCCCTCTAATAACCTTTAGGCGTGCGAAGCCGCGGGAAGAAACTAGTACCTATATCTATAAGCTCTGGTTAGGTAGGTGCTTAATTCAAGCCAATCCATAATATATCTACAAATAGAAATATTTCATAAAGCTATATAATATATATAGGAATATATATATAGGAATATTATTCCAAATAATCTTTGCATCTAAATCATTTTAGTCTACAAAAACGATGAAAAAATGTTTCATCGTTTTTGTTGACTAAAATGCTTACATAATTTTGACTTGAGTAAACGGAAGTCAAGATCGGTGGTGAACCTGCCCGTTCAATGACTTTGCAGACAGAAATAAACCGAGATACAAAAAAAATGTTTTCAAACAAACACAATAATTAAATTATCTACCCAAAGGGTTCAAACGAAAGTTATCTTTTAAGAGTCATGCGAATAAAAGCAAAGTATCCATTCATATGAAATCGTATTGACCCTTAAATCAAAACACTTTATTTTATTTTTACCTCTTCTCACTTCACGTTAACGTCTAACATTGGGGCGAATGGGACATAAAACATTTATGTCACATCTTTTTTAAAATATGGTCAATAAAACTGGGTTCAGAACTATTCTGATCAAGGCTACTCAATATCATTTAGTGTATTTGAATCAACTCTGGCTGATTCATACTAGGCTAAGGTCATTTAATAATTTGCAAAGCACTTTGTCTACTGTTTTCTTGCAAAAAATAAATCACATTGAAATAATGAAGTAGACAAGCTTATTACTGAAACAATTGACGACTTCTATGTAACGGTAATGAAGTAGACAAGCTTATTACTGAAACAATTGACGACTTCTATGTAACAGGTGTCTCAATAAGAGTGCACGATTTAAATTTGGCGACATTTTTTTTCTTTGCAGGTTGGAGCTCTGAAATTTGGCAGCTGGAATAACCGATTGTTCCGATTATTAAAAATGGAGCGCTACACAACTGAACAACGCGTTATCATTGTGAAAACCCATTTAAATGAGATAAGATATAAAATTTTTGATTGGTCAGTGGTCTACTTGGTGGCGTAGTTTGCGCATTCCCGTACAAAGAGGAAAGTTGCGGGTTCAAGTCCCGACAGGAGAACGAGCATGGACTTCGGTAAGTACCGATAAGCACCGATTTTGTCGATTTGGTCGAAACTCAACATGAACAATAAGCACCGATTTTGTCGATTTGGTCGAAATTCAACACGAACAACACCTCTTACCGAATTTTAACGACACCGTAAACAAAATCGGTGCTTATCGATCCTTACCGAAGCCCGTGCTCGTTCTCCTGTCGGGACTTGAACCCGCGACTTTCCTCTCTATAGGGGAATGCGCAAACTACGCCACTAAGTCGACCACTGACCTATCGAAAATTTTATATCTTATCTTATTTAAATGGGTTTTCACAATGATAACGCGTTGTTCAGTTGTGTAGCGATCCATTTTTAATAATCGGAACAATCGTTAATTCCAGCTGTCAAATTTCAGAGCTCCAACCTGCAACGAAAAAAAATGGCGTCAAATTTAAATCGTGCACTCTTATTGAGACACCCTATAGATATAAAAACCAAATAACATAAATTATTCTCATGATTATTTCATAAAGTTTACTTGTCGAAGGTCGTTATAAATCAAACTATATAAAATAGAAATCTTATTGAGTAGGTAACTAGTAGGTAAAAATATGTTATACATTAAACAAAGCCATACCCGATCCAAACTAGCGCCACCACCTATTTTATCTTATACTGTAATGTTATAAACAAAGAAATTAGTTTGTGGTAATGTGTAGTTTGTTATAACTATCATAAGCTTATTTTTAATGCCTCAGTAAAAGTCTTATTTTGTATAGTGTAGGTAGAAATGCGAAATTGCTCTTTTTGTTCACCATCGTGGCCATAATAATAAGATAAAATAGGTGGTGGCGCTGATTTTGGTCGGGTATGCACCTTAAAACTAATTCCGCATTAACCAGTATCATGAAGCGAGTCCCGCGTTCTGACATTCGGGCATTAGATGTGAATCTCATTATTATGTCACATTACACATATACAGTGTGATGTGGCATAAAATGAAATTCAGGATGATGAACATTGTTTATACTATTCATGACACGCGCGTTCCACGTGAGGTTTTGTTGCTATTTATAGATAAGCTTTCAGGCGTTCTAATGTAATTGTATACATTTTATTACATGTATGTTTTTATTCTCATTCCCGCTTCAATGAAAATACTTACCTGTGTGCCAAGTGAACCTTTAATGAACATAATTGGAATAGAATAGAATAGAATTATTTATTCAGGTAAGAACAAACATTACATTTACATAGAAGTGCCTTAAAGCCGATGTTAGGTTTAACTAGACACAGAGTTCTCACCTGGTTCAATAAGAGGTATTAATAGGTAGGTACGTATTTTAATCGAAATACTTAGATTACAATCTTTCAAGCTACCTATTTTTAGAGTAATTAGGTATCTACAACAAAAACTAAGACAATCCGATAAATATCGGGTGCATGTTGAGGAACTTAACTAATAATGAATACGCTACTTTCAATAATCAACCACTAGCTTCTGTCCGCAGCTTCACTCGAGTTTTTCCGGGATAAAAATCAGCTTTAAAGTTATTCCCGGTCTAAAAAAACATGTTTTCCCATCCGATTGAGACAATCCCTTAGATAAAATATAGTTGAAATGAACAGGGAGATAATTAGTTAGAGGAGGTACGATGTCGATTCAGGCGCTGAATGTCCAATTAATTTCGGAAGACCACCGCCGACCGTCGCGTCGCTTCTGCTGACAGAAAATTGAGCTGAAATCAGAAATTTTCATCACATATTCAAGAACCTTGCTTTAAGGTTTTTGTTATAATAGTCCGTAAGCCCTTGCACTCAGGGTAATATATAAGAAATTAAATAAAATTCAAATTTTTTTGGGCTATTTTTAGGAACCTTACTTTAGTTTGGCGATTTATGTCGTACTTTAGCGGTAATTCGACAGATTCTAAACGCGTCAAATACTTGAAGATCGATTTGATGGAGATACACACACAGTGATATACAGCAATGAAGTACTCGTAGTTCAGTGAAGTAGAAGATCGTCAATTACAGTTCAAGGAATACAATTATACTAAGGATTATCACACTAATATTATAAATGCGAAAGTTTGGATGGATAGATGGATGGATGGATGGATGTTTGTTACCTCTTCACGCCAAAACTACTAAACGGATCAGGCTGAAATTGAAATTTGCATACAGGTAAGTCTAACCCTGGTATCAAACATAACCTACTTTTTATCCCGTAAATCAGTTCCCATGGGATAGAAATAACCTCAAAACGTTTCCATAGAAACAACGAGTTCAAAGCCGCGGGCAGAAGCTAGTTAATAATATTTGCTTAATGAAGGTATTCAATTGGATCTTGGACGTTTCAGTTGGATTTCAGTGGCCCTTTTTTATGGTTAGATATTGATGAACTACTTTAGACTTTCATTAAAGAGTTCTCGCGTTTATTTTATCAATTACTGAATAAACAATAAAACACCCATTCTTAAACAATCACATTTGCTCACTGACACGATTACCTACATTCAAAGCTGTAGCTAAAATAACAAAAGCACAAACGAAATACAATTGATACGGCATTTTTTTAAGGTCGGTCACTCATTCTAACCAAGCTTTGTATTGCGAATCACAATACAAAATGGCGTAATAATTTAAAATAACAGAGTAAATTGAATCTCTTTGTCGAATGAAACAACCGAAAGCTGAAGCTGAAGAGGGACTCAGAATAAACATGACTTGAAATTGTCGAGGCCTACAAAAGGTTCATGCGCGAAAAGTGTAGGTAAAGATGTAGGTTTATTACGGGATATTGATGACAACTAGCATCTATTTGCGTTTGCAGATCCACCTGACATGGTCGATGAACATTGCCCACCCAGCATGAACTGTTAGTATGATTTTGTAAACTTAAATTCGTACCTACTGATATTATAGAAGCTAGTTAAATTTTACAGGAAAACTAGAGTAACTCTTTAAAAATGTTTGGTACGTTTATTGTCTCATTATTATCGTAGGTACGCTCTCTTCGTGGTCTCTTCGTTCGTAGTCTTACTTGCACTTGACGGGTCTTGTTTGTGTAGGTAATATATAGTGAATTAAGCTGGATATTCCTCACAAGCTTGATTTTAGTTCCAAACTAAGCATAGAGTTTGAATATTAGGAGCCGGAACAAGAAATAGGCTAATAAAATAGGCAATCAGCTGATGTTGAATGGTAATCACTAACCATTGTTGCCTAATTGACTGTGTGTTCAAATCAAATCTCAAAACTCATGCATGAGCTTTGATTTTATTTGGGACCGCTGGTGCGATAGTAGGTACAGAGTAATGTTAAAGTTATAAGATATAGGTAGAACTGCAGTTAATGTATAGATAGGTGATATTTTTCATATTGATTTAATAATCATTTTTATTTGCAACTATAACTTACAAAATTATAAGTCTGGATAAAAAATACGGTTTATAAACATACTAAAATGAAAGCCTTAAAAAATGCAGAGTCACAAAAAACATTCCCTGTTAGTGATACTTTTTACGAGCAAATGTGGACCATCAATTCCAGAGTGGTCTGACAAATTAGTCGTGGAGAGATGGGACAATGCTCTGAAATAGACCTGCGTTCTGATATACTATTTTGGGAGTATTTTTGTTTTGCTCTTCCAATCATAACGAATGAATTGGCTCTGATAACTTTGACTGTAATTAACCAGTTCTGAATTCAGAAATTAAAAGTCAAAAAAAAGTTTTTACTCGTACGCACTACATTACATGCGTCTGGAAAACTCCAGCCAGTGAAGAATGAAATGTTTTTTATATCGTAATCACAAATATCCCTATTAGGAGGCCTTTTCAAAGGGACCTCATACGATAAAATAAGTCAATTGGTAAGCCACAATGCCACTTACAGACACAAGAAAGACATAATACAGAGAAGATTCGAACCCTTCCAACCAATAACATCGTAGCATCACATTAGCCATACTTTATCGGACATCCCGCACCCACTCGATCAATATCTGATTACGTAATAAAAAGTGATATTATTCGCGGAAATACTTCGATATTCTGCTTTGAGGGGCTACCTACTACCTATGTATAACCGGAATATTTATTTGAAATCCCATGGTTGGCTGTGAAGCGGAAACAGTGGCAGGTCATGTGCTTTACTTTAAATTTTTAATAAATTTCTTAAATTTTTGGCAGTAAAGTAGGTTGAGTAGGGTGGCTAGACTTTTTGGAATAAAAGAGAGACAAAATATTTGGACAAGATGATCCAATACCACTTACCAATCCAAGAAGTATAACATGTTGATAAAAAAATTTTTTTTGTTTCAGGCTTACGATGCATCGGCTTCTCAGCATCACACTCATCACCATAGCCGTTGACTACGTGCGCTCCGAAGACAGGGAGCACCAGGGCCCCCAACCCTGCGGGGGCCGCCTTCGGGGTCCCGTCGGGGTCATCCAGACCCCCAACTTCCCCAACGCCTTCCCCGTCCCCATAAAGTGCAAGTGGATCATCGAACACGACAATATAGTGAACGGGACCATATCGATATATTTCACCCAACAGTACACCACCAGTGGGCTGACCTTCACCGAGTACATGTACTATGATGAATCGTACAAGTTGGGGGAGAGACGGGTTCTAACTGTCACAGAGGAGAACATAACGAGGATAAAATGGCTTCAGGTAAGTTTAAGTCATATATTTACATTCCCACATCTTACTTATTCATACGCTGGAAGTTTCAAGGGTGTCGTAATTTAAGATAATGTGGGTAAAATAGGGTGACATAAACAATAAAGCGGCTAACTTTGTATTTGTATAAAATATTGCGGTAAATACCTGCTGTTTGTGTGTGCAAATAGAAATAGAATCCATTAGCAATAATGGATATTGTATTTAATGTCGAGCAGTCGTTATAAACGGGTGTTTTTTATTAGATATGCTGTGAAATTATTGTTTTTTTTGTATTAACCGACAACTCTCCAACCGCATCGCTGATTGAAATTACATAAAAATATTCAAAACCTACTCAACTTATTAAATTAAGGATCTGTTCTTGGTTCTTGGCTATTCTGTTAACATAGCAATCGCAACGAGAAAAGACCTAAATATTGGCCACGCCGACGATATCGTCCTATCGGACGATATCGTCTGCGTGGCCAAAGGCGAAGGATGAGACTGGCCCAGCAAAAATCGAGCTGGCGTGCAAAAGACCCAGCATTAGGTCAACGAGCAGAAATAATGATGAAGGTCTAAATAAACAGAACCAAATTTTAGCCATAATAAAATAAATAAAATAAAATAGCCTTTTATTTCTTGCCATTTCCTAATACATGTTTTCTAATTTAAAGATTAATTAATGTCATACTGTTTCAATATTAATTCTTCATTTAATTTAACAATTTAATAAAATAATAATCTATAAGTCAAGTTCATGCAAGAACCCCTCATGAAAGGGTGAAGGCCTCCTCCAGACTACTCCATTTGTCTCTGTCGATAGCTACTGCCATCCAGTCTTTGCTCGTTATTTTTGCGATTTCCTCGTCCCATCTTGTAGTTGGTCTGCCTCTTGCTCTAGTGCCTCCCGGACCAGACCAGGATGTTAATTGTTTCGTCCATCTGTTGTCTTTGATTCTGGCAACGTGTCCCGCCCACCGCCATTTAAGCTTCATTGAGTATGTTACAGCGTCAGTTACTTTAGTAGTCTTTCTTATGGTGGTGTGTGGAATTTTTTTGTATTTTTCTGATATTCGTGATACTTCTTTCCATACTTCGTTGACATGACCTTATTTTGTTTTTTACTGTCCTGGTATGATTCCACGTCTGACATCCGTAGGTGATAGATGGGAGTAAGCATGTATCTAAAACTTTGCTTTTTATTTTCATAGGCATTGAACTCTTTAAGATCTCTTTTAAGCTCCAGAATTTCCTCCAAGCTCCGGCTATTCTTCTATCCACTTCAAGTTCGTTGCTTAGTTTTGAAAAAGATATTTGTTTGCCTAGATATATGTATTCGTTTACATACTCCATTGGGACTCCGTCTAGTATTATTGGAAGCTGGTGATGGTTGGTCATGACTTTTGTTTCGTGTAGGTTTATTTCTAATCCTACTGCTTGGCTCGCTGATTGCAGAGAGGTAAACATTGATTCTATTTCTTTTGAACTTTCTGAAAAAAGAGCTATATCATCAGCAAAACGTAGATGACTGATATATTTTCCGTTTATATTTAGGCCACTTTTGTCCCAGTTCAGCTTTCTGATTACAGATTCCAGCACGGATATAAAAATCTTTGGTGATATTGGGTCACCCTGTCTTACTCCTCTTCTAATGGGTATTGGTTGACCAGATGTCTCCAACTTTACACGGCTCTGGCAGTGGCTGTAAATGTATTTCAGGATGTTTATATATTTTATCTCAACGCCTTGAGACTGTAGGGCTTTCCATATCGCTGGGTGAAGAATAGTGTCAAATGCTTTTTGATAATCTACAAAGATGATATACAGTGGTCTCTGGAACTCCCGGTACTTCTGTATGATGAGTTCTATTGAATGAATATGGTCTATTGTGGAATATCCCCTTCTAAAGCCTGCTTGTTCGACTGGTTGGTGTTTTTCTATGCTTTCATTTATTCTTTTTTCTACAAGTGATGCGAATAGCTTATAAAGTGATGGAAGTAAGCTTATTGGCCGATAGTTACTTATGTTTTTTGGGTCACCTTTTTTGTACAACAGAATCATTTCAGATTCCGACCATTGTTTTGGAGTAGTACCGGTAGTCAAGATCATATTGAATAGGTGTTTCAGTGGTTTAGCGAGGTGTATTTTGACTGCTTTTATTGCCTCATTTGTTATTTGGTCTGGTCCTGGACATTTCTCGTATTTGAGTTTCTTTATTCCTGTGAGGATTTCCTCTTCGTTAAACATGATTATATTATCTGCATTTCCTTTTTCTTCATTGTCATACGTACTTTGGTTGTATGTATCTGATATGCTGTACAGGTCTTTGTAGAAGTTAGTTGCAATATTGATAATATCTGATCTATTGTTTGAGTCTTGTTCTCCTTCTTTTAGGCCTTCGATCCACAGTTTGTGAGTGTTTAGTTCTTTATAAGCTCTTTTTAGACTTCTATTAGTATTCATATGTTTTTCAATAGTATATGATCTATATTTATTGTAGTCCCTTCTTACGCAGTTACTTATCAGTTTATATAAGGCTTTCAATTCATTTTTTAACATGCGTGATTTAGGCTTTATTTGATGTAATTCTCTTCTACGTTGGATCAGTTTTCTCGTGTGGTCTGTTAAAACAAGGTTCTTTTTGCTTGATTTTTGTGTGTAAGCTGCTTTTAGGCTCAATTTAATGGAGTTTAAAATTTTTTCATATTGGTCTTGTACTGTATCTGCTTGGCATTGTACAAGCTCAGTCATGAAACTACCCATGGATTCATTGTATTCAGTAATTTCTTGTTCAGTTTTTAGAGTGCTATTCATATTCTTATTTTGTGTATACTGTGATCTACTTTTCTTATAGCCTTTTAATTTGATTGTTACTCTTAAAAGTCTGTGGTCGGTAGGGAAATGTATGTTTATAACCTGTATGTTTAGAACACTTTTGTCTAAGTTTGTTAAGATATAGTCCAATTCATTTCTGGTCACCCCATCAGGAGATCTCCAGGTCCACCTTTGGTTATTTGGTTTTTTGAAGAAGGTATTTATTATGCTCAGCTTATTTTCATTTGCAAAGTTTATGAGCCTTTCGCCTCTTGAATTTCTTGTACCATAACCATATTTTCTCATTAATAAGTGTTCTTCCGGTTTAGGTTGCCCTACTTTGGCATTGTAGTCTCCCATCACAATTACATATTTTTCGGAGGATTGCAATGCTTTGTTTATAGTGTTGTAGAAAGATTCAATTTCATCCTCACTCGCGGCCTCTGTCGGAGCATAGACTTGTATGATGTCAATTTTATATCCATATACTTCAAGTTTCAGCAGAGCCACTCTCTCTGACAGGCCAGTGAAACTTATGATGTTATTTTTAAGTTGTTTTTTCACAATGAAGCCGACCCCATAGAGTCCTTTTGTTTGTCCAGTGTAACAGAAGATGAACTCATCACGCTCCTGTATAGAGGTACCAAGTCGTCTTACCTCCGACAACCCAATGAGGTCATACTCTGTATTTTCCAATGAGTCCATTAACTCCAATAGACGTTGTTCAGTTGATAGTGTTCTTACATTAAAAGTTGCTACATATAACAGACCTTTGTTTGATTTTTGTGTCGAATATTTATCTGGAGGGTTGCAGTCTACTTCTCCCTTGGTGACCAACCGAGTTGGGAGAAGGGGAGGGGCATGTGTTGGTTGCTATATATTGTCAAGATTGTTTTGACGGGTTGAAGATTCTTCTTCCCGGGATTGTCTGTCATGGTCATTATCTCTGTAGGTTGTAAAAAAGTTGGCAATATTTGCTTTACTTCTTTTTTTTGGTTGTTCGGATTTTTTTTGTGTAGTTTGTGTTTTGTGCGTTTTTGGAGGTGATGATACTGGAGATGGTGGTAAGGTTCTTTTTGGTTGCCGTTTAGAATTCCGTTTTTCTAGTATAATGATCTTGTCATACCGAAGGACGGCTTCCTTTCCTTGTTGTCTAAGTTCTTGTACTTGTGACTGTAGTATTTTGCGTGTTTCTCGAATTTTTTGTGGGAAGTCCTCTTTTATGTAGAACGAGGAGCTTGCCAAGCACTTCTTACTTCTCAAGATTTCAATTTTTAGTCCCAAAGTTGAAAGGGTGACTAGGACTGGTCTTGGCTTCTCACCTTTTCTTCCAACACGTCTCATTGCCTCAAAATCGTATCTCTCGCAAGGTATTCTCATGGTTGTTGATATCATGCTTATTAACTTCGATTGCAACTGTAGGTAGTTGTTTTCGTCTTCAGGTATTCCAAAGAAAAGTAAATTTCTCTTTGTCGTTTCTCTTTCCAAGTAGTCAATTTGTTTTTCTTGTTTTTCCAGTTTATCACTCAAGTTTTTATATTTTCCTCTATTTCGATGAATTTATCGTTTATATTTTTGTTTATGTCATTAGTTATATTTAATTGGACAGTCTTTAATTCTTCTTTTTGTAATTTTATTTCGTTTTGGATTGTTTCCAACATTTTCATCAAACTAACATCCATTTTGCTCGTTGTTGTTTTCGTTCGGTAAGGGCTATTTCAGAACCAACGTTCAGTGCAGGCTATTTCGCCGGTGTTGTAGTAGGGCGTTTCGGATAGGCTGAATGTGTGCGGTAGCCTTAAATTATTTGTCTGTGGAAAGATTTATACTCTGTCTTTGGTAACCGCGGAACGCAATCCTTGCTTGGTAATATTATGACGTCACGACAAGCAATGACCATGCGCTTTCGCACATACCGTTTAGGTAATAAAATCTAGGCAGGATATTGGAGAACCCTTGCGCACACGCATCCCTTAGCTTTACACAAATGCCATTGATTCACTGTGGTTTCACTGTAGTTTCGTTTGCCGTTGATGCTTTGTTAGTCTCTTGTAGCCCGTTTCGATCGCGGGGCTTTGTGGATGTTGTATTTTCGTATATTTCACTGTTTTAGACTTTGTCCTTCTGGTTTATTATTTCTATTCACTGGTTGCACTTTTATTTCGCGAATGTAATAGCTTTTCTTGCCACTTATAGCTTAATATTAATTAATACGAATTTATAATTACGGAGCAAAACAAAGATAACGTTGACAGCGCGACGGCAGCGCCCTCTCCCAAATTTTAGCCATAGTGTTGGCTAAATCTTGAACGTTTGTACATTTAGCCATTAAACTTTTTACCCAACATAACATTTTACCGCAGTAAAAGTCTGTTAGGTCTCAGTTTTTTTATTTTCATTTCCGCTCGTTTATTAGAGTTAGATGGTTTCGCAGTAGTTGGTTTTGCGGTTTTATTTTTGCTTTTCAACAGCATTGTTCACTTTGAATATAGTGTTATATTTACTTTCTGTTTTAAATGTTATATATATAACGGAGTAGGTACTTTATCTGCCTCACTTGTGGGCATAATTGGGTAATGTCAGTTGAAAATAGGGCTTGAAAGACAGACACAAGGCTAGGGTCTCAGACTACACGAATCGCGAGACCGTTTCTATATGTTTGCTATGACTTTCTAGTACTTTCAGCTACGATGATTGAACCAGAATTTTACTTAGTTGATTCTTCCAGTTTTCTTCTCTGTCCTCTCATAGATTTGGTCTAACGTCAAACCATAGATGCTGGTGATCCGCATAGATAATAGGCGCCTTGCAAGACAAGCAAGAAGCAAGCAATCATCTTTCACACAGGTAAATAATGCTTTCAATGTATAAATATCACGTACAGTGGAAAAATCTTATAAACTTCGTATCGAACGACGGAATAATTTATTTAGAAGCAGAATTCGTTCAATGTTAGTACTCACACATATAAATAAATACTACAAAATAATACCGACGAAAATTAAAGACAAAGAAACAAAAGCAACTCGCTAATATTTACTGCTGGAAACGGAAGTGGAAAATAAAGCAGCGAAATAATTGTAGTTGCAGGCGGTTGTACTCGTGTTCGGGCTCTTGCATACGACGCGATGCTCTTATTTTATTGCTGTAATAATTATTGTTAATTAATAACAAAATATTTAAGCTAAATATTTTTAGGCTCTTACATACGGGGCGGCGCGGCTACGGCCATCTCAAATAAATCCAGCGGTGCGGTTGCTCATGTCTTTAATTTTACCTAATCACGAAGAGGTGATTTCTCTTCAAACACGAGTACACGTACGTTAAATAATTTCATTATGTTTCCTCGTGGCTCTGAAGCAAAATAACATTCGTGTTATTTTGATGTAGTCGGATTTTGTGTGCGAACTTTTCTCTCGGTAAAAATGCATAGCAAAATTACTGTGTTAATCTAAAATAATGAGATAAATTCACCCGAGGTGTGATTATCAGCACTGACCGAGATGTAATCATCAGACGAACCACGCACCCATAAAGCCGCTTGCCTACTAAGCCGGTGGATGTAAGCCGACGCATGTCTACTTGCACACTAAGCCGGAATACCGCGAAAATTCGGTTTGGATACAAATGCATTCGGATATACAGAATACGTGCAGCCTCTAGTTACGTATTCCGTGTAAGGCCATTGAAAAACACTGACGCGTAAAACGTTCGGTTGGAGCTTGAATCAAATATTTACCACTGGCAATGCCGCGTTACAGGGTGGGGTTGAAAAGCTGGGTTATTATTGATACTGACCCTGATAAAAGCTAGCTCTATTTATTATTGGGGGTATCTACTGAAGATTTTCCCTACTCTGGGCCAATCCATCTTACCTTAAAAAATGCCACGATTACTATTCAAACAAGACAGCTCTCTCTTTGTGGTAGAAAGAAACTTGGAATATTAGTTTAACTTTGATAGCTTGTATTATAGTTTGTATGTATACATAGGTATATCGCACGCTCTACTTCTACTAATTCTGTGCGATGTGTATTTTTCATTGTTGCTTAGACACTACTTGGCTATGCTCCGTCCACTCTACATTTTATGCTACTCTGCTCTCCGGTGGTTATATGAGCTCCCTGCCGACAGTTTGCGTCTAGGCGACAGCACGAAATTTAATACAACTTAGACACAACCATCTCCTTAGACCAACCGGCATCTTATTTTGTCCCGTAGGACAGAATAATGTGTCAATAATCCATTAAGTACAACTCTTTGCATCACTATTTCTAATGTTAGTTTAAACCAGCTGTCGTATCTCAGCTGGGCGTCAAGGTGTATACATACGTGATGACAGTATGCCATTCGGGATAATGACCGCGCGACAATTGGGTGCAATCTGGAAACGCTTAGTTTATTGGATGGACATTTTGGCTGAAAGGCTTTGAATGGAACACATTCGACGAATTGATAAAATGAATATTTTTTGTGATCCGTTTAATCCTTCACTTATGGAAGCGAGATTTTTTACTTTTCACTTCTACTAGTTTAAAACATTTTTATTAGTAATGGAGTCATGGCATTTTATATTTGTGATTATTAATGGAGAAATCTCTTTAGAAATCTGATACTTTAGAAATTATTTTGTTCAGAAAATAGTTCTTGATAACCATATTACATATTTGTTTATCATTAATTACATATTTGTTCAGTAAAGTTTCGATAAACCTGTTCAAAAAATAATTTCTATGTCATAGTTTCAATAGACTTCATCACTATAGTCCTACACTGTCTTGCTGCCTCCACTCCGCTCCCTAAAAACAGTTGGTTCTTTTAAGGCACAACTAAAAAAGGAACTTTTAGGTAGGCAAAAATCGTGAAAACCCCAAAAAACCATCACCATCGCTACTTACCAATTCACTAACACTCTTCACTTTCAACCTCTCAATCCTTCTTCTGTCCTCTAGGTCTAGAATTCCCACTGGTCATCTTCCACTCCTATTACGAACTGGTACCACTCAACTCACTTGTTTTGGTCTTGACGTGCGAGTTGTGGTTTTAACTTGACGAGATCTTTCTTATAAATGCTTTTGAAACGTTAAAATACTTTGTTTTTGCCACGTAAACAAAACTTTTGGCTACGTATATATAAAATGCACATAACCTCTCTTTTTCTTCTGACGTTGACATAAGGTTTTCGGTTGGCGTTGGCACTGACATTATGAGTTGGCTAAAATCTCATAATAATCATTTATTTAGAGCAATACCACTCGTCTCGGCTCCTGGTGTCACACAAAATGGGCCAGTCTGAAAACCAGCGCTGTTTTGTACCTATCCTGATGCAGAACAGCATTAAGCTGAGACTGACCCTTTTGGGCTCACCACGGCAGCGCAGAAACGCATAGGCATGTAGCCCCCGCCCTGGGTGGGCGGTGACTACCTGCCCTGCCCTCATTGTTACTATGGCGAGTGTAGTACCTATTAGTGGGTGGGTGCCTATTTTAAATTGTTGCTAAGCTTTTACTATAATTCATAAAAATAATATTCATGTGTCATCAATTTTATAATAATTGTGTACTTACCTACCTGCTTACCTACCTATTTAATAATTATGTGTACCTACCTTAAATACTCTTATGTAACTATTCTTTTGTTACTTTTCCTGTGCTGTTTGTGTGTGTACCCAATTAAAAATCTATCTATCTATCTATCTATCTACATTCCATTCGATTTTTCTGAGGTCCCTGAGACCGCGGCCGACGCGCGACGTGACGGGAATCATAATCAGCTTTTCATAATAATTCATTGATTTACAGCTCTATTGTTGGGGACTCTAGATATGCCATTCTTTTTTGGGACTGTGTACATACATTTCGATGGAAAACCGAAGGAAAGTTGTGTAATAAGTCCAACCATGATACAAGGTAAGTATGGACAATATTGTCCGTCAGCCTCAGCAAATACAAGAAAGACAGATAGAGGATTCTTTAAAAATCACGTCAATACAAATCCTTAAAAAAACTTTGAGGAGTTAATAAGAATCATATGAAATATCCTCTCTTACGCTCAGAGCACAATATTACGACGGACATAACTCATAGATGCTTTCCTCACACCGTTTCAGTGACTTATCGATAAAATAGTTAATCCAGCAGGTATACAGAATATGAGAACCGTACTATCGTTTGGTTCACATATTATTCTCAGAAATACATTTTTAAATTGCGAACAAACATACTAAAGATAGTACCGACAAGCCGCTCTAAATCCGAATTTCAAAATGCAATACCAATCTGAATATAAACTTCACTACAAACAGCCAATAAGAAATCAAGCTTCGAATCGTGTTTGAAGATATCCTTGGAATACCAATTCAATGAGTAGGCTACTTTAGTTCCGGCAGTCAGGAGATAGTCCTTAAAATTTTAAATAGGTATCACGGCTTGGTACCACGGCAGAAGTAAGCAAGTACTCGTAAATAACATGGATATATAGGATTAGTAATTCACTGACACTGCCCGAACTGCAGATTCTGACCATTATTAATTAATTATTATTATTTTAATAAGGTTCGTTTCACATTTTTTTGTTACTGTAATGCGATTCCCAAGTCTTTATCTAACCAATTTTATCAATAACGTAGCTGTGATGGCGTTCATGGCTGTTTTGTATTTATGTACCGTGTGTTTAGTACCGCATCGTAAAAGCAAAGGTTGCCATGTAAGAGTTTACTACTGAGACTTCTAGAAACTTCGCAAAAGAGTACAGAAAGCTCAAAAGAATTAACTCGAAATCGGACTTTGATTTGTGTTGTTAATTTTAAGTAAAGCGTAATTAAAAATTGTTATCTTATCAATCTATGTTTTCGTCAACGCAGTTTGAAAATTGAAAATGATTTGCGAAAATACGTAATGGAATTTCTAAGGGTAATTTCGATAACTACTTTTAGAACAAATACCATGTTCGAGTGTACCATGTTCTTAAGGAAATAATTTAAAGATTTTTGTGTGGAGAGTGGCCCCAACATTTGTTTTTTTTAATCGCCGCGTATGATAAATATTATAAATCTATATAGGATTCTAAACAAAAAAAAATGTTTTACAAAATAATGTCCTAAAGCGTCAGGTTTCTGAGGTATTGATAAAAAATATGAGTAATGTGGAGAAAATATAAAGTTATTTCCTCTTTGAATATCTCGAGCCCTGACGCTTTGGGATTTTTTTAAAGTATTTTATTTGTTTTTGTGTCTTCAATTGAAAGTGTGTAATGATTTTGAAAAAAAAGTTTGACCAATGTTAGGGCCAAAAAACTACTCTTTCAAATATCAGGCGTAGGGCGTAGGGTATTCGGAAAGTTTATTTTATAAAAGTTTTGGAAACAAACTACATTCTAACATTGTTTAAACACTGAATGTTGAGAAACCACTTCAAATGAAAATTTCAAACGTGTTGGAGATACTAAAGCTTTGTATGCCTCAAGGTAAGGTAAGTTATAAAATATTTGTAATGTAGGTAAGATAGGTATTAATTCTACTATGTTTGCTGGTTTTTCGACATAAAGTAGACAATCTAGAGTCAACTAAACAAATAATAAATATTCTCTGATTTTAGTTGTCGATAAGTAAGACCTATTTTAGGTTTTTCCAAGTACCTACTCACCAAAACTTTTATTACTAGCGATGCAAAAGGTGTATAGTAATTGTAACATTCCGAGTTCCATAGACGAACTCTCAACGTTCAACTTTTATTAAAGAGCTAAAAAACAAACGGGAACTTCGGAAAGGCGATATTATAAACAGTTTGCTGGACTATGCATTGCTGATTATCCTGTTCAATGGATAGTAGCAGCCATATTAGTATATTAGTAAGATTTAAGGTAGGTACTTGCTATGTAATATTAGATAGAAACTTTATGGTATAATATCCACCCGATAAGTAGTCGAAACCGTCAATTTCAAGTGTCGTAGCTATTAGATACAACATCCATACACAAAATCAAATCATTCGCATCAATTCTCATTTTGGCCATGTGGTTCATGGCTTCACAAAGATGATATTGGCCGTTACATTTTTTCCTGCCTGGAATGGCCGTGACAGGGGCCGACCTCCGTCAGTTGACCGCTATTACGGTACAGGGACTACGCAATTAGAACATGCTGGAATAAATGCTGTGGATCTTTTTGTTGATGAGTCGGCAAGTAAGATACCTATTTTACAAACTTTTAGAGACCTTTTCTACATTTGTTTTTTTTTTGCAACCAGACAAACTGAGAATAATGGACTAAACATTTGTTTTTGTACTTAAATGTCATCTAGAGAGAATAGCTAAACAAAAGAATTTGTCTTTCATTTTCACGGTTTTTTCTTTTATTTTTGGCCCTGCATCATGATAGTCAAGGTTTCTCGGTTTTATATTCACTATTTCCTGCTGTCATGTTGACTGCCTGTCACATGTCAGTTGTAAATAATAAATAAAAATAAAATAAAAAGCCTTTTATTTCATGCACACAATGCTTATAGAGTTACTATAAAAAATATAGAAAAGAAAAAAACTTTAAAAATAGGAAGTTACTTAGTAGGTAAAGCTTATACTAGATAATTACAGTTTTTCCTGATATTTAATTTTGCAAGAACCCCTTGCAGGTGAAGGCCTCCTCCAAAGCCGTCCATTTTTCCCTATTTTGGGCTACCTACTTGAAGCCAGTGCGGCCCCGCCGTCTTCTTTATATCGTCGTCCCATCGTGTGTATGGTCTTCCAGGGCAGCGGCGACCTCTTGGACCTTCCCACTGTGTCACTGCCCTAGTCCATCTCCCGTCTTGCAGACGGGCAACATGCCCCGCCCACTTCCATTTTAGTTTGTATGCGTATGTCAGTGCGTCTGTACTTTTAGTGATAGATCTAATTTTGTTATTGCGATTTTTTTGCATTTTCTTAATGTTTAGCATACTGCGTTCTATTCCTCTCTGACATGTTGTAATTTGGTTTCTTGCTTTTGAGGTAAATTGCATTTTTTAGTACAGATTAATATTGGTTATGCACTTAAGATCCAGCCGCCGCCGCCCAAATACGCCGTTTTTTTTACAATTCATAGCAAGCCCTGTTGACAATGCATGTTGTGCTGACTAAACTTTGAGATTTGTCACAATGTCACCTCGCCACTTTTGCTTATGGCTCGACGTTTAAAACACGCAGCAGTAAGAGATAGTGCCTCTATCTGTACCCCAGACGTAATATTGTCTGGGTATTTAAGGGTCAACCCTTTTTGTTCATTTAAAGGCTTTTTAAGAATTAAATCCTTTCCAAAATGTAGAGCGTTTCAGTTTGGTTAATTTTCGTAAAAGGATTGAAGGTCAGGGATAATTAAAATATATGAAAAGACAGATAACCTTATATGGAAAAAATAAGGGCTTGCACATCACATTTACACATCACATAAACAGCCTATACAATCCAATGGACATAGGCCTTCCCTGATAAGCGCCTACCATAATTTATATGGCTGAAAAATAATTTGTCTTATAATAACTGTTATGGTTTGTCGAATATAATAAACGTTTGTGGTAAACCCCACAGCTCCAATATGTACCTACCTATTAATTTTTTCGCTTCACAGAGATGAAAACTTGCTATGGTAACGAGTGTCCCTCGAAAATCAATTCAAACACGGTTTTAAAAGTTTGGCCGTTATCGAGGTAACAAACAAAACATGTAAGTAGAACATTATCTAATATTTTGATGTTATTAGTTATGGGTTATTGAGGTTCAAAGTCCTGCATTATCTTTACTGTGGCGCTTTTGTGGACCAAATTCCTCTAACCCCATGCCCTGACCTGATTTTGATGGGTCGGAATACAATAGGCCCTTTGAAGTATATCTGTCATAATAACTTGATTATCATGGAGTGAATTATAGTCGAGAACCGCATGGTTTAATAGGAATTCGCTTGAATTCCAATTAAACCATTAAGTTCTCGTATTCCTGATATCAATACGACTAAATATAATTTGGGAATTATGGTTTCCACTGATATCTAAGAAAATACTTTTTATGTCTACTATAGCTTTCTTTAGGGTTGATTCCACGTTCGTCAAATTAGTAGAATTTGACGAGTTTGGCTTGTTTCTTTTTTTATTAAATTCCTTGTCCGAAAATAATTTGACCATGTAATTTGACAGTCTGCAGTTAGCTCAATTGTTTCAATTGAAAATACCAGTTATTATGTATTTCTATTATTTGATTTTAATTTTCTTTATTATTTGATTCGACAAATTTACACATTTTTTATATCCACCGGGGGCGTGCAGCAGCGCTCCTGCAGAACAATTTTACCACTAAAGTGCGATCCCTAACCCGCATGCCTAGCGTGGGGATTATGGGCACTACCCCCCATGAAATAAAAGCCAACAAGGCGCTTATCAGAGGGAGGCTTGCGTCCAGCGGTGGGCCAATACACATGAGGAACACACTTTTTACGGCTACCTATACTTACATAACAATGTCTAGGTAGATATTTATAAATTATTTTTATCACGATATTATCAGACAAAAAGTCCAACTGAGTCTTCAGTCAACCAGTCAAGCACTGCCTTCATACATTTACCAAAAAAAGTTTCAAAATGGTTGGCGTAATAAAACATCTGCTTCCAGATAAGCCTGGCTGATCCTTACCACTCGGGCAGCGCCTAATCTTTATTAATTATGGAATCCGAGGCCACCTTCCTACCCATGGCAGTTGAAACTCGTAATGTAACGTGCAATCACAGATTACGGAAAGCACTTGACTAGAAAAACACAACTTTGACATGGGTATTTTTTTATAACAAAATACAAACCTAAACACAAGGAAAATCTTCTGTTGGCACGTAATATTGTTGTTTCAAAAAATCAAAATCAAAAACTCTTTATTTCCATAAATACAATAAATGTACACTTAGAAAAGGTCAAAACATAAAACTAAACACTGACACGGAAATAAAGTGATATTTTTTATTTCTGTCGCTTCAGTATGTAGTCTAAAGTAAAGAAGCGACGAAGAAACCTTTAGCCTGTTAGTTGTTATTTTTCGAGTTGGAGCAAAACCCGTCCCAAGCTTTTTTATCCTCCAGATAATCTGATATTTTATAGTAAGCCTTTTTGCACAGCAAGGTTTTAACAATTTGTTTTAATTTACTGATAATTTTTGCAATAGTAAGCTTTTTTGCACAGCAAGGTTTTGACAATTTGTTTTAATTTACTGATAATTTTTGCAACTCACTAATTATATTATATTCAAACTAAATACGATTATAATGTTTTATGACCAATTTGACACTTTACTCTTTACTGCATACCTCATACGATAATTATTACCAAGGTTTTCAAAAAACGGAAATCTAATTCTCGACATCAGAACCATTTAGTCAGATATCCATTTTTGAGACTTTTCAGGAGAACGAAATTAAACTTTTAAAACAATGTTTTGTTCAATGATTTTAAACATTTTCGAGTACAAAGCTACAAGTATATAAACTCATATATTTTGAGTTCGAGGATAGAAATATTCAACCCTATTTCTCTAATAGACCCTGAGAAATTGTAGATTTTCTGTCTGAGGGTAGGCACATCAGACTATTTTTTACGGTCATGTGTAATCAAATGATCACATATTAACAACATACCCTATGCCTCTCAAAAAACTTACACCCATTGATTTCTTATGTCGTAATCAGACCGCTTGGTTCAGAACATCTGCAACTGACCATAAAATATTGACGGTCTGATGTGCACATCCGACTTAATGGCTCTTAAATGAATGTGAGATGTTCAAAAAAATACACGACTTATATCATTAACCGATCCTTTGGTACGGGAAATGATTCGTTCGGATGCCTAATTCCTACGAGTATATACATATCTGACATTATTTCCTCTAAATAAATTTTGATAGACCTGGCCTTACCTCAATATAGTACTATTTTACTCGCAAAAAAATAAGAAATAGATCGTGGTGTCGAACATAAAGCCTAAATAACGCCTTACATCAGACTCCCTAGCTCTAAACATTTTGAATTAGACTAGGGCCTATCGTTAAATAAGTCTTTTTACGTATTTTTTTCTATATGTATACTGATCAACACAGATAGGTAGGTACCTATTGCCTTTTATGTTAGTAATAAATAGACTAGGGAGCTCATAATAATTTATTTTATTAAAGAACTTAAATCTACATATCATCTGCGGTGTGAATTGTCCCGCATTATTTATTTATTAATTTATTATTATTTACCATTATTTATTATTAAGAACATTCAGTCTTCTCTTTAATTATAAAAATAAAAACGTTTCTTCAAACTATTTTTTTTTATTTTGATTAATGTACTTAATAGTGTTTTGACGACCTCTGTGGCGCAGCGGGCGAAGATCCGCCTGCGACGCAAAAGGTTGTGGGTTCGATTCCCGCCTCGGGACAAATGTTTGTACTGCTATGTTGTGTTGATCTGCAGATTTTTGTTCAGGGTGTTCTGGATGTTTTCTATGTTTAATAAAAGGTATCTATCTATGTAGTGTATTGTATATTAAGTATATCAGTAGACATAGCACGGGGACTACGGTATAATAGAGAAAAATTACGTCACATCGTCATTTAATGCGTAATAATGTTTGAAACTCATTCCTTCAAGTTCAATAATTTACGCAATGTATGACAATGCGATGTCATTTTTCTCTATTCTACCCTAGACAACTATCCCCGTGCTAGGCCTACAGTTATTTAGTACCCATAACAAAAGCTCTGCTTAGCTTGGGGCTAGATAACACTGTTTGAATTGTACAGCTATATTTATTTATTATTAATATGAGCGAAAACCGACATCACCATTAGGTAGTATGCTACTAATTACTTCGGTTTTGACCGGTTGTCTGTCCCAACCAAAATGTTCTGTAGTTTCGTTATCTTTTGTTTTTAGAGAGTGACGTTGTTCAGCTTTTTTTAGATGAGTGTCTCTGTCTTTAATTATCTTATTTTTCCTGTCCTCATCTAGTGCATCTTTTATTAATATTTTGTACTTATCGCAGTCATCACACGTAGATACGTGTGATGATTCAATCTTTAAAACGTCCCAATGTAGATACATCGGGAAGTTTGAAAGATAGATTGAACTCTGTGTTGAAAATTTCTCTGTAAAGCCATTCTTTTGCGTATTTCTTTTCATTTTGGCCTGCCATCTTTTCTTTATAGGTATGTACATAAGAGTTATGTTTAGTTTGGGTTTAAGGAATCTTCGTTTACTTTTTCTTAATACTTTTTAGTGTAATGGATTATGTAACTGGGATAGGAACATTATGTGGTTTTTTACGGATTCAATAATCGCAGGATTAGTTTTGTTGGAAGGAACATGTCTTCCTCTTATATAATTTTCAGTCATACCGCTTCCAATTTATGTTAACAGTAATCTTCACATACTTTTCACCAACTGAAATTGTGTTTAGGTACATATATTTGCATACATTTATTGTATCAACGTTAATTTTCAAGCTGTAATTACAATTAAACTTCCTTTTATGAACTTTAAAGGAACTGTTTACTCTTGTCCTTATTTTGATCGTCTCTGTCTGCAACATATTGCCTTCTGTGCTTTCAGATTATTACATTCAGACCAAAAATTATCAAAGATTTTGCATTTTGCTCGGCATGTACAAGCTGGTTTAAGGGACTGGGCTTTAGCATCTTTTATTTCTTTGCTACTTTCGATACATGTGACTTTCCTTGTAATCTTGCTTTCTTTGCTACATTTTTTGCCATTTTTCAGTGTTTCTTTTTTTTATTTTATAAGCCTTTTTTGTGGACGATTCTGAAGTTGGTTGAGTGATAATTTAGAGGGCTTTGACATTGTTCAGGAGCTTTATTATTCAATGGCCCAATTTGTCAAATATTGTGCAATATTTTTACAAATATTTTCAACAAAACAAAAGTCGGTAATAAAATAACCATATCACTGACAGAACACGCGAGAAGCTGGCTGACTAAGCAAGCGCGTGGGAAGGTCGCATGTTTATGTTTTGTCTCGCTCTGATGCGTTCACAAAAATAGTGCTATCTCTGTCTCGACGGATCTTGTTACAAATGTTCCAAGGCATAACGCCGTATGTTAAAAAATGACTTAACAGAATCAAATAATCTTAATGCCAAGGGGTGGGGTGTTAATATGAGATTAAAAAATAATTATTCTTTAAGGATAGATTTTTACATACGACCGTAAAAATAAAGAAAAGCATCATTATTTTACGACCATAATGATTTAAATTAAATTCGGAGTTTATGGTTCTAGAATACTGTGGACATACGACCATTTTTGCATTAACAAAATTCTGTAGTAAGAGATAGAGATACATCGCTCAGACAGAAAGAAAGAGAAAGATAAACTGTACCGAACTGGATTAAAAAGTTGATTTTGCAAAAAGTGGATATCCGACCAAATGGTTCTGATGTCGAGAATTAAATTCAAGGATTTTTTTACGAGAAACATAATTTCAGCATTAATTTCTCTGCTTATTAATAACTCAACAAAAAGATGTTTTCAAGTTAAAAATTTAATTTTGCGAAATAACATCGGTAGTAAGAATATGTGACTAAAATATAAATACAGTTCTTTGCTCTGTGGTGGCACATACAAATATTTTATATAATAATTCCTATCTGACAGCAGATTAAAACCCTTTTGCATAGTCTAGCTTCTGTTATTTTTACGAGTTTAAATACACTGAAAGAGTATTTTCGCAATGGTTTCCACGTTGTATTTTATATAATGTTTCAAAACAAATTTTATAATAATTGAGATTTTTTTGGTAACACATTGAAAACATTGCGGTATTATAGGTCACTAAACTACCAAACTACTTACATTATTAGTATTAAGCTTTACGGTTTCCATTTTGCCTCAGGAGTGCACGAACAAACACAATATTGATGAAGTATGAAGAGTCAAAATTATTGGTGGCGTCGAAACCGCAAGGTGAAAATATCAGGTGACCTTGAATATACAGCCTGAAAAGATCAAACCTCGTGGGTAAGGTAAGATTTGTTCAAAGTTCGACACGTTTAAAATTCGAAACATCTACACTTTCCGCTTTTTATGGTCGCTACGTGTTAGGCTGCGATGCAGCTGAGACATTATATTAAATTCAAAGAGGCTTTTTAGCCACGTCTCGAAAGTTTCCCCGTTATTTTTTCCTGTTCGAAAAAACTTTTTTAACGCTTGATGAAAGAAATTCACTGGGACAAAGAAATATTACTAACATGTTTTGATTTTTGATCTGTATCTTTACAAATATAGAGAAAAAAAGAGAAATCGAGAAAATCGTCCTCATCACTTTTACCAAAACACTATCTTATAGTAGTTGTAGCAGAAGCAAACAAAAGATTGCTAAAGAAATAAGTTGCGGCCAGTAACATATCTTCATAAATACAACACGTACCTTCTTTAGTTTCATATGTAGGTGACACTGCATGTCCCAAGAATTTCCTAACCCTATCCTAAACATCTGAATAAGCTACTAGCCATTCCCAGTCAGACATGATTTTGAGATTGCCTAATAAAGCAATCGGCTCCAATTTCATCCGATATCCAATAATCTCACACTCAACTCACCTACACCTAAGCCTGTATGTGTCAGTGTAGAATAACATAATCATGCGTTTATTCACTTAACAACTTCGGCGAGCCGCCTCGGATGGGAAATTGGAAAAGTTAATTTGGCACGCGTAAGAAAATATTAAATTTTCGCAAACAGAGCCGCATTGGGTTCATTAAACGTGTCGAGGAAATTTGTGATACACAAGGTTTTAAGGAAAAAATATTTCTATCCTTATGTAAAAATCCTTACACGACATTCTGATACTAAGAGCTTTTTATTATGACAAGGTATTAAAGTCTTAGTTATCTAGACGCACAAGCTTACCCTTGCCTGGCATAAGTTCGTATGACTTTATAGTTATTTTGTAACTTTAGTCACAATTGCGCTAATTACAAGTACTTTGGTAGTAAGGAGTATTTTACAATACTTTCCTAATTCAGCCCTGTACATTCGTACTCCAAATGCTTCTAATTAAATTTAACACGGCTTTCAGCGCCTTCAGTGTTTGCCGCAATGCAAAATTGTCAATATGTGTTTGTCAAGGAGGTTCCCTTAAAAGAGAACCCCTATAAGGACAAAAGTATCCTGGCTTGCTTGTTTATTTAAATTTAAGAATTCCTGTTTGTTAAAGGATTGTTTTCTCTAAGGCTCAGTTACATGTCGGCCTAATGAATGCGAGTCTTGCCTCATTAAGGATTGTTAAGTTTATCTTGTTCTTATTTCAGTTATTTGAAGAAATATGAATTTCAGGATTCAGATACTGATATTCCGAAATCAAGCTTTTATTCAGAAGGCTCTTCCGTCACTCGTATTGTTGCTTGGCAATCTTTCAACCTTTTATCCGTAGGTCGAACACGGGCCTCGGGCATAAATTATGTTGATCTACAATCCTCAGACGGAATACACAATCAAAAACACCTACGCACTGATTTCAGTAATAGTAATAGAGCTCAACAAAGGTTCTCTCATTGTTCAGTCTAGGATCAAATGGTTTCACATCAAACATTTCCGAGGCCGGCCGATTAATCGTGGGGAAAAATAGACATAATATGGAACCCTGAATGAACACAGTAACACCGCGCACCTGTCAGTCAGTAGCCATTAGTTATTGAGCTCTAGAGACGAATTTTCTGTCTGTATGGAAGAAAACTGATGAATAGTTAATATATAAAAAGTTGTTTCTGCCCGCGGTTTTACAGGCGTTGTTTCTATGGAAACGTTCAAAGATTATTTATATCCCATCGGAACTGATTTACGTGATAAAAAGAATTTTTGTGTTTTATCAATGCAAATTGGCAAATTTAATCCCGGTCTGTTTAGTAGTTTTGGCGTGAAGAAGTCACAAACATCCATTCATCCAAACTTTCGCATTTATAATATTAATGCAACTACATAACGTGTCAGCAACGATCACGTTGAGCTCAGGCCAAACAACAATTTTTTTATAGAATTCCAGGTACTGGCACTTCAAATAAATTTTTAGGGTAACGGCCGTCAGTTCTCCAAGAATCACATTAAACAGGGCTTCAACTTGCCTAAGTACACTTGACACATTATAAGGAAAAATACCTTAGGACCCCTTCAAGTTTCGTTCACAAAATGTCGTTCGTTCTCACATTCGGACCTTCATTACCCTAAACCCTAAACTATAAAGGGAAAACTTTGGACCCATCCGTGGAAATGGTAATTTTACTAAACTTTTACGATTATTGCAAATAAAGCTAAAGCTAAAGCAAATAAGTCGTTAATGATTATCGATCGTGAAGCGGACACTTTATTTTGGATCGGCTATCGAATTGTAACGATACCTAACAGAGGAGAACAGTGAATTTAAATTAATGATTTTTTGAGAACTAGTGCTGCTTGATGCTATACCTACCGGGATTTTAATGCAAACACATGAACAATAGTTGGAGAGACTCCACATTACGAGAAAAAATGTATCACTATCGAACTCTCATATCTTGATAAAATAAGCTTTCACAACAATTTTTACACGATCTTTGCTCCTAAAATCAGATGAAGCGTTGATCTGTAAGCTTCGCGATGACGCACCTATACCGAGTTTGCAAACTGTCAAAAGTCATCGAAAATTATTTGCTGGTGAGAGATAGTCCCAAACCTATCTAGTCTCCCCAAACCCTCTGTCTTCTCAGCTCAACAAAACGACAAGTTAAATGCGTCTAAAAAGAATAAATCTCCATTTCTCGCAGGACAGCATATTTCAATAATCGAAATGACAAAGAGCGCTATTCTTCAACGCCCTTCTCTCTCGAGAGACTGATAAGAGCACTAGTTCCATGTTCCGTTCCATAATACTGACATCTGGAATGTCGTTTGAAATTTTAACTTTCTTCTATTAAATTTTGTGAAGTGTGTTATTATCTGAAGTTTTGTGCCGGTTTTGAAACTCGAACTTGAACTTCAACGTTGAATAGGTGTGTAGCATCATCTTCATATCAGCTCACGTCAGCCCCTGCTGGACATAGACCTCCCCCATACAACACCACAAAAACCGATCCTGAGCCGCCTCGATCTATCGACTTCCTACGACCGCTACAATGTCGTCGGTCCACCGAGGACTTATACAGGTTTGAAAAACTTTTTCAGGCACCAGTGTCTCATAGCTGTGAGAAATTAGATGACTTATGTGAGGAACGCAATTTTCAATTTCCCTTCAAAAGACAAGGTGTGCCTTGTGATAACTCATTCAAATTAATGGAAATATTTAGTGAGTAAGCACATTCATGTTTCTATAGTGAACTGAACCTGCATACTGATTACAGAGAGAGTTGGCATAATTAGTAAAAGAACAGTTGAATTTGTACTAATACTACTACTTTGTTTTATGGTATTATCTATCTATGTAGTGTATTGTATTAAGTTTATCAGTTATCTAGTACCCATAACACAAGCTCTGCTTAGCTTGGGGCTAGAAAATGCTGTGTGAATTGTCCAGCATTATTTATTTATCTATTATTTGTCTTATTTAGAAGCGCTAACAGAACACGCACGTTCTTCTAGTAAGTTACCTTTAAAGCGTCAAGGTACTAAAATAAATCTCTCAGTGTAACCGACTCTGCCAATTCAATTATTTACTAAGAAATCACACTTTATTGGGTTCGTCATAATTAATTCACCACATGTAGTTCGGTGTAAGCGTATCAGTAACTTTGTACACAATACGTTTTTTCCTCGAGTCACATTGCAGTGAAAACCAGTGCTAAGTAAGTAACTACGTACCAATGACCTGATTTTTACAGCATAGATGTTCGTAGTGTCAGCATTTTTCATATGTTATGTTCTAATTCGCAAGTGACGATGTTTGTGGTCCTTATTGGTTATTTTGATAGTTGAACCACAGAGTGCCTACATACATATTAAAAAACTCATACAAGACTCCCCAATCTCAACTTGTATCTTTATCTACTTACTGAATGGGATAATACTGACTGGTTGTCGACGAATACATAAATTTCAAAAGTACGGAGTAGACGGGCTGTTCACCAAGTAGCAATATTTCTTTAGCATTAACATTCTTCCGAGAGCGCGCACAAATCAAATCGGGAACAAATTGGTCCGACCTGACGATAGCAGGCGAAATATATTTTGTTTATAGCCTGCGGTGCGATGAACAGTGTTTTTGGTCAGTTAATGTAAACGTTGGCTCGAAGATTGATTGAGTTTAAATACACAGCTCTAATTGATGTAAGGATGTGTTTACCCAGTGGGTAATAACCGGCTGGTTAAGTGGAAGCGTTTCTTATCGTTTGTCTTAGGTGCCCATTTAACCGATTGCTGTCGTAATTGTAATTGCTATCACTTTGAACTGTCTACTTTAAAGTTTTTTGTTAATTTACTTAATGATCGCAATTGATTGTAAATTAGCAGCTATATTATGAGATAGGGAAGTACATTAGAAGCAGTACTTGTCTCAAGTTAAATAAAGTTTTGAAGAATGTACCGAAGTACCCAGACAAGCCATTAAGGGTTTGCATGGTACAAAATCAAAATACAATTGTATTACAAAAATTATATTTTGTTTATGTTTTGACCTCCACGTTTCATTTACTCCCAAGTAAAAGTAAAATTCACTAAGCCGACCCTCTAAGTATGATACCGAGTGACTTGTTAACGTTATATGTCTTTTAAGTTATACGGCAAGACGTATAATATATATTATTTTTTGCTAAGAAATAAGAAAAACGTATAGTTTTGGTAATTGCTCCAGTTTCACTCACAAAAGAGATCAAGAAGCAAGGTGTAACGAAAGTTTCACATTAAAGATACTGCACTAGCTTTGGCTCCTGGTATGGCTCGCGAGATATTAGATAATTATAATAAAACAAAATGTTTATTTTCTCAATATTACATGGCAAGTCCTTAAACTAAGATGATTGTACTGAAAAGAAATATTGAATTCGATAGTGTTTGGTGTGAATTTAAATTTTCGTGGGATAAATAAGTTTGAAATCCGTCACATTAGAACTGACTTAATTAATAACTAGTTTCCGCGGCTTCAAACGCGTTGCTTTTATGGATACGTTTAATGGTAATTCTATTCATCCCATGGAAACCGATTTATGGGATAAAAAGTGACCTGGAATAAGCCTTTGTCACCACAAACAATAAAATTTACCCGAATCTGACTAACTGAGAAGGATTAGCCACTAACTTGATGGATGGCGGGATCACCTGGTTCCGTAGCATTATCTGGGTAATCCATATTCAACAAACATTGATAGGCTTTAGATACATATTCATCACGTGATTGGTACATTACATGGAAGGTAGAAGGGATGGATAGAGCTAGCAAACATTTTTGTGCCGTTGCTATGTACACTGAACTCACCTTACACTCATTACATTCGTTGTTGAAATAATCAAACCATTAAATTTTTGTTGACTGAGAACTACATATAGATAAAAGTAATTCCTGACAACAGCTGTTCATCGTTCAATTATTGGCAGGCATTTACCCTTATTTTTCGAATTATTGGAAACATGAAACATAATAAACAAATTAGCAAACTTAATAATGAAATAACTTGAATAGCTTTGAATAGATAGTTACTTAACGCTACGGGTTTTTTGACACTCTTTCGCAAAACAGTAAATAGTCCAGTTTTTATGGGACTGTTTGTGCCGAAAAAAAACAAATAAATAACAAAAAGGTCACGACTCTTCGCACAAACGTACCTAAGTTGAGAAAAACTAAGCAATCTGACTGCTCTACTCCCCAAGTTCCGGGAACTTTCTGTTGCTAACTTATCCCAATTTTCCATAAATGATGGCACAATTTTCAGCCGCTTTCATTCGGGTTTCCGAGCAATATTTTTCTTTTTCACTTTTTGCCTGCTTCTGCATGTGTACGATAGTTCTTCAATAAATTTATTTTGATATACATACAAGTTTTATACGTTTTTGGCCTTCATCGGTGATTCAAAATTAGAAAACTTTCGCTCTCCACTTATCTACATACATAATTTATTCATATGAGTACCTACTAGAGTACTTACTTACAAGTTCACATTCTTTTAGAATGTGAACTGCAGAACTCAATTCGTTCATTGAACAAGCGATCTCTGAATGCTATTCACCTAAACTCCTTGAACTATTTCAAGATATTAGCCGTGACAAAAAAATTAAAAGGAACACACTTCAATACGAGATTATGTAGCCCACTTCGCTACTTCCTCCTCGGCACTCTGACGGCCATTGCTGAACATGCCACACCAAACGACAGGGATTTGAAATAATCACCACGTTTGGCAGACGGATTGCTGAAGGCAGTGGAAGTATTAAAAATACTCAGAAGGAAGATGATCCCATTCCTTTGGTACCTACTGCTATTTACTGCTATATACTTTTTATTTACCCCCATCTTGCAGATAAGTTAAGGTTTTTTCAGAGTGAAAATTAACCAAGGAATGTAGTAAATATTCTGTGCCAATTTCCTGGTGTAGCAAGCAGTCGGCGTCGACGTGACCGAGTTACCCGTGATTCTGTTAAATTCCATTTTCTCTTTTTATGCATTGTTTATTGATAAGCTGTTTGTTTCCGAAGCTTATAATTTTGCACCGACATAGGCCGCACTAAAGGTTAAGCACGACTGGCCATTCATAAATTTATATGAACTTCGAACGTTATGTTTATGAAAATCTTTACAAAGAGGCTTTCATATCTACGTAATTAATTTTTTAAATTTCCAATACCGAGAAAAAAACGCTTTTTAACCGCCTCATTACCATTCATTGATTGCAATACTTTGGTTTTAATAAAATAAATAATTTCTATAACACTTACAGACTCGCACAATTTTACACGCTCTCACCTTTTTGGGATAAAAAGTGGCCTGTTCAAGGTATAGAACTTTATTTATAAGAAATCATCTCGCACCGTTAGGTATTTGCGAGAAGAGGTTACAATAATAAACATTCAAACTGTTGCAGCATACAGAGTGTTTGGTATTACGACCGATTTAATTCTTGTCATAATTCTCCGGTAGATTCAATGTCAGAAGTGTGACGGTTGCTATTTAATGTGTAATGTTTTTAATGTGTAATTATGTAATGCCACAAAATTACTTCTGCTGATTCAGATTCAGTTTCTTTATTCATAACTGTCATTACATGACACAAAATTCATACAATAATAAAGTAATAAACTTCAATTAATAATTCACATAAAACAAAGTAAATAAGTAAGTAAGTAAATTTAAATTACATTGCACATAAATTTGAAATTATTTAAATAAAAGTTCACATAATAAATTATGTTTAGGTACATCTTATATAGTACAATCATACTCACTATAGAAATCGTCAATCCTATAGAAGGCTTGCTCGATAAGCCAGTTCTTTAGCTTGTTCTTAAAGGCTTGAGCTGATCGGGCTGCGGTAATAATTTTTGGAAGACGGTTGTAGACAGCTGGCCCCATCACGTGAACCAGTTTCTTTGATTTCGTGAGCCGCCGCTGCACCACCTGCAGTCTTTGAGCGTGTCTGGTCGGGTACCTATGGGCGCCACCAAGTGTCTTGTACTCGTCCAGGTGGTGGCGAGCATACACAGCTGCGTTAAAGATGACGAGGGCGGGAACAGTCATTATTTTTAGCTTCTTGAAGAAAGGACGAGCCGAGGTATCCCAGGAAGCTCTCACGATCGCTCGAACAGCTCTCTTCTGCATCCTAAACGCTCGCTCCCAGTCAGCAGCTCTGCCCCACAGCTCCACGCCATATTGAAGGAGCGAGTGAACGGATGCAAAGTAACAGCTTCTGGTCATCCCTTCTTCAAGAGTAGCCGATAAACGCCATAAAGCGAAGCAAGCCCTTCCCACTCTCTCGCAGAGTCTATCGATGTGTAGCTCCCACGTTAGGCTCTGATCCACCATAAATCCCAGGAATAGGGTGTGCTTCACTTGAGTGATTGCGGCACCCCCTAGGGACACATCTAAGCCTCTATAGGTACGGCCTGCAAGGTTAAAATGTACAAAGTTGGTTTTAGTTACGTTCATAAGGAAGCCGTTACGATGAAACTAAAGCTGTATGTTGCAATATATATATTTGTTGCGGCGAGTGCAATCGGTTCAAGATACCAGCTTCTGCACTCAATCGCCAGGCCAAGGGTCAGTGCAGGCAATGCCAAGCTTCGCGGTGTGCGAGCTCAAAGCTTCAACTCGGTGCTCTACACGTGGCACTCGGCAAACCCGGTCTGCGTCTGCTGTCCGGTGACGAGGTTGAGGGGCGTGAAGTAGATGACTTACAAGCAGCTGTTTAACCAGCCACCCAACGCTGTAGCGGAATGGAAACCTAGCTACCGGCGTATACTAGAAGGAATCCCTGATGATCCAGTGAAAGTCCGACCTTCCAATGATATGCGTTTATTTCCGCACACACAGACACTTAGCACTAAAGCTCTTAGTCTATCGGACTTATTTTACAGCACTTAACACAGTTACAAACACTAAACACTAATAAGTACTGAAAAACTACTGAAACTTTCAGAAATTCACACAAGACTAGGAACACTTTTCCTCAGGCTCGGGCCTTGAGAGCAGATCAGAACTTGTTCACTTCTTCGTCTTAGATCACTTCAGATTGACTGCTAAAATAGAACTGACTGACCGACGGACAAGCTCAGGTTTTTATACCTCCGTCGGCCTTTGAAAACATACTAGAATATTCTCGTAATATCTAGTGAACTAGCTCTGTCTCACTCATTCATACTACGTATTGTCAGCCGTCCTTGTCTAACATTTCCACGGTTTTCTGGAAGCTATATCTATCTCGTTCTTAACTCGAGAACGTTTCGCAGTCCTTGTCTTTTCTTTCGATTTGTTCTAGAACTTTGACATACTTATACCTAGCCGTGGGTTTGGATTCTAGAATAGGTATTCCATAAGGTTCTAAACCTTTCCATGGATTTCTAGAATGTTCTAGAGATTTCCATATCGTTCCACAGGCTTCCAGAAGTTTTTAGAAAGTTCCCGAATATTCTCAACTATTCTAGAATATTCTACAATTTTCCAAAGCTTTCTACGCGTTTTTTCGAAAGCTCTAGAATGTTCGACGGACAATGCGTAGAAATAAAATCTTAAAACTAGCTTAACCGACTTAATCTACACCTAAGTATATCGGTCGCCGACAATATTGCAACATACAACTTGACATAATTCCGTTCATAAAAAAAAGTTCTGAGAATTCAAAGTATCTAGTAAGTTTCTGTAAAAGTTATAAGTCGTGACTACTTCTGAATTCATTTCAAAAAACTAATAGTCATATTGAATTTAACTTTGATTCAACAGTTCTTAGCTACCACCCTTTCAAAAATACTTGAAAAAATCATTCATAAGGTGGTCAAGTCAAAGATCTGTCTACTATAATTAGGGCCATAATTAAGCAACCAACAATTAAATATATATATATCTAGGCAACCGTGACATTGAGTCTATACCAGGGAAAAGTAGCCCATAACTGTCCAAGTCCCCAAAAAATTATGTTGGTCCCAATACCAAACACCTTGTTTAATAAAAGTGGGATAATGTCATGTCTATCACATGTTATTCAATGAACAAAATTCGCGCGTTAAAACTAGCCATTAACACCACAACCAGATCGGTAACCACTCACTAATCCAGAACAACGTAAACCCGATACAGTGGTAATCGCCGTCGAACTGAAGTATACTTGCTGCTGCAATGCCGTAATTTGATTGTCACATCACAACTGTTTTGAAGAGAACACGCGAGTTGACACATGAGTATGATAGGATAAACTATTTCCGAATGAACTCAAGCTCACAGCCGGTTGTTTGTACGCTGATCATCTCTCTAACTAATCAATGATTTAATGTCTTATGAACGACAATTTGACAAGAAAAAGCATATAAGTAATCACTGATTAATCAATCAGCAACGAACCAGTGGTTGTTAGAATGGAGAAGAGTAAAGAATGAACTTGGAATAAACTGAGTGAATGAGTCTGTTCGAATTGAGAAAGACTAACTCCGCTATTATAGTTCCCATGAACTTGAAATAACCTTTAAACGTGCTAAACTGTGGGCAGAAACTTGTTTTAAAATAGATTGCTTTATGGTTTTGCTGTAGTTGAAAACGCTATGACAACGAGCTCTACGATTTCCCGTAGCACTTGGTCTATGCCGTAGCAGGTCTACGCCGTAGAGGGCTACGCCTGGTAGCAAGATATTGTTTGACGGACTACTGCAAAACTTATTGCAGCATCATACTTTGAATCCTACGAGTAAAGAAATTTAACGATAAATCGCAAACAGTCAGCAGCTGCATAACCTATTGAATAAGGCAGCATTGACACGGGTATTCGCGAGCTCGTGTCCCGTTTGTCAAATGTTGTCTAAAAAATCTTTATTGGAGGTCGCATGAGGTTGCTTTAAACTAGTCTGAGGGGCAATAGGCCATTATGTTATCTCATAATGTAGGTATGTAGGCATTTAATGTCAATAATAAGAGAATTTAAAAAACTATCTGAGCGTCTGGTCGAAGCGACGCGTGACCCGAGAGCTGGTGAGTATTTGGCGCAGCGCATCAGCATTGCCATACAGCGGGGCAATGCAGCCAGCGTCTTAGGGACGCTTCCGACTAATATTGATACTAGCTTCTGCCCGCGGCTTCGCAACGGTTTGAGGATATTTGTATCCCATGGGAACTGATTTATGGGATAAAAAGTTGCCTATGTTTGATTCCAGGGTTAGACTTATCCGTATGCAAAATTTCAGCCCGATCCGTTCAGTAGTTTTGGCGTGAAGAGGTTACAAACATCTATCCATCCATCCATCCAAACTTTCGCATTTTCTAAACATGTATTTCATGCAATAAATAAATTTGATTTGATTTGATTTGATAATATTAGTGTGATGGATCAGTTGAGCTACCTGTAGATTGTTTGCAACAGTCTGTAGTTAGCTCAATTGTTTCAATTGTTAACACTAGTTGTAATTTATTTCTATTAGGCAGTTGATTGTTATTTTTTTTGTGAATACAGATTAATCTGCTTTAATGTCATATTTGGCTATTCTATCGTAGACAAATGTTGTCTAAGTCGTTCATGCAAAGCTTTCTAAAACGTAAGGGAAAATGCCTACTGTCAATAAAAGTTAGGCGTTTAAATTCTAGCTCAATATTTCATTTTAAATTAGTGAGTCTAATTATTCTGTACATCAAATATCGTGATCAACATGTAAATATTTAACGCTAGCCCCTGATCTACACAGAGTGTGTGTCAAATGTAACCCCGTTCATATACGACGGATGTGGCGAATTGCTTGCTTAGATTGCTTGCTTAGATAACAATGTATGCTAATTACGAGTAGATCGACAAAATAGTACTTCAGGAGATGCAAACGGATTTTCTTCATTTTTATTTTTTTTATTTCTTTTTATTGAATTATAAACCGACTTCGAAAAAAGGAGGAGGTTATATAGCGTAGCGTCATACAACATTATGATGCCTCATCTAAAGATCGCCACAATATTACGCATCTGTCGCATTGCGTTTACTTCTCTTATTTTATATCACACCGTTGCGTTCTACCGTGTAAATCATAGGATACCTAACTTATTTTACAAATTGAAAGGTTTAGTTACGCAACGATTCCGATTGACCTTGTCTGTTTTTTTCCTCAAGCTTTTAGTTTCCTTGTTATCTGTTACAGTCATAAAACTTAGACCTAAGTTTGGCAGTGCCCCTCCGCACAACCACCTTGAAGGTACTCATTATGGGGCAGCCTGTATTTAGTCAGAAGAAATGTTTTATAATAACATTTTTTTTACTTGCCGATACGAGCTAATAAGTGTCTTAAAATATACATTTTCCACATTGGGAGGTTCGTAACAAACAACCTCATTCGTCACTAGACGAACATAAATTATGTTTCTGTAAGAAAACAACAAATGGGTTTCTTTTTCAAGGGGTCAATGGTCAGTAGTTGCTATACAATATTAGTTAAAAGGGTTTTGGTGCTCCTCTCTGATTCATACATATTTAAAGGTATACTCTAACAGCCTTAATAAAACGACCTCATAGCGACCTCTTTATTATTTGTCTTATTCATAATAGTTCAGTGGTCTCTCGATAGCGGTGGTTCTGTTGATGTTAAATATCAAATCAATGGAAATTTAATTGGAGCATTGGTAATCCAAATTCAATTTAAAACAGGGCTTTTTTAACGAACAATTAAAATTATTATATTAAATTTATTATTACATTGGAAGCTGGTAAAATATGATTAACGAATTAGTGAAAATCAGCACATAAAATAACTAGCGCCTATCAAATAATTAGCCTCTAATTAGCAATGATCCTGTAATTCAATAAAGTTTGCATATTGCAAACTTACACTCTTGCAAATATAAAAACAGCTAGGTACAATACTAACTCGATTAGTTCAAATTAATTTTGGGGCTTTCATATATTTAAATGGAACATAGGTTAGCATCTGATTGATTTTAAATAAATAAATAAATAACGATGGACAATTCACACAGCTAGCCCCAAGCTAAGCAGACCTTGTGTTATGGGTACTAGATAACTGATGAACCTAATACAATACACTACATAGATAGATATTTTTTATGAAACATAGAAATCATCCAGAACGCCCTGGACAAATGTCTGCAGATCGTACAAACATTTTGTAGCTAAGAACACTGAGGCCGTTAGCGGCTAAAAATTAATTCCAACTGCGCAAACCCATACAAAAATGAATCCAATCATAAACTGAGCCGTTTGAATTCATATGAACGGGCAATATCGGAAGAACACAATCAAAAAGAATACAAGAATTGCCGAGTACGGGGCATTCATCACCCGGTAATTGGAAAGAGCTTGCGGGAAAGTGAATGATGATAATTGCTGAATTTACAAGTGGCTCCAAGGCTCAGGGGAAATGAGCCACTAATGGTAGGCATCATGCCAATTTGTCACTTGGGACTAGAGATAAGATTATTTTTTCTTGTTTGATTTGACTAAGTGGTATACATAGATACATGTCAAAAAATTATTGACTCGAGACACCTGTGGCTAATACACCTCAGATTTTTGTCACGATGCTTTATTAGCTAGCTACGTTGGCAATCAGGGATCTTCACTCTTTGTTTTTTATCTTTAATATTAAAACACAGAGTAATGTATAACTAAATTTGAACACCTCTATCACGATCACCAACCCACCTGACAAGCGTGGTGATTATGGCAATACCCAACCGTTTGGGGAGGCATGCCCAGCAGTGGAGGTATGTGTGCTGATGACGATTAAAACAGACTTTAACCCTGAATATACGAGTGCTATCAGTGAACCAGTTATATCTCGCGTTTACTGCTAGAGCAGGCTTTGGTGCAAACAAAAACCAGTGTCATATTGGAAAAATATGGTCCATCTGACGCATCTTCTCTACATAGTATAAAACAAAGTCGCTTTCTCTGTCCCTATGTCCCTATGCTCAAATCTTTAGAACTACGCAACAGATTTTGATGCGGTTTTTTTAATAGATAGAGTGATTGAAGAGGAAGGTTTATATGTATAATAATAGTAATAGTAGTATTATATTGCACCCGCGCGAAGCCGAGCGGGTCGCTAGTATCAATATAAATCAAAGACAAACCTAAAATAGCTCAAGCAAAAGAAAACGAGAGCCACACCGAGATGGCGGGCCGTATATTACTGACTAATTGGAAAGGCCGAGCGCGAAAGTGAATAATGATAATCCCTTGTCGAAGTCAGGGAGTATTATGAAAACAACTACCGTTACTTACAGCCCGTTGGCGTAGGGTGATCATTAATCAGAAGAACCAAAACGATATGAATCATTATTTAAAACATTTCATATCATTTAATCATTAAGGTACTTATTCCATATTTCAACCCCAAAACGCTTTTCGCCCCATAAAAATAAAATGAAATCTATTCATTTACGCTTTCGAATAATTTATTTTTATTATTATTAAAGATCTTGAGATTCCCTGAATTCAAAAGTCCCCATTTTAAAGGGAATGACTTTATGATAATACTGAATATCCCATTTAAAAATTTATTTAAGCAGACCTAATTTTAAGTCAGTAATGAAGGTGTAGAAAATTGGCAGCACGATTTTAAACCTATTTTATTATTATTCTTACAATTCTTCATTTTCTCAGAATGGATCTTAGCGAAAGGTATATGAAATACCCACGAATAGCCATTTCCATTACATTTGCGCAATTTGTAAGTTAAAATATCTACGTATAATACAATCAGTTTTTTAATAATTTTCTACATTTTCTTTCTTCGCGGATCAAGTTCTATTTATGGGAGCGATGAAGCCGCAACAAACATACTCCAATAAAGGCAGCCAGGCACTCTAAGAAAAATTCAGGCATTGTTATGCGAACCTTCAATAAAGCCTCATTCGACGCTCTATCCTGAAAGATACTTAACATTTACGATCTTACATTACCTACATATTTTTGTTTTGCCGAAATATTGGAAGTGGGCTCTTAGGAATACCAATACGTTGAATAAAGGAAGACTCACACCATACAAGTCTGTGAGGCTTTGAAAACATTTCTGGTAGTTATCAAAAAATAAAAAGGTGGTCTAGTTTTCTCTACAAATGAAATAGAGAAATGACACAAAAATATTTCTTTAATAAAAAACAAAATTATAATCAAATAGTATAAGCGAATTATAACTAGTATTTACAATTGAAGCTATTTGCAGACTGTTGCAAACAATACGACTCCATAATCAACAACGTAAATGCTTTTAGTTCTGACAACCCGATTCATTTGTGGATTTAAAATGGCTGCCATTAAGCTCAACATGTGCACTTCCTCAGAACAAACAGTGCTAAGCAACACTAAACTCATCCGAACTAAATAATGGCCGACTCGAGAAATAATGGCATTGTTGGGAAGCTTACATCTAACCTACATCAAGTTAACCTGCTGCTAACGCGCTGGTTGTTGTGGGACTTGGCTGAGTAAGTTTGGGTTTGTCATCTTTTTTGTAATTTAATAATATTAATTACTTAAATAGGCGAAATAATTTTTTTTAGCCATTTCGGAACCCTTTAAACATTTTGTATCATGGTAAGGATACCATTAATGGTTTACTATGAACATCAGGACCTATATGGACTTCAGGGGGCTTTAAAAATAAACCAAGAGGCGGTTTCTATATACACAATTTAAAAAAATTACATTATTAGCCGTATTTCGTTACTTTTGATACAACACTTTATGACATAAAAACGTTAACGATAATCTTAACGTTAGCTATAGCTTTTGTAAAAAAATCTGGGGTTATCTGGACTCTATTAGATATTCAAGTTTAACTAACGTAAAAGAAACATTAGTCAGCGTCGTGTACTCGTTTCAAGGTAGTCGTGACATACGGTATACTTGTCTTGGCTACTTGGGGTCTTCCCAAGCTTTGACTACCAATAGGTACTTACATTCCGCAAAAGGGGGGGGGGGGGGGGGGGCACATTGATTTAATTAAAAGTCGTATATGACGTATATTCAGCGACATCGTGGCTAACCTTAGCGAGCCCGGTAGCGGGACGGACTAGATTATTTTATGACTGAGTGCAGCCAAAGATCATAAGGGAGGACGTTTTCCTGGTGTAACGGTTCTCACCACAAATTCATTTTTGCCCTCTCCAGTGCGATGACATATGGGCTGAAATTAATAAAAGTAAATAATCTTTCCATCAAGGGGGGCCTATTCGATCAGTAATTTCAAACGATCCTAGCTAATTTACAATTCTAGAGCAAAAGTTTAACACTTTCACGGTTACATAACACTGAACGCACATGTAGCTAAGTTTCGCTGACCATGTCATAAACTATCAAAGTACTTTCATGAACTGGGAAACCCAAGCACCCACTTTATAATTTTAAAAAGGAATTAGAGCACCTGCCGGAAAGAGTTCCAATAAATCGCTATAAAGCTTTATGTGTTTGAGAAATTTTAGTTTGTGCTGGTTTTCCGAGGTACGTGGCCTATGGCGATGTGCTATGATGTCAAATTAGCGTCGAATGACCTCGTATTTTAAATAGGTACTGTCATTGGACGATAAGTTTCGTGGAAAACGTCCTAAATTTTAAGTATTGCAGTCAAATCCGATAAGGAATTCAGGAATGTCACATCATTTACAAAAATGTTTTCGAGTAATTATTATATACGGTTACGAAGATTTTACTTTGAACTTAACATTTGAACGCCTGCACCGTTTTTATCAAACATTGACAGAATATTAATAGTGGTTCATTGTAGATGCAGATTGGAATTTCCAAAAACACCTTTCATATTAGAACAATCTTGAAAAAAATACTATAAATAAATAAATAAATACACAGCGTTATCTAGCCCCAAACTAAGCAGAGGTAATATTTATAACTTAAAGTGCCATGCACCCAGCCACGGCTAATCAGACCACGGCCGTCACACCAACGATGCTGACAACCGACAAATTTACGATGTCATAACTTACTGGCCGCCACAACGGCACTGCCCGCCTTTGTAATTACTTGTTTATTGGTCCACACTCGAAAGCTTTCTGTTGCGGTCTCAACGGATCCGCTTACCCGCATGAGCTAAATTAAATTTTCTGTTTAGAAGGCTAACTAAAGCACGTACATAGATTTGCTCTACCTAAATGAAGTAAGCTTTCCTTCCTACCCAAACATAAGCGCAGGCTAAACCGTAGGAAGAAGTTTGTAAAGTCCTAAAATGACGGAGTATTTTTCCGCCCACAGGAATTAAACATCAATAATACAAACGGTACACGGCAAGTTGAATAAAAGTTTCCAAAACTGAAAAGCTACTTTTTAAACTTCGTAATAGGTCATTCGATTCGGAAGTAGCACCCCGAGGCCCGGAACAATGCATCAACGTACACAATAAAAAAAATCGGCGACAGATCAGTCTTTGATGTCTGCAACTAAACTCCCAGTACAACATTTACCGTTTTCTCGTTTTTCCGTCCATTGAACTCTAATTTGAAGGGTGCTAAAGTCCAAAATGGTGCGGGATTTTTTGAATGCTAAGTAACTGTATCTGTGTTATTTATTTTCGTCGCGCCCATAAAGTAGGTTTACTGCCGTCTAGGCTTATCCATAGAGATCTCTGATTAAAACGAATTTACTGATTGTTGTAGAGCTACCCATCCCTTGTTATGGATTACAGCAATCTCCTCCAACTCGATTTAGACCAAATTCACTACACATACAGCATGGACAGCAGTTTCTCGTCATGATGCAGCATGATCACGAGAAACTAGATAACACCTAACTTTAGCACAATAAAGAGTTTTCCAATAAAGTAGATTTTCAATATATTTTTTTCCATCCACAAACAATCGTGCGTGGTATTTTTTTAAGCATTAACTGACAGCATTACTCTCCATAGCTATTCGATTTGATTGAGCTAAGTAATGTTCCACGTATTCGATCAAATAGATAGGTAGGTACCTCTGATGTGTGGAATTACAATATAAGCTCGAGCAAGGAATGCCCTGATTCCGGCACAGCAATCAGTATGGCTCCGACCGAGGTAACGTATCGAGATAAAAATAATTTGATAGGGCATTCTACATTATATATTTAGAAGAATCAGAGCTGTATTCTCTTTATTCAAACCTATAGATGCGTGACAGTAAAAAATGATTAGAGAAAACAGAAAATTAGCCTAGGAACTTTTTACGGCACATAAATACCTAATAGACGAAAGTTACCGTCTCTATAATCTGAAGCACAAACAACATATCACTCCAAACGCATATACCGTCTCCGTTCTGTCGCGGGCTTGTTCTGTCTGACTCATCAAACTTTAAACAGAACTTTCCAAGATTAAGCGTGCAAGATCTACACTATGTAGTTATATAAAAACACGATCTAAGATAGGTAAGTGCCTAAAGCTTGGGTCATAAAATAGACCGGGATATCATGAGATCATAACGAAGGTACATCAGGAAACTAAAGTCATAAAACAAAAGCAGAGTATCATATCCACTTCCGTATCTTATCTGAGGACGTGAAGACACGCTAGACCTGTAGTGCAAGTAGGGCAGTTGACGAACGATCACATATTTGCTCGATTTGTACAGTCAGATAGAAGAACTTATAGCGGTATTGAACAGATAGAGTAAGAAAAAGATAAAAGTGGTAGTAAATTATAACCATAGATTGATAGATCAGGGTTTTTCTAGATTTACTCCTAGAGCCTTATTCGCCTCTGGTGCAGGTCAATGTTGGCCGAGTCCCATAAAGAATTATGATCACAGAAGTGAGTCAATGCTTACCATGAGTCGGCCAACATGACCGGTAAAATTTCACTGGGTAGTTTACAAAGACTAAAAAGGCCCGATCTCTTCTAGATAGATATTTTATAATCCACAACACAAACTTAAGCTTTATTGGGACCCGCTGAGTGTCTTTCCAGTAGTTCAGGATGCGTCAACATTCTCAACTACTGCAGAATTTTGATTGAATTGCAGTCATATATCGGGATTATTCCGCAAACATCCAGTTATGGCCTCCTTTTGGCTTGTCTCTTTCTATCATGTTTCTGTCGGCGTATTTGTTTTTGAGATAGGAGTGGATTATTTCCGACATTATCTTGCCCATAAATGGCCTGATACACTTCGGGAAGAGAGTAAAAGTGGTAAATTTCGGCTTAATATACCTTGACGTTATGGGTCAGGCTATTTATTTAAATATGATATCTAGGGTAAGGCTTTTTTTGGTAAACCGATAGCAACGTACACTGAACTAATCAGTTTTAACTTTGGGAATTTTGTTTTCATAAGTTTTCCTTGATTATGCCACAGATATTATAATACTTTACATTATGCTTACTGGATACAAATTAAATTATTAGATAATTTCAAATTCGAATAATTTCAAATTGGTATGATTGCGTAAGAGAACATTACAGTAGGGTGTGCTTAATTATGTGACAATTTTTCGTCACATAATTAATTATACCGTACCGAGTGAGGTTATTATATTGTCCGCCACGTTTTAACTGAAATACCGACGCTGTATTATTATCACAACAGCTAAATTGGTACCTTGATATAATGTATAGATTGGGCCAAACTTTTTTTTTACTTTTCTAATAATGCCCGCTAGCTATGTTAGTGGTAGGAGTAAAAGTCCATTCGTAAAGTGAATGAAACTTTATCTGCCCACAGTTTGGTTTTGGTAGTCATCCGTGTTAATTCTCATTCCACTGAGTATCCTATTACAAATTATAGGATTTTTTTCTATTTGATAGTTTCAAATGGAAAGTTTTATGTATAAATACAAATCGGTTGGCGTAACTTTCGTGAAGCAATCCTTACCTTCGTTAATTAACTATCAGCTCTTTTTTCCTTGTAAATAATCAATAATCATTTATTTCGAACTTAAGAAGAATAACACGTCATATTGGTATCTATAAAAAATAAATACATTAAATTGTAGAAGTGATAATAAAAGAAATGATTGAAAATTTTTCACTTTGAAATTATATTTAAAATTGTTAGATAATAATTAGTATATCTACAAAGAGATAACCACATTTAGCAACTTTTACAGGCTAAAAACTCGTCGTAGCTGTGAAAACTATTGTCAATAAGCCAATGCTTCAGCTTGTACTTAAATCAATAAAATCAACAATACATAAAACATAGATAAAACGTTAGTTTTGAGTAAATACATTATGACCTCTTCAATGTTTAGTACAAACAAGGCAGAATTTCCGCACTAAGCCAGCTTAACTAAAAAGCATTAAAACTTTGATAAACGAGAAACGTGTGTCGCGTCCGCAAAACATTATTGAAGCGAGTTGTATGGGAATTCAGCACAGAATACACTAATAGTCCAATTCAGAATCTTAGATAATTTATGTAAACAATGGTGATACCATATCAAACAAAATGTTTCGAAATAGAAGTTCATAGAAGATTACTCAATTTTTCTAAATACATAAGGTAGGGTTTATTTTCTAATCATTATCCATTGAATGGAAAATAGCAATGGTTTTGTGCTACATATTATATTTTATTTCATTTGTTTAACAAAGTTATAAAATGATGAAGAAATATTAGCAGAAAATATTTTATGACACTGGTATTACCGGAGTAAAATGGGCGTAAATCACAGAGGTTCGAAACAATTTTCGCATTTTGTCATTAGATGCCATTTTATTTCGTGTTTGCATTGTATGTATTGTAATTTCATTCGCCTCTCGTCCGCCGAAGTCGAATGTGTTCCTTTTTCGCTGCTCGTGTGCATATGTGCGTTGTTGAGTTTTTGTTTTGTTTTCGTTTTGACATTATCGTTGTCTGCTAGTGTTATCAGTTTTTGTTATGTTTTAAACCTTGTTGTTGTTGTTGTGCTTGTATTGTTGTTGTTGTGTCACACAACATGGAACCTCAACCCGCGCTCGCGCCGCGCCGCCGCCGACGGTGGAGATGCCGGGTCCATCGACATCGTCAACAAGTGACTATCTGTCGCCACAAAAAAAACGTTCGAAGAAATCTATGAGTTCTACAGAAAAACTTATGGTGATGAATGTATTCAAAAATACATATAAAAATTGGCCACAGGGTAAAGTCTGGTCTGGATAATAAATAATTATATGTGTTATAACTCCGCAAGTTAACCAACATTGAACTTATAAATACCTCTCATATCAATCACGATGCACTGAGCGATGGACGTAGTGTTATGATAGGGATATGATGATATGATATAACGTAGATTCTGAGATGTCAGAATAAGGTAATATTTTTTAAGCAATAAAAATATGTATTTATTTATATTGTTTTATTTGTATTTCCTTACGGTCACAGGGAAACGAGGCCGCGACAATGCCGCATCCACAAGTAAGGTATCCTTCGTATCGCACAAGCAAAACCGCGCGCCATCACTACTAATAGTGATCCATGGTAAAAAAATGATTTCTACCCCTGACTTGTCATTATGACAGTGACATATCATGACATTTCTTTGTTTACATAAATTATCTAAGATTCTGAATTGGAGTATAGGTGCCTATTTCACTCAGAAGTTTGTAAGTTAATGTTGTCAAAAAACCATTTCAGATCCGTAGAGAACTCGTACCTAACTTTACTCACATATCTACACACCACTGCAGTTTAGGTTTTATTTGATACTAGTCTCTGCTTGCAGCTTCGTACGCGTCGTTTCTGTGGACACGTTTTATGGTTATTTCTATCCCATGGGAACTGATTTAAGGGATAAAAAGTATGTTTTATTCCAGGCCAAAAACTACCTCAATGCAAAATTTCAGCCCGATCCGTTCAGTAGTACTAGCGTGAAGGTTATTAAACATTCATCCATACATCTAAACATTCAAACATTCACATTATAATGTTAGTGTGAGTGTGATTCTCTGGCCTAGCGCAGCACAGCATCAATGTTGATCAGGTCCTTTAGACCTTTTGCATAATGACTATAATATTTACTCTTCATCATTATTTTCTAGAGGAGGTTTTTCCTTTGGATGATGATAACGACCGTATTTTGAAACACGACTTTACACAACCGTGTTAGCGTCCATTTCCTGTTACACTGACTTGATGACAACAGCGAGTTAGACCGAATAGAGTCAGAGCATAAAGCATGCACTATCGCCCGGAGACTAATCAGATTGATATAACGGGACGTGGAACCAACGAGCCGAGAGACACAAATGCCTGCAATAATTACAGTGTGGGGAGTGCCTGCTGTCGACAGTCATGGCCTACGCTTCTTGCTGTTTATTTATGTGCGTTTTGCCCCGGTAATAGGGTCGCTATTAACTGCATTATGAAATGGTTGTGGTAATCTTTGTAAGTTAGGAAAATTTTATTATTATGTCATTTTAAATAGCACGCAAATAGGGTTTTTTAACGTTGCAAAAGGTTGAGAATTTTGGACATTTGACATGAAAGTCTTGAATCTCAATTATTCGAGTCCCGCTGGATTCAAAACTTATGATGAAAAACATAGAGGTCACTGAACAGACCCATTAAAGGCAAACGGCATTAAAAGCTTACAGCGTGTTAGCAAGGATAGTCGGGTAAATAAAAGTAAAAATAAAGCCACATTCATATTAATAAAATGTAGTTAAATGGTGGTCACTAGTTTTGGTCAACTGCTACCTGCTTGCGGTCTAACTAATCTAACTTACCCAGCACTGGTCAAACCGCGGAACTGAACAAATAAATTGGCAAAGTTATACAGCCAACCATTCCTCTCTTGAATAAATTTCTCATTTATTCATGTTGCGTACTCTAAAACAATGAGCGTTCAACCACTGGATGTTACGGCTGTTTAAATGCAAGAGTAAGAGAGTGGGATGGCATCATGAAGTACAACTCACACTGCCCAGCCCTAGAGGCGCGTCACGCGGAGCTGAAAGTGCACATGTTTCATCTCATTTAGTGTTAAGATAAATAATGGAATAATTAGTTGTGTCGGAAAAGTAAACAGTGGGTTACATATATCCTACAGGAGTTTAAACTATATTTATGAGACTAATATAATAAGATAAGTTAAGATAAAATAAAATAAACTTTATTTGTAGCTGTAAAATAAATAAATAAATAATGCTGGACAATTCACACAGCATTATCTAGCCCCAAGCTAAGCAGAGCTTGTGTTATGAGTACTAGATAACTGATATACTTAATACAATACACTACATAGATAGATATTTTTTACTAGAAAACATCCAGAACGCCCTGAACAAATGTCTGCAGATCGTACAAACATTTGTCCCGAGGCGGGAATCGAACCCGCAACCTCCTGCGTCGCAGGCAGACCTTCGCCCGCTGCGCCACAGAGGTAGTCAATAAACATCACGTCGTAAATATAACATGAATATGTACTAAAACTAATTAAATTACTAACACCATTTAAATTATATATACAAATAATAATACTCACATATAAAATATCTTAAAGCTACAAAATGACGTTCGACTCAGCATAAGTTGTGATAGCTATAGGTTATAGCTACTACTAAAACTAAACAGACACACTACACAAAAGGCTAGACGCCATCAAGACAGAGAAAACCAAATTAGTTAAGGTAAACAAAACAGTTCTAGTCGCAGATGTCACGTCAATGTGACACTGACAAGTTTAATGTTGCCATGTGTGAATATGTGCGTCAAGGGCATTTAAAGTGTTAAATAGCTGTGTCAGTTGTATTACACTACTGAAACTCCTTTTGTAACACTACATACAAAATAAATTTTAAATCCTTTTATTTCCTCATCCGTTTTGCCAACATATTAGCATGATGATAAAGTCTAATTATTGTTCTTTTGTCTTCGAGTTACAGAAACTGTTTATAAAACTAAAAGCAGAGCGAGATACCTCAGTGCTATTGTGTAATTAAATATCTTGGTTGAGACTTGCGACAGAAATGTACTTTGTTAAGATATTTGGTATTCAGGTGGATATTTTAAGTAAGAATTTTTTTGTTTTAATGGACGTAGTGACAAGAGTGTTTATGTCACTTTATGCAGAAAGATTCTGGCCACATCCACAGACTGTTATCTCATAGGTGATTGCAGGAAGTTTGCCTAAATGAAACATGCCGACAGAAGTTACCAAAATAATTTTTAAGGTTTCCTAATAAAGCATACCTATCAAGTACTAGTTAAGACGGATATTAACTGGGTATTTGGTGAGTTAAGACGGATATTAACTTAACTGGCTGAGAACCAGTAAGAGGCCGGTTTCTAAATAAATAGAATGTCAAAAAAAGCCTTCCGAAGCTGCCTAACTGACGACAATCATTTTTAAGGACACATTATAACTTTGGACAAATCTGACGCTGGATCAATCAATTCAGCGTGAATTTGTGAATTCATATTTCGCTCAAAAGGTTCACAGAACTGTCTCATATGCTAAAACAAACTTTATTATTTACATGGTTTGGCTCACCTTGTAGCTGTGTATTTATGTAAATGCGGGACCGTGGCATTATGCATAATAACCGGCTAATCACCAGAGGATGTTCGGATATTCTGCTAAACGCGCTTGTAAAATTACACCGGCCTTTGTACTGCAAGCGATCGGTTTTGGCACGAGACTTTATACGGTAATCTAACTAATGACTGTATTACAATGATGATCGGGTATAGTGACCGAAGGGATGCCTATACATTGAACGTGGTGGGTTCAGTTCCCGCCGCCGGACCAATTAGTTAGTACCTAGCTACATCACAAAAAGTTACAAATTGCTGTCTGTCTTTGAGTACACGGGGGTAGCCCATGTCTTTAATTCAATTGCTGCTGTGAAGCAATAAACTAAGAACTGACGCTATCGTATTCTATCATCTTCTTGTAAAATATCTTCAAGCCAGATGCCGTCGTCGCTAAAGTTGTAAATTGGTTTCTCAGCTATTCGAAAATAACTTCACAATTTCATTTTGTAATTTGTCTCAGAATTTTGTATTTACAAAAAAATAGGCCATTTTTCTTTTTTAATTAACTGAAGGATAAATAATTAATAAGCAAGTTATTTTTGTAATTTGGTGAATGGTTATTTTTCAATCCATTTAACACAACAATTTATTTATTTTGTTTCAGGTAGGTAATGGAAAATAATTTTTAAGCTAGAAGTTCCCGAATACACAATATCAAAGGTAAACCTAAAGTTACATTAATGTAAAGTAGCAAAACATTCGTGCCGCTAGCAACATTATTTATAATTATGTATTCAGAACAGGCTCATAAAATAGTATTTGCAAAGTTTGTGAAAGAACTATTCGTAAAATTGCGAACTAATTCCAAACCGTCGCATCAATATTCACTCGATATTCATTATGAGACATATTAGGATTTTGCTAATGTGCTATGAAAACGTTAATGGGTCGTTATTCCTAAATAATCGGTAACCAATGCCTATAAGTTTTAATTTTTTTAACCCCAACGACGGAAAAGAGTTGATGTAGTGGACGGTTTGTGCAAACTAATATTGCTGAAAACTGATTTTCATATCTAATTCTGAAAGTTTTCTGAACATTTTTGATTAAAATCGGTGCAACCTTTTTATGATGGTTTAAAGTAAAACGTAAGAGCCTCTACGCTTTTCGTAGAAGCGATGTAGCAGTGCTACGTTAGTCATAGCAACGCACTGGGCTCTACGGTGATCGTATTTTTACACTCGTTACACTCGCTTTCAAATTGTACTGGCCGCCACCGCGACTACCGGCTTATTGAAAATAATAAATGCCGGGCTTTCCACTCAGTGCCTAGTGTAGTGCCACTATTCCGATCGCATTTTTCAATGGGTTCTACAGAGATGTCACAATCACGGGCTAGTGTGGAATGCGAGGTCTGAGTTATTTTGGTAAAAATTGTTAATTCCAGTAGACATACTACTAGGAGTTTGCACAATACCAAATGGAGAAAGTTTTTGAGAACATGATTGTTGACTACTGCTGACTTGTTAAAGCCGTTCTGTCAAAATGAAACAAATCACTCAAAGTCATTTCAAAAACCAAGCTCGACTTCGTATGAAACTTTACCGTTAACCACTCGACTGTACTCACTAGGAAACAGATAATATAGGTAATTTCTTATAATACTAAATTGAATCTGATCAATTGCTCTTAACTCTATTAGCGTTAATTATCATTCAAAGCACTCAGTAACTGAATTACAGCGTGTATTCTGCGCCAAAATACAATTTTCGAACTGAGTAAACACGCACGAAACACAACAAACGATCCTGATTACTATTAGTGGTACAGTCAGCGTTAATTTTATGAAAGCTTTGTATCCTAAATTTGGGGCAGATTTCATGGAAATATAAAAGAATAAGTTATAAAAAGTTATGGTACAAGCCAAAGTGGTCCAGCGAAATCTACACTGCTCAGAAAATCGTATACAGTTCCAAAATTATATCTATATATAACTTATTGCTTGACTACGTTGCTGACTCTACTAACAGTATAGTGCAAAAGGCAGCCGGGTTCGAGATCGTGGGGCTAAGGAGTTAGAGTTCAATTTAGAATTTAACTTAATATCTATTTTCTACGTACTCATTCAGGAGCTTGTAGCTCGTACCTACTAAGTGCGAGGTAATAACTTGAAGAATTTGTATCTTAAGGTAGAGTGGTAAAGTTCAATTTCGGACGGTGCCCTTGGTCTTACGTATACAGGGGCTTCAATCTTCATTGTTCCCGGTAGCTCGTTATCCCTGTTAATTAACGTTTGGCCGACACTGTATGAAGCTGAAAATTTGGAATTTTATTGGTTATTAATTGGGTGTCAGCATGCTATCGTTGCTTTGATATTGTGGGCGCCCTGATTTATAGAGTTTACAATATGAAAAAGGAACCCTAATAGGATCACATTGTTGTCCGTTTGTCTGTATGTATGTATGTCCGTCTATCATACACCTTTTCTCAGGAATGTGTGCAGGTATTGAGTGGAAATTAACATCAAATACTCAAATCCGTAACCTCTTGGAGCCTCGATAAAATAGTATAAATTGACCCTAAGTCACCGCAATCAAAAGCAACTTACTCATCAACTACGTACTATCAAAGGGTACTTTCCGTAGACCTAGAATCATCAAATTTTTCAAGAAATAAGATCTTATAGCACAAGTAAAGGAAAAATCCGGAAAGCGTAAATTTGTTGTTTACTCACAAAAAAATACTTATAATTCTCGCCATGGACCAAAACCTTTTAGGGTACTTCCTGTCAACCTAGAATCATACAATTTGTCAAGAAGAAAGGTCTTATCACCAATGAAAATCTGTCCACAATAAACGGATAAATCGGCGAACATACATAAAAATAATTACACACAACATGGACACAGTCGAACACAGAATCTTTTCGAGTATCTTCCTTTATAAATCAACTTCGAAAAAAGCGAAGTTGATTAATAAAACAAGATACTCGACTAAAATACAGAATCAGTTATTAAGATACGTAAAAAATTGTAGTGTTAAATGTAATTGCCTCCCAAATTAATTATCAATGATAAGGTAAGTCTATCTATCCCGTGGATAGATAGACTTCGGGCGAGCCCCTAAAATATCTAGTTACGCTTTTCTTGTAATGAGGAAACGAAGCTCGACAAAGGTAAGAACATCCTCTAATGATTTTTTGTTTTAATTGGATGGCATCAAATAAACACAGGCTGCTTTTTTTTACTTTTCTTAAGTTACGTAAAGGAACGTAGGCAGAAGAAGGCTACTCGAACTCACGCTACTATTTTTATTTATTTTAAAAAAATAACCGTGGAATAAAAATAGTACCTTTCGCTTATTTGATTTTTCTACGTTTCTATTTTGAAATTACAAATCTCTTTGCCGTACGTGATCGAACCTATTCCAATTTCAACCCTTTTTCATCACGTTTTGTTGGAAATTCGAAGACGCTGTAAAGTTTTTTATTTTGACGAAGTCTGCTATCAAAATCCAATGTGTCCAGTGTTTATTAACTCCTCACGTCAAATTACTGAACAAATGTAGGTAATAGGCTACTTTCATCATAGAAGAAGCGAAGCCACGGGAAAAAGCTGGCAATAGAAAAAAATATTTGCACAACTAATGTCAAAAAAGAAAAATAACCAAGAGCCCAATAATACCCAATTATAGAAACGCCCAATCGGCAAATTGTTCAAGTATAAAAAAGACCAACTAGAAAACTCACCAGGTACAGAAAAGACCCTCTAGCAAACTGACCAATTATAGAAATACCCAACTAGAAAAAAGTCCACCGATAGAGACGTCCAAGATAATGCATTACAAACTGCTTTTGTAATTATATACTAATACATTATGTACTTATCAAATATAAAAACACTGGGTAACTTTTAACGAAGTTAATCTTCTCCAACTTGAATCCCGTGGACATTTATTTTGTTCAATCAAACTTTCTTTCGTATTTTCTTTTAGCTATCGTTTTCCAATATCACTTCTACTAATCAAATTCATTGTTCTTCCTGTACAACCTAGACTTGATCCTGTTACAAAGTTGCCAAGAAGTTGATTAATCAGAGAGTGTATAGTGGCTGTAAAATTCAAAATTGCACTAGTTTTAAAACTTACTTTGACAGGTAATGAGTGTGAATGAGTGAGAATGTTCTAAAATTGACCGTCATGCAAACTTCTTGATCTTTGACATCGGGAGCTTCATGCGGTTATACAAGGTGCCACGGAAAGGGTGTAATAAGCCGAAAGGGGTGATCCTGGAGATCGTGGGCTTGACAAGCATTTAATCATTTGTTTCTATTCTTCGACTTTATTTTTCTTTGTTAAAATAATTTAAAGTTCACGTATTTTAGCTAAGTAGTCATTTGAGTATGTAGCTTGTATAGATTAATCATGAACAATATCGAATAATCGGGTAATGATGCTTATTGAAGCGTATTACGATAAACTTGCGTGTAGCGATTATGTCTCACACAGTACAATACACCATTGTGGAGGCATTGTGTTCGATAACAACATACATACATGTACATTATTGAACATGTATGTTGTTATAACCGTTTGATTGATTTGTGGTTAAGCAGTACTAGAGCTTTGTATTACGTTACAAGCAATTGCGTAAGAAAGGTTTATTGATTATACCAAAATTAACATTCATGAAACTTTAATAAATGTAATATGTTGGCCAAGTCATAACGAGCCTTGACCGGCTTAGTCGTTTACAGGATATCAAATCATGTATTTACCTTCTTATTATAGGTACACCATACAACCAGAAGTTCATTATGAAACTGGGCAGACGGCTGCCAACAATGAATCGGCAAACAGCGGCACAGAGTTCTCTAAATCTACCTCTATTCTGTTAAATCCGGTCAATCCTTTCTCTAGCCTCCTAGAGGTATCTACGAGTATGTATATCCGGAACTCCGTTGTATCGCATCCTGGAAGGCTTACCGTTTCAAAACGCTAGATCCGGCTATAGTCCTTTTTGGGCATTGTATAAAAAGGCTTTGTAGGTGGCACAGCGGGTAATGAAAGAGCTGGCTCAAATCCAAGAATAGAAATGGATTGAATTTAAAAAGAAGGTAAAGAGCAAACTGGCCCCAAAACTCTTTCGCTGTCGCAGACGGTTGTCCGTCTGTTTTGCATTAGCTTTGTAAATTTTGACTTCAAAATTTATATACCTAGTGAATAATCAGTTACACCTACTATCATGAATATGTTCTTCATATTGATATTCAGATGGCTAGCTGTACTTTTTTGAGTAGTAACTCAGCTCCGTCTAGAACTTTTGTTTTAGAGCAGCTATTTTCTATTTCCTGAAAATCAAGTCGCGAACACACGGTGTTGTAAATAAATTGCAGAAAGAAATAGCTCAGTTGTATTAGTTTAAGTTTTAAAACGTTTAATTTAACTCACATTCGATTCTGCATCGACAACCCACGCTTGAATAATTACGAGTCGAGATTAAACGTCATCCCATAAATGGAAAGAACGTAGGTGACGTAAATATTTTACTATCAAAACCACTGTTTCACAGTACCACTGTTTCCTATAACGAAAAACCTATAGATGTAATTATTAATATAGAATGTAACGACATCAAGTGTAACACAAGTGTACCTACGATGGAATAAATAAATACAAATACAAATACTGACATGGAACTTTGCGTCATTATTATCAATAGCTTCCGAAGCTGGACAGTAAATAAAAAGTACAGTATCCGGGTGTTGGAACGGCCGTTAGGTATTAGAATTCGGGAAATTAATTTAGATGGACGATAACTCGGTCACTAGAGACTAGAGTTGCGATTGTAAAATTGGAAAAAGGAGCAAAACGGATTTACACTGGCTGGTCGACTATCAAACGTATTTTATGTACAAGAAGCTATTGTACCTAGAGGTAAATTTTTAAACGCTGGTGAACTTCCCTTTTGTTTCTCGTAAGCCTGGATTTCTGACGTTAGCGTGGATAATCGTATGAAAGAACAAAAGACAATAGCGCTAGCTTTTAAGAATTTACTTTATCTCTTAACATCACACGTCACAAGATGGCCGCCGTTGGCGTCATGTTTTAATTTTCACAAATTATTTTTATTTTGTTTTTTTGTAAAAAGTGTCGATTTCAACTTAAATTTGTGATAAAACGATTATTTAAACTACGGATTGTGCAGTAAACAAATAATTTTGGAGAAGTGTCCAAAAATGCACGATATCGAAGAAGAAGTGGAGCCTTGTACTGAGCCGCCGCCGCCGCCTAGCTTCGCGCCCGCCTTGGCCAAGCGCAAGCGATTACGTATTGACAATGTGGATATTAATGATGATGATGGATTTACCATAGTAAAGAGAAAGAAAAAAAATATTAAATCACATGCGGCTGAGGATATGACTAGTAAGAGAGGTACCAGTGCAAACAATTATTTTGAGGTATGCGTTGCATCTTTTCAATTGCTACCAAAACAAATCGGGTTGGCCATGCTCCTGAAAAAAGAAGGCATTACTAGCGCCGTACGTATTAGGTACAAGAATCCATACCGAGTAGTCATAAGCTTTGAAACGAAAGAGGAGGCATGTAAGTTGGTAGAAAATAAAACATTTGCGGATGCAGGATTACGTTGTTATTTGACGAGCGAAGTGGGCATTACTTACGGTATCGTAAAGTTCTTGGAGGTCGACGTTTCAGAGGAGGATTTGAGAGAGAGTCTTACATGTGATTATAAAATACTTACTGTTAAAAGATTAAACCGTATGTCAGAAGAAGGCCAATGGGTTCCGAGCGAGACTGTTCGTTTTGGCTTTAAGAGCCCCAGTTTGCCTTCGCACTTGTATGGGTATGGTTGCAGATTTAAGGTGGACCCTTACATCTTCCCTGTGACGCAATGCGGCTCGTGCTGGAAGTATGGCCATTTGACGCGGACCTGTCCCACAAGGCGGACGACGTGCCCCAAATGTGGCGGAGGACACACCAACTGCGAGACCACCGAGTTATGCTGCGTCAATTGTAGAGGAAAGCACATGGCACTGAGTAAGTCCTGTCCGATATATTTAAAAGAGAAACAGATTCGATCTATCATGTGTCAAGAGAACAGTACGTATAAGTTTGCGGCTTCAAAGTATCATGAAAGTAGAGCACGAAAAAGTACACCACCTGTGTTTGACTTTGGTGACGTAAATAAGAACAGAAGATTTGATTTTACTACGCCCACCATATCTTACAGTCAACGCGTTGCAGCGAAGGTACAAACGCAGGCTGCAACTCAACTTTACGACTCAGATGTTCCGGAGCACGGGGAGGAGAGAGGTGTGAGTGAAGTTGAATCTAAGGACAGTAGCGAGGAAGGTTCGCTATGGAAGACTTCGAGCGGTAAGAAAAAGAAGAAGAAGAAGGCAAGCAAGCAGAGGAAAGAGGCATCTTTCAGCGCGGCTGGCACTCGGGGCCCTCAGGTACCTCCCGCGGCGTTCGCCTCCTCGGCGGCGATGGCGCCGCCCGCTTCAGGTGAGGGAATCAAAGCTGTAGTTGCCAAAGTGTGTGTAAAAGTGTCGGATGTTCTCACCAAAAATATTAGTTTTGCCGAAAAAGTTAGTGAGGTGTTGAAGCTATTTTTAGATGAACTTATGTCGTTTGTAGTGGGGATGATTAGCAATGGGGATGTCTTAACAAAACTGTTAGGTCTCTTTTATAATGGATAGTAACGATGTAACTGAAACCGCGACCAGACCGGCATCGGGCCCTGTGAGTTCTGTTGCACAATTTCTAAATATTGTGCAATGGAATTCACAGAGCTTGATGCCCAAAAAACACGACCTCGAGCTTTTACTGTGTTCGGAAAAAATAGGTATTTGTATTTTAAGTGAAACTTGGCTTGATTCAGACACAAGTTTACGTTTAAATAACTATAATATTTATAGAAGAGATCGAACGGATTCTTACGGCGGTGTAGCTATAATAGTTCACAGATCAATAAAAACTCAACTTTTTCCTGTGAATTGTTCTGGCAATACCGGTATAGAGACATTATGTATAAAGATCATTAATTGTAAATATTTAGAATATATTGTTTCGGTTTATTGTCCTTCGAGTATTAGAACATCACAAAGCGATTGGGATAACATTTCTTCAAAATTTTCGACAAAAACTATCGTTGCTGGTGATTTTAATGGTCATCATTCCAATTGGTCAAATAAAAGTGATACTAGGGGCTTGCAGTTATTAGATGCTTCTTTGGAGCATAACTTTATATCCCTCAATAATGGCCAATTTACTAGAATAAAATTAGTTAACGGTAACTTACAGGAATCCGCACCAGACATTACGTTCATAACTTCAGACATAGCCGTTTACTTTGAATGGCAGGTAACGCGGGAGAGTCTAGGAAGTGATCACCTAATAATCAAATATTCTCTTCGATATCACGATTCACGCAGGTTTGTAACACGACGGAACTTTAAAAAAGCTAATTGGCCTTTATATCAGGAGATATTGAGTGCTAGTTTTAGTGAAATAGTAGTAGACGAAGACAGTATACAGTCAAATTACAATTTTTTCATTGAAAAGCTCTATTATGCTGCGGAAAAATGTATTCCTCTTATCAAAAGTTGTACAAATCCCACACAATTTTTTCAACCTAAGCCATACTGGTGTCCAGAAATATCCTTGGTTATAGCTCAACGTCGTTTGGCTTTAAAGATGTTTAGGCGGAACCCTACTCCCAATAATCTTGATAGATTAAACCAAAAGATTGCAGAGGCACGAAAAGTTCATCGAAAGGCTAAGACTGCCAGTTGGCAACAATTTTGTGGTTCTGTAGATGAGGTGATGACAGCTTCAAGTATGTGGCGTCGTATGCGCTGGATGAAGGGTCTTCGCACGGAACGAGTGATTGCACCTAGTCATATAAAAGAGAATCTTTTATGTAGCCTTGCTCCTGACTCCGTGCAAATATCTCAGCCAGTATTCAAATCTAATAACAATCTTTTGGATAGGGAATTCTCCAGTCAGGAATTAGAAAATTGCTTAAAAGCGAAGGATACTGCACCTGGGGACGACGATGTTACGTACTCGATGATTTACAATTTGCCTTTGGAGGGAAGAGCTTTCCTGCTTAAAATTTTCAATTTAATTTTTAAATTCTCATTGGTTCCTGAACAATGGCGTAGCATTAAAATTTTACCGATCCCTAAACCTAATAGTAACCCTAACCTCTTACCTAAATTTCGGCCTATTTCTTTAATTTCTTGTTTGTGCAAACTTTTTCATTTAATGCTCTGCAAACGCTTAGAATGGTTTATTGAAAAGAATAACATTTTAGCTCCAGTTACGAGTGGTTTTAGAAAGTACCAGTCATGCATGGATTCCTTAGCACGACTAACTTCACAGATTCAAATCGGTTTTACCAAAAATATCTCTACATTAGCAGTGTTTTTAGACGTAGAGAACGCATATAATAATGTTTTGACTGATCAACTTGTTCTAACGCTTGATGATTTGGGCGTTGGGAATCAAATTTGTAAATATTTATGGTCTTTCCTGAGTTATCGGGTATTAAAAATTGAAGACGATAATGACCACCGATCTATGGTTAGATGTACTGGGCGGGGATTGGCCCAGGGTGATCCTCTCTCACCTTTGCTGTTCAATATTGTAACATATAAAATTTGTACAGGATATGATAATGTAAGTGCACTGCAATACGCTGATGATTTTGTTTTTTATACGCAAAATCCACTTTTAGATGATAATCAAGAATACATTCAAACTGTTCTTGATTCTGTAGTGATTAAATTAGGTAAATTAGGGTTAGAAGTATCACCGTCCAAAACGCAGTGTTGCAGTTTTAGAAGAGGGCCTAAGATGGATGATGTTGATCTCAAAATTAACAATAACAGGATACCAGCTGTATCACATGTCAAATACCTAGGAATTTGGCTAGATAAGTCGTTACTGTGGAGGAAACATATAAATGAGATTCATGAAAGTACAATGAAGAAGTTAAGTCTCTTAAAGGTTCTCGCTGGTGCATCTTGGGGCCTGCATCCTAAACATCTTCGCCAGTTGTACATATCTCTGATTAGAAGTAGGATAGATTATGGATGCTTCCTTTATGACACAGCGGCAAAAACACATCTAGTAAAGCTCGATAGAATTCAAAATATAGCGATGAGGGTCATAGGGGGTTTTATTAGGACAACTCCTGTTCATGTTATGGAGTGTGAAGTTTGCCTGCAGCCACTTATGTTTAGACGACAATATCTAGGGACAAAGTACTGTCTAAAGGCACAATCTTTTTCTAAAAATATAACCATAGATTTATTTAACGAACTCCATAATCAACGTGAATCGAGATATTGGAAGAAAAAACCTTTACTAATCTCTATTTTTGAAAATACAAAAGTAGAAATTTTAAAGTCAAATCATACTTTGAATATGTTTTCATTTGATTCTTGGGTATCTGATATTAGAACAGATTTTATTTTGACCAATGTGGAAGGTATTGATCAGGGAAAAAGCCATTATGATGATAGCGAACTTAAGTATCATACATTGTGTATGCTTAATTCTAACTTTAAGGACTGGCATAAATTATTTACCGATGGATCTAAATCGGACAAAGGTGTCGGTGCAGCTTTTTATGATCCCATTCGCAATGTGAAGGAGATGTTTCTTATTAAGTCAGATTTAAATTCTATTATGTCAGTTGAGCTCTTCGCAATTTCTGAAGCACTATCTTACGCTACCACTCTGAAGTTGGATAAAGTGTTAATACTGACTGATAGTCGAAGCGCCCTGCAGCACATTGCTAGCTGCGTCTCTGGCGCAAGAGCAGAGTCAGTGGCATATGCAATACTTAAAAAGGTATTAAACCTGTTCCACAGTGGTGTCCAACTTAAATTGCAATGGGTACCTTCGCATATTGGTGTTCAGGGTAACGAGGAGGTAGACCGATTAGCAAAAGAGGCAATTTCATCAGGTGCAGAAACTTTTATTATACCAGAACACTCAGATGTTTGCCATAAATATAAATTCAAAATTTTTGAGAAATGGAAAAAGCATTATATTAATATTTCAGACACAAAGGGAATTTGGTATAGAATTGTACAAAGCTACCCACCACGTGTACCTTGGTTTGTAAATAGTAAGCTTAAGAGATGTTTAATTGTAACAGCGCATAGGCTGCGCTCCGGGCACATGCCTCTTGCTAAATTCAAAAATCTTATGAAAATATTAGAGTCACCCAACTGTGAGCTTTGTGGAGTCATAGAAGATGTACACCATCTTCTGACTGAGTGTGTACGGAGCCAGTCTTTAAGATCACATTTGGAAACGCACTTTGAATTAAATTTGTTAAATATTGGCATTTTTCAAAGCATCTTAGCCGCACCGCTTTGCACGGCGGCCAGGATTCTCTTTAAAATGGTTTATGATATTTTATAAGATTAGCAACTAATTGAATGTACTAACAGGGCTGACGTAGTCAGTGTTTGGCTAAAAGCCCTTTAAAAATATAAGATTTAAATAAATAAAATAAATAAATCTCTTAACATGATGACGTGCAAAGAGAAAAACAATTTACTGATTTTAATTTCAACATTTTGACTCATTTTGGGCCATGCGAGTTCCGATTTCAATATTCGAAAAAAGTAAGTACAAAGTGATTAATCACAAAAGTGGCCGATCAAGATTTAAACATAGGTACCTCCTAATCAATATTTTTGTATAGCGCTATGAGATTGAGATGGAAACTTTTTAGAGTAAATTATACTATGTCACATTTCTCATAACCGTGTCGTCAAAATATTATAGAACCTTGTCAAAGTAAATCGGTAAAAAAGGCCTCGAGATACTTAGAGAAAATGGTTTCTGGTGGCAGCCGTCACGATAACGCAGTAAATATCGTGGCCAAAACCAGTAGGATGTCAGATCCTACCGGTTTTCGAACCTACAGTTCGGAATGGTTCCACCCATTGTGATCGCGCACGGATTATATAGTCCGACCATGAGCTAAGGGAAAAACAAGTGAACGACGACTACTCCTTGAATTTTTGCTCTTCGCAGTCAATCAGCTCAGATTCGCTATTGTTACTTTGCGCCAAACCAACCGCCGGTTGTCGTAGTCTAGTACAGTTCAGATTTATGACTGTTCTAGTTCGGACACCGTTTAACTCTTCCACCCGAATGGTCGGGAACGATTATTACTTGGGACATAAGTTCGAGTATTCTTTTCATTATGAACATACGCAGTATTTTTTTAAATTTAATACTTTATGTTTATGTCACATGAAAATAGAACTTATGCATAGAACGTTAGAAAAGGCCTTCAGGTTTCAGTCGCTGCAATAACATCATTTTTACCAGCACTAGCTTAAAGCTTAGAGTAGAGGGCAGCCAATACCAACCTCAAACGGTTGTGATCATTATCTACTACTAATTTCTGCCCGCGGCTTCGCACGGTTTTTTTTTTCATTGGAAAGTGTTTTTATTGGTTATTTATATCCTTCAAACTGAAACTGATATAGCAGATGAAAAGTAGCCAATGTGTTGTTCCTAGATTTAAATATATTTAAAATATCAGCTCAAATCGTTCAGTAGCATCATTGGGCGTGTAGATGTCATCAAATATCCATCCATCCTTCCATATTTCGGCATGTATAATATAGGTACTATTTTCTGCCCGCGGCTTCGCACTTGTTGTTTCTATGGAAACGTTTTCTATCCCATGGGAACTAATTTATGGGATAAAAGTAGCCTATGTTTGATTTCAGGATCAGAATTACCTGTATGCAAAATTCTAGCCCGATCCGTGAAGAAGTTTTGGCTTGAAGAGGAAACAAACATCCATCCAAACATCTGAACTTTCGCAGCTATAACATTAGTGTGAAGTGTGATGTTGCAAAGCTACAGACCACCCCCTTACTAAGCATCATTCTTGGCACTATCCGGAATCCTCGACAGGTGACTTCAACTCGTACATAATCGACATTTGGACACATTTGCATGGCTGCCTATCAGCATAAACTATTCCAAGCCATCCAACAACCTACCCAAACGCTCCTCCATTCATCAATTCTCAGAGGTTGTCTAGAATCTTCGATTCACATTTATGCAATCGAGTGCCTTACTGACCATTACTACCTCGCCAGCATAAATCTTGCATGGGATTTTAGTTCCTATTAATGGAGATCAAGAACTAGAGTCCCCTGACTTAATGGGTTTCGCTTTCGGTATGCAAAGATGTTATCTTAGTAAATGGGCTCAATTGTGATCGTGGAGATGCGGAAGCGTTTCTGAACCGTTTAATGGAATAATGGGAATGCTTTGAGGAACATTTGAGCTGCCTGTTTTTTTTGTATTTATGAACCCTTTGATCGTAATCACAACCTTCTCAAATCTCTAATGGTTTTAAGCTTCTTACATTTACGCAATATTGCTAATGTATAAATGGTAAGAGCGGGGTCTCCCAACACAAGCAAATTTTGCTTAAAGGGTGACTCCAGAACCTGTTTGTATAGTTTTTAAGTAATTGCAATAAACATTTATTTTATTTATTTATTTATTATTATTTTACATTTGTTTCCGTGTTCGAATTTGTTGAATAATCGTTTGATTTCATAGTAAATAATTGAATAAGTATCTCTTTGGGTAGAACGTAACAGCAAAGAAAGAATACCTACACGACGGTTTTACAAAAGGAACCATACCAGTATAAGAGGAAGTTTATGCCTTCATCACTCGCTCTAGTCACAGATTAGGTAATGTTACCCCGTAACTCTAGTTTAGAGTTTCCTAAGCATTATACTATCTGCCGTACAAGTAAATTCACAGAACGGTTAGTTAGCTAACTTTGTAACAAGCGCTGGATATTAGAGATAACTTGGCTACTTAGAACGTTAGAACAGACATACGGTGAGCTAATCCTGACGCTAGTCAGCTTAAGAGACTGTAGACAAGTGACTTTGGTAGCGACTTAAAGTCGCAATTCATTGAATTTTCTTCTGAGACAAACATAAGGCTTCACAGACAGAAGTTACCTTCCACTTATACCTACGGCATACCTACCTAAGAAATGGGTAATATTGGAAATGAATAGCCTTACCTTTTCTGGTAGTGTACATTTTAGACTTGCTTATACAGAAGACTAGAAAAAATATTGGCATTTTATGTTTTATTTAGGTAGGTACTTAGAAGAAGAAGACTTAGAATGATAGTTGACACAAACGAGGTAAGTCTAAAAAATTGCGACGGATCGTCGCAATCTTCATTTTGAGCCGTTAGTACAATACTTCAAATGAGACGGAAAGCAGCTCTCACATAAAAATATAAAAATGATGTGTTGTGCGGTGCAAGGATGTTTAAACACCAGTAACCGGAAAAATAATACCGCAAATATCTCATTCCACCGGTAAGTACTAATATTCCGTTTGTAATTTTGCCTAAAACAGTCATCAAAACTCATAAATAAATTTAAAAAGTTCGTCCACCATTTTCGTGAAAATGTTGCTATGCACTGGGAAAAAAATACCCAGGTTTTGTTACTTAGTACTTAGGTATACAAAAATAGTAGAGGAGAGGGTGGAATTCGCTCAAGTTAGGACTTAGGAATCAAACTACGCGGAATATCACAGATTTAGAATTTTCAGTCACTCGACGATATTCTGAGAAGATTCAAGCTGTAAACTCAAATTACTATTTTACAAAGAAAATTACAATCAATGAATGGAATCAATTAGAACTAGTATTTACAATTGAAACAATTGAGCTAACTGCAGCCTGTAGCAAACAATCTAGAGGCAGCTCAACTTATCGATATCAATACCAGTCGTCGCGTCCCCGTTACGCTGGTTGCATTGCCCCGCTGTATGGCAATGCTGGTTTGCTGCGCCAGATACTCACCAGCTCTCGGGTCCCGCGCCGCCGCATTGACCAGACGCTCAGATTTTTTTAAAATTCCGGAAAACCTCGATACCGCACGGACCTAGACCTCTCTCGGCTCCAAGGGGAGCAAATGCAATAAACTCAAATTTAAAATTGCAATCCATCGCATCACCATAACTGTAGCAATACTTGCACGTGCACATCTTTTTTAGGGTTCCGTTGTCAACAAGGAACCCTTATAGTTCACCACGTTCGTCGATCCGTCCGCAGCTTAGTCCAGAGACTATTAGTACTAGAATGCTGTAATTTGTCTAAGTTGGGCATTATTATTAGTGAAAAAAATTCTAGTAAGTAGTAGGTGGAGTGATTTTAAAAGGAAAACTACACAGCTTTAGTATGCTTTACTAGTTGAGTACCTAATAGGTAGTCATCCTAATCAACTTAAAAAATGTACTTTGGTAGGTATGTGTAAAACAGGTAAATAAGTTGGTTTAGATAGACCATGAACCGTGCAACTACTTACACTGCACGTGGCCGAACACGCACTTGACCGTCTATTTTATGTAAATTATTGTTCCGAAAATGATCGGAGCCTATCTTATTTTGCAGACTTGGAGTAAAACCTTTTTGTCGTTTGACCTAGGTAGAATGATAGTAACCATAGGTACCGGCTGATATTTCGTAAAATTAAAAAAAACAAGACGTTGGAAATGGATTTTCATAGATTTTTTTTTAGATTTTTTCTATTTGACAATAAACTATTGACACCTTTAGTAAATTGAAATAATGTAATATCAAAAATAAAAAGGTAGGTGATAAAAACAATGAAGTATTTTCTTAACGGGAACTTTGCTTCAGTTACCCAATTTTTTAGGGAAAATGCTCTTCACTTGCAACATTCAATCATACGAATGTGTGAGTGAAGGCACTGTATTTACGAGCTGTCAAAACACACATGGATCGGTTTTTGGTTACACAAATTGTCAAATTGTTGAATGACACTATCCCTCTGCTGAGACAGCAGCGAGTTTTTACTCTATGGGTAGGTACTTAGTCACCAACAACCTAAAAATTAATCGCCATTTCAATGCGCTACTGTAATCACATCTTTGTATAAAAAACCTCTTGTTATTCTTCGACAGTCTCCCGCCAAAATACAAGGGATTTCGTGGAGGGAGCAGAAATTAGATTATATAGGTCAGGAAATGAAGAGCTCATAAAAGTTTATTAATAAATTGGGTTTTTTCGTAACATTATTATTTATTCGTGTATTTTGTATTTCTGAAGAGACTTCGTTAGGTACTAACCTATTAGCTTACGTCAAATTCTATTAATATTCGTTAGAGCACATAGGGCGAATGACTTCTTAAGGAAAATAAAAAAAAATATTTAAAAAAACTATGCCCAACCAAATAAAGCAGTCATCAAATATTTGAAAGAGTAGAAACAGTGAATGACCAAAAAAGGCATTAGAGAAACGTTAACACTAAACCGACAATGGACAAAGAGCGTGCGTAGGCCCTTGAAGCGGTAGTATAGCACTATCAACTTGAACCAATAATATCACATCCCTTTCTGTATTCAAACACTCGAAACACAAGGGTATAATCATTATGAATAAAACATTTTATTTTCTGATCCCTTTCCGATCAAATAAACTATTCAACTGTAAATGTTTTCGAACAACAATATCTTGCCGCTTGTGTTTGTTTCACGTCAGATGTGAAGCTAGACGATTCGCGGATCATATTGAAGATCCTGTCTCTCTGTCTGCCGATACTTGACTTTCAAATGCGGATAGATTTGTTCGATTTAGTATTCTATCGATGGCAAGCAAAGACGTACTTCGACGGTTCTAATCTTTCAAGTTAACGTTTATAGTGAGAAGCTGTAAACTACTGATAAAAGTGAAGCTATTACAATAAAACAGAGTTGAATCAATTGTTTAAAGTGTTTGACTTTCTTTGCGGAAGCTCAAACATTTTTTAAAATTAATTTATCAAGGAAGTAGGTATGTTTGTAGGGAAATAGTTTTTACGTTCCATAGAAAACTGTCAAAGAGCCGCTCCCGCTCTCGCTACCACATACCACCAAAAATTAACGAGTCTTTACGATAGATTAAGTAAACCTATTTTGGTTTTGCGTTATACTGAACTGTGCATCCAGGATATTGCTCAAGAAATGGTAACCAGGAAATGATACCAGTTTATATATCAGGCTGCGTTGGCTTGGCTCTGACCTCAAAACATATTCTTAAATAACTGAGAAAGAACATAGGCAAACGTATTAATATGTTAAAGTACAGTGGAGTCAAGTATCCTTAAGATTCACGAGAACCTCAAGGGCTCAAAACTGTGAACTGAAGAATATTTGCGAAAAATATACAACGGGAAAAAACGGCAAAGCAAAATGGGCACAAAATTATATCTCTCATTTGCATAAGTATGGAGTGGGTGGTGTCCCCAGTTATCGTCTGATGATATTATCTCTCGTTTTTATTTACGAGGTTATTATGAGTGAGAGGGGGACGGAAAATTTTCAGCAATCATACGTTGCACATGGCGGGTTTTGGCTGTTATGCTAATTCTCCTTGTCGCTGTAGAGTATTTCATATTTGAATGGAGTCAATATTTATTAGAAATGGGTCAGTGCTTAACCTAATTTGAATATAGTTAGTCATGCACATGCCTCGAGCAGTTCGTAACATAGATTTTTTTACAAAATTTTGGAACTAATATAAAAGAGCAGACTTTTATATTCAGCACAAGCAGTGATAGTGGCCCTTTATTTCAAGTTTTCGTTTTACAAACTTTTCTATATTTTTCCTGTAAAATACAGGTACAGGCGCACGAAATGTATTATTATTTTAAATTTCAAGTTGATAGCTGCTTTACAATACAGTACAAAAATGCTTTATTGTACACCATAAAAATAACAATACAAGGAGACATTACACGAGACAAGTACAATGGGCGGCCTTATCGCTTAGAAGCGATCTCTTCCAGGCAACCTTTGGATGGAAATAATTTTTTGAATTTAAGAAAGGCAGGGGGTGTACCGAAGACTATGTAAAAAAATTAATATACATACCATTATGAATACAAAATAGAAACAAATAATAAACAAATATAAATAATGCAAATATATATGTGTATATATACATAAATAAAAATAATTAGACTACTTATATACATAAATAAATAAATAGTATGTACCAAGATTCACTTTTTTGCCAGGAAAAACTCCTTAACACGAGCTTTGAAAACTGGTAAAGATACAGCTTTTCTAATAGACTCTGGCTTTAGTTCATCATGCAAAGGTAAATATATTTTACCTAGGTAGAAGAGGTAGAAGGTAAATAAGGTACCTAGGTAGAAGGTAAATATATTTTACCTTTACATGATGAACTAAATCATCATCTCAAGGTCTTTTCTTTCAAGCGTGGGTCACAATTAGAACCACCCTCAATAACCGTATGCATAAGGTTGGGGGTTAATAAGAAACTTTATTTCAAGGCCTAAAGTAGGGCTGTTTACCGCGTTTTTACGGCCTGAGAAGAGGGTCATAATTTTTTGGGTGTGTTTAGATGTTCCTCTGCTTTATGAAGGTCTGTATTTTTATAGGAAAGTCTATATATTCGGGCAGATTTTAGCCAAACTCACAGATCGGTTTGTTTTATAGAGCAATTAATGAAATATAACAAGGAAGGGAGGGGCGTTGGCAACCCTACAGCCGACATCGTAGTCTCAAAAGTATTTTATTTTTTTCAAGTTTTACCAAAGAAATCGAGAAAAAAGTGATAAATAGACGAAGTACTAGTTCCGAAGAAGCTCCAGTGTTATTTTCAAGATATAAATAAGTGGATTTACGCAAAAACAAAGGTCAGATAAGTTATATTTTTCTACCTCAAGTTGTGCGGAAATAAAAACTACGAAAATCTACCCACAATCCGATTATCTGACTGTCAAGCCCACCCTGACAGTGTAATTTCGTTTCTGACAACCAAGGCAATCTGTCAAACTTACCTATTTGACAGAATCGAAGTCGACCGTCGCGTCGTCGGGGAAAAAAGAGTTGCCAGCTTGAGAAAAACCAACACATTGGAGATTTTTTAACTGACCCAATCCAAACGAAAATATGGAAAAAATACTTTCAGAGCTTCGTAAAATAAAAAAAGAGATGGATGAACAGAGAAATACAATTATATCAAGCGCGGAGAAAATCACAGAAAATATTACGAGTAATATAAATAAAATCATTGATGAAAAGCTGGTATTAATGGATAAAAAGTACGAAGATCTCAAAGACAAGGTGGAATCCCAAGATCAAAGATTGTATTATTTGGAAAAACAAACAAGACAAAGAAATCTAGTATTCTTTGGATTAGAAGAAGGAGAAAAATCCTATGCAAACATGGAAAGTAACCTTCAAAACTTCATCCTTAAATACCTTGCAGTGAAATTGGACAACAGGGACTTACAAGCCATTCGAAGAATTGGTAAAAAGACCGAAAAACCTCGCCCAGTTGTCATAACTTTTACAACTCTTGGAGCAAAAATCAGCATCCTAAAACACAAAGCAGCTTTGAAGGATACTCAGTACTACATAAAAGAAGACTATCCGCAGCAAGTTTTGGAAAGAAGAAAGGAGCTACAAGCACAGGTAAAAATGGAAAGAGAAAAGGGAAATGAAGCCATAATCAAATATGATAAGCTTGTTATTATACAAAAGAAACCTGAAAATACAAGAGACAACAAAAAAAGATACCTTTCAAACTCCCCTGAAAACAGTGAACACCCCCAAACAGACCTAAGAACACATGCTAAAAAGAAAAACAAAACCTTAGCCTCCCACACCATCCAAAGGTCAGCAAGTTTATCAGATGAAGTAAAACCAAGCATGCTCAGTTTCCTAATAAGCAAGAACCCAAAGAATATTACAGCAGACAGCAGCGACAACATCCTGTAGCAACAAACACCACGCCCCCCCCCCTCGAAAATAGAAATCACAAATAAATACAGCACAAAACATCTTCCAATCCGGCCGGTCACCGTGGAAGATTATGACCATAACCCTCCAAAGCAAATGACAAACAGACAAACATAAAAAGTATATATAGGTATATACACAAAAGAAGCACCAGGAATTTACTTACTTATCTACCTACAATGTCAGAACACTATCTATGCATGAACAGAACTAATTAAACAACGCACTTGATGAAAGATTTGAAGTGGGGCAAGGCATGTTGCTCTTCTTCAAGATGGGAGTATTGATATTGACTCGGGCAGTGTCACAACAGAAAGGTCCAAGAGGTTGGTGCTACACTGGAATACCATACAAACTCTGGGAAAACAAGATTAAGAAGAAGGCTGGGTCGCACTGGCTTCAAGTAGCCCCTATAAATAGGAAAAAATAGACGGCTTTGGAGGAGGCCTTCACCTGCAAAGGGTTCTTGTGAAAAGAACAAAAATAAACGAAAAAACTTAATCTAAACTATCTATCTAAACTATCTAGATATTATTAATAATTATAAGCTTTACCTACATACAATATTTTTAAGTTTTTGCTATTATTACGTTAGTTTCTAAGCATTTATGTGTGCAAGAAATAAAAGGCTTTTTATTTTTATTTATATTTATAACAAGGAAGGAGTAAGTGCTTAGTATCGTCAATACTTGTAGCATTATTATAGCCAAAGTGCGTATCAGAAGAAAATTACAATTAGAGAATAGAAACAAAAAAGATCTAGTATTTACAAATGAAACAATCGAGCTAACTTTAGACTGTTGCAAACAATCTACGTTTAGCTCAACTAATCCATAACAATACCGGTCGGAAGCGTCCCCAAGACGTTGGGGCGTCGAATACCTTTCAGAAAATTTATGTCGTTTTATTGTAGACTAAGCACCTTATTACTCGTACCAGTCAGAACCAAGTCTAATCCTACAAAATGGCCGACAGATTATCCGATTGTTACCTTCTCTAAATGTTGACACTGAAGATTTTAGTGCGATGAAACCCAAGCAAACAAATACCAAAGTAAAGCTAGTTTCAAACATCATGACACACTTTAATGTTTCCTATTTGCCTCTGTACGTTTCTATAACATTATGCCTTGGAAAAAGGGAGCGGGAAGTGGACCGGAGATCATCCATCTTCGGGACTCTGTTAGTCAGATTGTTCACTGTTGCTTGAAGCTGTCATATTACCCAGCTCCCATATATGTTGTGCAAACCTCTTTGGAATAAGTATTGGCTTAACTGGATTTATTTAGAATATTTGTGTTCCAATTTTTTTTTTCCAAAACTGGTTACGACTGCTCTTTTGTTTACAGAAAACTTCAACAGTTCCGCATAATACAGTAAAAAGAGTGCATTGAAAGAAAGCCAACCCAGCTTTAGTAAAACTATCCATTACTGATTGTTTAAAAACTTGTGTATCTTGTGTTTAAGTTTTCCGTTTAAAATTCAACGTCTGCATTCTCCTGTGGGGCTGAAATAATAACTAGAGGAGGGAGGGGGATGATAAAAGTTACGTCGTACTCAAATACAAATACAACAAAATACAAATGTTTTTTATTTCGTTCACAAAGTAGATTAATTCTATAAATTATTTTGAAACCTCCTTTTAAGTATAAATACTTGTACTAGAAGGTTCCGCTCTTCCTAAGTTACATTCGCCATAATTGAACAGAAAGTTTTTATATTAAAACATTTACGTCAATACAGAAAATTTTAAAAAATAATTAATAATAATAGTTGAGGTTAGGTAAAAGCACAGTTGAACGGAATGCTTGAGTTGTATTGTTGAGTGCTCAATGTGGTGTGGTATAAGTTAAAAACTCAAAGCGTTCATGAAAAAAATAATTAAAAACTAAGTATAATATAAAACAAAACAAAAAATTAAAAAATCAAAAAAATCCTTATGCTATATGTGGGTCTGGTATGTTATTGTGTGTGTTCATGTGTGTTAGTGTGTGTTAGTGTGTGTTGGTGTGTGGTGCTCCTGAGGACACCGGTCTCTTAAGAGTCCGGGCAACAGGAGTTACCAGTGTGTGTGTGTGTGAGGGTGTGTCTGTGTGTGTGTGAGAGGGTGTGTGTTTGTGGGTGTATGTGTGTGTGTGCGAGTTTTTTTTTGTTGTTTGAACAAATGTATAGCGTTGTAAATGATTTAACGCTATACATTTGTCCTATTAAAATTTTCTTTGAAATTGTTGATCGTGGGTTTTCTTGTGTAAAGGATAGCTTTTGTATTATTGTAAAAGCTTTAATGTCGCGATTTGTAAGCGAGGTGGTACTTTATTCAAAAATAATTCGTTCTTTAGCCGCAAAAATCGTCTCAGCAAAAAATTGTATGCTTTTGGTAAAAAGCTTTCTGAATTTTCTGATTTAGTATCGTCAACTTGCTTGTTACACGTCTTCTTGGAACGGTTATTCTTTTTCTACTTATTGATAAAGATAATTATAAATACGTATGACACACGTACGACGAGACAAAAATTATGATTTACAAAAAAAAATATTCCTGTGTGAAACCTGACTAGCAGTAACTAAACTACGGCTTCCCGATGGAACTTCTATAATTCGATAAACCTAGTGCTGGGACCAGAGAAAGATCAAATTCCTTTCACGTCACATATTGGATGTTTACGAGAAAACTACAACAAAACTCAACCAACCCATCGCAGCGCGAAATCACGTGATAGATGATATCGAACACCGCCGTTCCGCCTTACAGCGGCTATCTAGATGGTGTTGTAATAAAACTGGAAGCAGGAAACAACTTAAGACGCCCTATCAGTCCTTTGTTTCGGCAATCTCTACAGTGCCTACCTACCGGCTTGGTACTTATTGTGTGTAAAACCAGTAACAATGCCTAATCTGTGGTTATACTCCGGCATTTATCTAGCCGTAAAATTGTAAAAGTTAATGGTACATGCCCCTGTTAACAGGTCCATCTAACGACTCGGAAAAATTACGTCTTACCTCGCCATTCCTGCGTTTTTAGTTACTGAAAAAACACTACCTTACCTCGCCAGTTAACTTTTAGGGCTTGCATATCCCAATGAAAATAAAATTGGATCGGATATTTGTAAACAAAGATACTAGTAATGCATTGATTCCATTACAGGAAAAACGCATTATTTTTAGAACATACGTTCACTGCCACTGCTGCTTTTACTAAAAGCTTTACGACTTATTACCCAACTACTTATCTGCTCTACCTACACCTGCTCTGAAAAATAAATTAATTACCTTAGGTATACGGTTTCGACTGTAAAATATATTTCAGTTCCCATCCCCTACAATAAAACCACAAAAGTTGATATTTGTAGAAAGCTAACCTGCATTTTACGTTACAAAAATAAAATTATTCGTGTGAAATTGCTGAGAGAGCTCCCGAACAATAAGTTCCGACTTATATTTTACAATAAACTGTCATGGGTTGCAACACGCGGGAGCCGCGGAGTTCGGGGCGCAAAATATTTAACTTTTCTAAAAGTCATTACTTTTATTTTTGTTCTTCACACACACCCGTCTACTCCGACAACTGTGGAAGACAGTAAACCTTATAAATATTATAAAAATCATGGGTTTAGGTAGTCACCAAACAAATATGTGTTTGTTGAACGAACAGTGGCGCAGCGGGCGAAAGTCCGCCTGCGACCGACGACGCAAGGAATGACAAAATTATTGATTATGCAGATCCATGTTCCACGTCTTGGTGTTTTTGTCTTGTGTATTTGTAAAAATATCGATCTGTTTATATACTTAGTATTTTATTTATGTGTTGCGGGATAACTGATAAAGTACCCATAACATAAGCTCGCTTACTTTGGAGCTAGATGATGCTGTGTGGATTGTTCAGCATCATTCAATTTTATTTATTTCTGACAGCTCTCACATTACATAACCTCGAATAATTCAAGCATCACCGAAAAAAGCCGAGGCATGTTTTTGTAAAGCTCATATCGAATGTCAATGGAACTGTTTAGTGGACCAAAACATTTATCAATTTTATCAGAGTATTTTTTTTCCGGCAGAAACCTTGTTCGTATTGCTTTGGCTGCAGGTGACGAGTGTAATCGCTTTCACGCAAATTGAGTTCTAACTTTGTGAAACACTTCTCAATTCCCCTACAGTGTCACATGTTTGCTTAAACGGTACGGAATGTTCTCGAGAAACCATTTTGAAACCTGCGTTCAGAGTCTAATGTCATTTAAAACTAGCGTCTCCCCGAGGTTCAGCGTGTGTTTTATGGGATAAAAGTTGCCTGTCTATTATTTCACGTCCGAATTGTATGCATGTAAAAGTTTCACTCAAGTCCGTTGAGTCGTTTTGGCGCTGTCATGTGACAAACACACCTCTTTCTCATCAGGACGAACATCCGCCTGTACAATATCATTAGACAAAAATCTTTGCTCAAAGTTAGCGATCCTGAAGTCGATAATACTAACTCGGGATTTATTTCTACAACACGTCATGAAATTGGCAAAGTCGGTACCTACCTATGTCCAAATACCCGAACGAAGCTAAACGGGCCATTTGTAAATATAGCTAATATAGATAATTGTATAATAAGCTACTCTGAACTTTCCTCATCAACCAACAAAAATACAATTAACATCGCCTCTTTTACCACCGGACGCTGGAACTTTGTTATTTTGTATCATAAATTGTTTTAAGGAAGACATAAATAACTTGCTGAGTTCGCGGACTCTACAAAATTTAGTATGCCAGTTTAAATATAATCATGAGAGTTTGTTTGAGAGGAGGCCCTAAGGTCAGGCGAGCCTTGGAGCTGTACTATTGAATTTTAAGCTTACTACCTTAATGTTACCTTTCCTTTGTGGTCTTGTCATGTCAGATTTTCAAAAGAAAATTGATTAAAAAAATCGGTTTCTGTAAAACATTATTAAGAAGATAGTGGATATGCCTACGTTGGCCGTAGCCGTAGTATGGGTACTAGTACTACTTAGTACTCTAGGTAGGCAGGTTACACGGATTTAAGCAACGGTGGACATATTATTAAAACGGTTAATCATTATTATGAAGTATTTTGATTGCTTTTAAAGTTTGTATTATATCGTCTTTTCTTAATAATTTCGTTATCATACTCGTAGGTCTTATACTGTGCGATGGCTATCCCTCATGAGAAAAAAGTTTGACGTGACCCGAACTTCGGCGAACACAGTCGTTTCTTTCTTAGTAAACTGTAGTCTCGCGGTTCTCAAACCTAAATAAACACTCAAGTAGAAAGAAAATCCATCAGCTAAATGAATACATGATTCTCCAGTAATTACCTTGCTTCTGTAGTCTAGAAGCTTCTACGGTATAAGGTGCATAATTGAAGGGATAGTGTGAAATATTAAGAGAACCGGGTAAGGGTAAATGAGATCCTAAATGGTTCACCTCGGGGGCAACATCATTTAAACACGTTTACAAATCTTCGGGTGGGGTATTTCATTAAATATGTGAATGCGATTTTAGTTTTTACTCGCTTTTTCATTTATAAATATAACCAGACATTATTATATTAATATTATGACTACATAATGGTTAACCGAACATTTACTTTGACAAGGTTCTGCCCTATTCGGATCATGCGTGGATTATACCTCACTTTCGACTGGCTATAGGAGCGATCTTGGAGACTGAATACCTAAATAATATAAAGAAAGGCTAATAGTTACACATTAAACTCAAAAAGTATCCTTTAATTTCAGTTCGGCCACGTACGAAACAGCAAGCTCGTAACTGGTTACGTTAAAGAAAAATTCTGTTTCGTTTGTAACTAGTTACTAGGGAATACGTTTTTTTCCTGACACGACACCTCGGTTTCGAAACAGGAAACTTACAACTAGTTACGAGAAAGTACTTCTCATTCTTAATTCGTAACCTTTATTTGAAGTTATACAGGGTGCCGTGACCGGTGACTTTGGAGGCGTGAATTACGAATATATTTATCGACAAATCACTATCCCTATTTTTTACCTCTGCTTGTACTGATTGAGCTATAGCTACCCATGTAGAGGTCCTAGAAAGATGAAAGAGGTCTCATTTGATAGCTAATAATGTAAATAATAAAATAATGCAATTTTTTTCCATTTTCTCCAAAAATCCGAATCTGGCCAGTTTCCTCGACGTATAAGGTAAAGAAACGAAATTGTAGGACATGTTTAATAAAAATAGAAAAAAGAAGTTTTAACCTAATTTTTCATCTATTTAGTAGTAAATAAATAACTACAATAACTATGTAGCTTTTTTTTTATAATTAAAATTATAGTAGTCAATTTACTTACCAGGAACTAGCTATCTACAAAGCTTTTCTCTGCTTTCATCATAATTGGTTACGAATCTAATTTCAGTATCCTATAAGTAAAATAACGTATTCCCTAGTGACTAGTTACGAACGAAACAGATGTTTTCTTTTACCGTAACCAGTTATGAACTTCGGGTGGTTTTGTAAGCGGCCGAAGGGTTTAATTTATCATGTCTATTATGCGCGTAGACCCCTTAAGCCCTAGGAGAGCCTTGTTAATAGGACCGGGATCATTTCCTTTGATCGTGTCACGCTTCGGGCAGTCGGAGCAGTGGGCGACTAGACGACTTGATTACTTGGACAAATAACTAAGTACCTCCTTCTTTCTCGCTCTACCTACTGTACAATATCTACGAAGGATCCTATTTTTTGTAAAGAAAAGAGAAACTTTTTCATCCCTTCCTATTATTGTCTCGATTATTAAAATTAAGGGAAAGTTGGGTAACAATTTATTTTTATTAAGGCACCTTTGTCGAAAAATCACAGAGGAAAACCTGTACAAAAATACACAATTTTTTTTACAATGCTTACTAAGTGGGTGCCTACTGACTGAGTGTTTTCGATGAAGTTTACGACGGCGGATATCGATGACTTGACAACTTGATATTCCGAATATATCGCAATCGTTTTGTATAGAAGAGATTCCACTTTAGGGATTTATATATATTAGGTTTTAGTAGTTTTGTCTATTCATCGTATCTTGTCTTAATTCTGGATATGCTAGCCAACGTTTAACACCGTTCAAAATATGCAAAGTCACTGGTTTTATATTAATTACATTCTATAGTAACTTACATGCATAGCATGGCTGTGTTGGCCGAGCATGCACAAAATATGTGTTTATATTAATACTCGCCTAAAATGGACCCCGCGGTGTCTCAAAAGATCTACGTGTCTAAGAATATAGGAACTTAAATATATATTTTTTGGACCTGACCTACTTGGTAAGTGCATAATACATAAGTAGATGATATTTATTCCAATTTGTCTATTGCTACGCCGCTACTCCGTAGCAAGCTAGGAAAAATTCTAAACATTAAAATAATTTTTAATAAGTACACAGGACTAGATAAGCAAGCTTTCGAGTTGAAAATGAACGTGACTAGACACAACGACGACATCGTCAAGACGAGAATGATGTGTGTTATTCTCATACACTTATGGGGCTTTTGGGGCGCGGTATCCCTTTTACCTTCTTTTCGTCGAAGATCAATCGTACCAGCTATATTATGTAGGTCAGGGGTTGCTCTCAGGGGTTCAGTATCTTTAAGTTTTTGGATGAATAAATGTAGCATCAACCAAAACAATAAAGGAATGTTTTTTATTCTAAAAAGGTTTACCTTATGAGGTTGCCCCACGGGTTTGTTCTGCAGGTATCATGAAAACTTGTAGGTGCGGACTCTGAAAGTATGTTAAGGTGGTTCGTATTACGAGTAGCGGAGAATTCTTTTATTTTCCAGTTCTACGAATTTTCTGCGTTTTACAAGTATCCACCAATATTATAGGTAGGTAATGTAGCTTTGCCACAGAACTTTTTATGAGTTCATGCTTGACCAAACTTCTATACAATTTATTGTTCTTACGGAGCATTGTAAGAAATTTGCCACTCAAATCGCGAATCCTTAAAAATTAACATACCTACCTAACATTAAAAAAAATACTTTTATTTTTCTTTCACAGCCCACGACGCACATAGCCCTGCGGGTCGCACCGCCAAGGCTGGGCAGTGAATGCGTTAGATTGCTCTTTGCCCGGGCTCTCTGCCTGGCTCTTTTTTGGTGAACAGGGTGTTAACCCTAATTGAACAAAAAGTCAAGACAATTCAAACAGACAACAGTCCTTCCCAGCAACTGCAAATAACTTGTGAATGTAATAGGCCCCATCACCGGCACAGTCGAAGGCAATTCTACGTTAGTAATTGCTCTCGCCTGATTAATGCCTTTTCGATCGAACTACCTAATTGCTTGTTACAAACGTGTTTGTTTTCTATTTTTGAACTGTTCCGATGAATCTGTTCTAGTTAATGAGATTACAAACTCCTTTTTCGTTTTCAAATCACATTTTTAACCGATTTCGAAAAGGAAGATGTTAGCAGCGTGTTTTGACTCTATTGTTGTATGTTTTTTGTATGTTCACCGATTTCTTCATTATCTTTTGATGATTTTTTTTGCATTTCTATAAAAAATGATTACGAGATGGTGCCGTAATAGTTATGTTTCCGAGAGATCAGAATCAGTTAGACTTAAAAATCAGTATAAGGACTTTTAAGAAGCTTATCAGTGTTTTTAACAGGTTACTTACTTGTATTTGAAGTGGAACAAAGCGCTTCTTAAATGTTTTAAAAGAAGAGTGGCTTCAACTAATTAACTGTACTACCCAACTCGTTCTACCCGTTCTGGTACCATATTTCAATGCCTTGTTAGAAGTATTCAAAAATTCAGAGCCGAGAAAATCCCTAACAAGATCTACAAATTCCAAGTTAGTGCTGTCGTCATTTATCCGCGACACTAAGTGTATAGTATAGATAGTTTATCTATCCTTCGAGGATGGAGCTGCAACATGCATTATTCACCTGGACCCCATCTGGGCCTTATTCTGTCCGACTCCCGTTTGCAGAGTACATGTACATTCCTTATTCCACGCCCGTGCTCTCGCGACTTGAATTTGAGATTTGAATGAGCATGTAGTTTATAATAGTCTAAGTTCTCAATTCGAAAGAGAGATTTGAAATTGACATTTGAATAACATTTCATTATGTCAGCCTCAGGATTTATCATTTTGAAATTTCGAATCGATAAGCGTATTTGAACATTATATTTGAATGAAACTTTATTTTTGAGGTTTAATAAAAGGTTCTCATATTTTTTTTTATCGTGACATCTCACGTGCGCAGCGCAGTACAGGAAGATTTATAACAGGCCACGAACAAACCGTAAGTTATAGAAACTTATTATAAATATTCAGGATTTTGACTGATTTTACACAACGTCTGAAGCACGCTTTCTGAATCTGCGAGGATTCCAAATTCGAATTCAAGTTCAGCCCTTGAACTTGCTTTGTCATTTCACGTAAAGTTTACTCGAAATAAAATGTGAGAGGCACTCTTCTCTTTCTGGACTCCGCTTTGCTATTGTATTGGCCGCAGATGGCTGTTAGGTAGGTACAAGACGTGCGTTAAGCGCGATTAATTACTTCTTTAGAACTCTTGACCTCAAGTGACTTCTTTGTTATTGGCAATTTGTGTCTAGTCCACCACTTTTGATTGTGAGCACCTGAGCACGTACCTACCTAGTTTGTTTCTGGCAGTCTTTTTGAACGCTGTATATTCGTAATATGTTTCTACCTGCCTTATTATATGAGCCCCTTTGTAATGATCAACAAACAAGATATTTACGTGATGTTGACGTAAGAGACACGATAAAATATTTTGTACAAAAATATTTTGTACAAAAATATTTTGTACAAAAATATTTCATAAATAACAAAGTAGGTAGGTTTATAGGGAAGAATAACGATTTTAAATATAAGCTTTTTCACAGATGTCGTTTGATGTCAAAACAGCAGCAGCATTATATAGAACGCGAAAAACGTTGATGTTTCAGGGCTGTAAAATAGTTAATGGTTGTTTTGTTTAATTTAAGGGTAGAAAGTTACCAAGTTAAACATTTTGAATTATTCGGTAGAAACCTACTTGGAGAAGGTAGATAAATTCTTTTCACAACTCTGAACCGAGTAGCTTTGAATGCAGGGGCTTTATCGCAGATAATAATAATATAATTAAATGAAATAACTGAAGTTAGAACCTTTTAGCTTCTCTGATTAAGCACTTAAAATTAATGATGCTCAAGATGAAGACTCTTTTGGCGAATGAGGTTAAATAATTCACAAAGATTTAAAAGTTTGATTCGTTTCAGCGGATTTATTTAAATTACGCTGAATAAAGTGGCTTTTCATGAATTTTGTATATATTGAGCACCTTGCCCGCTGCTGGTTATTTGGGAACAATTCCATTTTTTCCTGCAAATTAACCACAACAATGTAGGTACTGCGGAGCCGGCGAAGAAACATCCAACCGTTGCGTTGCATTTTTGATAATTCGATTCAATGTAGGTACGTTAAACTTTAAAAAATAACAATATGAAATCATCTTGAATGAAAATGGTAATACCCATTTTACTGACATACTAAATACATATACAGATTTTTCCCATGTTTCAGATTTCTTTAACATAAAAGTTGAAATTCTTATGTCCTTTTCATAAAATTAACACAAAGTTTAGACATTAATGCCGAAACTTTCCTCCGGAGTTCTTACTCAAACTCTCATTTAACGTGTAAGATACAAATGATTCGTAAACAAAATTTAAACGAGAATAATGGCAGAGATATGCCGGAAGATGTTTTAAACAGTAGGCTCAAGTTTATTCGCGATGTGGAGCTGTTTGGGACTTTTATACCGGACTGGGGTGTAATGATGTCCACTTGAACGTGGCTGGAGGCTGTACAAATGAAAAACGTTACTTCTTTTCTTTGCGTAGCAACTTAAGCCTCATTAATACACCGACGCAAGTGTGCTTCTTCGCTCATCCAATCTAATAGGTAAGTCATGATTTATCCTTTTCCTATCCAGACATTCATTTTTCCTACAAAAAAATATTAACTACAGTGATTCGGGTGTATTCTTTTTCCTATCCGGGCATTCATTTTTCCGACAAAAATCTTTAGCTACAGTGATTCGGATGTTGGTTGCATGGTTAATTTTGTGACGAAAATCGTTAAACTTACATATTTTGAGTGATTTGACTGAAGCCCCGATTAATCGGCACTTGCACTGTCCCCGGAAATGCCTTGGCCGTTTGAATACTCCATCTAGGAATAAGCATATATGCAACTTGAAACGCATGCAAACTTCATGGTTTACTATTGTTCCGCGCCCACCACTAATATGAACTATGCACTTTCAGCTTTTATTTTTGGGATGCTTATTTAAATTGTTCGAAAATTCTAAATCTATAAAACAACTGGCTGCGCTCGCCCCAGGGCTGTACCTGCTGATAACATATTTGAATAATTTGAGCATAAGTTAATGATTTAATCTAGTGTATGAGCTATCTTGGTACCCACACACATCGATTAAATAAAAGCAGTAAAGCTCTCTAAGGCTAGGAGCTTAACTTTTCATGTAACAGCATAAGTCGACACTTTTGTACTGTCTTAAATTTCAGTATGAAGAATTCGACCTTTAAAACAACGTAAGTTATTGTAGGTATTACAAGACTAACCTGAAACCCAACCGCTTTATTACTAGTATAGACTACGAGTAGACATCTTCCACTCGGATGCTCTCAGCGTCGCCCTAATCCTGTGTACCGCCATCTCAGGTCATTAGAGCCTGGTCCAGCTCCATTATGCACTACAATTGTCTAGTGCTTGCTTTATTAGAATTGGGGCTGTAGGGTAAATATATTGAAGTGTTTGAATGAGGTCGCAAACGTGATAGAAGCTTAGCTTTTACAATTATCTCGTTAGGTACGTTTTCTGTGGTAAAATAAATTATATCTTTCACGTGTCGTCGTGGCTCAAATTATTATTATGAAATTATTCGTCGTTGTGTTTCGAGAACCTAAATTTCAACTTGGAAATTTCCCCTTATTTTTAAAGCCAACCCCATATTGATACACCATATCTCATGAAATTTAGGCTCATTGAGATTTGACTACTAGAATTTTTTGGGCGTTAACAAAGAACTGCTTCTTAAGGATCAAATAAAATAGCAGATGATTGCCGATAAAATCATATACCTATAGGAGGTACGTCAGATGCAAACATTGGATGCCGAAAATTTGCTTCGCTGCGCTTAAGTGGTGCCATCAAATTCCTTTGATTTCCGGACAATGAAAAACAAAAAATGTAACATGTGAGGAGTTTATGAGCGCTTTTATCACGGGTGGACACGAAAGCGCTCGCATCGTATGGTTTTCGGCCCGTAACCTTTTTAGAATCCCTTTCCTGGTTTCGCCCGTAGAGTAGATGCACTATTCAAATCATTTCATCATTTCGCTTGTTTGTTTCAACGATGACATTTCTCAAAAAAGACGATTTTACAGGAGAGCATTTTTAAAGTTTGAAAAATTATATTTTATTAATTCTGGCTCTTTGAAAGAAACTTCCGAAGAATGAAATATTGCCTGATTCAATACTTATTAAAATATATCAGCAAATATTATATACGATTATCTCCTAAAATCTTATGCGCATTTTTATGAAAAAAGGTAGAAAATGTGTCATTCTTACAGAAAAACTAAATTATATTTTTGTATTATTTTGACATAGGACAATACTGCCAATATGTCGTGTTAATTTTGGTTGTTGATTTACTTAATAAAACATAAAGTGACATTTTAGAAAAATCTTTTATTAGGATTCACACGACAATTTACCGAAACACGGACACTTCTTCATTCTAAAACTCTGTCAGTCATTGAAAACGGTAGCTAAAACTATAAAAACCAACGATCTTGGCGGAGTACTAATCAGTATTCATTACATTTCCAAAGAAATTTGATGCTTTAGTACTTCTTAATATGTTTCTCAAATTAACCTGACTATTATTGATTAGTTTAAAATTAAAACAGAATCAATTAATAAGAGTTTCATAAACACAAAGATATATAATCAAAATAAGGCAGTGCTCTTCGCAAAGTCCATTAAAGGTTTTCCAGAGCATAATAAAAGCTGCGCTGCAGATTTTTACACCGTATTTGTGCTGCAGAAGAGAGCTGATCGTGCAATCTATAATATGGGTCCCAGAGAATCCTTGCGTGATAAATTCAAAGAAATAAACACAATAACAGTACCATGTCAATATCTTTATGAAAACTTGTACACATATAAATATCAATCGATTCCCTGAAAACAGCGACATACATTCATAATTATAAATACTAGAAATAAGAATAAGTTTTCTGTGCCCACAACTAGGCTACACAAGATTAATGTATCTTATAAATAAAGGGGAATGTATACGCTTTCACAAATAAACTCCAAGTGAGTTGCACCTTATTACCACTTACACCTTATTACCACTTATCCTTTGTGAAAGGTCTTACTACAAAATATCAGATTATCTAGAGGATAAAAAAAGATTGTCATGAGTTTTGCTCCAGCTCGAAAGTAACGCCCTAACAAGGTAAAGGTTTCTTGTTCGCTTCATTACTTTACCTTAAAATGATCGAAGTAAACAAAAAATCAAAGTTATCACTTTATTTTCTAGTTTTACTTATGTTATTTGATGTTTTGTAACGTGTCCAAGAGTCCTGTGAGGTCTTAAGGAAATAAAGCACTTCAATATTTGAAAATGGGGCGTAGAACCTCGGTCTTAATTTTTTAACTGTAACATAACAAGATAATTTTAAAGTTTTAAGTGTCGTTCTTCGTTTTTCGTAGTATTTACTCCCATCTCAAATCAAGAATCTTGCCAAACAAAAATTTTTTATGTGCACATTTTATTTATATAAAATGGTTCAGGTTTCTAACTCATCGGAATTGGGTTGTACCTGAATAGGTTTATCAAAATCTGGCCTGAATTTGCTGTCTGTCATAGCCTAGTAAAGTAAAATACAGTAAACAAATAGTTTCTTTAGTAAAAAAAGTGACAATTACTATCAGTAGAATTTTTAAGGTTAATAGGCAGTATATACCAGTTTTATCCAATGTAAACTCTTGATCGGGTGCTTTATTCCTGTTTTGGTTGATTTTAGCTATTATTATTTTACTCCCTGACAACGCCATTGTAACGAATCGGCTGCAAAAATAATAATTTAACGTCAAAGTCGGTTACTAAATGTATGTTTTATTTTACCTAAAACGTTTTAACTAAAGATTGTTGTCAATAAATACAAAAACAACCCAAAAAATTCCAGCAAGAGTGACCTTTTTTGACTAAAGTTTTAACTTAAATTAATGATTTGTGTTTTGTTTACAGACAATATCGTCATATTTTATAATAGTACTTTTACTGTTCTTACTTTTTTCTGCTAAACTGACACATTACCAGATATATACACAAATATTTACTGAATTATTTTGAGCAAAAATGACACTTTTTATAAAGATACATTATTTTCGAAACAAATTTTATAAATATCCAACCAACCATTTTACGTAGAACATCAAAACCAAAAATATGTCGTCCTTGAAGATAACATGCACCACTCATCGCGAACTAAATTGCACTACCGCTGAATAATGACCTTCTTGCCGCAAACCATTTATACCAAATGAGACAGCGCAACAACGACTTATCTTCTATCCTGCTCTAACCTTACCCCTTAGAGAAATGTCGTTTTGCAGGAAAAAACTAGATTTTTTTCTGGACTTAGGTGTATACTTAACTCGAAAATCATGTTTTTTGAGTTATGTCGTCGTTGTCGCAAACAAGCGATTTCATCATTCAATTCATTCAAAATATGGTCTATGAACATTTCCTCAGCTTAACATCAAACTGTCAACATCAAAAGTAATTTCATAAATCTACTATATTTATTTATGCTATGTACTTAATATACTAGTATATTTATGTTAGGTATATTTATTTAGATATTTATATTATTTATTTCTTCCTAAGCATTATTTCTTTTCTTTTTTTCACGCCACCGTAGATACTTTTTCGGTCACTTCTTGTCCATCCTTAGGTTGCCTGGAAGAGATCGCTCTTAGCGATAAGGCCGCCCAGTGTACATTATCTGTATTTGTTTTTGTTCTATGTGTTTTTTTTATTTCTTGGTATGCAATAAAGAATATTTGTATTGTATTGTATTCAAGTTGACGCAAATCACTGTAATAAACTTGTAGTTTGTACTGAAAGCTTTCCCCGACGATCTGATCGAACTCAACTTTAAGGTCGCATCGTCATTTTGAGACCCTATTTATACAGTCGCTGATCAAAAAGACGAAAGGATTTCAATGGTAACGCTTTGTAGCACCGGAACAAATCAGAGGAGCCAGTATCATCGACCGACGGCATTAACATAGGTAACACAGTATGTTTTTTAATTAAAATTTCGTAGTGGACGTTTCGGCCCGCGGGCTGAGTGAGGTGCGGGCTGAGATGACCAATGAATCGTAGCATTTGATGATCTCACAATTCGCGTAAGATGCGATTAGCGATTAAAACTTGATCGATTCGTTTGCGAACGGGGTTAGAGAAGTACCTATTACAATTGGCAGAGCGTCCTCTGTACTTCCTGGATCAAACATTTCACAATCGTAGCTTTTCATTAAATAGTAAAAGGGCGCTACGGATTTAGACAGTGGTGATTCGAGCCAAAAGTCATTGAAATTTCCCGAATATTTCGACGGGATTACGGGAATTTTCCATGTTACCTTGTAATCAGAGATTTTAAAATACTGGTTTCGTGGCTTGGCATATAGAAAAAAGAAAATAAATCACTATTAAAACGATTATTGGGAAGAATTTACGTGGTAGTTTCGAAGTTAGATTTATTTAATAGTATCTAGAAATTGCAATACAAAGCGGAATTCTCAACAATGTTCACCAAAGCCTTCTGTGAACTAGTTGCCTAGACAGAGCAATTCGAACCAATCGCCTTAGCATAAGGTTCAAATTCCAGATAGCTTGAAATGTTTGCTCGAGGCCGAGCGTTCCTAGGTCTTGCTGTTCGATTCCAATTGTAACCCTACTTCTTGGCCAACAAATTGTCGTTTCGAATAATTCTGCATTTGGGTACGTTTCAAGGCGTGGGAAACCGTCTTTTGGCAGGCCGTGGTTTAACTTAATGTAGGAGGGCCTCTTACCTACTTACTTATATACACAACTTATACATTTTTGAAAAATTATACGAAACGATCTTAGTTAACTTATATCATCAAAGGAGGTAATTTGCTTTGTGAAATTACACACTCATTTTAAAAACAACAATTTCTTATCCAGGTAACCTTGATGAGACTCACAAACTTGAAAATTGTATAGGTCTAGGTTCTGGTTGAGTGACGTGAGAAGGGCAAAAAAAATATATGATGCCACCTCAAAAAAATAGCCTTTAACATCAAGAGTGCCTTTATTTTTTTGTATGGCACAGCAAGCAAAATCAGCCAGTACTTTGTTTCACTCCCATCCCCTTTTTCGCCGCTCATAAACCTTTTAGGCTAATACGCATTGGAGGTGACTAGATATCTTGCGAGGACTAATGACGGTGAAAATTACATAATTATCAGTATTTAGCTCACTTTAGAGTGAGCTAAATACTGATAATTATGTAATTTTCACTCTCGGCAGTAATAAATAAGCGTATTTCACCGCACTTACGATATATTAAGGCAGTGTTTACCAGAGTGTATCTCCGCTGAATATTAGATGCGCAGTGCCCCCGAATTATTCCCAACATTGCTAGCCCGAGGGTCAATGTGTGCCGAAACTACACATCGTAGTCAAAGGAGGACTTAGCTAGGATTGGTCCAGGAGATCTCTATTTTCCACAGCAAAATAATCCCCATAAATTATTTATACAAATCTGTCAACTTAGAACAGTTTCTAAGCAGAGTTTTTTCGCACTCTGGTTTATGTCAACAGAAAAAAACAAAATATTCTTTTTTTAGCAACGATAATTATAATTAACGAATAGTAACAAATTAAAACTAGTATTTACAATTAAACATTTACATTGCTTCTGTGTAAGTAAATCTCATCCTTCATTTTAGGAAAGCCCTATCTCAGTTTCATGTTAATCAATCAATTTATCTAAATAACGTAAATTTTTATTCACATATTACCTACTACGGTTATCAGGTTCGGTGCTGCGAAATGTGATCCGACTAAGTATTTACAATGTTGTTATGCTATCAGGGACTTGTATCACAATATTGGCGCACAACGTGGGGCTAGTTATATGACTACAAATGAAGGACCAAACTATTCAAATCAAATTGTTGGTCAAACCAGATGAGCCAATTTCAGGTAAAATTACAAAACCCCTCTCCTAATTCAAGCCTTTAATGTCGAGCGACTATTTGTACATTAAGCAAGTTTTTTTGGGGCAGGCCATGAATTGTCTTACAAATATTTCTTAAGGTAGCGTAAATGATTACGAACGTTTGCCCTCTCCTAACTCCGGCCAAGTAAAAGAGGTAAGTTCTTCAGCGCCGAGCTAGAGACAATCTAACACGATTAATTTACGCTAAATATTTACGGGACAACTCCTCAGCTTCTTGTATTCTGTAATAAGGATGCTATAAAAGAAAATCTCCGCTTTTGATGTTAAAATTGTAAGATGCCGTATATATACTTGTTTTTATAGGTAATGTTTCGTAAAGTGTTCAATTATTTATACAACTACCAACTACATTATAACGGGTCAACGTACATAAGTAGATACCTATTGAATGCTTGTGAAGTTGTGATGTATCTACATAAGTTTCGCGATCATCAGCTACGCATGTTAAATAGGTATGTAGTATCTACACTACAAGATCATGTAAGAAGACATTATGGAAGTAAGCTTACGATTGCGGTCTTAGAGGGCAAGCAGACAAACATAAGATTCTATTTAATCCTGTAAATTATTCCAGTCGCACAGGCCACAAAATAAAACTCATCTTCCATTCCGATGACCCGAAAATCGAAAAAATCACAATTACCAAAAGGTTAAACGAAAATAACAAGTAAAAAGCTCGTACGGTTAATAACACGATTGCCCTCAATACCCGAAAGAAGCAGGCCATATTCAGGGGCCATTTACCAACATCCGCTATCGAGAAACGAATAACCATCGAATCAGCAATCTTGATTCTCAACTTATCTCACTATTTCCCTCCAACGTCATGGTAAGGCGGATGCCTATATAAGTTGTTTTAAGAACCTAGTTCTACTTTAATCTGGAACTCAAACTCTAACTAAATAAATTGGAACTTGAGCGCACGTTTGAGTTGGGTTTGCAGTTATGAAATAAATTAATTTGCCTTCAATGGAATGATAGAGTGTTAATTTGTTGTTACGTAAATTTTCATTAGAAAAATGTTTAATTGATATGAAAATTAAACTACAACCTAACTTATCAACCTTTTAATACATAAAGGTACTTATTTCAAAGCAGCTACCTACCAATTCATGAAAAAATAATTGCCATTTTAAGATGTTTACACGCCTAGAGGTTTTTACTACAAAATAACTTCAAAGCAGTTGAAAGGAAAACATAACAGTATTCACAGTCTCGTATGCGTTCCTCCAGCTCACTGCAGGCAAAGTGTTCAAAGTAACTTCGTAATGAGGGAGCATAATGCACTAGGGACGAATGAAGACTATTGTAGACGTATGGAAGACGTTTTAACTCTTCATTGTATGTATAAGTTATGATGACGTGTGAAACCTAACTCAAGCGGGAGGCGGACTGCAGACTCAGACGGAGTGCGTGTTATTTTAACTCACACAAAAGGTAATGTCAGCTCAACTTCACTGGGATACAAATCTGTATTGTTCGAAATACCTACTGTTCCGTCACCGCGGAAGGTTGATATCCAGCAGTAAACGTCTCGCGGCTGAAATGATGATGATTGTGAAGGAATGAGGTACAAACTATATATAAAAAAAATCAAGAAAATTTGCCGATTTGCCTTTTTGCAAAATTAATTGTCTAATTTACAGAAAATCGTAGTCTTTCATTTGGAATGTCCTGTATAATTTTTACATTTGGCTTAGATTAAAGCTATGCTACTACTCATCATTTGCTTGATCAATCGACTAGTACCGGGTTTTGGCAGTTTGATTCAAATGAATGAAGTAGGTACTTCATTAGGTATTATCTAGATTGTTTCGGTACGTGTCTTTGTGAACTATGGAACAATTTTACCTTTAAATATTCGTAATGAGAAGAATTAAAATAAATCAGAATCCGAGCCACCAATCCTACTAAAACAGGTATTGTCGGCTCAATTTCCATTGTCATTCCTATTTTATAGGCCACACAAATGGGCCATAAGATATGCGACGCGGACGCAGGCATGACAGGTCCAGTTATAAGATAACTGCAAAGGACTAGCATGACACTCGGGCAAACGGCACAATTTATACAATCAGCCTTTCAAAAGCTAAAGACGAAACTAAGAATAAGTTTCTACAATAACTTACATTACATTTTTGCTTCTTAGCAGTTAGAAAAGTTCTATGGAAAACTGTCAAAAATATGTACCCGACTGCTGTCTTGCAAAATAGTAAAGGGATGATTACTTCATCCACGAACAAAACTGACCATAAACATGAGCCTCCTAAAACCAGATACCCAGCCATAATTACCAGGCTCAGCAGGCAGATAAGTGATTACATTACAGTTGAAACATCAATTTACTTATAATGATTTCAAACTCAAAAGCTTTAGCGACTTTACAACCAACAAGCAAAGATTTTAAATTGACTTTAAACTATCAGATCAGAAATGGAGCATGGCCATTATCATCCGAGTCCATTAAGCGCAATATCCGAAATCAAGAACGCCACAGTCGGGAGCGCTCTGGCGCGAAATCGCGGCGACATTTTGCATTTATAGCACCTAAATGAAAGATCGCAGAAAATGGGCTGAAATATATGGATGTCGGAACATGGTGGAACCATGACTGTGTGAGTGTCATATTCAAATTTTAGTAACGTCAGTAAACGAAAACAGATAGGTCGGGAAACAGTTGTTTATATTTTCTTTGATAAGACGTTGATTTTCCTTCATATCTCTTCAACGTAAAAGTAAAAAAACATAAAAAGAGCCTAGACAAAATAGTAACTTTAAAGTTTTAAGAATGTAGAGTGAAGCATTAGTTTGTACATCAATATTAGGTACATCAATGTTTTTTCCTTTTAATTTGTATCGTAGCCATTTCTAGGTCTACTATTTCATCGTTAGCGGTCAGAGCTGAAATAATGCCGTGCTCTGTCGGTTTTTTCTCTCGTATAATATTCATGTATGCGGCTGCTAACGAGCACTTTGAGTCTCAACACGAATTAAAACACTTGTGCATGCTCCACTTCATTTTTGCGGTTTAGTTTCATTATCTTGTTTTGTCTTTAAGTTCATCGTGTTTTTGTTTTTGTCCGCAAGGTTACGTTTTATGATGTTTGTGTACCTTATTCGGTTGATTATAATACCGCGAGACGTTCCCAGAATATGTTTCCCCCCATCTGTTGAGAGGACTTCATAAGTCTGATTTCAAAAATACTACGTCGTTCATAATATTAGGATAAAACAATATTTAGTAACAATTCCGCTTTTATTTGCGTGGAATTATAAATAATAAATAAATACTAATTTACATTTCAATACAGGACCTAAACATTTTTATGTGTTAGCTTATTTCATAGCGATTCCAACGATGTAAATTATAGATAATAGCTCCCTACAATACTTCAGAGATGTTTCCATTTTAAGGCGCTGGCGCCGTCCTCGCGTGTAACACCCAGGATTGCCTCTCAGCTTCTGACACTTGAGTAAATTCATGCAAAATGACCGCCACAAACAAAGGGCAAAGAACCTTTTAGTTAGCTGCTGTTCGGAGAACAATAAAAATCTTTATGAAAATATTCTCATGGATGAAGTGAATGGAGCTTTTTAACGCATATACAAAAAAATAGTCCCATACAAAAAATTTAAACAATACTTTCTCAATTCGTTTACGCCCTTAGTATTTTAAAAGCCCTTATTTACTACGAGACCGCTTTGTCATTGTATTAGGCGTATGCCTATAGTTGTCTGAATTATGCCATAGTGGTATGGGGTGACAGTGAAGAATTCGAACAACTATTCATCATAAAATGTCTAAGAATTCTTACCAATACTAAACCAGGGGATAGCTATAGGGTGGACTTCAAGAACAAAATACTGATATTACCAACTATTTATATATTATTATGCAAGCCTCTTTATTTGTAGGGAGGAACTTTTTTAAAACTAAGCATTACATTAATATTGAAAATAATCGACGGAATAGGAACAAATTAGTATTACCTCCAACTAAACTTAAACTGTTCAAAAATAAAAGTCAAAGCCCATACCATAGATTGGCAAAAATATACAATAAAATGGTGTAGTCTCAGTAGTCCGGATACGTTAAAGTCATCCGGACTATCGAGTCGCTCGATGTATCAGTAGTCCGGTTCAATTAAGCAACCTGACTACTGATACCTTTTTTCCAACTGTAATTTCGGTGTTGTTATTACATTGCAGGCTTATTGGTAGCTTTCGAAATATTTTCTTTTGATCAAGTGACGGCAGATGCTGAATGCGACAAGCTGAAGACAGGGCGTTATGGCGCACACTAGGGGGGCCTATGTCCAGCAGTGGACTAATATAGGTTGATGATGACCAACAATGATGAAGAACAGCAAATGTCAAATGTGACAGCGACTGTGAATATTTAAAAATGAAGATAAAGAAAAAACTTTTTGTAAAAAGATACAATTATTTTTATTTGAAAAATGATATTATTAGTTGACCAATTCGCTACGGAGAAAAATGACACTAATCTATGAAGAAACAATGAATAAATGACAATTCTGGCTTCTAGATTCAATTTAATCAAATCTATTAGTATGAAACTTATTTTTCTGTATGACATTAATGTTATTGTTTTAAGTAGGTAAGTAGATATTTCAAACTCTATTTGATATATGTAAATAAAGTATGTACGAACTCAGTTTTGCAGTGCCCTTCCAGGGTGCATGTACCTAGCTAGTTACCACTTATAACTAACCATTCACTTAGACCCAAGAATGAATGTACATGCAAGCAAAAATAAATAAACGCCTAAAATTCAAATGGGCTCACACTACTGCTACACATACTTAGTAATAAACATTAACTCAGCGTAATTTTCTTTATAATTCTGCAGAAATAAGACCTAACTTAAAGTAGGTAGGTACTGGCAAAAACCTTACGGGAGTATTTACATAGCTTTGCTTTTGCTCACTGCTGGTTATGCAGATACATTAACTGAAACTGAAACCAGATGCAACATGCTCGATGCTCGATCACACTCCGTTAATTGGCTTTAATCCAATCCGTCGCAATGAGGTTTCATTGAAATTCGAACTGACCTCTTTGCAGAATGCAAGAAAAAAAGTTCATGTGTCTATATCGCTTTCCACTTCGAAATTTGAATTTGAGTTGGCGTCATGTTTTTGTTTTTTTGCTAATTATTTTAATTTTGTTTTTATGTAGATTGAAAAATGAATTAGATAAGTTTAAAAACCAGTGTAGAACAAATTATTTTAGCTATGGATTATGTAGTTAAGTATTGTTTAGTGAGGTGTCCGAAAATGGACGTGATGGAGGAAGAATAAATGTACCTATGTTATGTACATAGGTATGTTAGATACCTGAGGGGTGAGTCCATGGTGAGTCTATTTGACATCAGTAACGAGACGTCATCGTGACCTTTCCTTTGTCCATACAATTTGGTACAGCGCCTCTATCGTGCGGACGCGGAACTACGCAAATCCCAAACTAAAAGGAGACGTCTCATTATTAACGTCAAAAAGACACATTCCTCTGATTGATACGTATTCAAAATGTTGAAATTGATGATAGTGATGGATTTACCACCGAACAATATATTTTTTTTGATTTACCGTTGTTAAGAATAAAAAGAAATCTGTGAAATCACGTGAGATTAAAGGATGAACCAAGTGAACCCAGTGAAGTGATGTGAGCGGTTGGTATCGCTCGTACTGGTTACACTTGGTTCATCACTTGGATGAACTATTTTGAGTTGAGTATGTGTTGCATGCATCTTATTAATTGCTACCAAAACATATCGGGGTGTTATTACAGTGCACATGTGACTGCACAAACACAGGTGCACTACATTTTGCGTCACTCTCATACTTTATGATTAACTAGAAGATTGCCTCGCGGTTTCACCCGAGTCGTTCACGTTCCCGTGGGAATTCCTGGATAAAATTTAGCCTATGTCACTCCCTGAAAAGTAAGCTTCCTAATGGTGAAAGATTTTTTCAAATCGGTCCAGTAGTTTCAGAGTCTATTCAATACAAACAAACAAATAATCAAATTAATCATCAAATAAACAATAATCATTTCCTCTTTATAATATTAGTATAGATACTATAGATACAAATTATTGAATGTAACAGAGCTGTTGTACTAAGTCAAATGGTTGGCTACAAGCCCTTTAATAAAATTATATAAGATATAAATAAGTTTATAAATAAAATAGTACTTATCTATTCCAAACTAAACGACAAAATTAAAACTCATAATTTTACTATTTTTCAAAACTTAAATTCGCGAGCCTCGTCGAAAAAACAATTATCGAATGGTTTTCATATTTTTGTTCGCGGATTTGTTAAATTACTGACTTGCAATAAATTGTGCTAATGTAATTTTATCATTCTGCATTACTACTTTGCAATGTGACTCAGTGTTACCTATCGGATCAATTCGCCACCTTGTTTCACTTTCGAGTAGGTACAAGTATTATACAAATCTTTGAAAAGGCACACGAGTCAATTTTTGACTCTCTCTTAGTCACCACTTCGTCATTAAAGGGATATAAAAAATCAAAGAGTTATTTGCTGAAATATCCAAGAAGTGTACCAACTAAATGGGTCCCGCTGCAGCAATATCAAAGGTCTCACAAACGCAAACGTTTCAAATTTTCCTAATCTTCAACTTGAAAACCGCAGATATTACATACAACTGTTACTGCTAAATTGCGTTTTGTGTATCTCTCAAACATTTGGCTTAGTCTGGGACAAAGTTGGATTATTGTATCTCTGGAATTACGCCTGAGTCGCTTATAGGTTTTGTACAGCTTTATCAACCCTACATTAAAGGGGCACTGACCTGATGACCGGGAAGGAAAAATGGATCAAGAGATAACGTGATTACACTCACCGACTCGTTATGCCGTAAAAATAAAATTGTTTTCTGTAAGGTCGTAGGTGCATCAATTTTCTTCTCAGTTTCTATATGAAGCACCAAGCAACGGATGGAAGAGTTAGTAATATTCTGGTTTTCCGTGTGTCATGCATAGAATATTGGATGAAACACCACGCCTCGAGCGCCTTGAGCTTGAAGTAAATGTATAGAACAAACATAAGGCATCGCAACAATTTTAGAGGCTCGGGCAGTTCAATCAAACGAATATCTACTGTAAGTTGAGTTACCAATATTGTAGGTTCAATAACATTACATTACAATATCTACCTTGCATGGCAATGCATGCGCAATATCCTTCTTGCCAAAAGAGATGGTTAATTTTGTTAGACAGTTTGCTCTATGCATAAAAGGGCAATGGGTAAGTTTGTATGGAGTCGTGGCGTTGTTTTTTTTTTATGCGGCCACTGATGGAATTTGTGTTGAATTTAAGTACTACACCTGTATATTCATTAAAAACAAAATATGCCGTAACTTATATCGGAGCCGAAATATTCGACTTTGAAGTTGAGAACAATATCATCTAAGTTAGTGATAAAATGCACTTTAATTTCAAAAATACTATTATTTTACGTATGGAACGAGTAAGTTATGAATAAAAAACATGTATCCCATCAATAATATTTTATTTGTAAGACTATTTATTATTATTATTTATTATATTTATTATTTATTTACGCACGCAAACAACACGAAAGTCAGATGGTGAGTAAAGAAAGGGTCGGTTGTCGAGTTGAGCGATAGCGTCACGCAGGTAAACGAATAGAGCGCTGTGATTGGTTAGCATAACTGAACCGAGCTCCGGGCCGGTTTACAATCGAGCTCGTTATGTTTAATTTCATTCTACTACTTCTATGAAATGCAATGGTTACTAAAAACTGTAGGGAAGTCTTGTTATTTGTTTATTTAGACGATGATTTTATGATTTTTTGCCATTCGATAACTCGCTTCCGATATATTTTAGTTAGTGGCTGTAGAAATGAAAGTTGCTCATTTTTGAGAGTACTAATTAATGGCAATAGTTTTTTAACTGGCCGCGGACCATCAAAAACAACGCCACTTTTACCCAATGCCCTTTGTTCGCTTGTTCTAAGATCAAATTACACTTTCAATTTGTCGTGAAAGGGTAAAAGGCAGACAGATAGACGGGCAGGCACAATTTACCTACCTATACATTTCCTAAGAATATCAATAGGTAGTTACAAAATATTTGAACACTCGGACAATGCTTGGGGGAAAAGACCGCTGATTACAGCACGATCTACACATGTTGCTCGATTATTCCCTGTGAAAATAACTCGTCTTTATCATGCCGTCTAGTTTCACGGGATAACTTTCAAAGGATTTTCGCAATACAATATTTCGGCGAAGTTTTTCCATGCTACACTTGGCAAAAGAGAAAATAACTACAATTTCGTTGTTGTTGGCCAAAAACTGTTTGGTCCTTGTGTAAACACCACTCGTTAGAATGTTTTCATAAATAAATCTATGAGGCATTTCCATTGAGTTTTAAGACAAATGCTCACTATATTGGAACACTAAAGCGAATAAATGGTGCTCATAGAAAATATCTAGACTTCAGTTATTGACGACCCAGTGGGGGGCCTAGCAATTTAATGAAAATACATCACTGTCCTCACCTAAATAAAAAAAAAGAATAGGACAATCCACACAGTATCATCTAGCCCCAAGCTAAGCAGAGCTTGAATAAAAATGTTCATCCTTAAATGTAGAAAGATTTAATATGGATGAACCTCCACTACGACCTTAACATTTGTGTTCTTTTGTTTATGCATGATATTGCCGAAACAGAGAAAATTTTAATTTGATTTTCTGTCATGAACATGATCCAAATCAGAAAATAAAACATGTTGAATTTTATTGTTTCATTCTGCTCTAGCAATTATACGAACTGAATTACAATATTTATTTGGAAAGGGAATTCATTATTTATTTTCCTTTGTCCTAGGTCACAAGCCCGGTCCTCGTAGTCGAACTCACCCTGAACCATCTAGAAGGCACGCAGCTGAGAGCCCTAGGCCTCCTGAACGTGTTCGGGTTCAACGTGACGTACGCAGTGCGCGCGCCCGCGGATCCGCCCGGGCCCACCTCGTGCAGCGCCATCGAGTGCCGGCTGCTGGGACATTGCAATGCTAGGCAGGACTTTCAGTAAGTATAACTAAGAAAATACTGTACACTGTTTGGCACTCGTTTTTGGGGACAGCCTTTATAATATTTAGCTTTTTAAACTACAACTAGGCGAAGTATAGACATCCATCTATGCAAATAACCAATTTTCGTGGAAAGTGACACTCAGCAACCGAGGTTTTATCTGAACATCAACGATTCACAGTGAGTTTAGTGTCAAAATAATTATTTTGAATAAAAAATGTTATTAGGCGAACATTAATGAAAAACACTGATTTTAAAAGTTGTAGCATGCTTTCCTTTAAAAACTATCGTCGTGGTTACTATAAAAACTATCGTCGAGAGCGCCAGGGGTGGGAGATGTGGGGTTGGTGTTCTTCCAACACAAATAGGATTCGTAGTTAACCCGGTTACATCTGCAATGAGTTTAAGCATACTGATAAAACCATTCAATATTTTTAATCAAAAGTATTCTTAGTAAAAGTTAAATTCACAAGCTCACAATCACCTGTTACAAACTCATTAAATTATTAAATTTTGCGTAGAAAATTCTTACCGCATAAAACCGCTAGGTAACTGAAAGGCAATTAAAATAATTGAATAAAGCTCAGTGAAATATCTTCAATGTGATGCATTTCACGAGTAATTTAGTATTAAATCGAAGAATCTCAGAACGTTAAAATTTCGGAATTTTCGTGGAATCTATCAGCAAAATCTTGAAAACCCATTAGGGCATTCAATAGAGTGTGAAAATTCAGTGTGAAGGGCAGATTGGGCGGGAAAGCTGACGATAAGGGGATATGACTTAGTGAGCCATTTGCTTGCGAAATTATTGAACCACCACCCAGTTACGTGTGAGATTATATCGATAAAAATTGCATTCGGGAAAAGCCAACAAACCATTCCTACCTACCGTTATCCCTTTCTTGGCCTTTGTTCTTTCAAGGTAGCAAAAGAATTTGCAATATTCGTTTGATTAAAATAAAATAAGGCAAAGTACGTTGTGGCTAAATTTTGTTGGTCCTTTTTTGAAGACCTACCGGGGAACCTAAAAATATATTATAAAAGTAGTTTCTGCCCGCGTTTCCATAATTATAAACTATTATATAATTATGGAAACGTTTTCTATCCCATGGAATCTGATTAATGGGATAGAAAGTAGTTTTGAAGTGAAGAGGTAACAAGCATCCATCCATCCATCCTTCCATCTAAACATCCAAACTATTTATAACGCATTTATAATATAAGTGTGATTTAGCAGCTGTTTTCTAGAAAATTATATACAGTAAAGAAAAAGTGTACACAGTTGTAGAATACAGTAGTAGATAGCAGTCTTGTTTATATAAAAATGCTCTTGACAATAATAATTGCCGCATTTTATTTTTGCATTATGCATTTTATTTTATCTCCTAGATTGATGGATTGATCAATGTTTTCCTCTGCCAAAACTTGTCTCAATCTTGGGCCAAATAAACTTAATAAAAGTGAGGTAGCACTTGCTGAGAAACGCGCCATTTCTTGGCTTCAAATCGGTGACATAGATTACCTAAATTATGCGAAAAGAAATAGGGCACATTTTGAGACTGGTCAGAGGGAGCAGTAAGAAATTCTGCTGTACTTTCATAACATAACATGCAAGGCCAAAGAGTGGAATGACCTTTCTGCGTCTGTTTTCCCGTTAGAGTTCAATCTTGGAGTCCTCAAATCCAGGGTAAATAAGTTCCTGGCCAAACGCTTGGCCATCATCAAAAAATGAAAGACTTCATAGAAAAATCAAGAAGTGTTTTGTTTTGAACTCTGCATAAAGTTCACAGTTTAATTTTGAACATAAATTTTAACTAAGTTCAAAAAGACGGCTTGCTTTTCTGAGATTATCACTCAACTGACAGAGATTTGAGATAGGCCCGTATATTTCCCTGATTCCACGAAATGTTACTGCGACTTTTATAAATCGAATTATATTTTCTTTATTTACAGAGAGTTCTTCTGCTCGTGTTTCGAGGGTTACTCCGGCGCTGACTGCGGCGTCGGCCCCCTATGTCCGAGGACCTCCAACATGTGCAAAAACGGCGGCACTTGCAGGTAACCTTTATTGAGCAACCTTTCATATTTTATATTAAGGAAGTGATTGATTTTTAGAGTCACTGAAAAACATTTTTGGCATGATATCAGTGTAATATGGCAATGAGTTATTAAACTTATGTAGTGACCAAAATTTGACGTGTGTGGACATGAATATGCAAGGCGCTGAATCCGGCACCTATACTTTTGTTAGTAAGGCACACGGGTGTGCAAGATGGTTGGACTATTGTGTGGTGACTGGCGCTGCGCCACCATCTATCAGTCGTGTATGGGTAGAGCATAGGGTGCAATGGTCTAACCGTTTTCCACTTTTTGTTCTACCGACTATACGGACCTCGTTTGTAAATAAAATTATATGGGGAGAGCGTACTACTAGTCAAATTGCAAATTATCATCAGCTATGTAATTCTCGACATAGAAATATCGATTTTCCGGTACAGCTCTCCCAATGTTGTGACGGAATTAGTACTGACGTAGAGCATAAAATTTTGCTAGATAATATTTTTTTATTAGCAATCGACAACTAGAGGCAGAACCACTTCCTATATTTACTTGTGTAAATGATATTATACAGATCCTACCTACACAGTGTTTAATAAACGTCTACTTAGTGGCAAAACTACCTATTCCAAGAGAAATACATAAGTTTGCTTTGGAAAATGATTTGTAACCCTCAGCATTTTGTTGGTTCTATGCTCCTATAAATAAAATATTGCTAGAGTTATTTATTGCTTTTTAGAGTTCCGTAATCCGCTATAGTTTCATCGTGGCCTCGTCTAGTCACTGGCGTTGTTATCACTTGTTTAGGCCCTTGACTTTAGAAGCGATCAAACAGCATAATAATACAATACAATACAATACAAAATACTTTATTGTACACCAACAAAAATACAAAACACGAGACCTTACATAAGATACAAGTACAATGGGCGGCCTTATCGCTTAGAAGCGATCTCTTCCAGGCAACCTTTGGATGGAAAGAATTATGTGAATAATATAATTTATGAACAAAAGTTCAAATGTCCATAGCTTTTTTAAGTGGGTAAGTATTTTATCACAAGACAGTAGTAGTTAAGTAGAGTACCTACTATTTTTAAAATTGCTACAAAAAAGTCCATAAAACCGGTAAAAGTAAAGTTTTGGCCAAATAATAATGCGTTCGACACTGTCTTGGCAATTCTATTTCCCGGAATACGTATGACAACTGAAGCAATAAGATAAATTGGATTTTCCGGACGCATTTCCCTGACTAAGTAACGTAATGTCTCACTCAATGTACGTATTCGCAGTTCTTTTCAAACAAATGATGACGACCACGGCGCGGCGGCCAGTCTCATCGGAGACTAGCCATATGCGCAGGACGTATTATAGTGCACAAGTGTGTACGCAAACACAGGTGCACTCTCTATTCCCTCACTCTCATAATCCGATGGGACGGCAGACCGACACGACCGGGGAGAGGTCAAACGCAGGACCAACGTTTTTTTTTTCAAACAAAAATGTACAACTTAAACATATAACCCAATTTGTTTAGTTATTCGAGGGCCAACAACAAAAACTAAGTTGAATTGTTTGTTGACCGGGCCCTGTCAGGGTTGTTGGACCAAAAAACATACCCAGTGTAGCTTTTACCCCGCCCTTTTTTACGCAAAAAAGGTACCCCAATTACCTACATACGACGACGTCCAGGGGCAAAAAAAGGATTCACAGTTTACTGAGACAGCATAAAGTTGCTGAAATTATTTTCATCGTAGCTTTTTGTGGAGCCTACCTATGTACCTAAATTAAATGGAATTGAGTCGCTTAGAGCCTGCCGTTAATTCTTAGTATCATTAAATAAACGATTACGCGATTCCTCTGCAAACGTGATGTCAGAGAGCAGAATAAAGAAACAACGCAAGATGCATTTCGCTTCTCGTAACTAAATTCTAAGCCGTAAGTGATCACCTAGAGTGTACGCCACTAATCCATTACTGGCTCTGGTAGCTACAGCTGGTATCTACTAAAGATGGAAGATATTGTGCTGAAACCCTTGCTTGGATGCTCTTGGCTGCGGCCTGACTGATTTTCAGTGAACAACAATGTTTTAATGTATCTATCGATGATTTTTCATAATTAAATTAGATAATTGATCTCATGCTTAGTATAGATTTTTTTATAATAATTATTACATTATGCTTAAGATTTAAAAATTAAGTGATTGGTTTATACTATTTTGCATTTATACCACTAAAAAAAACGGTCGGTACAATAAAAGAAATCTTAAACATAATATAATATTTTTTATGAGAAAAGCTATACTTAGAATGAGATCAACTCTTTAGGTTTTGTGTGTATGTGATTCCCTTAAATATTTCAATATTCGGACATAAAGGGCTGTAACTTTTGATTGCGTTGACTTAGAAGTTTTATTTATATCGCGGCTCCAAGAAATTACGAACCTACGGTATTTGATGTTTATTTCAACTCGATACCTCCACGCGCTCCTGAGAAAAGAGGGTTGACAGACGGACAACAAAGTAATCCTGTAAGAGTTTCTTTTTTCCTTTAGAGGTACGGAACTAAAAATCATAAAAAGATAGATTAAAACTTTGTTGTTCACTGAAACATCCAACAGGATGCCCTTTTCAAATGAATAAATAGTTATTAAGATTTTTCATTTCAATAATGGAAAATCGTTGTTAACAATAAGATACATTTCGACTTCGATAATAGAAAATCACTTTTCTCATAATGACATTCTTATATTCACGTCGAGAAATATTACGTAGAATTAATACAATTTAAAAAGTCTAATAGAGCTTGGTGGATTCTCTGGTTTTATTAGCGTATCAACACGGTCACTCCCAAAAGCTCAACTATAAAATTATGAAAGACTTTCTATCGACGGACTCTGGATATAAAACGATAATTATTTAAAAGCCACTCTACAAGTGGGGTATATTGTGCCGATGTTCCTCTTTACATTACAGTGATACTCGTAGCTCGGAAGCCCAGAGCCATTGTCCATACAGGTTCGAGCAATTCTAGGCTAAAAACAATACATTTTTAGTAGGTATTACTTTTGGAACGTTCTTTAATGCATTTTTAAAAGGAGAGAGATTTACGTGCCAATAATTCCTCATTAATGCTTTTGCTTCGGTATGGATCATTGTTGGATAATATATTTTATTTTTGAATAGTTTGTAGTCAAGTCGTATAAGTCAGAGGGTATCTTATTGGAATACTGAAGGACACGTAAGTACAAATCGAACAGAATATAATCTAGAAAACTTAACAAAATTTAATCTTAAAATCTCATTTTTGTAGTCTTCAGATATCCTTTTCCCATATTCTACTTATAAGGACAAGTTTTTTTTTACCTTCTCTGTCTTGCCTTCTTCATAAGGAGTTTCATTTGAGCATACATCATCATCATCAGCCCACACTAGTCCACTGCTGGACATAGGCCTCCCCTAATGAGCGCCATAGCGCCCTGTCTTCAGCTTGCCGCATCCAGCATCTGCCTGCAGTCTTTCGCAGAGTAGGACGCCCTCCGGCCAGGTGGGACGAAGACTGCAGGCAGATGCTGGAGCATACATCTATGTTTTAAATTTATTTCAAGGCAAACCAGAGGCCTTTAGGAGGCCTATAGAGGCCTAAAAACTAAACAATAATTGAGAAATACTGGAAAGCTTATCGAAGGTTTTCACGGTTACATTGCCGAATAGCATGATAAAGAGGCTATAAACATGTTTCAATTAATGAAGCAAACCTTTAAGCTACGCTACGGGCGTAGCTTAAAGGTTTTATTTTCCATGCAGTAAGACAAATGTTTTCACAGACAGATGGGGCCGGTCGCGGTTAGCTGTATATGCGCTCCCGGCTACACCGGCGACCTCTGTGAATCACAGATTGCTTCACCAGGTATGTACACAGCCATTCTCCGAGTATAACCAGATACTACTGCAACATTGACACCTACCTGTCTCCTTGAACAGGGTAAACCTTAAGGGATCAAACGAACTGTTCCATATTAGGGCTTCTGAGAGCTTCGATCTGCATCGAATCGACAATTTTTGCGATTTGTGTGGTATAGAAATTAGATGTTAAGAGTAGTTATAATTATAACGGGATCTTGAAAAGAAAAAAAAGAGATTCGGACGAGATGTCCCCTTCACTTTTGGTTGAGGGTACAACTGATCCGAATCTAAAACTAAGAGATTTTAGATTCTCATGGATCATTTTTCATATATTAACAACTAGCTTCTGCCCGCGGCTTCGCACGCGTTGTTTCTATGGAAACGTTTTGAGGCTATTTCTATCCCATGGGAACTGATTTATGGGATAAAAAGTCGTCTATGTTTGATTCCAGGGTTAGACTTACCTGAATGCAAAATTTCAGCCTGATCCGTTCAGTAGTTTTGGCGTGAAGAGGTAACAAACATCCATCCATCTATACATCCATCCATCCAAACTTTCGTATTTGTAATATTAGTGTGACTAGTCTCAGCCCGCGGCTTCCCACGTGACGTTTCTATGAAACCGTGCAAAGGTGATTTCTATCCCATGGGAACTGATTTATGGAATAAAAAGTAGCCAATGTACTTTTCTAGGTCGAGCCATGGATCTTGGTGTAAAAATATCTATTTTCACAAACCCCTACGATGATGGTAATATTTTTAGTATTTGTATAGGTACTGTTAACCTGCAGAGAGCTCGAATTCGTAATTATTTTCACAATTGAGTAGAGCTGTGTTTATTTTTCAGAGTGTGGCATAGAAGAATGCTCAGAAGGATGCAAAGACGGGACCGCTTGTGACTGCAACCCGAAAAATACAGACTTTTGTAAGTTGTACCAGATATAACAAATAATTGATATATATTTCCGTTTTTATTCTTATCGCCATTGCCTGAGGTTATTGCTGTGGCCATCGTGATTTCGATGACGAGCGACAGATTTCATAACGATTGTTGTCGCGATTGCTGTTATTAAGCATTTATTTCAGAAAACGTTAAACTTCTATCAAAAAGTATTTATTGTAGAACTTTTATTGACAGCAAATAAATACATAAAAAATGCTGGACAATCCACACAACATCATCTTGCCCCAAGCTACGCAGAGCTTGTGTTATTGGTACTATTAACCGTTATACTTAATGCTTCCAATACGTTATACCAACTATAGACAGGATTTTTTTTATTATACATAGAAAATACCCAGAATACCCGGAACAAATATTTGTAGATCGTACAAACATTTATTTTGTCCAAAGGCGGTTATCGAACCCACAACCTCCTGCATCGCAGTCGGACCTTCGCCCACCGCGTCACATCGGTCGTCATACGGAATTAATAAATATTCAATAATAAGTGGGATAACCGTGAATATTTTCTTTCTTAGCTACCATCCGTTTTGAGACGAGACTACAAGTTGTGGACCAGCCAAGTATCAACATATCTCAAGAGATTGTAAAACAGGTTAGTTCATCATCATCAGTTATTTTGCCTTGCAAAGATAACATACTAACTCAGCTAGTATCGTATTTTCGCACCAACTATTATAACGTTCGTTGCAATTGCAAAAATGCAAACAGGAAAAGATCTTTAACGTCTCGTAATAGAGGGCAATCTTCATTGGTACTGGAGTTATAAGATATTGGATCAAGGAACGATGAATGCAAGCTATGATAGATTCTGAAATCAGCTGAGTGGAAACTGAATATCACGAACTGACAGTTGCCTTTCTGAACGTTTCAGATAACGAGCTATCTGAAGGCATCGAACATCACTTTGGAAGATGAAATTGAATTTTTAAACATGAGGTGAGGCCATTTTTACTGCTATTTTACTTGAAATGAGTGTTGAATTTTAGTTAAGTTAATTTTTCGTTTCGAAGATGAGTTATTTGCACGACCGCCGAGATATAAAGATCAATCATGCAAATATTGTCTATTTTAGCATTAGGATTGTTACAGTTACTGTCACGAAATTTCTTCTGAACAAACTCATTGTTAACTAACTGAGATGCATAGCGAGTTAAACCATAAGTTAGTAAATTTACACGTGGTCTATGTACCACAGACTCGCAAATTTACCCGTGGCATCTAACTGGTACAACAAATTTATTATAATTTAACTTCTCAGTTCATTAGAATCAAACAACGCTCGGACGGTGTGGGTGCGCGTGTGGGGCTCGCGCAAGGAAGCTGAGCTGCTGAAAGCGGCGCTGGCGAGACTGGGGTCGGGCAGGGCGAGGAGCGACAGGCTCAGGCTGCTGCCGGCCACAACGCACTTCGAGATGCACTCTGCACTTACTCTACATGTAAGTAGGTATACAGATACGCTCTCTGTGACCTACCGCCCTAGCGCAGCCAAAGGCCTCATATTTTAAAACCTGTTTTTTCACTTCACGTCTGTTTCAGATGTTACAAGCGACAGTATTTTTATTCTATTAAATTGTTATAGTCACACCACTGAGTGATGCATCATTAAAATTATATAGGTTAGTTTGTAATTCAATTTTAAATTTTGTAAAAACACGGGACGGACATAGTCAAACCCATGTCTAAAATATATTATGGGTGGCTCTTTTTGAGATGGGAGTGGATGGCCAAATCCGAAACTACGAGTTACAGAAAAGTCGCGAAAGGAGAAAAATCTTAAATGAAAAAATCCGTATTTTTCTAAGTATTTTTATAATTATGCAGTGTTTGTTTTTTCATAAATCGAAAGAAAAGTCAACCTGTAAAGTAAAAAATATTTTTATCTATTTAATTTTGGGTAAAGTTCTCGCACGTGACCTATACTAAAAAGGCATGAGCGTATGCAAGCAGCGAGAGGAAGTGAATCACAAAACAGCCGTTTGAAACGGTCAATGGCGTATTTTCGCCGCTCGCTTACCGTAAGACGCGACTAGTTCGAGCGCTATACGAACTTAGACATATTGCTGTAGATACAGTGAAACTCTATATCAAGCCTCAATTAATACAAAGAAGTATAAATCAAAGGGTATCAAAACAAAACTTAGGAATCGGATAATTAAAATTCGTGAAACGAAACAAACAAAGTATCCTGAAAAGTTTAGATCCCATTCAGTAAAGCGCAAGAATAATCACATTTCAACCAATTAAACTTCTCTCAGATTATATTTCTGTGTTGAGAGGAAAAATGAGGCAGTTCCTTCCATCCCCGCGCTGCAAAGTTTCAGACTCTTGATTGAGACTGTTAACGCGCGAAGTGATAACTTTTAGGGGCGCACATTCCAGATAATCAAATAACTTTTTTGCCAGATCACCTTCGTAAGTCATAATTAAGTTCGAAAATTGCCGTAATTTGGCAATTATTTAACTATTCATCATCATCTTCTTCAGTATCATCTTGCTACATTATTCGAATTAAATACATGGTTATTTTAACTATTTCTTATCAATACCCTGCTTTTTGGTGCAGGTTATATTTTTACAGATCATGTCAATTCCAAAACGGACAAGAGACGAAAACATTATGAATTAACGCAATCAAAAACAAAAATTGTTTCGAATTTCTGCCATTTGCTCCGATGATAACAGCGTCGTTAAATATTTTCTACTAATATTTGCTTATGTAACATATTTGTTTACGGAAAAATGTCTTAAATTCTAGAACCGAGTATAGTTCATACTTGCGTAGATAGTTCATCCCTACCGTTCCCATAGCTTGATTTATAGCTCTGCCGTTAAGGTACAACAACTGTGGCCTCTTAAGGAATTCTTCTGGTTAATAGCAAAATTAGGGAAGTAATCTTGTAGAACTTTGCGAGTTTTTATAGATGCTATCGTGTTTTGACGTAATTTGGTTTGGGGCTTTAACATTTTGATCGGAGTTTGAGGGCTCTGTTTTCAAAGCTGTAGGTTTTAGCTATTTAGTACTCACATTCTACATTTTTATTTTATTTTATTTGTGTCGTTAAAACTGCATGGAGACGTATGAATGTAAACTATATCTGGCCATGGGGACGGAAATTATTTGTTACGGTTTCAGTCATTGATGTCTCTCTGCAAATGCCTATCTCTCTAGCCTTACTTCAACGCAGTAAGAGACTACGCCGGCTAGGTAGAACACTTATAGGTTTTTTTTATACCGCCAATATAGTTTAATAGTTCCAACCTCTAGTACAATATACTATATATATATAATATAGTATATTGTATATATAACTAGTTTTGTTTTGTGTTATTCAATCAAAAACCTTGTTTGGAGAGCTTGGTGGCCACCAATAGGAACTAAAGTCTTGAAACAAGTATCTGCCTAAATAATACAGTACAAAACTATTAAAGATACATTTAAAAAAAGCTTATGATAGGTAGATATCGTCTACGCGCGGTCCGATTTTTTGATAATTCCTTTGTATAACGTAATTATAAAATTAGATATGTAGTGGCGCCACTATCCACCCTACTATTCGCCTTAATTATTTAGTTTTATCTGGCTTGTACTTGTGAAGGTTGGTAATGCATGTCTTTAGGTTGTATAACTGTTTTATACTCTCTCTCCCGATGGCATATAATTATTGCCTGTCAAAAAATAATATTTTGTATCGTGGAAAGTTTGCGATTTTGTAAAACTGAATGTGTGCAACTTGAAACGAGTATTCGTGAATGATATCTTACTGTCTCATCCCCGCATGTGGAGTATGGCTTTTGAAAGAGATAGACATATTGCAGCATGTGCATTTTATACGGTAGTAGCAAGATGGAAGGGGTAACTTTCACCCTCATACTACTGTTGCGCTTATGGGTCCCTGGTAGATTGCTTTTAGTTAAAGAAGTTTCTGGAAAAAGCGCCAGTGCAGTCTTTGAGTTTTTTATTTTACAAACTTTATCAAACAAAGTATCCTGTTCTTGTTTTTGTTCAGTTTTCATCAAACAACAACGGAATCACAGATATTATAATACTATACTAGTAACGGAATAAAGAACGGAAGTTTAGTATTTCGAAATCGTTCTAAAGGTTTATGGTTTGAGGGGAAATATAGGGACATACCATTCGATAAAATGGATATTATGAAATTATTAATTATTAGGTATTGAGAAAGAAAATAAATAATTACAAGCTAATTTTTCTTGTGTCTTCTGGCTTCTACTCCGCCGAGTGTACAAAGCTTCCATTCATAACTTCAGATTCGATATCTCCCTCCCACTATTAAGTTTCCCCATTTGCTGATGCGAGATGCAAGTGCATCGATTGATTGTATTCCGGGAGGGGAGGGGGGGGGGGACCTGTTTCACCCCTCAACTAAAGTTTCGAAACTCTACCGCTTTCAGTTTATGATTTTCTGGTAGTTGTGGAAGAGTTTAGCGAAGCTTCGCTATTTTTGTGCTGAGCTTTTTAAGCTTTGCTACAGGACATTTCGGGCAATCAAAATGTAAAAGTGACTGTAATTAGCTTTGTGAACATTAAATAAAAAATACAACTATGGTAGTTAGCTTTTCGATTCTTTGCTTGTTACATTTAGTGATAGTAGCCTTTCCATAGTTCATTAGGACAATCCTTGAATTGATATAAACCTAGAATAATTCAGTAATAAATGTAGCTATCAGTTTGACCTGCCAATGTTACCTTGTGTAATGAAATGGTTAGTAAATAAAATACTGTGAGTAGAAGTGAAACCTTGCAAATACTGTCAATTTAAATATGACTAGCTTCTGCCCGCGGCTTCGCACGCGTAATTCAGAATAAAAAGTACTTACCTAGCCTTTATGTTATTCCAGGTCAGACTTATGTATGCAATTTTTGCAGTAAAGTAAAACATTACTTGTAATAGATTTTTAAATACCTAGGTAGGTATGTATTGTTTTCTGTTAATTAGATTAAATATTAAATTGCTATTGAGATAATACACCGTTACAGCAGCCTGTTAGTGTTGTTTTGGTTATATGGATTGTTATGTAGTGAGTAATTCCACAAAATGCTTTATAGAGTATAGTGAAGGGCGTCAATTATTTCACAGAATTGTATATAAAAATATGCAAAAAAATAGAGAGAGTACGAGGAGAGATTGCGCGGGAGCAACAGTTTGGCAGTACTGCACCGCACAAGCCTATGCTTCCTTTCACGAAGGTAGTTTCTGGGGTAGCTGCAGGAGTTCATCGCTGAGATCCGGGGCTTCAATCTTTCCTTGAAGAATCTTCTGCAGGATTATGATTTGGTGGTTTGTCCTTCTGATCTCTACACTGTTACTGTAACCAAGGCAGCCCAAAAGGAACTGAGTCGAATAATGAAAGGGTAGTACCGGAAAAGGTGCATAAATAAGAATCGCAGAAGAGCTTTTTGCATCTTTTCAAGAAGGAGAGCATAGATGCTTTCGTGCGGGTGCCATACACACGAACTGGCTTGAAGTTTATTGTGGACTAAGGTACTGAAAATTATTTTTATGGTAATTAATCTGTCACTTTGGAAATCTCGACAGTTTCGCAACACAAAGCCCAATCTTTGGTAAGATTCCTTAGACACACTTGTAATGAGGTCATTGAAAGTTAACTTACCTCCTAAATTTAATATGTGTAATAGTTTAATACGTGTGCACCTGATGATAGAGACAGAGTTGAGTTTGTTTTGTACAGGAAGCTGATAGGCTGCCTCTTCCGATTGAAAGTCATAGTAGAGCATATAGATGGGTTAAACTCCATTCTATTTGCTACACTCCAGTCAACAGTCTTGGGCGTAGTCATAATTGGCTAACGATCGCGCGATGCCTATTCAACAGTTGCCAGAGTCTCCATCTCGGTGCTCGCGAGACGACGACGCGTGACCAATCAGGACACAAAATAAATGTGTATGTTTAATCTCATCGTGCGACAAAATCGCATCGTTCGCTCGTATGATCGACACCAATTAGGACGCCGCCTTATGTAAAACAGAGACAAATTAACAAAGGATTTTAAATAAGGTATTTAAATTATTTTTATTATTATTTTATATATTTATTATAGTTTACTTTGTTCAACTTTTCTATTTGTTCTATATTAATCTGTAATTTATGCATAGAAATTGAATAATTAATTAATAGAGAAATTGTAACGCTGTGGTTTACCTCAATAAACAAAATACGCTGCGAATGGCCTCCTTACTGATTAGTGCAGTGGGTGTTCCCTCTCAAACCCACCCTGGCCACCCCTGCCTTTGGTCAGTAAGCGTGTTACTGACCCCTGACTGACCATCGCGTCTCTCTCGAGCTTCTGCGGCCCTGGTACTTGTTTCAGCTCCGAGGCCAACAGCGCGAGCGTTTTAGATTTCAAAATGTTTAGATTTCAAAATGGCCACTACCCCGAATTCGTTGTTCGAATTAACTAAATGTCTATTGATTTTGTATTTCCGATTTTTTGTACCTTTGCCATAATTTTGATTCGAAATTTGAAGCCTGAAACAATATTTCCGCAAGTAAATTAATGAGGTAGGTCAAGAAACACATTGAAAACCTAAAACCATTAAAGAACCATTAATTCACACACACACGTTCATTCTTACTAACACTGCCAAATGGCTTGTACTTTATGGACACGGATAGAGCTGTTACTATGTGTGCGTTTCGTCCAGGGCCGGACTCGAATTTGGCGCTAAGTTGCCCCCTACCCCCTGACATCTTAGTGTAGCCAATTTACACGAGCAGAACCTCTTGACTTAGTTTTCAAATCGTGAAAGTAATGGTGAAATGGTGCCTTGTCTTTAAGTGAATATAAGTGCTAAAAAATCAAAATTGTCCGTCTTAGCCCAGTGGACAGATTGTGATAGAAGATAGTAGAAGTTTTTAATAGAGAAGTTAAATTATTAAGGAATAGTTATAATTATTGTGACATAAAACTATGATGGTTGTCAGGGGGCCACAACCCCTTTGTCCTATTTTTCCAGTCGTGCCCCGAGTCCAGACGATTGCAACAGGTGGGTTTGCAACCTCATCCCATCATTTTCCCCCGCCGTGTGACCTCTTTTCATTTATGTTGCTCTGGTACTGGTGTTTTGGATTTAGACGCTTCCGGGTGCTGTGAAGTTTTCGTCAGAGGCACATCTGCACTTTGTTTTTATCTTGCTGGCTGATTCAAAGCACATAATATGGAAGGTATATAGGAACTACCCAATGAATGACCGTCCACTGCAAACAGTAAATTAATACTATTAATAAGCTTATTTCTTTTAATTTTTTTAGTAAATGTATGTACCTATAGATGATAATCTGTGTGGATTATCACATCACATCACACTAATTACATTACATTACATTACACTAAACACTAATCACACTAATATTATAAATGCGAAAGTTTGGATGGATGGATGTATAGATGGATGGATGGATGGATGTTTGTTACCTCTTAACGCCGAAACTACTGAACGGATTAAATTTTGCATTCAGGTAATTCTAATCCTGGAATCAAACATAGGCGACTTTTTATCCCATAAATCAGTTCCCATGGGATAGAAATCACCTGTAAACGTTTATAGAAACAACAACAACGCGTGCGAAGCCGCGGGCATAAACTAGTCATCCATACTTACATTTCACAAAAAGCTTTGTTCTGCAACACAAATACTGTGTCATTTAAAATCCTTAGACAATAATGATGTAATGTCACTAGCTAAACTACTACTAGTGATAAAGAGTAAAAATGTTTCCAGTCTTCAAGTAAGACAGAGCCCATGGCTTACCTACAACCAGATTAACTACTCTACAAGTTTGCCAGCCTATACGTGCTTCCATTCTATGTGTGCCCACACAACTTCACTCTACCCTCTATTATGTGCTACGTAGCCGAAGCTAGGTAAGTACTATTGTTTTGATATCTCCTTATAAACTCTGATTGCCTGGTACATCTCCACACCGAAGCACGTGAGATGACACCGACTGACGCTACAGCAGACAGACAATCGCACACATATTATGGCGTGTACATACAGACCTGTCAATGTAGGGATGTGAAGAAGGGACACACAGATCACACTCTCACACTCACTCTCTGCTTTTGGGGTTCAACAGGTAATAACCTAATAAAGCTGTTGACAAAAATGTTGTTATTACACAATCATAAATTTTTAAAATAAGTTGTTGTTTCTTTTTCTTCTAATTCTGTTTGAAAATACACAATCATCTGGGGCCCTACTCGGAAAAGGAAAATTGAAGTTTCGTTTTCTTTGTCGAGCAAAACCAACTCTTATGTCGCTTGCATAAGATTAGCGTCTGCACGAAAACGAATTCGAAACTTCAATTTCGTTTTTATGAGTAACCCCTTCGAAATTTAAACATCATATTTCCTCAGTAAGCTACGAAATTGAAAAAAATTTGAAACCACATTAAAAAATTTGAAATTGCTCGCTCTACTTTTGTAGAGCAAGTCGATGTATTTGCTACGGAGACCTAGTACGAATATTGTACTCACTCTTGTCAAAATATTATATTTCATCGTGGGGGAATCACACAAAAGGACATCCTCGTGTTATATGGGAATGGCGTAACAATGCACTTGGTGTGTGTTATATCAGTATGCAGTTGTATTAAGCTTGTACCTATTTGTGTTTTGTGAGTTTATCTATTACTCAAGTGTGTGTACTTTAGCGATAAAGTAATTTTATGTGCAAAATTTAATAACTATGATCTATGATGTCCTATTGAAATATTACGCTATTATTAGTGATTTTGAAGTCCTATTGAAACAAATAGATGTTATTTTAATTGTATATCTATTGAGGACTGTTTATTCGTCAAGATTGTCTAAATCCAAAGGATTTCAGGATGTCTTTAACATTATAATTATGACTAAAGCCTGTTTATTTATTGCCCAGTTTGATTTTCTGGAAGAGAATTTAACTATGGTTGAGCTCGCTTTTGCCTCATAAAATAAATAATCCTTTGAAATTTGCTACATTTCTAAACGACTTCAAAAAGAAGGAGGTTCTCAAATTCATCTCTATGTTTTTTTTATGTATAAAATATGTTATTTGATATCTCAGCCTGTGGTTGCCGATTTTACTGATTCTTTCGCTACTGAATAGAGAATGAACCCGAATTGGTCCCATAAATAATTTTATTCGCTATGGATTGGTATTTATCCCGTAAAGCTTAAAAAACAACATAATACTTTTGAAAAGTTATTCCGTGCCTTGACTGGATGGAACATCTAAGCCAAAGATTAGAATCTTTTAATAACTTAACTTGATGCGTGTTGGACGAAACGTATTTTGTACGAATTGCGCTTAAATTGTAATTGGACGAATCGCGTTTTTTGCGAAATGCCAACAAACCGGTAAGGTACCAGAGAGCTAAATAGGCTTTACTCATTCATTGAAAAAATACTGTATAATGAATTCGTCAGCAGGGTGACCTTATCAATCACTTTATTAGCCATAGCTATCCAATCAACTTTGGGGAAACGGTGGTTTTAATTATCAGTCCCTTGTTCTACCTATGGATGGTCAATCTATTAACTTGATTCGTTAATCATAGATAGGCTGTCTCTTTCGCTGTGTTCTATTGTCACTATGCTCTAGTTTGTCGCTGGTAGGTACTCAACTTTGTCACCAGTGTATTAATATCAGGAATTCTAGACTTGAAAAATGTTTCTTATACTGAGCACCGTAGAGTGGATTTTGCTGTTGTATTAGTCACGTAACAGGAGATCGGGAGACCCTAAATCAGCTTCCAAGCAATTCGCAATCGTGACTCCCTAACTTAGAATACGTTTTGGCTTTTTACCAGCGAATGGATACAGCATTCCAGATTTGATTTAAAATCTGCGGGTCGTAGGGTCGAAAATTGCACATTGCGAATGTGGCTCTAGAGATCTCCTGGTGGGTCCTGATTGCCTGGTACCAAACGGTCTTTAACACGTGACATCACGAGGTCACGCTGTGTTACTGTCAGGGTGACATCAATCGCTTTTGAGCGGTTGATAAAACAGAGTCAACTGGATTTTAACTTTGGTTGATAGTTTTGATTAGGGAGAACAATAAATAAAATGTAATTTAGTGGTGTTTTAATGATTCATTTATCGGGTATTTGTCGCGTACCTTTTGTTATTATGTATATTATAGGGGCTGTTGATAAATATCGTAAATAATCATTAATTATGTTAACAAATCGCGAAAGTTTAAAAAGTTTTAGTGGTGTTTTCTTGAAAAAGGACATTTTATACTATGTAATATTTTTTATCAGATGAAAATGTCGCTCTTTTCTAGTGATATTCCGTTATTTATAAAGATTGTAGTTCCACACTACCAAACTGCGGTACCGCTTAAAAGTTTCTTTACTTACCTAACGATCACGTTGTTATAATAAATCATAGGCACTTATTCGGATTTCGTTGAAAAACTAAAAACTTTGATATTAAATCAATTCCATGCATAGGCTTTCAACAAATCGTGTAGCTGAAGTTGGTAAAAGGAATAGAGATTTCTTTATTTGATTACCATTTTTGCCAAAAGACTGCTGGGCAAAGACCTCCCCAAAAGATCGCCATAGTGATCGGTCCTCCACCCTCTCTGTTCGATTCAGATCACACATTAGGTACAAGTAATTCTCACCCAGTCAGTTTTATCCAATTATGACCTAAATCTAAAACGTTCACAATTAAATACTTGTAAAATATTTTAAAAACCACTCGATTCTTCACTTTTTGAGGGGTCATTTATTTTAAAGACAACATTCCAAAATTAACTCATTCCATAAATAAGAATCATCAAAGCTATCATTCTAACAAGAACGAACCCAAAGAATTGTAGCACCCTGACAGACACCTACACCTAAGAACAATACTTGCATGTATAAAGTAACATTAAATTATATGACTATGAATAAATTGATTTTATTCGCAAAATAAAGAAGATAAGCAGTCGTGTAGTATTTAACCTGAAATCAGCTTTCTTGTTCTTAATTTATAAACACAATTTAAAGTAAGTACTAGTCGGTTTGAGATCCCCTCTAATCAACAATGACGTGAATTTGAGGTTTTTTTTTTCACGAAGACAAGAGACGGCTAGACTCATTAATATCACTGTGTTCAGCTGAATAAGTAATCAAGAATCTGCACCTAGCAGGAAATGTATACGTCGGCACCTAGGTACGTGTGCTTGGGTACGTGATAACGTGTAAGACGAAGGAAATCCTTGATTACATTACCCCGCACTGAGCACGAACGAACCAAGTCGATAGAGCACGGAGGCCATAGTTCTTATCTAGATAAGGGAAGTCACGAACCCAATAATTAGGATTGACGCATGTTTATGGTTCAGCAATCGCATCAGACTATGTTCTATCACAAATTAGATAAGGCTTGTAACCTTCTCGTAACTTACGTTTACCTTCGTAATTCTTCGTATCTACGTGGTTTTAACGAATTGGGCTCATTCAATCTTGGCAGTGATCAGAACGTCTAGTTTCACGTCTAGCATTCAATTAATGCTGGATAAGTGGAGAATTTATATTTTCGCTAAAAACTAAAATTTATCGTTCGTTTAAGGTGATGAAAACTGACTAAATAAAAAAAAATCATACATATTGTACCTACTTTTCATTCTCTACTCTTGCAAGACAAGCACACAATTATAATTAACATTGCAATAAGTTTTCGAAGTGTCAATATAGGAAATAAAACATAAAAGTTTATATCTACTGCCATACCCCGACCTCGGTGGTGCGGCAGTGCGGCGCAGGAGGTTGCGGGTTCGATTCCGGCTTGGGACTAATATTTGTACGATCTACAAATATTTGTTTCGGGTTTTCTGGTCGTTTCTATGTATAATAAAAAATATCTATCTATGTAATGTATTATATTATGTATATCAGTCATCTAGTACCCATAACACAAGCTCTGCTTAGCTTGGGGCTAGATGATGCTGTGTGGATTGTCCAGCATTATTTATTTATTTATTTATACCCGTACCAATATTATTTTTCCTTACCATATTTAAGCACCATTTAGAGAACTGAAATATAACTAGGTATCCCATAATACCCGTTGAATTTTAATTGCATGCAGCTTCCACCTGCAATAACTCATCTTTATGCTCAAGTGTTCAGCGTGGTTCAGCTCAGTTTACTGCGTGCTTGTTTACACGTTTACAGGCCTAACGGGCATCTTCCTGTTTAATAGTCTCCGATACCTGATACTAAGTCACCGCTGTCTGTCTGTCAGCAAGTTGCAGGATATCTCATAAAACGCAATAGGTAACAACAAGACAACTACTATGTATTACAAAATGTAATGAAAATAAAATAAGGTTGAAAACTAAGGAGAGAATTACCTACTCACCTTATGAACTGGGTAAGTATCTCATATAGTAAGCTTTTATTTTGCTTGATCCACCGTCAATTTTCCAGCTTATTTAAAAAGTAGGTAGGTACTGTGTTCAATCTTGTACAAATGGTATGGAACCGTTCGGTTCTTGAGACTGACTCGGCTACCCGGTTTTTTTAGTATTTCCTGTGAAGTGGCTGGAGCGCAGTTTGAAGATACTTGTGGAATTAAAATAACTAAGTCTACTTGAAGTGAGGGCCAATAGAGAACTCCTCTAGTTAAATAGTTTTTAACCTTTTACATGTTTCTCCAAAGAGGTGAGTAGAAAATGTATTTCCGAGAACTTGAAACAATACAAACAGAAGTGACGAACACTTCTATTTGTATTGTTTCAAGTTGGCTATTGTTTCAAGTTGGTTGGTTCAAGCTGGCTAACAATATTTTTATTAGATAGCAATGCATTTATTGCTTTTAGCTATTGAGAGAATATAGAGAATTTCCCGATATTAGCTTTGGCGGTTTTAGATTGGTTAGTTACGTAAATCATTGACATTCGTAAGTACCTACATAAAAAACACATCAAAATCAAATAATAGAAAGGCAATGAACGTAGCGGCTTTGCCGCTAAACAATAAAATAATATGTAGTCATTCAGAGAGATATATCCTGCAATCTATTACTGAACCTGGTAACTTAGGGTGATTATGACAATAAGTTAGGCTCAAGCGACACATTAGCAGGCGGTTAGCAAGCATCCGTTACATTTTGTCGTGACATAACGCGCTGATGAGTATAAGTTTACACATATCAATGACAGTCATAGCAATTTAATAGCAATGTATAAAAACTTTATCCTTATTAAAAATGAAATGAGATTTGATAGACTAGCCTGCGACTTCGTTGACGGGGTGCCTGGATTAAACGTAACTCGGGGATAAGGCCGCTTTCTATTATAACTTACCTCACCTCATAGCACACATACGTCCACTGCTGAACGTGCCGCCCCCTAACGAGGGGGGTTTTGCCGTCATCACCACGCTCGGCAGGCGGATCGCAGTAGAGGTGTTAAAAATAGAAGTGCAGAAGGAATCTGCTGCCCTTCCTCTGGTATGTTCGTTTAGTCCCCCCGAATAATAGTTTTGACACCCACGGGCTGCGTTGGACGGGTCGATTCTTATACCGCGACTGCCACGGTCATAATTTTAAAACAAAAGAAATTCGAGTTGGGCAAAAAGTATCGGAGACACCCTTTACAAAGTTTAAATTTAAAAGTACAAACTTTAGCTGATTTTCGTAAATTAAACCAAATTAGCAAGATTCAAGGTCAACAAAACACTAAAACCACTAAGGCGCTGCTAAAAGTAATGTACAATTTCTTCAGCTTTTTAGCTATTGTTCAGTTCTATTTGATTATCAAAGAGACTCGTTCCAACATACGATACTGCTATTATGTAGGTGTATACCCATGCTCACATCATTTGAGTTTTATTCATGCTGTTGAGTCGCTTTTGCAGGTTTGGTATGATGTTATCAACTTAAAATGGCCCGGAACCTTGTCAAAGTAAATGTCAGACCGCTTTCCGCTTTCAAAAAACACCAACAAACCAAAGTCTTTGGCTACGCATGCCATTTCGTAGATCTGCTACGCCGTAGCAAAGTTCGTAGATCGTAGCATGGTCGACGACGATGTAGCAAACTAACTTTTCTTTCGTTTTGTGGCGTTTCAAGGGTGCCTTTTCGGTAGAAAGTAATAGCGAGAAGGGATATGGAAAGGATTTTACTATTTATTAGACAACTTGCTTCTGCCAGCGGTTTTATACGCGCATTCAAGAATTTAAAGTATCTTAACCCATTTGGACCCAAATACAAACTGCCTGTAGAATTTAGAAAAAAACTTTATTTTCGTATTAATTATAGGCTAGACAGATATACATTGTAAAAAAAAACTGAAAATAAAACTTTCTTATAATAAAAAAAGCACCGTCCTTAAACAAGGACTATGGGCTGAAGTGTGGTATTTTTCAAATGTTTTGATGCATTTCTTGCATTGCCAAAGAGCTTTTTATGGCATTCGACGCATCGTAACTGGCTTGGTAGTTTTCTGGGGAAGTGCCCAACTCCATCAGTGCTTATACTAGGCACCCATGAAGAAGGTTTACGCCTTTTTCCATCTGGTAAACTCATCAACTCCTCCCTCATTCCTTTATTGTAATTTTGTAAACCAAATGGAATGTCCACGTCTACCTTTCGTCGTTCTGCTGAGTTCTATAATTTACTTTGCTCAGAGGGTTCACAAAGTCATGGTTTGTACCCATGGTACAAACACTGTTGTCAAGCCACCGCGTTCAACTCTTCGGTGTTGTTGCATTGGTTCATCTTCGCTGCTATCCTACTCATCATCGTTCCTGGTCTGAAACACGTCAACTCTCCCTGGAATATCACGCGGTAACAGGTTTTGGTGGACATTGCCTTCATCACCCTCTTCTTCATTCGTTAGGACACTCGGCTCCGGAGGAATGGCTACTAAGGCGTAAATCATCATGATCATCATAACCATCTAAAATATGTTGCGACAGATTCCTCAAGTCCTTCAAAATCATTTACAGCATGAAAAGACCGCTTTGCCATTGCTTACGATGTTATAAAACCGGCAAGTAAATAAAATAAATATGTAGCAATTAGCCCATTGGCCCAATTCAAGGACACCATACGGAAATACTTATATTTCAGGCTGAATCATACAAAATATCTGACAAAACAGCATTATTCACTAGTAGACATTTAGCTACGTAAAACAAAGTCTAAAGTTTTAAGAAAATCTAATGTATTATGTAAAAATTTTAGACTCGCCTTTGGTCAATTACTTATTTGCCCCACTATGTAAAACCATCACCGATTTCATCCACTTTTATCCAACTACTGACAATGATGTTGCTTGTATCACAAAGCTACACTATTTGGCAATGCAAATTCGTTTTTTAACAAACCGCAACACATAATAGTGAAAAAATGCGGGTAGTTGAAAATATGGCCCAGATCTAGGACAGCGGGCTTAAATGGGTTAAGCTAAGGTGCTTCAAATCCATGAATAGCGCCGGATTATGTTTTAAGTGTAAGGCAAACTTATACCAGACCTGATCAAAAGTTTATATAGAGATCTTATAAGTTAACAAACATGTTCAATAATAATTCACACAAACAATTCAAAAACTTGCGCCTTCATAATACGAGTAGACCTGCTGTGCGGGATAACTATTACTTTAAGAAGCTGTTAAAAATCCGCTCCTGCTGTCCACACAATTGCAGCCTTACTAATTCTCAAGTAAAGGAAATGATTTTGTGATTGAATTCCTAGCGTAGCAAATACGAACGGAAATAAAAGGAAAATATTGTTACTTATTTACTAGAGGTAGAGAGTAAGAAAGTTTGAGTATCGAATCGCGAAAGTATATTTGACTTTGAAACGCATATTGGCTTACACGTTATTTATACCTTATTGTTCTATTTGGAATGAAACAGTAACGTACCGTTCCGTAGGTACCCAAAGGGTGACAACGGGGCCCTATTAAGTACTATACATACGTCGCGTAACATCTCTCTTTATTGTGTTTGTATGACTGTCGCAGTGGGTTACACGTACCTACAACGAAAAAACAGTTATAACAAAAACAAAATTTAAACCCCCCCCCCCCCCCCCGATAGATTTTCTTGAAACATGGCTAAGAACACTCAGGATAAATTTATCTATGACATAAAAAAAACTAAAGAAAAATCGGTTCATCCGTTTGTGAGCTACGATACCACAGATACACGGATACACAGACAGACACGTTAAGCTTATAACACCCCTCCCTTTTTGCGTCGGGGGTTAAAAATATGTTATTATGTTAAGGATATCGAACGGAACCGCATGTGCATCATGGACACTGAAATTTAATGGTAATATGTAAAAGTAGACATTAATTCGAATTCACAGACTTTGATTGTAAACCAGCGTCCGGAAGTATGGGAGGGATCGGAGTTCATCCTCAGCTGTATGGCCTACGGGTCCCCCAACATCGCCTTCACCTGGTACAAGGACGGGGTCAAGGTCAACTTTAATGGGACCACGAGGTTAGTTTCTACTTTGATTTAAGGCATTATAATGTATTAAGGTAATTTCCAAAACAATTGCTTAATTAATCGTGCTTAGGATCTGGCCAGACGAAACAACCACAACCCTCGACTTTGTCACATCACTATTACTAGTATTTCCAACTTGCTCGCGAGAAGTGCAAACAACTGGTACTAATCCTTATCAGACAATGAAATAAGTTTAGAAGTGACACTCATAAAGAAGACACTTTCATACAACCGAAAGAAATTAATTATAGCGAGCTTTTAAATAGCTTTTAAATGCGTCGTTGAAGTCGCTGAATTATCAACGCAAGTGCCTGGAGGTAAAGTTCATCCCTGTTTGGAGTTTCGATTCCTCGAGTCCTTATCCTTTATTTCTTCATGCAGTAAACGTGGTATTGCCCCAAATAAGTTGTTCTCTTCACAAACAAGTTAGCAGCAGCAGCAAGCTTCTCGTTAGCTAGTGTGCTTTGAGTTTGTTCTCTCCAGAGCAAGGAACATAATAAACTTAGGTGAATTGAGCTCAAAGCTATAGTTGGAAAAAATTCTGGAATCGTTCTTAATTTAACTATGCACTTTTCTGGGGAATTAAATGGTTCGGGAAATGGGAACCCCGCAATAAAAAGTGGTGATATATTATGCTATTAAGCCAGTTTCCCTGACGCTTATGTTATGCTTCCCTTGGGTTATTCCAGTTTTCCCCCTCGATGATTTTTCGCGTTCCAGTTTTCCTCATGATCATAGTAAGACGAATCTAAACGAATTTTTAACAAATACATAACCTAACTTTAACATAACATAAACAGTTAAAAACTTCTAATGATCAGTTCATCCATATACTCACGAATAACTCCGTACTAAATAGAATCTGCTCTACGGAAGCTAAAGTGCACCTACATAATTTTAGTAGTCTTCAATGGATTCCAGCCAAATGTTAATCTTTCAGAGACATCTGGACCCGTACGGTGTCCGAGGACGCTCTCCGGCGCCGCATGTCCGTGCTCGGCGTGTCGGAGGCCAAGGCCCTCGATGGAGGCAAGTGGTCCTGCGCTGCTTCTGACGCGGGGCGGAGACGATGCCGAGCGCTGAGGCTGGCGGTGCTGAAGCCGCCGGCCATCCGGCTGGTGCCTTCTACCTTGACTGTTGAAAAGGTACTTAGTGAAATTATTTCGACGATGGTGTCATTCATAAAAATTTACAATCGCTTGCTGATGTAATTGCATTTGCTAATTACACTGTACCTAAACGGCTCGGTTATTCAAAGCAGCATTCTCGTCTTTTGTTTCTACTTGACTTACCTATGTATTCAATACTTATGTTTAATGGGTAACTTTCCATTCGGACCGCGAGATCTTAGACTGTGTGGACCGAAGGAGTTTAAGGTATCGTATAAAGAGTCCAAAATAGATTAAGATATACCAATGAACTGATCACAAAAATCATTAATGGCTACCTTATTAAAAGCCTGTGTTAACTTTTCCTCTCTATACCAATCTTTACAGGGTGACAATGTCAGCATAAACTGCTTAGCCGGCGCCGGCAGAGCCCACGGGGTGCTCGGGTTCAGCTGGGCGCGGGAGAGGACGCTACTGGCGCTGGCGCCGGGGAGGGAGGTCTGGGAGGACCTGTATCCTGCTGGCAGTGTGCTCAAGCTATTTAATGTGCAGGTAAGCTGGCTTTCCTTGGGTAGACAGTTATTTAGACTTGCTCAATGGCTTTTTTGAAAATAGAAAAGTATAAGAACATTCTTCGTACGACGCTACTTCTGACATCTTTCCGCCAAAGAGAATTTCTGAGCGATTGTGATATGAAATTTGATAATTATGACTAGCAGAGGACCGTGGTGGATGGCAAAAATATCAGAAGGCCTCATACCCAGCAGATAGTAAAATTTGATTCAACAGGCAACCTCAACCTCAACAGCCTATATTGGTCCACAGCTGGACGCAAGCCTCCCCCTGATAAGCGCCTTATTGGATTTAATCTCATGAGGGACAATGGCCATAATCCCCACGCTGGGCATGCGGGTTGGGGACAGTTCGGTGTTAGAATTTTTCTGCGGGGGGCGCTGCTGCTCGCCCCCGGTGGATATCCCTTAGTCGCTTCTTACGACATCCGCGGGAAGAGTTGGGTCGCTGCAAATTTTAAGCTGGCACCACACAGCTGCAAATCTAACTGCGGATGATGATAATGGTAAAATGTTATATTGTAACTTTTTTCTTTCGATTTTAGGGAGATTTCTTAACAACTCCGTTTTTTCGAGTCTATGGTTATGGAAAACACAAGGACAATTGATTAAATTTTTTCAAACAGAAATCAGGAGAATTCCGATGCCAAGTGTCCTCCATCGCTGGCACCAACGCGAAAGGAGTGACCATGTGGGCACTCGGCGCTACCGACGAGGCCTGCGCTCCCGACGCTTCTCACGGGCAGAAGTGGAAGAAGACTGCTCCAGGAGCCTACGCGTCCGCCACTTGCCCACCGGGGCATACGGGTGAATCAACAAGGTATGACATTAAATCTATACATAGTAATGATCTTGTTTGCTATCTGCAGCTTTGTTTCTGTAAGCTGAGCGTGGCCTATTTAGCTAATTAATATTGTCTAACTTTTCCAGATTTTGTGAACCAAAGACAGTGCAACGCGGTGTGAAATGGATGTTACCTGATTTTTCTGGTTGCGTCGCTGACTCCTTGAAAGATATATACGATCAGGTAACAAAAATACACTTTACACCATTGAAAACAAAATAGCTGTTGTTCTATTAATGCCATACTTTTAATGTTAAAATTATTTTTGTCCAGTTCACAAAGATATCCTACGGTTACTCCTGGGGAAACGTCTCAGATGTCACTCGACAATACGGCGCAGTGCTCCGGTCATTGCCCTCGCATCCCGGAGAAGGCACACAACCTCTCTACCATTCGAGAGAAATGCTGTATTACTTGTTATCTCCCGCTGGACTGCCGAAGGATAGGCTGGAGAGCGCTGGCCATCTGCTGAAGATATACGATACCCTGTTGAGGCATCCGGATGCGTTTTTGGATGAAGAGGTAAAAACATTATTATAGGATCATAGCTTGTTTTCATTAGGTAAGTACCTACCTACATACAAAATCCTTACAATTGTCAAAAATTTGGTTAATCTCTTCCAGAAAATATACGAACTCCAAAACGCAATAGCGGACACAGCAAGCATGAAAGAAAACTTCGAACACCATTACCACGAATTCACCATCAAAACAAAAACCCCTAGAAACGAAGCAGCGCACTTTGACCTACAGTCTGACTCTGGAATACAGGAATGGAACTTGGCTTCAGCTGGAGTGGAGCTGGTGGCGAGGACGGGAATGGCATCGGTCGTCGCAGTATTGTATCATAATCTGGGGGCTAGGTTGCCGTCGTTGAGGAGATCTATTGAGTTCAAGTAAGTTGTCGTTGATTTACATAACCTGCAGACGTTTGAAAACGCGTTTGAAACATTTTTAGGTTAATATTAAATTATAATTTTAGAATCCGGATGCTTATTTTCATATTGTTTGTCTCAGTGTTTTATAGGTAGAAATAGTTCCTATGTCCAGATTAGTTGTTTTTTCACCGTTAATTTAATATTCACCCATATTTTCCATTGTAGGTATTCTGTTTGTATTTTTGTTTTGACGCGTTCTCATCCATTTCTTATAGCAATACGTCTTCTAGGACCGAGCGGGAGATAGAATACCTGATCGCATCACAACAAGTCCAGTTGACTGTCAGTGGACCTGGAGTCGACAACACGCTGCAGCATGGTGTGAAGCTTATGTTCACGCATGTCAAGAACTATAGTGCTATTGGTGAGTGATCACTGCAATTTCTAAAAGACTTTATAAATAGAAATAAGAGGAACTGCATCTGTTCTGCAGCTAACTGCAGAACACTTATAAGTTTGAACACCATAACAGATTTAACAGCCATTCAAAAAATGTTGGACATCTGCGCAGCGATAGATATAAACTGTCAGGACATGTCAAGATGACAGAGAGTACCTACTATAACAAAAAAATGTGACGAATTTACTTTGTGGCAAATGTACGCCAACCTCCAAACAGACAAACAAGAGTCCTTCCATACCTTTCTAACTTGATTCCCAGCATCTAAACTGGCGTGTGGTCTCCGAACATCTTCCGAGCCGAGATCGTGGAGCACTAAGGCGTGCGAGGTGCGCGCGTCGGAGTCTACGCACGTAAGCTGCCGGTGCCGCGGACTGGGCACTATAGCTCTCTTCACCATCGCGCGGTCTACTCTGGTAAGTAGATTAAAGTCACTTAAGTATACTGTAGCTAGAAGCATTGTGAAATCCCTGCAAAGTAAACGCAAGAAACAATGAAAAAAGACAAGGAAAGCTGATGTTAAAAAGCTCAAGACATGTTTACAAAAAAAAAAGTACATATAGGTATGTATCTATCTCATTCATGAAATGGATCACAGAACACAGAGATAATGAATGAATTCCCATGAGATAGTAGTGGTGGATGATGATTATAATGAATGGTATGAGTCCATAGCTTGTGTTCCATTTCTCAATAGGATGGTTAGGGTTAAGTCAAGTCATACTTATTGAACAAATTTATCGAATAAAATAAATAAATAAATGAATAATTTCAGACTGACGCAGAAAAAGACCTCCGCGGCATAGTCAAGATCACAGCCAGTCTTGGCGGAGCGCTGTGCCTGGCTGCGGCCGCTCTTCAGCTCCTGGCGCTGGTGCCTGGCAGGCGCGCCCGGTTACCAGTGCTGCTAAAGGCTGCTACTGCTGGAACACACTCTGCGGCGATGCTGACCCTGCTGGAGTGTGATACTAAACAGGTTTGATGAAAACTGTTTTATCGCTTTATTGTTGGTGACCTGTCTATACTAGGTATAGTATAGCTTTACACCTGAACGGGATTCGTATTCTTAATATAATGACACGCATGGTACAAATAGGCAGGTTCAGAACATGAAACCATTGATCGTAGTTTCATTGAATAAAAGAATTAGATTAATTATTTTGTTGTTATAACTGCTTTGTTGTTCTAACGTAGGCATTTCTAATGTAAGCAGTTATAGGATTATGACTGACCTCTTCCTTTCCCTGACAGAAGCAGGCCTGCCCCGGGCCGCTGGGCTGGGTGTGCGCCGCGTGCTGGTGCGCCGGCTGCGCCGCGCTCTGCGCCCAGCCGCTCATTCTGCAGGCGGAGTTGGCGGGCAGGGCGCAGAGGGCGCCGTCTGTGGGTCTGTTAGTTGGTGAGCAGCGAATTATCGGATAAATTAACACACTAACAATAAAAAAATAACTAATCTCAGAGGAATATTGCTTCTAATTGACTGCAATAGGCGGCCTTTTAAGGCCGGTAATTTGCGAAGTAAAATCATATTACTCAGTAACGGTAATATATAGATAATATTACCGTGACTCAGTATAATATAAGTTGCTTATTTCGTTATACGACTCTGATTACGACGATGTATTATACAAATATGCATGGTGCACGGACATGGAGGTGTGAAGCACAGAGCAGGCTTGCAGAAACGGCAAAGAAGCCTATACTCACTCGGCAGTGATCCCGGGCTAATAATAGGATGATGAGTTTCGTAAAACTGTTCTGCTTATATCCGTTTTGAAGGACCAAAATGTTAAATTAAACAGGGACCAAATTAACTTACCCTTAATATCCGGATCGAAGAATCAAAACCTAAAACCAAATAATGTATGTATGTATTTACAGTTTTTGTTCTAGGCGTCTGCACGCTCGCATGGCTAACTGCACGAGTGTGGGGCGGCGCGCCGCTACAGCTGGGGGCCGCCGCGGCCGCCGTGTGCGCGGGCGGCTGTGCCTTGTTAGCGTTACTCTGTCTGGCGCTGGCGTTGTGCGCTGCGCTGCGGTTGCGAACGGTTACACATAAGGATCCCGCGGAGAGGAGGAACTTTTTGAAGGACAGGTGTGTAAATGGTCGTCGTCAAAAATCAAGTTAAACAGAATAATTATAAAATAATTCACTAGAGCTGCTGTAAAAGGAAATTGTGAAAATTAAAATTCTCAATAAAAATATGAAGATAATATCACAGAAAGGGTAGGAGTACCTATTATTTAGGCTGCCACGGAAAGGGCCTAAGCCGAAAGGGGGTGAATCTGTCGATTCTGGACTCTAAAGAGATCAACTAGTGAATACCTACCTCAAGATTTTTTGAATTTTGAATTATTTTCTTCAAAATTAAGTTAAATTTTCAAGTAAAACCTGTATTTTGCCATGAAATTATAACAAAAACACTGAAAATCTGAAATTTTATAACAATGATTATTATTTAGTTGGTAGGTATGTAGGTACATGTAAAAACATGTAGGTACATGTAAAAAATACGAATATTAAGAAAAATGTCTATTTTTCTTCAAAAAAGTAAGTCAAAAATCGAAATTCGAAAAATCGTAGAACAATCGTTGACACCCTCGATGTCCATAATCACCCCCTATCCTATTGGCGTAGTACACCCTTTCCGTAGCACCCTGTACATGTGCATTACCTGAAGTAAGAAGGGACACAGCCTATATATCAAATGATTTACCCGACCCTCAAATGATCCTTAACTAACACATTCATGTTCATTGCTCTGTACTGTTTCAGAGGTCGAGTGGTGAGACACACACTAGTCCTGCTACTGACGACGTCGGCGGCGCAGGCGGCCGGCGTGGCGTACGCGCAGCCTGGCGAGAAGCAGCTCGGGCACGTCGCAGCGCTGTCGGCCGCTGCTTTAGCTAATGTAAGTAAATGAACAAGATGTTACTTACAATCCTAGAGCATCCAACAAAGGGTTAGCGTCTTTAATCTGCATCAAATCGATAGTGATTGTTTGGTCAGCTCCACCTCAAATTTCAAAGTTATAGGTAGGTATCAGAAAACCATCGCATGAATTTTTCGATGGTGCATTACTTAATGCAGATTGGAAGCATCCGACAACGTTTGATTCACTGCCTGACTTGTAAACTGGCCATTTGCCAATAAAATTGTATATTCTGTTAATTCTGCTACCAACCAAGCTATGTCACCTTTCAGGGGGTAGCAATGCTGGTGTGCTACGTGATCCGCGATGAAGAGTGTCTGCAATCAGCGCGGCGCGTGCTCAGCCTGCCCTCCAGCAACTGGCAGGAGTCGCCGGCTGGGAATACTTCTCTTAGTTGTAAGTACCTACTTTACCTACTCACCTATCATTAACAGTTTTGTACCTTACATAGATCAAGAGAGTACGTGGTGACGGGTGACTGGTGAAAATCGGGAGATTATTGACAAAAATTATTGACGCGGTGAGAAACAGAAAAAGCTTTGTCATGTTATAAGCCATTCATCAAGTTGCGTCGTCACTCAAATCTCAAAATTAGCGTTTTCTGACTCAAGCAAGCTGTTTTTTTGTATCTGTTCCTTTTCTATAACAAAATATTTTTAGATTTGAGGGACGACGCGGCTGGTAACAAGACAAAGCTTTTTCTGTTACTACTCGCGTCGATTTGCATTTGCTTTGTAGTTAAAAATAAACATTTCTATTTCTATAGATATATCATTTTCTGATCGGCTTAAGCCTATTCCGCGTCGATAAAAGTAGTGAGACCTTCTATAACTTCCAAGTCTGATCCCTGACCGCGATCATGCTTCCCAGTATACATAAAGCAAGGCGGCGAGGTGGAGAGCCGAGGCGCGGCGGGCATGCTCGAGAGCTGCTCGTCCCCCGTGTCTCCCATCGCCTCGCACTGGCGCGCGCCGGGGCTGGAGACTCCTGCTAGGATCAACAGGTGATTACAACCAGCTTGCTTGGTAAGCTAGAAGGCTTGCGAGCCAAAGTATGTCTTAGCCTCAAGAAAGAGAAGTCGCTTTTTAGGTAGAATAGTTTCCAGCCAATTCTCCGCTAGTCTCGTAAGTCGCAACGCTTTTCTTACACTCATAGCACACATAACAAGAGTTTCACTAACCTGACTTTGCTAGAGGAGAGGAATTATACTTGCTTCTAAATAACCGAAAATTAATACAATTTAAGAAAGTAGCAGTTGGTTCTCATTACGATACTTTTGCCTATTTCGACAAACCACCATGACAAAAGTACAAATACGTTAAGCAACCTCTTTCCACTGGTGGTCAAAATCATGAGTTAAAAATTTCTTTACCAATATTAACGTCATCATTTCCATCTATTCCAGGAGATTGTCAAACCCAGACAGTGTAGCGGACATCGTTCGCTGCGTGGAATACAAAGAGTCCATCATCAGCCCGCACCGCTACGAGCGCCGCGTCCCGCACCTGGCCTGCGACCTCATTCCCCGCGCCCCGCGCCAGCCGGAGTATATGGCCAGGGTCTGCCTGGAGCTAGGCGTCCTTAACACCCCCCCGCCTGAAACAAACACCCCTCTCCTAACCTGCTCAGTAGACTTCGACAAAAACTACGATACATCCATAGAAAACTGCACAATATGCGTCCAATCGAACCCTGACGTGTCTAGAATACACGCCCCTCCTGTCAAATCCTGTCTAAAAAAAAGTAAATCAGAGTGTTCGTCCACCTCGCTCCCGTCCACTGAAATGAAAGAAGACACAAAATCGGGTATAGAACAAGTGAACAGGGAGTGGAACAAAGCGTACGAGTCGCCGGACACGGATCGAATGCTCAACAAAATATCCAACGACCTGGATTTTCTATTAAATAGGACTTTAGACTCTAATGATGTACACGACCAAATAGAAGAGGCGCCCACTTAGGCACCTTGTGAAATTATTATAATAAAACAGGGCGCTTATTGTACATAATTCGATAACGAATTTGTAGCTAATTGTTTTAAGATTGTAAATAGGTGGCATAAGACGATCCAAGACAAATTTTCTGCAACTTTAACCTTACATTTACAAATAAGTATATATCTACTAACGGTGTACTTAAATTAAAAAGAAATTAAAATGGTAGTGAGTCAACCAAATTTTTATAAATGATTGTGACATGAAATACAAATTGTACCTAAGTATAGTTATCTGCTCAGATATGTGATGTCGCCGCCATACTCATAATTGAGCAGCTGCTTCAATGAGTTGGCTGACTGAGAGCTAGCCCGAATGCATTGGCGCCGTTGTTGGAAACGGTTTAGCCATTCTACTTACAAACGGGCTTAATGTACGATCTGGCTGCGGCGACCTAATACTTACAGCATTTCGTACGATGTTTTTCATTAACATGTGTTGTAAATTTACAACACCCAAGTAGGTAATTACTTGGAAAACATATTTTAAGTAGGTATCGTTTAGCTATTCTTACAAGTTATGTTATTCCGTTTGCTCCAACAACCAATTGTGGCTAGCAATAAGTAGCTAAAGTTACCTACGTGTGATTTGCTCTAGCTACTACGGGTGAACTGGGGAGAATATAAAGGCGAAATGGCATTCGCGGAGCGCAGTCAAGTCACAGTTTTCAAAGAATTTTCTCAAGTAGGTGTTTTTGAAGTAAGCTTTGAGGACTGTGCCTCTATACTGAGTGCTTGTATGGAAATAAAACTGTGATATTTGTGAGGGTATTGAATTTTATTTCATCAGTTAAATAATAATAAGGACGGTAGGTATTGAGATCGGCACATTTTAAAGGGAATCCACATTTTGCTAACGCTATGCACGAGTCTTTTAACCTGTACGGGATCGTCCGGCTGCCGGCAGCCCCGGTGACAGTTGCGTGCCTAGAGGATTTTCCGGCTGCCGGCAGCCGGTACCAGCAGGCCACATTCAACTTTTGAAGAACTATGTTCGAGACAAAAAATATGAAACATACGAAAAAATTTAATATTCAATAAATAACAAAAACTTTAATAACAACCCGAATGTAGGTTGTTGTTCAATTCCTAATTAATTAATTAATGGTTACTTACTATGGGCGCGATGTCCTTACGAGCGTCGTTGCCACCACGGTTAAAATGGAAGATATCTTTCACAGTTTTAACAAAACTACATAATTTTTTATAAAATACGTCCATCTCAACATTCGCCTTAGCTAGCTCATTGTACTGGCGACACATTATAAAAAGAGATAATATCTCTTTTTATAATCATATAATAATATTATTATTTTTATAAGTTAGTAACGCAAATAAATTGCTGCGATTAGCTCTACGCGCACTAAAGTTGCTATGTGGTGCCGGCCTAGAATTGGCACCACTCCATTTCTAAAAAAGTAAACTTTTATATTCTTGGGTTGAATTTCTAAAAACGTTATTTTCTATCAAGCAATAGGCAAAATACCTATCAATTTTCATGAGAACGGAATTCCTTTATACTTACATACTACAAAGAATAAATTTATAAAAATACGTCATAATTACTTACTGGCGGAAAAGCTAATTAACTAAAATCCCTAGGTATCAAATTTTACGGGTTGAGCTTGAACTTAAATCGAAAAGTTAAGCCAAAAATTGCCATATCACACTAATATTATAAATGCGAAAGTTTGGATGGATGGGTGGATAGATGGATGGATGTTTGTTACGTCTTCACGCCAAAACTACTGAACAGATTGAGCTGAAATGTTGCATCGGTGTAGCTATAAGCCTGGAATCAAACATAGGCTACTTTTTATCCCTTTAATCAGTTCCTATGGGATAGAAATTACTTTTGAACTTCTTAATAGAAACAACGCGTGCGCAGCCGCGGGCAGAAGCTAGTTTCTTTATAAACTAAACTTGAAACCACTATTTTATCCCCTTAGAGCAGCCATTCTCAAGATGTGCTCCGGGCCTCTGCGGGGGCTATACGACAATACTGGTAATAATAAAAAAAACAAAGGTTCAGTAGGTAGGTACCTAAACATGGTTGCGGAGAAAATTTTACATGTATGATTATATTCTGTGGATATATTAAATTAAGTACTAGTTTCTGCCCGCGGCTTCGCACGCGTTGTTTCTATGACGATCTGCGAAAGGCAGATGCTGGATGCGGCAAGCTGAAGACAGGCGCTAATGGCGCTCATTAGGGGAGGCCTATGTCCAGCAGTGGACTATTAAAGGCTGATGATGATGATGATTGAAAGAACGTAGGTACCTATATATTTTAACTCTCCTCATAAAATTATTACGCTACTTATTTCGTTTACTCAAATAATTAGTTTGAGAATCTCATAAATTTTAAATACACGGCGGCAGGTAGGCGAAAATGTTTGCAGCTCCTGCAACGTCTAGACGGTTGGTGTACTACCGTACCGCGGAACTCTTAGCGATAGCACGTTTTCGATAGGGTTGTATGGTAAGCGACAGAATTAGCGACACTTTTATTGGATTTTACGTTAGCGTAATGAAAATAGGTGAATGTCCTCTAGTGCCACGTTATTTGGCACCGATTATACCTAATTAACGTCTGCGTCTGTTCTACCTTTCTACTCACCTAACAATTCTACTCTACGAGCTTTCCTTAACCTAATGCTACTCTACGAGCTTTCCTTAACTTCAACTTCTTAATAATCCTTGCTTGGTCTCAAACACAGATGAATAATAATAATTCCTCAAATCTACTTTTCAAAATATTGCAAAACTTGAATGATCTGAAGTGACATTGACAATGATCTCTGTATGATCTGTGTCTGTCTGTCACAACTATTCATCAATGGTCTTCAACATTCGACTCTACGTTGTCAAATGCAGGCAGGAAACGAACTAGAGTTTTTTTTTTCGGTTTCTACGTCGAGAAAAGCTTTCCTCAAGTCATGTGCTGTCGCTCAGAGAGCCTTGTTGGCTTCTCAAGAGCTCTTCGTTAGCCTGTTGGCTGTTCTGGTCTTCTTGGGAGATGACTTCGGAGGGCTCCAGGAGCACCCGGGGAAGGGGTCGCCACGGAATTTTTGCATCCGGCGGTCTTGTGTGCAGAGGAGCGAGTCCGTTGTGGTGTACGTGGCGAGAGTTGTCCGCACGATCGTACATTTTGCGTGCCAGCTTTACCACAAACTCCACTAGCTGCAGGTCACGTGCGATGACGCTGTTTCGCACATAACGCCCGGCGCCTGTACAGACTCTGAGAGCAATGTTTTGCTGGGATTGGATTCTTTTCTGATTTGTTGCAGTGTCAATAATTGAGTTTAAATTATCCTCTTTTTATTTTGATTATCTTTTTATTTGACAAAGATCTCCATAAATTTGAATCGTTCGAAAACTGACATTGGCAGAATTGTGTCAACCCATGATGCAGAGCCAAAACTAAAAAAGAAGAAGAAGTTGACTTCTAACTTACTGACACTTGACATTGACTGACAAGTTGACGTAGGGGTTTCCCGTCACCACACAAACAAATTGCATTTCGCGCCCAGCGTTGCCGGTGCGGACCTATTTGGTTCGTTTCGGACTTTTTTCTGCCTCTGCGGATCTTTTGCGGACCATGACTCTTTGCGGATCTTTTCGGAGCAAAACGACTATCCAAACGGCCTCGGTACATCCCAGAGCAAACCTCAACATTTGAATAAAAATTATCTACTACCTACGAAAAAGGCCAGGCAGTATTAGCTCAATAGACAATAGCATGTCCAGTGGTGGGACGCATTCAATAAAGTAGAAAATTGTTTTACGTTTATGGTTACATTTTCACTTCTCTGTTGTCAATTTCTTTAACTTTTCTTTCGCGTTGAATGGAATGGTGGACTTAGTGAGTTTTTGCAAATTCACTTTTCGAATGTTTGTAGTTTGAATTTAAACAAGTAGGTACGAATTAGCAAGGAACTGACTGAAGACGTACCTACCTACGTGCTTGAATCTCTGAGGCGTCAATGTAATTGCATGACGTAGAGAATCAGACAGATTACAGCAAACATAGGTAAGTAGGTAGCTAGTGTTTTTTAAGTAAACAGACTTGAGTTTCTGAGTTGGACGTTTTCCTTCACTCGCGCGGCGACAGAATTGGGCGCCTCGTCTTCTTTACATAAATTTATTAGAGTGTGGGACTTTTTTGAACATTTTTAGGGTTCCGTACCTCAAAAGGAAAAAAAACCCATATAGGATCACTTTGTTGTCCGTCTGTCTGTCTGTCTGTCTGTCCGTCTGTTAACCCTCTTTTCTTAGGAACGCGTGGACGTATCGAGTTGAAATTGACGTCAAATATTCAAGGCCGTAACCTCTTGAAGCCGCAATATAAATAAAACTTCTAAGTCAACGCACTCAAAAGTTGAGCTAACTGCCGACTGTTGCAAACAGTCTACAGATAGCTCAACTGATCCATATCAACACCAGTCGGAAGCGTCCCCAAGACGCTGGACGTTTATATTGATTTTAATAGTACGGGCTGATGTTATGTCATACAAAAAAGTTACATACAATAGTTGAAATTTCGGAAAAATATGGAAAAAGCTTTAAAAAAATCTTAAAATAGCTGCTTTTCAGGTTTGAAAAAGCCGCCGAGCTATTGCTCTTGGTTCTACCTACCCCCAGTTACTATATTATGGCACAGTCTGCGGAACACCCTGTATAAAAAGAATCGGCGGCGTAACGATTTTTTTTATGAATTTTTATTGGCATGACAGTAAAAAAGCCGAAAAGATAACATAATAAAACAATTTATATGTTTTAATACAGTTGATAAAAGAGAAATGCCTTAGTTCGACAAAGGTACATAAGTACTTTTCATTTCACTGCAGGGAAATAATGCGTTAGTGATCATAAGCCGGTTTTCACTTATTTTAGCATATCCTTTTTTCAGTTTACTACTAATCGCACTTTTAATAATTATAGACAAACCTAACATTATTAATATTAATAACAATTGCATATTTACAGTAGAAAAATGTAACAATAGAAATGTTACGTTGTAAATTACATTCGTCTACGAACACACTGTAGAGAAAATGCCTCATGTTAAGTTTGCTTGTGCTTGTGCACGTTTGTATTTGCTTTTCTGTTTTAAACCCTATACACTAGCCAAACTCGATGTAGAATGTTTGTCAACAAACCACGACACAAAGAACTAAAACTCACTTCCTTCGCGTCGATTTTCAGAAATAATTGTAAGCAATGTTTATTGAAGGAAAGATTTCAAATCGACAGGTAACAATAGAAATATGTTTGAAGAAATACGTTTGGGCGGTTTGTTTACAAACATTGTATATCCAATTTGGCTGGAATGTAGGATGCCTTTTCACGGGTGGAATCAAGTTCATTCAGGATTTTCCAAGTGCCTATTTCACCATCGCTCATACATAACATTAGCGACGAGTACATTATGTAACATTTCTTCAGCTATGACTTAATCTTGGAAATGCTGGTATTAGCTTCGTTTCATGTAGATCTCTAGTAAAAATTCTGATAAAGCTTAACGAATGTAACCCTACCTATAAACCTCTCAAATTTTTTAATATGGTTAGCAAGAAAATGGGCATTTTACACATTTGATGCTCTCAAATTGATCCTGTTTCTTACACTGATCAAGAAAATCATAATAGTTATATATAAAAAAAAACTTGAGAGGTGTCAAGGGACACCCGGATGGAACGAAGTTCCTTTCGATTATTCTCGCGTCCTCGCGTCATCTTCAGTGAGGCCGCAGAAAACTGATATATCCCGCTCACTCCAATGACACGTTGCGCGAGCGAGCGGAACACACGATTGTTCGAATCGAAGCGCACCTCGGCTCAACTCGGCTGCGGTCGTCGCTTCGGTTCTCCTCGGTTCTCTTCGTCAAAAAGTGTCGTTACAACTTTTCGTATGATTTTTTTCCGTCTAGCCCCCTCTCACAACGCGCGATAAGGAACTTCGTTCCAAAAATATTCTATGACATGTCCTGATCTCAATCACAATGTCCTAAAGCGTCAAGTTTCTGAGATATTCACTTATAAAGAGAAAATATAGATTTTCAGTAAAGACATTACAGTAGCACGAATTGTCTTCACTGAAAATGGGTGTGCCCTTACAACACGTATAACTTAAAGTTCTGATGAAGAAGGAGGCACGTCTGTTGCCTGGCGCGTTGCGCCATGGGTCATGGTCATGGTGCTGATGGTGCTCGGGATATGCGCTGCCATCAGCCTCTGGTGGGCGAAGAAGTATCGCAAGCTCAGCAAGCGGGGCTCCCGACCCCTGTTCCCTGAAGACGAGATCTGTGAGACCAGGCATCCGATGATGACGACCACGATCAAAGACATGATTGAACTCACTACCTCTGGATCTGGCTCTGGTGAGTGTTCGTCTGGGCTTCCTCCAGTTTCCCCCCTTAAGTTATTTTTAGGGTTCCGTACCTCAAAAGGAAAAAAGGAACCCTTATAGGGTGTCTGTCCGTCTGTCAACGTCGTTTTCTTAGGAACGCGTGGAGGTATCGATATGAAATTAACATCAAATATTCAAGTCCGTAACCTCTTGAAGCCGTGATATAAATAAAACTTGTAGGTCAACGCATTAAAAAGTTACAGCAGTAAATGTCCGAATATTTTGAAATTTCCAAGGGAATCATATGCACACAAAACCTATAAGGTACTTCCCGTAGATCTAGGATCATGAAATTTAGCAAGAAACAAAGTTTTACAATTATACGGAACCCTTAGTGTGCGGGTCCGACTCGCACTTGACGTTTTAGTTATCGTCGCACTTCTATTTTCGAACATCCGGATACATTTTCTAATTCTTTCGTCACTTGGTGCATTGCGTGTATGGTATTCCGCACTATACAAACTTTGAGCAGTCACTATTGAATCACCGTTACGATAGTACCTTACCTATGCTCGTACGCAAAAAGCGCATCTCAGGTACTGCTCCATTGTGACTAAAACTCCACAAAATGCTGACACCTTTTTAAATGTAGGATTAAGTAGGTACATCAGTTATCTAATTATCTAATACCAATAACACAAACTCTGCTTAGCTTAGGCTTAGATGATGCTGTGTGAATTGTGTCCAGCATTATTTATTTATTTAATTGCGTGTCCTGAGTGAGGGTGCTTATAAAGTATTTTAGAATAAAATTAAGTTCGTATTTGGGTGAAAATAAATGTTTTTGTATCACTCAGAACTCGTAGGAGGAAGGAAGTTATAAAAAATACTCTCGCAAGTCACAGGAGGTAATTAAACTCCGGCCAAGTTCGATGTGAAAGGCTTGTGAACAAACCGTGTATTATTATACGCTATTTACATCAATCCTTGTGGATTCGAGATCTTTCCATCAATAAATACTAGTATTATTGCTAATAAATTAATTATATCTAAATCTCCTCGACAATCATGTGAATTTTAGTCTTTTGCTGTGTGGTTTGCTTACAAACATTTCACATCTAATTTGGCTGGAGTATAGGTGTCGCGCGAGGTCTCTAGAATATCGTATCTTGGCAACAGGTCTACCGCTCCTCGTGCAGAGATCCATAGCCCGGCAGATCCAGCTGGTGGATATAATAGGCAAGGGTCGGTTCGGGGAGGTGTGGCGCGGGCGGTGGCGCGGGGAGAACGTAGCCGTGAAGATATTCTCGTCTCGCGAGGAGTGCTCCTGGTTCCGGGAGGCAGAGATCTACCAGACCGTGATGCTGCGACATGAGAACATACTGGGCTTCATCGCTGCTGATAATAAAGGTGACACTTTGCACTGCTTAGGTACTTAGGTACGTCAGTCGTCTTCTCTGCAGAAAGACAGTCAAGATCAATAAAGCTTAAAACCCGATGAAAACAGCTAAAATCGCACTCCTTTTGTCTTTTCATACAATTTATCACGCTAAAGGGGAGGGCCGTTTCCGTCTCACGAATTTTATGACTCTGAATTTTAAATACATTTATTCTAAGGATTGAAATTTCAGTGTCAAATTGAATGAAAATCCGAGAGAATTGTGGGATGAAAAGTAGTTTATTCTTAGAGCTACATCCATGTAAAATTTCAGACCAATCCGTTCAGTATTTGTGGCGTGAAGAGGTTATAAACATCCATCCAAATTTTTGCTTTTATAATATTTGTGTGATATCAGTTAAGTATATAATAGTACTTACTCATAACACAAGCTCTAAGGCTAGATGATTCGGTGCCAATTGTCCGGGATTATGTATTTATTAGGATAATGTTCCGTAGATAACGGCACATGGACGCAGCTGTGGCTGGTGACAGATTACCACGAGAACGGCTCTCTGTTCGACTTCCTCTCGGGGCGGAGCATCGACTCCAACACTCTCATCATGATGGCGCTGTCGGTCGCGACAGGCTTGGCCCATCTGCATATGGATATCGTCGGGACTAAGGGTGAGTCTAGATCTCTTACTCACCCTATTTCTATTTTCCGTAAGGTACTGCTTGACATAGGCCTCCCCCAGAAAACACAGTATCAGAACGGAGTCATGAAGTTGGCGGTGTTACATCCTCGTTCCTCCGAGAGCACGATAAGACATTGGGTGTGTGACACCCCCGTGCGTCGGAAACACGTTTTTTTAATGATTATGGATCCATTTTGTAACTAATTAAATAAGAAACGCAAATTAAGCATTCCAGTTTACGGATTTAAGGTCATTTTATCATTGTTAAGATCATCAAAATTAATATTTTTAAGCGAGAACAGCTGAAATCGCACTCCTTTTGTCTTACAATTGTCTTACAATACAACTCCTTATGCCTCTTGTTCATACAATTTACCACGCTAACGGGGAGCCCTCCCCGTTTCCGTCTGACGAATTTTATGACTCTGAATGTTGAATCACACACACATTTATTCTAAGGACTGAAATGTCAGTTTCAAATATAATATAACGAAAATTCATCTGTACATTATCCATTAATACATCCCAGTTGAAGGGAAGGTCCAAATACTTCATACGCCGCGACCGCCATTGCGACTCCTTGTATGCTGCTGGCTTATGCAAAATGTTTTCCAAAAATAAATATTTGTAGGCAAGCCAGCGATCGCTCACCGCGACCTCAAGTCGAAGAACATCCTAGTGAAGAGCAACCTGTCGTGCGTGATCGGAGACCTGGGGCTGGCGGTGCGGCACAACGTAGCCATCGACTCGGTGGACGTGCCCTCGACCAACCGCGTCGGCACTAAGCGGTACATGGCGCCCGAGGTGAGTGTCTATACTCCAGCCGAATGCAACCTGTCGTGCGTGATCGGAGACCTGGGGCTGGCGGTGCGGCACAACGTAGCCATCGACTCGGTGGACGTGCCCTCGACCAACCGCGTCGGCACTAAGCGGTACATGGCGCCCGAGGTGAGTGTCTAAACTCCAGCCAAATGCAACCTGTCGTGCGTGATCGGAGACCTGGGGCTGGCGGTGCGGCACAACGTAGCCATCGACTCGGTGGACGTGCCCTCGACCAACCGCGTCGGCACTAAGCGGTACATGGCGCCCGAGGTGAGTGTCTAAACTCCAGCCAAATGCAACCTGTCGTGCGTGATCGGAGACCTGGGGCTGGCGGTGCGGCACAACGTAGCCATCGACTCGGTGGACGTGCTCTCGACCAACCGCGTCGGCACTAAGCGGTACATGGCGCCCGAGGTGAGTGTCTAAACTCCAGCCAAATGCAACCTGTCGTGCGTGATCGGAGACCTGGGGCTGGCGGTGCGGCACAACGTAGCCATCGACTCGGTGGACGTGCCCTCGACCAACCGCGTCGGCACTAAGCGGTACATGGCGCCCGAGGTGAGTGTCTATACTCCAGCCGAATGCAACCTGTCGTGCGTGATCGGAGACCTGGGGCTGGCGGTGCGGCACAACGTAGCCATCGACTCGGTGGACGTGCCCTCGACCAACCGCGTCGGCACTAAGCGGTACATGGCGCCCGAGGTGAGTGTCTAAACTCCAGCCAAATGCAACCTGTCGTGCGTGATCGGAGACCTGGGGCTGGCGGTGCGGCACAACGTAGCCATCGACTCGGTGGACGTGCCCTCGACCAACCGCGTCGGCACTAAGCGGTACATGGCGCCCGAGGTGAGTGTCTAAACTCCAGTCGAATGCAACCTGTCGTGCGTGATCGGAGACCTGGGGCTGGCGGTGCGGCACAACGTAGCCATCGACTCGGTGGACGTGCTCTCGACCAACCGCGTCGGCACTAAGCGGTACATGGCGCCCGAGGTGAGTGTCTATACTCCAGTCGAATGCAACCTGTCGTGCGTGATCGGAGACCTGGGGCTGGCGGTGCGGCACAACGTAGCCATCGACTCGGTGGACGTGCCCTCGACCAACCGCGTCGGCACTAAGCGGTACATGGCGCCCGAGGTGAGTGTCTATACTCCAGCCGAATGCAACCTGTCGTGCGTGATCGGAGACCTGGGGCTGGCGGTGCGGCACAACGTAGCCATCGACTCGGTGGACGTGCCCTCGACCAACCGCGTCGGCACTAAGCGGTACATGGCGCCCGAGGTGAGTGTCTATACTCCAGCCGAATGCAACCTGTCGTGCGTGATCAGAGACCTGGGGCTGGCGGTGCGGCACAACGTAGCCATCGACTCGGTGGACGTGCCCTCGACCAACCGCGTCGGCACTAAGCGGTACATGGCGCCCGAGGTGAGTGTCTATACTCCAGCCGAATGCAACCTGTCGTGCGTGATCGGAGACCTGGGGCTGGCGGTGCGGCACAACGTAGCCAGCGACTCGGTGGACGTGCCCTCGACCAACCGCGTCGGCACTAAGTGGTACATGGCGCCCGAGGTGAGTGTCTAAACTCCAGCCGAATGCAACCTGTCGTGCGTGATCGGAGACCTGGGGCGGGCGGTGCGGCACAAGGTGACCATCGACTCGACTTAAAAAAAGTCAATAATAACAAAACGAATTAACATGTGTCAGAGTGCTTAGTATGGGTTGTGTGCATTATCTTACGATTAATTTCTTCGTAATTTTCGCAACTTTTTACCCCGAAAAAGAGCGTGTAAAGCCACGGGCAGGAGCTAGTAGTAGGTAGATATTCTTAATTTTAGCAAGGCACTATCAAAATCCACACTTTGAACCAGGTACTTGACGAGACGATGGACACCCGCCAGTTCGATCCATACAAACGCAGCGACGTCTACTCCTTCGGCCTCGTGCTGTGGGAGATGGCTCGCCGCTGCGGCGTTCTCCCGGACGACTACCAGCCGCCGTACTACGACGCCGTGCCGCCGGATCCAGCGCTCGAGGACATGCGACGGGTTGTCTGCTGCGAGAAGCGCCGCCCCAGCATACCTAACCGCTGGCACTCTGATGCGGTAAGTGATACTCTGATGCGGTTGTTGTCATCCGGAAGCGATAAGTTAACACCCTTTTCATTTCATTTATTTCCAGCATAAGTTCGTACCACTTAGTTATGTCAAAGAATTTGTTGACAGTTGGTTTACACACTTACATGCTACAAGTTTACACTTTATCCTAATAATTTCTAATGCAGGAAGGGGCGTTCTGATGCGGTTAGTAAAATTAAAAATCTGTTCTATTTTCCCATTCTGAAAAGGTCCGTTTAGACCAAACGAACATGCATAGAGCTAGAACAAGAGCATTAGTATACACGAAAGTCGTTCGAAGCTCGTTTTCAGCGTTTACACCAAAATAGCAACGAGCAATACGAGAACCAAGAACTAGGGGAGCGAGCACGTCCGAACACGCAAGAACGCTCAAACGAACTGTTCGCACGCTCGCTTTAGTGCTGTTTACATCAAGCGAGCGACCATTCATAAAATATTCCATAGAATCTTTGTGAACTTATACAGAACAACGAAAGAATGCTCTATGTCTGTTTACACTAAATGAATTAAAAACACGCACAGTCAAATTGGATCAACCACCGCTATCCACCTTATGTATAATTGATGCACCTAGGCTTCTAAGCTATTGCCGTGATACATGGTGAACGCCTCTATTATTTATCTAACAGCTGAATATGATCTAAAGGAGTTATAAAAGTAGTCTATACAAATAAATAAAGTTTAAGTGTCTGGAATGTCAAAATACAGCTGGTGCATATGAAAGTATGCCCGGTATTGATAACAAAACACCAATTTTTATAATTTGTCTGTCTGTTTGTTTGCGCTAATCGCCGAAACGGCTGCAGATAGCGGATAACTTGGCTACTTTTATTTTAGGAAAAGAGTTCGAGTGCCGTGCAATAAAAGTAAAACCCATGAAATTGTGAATTGTAGGCATGTGTCGTTCGATCATTCACAAAGATCGATATCAACCACGACCCGTTATGAAAATGATCCGGTTCATATGACCCGATCATTTGAATGATTGTTTTTGCCGGCGGCCTATCATCGCCTCACTTCGATTTTTCGTTTCATTTCAATCTTTTCGATTTTGTGATTGATTGCCTGTGCGAGATCGGTAGGTACTTTGCGTCGTCGTCGCGTCGTTTCGTTACTGACTGATTTGGTTCTCTCAAAACATTTTCGAATTCTGGGTATAGGCAATTTATCTACTGTGGTATAGGTATATTATTCATGATCATTTATGGTAGATAATTTGATACTTATTTATTTATATTTTATAAGGAATGTTTGGTAAGGAATAAAGGAATTAATACCAAAGTACCGTACTGCGACCACAGACCCTATTACGTTACCATAAGGTACTTTTTAATCAGGCTGTGAATAGATGAAAGTATCCACAGAATGTGTCCTACTCGCACGCACCACTCACGGCCTCGCGAGAGCAAGACGCAACGTCAGCCGATCTTCGCGTTATGTTGCGCGCGTCTCAATCATTCATTTCACAATGAGCCGTACATCATTGAAATGATCGGGTCTTTTCGTCGGGACTGTTCGGAACAATCACGCACTGCCCGTCATTGCAATCATATGAGCCGTTCGTTCATGATCGACACAATCCTAGTGAATTGTACGCGGGCGAAGCCGCACAGCTACTTTACTACACACTAATTGCTAATATTATAAATGCGAAAGTTTGGATGATGTTTAGATGTTTGTTACCTCTTCACTCCACAACTGCTCTGAAATTTTGCATAGATGTAGCTCTAAGCCTGGAATCAAATATCAACCTCAATATTTTTTATCCCATAAATCAGTTCCCATGGGATAGAAATAACCTTTATACGTTTCCATAGAAATAACGCGTGCGACACCGCGGGCAGAAACTAGTTTGAAAATTAATTTCGTAACCTATTTTAATTTCTTCATTGCAAGTAGTATCCGCTAAAGTGGTGAACACTTGCAGATCCTGTCAGCAATGGCGAAGGTGATGAAGGAGTGCTGGTACCAGAACCCTGCGGCGCGGCTCACCGCCCTGCGCATCAAGAAAACACTGGCGGCCATAGGCCAGCCTGACTACATCAAATTATAAGGGATACCAGCGTAGGTATGCCAATGCCAATGAAAATTGAACTCGCATGGTATTCAAATAACAATACACATACATAATCATTCAGTGAGTTAAATAATGGCGATTATCGCGAGTTGATTATATTTTGAGTGAATTATTTAGATGAATAAGTATATACAGGGTCTTTGGTATTGGGACCGACATATTTTTTTGGGGGGTTATGGGCTACATTTCCCCGGAAGGACCAATGTCCTAAGTGTCTTGGTTGCTGAGATATGATATTTTTAAAGTTTTTTTAAATATCACTTGAAATCTTGCCTTTCAATCGTCATATCTTTTGTTTGTGGTCGTAATGCCACATCATAACTTGTGCTGTATTTTGCAATGTATACTTATTCTAAATCCGTTCATGCTTCCCAGTGTACATAAAGCAAGGCGGCGAGGTGGAGAGCCGAGGCGCGGCGGGCATGCTCGAGAGCTGCTCGTCCCCCGTGTCTCCCATCGCCTCGTACTGGCGCGCGCCGGGGCTGGAGACTCGTGGTAGGATTGACAGGTGATTACAATCAGCTTTCGTGGCTAGTTAGAACTCATGTTTCTGTGTAAAATGTGGGAATTTACTACTAAGGCTCAGCGACGGAGTATGTCTTCGCCTCAAGTAAGAAGTCGCCTTTCAGGTAGAGCAGTTTCCGGCTAGTTCTTCGCTCGTCGCAACGCTCTTAAATATTATGACAGAGCTTTATCCTTGCCAAAAAGGCCTGCCATAATATTTATAGGTAGCTTCCGAAACAATAGTTTAATTATAGTTCGACCGAAACCGCTATACCGCTCCTGAGGTATGCGCGCGGCGAGACGGGGGGGGGGGGAAGTATCGGCCGCAGCGGCCGGGCCGCTCCGATCCATCAGTCTGCCGTCAACGCTCACGGCAGTAGGTCGCCTTTGTACCGGACGGTCTATGTCAGATACACATGAGATAAATATCCAAAGATGGGTCGAGCGTTATCTCGTGATGTCAAGGCCATAATTTTTAAAGTGGCCGAATATTTTAAGAAAAGAAAAGCAGACAGAGAGAGCTTTGAATATAAAAGTGATGCAAATATTGCCAAAATCGTGGCAGACGCTACGGGGTACTGCGAAAAAACCGCAAGAAATATGATAAAAGAGGGCAATTCATCAACTGAAAATTTGGGCCGATTGAAATTTAATTCGCCAAAACAACCAAAAACTATAAAGAAAAAACATGTTGTTGATGATTTTGATTTAGGAGTTATCACAAGAAAAATTCATCAGTTTTATGAATTTGAAAAAAGAGTGCCAAGTGTCTGTAAGTTACTTTCAAGTTTGAAACAAGATGGCATATTAAATTGTGGACGAGAATTTCTAAGGAGCCTCTTACACACAATAGGTTACTGTTTCAAAAAATGCAAATCGAAGAGACATCTCCATATAGAGCAGCCTAATATTGTAGTGTGGCGGAAAAAATACTTAACACAGATCAGAAATTACTTACAGAACGCAAAACCGCAACATATATTTCCTTGATGAAACATACATTAACGCCAGTCACCATGTAAGCAAATGTTGGCAATCATCGTCCGAACCTGGAATTCATGCTGATATTGGAAAAGGACGGCGTTTGGTAATTCTTCACGCTGGATGTCGAAATGGCTTGGTTGATGGTGCATTGACGATATTCAAATCAGATGCTAAGACCGGCGACTATCATGGAGACATGAACGGGCCTACTTTTTATAAGTGGGTAGATGAAAAGTTAAAAGATAAATTGCTTCCGAATTCTGTAGTTGTCTTGGACAACGCGTCTTACCACAGCGTTCAGGTTGACAAGAAGCCAACCATAGCAAGCCTCAAAACTGAAATGCAGAACTGGTTACGGCGCCACAATGTTGAATTTTCGGAAGCTATGACAAAATCTCAACTGCAACTTCTTATCGATAATACACAAAAAGAGCCCGTGTACAGAATTGATGAACTCCTGAAAGCCAATGGACATACTGTTCTACGATTACCGCCGTACCATCCGGATTTGAATCCCATAGAGTTAGTCTGGGCTGATATTAAAAACAATATAGCCCATAACCATATTAACTCTTCTCTAGATGAAAAGATAAACTTATTGAATACATTGTTTTCGGAGTTCACGGCGGAAAAATGGCAGAAATGTGATGATCATGTCCAAAAAAATGAAAACAATTACTGTGATCGCGATAGTAGATTTGATATTATTATCGATCCATTAATTATAAATTTGCAGAACGACTCTGATTCAAATTCCGATGGCGAAACGGAAGATGAAGTTGAAGCAGAAGCTCTGTCAGAATATCTGTAGATAATTTAGTTATAAAAAAATATAAACATATCGATATAATATATAAAACAAAAATATTGTTTATATTGGTACGATATCGTAAGATATATCCGACAGTATCGATCTCATGTGTATTCTTGCTCTTTTTTCCTCGGCCCCCACTTCGCCGCACTTTCTTAGGGAGCGGTACAGCGGTTTCGGTCGAACTATAACCTGATCAGCCATAGGAGAGGTAGAGAGTACTTTGAAATCAGCGTTACTTAATTTTAATAAAGTAAAAAATTGTACTCATTAGGATGCTGCTGCCTATTCCGACATATCCGACAAACCACCATGACAAATTTACAATAAATTACCTAAGACAATAAAATAAATTGACAGTATTTACATGTTTAAAGAAAGTCTGAAAAAGTTTTTGATACATAAATCATATTATATGGTTATGGAATATTTAATAGACAAGGATATTTTGACATAACTATTCAAATAAAATTTAATTTTGACTTTTCTAATTTCCTATGCATGAGACATTAAATGTGGCTTAAATTTTAGTTCTTATTTGAAGCTTGTTTGTGTATAAATCAAATTATTTTAATTTTAATTCTATTGACATTCACATGCTATAAAAAGCAGAATATGGTGACACATTGTATCTGACGACCAACTGTATATTTATTTACTACCCATGTTCTAAGCGAATAAACGATTTGAGTTTGAGTTTGACAAACTTACAAATACGTTACGCAACCTCATTCCACTCGTGACTTGTGGTCATGATCACGGCAAAATACATAGCTCTCCTAATCCACCTCATCATTTGCATCTATTCCAGCAGACTATCAAAACCCGACAGTGTAGCGAACATCGTCCGCGTGGAATACAAAGAGTCCATCATCAGCCCGCACCGCTATGAGCGCAGCGTCTCCCATGCGGCCTGCGACCTCATCCCCCGCGCCCCGCGCCAGCCGGAGTACATGGCCAGGCTCAGTCTGGAGCTAGCCGTTCTCAACACCCCCCCCGCCTGAAACAACCACCCCTCAGTACAGCCTGCTCAGTAGACTTCGGACCCTACGACAAACACTCTAGGGGGAAATCTAGTTATAAACATGAGCAAATAGAAGCGCCCATAGGTATAGGCACCCTGTGAATTTATTAGAAAAATGAAACAGGACGTTTATTGTGCATGTTTGATAACGAATTTCTAGCTAGTTGTTTTAAGTTAGTAAATAGGTGCACCAGACCGCACCGAGTGGAAAGATTTGGGGGAGGCCTTTGCCCAGCAGTGGGACAAACCAGGCTAGATAAAAAAAAAAAAAAAAAAAAAAAAATAGGTGTACGCACGATGTAAATTAAAAAGAAATTTCAATAGGTGCAATAACGACAATTTCATAAATCAACCTGATTGTGATACGAAATTCCAATTGTTCAGTCATCAGCTCAGAAATGTGTACGATCGTTGAATCAGTCCGTTTGTTAAACGGCAGTTTTCAAAACAGCGCTATTTAAATAAATGCATCGGTTGATTGGAGAACGATCCGAGTTGGCGGACTGAAAGCTAACCCCAATGCAATGGCGCCTATTTTAAACGGCCTTGCCATTCTACAAACGGGTTTATTCTACGATCTGGCTGCGGCGATATATACTTACAGCATTTTGAACGATGTTTTGTAAATTACTAGGAAAGCAAATAAGTTAGTATTGTTCAGCTATTTTTACAAGTAATGTTATTTCGTTTGCTCCAACCAATTGCACCTAGCAATAAGTGTACTATTGCTAGCTACGGTTGAACTGGGGAGAACATGAGGCGAAATGGCACTCGTGGAGCGCAGACCAGTCACAATTCTCAAAGGATTTTCTCCTAAATAGGTGTTTGTGAAGTAAGATTTAAGGACTGCGCCTGTGTGTTTTGTACTGTATTGTATGGAAATAAATCAGTGATATTTGTGAGAATTAAGTTCCTCTTTCATTTTATTTTATACTCTTTACGCAACTTTAGTGAAATAAAGGTGTTTGTACTGCCCTTCGCCTACGCGCCGCGCCTGCTGCGGCTCTATTCCACACCACAGTCATGCTACGCCTCAGCTGATGCACGCCACTGGTGCGACGCCGGACAACAGCGAGTACTGCTAGTTAAGAAAGATAATTATCTAGCATGCAAAGTAGCGAAAAACCCGAAACAAATATTAGAATGCCATCAAAAAATATTCGAGAGAGCAATCCATCCAAAATGTATGGAGCTATTGTGGATACTATGAATCTATATTTTGTAGGAAAAATATAGATGTAACACATCTGTTCAAACTACTAATAAATAAAAATAAAAAACATTTTTTACGATGTCTTTCTACATTTTCCGCATTGTAAGTCTTTGAAATGATGTACCTACAGGGTGGAAAAAATCAATGGGCCCTGAAGGAAAACCACTTTAAATCCCTAAGATAGACGATTTAACAAATATAGGTACCTACCTACCTATCTGCAGATCGCACAAGTTGAAAATAAATAAATAAATAATGCTGGACAATCCACACCGCATCATCTAGCCCCAAGCTAAGCAGAGCTTGTGTTATGGGTAGGTACTAGATGACTGATATACATAATATAATACATTAAGTACATTGATAGATATTTTTTTATTATACATAGAAACGACCAGAACACCCGGAAAAAAAATTTGTAGATCGTACAAACATTTGTCCCAAGGCGGGAATCGAACCAGCAACCTCCTGCGCCGCAGGCGGACCTTCGCCCACCGCGCCACCGAGGTCGGTAAAAGGTACAATAATGAGTGTTTATTTTGATGAATTTTTAGCTGGTTCGATTCCCTGGAGAGTTTTAGAAAAATTTTAAGAGCAGTTTTGTTTCTTTTTAAAAATTAGGGATGATTCCTATTAGTGAAATAATCTACCTACCTATCTTAAGGATTTAAAGTGGTTTCCCTTCAGGGCCCATTAATTTATTCACCCTGTATACTTAGGTAGGTACCTACATAATATTTACATGGTAATTTAATATTTACCTACAAAGCAAATAGGTGTTCATTATATTGGACAGCTGTCTATCCACTCATTAATAAACTGCTTGCGTATTATTTACCTAGGTACCGACGTTGTTTGTTTCTCGTTACGATGGCGATGGCTAGTATACCTAGTATTATAATATCTGTGGCGATGGTAACTCAAGACTTAGCTGTATGGATATTGTATTGGTTCGAATCTAGATAACTAGGTAGGTACCGTAAACGCGGGTGGCTTTAGCCCAAACCGGGAAAATATTTGAATCCCCCCGAGTTATCATCGTAGTTCCAACGCTGATTGATAGATGGCACTACGGCCGTTTGTTTACAGTGCAATTTTTTCTAAAAAAAAAAAGTCCCTTGCAACTTTATCCTAGTCGGTGTATTGGTAAATTCACGTTCTGTACCTGTGGCCATATCTCGCAAAGAACCGACAACCGCTGGGGTAAACGAGGACCACGACTCGGCAAACGTAGTGTAGGACGCCCTCCGGCCAGGTGGGATGACGATCTGCGAAAGACTGCAGGCAGATGCTGGATGCGGCAAGCTGAAGACAGGGCACTATGGAAAAAAAAAGAAAAGAAAGAAAATATTTTTATTTACCTTAAAACTACTATACACAATTAACCTTAAGACTACCAAATAGTTACAAAAAGAAAAAGATTTGTTTTGTGCGTAGCAGCGTTAAAGCAGCGTAAAACTATGGCGCTCATTAGGGGAGGCCTATGTCCAGCAGTGGACTAATATAGGCTGATGATAATGATGATGATGACGTTCTGCACTATTTATAATTCTTGATAAGTATGTATTAGCAGTGTATTAAACCGAAAATTCCGAGGTTTTACACAAGTCCACCAAATCCCAAAATACGAAGTCTAATGGTACCTACCTACCTTGAGCGCATTTTCGGGGTAGGTACTTTGGCCCACACAGCAGTTGACGATTACGTTCTGGTGGAGTGGAATCGTCGCACCTACCCAGGCCAGATCTTGTCAGCTTTTGAAAAAGAAGCTCTTGTACTACTACTACCTATTACAAAGTTACTCTATGGTACGTTGCATGAAGAAAGGCAAGACCTTCTGACGCTGACCAACAATTAAAGATGAGCAACTGTACTTACATGTGGGGCCAAATAATATGTAAGATAAGGGCTCCTAAATTTGAAAACAAGATCCGTCAAGTGCGAGTGTAACTCGCGCGCCGAGGGTTTCGAATGTTTGTCAATTATACATTTGTACACTGAAAAATGTTAAAATGGGGGGCAATAATTTTCAAAAGGGAGCCCACCTCACCTCACTGACACTACATAAATTTTAATATGTACCTAATAAAGGTACCGGTAAGAGATAGCGTTATTTGATGAATGCCTAAAAATAGTTGGTACCAAACTTCATTTTAGATGGATCGCTCTGCGTAGGTACCTTCTTGCGTAGGTAACTTCGAAAAAATTTATGGGCCCTGAAGGGAAACCACTTTAAATCCATAAGGCGGTACCCTACCTCGTTATTGTGTGAAGAGGATAGGCATAGGATTTCGCGTTCACAGGAGCGGGACAGAGCAAAGCGGCGTAAGCCCAAAAATCAAGTTTTTAGTAGTTATTTGCTCCCCACAAACATTAGAATAGTTAATTGAAAAAAAGGCAACATATAAAATGTTCTATAAACTTAGCTCAATTACTATGCTTAATCTCACGATCGTATCATCTGTATTTATTGAGAAATTAGGGTTTTAGTAAAAAATTAGAGGTAACTTTGCGATTTTTTTCTATCGAGAAAATTTTATGGAATCGTGTTTTCGAAACATATGATCGATAGAATAAGTCCTGAACTCTACCATATATAAATTTCAAAGTTAAATACCTATTCAGTAGTTTGGAAGATATGGAGGTCCGACGGAGTTGAAAATAAGCAATTTGAGGGTAGGTACCCCCTTAACCATAGGTATCCATAACAACGATATAATAGGTAATAGCAGGAATTATACTGTTTCCCTATTAATATTAAAAAATCGAAAGTAATTGTCTCTCTGCCTGTCTGTTACCTTTACACGATGTATCGACTTGGCAGGGTGGTAGATAATATCCCAGAGAACATAGGTACTACTTTTTCTCCCGGAAGAGTGTGTGCGAAGCCACGGGAAGTTGTTAGTTATTTAATTATACCTAAGTTCTAAAATCATCGACCTCTAACTTTTAAAGTGCTGAAGTCAACAAGAAGTTTAACTTTTATCTGTAGGATTCAACAGTACCTAGCGGTTTAGCGGAAAAGATGTAAGTACCGAACCGCAATAAAAAGTCGTTGTATGAAATTTTTATGGATGGAACCTTTGAGGTCTCGAGGTCTAAGCGAGAAGTGATGTAAATGTTAGTTGAGTGGGTCAAGACAAGAGGTTCTATTGAGGTACGAGGACACAGCGAGCCCTAGATTCATGAGTGCCGTGTCATAAGGAACTAGACCTTTTGGCTGCACCCAAAAAGAATTCGGGAGATCTAGGGCACTTCCTACTTATATAGAACGGCTTTCTGCATTGGCTGGTTAAAATAGGCACATACTCCTAGATAGGATATAGGTATTCAATCCTAATATTTTGAACGAACGGGACATACCTAGGTACTTTATGACTCAACTTGTTCATCATCCGCTTTGTATACCTAAACAAAGATCGAAACTTTCGGCCTAATAATAATGACTTTTATTGATAGGCTTTGGGAGGACTTTGAAAGATTATGAATAGTTTTTAGGGTTTCGAAGATCGTTTTCGAAACCCATATGGTCTCGCTTTGTCTGTCATTTTTTCCCTCCTTAATAACTCGGCAACTACCGCAGCTATCAACTTGAAATTTAAAATAATAATACATTTCGTGTGCCTGTACAGATTTTAAGAAAAAAAAATTGAATAAAAAATGAAAAATGAAAATGATCATTTTCCATACAAATCGAGATGTCGAAATTTTAAAAAGAGACCTACCAAGCCAAGTGAAAGGTATTAGTTTGTACATTTCAAAATAGTTTATGAAATTTCTGTAAGTTTTATACTTTTCGAAATATTTTGAAAAAAGTCAAACAATACCCATTTCCCCCCGTTATCTCCGAAGTTTGCAGAGCGATCTCTTTGAAATGTATGGAGCGTTTGTAGCTAAGAATCTATATTTTACAGGAAGAATATGGAGAAGTCCGTAAAACGAACACTTTTTGAAAAATGGTCAAAAAGGGAGGGGATAGTTTTCGAAGGGGGGGGGGGGCTACCCCCCTGAGTGGGGTATCAAATAAAAGGTATCAGGTATTATAAAGGTAGGTTTGGACATTTAAAAACAGTTTTTGAATTTTCTGTAGAAAAAGTAAATTGTGTGTAGGAAAGATTATTATTTAAATACAAAAACGTAGCTACACTCCAAGCGCGCACGCACCGCGCGAGCTCGAATACTTTCTCACTCGCACGAAGACTTGTTATTTCACCGAGCCTACGTCACGCGCCCCACTCAACGCACCAGCGTACTAACTATATTGGAATCTCTGAAGCCGCTGCAGATATAAAGCGAAACACGGCCTCATTCAAATCAGTTCAGCTAGGAACGGACAACCTCTCGGTAATGGCTATACTAGTCATAGCCTCTGGAAGTCCGGTCCCCTGGTTTAGCGCAGTCGGATGGTCCTAATACTTAGGTTCTCAGCCACTGTCTATTCCTTGGGATAAGTATTTTTTTTTATATTAGCTAGGTTCGACCCCGCGAGGTACCTACGTAAAACGATCGTACCTGCTAAGCATTGTAAAAAGTGATCGTATCTACTTGTACCTACCTACCAACCTACCTAGGTACGCCCTACGTACGGACCACAGTAACCATAGTTACTAAGAGCTCTGAGAGTTTTATATTGAGTCAAATATACCAATAAATCTACTTTGTTGACAATTGTGCCTTTTCATCCCTCACCTACCCTTCAGTACATAATTGATAAATTACTTTTAAAAATATTTTGAAAATAGTCGAAAAAGTACCAATTCGTTGACAAACGTTCGAAACCCTCGGCTATCTCCGAAGTTTGCAGAGCGATCCATTCAAAATGTATGGAGCGTTTGTAGATATAGATCTATATTTTACAGGAAAAATATAGAGAAGTCTGTCAAAAGAACACTTTTTGAAAAATGGTCAAAAAGGGGGGGGGGGGGGGGGGGATAATTTTCATATGGGGGGGCTACCCCGCTGAGTGGGATATCAAATGAAAGGTATGGGTTTGGACATTTCAAAATAGTTGTTGAAATTTCTCTAGGTCACATACCTACTTACTTTTTGAAATATTTTGAAAAAAGTTGAATAATTTACCTACTTGTTGACAAACGTTCAAAACCCTCAGCGCGCGAGTTACACTCGACGGTTCTTGTTTAATGTCTCAGGTTGATTTATCATATTCCCTGATTTTTACATAGGTACCCAGGTATATAAAAATCAAAGTACATTATATAGTATATTATTATATAGTATTCAGATCCACGGAATGGAAAAAGACACTGATCACGAATGAAGTGTCATCTTTTATGTTAACGTAGCCATGCCTTAAATGTTGGGCCGAACTTTCCCGGGACGAATATGGCATAAATCATGGCAATTGTTACGAAATTAGGAAAAAAACAACAAGCCTCAGATCTATTTATAGTCAGCTTGTATCAATCGATCCATTCACAACAGTAAAAAGTACAAAAATGTAATAAATAATCTGCGAGGTCACTTGGTCAACCAGCGCAAAGAAATCGAAGTAGACCACAAAATGTTTGTGCTATGATCCGCTCCGATCCGCCGATAATATTTGTTCCTTCTGACTATGGTCCAGAGCTCGACCTCCTCCGACACGTGAACAACACTGTTTAAACTAAATCTCACACCGTATAACTGTTTGGATATCCGATTGTTTAGACCACCGGGAGTTCGGAAACACCAGCAAATAGGGAGTCTATCCACCGGGGTTCACAGATGCCAATACTGCGGCCGCATCTGCCATTCCCGTATAGGCCTTACAAGTCATCTACGTAGGTGCCGAAAAACGAACACTACATAAACCATCCTTCGTGGATGTAAAGGCCATTGATGATGATGATGATGATGAAAGTTTTAATTAGCTTTTCCAATATGTAAGGTACCTTCTTTGTTGTGCATGCGGTATCGTAGAGTAAGTCATGTTCACGCACAATATTATGTATATTTAGATAGACAGAGATTTTTTTTACTGTACATAAAAGACTACCTACCTAAGATTGGAGTGTGTGGATGATAAGATTGGATGAGAGTGGAATTGATAGTTTTATTACTTTGACTAGCTGCATTCTTACTACCCGTTTTCCCGTAGGAATGAAGCATTTTCCCGCGTTAAAAAGTAGCCTATGTTCATCGGGAATAATGTGGGCTTCTAATGGTAAAAGAATTTTTCAAATCGGTCGAGTAGTTTCGGAGCCTATTCAATACAAACAAACAATCAAATCTTTTCTCTTTGTAATATTAGTAGGTATAGATATAATTAAGGTTTTCATGAAGACAATGTTTTAATAAATTGGAGATTTCAGAAATCAATCAGATTGCAAACATGTGTAAGCGCTTTAATCAAGGTGGTTTATTGTCCTGGACCTACCCCATAAAAGTTTTAGCAAGTACGTACAAAAAGGTTAGGTACTTCATTAATTATTTGCAGAACCTTAAAATTACCAAAATATTTTTTAAGTTACGAGCCCCGTTTATAAGTAATAAAAGGATATCACTCTCAAGTCTCAAAATCTTCTTTTACGCAGCAAACACGAAGCACCCTCGAAATAAATCAACCTCTTGGCCATCCGTTTATTTTACTTTGTCTCAGATGAAATGCCGTAAAATTTCAGGGCAACATGAGAAGTTAACACCAAATAAATCCTTAATTTTCCGGCTGTCGGAAAAGTGGAAATTCTATTCGATTTTACCAGTGGAATAAATCAAGGAACCACTTCCGTTTCTTGCCAGAAGTAGAAATAATCAGTTGCTTCCTTATTCGTTTACGTATTATAACTTTATAACCAATACCTATTAGTTAGTTTAATTTTTTCCTACCCGCTGCCTACAACTTTGCTCACGTGGTATTGAATAAAACATTCTGGGATAACGTAGCATACCTAGGTACCTATTAATGAAAGAAATTTGAAATCGAATCAATAGTTCGCTTACCTACCAGTATTCTGGATCTAGCGTTAGTTCTTGATAGTAAATAGGTAAAACTATGACGAAAAAATGTAAGTAGGTACCTACCTAACGTATGTGGAAAGAGAGCAGTAGTAGGTACAGTGGTGGTTCCTATGTAGGGTTACCAGATTCGAAAATAAGTTTTCCTGGAAAAATCCCTGACTCAGCAATAAATTTCCTGGCATTACGGCAACAAAAGAGTCACTCAGATTTTTTTCATTCTATACAATAAAATGATCCTTACAAAGGACTGCGTCGATTGAAATAAAATTTTTTTTTACCAACTTGATTCATTTTAAGGCGCTACTCACGCTTGATTAAAATAATTTTAATGCCAAAATTACTTTTCTCCAAAAAGGAGCTGATGTTTCAAAAGGTGCAGTTTGCACCTGTTACTCCTCTGGTTATGGGTGCCCCCGTACTGTCCCAGTTAAAAAATACCATGCGCACTGAAACCTTAAAATCAGTTTGTGAATACATTGATGTAAATTACCAAAAGTTGCTTTATCACGGTAAGACTAGGGACTAGGGCTGAGCCTTTTTCCGGCCATAGAAAGATTTTTGAAAATGTTTCTGCCTCTAAAAGAATACTTTTTGACAACTCCGCAAGTGCCAACAACACGTCATAAAGATTTTTTCGAAGACGAACTCGCAGAATGTTATTTATTTTTTGTGCGTTATTCGCTTACGTCGGTCTTCCAGTCACAAATCACAAAAATAGAAAGGGAAAATAACTCCGTCATGGATATTCTAGAAATATTAAATTCGTCCTCTGAAACTTTGAAAGCAAGAGCAGGGGCTACGTTTCGTGCAAGGTGCGAGTGGAGGAAGTGCGAGAATTGCTGTCGAGTTGTACCGAATACGCCAAAGAAACATTTATGAAAGATGTGAAAAATTCCTACATGACTTGCCTTGAATACTTAGACAAATGGTTGCAGCCGCTAGATGAATTCAAAGTCTTTGACTGGATGATACTGAAAGGTGCTCATACTGATTACGAGAAAGTTGTTTCTTCTTTGTAGTTTTTGAATGGATACGGAGTATGTTTAAATGACGTTAAGCTTTTTGATGAAATTACTGCATTAAAATATTTTGTAAGGCAGCAAAGCAATGACTTTTTTGAAATGATGCCCGTTAAACAATGGGAAATTATTTTTAAATCCGTCAGCTGTGAGAGACTGGAAGAATTGAAAAAATTTGCTATTTTGTGTTTGCAATGAGGATCCGTAACGTTTTTAGTTGAGATTGCAGATTTATAGAGCTAAGAAATCCATAATATACAGTGCAAAAATTATTGTTCTACGACAAAAAATGACGAAGTTATGACCAAAGCGAAGTTCACTGAGTGACCGCCGTGGTTTCGTGTGACGTCACTTGCTCCATCGAATGGATTTTTTTTATTCGATGGGTCTCACAAAACTTCTTAATTCCTGACAATTTCCAACTTTCCCTGTTTCCCTGATAGACAGCTGAAATTCCGGACATGTCAGTTAAATTCCTGTCATCTGGTAACCCTATTCCTATGGTCTATCTGTTAATGAGTTCCAAGAAAAATATTTAGGTCGTATTAAGGTGCGTTTTAATTTTAGGTAAGTTGGTTCTTCATTTTACATTCATAGAGGGAAGTAAGTTAAAGCTCACTTGCTTTAGGTAGGCACCTACTTTACTGGCGCATTTTCTTCAGTTTGACAGGTAACGTAACATTTATAATGTAGGTACATCGATCAAAAATTTCCGGCCGGAGGCCACATACTTGATCGATGTGTAGGTACATAAAAGTTAACTTAACTCATGAAGAACTCTACGCTTTCCGTTCTCGGTTGAGCGTTTTGAAATATGTAAATTTACTTATTGAACTCGTCGTCGCTTAACTAAAATGACTAAGTGGAATTCTGTTTCCTCGATGAAATGCATTATGTTAGAAAAGCGTACTTAACGATGCTATTGCTATTGTTTTTCCTTCGGCCACCAACCAGAGCGAAGCTTTTGTAAACTAACTGTTCTACTCGGTAGATCCCTCAAATTCGGCGGCCTGAGGAGGCAGGGTTTCCACGTGCGGGGGGTTAGTTGCTGGTGTTATTGCTGGTCTTCTTGTGGCCGGCTTAGTTGCTGCCACGGCCGATGTGCTCAACTTACATTATAATGTTAAAGAGATTAAGGGACCTGTCAGTGGAGTTGCCTATCGATGAAGCTGCCTGTACTTACGCTCCGGTATAAATAAACTAAGTCTAAAGATCTAGAAGCGCTGAAAATCAGTTCGTTAGAAAATAGTTAATTAATATATTTTCGTAGTACCAACACAATCTGTCTTGCTTGAAATAAGTTCGTCATGCGGTGGTTTTTATCGGAGTAGACGATATACTTTTTGTGGTCGTGATAGCTGACTTAGGTACAAGCAATCGATGATAATCTTAGACCATCTTAAAAAGTTAGGTTTAAGATGATAATTGATCCGAGCCTCTGTCCCAAAGCATTCGCGCAACATGATTTGAATTCACGAAAATAAAAATATTGCTTTGTTCCTTGATTTGTGATTTGATGCGCATTTGAAAAACTGACGCGTCCCGTTCGTTGAGACTTTGAGCTTACTCTGAGAGCAGTAACGGTACTATTTATTACCAAGCTCGTGATCACGAAACAAAAGCTCAATGACGTTGCTATCCTCGCGATAATTTATGGCGTCAATTCTTCTCAAAGTGTTCATCCAACTTGATCTTCTGTAATTTTTCCCTATCCCCAAGATTTGTTTGAACTAAAATATAAAAATACGCAAGGGCTGGAAAGTGGAGACTATTCAAAGCACCCTTAGAAAAATATTGCAACGCTTTCTTGTATCATAAAATTTTGTTGAATCACTAAAAATAGACAAAAGCTTGCTCCTTAGTACGTGAAAAAATAACAGCTACTTATTCATTACACTCTCCCCTCACGTTCTTAACCTTTGTAATTGTAACATGATTTATCATGTAGAGAAATCTTGAATGTTGAACTAAGATCTAAAACATCTTTTAGTAGCATCAGTTCAGTTCAAGCCACTAGTTTTTCAATGCGTCTAATACCCGGATGAAAGTACCTAAAGTGGTGTTGTTATTCGTTATTCTACTTCATGAAAAGGGTTGGGTTGCGTTCGGGTAGAAATTCCGCCTGTCCTAGACCTTCTAATTTATTTCAATACGTACCTTTCGTCCGACTTATTTTAAAATTAACCATTATTGTAAAACGAATTCCAGCTTTATCGGCTAAGCTATTGTGTGGCTTAGCTCACGCCACACTGGTAACTAAAAAACGTAGTCAATTGTTAAAGATCGGTTTCGAAACCCTTTTATGGTCTCGCTAACTACAGCAGCTAGAAAAATGAAAATGAAAATTTTCAGTAAGTAGGTTCAAATTTTGATGTTGAAATTCAAAAAGAAAAGGTCAAGTGGGGTATTTATTTGAAGATATCGGTTTGCAAAATTTAAAACAGTTTTTGAAATTTCTATAGATTTCATACTTTCTGAAATATATTGTAAATTATGATAAATTACGATAATATTTTGTACCAAATTTACCACTCAAACCTCTTGTGCTTACGTAAAGTTGCCTGAAATTGACAAAGGTGCAATAGTGGGTATCCTAAATTTCAACGTAGTAAACTAGCACCCATTTTTGGTAGGTACTCATCTAACATCGACTTGTGGAAACCGATCACGTGCAACCGTCGCCGTGGGTCCCTGGTTATTACCACCTAACTGCCCGCTTTACACCTTGCACCTAATAAAGAGGTTTACACTGGCGGCAGGGGACTGAGTCACCCGAGCTACGACCTGGGCAAATGATGCAATGCTTGTAGAAAGTTAAGATGCACTAAAGTCATATAAAACGGGATATTTACCATGATTTGTGTTTTGAGCTTTCCAATATTTCGGCACTGACTTTAGTGTTAATTACCTGGATTTAAATGAAAGTTTAATAGTTAAGATGCACTTTAAATTGTTGCGCCGATTATTCACTGATTGGTAGATTTCTCTCTCGTTGGTAATTTATCTTTAAGGAATGTTAGGGCAACTGTCCTTAATATTTCGAGGAGATCATTCTCATCATTATTTGTAACCTGACTTCCCTCACTGTTGGGTGCTATGCTTACGAACTCCTGTGCCACTCCCTACGGCCCTACGCCACTTTTGTCATTGAAACCAACGCAGTCTCTCTCACTAACCTGCGTTGGTTTCAAGATAAAGGTATCAAAAATAATAAAACGTCAAGTTCGAGTCGGACTCGCGCACTAAGGATTCCGTATAATTGTAAGATCTTGCTTCTTGCCAAATTTAATATATATTCTTAATATAGTAGTATTCTTAAGCCTACAGGAATAGTACCATAAAGGTTTTGGTCCATGGCAAGAATCAAAAGTAATTCTTTTAGTGAATATTTTATCGTTTTCGAATTTTTTTCCTTGAAAGTTGAAACAGAATCAATATAGGTGTTGTGTGCATGTTATTCCCTTCAAAATTTCTAAATATTTTTACTTAAACGGCTGTAACTTTTGATTGCGTTGACTTAGAACTTTCAGTAAGTATATTTTCAAGATTAATCTATTTTACTAATGGAAAACTTTGTTATAATCCAATACCTACCAAGAAAGTAACCTACAGTTGGTATTTTACTTATAATAATCAGGATATCAAGTTGGGATTCGGTCAGTCAATCTGTTTTCTCAGGTTTCACGCCTTCATGAATCATGAACTGAGCACACAATGCCCTACATAACAGGAAACGTGCTGATTGATAACCATTAGTGTAAGGGGAACATGAGGTAGCCCTTTGAATTCCAGTAGGTAAATTGACACGTTCCAATGGGATGATTCGTAGATAAACAGAAAGAAAATAGATCACAGACTATTCCCACGGCTGTAGCTATAAGGATGATGATAGTCATAATGATGATATGAAAGCATTTAATTTGGCTTTCGGTACTGAAATTAATCTTATTGCTCCATGAGGACTGGAGAAGCGGCCTAAAACAAATGACTACCTACTTATCAACCTAAAAAACTCAGGATCTCAATCTGAGCCCGTGATCGATGGTCAAATCATCAATTAACAAACATTGGGCCCCGTAGACAAGATGTCTTAGAGCGAAAACTTATTCCCTTGATAAAACAAAGAGTTATAAAATAGGGAGGTTATTATAGGAGAAACGCACATAGCGTGGCTTCGAGACAAAATATGGACTTAAAATACCGCCATATAAAGAAGGAGAGGAAGACCCTCTACCCGTTGGGAAATAAATAATAAAGGGCAATACACACAAAAAATAGGTAAATAGCCATTCATGACGTTATTTTTAATCAAATTAATATTGCTGCAAGAAAGATCCATAGAAAAAAAATACGGGCAGGAACTTATTTTGATTCATGTGCGACGTACTACGTGGATATATGTGTGCGGATGAGAAGGAGGTACTTATTTTTGGGAAATCTCTAAGCATTTTGCGATTTCGCGGGGCTGCTGTCGATGATCCCAGATCAATGTCTTTTCGAACCCTAGATAACATCGACAGGAGATTTTTCAAACCAGAGAAAGGCCTATTTTACCCAATGTTTTGTTGAACACCGAGAATATCGTTTTATTTTAATCTAAAGGGGATTTGGAATTTAATGTGGAAGTATGATTCAAGGTTCGGTACTACGTCTATACTCTGAGAACTCTGTAATGTTAGGTCTGGTTTAATAAACAAATTGAATAAGGAAAAATTATACACAAATGCTTTGCAAAAATTATTAATTTCACATTCTCTTTCATAGACAAATAACTCAAATATCCTCACTTATAACTAGGCATTACTGCATTTTATAATAAGAGGATATAAAACATTAGCAGCCATAGCAGATCAGTCTGTGAATGAAAAAAAGCTTTACGTTCGGGCAATACTTTTCCAAGCATGAATTTAAAAAATGAGACACAAACCAATCGCCATACACAGCTGTTCTGTTTATCGAATAAAATAAAGAGATTTTAGATCCAGGCTGAGCTAATTGAAATTAGGTAAGTTTCGAACTGAAATTAGGTTAACTTCTAACTGAAATTAGGTAAACTTTGAACATTAGGTTTCTGAGAAAGCTTGCCAATCTGCAGATTTTTAAAACATTTAAATGGCGAGAATGTGAATCGACAACCCAACCAACAATGGCGGCAAAGCGACACTTCAATCATATTTAATAAAAAAAATATAATAAAAATACTATAGTCATTTAGGGGTTTCACAGCAAAATTCCGAGACAACCAGATGAAAACTCGTATACGCCTTAATGTGGGTTATAAATAAGTTGTCTCAAAAGTCACGATATCGTGTTGAATTTCGTTAGTTATTCTAGCAAGGTCGTATGTCATAAAAATCGGTTTTTTGCAATTATCCAGGATTCTTTAGCTCCAATGATGTTGACTTCAAATTATAAACTAGCAGAACATAAACTTTGCTAAAAAATTTGTTCCTGATATTTTGATGCAATTTTTTGGCCAAAATAATAATAATAATAATGCTGGGCAATCCACACAGCATCTAGCCCCCAAGCAAGCTAAGCAGAGCTTGTATTATGGGTATTAGATAAATGTTATACGTAATATAATACATTACATTATAATTCGATAGAGCCGGCTGCACGCACGAAAAAACATGACGTCATGCGGCGTTACCTCGTCATGCGGCGTTACCTCGCTCTGAGTTGTCAAGTTCAACTATCGTCAGTAAACCGACTTTACAGACAACCAATTTTTTTTTTTAGGGTTTCGAAGATCGGTTTCGAAACCCTTATGGTCTCGCTTTGTCTGTCCTTTTTTCCCTCCTTAATAACTCAGCAACTACAGCAGCTATCAACTTGAAATTTAAAATAATAATACATTTCATGCGCCTGTACAGAAATAAAAAAAAAACGAAAAAAATGAAAAATGAAAATGAACAATTTCCATACAAATTGAGATGTCAAAATTTTAAAAGAGACCTTCAGAGTCAAGTGGTGAATCAAATGAAAGGTACATTTTAAAATAGTTTTTGAAATTTCTGTAGGTTTCATACTTTTTGAAATATTTTGAAAAAAGTCGAAATTTTACCCGTTCCCCCCCCTATCTCCGAAGTTTGCAGAGCGATCCATTCAAAATGTATGAAGCGTTTGTAGATATAGATCTTTTTACAGAAAAAATATAGAAAAATCTGTAAAACGAACAATTTTTGAAAAATTGACAAAAAGGGGGAGGGATAGTTTTCAAAAGGGGGGGCTACCCCACTAAGTGGGGTATCATATGAAAGGTATCAGTTTGTACATTTCACAACAGTTTTTTTTAAATTTCTGTATAGGTACGTTTATTACTTTTCGAAATATTTTGGAAAAGTCGAAAAATTTACCGCTACACCCTATTACCGAAGCATGCAGAGAGATCCATCTGAAATGTAGGTTGGTACCTACTAGTTTTAGGTCTTCATTAAATTTCGGATTTTCACCTACTTGTTCACAAACGTTCGAAACCCTCGGCGCGCGAGTTACACTTGCACTTGACGGGTCTTGTTTTATTTTGCATAGAAACGACCAGAACACCCGGAACTAATATTTTTAGATCGTACATAGATTGGTCCCATGGCGGGAATCAAATCAACCTCCTGCGCCGCAGGCGGACTTTCGCCCGCCACGCCACATCGGTCGCCAAAATGACCATTCAATTGTCATTTTGGCGACCGATGGGGCGCGGCCGATGTGGCACTATAAAAGTATTTAGATAATAACTAGTATGCTCCAAAAAAGGCCAAAGTTTCCACAGTCAGTGCGTGCAGCGATGGTAGTGGTAACGTTCGTAGCAAAATACAAAAAGTGAGGTAGATCGGTATGTCTGCCAATAAAAACTCAATCGCAGTGACCTTAGTAATTCCGTGATCAAGGCGCATAAAACTGTGCCGAAATATTAGAAAGCTCAAAACTCAAAATTAAATCATGTTAAATTTCCCGTTGTAAATGACTTTAGTGTTAATAACCATGACAGTTTTAAAAGTTTCAGCGTCAAGCAATTTCGAGTGGCGGAACGCGTAGGACTACGGCGTAGGGTGGGAAAACTCTTACATCTTCATGGCATTACATTACAGCATCAGGACTTCAGTGCCCCGGCGAACGCCGAAGTGCACAGACGTGGAATCGGCGACCGTCGTCGGCGTCGTGCAAATATCGCGAGTGAATGAAATTACGATGTCGCGTGCGGTGTTTTGTTCAAAGTGTGGAAATAGTGCAAGTGAGTGTTTTGTTGTGTGCAAAAAAGAGCGTTCGGAATAAAAGGATTTGAAATGCAGCTGCACTGTTAAAATGTGAGTTGTAACAAATTGTCATTTAACAAAGGTGCCAATCAAATTCACATGCCTTTTGCGGCAATGAAATAATAAGCGATCTAGTCTCTTAGCTTCAACTCTTTACTAAGCAGGATTGTGTACATAGCTTAGTTCGGACGGTTAACACAACCGGCCTATGTAACCTACTGTGTAAGAAATATTTATAGAAGGAAAATGCCGCTTTACTTATTGCCTTAAGTATAGTAGTTCATACTTCGTTATTTAAACAAAAATGTTACATGTCAGGGCATTATTTAACATAATTAATAATTATAATTTAATTATATATTAAGTAGTTAATAATTTAAATTTAATTATGCAACATAAAAAGTACATACATATTTTTCCAACGGCAATAAACAAAAAAAAAACAACATTCAATAGAATTATTATTAAAAATATATATACTTACATAATTTTATAATTTTTCTCTCGTCATAGCTATTAAATGTTTGCTCGATAATTGTTTATTAAAAGAAGGAGATTAGACGAACCACGCTGTTTTCCGCCGAAATTAGCCGCTAAACCCAGCGCTTACCTACACGGAACCACAGCTTTGATAACTAAATAGATATTTAACAAAATTGTAGAAAACACCGCTACTCGATTTTTTCGAACTTCTCGTTTAGTAATCTGTTTTTTTAGGTTTAGATTAAAATACAATGAAAAACATTGAGTACTTATGTAAATATATTTAAAGCTCTACCTATACTCTACCCACGTTGAAAGGTTAACTTAATTAAGACAGATATACCTACAGCTTTTAAGGACCACCCTTTTTGGTAAGTATTCGGGGGCCAGATGATGCTTTGATAATACAGCAACTACTTAATCAGTGGCTTATGCGACACTAATCTAATATATCTAAGTACGTTTCATAAGCTCTCGGCACCGTACCGGCTAGTCTTCAATTATCTACCCCAGGTTCTTATTTTCTAGGACAGGCTCAACCAATTATTATCCCTATGCTATTTATGATTTTTTTTAAATCTAAGCCTGGCACCTAGCACCAGCTGCGATAGAAGCAACCCATCTACTCGTATATACCTACTGCAGTGCGGCCGAGGCCTAACCATCTATCCTATAATTTCAGCAGTAGGTAAGTCAGCCTCGTATTATGTCACAAGAATCGCTATCATTATCTATCCCTATGCTCAGCCTATGTTCTAGAACATTGAACTTTCCCTAATAAATAACGTAGACCAGTCGAACTTGACAACTTGTGCAAGTAAGTAACCACTGAATCACTGCCAAGAATAGTTACGTGTTGGCAGCTATACAATGCTTGCTTTGTTTGCACATCGATACTAACGGTTTACTGCAAACTGTGGAATCTGACTTCGATATTAACGAATCCAAAACTTTTTGTCATTTACATCTCGTAGCTTTGCTGTTTGTCATTAATTTAGGAGTTAATTATTAATACAAGTCTCATTACTCGCTTTCTCTGCTCTGGTCTGCTTTTTGCCATGGTAGAGTACCTACGAGAGAGCCTCTTACCGTCACATTCCAAGGTTATCTACATCTACCGTTAGGTCAGAATATTTCAGAATATTTCTTCCGCTGGTATTGCATTCCGGTTGCATTGCGGGGCTAATTATGTATTGCCACCAATACGAACCTAACTCCCAATTGGGCTTAAGGTTGGCGTTTTAAGCTTAAAATTTGTAATCTTAAGTATTTCGCATTAAGCTTAGAGTATATTTTAGCTCCGCGGTATACTCACTCAGAGTATAGCGTCTGTAGGTAAGGCTTGTAGTGTTTTGGCTGATCCACGCTCGAGGCAGTTGTTAGTCTCAACTTGGGATCAATAGCCCAAAGCTTGTGTTTTGATACTCACTGTACTATGACTCGCCTCTTTGTGATCCTACTTCAAACAAAAGAAGGAGAGTCGCATCTGTTACATATTTGTAAAAGTGTTTGTACAACATCATCATACCATGCCGAGTACCATGCGCATCATTCTAGATATTTTTTGTTTATATGTTTTGTTCCACTTATGAGAATGAAGCCCTAAAAACTAAAGAGGTATTTTAGATATTCTAAACATCGATGTAAGTAAAATTTGGAAGATTGGGCACTTAGCTTCTCGAAAGTGGAACGCTCAAATTGAGTCCAATTGTGTCCACCCACCTCAGTCATAGTCGGACCGGCGCGGGCGGCGTACGTGTTTCGCGTGTATTGTTGTCTCGATCGCACGTTTCCATCTTTGTCGTTCATTAGGTAGGTATATTGCAAAAGATTGGAAGTAGGAAGTGTCTTTGCGTTTAGGTGTAACACAACACAGGCCATTTCTTGAGTTAGCGCTGGGTGAACGTACCATATATTCTACAGAATTTTACTTATATCTATGATTCTATAAGGTATTACAGGTAGGTATTAGATGTGTGTCTTACCGACTCTGACACAGCAATAATAAGAGAATGTCCTGAGTTGTGTATTATGTCGGCAATCTTGATGAACTTGTCGGCAGGTGTATTCTTGATCTCGTAAATGCATGTCCTACAAAACCAACCAAACCTGATTTACGAATTATTTATCAATATCTCAAGAGTAATTTTATTATTCTGAGATATTGCAATATTGACGTCGAGGTACCTATTGAGAAATACATACGTGTAATGCAGCATTCCTTAGCAAACCTATGTGGTTTACTTGTTGGTATTATTATATTTTAACCTTTGTGTGTATTTTTAGTAGGTAGGCCATTTATTAAAAATATTGTTTTTTATTTTTACCCTAATTTTCATTTCATTTAATTTCGAAATCCATAATTTAGCACAAGCGTTGATATGTTTTCGACCTTGACTGACTTCGCAAAGTCCATCTGCCAGGGTACCGAGGTCTGTAACAACACTTCAGCCATAAGGAGGGAGGCATAAAGAGTATTGGAAGGTACCTTACCTTTACATATAAGAATTAAAATGCCTTGACTGGATCACATTCTAATGAGCGTTTTTCCACTGACCAGCACGGCACAAGCAGTCGGGCAGCATGAATGTATACAGCTTTAAGGTATGTTTTTACTGCCGGCAACGGCACGCAACTCACCTCAACAGCCTATATTGGTCCACTGCTGGACGCAGTCCTCCCCCTAATAAGCGCCTTATTGGCTTTTATATCATGCCCATACTCCCCACGCTGGGCACGCGGGTTGGGGATCGCAGTTCGGTGGTATAATTGTTCTGCAAGGGGCGCTGCTGCTCGCCTCCTGCGGATATCCTTTGTCGCCGCTTGCTAAGAGTTGGGGTGGTGCATTTTCTAACAATCACTATCTACATTCTGCAAACTATCACTATCTACTCCAAAACTTATAACAAAAGACGGTCTACAAACAAAATACATACCTAGACAGTTTAGTTACTTACCGTTTAAACTATCTCCGTTACGAATGGGACTCTGAGAACTCACTCTCACAACTCCACCTTCCTGGCGATGAGGACTTTGACACAATTTTCCGGTTTTGATGGAAGCTTCATGTTCAGTAGCGCACTGTTACGGTATACGGGCTGTTGTATAAAATGCCATAATAGATTGTGTTACCAATTAGCTTGTTTACGCCGTACCTTCACAAAATTAGGTAGGTATACAATTTATTTCTGTTACCTTTTGTAGAGATCTGCCTTGACTGTTAATAATTTTGTTGATTGGAATTTGGAAGTGAGGTCTGATAACGTAAAAGTGAACATGCTGGAAAATAGCAAAACGTTGCCAAAAACTTTGAATGAAGCTCATTGATATTTTTATTCTTCCCTGAATACAAAGTTATCTAGCCTCTGCTATTAAAGCTTCTCTCAAAATCACAACACATTAATATTATAAATGCGAAAGTTTGGATGGATGGATGGATGGATGTTTGTTACCTCTTCACGCCAAAACTACTGAACGGATCGGGCTGAAATTAAATTAAATTAAATTTGTATACAGGTAGGTAATTATAATCCTGGAATCAAACATAGGCTACTTTTTATCCCATAAATCAGTTCCCATGGGATAGAAATCACCTTTTAACGTTTCCATAGAAACAACGCGTGCGAAGCCGCGGGCATAAACTAGTTCCATATAAGTAGGTATATCTAATCCAATTTTCTTGTGAAAATATTTAAGTTTGGGAAACTGATAATAACTTCACGTGGATGCGAGCCCTTGCCCTTCCGGAGTTGGGACAACCTTCTCACACGAGATAATTTTAAGGGTTATGGTTTCTTTGCATATTAAAGTTATCGGCGCGGATGTTGGACCCTTGGACCTTAGCGGATGGGTAAAGTAAAGTAAAGTAAAGTAATCATTTATTGCTTGAAATACATGTAAATATGGTACACAGTTCTTATAATTATGTCGTTTCAAGAATCAATGTATTTCTACCGACGTGGTATGCAATTTCTGGTTCACAAATGTCACATAATATGTAGTTAAAAATACTTAAATTAAAATTAAATAAGTCAATGGGACAATTAATTAATGGGTGGTCGCAGATTTATCTTTAAGCCTTGGATTGCTTGTAAGAAGGTTTAATTTCACTTGCTCGTAGTTTTGTTTACAATAAAGAAGCTTAAATAGGTTATATTCTAAACAAACTTCCTTCCAGGCCGACAGTTAACACCTTCATCGGCGCGGTGGTGGTACGACCCCTGCGGATCGTCGTCGCCCCGCCGAAGCTGGGCTGCGAATGTGTTAAAAGTAGCAATGTGGCGTCTGCCGACTATTGTATTGTACTACCGTATAATAAAATGATTCTACTTAGTTATATAACCCATATTGCTCGAACTTACCACATTGGTTAAGCTCGAAAATTACTAAAACAAATACTTCTGTACATTCCAGTAAGGTTAAACAGCTGTTTTCTTATTTCTTGACTCCAACCAAATGAACAATGCACTTGATTGGTATTTGTTGGCACAATGTACCATACGTCAGATACTACCATACCACATAGAACAGTATATAGGCAATGTCACGCTGTGTGCATGTACAAGTATTTACTGTTTGTTATTTAACAATGCAATAGTGCTATACACGTGCAAACCATTGCCAAGGCCTTGAGAGGCCAAAGACATCATAACCTACTGAAACGAGTTGTAAATAGGTACGTCACCACAAATGTAAACTAACAATGTTTAGTAGAATTTAGAGCTGATAATCTTGGGATATAATAATAATAAATATTTTTCTCTAAACAAACCAAATTAATTATAACGTTCTTAATTTATGTCTACAGGACCAGGGCAGGATTTAGAAGAGTGGAGGAACTGGAGCGTATAGGATTTGAGGGCCGCTAATGATGAAAGTTTTGAAACTGTTAATAAAACGTCAAAGAAGCGTAGACTTGTAAATACAGCGAGCTAGTATATCTATTGTTTATACAAATCTGTATATTTTTATCTGAAAACAAGATAACAAGAATTGAATGCAAACAACTGCAAGTACACACCTAGTAAGGACACCAAGTACTCCGAGATGCGATGAGATGAGATTCGCAAAAATCTGCCAACTGCGTATATCTATTCCGTACAAACGTACAACACTAGTGTGATAAGAAACTGTTTATTTTTATGCATGGACTGCACATTATTGTGTCTTTTACTATTATGAAGAGTCACTTGTAGGCACACGTGGTTTTGTTTGGTGTTTAAGGTAAGTATACGAAATGGGTGTAGGTACGACGCCGAAAGGGACCGGAATCCTTAAACTCGTAAAACAAAAGTTGACCCCCTTAGTTCTGGAGTCATCTCCTACACGCATTTTATGACACGCTATATCGTCGCCGTAGAGCGAAAAGTCACTAACTCGCTATTTGGCCCAAATCGAGTTAGATGTGCCATCAAAATCCCCGATTTTTTCTGCATTTTTCAGTCTGACAACCGTATCCCTAGCTATAACGGTTTTCATTTTAGGTTGTGCAAAAAATTCACTAACTCTACATTTGGCTTACAGCATTTTAGTCGAAAACCAACTAAGTAGGCTTAGATACTTTTTTCCTACTTGAAAGAATTGCAAAATATAAACCTAAGTCGGGTTGGTTACTTTCTTTTCTAAAATAATAACTTGTTGCTACGACCCAGTCTAGTCGAGAAATAACTAAATATACTTGATTAGTTATGTAGTAGCAGGTTTGATACACAACTTGAAAGCGAAAACTAACCAAGTCGACTTAGTGTGTTCTAGATCGCTATTTGCGATAATTGTACTTCATAATTTTAAAGCAAGAAATCATTTAACATGTTAAGTTAGTTTTCGCCCCAAAATTTTGACTACAAAGTTTGGTTTTGAATGATAGCTAAAGTGTTTTGTTGATTTATTAAAGCCAAACTTTCGTACGTCTGTGTTAGGATAGACAATTAAACGTGCAATTTAGTTACTTTTACGCTCTTGATTTTGCTTACTCGTTGGCTAGTGACTTATATAAGGCCCTAGCCACCTGTCCAAAACGTCTTCGCTGGTTCATCAACATCGTTAGTCTACTGCTGGACATAGGCCTTCCCTTAATGAGCGCCATAGCACCGTGTCTTCAGTTTGCCGCGTCCGACATCTGACTGCAGTCTTTGGTAGGCCGTCTCCACCTGGGTGTAGGGCGTCCTACACTATCTTGATATAAGACGCACTGATTGAAAACATTCGTTTTCAAGCATTGCAGTATGGATGAATCTTCTTTTCTTTATTTATTTTAAAGGACTTTTGTCAACATGACCATGTCACTCCCGTAAAGAATGGATGACTCGGCGAGGACTCAGCGTAGTTCGCTGTGTGGTGCCGGCTTAGAATTTGCACCACCCCAACTCTTCCCGCGGGTGTCGTAAGAGGCGACTAAGGGATATCCACCGGGGGCGGGCAGCAGCGCCCTTGCAGAACAATTCTACCACCGAACTGCGATCCCCAACCCGCATGCCCAGAATGGGGATTATGGACATAACCCTCCATGTGATAAAAACCAATAAGGCGCTTATCAGGGGAGGCCTGCGTCCAGTAGTGGACCACTACAGGCTGTTGTTGCCTCCTCAAGTAGTCCAGCAGTTTAAATAATATAAAGGAATGTTTCCTTTCAGTAAAACTTGAATATTTCGGGTAACTGCCCTCCGTCCAGGTAATGTTCGTTTGTACCACACTGAAATGTATTTCAGAGGCCAAGAAAAAAAAACCCGTTGATATGCGTTCGTCGTCTGAACTGGACCATTCCCCGTTATCTTCATTCATTGTACGAGTACTCTCTACTTTACAGCTACACACAAAGATGTTGCAGAAAAGCTGCTGGTGCCCGATGCCACTATAAGGCCGTATTGTGAAAGCTTACTCAGTCATCGGTCTATGTTTGAGAAGCGATTATGCCATGGAAAGCGATAATCATGATCAAGAATTACGACATTCACAATGTTAAGACTCACTGGACCAGAATGCTATCATTAATCATTTTAATAGGATTTCAATATTTAAAATCTTAACAATACGTCGAAAACATTAATTTACTTATAACTTGTTGTGAATGCGTTTTTTTTTGTATTTTTCAAGGAAGTATGACAACTGCTTTTGATTATTTATCATTTTCTTATTGATTACCTGATTCGAGAAATAGAAATTATATAAAATTAAGCAGATAAGAGCGTTAGAAAAATTACTTAAACACTAAATAAACTTATCCAAACACGGGTGAAAAGTCAGTTGGTGACTTTTAACAAATCATTGTCTCACAAAGTTAGTACAAGATTTGAGGGCGAAAAGTAACTAAGTCAGTTTTTTTTTCATTTTCCCTGAAAATATCAGTAATTCATTGATTGTAGTGAATTGACCTTAAGAGCTTTTATATTTCCTAACATATGAGACCATAAAATTAGAAATATCCCATACCGAAAAAAAGTTATGATTTTATTTTGTTTTTCAAAACTTTAAACCTTCATAACTCAAAACACCAAATGACCTACTTAGTGACTTTTCGCTCTACGGCGACGATATAGTATAATCCTCGCGTGCGAAGTCATAAGCTTTAGAGGCTGTAAGAATGTACCTAGCATTTCCAGAGAAATGCGTTATTTTGGAGTGTTGGCACTCCAAAATAACGTTTTATATTTATAAAATATTATTTATATTTTCTAGAATGCCTACCATTGTTGTTTATACCATTCAATACATCTAAAATTCGGGCTCCCACTCATCTAGTACATGTTGGCACCACCGACCGCAACCACACCCGCTGCAGTTATTTCAGCCAGGATTGTTCTTGGTCTAGAAACGAAACCACAACTATTGCACACATCCACGTGGGCCACTCCGGCTTCCCTTCTACTGACACGTAGCTCGCCACCCTACGTATTGAACAGGGGCTCATGTTGTGTCGTATACCGCATGATAGTGCCCACCTATATTTGCTTCTTCTAGAACACGCAGACTCTCTGTATTTGCTACTTCACTGCTGGATAAAGGGCGTCTTGCCCATAGCTCCCTGGATGCATGCTGGATGCAGCGTCTATGACTTTAGTGCCTACAGAGAAGCTGAAATAAGCCGCAGATGTAATTTATATCCCTAAAATAATGCATCAAGAAGTCCATGCACTCACTAGGTAATCTACAAATGGGATATTCCATTGCTACATTACTTACTTCATTCAAGCAAGTCTGCGTTTAAGCTCTATTTTATTGGCTGACGTCTACAATGTTCGCTGCAGACAAAGATTTACATTTTCCACTTTTCACTTTGAACTTTACGAGATATGACTTAACGAACGTCGAACATAGTTTAGCTGGTTCAAGACCTCTGCAGTCAATTGCCCTTCTATCTACTGAAGATTCTGGATACGTGATGTATGTCGTAGGTAATAAATTATTTTCGCTAAAGTTCGTAGGTAGGTACCTTCTTATTCTACCAACCAAAAAAAAGCGAAGTGAAGCCTTTCGCAGTTTAGGTTCTTGCTTGAGATTAATAAAATAATAAATAATGCTGGACAATCCACACAGCATCATCTAGCCCCAAGCTAAGCAGAGCTTGTGTTATGGGTACTAGATGACTGATATACATAATATAATACATTACATAGATAGATATTTTTTATTATACATAGAAAAACCAGAACACCCGAAACAAATATTCCCAGGCGGGAATCGAACACACAATCTCCTGGTCGCAGGCGATCCTTCATCCGCTAGGCCATGCGACACGGAGGTCGTCAGAGCTATAAAAAGAAACTAGTTACCCTTCCAACAAATGAGCATTCTCACTCAAAATTAATCGAAGACCAATGTTTCGATTACAAAATGGACAAAACAACCAGCCAATTACAGTCTGTGAAATAACTGCAGTCGAACGCGACTGTACGATATTTCTTACAGTCGGACGTAGTCTTCAGAATAAATTCAATTAGTCTTGTGTTCCAAAAGATGTTTTAATAAAATTCTTCGGCTAATTCATTGTAGCGCTATAAAAACTAACTCGGAACTAATGTCCATCGCTGCTCATTTAGTTTTTAAGACGACTCTACTTCAATTACGATCACGTTATTTTTAATATTTTATATTCGAAGAGAAAACCTTAAAAAAAATTAGCTTCATAGAAATTAACGTTTTATCTTCCTTTATTGTAATGTCTATAAATAATAATAATGTCCTCCTAGCCGAATTTCGACCACTGCGGCCAGTTTCATCGGAGACTAGCCAATGTCTATAAATAATGTGTAAATAACGCGGTGATTTTGACTATTGCGTTGTCTTTGCTTTGCTGTCTAAGCTGTCTTGTCTCATTATAAGCTCACAGTAACATAATAAAGTATTTCTATTTCTAGCAATTACGTACGTTGCATATAATGTTCAGTTTCGGTATGTGTTCGGTATGAATAACAAAGTTACTATCTACCCTGGTTATGACCTGGTTTCAAGATCGCTATATTTTCGTTTGTGGCGGCAGGAGCCGACGTAGATTACTAATTAGTTAGTTACTTAACAAGCCGAAATTCAACAATAGAGACGATGCTATCTCAACCAAAACAATTTGATTACACTTTGCTGAACCAGCTCGCTAGCTTCGCTCGCCCTATGTCTACCTCCTCAAGTTTTCAGGGGTCGCTTCCCTCGCAATTTTTTTGTCTTAGGTCTCTTGCTTACTTTCCACCATACACCAGAAAATATGTCTAAAATTTTCGAGGCTCGCTTCGCTCGCCATTACATAAGCTTTCTATTGTTAGGAGGTGATACAAATCAGACAAGATTACATCTACATATACTCTTGTGATTGCGCGCCTATTATTATACAATACAGTATAGTTGCTTTGATTCGCCACTCTCTCTAGGCAACTTCCATAATGCGGTGTAGAGACTCTCATTAATAAAATTGAATGCCGATTGCAGCGAGCTGGATTAGCATTTCAAAAGCCACATTGCCCTCTGAGACACAGCCAAAGAGCTGCAGTTAATCGTAAATAAAACCCAACAAGTGGAGTTATGGTATCGTAGCGGGGTTCTGTATGCAGTGCAGTATTGCGTGATATATGATTTAGGAATTATTTATTGGCGGAGAGTTTAAAGATTTGACTTCGTTTAGATTTATGTTTTATTTTATGTTCTTTTCAAATTTCTCTAGTCTAATAGTAATAACTCATCACGGATTGCTAATTTTAGAAGGCATGTGACACACCAGCAGAACTATTTAATTGACACCCACACGGAAACTTCACGTTCATTGTGAATTGTCCAACATTATTTATTTATTTAGGTACCTATTATTTATTTATTGGGCCAGTTTCCGTGGTGGAGTAGCTACCTAGCGCGACCTAAATATACTTACCCATTTCATTATGTGATATCTGCCAATATCTTAGTAAATTAAATTACCTACCTACTGCCGAGCTAACCCACTAACAACAAATAAATGAAATTTATTCATTAGCTTATTGGTGGTCTAAATAAATGATGCCTATATTATTTCACAAAGCATGTTTTAAGCTCAATCTAAGCAGAGCATTTACTTTAGGAACGACATGACGGCAACCTCTTTCAGCCATATACGTTTATACTACATCTGCTTGGAAAGTTGCCTATTCCTTTTCCATTTATAGAATAGAAAGTATGTCTTTGCAGGCCTATAGGAAACTGGGAGGAAAAACTCTATGGAATTTCATTTCTCACGTGATTTAGCGGGAGGAAAAAGTGTATGGAAATCCATTTCGGTCCAGATCGGTCGGTAGCTATCGTTATTTTCGTTCAGTCAAACGACAAAAAGTTTTTACTCCAAGTCCATTAGGCCTCCTCCGATTTCCGAACAATATTTTGAAAAAAGAACCCAAAGGCTGGCGCGGTCAATGAGCTTTTACCAACATCATTGGGCGCGATTTCAATTAATTCTGCTTTTTATTTTCCTCGAAGGTTGCATAAAGGCATATAAAGCACTATTTATCACTCGGCAGAAAGTGCGATTCCTCCAAACCGAACACACTCGGTAGGAATTGATCACTTTCTCGCCTTGGTGTAAAATGCACTATTGTAGGTTCTATTGGGTAGTAACACACGACCATAGAGTAAAAACTCGCTGCTGTCTCAGCACACGACATTTTCACAGCCCCAAAACAAACAAAGCTTGTGTTTTGAGAGCCATGTGACCTTAAAAAGTATCAATGAACAAAAAGTCGCTTCATCAAGAAGCCCTGAAAGCTAGGAAAATTGTTAAAAAATGGAGCTGCCGACGTCACCAACGCTTTGAAGGCTCCAGCCTCTATGATTACCGTACCGACGATGCTTGCGGCGCCGAGACGCCGCGCCGGAGCGCTAACTCGAATCACTTCTACTGAGTCAACCTAATTCCCTAAAGCTGGATTATGTAATTAAACTAATGCACATAAGCGGTTTTGTGACGATGAAAACTCATACTAAGAGGATTTTTGGTATCGTCGCGTCGTCGCGTCGTTTGTCGTTGTCGCTGATGGATATTTTCACAATTCAATCATAATTAATTTCGGAATACATTTGCATTAAAGTACCTGTAGGTGCTTTTATTTATTTTTCACCTTTAAGCTACTCTTTGAGAACAAAACATTTAGGAATAGATATTATTCCGAAAAGTAATTTCGGAATCTAGTTGTCTAGTTCGGAAGTTGCTTTTATCAATGTTAGTTTTAAAAACTTGGCTTAAAATGTTTGAAATTTAAAAAAAAATCTAATATAGTTCTTGTTTTTTTTTTATTCACTGAAAAAAATATGGTGAGAGAGCATGATTTATTTAGTAAAGCCAGATTACGTTGTAATCCTTCAAGAACTTTGGTCAAAAGACCAGAGAGAGTTGTAACATCAGAATGTCTTCGATTTTGGAGAATTCACAAACAATCAAAGCGCAGAAAAGCTTGAGTTCGTTATCTTTGTAAGAAATAAGAAAGTGCACCAATTCAAAATTATTTTATTATCTCCTTATGCGTAAGAAAGCGGATTTTTAAAGTTTTTATTGTATCATGTTATTAAGCTTAGGTGAGTACCTAACGTTATCAATAATTATAAATTAAAACTAAATAAGTAAATTTAAAAGTAACTAGGTAAACGAAGAACAAATGACGGTTGAAAGTAGGCAGACCAAAGAACGTTTCCCATTCAATTCAGATTCTATTTGTAGCAATACCAAACCAGTTAAATAATAGAGCTCAAAGCCTTGCCTCGTCAATAATTTTATTCAAACATTAGTAACAAATGAATCGCGAAATAGGATAATGTTTGCTCACTGGATACGGCATCAATTAGAATTTCATTAAAAGGTAATTGTAAGGTAATTAATAATAGAGTGATTTGTAGCCGATTATTGAAATCGTATGACCCAAACAAAGTCAAGAAAGATAAATAAAATAAAAAAATCACTCGGCATCATCTAGCCTCAAACTAAGGAGTTAGGGGTACTACATAACTGATATATTTACTTAATATATTACATAGTGTAGATAGATAATTTTTGCTATAGGTACATTGATAGGCAGCATAATAATGTCCTACTTAGAATAGTTTCGGCTCGCAGTCTCAACGAAGACTACCTAGGTGCGAAGAGAGGATACGCTATGACTATAAGATTCAGATTCAGATTCTTTATTTATAACTGTTCTTGTTCTTTATTTATAACATGTCACAAAATTCATACAATAATAAAGTAATAAACTTCAATTAATAATTCACATAAAACAATGTAAGTAAGTAAAGTTAAATTACATTGCACATAATACATTTGAAATTATTTAATAAAAGTTCACATACTAAATTAAGTTTAGGTACATCTTATATAGTACAATCATACTCACCAAAGAAATCGTCAATCCTATAGAAGGCTTGCTCGATAAGCCAGTTCTTTAGCTTGTTCTTAAAGGCTTGAGCTGATCAGGCTGCGGTAATAATTTTTGGAAGACGGTTGTAGACAGCTGGCCCCATCACGTGAACCAGTTTCTTTGATTTCGTGAGCCGGCGCTGCACCACCTGCAGTCTTTGAGCGTGTCTGGTCGGGTACCTATGGGCGCCACCAAGTGTCTTGTACTCGTCCAGGTGGTGGCGAGCATACACAGCTGCGTTAAAGATGACGAGGGCGGGAACAGTCATTATTTTTAGCTTCTTGAAGAAAGGACGAGCCGAGGTATCCCAGGAAGCTCTCACGATCACTCGAACAGCTCTCTTCTGCATCCTAAACGCTCGCTCCCAGTCAGCAGCTCTGCCCCACAGCTCCACGCCATATTGAAGGAGCGAGTGAACGGATGCAAAGTAACAGCTTCTGGTTATCCCTTCTTCAAGAGTAGCCGATAAACGCCATAAAGCGAAGCAAGCCCTTCCCACTCTCTCGCAGAGTCTATCGATGTGTAGCTCCCACGTTAGGCTCTGATCCACCATAAATCCCAGGAATAGGGTGTGCTTCACTTGAGTGATTGCGGCACCCCCTAGGGACACATCTAAGCCTCTATAGGTACGGCCTGCAAGGTTAAAATGTACAAAGTTGGTTTTAGTTACGTTCATAAAGAAGCCGTTACGATGAAACCACTCGTGCAGCCTCGCAGCTACCACGTTCAACCTCCTCTCCAGGCCGTCTAGAGTGGGCGCCGTTACGATAGCTGCAACATCGTCCGCATACATAAGTGTATGCGCATCACCGATGCAATCAGGCAGGTCGTTGAGGAGGAGGGAGAACAGGATATTGGACAGCGAGGATTGGGGGGGGGGGGCACACCTATAGTTGCCTTGAGAGGCTCCGACTTGATGTTTCTACCAGCTGTTACAGTCTGCGATCGGTTTGTCATAAAGGTGCCCATAAGAGAGAGTGCGGGGCCATCGATACCGTAGTGCGCCAGCTTAGCGGTGAGCACGCTGTGATCGGCGACATCAAAGGCCTTCGATAGATCGCACAGAATGACTGCCACCTGTAGTCGGTCCTCACGAGCCTGTAGCACACGACTGACCAACTCTCGGGCCACATCCGTCGTGGACCGTCCCGACCTGTAGGCAAATTGTCTGTCGGAAAGGGATTGAGTATCCGCAAGGTATTCCGTGAGCCTCCAGCTGAGACCGTATTCAAAAACTTTTGCTAGGGCTGGTATTATTGAGACTGGTCGGTAACTGTTTAGGTCTTCCTTTTTCCCTTTACCCTTGTATAGAGGTGAGACTCTGACATTTTTAAACACCTGTGGATATTGTCCCTCTCGCACGCACAAATTGAATAGGATTGAAAGAATGTTGCTAAGCGGCGCGGCGGCGGCGTGCACCAAAGACACCGATATTTCGTATATATCCTTAGTTGTTTTACGCGCTACTCCGTTAGATATGATTTTGAGAATCTCCAGAGGCGTGAAATGTTTGAACCTGAGTGAGCGGTCGGCGGGGGCCCGCGCGCCTACCAGTGCACTTAACGCTGCCGTAACGTCGGCGGAGGGCGCGCCGCAGGTCGCCGTGGCGTTCACGAAGTGCGAATTTATCGCGTCTGCTGCCTCGGCCCCGCTCGCGTACCTGGAGCCGCTAGGGGTCCGGAGGGTATCCACTAGCTCAAGGTTCAGTCGGCGTCGTCCGGTCTCGATCATTCTCTATCATTTCTATCATTAGGGAATGCTAGTCCAGCTGTGGACCAGCATCAACTAAGTGATGAATGACGTTATAACAAAGTCAGTGTTAGAGCAAATGTCATTAACATGTAAAAATTATTTTTTTGTTCAATGTTTCTGAAGCAATACTTGCTGATACCAAATATTTAGGTACCTACTTGTCGTAACACGCATTTCTAACGTCATCCTAAATACTCAAGAAATGAACTGTAATCGTGAAAAATATTGAGTAAAAGAAAATAATCATGTGCTTTTTACTTCGCTGTTTACCAATTATAATGCTTTACTTATAGACATGTCAGTATACAATATGTCGTCGGTACGTAGGTAACACACACCTATCAAGCCATACCTACCACTCTATATGCATCAAGTAACATATTGAGCCTTAGGTTTTGTTAATATAGTGTGTAACACACAGGGTAATTTCTAAGAAATCAAACAATATCGCAAAAAACTTATGCGATATAGTTTGATTTCTTAGATATTGAGCCTTCTCGAAATCATAACACCAACAACTTTCTACGACAAAGACCAAAGTTATCCATGTCGCATCCACGGTTCTTAGTCCGATTCCAAAGCTTTCGTATTGTTCTTGTATAAAATTCAAATTATTCAGAGGCGTACCTTACCTACAGTAAATGCTGGATTTCCGATTGTCAGTGGAACAGCGGAACAAAAGGGAGAATGAACCAGCTAAGTTTGCATACAAATTAGGACCAAGTTTCATACGGTATGAACCAACTTGGTTATTTTTTACGGCGAAGATCACGTAAGGAACGGCAGGTGAGCGGAAGAATACATGGTGTGTGAATTCAATTTGGTATAAAGGGATTTCTAAGTAATACATTGTTTTTTGCTTTTTCATTATATTTCTAAACAGACTGCGCTTAGATGTACTATCCTTTGTTGTGTGTATCCATGTTACCTATGAGGCAATTGATTTATTCACATTTCTACAAAAATCTGCTGGATTCTGTCAAAGTCATCCAATTAACTGTTAAAAGCATACAGACAGACGCTTTTTTACTTTCAAATTTAAGCAATATGTTTTACTTTCAAATTTAAGTAATTAGGTACTTTAAAGAAGATACCCCGCATTCAGCCAAGTTTAAGAAAAGCTGTTTGACTCTATGTGTAAAAATATATAATAAGATACCAATTAACATTAAATAATAATAATAATAATACTGGACAATTCACTCATAATTATTTATTTAAAATCAAATTGTGTAGGTGGCTGAATGACCGGAATTTTTATGATATAAATGACTTTTTTAATGCTAGATCATCTAATTAGTTATAATTATTGCATGCTAAATATAGTGAGACATGAGTGCATTATTTATACTTATACCATGTTTGACGCAATAAATATCTTTGAATCTTTGAATCAAATTTAAGTAATTACTTCCTAGTTTAAGCAATATTTAATTAATAAAAATATTTCTTTTTACTAGCTTACAAAATAAGACAACATTATAAAAAAAATGCTGCTTTTATAAGGGAAAAAATTAGAATTCATCGTTTATCCATTCCTACAAAAATTTCTCAAAAATTCGTTCTACAGCGAAAAAGCACAATTAATTTAAATAAAAACAGTCTAGGCAACACGTAGGCACCTATTGAGGGCCTTGTAAAATTGGTTTGCTTGTTTTAAGACTTCTGAAGGTAACGTAACTAAGCAAGACGATGTTATTAATAGAAACACATTTTTTATGGTAAGCGCTCTCATTTTTAGCCGACAATCTTGAGTACCAATTTTCAGTGAGAGCACAGCCTAAATTTGACAACAAAGTGTGTGCGTTCATTTTTAAGAGTGCCTCGAAGGTGGATTTCTTATCTAAAAGACAAGAAAAACGAAAATACATAGTAGCAACCACACCAAAACATGAATCTAAGTAAAATAACTTATTCTACCGTTACTGACTATTGACTGAAAAACAAGTAGGTACAAGGATTTAAACCTGAGTTGATCATCATCCATCATGCATAAAACGATAAATAATAACAAAATGTTACACATTATAACAAATAACATACACAATGTGCGCAAACGCATACGTACAAATAGATATAATAGAAACCAACCATTACTCCCTTAATGTTTTCTAAGCGGTTAATCCGAAAAGGGGGAATAATGTCTTTATTGCCATTACAATTCAAAATAGATACCTAAATAAAGCGTAATGGTTATTTGCTTCCCCCTTTACTCGTAATGTACCCACCCCCTTCCTCGTTATGTTGGTAGGTATCTAGGGTAAAGTCCCGATATACATCCCAGAATGTATACCTACGTGCTCCAGGTTCAAAAACCTAATTTCTTATTAAGGGTTGGTATTCCAGCAGAGTCCGCGCTTTTGTGATTTTTAAAATCATCTGAGACAGAAAATAGTGATTAAAATTCTGAAACAAAGTTATAATATTACTTAAGTATCTAGTCTAGTCATAGTCGCATTCAGTTACAAGATCTAATGAACTTCATTCGGTAGTAAAAGTTACCCCTTTTTGTAATGTTTTTCCAATATTATGACTGAACTACTGATATTCTACAATGGTTTTTTGTACAACACTAAATGTTTCTAAACAAATATGCAGAGATCGACTTGATAAAATGATTTTCTTAATCACTATGTTCAAATACCTACAAAATGCACGTGCGCGGTGGCTTGACAGGGCCGATCAGTCGCGCGCTGGCGCTTACGCCTACTGCTGTAGGAATACCTGGCCTATTTTCAGAAAATAGCTATGTATATTTATTGATCGGTCGGATAGTGTTTTGTGAAATATATATTAATATTATAATTTGTTTCTTTTATTTCATTGGAAATTTCATTGTCAATAAAGTTTTATAGGATACAGTGTATAATTTTTTTTTTACAATGTTTAATTTTCTATCAAAAACGACAGTTAACATGACGTTAAAATCGTATTAACTTTTTGAAAACATCCTAAATTTGTAGCCTGAAAATTAAGCTTCATACTCAAACATGGTTGTGTTTTTGGGAATGGAGCACGCATCCCTACTTTACCCTACCCCTTTTGCTCGTAAATCGAATGCCATGATACTTTACTTCGTTTTCTTGAAGAAATACAACTCACCTAAAATAACAATGATTATATTCATGATAATGTTATAAATATTCATGATTCTAAATAAACTGTAGGTTAGATAACTTTCAAAAGTTATCTAACGTTGCCTTTTATTAATTTTACAGTCCGTTATGAAATCTTTTGAATGAATGAATTTGTTAAATTTGTTTTTTTAATATTTTGTTACACGACCCAATCTATGAAAATTAATAATGTGTAACATTAAGATAAATTAATTGCAAACTGAAGATCAACCCCAAGTTGCAATAATTCTGTGACCTAAAGCTAATAACTATATGTAGCGGTCGATGGATAGAGGTGACGAAAGACGCTGTTCGTGGCCTCGTTTGGGGAATGAATATGTTCAGCAGTGGACGTATACGAGTTGATGATGATGAAATTAAGAATAATGAAAATAAGATGAAGGAGGATGAGACAGTATTTACTCCTGTAAGTGCCTAGTACTAAATCCCAAGCGTTATCTGAAGTAACGCTCCCTAATAAATTAACTTTCTGTTTTAGTTAGAAGGGTAGTTATTGCGCCAAGAAAGCTTGCGTCAAAATGAACATTAATTTTCAACGTAAATAATATAAGTATGTCCCAGTGATAGCTGTCACAAATTTGATACAAAATAATAACAATAATCTTTTGATTTAGAAACTTTCCATTAAGAAAACTTGAAACGATTATTAGGGAAAAATACTAATGGCAAATTTTTAGTAGAGCCTATAAAATTATGTGTACTGTGCGTAACTAGTTATAGGTACGTGCCACCTAGGTATTTACTGTTTGTTTATTATTTAATACTTTATGGTAGTAACAGTACAACATATTTTGATGAAACATGGCTAAGAACACTCGGGGTAAAATTATCTATAACATAAAAAAAACTAAACGAAAATCGGTTCATCGTTTGGAAGCTACGATACCACAGACAGACAAGTTAAACTTATAACACCCGTCTCTTTTTACGTCGGGGGTTAAAAAAGTCCATGTCCGTATTTCTACGCAGAACAGAACCTTTTGATTCCATGCTTACTCACGGTCTTTAATTCTTTAATGGCACAAAGTAGGAGGGAAAACGTGTCTAACGTAATTTAAAAATTCAGTTGAATTTATGTAGCCGTATAAATCTCTGGATTCAATGGGTCACATTTTAGGTAAATCCTGGTAGGAACGCCATTTGTATATTTTATTTTGTTAAATATTTTATTGTTTGTATATTACATCATATCAGCTCAAACTTGTAGGTTACACAATGATGACGTTTAAGAAACTTCAAAAGTTTTTAGACACCTAGTTTTATTGATTAAGATTGAGTCGTAGTAAACACGTTTTCATATTTTCAGCATCAAAACTTACAACGTTAGGTAACACTTTTTCTGGGGGTAGCATAGGTTCGGGGTAAGGTGTTTGATGTCTGTTCCCACTGGAAACCGCTTTGAGTTGCGAAAATTCTTTGTCTGTGTTTTTTTATAAACCGCTACCAAGACTTACACAGATTGTGCCCCAAAAGCTACGTTTCGATTTAAAGCGCCCATAGAAAAACGAGTAAAAAATATTCGTTGCTTAAGCACAGTCGAGCCGTCCACGGGTCATTCATGATCCTGAAAACGGAACGAGAATAATTTCTCAACCTCTTTTAAATGCCCTCAAACCTTTCTCACACTCAATAAAAAATTGATTTTCCATTCCTGGTTCCTAAATAAACCCTTTTCAAACACGAGTTCATTTGCACGTAATGAATGACTGAACCTTCCGAACTTCCTCCCTTCAGTCCTTTAATCTTAACCTGAAAAATTACTTATTACGACAGTTTTTTAGGGAAAAGTTTAGCCATTCCGATAATACTGACATAAATCAGAGTGTAAAATAAAGAATTTATGCATCCCACGTTCGGAATTACAATGGGCCATTTCGATGTAAGAAGTTTTTATGAAACAGATTCGAAAGTTTTTTGAGGGGTTTTTGATGGTGGTGGTTATTGTTTTAATTAAAACAGACAATGTCTTTCTTCAAATCAAATCAAAAACTCTTTATTTCCATAAATACAATAAATGTACACTTAGAAAAGGTCAAATTATAAAACTAAACACTGACACGGAAATAAAGTGATATTTTTGATTTCTGTCACTTCGGTATGTAGACTAAAGTAAAGAAGCGACGAAGAAACCTTTAGCCAGTTAGTTGTTATTTTTCGAGCTGGAGCAAAACTCCTCCTAAGCATTTTTATTCTGTAGATAATCTGATATTTTGTAGAAAGCCATTTTACAAATTTTTAGATTATTTTTGCAACTCACTTGGAGTTTTGTTGTAGAAGCGTATACATTGCCCTTTAAAAGATGCATTTATCTTGTGTAGCCTAGTTGTGGGCACATAATTCTAGCTTCTAGCTTCATAATTATGCGTGACCACCCTATAAAGTATGCAAAAAAAATACTGAAAATTGGTTTTGATTGTTTTAAAATTACAATGCATTCTTTCCCGCATTCAGCACGCAATGGACCCACCATTGCGTGAGTAGTAACTATTGTACGAGTGGTATAATCTGCCTAGGGTGTACTAGAAGGCTTGTTCAATAGAAAAAAATCCAAATCATTATCCTTCAATGGTATGGACCAAATTTCAGACAGTGACATTGTTTAATCATGCTTCTTCGAGTCGTACCGTCGTAAGTTCGGAAAAAGAAAAGACGCACTGTTATACCCCTTCAATGTATGTGAATTTGCTTAGTTACTGCTGCGTTGCATTTTGCATCCCTCAGTCACAGCTCTTGCAGTGACTTCGAGTCAGTCTCGGTTGAGCATTTGATCAAGCAACACGCGTCCATAACTTGTCTCCGGGCTCAATTCTTTTGTATTACGTAACCTAATTAATTCTAATTAAATCAATATAAAGTGATTTAAATATAAATTCTTTTTTTTAAAACCCCTCTCAAAAGGGGGCGCATAACATTGGTGGCAGCGGTGGGATCGGAAGTTCCCAGTGTCGTTAAAAACGTTGAATAAAGTTTACACAAAAGTGAAAGTTTTCTGTAATTTTTGTGAAATTCGTGAATTTACGAACTGTGTTATATTCTGTCTCCTCTTCATACCTGAGTGATCGGCAGTGGCAAAGCAACCTCATTTGTCATCACCATAATCCTTCGAGTGACTCCGTGACAGTGAAAGGCGGCTCCTGGAACACTTACCTTTGTGGTCCAGCATCTTCATTCTCCAACTGAATCTGCAACGGCGGGGATCCTGAAACTACTCACGTGGTCATCATCATCACCATCTTCGGCGGTCCAGCGGCGGCGAGAACATCTTAGGCGGTTCCTGTAATTACTTACGTGATCATCATCTTACAACGAGTCTGCAGCGAGAACCATACGACGTGATCTTCATCAAACGCCGTGTTCTTCGCTACGGTCCTACATTCGTATCGCGTTTCTCGGAACAACCAGTGTTCGCGTCGTGTGAGTGTATCAATCCGGAATGTGCCGATTTGCAGTATTTGCCTGTGCCGTCTACACGCTGATTATATTGTAAGTCTTTAGTCATTGCTTTGTCCAGGGCCGTATTTAGGGTTCTTGATTTATTATCTTTGTAGAGTAATGATAGTGTCCAGATTACTTTTACATAAGAAATAATTGACTGTCGTTTAATTTTAATATGCCAAAAGAGCATAACACAGACGATTTAAAAATTGTCATTCCGCCCCTAGCAGCGGGACAATCCTCCGAAAACACTCCTCAAATTTCTCCACGAGGAAACACGTCTAATAAAAAGGACAAAATGGCTGAACAAATCGTAGAATTAAATACGTTGTTCAAATTCATCAAACCCTATGATGGAAATAGGGAAACTGCTAATTCATTCATTGTTAATTGTAACAACGCTTATGAACTTGCATCAGAAGCCCAAAAACCAATTCTGCTTAAATATATTTTAAGTGTACTTCAAGGAAAAGCGGAGGTTGCCTGCTCTATCAAGGAGTTTTCTACTTGGGAACAATTGAAACAGTTTCTGAAAACACAATTTTGTGAGAGGAAACATAGTGCTCACCTCCTCACTGAACTCCAAGAAAGCAGGCAATCCCCGCAAGAAAATGTGAGCCAATATTCTTTGAAAATCGAGACTTGCCTCTCACAACTGTTGACGGAGGTAAATTTGTCAAATACCAAAGTCAAGGAATTAGCTGGTCGTTGTGCCGCTATGGAGGACCTAGCACTCCATCATTTCCTAATGGGGCTTCACCCCAGAATCTCTAACATTGTCAGATGCAAGTCTCCCAAAAATTTGAATGAAGCCATCAGCATGGCTGTCTCCGAAGAAAGGATACAGCAGAGCCTGTACAGACGCACTGTACAGGATCCAAAACATCCAGGTGCTAAACCTAAACCAACGCCTACGTCATCTTACCCCTCTAGCTCCCGACCAGCGCAGTCTGCACCTGCAGCCCAAGGTAAGTCCAACAGTGAGATGTTTTGCCGTTATTGCAAGACTGTTGGCCATGATATCAAAGATTGTAAGCGACGAGAATTCAATAATAATAGGTTCGCGTCAAAATCCAATCCACAGCAATCTAACGCTAATAACTCGCGCGGGAATAGGGTTAATCACGTCCGTGAAACTGTAGACGAAGATTTTGTCGATGAGGAAGTTTCACAAGATGATTTAAACGAGCAGTCGTCTCGGGACGGTGCCGCTCGAGACAGTCAGTAGGCGTTGGCACCAAAAATAAGCCTGGTTTTCGGGTCATGCAACAGGGTAACCAGCCCCAAATCGAAGGCCCAAAACCTAATTCTAAAACCGAGGTCATGCAGCAGGGTAACCAGCCCCAAATCGAAGGCCAAGAATCTAATCCTAAAATCCGGGTCACTCAGCAGGGTAACCAGCCCCAAATCGAAGGCCCAAAATCAAATCCTAACATCAAGGTCATGCAACAGGGTAACCAGCCCCAGACCGAAGGCCTAAACTCTTCTTCAAAGACTAACCGACAGGGTAGCCAGCCCCAAACCGACAGTCGCAATCCAAGGACTAACCGACAGGGTAACCAGCCCCAAACTGACAGTCCAAATCCAAAAACTAACCCTCAGGATAATCAATCCCGAACCGATGATCCTGATCACAGTAAACCTGTATCCAATGTCTATGAAATAAATCTAGACTTATCCAAAAGATACTTACCTCATGCACTCCTTGAATCCCAAGTATCCAGTATTCCTTTGACGCTCTTGGTAGACTCAGGTTCTGCCATATGCCTGATTAAAAAGTCCTGTATCCAAAATAATCAAAGGCTTGTCAAAGAACCCATTAAAATCAAAGGTATAGATCCCGGCGACACGCCTACCTCGACAGAAGGACATTTCCAGTTAAGACTGAAATTAGCAGAGAGAAAGTCTGTATCATTCAAATTCCATGTCATGAACCATGAAGCAAACCTACCTTATGATGGGATCATAGGTTCGGATTTCCTTACATCCTTTGGTTGCAAAATAGATTACACCACCGACGTTCTGAAAATTAAGAATGTCACTATTAAATTGCATTTCTTTGATCCTTATTACGTGATTCTACCTCGCACCGAATCAGTTATCGAGTGCTCAGTCTATAACACCAACCTAGTGGAAGGTATTGTTCAAGATCAACACATATCCGAAAATTTACTAGTGTCAAACTGCATTGTAAGGGTCAAAGAAAATAAGCGTGTAAATTTAACTGTTGTAAATACTTCCGAATACCCAATCAATGTCAATTCAAACCTATGTCTTAAATTGGAACCTTTAAACCATTGCGCGATGCAACTAAGCCATGCCTCGCAAAGCACATCAGACCGCACCGACGCAGTCCTTGATTCAATTGTGACTGATCACCTTAACCATGAGGAAACTGACGCCCTCCTAGAGCTATGTACTCAATATTCAGACATTTTCCATTTACCCGATGATAAGTTATCATTCACATCTGTCTTGAAGCATCAGATTAAAACTCACAGTGACAATCCTATTCACACAAAATCTTATCGGTTTCCTGAATGTCACAAAAAGGAGGTTGAAATTCAAATCAACAAAATGCTTGGTGAAAATATCATCACACCTTCCTCGTCTCCTTGGAGCTCTCCTATTTGGATTGTTCCCAAGAAAGCTGGCCCCCAAGGCCAACGAAAATGGCGCATTGTCATTGACTATCGAAAGCTTAATGACATTACCATTGGGGAAACCTACCCTATTCCCCAGATATCTGAGATCCTTGACCAACTCGGTAAAAGTAAATACTTTACTACCTTAGATCTGGCATCTGGTTTCCATCAAATTCTTATTTCTCCGGAAGATGCAGCAAAGACTGCCTTCTCTGTCCCCCAGGGTCATTATCAGTTCACTAGGATGCCATTCGGGCTAAAAAATGCCCCATCCACTTTCCAAAAATTGATGAATTCGTGTCTCACAGGACTCCAAGGTACTAGGTGCTTTGTATACCTGGACGACATCGTTATTTACTCATATGACCTCAATTCGCACATTGCAAACCTCAAATCTGTTTTCGACAGACTCCGTAATTATAACCTAAAATTACAGCCCGAAAAATGTGAATTTCTAAGGAAAGAAGTTGCCTATTTAGGGCATATCATAAATGAAAATGGTGTCAAAACCAATCCTGAAAAAACTAAGGCGGTAACAGAATTTCCTGTTCCTCAATCCCCAAAGGATATTAAATCATTCCTGGGCTTAGTATCCTACTATAGGAGATTTATTTCTGATTTCGCTAAACTAGCAAAACCTCTCACATCTCTTCTCAAGAAGGATGTTCCTTTCTTATGGCAAAATGAACAGCAACTTGCTTTCGAAGCCTTGAAACAAAAGCTAATCTCTGCCCCTGTTCTAGCATACCCAGACTTTACTAAGCCATTTAATTTAACTTGCGATGCGTCAAATTATGCAATTTCCGCTATACTATCACAGGGCCCAGTTGGTCAAGATCGCCCTATTGCCTACGCATCTCGCACACTCAATAAAGCGGAATGCAACTATAGTGTGACTGAAAAAGAATGCCTTGCTATAGTCTTCGGGACCAAAGTGTTTAGGCCTTATCTTTACGGTAATCACTTCCAAATCCTATCCGATCACCGACCCTTGCAATGGTTATTCAACTGCAAAGACCCGGGTTCCAGGCTTATTAGGTGGCGCCTGAAATTAGAAGAGTTCGAATACGACATTAAACATAAAAAGGGTAAAATCAACACTAATGCGGATGCATTGTCCCGGTTTCCGGTCAATCCAGTCCAACCGGAACCCGAAAATTCTAATCCTACTAACGAAAGGGAAAATCGCCCGGCGATTGATAGAGACCTTATGGATCTACTTGTATCTCCTCCATCGTTTCATCCTGACGAGGATGTTTCTCCTAGGAATCCCCTTGTCGATCCGTATGACGATATCCTACCCTTACCTGATATTGACTTACCATCTAATATACCTGACGTCCTTAGAGATGAGCTTGAAAATGATGATACCTTACCTGAAATTCAGGGAGAAATCCATGATATGCCTGATGTGGGCGACTTACCTGAATTGTCCGACTTACCTTTCCGTGATGAAGGTAGGAGTCTTCTTCCATCCACCAGCGCCCCTCCAGGTACTCCCGTCGATGACTATCCCACTTTCCTGAAAGCAGTATCAGATAAAAGTAAGTCATTTGACACAAAAATTGAAGAATTTAATGAAAGTTTGATGAAGTGTCCCTCAAAGATAATTCTTGTACCAACTTCAATTGACCTTGACGAGTCGAATCCTTACATCCAAGATGTACTTAGTGATCCTGAAATCCATGCAAACATTCATGATTTGGAGAAAGAATTATTTCAATTCCAAAAAGTAGATTTTAATAATAAAAATTATTACCTTTTATTCCTGAAGGTCCATCATTTTGATCAAGCCTCTTATCCCGAAATCTTCGAAACCTTGAAAACAATAAGAAATGAATTAATTTCACAAGGGAATGTAACTGAGATCGGTATATCAGATCTTAAAAATCCATTTGATAAACACTCGTATATCAAAATTTATAACATCCTAACTTACCTGTTCCATAATTCCCGAATCTCAGTCAAAATCTATCACAATAATATTATATATCCAGCTCCAGTCGAAATTAAAAAAATATTATATGATAATCACGATATACCAATAGCTGGCCATTTGGGGTCAGTCCGTATGTATAATAGGCTAAAACAAACCTATTATTGGAAGGGAATGCGTAGTGACATAGAATCTTATGTCAAACAGTGTAAATCCTGTCAAGAAAATAAGGCACTAAGGAAAATAAATCGTGCACCTATGCAAATTACCTCTACTTCAACAGAGCCGGGCCAGCGAATATCCATAGACGTAGTCGGCCCTCTTCCTGAGTCCGGCCCTGGTAAGCTCAAGTACATTCTTACGATTCAAGATGACTTGACAAAGTTCTCGTCAGCTTATCCTATCCGAAGTACCACTGCTGAAGAAACATGTGAATGTTTACTTCATTATATTTCTATTTTCGGCATACCAAAAATTATTGTCACGGACCAAGGTCCCAATTTTACGTCAGATTTGTTCAAAAAGGTATGCCACTTCCTAAAAATCAAAAATTTGTGGGCTTCACCCTATCATCCGCAGACTCAAGGAGCATTAGAACGCAGTCATTCCACAATGAAGGAATATTTTAAATCTTATATAAATGAGGACCATACTAATTGGCCTCGATATATCTACACTGCTATGCTCGCTTATAATACAGCTGTTCACTCTACAACGCATTTTACGCCTTACGAACTTATGTTCGGCACTAAACCATTCATTCCTAACAACATCTATGATGAATCGCTTGGAGTAACTTACCCTGATTACGTCCGAATGATGCAAACTCGTTTGAAATTTTCGCGCGAAAGAGCATTAGATTTTATTCGACAGTCCAAAGAAACATCAAAATCTTACTACGACTCCCACTCTCGTCCGGTTAAGTACAAGGTTGGCGATTATGTATATCTCAAAAATCATCTGAGATTACGATAGGCCCTCTCTCCTATATGGAAGGGCCCTTACAAGGTAATTAAAGTAAATGGAAACAATACACTTACCTTGTTAATCAATCGGCGTCATATTACTCATCACTATGACCAAGTGAAATTAGCCGACCTCGGTACTAGCGGGACAAGGAGTTAAGCTGTCTTGCCGCTTTTAAAATAACATAGGCATAGAATATTTGATTTATCATTCCACTGTTACCTTAACTCATAAGAGTTAGGCGATCTCAGGGAAAATCTAAATTCAACAAATTAGCAGTAGGTAGTATAAATAAGTTTTAGACATAAGAAATAGCATAGGATCTATCTTATGTACAGGGTGTTTTTTTATTGTTGCCTTGAATCTTACGATACAAGTGCTCTCAATGAAAGAAACCTAAAAACCCTAATAAGGTAGAGTATAGTAATAAGTATAGTAGTAAGTAATTTGGGCTTATGATTATTTACAGGGAATCAGCCCAAGGTCAGCCACACCAGGAGTACATCCAACCTATTACTTCAAGCTCAGGCCTTTATTTTGATTATTTAGGAACCTTGAAAATTCATAACGGTTATCTAAAAGTTCTTTTACCATTGGATATTTCACACTTTGATTCTCACTTACAAAACATTAAGAGTGATTTAGAAACAACTAAGTACCTATGTAACCAGACCCGGATTATAGAGATAACCGAGGTATGTCAAAACATCCTACAACCTCTAATGATTCGATATGAAGACCTTTGTAGAGACTATGAATCAATCTCGCATCTATTAGATAACCGCATGAAACGCGCATGGATAGGAGGTATTGGCTCTATTTTGAAGGAAATATTTGGTACTCTCGATGAAAATGACGCTATAAAATATAACGACGCCATAGATAGCATCCAAAATAATGTAAACCAAGTGGCTACTCTAATGAAAGAAAATATATTGGTTACTACCTCAATAATTTCGGCCTATAACGAAACATTAGATAAAATAAACAGTAATGAAATTGTACTAAGTGAAGCTATTGATAATCTTTCTATGAACGTAAAAAATATCTCTACATTAACAAACGGACTTTACATCCAATCAAAGGTTAATGTTATTCTTACTTGCCTCGAAATATCTGTACTTACCTTGTCGTTTCAACTCGAGGACGTAACCAATGCTATTTTATTTAGCAGCCAGAACGTCCTTCACCCGGCGATAATAACGCCTCTGCAATTATACCGGGAACTCGCCGACAACTACAGGTACTTACCTGACCACCTACGATTCCCCGTAGACCTAAGCCTGAACAACGTTCATCATATTCTGAACGTATCTAAACTTGTTTGTTATTATTTAGATTATAAGATTATTTTTGCTCTTCAAGTACCATTAGTTGGTATTGAAGAATATGTCTTGTTTCATAATATTGCCCTACCGGTCCCTCTTAACACCGAGGAACCTAATCAATTTAGTTTGATTATTCCAAGCAGTAAATACATAGCAATGACTAAGGACAAAGCTCGTTATTGTACTCTCCATGATTTAAGTAGTTGTGCGATGATAAGTACCGGGAACTATATCTGTGACGTCACGAATGTATACGCAACCGATGCGAAGTCTACCTGTGAAAGTGAACTCCTAACTAAAGTGACTCATGGTATACCTACACAATGTGACTCTAAGTTTATATATGGAATGTTAGATATTTGGAAACCATTGATGAATAATAAGTGGATTTTTATCCAATCAGTGCCTAATAAAATTTCTTTAGATTGTGTAAATTCAGAATTTCATGAGATAACTATTTCTGCTACTGGTATACTCACTGTTCCAAACGGATGTGTGGCTCATTGTAAAAGTACCACTTTGATACCTAAGTTCTATAATACCTTTAACTTCACTTCTCCGATAAACAATGTACCAGACTTTAATCTGATCCACGATACTTGTTGTAATAACGAAAAGTTTAATGTGTAAAGGTGATGTGTCCCCTATTCACTTACACAATATTGATTTAGATGAGTTTACCTCAAAGAGTAAGAATTCACTTGACTCTCTAGTGAAAGATTTAGAAAAAATAGATAACAGCTCTCATATTGTGAAGTATGGCACACATTATTCTATATTAATTATTTTTATTGCTATTGTAATCATCATGTATTTAGGATATTTAGTGATTAGAAAACTTTGTAAACCCGGTGACAAAAGTTGGAATTTGAGTAAAGTCAATATAAATAAACCATCTGCTCAACATGTACCTAAAGCTACAAGTACTGACGGACCGGACTCTGACATAGAATTGGATCAAATTGCTAGAATCAGAACTCAAGTTTAAGTTGACACCCTAGTAGACTTAGTAAGTAAAACCCTAAGTCTCCTCTTAAAGGGGGAGGTGTTATACCCCTTCAATGTATGTGAATTTGCTTAGTTACTGCTGCGTTGCATTTTGCATCCCTCAGTCACAGCTCTTGCAGTGACTTCGAGTCAGTCTCGGTTGAGCATTTGATCAAGCAACACGCGTCCATAACTTGTCTCCGGGCTCAATTCTTTTGTATTACGTAACCTAATTAATTCTAATTAAATCAATATAAAGTGATTTAAATATAAATTCTTTTTTTTAAAACCCCTCTCGAAAGGGGGCGCATAACAGCACGATACAATTTTTCATTTTCGAACTCGCGTGTAACTTCTTTTGAACATTGCCAACAACGTTAAAGTTTGTACCGAAGCGTAAAAATTGTCGGGAACTTATTCATACAGATGTATTTACCCTATTTTGAAGTTAAAAGTCTTGTCACATGATATTCTCAACAAAATCTTAAAGTTCGAATAAAAGATTAGATATAAAATAATAACATCAAAGTTGAAGTTGTAATAACCGGCTCCTATAATTTAGTTTTCGTCAAGGAATATATAAGTGTTAACGATATTCGAGATGGATTTGACACATCTGCTCAACTTATTTGTCACGCTGCTGAAGACAGAAGCTATGAAAATTATGAATGGGGAACTCTCTATGAAGTCATCCCCAGGCTTTCACGCTTTATAAGCTACTTTGTTTAATTTTTTAAATTTGTTTATTTATTTACTGCATTCATGTCCATTACAAGGTGTTAAATTTTTTTAGGTAGAATCTACATGAGCCCTGTAAGGGCGTTGCAACATCCAGAGTTTGAGTTCTTAGGTATAAAATAAATGGTTTACAATTTAACATTATTCATTAAGTCCACAAATAAATTTGCTAGTTAAAATACAGAAAAAAATACACAATTCGTCACCTTTATGTAAGTTTATCATAATTATTATGTCAGAAATATTAAAAATCGATTAAAACGTCTGTCAAAAAAACTATGTCTGTTGGTTTAGTTATCGCACCATTGACATACTTTGCTTTATTGGGAACCGGAATCCGCTTTAGATTTATTTGATTAACGCCACGCGTATGTCTGCGTGTCAATTTGTCTAAGTGATTCTTCACGTCTACGCGAATTCTGATCCAATTGGTTTTCATCAACTCACGAAGATTTTTTGCTCGTTATTGCGAGTTTTTTCGTATCTTCTGAGTATCGTGGTAATGTGGTGTAATATTGTAAATCCATCCCTACTAATATTATAAGCAAACTGTATCTGTTTGTCTGTTTAACCTTTAGACGTCTTAACGGCTGAATGGATCATAATGAAATTCGTCAAGGAGATAGATAGTATACCGGGGAAGGACATGTGCTTCCATAAAGCTCATCTCATACTAATGTGAAATAAATGATCAACAAAAGCTATTAGACTAAGTTTTTAGCAAATACGTAACCAACCTTACTTACTAAAGTTCTATTTAAGATTGATGACAAAATAAGTTGATCGTCTAGTATTATTAAAATTAATATCAGTTTGACTTTCAAGTAACCAAACTAAGTTTTGAATGTTGTTGAGTTTATCTTTGTTACAGTAACTTTCTAATGAATTCGTTCATAAATGAATATAAATCACAAAAGACTTCTTCTTTCTTTGCGAAAACATGCAATAGTCATTGTAACATCTCTAAATTAAAGTTAGTTGTGGAGTTCAGTTATTTAAAGCTGGCGTGACAATCTTTTGCTTTTTTTAGAATTCTTTAAATTAATCAATATTCTTTCGTTGAATTTTTAACATTTTTTAACAAAAAGAACAAAAGACAAGCACGGAATGATTTAGTTATCGAGACGCACGATAGAGCATCAGCCAAGTTCGGACAGAAACAGGGGACGTAATAGCCAGTGTGTATCTTAACGTGAACCATTGGGCACGCTTTTGGTCTCTTCTGTATCTCAGACATTAACTATGTAGGTTTAATATAATATATTAAATAGAGTAGGAATTTACTCTATTTATGGATTTTAAGATAAGACTTACGATCCATTGAAACAGTAAGAATTTTTCTATTATATCATTAACTCAAAGTAGTTGTGCTCGCTTGCTTTTGTGTGTGGGTACACGAAATATTAGGTAGATACCTATAGCACAATCGGATAGGTTGGGGGTATAATGAAAACCCGCTGTAAAACTTAAGCTGAATAATTAAAACGGTTTGCTGAAAAGATTTTGTAAATGGAATTATTATCGGAGGTCAGATCAGGGTAGCTCACTAATATAAACAGTGCGGGGTTATGGGGAACTTAACAATACTTTGGCCATAGATTAAACCATGACTTGCTAACACAATCCCATGGTTTTAGTAGAGAAAGCTCGTAGCGATAAGGCTGCCATATGTGCCTTACGCATTATTATCTTGTTATTTCTTATTAAAGTGGTTTACTTGGTGTTTTGTAACTGTTTGGTGGTTTTTGTTTAAAAGATGCTGTGACAATAATGTCGTCCTAGGCAGTTCATGGCGGCCAGTCTCAGCGGAGTATAACCACAACGTGCAGGACGTAGTTTATTTTCGAACAACGATTTGCCTCGTAAGAAGTCCATCTGCTAGTGAAGACTTCCAATTTATATCACCCAGCATACAATACGAGCACAGAACACGTTCCTATAGCTACAGGAATAGGTACAAAATCCAATGCGGTAGCTCATTTTTCACATTAGACGTTACGTGCCCGCAAATAAATAGAACATTTCCATGCATATGTGTCCCGTCGGGCCGGCATACAATACTCTCTTTAATGTATGTATTGCCAATTTATTTTTTATTGCAATAACCCTGCGGAGTTTCGTGAAATATTAAAAGGATTATAAATTATTTTGTAATGTTTGCATAGCACGAGCTCTTTTAGCCGTAGTTCGTTTATTTGGCCGTGGTGATCCCGGCGTAAGAATTGACCCTTTCAACTCAGCCCATGGATGTTCTAAGAGCCGACTTAGAAACCTTTTTTTATTGATAATGGTCAAGCGTTTGGCCACCAACTCACTTAAAGTAAGTGAAGATGTGGCCTAAGATGGAGCACGCTTTCCCAGAAGGAACTTATTTACCTGGACTTGAAAACTCCAAGATTGTACTCTAACGGGAAAACAGACGCAGGAAGCTCATTCCACTCTTTAGTCGTGCTTATTATAAAAGTACCTGCCAGAAGAAGGATAGGCTTCCTTCTGTGTATGTTTAGCTCCTCCACTGCAATAACCAGGCCTGCCATGCGAGGTGATGACTGATTTGCAAAAAGGTTTGGGGAAGGCACATTCAGCAGAGGACGTACCTAGTGTGCTGATGTGTGAAGGCCGCTCGCTTGGAGCAAGTTGTACGATCATACCGCTCTTTGCCGACCGTGCGTGGACAGCGAGCTTACTGGTAGCTGTCGTCGCTGAATAGACAGACGCTTGCGGGAGCTGTAAGGTAGCGGCGCTTTAGGTAGACATATGTTTGCTTTGTCTTTTAGCCTCTTTTGCTTGTAACCACATCATTCAGACTAGAAAACAGAGAGACATGGTTATTACTTTTCCGAACGCTCCCTCTTACAAGAAGCTCAGCTACTCTTTCGTCATTAATCCTAACATTAAGTTCTAACATGCCGATTTTGGAAAGTGATAACATTATGCCATAGCACCTTGTAGGTAACAACGTGATATCACCAGTACGTACATACATATAATATGTACTTACGGTAGGGCCATTATAGTGTTGGTAATTCAGAACATTGAAGTATCAACCCTTTGGCGGTGAAAGCTATAACGGCCATAATTTAGGATATTGTGTAATGCGGTCAAGTGCTACGCCTCAGTGATATAAAATTTGTTTGATTAATGAGTAGATATCGTAAATTAAAGGGCTACGCAGTTTTGTAAACGATATCTACTGAATACCGCTTAAATAATTGGTTCAGAGGAAGGAAGTAAAGTAGCGAAGCTTATGTAATTACTGATTACACTATTCATAAATTGCTTGAATATTGAAATTAAGAAATAAATAAGTTTATGAACTTGTATAAAAGAAAAGGGTTTTTGAAAAATCGAATAGATGTTTATCATAGAGTCTCAAAGACATCGATGACCTATCCAATGTAAAGTTTGTATCTACTGACAACCAAATCAGCAACTTTCCATATTTTCAATATAAAAACTTCAGCTCCTGCCAGTTTCTAACTGTGGCACTGTCAAGAACACTAGTTGCTCAGTTAATTCTAACAAACATACAGGGTCTCCCGACCGTTTGGTTTTAATTAAAATGTGGTCTGCATATTCATGCAAAGTGCTCCGTACACCCGCGGGAGCCGTCACCGGAAACTATTCCTGTTTACTGTGATAGCACGATAATGCAGCTTCATAATTACTAGGATTACGAATAAAATGTATGTGGGGATGAAGCGTTTAATCCCTCCTATTCTGATAGTGCGGATTATATTTATTTTCTGATTACATATTTGATATCTGGAATTTGCGAGTGACTTATTTCACGGTTGCAGCTATTAAACATATTGAAAGTGACCAGTGTGTATTAATACTACTAATAAGAGATTATATTTCTTTTGTTACCCTAGTCTGTTAATGACTCGTTTACAAAATTATTACACTAGAGCCAGAATACCCGAGCTCTCATGACTAAGCTATTTTCTTCCAATTTGCAGATAAGTCTGACAAACAGTGAGTGGCTTAAGGGATCCACGAACGAGACTGAAAGTAGGTAACAAACTTTATAATAACACTGGCCTAATAGTACGTGACTGATTTCGAGATTTCATTTATTACAACATTTTATCACTGCAATAACATAAAAAGTAGATAAAACAAAAAATGCCGCACTGGGTATGAAAAACACAAAAGCGTTTACATTGTTACACTTATACTATACCTACCTTCCAAAAACACTGGCCGTAAAATCAGCTTATTAAAACTGTATGTCTCTCCGTGGTATGCCGACGCCAATACCAGAACTGTATCCATCGTGATAGCTGATTGTTTGCCAAAAGTGATTATACCATACCTACTGCCGATAAGTGTAGTCAATGGCCCCACGTAATACGGTGATGTAGTCGTAGCAGGTTCTACGACGTAGCGGGCTCCACGACGACGTAGCAAGCTCTACGACGTGGTGGATTTTTGAACTTACCTTATTAAAGTTAGGTACTATTTCTTACTTAGTATAAATTACTATGGTAAGAATAAGAGTTTCCCTAAAAAGTCTCCACACCAAAGCCAAAATACTCTTGGCTGCCAAGATTATTCTGACACTGAAATGTCGCACCAACCCGCTCGGAGGGTTCAGTGTGTAGACTACATTTATTTTATACCAGTACATGAATTTCTATGTGACAACAGTAAGTGAATATGTATATATTAAATCTCAAATTCGACAAACCTATTCGCGATTTTCATGACTGCAAAAATATCAATCTTTACAAATATGTTGTGATTGTACCATATTTTATTTTTGCCAATTAATAAAAAAATGTAATGAAAACGGTGCTTCCAATCAGCCACACTCGTATCGTATAGTATTCGATAACACTCCTTCGTCAGTTAATTGGAATCTTCTCACGTTAGCAGATCTATTGTGCTTTTGCTTATTACGCAGGCGTGAAGAGGTACCTATTTGATTTCATATGAGAGAGTGCCGTGGCGGTTACGACGTAAGAAACGCTTCCCGTGGAGTGTGTAACTCAGCCCGTGGATGATAAAGTGATTAATGTATTCTACCAGATGAAAAGCAGAATTTTCTTTTGTGCATTGTCAACATCTCTACTCGATCTGCGATTACCTATCCGTATGCCCAGCGTGGGGATTATGGCATTGCCTACTAATGTTAAGATCCACCATTGTTTATCAGGTGAGGCCTAAGTCCAGCAGTTGGTAAGGGCTGTAGATATGATATGGACGGTCTTTTATCTTCTAGCACGGAGTGGTCGGACGCTGCAAAATATTGTGATGATCGGAATATATGTTTGGGAGGGTCTTTTTCAGTATTAAGACGAGATATGCTGAATAAAAAAATAATAGAAAGAGAGTGAGTCAGTAGAAGGAGACTTAGATGAAATGGTGCGGGAGAGAGAGAAAATAAGTGAGTTTTGGTGTGATTTGGACGGGATTGGTTCCAATTCTGGTTGTATCTCTACAAACCTCAATCATGAGTGACCTGAGACGAGGTCATATTTGAGATGTCGGTGTGTATAAAATAACATGGTAGAATAATAATCGCTTGTATAATTCTGTAACATTCAATAATGTTTTCTTTTACCAAACAAATGAATGATAGAAAACACACGCACACATATTAAAATGAATTATTTCCCTGTAAAAATGTGCTCATTATCTTCATAAAATAATAAATCGCCTGTGGAAACCACAGTTGCTGTTTAGCCATCCTTCCGTCGATAAATAAATTAAATAAATACATACGAGAACGCGTTCGCAATTTGTCGGCGACAGTAATTCCTGCATTTTTCACGAGATTCTCTGAGCTTAGTCAATGACATATTTATTTACTCGCAACTTTACGCAGCTTCGCTTTAAATAACCAGCACGTCTCGGGAGCACCCTGTAGACGAAAGTTTAATTATTTACAAACAACGACTTTATTCCATTTTTCTTTTTAATCTCCTACAAGACCCTTTTCGAGGAATTTTTCAACAGGACAGCTGAAACAAAGATCTTAGAGGGAAATCTTTTATAAATAACTAGACAAAAACAACACGATTTTAGAATAGTCAAAGAAATAATTATACCTAGATAGAATACACAACAGCACGGTTCTTGTTTTAAAACATTGGGCCAGGTACCTATAAAAAAACGGACGATCTTTTGCACATATTATTAAGTTGTTCAGTTTAATGAGACCATACTCAGAAAGGTCAAAGTGCCTGAACCTGAAAAGCAAGTCATACTTGAAATTTCACATATTTATAAAACGATTTTCATCATTCTCACGCAACTGACATACAGACTAAAACAACATGCAAAGTTAATCTCGATTAGCTGAATAAATATAAATAAATAATGCTGGACAATTCACACAGCACTATCTAGCCCCAAGCTAAGCAGAGCTTGTGTTATGGGTACTAGATAACTGATTTATACTTAAGGCGAATAGTAGGGGTGATAGTGGCGCCACTACATATTACAATACACTAAACAGATAGATATTTTTATTATACATAGAAAACATCCAGAACGCCCTGGACAAATGTGTGCAGATCGTACAAACATTTGTCCCGAGGCGGGAATCGAACCCGCAACCTCCTGCGTCGCAATTACTAAAGTTTTCCCGGACTCGGCAAAACATGTTCAAAACAGAAATTAAGTCAATTTCTTGCACCGAGACGGCGCAAACACGAGATTTCTGTCGCTTGCAAATACGGAGTACTTCATACTTACTAGGACCTCTGCTGTAACAGTTAACTGAAAAGCGGTGTTAAGTTTATAGCGGTGCGATAAAAATGGTATATTTCAAAATTACTATTTTCATCGGATACAAAAACTTCTCTCAGAAAGAGATTAAAGTATATATATTAAAAAGAGATTCTTTTAAATGTGGTTGTATTTTTCGTTACTATATTACTATAATAGCTTATCCGACAAACGTTCTCAGGTCCTAAAATCAAAATTTAAAAGCATTTTCAGTTTGAGATAAACTGAAAATGCTTTTTCATTGCGATTTTTAAAATTGTTCAATTATTATTTATTTTGCAAATCATCTCAACTACAATATGCTATAAGTATTCTGCCCGAGAGCTGAGATGCTGAATACGAACATTAAACAAAGTTATATGTATACTATACATATTCCGACCGTTATAACACGGTACCGCACTTCCAGTCAAGTGGGTACGAGTTTGTGCATTCTAGTTTCTGCTTCTATTCTACAAGCAATTACGTTTGGTATTATATGTGTAGTACGGAGACGCATCTCTTCATGAGTTTATGCTTTTCTGGAAGTGTGAATTAAATTAGCGTAAAGAAGACAAGAAAAGTGTTGACAAAATTACAATAGGTACCTACCTATTGTTTTGCCCTGACCGAAACATTTAAGAATATTTTCAAGAATATTTAAGAATGTTTCCAATTACCAAAAATCTGATCTAAGACACAAAAATTATTAACTGCCCTTTGAAAAATCTGGTTTGGCATCATCGTATTTCCAATAGAGCCTTAAAGGCTTGTTTTCAAATCAGTCATAACACCAGGTCTTACTCCAGTAGGTATTACTCGCATAGTCACATGTTATTATACATTCTATTATACTTTCCCAAGTTTCAACACATGTATTGTGAACATTTGAATGTCATGTACGCTTACTAGTCAAGTACGAGTTCCACTTGCTTCAGTTTACGTTACCAGTATGCCATAGATGAATGAGTAACAAACTTTTCAGTTAGAAAATACGAGTAGCTTTGTTCCCAAATGAATAACGCTGTGACTAAGTCAAAGTTTATAAGATGTTTTACTTAGCTTAGCTTAGTTCAGTTTGGTCGATTCTGGTTTAATAGAAAAGTCGAAGTAGAGATACCAAGAAAGTAAGAAAAGAAAGCCACCTTCGTAACGAATTAATAGCATTACAGCTTTTATTCCCCGTCGAAGGTCCAGGGACCACCCCCTGGTAAGGACAAAGTGCAAAGATATTCAGGCTGTCCAACTTCCGATGTCAGCTGACACCATATGAAATAACTAAAGTAAAAATAGCAGGTGTATAACATCACACTAATATTAAAAATGCGAAAGTTTGGATGGATGGATAGATGGATGGATGTTTGTTACCTCTTCACGCCAAAACTACTAGTCGAATCAGGCTGAAATTTTACATACAGGTAAGTCTAACCCTGGAATCAAAAATAGGCGACTTTTTATCCCATAAATCAGTTCCCATGGGATAGAAATAACCTCAAAACGTTTCCATAGAAACAACGCGTGCGGAGCCGCGGGCAGAAGCTAGTGTTCTCATAAAGTTAGTTTTATCATTATTCTTTCTTAAAAATCAAGCAAGCAGAGCTCAATTTACTATGCGCAGTGTGCAAAGTGACAGACGCAGAAACTCGCAAAGGCCTGAGAAAGCTCACAGGGAAACTTTTAGAAGCATACTTACTAATGAAACTCGACTAGCACTTTTACAAGTTCTATAGAATTTGGACTTTATTTATCCACACTGAGCCATATTTCATCACACTAATATTATAAATGCGAAAGTTTGGATGGATGGATGGATGGATAGATGGATGTTTGTTACCTCTTCACGCCAAAACTACTGAACGGATAAGGCTGAAATTTTGCATACTGGTAAGTCTAACCCTAGAATCAAACATAGGCAACTTTTTATTTCATAAATCAGTTCCCATGCGATAGAAATAGCCTCAAAACGTTTCCATATAAACAACTCGTGCGAAGCCGCGGGCAGAAGCTAGTTTACAATAATGTTCATTTTTGGTATATCTTTCAGGCCGATCCTTGCACAAATAAACACCCGCTAACTTCGTTGCATAAAACCTGCGAATAAAACACTAGGCATTCGATACCAGACTACCCTTTACAATTTAAGTTTTCCAAAAAGCTTCTTTCCGAACAGATTAAAAATTAAGAGGGATAGTGAAACATGGAAAAGTTATCTACAAATAAACACTTTCCTTGTAACATTGAAAGTGTTTTGTTATTCGTATGTACACAAAGTTTCAGAAAAAAAAACACAAAAATAAATAAGTAGTAGAAAAATTTAAAAAATAAATTAAATAATTAGTATTATGACTGAGGTTCATCCCAAGCAATGAAACTATAAATACAAATGACTCTGCTCGTTACAATACAATACAATACAATACAATACAAATACACTTTATTGCACACCAAGAAAATACAAAAATAAAAATATAGGAAAAGAGAGATACAGAGTTGTACAATGGGCGGCCTTATCGCTAAGAGCGATCTCTTCCAGACAACCTTGGGATGGACACGAAACAGTTGTGCTTGTAAAGACGGTGGCGTATTACTTAAATATACAATACATACATAATTATAATACATAATATAAAATATACTAATATTACTTTTAATGGTTTCGGTAATTTTGCTGAGGTTTTACATCCTTTGAAAATTTACGTGATACTACGAAGGTGTTCCTAAATGACAGATTTTCAAGATTAACATTCAACATTATCTTGTAAAATGGGCATTTAGAATGAAGTCTACGTCGCTAGGGTAAGTTTCATTGCATAAAAATGATTCCTTGTTTTAATTAAAGTTTAACCAGGAACAAATGTTATCTTATTTCAAATTAAACTTACACTGATCGGTTTATTTTGAAAATTTGTGAGCCTTAGTAAAGATAAATAAATAAATAAAGAATGCTGGACAATAGTGTCACCTTTTTAATTATTTTGTCGATTAGTCATCATTATACCTAATATGTAAAGTTTTCAATATAAAGGCCCTTTCATACTTTTACGTATGAAGAAGGAGAATGATGGCTAACCCTTGTTCTAGTAGGTACTAGAAATAAATCATTTTTTCTGCAAGTAAAGCTGGCCCACAACTGCTTTCAGAATTTAATCATGGTTGGATTAGTTTAGTGCGGATATAGACTGACATAGATACTATAATTTACTAAAGGTCCATTAGCGGCCAATTCCGCGCCCTATTGATTGATCTTAAATTATTGTTAACATTGTTGTTTATGTGTTTCATTACATAATTACTAAATAATAAATACACAGTTATGCAGATATAAGACCAGTTGACAACCGGTTTTTAATTTTTTTCGTATGTAATTAATTTACATTATGTAATTCCAGAGTTGGATTGTCCATGTTTCATTTATAAAGGGTATTTTACTTTATGTGTGTTCCCAACGATGCTTCTAATAATCGTAACAGGCATCTAAGTCGCCTCTATGAGTTCTTAGCTCTATGATATTACACGCATAGATTGTATATCCTGATAAGCTCATGTGACGATGTAGGAAACTGTGTTCCCGCTTGTTAGTATGCAGAAATGTGATAACAACTCGGTACGTGCTCTATTCTATGCTCTGAATATTCTAGCTATAAAAGTAAATTTTTGCATTATAGCGTCGAACTTGGCAAACTACGATATGGGGTGGATACAACAAGAGGTTGTTGTGACAGAATGCGTAGGCGTGGGCGTGGGACCCAAAAAATGACTTCTGAACAGTGATCAAAACTGAACTGTCATACTTAAACTGGTCACGCTATCCTCGGCTCACATCGTCGACTGGCTTACTCCGTGCGCGGAACATCATCTCACGAATTTTTTTCTCGCCGATTATAATCCGCGTCCTGAATCGTAACTTACGCGGTTTTTTTTCCGCAATTGCGTCCAGCTTCATACAATTACCATGTGTTGCATAATCCTGCGGGAACTATCGCCTGGCGCAATTTCATTGTGCGGGGAAGCTAAAAGTTTATGGTTTTATAGATGTGCCCTGTCTTCTTTATTTTCACTGTTGTAACTAAAGGATAGTATAGTCTTATCTGGGCGCAAAAAGGAAAACCTCAACCTCAACAGCCTGTATTGGTCCACTACTGGACGGCCTCCCCCTGATTACCGCCTTATTGGCTTTATCACATGGAGGGTAGTGCCCATAATCCCCACGCTGGGCATGCGGGTTGGGGATCGCAGGTCGGTGGTAGAATTGTTTTGCAGATGGTGCTGCTGCCCGCCCCCGGTGGATATCCCTTAGTCGCCTCTTACGACACCCGCGGGAAGAGTTGGGGTGGTGCCAATTTTAGGCAAGGCACCACACGGCTAAAAGGAAAACAATAATAAGAAATATAAGTTAGATACCTACTTATTCAATAATACAAACGTACAAAACCGAAATAGTGTTTGTTCTTTTTATTCAGGAAATTAGGATACGGAAATTCATTTCCTGCCTGTAGGGGCAGGTGCTGAATTTTCGTATTCTGTCCCTACGTACAGAACACTAAAACAATTAGTGCCCAAAGTGCAGGCTTTTAGCAGTCCGCATTCATTTTTAATAAACCGCCACTGAAAGCGGTCAAGCCTTCGTTAATTTCCGGCGTGCGTAACTCTCTGAGGCTCCGATGCGTAGCGGGCCGACTAAGAACCCAAACTAAGAACTAGGTTGGCAACATTGAACAATGTATGTTATATGAACGCAATATACGATTTAACTTGGTTTGATATATTTACGCTTATACGATTAAATTGCTTTATGAATTGATTCATCCCGAATAACAGTATCGTGGATTTTATTTACAATTCAGTAAGTTTTAAACCTAGAACCAAAGTTTACTTTTCGCTATTGATTACGACAACTGCACGCTAGTCAGTGCTGCAAATCTTTTATGTCTATGTATTACGGTGTTTCCAACTCGATGTTGTCTGTTGTGTGTCTTTTTATTGAACCAGTCAAATTAATTTGGTTCACACCACAACCTTTATAAAATGGACAGCGATATTTGACTGACCTTCGATCCAATAAAACTCATTCATTACATTTTCCGCGTGGAGCATTATGACCGGTCAGGTGGAGACAGCAAACGTAGTGTAGGACACCGACCAGCCAGGTGAGGTGATCTGCGTAAGACTGCTGGCAAGCTGAAGACAAGGCGGCGCTATGGCGCTCATTAGGGGAGGCCTATTTCCAGCTGCTGATGATGGTGATCTTTAAAACTTCGCGGGTAAAGTTGAAATAAATGCAACGAAATTCGCATAAAATTTTACGAGTCATATTCAGCGAATTTGAACCGAAGTCTTTTTGTAGTACGTTTATGCGATTTTATTGATTTAAATTGATTGTCTTACCCTAGCCTTATTCCCTTTAGATATCTCTTTCATCATAATTTTTATGACCGGAAAAGTAAGACGATATTATTCAAAAGAGTTAAGTTTTTATTGACTCGGAAAATCGTATTTAGGTTCAAAGAACAGTTTTTCTTGAACTCGCCTTTGTGATGCTCGCTCACCTGATTGAGACATCAAAGTTTCAGTGTTTAAACAGGTTGCGCTGAACCGGAAACGGGCTCCAATCTTGGTAAATAAATATTAAACTGGTGTAGATCTGAGATTAGCAAAAACGAAGATGTTTAAACCATGTACCTACTGACCTTTTTTACTGATCTTTTTTTCGACAGTCATTTTGCCCTTCTATTTCATTCGTAATGTTGTATCCGTCCTTAATTCTAACGTTCTATCCACCTCAGCTTCGTATCCACTCAGGTACATGTACCGTATTCAAGAACCATACGTTAGGAATCAAGCAGATTACAGATCTGTGATTGGTCCGTTCCTGTTGCTAAGTTCTTTCTTATGTTTGACATATTTGCGGGTGACATAAAGTAACCACTAGAAACCTGTACAAACATAATTAAACAATTTTGTTTCCATACAACTGAATATGGATGAAAACCTGACAGAACCTAACCTAACACTTGTGACATACTTACTAGCCGAAGGTGAGACTAAACTAGGACTGGCTACACTATGCGCCGGTTAAAATAACTCTACTGTCTACTAGCTACTTACCTACTGACGTAAGGGTCGTCCCAAATGAACGCATAGCGTTGCACATCACTCAAGTATTGTTTACGAATCGGATTGACCGGCCCTATGCGTTTGTGTGCACTGTGTGAGACCTCATAGTATTGTTCTTGAATACTGTTGTAAATGTATGTAAGAGATGTGATCAAACATGCAGCGCTTTCACGGAAGATGAATATTATGGTCAACTGGAGTGGTTACTTAATGTATTTAAATTAGGTTGCGGCAACTGCGGACTTGCTATTTCTGAAGACATGCTATCAGGACATGGACGAAATATTCTGAAATTAATTATTTTAATTTTGGATGGAATATGCTTTGCCATGACTCACGTCATGACTTTAAGATCTGTTAGACACGTGAAAAGAATGGATGAACCGCAATTTTTGACTACTGCCTTTCATGCCCAAAACAAAATTACTTAATATATATTATATTCTTAATATATATTATAACATATTAAATAACCGAAATCATTAATAATATCATCTCAGTCAACCAATAAGTCTGTGCTCATGCTGATATTAACATAACTAGCGATTTCCCTTGATCTTTGAAGAGCTCTTACATTTATTCACTTTACCTTGTTTACCCTTGTATCAGAAGTGTGATCAAAAGGAACTGTACCAAAAGGAATTCGTCAGTGTTTGGCTTTATATTTTTTTTATATAATATATCACGAGTGTGATACCGAGTGGTATACCTTGTTGTCTATCATCATCATTGTCAGCAAAGTGAATTTTTAATATTTGTTGGGCATAAGCCTGTTTTCGGAACCTACCAGGGGAAGGGCAACGGCTTCATTCTTCAACACCTTCACTCCGGTCACCAATTCGCCTGCCAAGCGTCGACATTGTAGCAAAACCCCTCGATTGGGGGAGGCTTGTTCAGCTGTGGACGTGTATTATAGTATGATGAGGATACTTTACAACTCGGCACATAATTAAGTTTTCGGCTCTTATCATTTAAAACGAAACAAATTGTTTCGTTTTGAATTTATTTTATCAGAAAGCCGGGAAGAAACATGACAAACATTGGAAAAAGCTACAAGTATTTTGCTGTCTGGAGAGCGACGAGCGGGATAGGCGGGGAAACTATTTTTTTATTTTAATTTTTTTTCCTGCAAAGTACAGAATAATAGGAGGCTCTATTTCAATAGGTATTCCTAACATAGATACCTACTAAATTGCACAACTGATGTGAGTATTTGTGTAACGCACTCTGTTTTCGCCAAAGCCACAGAATAAACAGTAGGCTCCTCAACCATAGTCTGATGATTGATTTGCTTCTCCCTAATTAACGGACATAATTGATAGTTCGCGTGTCATGTTATTATGTGTTCGTAGGTCAACTCGACTCTGTAGGTACTCTATAGAGATCAGAGTAGGTACAGTCAGTAGCGAAAGTAGTTTAAATAAGTAGTTGGCATTTTTGAAGAAATGTCCATAAAACAATAAAATATATTGTAGTAAGTAAGTACTTTGTGAGCGCCTTTACTCTGACCATCCCGGTAAAAGTAAAAGCACACTCAAAGTAAATGCCCAACCGGTTCCATCCCATTTGATCGCGCGCGGGTTATACCACTATAACACTGACTGTGAATAACCTGATCGACTCCATCTTCGTTTGGCAAGGTAGCTAGAGTTGAATCGGCAAAGTGAACCTTCAGAATCACTTAAGTGATAAGTGCGCATTACAATTGTAATGCGCAATACCATAATCATACTCAACCTTCCGAAATAAAATAAAACGTGCCGCCCGGAAACGAATACAATAATCTGTTTCAATCAGAACCTCAACAAAACCCGGAATCCCTAGTCCTACTCCCAAGAGCTGTTATCAATAAATGAGACTAAACTAGGACTTTCTTTTTTTGTACAGTATGTGGGAAGACGTGGTGACCTCTGCAAAGATATCCCTAATATTCTAATTCTAATTCTGAATGGGGGAACTGGGATCTGCACTGACATCCCGCATAGGAGTGTATTGTGCATTGTCCCCCTGCCTAATCAAGCCCTAACCAGCCCAGCTCTTTAAAATATCGGAGCAGGACTTTTGGTGATTTACAGCTTCGTTTCAGCTTTTCTGTAGGCATGGTCGGGACTGATTCTCTATGAGAGTCTTCAGTCCCGATTTCCGTCTGGCGTCCTCTGTGGCTGTGCAGTGTACCACTACATGTTCCACAGTCTCTTCTTCCTGGAAGCAGCCGCAACACAGGCTGCTGTCCGAAAAAAGATATCCCTACAAAATCCTGGTTTAACGATATCTACATACTGACAAAATCAATAAACAGGTAAAATGATTGTTCGGTCATAATGACGGTTTATTCAGAATAAACCGTCAATATTACCGACACAAACCAAAACTAATTCCACAATCATCCAGCGGAGCTTTAGCCTGGCAGAATATTATGTTTAGTCTAGAGTTATTTAGTTTATACTCTTAAGTTCGTCCACGGGAAGACCAAGCGAGATTCCTGTCGCAGTCATGGGGCGGGCGCCGTCGCCCGCCGCCCGTGGTTTGTCTTAGTTCGCCTTGTAGGTTAAGATGACGATAACATTTAAATCAGATTGATATTTTTATTAATAACGCTGTATTTGGACAATCCTCGAGGGTCCAGCTGAAAGCAATACGATCCCTCGGAATGCGGGTAATCTTTACAAATAGGCACGCCTCTTTGTCAAACTATGGGCAATGCGGGCAAACTGGGCAAAGTGGAACTTTGTTTATTAGTGGTACATAATGTAAAAAAAATTTACATCTGGACGTCTAACTGTAACATTATAGAATTATATTAACAATAAAGCAAGGCAGTGAAGTGTAGCAAGTGTCGCTTACATACACGACAACTTTTCTTCTCTTTAGGGAAGAAAAAAAATGTAAAAAAGGCAGGAAAATTTCTGTAAGATTGTTATTACTAATCACATCACACTAATATTATAAATGCGAAAGTTTGGAAGGATGTATAGATGGATGGATGTTTGTTACCTCTTCACGCCAAAACTACTGAACGGATCGGGCTGAAATTTTGTATACAGATAATTATAGTCCTGGAATCAAACATAGGCTACTTTTCATTCCATAAATAAGTTCCCATGGGATAGAAATCACCTTTTAACGTTTCCATAGAAACAACGCGTGCGAAGCCGCGGGGGGCAGCTAGTTATATATATTTTTCATTTTTTTTATCATTCCACACCAAGAAAATACAAAAATAAAAATACAGGAAAAGAGAGAAACAGAGTTGTACAAAGGCGGCCTTTTCGCTAAGAGCGATCTCTTCCAGACAACCTTGGGATGGACACGAAGCAGTTGTACATGTAATGACGGTGGCGTATTATTCTGTTATAATAACTTAGCGACGAGATTGTACTTGTTGGTTCTAGCGGAGTGAATTTGACTGTACTCCAGCTCGCTGCGGTAAATGGGAAAGCACGGTAAGACTTTTCTTTGCGAGTAGACTTGTCATACATCGAATTTAAATAGTTACTAGTTTTTGGCCGCGGTTTGCCTGCGTTGTATTGTATTCATAAGCTACATTTTATGTTGATAAAATACTGGTAGGTTTCTACACTTTGTTCCTTTCCATTAATTCTTTGGAAAGTGTAGCATCACAGCATCTCTATATTTAAATCCCCAGCTTAGACTAGGTAATGGACGATACGAGTTACTTTCGTTCTAACAATATTACTCAGGATCTCTTAGGATTTATTCTACTATAATGGTCCAGCATGACTTATTTACTGTCTTACTTATTTTCCTCCGGCCAGGTGGGATGACGATCTGCGAGAGATTGCAGGCAGATTCTGGATACGGCAGGCTGAAGACAGGGCGCAATGGCGCTCATTATTGGAGGACTAATTTAGGATGATAATGATGATGAAGACTTATTTTATTAATTACGATATCCACCACTAAGAAGATCTGGATATCAATTAATTACTAAGTTCAGTAATATAGCTGTGATCTATACATTTCTAATTAAATTTAACAGAACTTCCGGAGTAATGATAAAGTTTCTCAGCCTATTCATCCCACTGATCTATATCTTTGACTCTCGGAAGCTAACTATTCCTTACTAATTCAATAAACTTCACTTACAGTTCAAATATAAATAAATGGTCTAACCGTAGTGAATGGGTTTGGATTTGGATCAAGATATTAGTTTCTTGTAAGACCCTTGTAAAGAAACTTATTACGAATCACAAAAAATTAAAACTTGCTTTTTTGAACTTAGTAACTTCTCCAGGCCAAAACTACTTTCAGAATCACCAGGAATTAATTAAATTATTTTAATGAACAACCAACAAAACATTTCCCAATGTTTATGATACGAAAGCTAAAAGACTTAAATCCAGCCAAAAATTGCCTAAACGAAGTGCCATTTAAGGCCAATGGGCATCAAATTACCTAATTCATAAAGTAATTAAGCTTGTCTTCAACGTAAAGAATGTTATCGTGAAAATACCTTGAGTAGGCTCTTCCTCCGTTTTAAAATTAAAGCGAACCTACTTTAAAGCCGTTTCAAGGAATAATTAAATTTATGGATTACGGGAAAGGTAATAGGGAAAGTTTAAACTGTTATCTGCAATTATGGAACAAAATTAAAAAAATCTATTTCTACCTAAACTCGAATTTTAACTTTCTTCTAGACCCTTTTTCGAGTTTACTTTAAAAATGCATGGTGTCGTTTCTGATACAAACTGAATATACATAAAAATAAACCAAATTAAACATAAATCATATTTATGTAGGTACATATTTAGCTCAATTGTTTCAAGTGTAAATATTAGTTACACATTCGTTCCACTTGGAGTCGAGACCCTAGGTCCGTGGGGTACCGTGGCTCTTCGGGTTTCGAAAAAAAAAAAAATCTATGCGTCTGGTCGAAGCGACACCCGAGAGCTGGTGCATCTGCATTGCCATACAGCGGGGTAATGTAGCCAGCGTCTTGGGGACGCTTTTGACTGGTGATATGGATCAGTTGAGCTACTTGTAGATTGTTTGCAACAGTCTGCAGTTAACTTAATTGTTTCTATTGTAAATACTAGTTCTAATTTATTTCTATTATTAGATTGGAATTTCCCTTTTCAATAAAGCCATTTTCGTATCTTCTAGTAGATGAAGCTAATTTGAGAATTTAAAAAAAATGAGCGCGCGAACGTCTTTTATTTTTTAGATGCATTGCACAATCACAAAAATACCAATTAGGTAGGTAACCTCAGAATACTAAAACCAAAAAATTTGGACTGGTCTCAAGTCGCGATCTTTCTAAGTTTTTAATGAAAATTTGTGGAGTAATCTGGGGACAGTGGGTCATTTTAAACATTGAAAATAGGAACAACCAACCAAAGGTAGCCACCGCACCAATGACTTGCCTTTCAGCCAACGGTGCTCTAACTAATGACATAGCTCTCTTTTACCTTTTTACGATCGTTCCTAATGATAATGACACGGGTAGTATAAGAAGTGCGTGAGCGTGCGGAAATCCTCGTAATCTACATAAAGTCGTAAAGCATTTACGCGTTACGTCACATTCGCGGATGATTGCGATAGGGCTATCATATCAATAAGGCAGTGGTTTTGGGAGAGTTAAGAACAAAATTCCTAGAAAATAGGTGTTTTATTTTTAAAAGGAGTAACCTATGCCATTGGTGCAAACTTGTAGGACACTAGGAACGCAATATGCTGGGAGCATGGACATCAAGGTAAAGCTTAATTATTGAAATTAAAGGCACCTGTGTCAGGCCTCATGTGCTTATAACTTCTCAGGAAATCCTTCAAACTGAAGCGCTGCTTCGTGAAATAGGTGTTTTAATTTTGTGTGTATGCTAGCCCTAGTACAAATTTAATATCACCAAGATAATTATGTTCCTCTTTCGAAGAAAATTTATGGTTTGACGTACGATTTAATTTGATAAAATGAGACTTGAAAAACTTGCTGAGGGAAGGTGTAAAGTCGAACGCTACCTATGCACAGTTTTTTACGTCTCGATCGTATTTTTCTCGGTTTTTCTTTATAAAACATTATTCGATCAATCTCAAAGATTTGCGATAATAGGTATCTAGGTTTTATTCTTTCGGTTTGATTCTGTTGTTTTGTAGATAATGGTCGGCGTACCTAACTGTCTCGTAACATAAAAAGACTACATAACAATAAAGAACAAAGTAACTTTCGCCCTAAATGATCTGTAGGTAAGTAACGCAAAGTTCATAAACTCCTAAAGGCGTAAGCGAAGGGAGCTGTCAAAATATTTCAGCTCCCGCATCTACAATCATTTGGGTAGGTACTACAACCTCGCACCCAACTTTACACCTCATAACCGACACAACAACTAAAACAAATAATATATTGTAGAACTGAAACTTGGCAGTTCGCTCATACCGCAAACAGGGGTGGGAGTAGGGCTCTGTTCGCTTCATTTCAGTTCAGTCTTCAATTATTTTGAGAGCGAAGGAATTCAAACCTTTTAATTTTTGATATGTTGTTATTTTCTGATATTTTACAGAATTATGATTACTTCATAATTTTTACAAACGTGAAGTTATATCCAAAGTGTAAAATGAAAAACGAATGTTTTGACTCTATAATTACGGTTGGGATTATATTGCGAATGACAAAGTGTGGTTCTTTGCACTTCTAAAAACTGATCCTATTACTATACAGCCAGATATTATTCTTGTGAGATTAAATTGATAAATAAATAATAAATAATGCTGGACAATTCACACAGCATTAGCCCCAACCTAAGCAAAGCTTGTGTTATGGGTTGGTACCTACTAGATAACTGATATACTTAATACAATACACTACATAGATCGATATTTTTTATTTTATGTACCTATATAGAAAGCATCCAGAACACCCTGAACAAATATCTGCAGATCGTACAAGCATTTGTCCCGACTCGGGACTCCCGAGGCGGGAATCGAACCCGCAACCACCTGCGTCGCAAGCGGACCTTCGCCAGCTGCGCCACAGAGGTCGTGATTTCATTTCTGTTCGCAGGACTTTATAAATTTATTTTATCGTACCAACTTTCCATGTTGAAACACCTCGGACCATATTTCCTTTTTATTAAGACGTAAATTATCCTTCGGGTACGCTCCAGTACGAGCCACAACACTTGAGAAATGTACTTGTAGTATATCACAAGTTGCAATTTAGACCGAATTCGATTTATAGGGGTTTTATTGAATAGTACAGGAAAACAATCACTTTCAAGGACTCGGGAATGGCGTGTGGGAAGCTGCCTTATCGTCAGGGTGCTAAATAATACTTCTATGGCCGTAAAGGAAGTGACCGTATTTTTTTGGGTTCATGTCACTTTCAATGTAAAAGAGGTTTATCGTGAAGGACGAAGGATTTTAATTTCATTGGTGGTTTAGGTAGAGTATATTTTGTAATAGGTGGACACAGCAATGGGTGGATCCCAGAACGAAATCAAAGTTCCCGAGTTGATTCTTTCACGTCGTAACCGTGGGTTTAATGTCTTTTGAGACCGGTTATCTTAGCTTTGAGATTCAGTTTAGAATCAAAAAACTCTTTGCGGTTATGCTTGAGCTGCATTAGTTTACGTGTATAACTCGTAACGTTATTGACTGATGATTTATTAACGTAAGCTGTAATTTGCTGGTCTAGATGAAATAGCTAGGCATTCTTAATTATTCTTAATTGAATTTGGTAACATCCCAAATAATTACTATGCATCTTTAGCCGGTTATTGGACTTCTTCACTTTACAAAGTAGAAGGAGTGCGATTTCCAGTTGTACAATTTCTATTTGACTTAAGTTCATTCTCATCTCAATACCTATCTTCATACTCGTAAGCTTCGTAACATAAATACCTAAGGATTATAGAAAATTCATACCGCCCAGGTGGTACTCATACATTTTTCGCAGCATATTTCACCCGATACGACAGTAAGGTTTGGGTTAGGTATAATAAATATAAATCTGTAAACCCTACGTGCTCTCAAAAAATCCAAGCACTCGAAGCGACAACTCGGGCCGCTATAAATCCTATACGAAACGAAGTCATAAAAAAAAAATCTAGTGGAACGCGTCAGTAATATGGGTTAGTGTGCTCACGCCCCGGCTCCGGCCTCGGATCTTCGGTAACAGGGTGGGGAAGCTTTTCGACAGCGGTGATCCGTGAAAACCTGAGGAATTCCGATACTGGGTCCGCCAGGTGGGCTTATGGTTACAAATCATTTTTAGCGTTGCCTTTGGCCACTGAATTGCCCGTGCCTTAGCAACGAGAATTAACTAAAAAAGTCTATGCACAAAACACAAAACTTCACCTCCAGCATAGTATTAATCTTGTATAACTACTCGACAGTGAAATCGGATAACAATGATTGAAAGCGATAGCGGTGTCATCATAGCCAACCTCTAAGCAGCCTAGAGAGTATCCATACTATCCGTGACCTCGATTAGGTATCCTATAGAAAGACCAATCAGTTAAGCACTTTTTTTTATATGGACTGCGAAACTCCTCCCAACAAACTAATTCAGATAAAATTCTATATAAAAGGGTTCGTTCCCTTTTCGAAGCCATTTGGCTGTAGATCCCACAAGTCGTCCTGTAGCATTATAATACTATTTACCTAGATCCCCAGATTTGGCCGGTAGCCAGAGACAGCCACTGAATGCGACATTTGAAGTTACGTTTCCTACAAATTTTAATGATGTTCAAAAGCTTCTGAAACTATAACTTTCTATACAGTCCTAATTATTAATTAATAACTCATAAATTAAGAACACTTTCAAAAATTAGACAACACATTTAGTATAAGCTAATAACTTGAAATAAAAAAAAAACACATGGTGCGCCTGTAACAAAAAGAAAAAAACTAAAAAATATAGGTTTAATATTTTTTGTCATGTTTTTAAAAATACTCAAAAAAATCCCGTTCAGGGGGAACTGTCCTTTTCTTCGAAGTTTGCAGATCAATCCATCTGAAATATAGTATGTACTTACTGTTTTTAGATATGTATTCATTAAATAGCAAAATCTCTTAATGGTACCTATTTGTATAAGTTGTTGCCTATTTGCGAAGCACGCGAGTCACACTCGCACTTGTCATACTCGTATAGCGACTAGACATAACTTGTCCAGTGTCCAGTCTTGTGACCATACGTTGGTGTTCTTCCAATACAAATAAGGTTCGTAGTGATCCCGCTTACATCCGTAATGAACTTTTCCAGTGGCTGCAAAGTCCCGTTGAAATAAAATAAAAATGCCCCTGAACCGCCTACATTTTTAATAGTCCCAAAACATTATTACGTTCGCAGCATCTCATAAATTCGGCAGCTTTTTGTGGTTTATCTGTTTGTCATAAACTGGTGGCCTGAAAGACTGGAGATCCAATGTGGAGTGATTGGATGAGACCGTCGAAAAAAAATGTGCCGAAAATACGATTTTAGTGTATGATGAATGTTCTGTGAATAGATAAAATGGGGTTTCGAATCACTTCTCAGTATCAGTCAATCAGTCTTTCTATCCCAGCCGAATTTTCGGCCTCGGCGGCTGCCAGGCTTATCAGTGCTGTTTGATTCTAAACTACGTGTAGGTATATAAGTGCATGTATAATGTATTTTACTTTGTATTAGGGTAAAACGTGTGGTCATTTCATTTGGCATTTAAGTGTGGATTGCATTAAAGGGTAGGAATTAATAATGACCACCCTTCCAAGCTAAATACACCGCGGGCAACCACTGAATGGGCAAAAGAGGGAGGCGTAGGCCTGGTATCCCACTGTAGATCTAACTAAACCCAACAATGGGAAACAACGGTCTGGGAATTACGATGCTGAATCGTGCACGAATGAATAAAAAAAATATTTTCTCGTGCCCATAACTGAATAAAGTTACAATGAGTTTATGCTTCTTTTCGGCCAGATGTAAAGCTTGTTGGCATTTGTTTAGAACAGAAGCACAATTTTTAGTACTCTACTGATAGGTATTAAGTTCTTCTTATTTCTTGTGGTAGGGTTACTATTTATTTCTAATATCAACAATCAGAAACCTGTATCTTTTTATTAAAAAATGTTTGTGAACTTTATGGAGTCTACACACTAAGTGTTTAGACTCCTTACCCGGACCGTCGACAAGTGGACAAAACACTCGGCTGCCTACTGGATTCATACACTGAAATGTCGCACCAACCCGCCGGTCATGTCGCTGACTGTGGCGTGTGTGAAACAGTCGTTGGATTTATTGCGTTAACTTACCAAAGTCCGAAAGAAATAAAAAAGCTGCTTATGGCTTAAATTTGAGAGGGAGAGAGGTTTTTTAGGGATGGAGTGCAAATTTCTTTCAGAAATCTCAGGTTCACATAGACTAATAGATTTAATATACAAAAAAATTCCGTAGAGATAAAAAAAGCTTAAAACTTGAAAACTGTTGTTTGAAAAATAAAAACGTAAAAATAACCGACGACCAAAAATCTTGTATGGAACGAAATGGTAAATGTAAGTTAATGGTGTATTAATTCGATGATTAAGTTGCTTAATTATGATTATGTTGTTTGTATATCAAATTATATCTTGTTTCAGGTAAGCACACAGAACGGGTGAAAAAACAAAGTGGGTCCATTGGTAGGTGACTATTTACATAAATTATGAATTAGACAAGAAAATTGAAAGCAATAGGTACACGACTATTTTTCTATTTAGTACTTTTAGAACTCGCTTCCAGTTTAGGTACCTACTACGTCTACGACATTCAAAATACTCGTCCTATAAGTCACCTGACCCGTGAAAAGCGATAAAAATGAATTTTTTTGGTCCCAAACAGATGTAAATGGCGTTTTTATTCAAACAGTATCACCAGAGTCATATCGATTATCCTGGGGTCACTTTCGCCCGACAGACAGGTTAAACCGCATCTGTCCATCGGATAACGCATTTTCTTCCCTCGAAAACGCGGCTTTGTCACCTTTGATAGGTATGGTCGAAAATAAGCTGTTAGGTTGGGCCTAGCTTCATTCTAATTTGGATAAGCCTGAATCATTTAATGTTAAAGTATACGTCTAGCATTATAAAAGAGAATTGCCTTTCAAATTAACCAAAATCATCAGCATAATAATTGGTCTACCTGCACACCACAAACAAAGCGTGGCAATTTTTCTAACCATGGCTTAACCTAACTTTCATTTTCTTTAACCAAACGAGAGCGAACGGAGTTTCTAACAACTGCTGATAACAAAAATCTCTAAACCAAGCTTAAAGATCGAACGATAAAGGGGATTGACTTCTGTGACTTTTTTACTGAAAAGTTTACCATTCCAGCCAATGCTAAGTCCACTCTGATTTCAAAAAGTTTAAATAAATTTGTCAGACTGTTCTTTGTTTTATTGTTAACTAGAAAGTCCATTATTTTCCTTCCTAATGAAATCTTATTTTCTTGTTTGTGTCCTAGCATTATTCATTTGGTAAACTATTCTGGCCGAGACAGGAGTTTTGTTGACCGTGTGTATTAAATCATTTTTCTGCAATAATGATTGCAAAAGATCACAATAATTGTCATTTCTGCCTTCGGTTTCTACCACAGCTCATAATGAGTGTTGACTTTTTAAAATCTAGGAACATCAATAGAGTCGTTGCTTTGTTTTTTTCTTCTCAGTTTGCCTTTTGTGTGAGACTGTGCTAAGTAACTTTGTCCTGACATCCTATGTCAATTACTCACAGAGGTTCTTTCTTAGTTTCACGGTCAATATGAACACATTTTTTGCCAGAGGAAGCCTTATCCTCGTCCTTCAGTCAAAATCGTTATTTATTGTTTAGCGGACAGAAGGCGTTATCGTTCTTGGGAAATTGTTGGCCCATATTACGAAACTTTTCACTCACATTTTTCATAACTAACTAATTAAGTCACCAAATGAATTTAAACCACGGCGTCTAGTCTCTGCGGGGGCTAGTGCAGAACATAATAAAGTGCACAAGTGTGTTCGCAATAACAGGTGCAATCTCTTTAGTTATATTGCTACAAAGAAAAGTAACTGAGTATGGGTTAAACTCGACCAGAATCTGTGAGAAAACTCTCGATTCTACGTTCGTCATAAATAAAAGAACACAACTGTGTCTAAATACAAATCATTTGCCGTAGTGGTATCCCAATCCTCTGTGGATTGGGATACCACTACGCTTTGAAAGAATATGCTAATCATGCGATAATCGGCTCCATAAAGACAAGAATTATCGCAGATTACGTTAGCTAACCGTCAAAGCCCAGAAGGCAAGCTAGTCGAAAAAAATGAGGCGTATGAGGAAAATTTGTCGAGAGATAGAAAGCCATTCTGTTCTTTTGTCTGTTATTAATGAACTCGAGACACCCCGGATCGCTCCAGATAATAAAAAACATTGTAAATGACTTCTTTTAGGATTTCTGTGTTGAAAAAATGAGTGATTCGTTTCTGTCTGTCGGAGAAGTGCGCCCAATCTGGCAGAAAGCGCGTGCTTCCCAAACAGCTTGACAAAACGTGATGGAGGGTTTCTGGGTGGTTTTGGGCGTTTTTGCGGCGGCAAAGTAAAACCAAAGTACATGAAGTATTTACCTAGCCTATTGGTACAAGTTGCAAAGTTGCTAGTAGGTTTTATTGATATCCATAGTTTGAATTTGTCTAAATTTTGAAGCACTGACTGCAACAATCAATCACCCTCAAAATCATCGACGGTATTTTAATTTTAAGCTTTCTGCACTTCCTGGTCGATTTTAATATTCAATCCTTAATAAAAAATCAAAAGTCAGTTAAATCAAACTGTCAACTTATCAAAACTCAACGTCACACGTCAAAACAATCCGTCATTTTGATAAAAGTCTTATAATTTTGCAATTTGCATCGGAATATCATCAAAATCTGATAAAAATTGATTGAGTTAAAACAAATGTGAAACGCCACTTCATCACTCACAAAACCAAGATTTTATTCATAGATCGCCCACAAAGATATTATTCAACGTCCTGTATAATCAAGCTTTTTATTGCACCACGCTAAATGACAATGGATTCCGTGCCTACATTGAGAGGAGGAAAACAAATGGTCAGTCGAGCGGTGGAACCCTAATTAACATTTGGCTTTTTTTCGACTATTTTATGTAAAACCAATTATTTTGGATGGCAAAAACGAGTGGCGTCAATAACTTTAAAGGTAAGTTAACAAAACAGCAACGGTTCTAATAGAACTGAACAACAAAGTAAGTATTATGATAATATAATGATGATTATAAGTATATCGTCTAGTAGCCTACTACTCAAAATACTCGTAACTCGGATTCTTACTTAGATAAACGAATAGGTAATTCAGGCACCTTCGCAACCATCTGATCGAGGTTTTTCAGTATAAGAAAACCCCAAAATGAATATCACCCACTGGGAAATTACATAACTACCCGCAACGAAGTAAGTTTCTTTAATAACTTGTTTATAATAATTATACAAGGACCTGGTATGTCATATCACTCGGGTATGATGCCTTTTGGCAAAAGAACGAAGATTTTTGCAGGTCCGGGTGGAATACCCAATAACAAATCTACTATAAAAACCTATAGATTCACCAACTGTGGAAACTCCTATACCTATTCTCTGTAAATAACATTTTGTAAAAGCTATGCCTGGAAAATTAAAATAAATGTCACGTTGAAATGAAAGAAAAATCACAAATTATGTCCTCCATTCTGTGGGCGGTTGCCATTTTATAGTCGACAATATGAATTATTTTGATACTTTATTGATAAAAGGTTTATGGGGACTTGCAAGTTAATATTTTCAAGCACTTTATAAAGATGAAAACTTACTCTGGAATTGAATCTAACAAAAATGGATATCTACCTATACAAAATTTTAAACGACTTTGATACGAAAGAGTGTTTATAAATTGTACCATAATGTAAATACGTCACTCAGGGATAGGTAATGTAGCTTTCTATGATTGAATGAATTTTGAAAATCAGTCCTGTAGTATCAGAGATATACATATTACTACTACCTATTACTAAAAAAAAAAAATTTACTTTTTATTAAAATCTATGCAGATAAAATGCAGTATTGTTGAATCGACCGACGACAAGCAGCGTTATTCGCAGAGTAGAACACAAAAAGAATATACAGTTTAAGCAAAAAGTAACAGTAATATGGATGCAGGATACGGAGTTGGCATACTCTCCAATATTTGGCTCCTTTCTAGCGCAAAAATCGATCGGCAAAGACTTCCACAGTTTTCTAGTTTAGTCTTCTCTGAAATAAGTTTATTTTAAAGTTGGAAATGAACAGTCAAAGAAGAACTCGTAGGTATCTGAAGAAAAGGTTACGTATTATAATAACTAAACCCATCCCAGCTACTTATGAAAGGTGGTTATTATATTCTTCTATTCTGTACAATATGTAAAATGTATCGTTTTGAGTCTCAACCTATTCTACGGAATACTTGCTGACGAGTCAAAGCAAACATACCTACCAGGCACAGATTCCGAGCGATAAGATTATCTTTATGCTGCTTTGTAAAGCAAAATAACAACTAATAGATTTCATAGGAGACTGTTGAGCTATCGGGAGACTGTTAGTTAAAATTTGCAGATAGCTCACATGCCCAGTGAAATGTACACTACTGAAAACTTCCACTAGAAATTTTCAATGAGCTACTAAACTTTTCTAAGCTAAAACTGTTTGATCTTAAACTGAACGAAACTGTAGTTGCGCTGCGTTGGGGAGCTTTTGTGTTAGTTTTATCAGACGAGCGGTGCTAGCATACCATGAACGCTTTAGCATCAGTAAACTATTTCTGTTAATACAACCAGAAAGCCAATACACAGTGAGGAAAAATTACTGCTTAGCTATTTCTTACTGACAAATATTTATCGGAAAGGGAAATTTCCTTATATACTCACCTACTTTTCCAAGAAGTTGAGAACACAAATATCTAGAAAAATATTAAGATAGAACTCAATAAATATCCTGACGATCGTTAAATCTCATCCCACAGATAGACCGTCAAAAGAGTTTAACTGCCGCAGTAAAATCGACGTTAAGGAACCAGTAAAGAACTTAACGAAATAAACTAAACTTCTCCCGTACGTAAATTGAACCCGGAAGCTGTATTCAATTTCATGGAACCGAAATTATCTTGTTTTCGTGTAATTTCTTGTGATTCAACACGATCGAACTAAATGGGATTAGATGACTAAGTGAATTATTTTTTTAATTCATGGCCCAGGAGAGATTTTGATGGCGGCTTTCATACAAATCAAGAAACTTTCGTGCTGTTTGGAAAGAGTTGAAAACAAATAAATCACATTTACCAGTCACTCGGCTTAGGGTGACATCGTTTACAGTAATAACGAATAAATTTGGTAGCCGATTACAGCGGGTAAAAATTTTTGGGTACAGATTACAGTCAATCTTGTTTTTGGTTTGGGTCTTTCTTTTCTATCTCATAGGAAAATAAAACGTCAACTGCGAGTCGGACTCGCGCACTAATGGTTCCGTTTAGTTGTAAGACCTTGTTTCTTGCCAAATATCATAATTCTAGGTCATCGGCAAGTACGAGTAGGTACCACGTATATTTTGGTCCAGCGAGAGAATGAAAAAGTATTTTTTTTAAAGAATAAACTAAATATTATGGTTTTCTGATTTTTTCCGTTATTTGTGCTATAAGACCCCGCTTCTTGCCAAATTTTATGATTCTAGGTCAACGGAAAGTATCCTATAGGTTTTGGTCCATAGCAAGAATAAAAAAAGTTTTTTTTATGAATAAAGAACCAATTACGATTTTGCGGATTATATCCTTATTTGTGCTCTAGGTTCTTCTTTTGCCAAATTTTATGATTCTAGGTCTACGGGAAGTGTAGGTTTTGTGTGCATGTAATTCCCTTGGAAATTTCAAAATATTCGGACATAATGGCTGTTACTTTTGATTGCGTTGTTCTAGAAGTTTTATTTATATCAAGGCTTCAAGAGGTTACGAACTTGAGTATTTGATGTTAATTTTAACTCGATACCTTCACGCGTTTCTGAGAAAAGGGGGTTGACAGACGGACAGACAAACAGACAGACGGACAACAAAGTGATTCTATAAGGGTTCCTTTTTTACTTTTGAGGTACGGAACCCTAAAAACAGTTTTTGTAGATTTCTTAAAATGAGCTGATGCTAAATATGCTACCAAATAATGCAGAGTTTATTTTGTGGGATGCTGTGAATTGCTGTGTTAAAATGTTCATACTACATCTTTCTTCTACATAGTTCCCGTCATTTCAACATAAACGAGTAGCTTTCATGCAAGGTCAAACTTCCAGTTCTCCAAGTCTATTCTTCTTTAGAGCGTTCTGCCCTAACAAAATAAGTACTTCTCCAAATAAAAGACTTTTTAATCCGTTTTATAGAATCTCGAACTTTCGAGTATTTCGAACAAATAAAACTTAGCGTGCTCTTAAATTAAAGTCTTTTTTCCGCTCGTGTTCAAGTCCCGAAGGACTTTTCTTGAGCTCCAATATTTAGATGCAGCATTTGAGACAAATTATTGTTTTGTGATTTAATTTTAAACTTTGAGTTCCTCAAATCATTGGGCTCTGTTGAATTGAGGAATAATGAGAAATTCTATTGTATCTGAAACTTTAAGAATTGTGAATACCTACCTCCTGAACACTTAGTTAAAGTCTTCAGCCAATGAATAAGTATTATCGTTCAGAGACGTACGAAGAAAAGGTTTTCATAAACATCTATATGTTGGTAGAGTCATCTCGTGCCTTGACTCGCAGGCTTGTACTTTAGAAGGTGCAATATATCAAACAAAACAATCGATTTGATTGATCAGTTGAGCTATCTGTAGACTGTTTGCAACAGTTAGCAGTAAGCTCAATTGTTTCAAATGTAAATACTGGTATAATTTTCTTTGTTAATAAAGTTATTTTATCGATTTGATATCTCCGCCCATGTTAGTTCTACTATGACTACAAACCATACCTAAGTTACGAAGTAACGTTATCTAATCTGTGCCATAAATTTAAAGTATAATACCGATGTGATCAAAACACAAGTAAATTAATTATGATATTCTCAAGAAACCGTTTGCAGTGTGCACTGCGACTAAAAGAGTTAAATCATGGAGCTCTGTGATGAAAATTAACCTCAGGTGTATGTTTTGTATCTATCCGCCTAACATTATGAATGCTTGAGCACGTTCACATCCCACAGGGCACTGGTACACTCAGCCAATGTAGGTAACTAACGGCGGTACAGTCAGCCACATAATTATCAGCGCACTCCATCACAAGTGCATTTTAATTACGGCGTGCGTGACTCTAACGTTTTCAATGGGACAAAGACATACGGAGGCTCTTTTAACCCTGGGTTATAGCTTAGGAATAGAACAGTTATGTTAATGACAAAATAACTAGAGAAAAATTACCTCGAATCGTCATCGAATGTGTAAATATTTGAAAATTAATCCTTCAACATCAATAATTAACGCAATGTATAACATTTTCTAAGCCTACTCTTTTCTACATGACAAAAAATCGCTGTGCTAGGGGGCAGAACTGAATTAGATGTGGTTCATGGTCTTCCTTTTATTTAAGGTGCTATGTTATTTGGAAAAATAATCCTTACGATTGAGCCTTTTTATCGGTTTCGTAAAATTACGGGAGTTTTTTTACAAGTAGGCGGGTTCGATTCCCGGTTTAGACAGACGATTATTAAATAAATCATTGAATTCGGTTTCAATTGATTAAAAAGCAGAATGAAGTCTTCTTTCAGTACTTTTTTTTATCTAAGTAAAATATTTAAGATACTTTCCCTCCCTGATGCATAGCCGTAGGACACCGTCCCGGCAAGATTAGTCCGCCAACCAAAACTTTCATGCATGATCTAGCTGAAAACTAATTTACCTATACCTATACCTAGCACGGTCCTTCATATTCCCTAAAGATTTTCATGAAATTACGCGAAGCGAGGAGCGTTCTTGTTGAAAGAAAATGCCTCACTAATTAAAATACTTGCTAGAAAGAATGTGAACCAAAACTAGGACGGGCTGCTTTCGTAATGAGATACGCGAATTATAATTAAGTTTTGAAAATCCTCAGGCAAATTTTTAACTTCGTAGACATTATACACTCGAGAGCAATGAATCCGGGTCACTCAAAGAATCCAAAAAATCTCGGAAAGTAAGAATGCTAGGTTAATGCAATAAATTGTATTTAATAGACAATTTAATACTCCTTAAATGAATGTTAAAAAAATATGAGTCACCATACATTTTATTTACACAAAATTACATAAAGAAAAAAAACTGCTGATCTCTCCTTAAAACAAAAATAGGAAACATGAAATTTTTGAACTTTATGACGATTTTCTTGAATTTCAATACTTCGTATTACCTCCTCGTGCTTCCATTACTGCGTTTACGCGGTTTGGCATGCTGTACACCAAGTTCCTTATACGATTTTGGGCAATATTCTCCCATTCCTCTGTGAGAGCAATTTTGAGCTCAGGAAGCGTGATTGGGGGAGGGTTTCGTTGTTTTACGCATCTCCCTAGCTCGTCCCAAGCATGCTCGATCGGGTTGATATCCGGGCTACGCGCTGGCCACTCCATACAAGTAATGTTCATCTCTTGAAGGTAGTCATTCACAATCCTACCTGTATGAGGTCGGGCATTGTCATGCATAAATATAGCATCCTCACCCAAATTGACCATAAATGGACCAACGTGTTCGTTGAGGATTTCTTCCACATATCTTACGCTAGTTAAAGAGCCGTTTTCTATGATCACCAGCTCTGTGCGACTTTCAGAGGAAATTCCGGCCCACACAAGTACAGACCCACCACCGTAGGCTACTTTTTCTTCGATGCATGCTTGCTTGAATCTTTCCCCTGGTCTTCTATACACTCTGTGTCTTCCATCGTGCTTGTAGAGCATAAATTTTGATTCGTCGGAGAACATAACTTTCGACCAATCTTCAATACTCCAATTTACGTGGTTCTGGGCATATCTTAGTCTTGAAATACGATGGCCACGCTCCAGTTTAGGGCCGTTTGCAGGTCTAAGGGGTTTTAAGTTAGATTCACCAAGCCGACGTCTTACTGTCCATGCACTTGGGTTACTTCCTCCGAGGCGTCGAAACTGATTTGTGAGTTCAGTTCCTGTGAGAAAGCAATTTCGAAGCATGGTGTTCACCAAGTATCGGTCTTCTCGTGCTGTGGTACATCTAGTTCTGCCCGTTCCTGGTCTGCGTAGGTTAGAACCAGTTTCTTCGTAACGTCGGAGAACTCTTTGTACTGTTGACAGCGACACACCGACAGTCCTGGCTGTATCGCGCTGACTCCGGCCGGTTTCCACCAATGTAAGTATTCTGGTGCATTCTTCAAGTGTAAGCGACATGATTTCAGCTTGAATAATGAATATTGAGCACTATCAACCTGGTTTATGTACCAACATAAATGACAGATTACAAACAAAAGCAAATACAAATCCTGTAATTTTGTAGTTCCATCTTCGACAGTGTTCGCTTTTCAAATTTGATTTTTTTATGATATAACTTTACAATAACTAAGAAGTTTTAATACTTTCATTTAAGGAGTATTAAATTGTCTATTAAATACAATTTATTGCATTAACCTAGCATTCTTACTTTCCGAGATTTTTTGGATTCTTTGAGTGACCCGGATTCATTGCTCTCGAGTGTATTTGTCTGCAAGCATTTTACAAAATGCTTGTTTTTGGTCGAGGTTGCTCTTTAATAATATCTGTGCAAATATAGATATAATAGATAGTAAATAATTTGTTAGTATGATTTTTTTTAGAACGAACACAGTTGAACTAGTAAGACACTGGTTGGAAAAGTCAACTGTTCGCGGTCCATCTACGATGCTCTCTTCGTTAAACCACGGGCAATATTTTTTTCCTTGGTCCACTAGAAAACACGCAGCTTGGACTTAAATTGTCAATAGATTCAAGAAATAAATGTAACAAGTATGTAGTTAATCGAACCTTTACAGGATAACTCATCAATGGCGTACAAAAACGTGTCAGCATGGGCCTTAGATATGCGTAGGTATTATGTTATTAAAAAGACACTGAAGCTAAAGCACGGACCGTATAAAATTACCTTATTAATAAGGCGACATTCAACCGCATTCTTTAAGCTTTTAATTGATTGGCTTTATTCACTTAGGCATAGGTAATATAACCCAGAAGAAGCAAATTTTCATCACATTAAAGTCCTCCCAAGAAACAAAGGATTCTTTTAAATATGTTCCAATAGAAGAAAATAATGCAAATGAAAGCTATAGGTACCTACTCGTTTCCGCGTTCAGGATTTAGTAGAGCCTCGAGAGCTTTGAGCGGAAATTGAAAGCAATGATTGGGAATTGAGCAGGACTACAAGCATTTACTGTGGCGTTTCGATATCCTCCCCAACTTTAAACTTATCCCAAGGATTACTATTTGTCCCGTCAAACATAGAATAAATCGGTCAAGTGTGAGTCGGACTCGCGCACAGGGGTTCCGTAGGTATAAATTTATAAACTTGTAAAAATGCGTTGAATGCGTTAAGATTATGACTGTAAATAATCAGGAATTGAAGACGGTTTTGAAAGCTGACCGTTGCATATCGGTGAATATTCTACAGTCCACTTTGATAACTAAGGTTACGTACCAAGCTTTCTTTTCTTTCTTTCGTAACTAGGGTTTGATAAAAAAAGTTTCGTACCTAAATACTTTTATTGTCAGCAAAGATAGGCATTTAATCCACAATGTATAAATAGTAGGTAGCGCGGGAGGTAGCGATATTTTTATCTGATTAATACAGGATAGAGTTGGATGGAAAGTGTCAAGGTTAATCAGTTCATAGTTAATTTTCTCTTCCCTGTGATCTTCCCTTTCTGAAAACTTCATCATAAATCTGTCGTATATTTTGTGATTAAAATATATTATAATAACAATTTTAATTCATAATTAAATATTTCATCATGCCTGTAAAAACAAAAATACAAAAGATAAATACAAAATAATTTTTTGCCATTAGGATAAAAAAATAATAATATCTTAATGTTACGTATAGATGTGACATTTACTGTACTATTGTATGTATTACGGAACTTTCGTTTTTAATTTCGATAATGGGCTTTAATTTAATATTATTCAGAGTAATTTCCAGGGAATATAATTTAATCGTATTTGGGACGAAATGTCGCAGTCCTTCCTAATTCAATGAAGCAACCTCATTTTCTTACCCTACTCCCCGTTTTAGAATTTCTATTCTGAATAATAATGTAAAAGCAACAAAATATAATTTTTTACTGAATGGATCCTATTTACTCGAACGTTTTCAGTTTCATTTTATGACAGATTTTCACTGACAACTGCAACAGTCAAAATCATATTTTAGTTTTGCTCGAACAAAAGAGTTCGGAGCTTTCTCATTTGTATTTTAAACGCCTCTACTATCACCAATCCGCCTGCCAACCGTGGTGATTATGGCAACACACTGGTATGGGGCACGTTCAGAAGTGGAAGTAAGCGTGCTGAGATGAAAAAGGGTTAGTTCCGTTTCGGCCGTGCGAAATTCAAAATCCGCCTTTCGGACCGCGCGATCCTAACTTAATAAATCATTACCTACTTATACTAGTGCACTGCTGACTGTGCGTGCTGTGGCCATATCGTCAGTGCATTTTCGAAAGCGAGGCAAAAAGTAATAGGTCCTCTAAACTTACATATTGTAGATAGTTTACCATTTTCTTAATACTTGTACGTTTTTATAAAAAGCGTGACTGTCATACAGCATTACGTGCCCAGTACAGTGGGCTGTACACAATAAATTGCATATTTTATTATTTGTTTGGTAACTTTATTCGAAATACTAGTTAAATTTTCAGTATTTCTCTCCAAAAAAACAAGTTCATATTTAATTAAATTTATCGAATTAGGGAAATGTTGTTAATAATAGGTTGGGGAAAAACTTTCTTTGCATTTTTTAAGAAAATTCAAAACATTTCTTAATATAGTTTATCTATTCATCATTTCACTAAAGTATGTAGGTACCATTTTGTTCGATAACTTTTTGCCATCTTGTAGGTAGGTACATGATCCCATTGCTATAGAAATTTCGGGGCTTCTGATCAAAATACCGAGACAAGTGGTTTTGGCAGTCCTCTCGTGATGTTAACCTGACACTGCCTAAAGAATTCTGAAGAGACCGAAACAGGTGGAAATCTGCATTCACACCTCCCAGCCAAACTCTCTTAATTTTTGCTGAGTGGCTAAAGATGTGTGAGGTCTAGCGTTATCATGATGAAAAACCACACCCCTTCTGTTGATTAATTCCGGCCGCTTTCTCTCAACTTCTTACTTTAATCTCATCAGTTGTTCGCAGTAGAGTTCAGAATCTATGGTCCTGCCTGGTGGTAACAGCTCATAACGAATAATGCCCTTCCAACCCCACCACACACACAGCATCACCTTGTTGCGAGTTAACCCGGGTTTCGCCACAGTCTGTGGAGCCTGACCGGCCTTTGACCACGACCTTTTTCGCTACTTTTCATCACTACTTATGGTTCAGTTATGGTCAGAAAATGGTTCGGTTTCATTACGTCGTAATAAAGAATCACAAATGAGTACCGGTTCATTAGGTTTCTTTCAGTGAGCTCGTGAGGTACCCAAATATCGAGCTTTTTTGTGTACCCAGTTTTTTTTAAATGCACCAAATCTGTTTTGTGGTCAATTCCCAGTTTTTCAGCTACGTCGTAACTACTGATATGCCGATCTTGCTCCACTTTTTCAATTTCAATGGCATCCATTTTATCCGTTATAGGTTGACCAGAGCGACGTGCATCTTTGACATCAAAATTTCCGGATTGAAAATGCTTAAACCAAATTTGTGCTACTCTCACAGACACTGCACTAGGTACATAACATCCCAAATTTTTTTCGCGGCTTGCGTTGCATTTTTACCTTCTTATTAGTAAAATTTAAAATGCATCGAATTTCTTCATTAGATTCACTCATCTTGACAGTACGAAAAACAAATAAAAATCATAAATTTTCCTAATTTGAATTTGGAATTATCTTCTTTAAAATTTAAACTTCTAATGATACCAAAGCCAGCCAGATACAAATAGCCAAAGAGATTTTATTACATACAAGTTCAAACATACTATAATGCGAAAAGACTTTTTCCCCAACCTTATATTTTTCTGGCCATGACAACACTGGAAACCAATTGAGTAGGTAGGTAAAAAATAAACTCTCGTTCTTGTATGAATGCTTGTGACATTTACTTTATTTACCTACTTTCCATAACCTTTCGTTGATCAACAATCCTACAACTACAAGTAATTTCCACTTTATTGTTATTTTTATAAAGTACAAAATAACATGCGCATTTATGCCAACAATGATCTTACAAGACCTAACCAATAAATAAAAACACGTCATTTAGAAACGTCGTTATTCTTCGTCCCTCCAGCTTTATTAATATCAAAACCGGGACTTATTATTACGATTTGAGTTCATTAAATGTTCTTAAAAATCTAATCGTATAGGACCCCTAACATTTTATTCAATTTTTCACTATTAACTATACCTTTAGTTGGACCCTGTACCTCTCTATTACAAGATGAAGTCACTCATTTAACAATTTCTTAGAAAATTTAATTTAGCGAAGATCCATTTGGTTTTCAAATTTTTTGGCTAATGTAATTGAAATTCGGATTCACTGAGCCGAGAGACAGTTTAAGAATACTCTGTTTGAAAAAAACATCCTGGCAAAATGAGACAAAGATTTGCAAGTATTCTTAAGACGTGTTGTAACACCCTGCAAATTAGTGGAAGTCCGGTCGTATATCTTTCGACGCAGCTATTTGCACTGACTAGGAACTATGAATAGATAAGCGAATGGCGCGTTGATGGCTTGCACTAGATGTACGGTGTACCTATATTTATAGTCCCCTGCACACGTGCTCACAGAAAAACAAACAACTTTTTAGTAAAAAAAATCATGCAGCTGACGACAAAGAAAATTCAATGGGTACCTACCTACCGAAAAAAATAATCTTGGGCTATAGTGTTTGATTGTTGACTCAATATATTCTTATTTTTAAAATAGAGAAATTAAATAAATAAATAAATAATGCTGGACAATTCACACAGCTTTATCTAGCCCCAAGCTAAGCACAGCTTGTGTTATGGGTACTAGATAACTGATATACTTAATAATATACGAGTACATTTATTCACAAAGAAAATTATACTAGTATACGAGTACATAGTTAGTGATAAGATGGTCCTGATATATTTTTATTCTTCGTTTCTCCTTGAAGATCTCGTTTGATATGTTTTATATCAAACGCTGATGATGAATTTCAATGCATTTTTTTTAGGTTGGGGAAAAATAAGGAAAAATTGTAAAAAATTATCACTATATTCTAATAGCGAGAGGTGATCATGTGACTTCCTTACAATTCGGAGATTTATCATCTAGCTAGGCCTAGGCATAGCCTACCCTTTATCTCTACTTCATGACATGACATGACATGCTCACTCGTTGCTATGAACGCTTTGTTAACATTTTGTAACATGTTTACATTGTTACTCACGCGAAACGATTGTGCTTGGATGAAAATAAAATAATCTTTCTCAGCAGGACATGACATACTCGTACGCTCACGTTGTTTGGGTAGGTAACTTTTGTAGAGACAGAATTATTAGCAAAATATCATAAGTAATGCTGGACTTTCCATAACCACCAAACAACATGAAAGTTATTATTTATCTTTTGCAGTTTTGAACTTATCCACCTACCGCTAAGTGTGAAATAAAAACACAACATCCATATTTAAAAAAAAAACCATATAATCACCAGGGTCACTCGAGATGATAAAATAATTCTAGCGACACCCCAGCGCGTGTAAATGATAATTGATGCCATCTTAGTGAATGTGTTTTGTGTTAAAAATTTGCAATAATGTTATGCAAATCTTAAAATTATAAGCTAGGTAGGTAGTTGATAACACAATTATAGGCCTGGCGCTTGATCAAACAAGCCAACCGTAAAAAATCCTTCTGTCACTCAAACAAGACCAAAAAGATAAAGCAGGAAAGCGGGAATTTGTTATACAAATAGGTAACTTAATACTTCTTCCATTTGTCATTTCTATGGATGTCTGTTTTGGTCTTAATTTGTCTCCGTCCAATAGTTAGTGTATGAAATAAGACATTAAATTAAGGAGAAACTTTCAAATCTTTTGTAGGAAAGAAGCCGGTCAAATTGTACGTAACTCTGGATCACATAATAGGTTAAACACTTTTTTCGGCGTAAGTATTGCGAGACTGTACTTAGGTAATATAATGGACTATTTAATATATTATAATGGATAATATTATAATATTACATTATAATGGACGTGGACACTCACGGTAGGGCTGCTCCTCCAGTGCGAAGTCGCTCAGCGAGCTATGGAAAGAGCTATGTTCGGAGTTTCTCTGGGATATCTTGCGAAGAACCGTCGGCAGCTGGGGTAAACGTGTTCTTGATTGGAGACCGCGATTCGGCAAACATAGTGTAGGATGCCCTCCAGCCAGGTGGGATTGTTTAGTTTATTCATCATTATCATTATAATGTAACATTACAGTTTAAAACTAATGCGTTACAATTTATACTAATAATCTATACTTATCTATACTAATATTATAAAGAGGAAAGGTTTGATTTTTTGTTTGTTTGTTTGTTTGTATGAATTGAATAGGCTCCGAAACTACTGGACCGATTTGAAAAATTCTTTCACCGTTAGGAAGCTTACTTTTCAGGGAGTGACATAGGCTATATTTTATCCCGGAATTCCCACGGGAACGGGAACTACGCGGGTGAAACCGCGAGGCGATCGTCTAGTAATATTATAAAGAGGAAAGATTTGATTGTTTGTTTGTTTGTATTGAATAGGCTCCGAAACTACTGGACCGATTCGAAAAATTCTTTCACCATTAGGAAGCTTACTTTTCAGGGAGTGACATAGGCTATATTTTATCCCGAAATTCCCACGGGAACGGGAACTACACGGGTGGAACCGCGAGGCGATCGTCTAGTATGTACGTAAAGGCAAATATTTGTAGGTCGGTATAATACTAACACACAAAAACAAATACGGACGGACATACAGAAATAATACATAAACATAAAAGAGTAAAAACTAGCACACAGAAACACAACAACAAATCATGAAGGGATGACGACCTGCGAAAGACTGCATGCAGAAACTTGCCGATGTCCAGCTGTGGACGTTGATTATAGGTTGATGATGACGATGACATGGTAATGATTTTACCAAGATTTTTTTTGTTTCGACCAAAATCTGTTGAAACTGCCAAACTAATTTAGTTCCAAAATTAGAGTGACTTTTGAACCTACACACTGAACGATCGTTTTTGAATAGCCGTAAAGGTTATTGAGATTATATAAAAGGCATTTCCCTAAACAGGTGAATTTAAATAAAAATAATCGTAAAATCGTAAAATAAACAAACCTTATACTAAACCACGTAAGATTAGTATAATATTCAGATGGGTCATCGGATTGCTTTATCAATTAAACTTTGAATAAAACCAAATTTAGTTGAAAAAAAAAAACATCCAAACGAAGGAGATTTGAAGCTTATTTACAAAAATTCAGGTTCCCATTCATCTTCAATGAGAATGCTTTAAATGGATCACCTATAGATACATTGAAGGTACCTAACTGAATTAGCTACCTTCAGTAAAACAGAATACGCTGACTAAAGGATTTCCCGAGTTCTTAGCGCGCCCATCGCTCACTGAATGGAAATTGGTAATAGTGGTATAACCTTGATGGAATACCTTTTATCGGAAGCTGATTTATAAACTTTATAATACAATACTTAACTATGCAGGTGAACGTGAACTTATAAGTATTAATAAGGAATATTAACCTGACTTCCAGTTTATATTCGTTATAATTACCTAGATTATTAATAGTGATAAAAATAACACGCCCAGATAGATTAATTAATAACAATGATGGGACATTGATCATTGTGATGAAAGATGAACTGATAGGTGTTATTAGCAAACGCTACAACAAACTATGCAATGTGATCCTAGCTACTCTTAGAATTTATACCTATTACAACGAGAGTGATCGCTCTTAAGGAGAACGGGTAAAATATAATTGAGGCCGTCCTCCCAACATTTGGTAGTTAATAAAAACTGGCCGTCCCTGATGCCCCGACTAATTTACCCTTATTGCCCACACCACATACAGGAGTGGACAATAAAAAAAACAAATGACGTCACATTTATGGACGTCGTTTGGCAATAAACCGGTAAACACGGAGGCTGCATTTATTCTGATAGCCTGGCATTTGCATGGACACTGCTTAAATGGCTACCCAAAATTTACATATCGTTAAAAATTCCACACATTCGCAACCTGGTGGAACCGTTCAATCTAGAACTGTGTTGCCTCCAACAATCAAATTCGAATTCGATCAACGACCGCCACTAGTACTCGTATCAGTCAGATTGCGAATCTGACTGATACGAGTGATGGAAACGATACTTTGACCTTTTCATCAAATGTATAGATTTTGACCGGTTCATTTGCAATGCCTATAATGATGATTCATTCCTAACCAAATAAGCACCTACCAATTAAATCATTTACTTTCAGCTAATAATACATCATTATTTATGATTATTATTTTCACATAAGTGAAGAAGATAATTATGATTATCATCTAAGTACTGTTTACTTCCGAATTAAATAAAAAATAATGAGAGATAATTTTAACTTTGGAAGATGTTGAAGTCTACTGGTTTTGAACATTATTTTAAGATTGCTTATCCCTGACTACGATGGGCTTTTCGAGGTACCACGTGAGCGAAACAGTAAGCAAAAGCTAGTGTGAAATTAAGTCACACGTCGCCGCCGCAACTTTCGAACGTGTGCAATTTTATTTAAAATAAGTTTTTATATTTTTGTATGTTAGATTTAAGGTATATATTCATATGGACCGTAGAATAAGTTAATAAGATCTATACTTGTTCTAATGTTGTCTGAAATAAATGTATTATTATTATTATTATTATAAACGGCTGTAACTTTTGAATGCGTTGACTTAGAAGTTTTATTTATATTACGGCTTATGAGGTTACGGATTTGAATATTTAATGTTAATTTCAACTCGATCAATACCTCCACGCGTTTCTGAGAAAAGAGGGTCGACACGTTATGTATTCAAATCCAAAGTTTAATTAGGTTTCTATTGGTTTTAATTTACAAATAAAAAATATTTACAGTCTTCTTATGGCCATAAAATGTCCATGAATAATCTAGCAGAAAAGTTTAAAACTCAAGCAAACAAGACACAAGTTTCCTACACAGAAGTCAAGTTCAGTCGATCGTCCGACAAAACGTTGAACAACTCAAAAACACTTTAATTGGAATAATCCAATACCTGTAGGAAGTATAGCCATTACTTACGATGTAAATAAATCGTAAATAATGGCTATTCTTTGGAGGAATTCATTTGAACGTGGCGCAATGGTTTGTAAAAAATAAACAACCAAACATTTGGAGCACAGCGGCTGCACTGGTGGCTATAGGTTCACGATTTAAGCACCGCTGCATAATGGCGTGGGCCAAAACAAAGGTACCTATAAAGTTCCTTCAAGATACCAGTGAAATGGCCTAAAATGGAACTGTTCGTCTGTCAGTTGGTAGGTATTGGTTGTTGTCATATCAATTGCTGGGTTATTATAATTGGTTATGAGTTGACTAGAGGTGACCAAGTCAATTAAGACGGCGCTCTTTTTTCACCGGCGTTTTTCTAAAAATTAAAATTACACTGCGGCTTTCTTCAGAGTAGGTACCGATCCCACCGTAGAGTATACACCTGTTTATACTGAAGTACTCTACGTTACGTGGAGCTCTTGAGTGGAGACCACGACTCGGCAAACGTAGTGTAGGACGCCCTCCGGCCAGGTGGGATGACGACCTGCGAAAGACTGCAGGCAGATGCTGGATGCGGCAAGCTGAAGACAGGGCGCTATGGCGCTCATTAGGGGAGGCCTATGTCCAGCAGTGGACTAATATAGGCTAATGATGATGACTCTACGTTGGGATTGGTGCCACTTGTATTATACTTCCAATCTGTATCAGTCGTGATTTCCAAAGCCATGAAAATAAGTTAAATTGTCCAGGAATACACAAAACGTGTTTTTGACTAAGTTCACTATTTTACTATAAAACGTTCGTAATTTGACGAATTCAGTGAGCGCAAGGACGCGTTACGGGCGCGACGCGAACAACTCTCATTCTGATGAACCCTTGTTAACGGATGGAACGTTGGTGTTCTTCCAACACAAACTAGGTTTGTAGTTAGCCCACTTACATTAATAATGAATAAGTGCACTATTTTTGACGTGACAACGTCTTATAATTCGAAAGAGCCGGCTGCACGCACGAAAAAACATGACGTCATGCGTTACCTCGCTCTGAGGCGTTACCTCGCTCTGAGGCGTTACCTCGCTCTGAGGCGTTCCATGTAAGGCTTGAAGTGCAAGCGAGAGCGCTCGACATCCGTCTCTCTCCTACTTGAGTGAGCGATGCGTCTGCGTGGACAGCTGCTATACTATAGTACATTTACATGTTTTGATCGAGTATCAAATGCCACCATTCCATCAGTATTTTCTTAAGACGTTGTCACGTTCAACTATCGTCAGTAAACCGACTTTACAGACAACCAATTTTTTTTGTTACCTACGGTTTTTAATTAAGTAGGTGCTGTAAAACAGACCTCTATTTACTTCACAAACCTTCTGTTGAAAACCGGAACATAATCCGTTCTGTAGTGAAGTAGTCGAGATCGGGCTTTCAGATAACTGTGACGGAGGCTTTGTTTCATTGAGAAATGCTCTGGCAACCAACAGCAAGGTTTATCTCTTGGCACTACCTTTTCACTGGTTGCGGCTACACGGTTAGAAACTGCTTGAGAATTCCGTACTGCAGCTATTCTCACTTTTATAAATAGCAGCTTTTAGTACGACAAGAACTTCGTCATCATTATTTTTATTTAAACGAGCCGTGTTTTCGTTTATTGCGGCAATCCTATCGCTTCTGTTAATACGAACTCGAAATCGAACCCATAAAAATCATCACCCCATCGAAATACCCACGAAAATGTCGGATGTTTCTCGATAGAATTATTGACTAGATCCATGATAGACCCATTGATTTTATTTCTCGTTAGATCTATTTATAGGTATTCAGTCAGGTAATCCTCAATGTCTACATAAACGTTACCTAAAAAAGGATCTACCTATAGGCCCACAATGTCTAGGTTTATACTAGTATCCTAAGTACTAGTAAAATTCACAGCACTTATTCAAAACAATCAAATCCCAGGATAAGCACTTTTGCTCCATTCGTCGTTATAAAGGAACATTAGATACCGTTGTTGTGTATAATGTAAGAAGTTTCACCATTATTGTGACACATAGCCGCTGGTGCCGAATGCTGGTGCTCGTTTCACGGCTTTGGCTACACCAGCTCTTTAATAGTCACCGACCAGCAGTAAAGCAAAATTAATGTCAGTTTCAACGTCTGCTGCAGTGCGAAATTGATTAATTTGTTTACTTTTATTAACTTGAACGATCAAATACTTCAAAAATGAAAAAAAATACAGTGTTTTCCAAACCAGTCAGATTTTCGCACGAAAATTATTGTAAAAAACTTCAAAAGCGTTTGATATTTCGACACCGATTCATCCACGTTTAATCCGATCAGGTCCGTTGGAGCACAGTGCGTCAATCAGAGTCGTTTTAATTTTTTTCAGCCGCAATAATTCATTGATATTGGAATTTATTTAAAATTAAGGGTTGGTAATGTAGGAGTATCTTTTCACTTTGTCTCGCTTACATACGTAACGACCGGTCAACACATCAAGGTATCGACATGACTTTGGAATTCGACATCGGTATCGGCATCGGGATATTGTTAAGGTACCGTACCTACCTAAAAGGAAAAATGGAACCCTTATCACTTCGTTGTCTGCCTGTTTATCAAGACCTTTTTTCTCAAGAGCTGGTTGGTATCAAGAAATATTCAGCTCTGCAATTCCTCAAAACTGTGTAAAAACCATACTCTACTTAGTCACAACGCGATTAATCGAATTAACACATATTTTGACACTTGCACGGGATTGAAAATAGATAATGGTGCTTTTTGTTTACATAGAATCATGAAAAAGCAAGTAAAAAATCCAAAATCCTTTTAGTTGTAGTACCTTTACAAAAAAAATTATATAGTTTGTACTTGTACGTACCTTGTACCTTTGGCATGCGAGTCACACTCGCTCTTGGCTGGTATTGATCTGATAATTCCATCAAAACATAACACAATCTGTCTCAGCAAGGTTAAATAATACCGGCGAATTCACCTCGCGTGTCGGTGACTGATAATTGGATTTGAGGATTTGTGAATATATGACTGACACGTTCATTTGGAGCTCGATAGAGATTATTTTGGAGTATGATATACATAATACTCCATCTTTACACGCGTCTGACAGTCTCGTTGGTCTAGCGGTCAGCTTGTTCAGTCCTGGGTTCAAATCCCGGGTCGGGCCAATAGTTGTTATTGGGATTTTTCTAGCAAGAAAAATTCACAGTAGCAGCCCGGAGTCAGGAAGTTGGCGGTGTTACACCCCATGCCACGGAAAGCACGTTAAGCCCTTTGTCCTGCGCTTTACATCTCCCCGGTCGTGTCGGTTTGCCGTCCCATCGGATTATGAGAGTGAGGGAATAGAGAGTGGTTTGCGCATCTGACTAGTCTCCGATGAGACTGGCTGCCGTGATCGAAATTCGGCTAGGAGGACATCATCTATCAATACATTGTGGCAGGTACTTAGGCCTAATGGGCATGTTCCTATGGGTACCACTATTAATTTTTAATTTTGTTTCATTAATTGTTGTTTCATTAATTTATTTTATAATGTATTTTCGCATTTTTTTTGGTGCGTAAAATTTTTACCTTTTGTACCTATATTAATACCTGCGCATGGTTATAAGTTTTTTTTATAATAACATTAAAAGAAGTACCAACCTAGTGACGATTTAAGTTTATTTTTTAATAATTTTTAAATTCTAACTGTTTTTCGTATAAAAAGTTCTAAATCAGTTCGAAAAACCAAAATTATAAAATAATATTCATGGAAACCAAATGCCTAGAAAATTACCTTCACAAAATACATGAATTTTCAAGACAATTTCTAAAATATTATTGGGATATTACTAACAACTAGTTGACCTGGCGAACTTCGTACCGCTCTCGCCTTTTAAACCTTCATATTTTAATATTGTGAAAAAAAAATTGTGAATCTAAACCATTCCCAGATCCCCTTGAACACGCACAAAAAATTTCATCAAAATCGGTCCAGTCGTTTGAGAGAAGTTCAGTGACATACACACTCACAGAAGAATTATATATATAAAGATAAACAAATAGGTAAAGCTAAGATGATCATTTTCAAGTAATTCAACGTAAACCCCAAATAAAGCTCTCAAAAAAATCATAAAAATATCACAATTTGAGGCATTACAATAAGAGTACGCAGTTTTCTACCAAGAACTCATCCATAGACATTTGGGTGCATAGCTTGATACAAAACAAACAATTTACTATTTCGTAATAATCCAACTCCCACGCTCTAAGTTAAGTAACTCTCACAGGTATTATGAATCATTTATTTGGTGCCCTATTCAGGAATTATTCAGATGTTTAATAAGACCTGTGTCTGGAATACGAGGCTATTTACCTATTACAGGCTAGGTAAATAACAAGTTGAATCTAGACCCTTATCGCAGAAAGCAATGAAATAAACTTACGTGACTAGAGTATCTCTCTACATCACCGTTAGAAAGAATAATAAAATTATTCCGAGAGGTAGATAACTTGCTCGTGGATTCGCTCATGCGGTAGTACCTGTACAAAAAGCCAACGTTACACAGGAATAATGAGGCTTTCATACACTTTTCTATTAGTAAAAGAAATTACAAAATAAGACTAGTAGTTTCTGGGATAGGTCACAATCTCAAAAAGGTACGAACAAACTTATTGTATCTCCTAATATTCGTGTAGTTGTAGTAGATTATATGAGAGTGTAGATATAATTGTAAGTAATACATATATTAATATCCAAGCGAGGGGACGTAAGGCTGACAAGATCCCTTTCTGCTAAGTCTCAAATCATGTTTGTCTGTATGCCTAGTGTGTTTAGCGACGCGACGCATGCAAAGCCGCTGGCATATGCTAATAAGATAAAGTGAACGCTCAAACCAAATATTAGTGTACAGCATTAGTGCAACCGTGCTTGCTTGAACTTGCATCACTGAGCAATCATCCGGGGCTGATGAAATATTAAAGTAAGCAATACTTCCTTGAGATTAATGATCCTGCGCATAGGTACTTACCTACCTTGTTGTCAGTTTTTTTTCTTTATATTTTTGTTTTTATTACAGCTCTTATTAACTTTGAATCCGTCCCCCCGTCAGTTTTTCTATTGTTAATTTCTAACTACTATTACAGAATTTTTAAGGGCTTAATAATAGTATGATTTTTAAAACAAAAGGCTGAATCGCGACGAAATGACTGGTCATTGTGCTGATCTTTTGGGGAGGTCTACATCCAGCAGTGTACATAGTTTGATTGAAATAATGATTAGAAACTAAAGCCACCACAAATCCAAGGGTACATTGACTAACGGATACAGACAAGACACCATACATGAGTGGCCTCAACCAGCCCCAGATTAAAGGATTTCGACAAATCTCACACCTGCCCTCGGTTAATGGAGCGTACTCATGGGACTCCCTTATGTCGGCTGTAGGACGTACGATTCCACTGTTAGTTATTCGGCTGTGATTTTGACTCTACCGAAGAATTTGGCTCCACCATATTATGTAGGTAAGTACCAAAGACCTATGTATGCAGGTGCAGTACAATAACCAAGCTTTGCTTTTTTGGGGCCTAGATGATGCTGTGTGGTATTATTTTTGTTGAATTCATACAAAATAAGTGGGCTCTGCCAATGTAAAGCAAAAATTGTGACGGCAAACGAGATTTAAGGTAAAATGTTTAGCTCAAGGCCTTAGCTTATTCCAAATTAACACAAACAAAATAACAAACACGGGTCGGAACAATATATTTCAATATATTTCATTAAATTCTTTTTTTTTTCAATATATTTCATAAAATTTCGAATAAATAAGTGTCTGATGTACAAGTAAAGCATAATGTGATTTTCAGTTTTGTGGTATTTATTGAAGAGTTTTTATTTATATATTTATATTTATATATATATGTTTTTATTTATATTTATAATTACGATTTCTCAATAACCAGTTTGTTGTGTTTCTCACGATCAATCAATTGCATTGCATTCCACTCACGATCATTTCACTCGGCTCATTGGTGCAAATTATGTACATTGCTTGTGGAGCCCGCATCGGCCGGGCCGTGATCGCATTAGGTACATAATAGGATAATTTTTTGCACCTGCTGCGTTTCAAGTAAGAAACTTTTCATAGATATTAAAATGAACAGAGCGCGCGGTTCTAACCAATTTACCCACGTTTCGGTACTACTTCACAAATCTTGCGGTGCGAAGAAAATTAAAAAAGTTCTTTGGCGGCATGCCGATCAGGTGTTGCCTCATCCTATAAAATTATTGTTGCGCAGAAACTTCTTCTGTTATTATACATATTATATGCTATTACTATTACCTATATATGATCTGAGCCAACCCACTCTCTCGGTCTTTCGATTGATGAGTCCACAGTAGGTACTGTACTTAATTTGTTGATATGAGTCATTTATTTTTGGCAAATAAAAATATCAATTAAATAAGCCAAATCAAAACACACTATAGATGACACTGCCATATTTTCATCATCTTACGATGTGAGTCATCGTCATCACACGAAGCTTACATGCATCGTACGAATTATTCGATTCCAGTCGTACGGGTGAAGGTTCGACTAAAATCAACTGAAGAACAAGTTAATTACGCATGAAGAAAATTATAACTACGCTTAATATTGTACAGAATATTTCAGAATAACACGTTAGCTATTCAGCCATTTCTACAAAACAGAAGACATAATTAAAAGTAGGTACAGTAAGGATGTGAGCACACTGGTCACAAAGTCACGTCGGCAATCCAGCAAGACCTAGATTACTGCTGCGGTCGCGTGTGACCTAATGTCGAGTCTCAGGAGTATGTGCACTGCCATTGAATATGGACGTGAGTGAAGGAAAGGCGGTGATACTTTGTAAACAAACATAATTCACATGAAACTATCAGTAGGTTTCTTTTTCAGTACCTATGTTTAATGTGAACTACCAATCTATTTTGCATCATATAAACTCACTTACACAAAAAATAACAAATCGCAAGACTAAAGGTACTCCTTGTGATCCTCTAATTATAAGCAGTCACACGTCGGCGAGCTCAGAATTATAATTTGAGGCAAAAACATCCTCGACTATAAATTAATAACTACGAAGTGAGTGTAAAGCTTTACTATTAAGTATCTTTTAAAAAACTATGAAATACTGACTCTTGTATAAGTAAGTAGGTACCTAACCTAGTCAGGTGTAGGTTGACAGAGTTCCAACGCAAAAGTTACAACATTTTTGTCGATTTATCGAAGTAAAGTTCCTTTCAAAACAGAACAGAATTCTCTGCGGGAATTCCTCTCAAACGAAACCCTAGCAATACCATCAAGTTTGTATTACAACACAAATTGCGTGGAGACGTCATGAATAGCAATAGAGCATGATAAAGTGTGGAGCACGGTCGATTGTATCATTCAATTTAGGAGAACAATCAGTTATAATCTATTAAGAACTGTTAAAGTCGCTGGCAAGAGTGTTCTGGGGGATATGTATCATGTTTCGTTTGAAGTATGTGTACAATAAAGTGGACTGCTTGTTATATGTGTATAAAAAAATCATCAAACACGTAAAGGAACGTGTTTGATGAATTTTTGCCTGTATCAACTTATATCCATGTTGTAAAGGAGAGTAGCGAGAGCAAGAGCGGATTTTATCAGTTCTTAACGGATCGTTTGCCCACGCTCGGAAACTGCGCGTGATATTTCTTCGTAAGCTAACCAAAACCGCTGCCATAACCACCGAGAGCACACCACTTGGGAATTAAACTTCAAAGGGCACACAATTGTTCTGTAATATTTATCTCCAAGTGCCTATAAAATAATGATTTTATAAAGTAGGATCTACAAAATGCACTGCTTCCCATTCCACTACCAAATAAAAATATAGAACTAAAGATTCCCAAATAATCGATCGCGTAAACAATCCATTACGAAAGTCTAACGTGATTGGTCAATCCGGTAGCTTTCTTGCGTGATTGGTCAACCACATAAAAGTTGACTCGTCGGATCCCGAAGATGCATTGGTGCACAGCGAACCGGCGAGTGATACATCACGGTTTATAGCTGGAATCCGGGAACATATTGCGTTCATAAATTGGCAATGGATTTCGTGAATTTTGTTTTAAAAAAAGGTCTGATATCTGATATGCCTACTTGAAAAATCAAAATTGAAGTTTCGTTTTCGTTGGCGTGCAAAACCAACTCTTAAGTCGCTTGCAAAAGATTAGCATTTGCACGAAAACGAATCAGAAACTTCAATTTTGTTTTTAAGAGTATGGGCTCAGTTTATGGATCACATTTCACGTATTTTGTTGAAACCGATTGCGTGATGAAATGGTCATGGTTATCATAAGCTTGAAGACATAATCAATGCTCTTAAATTAACAACCTTAATTGTTAAATCTCTTTTAATTGTTTTATCTGAAACCTAAAACTTATTGTTTTCATAAAACCGAACTAGGTGGCGTTCGTTTGATTGTTTTATGTTTTCTTGAACCGTATTTCCATTCCTTTGATGCGTTAAATTTAATGGATTAAAAATGTTGACAGATTATTTGGAAATGGTAATGTAAAGCCATACCCATCACTCATACCATACCCATTCCACTCAAAGAACTGCATTCCAGGACAGTGGGAATTCTTTTAAGAGCTTACGACAGCACACTTGCAAAGTACCATTGCCGAGGTGCATAATGTATTAGGGCTGTGTTCAAGCTGATTTGCAAAATGAAAGATAATGTTTGCATGTGACTTAGTTTGTCTGGCTCATGACAACTCTATCTAGTCTAGCATATCGTAAATTGGAGTCGAAGCTTCTCGGTTACAAGTTAAGCTGTTGAAGCAGTCCGTAATGGATGAATGGTGTAACCAGTAATATTAGCCATTAGCATTTGTATAATCGACATGTTTTAAGTAGCGAAATTAACATGATATCCCCAACAAATCTGCGTTTGTTTTGTAATTGTCCTAGCCATACTTCAAACGGGCTGATTCTACGATCCGGCCTCTTATCCCATCACAGACCATTAGATTATCATTATTATTTTAAATTTTTACTCAAATTTCCTTCACAGGCATCCACGGCTGAACGCGCCTCCCCCAGACAACAAGGTGTCTTTTAATCTTATGGAAAGAAAAATTAAATTATGACTCGTCTAAGTGCTTAATTTGCTTGATTTTTTAATCCTCAGTTATTCGTCGATTAGCTATCTAGCGTGTAAAATTATCTGTCTGTTTATCAGATCCACAAATATTTTCAACTTTTTAATCCTCTATTATCTAGAAAATAGCTATCCGTGGTTCTAGCTAGCCAACTTCACACCATCTGTGTGCAAGCGAGGTGCACAGATACAGTATTCAACGTGTTAGACAAGAACAGCAACAAAACGTGTATTTGACATTTTAAGGTTCGACAAAACAAAAATTCAAACACATCCATCATAATAAATCACCGCACCTAGAAAGTAGGTACGTCGTTATCACCAAAAACAAAACGAATGAAGCCTACCCCAGAGCCGCGATTTTGAAGCGCGTCTTGTGTCGCGCAATTCCCTCCACACAACTACGTTTTTGTAAGCTTTAATATAATTTTAAAATGGCAGGACGCGGTAACGCTTCGTCCAATTTCTATTGCGCCGATAAAATTGCAGCTGTGTGTAAGATCGTATGGGTCATAGTACAAAATGAACTGCAAACAAATAACGCAACAAATAGCGCGACACAAGACGCTCATGGCTGTGGGGTACGGGCTTTAATCTGTCAAACATAATCTATAGCGTCACACTTATCCGGGAGATAAAACCCTAGCTGGCCCTTAGAGTAGGATCTAATTTTATTCCTAAGATAAGGGCTTTATTTGACAGTGAAGTACTATCTGATCATTGAAAAAGCAAGAATATCGCTATTCATCACATAAAGGCTGGCATAAGGCATCAGGTTGTTTATCTGAGAATTGAAAAATCGGCCCTAAAGAAATAAAGTTCATGACTTCTGATTTCTGACACATACGCAACAAATACAAAAGACGAAGCTGTTGTCTTCTATTTTTAATTTCAAAACATCATTTTATTATTCCATTATCATAAATGTACATCTTAATTAAATATAATTAAATAATTAATTAATAATTAATTAATTAATTAATTTAATAATTCACCTACCGCCGCCTCGCAGCTAAAGTCTGCTGTCGGAAAGAAGCCGACTATCTAGGCGACTATTTCCGACCAATTCAGCTAGGCTTTGGTTCGCGAGGTGGATGTGAGGCCGCAGTACATTCCCTTCGTACATTTTTAGACCAAAATTATGGGGAGGTAATTCTGAAGGTAGACGTCAAAAACGCCTTCAATTCCGTAGACAGGGGCGCCTTGCTAAAAGAAATTAAAGACAAAATTCCAGAAATTTACCCATTTCTTTGGCAATGTTACGGTTCGCCATCAAAATTAATATACAGGAATAAAGTCATTTCGTCCGCTGTTGGCTGTCAGCAGGGCGACCCTCTTGGTCCGGCCATATTTAGCCTTGCCATCCAACCCATAATTCAACGTCTCCAATCCAAGCTTAATGTTTGGTATTTGGATGATGGAACATTAGGTGGAGAAGTGAACGCAGTTTTTGATGATCTAAAAATCATCACAGACGAATTTCGACAAATAGGTTTGGAATTAAATTTTTCAAAGTGTGAGCTTTTTATTTCGGACTCTTGTGTAGACAAAAACAATATCATTGAGAAATTCAATACATTAGCCCCCAACATTACAGTTGTTGATAAATGTTCACTTCGACTCCTTGGTTCACCAATTCTTGATGAGTCTTTTCAGTCATTTGTAGATGAGAAAATTCAAAATTTCCACAAAAATTCGGACAGACTGCTCAAAATTAATAGTCATATGGCTTTTACAATTATTCGGTTCTGTCTATTTGTACCTAAATTTACGTATTCTTTGAGATGTAGTCAACTGTGGAAACACAGCGAGCTCTTGGAAGGCTTAGACAACATAATAAAGAATACCTTATCATCGGTTTTGAATATCGATTTAGATGACAAGGCATGGTCGCAGGCCTCCCTGCCTGTCAAATTGGGAGGCTTAGGTATACGCAAAATTTCAAGTGTAGCCCTACCAGCGTTCTTGTCTTCTGTCTACAGCACTAGTTCTTTAGTTGAAAAAATTTTAAATCCTTCTCTTTTGGTCCCACCTGGAATGTCATTGAAAATTTCATTTTTAGACGAAGCTCGAACGGCTTGGCATAGTGCTTGCCCCGATGCTGCTCCCCCAAAATCACTTTTGTCCCAACGGCAATGGGACGGGCCTCTGTGTGAGTTGACACGGAACTGTTTGTTACAAACGTGCTCCAGCTCTGCAGATCGTGCCCGCCTCCTGGCCGTTTCTAAATGGGAGTCAGGACATTGGTTGCAAGCATTTCCTTCATATAACACTGGTACTTTATTGGATCCCGTAACTTTCCGTATCGCAACATGTCTCCGGTTGGGTGCAAGGTGTTGCGCGCCTCATCAATGCCAGTGCGGTACTGCTGTCGAACAGCTTGGTCATCACGGATTATCGTGCACTAGGGCCGCTGGTCGGATATCTCGCCACGCTAGCCTTAACGACATCATCCGGCGGGCCTTTGTCACCGTTAACGTACCAGCTATTCTCGAACCGAATGGTCTGTTGCGTGACGATGGTAAGAGGCCCGACGGTATGACACTAGTCCCATGGGAGTTGGGGAGGCCCATTGTGTGGGACGCTACATGCGTCGACACACTTGCGCCTTCCCATCTTCCGAGGACATCCGTGAGGGCGGGTGCGGCGGCAGATTTGGCCGAAGATCTCAAGAGGCGCAAATATGCAGGTCTCGACAGAGCCTACACATTTGCTCCCCTTGGAGTCGAGACCCTAGGTCCGTGGGGTACCGAGGCTCTTCGGGTTTTCAAAAAACTATCTGAGCGACTGGTCGAAGCGACGCGTGACCCGAGAGCTGGTGAATATCTGGCACAGCGTATCAGCATTGCCATACAGCGTGGCAATGCAGCCAGCGTCTTGGGGACGCTTCCGACTGGTGTTGATATGGATCAGTTGAGCTATCTGTAGACTGTTTGCAACAGTCGGCAGTTAGCTCAATTGTTTCAATTGTAAATACTAGTATAATTTTCTTTGTGAATAAATGTCTATATTAAATAATAATAATAAATAAATAATAATAATAATAATACAATTCTCGTGTCACAATGTTCGTTCCCGTACTCCTCCGAAACGGCTTGACCGATTCTCATGAAATTTTGTGAGCATATTGAGTAGGTCTGAGAATCGGCCAACATCTATTTTTCATACCCCTAAGTGATATTTTAAATTTCCACGCGAGCGTAGCCGCGGGGCACAGCTAGTCTTATATATAAAATTCTCGTGTCATCTTATATATAAATTCAATTCTCGTGTCACAATGTTCGTTCCCGTACTCCTCCGAAACGGCTTGACCGATTCTCATGAAATTTTGTGAGCATATTGAGTAGGTCTGAGAATCGGCCAACATCCATTTTCATACCCCTAATTGATATTTTAAATTTCCACGCGGGCGTAGCCGCGGGGCGCAGCTAGTCATATATATAAAATTTTCGTGTCACAATGTTCGTTCCCGTACTCCTCCGAAACGGCTTGACCGATTCTCATGAAATTTTGTGAGCATATTCAGTAGGTCTGAGAATCGGCCGACATCTATTTTTCATACCCCTAAGTGATAATTTTAAATTTCCACGCGGGCGTAGCCGCGGGGCCCAGCTAGTATTTTATATAACTTACAGGAACGCCAGCATGATACATAAAGAACGGAGGCGAGACACATCTTACGCATCTGTCGGCGTTAGATGTCTGATGCCGACAGATGCGTAAGATGTGATATTTAATCTTCCAGTGATTTACGGGATATTTCAGAATAATTACCGTAATTGTCAACCTTAACCCCCAGGCATAGAGGTGGGATTCCTGTAGTTATAGCTATGATTAGTTATGATGGGAAATACAGAAATACAGATTTTATTCATTATTCCTAGTAATATGTCAATAAAAAAATTATAATTAAGTTATTATAATTTGAAAATTAATTATTAAAGTGTAAATCTAATACATTTATTCACAAAGAAAAATGCAGGTCTCGACAGAGCCTACACATTTGCTCCCCTTGGAGTCGAGACCCTAGGTCCGTGGGGTACCGAGGCTCTTCGGGTTTTCAAAAAACTATCTGAGCGTCTGGTCGAAGCGACGCGTGACCCGAGAGCTGGTGAATATCTGGCACAGCGTATCAGCATTGCCATACAGCGTGGCAATGCAGCCAGCGTCTTGGGGACGCTTCCGACTGGTGTTGATATGGATCAGTTGAGCTATCTGTAGACTGTTTGCAACAGTCGGCAGTTAGCTCAATTGTTTCAATTGTAAATACTAGTATAATTATTAAATAATATTTTATATAAAAATAAAACTTAAATAGGCGGTAATTCTACGGGAATTCTGCGGGAACATCGAGAATTCTACTTGATTAGTTACGTAGCGTGCAGAAGGATTATTTCATAAATGGTTTGATAGGGACACGTTTGTGTAGCGTTATTCATTATTGAATTCATTTATGGTACCTATATTGGATTTTCATTGAAAATTTGCTCCTGGGATTATTATAACATGATAGTTGAAATTTATTAGATAAACTCGTGTTGAATGGCGATGAAGACATTCAATCAGCAGAGAATACAATGCCTACAAAATACGTCTGATGCCTTCTCTTGTTCTTGATGTAACGACTACAGACTTGACAGAGATATCGTGGTCGTATGGCACGCCGCACAATCTGGTGCCCTTCCTCTTGCGCTGTTGCCTCCCTGGTACTGTCCTGTGGGGATCCGTCCAGTGCAGCTTGAACGTTGAATATGCCTTCCCCAAACGGGGTTTAATCACCAAGCTCTGCACGCAGTAGAAGTGTTTGAAATACACAGAAGGAAACTGCTGCCCTTCCTCTCGTAGGTTCCCTTAGTCCGCTCATACGACGTCAACGGACTGAGTCGGAGAAGTCAATTCTTACGCCGCTACGGCCACGGCACCCAGATAGTCTGCTTCCTTACGTTACATTATTTCATTGTTGAAAGCTACGTTGAAAGGATATATTAGTAAAGTGGAAATAGACGTTTTGTATTTGTATTTTGTAAAGTCGTTTTCTCAGTAGTCTCTACTTAGTCTAGTATTTCAGTCAGAAAACCAACTGAAATAGTATCCTTTTCGAAAATTACTCTGAGTAATGTGACCTGAACTCCACAAGATCCAGGAAAAGTGCTTCAAAGCGATCTCGGGCGGAAAATAAGAACGCATGAGAACAAAGTCTTTCTTCTGTTATTGCAATTAGAATACGTTTCTGCAATAAAAAGTGACGATTTTAACAGATTTTTTTATGCAAGCCAGCGGTGTCTTTAGTCTTTCTTGATCAACCTAGTTAGGGCTTGAAACAGATTCAAAAGTAATCAAATTTGCTACGGATATTTTTTTTTATCTTATGTCTTGGCACTGGCACTGGTTAATACCATAGTCTCACTACGACTAATCAGTATATTTTCTGAAAATGCCGATAATGGATGCAACCCTTATGGTAAGAGTAGCATTTTCATGGTACAAATGGTCCGGCGACGCCAAATCAATTTCGGTCTTTGCAAGACTTCTTCGTTCTTTCTTTTCTTGGAAAAGTAGGTACTTGGTTTTTCATACAATGCACTCAAGTCTGTGGTCATTTAGAATGGTGTTAACGAGCCACTTACGGGTTGACATCATTGGTTGTGCCGTTCTACTCTTCCACGCGAATTCAATTACTAGACATATAATATTTTCAGTTCCCAGCACTTTTCGTGCCCTGTCCTTGCCAAATTATCCATGGCTAGTTTTACTCAGAGCAATGTAATGAACGACCTTAATACTACGTAATATGTGCTGCACTCATCTTGTTATCTTTATGGCGTCCCAGATTACGCTCGCTCTGGCACCGACCAATTTGATTAGGTGTGCTAAGTTTTATGATACACTAGTAATTGGTTAGGACAACTTTTAACTATTTTAACATATTACAAAAATTGCGAGAGAGAGTACATACAACAAATGAAAAGAGTACCAATCAAACAAAAACCTTTGAAAGGTGTCGGTGTGAAGCGTTATATGTACCGAAAAGCACTGAAATCTAATTTACTAGTAAATATCGCAGTCTTTCGTAGCAAAGGTCGTAGCTGCTATCGGCGTAGCAACGTCTACGTCGTAGCTGCTATCGGCGTAGCAACGTCTACGGCGTAGCCCCTTACTACGACATAGCAAGCTTCAAAGACTATCCAAACACTCACATTTTGAGGCACAAAATACCTAAAAATGTGATTTTCTTGTCTTCACGTAATGGAAAGTATCGCAATAGCAAACCCTATTGAGCCTAAAAAACAACTGATGAAGACATACATATAACTAAGTGGGGAGCATGTTCAGCTGTCAACGTATGTGTGCTGACGAGAAAAATTCATAATACCTACTCCTTACCAGTAACAGTGAACCACTAGTCTGATGGTAAGGAGCGCGTGACCAAACTACATAACTATAGATGAATGGCGCTTATTTTTGGCCCCGCGCGCGACCCTGCAACGTGATTTGTCCAACTAAGGTAACTGACGATACAAACATAGTCAAGAAAGAATTATTATGTATGTACTAAATTAGCTGATAAAAAATCTGCCAAGTGTAAGTCAGTCTTGCTTGTAGCACATTATTTACTACATACAAATGAAAACTATTTCATTTATATATTTACATCAATATAACTTTACTATATCAAGAGATAGAGAAAATGCTGATAATCATTTCACACTGCGTGAGTCTAGCTCCAAACTAGGCAAAGTTATGATGGGGACCAGGTGAATAATGAACTTTTTATTTATTTACTAATGCATTCAAAATGCTGTATCATCTGACCACCTGTGTGTATCACAAGCGAAACGTAGAACTTTCGTCGCCTCGCAACCACCGTGCATAATTACAACAACCATTTTGACGGAATAAGCCTGAATCCAGTGATTTGGTACCTCTGATTTATTTGTTGAATACTGTTAGGATTTAAGTGGGTTAGCAAAGCTTAAATAGTTTAGGAATTAATGAATTATACTCCGGTAACTTTACTATTTAGCTGTATTTAGTTAGTAGTAGTAGTGAATTCTAGTTTTATTGAGAGGCTTAACCTCTAGTAGATAATTTACACCTAACAATATAACCAAGAAACATTGTTCAAATATTTATTATTATTTATGTTGTTTCCTTGCTCACGGCGTAGACACAGTTTATAATAGCAGCTCTCGTAGCCTGGACCTGTGAAGGTGTATGTAGAACATAGAAATTAAGCTTGAACTTAGAAAGAACAGCATAAACTCTAGCCTTATGTAAATGCATGGATCTATTTAACGTGATTTACTCAGACTAATCTCCATGTATAAGTTACACCATTAGCAAACTCCGGAATAAAAACAGCGAATATTTGATCAGGCCCTTATAAATATTCGAAGGCCAATCAATCGAGTCAGCCAAAACCCACGGCCCAATCACTTTCTGCTTTGCTATGCACAAAGCCTTCAAACGGGATTTGGCGATTTTTCCACATGCGCTGGGATATTCGCTGTTTATACAACGAAATGTTTGCGTATCTTTTCCCGACATTAAATATTTAACAGAATGTAATGTCGCAGTGCATCGGATCGGTTTGATCAGTGAATCGCAGCAGTTCAGTGCGTAAGACAAAGCCTGAATAAACACCTCTCCGAGCCGAACGCGCCGAATCCGCAAACTTGTCCGATATCATAGTTATTTCAATTGCTCCGGCTCGAATGAGTTTGGTTTATATATATACGAGGCATTTTTTTCATAAAACAAAACGTGTGGTGCCATAAGCAAGAGCTAAGAGTGATTTATAGCGAGAAGTTGATGGACCGTCACTCTGCACTGTGGTCAGCCACACGCATATAAAATTCCGTATTTAAGAAATTTTAAATGCCTAAACAGATCTGAATATATGTGGTATTGTGAGAATCCTTACAATATCATCCCAAGTGATGCAGGCAATATTTTTTAACAAGTAAAGTCAAGTTTCGTTAATGCAAAATTTGCTTGTTCATCATGATCTTGCTGCTACGGTTAGCCTGTGGTAATATGACACAACATTACGCGTGATATAACCGTTTCCTGCGTCGAGAACGCGTAATTATGGCGGCTTTGTGCCACTTTTTCTGAATTGCTCTTCTTTGTACCTAATCTTATCTTGGTTAGATGTTACCCGCCTTAGTAACGTATTATGTTCGAATTTAAGTTTATTTACTTTCGGTTCTAAATTGAGCAAAATTGAACTGTAATTGAAATTCACTTAGATTGAAATATCTGACAATTAAGCATGCTCTAAATTTTCAATTAGAACATTATCGATTTTGTATTGGGATCTGTGAACACTGAGCGCTGTCTCCTTATTTCCCAGTTTGGTACTTTTGTAAAACCGATCGATATGATACAATAAAACTGTTCAAACTTCTTCATGAAACGAACGTAAATAGTCTTCTCCACATCGTCACATCAAATTCGGTTTGTTCAGATTTAATCAGGTTTGAACGTAATATGTTTGTATGGTGTTCGAAGCGCCCACGAAAAGCGTTAAGGTAACACTTTCACAAAACGTGTACCATTGTTACCTTACACAGATGTAACATGAAGGTGGAACGTTATTAACATTACTTTTAATGATTCGTAGGTTATATTTTGAGATTGGCTTTGCTTAACAAAACAAATTATAAAATGCGCTTAGAAGCGATTCTCCAATTCCTACCCCGATGAGATCCAACAAAATGCATAAGGCGTGCACCAACCACCGCCTCCAATAAATTTGAAAAACTCGTATCGACTGCATTTTGTTGGATCTCCTACTATGATTTGTTAGCAATTTATTTCCGCGAAGTATCCCCAGATATTATTATACCTAAGTTCAACTGTACACAAAGCAAAGCATGTTTTATATAAAGCATTCGAAATAAAAGACATCAGGCGCAAACGGCATAAAAATGTTTCGACCCTTCTCATTTTAAACTAGTTAAGAGAATGCCATCCTTTTAATAAGTCTTTATTTTTTGGTGAGCCTTAGACGTAAAGTGATAGTCTAGGTCTTTTAACTTGAAGTAACTACGTTCAACAATGGGATTGTAGATAAGTTGCGGGGAATTTGCATCGTTTATAACTTTCAAATAAACCTCAGAAACTGATATTTTTTATAGGCCTGGGGAATATAAAATTGTGTTTACGATAATCACCGACTTAAATTCATTATTAATAATACCTATTTGATCATTTTGTACACCACAGTCGCCCTAGATCACACCGTATGCGTAAATTTACGTATGCGGCTAACTGCGGGATGACGACCCAGTCCGCCGGAAGTGCCACAACGAGCTTCCGGGTGGATTGCCCACTTCAGCGCATTTTTTCTGATAAAAGGTCCCAAGTTGTGCGACGGGTGGCGTAATAAATAGTTTTTATGGATCTATTCCTCGTATTTAATAACGGGGTTAGCTGCGGAATCGGCGAACTCTTTAACATGCTAAAAGTTATATCGGTTATTTATCGCTTACTTTTCATCAACTACAATAATATTCTTAATTCGGCTGCATATTTATTCTGTTGTATGTTTGTCTTCGCCAATTGTCAGCCAATGTTGATTTATCTTGAAAATTTTCCCCGTGAGACTTAAAACACAGCTATGAAAACATCAATTTATTGTTTATCTGATACAACTTTTACTTTATGTAAATTAGCCTGAAAAAATCTAATACTTTTTTCTCAGTCTTATTCATCCGTATCCACAGTCAATAACTGTAATAGTTCAATAGAAACGAACTGATTATAACTCCGATAGGTACATTTTTTTTTTTTTTTTATTTATTTACCAACTTAAACTAATATTACATGAAAAGTTTATTAATATAACACTGAGTAAACCACAGAGGTATGTAAGGGAGTGTTATTAGCGAGTCAACCGAATAACTACCATTGAGATAGGTTTTACAAAAATAAAAGCTTATTTTCTAAGTGTCAGTGTGTTATAGTACATACTTAATCTAATCCAATTATTAATTCAATCACTTTAGTTGGGAAATTATGGATGACAGGATTAATTGAATGCTTTGTGGAATCAACCATTGTTTCAACTACTTACTTCAGCACAATGTGTTCGTAATTAGTGGAAAATTCATGAACACGGATCAATGAAAGGCGGGAAATAGGATTCGCAATTCATTGTAACTAGATTTCGGTGTTAGAATTATAGGCAAGATGAATTCTGATTAATGATTAATATTTGCTGTTGGGTCGAGCATAAGTTTTTTCAGGAAAATGTTGATAATTATCTATTTCATAGATGTGAAGGAAAAAAAATGGTGTGTGATATCATCAAATTTATTTTGTAAAGATGCTTCCAAACTGGTCTCAAGCTGTTTGTACGTGAACGAAGATTTGTAAGTTTCAGACAGTTTTATTTTTACTCCAACTTATAATGAAGTAAAGAGTTTTAAAATATTTGACTTACTAAATATAAATTACATTTGGCCGATAAATGAGCTAGAAAATTTAAATACCTTACTTTAGGCGCGGTGCAATTCAAAAGGATCTTTCAGCATGTAAAAGCTGCATTCAAATCGTTAAACACCAAATGCAGCGAGCAACACTCGCTCAAGCACGTCGTTCGCGCTCGGCTATAACAGTGTTTAGCTTTATGGTAGTGGTTTCACAATGAATAGCTGTAATCTCTGCATCGCTCGTGAGTGTACACTATCTTGCAGGGACGGGCTGCATCGACCACAGCGAGGCTGATCAGCTTATGGCTATCAGTTTTATTTACCCGAGTCAGGTTTGAACTGCGGATGTGTTTGGTTTCTAACTTTGTACTTAAAATTATAAGAAAAGACATGAAGTGACATAATTCATCATTATTAAATTCAAAACAGAAATTGGCACTTACTTAAAACAATTAAATCCACCTCACACAGGACAGGTAAATTGCTCTGCCCATCAAAGATTCCAAAGAAACTTATAATCAACCTACATTAGTCCACAGCTGGACATAGGCGTCCCATAATTAGCGCCATAGTGCGGCAAGCTGAAGACAGGGCGTCATCAGCTTGCCGCATCCAGCATCTGCCCGCAGTCTTTCAGAGGTCGTCATTCCACCTGGCTGGGGGGTGTCCTACACTACGTTTGCCGAGTCGCGGTCTCCACTCCAGAACACGTTAGAAAATAATAGGGCATGAATATATATTAAATTTATTTCGGTAGTAGAGTTGTATAAAATTGAGAGTCGTTTTGTTCGACGAACAAAGCTGATATTTAATTATCTCACAGTATTAGCAATTCTATGTTTTCATTTCATTTTCGTTTCAATGAAAATCAATCGAAATGGTAACTCGATTTTCCAAGAAACAAATAAATGAGCATCTAAATAATAATTTTATTTTGGCGAGACGGAAATGAGCTGAGAAATAAGGAAATATCCGAACATTTCATAGGAATCCGTGGTCTTTACTTTTTCGATTGAATTTATACCTTACTTTCCAACAAAAACGGTTCACTATTCTACCCTACTCCTGTGCCAAAGAATCAAAACCCGCGCGCAGAATTTTGCGGAACCAACATTGAGAATTCAAAATAACGCCAGTAACAATTGTTGAAATAACTTTTAACGTTACTTGGCATATACGATTGGCTTGCAATTTCGTGCATTCTACCTACAAAGGATACCAAAACTACAGAACTTGTGGTTGCAGGCCCTATGGGATTTTTTGCCTCAAACAGACATACCTAATAGAGCATATATTATAATATCGATCTTCGTACAGACCTTCTGTACGAAGGATCGACGACTAAGTTAAAGACGCAGAAAATTTCTGGATGAGTAAAGCTCAGGACCATGAGTAACAAATTGGTCCTAGCATGCTTGCACATCTGTAAGATACCATGCACTGCATTTACAGTCATTGTCATGCATAACATCATTATCATTCGATAATGATGATGCAAATACCTGTTAGAGTTATGCTAAAAGCCACTCAACCTACTTTAGAAAGCCAAGACTGTCTAAACGCAATGTTGAGATGCCTAGGACTAACTCATCGATTAGTTACAGTAAGGTTTTATCGGATAATGTTTCAACAAATGCTTCAAATACTCTTTGCAATACTTACCCATATCCGAGCACTAGTCAAAGATCACAAGTCCGATAAAATAGCGTACGCAAATACGATCCCTAGTTAAGCCAGCATCCCGTACTACTATTAGTGATCCAGGAATATTCTCTTTGTGTCCAGAAGAGCATTCCTGTGGGTCCCGTGTGGTGCGGTGCACAAAGGCTATCTTTGAATGGGTTAAATCAAGCGGAAGGTATGTTGGAACTTTTATTGAATCTTAACTCTGAGGAGAGTAGCCGTGAGCAGGATTTCCGATGGGAGGGGAATAACGTACATGAACAATTTGTTATTTTTTAAAGACAGATAAAAGAGAGAAATTGGAACATCATGATTTTTTGGCTAATTTTAAACTAACACTAATACTGCATTTTCTCCATGAATAGTGTATTTACCTACTATAGCCTAATTTACGTATTAAAATAAGTACACAGGTATTAAAATACCTGCCTACTTAATAGTTTTTGGCAATAACGGCAATATAAAAATCTTCAATATGTTATTGCCACAACAAACTCATAGGTACATATTTCGATAGGCCCTATCTTCAGGTACCTATTTCTTGGAGTTCTTGGAGTAGGTAGATACCTCGGTATTTGCTGATGGTTTGATCTAGCGGCTTGATTATAGGACGTTTCAGAGTGGAAAAAAGTAGATCAGCAAAGTGGATCAGAGTGAAAATTGGCGATTTATCGCATCTCTGTTCACTTTTTAAGCACAAGTTGGCAATACTGGTGGTATTGCCAACTCGCTAAGTTTTGACACCACCGACGTTGCGTAACCACAGCTTTGCCCGGGGCCTATCCATTTTTATTATTATCTAAGTAGCCCTCGTCCTGGATAATCCAGGATTATACTACTGCCTCGTTTTATAATCCCTTCCTTGTTTTTGTTCTGGATTTTTCTTTGAACACCTTTGTAGGCTGCGGTGGTTATGATCATTGTTTATTCAAAGGCTTTTGCTAAAATCGCAGGATAACAAAAACAATTCCTTTTGAAGTAATATTTATCTATATTGTAAACTAGCTTCTGCCCGCGGCTTCGCACGCGTTGTTTCTATGGAAACGTTTTGAGGTTATTTCTATCGCATGGGAACTGATTTATGGGATATAAAGAAGCCTATGTCTATACTAATATTATAAAGAGGAAAGATTTGATTGTTTGTTTGTATGTTTGTTTGTTTGTATTGAATATACTCCGAAACTACTTGACCGATTTAAAAAAATCTTTCATCGTTAGGAAGCTTACTTTTCAGGGAGTGACATAGGCTATATTTTATCCCGGAATTCCCACGGGAACGGGAACTACGTGGGTGAAACCGCGAGGCAATCGTCTAGTTGTTATATATTTTGATTCTAGGGTTAGACTTACCTGTATGCAAAATTTCAGCCTGATCCGATGATACTTAGTAGTTTTGAGGTTAGGTTGAAGTGAGGTAAGTATCAGTAATAGGTATGTTGTCGCAAAGTTCAACAGCTAACCCTATCGAGTCCGTTCCCATCTCATCCACGGGGGATCCAAGTGATCCATTACTTGAGCAAGGGATGCTCCCGAAGGATCCCATACAGCTAGATCGAATTTTCACTCTCTACTCTGCATACATTAAAGCTAAAATAAATTTGTAGCTTCGGGCAAGCAACGTGTAAAACATGCTAGCAATTTGCTTTTGATAGACAAATTGATAGATGTTGATCTATCGGAAAACTACTAAGAACCGTGTTTTGAAAAATCTCACTTTATTAACTAATCTACCCTAATAGATTTTTTAAACTATAGAAAGGTATAGATACTGGTGGCCGTCATAAACCTGTCAATATGCATCCTAGTCTCCCAGAATTAAATCTTCAACATTTATATGAGTAATAGGTTTGTCATGCAAACATCAAACTTTCCGTCTGCAAAGTTTCCAAACAATTCTGTCTTCAGATATCTCGTTTGTATTCCAAAAGCAATTTTTGTCATGTTTTATGCCAATGATAGCATATTGAATAGGAAATAAAGAAGCAAAGTTTTCTGGCTCTGTCTATGATTAATTGTACAATCTTGGGGCTCGAGTCTCGAAAGTTTAGGGAAGCAAATTAAAGGGTATTGTTGGGTAATTTAAACATTGAATTCATAAATAGAGGAAACAATCAGAAACAAATTATGCAGCACCATAACAATATTTAGGTTACCGTTGATAAAATACAAAAGAGAGAGTATAAAGAGTTATAATTGGCCAAGGTTTGTTTTGCAATCAAAACTACCTATACATATGGATCAGTTGAGCTAGCTGCAGATTGTTTGCAACAGTCTGCAGTTAGCTCAATTTTTTTAATTGTAAATACTAGTTTTAATTTATTTATTTTATGTTTTGTAATTTTCTTTGTGAATAAAGAGTTTTACCTATAGAAAATAAAAAATAAATAACGCTGGACAGTCATACAGGATTATCTAGCCCCAAGCTAAGCAGAGCTTGTGTTGGGTACTAGATACTTTATGATATATCTACCTAGAATACAATACATACATAGACATTTTTTATTATACATAGAAAATATTCAGAACACCCGGAACAAATGTTTGCCAATCGTACAAACATTTGTGGCGCAACCTCCTACGACGTAGGCGGACCTTCGTCCATCGCACCACAGAGGTCGTCTATAAATGAGGTAATAATTAAATGAGATTTCTATTAGACAAGGGTTTAATTTCAGTGTTTAGTATATTGGAACTGCCTAATTTCGCATCTACATGCAAATTAAGGCCTTGAACAGTTTTGAAATACAATTTGCACGCACGTGTTACGCGCGTGTAACGTAGGTAACGTTATGAAACATATTACCCGTGTAGCTAGGTAGGTAGCTTAAGGAATGAGGTACCTAATTGAAAATTTAATGAATGGTAGGAATTGTCTTTTATTTAACTAACGATTTTTTGGAGCAACATTATAATGTGGTAGTGTACTGGATAGTGCACAACTAACTGAAAAACTGTGTCGTATCTTTCAGCGTCATAACCTCAGGTCTAAATAAAGAGACAACTTTCCTTTTCTAAAATTAGTGCATAAAATTGTGTCCAGTTATACGTACGAGTACGTTCATACATTTAGTATGTACGTACTTGTACGTATAACTGGACACTGAGGAATGAGGAACTAGGAAACATTGCCATTTGGACCTGGTTTCAAAAAGCGTAGGCAGGCATAACAAACTTTCAACAACATTCTCATACCTTCGTTTTGACTAATGCAATTGTCAGTTGAACGCTTGAGCTCAGCTCAAGGGTAATTTCACATTACCCACAACGATGTTAACTGTGCCTAAGTGTAGATACCAACTAGTAACTCACAACTCACACGATCAGCATCCGAATGACCTTCGTATAAGACCCATACTGACTGCCCTACCCGATTCCACCCTACCCGACTCTTCCTGATTAATTAACGTTCCGTTTCTAAATGTTTGCCTTCCTCTAAGGGCCGACCCAGTACTTTCATTTATTGACACAAATAAAACCTATAGCATTTTCTTTTTCATGAAAAGAGACATCGCGTGAAACGGCCAGTGAAACAGTTTATTCAAATTGAAGAAAATATCTCATAAAAGGCAATACAATATTAGTGGTCAATCTTAATAAAAAGTATCTTGAATTCGTTCTTACCTAACTAAGCCTTTGAAGTGTTTTTATTTGAGATTGGCTCGTGTTGATCGAAAGACCAAATAAAACAAGTCATTTTAGACTATTTATGTGGTATGTAAATAATGTATTGTAAGATATTTGCACTTTTTCATTTGTATGGTGCATACATGAGAGAGGTAGATTTAATCAATTGTGTCTTCAATATAGAAACAATGGATGTACACTAATAAGTGAATTTAGCCGTGTGATAAATTACTTTACATCGCGCTCATTCACTTTGGTGCATGCAGACTACATTATGTAGAGCCGACGTTATGCACCTTACGTATTATACTATATATGTATATACACATATGCTACCCTTAACCAGAGATTATATAAAAACACATAAGCTTAGCGATGGTGTGTGAAAATGCCCAGTATTATTTATACTTCGCGCTAACGTCTAACTTTGGGGCAAATGAAACAAAGTTCATATAGGTCACATTCACATCTCATCTAAAATATTATGAATAAAACTGGCTGTAGAACAATTCGGATCTGGGCATGCGAATATCATTCAGTGTGTGAAACTTTTTTGGCCGATTATTGCTAAGAAAGCTACTCATTTAGTTCGATAGTTTTGCAAAGCACTTTGTCTCCTCTTAACTAACAAACAAACATCATCGAAAAGCTTTGCTATGTAGATCATCGAAACAAATGAAAATTTACAAAGATAAAAAAGGTATAAAAAGCAAATAAAATGAATTATTCATGTGATTATTTCACAAGGTTTACTCGTCCTTAGAAGGTCGTAGTAGATAAAAATTTTTTTTTGCGTAAACAAAACCATTAATACTGATTCACGTTCTGAAAATGCGGTATTAGATGTGAATTTCATTATTATGTCACATTACACATTACATTACAGGTGTGATGTGGCATATAATGAAATTCATGATGATGAAAATTGTTTATGCGACGTCAGCATTCATGACACGCGTGAGATAATGTTCCACGTGAGGTTTTCCTGCTATTTATAGATAAGCTTTAGGGCGTTATAATGCGAGTGTTCACATTTTATTACATGTGTGTTTTTAGTTTCATTCCCGTTTTAATGAAAATACTTACCTGTGGGTTTCTTTTTCTTTGAGTTATGGTAATTCTTTAGTAAATCTGTTATGCACATAATTTGATTGAATACGCTGATTTTAATAATCAACCACTAGCTTTTGTTCGCGACTTCACACGAGTCTTCCGGGGTAATATTTGTTTATAAGAATTACAAGCTAACTTAGTTATTCCAGGCCTAAAAAAATATGCAAGCTGAATTTCAGAGCACATAAGCAAATTAACTACAATTATACGGTTTCTGGATTTTTCCCTTTAATTGTGTTATAACTTTATTAGACCTTGCTTATTGCCAAATTTTATGATTCTACGTCAACGCGAAGTACCCTACAGGTTTTGGTCCATGGCGAGAATCAAAAGATTTTTTTTGTGAATAAACTACAAATTTATGGTTTTTTCCCTTTACTTGTGCTATTAGACCTTTCAGCTCACCGAATTTCATGATTCTAGGTATATGGGAAGTACCGTATAGGTTTTGGGTGCATGTGTTTCCTTTGGAAATTTCAAAATATTCGGACATAAACGGCTGTAACTTTTGAGTGCGTTGAATTAGAAGTTTTATTTAATGCGCGGCTCCAAGAGGTAACGGACTTGAGTAATTAACGTTAATTTCAACAGACAGACAGACAGACAGCCAGCAAAGTGATCCAATAAGGGTTCCTTTTTTCCTTTTGAGGTACTGAACCCTAAAAACGCATTGCTTGGCAATAATTTGCATTGCTGGTAAAAGCATTTAAAATATTTTCAATTAAATTCCTTCCATATATTATACGTTTCCTTGTCAGCGTGTTACAACTTTACGGTATTGCTTAATTTCCGTAATAAGATTACTTTTTACTTGACATAATAAAACTTTCTGCAAAACATTATTACAATTGATGGAAAAATTGAGGCGAAACGCTCTTGTTATGACATAGAAATTAACTTCGAATTTGAAAACAATTCTTAATTTTTTTGAATTTTTACGATCGATTGAACTGTTTCATAACCCTGAAATATATATTTGCCATAAATCTGGCTGCGCAGATATTATTCACTATCTATCTATCTAACCAGCCGGTAAGACTCACTGCTGAGCATAGGCCTCAGCCTTATCTCCCCCCCCCTGACGGTCTTGTCATATTTTCACTGCTGATTATTAAATTATGAAGGTACCTAAATGTACGTACTTTAATTTATAGAATTAGGGATCCCGAAAGCCCTTCCAAATGTTATTATTAGAAGGTTAAATTGTTCTTACTTTTCTAAAGCCAAAAGTTCAGATGGCACTAAATGCCACCTTCTATCCCTACTAAAAATCTAGACCCAGACATTAAGACTATCCATATGAAACCACAGTAACATCTACAAAAAGCGCCACACCTTTTTCCACCCCATTGAGACAATCCCTTAGATAGTTGACACGAATAAGGAGATAATTAATTAGAGAAGGTACGATGTTGATTCAGGCGCTGAATGTCCAATTAATTTTGGAAGACCACCACTGACCGTGGCTGCTGATGACAGAAAATTCAGCTGAAATCAGAAACTTCATCACATAATATTCAAGAAGCTTGCTCCAGTTTTGCGAATCATGTGGTACTTTAGCAGTGTTTTGACAGATTTTAAAACGCGTCAAATGCTTGATGATCGATTTGATAGAGTTGTGTGTGTTTGACACAGTGATTTTATCATTTAGAATAGAATATAATCATTGATTCACAGAAAACATGTCAAATATTACGATTTTTTGTAGTTTTTTAAATAGTGGTTTACAGCTATCAAGAAACCAGGCTCCGCAAACCGCATGCATACACTTTTATTTGGACTTTAAAGGCTCTGAGTAACTCCACCGAATTACCCCACAATAGCAACCCGTTGAGCAACACAGATGACACATAGCCGTGGTAGGCCGCAAGTGCTGCTTTTTGTGATACAGTTTTACTGATTCTCGTCAAAGCAAAAACAAATCTATTAGTTCTACTACAAACATAGTCAACATGCAGCTTCCAATTAAGATGCCATGAAACAACGTCTTTCCACATTAATTGATTGACTTCAATGTTTCCCCTGTAGGTGGAGCTAACGGCGCTAGAGACCTTAGTTAGCACATTTACCCTGAGAGATTAGAAATTACCCTGAGTGTGAAGCACTATAAAAACAAAAAACTTTAATTAATTGATATTTTACGTCCAAATTTGTAGGTTTCGTTTCGTTATTTTTAAATTGTATAAGTTTAGTCCTGTTAACATTTATTATTCATTTAATACATTTTTACCAATTCGTTATGTCATCAATTTTATTATTTATTTCATTTTCGTAAAGACTTACGAAGATTATATTACTACTGTTGTATTGTATTGTCACCGGCTAACAGTAAACATTTATTATTAGTGACGAATGGCAGGTCATTTATTAAAAGTAGAAATAATAAGGCTCCGAGGATACCACGATTATTTGCCCTGAGGAATACCACGATTATTTATTATAAATTTAGATTGTAACTGTTTATTAGTCTTTTGATTTCGGTGCATTAACTTCCGTCTTGCGGATCGCGTCGGATTGCGTCTTGCACAGACAGTCCCGAGTTGCACCTCTTATACCATAATTTTCTAATTTGTTTAGAAGAATTGAATGGTCAATAAGGTCAAAAGCTTTACTTGGGTCTCATTAACGCAGAAACAGGCATTTTATCATCAAAAATTTCGGTGACTTCTTTATCACGATCAAAGCAAGCCAATGTGGTAGATCTGTTCTTCCGAAAGCCAAATTGTTGTTCGGTCATTATTATTAATTTGCTTACTGGCACGATCACCTTCATTCAAAACTTTGTATAAAGCGGAAAGTACAAAAGCACAAACGAAATACAAATTGATACCCGCATTTTTTGAAAGTCGGTCACTCATTCCAACTCATTCTAGCCAAGCTTTGTATTGCGAATCACAATACAAAATGGCGTTATAATTTAACGTACTGCAGTAAATTGAATCTCTTTGTCGAATGAAACAAACGAAAGCTTTCGCTGAAGAGGGACACAGAATAAACATGGCTTGAAATTGTTGACGACCTACATACAAAAGGTTCATGCACAAAAAGTTAAGAGGTTTATTACGGGATGTGTTACTGTGATGTTGATGAGAGCCAGCATCTATTGGCACAACTGCAATTAGATCCACCTGGCATAGTCCTTGAACATTTACTACCCAGCGTGAACTGTTGTTATGATTTTGCAAAATTAAATTTGTACCTACTGATATTATAGAGGCTTTTTATATATTACAGGAAAAGTAGATTGACGATACAAATACCTGGTACGGTTTTTGTCTCATCATCACCGTACGCTCTCTTCGTGCGCACGAGCTTCACTCGCACTTGACGGATCTTGTTTTAGTAGGTAATCTAAAAGCTGGATATTCCTCACAGGCTTGATTTCAGGTCCAAACTAAGCAAAGCTTGAATAATAGGAGCTGGAACAAGCAAAGAGGCGACCAGCTGATGTTGAATGGTAAACACTAACTGTCTAAAATAAATATTATCGATATAAATCTAAAATACACGGTTTGGCTTTTGTTGAGCTTTGAGTTTGTTTGGTGCCGCTACGTTTCCGGTGCGATAGTATAGTGTAGTGTAGTGTTAATGTTATAAGATTCATAAAGTTATCTGTCAGTTACCAGCAGCACTTATTGGAGAAACGCAATTAACTCAAACGATCTCATTAAGACATCTATCTGACGGCCAGCTTAAACGATTATAGAAATAAATAAGGAACCATGCTCACGAGTTATCAATATAACTACCTCCACCTCCTTTTCAAACAAAAAACCGTTTGAATAATTCAATTTAAGACACACAAGGTAGGTACTGAAGTGTGATATTTTTCAAATTGTTAAATTTTTTTTTTTGCACTTGCACTTCCTCTACTTTAATTTTTTATAACTTGGTAAATTCAAAGTCTATATAAAAATATATACGTAGTAAATTGAAAGCCTTATAAAGTGAGCTGGCACGAAAAACAGTCCCTGCTAGTGATACTTTTTACGGACAAATGGGGCCCATCAATTGCAAAGGTGGTCTGACAAATTAGTCATGAAGAGTTGGGACAATGTTCTGCAATAGACCACTGTTTTCTGAAATACTACATATTTTGGAAGTATTTTTTTGTGCTCTTGCATTTTAGTGTTCTCATCGTAATGGCAACTTTGGACACACTTACATATTATACAATTTAACTGCAGACAGCTAGTTTTGAATTCAGATATCAGATTTTAAATTGCCATAAAAAAAAACTACATTTACAGGAGTATGGAAAAGTCCGTGTATAAATACCCTTTTTTACCATAAGCACGAATACCTATCTGCAGGCCTTTTCACAGGGACCTGACGCTATAATATAAGTCTATTGGTAAGCCACAAAACAAAGCCCACAGGACAGTTACAACAAAAATATAATACAGAGACGATACGAAACTTACCAACCACTACTGGCATCGTGGCATCACATTAGCCATTCTTTATTGGATAACACCCACCCCATCTATATCTGATTACGTAATAAAAAGGGACATTATTTGCGAAAATACTATAAATATTTGCGGAGGGTCTATCAATATGCAGAATATTGGCTTGAAAGGTTGGAATTTTCTGGTCAGCTAGTATAGGAAGTGGGAACTGTGGCGGATCATGCGGTTTCATGTATAATAATAAAAGTAATGCGTGCTTTTTTGACAAATTACTGGTAGAGTAGTTACACAGTAGTGTGACTAGACTTTTCTGAAAAAAAAGGGCAAATATTGGGACCTCACTTCACCTCAACGGCTATATTGGTCCACTGCTGGACGCAGGCCTCCCCCTGATAAGCGCCTTATTGACTTTTATCTCATGGGGGTAGAGCCCATAATCCCCACGCTGGGTATGCGGGTTAGGGGTCTCAGTTCGGTGGTCGAATCGTTCTGCAGGGGGCCGCTGCTGCCTGCTCCCGATTGATATCCCTTAGTCGCTTCTTACGACACCCCCGGCAACAATTGGGGTGGTGTAAATGTGCCGGCTTCCAGAATATTGAGACAAACTGATAAATATTTACCAAATCACAACGTACCAAATTTCCAAGTATCGAATGGGTAGCAATAATTAAACGACTTACCGTTTTTGTAATATGGTTATCGAATCAACTCACTAAATAGCAACATGGCATAACTTGTAGACAAATAATACTTATTTTTTTGTTTCAGGTTCACGATGCATCGGCTACTCAGCATCACACTCATCACCATAGCCATTGATTACGTGTGCTCCGAAGACAGGGAGCACCAGGGCCCCCAGCCCTGTGGCGGCCGCCTCCGCGGCCCCGTTGGGGTCATCCAGACCCCCAATTTTCCCAACGCCTTCCCCGTCCCCATAAAGTGCAAGTGGATAATCGAACACGACAATATAGTGAACGGAACCATATCGATATATTTCACCCAACAGTACACCACCAGTGGCCTAACCTTCACCGAGTACATGTACTATGATGAATCGTACAAGTTGGGGGAGAGACGGGCTCTAACTGTCACAGAGGAGAACATAACGAGGATAAAATGGCTTCAGGTAAGTTTAAGTCATATATTTACATTTCCACATCATATTTATTCATACGATGGAAGTTTCAACGGAGTCGTAATTTAGGATGATGTGGGTTAAACAGGGTGATAAACAATAAAGTGGCTGACGCTGTATCAGATTAAAGTACATAAGCTGTTTATGTGTGCAAATGGAAATAGAACTCTGTATATCGTATTTCATGTCGAACAGTCGGCGTAAGCGGGCGTTTTTCATAGACCAGCTGTGGTTTAATGGTTTTGTTTTGTATTATTTGTATCAATCTAAACCACAATTCCCCAATATGGATATCAGATAAGTAGATTATTTATTTTTCGTATCTCCAAATTGCGGATTGAATAACGCCAAAACGCACGCACAGAGTCAGAAGTGAGGCCTCTTAATTAAAGTATTTTTTACAAAATTACTTATTTACATAGAATTAGAATTTAGTATTTAGAAATTCCTCGGTATGAAGAGGTATACCCATACATTTATATTGGAAGAGATAAAACGCGCGCGCTAAAAGAAAATTGGAAGGAAAATGGCTTATAAGCTCTCTGTAATTATTTAACGATATAAAATTATTTGTTTGAATTTATTTACTGATAATTTTTGCAACTCACTAGGAGTTTTGTTGTAGAAGCGTATACATTGATACATTAATTTTGTTAAAAGATGAATACCCTTTAAAATATACATTAATTTTATGTAGCCTAGTTGTGGGCACAGCGAGTTTATGTTTATTTCTGGTATTAAAATTATGTTTATTACTATTTTTAGGGAACCGATTTATATTTCTATGAGTATACAATATAGATGAAAGCCAAATTTCTATGTTGCACGTGTCCCTCTAGCTTAGCTTGCAGTAGCCTTTTAACTTTTTGCGTGAAAGTCTGTTACTTATAGTTTTTCATTTCCACTCGTGTGATATAGAATAATGGAGTAATAGTAATAGAGTTTCATGGTTTAGCAATTGCAAGTGTTTCTGTTTTATTTTTCCTATTCAATAGCAGGTTCGCTTTGAATGTAATTTGCATAAAGGTTTAAAGGTTAGGTTCTTTCTGTTTATAACGTTTTATCGACTTAACCAAAACGAACACTTTTGTATTGGATTTCTCACACAACGATAAAAAAGCTTTCTCAGTATATTCGTAGCTTTAATAGATATTTCCACAAAAACTTCCTACAAACGAATTAGAAACTTAATTAGAAACAGACGTAGTTAAAAGTAAGGACTTATACGAGTACATACGAGTACATAGAATAACATAGACAACACTACACGGAAATTGAAGACAAAGAAAACAAAAGCAACTCGCTAGTTTTCACTACTGGAAACGGAAGCGGAAAATAAGGCAGTTAGCGAAATAATTGTAAGTCTGGCGGCTATACTCATGTTTGGGCTCTTTCATGCGACGCGCAGCTAGAAATTGCAAATGGTATTAATTAATAATTAAATATCCAAGCTTGATATTATTTGGGCTTTACAAATGGGGCGGCGTGGCGCGGCTTACCATCGCAAAGAAGTCTAGCAGTGTGGTAGGATAACTCTTTAATTTTAACTAATCACGAAGATAAGTACCCGATAAAATCATTTACTATAATTACGAAGAGTTGTTAAAATGATCTACCTATTTCTACAACGTTCTAGAATCCAAGATACTTTACGTCAACAAAAACATGTATGAATGAAACATAACAACAATAGAAAACAACACGGTAACAGCGAGGCAATTACTAAAAACCAAAAGACTTCGATGATACCAAAAAAAAATTTCGTAAAATATTTTCTGCCAATATTTCTTTGGTTTTGTAACACTTTTGTATACCAAAAATATCAAGGATTTCAGTACCGAATATTATGTATATTTATTTTCAAGCACTCGTAACTAGGTATGCTATATTTATTTAATGTGTTTCCTCGTAGCTCCAAAACAATATTATTATATTCTTAGTATTTTGTCGTAGTCGGATTTCGGTTGAGCTTTTTTCTCGAAAAAAACCAAAGAGAAGTCTATATTTTCATCTAAAATAATGAGACAACTTCACCCGAGTTATTATTATTACTATCAGCTTTGCTCGAAATGTAATTGCCAGACGAACCACGTAGGTATAAAGCTGCTTGCTTACTAAACCCACGACGCATGTATTAAGCTACCAGCCCACTAAGCCGGAACACCGCGAAAATTCAGTTGGGATACAAATGCATTCGGAAAGACTGCCCACGAGCAGCCCCCAGTTACGTGTTCCATGTAACGCCATTGAAAAACAGCGACGCGTAAAACGTTCGGTTGGAGCTTAAATCAAATATTTACTAGTGGCAATGCCTAGTTACAGGGTGAGAATGAAAAGCTGGGTTAATATTGAAATCAAGACCAAAACTACTCTATTCGTTATTGATGCTTTGGGGATATGTACCTGGAAGATCTTCCCTGCTCCGGGCCAACGTCCAAGCCAAGTCCATTAATACCATGATAATTCTTTTATTACTATATAAACAAGACAGCTCTCTTCTTGAAAAAAAAAAAACTTGCCCTTGATATTTTAAGTTAAATTTTAAAAGCTTGTGTTATAGTTTGTATCTATATCGTAAGCTCTACTCCTACTTTGTTCTATGTATGCTTTGTGTTTTTTCATTGTTGCCACTACCTGGCTGTGCTCCTTCTGTTCTACATTTTTTGCTCTTTTTCTGCTCTCCGGTGGTTACAGGGCTCTCCCTGCCACTAGTTTGGGTCCAAACGACAGCACGAAGGTGTATACGATTTATACACAACCATCTCCTTAGAACAACCGGCATCTTATTTTGTTCCCTAGGACAGAATCAGGTATCGGTTGGTGATAATCCATTTAATAAAGCTCTTAGCATCAATATTTCCAATATCAGTTTCAAACCAGCTGTCGTCTCTCAGCTGTGCGTCATGGGCTATACGCGATGACAGTATGCCATTTGGGATAGTGTCACCCGCGCGACAATTGGGTGCAACCAAAACGTTTAGTTTATTGGATGGACAATTTGACTGAAAGGCTTTTTTTTTTTTTTTATTTCCCACAACACAAAAGGCTTTGTCGCTGAGCGACCACATCGCCTAATTTAAACATAGATTTACAATATTGAACAAATAAAAAAAAAAGCTTAAAGCTAATCTACACAAACCTTTGAAAGGCTTTGAATGAAACAAATTCGACGAATTGATAAAATTAATATTTTTTAGGCACCAATGAAATGTTTTTTTGTAACGGAGTCATGTTATTTTATATTTTTATATTTTATTAATGTATTATATGTTTCGAACAAAATCAATCAAAATCAGTTCGAAACATTAAGAGATTTCTTAATTACCCTAAAATAATGTGTTTATTATAGTTCAGTAAAGTTTCGATAACCCTGTTAAAAATCAATGACATAGGTAGGTATAAATATACATAAAAAGTTTCCATAGATTTCATTAATATAGTCGTACATTCCATTAGCATTTTCTGCGGGTCTCTGAGACCGCGACCGACGTGACGGGAATCATAATGAGCACTTCGTAATAATTCATTGATATGTGCATGCACATTTACAGCTCTATCGTTGGGGACTCTAGGTATGCCATTGTTTTTGGGGCTTTGTACATTTTGATGGAAACCCGAAGGAAAGTTGTGTAGTCCAACCACGATATAGGTATGGACAATATTGTCCGTCAGCCTCAGCAAATACAAGACAGACTGGAGAGAAGATCTGCTAATGAAAATATAAATAAACTCTAACAAGCTAATAAGAATAATATGAAATGTCCTCACTTACGCTCAGAGCACAATATTACGACCGATGTAACTCGTATACACTTACCTCACACCGTGGCAGTTACTTATTGATAAATCACTGACACTGCGTGAACTGCGGATTCTGCCTATCATAAATAAATAAATAACGTTGGACAATCCACACAGCATTTATCTAGCCCCAAGCTAAGCAGAGCTTGTGCTATGGGTACTAGATGACTGATACACATAATACATAAAATACATTACATAGATAGATATTTTTTATTATACATAGAAACGCCCAGAACACCCGGAACAAATATTTTTAGATCGTACAAACATTTGTCCCAAGGCGGAAATCGAACCCGCAACCTCTTGCGCCGCAGGCAGACGTTCGCCCGCCGCGCTACCGAGGTCGTCATCATGGCGAACAAACAACTTTGCAACCGTAAAAGAAAAGTAGCCATGACAGAGTTTACGACCGAGACTTCTAGAAACTTCGCAAGAGAGTACAGAAAGCTCAAAAGAACGAACTACACAACTACAATTTTCAAGGGTCATTTCGATACCTACTTTTAGAACGAATACCATGTTCGAGCTACCTTTAACGAAATTTTCTGAACTTTTTTAAACAAAACTATATTCTTTGAACAATCAGGGGTAGTGATACAAGGGTATTCGGAAAGATTCATTTATAAAAGTTGTCGAATCCATCTACATTCAAACATTCCTTAAACACTGAATGTAGAGAAAACCACTTCAACTGAATATAATTTGAAACGTGTTCGAAATACTAAAACTTTACCAGCGTCAAGGTAAGGTAGGTTATGGAATATTTAAAATGTATTTAGAATCGGTATTTATTCTACTACGTTTGGTGCCTTTTTATGATACAATAGATAAAGTAGAGTCAACGAAACAAATCGAGATCCTAGGTCCGTGGGGTACTGAGGCTCTTCGGGTTTTTAAAAAATTATCTGAGCGTCTGGTCGAAGCAACGCGTTACCCGAGAGCTGGTGCGTATCTGGCACAGCGCATCAGCATTGCCATACAGCGTGGCAATGCAGCCAGCGTCTTGGGGACGCTTCCGACTGGTGTTGATATGGATCAGTTGAGCTACCTGTAGACTGTATGCAACAGTCAGCAGTTAGCTCAATTGTTACAATTGTAAATACTAGTATAATTTTCTTTGTGAATTTTACCTTTATTGTCCAACTAGGTTACGGATTATCCGGAGTTTTTAAAAACGAAACAAATTATAAATATTTTTGGAGCACTTTTTAAACTTAGTTCATGTGGTTCTCATTCACCATATTCGGAAGGAAAATCGCTGAACTGTAGGCCAGTTCAGAGATTTTAGTTGTTTAAAAATAAGATACCTTCTTTAGATTTTTCCATTTACTTACCAAAACTTTTATTTTTAGCGATGCAAAATGTATACCGTAATTGTAACATTCCGAGTTCCTCTTATGCACTCTCAACGTTTAACTTTTATTACAGAGCTACAAAAGAAAGGGGAACTTCGAAAAGGCGCTATAATATACAGTTAGCTACGATATGCATTGCTGATTATCCTGTTAATTTGATAGTAGCAACCATAGAGTAAAAACTCGCTGCTGTCTCAGCAGAGGGATAGTGTCATTCAACAATTTGACAATTTGTGTAACCAAAAACCGATCCATGTGTGTTTTGACAGCTCGTAAATACAGTGCTTTCACTCACACATTCGTATGATTGAATGTTGCAAGGGAATAGCATTTTCCCTAAAAAATTGGGTAACTGAAGCAAAGTTCCCATTAAGAAATTACTTCATTGTTTTTATCACCTACCTTTTTATTTTTGATATTACATTATTTCAATTTACTGAAAGTGACAATAGTTTATAATTCAATAGTTTATAATAAAATCCATTTCCAACGTCTTGTTTTTTTTTTAATTTTACGAAATATCAGCCGGTATAAGCCCCGCAAGTTGATATTGCGATTGGCGGCCATCTTGGTGACGTAGTTCTGTACTTTTTTGCGACGGATAACGTCACGCAGCTGTTATTGTGACAAGGTTCCATCGCAATATCAACTTGCGGGGCTTATACCTATGTTACTATCATTCTACCTAGGTCAAACGACAAAAAGGTTTTACTCCAAGTCTGCAAAATAAGATCGGCTCCGATCATTTTCGGAACAATAATTTACGTAAAATAGACGGTCATGTGCGTGTTCGGCCACGTGCAGTGTAAGTAGTTGCACGGTTCATGGCCTGTCTAAACCAACTTATTTACCTGTTTTACACATACCTACCAAAGTAAATTTTTTAAGTTGATTAAAGATTTGTTATTTGTTATTTGTTATTTGTTTATTAAAAATACTTACACTATTTTTACAGGGGCCCCTAATGCAATAGTGTAAAAAGTCTAAGTATATAAATTAAAATAAAAAAATTAAAATTACATGAACTGAAAAAACATAAATTACACAATAATATATAAAATTCGTCAATATACCATGTCAAATTATTTTACAACAATATAATAATTATTCACTTAATAAATTCAAATAACATAATGTCAAATAAAATAGTAATAAAGAAAAATCGGTAATCAATAATAATAATGTCAAATAATTACAAAATGTCAAATCTTATTAAAATAGCATAGAATAAATAACAGAGTCCTATGAAATTCGCTCAGGGAGCAGTTAAAAATATCGACTCTCTCCGCTACTAGATTGAGCGTGTGGATGCAACGCGTTAGAGGTGCCTTATTCAGGAGGTTGGTCCTTCCTCTGGGTACAGCAAACAGGGCGGGCCGCCTCCGTCGGTGCACAAACTCATCAGGTACATTTAGCCTCACTTCCTCTAAAATGCCTGGATTGGCGATCATCCCACGAAATATTTTAACCAAATATAGAGCAAGCGCTGCATCTCTCCTCACCTCCAGTTTGTTGTATCCAACCATGCCTATAACAAACAAGGTTGGATACATCAGCGGGAAGAATGGATAAATGCCGTAGATCTTCAAGTACAGAAATCTGGTGAATTTATTTTGTATGCGCTCTACCATTTGACTGTACTTAGCTTCGTGTGGTGCCCATACCGCCGCATTAAACTCTAAATGGCTTCTCACCAATGCGTCGTATAGAGTCTTTATTGCATTCATATTTGTAAAGTTGTTCGTCTGACGGAGTACAAATCCTAGGGTCTTGAATGCCTTCTTGCAGATGTTAACCCCATGTACACGGAAATGCAGCTTGTCGTCGAGACGAACCCCTAAATCCCTCACCGAATCGACTCTCTTTAACTGTGAACCCTTCAACTGGTAATTGTGGTGTAGTGGTGTCTTCGCTCTACTAAACGTTATAATAGAGCACTTGCTGACATTGAACTGTAGTTTATTCATACCAGTCCACTCCACCACTCTGTCCACGTCACGTTGAAGGCGTTCACAGTCCTTTCCGTCTTTAATCGGTAAAAGTAACTTGAGGTCATCCGCAAACAACAAGCACTTCGCATCCTTGACGACGGTCGGGAGATCGTTAATCATGAGAATGAACTCTAGCGGACCCAGATTGCTTCCCTGACTCACTCCAGTTAAGGTAGAGTAGGGCTCCGATTTGCATCCCGCGTAGTCAACATACTGCTGCCGGTTCTTCATATAGCTCGCGAAGAACCGCAGCAGTTTGGTTGTGCAGCCGATCGTCGCCAACTTCTGAAGCAGTATGTCGTTATCGACCAAGTCAAATGCTTTTTTGAAATCGAAATAAGCGACGTCGACTTGCACCCCGGCGTCGACCTGCGGTAGCATAAAGTGCATTGCGTCAAGGAGGTTACTGGAGGTACTACGAGCCGGCCGGAAACCGTGCTGCGCATCAGATAGCTGTGCCGACACCTGCTCCTGCATGCTGTGCTGCACAGCCGACTCGAAGACCTTCGCTGCAGTCGACAGAATGGCCACCGGTCTGAATTCGGTCACATCAGCTCCGGACCCCTTCGGTATAGGAATAACTCTTGTTGTCTTCCATCGTTCTGGAAAATGTGACTCCTCTAGGCAACGGTTATAAATATAAGCGAGCGGTTCGGCCAGAGGCATCCGACAGTCTTTCATAATATAGACAGGGATCCCGTCCGGACCTGCGGAGCGCTTCGGTTTGAGCCTCGTCAGCGCCGCGCGCACCTCGGCCAGCGCCAGGCGCGGCACATGCACACGCGCGGCACTGGCGTGACTCGCCGCCTCCGCCGCTGCCACGTCTAGGTGAGCAACCGAAGTGCCGTAAACCGAATGAAAGTACTTTGCGAATTCCACTGCACATTCCGGTTCTGTCAGAGTTCTTCCATTCAGTGAGATTTGCTTCCGGTTCACGGCCCCCCGCTTTGCTCTCACAAAATTCCAAAACGATTTCGGATCCTCCGTCAGACGATGCTCCACTCGTTTCTGATGCTGCGCCTGAGCCTCCTCTATCATCCTCTTCACTCCAGCTCTACATTTAGAGAAAGCCCCATAATTGGATCCACTTACTTTGTACTGCTTGTGTAATCTTGCCTTTAATTTAATTTCTCTGATTATCTCCGTAGTGTACCAATTTGGATAGAGGTATCTAGAGTCCTTTCTCGGCAGACGTTTTTTAGGAATGCAGCTGTCGAAAATATCAAATAAAATGTTATAAAATTTACCGACGGCCTCCTCAGGATCTCGTATATCATAGAGATGATTCCAATCAACTTCCGCTATCGACGAATACAGTACATTGTAGTCTGCTTTAGAAAAGTTCCACTGCTGTTCGTCTATAGGCGGGGATAGCGGCGTGGAGGGCGGCGTGCGCGTGGCGGGCTGCGCGCGGTGTATCGACACCGCGAGCGGCGGGTGCTGCTCGTCGCGCGGTACCAGCTCCTCGTCCGCGGGGCACACCACCACCTCATCCATACTCAGAGAGGCTAACACTAAATCCAGTATTCGATCGTTAGCATTTCGTACCTCATTTTTTTGAGCGAACTCGCAGAAAGCTGTTACATATTCAAAATAATTGATTACATTATCACTACAAGAATACATGTTAAAGTCACCTAAAACTAAACACGAATTATATTTTGCACACCAGTTTTCGAGTATTCTAAATAAAATCATAAAATCATTGTCATTACTATTTGGGGGGATATATACAACACTACAAAAAAACAAAAACTTATTATTTAAAAAAACGGTCGCCCCAACAATCTCAAAAACACAATTTTCGACGTTTACGCCCGCTAGTACGTCCACTTTTCGCAAGTTTATGCGTGGCGCGGCCGCCAGAAACACCCCGCCGTGCTTTCTCCCGTCCGTGCGGTCGCACCTCAGTACTTGGAACCCCGGAGGTACTATTTCTGCATCGTCTATTGAGTCATTGCATCCCGTCTCTGTGATGGCGAAAAGGTCGCTACCTGAACTTTCTATGTTTGTGTAGAACCGATTTAGCTTCGTTCTCAGCCCTCTAACGTTCTGGTAATATATTTCAATATTACTAACTTGTTTAGTGCAGGTTCTGCGCGCCGCCGTCACGAAAGGGCTGGTGTGGTTTGTGTGCACTATATCTAGCTGGATACACAATCCAAGGCTTAATTTTGGCGTTAACCGGCCATACTTCAGCGGACAGGCACATTTCCTCATACGGGACAGGAACTCCGATTTTATATGACTTGTAGTCACCCTTCGCCGAAAGTTCTGTCACTGAGCAGGTCCCGACGGGGCACAGGTCCCTCAGGTAGGTACGGATCTCATCGGCGCTTGACTCCATATTCCACAGATGAACATAGCTACGTGGCTCAACCGCCTTTAGTGTCGTTACAGTAGGGCCCGCCGTACCACTTAGTGAGGCTGGCCTGCGGCTTCGCCTTACTTGTGTCCACTGCTGCAGGTCGTCTGGTCCTTGTTTCAGGCTATGAGTTGGACCTGATGACTCGCCGGTACTTGAACCTATTTCACCTCCGCGGGGCCGTGTTGCCTTGGGAGTTATGTCCTTGACTGGGCGTGGTGGCGTCACTGGAGCTGCCGTGTTCAGTTTCTTCGATACCGTCGACTTTGTTTTCATTGCCGGTTTGTAAGCTGTCACCGTCAAGGGCTCACGGGGGAGGTCCCCCGGGAGGCCCCCCTGGGGCTGGGGCGGGTTTTTTGCTACCGGAACTACCACTGCCTTCTCGTACTTGATGTGAAGCGCCTGTACTTGTGATGAATAGCCTTCCAGTTTTGCGTCGTAGCTGGTGAGTATTGATATAGCTAGAGCAAGCTGATCTCTGAGCATCGATACCTCCTGTCTTAAGCTGCGAACCTCTGCTGTCAATTGCGATGGGGAATTTTCTCCGCAACTTACTGGCTCTGCATCAGAAAGAATGGGTATCTTATTTCGCTGGGTAACATTTGGATCGCGTTTAAAAGATGAATCGATGATGGTTGGGGGAGATGTATTCTTTCTATTCGTTACATTAGAGCTGTAATCCCGCCTTCTAGAACCCACAGGAGTAGAGCTGTTGTTTCCTCCTTTTTTTGCTAAAGATCAACTTAAAAGATTTTTTAAGTTGAAGATAAAGATAAAGATACATTTATTATGATTAGGATGACTATTAGATACTCAACTAGTAAAGCATACTAAAGCTGTGTAGTTTTCCTTTTAAAATCACTCCACCTACTACTAGCATTTTTTTCACAAATAATAATGCCCAACTTAGACAAATTACAGCATTCTAGTACTAATAGTCTCTGGACTAAGCTGCGGACGGATCGACGAACGTGGTGAACTATAAGGGTTCCTTGTTGACTACGGAACCCTAAAAAAGAACATGTGCACGTGCAAGTATTGTTACAGTTATGGTGATGGGATGGATTGCAATTTTAAATTTGAGTTTATTGCATTTGCTCCCCTTGGAGACGAGAGAGGTCTAGGTCCGTGCGGTATAGAGGTTTTCCGGAATTTTAAAAATATCTGAGCGTCTGGTCAAAGCGGCGGCGCGGGACCCGAGAGCTGGTGAGTATTTGGCGCAGCGCACCAGCATTGCCATACAGCGGGGCAATGCAACCAGCGAACGGGGACGCGACGACTGGTATTGATATCGATAAGTTGAGCTGCCTCTAGATTGTTTGCTACAGGCTGCAGTTAGCTCAATTGTTTCAATTGTAAATACTAGTTCTAATTGTTTCCAATCATTGATTGTAACTTTCTTTGTAAGTGTGTAAATTCTGTGTGAGTTTACATCTTGTATCTACTCAGAATATCGTCGAGTGACTGAAAATTCTAAAACTGTGATATTTCGCGTAGTTTGATTCCTAAGTCCTAACTTGAGGGAATTCCACCCTCTCCTCTACTATTTTTATATACCTAAGTACTAAGTAACAAAACCTGGGTATTTTTTTCCCAGTGCATAGCAACATTTTCACGAAAATGGTGGACGAAAATTTTAAATTTATTTATGAGTTTTGATGACTGTATTAGGCAAAATTACAAACGGAATATTAGTACTTACCGGTGGAATGAAATATTTGCGGTATTATTTTTCCGGTTACTGGTGTTTAAACATCCTTGCACCGCACAACACATCATTTTTATATTTATATGTGAGAGCTGCTTTCCGTCTCATTTGAAGTATTGTACTAACGGCTCAAAATGAAAAATCCGACGGTCCGTCCCAATTTATTAGACTTACCTCGTTTGTGTCAACTATCATTCTAAGTCTTCTTCTTCTAAGGTAGCAACCATGTAAGTTAGGTTTAAGGTAGGTAGGTACTTGTTGTGTAGTAACATTTGATACAAATTAGCTGAAGTGCGAACCCGTCAATTCCAACTGTCCAAGCTATTAGATACAATATCCATACACAAAATCAATAACTAGTATCTCTCGCATCAATTCTCATTTCGGCCATGGCTTCACAGAGATGATATTGGCCGTTACATTTTTTCCTGTCAGCAATGGCCGTGACAGGGGCCGACCTCCGTCAGCTGACCGCTATTACGGTACAGGAACTACGCAATAAGAACATGCTGGAATAAATGCTGCGGATCTTTTTGTTGATGAGTCGGTAAACTTTTAGGACTTTTTGTATTCTATGTTTTTTTTTCGTAATGAAACCAAACATTTGCTTTTGTACGTAAATGTCAAAAACCCTTTCCTAAAGAGAATGAAAAGCTTAAAAAAAGGATTTGTCTTTTTATATCTGTAAGTTCTACTATAAGCTTTTCTCGATTTTCACAGTTTCTCGGTTTTGTGTTTACATTTTCCTGCTGTCATGTCAACTGCTTGTCACATGTCAGTTGATCCAGAAAAATGCGTGCGTGTTTGTATCCGAGACATAATTTGACATCTATTGCCACATATTGAGTAAAAAGAAACCAAGCTATTGTCTTGTCATGCTCCCGTCTACGAATGTGCCCATGTGGTTTTTATCTTCTTCTCATATACCTAGTAAAGATTAATATTGTTTATGCACCTTTGTTCCAGCCGCCGCCGCCCAACTATGACGTTTTTTCATAATTTACTGTCCGTTTCATAAATATTCATAGCAATGAATATTAGGACAGTAAATCAAACCTGGTTGACAATTCGTTATATGCTGCGCTGACTAAGCTTTGTGATTTGTCACAATGTCACGTCACCACTTTTGCTTATGCCCCACGTTTGAAACATGTAGGCCGTAAGAGTAAGTCTTTAGTTTCTAAATTGAGTCTCTATCTGTTCTCCACAAGTAATATTGTCTGGGTATTCATGGGCCGACCCTTTTCGTTCATTTAAAGGCTTTTTAGGAATTAGATCCTTTCCAGAATTATGTGCAGTTTTAGTTTGGTTAATTTTCGTAAAAGGTTTGATAGTCAGGATAAATAAAATGTTAAAATAATGATAGAGAATTATTTATACAAATAAAAATACAATCTTGCAATAATATTGCACACATCACATCGACAGCCTTTATTATCCAATCTACATAGACCTTCCCTGATAAGCACCTACCACAATTATTGACGTCGTGAACGTTAGTGAACGAAAGTCTTCGTTTCAGGTCTGGCCAAAAATGGCGTTTTTGTCAGTATGTCCGTACTCCTCTACAGGTCGTATTTTACAACCGATCGGTATGAAACTTTGTGTACAGATTCTATGATTTTATAGAATTTTATTGTCGTCGGGATTTTTTGATTAAAGGCGTACTTCTTCCACAATAAGGCAAAAAGGCGGATTTGGAATCTCTCCGCTTTAAGAGATCTGATTTTGATGATTGTACTTTTAATTGAAAGGTAATAACTTTATACTGTTCTTATAAAAATTTGGTAAAGATCTGATGAGGATTTTCGGCATGACGAGCAGAATAGCTTCGCAAAATGCAGTAATATGCAAGAGAGCATTTACAGTACAGCGCCACCTATTAGAACATCTTTGTAACACTTCGAGAATTATATGAAATAGCGCGGCCGCATACACCGTCGTCGTCGGTTAAATAATAAAATATCAAAAACTTTGGGCTGATGGATCAACGCCATCTATTGATACTAGGTACAGAATTTCGAGCTTTGCTGAGGAACGTAACTTAGGTACTTTGTATGGACAATTGGTCTAATGGTTGATGTGTTTGTGCAACATTTCGTTCATAGATAGATTGAATCCGTTCAGGAGAAACAGACGCCTATTCTTGCACGGTGGGCATTATTTCAAAGGTAGGTACCTAAGGAAATCATTTCATTAGTTTTAAGCTAGGTATATAATTACACCTACTAAACAATTACCCTTACCTACTTACCTACCACCTAAGGTTGGTAAGTTGCCCAATGCACACCACACTAGCGTAAACCAATAGTTAGGTAGGTACCTACCTACCCATAGGATTTTTCTTACAACGCGTCCAAAAGTAAGAGGCACCGATATTACATTATATTAGGTACCTATAATACTTATGACAAGTTTAGCGCCATTAAAGGAAGGCTGGCGCCTACCTATGCTGGTGCTTATTCTGATAAGAGGGCACTTTTGCTCCGTGATAAGATGCTTTCACACTGGCATGGCGATTTGCAAGGAGTCACCGCCTAAAAACATGGTAGGTACATATACCTAAGTACCTGAATATCCCGTTTTATATAACTTTAGTACTTAATATAATATAAGTTACTAAATGTTGAAAAAAAAGTTAGTGCTTGCGAGGTCTACTGTTCGTAGAACTGCTAGAACATCATTGAACTACTAGAACATGTACAAGAACTTTTGAAAAGGTGTTAGTTTTACAAACTTCTCAAAGTATATTTTTCCTGTAAAATAATATATCCATATCCACAAACGCTACATAGGTAGGTAAGTACCTATTAAGTATTAAGTAAATTAATTGTTGAAAAAAGTTAGTGTTCGCGACGTCTACGGTTCGTAGAACTACTAGTATTATTGAATACAATAAACGTTTGTGGAAAACCCCACTATTTCAATATATACCTATTGATTTTCTCGCTTCACAGAGATGAAAACTTGTTATAGTAGCGAGTGTCTCTCGAAAATCGATATCTAATATTTTGATCTTATCAGTTCTCTATCATGGGTGATTGAGGGTCAAAGCGTTGCATTATCTTTTCTGTGGAGCCAACTTAGAGGTACGAGAGACGCAAGTTAATAGGGAACCTCAAAAAAATCAGGTGACCTTGAATATACAACCTGAAAAGATCTATCCTCGTGGGTAAGGTAAGATTTGTTCAAACTTCGACACGTTTAAAATTCGAATCATCTACACTCTCCCGCTTTTTATGGTCGCTACGTGTTAGACTACGATGCAGCTGAGACATTATATTAAATTTTAGGAGGCTTTTTAGCCACGTCTCGAAAGTTTTCCCCTTCTTGTTATTTTTTCCTGTTCGAAAACTGTTTTTGTACGCTCGATGAAGGAAGTTCACAGTGGCGATGAAATATCTAACGTATTTTGAATTTTGATGTGTATCTTTGTAAATATAGAGCGTCAAAGAGAAATCGAGTTGGCATACTTTGGAAAATCGTCAGTATCACTTTTATTAAAACACTATCTTCTAGTAGTTATGTTGTAGCAGAAGCAAATAAAGGATTGCTAAAGTTGCGACCGCTCACATACCTTCATAAATACAACATGTACTTACTTTACTTACGCACGTAGGCGACGCTGCAGGTCCCACAATTTCCATATCCCTATCCTGAATAAAATTTCGAGTCAAGTTGAGACTGCCAGTGATGCCAAGTAATCAGATTTCCTAATAAAGCGATTGACTCCAATTTCATCCGTTATTCAATAATCTCACAATCGTCTCGCCTACACCTAAGCCTATATGTGTCGGTGTAAAATTACATAATCATGCGTTTATTCACTTAACAACTTCGGCGAGCCGCCTCGGATGGGAAATTCGAAAAGTTAATTTGGCACGCGTAAGAAATTTTCAAATTTTCGTAAACAGAGGCGCCTTGGGTTGATTAAACGTGTCGAGGAAATTTGTGTTTCACAAAGTTGTAAGTTAATAATATTCCTATCCTTATGTAAAATCCTCACTAAACAATTACGTTCATCCTGCTACTAAAACTATTTATAATGACAAGGTACTAGAGTCTTAGAATCTAGACGCACCGGTTTACTAGGTACTACTCTTTGTCTGGCATTTGTTTAAATTATTTTATAGTTATTCTGTAACATTACTTACAAATCCAATAATTACAGGTACTTTGGCAATAAGGTATATTTTTCAATACTTTTCAAATTCAGCCCTGTGTACGTTCGTACTCCAAATGCTTCTAATTAAATTTAACACTGCTTTCAGCGCCTTCAGTGTTTGCCGCAATGCTTATTGTCAATATGTGTTTGTCAAGGAAGTTCCCTTGAAAGAGAATCCCGGACAAAAGTATCGTGGGTTTGTAGGGGTTCTTTGTTTATTTAAATTTTAGAATTCTTGTTTTTAAGAGGATTGTTTTCTTTAAGGTTCAGTTTCATATTGGCCTAGTTAATGAGAGTTTTGCCTCATTAAGGCTTTCATTAAGGGATTCAAGGTTTATGTTGTTCTTATTTCAGTTTAAAGTAAATTAAAATCACGGAATCCAGACACTGATATTCCAACAATAAGTTTTTATTCAGTAGGCTCTTTCTTCACTCGTATTGTTGCTTGGCAATCTTTCAACCTTTTATCCGTCGGTCGAACACAGGCCTCGAGCATATATTATGTTGATCTACAATCCTAAAAAGGAATACACAATCAAAAACCCCTACGCACTGAAATAATATAGAGCTTAACAAAGGTTCTGTCATCATTCAGTCTAAGATCAAAATGGTTTCACATCATTTCCAAGGCGGGCCGATTAATCGTGCGGGGATATGGACAGAATACGGAACCCCAAAAGAACACGGTAACACCTCGCCCGTATAAGTCAGTAGCCAGTAGTTACTGACCTCTAGAGACGAATTTCTCAACTTAGTGTCTGTCTGGAAGAAAAGTAGCCGCTGCTGAATAATAAATAATAAAAACTACGTAGGTATAACTATAACGTTTCTACGTCAAATATCAAATTTATATTGCCGTGTTTTTTCTAAGGAACTCCAGTAAAACACTGTTGATAAATTTCACAGGTAATGGCCATCAGTTCATTATTAAACTCTTTCTAGAATTACATTACACAGGAGTTCGACTTGCCAAACTACACTTAACACATTACATGGAGAAATTCCTTAGAAATTTCTCCTTGTAATAAGTCCCTTCAAGTTTGGTTCACAAATGTCGTTCGATCTCACATTCGGACCTTCATTACCCTAAACCCTAAACTATAAAGGGAAAAGTTTGGACCCATTCCGGGAAATGGTAATTTTACTAAACTTTTACGATTACTGCAAATAAGGCTGTTAAAGCGTATAAATTAATGATTATCGACCGCGGAGGGAAGACTTTATTTGGGATCGGCTATCGAATAGTAACGATACCTTACAGAGGCGAACAATGAATTTAAATCTGTGATTTTCTACGAACTAGTGCTGCTTGAGCTTACCGGGATGTTAAAGCAAAATCATGAACAATAGTGGATTTAGCGATGACGAGCCACGCGGAAATGTGACACTCATTACCGAGACTCCACATTACGGCAAAAAATGTTACACTATCCAACCGCTACAATATGTGTACGGCGGTTTCCAACCGCCGTACACATAGTACGCCGTAGGACCTTAAAATTGTATGGTGAAGGCTTACCTATTTCATTAAGATATACATATGTATATCTTGATGAAATAGATAAGGCTTACCTATTTCATCAAGATATACATATGTATATCTTAATAAAATAGGTAAGCCTTCACCAAACAATTTTAACGAGGCCATTACTCCTAAACTCAGTTCAAGCGTTGGTCTGTAAGCGACGCGATGCTTTTAAATTAATCTTTTAAAACCATCATGGTTATTAACACTAAGGTCAGTTGTCTGTCACATTGGAATATTTACAAACCAACTGCCGAAATATTGGAAAGCTCAAAACTCAAATCATAGTAAATATTCCGTTGTAAGTGGATTTTAAAAAATAATTATTTTAAAAGAACCTGTACCAGGTCTGATAAAGTGTCAAAAGCCATTGCCAACTTTTTACTGGTGAGATTATCAACTCTTTGTCTTCAGGTCAACAAAACGACAAGTTAAAAGCGTCTAAATATAAAAATCTCCATTTCGCTCAGGACCGCGTATTTCAATAATCGAAGTGACAAAGAGCTTCATTTTTCAACGCCCTGCTATCACGGGGGACTGATATGAGCACTCGTTCCATGTTCACTTCTTTAATACTGACATCTGCAATGCTGTTTGAAATTCTGGCTTTCTTCTATTGTATTTTGAGTGCCATTTATGAAAATCTAACTTTAACATTCTATTTGTGTAGCTGTTATACGTCATCATCAAATCAGCCCACGCCCGCTGCTGTACATAGCCCCCCCCCCCCCATACGACATGAAACTACGCCGAGTCTCCATACCGCAATGCTTGAAGACGAAAGTTTTCAATCGGTGCGTCCTACCCGTCGACCTACGGAACTGAGATGTTGACACGTTAGGGCTGTATACCAGTTCAAAGTCGCTCAGCGAGCTATGGAAAGAGCTATCTTCGGAGTCTCTCTGAAGGATAGGATTTGGACCGAATACATCCGACAGAGAAACAAAGCTATCGACATAGCTCTAAGAATTTGCATGCTGAAGTGGCTGTGGGCCGGCCATATCTCGCGAAGAACCGATAACCGCTGGGGTAAACATGTTCTTGAGTGGAGACCGTGGACTCGGTAAACATAGTGTAGGACGCCCTCCGAAAAGGTGGGATGGTGACTTGCGAAAGATTGCAGGCAGATGCTGGATACGGTAATCTGAAGACAGGGCACTATGGCGCTCATTAAGGGGAGGCCTATTGAACTAATGTGTGAGAAATGAAAGAATAATGTTTTTTGCAATTTTGTGTCAAAGGACTGTGCCTAACTGTGCTAATGGTTTCATTAGCTGTAATAAGCAAATAAAGTATTCATTCAAATAGACTCAGACTTCTTAAATAGACACATTAATATTGCTAGATCGAACTGAAACTCAATGCAGAGGTGTAGCCATAATCTGTGATAGTACAGTTGAATTCACTTTAGTACCTTGTCATTACATAGAGTTTTATTGGAGACAACACGCATGCTCGCTTAGTAAGTTTGCCAATTGAATTATTTGCTAAGTCACACTTCATTCGATTCGTTATATTTAATTCACCACACGGAGTTCGGTCTAAGCGTATCAGTAACTTTAGTTTATCTTTGTACTTAGGTACTGCGCTTTTCCTTGAGTCACAGTGAAAACTAAGCTCAGTAAGCACCTACATCTGAACTGATTTTTACAGCATAGATGTGCGTAATGCAAGCATTTTACATTGCACATTGTTGGAATTTAATTGTGAGAATAATATGTGTCGTCTTAATCGGTTATTTCGGGTTTATTGACAGTTGGACCACATGGTTCAACTTTTGATTCCACACAATTTGAAATACCGCTATTGCTATTGATGTAGGCACTTAAAAACATCTTTATTCACAAAGAAGATTATACTAGTATTTACAATTGAAACAATTGAGCTAACTGCTGACTGTTGTTGTTGTTGTAGGTACTTGATAAAAATCTCGTAGAGTTTCAGCTTGTTTAGGGATCTCTATCTACTTATAGAGAGGGATATTACAGAGTGGAGGTCGACAAATACCTCATTTCGATAGTACGGAGTAGACTGGCTGTTCAGCAAGTAGCAATATTTCTTTAGGATTAATATTCTTCCGAGAGCGCGCACAAATCAAATTGGGAACAAATTGGTCTGACCTGACGATAGCAGACGATGTGTATTTTGTTTATAGCCTGCAGTGCGATAAACTGTGTTTTTGGTCAAGTGTTTGTTCTTTATTATGATATGAGTAAAGTGACTAAACCTTTTTCGACTTCGTAGAAGGCCAGGAGTCAAAGCAAATTAGGTAAACGTCTGTTGGCTTGATTCAATACATTCCTTCATCTTACGAAGAGAAATGAGGCAACACAGATCGTACTAAAATTATAAATGTGCATGTTTGGGTCGATTGATGTTTATTAAAACTGCACGCCTTCATCAGTCTGACCGGATCGGGCTGAAAAAGATAATTGTACTCTAGTTTCTAGGAGATCGACAAACATAAATGCTATTTTTATCCAGATAAAACGCATGCAAGGCTGCGTGCTAAACTAGTTTTACATTTTTGCAAATAGTTGGCAGAAAATAAGACATCATTAATTTTGTAACAGCATGCAACATAAACTCAACAACTGAAAATTTCTACATAATAATTATATTTAAACAAACCTAAAAGAAACGAGATCTGCATGTTTTGAATTGCTTAAAAAACTGTATTATGAATAAAAAATAAGATATCATTGTCCATTTTATGGCCCTTACTACGATGCAACGATTTTTCTACAAACGCAACGACAAAAACAAATCTCGTGCAAACATCCAATGTTAGTAGAGCAACGTAATGGTTCTCTGAAATCTTAGCCTCAGAGTCGGGTCCCTGAGCCCAGTCACGTGGAAAATGAAGCGACAACCATTAAAAAAACTCTCAATTAATGTAAAGGTTGGCATGAAGCTCGATTGAGTACACAGCTTTAATCGGTGTAGATGTGTTTACACAGGTGTGTGTTATTAAAGTCTGCCCAATACCAACATGTAACCTGCTTGATTAAAGCGCCTGGTCTCACACAATATGCAATTGCTTGTTTTTATTTGAGAATTAGAATAATCTTTCCAATTATACCCCAGAGTCGATACAATTAAATACAAAACTAGAACGTTTGTCCAACGGCTGATGTTTAATAAAACAAAACATCTTTTATTGCCACCATAACTTATTCTGTGATTTGAGTTGTGATACAGGAGGCCTATTCTCAGCGGTGGATATTACCGGCTGGATAAGTCGTTACTTAAGACCAGTGGAAGTTGTACTTATCGTTAGTCCTAGGTGCCTATTTAACCGATTGCTGTCGTTATTGTAATTGCTGTCACTTTAAACGTCTACTATAAAGTTTCTTGCTAATTTACTTAATGGTAGCAATCGAATGAAAATTAGCGGCCATATTATGAAATAGGGAAGTATAGAAGTAGTACTGGTACTAGGTAAATTATGTAATGACGATTGATGAATGTGAGAACCAAGATATTTCAAAGTATACATGATACAAAAACAATATAGGTACCATTGCGTTTTTCGTGTTTTTAGACCTGTGTGGTGTTTTCTTAACTCGCCGGCTAACAACTTCGAGCATTTGATATTAAAAAGATAGAGGTTTTATTTCTGCGTAATTTAATTTTAAGATTTCGAATTTAGATGGTAGTACTGCTGATTGTTTGCAATAGTCTGCAGTTAGATATATTGTTTCAATTATAAATACTAGTTCTAATTTGTTTCTATTATTTTATTGTTATTTACTTTGTTAATAAAATGTATATTTAAGGTCAAGAACTACATACTACATTAAATTCAGCTCACAACGTTTAGTAGGTTTGCGAGACGAGGAAATCCGTAAAATTCCGTAAACAGGGTGACTTTTTGAGATGGGAGTGGATAGTTAGCCATCCAGTATTCATGTTATCAGAGTTAGAAAAAAGTCGTGAAAGGAGTCGTGACCACGATTTATGATAAAACAAAAACCACGTTGTATATTAAAAGTGGGATTATGTGATGTGATGGCGTTATTGAATGAGCTAAGTCCTCGTGTCAAAGTTTTCCAATAATACCACAACCATATCGGAAACCTCTCACTAATCCAACCAGAGCAACGTAATCCCGATACAGTGATAATCGCTGTCGAAAAGAAGTGTATTTGCTGCTGCAATGCTGTAATTTGACTGTCACATCACAACTGTTTGGAAATAAACACGTGAGTTGACACATGATCTTAAGCTATTAGCCGGTTGTTCGTACGCTGATCATCTTTCTAACTAACTTATCAGGTTATAAACGTCAATTTGACTAAAAAAACACTAGTTGATCCTTGTAATGCAGACAGATAAGTAATTAATCAGCAACAAACAAGCGGTTGTTAGAAAGCATAAGAGTAAAGAACAAACTTCGAACAAAAATATATTTAATATAATAATATAGTACGAATAAAATGAGTGAGTGAGCCAGTTCGGATTGAGAAAGACTGATTACTTTACAGTAGTTCCCACGGAATTGAAATTATCTTTAAACGTTTCCATAGAAAAAAACGCGTGCAAATCCGCGGGGAGAAACTAGTACCAAGTTTTAAAATAAATGAGATTGCTTTGATTTTGGTAGCTGAAGAGGATATGACATAACGAATTCTACGAATTGCTCATAGCACTTAGTCTACGCCGTAGCAGTTCTACGCCGTAGTAGGTCTACGCCGTAGAGGGCTACGCCTCTTAGTATGAAATTGTTTGACTGACTACTGCAAAACAAAGTGCAACATTATAGTTTAAACCCTACAAGGAAGAAAATACAACAGTAAATTACATACAGTCGGCAGCTGCGTTCGCTATTGATTTAAGGCAGCATTGACACGGGTATACGCGAGCTCGTGTCGCGTTTGTCAAATGCTGTCTAAACAAGCTCTATTGGCGGTCGCATGCGGTAGCTATAAACTAGTCTGAGGGGCAATAGGCCATTATGATACCTCATTATGTATGTAGGCATTAAATGTTCTTTTTGGCTACAGATATTGTTTAGGTCGTTTATGTTGAGCTCTCTGAGACCTTCGGAAAAACACCTATTATTATTTAAAGATATGCGTTTAAATTCTAGCTCAATAATTCTTGTTGAATTATATTATTAATAATGTGCACATCAAATGACGTGTTACACGTGTAAAAATATTTAACGTTAGCCCCTGATCTACAGAGAGTGTGTGTCAAATGTGAGCCCGTTCAGTTACGATGGATGTGGTGGACAATTGAATCATGTCGTTTGTTTTTTATGTTAATTTTGAATTTTTTTTACGGGCTTAATGTACATAAATCGATGTTTCTGATTTCATTGAATGTTCAATGTGACTTCTTAAAAAATTTTCAGACTGAGAGGGCGCTTTGGCGTGGGTGTGTCACATTTAAATGGCATAGATAGACCTTACGAAGTTAGACATGACATCCTACCCTCTTCGCAAAAGACACCTCATAATTGGAGTTGTGCGCTCTAACCCTTAAACTGTGATAAATAATTAGTAAAAAAAAATGTCCTATAAAATATCTAGTCCTTTCTTGTTTTGACGATCTCTGTCGCGCAGTGGGTCCGCTCAGTGTGGTGGCCTTGACTCCCGATGCGAGACAAATGTTTGTAAGTAGGTATGGTCTGCAGATAGGTATCCGAGGTCAGTAAAATAGTGAAGTTTCTATCGGTCAGCAATAATAAATATATCGGTGAGCCTGTACCTGGCTTTATATCTATCAAAACTTTGTGGAAATGTCCAGCGTTATATTTTTTCAATGTCAAATAAATTATATATTCACAAAGAAAATTATACTAGTATTTACAATTGAAACAATTGAGCTAACTGCCGACTGTTGCAAACAGTCTACAGATAGCTCAACTGATCCATATCAACACCAGTCGGAAGCGTCCCCAAGACGCTGGCTGCATTGCCACGCTGTATGGCAATGCTGATACGCTGTGCCAGATATTCACCAGCTCTCGGGTCACGCGTCGCTTCGACCAGACGCTCAGATAGTTTTTTGAAAACCCGAAGAGCCTCGGTACCCCACGGACCTAGGGTCTCGACTCCAAGGGGAGCAAATGTGTAGGCTCTGTCGAGACCTGCATATTTGCGCCTCTTGAGATCTTCGGCCAAATCTGCCGCCGCACCCGCCCTCACGGATGTCCTCGGATGTCAAATAAATTGAATACCAAGCACGAAATAACAAGATCAAGAAGCGTAGTCGTTGCGAAAAACCATATATTTCATCCTCCAAACAAACACACTGAGTCAGCTCTCGATGAGAAAATCATGAGCGGTTCAGAATGAAAAGAGAAAATCTTATTCCGTAGGAAACCAACAGGGATAAAAAAAGATTGCGTTTTTTCGCAACTGTACGTTGCTTGCTTAGATAGCAACGTGTGCTAAATTAGATTTACCAAATAGTGTTTGGGAGACGCAAGCGGATTTTTTTTCATCTCTCTGTATTCGATTTTTAACCGACTTCGTAATTATGAGAAGGTTCTACGTTTGGCTGTATGTATGTTTTTTTACTTTATGTATGTTCGTCAATTTCTCCGTCCATTATGAACCGATTTTCTTTCGCTATTGTATGGAGAGCATGAAACGTTAAAGTCTCGTTGCTCTTTGCTCGCTGCTCGCTGTCAAACACGATACATTACGAACCGTAACGCTGGTAAATACCCGACTTAAGGGAAAGTATCCCATGACTTTCCCTGATTTTTACCAATTGAAAAGTTTTGTTGCGCGATGTTGCCGGTTAACTTTTGTCCAAGTTTTTCCTCATACATGTAGCTTTCTTTTAATTTGTTTTAGCGACAAAACCATGACTTATGGTCAATAGAAAAACATTTCCTTCTAAGAAGAGCTGAAAGTGTGATAATATATATGTTTTCCACGTGGGGCGGTTTGTTACAAACAACCTCACTTGTCACTAAAAGAACATAAGTTATGTTTCTGTAAGAAAAAACAAATTTGTTACTTTTTCTAAGTGTGAGGGGTCAGTGGTTTAAAGTTTCTATACAATATTAGGTAAAGAAGTCGTCGGGTAGTCCTTTTCGGGTTATCCATATTTAACTTAAACTTTGTCAGACTTTAGTCGTATCTAGAACTGACAGACTGTCAGACGTATCTAGAAAATCCAAATTGTTGAATGAATTTTTCAAATACAAACATCTGAACCCCTTAAATCTTTTAAAATGGACTCGAAAAACTATCTTTAAATTATTAGATACAAAACACGACAACCTGACGATAATTTTACTAAACGGATTTTAAAACAAAGCTGATGTTGGTAATGCCAAAACACACGAACCAGGCTATCACACAAAAGGTTTTGAAAGATCCTGAAAATAGATCTAAGTGTTTAATAATCACACTAATACTATAAATGCGAAAGTTTGGATTGATAGATGGACGTTTGTTACGTCTTCACACCAAAACTACTGAACAGATTGAGCTAAAATTTTGCATCGGTGTAGTTCTAAGCCTGGAATCAAACATAGGCTAATTTTTATCCCATAAATCAGTTTCCTTGGGATAGAAATTACCTTTGAACTCTTCCATAGAAAGAACGCGTGCGAAGCCGCGGGCAGAAGCTAGTTTTAAATAAACCATTGTAAGAAGTATAACTATCCAAAATCCGTTCAAATTAGAATGAAGAAGTTAACAAACTTTGTTCTGTTCCTAAGCTGTTTATAGTTCATGAAATCTATCAATGCATATTAGAGATTTATTTATTAGATTTTATATAAAGAATTTCTTTTTTTAGAAAATGAATAGAAATTATTCAGTTAGATAAAAATACGACATCAGAGCACCCTCTATTTATCCTTTCCATAATAGTTCTGTGGTCTCTCGAGAGCGGTGGCTCTGTTGATGTGAAGTAATGTGAACAATGAACATTGGATCATTGATAATTCAAATTCAATTTAAAATGTGACCTATTTAACGGGAAATTGAAATTAAATTCTTTAATTACAATGCAAGCTGGTAAAATATTGATTAGTGAAAATCAGCATATAAATAGGTATCTAATAAGGGAGTATCAAATAATTAGTCATCAATAAGCGATGCTCATTATAATTCGATAGGGTTCGCAAATTGTAAATCTGCAGATTTGCAAATACAAATACAGTAAGGTACAATACCTACTTTTTAAAGTCTTTTATAAAGAAAATTACAATTGAATGATAGAAACAAATAAGAATTATCATTTACGATTGAAACAATTGAGCTTACTGCAGACTGTTACAAACAATCTACAGGTAGCTCAATTGATCGATATCAATACCAGTCGGAAGCGTCCCCAAGACGCTGACTTCACTGCATTGCCCGCTGTATGGCAATGCTGATGCGCTGCCCCAGATACTCACTAGCTCTCGGGTCACGCCTCGCTTCGACCAGACCCTGAGATATTTTTTAATACCTGAATAGCCTCGGCACCCCACGGGCCCGGGCGGTCTCGATTCCAAGGGGAATAAATGTGTAGGCTCTGTCGAGACCCGCATATACTTACAATGTTAATTTAAATTAATTTTGTGGCTTTTCGTATACCATATAAAAAACATAGGTAGGTTTCTTATTCATTTTGTAACTTATATCACTGAGGTCGTCATATCCAGCACTCTTAGCTAAAAATCAGTGCCAACTACGCAAAGCCATACAAAAATGAATCCAATCATAAACTAAACCGTTTGAATTCAGATGAACGGGCAATATGGGAAGAACACAATCAAAAAGAATACGAGAACTGCCGAGTACGGGGCATTTATCACCGGGTAATTGGAAAGAGCTTGCGTGAAAGTGAATGATGATAATTGCTGAATTTACAGGTGGCTTAGAGTTTATCTAAAGGCTCAGGGGAAATGAGCCACTAATGGTAGGTATCATGTCAATTTGTCACTAGGATATAGTGATAAGATTATTTATTCTTGTTTCATAGGACTAAGTGGTATACATAGATAAGATACGAGCACATTGTAGGCTATTTTTTTTTTTGGGTCGAAATACCTGGTGGCTACTTCAGATTTTTCTCACGATGCTAGCCTTTTTTGCTAGCTACGTTAGCAATCATGATCTTCAAAGCTAGCTCTTTTTTATTGGAAATAAATAATTTAAGATAAATATTAATACAGTGGAAGGCCATTTTCTGATTAGTCGGTAAGGTTTCAGTACGACATCAGCGCGCCCGGATGTCGGAAACTTACTGCACCGCCTGCACTTTCGCACTTGTCTGCAAAAAAATATGCACAGCCGCTTGTGACTGCCGTAATGAAATAATGTCGTCTTTGACCTTTTTCACATGATGCGTACGACAAATGAGACCGTGCCGTACCGTTTGTCGCGCGTCCTTATCCACTATAAACATGGTTTCGACGCGGTTACCGGCTTAACAGTTGTGTATTGACTTGTATCCTACTTCCTACTAATATTACACTCGTAAATGCGAAAGTTTGTGTGAATGTTTGTGACCACTTATCTCCGTACCCACTTATCTGATTTAGATGAAATTTGTATTATGTCCTAGTATAAAACACAGGCTAATCTGATATAAAAATAAAACATGAAATGCGAGTCGGACTTGCGCACTAAGGGTTCCGTAAGCCCTTGCATCTTACCAAATTATCATTAGCCCTTAGATTGTAGATCAACGGTAAGTAGGTCCCCGGTAGGTTTTGGTCGATAGCGAGAATCAAAACTATTTTTTTGCCTTAGTGCAAACATGAACGAGTGTTACGTAGAACAAGAGAAAATCAATAATTTTAAAAACCCGCCGACGTTTATTGGCTGAAAGATTTTCATGAGACATGGCTAAGAACACCCGGGACAAAATTATCTATGACACAAAAAAACTAAACGAAAATCGGTTCGTCCGTTTGGGAGCTACGATACCACAGACAGATACACAGACAGACACGTCAAACTTATAACACCCCACTCTTTTTGCGTCGGGGGTTAAAAGTGTCGAATGATAAACAAATGCATAGCTATGATAGCTCAATATAATAGCTCAAGCGAAAAAAAAACGAGAGCCACACCGATGGCGGGCCGTTTATCAGTGGCTAATTGGATAGGCCGAGCGCAATAAGTGAGTAATGAAAATCCTTTGTTGAAGTCCGTGGAATTATGAAAATAACTAACTTTAAGGTGGTTCGTATACTGATTAATTATGTCAGAAGACCCAAAATTTTTTATGAATCTTAGACATCCATTACCTTACTTTAATCCCAAACGCCTTTCGTCCTATAAAAATAAAATTAAAAACTATTCGGTATGCTTTCGGATAATTTCTTTTTATTATAATTAAAGATCTTGCGATACCCTGAATTCAAAAGACCCCATTTTAGAGGGAATGTATTTACGACCATTAAAATGTTCTGAATAGAAATCTTCACATTTAAAAATCTATTTAAGCAGAGATAATTTCCAGTCTGTAATAAAGGTAGAGTAAAGAATTGGCGGCACGTTTTTGAACTTATTGTTGGATTAATTAAACAATGTCCCTTAATTTGAACGTGTCTAAGTAAAATTTATTTTTAATAACTACGAAAAGCTGTTTCCATTATTATTGCGCAATTGTACTCTGAAAGTATCTACGTTACCTCATATCATTTTCTTTGCAACTCTGGCATTTATGCGAGCGATGAAGCGGAAACAGATATACTTACTCTAAAGGCAGCCGGGTACTTTCAGCCAAAAGAATTTCAGCCATTGTTATGCGAACCTTCAATAAAGCCTCATTCGAAGCTCTATCCTAAAAGATCCTTAACTTTTACGATCTTACATCCCATATTTTTGTTTTGCCGAAATATTGGAAGTAGCCTCTCAGGAATACCAATACACTGAATAAAGGAACAGTTCGGAGTTCAATTACAAATGAAAAAGGTGGTATAGTTTTTTTTACAAAAGAATAAACCTAAAAATACAAATACTTTAATAACCTTAATGTTTTGTAGGTAAACTACTTGATTAAAATAACCACGTCTGTTAGCCTTTTTGATTCTTAATCTTATCTTTCACACAAGTGAATTTAAACTTTATCTGTATATATCGATAGGTAGGATTTACCTCCGCCGAAGGTTTCACAATAACTACGTTCAATGTTCCGGGTTTTAAATAAAATATCTGAACGTCTTGCTTCGACTCTCACAATAAAATTCATTTAATATCAAAAATCTAATCCCTAACTCCCTAACAAAAGCTAAAAAAATGTGCTTTTGAGGTTATGACTACGATGGCGAAATTATTAGCGACGCGAACGCGTTTCGGCCTGCTGCGGCGCGGGCGCATGGCAGGGTCGCCATGAGGTGCGCGGAGGGCGGAAGGGTTGAGATTTGATGGAACCAACTGAGTTGTCCAACTTTGCTTTATTACTAAATTAAAGTACCTTAATACATTGATTATATGCCTTATACTACACCACTTCAATATGTACACTACCAAATTATTGCATTCATAATATTGTTATAACTTATAAAAGCAATCTTTCTTTAAGCATCTAAACAGTATCGAAGCAATTCAATCATAGAACCCGAAACCACTATGAAAAACCATTATTTCATCAAAATAACTAAATTCCTCTATAATTCCTGATGGACAAATTTTAATAAGTATTCCGTGAACGATCTTCAAACAAATTCTTCCCATTTCTTTGTCAAAATCGTTCAGATATATTGTATATCGACGAAAATTAAACTACAGTGTAAGAAACTTCGACCGCGACCCGAGTTGACAAGGGTTCCGGTAATATTTATTGTCCTCGCAATATGCTTCGAGTGAGACCCATCTTCGGGTATGATGGGGCGATCGCTTTAATGTTTTAGAAAGGAAACATTTATTTGCCCTAAAAAGGTAAAGGATTCCGCTGAAAATAAGACCCAACTAGCCGATCAATTGAAATTGAAATAGCGGTGGCACTTATTATAGTAACACTAGCTCGTAATGTTCATTCGCGTGGATTATAAGACAGTAAAAACTTCTCGAAATCAGCTGAAACCCTATTGTAAGAGTCGGAAATTCCTGGAACCCGTTTTCAATAAAAAATCCGGTCATGCCCGTTTTATGGATTGTTTCTAAAAATCCCGTCATTTTATTTGTTTATTTTTCACATTGAGTTGGAAGCAAATCATAAACTTGCCGTACGAATTTTGAATTTTTTTATTAGTATTCTATATGTTTCAAGCAAATTGAGTCACTGGTTAAAACGATTCAAAAACTTTCGAAACTTCGACCCCGTTTTTATCCTTATTTAGAGATTTTATGAGAAATTCTGAAATACGTATTTAAATTTATTGTAATTTCAGTTAATTCTAAGAGAATCAATAGCATACTACATTAAAAGTTACAGACATTTCAACGATAACCAAACTAAGAATCTCAAACTTTAATCACTTCTTTTTCAGGAGTATTTTGAAAAATCTTGAAACATGTTCAAATGTTTTATATTTTTAGTATTAATTATTGGTTAAATGGTTACAAAAACACGAAAAAAACTTCAAACCCCTTTTCACCCCCTTGGGGGTAGAATTTCCTCAAATCCCTTCTTAGCGAGCGGTTATGTAGTAAATGGTACCTACCCTTCAATTTTCAGCTATCTAGCTTCAGTAATTTGGGCTGGGCGTTGTTATCAGAAAATCGGTATTATGTGGACTTCTCAAGTAATGTACCCAGAGGAAGATTTTATCGAAGAGGAATACTTAAACAAATTTATTTGTGTTCCGTAATCCATAATTTTGAATACGTAAGCCATAAAAGATAACGTATGATATGTTGGCTATAATTTTTGGGGTAGTAGAAATGTAAGTAACTGAACTCTATTAGATATCCAAGTTTCCTGAGAAGGCGCACGTACAAGAAACATAAGTTAGTGTCGTGTACTATCCGTTGTATGGATGGTCGTGCGTGAGGACTTAGGTACATACTTGTCCAAGCGACTTGTGTCCTTCTTAAGCTTTAAGTACATAAAAATAGCATAGCATAATAGAAGTAATAAGTACGTGCGGTACGTAATAAAGGTCATTTAAATTTTTATTGAAATGATATAAGCCCTGAACTAAACAATCAACTACGAATATTCAACGACATCGTGGCCTATCGAAGATAGCAGGATGAACTAGATTCTTATGGCTGACTGCGGAAAAAGATCTTATTTTTATTAATTTTAACTGAATGAGATATAAATAAAACTACACGCAGAACAATTCACACAGCATCATCTAGCCCCAAGCTAAGCAGAGCTTGTGTTATGGGTACTAAACAACTGATATATTTAATACATACATGATACTACATAGATAGAAGAAATCCCTGATAATCCAGTGAAAGTCCGACCTTCCAATGATATGCGTTTATTTCCGCGCACACAGACACTTAGCACTAAAGCTCTTAGGATATTTTTATTTTACATAGAAAACACCCAGAACATCCTGAACAAATATCTGCAGATAGTACCAACATTTGACCCGAGGCAGGAATCGATCCCGCAACCTCTTGCGCGTAGGCTGTTTCGCCCCTGTGCCACAGAGTCCGTCGATTAAATACTATTACAATTATTATTAGAAATAATCTACTCACCAGAGGAGGCGTCTGCGATCTCTCGCGATACTAACTCCCATTATCTTACAATTCTAGAGCAAAAGTTTAACACTTTCACGGTTACAAGACACTAGACGCACATGTAGTAAGTTTCGCTGACCGTTTCATAAATTAATAAAGTTCTTTCATGAACTGGGAAACCCAAGCACCCACTTTAAAGTTTTTAAAAAGGAACGAGAGCACTAAAATAATCAATAGCATGGTGTCCAATTAGCGTTAAGCTCTGGTCTCTCGATCACGACGCAGTACGCTGCGGAATGCGCCATGCGACGCCGGACACCTAATCTTATGAGGAACGTCTAGAGTGGTCTTTTGTTCCGTCGAAGTCTGCGTCAGAGGTAAGGGGTAAGCGCACTGTTCCGCAGTACGGAGCGTACTAGTGATCAAGAGATCATCGCTTTACATGACTCAATCGCCGCGCTTTTTTGTAACGACTGTTAGTATTAAACTATGAAGTTTCGTGGATACCGTCCTACATTTTATATTTTGCAATCGAATAAGATAGCAAATTCAGAAATTACACATTATTTAATTTGATACAGATAATAATTCTGAGAATAATTTAAACATAGATCTAGTAAAACTAACGCAAGAACCCCTTTTGCAAAAAAACAATGATCAAGCAATTCACTATCAACTAATTAAAAGGGCGAGTATTAGAAGAGGGCCCGCACTAATGAATTTGGATGTAGTGAGTCTCAGTTTCATTGTTACGAGAGCTCTTGAATTAATAGGTTATAGTTCCTCTAAACTGCTTTGAACCGACTGGGAGTTTGATAGTATCCAACAAGATAACTTCACAAAAATGATGAAAGCCCCAACGACGTAGATTTTACTTGGAACCTAGCGTTTGAACGCCTGTACCGATTTTCATCAAACATAGCTAAGATCGCGAACGATGACGTCACCTTACAAACCAAAAATTAAATCGAAATCAGCTCATCATTTTGGGAGCTTGAAGACACAAAAATACACACAGTTAAGTACATACATCGAACTTATCACACCCCATTTTTATGAGCTTCCATTAGAAAGGGTCAAAACCAATAACGAAATCAGCAGTTACTTCTAAGCAGAAAAAATGCAGGACAGAATATTAATGGTGGTTCATTGCATACAGATTAGAATTATCAAAAATCCCTATTAGCGTGATCCGCCTAGATAAGAACACCCTGTTTATAAAACTTTTTATAGAGGCTATATTTCTAACCTAAAGAATGATGCACCCAGCCACGGCTAATCTGCCCGCCGTCACGCCAACGATGCTGACAACCGACAAATTTATGATGTCATAACTTACTGGCCGCCACAACGGCGCTGCCCGCCTTTGTAATTACTTGTTTATTAGTCCACACTCGGAAGCTTTCTGTTGGGGTCTAAACGGATCCGCTTACTCGCATGAGCTAAATTAAATTTTGTGTTTAGGAGGCTTACTTAAAACCATAGATTTGATTGTAAACCTGAATAACGTAAGCTTACCTTCCTAAGTAGGTTTACTTTACCTAAATATAAGCGCAAGCTCAACCGTAGGAAGAAGTTTGTATAGGCCTAAAACGAATATTTTAGATATTCGAAATATTTTCCCATCTCACAGGAATTAAATATCAATATAAACGGGACACGGTGCACGGCAAGTTAAATAAAAGCTTACAAAAGAGAAAAGCTGCAACTGTTCAAACTTCCTAATGGGACATCCGATTCGGAAGTAGCACCCCGAGGCCCGGAACAATGCATCAACGTACACAATAAAAAGAAATCGGCGATAGACCAGTCTTTGATGAGTCTGCAACTAAACTCCCGCACAGCATTTACCATTCTCTCTTTTTTCCGTCCTTTGAACTCTAATTTGAAGGATGCTAAAGTTCAAAATAGTGCGGGATGGTTTAGAATACTGAGTAACGTTGTCTGTGCTATTTATTTTCGTCGCGCACCTAAAGTAGGATTACTGCCCTCTAGGCTTATCCATTGAGATCTCTGATTAAAACGAATTTAGGTACTGATTTTTGTAAACCTAGCTAGCTACAGATTTCATAAATATCCTCCAAGTTTATTTAGACCAAATTCACTCCACAGACAGCATGTTTATCGTCATTCAGCATGGTGACTAAAAACTAGATAATATCTAACTTTAGCACTACAAAGAGTTTTCCATTAAAATCTTTTTTCAATTAAATCTTTTCCTCTTCGCAAACAGTCGTGGTATTGTTAATGATCAATCAACAACAATCTTCTCCATATCTATTCCATTTGATTGAGGCATTGAACGTACCACGTATTCGATCAAGTAGATACCTCCGATGTGTGGAATTACAATATAAGCTCGCGCAAGGAATGCCCGGATACCGGCGCAGCAATCAGTATGGTTCCGACATAACGTATGGAGATAGGAAATGGTTCAGAAGGTATTCTACGCTTAGAACAAACAGGGCTATATTCCCTTACTCATACTCAACTGATTTAATAGAGAATAATAACATTAATGAACAATATAATGAAAGCTCTCATGCTTGGAAAGTTTTTAACTGCAGTAAATACTTGACGAACGCTTCTCATCATCGAAAGAAAAACCTGACTCGTAAAACTTTACGAAGAACCATCTAAGACTTTATCAATGGCTCATGTCCAGCATTTACTATTATGAAGTGATTGACGATGGTGATGACTATGCAGTTTAATAAAACCTTCTTAATCCAATTTATACGATCGAATAAACCGGGATATAATGAGATCATACGAAGGATATAGGTACTCGAGGAAACTAACATCGTTAAACAAAAACAGGGTGTTATATCCACTTCTGTATCTTAGCTGAGGACGTGAAGACACATATCAGATTCATTATAGTGCACAAACTCTTTAATTTCAACCAACCCACAGTACCTTATAGACGAGACATTTAATAAATACCAATAAGCAATTGACCGACCTCAAGTAAACTTTGGTCTGAAAAAGTTCGAGTTAATTCGTTTTCCCAGATTTCCTTTATGATTGGGATCAATCGTTGTCAGTAAATAACGGCTTTATTGTTCGACGCACCACTATACCGCCAACTATTTCTTCGGCAAGTTAGGCATCTTATTTATTGTTGTGTGCGTTGGACATCCTTGTAATATGTTGGTGTTTAGAAATGGAATGACCTACCGGCGTTACTTTTATGAGGAATTGCTTACCTTAGATAATTAACTAAGAGTATGGTGAATATCGGCTCTTTTTACCTTTGTTAATAACATCAACAACAGACCAAACATAGGTAAAACGTTTGTTGTACGTGGGTATGTGCTATGGCTAGGTTACGCTCACACGAACAAAGTAGAATTTCTGAACTAATCCAACTAAACTAAAAGCTTTTCAACTTTACTAAACGAGAAACGAGTGTGTCGCGTCCGCAAAACATGATAATGTTAGATTGAAACGAACTGTATGAGAATTTAGTACAGAATACACTATATTCTACTGCAAATACCAAGGTGCCTATTTCACTCAGAAGTTAGTAAGTTGAAGCTGTCAAAAAGTTTTTCCAGAACCGTCGAGGACTCGTATCTCACTTAGGTACATATCCGACTCCACTGCAGTGTTAGTGTTATTTGATATTCTTTGGCCTAGCGTAGCGTGGAATCAATGTACCTAGATAAGGACCTTTTGCTTTGTACAGTAGACGTCTTAAGGTCGGAATGATGATGATAGCGACCGCATTTCGAAACTCAGCCTTGTACAACCGTGCTAGCGTCCATTTCCTGTTACACTGGCTTAACGTAAACAGCCCCGAATAGAGTTAGACCATAAAATAGACACTATCGCCCGGAGACCAATCAAATAGATATAACGCTGTGCAGGACGCAACCAGCCGTGAGACACAGATGGATCGAATCTTACTTACTCTTAGGTCCTTGCATGTGTTAGTTACAAAGTAGAAACTAGTTTAGGAAAGTAATACCCAGAGAAATAAAAAAAAATGCGTTCTTTTGCATTATGAGTCTCTTACATTGTAGCTTAGCTTATTACTTAGGTTTTATGATTATCCTAATATGAGACAGTTATTCTGGCAAGGTCTAGAAACCCAGGTTCAGCAATGGACGTTTTTCAACAAAAACGATAAGGACCGCTATTTCAAATACCAACCTTACACACCGTGCTAGCATCAACATCCTGTTACACTAGCTCAACGGCAATAGTCCATAGAGTTAGGAATACAACATAAAGCACGCACTATCGCCCGGAGACTAATCAGATTGATATAACGGGACGCGGAACAAACGAGCCGCGAGACACAAATGGCTGCAATAATTACAGTGTGGTGAGTGCCTGCTGTCGACAGTCATGGCTTCTCTTCTTGCTGTTTATGTATGGGCCTTTTCCACGGTAATAGGGTCGCGATTAACCTCGTTATGAAATGGTTGTGATAAACTTTAGAAGGAAGCAGAGAGTAGATACACACTTGTGTGTAATTTTTTACCGATAAAAAATCAAAATAAGAGTCTAGGTCTATCTAACGTAGATAAAGCAATTAGCATGATAATTTCCTTTAAAAATTTAATTGATTAGAGCACTGCCGCTTTACACAGGGGTGCAAGTTCAAACATAAGAAAATAAAGAGTCACTGAACTGACACGTGTTCGCATAACACGTACGAAAGGAAAGCTTAATCTGTTAAAAGTAACATAGTTCAATGGTGGCCTCTATTTTTGTTCAACATAAGCTACCTGCGTGCGGTCCAACTAATCTAACGAAGCCAGCACTGGTTCAACCGCGGAACTGAACAAATAAACGGGCAAAGTCATGCAGCCCATCCATTCCTCTCTTAAATAAATTTCTCATTTATTCATCTTGCGTGCTCTAAAACAATGAGTGTTCAACCACAGGATGTTTCAGGTGCGAGAGAAATTGGTCTTGTGGTTGCTTAGTTTTGAGGCTAGTGGCATTCAGACCTATGTGGGTATGTATGATCATAATTTAATACACATAAAACATCGATACTACTACACTTCCAATTAAGTCGGTTTTAGATTATTGACAGTTGTTTATTTCTTTGGTACTACTGCAAATTAAGTGTGTTCAAAGTGATGCTGCTATAGATTAGATAGGCAGTTAAATCAACTCGATCGAAATACAATTCAATACCATCCCAAGGTTGCCTGGAAGAGATCGCTTTCAGCGATAAGGCCGCCCTTTATACTTCCTTTAAGCTTTTCTCTGTATTGTTTCCTGTATTTGTGTGGTATAATATATCTATTCAAATACACAACAATAAACATACAATTCAAATAATATTTGAAAAAACGTATTATGTTTACGAGGAGTTGTTTTATTCGTATTTGTAATACAAAAACATGTATATGCCCTTTCATGCCTCCTTCATTCGTTTTGAAATCATACCTATTTATCACCAATTTTTTTGTCTCATACAAATATGTATGAGATAAAAAAAATCTATAAAATAAGAGACATTTATTCACAAAGAAAATTATACTAGTATTTACAATTGAAACAATTGAGCTAACTGCCGACTGTTGCAAACAGTCTACAGATAGCTCAACTGATCCATATCAACACCAGTCGGAAGCGTCCCCAAGACGCTGGCTGCATTGCCACGCTGTATGGCAATGCTGATACGCTGTGCCAGATATTCACCAGCTCTCGGGTCACCATGATAAACTAATGGTTATTTTGTCTGCGAGTTAAAGAAGCTGTTTATAAATTTAAAAGCAAAGCGAGATACTTCAGTGCTTTTGTGTAATTAAAAACCTTGGTTGAGACTTGTGACAGAAATGTACTTTGTTACGACATTTGGTCTTCAGGTGGATTTATTTGATGAAATAAATTGTGTGTTTTAATGGACGTTATCCGAAGCGTATTTATGTTACTTCGTGCAGAAAGATTCTGACGCATCCATGGACTGTTATCTCATAGATGATTACAGGAAATTTTGCATGTATGAAACATGCCGATCAAAATAATTTTGATGGTCTCATTGATGACTTCGGATCAATCTGAAGCTGGATCAATCAAATAAATATGGATTGTGAATTCATGTATTGCCAAAATGTTTAGAACCGTCTAAATTTATTCAAAACAAACCGTATTATTAACATAGTTTGGCTCAACCTGTAGTATTGTGTTTATGTAAATGCAAGACCGCGGCATATTGCATAATGACCGGCTATTCACCAGGGGATGTTCTGATGTTCAGCTAAACGCGCTTGTAACATCACAACAGCATTAGTACCGCAACCGATCGGTTTTGGCACGAGACTTTATACGGTAATCTATCTAATGACTGTATTACAATGACGATCTGTGGCGCAGTGGTTGAAAGGACACCTGAACGCTGATGTTTACGGGTTCAGTTCCCGCCACCGGACCAATTAAGTAATACCAACATCACGAAAGTTTCGAAACTCCCGTTTGTCTGCCTTTGACTAGATTACGGGGGGTAGCCCCTCTCTTTTAAATTATTTACTGCTTTGAAGCATTTATTGTCTAAAATAAACAAAACAGAGCTACTGGATAACGTTTTTTCTGGTACGTACCTAGTACTTTATTGTTATTTTGCTTTTTTACTAACAAAAACATGGACTAGGAATAAGAAACTTACGAAAACAATTATTGTACATATATTATACTGAGGATATAGAATATGATATTGAGTATAGAAAAGTATACAGGGTGGAATTTTGTAATGCTACCTGGAGGGAAAGTACTCTTAATACTGTAGATAGAAAATTGTACTAAAAGAAAACATTCCTTTATTTTTGAAAAGAAAGAAAACTGCATTCAAAGATTTTCGAAAATTCGCTTGCCACACCCGGGAATCGAACCGACTAAAATCTGTAAAAATTACACCCTGTACTTTTATTGCATAGATCGTTAGGGTCAATAATAAGGATGAAATCTCTGTAATAAACTTAATAAATTAAATGAAAGGAAAACCACGAAATCTTAAATATATTTTAATTATTTACAATAAAAAGTCAACTAACTAATTAGTTGCTCAAAATGGGCTCCATTTTCTTGGATACACAAATTTATTCTTCTAACGAATTCATTTCTAGTAACTTTTAATAACGTGTTGTGGTGAATATTATAAATCGTATTCTGAACTTCAACTCTCAAGTCGTTTACATTCGCATAAGATTTCATGTAAATTAGATTTTTTACATATCCCCACAAAAAAAAATCTAAAGGGGTGAGATCTGGTGATCTCGCAGGCCATCTGATTGTGCCGTTGGTACCAATCCAGGTATTAAAATGGTTATTAATGTAGGCAGTAGTGAATCTGCTGTTATGGGCTGGAGCACCATCTTGCTGTAGAATTATTTGGTTTCGTTCTGCCTCGGGGAAACCATTTAACTCATTTCTTAAGAGATCCAGTATTTCAAGATACTTGACAGTGTTTAAATGACCTTCGTACACGTGGACTAACACAACCATATTTCTCATAATTCCGCACCAAACGTTGAAAGAAAACCTTACTTGACTGTTAGTTTCATGGACACGAACAGGATTCACTCGAGACCAATAGTGGTTATTGCGGCGATTGTACATGCCGTTATTGCTGAAGTTGGTTTCGTCAGACCAAACAATGTTACTCAAATAATCAGGGTTACGGTCAATTTCTCTCAGCATGTTTTGACAAAATTGTAATCGTCTCTCACAATCCCCAGGATGCAATTTTTGGACCAACCGACCATCACGATAGTATTTATACTTATACTTTTTCAGCACTTTAAGTACGCGAGTGTGGGTTGTTCCAATTACTTCGGCAGCAGCTCTGCTTGAAGCTTTCGGAAATGATTCAAAGTATGTTAAAACACTAAGATCAAAATCGAAATTGTTCTCCTGAAGAGTTTGCTTTCGCTTTTTGAAACTACCAGTATTCTTTAAATTTTCTACCATTCTTTTCAATACGGACCGAGTTTGTGCCTGTCGGTCTGGATATCTCTCTCCGTACCACCGCAGAGCTAGATTCACATCTTTGTTATTTATAAAATAAGCTTCAATTAAATCAAATTGTTCCTGATAAGCCATTTTTACCGTGAGACAAATATGAAATAATTTGTAAAAACAATCAAATGTGAATAACAAATGACAATCTATTTTCAAATGTAACATTCCATATTTAAACTACCTCATACACGCAGTTAAGTTGCATCTAAAAAAGGAGTCTGCATTAGGTACAAACACGTGCAAATTTCAATCGTCTTATCTAAATATTAATTCGTCGTTTTAATGGATAAATGACGTCAATGATATTTATTAATTACTGACACAAGTAAACAGATGGATCTTTAAGTTGTTAACTTGACCCATTCAATTTATAATTTAAGATTTCATGGTTTTCCTTTCATTTAATTTATTAAATTTGTTAGAGAGATTTCATCCTTATTATTCACCCTAACGATCTATGCAATAAAAGTACAGGGTGTAATTTTTACAGATTTTAGTCGGTTCGATTCCCGGGTGTGGCAAGCGAATTTTCGAAAATCTTTGAATGCAGTTTTCTTTCTTTTCAAAAATAAAGGAATGTTTTCTTTTAGTACAATTTTCTATCTACAGTATTAAGAGTACTTTCCCTCCAGGTAGCATTACAAAATTCCACCCTGTATATTATTATGATATTGAGGAAGAATCTCCTACAAAAATAATAATACCCTGGTTAGTGTATTCCTGGCGTTGGTCTTCTTGTAAAATACCTTCAAGCTAAAAGTTGTCGCTAAAATTGTAAATTGGTTTCTCAGTCGTTGGGAAATAACTTTTATAAATAATTTTGTAATTACAATTTCTCAGAATTTCGCATTTACGGTACTGAAACTAGGCCTCAATTCCTTGTAATAAGTTAAAGTATTCAATCAATAAGTTAGTTATTTTTGGAATTAGGTGGTTTTTTCAATAAATTTAATTAGATTTTTCTTGTTTCAGGTAATTAGCAATATTTTAAAGCGAGAAGTTACTGAACATACAATAACTAAGGTAAACCTACTGTCACATTTATCTAAGGTAGTAAAACAAATGTGCCGTTATCAACATTGCTTTTTTTCAGAACAGGAACATATAATAGTATTTGCAACGTTTGTAAACGAGCCATTCTAGTATGTGAACTAGATCCCAACCCTACGTGGGTTTGGATACAACTTACTACAACTCTAATAGAACGTCAAGTAATGGATAAGGATTTTGTTAATTTTCTATTAAAACCGTTAATGGACCGTTATTTCTAAATAAACCAATTTAAAAAAAAAATTACCCGACGACGAAAATGATAAGATGTTGTAGTGGAAGGTTTGTGCAAACGAATCTTCCCGAAAACTGCATTTGATCTTTTTACCTCGAAGTTTTCTGAATTTTTTTATTAAAATCACTGTAACCGTTGTATGTAGTAAGGGCCTTCCAAGTTTTTTGTAAACATGCATTCGTCGCTTTAGGTGTAGCTGCGTAGCGATGTAGCAGTGCTACGTTAGTCGTAGCAGCGCACTGGGCTCTACGGCGTTCGTATTTTTGTAGTAGCTGTACATAACTACAGTCGTTTTATGACAATATTTAGAGTGCACTCCACACTACACTTTTCATAGAGGTAGTATATATTTCATATATAGTATTGTGATTGCCTTGCAAATGCGATCTTCCTGGCAATAAAATATTATTAAAATCTTCACAAAACAAAGAACTATGTGATATGAAATCCTACAGCAAACATGCTACAGCCTACAGTGTTATAGTAATATGCATAATGTTGTTGTTTACGGATGTAGTCACAAGATGCACAGATGCACGCCAAGTCTCAGTTTGCAAGATACCAAAAAGGGAAAAAATTCGATACCGTGACAATATACATGGTCAAATTTATTCAAAACTATAACTGAATTCGTTTGAAACTATTGGATCGCCGTTATACTGCGAAAATTAGTCCTTCTCAGTATCCGGTACGGGCGCTGCAAGACGCTTAATTAATGGAATGAAACGGTAACTTTTATAGTTTTCGTGAACTTGTCAAGACTCATACTAATGTCTCTGAACTCACGTCTATCTGAACAAGATACGGAAACCGAAGGAATCGGTTTGGATACATAAATGAACTGACGCACAGCTGCGGTCTCATCCGATTCACATACAGCGAATTCTAAAAATCGATTTCTTCGGCTATTTAAGGTTGATGTTTTTATTGCATCTTGAATTTGTTAAAAAAAATCCGTAGAAAAGCAGACAACAGCCCTTTGGCATGCCTGGGAAAGGTGCACAATCTGCTTAACACAGAAGTTTTTGATCAAAATGGTGATATTCGTAAAAAAGTCACAACAATACTTTGATCCTTTTATGATCTCTCGTTCAAAGGCTAATCTGTAGAAAAGTCAGTACCCCATGAAAACAAACTTCCAGTCGTATAAAAGTAAATTAGCAGTAAATTAGCTTATCCGGAATCACGTGTGAGTGTTCCATTGGAATAGATTTTAATGGACCATAAATTTCAATCATTATCTTTGTGTGTGACGCATGGCCGGGTTTGCCACTCAGTGCCTAGTGGCACTATTCCGATTGCATTTTTCAATGGCTACTACAAAGATGACACGATCATGGGACGGTGGGGGAGTGTGGAGCGCGAGATCCGAGTGGTTTTGGTAGAAATAATGTTGGTTCTGTTCTGATTTGTCAAAGTCGTTTTGCCAAAATTAAACAAATCATTCGCGCACCAGTTGTATGAAGTCCAGTTTGTATGAAATTATTACATCGCCGTTAGAGTATGAAACATGGTTCCTCTCATTCTCTGTCTCCGCTGCAAAGAGCTAAATGAATGGAAGGCATCGTGTCGGCATCAAACTTATACCTACTATCTAAGGTCTCTGGTACCGTATTACCCTGTAACACAGTCAGCGTACGAGATGATGCTGTGTCAAATAACCATTATTGGAACGAAGTTCCTTATCGTGCGTTGTGAAAGGGGGCTAGACGGAAAAAATTGACACGAAAAGTTGTAACGACACATTTTGACGACGAAAACCGAGTTGAGCCGAGGTGCGCTTCGATTCGAACAATCGTGTGTTCCGCTCGCTCGCGCAACGTGTCATTGGAGTGAGCGGGATATATCAGTTTTCTGCGGCCCAAAAAATATAAAATTTTAAGCGAGCTGCGCTGTGACCCCCCGTTCCCCCAGCCCCAATGAAGCCCCTCCCCCATCAAAAAATCTGATATGGTCGACACGTCTGATACGTTTTCGACTAACATGGGGGTAAGGATTACGAATTTGATGACGGCAGGCGTGTGTCGGATTGCGTGACCCCCGCGTGCCCCCCCGGAACCCCCTCCCCTGAACCCGGGGGGAGCAAGGGGGAACAGCACGGTAAAGCGAGCCGTGCTGTGACCCCCACGCCCCCAGCCCCCGGAACCCCCTCCCCACACCAAAAAATCTGATATGGGTATCGTTTTCGACTAACAAGAGGGTGAGGATTACTTATTTGATGACGGGGGGCGTGTGTCTAGTATAGGGGAACAGCACTCACAGTGACTCCCACGCCCATATTAATCGAAAGGAACTTCGTTCCATCCGGGTGTCCCTTGATACTTCTCAAGTATTTTTATTATCTTATTTTATATCCCACAAGCTCAGATTTATTTCAATAAAATCAAAGTTTCATGTGAACCGATTCAAATACGATTTTAAAATAATTTCCAATGAACTGGAAACTGATAATTAAAATATAATTTTCCTTACATTTTTCTCGAAATGTAATATCAAGACGTTAAGAGTTTTCCATTTTAATTCGTTATTCATGAAACATTGTCCATTATTTATTTAAACTTTTAATTAAAACCATTTCTACCTTTTCCCTTCATCGCGGTAAATACAGCCGTACCGCTACATTGAGGAACGACATAATTGCTAGTGCGGTCTTTCTGATTTATTTTTACACTAGCTGCCGCCCGCGGCTTCGCACGCGTTGTTTCTATGGAAACGTTTAAAGGTGATTTCTATCCCATGGAAACTGATTTATGGGATAAAATGTTATGCCTATGTTTGATTCCAGGATTAGAATTACCTGTGTGCAAAATTTCAGCCCGATCCATTCAGTAGTTTTGGCGTGAAGAGGTAACAAACATCCACCCATCTATTCATCCATCCAAACTTTCGCATTTATAATATCAGTGTGATTCTATCGGCTTTTCTGGGGTTTTGGCAAAGAAGACTTTAAAAAAAATTAAGTCTACCACTTATGTCATGTCAGGTCATATATCGTAAACCGTACTGGAAAGTGGACCCATCTCAGTGATTTGTCGTCGACATTTTATTTATCGACATGTAACAGGACGGTAGAAAAATCCGAACTATATCTTTTGATAGACGCTTTAATCACACCGGGACAGATTGAATGCCATGCCCCCATTGCCCCGTTGTGAGTAAAAAACCACCGACCACGCGCTGCACACGTGCGGCTTCGACAATCAGAAGGCTCACTCAGAGTAACCGACAAAACGCGTCTCATATTCGCTCAGTTAGCCCTTTGTGGAGGCGTTGTTTATCATTTTCTTGCCTCTCCGTGTGGTTCAGCTTGACGACTCAACAAGTATGTTCAGACGCGGCAGAATCTGTGCATATGCAAACCTCGCAGATTAACAACACGTTCCTTATTTACGTAACTACCTATACTAGACGTACCTAACCAGACGTTCACGTAGTATGAACGATTCCACTTTAGCAGATGCATTTATCAGATATCATAAGGCAGACAGGAAGAAAACACTGTTGATTTTGATGTTGTAAGCGTTCGATGAGTGAACCTTCTGAAAGACGTTGCCATTGTTATTTTTTCTCTGTGACGCAGCATAGCATGCCATCCAGAATTAAAGGCTAACAATTAGAGCGATGTTTATGCATCCGGCGAAGATTTGAATAAATCCCAAGAGAAGCCGGCTTAAACAGCTAGATAAGTTCTGTGAATTGAACAGCCAAAAACTGGACATTTTTGAATGGGCAAGGCTTCCCGCGACACAGGCTTGCCTCGTGCGGGGGCCGCCAGTAATGTGTACCTGCTTATGTTAAATGGCAAATAAATGATTTTGTATTTTTTTTTTTTTTTAATTGAATTCCATGAATTTTCGGGGTTTTGATTAATCCAGCGTGGGTATGTTTCGAGAGAGGTTATTCATTCATTCTACAAGTTTTTTTTTGCTATTCAAATATATTTTTTTTTTACAACGTATGTTTTTTAGTATTGATTTGGACAGAAATGCAAGATACCACATCAAAACAATTTGAAACTTTATGAAACACCTGAACCATCACAATGTTGGTATTTAACTATTTATCGAGTTGGAAGCTAAGACCATTTCAGTAACATTTACCAACGTTGCTTCTGTAACAGGTCAGTTAACTACTCGACTGTACTCACTAGGAAACAGATAATATACCTTCCTATAGTACTGAATTGAATCTGATCAATTGTAGAACTCTATTAGCGTTAATTATGATTCAAAGCACCCAGTAACTGTATTACAGCGTGTATTGAATATAATTCTGCGCCAAAATACAGTTTTCGAACTGAGTAAACACGCATGAAACACAACAAACGATCCTGATTACTATTAGTGGTACAGTCAGCGTAAATTTTATGTAAGCTTCGTGTCCTAAATGTGTGGCAGATTTCATGGAAATAAAAACAGAACTAATAAACTATGTCATGGTAAGATCAACATAAAGTGATCCAGCGAAATCTACACTGCTCTTACGAGGGTTTACAGAGATGAAATATTTAAGTGGTGCAGATATAGACAGCGTACTAATTCAACAACAAAGCCTGCCAGAAGGCCTGCCACAATATTGTAGGAAAATGAGTAGTATATTAGTAGTATATTATCTTACAGTATTCTTCGATATATTTTGGCTACAGGACAACTACAGGAGTGAAAAATTATATCTAAGGGAAATTTAATAAAGGCTATGTTGCTGACTCCATTAAAATTATTGTGCAATAGGGAGCCGGGTTCGACACCGTGGGGCTAAGGTGTGTCCCATTGTGTGGGACGCTACATGCGTCGACACACTTGCGCCTTCCCATCTTCCGAGGACATCCGTGAGGGCGGGTGCGGCGGCAGATTTGGCCGAAGATCTCAAGAGGCGCAAATATGCAGGTCTCGACAGAGCCTACACATTTGCTCCCCTTGGAGTCGAGACCCTAGGTCCGTGGGGTACCGAGGCTCTTCGGGTTTTCAAAAAACTATCTGAGCGTCTGGTCGAAGCGACGCGTGACCCGAGAGCTGGTGAATATCTATCTGGCACAGCGTATCAGCATTGCCATACAGCGTGGCAATGCAGCCAGCATCTTGGGGACGCTACCGACTGGTGTTGATATGGATCAGTTGAGCTATCTGTAGACTGTTTGCAACAGTCGGCAGTTAGCTCAATTGTTTCAATTGTAAATACTAGTTTAATTTTCTTTGTGAATAAATTTAGCTAAGGTGTTAGAGTTCAATTAAGAATTGAACTAAATATCTATTTTCTACATACTCATTCAGGAGCTATTAGTTCGTACCTAGGTTAAACAAACAGACAGAGGGTTGGGGGGCTGAAGTTGAACTTTACCACTTTACCTTAGGACATACATTCTTCTCGTTGGAACCTCCTTGCCAGGGATCGTCCGACTGCCGGCAGCCGGTGACAGTTGCGTGCCGTTCTCGCAAAGTAATTAAATTCATTGTTCTTCCTTTTAATCACTTCTCGGAAACTAATCAAATTCATCGTTCTTCCTTTACAACCTAAACTTATCCAAATTGATCCTATACAAACTTACCAAGAAGTTTATTAATCAGAGAGTTTACAGTGGCTGTAACTTACAGACTAGTCAATAGTAGTGAGAATATTCTGAAATTGACCGTGATGCAAACTTCTTGATCTTCGACAACGGGAACTTCATGCGGTTGTATAAAGGGTTCACAGTCCTCAGACCGTATGTGGTCTGTGTGTATATTTATGAAGCTTTTATAAATAAATCCTGACAAATATCGAAACGGGTAAGACTACTCGGTAAAACTACTGGGAATAGGCCGAATAATCGAGTAATAATGCCTATTGAAGCGTGTTACAATAAACTTGCGTGAAGCGGTTATGTCTCACACGGTACAATACACCATTGTGACGGCATTGTGTTCGATAAGATAATGAACATTATTGTACATGTATGTTATCAACCGTTTTGATTGATTTCCAGTTAAGCAGTACTAGAGCTTTGTATTACAAGTGATTGCTTAAGGAAGCTTTATTAAATAAAATTTAACGAAGTTTCCAAGAAAATATTAGGGTTCGACCTTAAGCTTGTCTTGGAAACTTCTTTAGTTGGAATATGTTGGCTAAGTCATAGCGAGCCTTGACGCGCTTAGGCGTTTACAGGGTGTCATATGTACATACGTACTTATTATAGGTTACTCCATGCATCCAGAAGATCAAAATGAAAATTGGCAGTCGGCTACCAATAATGAATCGGTAAAAGCGGCACAGAGTTTTCTGTACGTAGACTTAACGACTCTGTGAAGGAATGGAGGTAGTTTCTGTTAAATCCGGTTAATCCTTTCTCTAGTCTCCCAGCGGAGCTTCGTTGTATTGCATTCTGGAAGGCCTAACGTTTTCAAAAGGCTAAATCGCATCATTTTGTCGTTTGCGTTTCGTCCTTTTCGGACATTCTATAAGAAAGCTTTGTAGGTGGCACAGCGGGTAATGTAATAGCTGGTGCAAATCCAAGAAAAGAAATAATGAATTTAAATAGTATTTTCATTTTATTTGTCCGTCTGTTTTGCATTAGCTTTGTCAAATTTTACTAGAAAATATAATAGTGAACAATTTGTTAGGTACATCTACTATCTTAACAATGTTTTAGTATTTACAGCCAGGAAATTTTTATATTTTCAGATGGCTAGCTTTACTGTTACATCAGTAACTACATTCCATTTAGAACTCTATAGATCAGTTAGTTTAACAAATATGTACTAAAGGTACCGGTTAGAGACTTTGCTATTTAAGGAATACCTAAAAATAGTAGGTTGGTACCTTATTTTTAGGTACATTTCAGGTAGACCGCTCTGCAAACTTCGGAGATGTTTGGGTAATGGTAAAATTATCGTCTCATTTAAAAATGTTTCAAAAAGTATGAAATCTACAGAAATTTCGAAAATGGTTTTGGAATGTACAAATTGATACCTGTCATTAGATATCCCTTTTGGTGAAGTAGAAAACCCTTTTGAAAAGATTTCTCCTCCTTTTGACCATTGTTCAAAAAATGTTTTACTCACAGACCTCTCTTTAATTTTCCTGTAAAATATAGATCCATGTCTACAAACACTACATATTACCTACTTGCAGGCCAAATAAAATATTTTACTATCAAAACCACTGACATGGAACTTTGCGTCATCATTATCAATAGCGTCCGAAGCTGGTCAGTAATTAAAAGGTATAGTAGCCGGGTGTTGGAACGGCCGTTAGGAATTGTACTCAGGAATTCAACTAAGATGGACTATTGGGCAATAACTCGGTCACTGGAGACTGGTGTTCCGATTTCAAAAATTGAAAAAAGAGCAAAACTATCTGAGCCGGTCACTGGCTGGTCAAGAACCAAACGTTTTATTTAGGAATCTACCTTGTGACGTCTTATCATGTTGACGAGCAAGAAAAACAATTTGATGACGACTTGCGGTTTTTCTTTTGGAATTTAGGCTTTGCGCGGGCCATGACAGTTCCGATTTCAAAATTTGAAATAGGTTCAGAGTAATTTAGCTGAATAATGTTGATCAAAATTTAAAGTTAGGTACATAATCAATGTACTTGTACAGGGTGTATGTTGGAATGTGGGGCGGTATACATAATTTACCTGGGGTAATTCACCAGGGTGCAATAAGTACACTTTTGTAGACTTGATTCACCCTGGTCATTTCCGGGTGCATTAAGTACACACTATTTAGTAGACTTTATTCACTCAGGTGATACCTAGATCAATTACGTGCACTACATGGTAGACCTAATTCACCCATGTGCTTACAAACTATCGTGTAATGCAACCTACGTGGAAACTTGAAATTTAAAGTAATTATGTGTAAACTATTTATCGACAGCGTCACATGTAGAAAACACATGCAATTGAACGTGAATGTTTGAGAGCATATTTTTATTTTATTGTTTAAAAAACCTGAAATAGTATTAAAAAGGTTATTGATATGTAAATTAAAACAATAAACGAATACCGAATTACCTTACGAAAATCAAGGGTGCGGATTTATGTTTTAAAAGTTAATCTGCTGACATTATAAAATCTCTAATAATGAGCTACGGAAAATCAAACTGAATGACAGCTAATCAAGCTTCTTGAATCTTTGGTCATCGCAGTTGAATCAGCTCGGCTTCGTTACTGTTACTTTGCGCCAAAGCAACTGCCGGTCGTAGTAGTCTAGTACAGTTCAGATTTACGACTGTTCTAGTTCGGACACCGTTTAACTGTTCCACCCGAATGGTCGGGACCGATTAAAACTTGGACCAAGAATACTCAAACATAAATTTGAGTAGGTATTCTTGGTTTTTTATTATGAACATTGTAATTTTTTTAATAAATATTAAATGTCACATGAAAATGGAACTTATGCTTATAAATTAAAATAGACCCTCATGTTTAATAACATATTTTATACCAGCACTAGTTTAAAGCTGTAGAGAAGGGAGTGTGAGCAGACAATGCCGACCACAAACGGTTGTGATAATAATTACCTAGTACTTGTTTCTGCCCGCGGCTTCGCACGCTTTGTTTCATTGAAAACTTTTAATCAAGGGTTATTTATATCTCTCGGGAACTGATATCTATATATTTAAAAATGAAACCCATTTTCCTTGGTCACGGCATCACGCGTGCACGGCTGGACTGATTTCGCTAATTCTTTCTTTGTTGTGTTTGTTATTGTCAGGAGAAGGTTCTTATGAAAGAGAAAATTAAGAAAGTTGGAAAATAAATTTCCACGGGGGCGAAGCCGCGGAGCGCAGCTAGTATGAGATAAAAAGTACCAGTGTGTTATTCCAAGTCAAGACCTAGATGTATTCGTGGGCGTGAAGATGTAACAAACATCCAACCATCTTTTCAAACTTTCACATTAAAGTATAGTAGCTTCTGCCCGCGGCTTCGAACGCGTATTTTCGGTGTAATAGGTAGCCAGTTATCTCAGTAGGCTATGATCTAAAAGTACGCCAAATTTCATCTTGATCTGTTCAGTAGTTTTGGATAATATCCATATTATGTTAGGTGACAAAAATTTCACATTTCACAAATTTTCGGCTTTATAATGTAGGATTAGTGTGATATGATGTTGCAAGGCCACCCACTTACTAAGCATCATTCTTGGCATCATCAGGAACCCTCGGCAGTTGATTTCAACTCGCACTTAATCGGCTTTTGTAGACATTTGCAAGGCTGTTTGTCAGCAAGAGCTATTCCAAACTCAATCCTTCCAACGCTCTTCCATTCATCAATTCTCAGAGGATGTCTAGAATCTTCGAATGACATTTAAGCAATCGATTGCCATACTGGCATTTACTACCTCGCCTGCATAAATCTTGCTCGGGATCTTGGTTCTTATTAGTGGCGATCAAGAGCTGGAGTTCCCTGACTTAATGGATATCGCTATGTATTCAAAGATGTTATCTTGGTAAATGGCCTCTTCCATTGTGATCTTGGAGATGCGAAAGCGTATCTGAACCGTTTAGTAGAATGATGCGAATGCTTGCATTGAGCTTTCTGTTTTTTTTTTTTTTCTATTTAGGAACCCTGTGATCGTAAAATGCTTAGGCTGAATAAAGCAAAACCCCATCCCATCTTTAATGGTCAGCGATAATGCTTGTATGAAATCGTTAAATAATTGTTTAAGTTCAGAGTAAATCTGAAGTAGGCTAAGCCACTCGTGTATCTATTTGAATAGAACGGAAGAAACGTATCAGCAAACAAGGAATACGAGATGGTTTTACAAAGAAACCCTACATTCCTAACCCAGAATAAAAGAGAGTTTATGCCTTCATCACGGGCTCTGATCACAGATTAGGCAATGAATCTCCGTATCTCAAGTTTACAGTTCCCGTTAGCATTTTACAATTTATTGAATTTTAGTCCATGACAAACTGAAAGCTTCACAGAGAGAGGTTCCAGTACCTACTGCATACCTACCTACGAACTGGGTACTTTTCTAGTGTACATTTAAGACTTACCTTTAGAAGACTAGAAAAAGACTGTAAGTTGCCAATATTTTTGTTATATTTCAATCAATCAATCAATGGCCTTTACATCCACGAAGGATGGTTTATGTCGTGTTCGTTTTTCAGCACTTACGTAGATGACTTGTAAGGCCTGTACGGGAACGGCAGATGCGGCCGCAGTATTGGCATCCGTGAACCCCGGTGGCTAGTGGTGGGTCTGCGACAGCCGCTGCAGCCCGTTGGTGCCTCAGTGCTCGCTTTTCATTTAGCTTTTGGAACCATGCTACGTCATGAGCAATAACTCCTTCCGCTAATGTTTTGCGCCACCGATCACGGTCTTCCGATTCCGATTCCGATTTGTTATATTTAGGTACTTACCAACAACCTAAGAATTAATCACCATTTCAAGGCGCAACTGTAATCACATCGTTGTATAAAGGATAAGAAACGTTTGCAGATCCTCTTGTTATTCTTCGGCAGTCTTCCGCCAAAATACAAGGGATATGTCCGGGAGGGAGCAGAAATTAAATTATATAGGACAGGAAATGAAGAGCTCATAAAAGTTTATTATCAAATTGTGTTTTTTCATAACATTGTTATTTTGTATTTCTAAAGAGACTTCTGTAAGAAGTCGAATTAATGCTTGTTAAATAAATAGGACAAATGATTTTGTTTTATAGAAACTAAAATTTTAACTCAAACTTTTTTTTAAACTATACCCAACCGAAATAAAGCAGGTATTAAATATTTCAAAGATATATACAGATATAATAGAAACAGTGAAAAATCAAAAAAGGGATTCAAAAAACGTTGACACTAAACCGACAATTTGCAGAGTAAGCGCATAGGCCCTTGAAGAATACTACCGAGTATTAGCTACATAAACCAATAATAACAAATTCCTTTCTGTTTTCAAACCCTCAAAAAACAAGTGTATAAGCATTATGAATAAAACAGTTTATTTTCTGATCACTTATCGATTTAAAATAAACTATTCAACTGTAAATGTTTTCGAACAACAATATCTTGCTGCTTCTGTTTGTTTCACGCCAGATGTGAAGCTAGACGATTCGCGGATCATATTGAAGATGAAATCTTGTCTCTCTGCCGATACTTGACTTTCAAATGCGGCTTCATTTGTGCGATTTAGTATTCTGTCGATGGCAGGCAAGGACGTGCTTCGGCGGTTCTTATCTTGCACGTAAAAGTTTAGGATGTGAAGCTTATTAGTACTTAGCTTTTACTTATCTAGTACAGTTATTATGATTACAACCAGTTACAGTTGAATCAATTTGTTTGAATTGTTTGACTATCTTTGCTGTTAAAGCTTAAGGTACCTGTTTTAAGTATTAATGTCATAGAAGTGGAAATATCGAATTTACACTATCCATTGAAAATTGTCAAAAATATATATGTATCTCGATTCCTACCAAAAATAAATCCATTGTTATACAGAATATCGGTACCTATTTTGGTTCTACGTTCTACACATGTGCTTTGGAAATGATTTGAGAAAAGATCAGGCTGCGTTGGCTCTGAGTTCAAAACCATATTCCAACATGTTTACTGAGAAACAACAAAGACAAAAATGTACGGATATAAAATTTGTAAACAATAAAATTCACTACGTAACGTGTTGCTTCGTGATAGAAAAACCCTAAGATTCGCGCTGGTTCAAAACTCAAAACTCAAGAAAATATGCGTAAAATATACCTAGAATCGAAAAAAACGGCAAAGCAAAATGAGCACAAAAATATATCTCTCATTTTCATAAGTATGAAGTGGGTGGTGCCCCAGTTATCTTGTGATGATATTTTCTCTCGTTTTTATTTACGAGGTTATTATGAGTGTGAGAGGGACTGAAAATTTTCAGATATCATACGTTGCACGTGGCGGGTTTTGGCTCGTTTGTCGCTGAAGAGGATTGTATTTGATATTTATATGGAGTCAATATTTATTATTAACAGTGCTTAGCCTGATTTGAGTGAGGGATGGTTTATCAGACAATAACATGCCCCAACCTGTGCCCCAGGCACCTATTTTACGATAAATTCGGTCCTACGGCAAGATTTTTTAGCTTACATTTTCACTCATACATACATCTTGCATCTATGTTTTGTTTGTAAAATAGTATCGGAATCTGTAACACTTTCGCTTGAAATTTTACTTCAAAGTCATGTTTCCAAAAGAAAAAAAATGCAAAAGTGAAAGGAAATGTAGGGCATCATCTAATCTCAATCTCAACAGCCTGTATTGATCCACTGCTAGACGCTGCCCATAATCCCCACGCTGGGCATGTGGGTTGGGGATCGCTGTTTGGCGGTAGAATTGTTCTGCAAGAAACGCCGCTGCCCGCTCTGGTGGATATCCCTTAGTCGCCTCTAACGACACCCTCGGAAAGAGTTGGGGTGGTGCAAATTCTAAGCCGGCACCACTCACCATCATCTAAAGGCCTTTTCTTTCAAGCGTGGGACGCAATTAAGACTACCATTTACATAAAGTTTAAGTTGGGGTGAATATGAAACTTAATAAAAAGTAGTAGTATGTATTATTTTTACGGTCTTGATATTTTAGGTGTGTTTAGTGTCCTCCCTCGTCTATATTTTTACTATAGGAAAGTCTATTTTTGAGCATTTAGCCAAAGTCACAAATTGTTTTGTAGAGCAATTTTTTTTTTTATTAGAAACGAGTGTGTGCTTAGAAGCGTTTATTCTTGTAGCATAATTTTGCCAAAGTCTCAGAAAATTTGTTTTGTTGTAGACTATAGGGTAATGCTTGAAGTTTATAAAGAAATAATAGGTACCTGGTAGAGTCTACACTCAAGTGATTTTAGAAATTCAAAAACTGCCAAATGTTTCATTTTCTATCCGAATATTTCATTTTATAAATCTTGACACTGAAGATTTTAGTGCGATGAAACCCAACCAAGCAAACCAAACAAATACCAAAGCAACAAAATAACAAACTTTAATGTTTCCTATTTGCCTCTGTACATTTCTATTACATTATGCCTTGGAAAAATGAGAGCGGGAAGTGGAACGGAGACCATCCATCTTCGGGACTTTGTTAGTCAGATTGTAGTCTGCTGTATGAAGCCGTCATATTACCCAGCTCCCATATATGTTGTGCAAACCTCTTTAGAATATGTATTGGCTAACTGGGTTTATTCAGATTATTTTTGTGCCAATTTTCTTGTGATCCTTGCCCTATGAAATTTTTTATTGATCTGTTGTTCAAAGGGTCCTTTTTACCAACAATAATTTATTTTATTGAAATAGTGTATAAGTTTTTTCATTCTGCACCTAATATCAGCCTTGCATAAAAGAACCATTAAAATAGGGAAATGTGGTAAAATATAACGCATTGCAGTAGATATAATCAAAATGCTATAATCTAGCCTACATAACACCAAAATCACTAACATTTTTCTACTATGTGTAAGCTACACCTTGTAAAACGATGTTGAGTATCTTGTGTTCAAAAAACATTAAAATTCCTATTTGATGGACTTCAAATTACAAACATGCTAAAAGATTTGCCGTCAAAAATGGATTAGGAAGTTCAATGGCGTTTATTTAATCCCGTAGAATCGTTGAATGCTTTGTGATTGAGATTTCAATGGAACCTATTATAACGAGTTAAGTACTCTGCTTCTTGTTAAAATTAATATCAATTATACGAAATATCAGGCTAACTGTACCTATTTACAAAAACAATTTTTAGACGGCTTGCCAAAAAACGAGTGTTTCGTTTTCAGGGTTCATTATGTTGTGTGTAAGATGCTTATAAAATTGACTTGTTTAGTGGAAGGTACATTGAAGAAATGCCAAGCCTAACTCCACCCAAAATTTCTCATAAATACAAACTAACTTATTTTCATAGATTAACGAAATCTTTATTTGATTTCCGCGAGCAGCAAACAATGTCTCTGCCCACTAGACCGTGGTTCACACATCATTGGACAACCATTTCATTAGCGTTGGGCATTTATAGGTAGATACGTTTATAGCAATAGAACGGGTAAATACCAAGACCTTAGACCTCTGTTTATAAAATAAAACTGGTTACTATTTCTCTATTAGATTCTATTATTATAAAAGAAGCTAAACCCGGCTTTTTTAAGTAATCCATTTATTTATTGTTTAAAAACATGTGGGACCCGTAAAAGTTTTCCGTTTAAATGCAGTCTGCATTCTCCTGATGGGTTCAAGGAATAACAGAGAGAAAAGTTACGTCAGTGCTTTAAACTGCCACTGCCACACTGTTCATAATAGTGCAACACAATTTTGTCGACCGGAAAACCTACAAAGCTAGGGTAAAATATGTTTAAAAGATATAAATACTAAATTGAGTACACTCTTGGTTCACTCGCAAAACTGTCTCCCTCAACAAGACATTGCCAAAATATTTATGGAAACACGTCTTCACTCAGACATTTTCTCACATAAATCTTTGCCCCTAGAGGCTCAAAAGATAAGCAATCAATCAACGCGTGGGTACCCATAGGCTCATACATACAAATTATTTGTAGTGCTATACATTTGTCATAAAGACATCTTTTCTTTGATATTTTGATTGTGAGTTTATTCTGCAAATGTTAGCTATTGTGCCCTTGAAGGAGCTTTATTGTCACGATTTCTAAGCAAGTTGATATTTTAATGAAAATAATTCGTTTGCCGTTAAAATCGTAACCTTCTCTAATTCAATGAACCTAGTGGTAGGTAACTTGAGAAATATTAAATTCCCTTTACGCCACATGTCGCATGTTTACGAGCAAACTACAACACAGCGAGTGCAAGCTCAACCATCCAATCGCAGCGAGAAATCATCTCATAAATGATATTGAACACCGCCGCTCCGCTTTACAGCAGGGGCTATCTTGATGATGCTGTAATAAAACTGGAAGCAGAAAACAATTTATGACGGCCTATCAGTCCTTTGTTTCGGTTTATTTTTATTTATTTATTTTTTATTATTTATTTTTGTGAAAATGTCCATCTAACGATTCGGAACCAACGTGGCCTCACCGAAAGTTCCATGTTTAGTGAAAAACACCTTGCCTCACCTTAGCACTTTACTTTTCGAATAGAAAAAGAGCTTCGCAAATCTTTGTTAAAATCAGGTTGAATGGCTTATTTATTTTTTACGACCTCTGTGGCGCAGCGGGCGATGGTCCGTCTGCCGCAAGGAGGTAGCGGGTTCGATTCCAACCTCGGGACAAATGTTTGTACGATATGCAGATATTTGTTCAGGGTGTTCTGGATGTATTTCTATGGGTAATAAAAATATATAATAGTGTATTGTATTATGTATAACAGTTATTTAGTACCCTTAAGGCAAGCATAAAGCTGTGTGAATTGTCCAGCATTATTTATTATTATTTATTTGAAAACAAAAGTACTTGAATAGACAAAACAATGCGTATTTCCTAGAACAGCATTAATTCAATTCGGTACAGGAATAGTGCATTTTACACCAAGGCGAGAAAGTGATCAATTCCTACAGAGTGCGTCGTTTTGGAGACTGACCCTACAGAGCACTGACCCTTAAAACACACGAGGTAGGAATCGCACTTTCTGCCGAGTGATAAATAGTGCTTTATACTACACCTTCGAGGAAAATAAAAAGCAGAATTCATTATTAATTGAAATTTAGAAGAACTTACCGCGCCCAATGATGTTGGTAAAACGTCATTGACCGCGCCAGCCTTTGGGTTCTTTTTTCAAAATATTGTTCGGAAATCGGAGGAGGCCTAATGGACTTGGATTAAAAACTTTTTGTCGTTTGACCGAACGAAAATAACCATAGCTACCGGCCGATATTTTAGGAAATTAAAAAAAAATAACACGTTAGAAATGGATTTCCATACACTTTTTCCTCCCGCTAAAACACGTGAGAAATGAAATGCCATAGAGTTTTTCCTCCTGGTTTCCCATATTCCTGCAAGGACAAACTTTCTATTCTATAAATGGAAAAGGAATAGGCAACTTTCCGAGCAGGTGTAGTATAAATACCATTATAAATACCATTATTTCTAGAACATCCTACTTACAACACCCTACTGCCGCGTTTACTAAAAGTTTGCTATGAAAGACAAATTAACAACCCTTAACGGTTTCTACTGTAAAACAAATTTCAATTACCATCCCCTAGGATACAAATATTACGTAGTAATGAAAGTAAAGTAGTAATACCTACCTATTTATAGAAAGCTTACATGCATTTTATGTTACGAATACAATAATAAGAAAATAGAATTGCTGCGAGAGCTCCCGAACCGCGTATTCAGGGTGCAAAATATTCACTTTCTTTCTAAAACTTTTCTTTATTTCTTTGTCTTCTCCGACAACTGTGGGAGACCATAAACGTTTTCATTATTTTAAAAATCATAGGTGGAGGCACCAAACACGCAACCAGTAACAGAAACCGAAACCTATCTCGATATTTTTTTCAATAAAAAATTCATAGTGAATAAGTTCCTTCTGGGAAGGCATACCCCATCTTAGGTGACATTGTCATTTTTTCTTTTTTGGCTCTGCCACCCCAAACCCCCTCGTTAGTAAAAAACGACGAAGTGAACCGAGGTATGTTTGTAAATATCACAGGTATGTACTGTTAGAGCCTATGTGGCGGAGGGGGTAGCGGCGTAAGAATCGACCCCTTCAACTCAGCCCGTGCATGTCGCATGAGCTGACTAAGGGAACCTACCAGCGTGGAAGGGCCATTTTCTTTGTATTTATTATAAACACCTCTACTGCGATTACCAATCCGCCTGCCAAGCGTAGTGATAATAGCTAAATCTCCTTCAGGGAGGTTAGTTCGGCAGTCGTCGTATGAGTGCCGATCAATAAGAGGCCTATAAGTGAACAGAAACGTAGTGGGGGTTTTAAAGCCAGGAACCTTGTTCGTATCGTGCAGACGTAGCTTTGGCAGCAGGTGGAGAGTGTAATCGTTTCCACGCGAATTGAGTTCCAACTTTGCGAAATACTTCTCAATTCTCCTGCCGTGTCACATGTTTGCTTAAACGGTACGGAATATTCTCAAGAAAACGTTTTTGAAACATGCATTCAGAATCCAATGTCATTTAAAACTAGGTTCTGCTCGAGGCTTTGCATGTGTTTTATGGGATAAAAGTTGCCTTTCTGTTTTTCCAAAACTGTATGTCTGTTGAGTCGTTTTGGTGCCGTGATATGACAAACACACCTTTTTACATCAGTAGGTACGAACTTCCGCCATTAGACAACAATTTTTGCCCACATTTAGTGATCCTGAATTTGATTCAAGATTTATTTACTTAAACATGTTGGTATATTGGTAGGTCTTTGGATCCGAATAAAGCCAAGCAAGGCATTTGTAAATACATAAGCTCTTCTGAACTTTCCCCATCAACAAACAGAAATACAATTAACACGCGCCTTTTACCACCGGACGCTGGAACTTGTAATTTTGTCCCATAAATTGTTTTAAGGAAGACATAAATAGCTTGCTGAGTTCGCAGACTCTACAAAATTTAGTATGCCAGTCTTAATATAAACATGAGAGTTTATTAGAGACGAGGTCTCAGATCAGGCGAGCCTTGGAACTGTATTCTGAGTTTTAAAATTACCCACCTTCATTGTTCCCTTTGCTTTGTTGTCATGTCAGGTTTTGATAAAGAAACTGAAAAAATATTTCAATAGATTTTTAGAACAACGGGTCGCTTGCTATACAGCCACTCCGTTGTTTAAATCCAAAGTACCTATTTACTTTACATAATACCCGTCAATCTCATAAAGTTGTCTTTCAAATACATTTATAGAAATTTAAATAACTACTAATAGCTCATACGTTACCTTACATTACATCGTCTTTATTAAATAATGTCTTTCTCTTAATTATCATGCTGTCCGATGGGTCTACCCCATTTGAAAAAAAGTTTATCTCTAAAAAAGCCTCTGCGAACACAGCCGTTTTTCCTAACCACATTCTAGCCTCAGTACTCCTAGACTCAAATTAATTCCCTCAGCTAATAGAATATGATGATTACCTAGTAATACCCTGTGTCTGTAGTCTAGAAGCTTCTACCGTTTTAGGTGCATAATTGAAGGGATAGTGTGAAATATTAAGAGAGCCGGGTAAGGGTAAATGAGATCCTTAATAGGTTCACCTCTGGGGCCACATTATTTATACACGCTTACAAATCTTCGTGTGGGGCATTTAATTAAATAAGTGAATGTGATATTAGTTTTAACTCGCTTCTTCAATGATAGAAAATTATAACTAAACATATTACTTTCACAAGGTTCCGCACCATTCTGATCATGCCTGGATTATACTTTACTTGACGAATAAGCCAAGGAACGATTATGGAGACTGAAAATAATTTTACCCATTTATAAAGAAACGGTAATCGTTACACATACTCGTAGTTCAACTCAAAAAAATATCCTTTAATTTATCATGTCTATTGTGCGCTTAGACCCTTTAAGCCCTAGGAGAGCCTTGTTAATAGGACCGGGATCATTTCCTTTGATCGTGTCACGCTTCGGGCAGTCGGAGCAGTGGGCGTTTAGACGACTTGTTTACTTGGACAAATAACTACTTCTTTTATGCTATACCTACTGTACAATATTTACGATGGAACCTTTAATTATGTAAGGAAAAGATAAACTTTTTCCATCCTTTCCTAATAATGTCTCGATTATTAGAATCAAGGAAAAATTGGGTAACAATTTATTTTTATTAAGGGAACTTGATGGAAAAATCACAGAGGAAAACCTATACAAATATACAACATTTATGTGAAAAAATATACAATTTTCATAATAAATATAAGTAGGCTGACGGTTTTCAATGATGTTTAAGATGCGATGTATCAACGGCGGCTTACTGTGAACAAAGAAACTATCAGACATTCGATAACAAAGCCTAGGTCGGCAGGGAAAAGTAAACCCTGGACATTGCAATAATATTTGATTTTGATCATTTGTCAACTTGATATTCCTAATATATCGCAATCGTTTTGCAGATTAGGTAAAAATTAGGTTTTTTAAAATATATTCACGTTTTCCCTCGTCTCTTGTCTAAATTCTTGACATGCCAGCCATTTTAAACTGTTCAAAATATGCAAAGCCAAGTGTTGGTCAAGTTTGCAAAAAATATGTGTTGATACTCGCATAAAATGGGCTCTGCAGTGTCTCAAAAGCTCTACCTTAAAATATAAAAGAACAAGCGATTTTCTGGCTACACTGCTGAAGCTAGAAAGCTGATATTTGGAGGTGAGGTACCTTTTATTACACAACCTCCCGCTAAGAAGGAATGTTTGGAAATTCTTCGCCTAAGAGGGATTTATGTTTTATTGGTGTTTTTTTAAACTCTTTTACCAGTGTTTCGATTTTCTTAAAACTACAGAGAATACTAAAAACATTAAACGTTTGAAGACGAATTTCAGGATTTTAAAAATATTCCTGAAATGGGGTAAACGCGCTAATAAATTTCTGTAACTTTTGATCTAACATGCTAATGACATGAAATTTTCAGTATGTACAGAAACAAATATAAATTAAGATACATGTTTCTGGGTTTTTCATAAAAATCTCTAGGTAATTAAGGCGAAGTTTTTAAGGATTTTTTTCTTACGTTTTACCAGTGACCTGAAGATCAGTTACATGAAACTTTCTGAAAATACTAAAAATGCAAAACAGTTAAGTAACTAATATTTTCATGACTCAAGACGCAGATGATCTATCAGCCCCGTGTAACGGCGGCGCCAAGGCTGGGCAGTGAATGCGAAAACCCTGCTCGCCAAAAAAAGAGCCAATTGAACAAAAAGTCAAGACAATTCAAACAGTCAACAGTCCTTCCCAGCAACTGCAAATAACTTGTGAATGTAATAGGCCCCACCGGCACAGTCGAAGGCAATTCGATGTTAGTAATTGCTCTCGCCTACATAATGCCTTCTCGATCGAACTAATTGCTTGTTACAAACGTGTTTGCTTTCTATTTACAGTTCCGATGAATCTGCTCTAGTTTATCAAATTTCGAACGCCGTTTCCAATTTCAAATCTTATTGACCAATCATTGTAATTATAACCGACTTCGAAAAATGAGGATGGTGGCAGCGTGTTTTTTACTCATTGGTTGTATGTACAACTGTTTGTATATTTTTTGTATGTTCAACCATTTCTGCGTCAGTTGTGACCGATTTTGATGATTCTTTCGCTTTTCTATAGAACACTAGTTTCTGTCCGCGGAACACAGCGCTTCTTAAATGTTTTAAGAGAATAGTGGGTTCAACTTATTAGCTTAACTAACTCGTTCTACCCGATCTGGCTCTATATTTTAAAGCCTCTTTACAAGTATTCAAAAATTTAAAGCCGAGAAAATCCTCAACAAGATCTACAAATTCCGAGTCCGTGTCGTCACTTATCCGCGATGCTAAGTGTTTAGAAAGTTTATCTATCCTCCGAGGATGGAGCTGCAACATGCATTATTCACCTGGACCCCATCTGGGCCTTATTCTGTCCGACTCCCGTTTGCAGAGTACATGTCCTTATTTCACGCCTGTGCTCTCGCGATTTGAATTTGACATTCGAATGAGAATGTAGTTTTTAATACTCTTAGTTCTATATTCAAAAGAGAGACTCGAAATTGACTTTCAAATTTATAAACATTACAACATTCCATTATAAGATTTTTATTTATGTAAATTAATAGTATACCTACAATATAGCGTTCATTCATTCATTCATTTTATTGTTGGTCAGCTTGAGGATTTGTCATTTCGAAAATTCGTTTCTATAAGTGGATTTGAACATTCAATTTAGACGAAACTATATTTTTGGGGTTTAGTACAACGCAATTCTGGTTTTATTTTAGGTTCACATATTTTCAATATTATAATATCGTAGCATCTCACGTACGAGAAGATTTATAACAGGCCACAAACGAAATGTAAGTCATAGCGACTTATATTCAGGATCCCGACACGTCTCACGGACGCTCTCCGAATCTACGAGGATTCCAAATTCGAACTCAAGTTCAGCCCTTGAACTTGTTTTATTATAAAACGTGAGAGGCACTCTTCTCTTCCCGGATGGGCTCCACTTTGCTATTGTAGTGACCGCAGATGGCTGTTGGGTAGGTACAAAACTGAGGGCGAACATTTTTTATTGTTTCTAGAAAATGGTAGGGTCCTGGGTAAAACAATATTATTCTATTTAATCCGTCAGTTTGATTACAAGAAGATATGGGACACATTTTTTCTCTTGTCTTTTAATCAAAAAATGACAAAAATAATAATAATAATAAATCTTTATTTCAGACACGAGATCCAGTTTACATACGTACAAAATGTAATAATTACAAGTGATTAAATAAACAAACACATAAATGCAAAAAATTCAAAATAAAAATTGGTACCTACTTAAATTTGTTTAAAGTATGGGTCGGTAGTACTTAGTTTAACATTTTGAATGATTCGGTAGAAACCTACTTGGAGTAGGTAGTTAGTAAATTCCTTTCAAAACTCAGAACCGAGCAGTTTTGAATCCAGGAGCGTTATCGGAGATAATAATAATGTAATTAAATGAAATAACCGAAGTAAGAACACCTTTTAGCTTTTCTGATTTAGCACTTAAAATTAATGATGCTCAAGATGAAGACTCTTTCGGCGAATGAGGTTAAATAATTCACAAAGATTTTAGAGCTTGATTAGCTTTAGCGGATTTATTTTTATTACGCTAAATAAATTGGCTTTTCATAAATGTTGTATATTTTAAGCACCTTGCCTGCTGCTCGGTTTTTGAAATACGATTCTTTTACAATGCTTTCCCTCAAATTGACGATCTAGGAGCGCCTTTTCTAAATGCGCCTTTTTTGAGTGTAGGTACATTTATTGTATATATGTAAATAAAGAGTTTTTGATCTTGATTTTGCCTGTAGGCCAAGGTCCGTCTGACGCCCAGAAGGTTGCGTTGCAGGTTTTATAAAGGTAGCGCCAATGAAGTGTTATCGTTACTGAAGGATACCTCAGCCAAAGTTGACCATCTTTTGTTTTGTATAGCCGACAGATTTGTGAAGTCATCGTAATCGTAGTCACTTCTATGGGAAATCAAAACAAGATGGCACGAGCTTTTAACAGCTGAGATAAAATTCAATGCAAATGAAGTAGGTACCTAACATTTACATGTCAGAGAATAAAACATATGACATGTACAATAATGTATTATAATATGTACCCATAAAAAACCGCGAAAACATCTTATGATAAAAAATAATAACATTCTACTATGTACTGTATATTCTACTGTATTAGATTATACTGTTCTTCTACTGCATATTTTGATTATCTCAGCAATGCAAAGTTTCCTCCATGCCCTTAATTAATACAATTAAGTAATATATCCAGACTTCCGGCCAAAAACGGATTTAGGTACTTTTTATACCATCTCTTCATATAAGTTGAGATTATAATATCCTTTTCATAAAATTAATATGACATTAATGCGTTGATCTGGTAGCACGTGGCTAGAGTCTGTAACAAATTAAAAATGTTTATTTATTTGCTTCGGCCACTTATGGCCCCTACAATTTCAAATGGGTACATTTGAATCGGTAGAGGCTAAATTGCTGCATAATTTTATTTTGTTAAGCAGAATTGCACATTATGTTTATTCATCGTTATATTTATTAATTATATAATGATAATAACAATGAAGTGACAATATTTGAAGTATATGTATTTATTTAAAAACACGTAGCTCTATTTTTAAAGGATATACCTAATATAAAAGAGTATACCTAAAATTATTCGTTATTCCTGAGATAATAATATGATTCCACTGAATGTCTTTATTTCAACATGAAACAGTGTCGTGCCTTGAACTCCGGCTAAACAAAATGATGATCCGACCTTTAGAATAACCATTTAATAACAAGACTAACCTGAAACCCAACCGCTATATTACGTCACTATAGATATTTTCCATTCAGATGCTCTCAGCGTCGCCCTTATCCTGTGTCCGCCATCCCAGGTCATTAGGGCCCACCTGAGGGCCCATCCCTGCTCCATTTTGCGCTATCATTATCCAGTGCTTGCTTTATTAGAATTGGGGCTCTAGAAGTAAATAGATTGAGTGCTTAGACAAGGTTGAAAATTAAATGGAAGCTTGGCTTTTATAATCTCGTAAGGCTAATGCTAAGCCGATGCTAAAAGTCGTTGTGGCTAGCGGGCCTTCTTAGATTCAAATTATTCGTCTTCGTGTTACGATTACCTAAAATTCTACTTTAAAAAAGAATAAACAAAAGCCATCTGTTAGGGCGCTTTTGTGTCATAAAATTTCGAAACATTGAGCGAAGGAAAGCTATAAAAGCCACAATTTGGCTGCTCGAATTCTTTGGGGTAAAATAGAGTAAGGATAAAATAACAAATGAGATTAATGCCGATGGAACCACCGAAGGTACAAGGTTCGCAAGAGATGAACGCAGGATATAAAAAAATCGCCTCGCTACGCTTAAAAGGTACCTAGCTATAAATTTCCTTTGATTTTCAGACGATAAACAAAGAAATAAATGTAACATGTTAAGAATGTATGGGCACTATAAACGCGTTTGGACACGAAATCTCTCGCATCGTTAGATTTTCGGCCCGTAACTCTTTAGAACCCCCTTTCCTAGTTCGGTTCAAAGAGTAGAAGAGCTCTTCAAGTTCACGCAATTGACTGTAATAAACTTGTCCTTTTATTGAGGGCTTTCCCCGACGATCTTTCTCAATTTTAAGGCGGATCGCCATTTATCTGAGTGCCTATTTATACATTCGCCGATCATTAAAGTTCAATGGTTATTTCAATGGTAAATCTTTGTAGCACCGGAAAAAATCAGTACCATTTACTGATTAGTATTTGATCATCTCACAATTCGCACAAGATGCAATTCCAATTCTGTTCAGCTGCCAAAACGTGTTTGTTGCATAGTAAGCGATTAAAACGATCGATTCGTGTGAGAACGGGGTAAGAAGAGTAAATACAGTTTGCAGAGCGTAGTCTGTACCTACTTCCTGGATCAAACAGTTCACAATCGTAGCTTCTCAATTAAAAGTAAAAGGACGCTACGGAATTCGAGAATGGTTGTTTGAGCACGAAATAATTTAAATTTTCACAGATATTTCGACCGGATTCCGGGAATTTCCCAAGTGGCCTTGTGATTAGAGATTGAAGTCCTCAAATACCGGATCTTGATCACCAAAGCCTTTTGTGAACTTGTTGGCTGGACAGAGCAATCCGATAAAATCGCCTTAGCATAAGGTTCAAATTCCAGATAGGTTGAAATGTTTGCTCGGGGTGTGCATCTCCGACGCTGAGTGTCGGGCTTACTGTTCGATTCTAGTTGAAACCCTACTTCTTGACCAACAAATTGACGTTTGAAATTGTGCTTAAACGTTTCAACGCGTGGGAAATTGCTGGCTTTGGTTCAATTTAATGTAGACCGAAGGGCGTTTTACCTGCTTTCATATCTTAAACGCATTATATACATATTTAAATTTTGAAAATATACGAAACGAATCTAAGTTAACTAATCATAATCTTAATAGCATCAAAGGAAGTTATTTGCTTTGAAATGACACACTCATTTTACAATGTCTGATCCAGGTAATTTTGATGAGACTCACAAACTTGAGAATTGTATGGGTCTGGTATGCGAGCGGCGAGAGAAGGGCGTTTTTTTATTTTTTCGTATGGCACAGCAAGCAAAATCAGCCAGTATTTTGTTTCACTTCCTCTCCCTTTTCACCGCTCACAAACCTTTTGCGCATAGGAGGTGACTAGATATCCTTGCGAGGACTAATAACGGTGAAATTTTCCATAATATGACTAACTCGCGGCCCGTCCCGGTTTTGCACGGGTGAACATTTATTTTTTAAACATATGAATATAGCCTATGTTACTCACGGATAATGTATCATTCTAATGGTGAAAGACTTTTTGAACTCGGTCCAGTAGTTTTTGAGTTTGTTCGTTACAACACACTTAAATACAAATCTTTCCTCATTGTTATCAGTGTAGATTATCCATATATAATATAGGCTTTCGATAGTAATACTATGTGTATATCACCGCACTCACGATACATTAAGGCAGTGCTTACCATAGTGTAGCGCCGCTGAATATTAGATGCGCATTGCCCCCGAATTATTCCCAAATTGCTAGCCCGAGGGTCAATGTGTGCCGAAACTACACATCTTTGTAAAAGAAGGAAGTAGCTAGGATTGGTCGAAGAGATGTCTATTTTCCACAACAAAATAATCTACATAAAATCTAAAACACCTGTCAACTTAGAACTAGAGCTAAGCAGAGTCTTTTACATTATATGAAATAAAGTAAATTAGATTTCAGTTCAGCATAGCCCGATCTCAATTTCATGTTATAAATAACGTCAATTGTTATTTGTTACGGTTATCAGAATCAGTACCGCGAAAATACCGGTGCCGCGAAATCTTATCCGACTATTTACAATGTTGTAACGCTATCACGGAATGGTATCACAATATTGGCGCACAACGTGGGGCTAGTAATATGACTACAAATGAAGGGGCAAACTATTCAAAAGTTTGGCCCAACCAGACGAGCCAATTTCTGGTAAAATTAAAAAACCCCTTATTCCAGCTTTTGGTGACCAGCGACTTTTTGCACATAAACCAAGTTTTTAGGCGCCCCATTTGGGGCAGGCTATGTACCTACCTAATGTCTTACAATTCTCCTTCATGGATGCGTAAAAGTAAACGTTTGCCCTTTCCTAACTTCGGCTAAGATAAAGAGGTAATTGCTGCGACGCTGAGCTACCGACCTCCTAATACGGTTAGTTTACCTTAAATATTTACACGGCAACTCAGCTTCTCGTATTCTGAAATAAGGATGCGGTAAAAGAAAATATCCGCGTTCAATTGTAAAATATCAAAGAAGCTGTAGGTTCTTGAATTTATTTACATAGGAAATGTATCGTAAAATGTTCAATTATGTATACAACCAAATTTTATTCAACGTACACAAGTAGGTAGGTATCTATTGAATGCTTGTAATGTCTCTTTGCTTAAGTTTCGCGATCAGCAGCAACCTATGGCAGTAGCAAATATCAGTACGTACAAGATCAGGTTAGAAGAGATCATAGAAGTAAACTTTATTGAACTTACGATGGCTGTCTAAAAGTGAAAGCAAACAGTCTAAGTTTCCATTTATAGAAATCCTTCAAAATTATATCAGTAACGCTGGCCACAAAATTAGAGTCCTCTTCTATTCCGGTCATTAGAAAATCGATTGAATCATGAATCGCGTTTACCAAAAAGTTTAAAGAAAATAAGCAGTAAAAAGCTTAAAGGTTAATAACACGATTGGCCTCAATACCCGAACAAAGCAAGTATGGCCATATTCACGGACCATTTATCTATACCCGCTATCGAGAAACACTTATCCACCAAATTGGCAATCTTGATACTTAAATCTGCAATCTTGATCCTCAACTTATCTCACTATTTTACTTCAACTTCCAAGTTAAGACGGATATACAAGTTGGTTTAAGAACCCAATGTGCCTACATTAATCTCGAACTCAGTAAATTGAAACGCGCACGCTTTTAGTTTGAATTGGGTTTGCAGTTATGAAATAAATTAGTTTGCCTTCGCTGGAATGAGTGTGAATTTGTTACCTAAGTGTTAACAAGGAGAATGTGGAATAACCCCTGCTTCAATATGAAAATTAAACTAGAAATAAATTTCTCAAGGGATATGATATGTAATATCAATATCCATCTCTTACCTATTTTCTTATTCATAGGTATTTCAGAGCAGCTATCTGCTTCATAAACAAAATTCCATTTGTAAAGAAGGTGGGTATTTTTTAAATTAGAGAATTGAACCGTCACTTTAAGATTTTTATAGGTACGCATACAGTACCTATTTTCTACAGAGTAACCAAAAACTCCGTATTCACAGTCTCGTACGCGTTCTTCTAGCTCACTGCATGCAAAGTGTTCAAAGTAACTTTGTAAGAAGGAGCATAATGCATTGCACCAATCTAGAGTAGGTACTGTAGGCATACGTATGGTGAGCTTTCAGCGCAAATAGACGTTTCAACTCTTCATTGCATAAGTTATGACATGCGAAACATAACTCAAGTTCCATTTTCATCCGAATTTTTATGACCACACGTAGGTCATAAGATATGGAACACTGGTAGAGTGTCCTATCGAGGCGACGCTGGCATGACAGGTCCAGTTATAAGATAACTGCAACGGACTGGCATGGCACTCAGCCAAACGGCATTTTTATACTAGCAGCATTTCAAATGGGCTCAAGAGCTCGTGATGAAACTGAGAATAAGTTTCTACAATCACTTATCTTACAGTTTGCTACCTGCCAAAACTCAGCAGACTTTCCTAATTGACGTATTCACTATCAATATCAATAATTATGCAATAATCTTAACGGTTGCCTGTTTTTTCGGTGGTCAATGAGAGTGAGAGGGAAAGTTTTAAAGTCTGCGCGCTGTCAAAAGCTCTATAGAAAAAAATCAAAATGCGCTCCCACTGCTATGACCACCGAATTTTTTAAAAATTGGAATGGTGATTTCTTTCATCCATGGCTGAAGCTCACCCATAAACATGAGCGTCTTTTGAAAACCAGACGCCATAATTACCATTCACCAGGCTCGGCAGGCACATTAAAACATATTTTTATTTTTTAATGCTTTGAAATTGAAAAGCTTTTCCAACTTCACGGCAAACAGCCAAAGACTTTAAACGATCAGATCAAAAGAAATGGACCATGGCCATTATCATCCTCCATTAAGTGCAACATCCGAAATCAGGAGTCGAGAGCGTTCTGACGCTACATTACGCGACTCTTTGCATTTATAGCACCTAAAACGAAAGATTGCAGAAAATGGGATGAGATATTTGGATGTCTAAAGTCTGTGCGAGTGTCATATTCATATTTTAATAACATTAGTTAACAAAAATAGGTAAATCTGAAAACAGGAGGCCATACTTTCATTGATATGTCGTTGATCTTCCTTCGACGTTGAAGTAAAAAACATTAAAATTGCCCGGACATAATGGAAACTCTCAAATTTTATGAATGTCGAGTGAAACATCAGTTTAAATTGTTGTGTGACTTTAACTTTTTGTAGTTGTAACACTATGTTTTCTCCGTGTAATTTTACTGCAGCCATTTCCAGGTCAACTTTTTCATTGCCCGCGGTCAGAGCTAAAATAATACCGTTCTATGTCGCTTTTTCTCTTGTAATATTGTGCGGCTACTAATAAGCTAACGAGCTCTTTGAGTCTCAACACGTATTATAATACTTTTACGAGGTCTACACTCAATTTTTGCGGTTTAGTTGGTTGTCCAGTTTTCCATTGTGTTTTTGTATATCCGTGAGATTAAGATTTATGATGTTTGTGTACTTTTTTCAGTTGATTATAATGCCGCGTCATTCCCAGAATGTGTTGTGCAAAGAGCCTTTTTACTATGCTGCTTCTGGGAGGACAATAAAATTCTCCATGAAAGTATTTTATTAATATCATGCATGAACTGAATGAAGCTTTTTAACGTTCAGAATTCAAATCCCAACTGCTGCACTAATTAAGCAACTCAGGCATGTCGTAACTTTAATTCAGTGTTATTAGCTCTATCATTATGTAGATATTAGAACTTAAAGTAGGTAGGTACTGGTACAAACTTTATTTGCAGGAGTATCTACATACCAGCTTTGTTATTGCTACCTGCTGGCTACGCATTAACATACATTAACTGAAACTGAAACCAGATGCAACATGCTCGATGATCGAACACACGCCGTTAATTGGCTATAATCCAATCTGTCATCGTTCGGTTAAAGCCTCCTACCACCCGCTGCTTCGAAACCAGCGGAGGAGCTCACCGTCTCATTAAAAGTCATGCTTTTCGACTTTTTTATTTGATACCGAAATATATTATACAAATATCAGGGTTCAGACCTAACAACGAACCTATTTATTACGTAATCGATTTAAATAAAGTTAAAAACTTGTCGAAATATGTGTATACGCCAAAAGTATAAATAATTCTGGATTTGAATTTAGATTTGGACCATATTGATTGTATGCAAGAATTACCTTCACCAGGACACGAAGAGGCCATGACTATACACTAGCCAAACTCGATGTGGAATGTTGGTAAGCAGAGTACGACTCCAAAACTAAAACTCACTGTAATTGAATGTCAATATTCTATTTATCGCATGTTTGTATAACTTCTTAAATTAAATTACATTGGTAAACTCCATGACATCGAGTCGATTTGAGTCAAATTATCACACGTTAGTTTGAGTAAACAGGGATAAATTACATTGTAAGGGTGTATCCTCGAAAGCACATAAGAGTAGGTAGGTTAGTGACAAATAGCAAGAATTGTGAATTTGTGTGCGTAGAAGGCACTGTGAGATGAATAAGGGCTTCTCCAAGAACTGCTGTTGTCTGTGGGGATGGTGACACATACGGCTGTTAGTCTAATGGCTACAGTGTTCTGTGTTGCTTTTAATGTCATCTGTGTGGCATAGAGTGATATTATTGATGGTGAGGAAGGGCCTTGAAAATATTACTTGTTGCATTTTATTGTATCTATTTATTGTTAATTTTAAGTAGACATAGAGAGATTTTAAGCAAAGAGACCAGCGCTATGAGGTTTCACAAGAAATTCGAACTAACCTATTTGCAGAATGCATGAAAAAATGCTTATGTGCGCGTATCGCCGTTTCACTTCGAAATTTGAATTTGAGTTGGTCATGTTTTGTTTTTATTAGAAATTATTTTAATTTTGTAGATTGTCAAATCAATATGCTACTAAACAATTATTTTAGCTACGGATTGTGTTGATCATTAGATTTTTTAAGTAAAGTGTCCGATAATGGATGTGAACGTATTGAAAATGTTAAAATTTATGATGGTGATGGACTTAGTCTTGTTCAGAATAAGAAGAAATCTGTGAAATTACATGAGGCTGAGGATGTAGGTAACTAGTTAAAGCGGTACCAGGATGAACAACTATTTTGAGGTATGCATTGCATCTTTTTCATTGCTACCAAAACAAATCGGATTGGCCATGCTCCTAAAAAGAATGCATTCCTAATGCTGTACGAATAAAGTACAAGACTCCGAATCGAGAAGTCGCTAGTTGTGAAACCAAAAAGGAGGCAAACAGCTTGGTTGAAAATAAACATTGCGTATTCAGAATTCCGGTGATGGAAAAAAAGAAGGAAAGAAAGCAGAGGAAGGAGGCATCTTTTTATTCTGTAGTTTTTTCATTCTGCATAATGTTTTGTAATGTGGCTCAGTACTTACCTACCGGATCAGTTCGCTACTTTCTTTCACTTTCGAGTAGGTACAACTATGATACAAATCTTTGAAAAGGGACACGTATAAATTTTTACCCCTCTCATAATCACAACTTTATGGTTCATTTAGGGAAATGAAATACCAAAGAGTTATTCGCTGATATACTAGAAGTGTACCAACTAAATGAGTCCCGCTGCAGCAATATCAAAGGTCTCACAAACGCAAACGCTTCAAAATTTCCTAATCTTCCTTTCTAACTTGAAAACCGCAGAGATTACATACAACTGTTTATTCTTACTGCTAAAATTGCGTTTTGTGTATCTCTCCCAAGCATTTGGCTTAGTCTGGGACATAGTTGGATTATTGTACCTTTGGAATTACACTCGAGTTGCTTATCTGTGTCGCACATCTTGCACCAATGAAGGAGATCATAGCTAGGTAGATTTTGTACAGCTTTATCAACCCTACATTCGAGGGGTACTGACCTGATTATTGGAAGGAAAAAAGGATCAAAAGATAATGTGATTAAATTCATCGACTCGATAAGCCGTAAAAATAAAAACTAGAAAGTTTGTGCTCGTCAAAGAAATTACTCAGCAAAAAATACTTCATTAAATTCTTTGTTTTCTGTAAGGTCGTAATAGAATCAAATTTTTCTCAGGGTCTAAATAATGTGCGCTTCATATAGACCCTGAGAACGAACGGAAGAGATGGTTTTATCCTGGTATTCTATATCATGCATTGAATACTGGATGAAACACGCTTCAGGCACCTTGCGCTTGACGTAAATGTACTGAACAAACATAAGGCATTGTAACTATTTTGGAGCCTCGAGCGGTTCAATCAATCGTATATCTACTGCAATGTGAGTAACCAATATTACAGGTTTACCAATATTGTAACATTACATCACAATAACCAACCTAACGAGCATGGCAATGCATGCGATTGGTAGGTATGGCATGAACGAAATCGTGGACACTAAACTATTTTATATTTTAGCTTTCTTATTATCTTCTTTCCAAAATTGATGACCAATTTTGATAGATAGTATGCTCTAATGCAAAAAACTGTAAGTATATCCTAATATGAAATTACACTTTCAGTTTTCTAAACATATTCACCGTGACATTTTAAAACATTATTTCGCACAATGATTGGGGGAAAAGATCGCTCATTACAGCACGATCTACATATTTTGTTCTTATTCTCTGCGCAAATAACTCGTCTCTAACATGACGTCCAGTTCCACGGGATAACTTTGAAAAGACATTATTTTGGCCAAGTTTTTTCAGGCTATACTTGGCAATGGGGAAAAAACTACTTTCAGTGTTGGCTCAGTCCCAAATACGGCTTGGTCCTTGTGTGAATGCCACTCTTTAGAATGTTTTCATATATAATTCTATGAGGCATTTTCATTGAGCTTGTAGACAAATGTTCGCTATATTGGAACACATGAGCGAATAAATGGTGCTTACAGATAATATGACTTCAGTTATTGATGACCCATTGGTAGGCCTACCACTTCAATGAAAAGACATCAACGTTGTCACTCAAATGAATAACTGTGTCAAACAAATGTCGAAAAATCAATATTAATGAACGGGTTAGCTACAAACCTTTGTAGATCTTTGCCCCCACTATGATTACCTTAACTTATCTGTTCTTTTGTTAATGCACGATATTATGGTCAAAAAAGAAAAAAAAGGACAAGGTTTCCTAATCTGAACAAATTTAATGAGGGACATTATTCCAGACCAGAAAATCGAACGGAAATTTATTCTTCCACTTTGCTCCAGCAATTACACAAACTGAATAGGGGATATTAAGCATATATTTTTTATTTTTTAATCGATTATTTAGGTTCAGACATTACGGAAAAAAACAAAACACCTACAAATTTTTATATTATTAAGGTAAAACTCAAAAGTAAAACTGCACTCAGCTTCGGGTGATAAAAACGCTGACATATTGGCTCTTGTTCTGTGACTTCACACCTCACATTTCCAACTCAAAGCGCTTTTGTTTATGCATTGATTTTTCAATCAAAATAAAATTTGATACAAATAAATGAAAAAACTAAAATTTTACCTTACAGAAAATATCGAACAACCGCGAAATAATACAAAAAGGTATCCGCCAAAGCCTCATGAGTCATGACAATACAAAGTGTGAAGTGTAACGTCACGTTCGCACTTGTCAATGACGTTGCGCTTAGAATTTTTGCAATTGAGATTTAAAATGTCTACGTTTCAATGATCAAGTTTCACAATAAAAACACGAAAAAATACAAAAATAAATATACATTAAACATATTTCTTCATATATTTTTATATCAATAGAGAATACCTACGGGAAAATAATTACCATTTTTGAAGTCACATGCATATACTCTATTATTAAATTTATTTGGAAAGGGAATTCATTATTTATTTTCCTTTGTCTTAGGTCACAAGCCCGGTCCTCGTAGTAGAACTCACCCTGAACCATCTAGAAGGCACGCAGCTGAGAGCCCTAGGCCTCCTGAACGTATTCGGGTTCAACGTGACGTACGCAGTGCGCGCGCCCGGGGACCCGCCCGGGCCCACCTCGTGCAGCGCCATCGAGTGCCGGCTGCTGGGACATTGCAATGCTAGGCAGGACTTTCAGTGAGTACATACCTATAAGTATGAAAATTCAGCCCGCTGTTTTGCGCGCGTATTTGGGATAATTGTAGCCTGATTATTTGAGCTGTCCAACTACAACTAGGGAAAGTACAAACATCCATCCATCCAAACAGGTAAGTATTCAAACATTTGCTTATATAGTTTTCGTGGAAAGTGATACTCAGTAACCGAGGTTTTACCTGATGATCAGCGATTTGAAGTAAATTTAGGGTCAAAATAGTTAAGGTTATTTTCACTTTTGCAAAAGGCTAGTAGTTTTTTAAATGTATTGATATCTTATGTTTTAGCATTTTGATAAAATCATTCAATTAATTTAATCAATTGTATTCATACTAGAAAAGTTTTATTTAAAAGTGCAACAAGCAACTGCGTTACATAAAAATTATAAAATTTTTGCATTTTGAATTCCTACCGCATTAAAACGCTAACTGAAGGGTAATTTGAATAATTGAATAAAGCTCGGCTTACGTGAAATAACGTGACGCATTTCACGAGTATAATTTAATAGTGAATCTCAGAATCACCGTCAAAATTTCGGAATTTTCGTGAAACTTATCAGCGAAATCTTGGAAACCCATTAAGGCAGTCAATAAAGCGTAAAAATTCAGTGTGGGGCAGATTGGGTGGTGAGTCATATGCTTGCGAAATTATTATACCGCTTTAAAGATTACGTGTGAGATTATATCGAAAAATTTTGCATTTGGAAAAGCCAACTAGCCATTCCTACCCTGATTGTAGGAGCCTTTGAAAGTAAACTTCACAATACTCTTGAGTATTGCCGCTTGTGCACTTTATTTTATCCCCTAGATTGATGGATTTATCAATGACTTCTGCTGCCAAAATGTTTCTAAATATTGGGCCAAATAAACTCAATAAAAGTGTTGAAGCACTTACTGAGAAACGCGCCATTTGCTGCAATTCGGTGACATAGATTACCTACATTATGCGGAAAGAAATAGGGCACATTTTGAGACTGGCCAGAGAAAGCAATAAGAAATACTTCAGGGATCAAGAAGTGTTTTGTTTCGAACTCTGCATAAAGTTCAGAGTGTAATATTATACGTAATTTCAAATTTATACTGAGGTTAATAGAAAACACATTATACAATAACAAATCACGGCTAGCTCTTCTGAAATTATCAAAAAAGTGATAGAGAATTTGAGTTAGGCCTTTATATTTCCTATTTCCAAGATATGTCACGGAAACTTTTCTAACCCAAATGATATTTTTATTTACAGAGAGTTTTTCTGCTCGTGTTTCGAGGGGTACTCTGGGGCTGACTGCGGAGTCGGCCCCCTCTGCCCTAGGACCTCCAACATGTGCAAAAACGGCGGTACTTGCAGGTAACCTTTATTGAGCAACCTTTTATATTCGATATTTGGGTAGAAAATGATTGATTTTTAGGGTCGCGGATATACATTTTTGTCATGACATCAGTGTAATGTGGTGGTTTCGTTCGCATGGTACATATATACAGCTTTAAACAACCATAATATTGAAGGAACTACTTTTTTTTCGAATCGCACTAGTGTTTCCGGAGATTACAAACGCAGTCAACATAACAAAGCATCGCGTACGTATTATTATGCATTTTAAGAACATGACACCATACTACATTATTGTATGACAATTGTATACCTAAATTTTTTAAGCAATAATGTTCTCTCTGTTGAGTTCTCTACCAAATTGCTGGATTGGGTAGGTATGTTCATCCGTCCGTACCTTACAACTAAGGGATCTGTTTTCAACATTGTGCAATTTCCTCAACAGCGAATCTCGTGGTCTAGAGTTACTTTCGCTTTTATAATATAGGTATGGATATCCAAAATACCTATTCAAGTTGGACTTATCACAATCGAATGACGTGGTCTTGGCGATTTTATTTCGTTGGTTTCTAGTCACAAACCAAGTATTAAGATAAATAGGATTTTGTACGTATTCCCCGTACTAAGCAACATGGTGTCTCGCCCAAAATGCGTATTCGTAGTCCTTTTCAAACAATAATAAGCAACTAAAACATATAACCCGATCTATTTCGTTATTTGAGCAAACAACAAAAAGTGAGTTGAGGCAAGTGTTGGTTTTACAGCTTTGCAAGGGTTGTTGGCCAACAAACATAGGTAGGTTTTACCCGGCCCTTTTTAACGCAAAATACCCCAAAATTTCTTACGACCATGTCTGTCATGGACAAAACGGTTTTACAGTTTACTTAGACACACAGCATGAAGTAGCTTAAGTTATTTCATCGTAGGTTTTTGTATAGGAAAATATGAAAACCTAAATTAAATGGAAATCAGTCGTTTGGTGCCTGTATTTTGTGTCAATAAAAAAACTTGCTGAGTTTTGTTTTGTTACTATGGTTCTTTTTTTGGATACTTTTAATCATATTGAAACCATCTGGAAAGCCATAATTCTTTATTGATCCAATCCAATGCTCAAACGATTCTGCGATTTCTGTGCATACAAAAGTGTTGTCATAGCAGTATCAATCCAAATTTGATGCATCTCGCTTCTCGTACCAACATTCCAAGCCGTTTGTGATCTGTAGATACGTTTCTGGTCTATTACTGTCTGGTACCTACAGCTGGTACCTACCAAGGAAGGGAAATATTTTAAGGAAGGGGAATATCTTAAGCCTTTGCTTGGATGCTGTAGACTACAAATCCTGAATTAGCTACAATTTTCGGTGAACAAATGTTTGACCTAACAATTTATGAATTTTCATTATCTAATCAAATATTTAATAAGATACTATATACTATACGATTTAGGTAGAAGGTTAACAAGATTTTGATGATTTTCGACTTTGGTAATTGAATAGATTGAAGAAAATCACTTTCCTCATATTCAAATTCTCATTTTCTCCCGTTGAGAATATTAATTAGCGCAGATTAATTCAATTTAAAAATCTATTGAAGCTTGTTGGGTTCTCCAGTTTAATATTATTATAAAAGAAAATATACCTAAAAATAAAGCCCACCGAGAAAATTACAACTAAACTACTTTCGATCGATTCTCGTTATAAAACGTAAAATGCTTAAAAGCAATTCTCCAAGTAGGTTTATGGTGCCGATGTTCCTCGTTACATTATAGTGAGACTCGCAGCTCGGGATCCCAGAGGCATTGTCCATACAGCTTCAAGCTTTAAGACACCAGTTTTCAGGTTGATAACAAAACCTTTTAGGTAGGTATTATTTTTGGAATGTGCTCTACTGCATAAAAGCGTTCTTAGAAGGTGAGAGATTCACGTGCCAAGAGTTCCTCAGAAAAGCACTTCTGTATGGGTAATCTTGGATTTTAATTTTATTCCTGTACCAGTTTTCCCCTTAAACAGAATAGAATCTAGAACACAATAATTTTAAAAACGCATAATCAGTTGGTGATTTTTTATAAAGTCTTCAATTATTCACCCTACCACAAGTTTTTTTTCGAATATATTTTTAAGGACTTTTGTTATTTAATACCTGATTTTTCTTGCCTTGTGAGATTTACTTTTGCATACATCTCTGTTTTGTGCCCCTTTGCAATGCTTTTATTTTCCGTGTCGAAGTAAAACAAATCTTTTCACAGACAGATGGGGCCGGTCGCAGTTAGCTGTATATGCGCTCCCGGCTACACGGGTGACCTCTGTGAATCGCAGATTGCTTCACCAGGTATGTATACTGCCAATCATTGAGTATGCATTACTGTCATTGATACCTGCCAGGGTAAATCACAATATGTTCGATATAAAGGCTTCTGGAGGCTTTGATGTGAATCGAATGGACGATGAAGGTGATTTGTCTGGTATAGAAGTTAGATTTTAAGAATACCGGGATATCTTAAATAATTTGTGGTGTTGTGTTTTTATATTTGGACACAGCTACATGCGCTATGACCATGAGATAACAGAAATCACTTTTTGTTTTCCAATGATAGTAACAAAAGTAAGCAGTTTAAAGTTGTACAAATGAAATTAGCACGGCAATGAACTTCGCAACACTCATATTATCTAGTTCCAACAGGTGCCGGCGGTAATTTAGAGATCTTGGAGCATGTTTCTGAAATTGATTTACCGTGTCGATGTCCGTGTAAAAATATATATTTTCAGAAACCGTTACGACGTCTGTACGGTGGATTGTTATAAGTATTGATAAAAGTCCAGGAACCTACAAAGAGCTTGAATTGTGGTGAGTTTGACAATTGAGTAGAGCTGTGCTTATATTTCAGAGTGTGGCATAGAAGAATGCTCAGAAGGATGCAAAGACGGGACCACTTGTGACTGCAACCCGAAAGATACAGATTTTTGTAAGTACCTGTGGTTGTACCAGATAACGTAGGCAGTACCTAGGGCAGGTAACAAGACAATAGGCGGAACTACACCACGCCGACATTTTGATATGAACTTGTGCTCAATCGCTAAATCTTTGGACGCCACTGTTTAGTTTTATGATAATAGATACTAATTTCCGTAACCTAAAGCTTTATCTTATTGCCATTGCCTGAGGTCATTACCATGTTTACCAAGGAAATTGTCATTTCGAAGACCAGTCAATTTCGTAACGATTGTGCCATCACAGCCACAGAAGATGAAATCAATTACACTATGCAGCCTGCGTCTTGGGAACGCTTCCAACTGGTATAATAATAATAATAATAATAGTAATAATTTATTTATTTAAGGCACAGACAGCTAAGACATACATAAAAGGATAAGAGTAGGTAGGTTACTTAATAATGATGTACTTAGGTACTTACTTTATGTTAGTTCACAGTTAGCGCTAAAAACTTTACACTAGGATAATTCCTGTGTCGTAAAGTTTTCATTTAGTTTGATGTTTACAGACTTTATAATTCTGTTACTTAGCATAATAAAGTAGTTAAGTTAAGATAGGTAAGTGCTTATTCTAGTTATCGGCTAAGTAGGGTAATTTTTATAAATATCTTTCAATTGGCATTCAACGTAGGACGTAAATTTAAGCCGTATCATAGCATTTACTATTATGTCCTACGTGTATTATAGATAGGTACTTAATTTTTAGTTGATATAAGGTTGGTTCTATAAACTTTACACTAGGACAATTCCTGTGTCGTAAAGTTTAATTTGTTTTATTGGGCACATTTTCAAGGGGATAATTATGGGTACTTATGTTAGTTTTTGGACGTAAATAATAAATGAATATAGAAGAAGGTTGGTTAATTTGATCGTTAGAGCTAGGAACATAGATTGGCAAGTTACAGTTAGTTAGTGGTCTGTCTTGAGAAAGTTAGGTTAAGGGAACTCACAGATAGGTGTTAGCTTTGCGGTAGTATTGATTGACAGTTGAGCTACCTATAAATTGTTTGCGACAGTCTGCAGTTAACTCAATTGTAAAGACAATTTCGATTTTTTTTCTATTATTTGATTGTAATTTTCTTTGTTAATAAAGTATTTTGGATTAACATTTTATTATTTTGAATTTAAGAATCAAAAAACTAAATAATTTAAAAAACGAACTTAGTAAAAAACTAAATAAATAAAAGTCATTTCGCAGGGAAACATTATGAGGCCCGGAGCGGGCTGAAACATTTTTTATTAGTAGTTAATTGATTTTTGTCGCAATTGTGTTAGACAATTTTTTATAGATAATATTATAGATAGATAATATTTCTAGAAGTTCTAGACAGCAAATACTTACAATCACGACAGCAATTCATACGGAATCAATAAATTTTGAGTTGTAGTACTGAATTAGTAGAATAACCGTAGGTATATGTTTTTCAGCTACCATCCGTTTCGAAACGAGACTACAAGTGGTAGATCAGCCAAGTATCAACATATCTCAAGAGGTCGTAAAGCAGGTTAGTTCATCATTATCATCAGTCATTTCCTCGAGGAAAGATAGCAGACAAACTGAGTTATTATCGCATTCTCGCACCAACTATTATAAAGTTCGTTATAGCTGCTTAAAGGCTAACAGGACAATAACTTAACGTATTGTAATAGATTTCAATTTTCATTTCAAGTCCTAAGATATAGGATGAAGAACGATGAACGCAAGCTATTGTACACTCTGAAAGAAATCAGGTGAGCGGAAACTGAATACCACGAACTGACAGTTACCTTCCTAAACGTTTCAGATAACGAGCTATCTGAAGGCATCGAACATCACTTTGGAGGATGAAATTGTGATGAAAGTGTGAAATTTTTAAACATGAGGTGAGGCCATTTTTACTGCTACTTTACTAGAAATGAATATTGAATTTCAGTTAAGTTCATTTTTAGTTTCGAGGATGAGTTTTTTTACGACTGCCTTAAACATCATGCAAACATTATCCATTTTTTCATTGGATTTGTTACAGTTACTGTCATGCAAATTCTTTCTGAACAACTGAGATGCATAACGTATTCAATCGTAAAAGTTAATAAATTTACACGTGGTCTAGGTACTTGTACGACGCATTTGTAAATTTACCCGTGGCCTTGAACATGTAACTGATACACCAAATTTATTATAATTTAACTTCTCAGTTCATTAGAATCAAACAACGCTCGGACGGTGTGGGTGCGCGTGTGGGGCTCGCGCAAGGAAGCTGAGCTGCTGAAAGCGGCGCTGGCGAGACTGGGGTCGGGCAGGTCGAGGAGCGACAGGCTCAGGCTGCTGCCGGCCACAACGCACTTCGAGATGCACTCTGCACTTAGTCTACATGTAAGTAGGTACACATTTTCTTTCCACTTCTCGATCTGGTCTGGTGCTATTTCAGAAGAGACAAGCGACTGTATTTTAGGTGAAATACTCGCACTTGAGCTGCATCAATCATCTTTGTCATGCGTAAATAAACGAGCGTATGCGAGCAGCGAGAGGAAATGAATCAAAAACTTGCCGTTTTTGCAAGTTTACAAAATTCATGCACGGTCAAAGGTGTACCTTCGACGCTCGCATACCGTGGTATACTCCCGTACCGCGAGGTGACTAGCTCTCGGGCACTATAAGAACTTTACCAAATTGCAGTGTCGGTTGCTGTAGATACTGTGAAATTATGAATAAAGCCTAAACTAATATAAAAAAGTTTAAATCCCATGGTATCATAACAAAACTTTTAACCTGATAATTAAAAGTAGGTAAAAAAAATAAACAAACAAGTATCCTAAAAATTTTGATCCCATTCAGTAAAGCGCAAGAAGAATCACATTTCAAACAATTAAACTTTTCTCTGACCATATTTCTGGGTTGAAAGGAAAAATGAGGCAATTCCTTACCCCGCGCTGCAAAGTTTCAGACTCTCGATTGAGACTGTTAATCGCGCGAAGTGATAACTTAAAAGGGCGCACATTCTAGATAATTAAATAACTTTTTGCCAGATTACCTTCGTAAGTCCTAATTAAGTTCGTAAATCGCCGTAATTTGGTAATTAATCATTATTTCTTATCGATGCCCGGTTTTTTACAGATCACGTCGATTAGGACGAGAGACAAAGGGATTATGAATAAACGCAGTCAAAAACAAAACTTAGGTTTCAAATTTCTTCGATTAGCTCCGATGATAACAGCGTCGCGCGTCGTTAAATATTTGCTACTTTTATTTATTTGTTTTTTGGCACATGTGACATTCATTGACGAAAATGTATTGAATTCGGAGTATAGTTCACACTTGCACACCCACCTCTCCCATAGCTTGATTTATAGCTCTGCCGTTAAGGTACAACAACTGCGACCTCTGAAGGAATTCGTCTGGTTAATAGCAAAATTAGGGAAGTAATCTTGTAGAACTTTGCGAGTTTTTAAAGACGCTATCGTGTTGTGACGTAATTTGGTTTAGGGCTTTAATATTTGATTGGATAGGAGTTTAAGGGCTCTGTTTTAAAACCTGTTAGCTATTAATTAATTAGTACTTATTAATGGCGTTTAAACTGTATGGAGACGTAGAACGGTGCTACAATACTGGTCATGGGGACGGAAATTATAATGTAATGGTTTCATGAGATATAATTTCCGTTTTCTTCGTTAATGTCTCTCTGCAAATGCCTATCTCTCTAGCCTTACTTCAACGCAGTAACAGACTACGCCGGCTAGTTATGTGAGTAACGCAACGCAATATCTATAGGTTTTTTTATACCGCCAATATCATTTAATAGTTCCAACCTCTAGTCAATAAGAGACGCAATAAAAACTGTATATCAAACAAAATACAAGGAAAGTTATTTATTAGTTACGCGATACGTGCTTACTGACGTGAATGAGAAGATTTTATGGCCAGGTAGTAATTATAATAATCAAGCTTATTTTCTTTTGTCAAATTCCGAATCAAAGCATTTAATATCTGTATTGACCGAGTGGTGGGCATTGTCGTGGGTAAATAGACCCAAGCAGTGTTTATCATGCTCTTTGCGTCCTATTTTATGCTCTTACTTTTTGAATAAATTTTGAATTATGTAAAACCACCTAATAACCGGCACTTAACCCTACGTACGTTTCTGGTCAACGCACGGGTGTGTGATGATCGGGTGGTGTTACAGACACTAACTCCTGCTGCAGGACAACCCAGTGCTTGGTATTTTACCCTACGTGTGGGCGTTGAATGTAGGTACACACGGGTGTACTACAAGCACAGAGCGTTCCTACTCACTATTACCTAATCTACGCAGCCTACTCTACGTAGCCTAACACTAAAACCTACCCCTACTTACGAAACGTATTTTATTCTATCAACCCTAATAGTGTAGCCCTATCAATGTGTGTGAGCCTACAACCCTATCAATGTGTGTGTTCTTACAACCCTATCAATGTACGTGTTCCTACAACCCTATCCCTGACCATATAAGCGTACTGGATAAATATATAGATACAGAACGGGATATCTGTTACCAGGAGACCTAAGGTAACAGACGGAAGGGTGGAAGGAAATAAGGGCGTGTACGGCGTGCAATGTACACAGGGAAGGATTTTCTCACTGCCGGTCAAGCAGACTCACAGGACCGATTAGATACTAATGGCTAAGGTAGTCTTTGCCACAGTGAAAGGATGCTGGAAGCATGAACGGGCAGCTCATCCAGCGGATGCTGGGAACGTCCGATCAGTTCGTCAGCGGGCTGCTGGGACCTCTGGGCGGCTCCTCCAGCGGATGCTGGGAACTTCTAGGCAGCTCGTCAGCGGGTGCTGGTACTTCTAGGGTGCACCTCCAGCGGTTGCTGGGAACTTCTGGGCAGCTCGTCAGCGGTTGCTGGTACTTCTAGGGGGCACCTCCAGCGGTTTCTGGGAACTTCTGGGCAGCTCGTCAGCGGGTGCTGTTACTTCTAGGGGGCACCTTCAGCGGTTGCTGGGAACTTCTGGGCAGCTCGTCAGCGGTTGCTCGTACTTCTAGGGGGCACCTCCAGCGGTTGCTGGGAACTTCTGGGCAGCTCGTCAGCGGTTGCTGGTACTTCTAGGGGGCACCTCCAGCGGTTGCTGGGAACTTCTGGGCAGCTCGTCAGCGGTTGCTGGTACTTCTAGGGGGCACCTCCAGCGGTTGCTGGGAACTTCAGGGTCCGTAGGGTCTTCGTAGAGGGGAGGAGTAAAACTCGACTCAGTGTTTGATTCCAATTGATTTATTTACAAAAAATGTACAGTTTGCACGCGCAGCAGTATTGCTGAGTCGTCGCTCTATTGATTGTTGGACTTAAGATAAATGCTGTTACTGCGTAAATGCAATTAGGCTAGTATTAATTTTGCCGTTGACTTGGCTCGTTTGTTGATTGATTTATTACATTTGTATTTTGTTATAAACTAAGCAGCTAATTATTATATAATATTAATATTAGTAATAAACATCAAGATATATTAAATTTATACAATAATAAAAACATGTTCAATGGTTTGAACAAATTATTTATCGATGTTTATAAACCCTCACACAGAAATAGTTTGTTCCTACCCGTATAATGTTAGTTGGAACCTTGGTATTCCTTCGTAAACTAAATCTGTAAGTTTCAAAAACCACAACAGATAGTTAAGTGCTCTTCCACGCAAAAATGTTTGCGATTTGCATCCACTCCGCTCTACTCTGGATAAAGTATTTTAAAGTATAACTTATAAAATTCTATGAAAAGCTTTTACAGTCTCTATAGAAGTTTTGACAGAGACAGGGTCAATTTTCAATGGAGCTTTTAAAATACGAGGTCTGTCAGTGTCCCAGTTCAGTATTTTCAGTTTTTGTATTCTAAGTTATATATTTAATTATATTGTGCGCAAAACTTAAGAAATCTTTTATGACGGACAGTTACCTATATCAGAGCTAGTATTATAACGCACCTCGGTTACTTATTTCAATTGGACTTTGTATCCGTTGACCGCTGATAGCCATAACTGTTTTACTGGACAATCGCATCTCGGGGCCTTTACTTTGTTTAGTTCCAAAATGGTAAATAGAATGGCTCCTTCCCATGTCGTAACCTTCCCATCTCCTAACCATTTCAAAACAACTGAGGAAAGTATATAAGAAACATCTGTCATACGGGCATACTGGCAGTAAGCAGGTATTTTTTGGGAAAAATTTAGTAAATAAGTACTTATCCTTGGTACATACCTAATTACGTTACGACCGTTAAGTAACGCATTTGATTTAATTTGAGCGATAAGGGTGGTATATCATTCTCTAAAAAAATACAAAGTACCCACAATTGTTTTTAAGGCGATGAAAAAAAGGTATTAGGTGCGAATATTTTTATTTTTCTACCTCATTCGGCAACGAATGTTCTCACCATATTGTAAAAATATTTGAATATTCGAACGATATCTCTACCAAAAGTCTTTTTCAACCAATAATTTTCGGAACATTTTTTAAAATTCGATGCCAAAAAAATGAAAAACAAAGCGTTTCCGCCGCGGTGGTGGCGCAGACTAAGTCGATTCGGGGCCCTGAAAATTTAATCAATTTTTTGAATTTTTTGCTCAACATTCATATTTCCGACAGCTGAAATAAACCCCTTTGTTGGTGAAACTCTGGCAGTTCAATGGTGAAGAATAAACGAACAATTATTAAAAAAAAAACATTTGTATATACGACTTAATATGTGTTAGTGTGTTTTTTGATAAAATAACATTATTTACTTGTCTATATGTCTTTCTTTTTGCAATTTTCTTTTGGGTACATTCGTTAAGCCTAGACATTGTCTATTATTTGAGTAGTTAGTTTTATTAATATCTTGAGCTTTTAGTATCCCTAAAGCGTTCCTAAGTAGCGTATGCAAGTTTACAAAATTCAACATTTAGGTAGGTGGCGGTCTACCAATACGATAATATCTTATTGATAAAAACGCACTGGTCCACGACTGAGACTCGTATGATCGTCACTTGATAGTCAGAGCACCTCCTAATCTAACACGACTGAGAGTCGTTAGAACGGTCACAAGTACGCCATCCGGCGCCAAAGCTCCTCCTTCCTAATTGTGGAATAAAAACCAGCGCCGCAGCTCCAATAACGTCCTGTGTGAAACTTTAATTATTTGTAATGTGAATTTTCTAGCGCTAGTGTCCTTCTGTTAGTGGGGTGCCAAAAGTTTTTCCTATGGTTATTATAACCTACAATTTTTATAATACTACTACTAGTTGTCAAGTTGCGTAGTTGTCCTTTAGTACAAATGGGACTTTGTTTCCGTAGCCCCGTGGTATTTTTCCAAAATCCGTACTGGCGTCCCTACTCGGTTACGCACTCAAATTTAGCGGTACCTACTAGGTATTCTATGCTGGATGCTATTTCTGATAAAAGAATTTGAGTAGGTATATGAAGTAAAGCCAGCTTTCTTTACATTTTCGAGTCTCATTCTTCTCTTTCTATGAGCTTCACTAAAATAAGATTGTAAGTGAAAGAAGTAAATAAATCATAACAGCACTGGTTTTCCCTGGTACTTGAGTATCATATTATTTTAAATATACAAAATGTTAGTTTGAAATTGTCTTATTGCAATAAAAAAAACTTCCTTATTTGTTTCTGGAGTAGTAAAAGGCAAAACCCATCCAAAGGATTTTAATTAAAAAAAAAAGAAACTTAAATAAGCACACGTATGTACATGAAGTGTGCTTAGATACATTTTTTTTTATTTATTTATGCTACATAGTATGAATCTATTTAATCTACAGCTTACATAGACTCTATGTATGTCAGTTTGTCCGTCAGCATCAGTCTCTATGTTAGGGTATAGTTTAACTAGGTAGCTGGTATGTCCCTTCCTACGTAAGTAGGCAACGTGATAACGTGTAAGACAGGGGGAACTCTTGATCTTACTACCCTGCACTGAGACGAACGAATCGAGTCGATAGAGCACGGAGGCCATAGTTCTTATCTAGATAAGGGAAGTCACGAGCCCAATAATTAGGATTGACGCATGTTTATGGTGCAGCGATCGGATCGTACTATCTTCTACGACAAATAAGATATGGCTTGTAACCTTCTTGTCACATAATGTATGTTTGTCTTCGTAATACTTCGTATTCAAGTGGTTTTAACGGATTGGGCTCATCAAATCTTGGCAGTGATCAGAATGAACAGCTTTCATTGCTAGCAATGAAATCTGGATAGCTGGATAAATTTTATTTTCGTTACAAACTGAAAACAAATGGTTGATAATTATTTACCTACCTACCTACCCTTGCAAAACTAGCACACAAGTTTAAATACATATTGTAATAAGTTTGCGAGGATTCAAGACAGGAATTAAGCAAACAAAATTTTTAACAACCGTACCCGTACGTATCCTTCCCATAACTTTGTCATCATTTAAGTACTTATATATAACTAGGGTTCCCAAAGCGTACCCGTTGAATTTTAATTGCATGCAGCTTCCACCTGCAATAACTCATCGTTATGCTCAAGTGTACAGCTCAGTTTACTACGTGCCTTGTTTACAGGGATAACGAACATCTATCAGTTTAATTAATAATACTTTGTTAAACTTCAGGTTTTTGCTAGATTTTGTTAGGGTTCCGTGCCAAAGGGTGTTCACGATACATTATAATGAGTCTCCGCTGTCCGTCCGTCCACTTCTCTGTCTGTCAGCGAGCTGTAGGTATCTCGTGAACTACAATAGATAGCAGCAAGTTATGCTTGAAAATTATAGGGAAAATTACTAAACTTTTCTTTTAAATGGGGATCTCATATGATAAACTTTTATTTTTGGTTGGCCCACTTTCAATATATCAGCATATTTAAAAAGTACAGTGTTAAATCTGGTACGGTGGTATGGAATCCCTCGTGTAATAAACCGACTTGCACTTGACCAGTTTTTTCTGTGAAGGTGGCTGGCACGTAGTTTGAAGAGAATTGTGGAACAAGAATAACTAACTCTACTTGAAGTGAGGGCCAATAGAGAACTCCTTTAGTTAAATAGTATTTCGAAGAAATTGAAAAAGGTTACAATGTTTCTTTGAAGTGGTGAGTAGGAAATGTGTTTCCAAGAACTTGAAACAATAGAAACAGAAGTGCTCGTTGCGAAGTGTCGCTGGCTAACAATATTTTTATATGATAGCAATGTATGTATTTCTCTTGATCTACCGCGAATTGGAGAATTTCTTGATATAAACTTTGGCTGACTTAGCTCGATTATATGAACGAAGGCGATGAACATGGCAGTCTTGCCGCTTAAACAATAAATTTAATATGAGATGATTAGATATAATGTAGACATTTAGGAAGATATTACCTTTTATCTTTAACCACAGGCTACCTGTGCTATTTCTGAACCTTGTTACTTGCAGTGATTAAGACAATACATTAGTTACGCTCAAGCGACACATTAGTGGGCATCGGTTACATTTGTCGTGACATAACGCGCTGATGAGTTTAAGTTTGCACAACAACGACAGTCATAGCAATTTAATAGCAATGTAATTTTTTTTTAACCTTAAGTTGGACGATTCTTAGAACACAACTGCCACGGTAATAATTTTAAAACAAAGAACTTTAAGTTGGGCCAAATTGATGGGCTGAAAGATTTTCGTTAATAAAACAACAAATTAGCAAGCTTCAAGTTCAACAGACCCACTAAAACCACTAAGGCGTCTGCTAAAACGTAATGTGCAATTTCTTCAGCTTTTAGCCATTTTGTCCAGTTCTAGTTGAATGTCAAAGAGACTCGTTCCAACATACAATACTGTTATTATGTATACTCATGCTTACATAATTTGTGTTATAATCGTGCTGTTGAGTCGATTTTACTGGTTTGGTATGATGTTATCATCATAAAATGGTACGGAACCTTGTCAAAGTAAGAGACCGCTTTTGCATTTGTATTTCAACATTTTAACAAACCAAAGTCATAATTTCTACCCATGCCATTTCGTAGACATGCTACGCCGTAGCCAAGTTCGTAGCATGGTCTACAAGCTGGTTCAAATCCATGAACAGCGCTGGATTATGTTTCAAGTGTGATGTAAAGTTAATCCAGATCTGTTCATAAGTTTATAAAAATCTTACAAGTTAACAAACATTCAATACATCACTAACTTTCGCCTTCATAATATGAATTGACCTGCTGTGTGGGATTATAATTACCTATAGAAGCAGTTAAAAATCTGCTCCCGCTGTTCACACAATTGCAACCTTACTATAAGCCCCGCAAGTTAATATTGCGATTGGCGGCCATCTTGGTGACGTAGTCGACGTCGCACCGTCAGTACCGTTCGCAAGGTCAGCCCGCGCTTACGTGCTTACGCGCATCGAGTACTTGTTATAGCTTTTTGTTTTTGTTATCCTGTTTTATCGTTATTTTTGAGTTTTGTTGTTTAGTTTTGTTACCTGTTACCCGTTAAATTGAGAAAGAAATAAATTAACAGTCGTGCTCGTGGAATGATAATTAAAGAGGACAATTATTTTTTAAAAGAGAAAGAAGACTCTAAGTTAGTTATTCAAAATATAAACTGTGCCTTAAAAAGTGCTTCGAACACTACTGAGGATATTTTAATGTCGAAGCAACTAGTAATAGACATTTTGAATATATTGCAAAATTCTACCAAAGTCACGGAACGTGTGGCCTGGTTTAAATACAAATATCCCATAACCCTAGCTTATTTACTTTTTATTAAATTTTTTTGCTATCTGTACTTTTTTGCGACGGATCACGGAGCTGTTATTGTGACACGGTTCCATCGCAATATCAACTTGCGGGGCTTATAATTCTCAAGTTAAGTAAATGATATTGTGATTGAATTCCTAATACGAACTGAAATAAAAGAAAAATATTGTTACTTATTTACTAGAGGTAGAGACTAAGAAAGTTTGAGCCTGGATCACGAGAGTATATTTAACATTGAAACGCATAGCATATATTGGTAACATGAAAGACCATATTCTTCTATCTGGAATGAAACAGTAATTTACCGTTCCGTACCCGAAGGGTGACAGCGAGGCTCTATAACTATACTACACGTCATGTAACATCTCTCTGACTTGTATTTTTATGTCTGCCGCAGTGGGTACATCCAACGAAAACATAGTTATATAAAGATGTTATGTATGATATAGATATGTAACGGAACTACATGTGCATCATGGACACTGAAAGATTTAATGGTAATAATATAATTGTAGACTTTCTAATTCACAGGCTTTGATCGTAAACCAGCGTCCGGAAGTATGGGAGGGGTCGGAGTTTATCCTCAGCTGTATGGCCTACGGGTCCCCCAATATCGCCTTCACCTGGTACAAGGACGGGGTCAAGGTCAACTTTAATGGGACCACGAGGTTAGTTTCTACTTTGAGTAAGGCATTATGATCTAATTTGTATATCTGATATATCCACAGCCTCAGCGGTGCAACCAACAAGTGCGCGGGTAACATCTCGATGTCCGTCACGGGCACTCAAAATGAGATATACCTATGTAATAGAAACTAAATGTACCTACTACTCTTTGTTTTTACATAACATACGATTTGAAAAATTCATATGGCGATTTACTTCTTAAACGTAAATGATACACAAAAACTCTTTCTTCTGCTTTTAAATGGAGAAATTTAATTTAATTCTAACTAATAGAAACTCCACGTGGTGCTTCAGAAGGTATTCTCAAAAGCAAATCACAATTACGTTATTCGATAAAATTTCCACGAATTCGATCTGCATTAAATATTCTTTTATAAATATTTATAAATTATTTTTCGATCTGTATTATTATATTTTCATTCTTTATAAATGTTTTATTGGATAACGAAAGAGTTTATAATATAGCTTCTTGGATAATAAATTACGTAACGGTATATATCTCTGCTTACCTTGGGGCTAGATAATGCTGTGTGAATTGTCCAGCATTATTTATTTATTTATTTATATTTTTGGAGTATCTTACGGGGCTACTACCTGTAGGTATATCTCACTATCTCACTTATCCTATTATTCTATCCAGCGAACAAACGTGTGCAAAGCCGCAAGCAAGTAGAAGTGAGTCATCATCGTCTCGTCTATGTCAGTCCGCCGTCTCATCGGATTATGAAAGTGAGGGAACAGAGAGTGTGAACACTTGTGTTTGCAAACACACTTGTGCACAATAATATATCCAGCGCATGCGCTGGCTACTTGGTTAGTCTCCGCTGAAACTGGCTGCCATGGCTGAAATTTGTCTAAGAGGACATTATCTTTGTCTCATACCTACGAATGAATAAACTGTAAGACTACCTTCCTACCTAATTCTAGAGTAGAGTATCTAAAGCTTTATTTTACCCAGGCAACATGCGTGCCAAGCCGCTGGCAGAAGCTAGTGTATCATCTCGTCTTGAGCCTGTAATTAGCTTATTTTGCTAAGACGGTTTTCTTGTTATAATAACAACATTAAGTTTTAATTTTCGCCGTACGCACAATGTTACTTAGTCCTTAGCTAGTGATGGGACAAAATGTAGAAACCTAGATCATTTTAATTTTTATATTATGCCAAAGACAAGCGACAAGGACTGAGGTAATGTGTGAATATCAGTTTTTTTTTTTAAGGTAAATGGGTGGCATCGTTCTATGCTTGAAATTTTTGGTCTTGCCTAGCAGTACTTGGCGGCAAGACGAAACAACCCCATTGAGTATAAATAAATACTTCCGAGGAGATGTAAGTTCGGTATAATTCGACTTCGTCACAACACTATTACTAGTATTTTCAACTTGCTCGCGATAAGTGCCAATCCTTATCCTTATCATACTGAAATAAGCTTAGAAGTGACACTCATAATAAAGACAATTAATGGGTAATTATTAATTATAGAACCGAAAGAAACGAATTTAAGAAGTAATTGTATCACATATGAATGAAACACAATCTTTATTAACAAAGAAACAAAAATACAGACAAATTCAGAAATCCTCGTTTTTAAGTCAGCTTAAAATTACAATCAAATAATAGAAACAAAAAATTGGAAATAGTATTTACAATTAAAACAATTGAACTTGTACAAAGTATGTAGCGATAGATCGAAATTCGGGTCTAGTCATTCATCTGGTACCTAATATATATAAATGTCGTCGCCTGATCGTAGAATCAGCGCGTTTGAAGAATAGGCTAGGCGGTTTACAAAACCACTTAATTTACAAGCACCTTTCAATTAAATTGCCTACGCCGATTGTTCTGATGTCTAAATGTCACGTAGACATCTCGTCGAATGAAATGAATCGGTGTAGCCTACGAATAAGAAGACTTATTACTTATTCGTAGGGTGTATCGCTGTTTCGCACCACAGGTTCTCACCACAAATTCATTTTTGCCGTTTCATTCAGGTGTTTCTAACAAATCAGCGTTCGTTTTGTAAGCGGCTTAGGCATTCTACAAACGGGCTGATTCTACGATCCGGGGACGACATAAATACATCCACTATTTTCACAGACTAAAACAGGCACATATGTAAGTAAAATGAGGGGGAGACCATTCGCGAGTTTATTTTTAGATGTGTTTTCTCATTCAAAGTTGGGGATTAAGGGAGAGAGGGGAGAGGGAGAGAAATGCCATATTTGGAGTTGCAAATCTATGCTTACATTACCACTTTCTTTATCTTTTATTTTTTAACCAGTATTACGTGGAATTCTCCCGAATAAGTTCTTCTCTTCGCAAACAAATATTAGTAGCAGAAGGAAGCTTTTCCTTAGCTTGTGTGCTTTGAGTTTGTTTATCAAGAGAAACAAAGAACACCTTAAGAAACTCCGGTGAATTTTGCTCAAGACAAAGCTTTAGTTGGCAAAGTAATCCTGAAATCGTACTGAATTTTTATTGTTCACTTCTACGGCAGCGTAATGAATAGTTTGGGAAACGAGAATCCTGCAATAAAAAGTCCTGGTATATTATACTAATATGCCAGTTTCCCTGACACTTATTACCATTTGAAGAATAGATTATTATTTTCTGAGACAATGCTTTGTAATCTCAGTAAATCGAAATTTACCTATCTACTATCTACAGCCTTATCTACTAATACACTCGAGAGCAATGAATCCGGGTCACTCAAAGAATCCAAAAAATCTCGGAAAGTAAGAATGCTAGGTTAATGCAATAAATTGTATTTAATAGACAATTTAATACTCCTTAAATGAAAGTATTAAAACTTCTTAGTTATTGTAAAGTTATATCATAAAAAAATCAAATTTGAAAAGGGAACACTGTCGAAGATGGAACTACGAAATTACAGGATTTGTTTTTGCTTTTGTTTGTAATCTGTCATTTATGTTGGTACATAAACCAGGTTGATAGTGCTCAATATTCATTATTCAAGCTGAAATCATGTCGCTTACACTTGAAGAATGCACCAGAATACTTACATTGGTGGAAACCGGCCGGAGTCAGCGCGATACAGCCAGGACTGTCGGTGTGTCGCTGTCAACAGTACAAAGAGTTCTCCGACGTTACGAAGAAACTGGTTCTAACCTACGCAGACCAGGAACGGGCAGAACTAGGTGTACCACAGCACGAGAAGACCGATACTTGGTGAACACCATGCTTCGAAATCGCTTTCTCACAGGAACTGAACTCACAAATCAGTTTCGACGCCTCGGAGGAAGTAACCCAAGTGCATGGACAGTAAGACGTCGGCTTGCTGAATCTAACTTAAAACCCCTTAGACCTGCAAACGGCCCTAAACTGGAGCGTGGCCATCGTATTTCAAGACTAAGATATGCCCAGAACCACGTAAATTGGAGTATTGAAGATTGGTCGAAAGTTATGTTCTCCGACGAATCAAAATTTATGCTCTACAAGCACGATGGAAGACACAGAGTGTATAGAAGACCAGGGGAAAGATTCAAGCAAGCATGCATCGAAGAAAAAGTAGCCTACGGTGGTGGGTCTGTACTTGTGTGGGCCGGAATTTCCTCTGAAAGTCGCACAGAGCTGGTGATCATAGAAAACGGCTCTTTAACTAGCGTAAGATATGTGGAAGAAATCCTCAACGAACACGTTGGTCCATTTATGGTCAATTTGGGTGAGGATGCTATATTTATGCATGACAATGCCCGACCTCATACAGGTAGGATTGTGAATGACTACCTTCAAGAGATGAACATTACTTGTATGGAGTGGCCAGCGCGCAGCCCGGATATCAACCCGATCGAGCATGCTTGGGACGAGCTAGGGAGATGCGTAAAACAACGAAACCCTCCCCCAATCACGCTTCCTGAGCTCAAAATTGCTCTCACAGAGGAATGGGAGAATATTGCCCAAAATCGTATAAGGAACTTGGTGTACAGCATGCCAAACCGCGTAAACGCAGTAATGGAAGCACGAGGAGGTAATACGAAGTATTGAAATTCAAGAAAATCGTCATAAAGTTCAAAAATTTCATGTTTCCTATTTTTGTTTTAAGGAGAGATCAGCAGTTTTTTTTCTTTATGTAATTTTGTGTAAATAAAATGTATGGTGACTCATATTTTTTTAACTTTCATTTAAGGAGTATTAAATTGTCTATTAAATACAATTTATTGCATTAACCTAGCATTCTTACTTTCCGAGATTTTTTGGATTCTTTGAGTGACCCGGATTCATTGCTCTCGAGTGTATTTACGACCAGTATAAATATATACGTCCAGCACAGAATAGGGGAGGCTGGTATAGTAAAAACAGGCGTACTACCCCGTAGTGGGTGATCCCGGGCCCCGGGATAAATAAATAAAAAGTCCACACCGCATCATTTAATGATCATATTCAAATACTGATGATAATATTCAATATCCATTCATCGATACACTCACGACTTAAACTCCGTTCTAAATAGAATTCGGCTCTACGGAAGCTGCGGCGCACCTACATGACTTAGTCTTTGGTCTCTGGATTCAAGTTATATTTTAATCATTCAGAGACATCTGGACCCGTACCGTCTCCGAGGACGCTCTCCGGCGCCGCATGTCCGTGCTCGGCGTGACGGAGGCCAAGGCCCTCGATGGAGGCAAGTGGTCCTGCGCTGCTTCTGACGCCGGGCGGAGACGATGCCGGGCGCTAAGGCTGGCGGTGCTGAAGCCGCCGGCCATCCGGCTGGTGCCTTCTACCTTGACTGTTGAAAAGGTACTAAACAAAACTAAAATACCCGACGATGCCGTCGTTCACAAATATTTACAATTTCTTGCTTGCATTTGCTAATTACATTTTACCTAAATGGCTCGGTTTTTCAGGATGTAATGCACAATGATTCATTTGTAAAGCGACCGCGTCAAAAATTGGAACAACTTTTAGCACAAGGGTATTTAAAGAAAAAAAATCAAGTGTATCTCTTCAAAGTAAATTTATTAATATTTTTGAATAACTTAACAATGTCAGTACGGGCTATATTTTAGAATTTTTTTCCTTCGTATATTATTTATTTTCGCCCAGACTTGGGCTAAAATCTGTGCTGAAATACGAAAGCTAAATTACAAGCTTCTAGCTTGTATTTTTTGAATGTTTACTTTTTTACGGTTTTGGTGTATACAAACATAGATAATGACGTGATAAATTAAAATTATCCTTAGTTTTGGATGGTCAACATCAAACAGCGTTATCCTCCCACGTTTGTATGGAAAGATGAGCGAATCGTTTAATCCTAATTTTTCCAGGGAGAAAACGTCAGCATAAACTGCTTAGCCGGCGCCGGCAGAGCCCACGGGGTGCTCGGGTTCAGCTGGGCGCGGGAGAGGACGCTACTGCCGCTGGCGCCGGGGAGGGAGGTCTGGGAGGACCTGTATCCTGCTGGCAGTGTGCTTAAGCTTTTCAATGTGCAGGTAAGCTGGTTTTCCTTGGGTAGAATGGTCTTTAGGCTTGCTCAATGGTGTGATAAAGACAAAGTAGTAAAGTTTGAGAACGGTCTTAGTACGACGGTCAGAAATTCTCTTTGGCGGAAAGATGTCAGAAGTAATGACATTTTTCCGCCAAAGAGAATTTCTGAGCTGTTGTGACCTGAAATTAGATATTTATGAAATTTAATTTTTATTATAAACCAAAGGACCATGGTGGCGCAAACATCGGGAAGTCTAATACCCAGCAGTTAGAAAATCTGTTTGCGGATAATGATAGTGGTGACTTTATTTTATAAGGATTTCTTAACAACCCTGTTTTTTCGAGTCTATTGATACGGAAAATACACGAACAGTTGATTATATTTTCTCAAACAGAAATCAGGAGAATTCCGATGTCAAGTGTCCTCGATCGCTGGCACCAACGCCAAAGGAGTGACCATGTGGGCACTCGGAGCTACCGACGAGGCCTGCGCTCCCGACGCTTCTCACGGGCTGAAGTGGAAGAAGACTGCTCCAGGAGCCTACGCGTCGGCCACTTGCCCGCCGGGACATACGGGTGAAACAACAAGGTATGACATTATATCTGTACAAAGTAATGATCCTGTTTGCGACCTTTATGCTTTGCTTATGTAAGCTGAATGTGGCATATTTAGCTGAACAATATTGTTTAAATTTCACAGATTTTGTGAACCCAAGACAATGCAACGCGGCGTAAAATGGATGTTACCTGATTTCTCCGGTTGCGTCGCTGACTCCTTGAAAGATATCTACGATCAGGTAACAAACATCAACCATTTCTTTCTTTCTTCATTTAAATCTTCTTAACACATCTTTTGCTGTCACCCTGACAAATCCCTCTCTTCCTCTAAACGAACCACTAACTAAATAAAATCAATACCACACTTTTAATGTTAAAAATGTTTTGTCTAGTTCACAAAGATATCCTACGGCTACTCTTGGGGCAACGTCTCAGATGTCACTCGACAATACGGCGCAGTGCTCCGGTCATTGCCCTCGCATCCCGGAGAAGGCACACAACCTCTCTACCATTCGAGAGAAATGCTGTATTACTTGTTATCTTCTGCTGGACAGCCGAAGGATAGGCTGGAGAGCACTGGCCACCTGTTGAAGATATACGATACCCTGTTAAGGCATCCGGATGCGTTTTTGGATGAAGAGGTAAGAACATTATTATATGAATTATACCTTCTTGTTTTCTTGAGGTAGGTAGGTAATTCTTACAATTATCAGAAACTTTGTTAATCTCTTCCAGAAAATATACGACCTCCAAAACGCAATAGCTGAGACAGCAGGCATGAAAGAAAACTTCGACAACCACTACCACGAATTCACCATAAAAACTAAAACCCCTAGAGACGAAGCAGCGCACTTTGATCTACAGTCTCACTCTGGAATGGAGGAATGGAACTTGGCTTCAGCTGGAGTGGAGCTGGTGGCGAGTACAGGAATGGCATCGGTCGTTGCAGTGTTGTATCATAATCTGGGGGCTAGGTTGCCGTCGTTGAGAAGATCTATTGAGTTCAAGTATGTTGCCGTTGTCTTGCTTTACCTGAAAAGTGCCTATAATGCTTAGAAGTTGCAAAAAGTTTCAGACAACTGGCAACTGAAATATTTTTTAGGTTAATATTGAATTAGAATTAAGGAATCTTATTATTATTATTTATTTATTATTCACTGCCCAGCCTCGGTGCGACCCGTAGGGGCGCGCCGCCGTGACACGGGCCAGTAAACTGGCATCTTCGTCTTGGGCCATGACAGTGTTTTTGTATCTCCAGACTACACATTTTATCACCCTTAATTTAACGTTTACCCACATCTGCCATTGTATTTTTTTTGTAGTTTTGTTTTGACGCGTTCTTATCAATCTCTTGTAGCAATACGTCTTCTAGGACCGGGCGGGGGATAGAATACCTGATCGCGTCACAACAAGTCCAGTTGACTGTCAGTGGACCTGGAGTTGACAACACGCTGCAGCATGGCGTTACGCTTGTGTTCACGCATGTCAAGAACTATAGTGCTATTGGTGAGTGATCAGCGCAATTTCTAAAAGTCTTTATAATTATAAATAAGAGGGACTTTATCAGTAGATCACGTGAATAGGTTTCCAGCCGTGGTTTAACAGCCACTCAAAAATGTTTATTCTTGGCGCAGCGATAGATATAAACTGTTGGGACATGACAGGATGACAGAGAGTACCATACCAAACCAAATTAACCGAACAGACAAACAAAAGAGTACTTCCATACCTAGGCTTTCCAACTTGCTCCCCAGCATCCAAACTGGCGTGTGGTCTTCGAACGTCTTCCGAGCCGAGATCGTGGAGTACTAAGGCGTGCGAAGTGCGCGTGTCGGAGCTCACGCACGTCAGCTGCCGTTGCCGCGGACTAGGCACCATAGCACTCTTTACCATCGCACGGTCTACTCTGGTAAGTAGACCAAAGTCACTTGAGTACTCTAGCTAGATGCTTCGAGAAATCACTGAAGAGTCACCGCAAGATACGATGAAAAAAGACAAAAAAAGAGAAGGTGAAGTTAAGAAGCTCATGACATGGAGTGTGGTCCACTCCACTGCGTGAAATCTTGTGTCTAGTCATGGAGTTAATGAAGAGTGATTCTTATGGATTGTAGTGGGTGAAAGGGTTCCTACAAATTTAAGTTAATTGTTAAATACCTAGTTCATTGACTCTACCTATCGTGTGGTACTCCGTACAATGGGGGATGGCTGTATCTCACAGGGGCCTATACCCAGCAGTGGCTAAAATCCGGCTACAAGATGATTATGATAAAGCTTAAGGGTCGGTAGTCTATTTCTTAAAGATAAGATTTATGCTTTAAGTCACTACTTATTTGAAATACTGACAAAATTTGAAACAACATCTCTACTAACTTCGCAATCAGACCGACGCAGAGAAAGACCTACGCGGCATAGTCAAGATCACAGCCAGTCTCGGTGGAGCGATGTGCCTGTCTGCGGCCGCTCTTCAGCTCCTGGCGCTGGTGCCTAGCAGGCGCGCCAAGCTACTAGTACTGCTGAAGGCTGCTACTGCTGGAACACACTCTGTGGCGATGCTTACCCTGTTGCAGTGTGATATTAGACAGGTACCTGTGATGTCAATTGTTTTATCGCTTTATTGTTGCCGACTTGTTGTTATTAGGCGAGGCGTAAAGATATCACACGTCAACCGCCTAATTTAAAATGTTTTCCCATGTTTGCAATCTAGGGACTAGGAAGACATTGCTTACGTACCTACCTCAATGCTACCTCACGTTGAATTCTTAGCCAGATCTTCTAATCCACTTCTCGCGATAACAGGCCACTTATTGGCTAAGAGGTTTACCTAGTTGTAGACGGTGATGATGGGTACAGAGTTACATGCGTTGTTTGTGGTGCATTCAGTGAAGCGGGATTCGTTAAGTATCTTAGTCGAGTCCATACTTACATTCACTTCACTGCACATATTATGCTCAGCTTAGTTCAGACTTGATTGACATATCCTAACCATAAAAATTATGGTCACTCTGACTGACCTCTTCCTGCCACTGACAGGAGCAAGCCTGCCCCGGGCCGCTGGGCTGGGTGTGCGCCGCGTGCTGGTGCGCCGGCTGCGCCGCGCTCTGCGCCCAGCCGCTCATTCTGCAGGCGGAGTTGGCGGGCAGGGCGCAGAAAGCGCCATCTGTGGGGCTGCTAGCAGGTAAGGAGCTAATATTCATGGATGAATCACTAAAAATATCTCTAACAAATGTGTAAGATGATAGTGAAACTGACGGCCTTATAGCTTGCTTACGATTCTCTCTGAGTACGACGAACGCCTAAAATAAGTAAAACGTATGTAAGATAATGCATAGTACACTCGGATGCAAACAGCACAAGACATGGGAAGCTGGCAAAAGCCTCCCAATTCAGTGGCAGTGAGTGATCCCAGGTTAGTATGATGATGATGATGATGATGTTTACTACAATGGTCCAGACCGTTAAACCAGGCTCGAAGGACCAAACTTAATTAATCAAATAAAGACCAAATTAACTGTCCCTTTAATATGCGGCTGCGGAAGACCAAAACCTAAAACCAAATAACGTATTCACAGTTACATAATAGATTCAGGCGTTACTTTGCGGAAATCCATTGTATAATATTATGATAAAACAATATTTAGTAACAATTCCGCGCAAAACCGGAGTTTTGCGCGGAATTGTTACTAAATATTGTTTTATCATAATATTATGTATTCACAGTTCTCGTTCTAGGTGTTTGCTCACTCGCTTGGCTGACAGCACGGCTATGGGGCGGCGCCCCGTTACATCTGGGGACCGCCGCGGCCACCGTGTTCGCGGGCGGCTGTGCGCTGTTAGCTTCACTCTGTCTGGCGCTGACGATGTGCGCTGCGCTGCGGTTGCGGACGATCACGCATAAAGTACCCGCTGAGAGAAAGAACTTTTTGAAAGACAGGTTCGTATGACCGCGTTGCAACTTGGGTCTGCCGTTAGCTTGGACGGCTTTCCCTCGTTAGCTTTACTGTGTTTGAAGGTGCGCTGCGCTGAGGTAGCAGGCGATAACGTATAGATAAGGATCCCGCGAATAGGAAAAACTTTTTGAGAGGTTTCTTTTCAAAGTACGAGCTGTGGTGAATATTAATAAACTGGAAAGAGCCTTCAACCGCGAGAAGCGAATGGAAACAAGATCCGTCTAGTGCGAGTGTAACTCGCGCAACAAGGATTTCAATCGTTTGTCATATAATATGTAGTTACTAAAGGCAACGGTTACATGAATATCTAAAAATAGTAGATACCAACCTACATCTCAGACGGATTTCTCTGCATACTCCGGTGATGGGTAACAGCAAATTTTTCGGCTTTTTTCAAAATATTAAAAAGTGTGCTTGGAAATTTAAAAAACTGTATTGAAATTTACAAACCGATACCTTTTATTTGATATCCCACTCGGTGGGGTAGCCCCCCCTTTTGAAAATTGTCCCCCCTTTAGACAATTTTTCAAAAAGTGTTTACTCACAGAATTCCCTTTGTTTTTCCTGTAAATTATAGACCCATATTTACAAACGTTCCATAAATTTCAAATAGATCGCTCTGCAAACTTCGGGGGAATATTCAGAATCACAATTTGTATGGGAAAATTTAATTTAAATTTTTCATATATTTTTCTTTAAGTCTTTACAGGCGAAATGTTTTATTGTTTAAATTTCAAGTTGATAGCTGTGGTAGTTGCTGAGTTATATTAAACATGGAAAAAAGGACAGACAAAGCGAGACCATAAGGGTTTCGAAACCGATCTCGAAACACTAAAAAGACAACGTAGCAGCGGCACAGTGACAGCTTAAAATACTAACTCCTTTAGCTTAGCGACCCAGTGCTTTGGTTTCCAATTTGGAACAAGTCGGCATCTCGGTTGGTCTTGTGCAGTTGTCCAGCAGTTCTCAGCTCACTCACTGGACTAAGGCCTAGCGACCTGACAACCGTTCTACTTTTTTTTATACTGCTCCAGAGGTCGAGTAGTGAGACACACACTAGTCCTGCTACTGACGACGTCGGCGGCGCAGGCGGCCGGCGTGGCGTACGCGCAGCCTGGCGAGAGGCAGCTCGCGCACGTCGCAGCGCTGTCGGCTGCTGCTATAACTAATGTAAGATAATAAACTGGATGTTACAATCCTAGAGGATCAAATATTGTGGCTTAGATGTGCATCAAATTGACTGTCTGTTGACGCTTATGCTTGCGTGTTTACAATACAGGATGTTTCAATTTTATAGCATGGAACAAAGTAAAATGGTGAGAATCTTTAATCAGCATCAAATTGACCCTGATTGTTTAGTCAGTTCAACTTCAAATAGGTATACCTAAGAAAATATTATCACTCCAATCTGCATCCCAAGATCAAACGAATTGATCTACTAATTTCCTACTTCCAACCAAGCTATGTCACCTTCCAGGGAGTAGCAATGTTGGTGTGCTACGTGATCCGCGACGAGGAGTGTCTGCAATCAGCGCGGCGCGTGCTCAGCCTGCCCTCCAGCAGACACTGGCAGGAGTCGCCGGCTGGGGATACTTCTCTCAGTTGTAAATACCTACCTATTCACATATCCTACTGTTTCGGCTACTTGTTGGGTGTGGTCAAAATTAAAGAAGTCCAAGAGTTTAGATAGTTGTAATGAATATTAAAATGTTACATTGAGTGGTAATAACAATGACGAGGCGATTAGTTGTAAAGGATTGTCGCCATATTGAATTTTATAAAAATCGTTCGGAAGCACCGCACTGTTGAGGTGCCGGTCGTTCGGATACGCCGCGACATGCCCCCGGCCTTGGAAGCACCAGCTCCAAGTTGTAGGCTGCGTCTTGTCACCGCGTCGATGGATCCTCCTCCTTGAATAGTGGACAGATCTTCGGGTAGCTGCGCCTCACGATGCCTGAAGCTGTTCGGATATCAGCCACGCGTGATATGCCATCATTGCCTGTGATGGTATTGACTATTCTTCCGAGAGACCACTTTAGTGGGGGTAGTTTGTCGTCCTTGATAACCACGAGAGTGTTTGGCTCAAGACTGTCGACGTTCTCTCTCCATTTACATCTTGTTTGCATCTCAGATATGTATTCCTTCGCCCATCGTCTCCAGAAATTGTGTCTGATCAGCTCGACTCGCTGAAACCGGTTGAGTAGTGTCCCAGGATCACCTCGCATGTCCTGGTATACCGGCGAAGTGAGCGGTCGACCAACCAGGAAGTGTCCCGGAGTGAGAGGAAGGAAGTCATTGGGATCGGATGAGAGTGGGGATAAAGGACGGGAGTTAAGGATTGCTTCTACTTGAGTTAATACCGTGGCAAACTCCTCGAATGTTAAGTGTGCGTTACCGACAATGCGTGATAAGTGAAGTTTGCACGATTTTACTCCACTTTCCCATAAACCTCCAAAATGTGGTGAGTAGGGGGGAATGAATTTAAAATTAATGGATTGACTAACTGCGAATTCAGTTATGTCAGGGGAACAAACTTGCAAAAAACGTTTTAATTCGTTACAGGTACCAACGAAATTTTTGCCATTGTCCGAGTGTATTGTATGAGGTTTACCACGCCGCGAAATGAATCTTTTTAGGGCGAGAATGTATGCTTCTGTAGATAAGTCGCTGACAAGCTCCAAGTGCACCGCGCGAGTTACGAAACAGACAAATAAACAGACGTAGGATTTTTGCAATCTAGCGCCTCTGCCTTTGCGGTTTAAAGTGAGAATAGGTCCTGCCATATCTACCCCACATTGATTATACGGGTAGGTAGGGGTTAAACGATTCTTGGGTAAACTGCTCATAATAGGGTTCAAGGTTTTACCTTTCATTCGCTTACATACAACGCACTCGTTCACAATTTTGCGCGCAAGATTTCTCCCCCCAATAGGCCACCAACGTTGACGAACGTCGTATAGAAGCGCCTGGGGAGCGGCGTGAAGCAAGCATCGGTGTTCGTGTCGCATGAGCAAAACTGAAAAACGATGTTTTGCACTTAGCACAATAGGATGTTTCTTGTCGAAATCGTATTCGTCAGAGTTCGTTAACCTACCGCCGGCACGCATTATTTTGTCTTTGTCGAGGAACACGTTTAATTTAAAAAGACTAGGGTTTTTTTTTAAGGATTGATTTGCATGAATTAACGCATATTCTTCGCTAAATGATTCTAATTGAGATAATTTTGCCAATCTAAGCTCAGACTCTCTCAGCTCGTCTACTGCGAGCGAACCCGCCTTACGATTTAGTTTATTTCGCGTGTTATAAACAAACCGAAGTACGTATGCAAAGGAACGCCTCATTCGTGTGAACTGAGAGAACCTAGAGAACGGAAATATCTCATTGTTTTGTGTGGTGTGGAAAACGTTCACTGTGGTTGATTTAACCTCGGGTAAATCCTCCTGCATTGCGATTGAAACGTTTTCCGATGTCAAGTCGTCGCAGTTGAAATCAAACCTGCGCAGGAAAGGCGGGCCTTCCCACCACAATGCCGAGGAAGCTAGGTCCGGCAGGTGCGCGCCACGCGATACTAAATCGGCTGGGTTTTCTGTACCTGCTATATGTTTCCACGGCAAGCCCTTTGTGAGTTCGTTTATTTCCACTACCCTGTTTTGTACAAAAGTTTTTAATGAATTAGGAGCCATACGTAACCACCCCAATACGATGGTGGAGTCCGTCCAAAAGACTATACTGTCAAATTTATAATTTAACGAATCGCTTATTTTTTTATACAACCGTGCGCCTAATAACGCAGCGACCAACTCCAACCTGGGTATGCTGACTGGTTTTAACGCCGCGACCTTGCCCTTGGAACACAAAAGTCTAACACTAACATCGGTGTCGCTAATCGTGCGAATGTAAACAGCTGCCCCGTACGCAACTTGAGACGCATCGGTACAGATATGCAGCTGTACATAACTAGGCACGCTACCTATAGCATGCCGTGGCACTCGTATTGACTCGAGTGCATTGAGATCATTGGAGAACCGGTTCCACAGTTGCGTGACGTCATGCGGTAAGGGGTCGTCCCAGCCTAACTTCAATAACCAAAGCTTTTGCAACAATATCTTCGCTATCATAATGGTGGGACTGAGCAAACCGTAAGGGTCGAAGATTTGCGAAACATGAGACAAAATCGACCGTTTTGTTAAATTATTGTCTTTTTTAAATTCCGATTTGAAATTAAATTCATCCGATGAGTTATTCCATCCTATACCTAACGTTTTGCAATGAAACGACTCATTTAGATTTAATGGCTTTGTACCATTTAATATTTTTGATGGAAAATCGTGATCTTCGCAGTCAAAATTGAAAATCCATTTTCGCAATGGAAAGCAGCCCGATTGTAAAACATTGTAAGTTTTTTCGCATAAATCGAGTAGCTCGGCTTTATCATCGGAACAAGTGATTAAATCATCGACATAAAAATCTTCATTTATGATTCTTTTAACCCTAAGGTCAGGACAACTAGCCGCGGTTTCTTTTAGGGATCTGCACGCCATAAAAGCTGCCGAGGCGGTTCCGTATACAACCCTATCATGCCGGTAAATACCTATTTCGTGCGAAGGATGATCTCGCCACACAATCAATTGGAGATCCCGTTGATTCTCGGCTATCTCCACCTGACGGTACATTTTTTCAACATCCGCGCATGCGACGTATTTACGTAGTCGTAAGCGTAGTAAGATGCTGAGCAAGTCACCTTGTATGGCAGGCCCGGCGAGCTGTAGCTCATTAAGTGAGACGCCGGTACTTGAAGCGGCGCTGGCGTTGAACACTACCCTTAACTTAGTGGTTGTGCTATGTTCGCGTAGTACGCCGTGATGCGGCAGAAAAAAGTTCGGTACTTCGTAAGAGTCAATACGCGTCATGTGACCTAAGGCTACGTACTCTTGAATGAAGTCGCTACTATTTAGCCTTTTGTACTCTGGATCGCGTTGTAATCGTTTTTCCAATGCTAGAAACCGATTTAGGGCTTGAGGGTAAGTTTCGCCTAAGCTTTGTGGTGAGGATTTAAAGGGTATGTTGACGCAGAACCTTCCGTCATTATTACGCGTCGTAGTTTTGACGAAATGTTCTTCGCAAGCCTTTTCGTCCTCAGACCGCCCATCACAAAGCGTAGGTACCTCTTCAAGCTCCCAGAACTTACGTAATAGTTCATCGGCCGATTGAGTGAAATTACATCGCATGTGACTCTTTTTTTGCATAATATTTAAGGGACCCGATACGACCCACCCTAACTGTGTGTTCTGTAGGAAAGGACCTTTAGGTAAACGCATTTTTCCCTCGCATAATAAATCCCAAAATATATCCGCGCCTATTAGGATATCGATTGTTCGAGATTCATGGAATTCGGGATCAGCTAATTTAATATTACCAGGGATACCAAACTTCGCATATTGTTCGGGTACCGCTGGCAGTGATGATGCAATGTGTTTTAACACAAAACATTTTAATCGCATAATGTAGGAGCTAGCATACGATCTAACATCAACTTCGCATGTTTTTGTTGATTGCGAGATCGAGTTTCCTACCCCTCGTATTTCTTGAGTGGACTGTATTAATTGAATGCCTAATTTATCGCATAATGATTGAGTAATGATGCAACGCTCCGAACCCGAATCAAGGAGCGCGCGCGCAGTGTGGTAATTATTATACCTATCTCTGACCTCCACTACGGCCGTAGATAACAGAACTGGTTGCACACATTGATAATTCGCGCATAGAACGTCAGTGTGTGTACCTAATGTTTTGATTGAAGGCTCGGGTTGCGCGGGGGTGAACTGCGGCGCGGGGAGGGACGCGTGCATAGAGACTGACATCACGTTATCAGCTGGGCCCGGAGGAGTGACACCTGCACTGACTTCGCTGTCGCAAATTAGCGAATTGTGCTTTTTGGTGCACTTCCTACACGGGCCGAACCGACAGTCAGTCAGTGCGTGCCCAGCGCGCAAGCAGTTCTCGCACAAATGTTTTTCTTTTATGTGTTCTAGCCGAGCCTTCATATCTAAACCGAGAAAGGTTTGGCATGCGTACAGTGGATGATTTGATTTAGTGCAAAGTGAACACAGTGACTTCTTTGATTGACCGGGCGGATTGTTGGTAGAAACGTTACAGTGCACTTTATTACTACCGCGTGTATTTATGTTTTGTTTTTGATAGCTAGTGCTTGCGTGTGACACTAGTAACGTTTCCAACATGTCAGCCCTGTCTCTCAAGAATTCTAGTAAGACTTCAACCTTCATCGTCGACTTGGAGTCACCAGATTTTTTTAAAAATAGGGACTTATGTTGTTCCCACTCGCGTTCAGTAGTTTTATCTAATTTAGTAACTATAATGTATATTATTAAAGTATCCCAATGATCCACGGGTTCACCTAGCAGTTTTAAAGCTCGTAAATTCTTTAAAACTGTGTCGATAAGTGTTCGCAATGAATCTGGTGCCTCTTTTGTCAACGATGGAATGTTGAATAGCGATTTGACGTGGTTATGAACCAATAGCCTGCTATTGTCGTACCTAGTGAGCAGTAGTTCCCATGCTACATCGTAGTTTGCAGCTGAAAACTCAATCGACTCGATTACCAACGCTGCACTCCCTTTTAGTGACGATTTTAGGTAGTGGAACTTTTGGATTTCGGCGATGTGATCTGTGTTGTGAATAAGCGACTGAAAGGTGTCCCTAAATTCTAGCCACCGCTCGTATGAACCATCGAAGGTAGGTATGGTGATTGTTGGCAATTTAACGTTACAAAACTCACTGGGTGCCTTCTTTGAACTCGCGGTAACCTCTCCACTGGAAGCATACATTCTGCCCTAGCCAGAGTTTCGTAATATGCATCTTCAAAAGCATCGCGTTGTTTAATTTGTTCTTCGAAATCTACAGGTAAAACATTTTCTTCTAATTGTGATTGAAGATTGTTGAATTCGCTAAATAAACTCTCTACTCCTTTTACACGTATTCTAAGTTCTACGCGAGATTTTTCGGGCAAAATTTCGTTGGTATTTATTGCATTTAGATAGTTAGAGAAGCGAGTAAGACGGCCTTTGACAATAGAGCGCTTTTTAACAAGATCGCGTAAAAGTATGTTTGTAGCGTCATCACTCGTAACGGTTATTTTACATATTGGAGAAGGGGACCTATTCCTGTCTGTCATCCTGGAGGTTTAGTGAAAGGTGGAGTACTCACGTTTTGTAAGCGGCAGCTGATGCTGGCAACGGCACACACTGCTAGACACTTGCAAACGAGGAAACTCACTGCGGCTCAAACACTGAAACAGTTTACCACGGATATTAAAACAAGTAGGGATAGGCGTTTCTGGATAGGATAGAGGGCTGGCCGTACCGTCTTCGTAGTGATCGGTTGTGTGCCTCAGGACAGCGCTCTTTGTGTCTCTTGAAAATCTTCTTTGTCTTAGAAAATGACCGTTGGCACCAATAATGGTTGTGCGTGCGTAGGTCCGTTGTAGTCGGCTCTGAAGGTCCAATGTTTCGGCTACTTGTTGGGTGTGGTCAAAATTAAAGAAGTCCAAGAGTTTAGATAGTTGTAATGAATATTAAAATGTTACATTGAGTGGTAATAACAATGACGAGGCGATTAGTTGTAAAGGATTGTCGCCATATTGAATTTTATAAAGTTCGTTCGGAAGCACCGCACTGTTGAGGTGCCGGTCGTTCGGATACGCCGCGACACCTACCTATACAGTGCAGTACTTAGAGGTATCCTAAGAGTTTATTTCTGCGTTTGATCTCTTATAATTCCATTTTCACCTTAAATTTAATTGCGTTAATAGCGATGACTTTCCTGAGATGATTCATTCTTGATTTAAACCTGAAACTCTTGAGGGCCTCTCACAAATTATCGATGCGACCAGAAACGGAGAAGCTTTATGTTTTGTGTATAAGCCTGACACGTCGCACTACCGTTTCGTGACTCAAGCAAGCGGTTTTCTAGTCTGGTCTTTTGAATAACTATTAATGAATGTGCTTGTCAATTACAAATAAACGTTATTATTTATCTATAGACCTTTTTCTAATCGTTACGTCAATTCAGCGTCTATAAATGTGGTGAGACCGTATTTCACTTCCGAATCCAGTGTCTAACCGTTCATGCTTCCCAGTGTACATAAAGCAAGGCGGCGAGGTGGAGAGCCGAGGCGCGGCGGGCATGCTCGAGAGCTGCTCGTCCCCCGTCTCTCCCATCGCCTCGTACTGGCGCGCGCCGGGGCTGGAGACTCCTGCTAGGATCAACAGGTGATTACAACCAGTACGTTTGCTTAGCTGGAACATTTATTTTTGTGTAAAATGTGGGTCTTTACGACTAAGGGTCAGCGAGCCGAAGTGTGTCTTACCCTCAAGTAAAAGAAGTCGCCTTTTAGGTAGAGCACCTAGCCAAAACGACCGGCCATAATATTAACAGGTACAAAAAGCCAGAGTTTCACTAACCTTGCTACGGAAACTTTGCTACAGAAAAGAATTATACTTAATTCGAAATCATAGAAAATTATTACAATTTTAGGAAAATAAAGTTGGTACTCATTAGAATACATCTGCCTATTTCGACAAACCACCAAACAACGGTGTGCAACCGATTTCTACTCGTGACTGGTGTTCATGATCACGAGAAAATAATTTGTTTTTCCTCATCGTTTCCATCTATTTCAGAAGACTGTCAAACCCCGACAGTGTAGCGGACATCGTCCGATGCGTGGAATACAAAGAGTCCATCATCAGCCCGCACCGCTACGAGCGCCGCGTCCCGCACCCGGCCTGCGACCTCATCCCCCGCGCCCCGTGCCAGCCGGAGTACGTGGCCAGGGTCTGTCTGGAGCTAGGTGTCATCAACACCCCCCCGCCTGAAACAAACACCCCTCTCCTTACCTGCTCAGTAGACTTCGAACCCTACGACAAACACTTCGACACATCCAAAGAACACTGCACGATATGTGTCCAATCGAACCCTGACGTCTCTAGAATACACGCCCCTCCTGTCAAATCCTGTCTCAAAAAAAGTAAATCAGAGTGTTCGTCCACCTCGCTCCCGTCCACTGAAGTGAAAGAAGACAACAAATCGGATATAGAGCAAGTGAACAGGGAGTGGAACAAAGCGTACGATTCGCCGGACACGGATCGAATGCTCAACAAAATATCCAATGACCTGGATTTTCTACTAAACAGGACCTTGGAATATAGTAATATACACGACCAAATAGAAGAGGCGCCTACTTAGGCACCTTGTGAAATTATTAGTTGATTAGGATAATAAAACAGGGCGCTTATAATATTGTACTTAATTGATAACGAATTTGTAGCTAGTTGTTTTAAGTTTGTACATACATAAGTAACATATAAGACGATCTAATATAATTTTCTGCAACTTTTACCTATACTTACAAATATAGTGTGGTAAAAATATATCAACTAACGATGTAAATTTAAAAAATATTACAATAGAAGTGCATTAACGATAATTATATAAATGAAACTGATCGTGATATAAAATGCAAATTGTATATTGTCAGCTGATCAGACAATATGTGATGTCGTCACCAAACACATATTTCAATGCGCTAGCTGACTGAAAACTAGCCCAAATGCAATGGCGCCGTCACGGCCTAGCCATTCTACAAACGGGCTAATTATACGATCCGGCTGCGGCGACATATCTATACCAACAGATATTTTTCCATAACTTGTGTTGTAAATTGCTAAGAAACATGTTTTAAGTATTGATTACTTAACTATTTTTACAAGTAATGTTATTCCGTTGTAGCTAGCAATAAATATACTAACTATTGCTACCTGCGGTTGAACTGGGGAGAACATGAGGCGAAACGGCAGTCGCGGAGCGCAGTCACAGTTTTCAAAGGATGTTCTCCTCAATAGGTGTTTGTGAAGTAAGCTTTGAGGACTGTGCCTGTGGTCTGTACTGTGTTGTGTTTAAATAAAACTGTGATATTTCGAGTATTGAATACCTCGTTTATTTTATTTCATACCCTCCACGCGATTTCTTAGAATACCATGAAAAAATAATTCTTGCGGCTGAAATAGACCCAACGCAACCTCCTGCGTCGCAGGCGGCCCTTCGCCCGCTGCGCCACAGAGGTCGTCATAATTATGTTAGGTTATTATCCCACGTAGCATAGGTTCCAACATTTTACAAGTTACATCAAAGTTATGAGAAACATAACCATCCGCTGGATATCGGGCTTTTCTCCATACAGCTCTAGGGGTCGCCAAGTGTATCGTACCGGCAGATTTACTTTACATGATTATCGAGCAACGATCAAGGTCGGCGAATGCGAACATATTATCGAGTCCAAAATTATACTAACGACTTCATTTTATTATATATACATGGAAATGCTTGTCAAACGTTTGACTTCAAAAGTTGTCGGAAAACGGTAGTTATAAGGAATCAACTTGACGGACATGAAGCAATGCTAATATTCCAAAAAAAACTTGAAAAATGCGTAGTAAGTTTTTAAAACAGTGTGTAAATTGATCTATTCTAAACTGACTAACTTTTGAACGTGTCTTTGCTCACACAGAGGTTATTGTAAAAATTAGTTAAAAGAAAAGAACTAAATTGGACTAGTATTACCAGAGATTATCCGCTTTTTCTGAACTAATAAATAAAATTAACAAATTAATTTTACCTCCATTAATCCTATGTAATGTAGGCTACTTGATCTTAGCCATTAATTAATTAAAATCAAGCAGAAAGTCGCTGTCATGTCCTATTAAGAAGTAAAAGACATTGCATTGGAGAGAGATAAGTGGAGGAAATTTAAAAATTAATTACACCGACAAGCTAGGCTGTGTAATCAATAATCAATAATTAACCTTAATAAAATTATTAGTAAACAACAACTATAAATATTCGTCGCGCGTTTATAAAGCGACTTCATAATACGTTCACTGCCGAAGTCTGCTTTTACAAAGTTTACTTTTGAATAAATGAATGAATACTTTGTTTTTCATAAACACTTACAAATATAAATATGTCTAAAATACAAACAGTGCAAAAGGCATTTATTATCACTAAAAGAGATTTCAGTTGTGCTCTACATAACCCAAGAATTATATGTGACCTCTAGCTCTATTTTCTTTTCGTTAATATGTTTTATTATATTTTCAAGTCCAGAACCTTCCCTGTACTTGACATTAAGTATATTCAAACCAATAACAGTATCCACATAGGGAAGTCCCTGAGTCACCATCGCGTAACGAGAAACAAACAACGTAGGTGCCTAGGTCAATAATACGTTAGCGGTATAATAATGAGTGGATAGAGAGCTGTCCAAAATAGTGAGTTAAGGTACCTATTTGCTCTGTAAACATTCAATTACTATGTAAATATTACTTTTACCCTCCATGCTCGTAAAATGCACTTTTTATGTGATATACCCTTAACCGAAAGCAAGTGGTTATACCCTGTTAGTTAAAACGTGAACATGAGGTTTAACCAAATTCAAACAAATTTAATGAAATCGATTGTCTCAGTGCGAGTTTCCTTGGTCAACATTTCCATACAATTTGAGGTTTCAAATTCAAAACACATTACCTATTCCCTTGGGATAATAAACATTAGGTACGGAATAGTGAGAATTTTATGATGGGATAATTATAGTGTAAAGAGATCCATACAATGAGATATTCTTCCATCTTCGTTGAAATTCGAACAAACCTTTGTTCAGAAGGCAGAATAAAAATCATATGCCGCGAAACACGTTAGGTACCAAGCTTGTACTATTTACTCGCAGAATGTGTGAAAATTATTTCTCCACGTGCATAAAGCTGTATTGGTCTTGGGCGTGATTAAATCCCTCTTGCAATCCGGAATCTAGTACTTGGAACGCTTCACTCTTGAGTTATTCTTGAGTCCTGAGTTGCGCTCTGGATTGAATGACGCCCGTGATGTAAGACACTGCTCTACGCCCTTGGTGCATAATCTACTATGAACGGTGTCTTTCAAAGACTTTCTGTGTAGAAAATGTGAAAATGAAATAAATCGTTGAGACTTGGACTTTCTTTTGATTTTTAAACGTTTATAGCAATGACAGATACACTTATAGAACATTTCTATATTGGTAGACCAGCAAACGAAGAAACTCAAAACATAGAAGTTAACTCTCGTAAAATCGGTTTTATTAAATTTCAGTTTAATCGCTCCCCGAACATCGTAATAAAAAGAACATGATGAAATTATGCGGCCTTCATTGTGTCCGCAATTATCGTTCGAGAACGACTGCGGCACGGTTTTCCTGAAAAGACGCTTTTCACTCATAATAACTACAATCATCACTCTCATTAGACTAAATAATTAATGTACTAAGACGAATTCATTTTAATTTGTATCTGAGAGAGTTTGTCTCTGTGGCGATTTTAAAACATGTATTGCATGGGAAAAAAGTCGTCCATAAAGGGGAAGCGTTTGAGGCTAGCTCGAGGTCTTAACGAGAAACGATGTGAATGTTAGTTTAGTCAAGAGGTCAAGGGTCAAGAGGTTCTATTGAGGTACGAGGACACAGCGAGTCCTAGATTCGAGAGTGCCGTATCCTAAGGAACTGTAGGCATTTTGGCTGTACTCAAAGAGAATACGAGAGAACTGGGACACTTCGTTCGTAGTATGGGCTCGTTGCATCGACTTGTTAAAATGGGTAGGTAGGTACTCCTAGAATCTTCCAAACTATATCCATACCTATGCTGCGATAACATGAATTGTTTTCATCGATAACACCCTGTTGGTTACCAATTTTACCCCGAAGTGTACAAAACTGTTTATACTAAATCTCACACGGTATAACTTTTTGGATATCTGAATTGTTTGGACCACCGGGAGTTCGGAACCACCAGCTAATGGAGAGTAGTAAAGTTTTAATTAACGTTTCCAATATGTAAGGTGCCTTCTTTGTTGTGCATGCGGTATCGTAGAGTAGTGTTCACGCACAAAATGTAGGAGTATAGGTAGATAGACAGATATAGGATAACTCTTTATTACTCATTACACAAAAGACTACGTACGTTCATGGAGTGGAATTTCTAGATATACCTATTACTTTTTTTAAAGTATTCATGAAGACAATGTTTTAATAGTTTGGAGCCTTCATTTTAAAATTGATCAAATTGCATGCATGTCCCCTACACATGTATGCAATTTGATCAATTTAAAAATAAAGTAATAGGTATATCTAGAAATTCCACTCCATCTTTTGTGTAATGTATGATTGATCTATTTCTTTATATTAAAGCGTTTTAGCGATATGAATTGATTTCCCAAGAATCAAGATACCTACTTATTAGCTTTGTTACTTCATTTGTGGTTTGAGGAGCATTTGAGTAACCCACGCGTCGCGATACATTTGAGATTTTAAGCTTACTGTGAGAGCATAAATAACGGTGCTTGAGCTTGACCACTAATGTGGCGCAGCGTTCGAAGGTTCGCCTGCGACCCAAGAGGTTGCGGGTTCGATTCCCGCCTCGGGACAAATGTTTGTACGATCTGCAGACATTTGTTCACTGTGTTCTGGATGTTGTCTATGTATAATAAAAAATATATAAATATAATAAATAAATAATAAATAGCTCTGCTTAGCTTGGGACTAGATAACGCTGTGTGAATTGTCCTGCATTATTTATTTAATTATTGATGTTGGATCCATTTTTGTAATGATCTATGACGTCAGCTCTTTTCTTTTCAAAATGTTCAGTGGGGTTTTGTATTCCCTTTCCTCAACTTTTGTTTAAATCTATAATGAAAATACATGGGGTCTCAAAAAATTCAAAGCACCATGAGAAAAATATTGCTGCGCATTCCAAAATCGTAAGAATTTGCTGCTTCACTTAAAATAGACAAAGAAATTGTTCTTAAACACGCGATAATAAATAACACCTACCCATTTATTACACCCTTTGCAGTATCCCCTCGCGTTTTTAAACCTGTGTAACATGATTTATTAACCTAAATTAAAAATGAAGAAAAATCTTGAATGTTAAATATGGGGGGTGAATAATATAAAGTCTGGGTCATACCCAGACCTTATATTATTGAACCCGAATTTTCCAGTTAAATACCATTATTACAGGCCACAAGTTTCCTCGCGCGTCTAATACCCGGTTGAAAGCAAAGTTGTGTTGTTATTAGTTATTTTGCGGAAACGGTTGGGTTACCGATTCAAATTCCACCCGTCTAAACCTTAATTTATTCCGGTACCTTACGTCCGACTTATTTAAAAGGTAAAAAATTGTAATACTGAATTCCAGCTTGTCTTAGAAGTAACGATACAAAATTAGCCTCTGCCCATGGCTTCGTTGACGTCGTAACTAGATAAAACGGAGCCTCTACCACCACACTTCGGAGTAGGTATTCTATTTGTAAAATATTTTTAACTCTAACGTGGCGTACCGATATTAACCGATATTACTCACAATAAACAAATTTACAAACATATCTACGAGTATGTAGGTTTATCAGTTGTTTGTACTCTACGAGTATCTAAGCTCGTACGGTGCTCCGTTGCCGGTAATAAGAAAAACATAAATTACTCGCGATTTAATAAAATAAACCATGATCTAGAAGTAGCTGACGCCCAAAACATTTAATATTTTCACTATTTCACCAGTTATGAACTAGTTAAATATAAATGTCTAAAGTTCTGTGTAATTTGAGCCTCGGTCGTCTCCAACTTCCTCCAAGCTTAACATCGCATAGTCCAATTAGACGGGAATAATATCCGCTAACTGTGTCGCAGTGAACACGAGAGGTTGAGAACTGAACCGCTAAACAAACCACTTGGTACCATAGGTAGAAGTTCTATGGACTTGCAACACTACCTTCATAGATCTATTTGAAAATATTGTTCATGATCCTAATGATCATGAAAAAATCTCAAGCCTACGCACGCCTTAGTACTTATTTTCCTACCAAATTTCATGTGAAATGTTTGTAAGCAAACCGCCCATACATAACCTAAAATTAACTTTGTTGCCGTCTATTTTGTTACATAATTTACATTCCTTGTCGGTTAGAGATCTTTCCTTCAATAAGTATTGTTAACAATTACATTGAGACTGGACGCCAAGCTAGTTAATTTAAGTTTTTTGTTTTGGTTTTTTACAGCCATTTCACATAGAATTTTGAGAGTTTAGTAGTAGTTTGTAGGAGACTGCAATCGAAGCAATTTAAATCCAATAAAAAATTCTCGAATATTCCCGTAAATATTAGATGATCCATCTTCTTTTTATGAGAACGTGGTAAAAATTGTATAGGTTCCAACTATGAGGTATTTTGTTGATTAACACTCTTTATCTTTTTCATAATGACTGAAGTGACGATATCAAAATCGAACGAAACTTGTTCTTCGTTTTATCTTTCACGTTCTAAAACCCTGTAGCTACCGACTATCGTAAAGTTTTCTAGAATTGACAAAGTCCCAAAAGAGATAGCAAACTATCACCAATTTTATAGCCCTCACCTAAAATCGACTTGTGAATACTGCTCACGTGCTACGTGGGACGTGGGCCGCTGGTTATTACCACCTCCCTGCCCGCTTTACACCTTGCACCTAATAAAGAGGTTTACAGTGACGACACTGGCGACAGGGCACCGAGTCACCTGAACTGAGACCTGAGCAAATAGTGCTAACGCTTGTAGAAAGTTAAGATGCACTTTAAATTGTAGCGCTGTTTGTTTGCTGATTGGTAGCTTTTCTATTGTTGATATTTTTAGGGAATGTAAGAGCAATTGTCGAAAGCTTTAAAGGAGATCATTATCATTGTCACTTAGAAATCTAACCTGAGTTCTCCCACCGCTGGGTAGGTATAGGTATGCTTCCGAACTCCTGTGTCCTCCCTACGGTCTTGTGCTATGTCATCCAGGAATCGACCTGCGATCGTTTCAAGGAGATATCAAAAATAAAATTCAAGATCGATCAAGAGAGACAAGGTCTACCTAATTCTCATTTATAGGTAATATGAAACTCAGGATTTTTAACGACTTCATCAAACCTCATAGTAATACAAGTTGGAATATATTCCAACTTCGAATAAATAACGAAGGGCGAAAGTCGGCCTGCGACGTAGGTGGTTGCGGGTTCGATTCCCGCCTTGGAAGGGACAAGTGCTTGTACGATCTGCAAATATTTGTTCCAAATGTTCTGGGTCTTTCTATGTATACTTACTTAATAAAAAATATATACCTATGTGAATGTATTGTTTTATGTATATCAGTCATCCAGTATCCATAACACCAGCTCTGCTTAGCTTGGGGCAAGATGATGTGTTGTGTGTGTTATTTATTTATTTAATACATTAGTCCATTGATTATAACAACGCTATAATTGTATGGTCCTTACCACCACTAGGTACCGACTTAAAATAGGTACCTACCTGATAAATTAAAATGTTATCTGACTGTAATTTATAACAATGAAGAGGGCCTTTCGGTCAAACTCACGCTCTAGTCACGCCACCGAGTTCAATGGAATGAACCTCTCCATGACTTGCAGCTTTTGATCTTCCGTGCATATTGAAAAAGGCTTCGAAACGTGCCTGCTTGTTACGCTAAAATACCTTAGAACCTTGTTAAGTAACTGTCTATTTAATAGGTATTTGTGGAATGTATTTTACGATTTTGATTATTGCGATTTATTATCATCATCCGCAGAAGGATTTTATATACCGGGTATCTCCTGAAGTGTATGGCCATTCACCAAAGTCCAAAATGCTAATTTGTTACTTTATGGTTTGTATAACACTGACAAATAGCGCACAGTGAATTCCTCAAGTTATTATTTAGAAAATTTCAAGAAAAGATTCTGATTGTGTAGTAGGTATTCATATGATAGGCTGACGTGATGATGATGGTAAGACCCGCTGGAGTTAACACACGTAAGTGATATATTTTATGATGGAATAACTGTACGTCACACAGTAGTACCTACTTAGTTAAATTCTTAATGACATTATGGGTGTAGAACTTCCTTTAATAACTTCAGACTGCATTAAACATAGAACTTAGGTTTTTGTAATGTATCGAAATCTGTTAGTAACTACTGAGGTAACGAAATGAACGAAAAAGAGAACTTCCTGTGAGTAGAATAACAATCTCATAGTTTCCTAATCGTAGAAATTGAAGAGTTATCGCTTGACAAAGGCCATCGGAATATCATTTATCTAAAGTTTTTAAGATCAAGTTTAGCCAGCTTGAATCAGATTTTATTTGACTGGCCAATAGGTACAATGTATTGCAAAGATTATGTCGGCTAGTTATTGAACCGGGGCGGTGGCAAATACCTTGAAGATCTATTCAACGAGAAAAGATAGGCACTAACCTATCTTTAGTTAAATGTTATGTATAAGGGTGGAACATTAAAACTAATGGTACCATCATCGCCGCGATCAATGTATACGATAGTATAATTTTCACAAGCTAGACAAATTCGAAAATTTATAATTAAATTCTACTGCAATGAAATAATTTTATAACCTATACCTACAACAACATTAAACGTCTATAAGTACTACGAGAGCAGGTGACTAATTTGAAACCTGTTGCACCTGTAGCCCGTCTACGGAAAAATCGACTAAAACAATTCGTCTAATACAATTCGACTAAAACTGTTAGACTAAAACACAATTCGACTAAAAACATTTCAACTAGTAACAATTCGACTAACGACTAAAACAATTATTGTTTTAACAACGAAAAATTTGTTTAAGACGAACTTTCCGCAAAGCCCTGTAGCCCGGCAATTGAGCAACGGCGCTGGTATAGAGTTTCGTCATATTTCGTCAATAGTTAGTTGGTTAGGTGGCATGCATAGATATAAAGGGTTTCTGGTTAAGTCAACCTAGATCCTTGGGGGTTGTAGTTTCCATTATTACTGACTGACGACTGACGACTATGAAACACCATATCCCAAAGTTAACCGTTTTCGAGATATTGGACATTAAAGTTTTAAGAAAAAATTGCTTATTTCTTGTCAATTTTTTTTTAAATCTCATCTCTAGTCTCGGCAAAAGTGTTTCATCTTCGTTCTTCCTATTGATAAAAGTAACTTTATCCTAAGAGTTCTAACATTTGTTCAGTAACCTACAGTTCCTGGAAACAGAAATTATTTGCCAGGAATAATATTGTATCGCAGGAAATTCCTTTGTTCATATGAGGGAAAAGTTTCCCTTTAAATTGGGAAAACTTTCTGGTTTAGGTACAGCAACAATTATCTACACCGAAGGGACTTGTGAACTTTGTCTCGTAATTTTCGTTGGTGCTACACTCAGGGAGTATTATCATTTTCATCTTCATCAGGTTAGTCCACAGCTATCTACCTGAATGTACGCCTTATTACGCCTTCTTTTTCTCTTCTCGCGATTAAAAATAACAAATTTTCCATTGGTAAAATAATTTTCAACATCTCACTAATACTTACCAAGAGAGTAACTTACAGTTGATATTTTATTATTAATAAGTATTTAGTAGTTTAGTAGTAAGTTTTTTTATTAGTTATTCTGTATAAATAACATTTTGTATGATAATAACAGGTAACCGCGACTGTAGCTTCCAGGATCATGATGATCATGACGTCGATGTGAAAGCTTTTAATTTGGCTTTCGGTAATGAAATAGACTATAGTGCTCCCTGAGGACTGGAGAAGGAGTCCTAAAACTCATCAACGTAAAAAACTCAGGATCTCAATCTGAACCCCTGATCGATGCTCAAATCATCAATTATCAAACACTGGGCCCCGTAGACAAGAGGTCGTAGAGCGATAAAACAAATTAGTATATAAGAAAGCCGATAGTGTGCTGCTTTTCTACTAAGTAATACCAAGGTAATATTATCCTATAAGTAATCCGACTTCATACAAACGGGCGAAACGCGAGCTATACCTACGCGCCTCGATCTCGGCATGCGCTCAGCATGCAGACAGTCGCGGCTGTGCCGCAGTGACGAACGGATGGTGTGATGTTTTTTTAACAATAACCGCGCGATTTTTTCTCTAAAAATAAGTTCAGGTACATATTTAATAAAGTAGCTGCAGGTATCTATAACCAAGTAAAAAATATTCCTTTTTCTCCAAAAAAATCTCCTAAAATTTAATAATAAAGCATTTTGTAGGTACGTCTCAGTCGAGGCGCAAATATTTTTCGGTCGCAAATTTATAAGACCGATTTGTTATTCAAACATAAACAGGTTTTTTAATTAAATCTTTCAATCAAAAAACAACACGCATTTTTATTGAACACTTCCCATTCAATTCACAAAGTATTTCATTTGTTTATATAAAAAAGTACCTTCCTATATTTACAATCACAAAACTAAATGGAAACACAAAGTAGGCAAATGTAATTAAAATGGTGGAGGCGGGCAGCCCTATCGCATGTTTACCTACCGCGCGGCTGTAGGCATTTATTTCAAAGATACGGCCGAGTCCAAATACTGTTGGATAATATGTATTACCGTGGTAATACTATAACTATATTATAATACGACTTGCTTTAATACTAAGTAAAAATTTTTGGTACGCACTTGACAGTTCACAAAGCATCATCTAGCCTCAAAATAAGCAGAGTTTGTGTTAAGAGGAGGGCAGGGGCAAGAACCTATGGAAATAGAACCTATTTAGGTGAACATTTATCCCCAAAAAAATGCCATTTATGACGTAATTTTTAACCAATTCAAACTAGAATAACCAAAACATATTACAGTCGGATCAGGATTCTTAATCTAAAGTAGTTAAATCTAAAGTAACTACAGGTAGTAAATGTTTTTTTAACCCACCATGTACCTACGTCCACACGGCGACATGCGTCCCGTAAGGACGCATGTTCAGCAGTGGACGTCCATGTGAGGAGGACCTACTTATTTTAGAAAAGCCTACTCCTATTGCGATTTTGAAGTGCTGTTGTCAGCGCCAGATTAATGTACTTCCGAACCCTAAGATAACATCGACAGGAGATTTTTCAAACGAGAGAAAGGCCTAATTTATACCAAATGATAATGAGGGGAAGGGATAAAAACCTGTAACGTGATATCGGCTTTGTAACGAGAAAAGCTTCTTTTTAATCTGGGTGGAAATGTGGAATTTAAGGTGCAAAATTGACATTAGCACTATGTATAATTATGTTTGTTTATCTGTACCCGAAGAACTTGTAGGGCTACGGCCGTATAACTGTAAGTACTAACCACATCCTTGTCTCTACCACATAAAAATTGCATTTTATAATTATGTATGATTATGGTATGGGCACTTTATAACCAAGCCATAATTCCTCATAAATAATCTATGAATTATAGCCATTCCAAAAAGCTTTTTGTTCCGACATTCCATAGCTAAAGTTACATTTCCAAGCATGAACTTTTAAAATCAAAAAAACACAATTCGACATAGCTGCTCAGTTTGTCCAAGAAAATCAAGAGATTTTAGATCGGGCTGACCTTAATTAAAATTAAGTAAGCTTTTGAATTTGAAGACAGGGCGCTATGGCGCTCATTAGGGGAGGTCTATGTCCAGCAGTGGACTAATATAGGCTGATGATGATGATGAATATTTACCTAATTTCAGTTTCTGTGAAATCTCGGAAGTCTCTAGATTTTACAAATTATTGTAACAGCGAGAATGTGGGCGGATGACCTAACGGAGACAAAGCTACCACTTATCAATCTTTTTTTTTATAAGTAAATAAATAAATAAATAATGCTGGACAATTCACACAGCATTATCTAGCCCAAAGCTAAGCAGTGATTGTATTATGGGTACTAGATAACTGATATATATGTGCAATAATACAAATACACTACATAGATAGATATGTTTTTGACGTGACAACGTCTTATAATTCGATAGAGCCGGCTGCACGCACGAAAAAACATGACGTCATGCGTTATCTCGCTCTGAGGCGTTCCATGTAAGGCTTGAAGTGCAAGCGAGAGCGCTCGACATCCGTCTCTCTCCTACTTGAGTGAGCGATGCGTCTGCGTTGTCACGTTCAACTATCGTCAGTAAACCGACTTTACAGACAACCAATTTTTTGACGTGACAACGTCTTATAATTCGATAGAGCCGGCTGCACGCACGAAAAAACATGACGTCATGCGGCGTTACCTCGCTCTGAGGCGTTCCATGTAAGGCTTGAAGTGCAAGCGAGAGCGCTCGACATCCGTCTCTCTCCTACTTGAGTGAGCGATGCGTCTGCGTGGACAGCTGCTATACTATAGTACAATTACATGTTTTGATCATCGAGTATCAAATGCTACCATTCCATCAGTATTTTCTTAAGACGTTGTCACGTTCAACTATCGTCAGTAAACCGACTTTACAGACAACCAATTTTTTATTAAACATAGAAAAACATCCAGAACACCCTGAACAAATATCTGCAGATCGTACAAATAATTTTGTCCCGAGGCGGAAATCGAACCCGCAACCTCCTGCGTCGCAGGTGGACCTTCGCCCGCTGCGCCACAGAGGTCGTCATAATTCAAAAATTCTATGTTCCAATAAACAACAGTTTCCAGATCAGTGTCAGTGCGACGATAGTGGTAACGTTCGTACCAAAAACTGAGGGTAGATCGGTATGTCTGCCAATAAAAACTCTCGCGCAGTGTTAGTTATTCAATGATCATGACGCATAATACTGTGCCGAAAGCTCAACACTCAAAAATTGTAAATGTACCGTTGTAAATGACTTGATAGTTTTAAGAGGTTTAGAGTAAAGTTATTTCAAGTGGCGGAACGCCTAGGGTGGGAATATTCTTACATCTTCATGACATTACATTACAGCATCAGGATTTAGGAAGGACTTCAGTACCCCGGCGAACGCCGAAGTGAACAGACGCGGAATCCGTGTCCGTCGTGGAAACGTCGCGAGTGAATGAAAATACGATGTCGAGTGCGGTGTTTGGTTCAAATTCAAAGTGTGGAAATAGTGCATGGTGAGTGTTTTGTTGTGGTGTTCGGAGCAAGGATTTAACATGCAGCGGCCTTGAAGCAAAATGACATTAATCAAGGCTGAAATCACGTGATTTTTGTGGCAATGAAATAATATGCGATCTAGTCTCTTGGGTCTAACTCTTTACTAAGCAAGGTAAGTAACATAGCTTAGTTTGTACGGTTTATTATTACACCGGTTTCTATCATGCAATGGTCTATTTACTGTGTAAGAATCCTCAACTTGCCGAGGTCTCTCCGCGAAGCCTGTGAAGACCCCAAGAATATTCTACGCCTCTGGACTCCGTCTGTAGGCTGGCTAAGATTATCTAATCTTGCTTTCAGAAGCAAGATTTTATAGCACAAAAGGAAAAAATCTGAAAATAGTTTTGTAGTTTATTCGTGCATTATTGTGCTGTCGTGAATGCTTTTTATGCTGGGTATAATCTAAGTCCATGAACTTCTCTGTTGGACAGAGCATTAAATTTGAGTCCATATCAGTTTTTGTCTTACAATGTTTCCGTAAAGTTTGCGTTAGGTGAAGTCTACGGCGGAACTAACTGGACGAAGACGAGAAAAGCATATCTGGCTAGGTATTACAATAAAGCAAAAATGTTTTTAGCCAGGCCACAGATATTATAATACTATACTAGTAGCCAGGTTATCAATGGTAACGTTCATCTATGTGGCAATAGTAAACCAAACCGCACAATTGTCTCTGGCGCTGCAATAATATGTTATTGTTATGCGTTCTGGGTATTATCGTCTGCGGCTTCTGGAACAATTGATCTTTAAGACCATTTCCGGCACATAGAGCATTCGAATGCTTGACATAAAAATAACCTAATGCTCTGTATGTATAACTAGGTTCTGCCGATAGCTTTGCACGCGCTTTTTCCAGATGGAAATATCGCTTACTGCTACTTGATCAAAATAGATAATGTTCAGCATTGAATTCACCTTGATTGTTCAGTATTTTTGAGGTTTTTACGTAACACACATGTTTACATATTTAAAATCTTTCCTCATCTTAGTAATAATATTTATATTTGGTTTTGGTTTTATTCATTATTGTCACCTATCAGTGTGTTCACTAAAGACTAATGAATGAAACAAAAATTTTATTGCGTATTTTGCATAAACCACTTCAAAAGTGTTGTTCACAGAATAGTTTCAACAGCACTTTAATCTATTATTTGATTGTAATTTTCTTTACATAATCTTATCTATTGTTTATTAAAATAAGGAACTTACGAACCGTACTCTATTTCGCTCAAAGTTACCGCTAAGCCCACCGCTTATACAGAACAACAGGTTTTATAACTAAATCGATATTATTCATAAAACTAATAGTGTAGAGTCTACACTCTATATTATACTAGCGGCACGTCCCGGCTTCGCACGGGCGGACATTATCTTTTAAACATATAAAGATAGCCTTTGCTACTCAGGGATAAACTAGCATCCTAATGGTGAAAGAATTTTTGAAATCAGACCAGTAGTTTTTGAGTTTATTCGTTACAAACATACAAAAAACCAATCCTTTCCTCTTTAAAATATTAGTGTTGAAAAAAAATCTAGTACCGGTTTTCTCTACATTTGAGAGAGAGAGATTTCCTTTAGATTTGTTTGAACTTCTCGTTTAGGATGTGTCGTTTAGAATGAAAAACATTGGATATGTAAATACATTCCAAAGCTTAATGGGCTCAACCCATACTCTACCTACGTTGGAAGTTAACAAAAATAAGAAAAATACAGCCTTTTCGCAAAAATACTAGGTATTCTGGAGCCAGACGATGCTGTGATAATACAGTATCTAATTTATTAATTTGCTTATACTATTGTTATATTACTTACTCAGATATTATATTTACTTAGATCTATTAGATATGTATATTATGTATCTAATAAATCTTAGTATGTTTCTTATGCTCTAGACTCCGTACCGACTAGTCCATAATTATCTAGCCCAGGTCCACAATATTACTGACTCAACCAATTATTTATTGTACTTATAATAATTACTATCAACGTTTATTCTACCCTAATACTAATCTTACGGCCACAATGTAGGCTAGTTGACATGAAACAAACATACGAAAATGTTCAGCTTAACCGAGTTCAAATGTTTTTAATCTCGGTTTACTTCAAAAAAGATAGAAGAGTAAAGTAATACATTATTGTGTGACAAGACAGTGACTGTCATGTTTTTTCCTGAGTGTTTAGTATGGGTTTTACGTATTATTTAGGTACGAATTCTTCAGTCGTTTTCAAGTCCTTCCTATACATTTAGTGTGTTGCAGCACCCCTACCGGATCGAGAAGAACTACTTCTCGTAGTAGGACAACGATTCAATCGTTCTCACAAACTTGATGATAGTTTTCGAATAATTTTGAGTGATTTGTTGCACTTCGACTTGACTTGACAGCGGCGATCTCGTTTGCGCCATTGATGTTATAAAAGTAACTACATAGATAGAGCACTACCAACATAGCTTGGTCATAGAAATACCTTAAATTGGTGCTTAAAAAAATAAGAACACACAGGAAAACAATAGGCATGTGGTCGATCGATGGGCGCACATGGCCCGTGCGTGTGATGTCGCAAAAAATGACACTCGTAAGTAAACAGATATATGAAGTAAATGTTAATGAACTCCCAATTAATGACAATCATCAATAATTGATTGTCATTTACTTCATAGTGGTTTACTGATACTAGTCTCGTTATTTGCAGTCTTTGCCCTAGTCTGCTTTTTTGCCATTGAGTGAACCACTTACCGTCACATTCCAGGGTTTTCAACTTTTAACGTGAGGACCGAATAGTTCTTCCAATTGTATAGCATTCCAGTTGCTTATTTTGTCGCCAATACGAACATAAAGCCAAGGTTAGAGTATATTTTAGCGACGCACTATCTGTAGCTAAGGCTAGTGTTTTTTTCCGATCCACGGTCGATGTGGGTAATCCGTTTGAGTCTCAACTTGAGATCAGATCACTGACTTACTCATAGCTTTGATGGAAGTTTCATGTTCAAAAGCACTGCTACGGTATAACGGCTTTAAGGTGACATAAAATATTGTGTTACCTTACCCAATAATTTGTTTACGCTATACCTTCAGAAAGTAACTGAATTGTAGGTAAGTACTAAAATGTGTTTTTTTTTTAAACTTATCGCGTTTATTTATCTTTTACCGACGTTTCAACAGGTTTACACACCGCCGTTATGCGCACGTGAATAGTTATACACTTAAAGGAAAATGTGTTAAATAAATTCATCGTTTCAGACACGCAACAAACAATTAAATTTATAAACTGCGACGTATAACTAACTGTGATAATTGCTTAAAAAGTCTTTCCCAAAATTACTCAATTAGTTACTCTTAATCCTTCCGCATCCGTTTTCACAACTGCCAACCGTTTATCATCTGAATTATCAAATCTAGCTTCTGCCGTATCTTAAGCAAATTTTTGTGTTAACGTTTTTACAAGAGATTGTTTTATAAATGACCTTAAGTTTGCTGTGTTCATGACCAGCTGAAGGCTGAATAGTTCCGGATTTCGTTATACTTGGGAACGTAAATACCAAATTAGCTACATTGTATCGAGCTGTAACGTCAAGCAGGTGGCAGGTGTTTACCTTAGTATCGCAAGTATTGCAGGTAGGAATGTTGCTGATAGGCTCAACAAAGACTGGCCACTATTATAGGTTAACCAGCAAGCTGTGTAGGCACAGAAATCCTGTTGATATTTAAATACTAAAGAGTTGTTTGGCGTGCAATATACAAACAAGGCTAGAGGTATTATAGGACAGTAAAAAGGACCTACATCATTCCTAAAAGGTTTCTTCTTTATAGGTGATTTTAAAACCTCTCCGACCAAACAAGGCTTCCGGCTAACCAAGATATAAATTCTCTTTTCAACGTTTCTTGAAAGGCTTGAAATTCGTAAAATCAGACTTTTAAAATTATGTATTCACGCCGTAAATCTTCAGGAGGGATACTAAAACTCGATTAGAATGTAAATTTCTTAAGTGAAAACTAAAGAAAAACACTATCATGCTCACGAAATTGTCTAGGATAGGTAGAGACTTTCAACTTCACCTAAATCAAAAAATAGACACAGCGATAGAACCAAGTATCTAGCTATCGTTATGACGGTATAGGTACTTACAAGATTTATTGACATTTAGTTCTTGATCTTTTCCTGGGTCCAAATATATCTCGCCGTTGCTATTAAAGCTTCTCTCGCAATTTAATAGGAATTTAAGTAAACCAATTTTCTTGTGAAAATATTGAAGTTTGCGAAACTGGTAATAACTTCACGTGGATGAGCCCTTGCCCTTCCGGGGTTGAGCCAACCTTATCTCTCACACAATATAATGTTAGGGGTTTCTTTACTATAGTTATCGGTGCGGATGTTGATACCTCGGCGGGTAGGCTGTCGCAGATTTATCTTTAGGTTTACGGTAAGATGGTTTAATTTCACTTGGGTGTATAAATAGGTTATTTTTGGGTACCTACAATAAAAAGTTATATTCTAAACAAACTTCCTTCCAGGCCGAGAGTTAACACTTTCATCGGCGCTGCGACCCCTGCGGATCGTCGTGTCGACCCGCCGCCGCCGCCGAGGCTGGACTCTGAATGAGTTACAAATAGCAATGTGGCGTATGCTGACGTATTTCAATACCGTCTAATAAAATGAGTCTACTCCGATACTTAACCCATGTTCATTGTTCGAACTTACCACATTGGTTCAGTTCGAAAATTACTAACACTAATATAATTTTTGGACATTCCAATAAGGTTAAACCGCAATTTTTTTTTATTAGACCCCAAAGACCAATGCAGTTGATTGGTATGTGTTTGTCCAACGTATTAGTGAGATACGTTAGATACTACCTTAAGTAGTACCATACCACATAAAACAGTATAGGTAGGCAATGTTATGTTGTCTGTATGCACGTACAAGTATTTACTGTTTGTTATTTATACAATGCAATAGTGCTATACACGTGCAAACCATTGCCAAGGCAAATACATCTTAACCTACTGAAACGAGTCGTAAATACGTCACAAAAGTTGTAAACTAACAGTTTTTCAGTATAATGTAGAGCTGATAATCTTTTTCAAGTTGGGGTTTAATAAGGTCTAAAATACCAGCAAGAACAATCAGCGAAATATTTTTCTAAAATTAAAATTAGGTATAAAGTTCTTCTTCATGACCAGGGCCCGATTAAGAAGCAAGGTGTGAAAGACCCTAATTATATTTTTTTACGGTTACTAAAAAGACATGGACGTCTCCTTGTCTTTAGCCTTTTCCCTGTCTCTTGTCCCCTTTGTACCTACCTATATAGCTCGCTTGTCTAAGTACAAGCTAAGTAGTTATTTTTCATCTGAACAAGAATCTAATGCAAATAGTTATAAGTTTGACCTACACACCTACTCCGCGATGAGATGCGTTGCCCAAAATGCCTGACATCTGCGTATATCTTCCGCGTACAACGCTAGTGTAATAAGAAACTGTTTATATTTAAGCATGGACTGCATTTTCAGTGTAAATATATTTGTACTGAGATAATAAGATAGAAGATTTGTATAAGAGTCACTAGACACGCAGTTTTATTTCGAGTTTATACAGGGTACCACGACATGAGTGTACTAAGCCGAAGGGCACCGCGATTCTATGACACGTAAAATAAAAGTTGATCTCCTCGGTTTGTAGAGTACAGTCAGCTGCACAGACATGTATAGGTACACTTGCAAGGTTTAACTTTTCTACTCGGAACTCTTTAAATAAAAGGACATGCACACAATTTTCGTACAAAGTAGTCATCGTCAGAATGCGGTACATAAATTATCACAAATACTATACACTTACTATTTAGTCAAATTGAAAACTTGGGAGTGTATACATATTTTTGCAGCCGACTGTACATCTCTTTTTGTCGTTGTGTTGTAAATGCACTCTGTGACTCCTTGTATAATCCACGCGTGCGAAGACATAAGCGGTGGAGGTAACACTGTATAGTTTTCAGAGAAATACGATATTGTGGAGTGCCAATATTTCATATTTTCTAGAATGCCTGTAACATTGTTGTTTATACCATTCAATCAATCTTAATAGCGGGCACACACATTACATCTAACACGTGTTGGCAACACTGGTGTTGCAAATGTAATTGGCAACTCCAATACCGCTTTTCTCCCACATAGCTACATATTGCTGGCTTGGTATTGATTGCCCGTAGACTCGTATGTTAACAGCCCGCTATGTTATGAGAACAATGGCGATCCATCTCTTAACACGGTGTTGTCGGGAAACAAATTGCAGTGCTTTTGTCGTCAACGTCCGCAATTGTAAAATTATTTTGAAATTACTTTATCTGCATTAAAATTAAAATATATGCGTCGTTTGATGAATGGCGGAATTGTTCATTTTGCAATAAATCAGTGCTTTCGGGCAAAGAAAGGCATATAATGGCTAACTTAGAGAAATTTGATTTTTTCAAGCTACGCTAGCACATAAGTGCTGGTTTTTCATTATAATAGGTGTGCCCAGTAAAAACAAACTGTAAAATAAACTTTATGACAAAACTGAATTCTGGTAACTTCGAAAAAAATTTAATATCGTCGAAGCTTTTGCAAAACAAAACAAACGCCATGACGCAGAAAAATATTTATGTCATTCAAACCAGCTTCTTGTATCTCCCGAGGAAACTCAGTAAGAGAGGAACAACCGATGAATAAGGAATGAATTATTCCGGTTTTCGGAAAAAATAATGAACAAATCTTTTGTGTGGATAGACCCATGATGGTGTACTTGTACATTGTCCGTAATGAATTTGTAAATTATACCTACGGACAGTGATGAGATGCAAGTAGGTCAGATGATGGCGGCGACCTATCGAGGTTGCGCCGTGATCGAGTCGAAAGTGGACAGAATGGAACATGATTGGCAACAGAATTAATAAAATCGTCAATGTCTGTATGGTCTTTATTAAATAAGCCTTTGTAAGTTTAACAAAATCAAGCAATAATAATGAAGGTTGGTAGGTACCCAACTGTTAGCGACATTAATAATTGAACATATGCATGAAAATATCTCCGTTCGAAGGATTTTTAGTAACGCTTTCACTGCCCAAATTCTGCTGCGCGACCTGCTGGGACTCGCATTGGTTACAATACAAGCTGTGCTAGAACCACATGTGAAAGTGTTAGGTGTAATCGTTCCGTAAGGGGCGGATTATATATATAAATATATATATATTAAAGCTTTTTTTCCCAGGATTGTTGTTGGTCTGGAATCGAATTCGCCACTATTACAAACAGCCACATGGGCCACATCGCCTTGCCATTCATGGACACAAAGCTTGCCACCCTACGTTTTGAATAGGGGCTTAGGCGTGTCGTATGGTAGTCCCCCCGATATACTTGCTTCTATGAGAGTATACACTCTCTACTACCTATGTCCATCAGTGGACTAGCAGAAGCTAGTCCACACTGTTGACATAGGTATGCCTCCCCTAACTGGCGTTCTCCCCATAGCGCCTTGAATGCAAGCTGAAGTGAAAGACTTTCATACCGTAGTATACAGAAGCTGAAATAAGCCGCAGATACTTATATCCTTAAAATAATGCATCAGGAAGTCCATGCAGTCACTAGGTTACAAGGAATATTCCACTGCTACATTATTTCATTCAAGCAAGTATGCGTTTAAGATCTATTTTATTGGCTGACGCTTCCAATGGCCGCTGCAGAAAAGATTTACATTTTGCACTTTGCCACTTTGAACTTTTCGAATTATCGACATAACGAACCTAGTTCAGCTGGTTGAAAATCTCTGCACTCAATTGCCTTCTACTAGAGATTCTGATTTCTGATGTACGAGAAGCTTGAAAACCAATATAATAATTTTAGGAAAAGTTCGTAGGTAGGTAGGTACCTACTTATCCTACCCTTCAAAAGGGGCCTTTCTCAGTTAAGATATTCTGCGTCGCAGGTGGTTCTCCGGCTGCTATACCACGGAGGTCGTCATCAGAGCTTTAAATATAAACTACTTTACTTTCAACAAATGTGCATTCTCATACAAAATAAATTGATGATGTTTCAATTACAAAATGAACAAACCAACCGGCCAATTAGCTACAGTCTGTGATATAACTGCAGTCGAACGCGACTGTACGATATTTCTTACAGTCGGACGGCGTCTTGAGAATTAATTCAATTAGTTTTGTGTTCCAGAACATGCTTTAATCTATTTTTCCGGCAAATTCATTGTAGTGCTGTAAAAACGAACTCGGAACAAAATTCCCATCGCTGCTCGATTTCGTATAGTTTTCAAAGACGAGTCTACTTCAATTACGATCCCGTTATTTTGAGTATTTTATATTCGCAGTGAAAACTTTAGAAATACTTAACTAAATAGAAATTAACGTCTCAACTTCCTGTTTTGTAATGCCTGTAAATAATTTGTAATTTACTTTACTTCTACAATGGGCGCTTTTGACTATTCCGTTAGTATTATTTATATTCTATTTCTTCTATTTGCTATTGCTATTTTTATATTTGCTTTGCTGTCTTATCTCACTTTAAGCCCACAGCAACAATTTCTTTGCGTATAACTTCCACTTCCAACTTCAATAATGTGAGAAAACCTGTCAGTGTTTAATTTGGTCAGTGATTTAATATAACATTTTTGTGTAGTGTAGGCAGAGTTATGTGAATCCTTAACCTATGGCCGGAAGCGGGGTCCCTGTGGTACACTATCATAACTTATTATTATCTTAGTTGCAAAGTGGTCAGCGGTCAGAGGGCCCAACTTGGAAAGTTTTGTTAACGATTGATTAACTAAGGTTCCAAGTTTGTTGGTAGATTGGAAGCTCTTCGTATAATGGTTTTGTGAGTACGTAGACCGTGGCCTCCATTTTGCTTTAAGCAAGAGGAAAATATTTGTTGTAGTGAATTTACCTACTTACCTACGTACGACCAAGAAGTATTACAGTTACTAACCGTACGACCAATTCATTCAAAAAACAAAAAGCTCGACTGAAATCGTCAATGACAAGAAACAGTATTAATTTGGATAATATAACCGTAAAGTTCGTTTCCAATAGCAGTACAGTAAGTAATAGTTTTTCAGAATTGTTATATGAGCTAGTTCCACGTAATTTTGGATCGCGCGGTCCGATGTCTGGAATCCATAAAAATTAATAGGTATATTTCCACTTAGAACCATGCGTCCTTTGTTACTATTGACGAGTATATTCTTAAAGACAGCCTCAATGGCTCTCCATCACAGTTAGGTAAATACAAAATTAATTGAAGGTCTCGTCGATGTTGTGTACCCAACTTGTGAATGTCGAAGTCACTTCACTAAGATACCAATCATATCAGTGCATAGAGCGCCAAGTACCAGTGCATCAGAAGATTGCCCGTCTAAGCCGTATCAAGGTGCAGCCGATAATTGCATTCCGGTGCACATTTGCAATGTTATTGGCAAGGGGCGGTCTGATGCTGCTTGCCAATACTTTGACACTTATATGTTGGTTTCAGATAGGTATTTGTGGATGTGGCTGTAATTTATGTTAGGGTGTTACAAAAACCTGAAAAAGTATCTGAACTGAACTTTTATAGCACTGAATGATTGCTTTGACTTTATAAATTCTACAATAATATTTCTTGTTAGATCTTGTTTTTTAATTGCAATAAATATGTATATCGCGTTAGCCATGTCCTTTAATTGGCCCACATCGGTGTGATACTAATATAATAATAGGACGCCACTGCGAGACTTGCACAACAAGGTGTAATGAATTCACGCCTCTTACCTCCAAGTGGGAAACTTTTCACTTAACGGACTAATTACAAAAGGTGGTTGGCACTGTAGTTAGTTCACTTGCAGTGCGGTTCTTAGTGAGCAAGTAGAGCCCGCAACGAGTATCTTTCACACCCAATAGAAGAATATTCAAAAACGTGAGTTATCATGTTTATTCTGTCACGGAGTTTAACTTTAGGCCCGGTTTTCAGGAAACTCACTTTTACGATACATAAAACTAGAAAATCTCTGACTGTTAAAACTGTATTATGGATGTCTGAAAAGTTATACAGGCGAAAGTTTCTGTCGATGATCGTAGATGTTTGGCCAAAGACAATGCAAACTACTAAATGGATCGGCCGAATTTTAGACACACATAGATTCTTACCTCGAATAACATATAGGCTACTTTTTATTACAAAAAACTACACGGTTTGCCTATGGACCTATATTACAACTCGGATTTCACGGCTGCCCGAGTTCGAGTTGAGAAACTCAGTTCTAGATCTCAATCTAAAACTTATCTGAGCACAACAAGTGAAGCGATATTTACACATTCACTCTGTTGCAGGCTTCCTGAACTTAGCTTAACTGAAAATTTGACCATTTCAGTAAATTTTCGTCCGTAAAAACCATTTTAATACCGCTTGGATTTTTGTGGAATCCCTTGTGCCCTGTGTTTGAATTTGAAATGTGTGAAAAAAAGTCGTTAGATGAAGCTACTGGAAGACAACCAAAATGGGATGGCACCTTTTCGACTAAGAAACGCATGAAGTAGCTTTTGCAATCTCGCGATGTTCGCGTAATGACTGAATGGAATGACGTATTTGAAGATAAATGTAAAACTTTTTTGCCATAACGTTACAACGCTACAAAGCTGTCACAGTAGGTACATCTTACAAATCAGACAAGGTTTCATTTTACTACATACATCTACTCACACTCTTGTGATAGTGCGCGGATTATACAATACAGTATAGTTGTTTTGATTCGCCACTCTCTCTAGGCAACATCCATAAAGCGGGATAGAGACTCATTAATAATTGAATGACGATTGCAGCGAGCTGGATTAGCATTTCAAAAGCCACATTGCCTTCTGAGACAAAGCCAAAGAGCTGCAGTTAAACGGAAATAAAACCCGACAAGTGGGAGCTATGGTACTCGTATCGCAGCGAGGTTCCGTATGCAGTGCAGTATTGCGTTATTTTGGAATTATTTATTGGCGGAGAGTTATTTTAGGCTTATATTTTATTTATTCCAATTTAGTTTTCGTATTATAGTCTCAAGGATTGTTAATATTAGAAGGCTCGTGACACACCAGCAGAACTATTTGATCAACACCCACACGGAAAATTCACGTACCCAATGTTGGGTAAGTCCGGGTGCCAGGTTCCGTGGTTGATTAAGTAACTAGCTCTCGAAGACTGGTTATAGAATAGGTAAGACCCATTACCATTATGTGATATTCCCAGCTTACTAAATTAAAGTACCTTTTTACTTTAGGAAGCAAATGACCGCAACCTCTTTCAGGCATAGGTACTTAATTATATAATTGGGTAGATTATTAACACACGACACTTTCTCAGCCTGAGCTTGTGGTTTAAGGTGCCAGGTGATTTTAAAATGTAAAAAAAGCAAAAGGTTCCATTCCTTTACCAAGAAGCCCTGAAAGCGCGGAAAATGGTAAAAAATGGAGCTGACGACGTCGTCACAAACGCTTTGAGAGCTCCAGCCTCTGTGATTACTGACGCTTGCGGCGCCGACGCCGGAGAGCTAATTCGAATCACTTCTACTGAGTCAACCTATTTTACCAGAGCTGGATTATGTAATGAAGCTAGGTGATTTTGTGACAGTCTGGTATACATAAACTCAAAAAGGTTTTTGAAGAGGTCATTTGGCATAATATTTTAAAATAAATTGGTTTGAAAATTAAAATAGAGAAAAAGTAAAGAAATATAGAATATGTAAGCATTTTCAAAAAGTTATGCGTATTCCTTTAGAGGCTATGCTAACGTTGAGGCTAGATCCTGCTGTTTGAATTGTTCAGCATATAAGTATTAATTAATTTTGATGAAAAATAATATGACTTGAGAAAGCATGACTGGTCATACAATGTAATTAGAAAAGCCAAATTACGTAGTAAACCTTCAAAAACACGGTCTTCCGACAAACAAGTGTTACAACAGAATGTCTTTGTTTTTGGAGAATTCACAAACATTCTGAAAGCGCAGTAAAATTTTATAGCAAAGCTCGTGTTCATAATCTTTGTAAGAAATAAGTAGAAACGTGCTTATTGCTTATTTTAGTATAGACTTTTAAAAATACTGAATATAAGTACAACCAATTATTTATATGTAAGTTAAAGCTTATACATACATAAGTATAAGTACTCACCAACACACAACACTTGAAGGTTCCATAACATTGTAGGTACAGCAAAACATAACAGACTTATTTTTAAATATGACAGACAGTGTGAAGGTTAATCGGTCATCAATTTCCGAAACTTTAACAGAACCCATAATTCAGCCAATTAGCTAATATAGTCCACGACTGTCCATAGTATCAAGAAGCACTTACCCGTCCCATAAACCCCCCTAGACTCTCAATGACCGCAGCGCTGCTCGCACCCTTCACCAGGTCGTTAGTCCACCGAATGGGTGCCAACACCTACACCTGACCTATTCATTTAATGAACATTTAAATCTGCGCTTATCTACCTTATGACCTTTCTGCCGCCTCACATTTTTTCTTCGTTAACCTAGTTACTTTTTGATTACCTACTTACTTAGTTTAATTTATGATAACGGTACCTACCTATTCACCTAACCTTAAAAGAACTGAATATAGATATCTGAAAATCCGCTTTATTTAAGCCTGTGTAAGGTAATGATACAAAAGCAACAAAGGTTTTTTTAATATTGTAATAAAACTGTTTTTCGATTCCTTTCCGCACTTTTGATTTGGACAGACCTAGGATTAACTCATATTTCCAGCGTATACATTTGGATTGTTCGGCATTATATACTTAAAATAAGTGTCATTTATGTACTAAAGGTAATCTTACTATTTATATAAATGGTGCCACGGAAAGGGGTGATTCTGAACCCCGGGGGCTCCTGAACTTCTGAATAACGATTTTTCGAATCTCGAATATATATTTATATATTTTTAGGGTGCCGTACCTCAAAAGGAAAAAAGGAACCCTTATAGGATCACTTTGTTATGCGTCTATCTGTCTGTCCATCTGTTGACCCCCTTTTCACAGGAACGCATGGTCGTATCGAGTTGAAATTAACGTCAAATACTCAAGTCTGTAACCTCTAGGAGCCGCAATATAAATAAAACTTCTAAGTCAACGCACTCAAAAGTTGCAGCTGTTTATGTCCGAAAATTTCGAAATATCCAAGGGAATCATATGCATACGTACTTCCCGTAGACCTAGAATCATGACAATTTGGCAAGACACAACGTCTTACGGAACCCTTAGTGTGCGAGTCTGACTCGCACTTGACGTTTTATTTGCAATTAATACTCTTTTTCTATTCAAGTGCATTTGCACGCACTCCTACATTATTTAACATAAGAAAATATTTAACGAAGGTTTTTTGGTTGTTTTTTCAGCAAAACCAGTGGCAAAATAACAACTTCATGACAAAACATTTTTTGTCATGAAATTATTACACAAAAATTACCTATAAACCTTTAAAATTTCAAAGCAATGGTATGATGTAAGAATACACTTAAAATAACACGAATATGAAGCGTCATTCTTTTTTTCACAAAAAAGGATATGTTCGATTTCCAAAAATGGTGGTAAACGTTGACCCCCTCAATGTCCAGAATCACCCCCTTTCAGCTTAGACCCTTTCCCTGTATAAGGTATATTTATATTAACATGAAAAATACATAAAGCTGCCAAGAGAACGTACCTTTTCCATGAAATTCAGATTATATTTGTGGCAACACAAAAACACAGTCAAATAGTAGAGCTCAAAGTCTCATCAATAATTTCATTCAAACATTGGTAACAATTAATTGAATTGCGAAATAGGGATAATGTTCGCTTGCTGGATACAGCATCAATTATAATTTCATTACATAGATAGGTAGGGTATTGTAAGGTTATTAACTCAGTGATTTGTATCCGATTATTGAAATTGTATGACCCCAACAAAGTCAAGCTGAAGATAAATTTATAAATAAAATAAATAATGCTGAACAACTCACATAGCATCATCTAGCTTCAAACTAAGCAGTTAGGGAGGGGAACTAACTAGATAACTGATATACTAAATTCTTTGCATAGATAGATATTTTTTTATTCTATGTTCATGTCATAGAAAAGATAATGTCCTTGAAATTCGGCTACAGCGGCAGTCTCAACGTAGACTACCTAAGTGCAAAGAGAGGACGCTATGACTCTCATTAGGGATGCTAGTGCAGCTGTGCACCAGCATCGACTAAGTGATGAATGATGTCGAAACCAACTCAGTGTGAGTTAAAACTGTAAAAGAGATAAAAAATTCAAGCAAATTTTAGTTTTCAGCCAACGCTCCTGAATAATGACTCGCCGACGTCTCTGGGTATGTCGTATCTGGGTATTTGTTGTTACACGCATTTCAATCGTGACAGGATTGCATTTGAAATGCGTATAATATTCATGAAATTAACTGTCATCATGAAAAACACATTTTTATTTACCTAAATCAGGAATTGTCTGTTCTAATGGAATTCCTCGATGGTTTCTGAATAGAAAAATGGAAAATTAATAATTGAGAAAAATTTAATTTGTACAAACTTCACAATTCACCTTCACCAATTATTGTACTTTTCCTACTTAGATATCGTGCCACACCTACCACTCTATATTATGCATCGAGTTACACATTGAGCCTCCTCGAAATCATAACAGTTGGTGTTATGATTTCCTTGACAAACTTTTCAGAAAGCAAAGACGCAAAAACAAAAGTTATTATCCATGTCGCATCCACGGTTCTTATTCCGATTCCAAAGCTTTTGTATTGTTCTTGATAAATTTAAAATTATTCGAAGGCGTACTTTACCGCGTACTTATGTAAGTAAATGCTGGGATTCCGATTATCAGCGGAACAGCGGAATGAAACAGAGAATGAACCAGATAAATAAGAATGGAAATAAATGAGAATGGGGACCGAACCAAATTTCATACGGTATGGTTCATTCATACTATGGTACAGTCAGCTGCACAGACATGTATACACTTCCAAAGTTTAACCTTTATTTTACTCGGAAATTTTCAAATAAAAGGCCACGCACCCGTTTTTCGTACAAAGTAGTCATCGTACTTGTCAGAATGCGGTATATAAATTATCATAATTCTTATAAACCTACTATAAAGTCAAATTGAAAACTTGGGAGTGTATACACATTTTTGCAGCCGACTGTACATACTCGGATATTTTTGTTTACGGCGAAAATCACGTGAGAAAATAACATCTGAGCGGTGTAATGCATGGTGTGTTTAATTCGATTTGATCGAAAAAGCATCTTGTAAATTTTGTTTGCTTATTTTTAGACGTCTGAAGGTTTATAAGCAAGACGATGTTGTTCATTCAAACACATTTTTTAAGCTAAGCGCCCTCATTTGCAGCCGACAAACTTAAATACCAATTTTCAGTGAGCGCTCAGGCTAAATTAGACGAGAAATTTAAAATAAAGTGCTAGGATTCAAACCAGAAACTCCCAGATTAATCACGGAAATAGGTACAACGATAAATAACTACAAAATGGTACTAATTATGTATATACATTACGCAAACGCATACAGGTAGGTATAATAGAAACCAACCATTACTCCCAGATCCAAATAAGCGAATAATGTCTATAATACCAGTACAGTTCAAAATAGATACTTATATATAGCCTAATGGTTAGTTGCCTTCCCCCTTTACTCGTCATGTACCCAACCCTCCTCGTAATGTTGGTGGTACCTAGGGTAAAGTCTGTAGAGAAGCCCCAGGAGGGATATCTACGTGCTCCAGCTTCAAAAAAACAAACTTCTGAGTATTGTAATGATCGATTGGGTAGTGTTTTCTGAACGATAAAATCGATCAGCAGCTTCAAAAACTTCTTTCGAAAACGTCTATTTTAAATAGCATTGTAGTTTTTTCATATAAAAAAAATGACAAATTGCAACTAGTAATTACAATTAAATCAATCTCCTAAAAATTCAAGCCGTCACCAGAAAGCAGAGTGCTCAGAATGTAAAAACGACAATTAAAATAAAAACCTTTTTGAAAGCCACCCTAAATTTGTAGACTGATAATTAAGCTTTTTATATAAACATGATTGTGTTTTTAAGAAGTTTTTGGCGATGGAGCACGTATCACCACTTCGGTTACTATCCCTACTTTATCAAACCCCCTTTTGCTCGTAATATACCGGATGCCATGATATTATACTTCATTTTCTTAAATTCACTCACCTGAAACAACGTTGATTGTAGTCATGGTAATGATATAAATATTCATTTTCTAAATATAGGCCTACCCATTTTCCTATTCATATAATCATTTATCTGACGTTGTCTTTCATTATTTTTAAGGTCGGTTATGAAAGCTGTTGAATGTATAATGAATTCTGTTCATTTCTTGTAAATGACACAAACCAAGCATACTTATTCATTACATAATGTAGATAACAGTAAAATAAATTTAATATAATGTATTTTCAACGAATGGTCAACCTACCGAATGGTTAACACTTTGAAAATAATAAAGGAAGGCAAGGCAATATTTACAACTATGTGATTATACTAAATCCTTATCGTAATCTGAACTAGCTTAGTGAATAGTGTTTACTTAGTGAATTAGCTTTCTGTTTGAGTTAGAAGGATAATTATAGCGCCAAGAAAGCTTTTATCAAAATGAACAAAAATTTTTAACGTAAATAAATATGTATGTGCCAGTGAAAGCTGTCACAAATTTTATGCAAAGCATTAACAATAAAATCTTTAGATTAGATTGTTAAGGGAAAAAGCATAATCACAATTTTTTGGAAGAGACAACATAATTATTTGTTAGCTGTTGGTAACAATACAATAGTTATTTAGACCACAAGTTCTAAATAACTATTGTATTGTGTTAGACAGTGTATGTACGAACTTACACGGCTGAACGTCGTGTCTAACAGCAGCATTTGTTTTCTTAGGTTGGCATAAGTCTGAAAAATGAGAAAATCAATAAAAGAAACACCACTAACCTTAGAATTGAGCAACGCGACACCTCTCGTCGAACGAATAGAACGAAACGAACTGAATGTTACTGTATTCGTTGAGCAGGATAAACTTCAATGTTTCCCCTGTCGGAGCTAAGTCCCAAAGATTTTCGACTCCATTCTGAGGGGAGAATGCGTGTTCAAGTCCCATCGAAGTCAAAAATGTTTGGGATATTATTTCATTTCTTAGAAATTACCCTGAGTGTGAGGGCTTACGCACTATAATAACATAAACCTTAGATAAACACAGCTTAGTTGTTGTTAAAGTTAAGAGAGTAAAAGTAAAAAGGTAAGTATTACGCGTCATGTTATGAGACGATTATTAATCGTCTCATTTGAGTACCTATGTACTCATACCTAAATCCCAGGTACCTACTGACTTATAAAAACGGAAAGAAACAAACCATTATCGTTAAGTCAGGACTACCTCATCTCCTACACAGATTACTGCAAACCGTTTGTAGGAATTGAATCACAATAATAATCAATACATTGGTTTTACTCTTCCTTGTTTCTGTATTGGTTGAGACGACGGAGTGCGATAAGTAAAGAAATATTTGCCAAACAGAAGTTTCAATGAAATAGGTATTGTGAAATATGAAAGCATCAGCACGTCGCATCATTCGAAATATAATTATTTTGTAGGTACCGTATTACAAATGTTGGAAACAGAGTTAAAAGTGTGGATTTACTATATATTTCTTTAACTTTTCTAAACTCAGAACTGTTTTCAATCATCATCATCATCGGCCTGTCATCATTTACGAGGGGGGGATGATTCATGAGGCATCAGTTTGGTTGAGAATTACACACTTTCGTGTGTGGCTGAAAAGAACTGTGTTTTAAATCAATGTCAGGGGTAAATAAGGTACTTACTCGTAAGTACACATTATTTTTGGCAAAAAGTCTGAGTCCGTATTTCTATGCAGAACAGAACCTTTTGTATCTAATGCACGGTCTTTAATTCGTTAATGCTCCCAAGTAGGAGGGTACACGTGCCTAATGTAATTTAAAATTTCAGTTGAATTTATGTGGCCGTATAAATCTCTGGATTCAAAGTAAAATGGGTCACACTTAGGTAAATTCTGGAAGGTACGCTATTTTACAATCATCATAGAAATCTACAACGTTAGGGCACACATTTTAACTTATTCGAGCAAAGGTGTTTTCTAAGGCAGTTTTGTAGTGGAAGCCGCTTTGAGTTGCTGAAATTCTTTGTCCATTCTGTGTGTTCTAATATAAACCGCTAACAAGAAGACTGCAAAAGACCGAGAAGTTTGGAAGGGTGCGGGGGAGGCCTTTGCCCAGCAGTGGGACGAAATAGGCTGAATAATAAAAAAAAAAACAAGAAGACCAATCCAGATTTTGTCAAAAAACTACGTTTATACTACACCTGCCAACAAAAATTTGCTTATTCCTTTTCCAAACATAAGATGGAAAGTATGTATGTCAGTGCAGACGTACTAAAATACGGGATGGAAAAGTCTATTGAATTTCATTTCTCACGGGTTTAGAGGGAGAGAAAAGTGTATGGACATTTCTATCGTATTATCTTTTAATTTTGTGCTTCCGACTGGAGTTGATATGGATCAGTTGAGCTATCTGTAGACTGTTTGCAACAGTCGGCAGTTAGCTCAATTGTTTCAATTGTAAATACTAGTATAATTTTCTTTGTGAATAAATGTCAATATTTTGTGAAATATCAGCCGGTCGCTATGGATATTTTCATAATAAGTCAAACGATAAAAAGTTTTTACTTCGAATCCGCCATATGATATCGGCCTCTTCCGTATTCGGAACAATTATTCAAATAAAGAACCGTATGAAAATCGCACTTGCGCATATTATTATTACTTTTTGATTTGATTCGAGTGATTTTTAAGATTCTAAAACGATGACTTTCCTCGAAGGTGTAGTTTATAGCACTATGGGGACACTCAGGAGAAAATGCGATTTCTACCTCGTGTGTCTTAAGGCAAATGAATGACACACTCAATACGAATTGGACACTTCGCGCCTTGATGTACAATGAACTATTCAATTTCATGTAAACCTAGAAAAATGAGTATAAATTTTACGTTGCTTCACAGTCTCCTGAAAACAGAACGCAAATATTTCTCAACCTTTCAAATACCCTCAAGCCTTTTTCACACTCAATAAAAAATTGATTTCCCATTCCGGTTTCTAAATAAGCCTTTTCAAACACAACTTTATTTGCACGTAATGACTGAACCTTCCCAACGACCCTTCAGCCCTTTAATACAAATTACTTTTTACTACAGTTTTTCAGAGAAAAGTTTTACCACCCCAAAAATACTAACATAAATCAGATTGTAAAATAAAGAATTTATGCATCCGTCCGGAATTACAAAGGGACATTTCGTTGTAAGAATGTTTTTATGAAACAGATGCGAAAGTTATTTGAGAGATGAGATAAAGCAGACAAAGTGTTTTTTCATAATTATGAGCGAATTACCTTTTACAATTGTAAAAAAATACTGAAAAGTTGCATTGATTGTTTTACAATTACAATGCATTATTTTCGCATTCAGTGGGTTGATTGCGTGAGTAATAGTTACCACCCATATGTACCGATTGGTATAAGTGCGAGTATTATTAGGTGATACCAATACAATATTACTCGTAATATTGTACTATTGTACGAGTTGGTATAACCTGCCTAGGTGCTAGATAGGCTTGTCCTACAAAGAATCAAATCATTATCCTTTAATGCTATGGACCAAATTTCAGACAGTAACATCGTTTATTCATGCACTATTGAGAGTTCGGAAAAACGATAAAATTGTTCAAACTCGCGTGTTCTCCTTTTGAACATTGCCAACAACGTTAAAGTTTGTACCGAAGCGTTAAATTTGTCGGGAACTTATTCATAAAGATGTATTTAAGCTATTTGAAGTTAAAAGTCACTTGTCGCATGTTATTTTCAACAAAACCTTGAAGTTCCAATGAAAGAATATGTATGAAAAAATAACATCAACGTTGAAGTTAGCAATAACATCTCCTTTAGTTTAATTTTCTTCAAGGAATAAGAGATTTCAGTATATTCAAGATGGATTCGACCCATCTGCTCGGTTTAATTTGTCACCCTGCTGAAGAGAAAAGCAATGGAAATTATGCATGGGAAATTAATTCGCTATGAATTTAACCCAAATTGGAATTTACCCTAATCTTTCACGCACTATAAACTATAAAATCATATTGGTTTAGTTATCGCACTATTGACATACTTTGCTTTATTTGGGAATGGAATTCGCTTTGGAATTTATTCGATTATGCCATGTCTGCGTGTCAATTTGTCTAAGTGATTCTTCACGTCTACGCGAATACTGATCCAATTGAGTTTTATCATCTCACATGTACATTTTGCTACATGTGGCATGATATTATTAAAGGCTTTAATTTATTATTGACACACTGATTGCTTGGAGGCTAAAAGACGTGATACAAATTATATACAAAGACTGAGATTTTAGCAAATACTTAGGTACTTCAAAGTTCTTCATAAAATTTATGACAGGACTATGTATAGCATCATTAAAATTAATAACAGTTTGACTTTCAAGTAACTAATCTTAGCTTTTAGTTATAGAGTTTATCTTTGTCAAAGCGACTTTCTAATAAATTTGTTCATAAATGAATATAAATCACACAAGACTGTTCTTTGCGAAAACTTTCACTGGGCGTACTAATTTCTCTAGAATAAAATTTGTTGTGGACTACAATAGCTCAATTAATTCTCGGAGCTGGTGTGATCATCTTTTGTTTTGGTGTTAAGATTTTAGAGTCTACGTCACCAGTCTTATCAAAGAAAAAACAAAATAGAATCTCGGAATAACCGAGCTATCGAGCGCGCGGTAGAGCGTCAGGCGGACAAACAAGCGACGCAATAGCAGCTTGTATTTTTACATAAGCCGTTGGGCACGCTTAAGGTCCCTTGTGTATCTCAGACATTAATCTATATCTATAATATAAAAATGAATCGCAAAATGTGTTGGTAAGCGCATAACTCAACAACGCCTGGACCGATTTCGCTAATTCTTTCTTTGTTGTGTTTGTTATTGTCAGGAGAAGGTTCTTATGAAAGAAAAAATTAAGAAAGTTGGAAACATAAATTTCCACGGGGGCGAAGCCGCGGGGCGCAGCTAGTAATATATAAAAATGAAACCCGTTTTCCTTGGTCACGGCATCACGCGTGAACGGCTGGACCGATTTCACTAATTCTTTTTTTGTTGTGTTTGTTATAATCGAGAGAAGGTTCTTATGAAAGAAAAAATTAAGAAAGTTGGAAACATAAATTTCAACGCGGGCGTAGCCGCGGGGCGCAGCTAGTTATTAAATAAAAATCATTATTTAAATAATAATTTAGAGTTGAAAAGATTGTGTAAATGGGGTTATTAGCGTAGGACAGATCAGAGTAGTCTACTTTAAACAATGCAAAGTAATAAGGAACGTAACATAACGTTGGCCATAGCTTAAAACTATGACTTGCTAATCCAAGGTTGCCTGCCTGTAGAGAAAGCTATTTTTGTACCTTACTCAATTATCTTATTTGAGTTCTTTACTTGGGATCTAAACAGTTTGATAGTTATTGTCCAAAGCTGATGAGATCTCCATTTAGCCGAATTCAGGCCACGGCAGCTAGTCTTAACGGAAACTAGTCACGTGTGTTGTAGGTATACATCTACAGGAATAGGCACCAAATCCAATGCGGTAGCGCATTTTTCACATTAAACGTCACGTGCCCGCAATAAATAGAACATTATGCATATGGTCCCGGCGGGGGCATACAATACTCTCTTTAATGGATGTATTGCCAATTTATTTTTTATTTCATTAATCCTGCGGAGTTTCGCGTAATTTTAAAAGGTTTATAACTTATTTTATTATGTTTGGATATCACGGCCAAGTTTGTTAAGCTGGCCCTGGCGGTCCTGGCGTAAGAATCGACCCCTCCAAGTCAACCCGTTTATGTCGTAAGCGCCGACTTAGGGAACCTACCAGAAGAAGGACAGGCTTCCTTCTGTGTATCTTTAGCTTCTCCACTGCGATAACCAGGCCTGCCACGCGTTGTGATTATGGCCAAAAGGCTTAGGAAGGCACGTTCACCAGTGGACGTAGTGTGTTGAAGCGGCCCGCTTGCTTGAAGTAAGTTGTACGATCATACTGCTCTTTGCCGACTGTGCGTGGATCGTGCGTTGAAGTCGCCGAGTGGACAGCAGATTTGAGGTGGAGGCTTGCAGGAGCTAGCGAGGTAGCGGTGCTTTAGGTACATAGGTACATGTGTACGTTCTCATAAAGTCTCAAAAGCTTGTAACCACATCATTCAATCTAGACAGAAAGGCATGGTGGCATGACAAGGCATGGCAGGTTTCCCCTTTCACAAAAAACTCTACTCATCTTTCGTCAATTGGCACATCACGGAAAGTTTTCCCTTGGCGTTTTGTGAACATGAGAACATTATTTCTACTCCTAGTAGGTAACGACAAGTACATACATACATGTAATGTGTACGTATGGTAGAGCCCGTGTTGGTAGTTCAGAAAATTAAGGGGGTACCTACCCTCAAATTGCTTATTTTCAACTCCGTCGGACCTCCATATCTTCCAAACTACTGAATATTTAACTTTGAAATTTATATATGGTAAAGTTCAGGACTTATTCTATCGATCATATGTTTCGAAAACACGATTCCATAAAATTTTCTCGATAGAAAAAAATTGCAAAGTTACCTCTAATTTTTTACTAAAACCCTAATTTCTCAATAAATACAGATGATACGATCTTGAGATTAAGCATAGTAATTGAGCTAAGTTTATAGAACATTTTATATGTTGCCTTTTTTTCAATTAACTATTCTAATGTTTGTGGGGAGCAAATAACTACCAAAAACTTGATTTTTTGGCTTACGCCGCTTTGCTCTGTCCCGCTCCTGTGAACGCGAAATCCTATGCCTATCCTCTTCACACAATAACGAGGTAGGGTACCCCCTTAAGTGTCAACCCCTTGGTGGCGAGAGCTATAACAGACATTACCGTAGTGCGGTCAAGTGTTATGCCTCGGTGGTATACAATTTGTTTGATGAATGAGAGAGATCGTAAAGAAAAGAGCTACGCAATTTTATAGCCCAAACTGAACATCGTAATTGGATTAATAAATTTTTTTGATGATAGGAAAGTTAAGTTGCGTTCCGTAATAATAATTATTTATGTAAATACAAGTTCTAATTTATTTCTATTATTTGACTGTAATTTTCATTTTGTATTAATTATAGTAATAATAAGCTTCTTAAATAATAAGAAGAGCTTCTAATTAGTTGGATGCTTGCTGGATAAAAAATTATCTAGGCATCTATAACCTATCCAATGTAAAGTACCCTATATACAGCCGAATCAGCCACTCAATATTTTCAAACTCCAAACTGAGTGCCTTTCTGTAGTTGGTACTGTCAAAGACACAAGTTGCTCAGCCATTTTTGACAAACATACAGGTTCTCCAAGGACACGTGTTGCTCAGCTACTTATGACAAACATACAGGGTCTCCGGACCGTTTTGTTTTAATTAAATCGTGGTCTGCATTAATGCTGCGAAGTATTCCGTACACCCGCGGGATCCGCCGCCGGAAACTATTGCTGTTTGCTGTAATAGCACGATAATGGAGCTCAAGTATTACTAAGATTGCGAATAATATGTTTGAGGATGAAGGGTGTAATCCTTCCTATTCGGATAGCACGGTTTATACTTATTGCTTACTTCTGATTATTTATAACTGGATTTTGCGTGTAACTTGTTTACGACCGCAGAGATTAGAGATATTATAGGTAATAAATTTGTATTATCCTTTTCTTGGTATCCTAGCCTTTCTATGTCTCTGTTACAAAATCTTAACTAATACCAAAATACCTAATTGCTCATGAATTGTTTTCTTCTGATTCTCAGATAAGTCTGACAAGCAGGAAGGCTTAAGGGATCCTGACCTTAGTTTGACTCTTTGATTTACTATTATTGATGTCTGACGAAAAAAAGTAAGGGCATAAAACTTTTAACTTCGGATTGAAACATCACTGCAAAATCGCAAAAAGCATGAAAAACAAACGTAGCGATTTCATTAAGATTGTAATAGTCATACCGTAAGAACAGTGGCCGTAAAATCAGCATAATAAAACCTGTTTGTTTCTCCGTGGCATGCCAGAATGGTGCCCAATTATCGCAGCAATGATGACTCCATTACCAGAATTGTATCTGTCGTTGTACATAAGTATAATCCATTTTGGCTTTAAAACAATGCTCTAGCCAAAAGCTATGCTTATTAGTAGAGTATGTAGTTTTATGTTATAATCAGATTCACTGCACATCCTGTGCCGCACCCTCAGGGGCCCGCCGCTACATCAGTCCAAACACGCCTTTATACGCGTCCAAAGTTTCAGTGTACCAAGTCCATGTACACTGAAATTATTAAAGGTGTATGAAGAAATTACTTCAATGATCTAGCCAGTTCTACGACGTAGACAGCTCTACGACGTAGCGGATTAACAACACTATAATAATAAGTCTAAGTCTTCTTTCTTTGTATTGGAACTTTGTATATATTAATATTAGTAAGAATAATAGTTTATGTTTCAAGAGTCTGCTCACCACAATCACCAGCCCGCCGACAACGTTATTCAACGTTATTCTTCACCGAAATGTCGCACCAACCCTCCGCGCGCCGGGCTTTATATAGACTTTATTTACTGTGATTTTCTTTGTGAGACTGTCAAAATGGCCTGATGCCAATAATGACAGCTGATCTCAATAATGACAGCTGATCTCAATAATGACAGCTGATGTAAAAAATGTCAAATATAACATCTTCTGTCGAAAATTACAGCTGATGTCAAAAATGACAAAAAGAACATCGAGAGGCTGAAGCCGCTTAGATAATTCGGTCGGTATGTATCAATTACGAAGTATTAAATACGTAGGTAGTAGAATAATATGGAATATTCACTTCATGTAACATTCTTTATTATTTTACCAAACCTTGAATGACTTAGGGAAAGGAATTTTCCATAGCAAAATATGCACATATTCTTCCAAAATTAAGAAACCACCTGTGGAAATCACAGGTTAGTGTTTAGCCAACCTCCGTCCATACATACATTAAATAAATACATTACGAGAACGCTTACGCAATTTGTCTGAATCAGTAATTCCTGCATTTTTCACGAGATTCTCTGAGCTTAGTGAATGACATATTTATTTACTCGGAACCAACTTTACGCTGCCTCCCTTTAAATAACCGGGACATCTCGGGAGCACCCGTAGACGAAAATTTAATTATTTACAAACACCGACTTTATTCCACTTTTCGTTTTAATCTCCTACAAGACACTTTTCGGGGATTTTTTCTACAAGATGGTGAAACATAGATAGATCTAAAGGGAGATCGTTTAAGAATAACAAGACCAAAACAACTCGATTTAAGAATAGTCGAAATAATAATTATACCTAAAATATACTATTCGCTACCGTTTGAAATTTTGTATCAGGTACCTACGAAATTTTGAAACCAAAGAAGAGCTTTTTTGTAAATTTTCAAGTCGTTAAGTTTAGTTATAGTGAAACCATGATCAGCAGGGTCATAACACGAATGGAGATTTCATGAAAAGCTAGTCGTATTCGAAATTTCACACATTTACAAAACTAATTTCATCTCGCCACTCACGCAACTAAACTGTAGAGTAAAGCAACATGCAAAGTTAAACTCTATTAGCTAAATAATTAAAGCTTAATTGCTAGAACCTAAACACATTGCTTTTCAGCCCGCATTTGCAAAATAAGTTCAAAACAGAAATTAAGTCAACTTCTTGCACCGAAAGGCGTAAACACGAGAAATTTGTCGCTGGCAATTGCGGACTCGCTGCAGTACTTTATACTAGGACCTACGCTTTTACGATTTACTGAAAAGCGGTGTTTAGTTAACGGCTGTGCGATAACTTATTGCAGAACATATTATAAAATGACCCTATTTTCATGAGATACACTTGTGTTAGGTACTCAGATATTGTTGTCTTTGTTGACAAAGGTTAACTGGTCCAAAAATCCCAAAGAAATTTTTTTTCACCATTTTTTAAAATTATCAGAAATTTTCAAATATTTTTCTTCTCAGAATAATCATACTCGAAATATTCTATCCATATAATTTTCCCGTGAGCACCTACTGCTATGTATAGGCCTTCTCGAAATATAACGAAACCTTTTCGCCGTTACCCATGAAACAGCTTTAAATTATTATTAACTAGCTTCTGCCCGCGGCTTCGCACGCGTTGTTTCTATGGAAACGCCTAAAGGTGATTTCTATCCCATGGGAACTGATTTATGGGATAAAAAGTAGCCTATGTTTTATTCCAGACCTAGAATTATCAGTATACATCCATCCAAACTTTCGCATTTATAATATTAGTGTGATTATAATGCTGGACAATCCACACAGCATCATCTAGCCCCAATTTAAGCAGAGCTTGCGCATGTGTACTAGATAAGTGACATAGTATTACTACATTATAATTACATAGATACAGTAAACAGTGAGATATACAGTAAACTAGCTTGATAAAAATGAAATAGGTTACTCATTTCATTTTACATTATACAAATACGAAAACTCTCACAAAACTGGTACAGTTTTGTGAGTTTAAAATTTCCATTTGATGTCTAAATTCGACGTACTTCACGTTTAAAATGTTTCGCTGATTCCGTCGGTTATAACACGGTACCGCACTTCCACAAACTTATTTCCTGAAGTGGGAACGAGCTAGTGTATACTAGTTTCTGCTTCTATTCTACAAGCAAATACGTTTGATATGAGGTAGTACGGAGACGTACTCAACTTCCGTGACACAGAAAGTGTGTTAGTGAAACATCGTGTCTAACAGGAACCTCTTCTTCACGTGATAAGATTTTCGGGAAATGTGAATTAATCAGCATCTTCGTTATAAGAATGTTTTGAATGAATTTCAACACATATTGTTTTACCCTCGTTTACATTCAAGAATGTTTTCAGTTGCCCCATTGATCTATAAATTTGGAAGTCATTGAATTGTCCTTTGATTATCATCAATAAAATCAAAACAAAAAGTTTTAACAAGTTTTATAATTATGCTTTGCTGAAAAAACATAATCTTCAACACAATAAACTTCTTACTTCCCTTTGAAAAATCTGGCTTTTCATCATTTCATTTCCAATAGAGCTCAAGTTTTTTGTTCAAATGTTGCATAATACCTGGTATTTCCTGCGTAGTTGCTAGCATGTTATTATAAATTCCTTTCTAAAGTTTCAAATCTTGCGAACATTTAAATGTCATATACGCTAAGTTGGCAAGTACTAGTTCTACTTGCTTCAGTTTTCGTAACCAGTATGTAGATAGGTGAATGAGTACCTTTTCAGTTAGAAAATACGAGTAACTTTGTTTCCTGATGAATGAGGATCCGTAACTTTATAGCAATTTCAATAGAACTAGTATCCACGTAATTTTTTATGACATAAGACTGATATATCTTTTTAAATTATCCAAATCGGACCATTACGTACGAAGTTATGATTAAATTACTAGCGAAATTCACTGAGTGACCGCCGCGGGTGCGTGTGAAGTCACTGGCTCGGTCGCCGCCCGTTAACCGTAGGCAGATGTCAGTTTTCAGTGATTTACTCCGAAACTATAAGTTTAGGAAAAAAAATTACACAACCAAATAGACTCTAGTTTTGACAGACCTTTTTTTAGATTTTTTTTTATATCAAAAAGTTTTAGTAGACAACGACATGGGACGGAAACTACAAGAAGTGGTTGTTACAGAATGCGTAGGCGTGGGCGAGGGAAAAATGACTTTCCTGAACAGTAAACGAAACTGAAACGTCATACTTTAACCGGATACGCTATCCTCGGCTCCAGTCGTCGACTAAGACCAGTTGGTGAACATCAGCCTTAAGCTTTGGTCTGGTGATCATGACGCACAACGCTGCGGTATGCGCCCCAACGCAGCGTCACGACGCAGCATTTACCGTCCCTGCGGAGAGGTGGTCAGTTGATTTTGCCGCAGCTACCAATCCATATTGTCAACCCGTGACGCACACCCGCACACCGCAGCGTTGAAACGAGAATGACGCCGCGCTGTGCGGGAGTACACCTCCCCACTTCACCGCGCTTGCCCCTCGCCGCTGACGCATACTGCGACGGAACCAGAGAACATTCTCGACGTTTTTCATATGATTGGGTGTCCGGCATCGCATACCGCATACCGCAGCGTTGTGCGTCATGATCACCAGACCAAAGCTTAAGGCTTACCCCGCACAGCGGAATCTCACCGCGCGAATTTTTTTATCGCGGATTATAAATATTATAATCCGCGTACTGAATCGTAACTAACAAAATTTTTTCCGCAAGCGTGTAGCGTGTGATAGATTATTTAAATATGATATAAATATAATGTATAGCTGTGTATATGCTCCTGAACAAAATAAAGTAAGAATACTGTAAAACATTAACCTACTTTGATGGTATTGTTTTGTTTTATAATTTACCATTGTTTTGCAGATAAAACTGTATTTTATACGCTGTTTTATCTGCAAAATAATGTATTAATTCGAGTTATTATTTTATATACTATTTCTAGTGAAATTACAAGCAGAAAACAACTTTTTTTGTCAAATAACCTGCAAACTAGAAGTTGTTTACTCGCTGATATAAAAGGCTGACACGCGGCCGGCAGGGACACTTCTAGAGCAGCCGTCGGACAGAGCGGAGCTCTCCCTCTTTGCAAGTTGTTAAAGCTAAGTAATTTTACTACTGTCTTAGTGCTATTTTGGATGACGAAATTATATTTTCGAAATATTTTTTGAGGTTAGTTGTGTTAATTTTAAAAAACCTAATCTGTAAAGCTTACGAGCAGATAAATTATTTGAACTTACTGTCTAGTATACAATGATTGGAATTTTATGATCATTAATAAACAATTTTCAATATTAATACATCGATTTTTATTTTAAAATTAATCTCTTATCAGAAGTGGGATTCGAATTACTATTTTATGTTAATAACATATTTATTTCTCAATTTCAGAATATCCGAGCACGGTTCCATGGGATATGGACCCCGCATTGTTGGAGAGCCTGCTGAAGGCCATTCGAGATGCTGTGTCCGACCGACGTCGAGGTGACGACGTAGTGCTGCCGCCTTTCGATCCTGAGACCAACGACAACGGTGCTGACAGCTGGTGCAACACCATAAACTCCATCGCCGAAGACCTGGGATGGAGCAGCATCACAACGGTAGCTAAAGCCGGTAAGTCCTTAAAAGGTTCAGCATTATTATGGTATGAAACATGGGATCCAGATGAGGGTAGGACGTGGGAGTCGTTCAAATCTACTTTAAAGGATTTATATCCTGAAAAACGGAACTTATCCGAAAAACTTACAAAAGCTGTGTTGCTGACGTCAGATTCTTCAGATACATATTGTGAATATGCAAGGGAAAAATTAAGACTGTTGAGAAATACGAAAATAAGTTTTAGTGAAGAACAACTGGTAGAACTTGTTTGTGGAGGTATAGTTGATGTAACTGTTAGAATGGCCTCGCATAACAGTCGTGTTAAGACCACTGCAGAATTAATGTCTTTATTCACTACGTATGTAAAAAATACTAAAAAACGCCCTTTAGATTCCAACAAAACCGACGCCTCCACTGTTGTAGCCAATAGTAAACGTCAAAAAATTGATAATTCTCAAGAAACACGCTGTTTCCTGTGTAACAAACTAGGCCATATAAAAAAACATTGTTTTAAAAATCCTAATAGAGAAAATAAGCCGCTATTAGATTCAAAGCCCAGTACCTCATCTAACTCTACCTCACCACCCCAATGTACCTATTGTAAAAAGGTAGGACATACTGAAGCGGTTTGCTTCTTTAAACAGCGCAAAAGTGCTACAAACGTAACTGATTTGGCGGTACGTCAATCGGATAATAGCTGACTAGGTAATTGTTTCAGTAAAAATAGAGATTTAAAACTAACCCCAGTGGTTATAAGAGATGTGACGGTTTATGCTTTAGTTGATACTGGTGCTAGCTGTAGTATTATTAAGGAATCAGTAGCTAGACACTTAGATTGTCATTTTGATCCCTATGCGTTAACTCTTGGAGGAATAGGTGATGGGAAATTACACATATTTGCTAAAATGACAGTTCCGGTAAAGTTTGATGACGTATGTTTGGAAATTGAGTTCTATGTCACAAAAGATAAAGGATTTTTGTACGATTGTCTAATAGGAAGAAATATAATTGAAGAATATTCCAATATTTCTGTAGTTATCGACTCTTTAGGGTGCAGAATAACACGTAACGACACATCAGAACAGCCCATTAATAAAATTAATATAATTCAGACCACCACGAATAGTTTCGAACAATTGAATGTAGCAATAAAACATCTAAATACAGACCTTCAAAGTAAAATAATAAAACTCTTTGAACGTTTCCAAGAGGTATTTCCGACTGAAAATAATATTGGTACAGTAAAAACCGGTGAAATGACTTTGCGTTTAAAAAACAATGAAATTATACACTATCGACCCTATAGATTAGCACCTATTGAAAGAGAAAAAGTTAAAAATATTTGCGAGGATTTACTAAAAAAAAATATTATTAGAGAAAGTGATTCACAATTTGCCAGCCCTGTGTTATTAGTTAAAAAAAAAGATGGGACAGACCGTATGTGTATTGATTTTAGGGCTTTGAATAAAATTTTAGAAAAAGAGAGATACCCTCTTCCTCTTATTGAAGACCAACTTGATCGACTTGGAAATTCTAAATATTTTATCTCTATAGATATGAAAAATGGTTTTCACCAGATACCCTTAGCTGAAGATTCCATCAAATATACAGGATTTGTCACCCCTGACAATCATTTCGAATGTGTTAAAATGCCTTTCGGAATTTGCAACGGGCCTTCTGTCTTTCAAAAAGCCATAAGCAAAGCTGTAAAACATTTAAAATTTTTATTAGTATATATAGACGATTTATTGATCCCATTCAAAACGGAGGAAGAAGGTTTACAATATCTAGAACAAACATTAGAGGCACTTAGGTCTGCTGGGTTTACAATAAACATTAAAAAGTGCAAATTTTTTGTTAAAGAATTAGACTATTTGGGGCGACATATTTCGGAGGAAGGAATTAGGCCTAGTGAGATGAAAATAACAGCACTAACTCAGTCTCCAATTCCGACTTCTGTTAAAGAAGTACGTCAGTTTATGGGGTTGACAAGTTATTTTCGCAGATTTATACCTGAATTTGCAACGCGGACCGCCTGTATAACTAAACTCACAAAAGCTGATCAAAGGTATGAGTGGGGACCAGAGCAAGATAAGGCTAGGGATTACGTTATAAAACATTTAACTTCTAAACCACTGTTAACTGTTTTTAATCCAGATTTAACAACAGAATTACATACTGATGCTAGTTCGTTAGGTTATGGAGCTATACTTATGCAAAAAGTCAATAATCAAAAGAAAGTTGTTGCTTATTTTAGTAAAAGAACCACCCCCGCAGAATCTAGGTATTGTTCATATGATTTGGAAACACTGGCAATATATAACGCACTTAAACATTTTCGTGTATACTTATTAGGCATAAAATTTACTATAGTCACAGATTGCAACTCTATCAAATCTACTATGACAAAAAAAGATATATCGCCCCGCGTTGCTAGATGGTGGACCTTCTTACAAGATTTTGATTTTGAAATTGTATATAAAAAGGGGGTTTTTGTAAAACACGTAGACTTCTTGAGTCGCAACCCAGTAAAACTGCCTTGTATAAATGTAATCGAAGAACAACGCGATTATAATGTTCCTCCATCTTGGTTAAAACTCGCACAAGAAAATGACGAAGAAACACAAAGAATAATGAATGATATACAAACCGGTGAAATTGATACTAGTAGATATTTAATATTGAACAACTTATTACATTATAAAAATGAGTCCAGTACGACACCGAAATTATTTATTCCTAAAGGTTACAGGTTAAGTTTATTACGTCTTTTCCATGATGAAAATTGCCATGTAGGGTATGATAAGACTTTGGACAAAATTCGAGAGCACTTTTGGTTCCCAAGTGTTGCAGCTTTCACAAAAAAGTATATTTCACACTGTTTAACATGTACAACGGGAAAAAATCATGCTGGGCCAAAACAAGGCTTCCTGCATCCTATAGAGAAATCTATTCCATTTCATACATTACATCTTGATTGTACAGGACCTTTTACACAAAGTAGCGAAGGTTTTAAATACGTACTCCTAATTATAGATGGCTTTACAAAATTCTGTATATTAAAACCTCTTAAAAGCTTAAATGGTCAAGAACTTTTGTCTGTCTTACGTGAAACAATTACCTTGTTTGGCACGCCGAGTAGTATAATAACGGATAGAGGAACAAATTTCACTTCAACTCAAGTACAGTCCTTGTTTAGGGAAATGCAAATTCAACATCATATGATCTCTACTGGCACCCCTCGTAGTAATGGCCAAGTTGAACGATATGTTACTACAGTAGTAAATATGCTAACAACGTCAATAAATAATGCATCAGAATGGCCAAACGTTTTATGGAAAGTACAACAAACGCTCAACACGACTGTTCAAAAGGCAACTGGATTTTCCCCTACTAGATTATTGATAGGTAGAGATGGAAATATACCATCCATACAAGCTCGACTAGACGAAGTGGTTGATGAATCATTGCAACCTATAATTAATTTAGAATCAGATAGAGAATTAGCTAGGCAACGGCTTAGAGATAGTGCTGATCGTTATAAGAAACGTTTTGATACAACTAGAAGGACCAATAAAAGTTATAGTGCAGGAGATATTGTTTTTGTAAGTCAAGATCATAGAAGACACGATAAACTTAGTCATAAATTCAAAGGGCCGTATGAAGTAATAGAAGAGTTACCAAACGATAGATTTTCTTTAAGGGGACAAAATAACTTGCGCAATATAACAATAGCTAAAGAAAAACTGCGAAAATGGCCAGGTGAATGGCTTGAACAGAATAATGACTTTGAAGAATCACTTTGATTTGTACCGTGATAGATTAGTTTATCATTATTGTTATTATTAGATAATCAGAGATTAGATAGATTAGATAACCATTATTGTTGTTAATATTGTGTTACATAATAAAATTAATATTAAAATATTAAGATACCTATTGGTTCTTAGATAGATTAGATAACCATTATTGTTGTTAATATTGTGTTACAAAATAAAATTAATATTAAAATATTAAGATACCTATTGGTTCAGTTAGTATATTCATTTTGACTGTATACAGTTCTTTAAGTTGATTTTTGATGACTCTGTGATTGAACACCTCTTGTTTTAAATAAATAAGTTTATGTTTAATTAGTTATTTCATAAGGATATTAGTAACTAAGTATATTCATTTTGACTGTATAACCTTAATTAAGTTTGATTTTCGATAGATTTGTGATTAAACACCTCTTGTTTTAAATAAATAAGTTTGTGATTGAACACCTCTTGTTTTAAATAGATACGTTTATGTTTAACTAGTTATTTCAGATGAATATTATTGTAAGGAGCATACACATAGATGGGCTGGTAGAACACTGGTCGTTTCTTTGCCTGATGTAGACCTGAATGTCATTTGCAGTGGTGACAGGGCCTACATGCCAAGGTACTGAATAAGTATATAATAAAAATAAAATAAAAAAGATTTTACTGCTGGTCGATCTCTGCCCTGATACTGCACTGGAATTCATACTGCAGCAGGTGATAGGTGCTAGTATGTCAAGGTCAGGGATCTCAAACTGTTGCAGTCCCAGTATGGGACGACACAGGCTAATTTGTTGGTCAAGTAGGTATAGTTTGTACTTCGAGAGCGAAGTACTGGTCAGTATGGCAGTGATAGATTATTTAAATATGATATAAATATAATGTATAGCTGTGTATATGCTCCTGAACAAAATAAAGTAAGAATACTGTAAAACATTAACCTACTTTGATGGTATTGTTTTGTTTTATAATTTACCATTGTTTTGCAGATAAAACTGTATTTTATACGCTGTTTTATCTGCAAAATAATGTATTAATTCGAGTTATTATTTTATATACTATTTCTAGTGAAATTACAAGCAGAAAACAACTTTTTTTGTCAAATAACCTGCAAACTAGAAGTTGTTTACTCGCTGATATAAAAGGCTGACACGCGGCCGGCAGGGACACTTCTAGAGCAGCCGTCGGACAGAGCGGAGCTCTCCCTCTTTGCAAGTTGTTAAAGCTAAGTAATTTTACTACTGTCTTAGTGCTATTTTGGATGACGAAATTATATTTTCGAAATATTTTTTGAGGTTAGTTGTGTTAATTTTAAAAAACCTAATCTGTAAAGCTTACGAGCAGATAAATTATTTGAACTTACTGTCTAGTATACAATGATTGGAATTTTATGATCATTAATAAACAATTTTCAATATTAATACATCGATTTTTATTTTAAAATTAATCTCTTACGTGCGTTGTGCGTGCAGCTTCATACAATTACCAATGTTGCAAATTTTTTGCAAAATGCAGCGGGAATAATCGCGTGGTGAAATTTCGCTGTGCAGGAAACCTGAAAGTATATAGATATATAGATGAACTCCTTCTTCTTGACTGACCTAAGTAAAGGACAGTATAGTATAGTCTTATCTACTTATTCATTAATACAATCATGCAAAACCAATGAAAATGTTTTTATTCAGGGCGGTATGGTGCTCATTAGGGAAGCTTATGCCCAGAGGCTGATGATGATGATCATTGAAACTTCGCCGGTCAAAGTAAAAATAAAACGCCAATTTAGCTTTGCATATGAAACAGATATTCCAATCGAATGCGAGATGAAATGAATGCGCAATCAAATTTCCCCTTTAAAAATCTTTGTTTCCATTTGTTGTGGTCAGTATTCAAGCAATGCGCATCAGCATTACCAGAATACCTGTAAATTGTTTGCAGCAGTCTGCAGTTAGCTCAATTGTTTCAATTGTAAATACTAGTTCTAATTTATTTCTAATAATCGAACATTCAAATTATGTTAGGATAATATTTAATTTACTTTCAATAAATTAATTTTTACACATTAAACGTACCTTTACCTCAAAATCACTAATGTATTTGAGTCTTCAAGAAAGAATAGTAAAATTCATTTAAATAAATGCAACGAGATTCGCATGAAATTTTTATGAGTCAGCGAATTTGAACCGGAGTTTTATGTCGTTCGTTCATACGATTTTATTGAATGTAATTGATTTTCTAACCCTGGTCTTATTCCATTTGAATATCTCGATCATCATATTTTTTATGACCGGAAAAGTAACTTGGCGATATTTATTATTGAAAAGAGTTAAGTTTTTATTCACTCAAAAATGGTATTGAGGTTCATAGAACTGTTCCTCTTGAACTCGCCTTTGTGATGCTCGCTCAGCTGATTGAGACATGAAAGGTTCAGTGTTTAAATAGGTAACGCGGAACCGGAAACGGGCTCCAATGTTGAAAAATAAATATTAAACTGGTTTATGTCTGAGATTAGCCAAAACGAAGATGTTTAAATCATGTACCTACTAACCTTCTTCGACCGATATTTTGCCCTTATAGTTCATTCGTAGTGTTGTATCCGTCCTTGATAACCTTCTATCTACCACAGCTTCATATCAGCTTAGGTACAATATGTATGTAAGAGATGTGATGAAACATGCAGCGCGTTCATGGAGGATGATTATTAAGGTCAACTGGAGTGGTTGCTTAATGTACTCAAATTAGGCTGCGGCAACCTCGGACTGGCTATTTCTGAAGACTTGCTGTCAGGACATGGATGAAATATCATGAAATTGATTATTTAAATTTAAGCTGACATATTTTGCTTCGGCATACACTCATTGCTCAGTTTAAGGTCTGATAAACATCTTTCTTTCATTTTTCTTTCTTGCCCAAAATAGGTAAATATGTTATTATATCCTAATTTAAATAACATAGGTACTATGAAACAACCGAAACCATTTATACTCGTATTATCATCTCAATGCACCGATAAGTCTGTGCTCACGCTGGTATTGACATAACTAGCAATTTTCTTTGATCTTTGACGAGCATTTATTTACCTTCCCTTGTTTACCCTTGTATCAGAAATGTGATCAAAAGGACCTGTGCCAAAAGGAATTCGTCAGAGCTTGATTTTATGTTTTTTTACAAATATCACACTCGGTATACCTTGTTGTTCATCATCATCATTGTCAGCTTGAATTTACCTTCTGTTGGGAATAAGCCTTTCGGATCTGCCTAGGGAACGTACCAGAGGAAGGACAGCTGCTTCTTTCTTCAACACCTTCACTCCGATCACTAATCCGCCTGCCAAGCGTGGATATTGTAGCAAAACCCCTCGATTGGGGAGGCTTGTTCAGCAGTGGACGTATATTGTATGATGACGACACTTTCCAACTTGGCACACATTTCAGTTTTATGAGGTTATCACTTAAAGCGAAATGATTTGTTTCGTTTTGAATTTATTTTATAAGAAAGCCGTGAAGAAACATGACAAACATTGGAAAGAGTTACAAGCATTTAGCCGTCGCGTCGGGGAGAGCGACGAGCGGGATGTCTTTAAAATTTTATTTATTATATCTCAGTACAGCGTCACTCAGTAAACTCAGTACTTCAAAGTTCAGAATATTCACAGGAGGTTCTATTTCAATAGGTATTCCTAACATAGATACCTATGTATACTAAATTGCCTAACTGTTGTGAGCATTTGGTCTGAGACTTCCATACATGCAACAGATTGTAACGCAATCTGTTTTCTCCAAAGCCACAGAATAAACAGTAGGTTCACCCAACATAGTCTGATGATTGATTTGCTTCTCCCTAATTAACGGACTTAATTATTGATAGTTCGCGTGTCATGTTATTATGTGTTCATATGACAACTTAACTCTGTAGGTACTCTGCAGAGCTCAGAGAAGGTACAGTCTTGCAAAAGTAGCCTTATAAAGTGGTTGGTATATTTGAAGAAGTATCCCTAGATGTTGTTTGGGTATACAAAAAAATGTATTGTAGTTAGCCAGTACTTTGAGAGCGCCTTTACTCTTACCATCCCGGTAAAAGTAAAAGATCTCTCAAAGTAAATGTCCGACCGCTCTTGTTGCAGTTTGAAATAGTTTCATCCCATTAGACGCGCGCGCGTTATAACCACTGTGACACTGACTGTGACCAACCAGAACTATCTTCGTTTGGTAAGGTAGCTGAAGTTGCAAATTGAATCAGAAAAATGAACTTATGACTATTGCATGAAAGATGAAAATCACTTGTGGTGTGCGATACCGTGATCATACATAACCTTCCGACATAAAATAAAACGTGCTACCATGACACGCACGCATGTAATAATTTGTTTCAATCAGAACCTCAACAAAAACCGAAATCCCTTGTCCTACTCCCAAGAGATGTTATTAGTAAATCAGACTCAACTTAGGACTTACTATTTTTATACAGAGCTAAGGCATGGTGACATCTGATAATATTCGATATATCTGCAAAATCCTGACTTAACAATGATAAAATAAATAGAAAACAAAATAACTGTTTTTTTTTTATAAAGACCACTTCACAAAAAACGCATTCCAAACTTATAAGAAATAAAAATCAGGAGTCATTATCATAGTGTAGATTTTACAGAATAGAATAGAGAGGACAGTGTTTAAAGTGTCTGTATGCATTGGTAGTCATTCATAACGCTCTTGGACAAGCTAAAGATGATGATCGCATATAAATCAGATGCATATTTTTATTGATAGCGTTGTATTTGGAAAATTCTCGAGGGTCGAGCTGAAATCAATACTCGTACGATCCTTCGAAATGCGGGTAATCTTTACAAATGCACGCCATTTTGTCAAACGATGGGCAATGCGGTCAAACACCACCCGGGAATTTTGTTTATTAGCGGTACTTATCGTAAGAAGTTGAAAGTCTGAACATCTAATTGTTACATTAAAGAATTGTAATAAGCAATAGAGCAGGGCAAATAGTCAGCGTCTTGGAAACGCTTCCGATTGGCATTGGTTTGGATCAGTTGAGCCACACCTAAGTTATTTGAAGCAGTCTGCTTAACTATTTTCGAGTAAATTCTAGAAAGATATACAACAATTTTTTCTAGTATAATCTGTGAGTAATTTTCTTGTAGCTTTTTCACTACCGTTGTTCATATTCTGAAAACCTGCTACAAAGAAAATTGAAAGATAAAATTAAAGTTAAGCAAAGCAGATGACTGTATTCTGATGAACATTTAACGACGGCATTGTACATGTATAATCGGAGCGCACTCGACTGTACTTCAGCTCGGTGCGCTGAACGAAAAAGCACAATACTTACTTTTCTTTGCAAGTAGACTTTTCTTACATTGAATTTTATTAGTTACTGGTTCCTGCCCGTGACTTTGTTTGCGTTGTAGAAAAGCTACATTTATGTTGATAACATATATACCATCCATATAACCCTTTGTTCTCTCTCATAAAATCCACGGCTAGGTAATTAAATCGACGATACGATACGATTTGCTTTCGTTTCATAATATTACTTATTTAGCATTGTATTCTACTATTATTTTATCACTTATTTTATTTGTTATTTTATCTTTAAGTAAGAAAGAGAATGTTGGATATAAACTAATAACAAAGTTAGTCAGTAAGATATATGCCTTGTTCAAGTTTGATCTATTTACATTTCTAAATAATTGAACAGAACTTCCGGGGTAATGCTAAAGTTTCTCAGCCTATTCATGCAACTGATCTATATCTTTGACCCTCCGAAGCTAACTGTTCCTTACTAATTCAGTAAACTTAACTAACATTAAAAATATAAATAAATGGTCTATTCGTAGCGAAAAGGTTTGGATTTGGATCAAAAGGATATTAATTTCCTGTCGGTACCTATGTGAAGAAACGTACTACAACTCAAAGAAACTTGTTTTATATATATCTATTATCTTTGAATATTTGCATCGATATTAGTTACTTCTTCAGGCCAAAACTTCTCTATGGGTCCGACCAGGAATTAGTTAAATTAATTTTAATGAACAAGCTTCTCAACTAACATAACATATCCCAGTGTTTATAATCATACATACAGCCTATACCGGTCCACTGATGGAAGCAGGCCTCCCCTGATGAGCCTTATTGGATTTCATGCTTATAATACAAAAGCTAATAAACTTAAATCCAGCCGAACAATGCCTAAACGAAGCGCCATTTCACCCCAATAAATATCAAATTACCGTAATCACAAGGTGATTAAGGGTGTCTTCAAAGTAAAGAATATTTACTTGAAAAAACCTTGAGAACCAGTTACGAGCTCCAAGTTCCAAGCTCTTCCCCAGTTTTAAGATTCAAGTAAACCTACTTAATAGCGACGAAGTGCCTTTTTTTAGGAATTGAATTTATGGATTTTTATGCATTTAAGGATTTACGGGAAAGGTATAGGGAAAGCTTAATTACGGTTCTCTGCGATTTTGGAAAAAAAATAAGAACCTTCATACTCGTAAATTTCGTAACATCACACGTAACACCTTAGGATTGTAGAAAATTCATACCGCCGAGGTGGCACATTACACATACATTTTTCATACACACATACATTTTTCGCAGCATATTTCACCCGATACGACAGTAAGGGTTGGGTTAGGATTAATAAATAAAAACTGTAAACCTACGTGATCTGAAAAAATGCAAGCAGTCGAAGCGACAACTCGGGCCGCTATAAATCCTGTACGAAACGAAGTCATAAAAAAAGAATCAAGTGGAACGCGTCAGTAATATGGGTTAGTGTGCTCACGCTCCGCCGCCGGCCTCGGATCTTTAGTTACAGGGTGGGGAAGCTTTTCGACGGCGATGATCCATGAAAACCTCAGAAATTCCGATACTGGGTCTGCCAGCTAGGTTTATGGCTACAAATCAATTTTGTTCCTAGCATTGCCTTAGGCCACTGGGTTGCCGGTGCCTCCGCCATGAGAATTAATAAAAAGTCTATGTGCCAAACACAAAACTTCACCTCCAGCGTTGTATGAATTTGTGAAACTACTCGACAGTGAGATCGGATAACGATGATTGAAAGCTGTAGTGGTGTCACTATAGCGAAGCTCTAGGTAAGCCTATCCATGATTAGGTGTCTTATAGAAAAACCAATCAGTTATGCACTTTTTTTTATGAAAGGACTGCGAAACTCCTCTCAACAAACCAATTCAAGTAAAAACTCTATCTAAAAAGGTTCGTTCCCCTTTCAAAGCCATTTGGCTGTAGATCCCACAAGTCGTCCTGTAGCATTATAATACTATTTACCTAGATCCCCAGATTTGGCCGGTAGCCAAACAGCCACTGAGTGCATTTGAACTTACGTTTTCCACAAATATTAATGACTAGGGGCCTGTCCCGGCTTCGCACGGGTGGACATTTATTTTTCTAACATGCTAAATGTAGCATTATGATACTTAGGGTTACTGTAGCATTATAATAGTGAAAGAATTTTTGAAATCGGTTTAGTAGTTTTTAAGTTTATTCGTTACAAACATACCTAATTTGGCGAGTTTTAAAAACGATAAACCGACTTTAAATTCTTGTAGTGGTGACATCTAGTTAAAATTCAAGTCTAATTTAGTTTGATGACACATCGATCCTATCCATTTAGAATTATCAAAATTGAACTACTCAGTAAAAGGTTATGCGTGGTCAAACATTACAATCAGTGAAAAAACAATCAATCCTCCCCTATTTGCCTACCCTTAAGGTTTTTTTTTTTTTTAAATTTAAATGGTACCACCTTCGGGTCCTTATACCTTTTCCAATACAAAAAGAATTATCGAAATCGGACTACTCTGTAAACTTATGCGTAGTCATACATAAAGAAATATATACGCGTCGACTTGAGAACCTCCTCCGTTTTTCGTCTGTTGAAAAATACAAATCTTTCCTTATTATAATATAAGCTGTGATATTAGTGTAGATGTTCAAAAGCTTCCGTGGAAATTTAATTTTCTATGCGATCATAACTAAAATGGATGGATTTACCAAAAATTTAAACAACCGCCGTTAAAACAAACAAACGTTGAAACGCAATTAAAACAGTTTTTAAAATTGTGACAACTTCAAAAAATTACCGTTGCCTCTTTTCTCCAAAGTTTGCAGAGCGATCCATCTAAAATATACCTACATACCATGTATTCATTAGATATTAAAGTCTCTAAATGTTAGCATTTTGTGTAATTAACCAAAGTTGAAGAAGCCCTTTGCACGTGAGTCACACTCGCACTTGACGGATCTTGTTATTTTAGGAATTACTTGTCCAGTTAAAGCCCCGTAGAAACACTATAAATTGCCCCAGAACCGCCTGCCTTTTTAGTAGTCCATAAACGTTATAACGTTTGCAACAACTCATAAATGCGGGAGCTTTTTGTTGTTTATCTGTTTGCCATAAACTGGTTTAGTGTCCTGAAAGACGGGAGATCCAAAAATGTGCCGCAAATACAATTGTAGGATGATTGTTCTGTGAATAGCAAAATTGAGTTTTCAAATCATTTTTTCAATAGTATTTTACTATAGCGTCTTCGTATCCTAGCCGAATTTTCGGCCTCGGCCAGTCTCATCAGTGACTAGCCGTTCGATTCTATTCGTGTAGGTGTGTTTATATTTTACTTTGTGGTTGGTTATGCTGCTGGATTGGTGGGAGAGGGATACGTAGGCCTGGTATCCCACTAGTGGGTCTTATTATTAAACCCAACAATGGGATACAGTGGTCTAGGAATTAAGACGTTGAACCTGCACGAAAGAATAAAAAAAATCCAAAAACCACTTGAAAAAGGAGTCGTGTGACAGTTTTATGCAATTTGTATGGTAAAAAGGTATGAAGCGCAAAACCAGTCCTTACCACAGAATAACTATAACAATAAGTACTAGGTACGTATCAATCCTGATTTAGTTTTATAAAAACATTTCCTACAAGGACATTATACTTATTACAAAGTTTGTTCATAAACGTTCCAGGTTTAAAGTTGAAACGATTTAATAACCTTTTATCTAATCTAAGTTAGAAACTGTTTTCCCATTTTCTACTTATCATACCATAGCTACCAATTGACAACCAAGCGTCTGCACCCTTAGTGCGAGTCAATACAAAAAGCTATCTATAAAAGTAATCAAGAACTCAAGCATTGATGTCTTACACAAAAAAGGCTTAGAATGGTAGTAGACACAAACGAGGTGTATATGTCGTGGCCATATCCTAGAATTGATCACTTCATGATGTGACCGACCATTTCAAGAAATAGTAGAATTTCATGGAATGGAAAATACGCGCTGGCCATATCATGATGTAGTCAGGGCAGATCAATGAATAATCAGCGTTTAACGATATGAAAAGCTAAACGCACGGCTACTTCATGATAAGTCAAACAATATCATAAAATAGTTACATTATCCACCGTTAGAGGCGCTGATATTGTTTTGTTTTGTTTTTGACATCTGTGGTTTTTGAGTGTTTGTTTGTTTCTGTTCTGTGATGCATCATGTCGGCGGACAATTATTTAGTTAAAAAAGCGAATAATAATGTGCAAATAAAAGACAAAAATGAAGTAAAGAGCCGTTACGATAAAAAAGTACAGGAATTTTATAAAAGTCACTCGAGAAACGAGCATAACGTCTAAACTGAAAGCCAACTGCATTAAGCAATTTTTAAATATAAAGTTCCTTCCTAATTCGAATTTTTCATTAAACCTTTTCATCGTCATCATCAGCCTATATTAGTCCACTGCTGGACATAGGCCTCCCGTAATGAGCGCCATAGCCTTAAACCTTTTGATATCATGGAAACCCTACATAAATGATATGGCCAAACGTTGATGGAAATATCATTAAACGTTGATGCTTAAACGATATAGTAAATTTTAGCTGGCCATGTCATGAAATTCTACCATTTCATGAAATGGTCGGTCACATCATGAAGTGATCAATTCTAGGATATGGCCACGACATATACATCTCATTTCCTACGCATATTCGTGCGCTCGTATGTGTAAAAGCAATGAAGCTATTATTAGGCTTTTCACCTCACATATAGATTCAATTTTGTCTATAAAATCAAGAGAATGGTTGAGTGAGCGTGTTTTACCTCTATGATTGACGTGTTTGGGTTAGACTTGGTACGCTCACAGATCGTAAGGGAAAAACTTAGATTCGGTGCTACTTGTACCAAGTGTTTTCCTGTGTTTTTTTAGAAGTACCAATTCCAGGTATTTCTATGACCAAGCTATGTTGGTAGTGCTCCATCTACTTACTTATAAAACATCAATGGCGCAATCGTGACCGTCAACTGACTGACTGTGACTGTCATGTCAAAGTGCGAGAAATCCCTCAAAATCATTCGAAAACTTTAATCAAGTTTTTAGGAAACGATTAGATCATAGTCATTACAACGAAAAGTAGTTCACCTCGATCCAGTAGGGGTGCTGCAAGGCGCTAAGTGTATAGATGACTCCAAAATGTTGCAAGTAATCATAAATAATGCTTCAAAGACATACTAAACACTCTGGTAGATATTGGAACTGAATAGGTATTTTTTTAACTACATAGGCTTATGCTGTGTATGCCGTTTGTTTAACACATTATATTTTGTTTCAGGTAAGCACACAGACCGGGTAAATCAACAAAGTGGGTTCATTTGCAAGAGATAAGTTGGACAAGAAAATTCAAACACTTTATACGATTATTTTTCTATTTGAGACTCATAAAACACGCTTGCACACACACACACACACACACAGAAAATTGTTTACTATGTTTACGACATATACAAAAAAATTGCCCTGAAAGTAATCTGAGCCGTGAAAAGCAATAAAAATGGCATTTCTTTGTCCCAAACAGATGTAAATGGCGATTTTATTCAAAACAGTATCACCAGAGTCATATCAATTATCCCGGGGTCGCCCTCGCCCGACAGACAGGTTAAACCGCATCTGTCCATCAGATAACGCATTTTCCACTGGATTATTCCCTCGAAATTGCGGCTCTATCACCTCTAGGCGTTTGATAGGTACGGTCAAAAAAAGCTGTTAGGCTGGGCTTAGCTTCATTCAAATTTGGATAAGCCTTAATCATTTAAAGCCAAATTATATTATGCACGTGTAGCAACATAAAAGAGCATTACTTACCTATAAAATTTACCAACATCATTGTGAATCATTTTCCAGTAGAGAGCTTTTTGGGGAATGGTTAGTCGTTGCTTGTCCTTAATTATTCCTCTTATGGCATACCACAGAAAAAGAGTTTAGGTTGTTAATCACGGTTTAATATTTTCGGTCTTTTATTTTCTGATATCAAACGATAACCAACGGTGTTTCGAACACATAAGAATATTTATAGCAGAAAGCTTTAAAGCAAGCTTAGAGATCGAACGAGACCTTACAAAGGGGACTAACTTCTCCGACATATTTTAAAATGTTTACCATTCCAGCCAATGCTCAGTAAACTTTGATTACAAAAAGTTTTAATAACTCTATCAGACTTGTTTTCGTTTTATTATACTATCTAACTCGAAAATCCATTAGTTTTGTTTTTAATTGGGTTTTATCTATTTGTTTGTATCTTAGACATAATTAATCTAATAATACTATTAGGCTCATGCTATTATGGCCTGCCATGCTGACGGTCCATAGGGACCTGTCTCTGTGGACCGTCAGCATGATTGCCTAGTCATTGCATAGGTCTTACTCGGGTTGCAGATCAAATTATAATTTAGCTGAGCTTGCCTAGTTGACTTAGTTTTTCATACCACATAGCTTAGCTTGCAGTCCACACACATTGATGAAAAGTTATGCGAGCGATGTACGAGTATGCGACCTAAGCAAAACCTAAGTTAGCTTAGCTTTCGGTCTAGAACCCGCTGTGTCTGGCGCTAGATTTAACAGCCTGTACCTAACTACCACTAACATTAGCTCTGCCATGACTCGGTCACATGAGTATGGACAATCACATATTTAAATACAATTATTTATTTAACTAAATCATTGGTTATATTTTGAAAAGTTGCCTTTACTTTCCAAAAAAGCTGTTTTAGTAACAGAAATACCGAAAGCGTGGTTAAGGCGGATTCAGTTTATTTTAGTTCTAGGTTATTAGAAGTCATCACTACGGATCATAGCCCTGAAATACGTAAAAAAAGTATATGTATGATGTACTGACAGAAATGTGATGAAGGTACCTACTGTGCCAAACACGTAAATTCGAGTCGCTTACCGCTGCTCAGCTCTGAAGGTCACCCGTAAGGTTCGTTTACATGTCAGCCGAGCTACAGCGAATCCTGCGGTTGCAGTCTGCAGCCCATCTCGGACGTGTACCTTTATGCTCATTACCATTAACACAGTGTAGAGGTTCTTTGTTTAACGGCCAGTAAAAACTCATTTTTTGTCGGACGGGGATTACGTTCAGTCAACATCGTTATTATACACCATGGTGAAGCGGCCAGAAGGCGTTATCGATCATGATCGATAACGCCTTCCAGCCGCAAATTGTTGCACATTTGCGAAACTACCTTTTATTCACATATTTATTTAAGTAGGTCCCAACGAGAGTTTTTGAATGTCTATGTTAATTGCCTAAAATTTAATTCAATATTTATTATCTTAAAACGAACGATTATTTACTATATATTATAGTACCTATAAGCTCTACCGGACTCTGTGACATCTGACGGTTTTTAGCTTAGCCTTGAAAGGATAAGTTAATCATGCGACAATCAGCTACATAAAGACTACAATTATCTCAGATTACGTTAACTAACCGTCAGAGTCGAGAAGGTAAGCTAGTCGAAAATAATGAGGTGTTCGAGGAAAATTTGTCGAGAGACAGAAAGCCTTCTGTTCTTTTGTCTGTTATTAATGGGCTCGAGACGTCCCAAATCGCTCCAGATAATAAAAGAGCATTGTAAATGTCTCCTTTTACGATTTTTGTGTTGAAAAGATAAACGATTTGTGTTTGTCTGTCGGAGGAGTGCGCCTAATCTGGCAGACAGCGCGCGCATCCCATAATGGTTTTGGTGGTTTTGGGCGTTTTTACGGGGTGGTTTAAAAGTAAATGACTTTGTACATGCAGTAGGTACCTATTCCAAGCCTATCCGTACAGGTTGCAACTTTGCTGGTGATTTTTTTATCAATGGTATTGAGGATGATTGATTGTTTCTGCAACAATCAATCATCCTCAATACCATTGATGATAATCTTAATCTGTCCGCTTCGTGGTCCGTTTTAATTCATTCAATTGTACAGTCAACTTATCAAAACTCAACGACACACGTCAAAATGATCCGTCATGTTGATAAAAGCTGTATATCATTTATTTTGCATCGGAATATCCTCGAAAATTTATTAAATTGATTGAGTCAAAACGAATGTGAAACGTCACTTCATCTCTCACAAAACTAAGATTTTGTTCATAGATATTCACAAAGATATTATTCAACGTCCTGTATAATCAAGCCTTTTATTGCACCAAGCTAAATTACAATGGATTCCGTACCTATATTGGGAGGAAAAACAAATCGTCTGTGGTGGAACCCTAATTAACTTTGTTTCATTAAAATGTGACTCCTTTATGTAAAACCAATAATTTTGAATTAACAGGCAAAAACAGGCTTTGGCCTTTATTTACATAGTAAAATAACAACTTATAGATAAAAAAGTAGGTTTTTTTATATAAATTAAACAGTTGAGCTATCTGCAGACTGTTTTATACAGTCTGCAGACAGCTTAGATGCCTCGTGAAATGTAGACTGCAAACTTCTACTTAGAACTTTTGAATGAGCTAGTAAACTTGTCTAAGCTGAATCTGTTTGAACTTAAAACTGAACTAAAGGCTAGTTGCGTTGGGGAACTTTGGTGTTAGTTTTATAAACGAGCGTGGCTAGCATACCAAAAACGCTTTAGCATCAGTAAACTATTTCTAATACTACAACCTGAAAGCTATTATACAAATTAATGAATAATCATTCCTTAGCCATTCCTTACTGGCAAATATTTAGAAGAAAGGGAAATTTTCTAACATACCTACTTTTCCAAGAAGTGGAGAACGCAAATGTCTAGAAAAATAATAAGATAAGATTCAATAAATATCCTGACGGTCGTTAAACCTCCTGCCACACTTAACTATCTTTACGGCCTCTGAGGCACATCGGACAAACATCCCCTTCAGACGCGGAAAGTACCTGCTAAAAATATTTTATTATGGTTTTTTTTGTAGCGCTTTTCCAGATTTATATCAGTACATTCTAGAATGGCGAATACTTCTGCTTGGAAGATGGAGGCGTGATTAGTACCTAGGTTTATGCTTTTGCCAAACCTGGGTCGCTCTCCATACGCTCATTACGCTCCACAGCCTACATCCAGTCCTATTTTGGAATCATTCATGTACCAGTTTAGGCACCCGTCTGTAATACGGAACTTTCGTTTTTTGATAAGGAAAATGGATTATGATCTAAGAATATCCAGAATAATTTCCAGTACCAGGAAGATAATTTAATCGTGTTTGGAACGAAATGTCGCAGTCCTTCATAATTCAATGAAACAACCTCATTTTCTTACCCTACTCCCCAATTCGGACTTTTTATTCTATTCAATAAAGTAAAAGCACCAAAATTAATTTTATTCTCCAAAGAATTTCTTTACTCGAATGGCTGCTAAACATCTAACGGATGTTTGCCTTTTGATTTTATGACCGATTTTTATTTGAAACTTGTCAAAATATCATGCTTTTAGTTTTGCTCGAATGAAAGAGTTCGGAGCTTCCTTATTTGTATTTTGAACACCTATACTGCTATCACCAATCAGCCTGCCAAGTGTGGTGATTGTAGCAAACCCCCTAGTTTGGAGCACGTTCCGTAGGTAGCGGACTTATGTGTGCTGAGAAGGGACAGAGGTAGTTGTTTTTCGGCCAGCGTGATTTAGGATCGCGCGATCCGAAGTGTGGAATTATAAATAGTAACAATATTTCCGTATGTCCTTTGTTACTTTATCAGTAGGTGTAGGGGAATTAATGGACTACCGTAGTCTAATGCACGTTGTATATCGTCATTTCAAAAACGCGGCAAAAAGCAAATAGGTCCACAAAACTAACGTACTATAGGTAAGAAGGTTTTTCTCTTCTGAGAATACCTGTACATAAGTATTTAAAAAAAGTGTGACTGACTGATATTCAAAAAGCCTTACTTTGTTCCACAAAAGTCGCAGTCGTCTTTTTATTTGTTCAGAAATGATCCCGTTATTTTTCTGTACGATGGTAGATGAGTCCCGCCTGCATGGTGAAGTTTTGTTTCAGTATGAATGCAAATTCTGGCTTGAGGCTGTGACCATAGTTTAAAGCAACAGCTGGTACATTCCATTGATAGCTATCAAATCGCTAAGCTGTCAAACGAAAAGCTTCAGTTGCATAGTTTTAGAAAAGTGCAAAATAACTGAAATACGAAGGGCTTCTTCTACCCAGTAGTTTTTGCAGTCACTTAGAACTAATGTTAAAAAAGACAGTTTGTCTTCTAAACATTCTATTTGCCTTTTATAGTTTATTCCTGCCACTAAATTATATTTAGTTAATGATTATTATCGGGTATTTATCGCGTACCTTTAATTTTATTTCCCCTACGTTTCTACCGCGTTACAGCGATCGTGGTCACGGGGCGACTGGATAATCATTAACTATGTTAACAAATCGCGAAAGTTTAAAAAGTTTTAAATTATATTTTTTCTTTACATGGTGAAAACATCGCACCGCTTTTCCATTGAATCGTCTTTAGACATTGGACTCCGTGGAGATGGTCTGTAAGACACAAAAACCTTAACCCGTGACAATTCCGGGCAAAACCTTCTCTGGTATGATCCAAGAAAATGCATTTTGTGTGCTCCACCCTCACTCCTACAAACTGACATGCCATGCAATTACATAAAGTAAAAACCAGGCTTGCAACACTAACACAACCGATAGCACTGATTTCATAAAAAATCTACCCACCATGAAAAGCCCAAAAGCATCAAAAGTTTTGATAAGGTGAAGTTACAATATTACACCATGGAAAAACCCTATCAAAATCATTTAGTCCTATTTCCGCACCGTAATGCCAGAATATATTATTTATGTGGTGTGATGTAACTATTTGCGTTTACCCTGTGCCAGCGGGCTGTACTCTACAATAAGAGCGGGATCAGAGCACGTGAGCTGTGAAAAGATACGTATTTGTTGGAAAATTAAAACAAAACGAGTGCAGTGGAGTGAATTTTATTTGATTTATTCCACAAGTTGGTTTAGTCAACAGCACCCCTTCGACTTCGCGATTTAAATCCAGAATTAAATAGACTTCGTTACTCTCCGTACGTTAGGTTAACTTTAAAAAAAAATTACAACAAAGAGGTGTTAACTACTTTAACAAAGTTAACAATGAGTATTTTCTAAAAAATGCGTCTACAAAATTATCGAGAAAAGAACTTTTCTTCATGAAAAACGGGCTGAATTCTAATAATACACCTTCCCAAAATCACAACATCTATTTTAAAATAAAGTCACCCGCCACGCCTATCTGTATGAAAGCGAAAAAATAAAGAACTACCGAACGGATTTTCATATAATTATATTACATTTCATATTATACATACGGTATTCATCAATAATGGATTCCTGAGGAACAGACCTACAATTTATTGAAGATTTTGTGTAAATTGGCGGAAATATGACGATGATTGATGAAGATGTCGGAAAAAATGTCGACTGTCAACTTTGCTGGCTTGCACCGATAGAGTCGTGCACCGAACCAATAGAGTTAACATGAAAGCAATCTGACTGTAACAAACAGAATTATTCCTCAAAGATTTATTAAACTGCTTTGCTATTGAATAGCGGCATGCCATTGCATTCACCGCATGCAGAAAATGGCGGTTTGATACCCAGGCCAAAGAAATAGTCAAAGGTGCACAGTCAGTCAGTCTTTTTTCGGTTCCCCATAATACGATACCTCTTCTTATTGCAGAGAAAGCAAAATGGAACGGAGCGACATAAAATACGACACGAAGACCGGAATGACAGCATATCCGGTCAAGTATACATATACACGAATGTATTTCGAAGATAAGCATGTACCCACCTAGTTGCATTGCAAATAACAATACCTACACGATAAATTGCATATTTTATTTTTCATTTGGTATGGAACTTTATTCGAAAGTCCATTCAATTCGCAGCATTATAGGTACTACTTACATAAAATAAGTGCATCATTCATTGAATTAATCAAATTAGCGAAACATTGTCACTATATTTCTAACCATGACAAATATGGAAAACAATTAAGTGGGTATAAAATTAACTCTCGTACGTGCATGAATGCTTGTGAAATTTGCTATATTTACTTTTAACCTTTTCGTTGACCAACAACACTACAACTACAAGTAATTTGGACTTTATGACGTTCGTATAACGTCTTGTACATTTAGGATTTAGGCCAATCAACAAAAAAGTAACTAGACCTAACTACTGAACAAAAGTGAATAAACCAACAAAGTTAAACGCATCGGTCCAAGGACCCTATTGCATTTCATTAATCAACATTAAAATGTACAACTTTTGTGGGAGTCTGTACCTCCCCATCAAAAGATGAGGTCGACTTAGTCATCTCATTTAACAATTTCTTGAAATATTTAATTTAATGAAGAAACAATGTGACTTTTAGATTTTTTGGCTAATGTAATTGAAATTGAAACTCACTAAGCTGATAGTCATTTTCGGAATACTTTGATGAAAGTATCCAGGCAAAATGAGACTAAAATGTTTAGGTTAACCTCGAGGAAATACGGTAGGTAGGTGTAAAAGTGCTTCTCTTTGAGTTTTATTTTTAATTATGTTTCTAAATTATTGTTCAATTTCCAACAACATCTACGCATGTGCATATTGCAAATAGGTGGTCCGGTCCGGTCATATATCTTTCAGCGCAGCTATTTTCACCAACTAATTACTATGCATAGATGTGCGAGGGAACGGCGCGCTAATGGCTTGTAGGTACTAGATGTAGGTACCCATACTAAAGGCCGCTGCACACGTGTTCACGGTAAAATCAACAATTTTTAAGTAAAAGCATGCCGCTGACGACAAATTAGAATTCAGAAGTACTAGAATTAAATAAATCATGGACTTTAGTGTTGTTGTTGACTGAAAATGTATATATTTTTATTAAAGGTAACTGAACCATGTTGATTCTCTGTTTCTCCTTGTAGAAAAAAAATTCGATTGACCAAATATTTTTTTAGCGTTAAATCGCGAGGAGTGGAAAGAGAAAAGAGAGGCTTTTGCCCAGCAGTGGGACAGTAAAGGCTGAAAAAAAAAATTTTTACTTCAAAGTTAAAACGGGTTATTTAAGGTATCTCATCGTCACATTATTCTAATAGAGAACTAGTCGTGTGACGTGGCCCTTACAATGCAAAGATTTATCACGTAGACCTAGACATATCCTACCATTATCTCTATCTACTTCATGACTCATTTCTATGAATGCTTTGTTACCATTTTGTTCTATGTTTACTCACGTAAAACGAATATGCCTGGATGAAAGTAAAATAATCTCTCGCAGCGGGACATGCCATACTCCCGTCGTGTAGGTAGGTAACTTATGTAGAGACATAATTATTATAAAAATATCATAAAATGTAATGCTGGACAATCCATAGCTTCTTGATAAAAGTAATTACTTATCTTTAGCAGTTTTGAAGTTATCTAGATTGAAGTTATCTCTCTATCTATAAATGAGAAAATAAAAAACACGATAGCCATACTTTTTTTTAACAATTTCCATAACTAGTGTCATTCGAGATGATGTAAGAATTTATAGCTATACCCCTATGTGTGTAATCACTAAATGATTATTGACCCAATTTTTGTGGAAGTGTTCTGTTTTAAAAATCTGCAATAATGTTATACAGATCGTATATTATAGGCTAGGTGGGTACATAGTTGTTTACTTAATACAGAGATCGAACGGTAGGTATGTTTTTTTTTGTATGTATGTTCGTCGATTTCTCCGTACATACGGACAGATTGGATTCTTTTGCAGGTGTATCTATAAGTGATCCCTAAGTGGTGCCATAAAAAAATTATTCCCGAGAAATTAATATTTTTTCCGCAATACTTGAAAAAATTGTTTAAAATAGGGGTTTTGAAGTAGGTTTTTAGTTTTTTTAAGCAATCAAGTTATTGTCTTAATTTGTCTCCGTCCAATGGTTATAAACTTAATTTCAAAAAATCGAGTTCCCATTCATCTTCATTGAGAATCTCTTGAATGGATCACCTATAGACATTGAAGGTAATTGAATTACCTAGCAGACTCTTTCAGTGAAACGGAATGCGCTGACTAAAGGAATTTCCCGAGTCAGTAGCGCCAATCGCTCACTGAATAGGAAAAGGTAATACTGGTTTAACCTTGATGGAATACCATTCATCGGAAGCCGATTTATAAACTTAAAATAGTACTTAATTACCTAAGCAGGTGAACGATGACTTAATTGAAAAATCTAAGTACTTAATTATAACGAATTCAAACTTGTAATTTTTTAATTAAGGATTTATATGTTTGAGGAGCTGAGAGAGAGCTGTAAGAAGAAAACAATGGTTGCAACGTCAGGATTTGGGGTTCAGAATATAGAATATGTACGCAAAATAGCTTGAAGATTAAACTTCTTTGTGAGTACTGTGAAGTTTAAGGAACCGTCTGGAAATAGCATGATTCTCATCTTCGTACTTTGGCAAACGTAGAAGCTGTGAATAAAATAACACGGCCACTTAAGCTTCCTTACTTAGATTACAAAGATCAGTCGTTAATCGTTTTGTTAAAAGTTGGCCTAATATACATATTAAGAAACGCTACAACGAACAATGTAATGCTCGTAAAATTGATAGGTACCTTTTGCAACGAGAATGATTGCTCAAAAAGAGAAAGGGTAAAATATACTTTATTAATTAAGGCCCTCCTCCAGCATTAAGACAGCCCAGTTTTTATTAACCACCAAATTTTGGTAGTAAACAAAAACTGGGCTTCCCTCATGTTCCGTCTACTTTGCTCGCTATTACCCACACCGCATATAACACGAGTGGGCAATAAAAAAGAAAAAAATGTACAGTCAACGTCATATTTATGGGCATCGTTTGGCAATAAGCACGGAGGTTGCATATATTTTGCTAGCCTCGCATTTACATGGACACTGCCTAATGGCCACGCAAAATTTACATAACGTTCAACATTTCACACATACGCGGAATTTATTTCATTGACACAGGGAAGGGCAGCTACGCTGTATGGGTGATATTTGGCATATTGTATAGTTAACATACCATACGGTATCAGTGCCTGCCGATGGTGCCTGCTGCCCGAAATAATAAATTGGAGCACCTCTCGTCGCGCATCCACTTTTGTTCCACTTACCAGTCACTCACTGGTCAATATGGATTGGACTTAACGATAGCGGCTTCTATAGTGCAATGAAATAAAATGTAACTTTAAAATGTGATCACGATCTATCCTCAGATCACTTACCGATAAGACTCGTGTCGATTAACGGATAGTGATGCAGGGTTACTTACTTTGAAATAATGTCAATAACTGGCCAATGCGTAAGAATTGAATCCTCGAACTCAGCCCACGGATGTCATAGGAGTGTAGTGCGGGAACCCCCTAGAGGAAGGGCTGCACCTTTTTTATGTGTATGACTCAACACCTTCACTGCAATCACCAATCGGCTGTCAAGTATAGGATAATGGCAAAACCCCCTTTTTGTGGGATGCATGTTTAGTAGTGCACTTATATGTGCTGATGAAGAATGTCACTATCCATAAAAAAGTTCCAATGTACTTCATCAGGCCAACAAGAGTCTGGTGGGCCTCTCTCTATCATACGAAAATCTAGTCGTCGCTGAAGATATTTAAGCTTAACCACATAGTAAATTTTAAGAATGTACATACCGCGTTTTATCATTAACTTTGTGAGTTTATTGATTGTTGTGCACTTCATTGGACGCATAAAAACAATCATTTACAATTTTCTCATGGTACACTTTATTGCTTACAGGGAATTTGGATTCACCGGATTACAGAGTCTCTTTCGTTTTCAATACATACCTACCAATAGCAGCTTCACTTCCTAGGCTTCCAACTCTATTCAGACACCCGAAACAAATATTTTTACGGTGAATATGTTACATTTCAACGAAAGAATTCACAAGGCACAATATCTTGACCTGATCATTTTATTTCTTCACACTAGTTTTTGCCGTCTGCTTCGCTCACATGGTACCTACCCTGGCCGGGGAAAACATCTAGAATATCTTATGTAATTTTGGAAAGCAAACCAGTAGATTTGTAAATTACCTCCAGTTTCTTCCAATGCTACAAACTCTCTTTGTCCTTTTACGTTTTATTCAAAAAATAATAATTTTAGAACTTCACACTAATCACACTATCACATCACACTTCGAATCACACGAAATCAGTTCCCATGGGATAGAAAACGTTTCTATAGAAACAACGCGTGTGAAGACGCGGGTATAAACTAGTCTATCTATCTATCTTCTTCTTATATATAAAAATGAAACCCGTTTCGCGTTGTCACGGCATCACGCGTGAACGGCTGGACCGATTTCGCTAATTCTTTCTTTGTTGTGTTTGTTATTGTCAGGAGAAGGTTCTTATGAAAGAAAAAATTAAGAAAGTTGGAAACATAAATTTCCACGGGGGCGAAGCCGCGGGGCGCAGTTAGTTTACAGTAAAAACTATAATTAATGCCTTCCGAGTGTGTTCCGACATGGAAGGTAAAATAATCCCGTCATACTAAAACTAAATACTATGATCCAGTTCAAAAGTCTCTTTAACAACATTATCTATACGTTTAACAAATGAACTGAACAGAATCTAAACATTGCTTAGGCCTAGATGCTAAAGCCATGTTAGATGAAAAGGTTAAAGTGTCGTTTCCATCACTCGTATCAGTCAAAATGGCGATAGCGGCGGTCGTCCATCAGGCGGGCTCACGAAAGCCGCTGGCACGCGCCGAATTTGATTGTTGTAGGCAACAAAGTTCTAGCTTTAACGCATTCAAAGGGTTCTGATTTAGGACTAGCTTTCTTTCACTAACATAGTGAACGTCAGGGGAAGACGTGACATTACCTAAATTATGAGACATACTTATTACAACATTCAAACAGACATGCAAATAAAATGTGCGAGCATTGTTCTATAATCTCTTGGAATATAAAGAAAAAACCAGAAATATGGATAGCATCGCAATAGGATTTCATAAGTATATCATACATAAGGGTTCGTACCTACTTCGTTTCTGAACCTCTGTTTGCCATTGAAAACTCATCATCTTATAAAATTGTCTTCAGTAGGTACTTCTAGCACCCTAATTTTATTGTAACGCACCCCCTATCTCCCGCTACGCGTCCAATTTTTAAAACATCCTTGCCAATTTTTCTTCCAAACGAAAACAAATATTCTGATTATCTTCCATCATCAACATTGTCAGTCAATTTGTGCCCTGCTGTGACGCCACGGCCACAACATCTGAAATATCAGAGAGGAAACTGTCCTACGGTTTGTTTTTTGTTTGTGAACAAGTGACAGTCAGGAGACAGGAATAGAAACAGAAGATGCGAATTCAGGGGTTGATGCTTTTATTTTGAGGGCTGAGCCACAATGGCCATTTGTTTTGGTTTTCATAAATCTTGTATGTCCATTGTCCACTTAAGGGCAGGTACCTACACAGTTTGTTTGAACTCTTATCTTCGAACATCGTTACAAGTGGTTGTGTTTGGTTGTACCTAATGTTGTGCGGTCGAATCTTATTGAAGAGCATAATACTAATCATTCGTTGTAATTAGTTCAAATGCTTAATATAATGTCTCGTAATATCAAAAGGTTGAAAGAATCTGTCAAACGTCAAGAGAACCTAATGTTTAAGTGACAGCATAACACTGTTACTTATAACAAGTTTTCGTACAAAATTAACAAGTTGTCTTTCTGCTTGTGACTTTACCGTGCTAGAGAAATACGGAAAACAATAGACGAGATTGGCTCAGCTTGTCAAGGGTGTGCGTGAGAAAAATACACGCGCAAAGCTAGCATCTACATGCGGAAATGAATCTTTTGGAAGGTTCTGAAAATTGGAAGGCTACGCTTGACTACGCCTAAGTTCCGATTATGGATACAATAATGACGTTTCGTTTTGTCTAATACTATCAGACTGGAACCTTGTGAAATGTATGTCAAGATTATGGAAGAGTATGATAGTTAACAGTTATCAGTCAGTCAGTTAGAATCCAGGAGCTAAGTTAAACATTAACTGCTGAAGACGCTTTACTAAATCTCAGTGAAAAACGTTAACCATATACAATATGACGATACACTTGTCAACTGCAACTGTGCGCTCTTGTCACTCCCACTTGCCACTCGCTCTTGTCACTTAACAAAGTGTCACTGACCCATTACATACTGTTAAAATGAAAGCTAGTTTATGTAACTTGCGTTCACCTTGAAGTTTTTGATTAAATATGCGCCATAGAAAGTTAAAACCATGCTTTTGTTGTTATCCTTCCTACTCCTTCTTGTCATATCAGTTAATTCAATTAAAACTCTGAGATAAAAGATTAATAACAAAATCTCCTTATCATCCATATCCATTGAGCCGAGGACATTATCCCTAAATGGACAAAGTTCCGAGACCCACAGCGTCCAACTTGCTTCATTAGTGCGCGGAATCGAAAAACAAATACATACCTTTTGAATAAACCAACCAATTTTATCTGGAACCAGCGGGGATGGACTAAGGACTGTTTGGATGGGGATCAATTATTATCATCATGATGTCAGCCCTCAGTCACCCACTACTGGGTATAGGCCTTTTTATATTATTGCTAGACGCCTCCTTTCTTAGCCTTCCCAGCTAGTCAACAGTCCGTACAAAAAACCGAAATTAAAAAAAAATACCTAGAAAATTACCTTTGAAAAATACAAGAATATGCAAGACAATTTTGAAAATGTTTTTGGGATACTTTTAATAACAAATAAGTAGGTGAAGCTTAGGTGGTCATTTTCAAGTAATTCATCGTAGACGCTAAATAGACCTCTGAAGTAGAGACCTATATCTAGCCCTGATTTGTCGATTTGATGTGCCCTTATGTCTTTTAATCTTCAGATTAGGATGGAACAACAGGGCACTGTTAGATAGAACACAAATATTTGCAGAGGCCGCCAAGGGAATTAGCTTTTTTTTTTTACTTTCACAAAAGGGTTGAAAATACAAGAGTTTTTTTATGTACCGCAATTTATGAGCAGCGGTCACGGGGCTAACAATGTGCAATAAAAACGGCTCAGTTAAGTAAATTTAAGTAGGCAACCCGGGGAAAAAAGAACATATATTTCCGACTTATTGGGGATTATTCAGCAGCTTTCAACTTTTACAGGCAGGTACCTATTACTGTTCGTATACACTTAGGGTCTAATTCCACTATCACTGATATAACAGGGTCATGGGTACAGTCACCCGCGAAAGATTTCAACTTATAAAGAATTATAATAATAAATAATGTTGGACAATTCACACAGCATTATATTGTATTATGTGTACTTACTAGATAACTGATATACTTAATACACTACATAGATAAATCTTTTTTATTAAACGTAGTTAACGTCCAAAACAAATATCTGCAAATTGTACAAACATTTGTCCCGAGGTGGGAATCGAACACGCACCCAGATGCGTTGCAGGCAGACCTTCGTCCACCGCGCCACAGAGGCGGCACATAACCCTTTATATCTAGATAAACAGAACGCCAGATACGCGGGTCTATCAAACTCACAAATAATGAATAAAAAAACACAGCCTAGCAACCAACTTAAAATATTAACCTTTGCCAACATTTGGGACAATACAATAATTGCTACACAGTTTTCTACCAAGAAAACCTGAATAGGCATTTAGTACTTAATTTGACACAACAACTACCAATTTCCAATTCCTTTCTAATCCAACTCCCACGCTTTAAACTACGTACCTCTCAAAGGTATTATGAATCATTTATTCGGTGCCCTATTCGGGCATGGCATTAATAATTCAGATGTTTAATAAGACCTGTGTCTGGAATACGAGGTTGTAAACCTATTACAGGCTAGGTAAATACCAAGTTAAATCTAGTCTAATCGCAGAAAGCAATCAAATAAGCTACATAACTACAGTACCTATCCATCTAGATCATCATTAGAAGAAATAATTATAGTTATTCGTAGAGGTAGATTACTTGCTCGAAGCTTCGCTCAGGCGGTACCTGTTAAAAGTCAGCTGTCTATAAGTGAAATAATTTACCAAACGGACCAGTAGTTCGATGATTAGGTACCTAATCAGAAACTCATAAAGGTACAAACAATCAAATTGTATTTACTATTATTCGTGTAGATGTAGATCATAGAAGCATTTTAATAAATATAATTGTAGGTACTACCATCCAGGCGAGGACGTAAGGCTGAAAAAGCTCTTTTTGAAACTCAAAACATGTTTGCCTGTATGTCTAGTGCATCCGTGCACACAAGACGTCATCTTAGACGCGAGGTGTGCAAAGCTGCAGGGCTAATAAAATAAAGTAAATGGTTTTTAACTCACAGGTACAAACCGAATTTTAGTGAAGTGCATTAGTGCATCCGATTTTGTTTGAACTTGCATCAGTGAGCAATCACCCAGTGATTTTTGTATTATTTAAATAACCACTGCTCTTACGGATATTATAAGAATATAAAAAATTTGATTTTTCAAAACAAAAACCTAAAGCGCGGCAAAATGACCAAATTTTCTAAATCTAGTAGTAGACATGTCATCTTTTGACTGAATTAATGATGATGATGAAACAAAAGCCCCAACAAATCCGAAGGTACATCGACTAACGGATACAGATACCAAACATGAGTGACCTAAACCAGCCCCAGATTAAAGGGTTTCGGCAAATCTCACACCTGCCCTCGACTAATGGAGCGTACTCATGGGACTCCCTAATGTCGGTTGGGGGACGTGTGATGTAACTGTTTAGTTAATCGGCTGTGATTTTGACTCTACCGTAGAACATGGCTCTACCTTTACAAATTACAAACAAAAAATATACTATGTAGTACCTATACGCTCTGCTTGAAAGTTACTGTTCAGCATTTTTATATTTCTGGTTTTAATTAGCTCTACTAGTATCAAACAAAATTTTTGACGTCATAAAAAATCGCTAAATCACTATTCTAATAGAAGGTAGTAAATTCATGATCGGAAACGTTGTCGATATTTTCCTGAATCGTTTATTGAACAGTAATACAAATTAAAGGTACGAAATTTCGAAAATGCTTCGAAATACCTACCTATCCCATTATTGTAATTGTATGGGAAAAAGATTTAAAAAATTGATATATGGGCTACCCTATCTACAATTAAACTATTACCATGCAATTTTCAGAGGTATGATATTTATTGGAGAGTTTTTACGAATTTTTTCATGTATCAATCAGTTTGCTGTGTTTCTTTCACTCAAACGATTGCTTACTTTATCTTCAATTCACTCGGATCAATGCAAAACAAGTACATTAAAATCGTGTGAGCACAGATCTAGGCACCTCGTCTATACATTGTGTCTACAAAAAAAAAACAGTTTCTCTAAACAAAAATTATTGTAAGTACCTAACATAAACTTTTATGGTTTTCGTAAATTAACCAAAGCTCATACTAAGACCTCTGATTCTGTTCTATGATATCTGTCAACTGAAGCAGAAGCTAGTTATTTAAAAATTGACAGCGGTACTACAAAAACCAGCGTAAACACTGGTCTAACAAGCGTTTAGCTAAACAGTGTCTAAACAGTCGGACCTGGGTTTCACAACAGTTTAACTCTCGTTTAAACTATGTCCAAGCCGTGTCTAACTTTAAACCGTCGTAAAACGCAGTTTTGTGCTAACGTTTTTGTTAAACACGCGCTCAACGGATGTCTAACTTTTTTGTAGTAAAGCTGCTACTTTTTAAGTTTGACAATCGTACTACACAAAAGTCGAACGTATGCTAGGTTTGCTCGTAATTCGAATCCCACGGAGATTATTCTGCTCAGATTGATAGGGGAAGTTAACGCGCCAAACACACGGGTATTTTGTACGATAAGGTAACCTGCACCGTGTAGATTTATGTATGGAGGTACGAATATGTGCCTTTTACGTTTAACTATTCGGAACTGTAAAGGTACCTTTTATCTTTTATCCTAATAAACATTATGCGAATAACCTAAACTTATAGTTTACGAAGGGACGCATTGTGGGATTTTCACGAAAAGGAAGTATATTTCCTTGAGGAACCCGCAAGTCGACCGTGATTGCATTACATAATAGCATAAGATTTTGCACCTGCGTTTCATTCAAGTAACAAACTTTCCATAATTATTAAAATGAACAGAGCTCGTGGTTTGATTTGAACCAATTTACCCACGCTACGGAACATTAAGTCGCGTAGAAAATTAAAAAAGTTCTTTTACCCACAAAAGACTGTAGAAAATAAACTAGAATAACACGTCAGCTACTAACGCAGTTCAACCAATCCCTTGTTTCAAGAAAACATAAATATAAGTAGGTAGAGTAAAAACGAGATTGCCGACGTGACTGTGAGACCAGTGTGCTCCACACTTGTCTCACAGTCACGTCGGCAATCTAGCAAGACCTAGATTATTACGGCGGTCGCGTGTCTCCCGATGTCGCGTCTCAGGAGCAGTGCACTGCCATTCCATATGGACGTGAGTGAATAAAATGTGAATGTTCAATCGCAAAAGTTACTACCTTTTTTTTGCTAATCGAAGCAAAGTTCCTTTCTAAACTGAACAGTTCTCAATTGGGAATTCCTCTCAAACTAAACCCTAGCAATACCAGTTTGTCTTACAACACAAATTGCGTGGAGACGTCATGAATAGCAATAGAGCATGATAAAGTGTGGAGCACGGTCGATTGTATCATTCAATTTAGGAGAACACTCGGTTTAAATGTATGAAGAACTGATAATATCGCTGGCAAGGTGTATTCTGGGGGATATGTATCATGTTTCATTCGAAGTAATGTACAATAAAGTAGACTGTCTGTATCCTTTACGTGTTTGATGGAATTTTACCTCTATTTATTAATATCCAGGTAGTTAAGTATGTTTTCGGAGGTTAGTGGGAGCGGGAGCGGTTTTTGACTATTCTCAGTGCATTGTTTGTCCACTGCTTGCATGCCACGTGTGCTATTTCCTTTGTAAGCTGACTGATACCGCTGCCACGAGCACCGAAAGCATACCCTTGGAACGATTAAAACACACACTATTTGTCTTTGATATTTTTCTTCAAGCGTTAATAAAATATAGGTACATCGTGGCATTTACAAGATGCAATGCTCTACTATATTTAGCAAAATAGGCTACACACATAATCGATGTCGTAAACAACTTATTACGAAAGTACAACGTGATTGGTCAATCCGGTAGCTTTCTTGTGGTAAATCCGTACGTGATTGGCGAACCACATAAAAGTTGACTCGTTGGATCCCGAGGATGCATTGGTGCACATTGAACCAGCGCGTGATACATCACGGTTTATAGCTGGATTCTAGGAACTTATTGCGTTCACAAATAGGCAATGGATATCGTGAATTTTGCTATCAAAAATGGTCTTTAAATAACAAAATACGTGAAACGTCCTCCACGTTTCACGTATTTTGTTGAAATTTAATAACTGCTCTCAAATTACCTACCATAATTGTTAAATATACAGTTTATAGCTGAAACCTGGAAACTTATTGCGTTCTTAAAACCGAAATAACTGTCGTTAGGTTGAGTGTTTTATGTTTTCTCTAAATAACCTTTTAATTAAAAACTGCTAACAGAGTATTTGGAAATGATAATGTGAAGCCACTATCCATACCCATTACCATTCCATTCAGACGATCTCATTCCAGGACAGTGAGTTATATCTTCAAAGAGCTTTCGGCAGCACACTCGCAAAGTACCTACCTTTGCCAAGGTGCATAATGTATTAGGATCGTGTGCGAGCTGACTTGCAGAATACAAGATAATGTTTGCTTTGACTTAGTTTTTCCGGCTCCTGACAACTCTATCTAGTCTAGGATATTGTTAATTAGAGTCTAAGCTTCGGTTACAAGTTGAGTTGTTGGAGCAGTCGGGGATGGATGAATGGTGCAACCAGTAAAAGTAATGTTAGTAATTAATATTTGTACCATCGATTTGTTGTAAGTAGCAAAATGAATTAGATATTCCCAACCAATCAGCGTTCGTCAGCGACACATCTACAAATTCACAAACTACACATTTTCAGAAGGAAACGAGAGCAGTAGACGTTGCGGATTTTTGTTAATTTCAAAATGATTTCTAAGAAAATCGCATAGATCGCACGCAGCGCAAAATATACAAAAATCCTCTCGCTTTCGCTGAAAAACTAAAACACACGCAGACGCAGCCCGACACAGCCGCTTACTTGGAGATGCTTTATTTTAATAGAAGTTTCTAAGTAGGTAAGATAGTAGTATAATTATTTAGAACTAGGTGACTGATGGGCAGTTTTACAAAATTGTATCCACATTTTTATATTATCTATCATCATAAAGTCTTCGTTCAAGACTACGTATCGTTTAGTCTAAGTTATATCGTCAGAACTTTGCTCATAAAGCAGCCTTAAAGGATTATTAGTTTATGCATTAGTGCATCGAACGTGATATCCCTGTAAGACTTGTGGAGAGCCATTACTTTGATCGTAGATTCTGAAAAGACAAGACCTCTTATTCCATCGCAGAATATTGGTTTAACCATGAGATTAGATTAAATTGTCATATTTTTGTTTATTTTGGAAAGATTAAACAAACCTCCTTCACAGACGTCCACTGCTGAACGCGCCTCCCCCAGACAACAATGTGTCTTTTTATCATAAGGAAATAAATAAATTAAGCTTTTGTAAGCCTTAAAAATAAAGTTCTAAAAAAATAAATTAAGTTATCGATTTCTGACTTCTGGCACATTCCCAACAAAAACAAAAGATAAAGTAAAAACAAAACGATTTAAGTACCTACCAACTTCTATCTTCATACATGACATCTATCTTAATACTTACAGGAACGCCGGTATAAAATATATTCTACGAAGGGGAGGCACATCTTACGCATCTGTCGGCGTCGGACATATATTTAATCTTCCAGTGATTTATGGAATATTCTAGAATAATTACCGAAATTGTCAACCTTAGCCCCCAGGCATAGGGGTGGGAGTCCTGTAGTTGTAGCTGTGATTAATTATAATGAGGACATGGAGGATTCTACTTGATTAGTTACGTAGCGTGCAGAAGGATTATTTCTTAAGTGGCTTGATAGGGACACGTTTGTGTAGCGTTATCTATTATGGAATTCGATTATGGTACCTACGTATAATGTGACTAGACGATCGCCTCGCGGTTTCACCCGCGTAGTTCCCGTTCCCGTGGGAATTCCGGGATAAAATATAGCCGCACAATCTGGCGCCATTCCTCTTGCACTGTTGCCTTCCTGGTACAGTCCTGTAAGGATCTGTTCAATGCAGCTGATTTGGTCCGACCAGCGTATAGGTGATCTGCAGCGAGGTCTTGTACCGTCAACTTTCCCTTGTATCAACCACAAGGCATTCCACAGATAGTCTGGTGCCACTATTGAACATACCTTCCCCAAACGAGCGAGGCTTAATAACCACGCTTTGCAGGCGGAATGTTGAACGCAGTGGAGGTGTTAAAATACACAGAAGGAAACTGCTGCCCTTCCCCTTGTTCCCTGCTGCCCTTAGGCGGCTGTATCGGAGGGGTCGATTCTTACGCCGGGCAGCCACGGTACCCGGATGGTCTATTTCCTTACGTGATATTATTTCATTGTTTGAATGAATAAATTCTCTAGTATAGTCGGTTTCTCAGTAGAACCCTACTTAGTCTAGTATTTCAGTCAGAAAACCAACTAAAATAGTTACCTTTTCGAAAATTTCAGCGAGTAATGTGCCAAGACACAGGAATAATGCCTCTAATGAAAGTAAGGACGCATGAGAACAAAGCCTTTCTTCTGTCAATACGTTGCTGCAGTAAAAATTTTCCCTGCAAGCGGAATAATGTTGGCATCGACAGATTGAAGTGGGTAGGTTCCTTTCTTAGTAAACCAAATTGGGACTTGACACGATTCAAAAGTGACCGAATGTCGCCACGGTTAACTTAAGATTTTTTATTCTATGTCCTGTCACTGGCAGTGGTAGTTACTCACTACGACTAATCGGTATATTTTCTCAAAATGCCCATAATGTATGCAACCCTAATGATAAGAGTTAATCCCTACTGGCCAAATAAATTTTAGCCATTGCACGACTTCTTTGTTCTTTCATTACTTGTTAAGTATGTGATTTGTTTTTCAAACAATGCACTCAAGCCTGTGGTCACATAGAATGTGGTCAAAAAGCCACTTACGGACTGACATTTAATTTTGGTAGTGCTATTCGACTCTTCCACACGAATTCAATAACTAGCCGTATTATTTTTAGTTTTCAGCATCTTTCCTACCCTATCGTAGCGACATCATCCATTGCTGGTTTCACTCAGGGCAATGTAATGAATGACCTAAATACTACGTAATGTGTGCTGCACTCATCGTGTTATCCTTATGGCGTCCCAGATTACGCTGGCTCTGGCACCGAGAATTTGATTAGGTACGCTAAGTTTTAAGACACAGTAGCAATTTCTGAGGACAACTTTTAACTATATTAACATCCAACAAGAATTGAGAGAGAGTGAAAATACAATAAATTAAAACCGTACAGTTGACTGTCAACCAAAAACCTTTAAAAGTGGTCGCAGTGAAAGGTTATGTTTTCCGAAAAGCACTGACATCTACCTGTATTAATAAATATCGTAGCAGATTTTCGTAGCTGCTATTGGCGTAGCGAATTCTACGGCGTAGCCTCTTGCTACGACGTAGCAAGCTTCAATGACTTACTTTTTGAGGTAAAATATTCGAATGTGTTTTTGTTGTCTTCACATTATTGGTAAGCTTAAAAGGTAAGTAATATATACACATAATATGTAAAATATCACAATGTAAAATTATGTAAAAATACGCTATTGGCCGTAACAACAAATGGTGCAGACGATGGATACATATCAAATAAAACATGCTTAAACTTAAAAATTATGACAAAATACAGACGAAAAAACTTTGAATTCCTCGTCCTAACTAGTACCTAACAGTGAACACTAGTTTTATGGTAAGCAGCGCGTGACTAAAATACGCAGATAAAGATTAATGGAGCCAATTTGTTGCACCATGTGCGATACTTTAAAGTGAACCAGGGTAAAGTCCAACTAAGGAAGGTAAACTGTGGATGAAAACGTTGTTAAGAAGTAATTATAATTGTTTTGTCGATAATGAAATAGCTAGTTAAAAACCTGTGAACTGTCAGTTAGTCTAGTTTGTAGGAAATGACTTAAATACACATTCACATTTCATCAAATATTCCTTTACATTGTCTTTCAATTGATAAAATTAGAAGAAGTAATAAAATCAAAATTTAGTGAATACTATTAATAAAATAAATTCTTCTTATTAGTATAATCAGTTCAACAAGTTAGCGCCATTTACCTACATTTCAAATCGAAACATTTATTTCCGACATAGCACAACTTATTATATACTTTACATACGTAAGTCCATATAGCAAGAATCATTCATCACATAGGTACACAGAAACAAATAACAATAAATTAAATTATAGTAGATTGAATTTATTATTAAAATTAGAATTAAACAGAAACTAAATTGAAATTCACACACACAATACTACTATAGAAAATGAGCCTTCGTCGAGAGCTGCATGAAGGGGGAGGCTGTGTCCAGCCTTCCTGTATATGACATATATCTAAAACACAGTCATTTAGCTCAAATATCAGTAGAGGCTGAGTTATAGGAATCGGATAAATGATGTTGTGTTTGTGACAAACGTATAAAAAAAATCATACTATCTAGCCACCTGTGTGTGCTACGTACGATTTGTAGAACTTGTGCCATTGTGCAAGTACCGTGCATAATTAAATCAACCATTTTGAGCTCGAATCCAGTGATTTGCTAGCTGTAATTTATTTGCGGAATCCTGTTAGGATTTAAATAGGTTAGCAAGGCAAGTTAAATAATTTAGGAATGAATTAATTATTCTCTAGTAACTCAACAACATTTAGTTAAAGCGGTTCTAGTTTTATCTATATGCTTAGCTCTTCTATTACTACAAACGGAACCAGACTAAAAGATTTTCTAACTTTCGTTGTCTTCTTGCCCACGGCTCTTGTAGACAGATTATAATAATCTAGCACTATACCCCAATCACTTTCTGATTTGCTATGCACAAAGCTTTCATATGTGAGTTGCCGATTTTTCCACACGCACTGTTTATGCAACGAAATGTTCGCGAATGTTTTCCCGACATTAAATATTTAAGAGAATGTAATGTCGCAGTGCTGATCGGATTGGTTGGATCAGTCGGGTCAAATTTACTTGGAACAATGATAACCAAGCCAGAAATCATTTCATGGTGTAATATAATTCCGAATGACTGAGATAAAATATGAATCACAGCATTTCAGTGAGCTGGATAAAGCCTGAACGAACAACTCTCCGACTCGAACGTGCCAATGCCGCAAGAGTGTTAAAATGAAAGTATCGAAGTTTTGTAGAAAGCTTGCAAAATTGTGTCATTTCAATTTCTCCAGCTTTGATTCTGATAGACACGAACCAAAGCTGGCACGCATTTTTATCGTAAATGTTAAAGTGTAGTGCCATAAGCAAAAGCTAGAGAGTTATTTATAGCTAGTAGTTGATGGACACTCTCTGTCTGCGCTGCGGTCAGCCACATGCGTATTTTTAACACAACATCGTTAGAATGCAGATATAAAGAAGTATGTTTTACACGACTGCTCAAAAAATATGTGCTATGTTTACGGGGTTTATGAAAAAATTCATGAATAAGTTTCATTATTCTACCAAAACTTTTTAATGCCTAAACAGATTCGTATGGGGTATCGTTAGAATCCTTACATCATCTCAAGTGACACTGGAAATATTTTTTTAGTAAGGCAGTATTTTTTTGAGCATTTGGTTGGATCCGTATGATCTAGCTGAAACAATTAGCCTGTGACAATACGGTACAGCGTACGACATAAACGTTTCCAGCTCCGAGAACGCGTAATGTTAATGATAGCTGTTTTGTGCCACTTTTTCTGAATTGCTCAGCTATATAATCTTATCGTAGGTAAAAGTTGCCTGCTTTAGGTATTATTACAAACTTAACTTTTTTTACTTTGAGGTATAGGTGAAATTCGAATAAGAAAATTGACATTAAAAAATCTAAATATCTGTTGTTTCAGAACACGTTTACATTTTTAATTTTAATTACTGATTTCTAAGATAAGTAAGGACCTGTAGTGCACTGAACACGTCCCCTTATTTGCCAGTTTAGTACTTTTATAAAACCTTCAATCTTTCTTTATAAAATGAAAATAAATAGTCCACTCCACATCAAATTACTTCTGTTTGTTCACCTCAAATCGTGTTTTAACGTACAATTTTCGAGAAAAGCGTGTCAGTTAGAAAGCTAATACTTCAGGAGTGACAAGGTAACACTTTCACAAAACGTGTAGTAGTTTTACCTATCACAGAAATAACATGAAGGTGGAAAGTTATTGGCATTATTTTTTTATTAACAGCTAGGTCATATTTTGAGTTTGAATACAATCCTTCTCTGATGAGATCCAACAAAATGCAGTACAGCGTGCACCATCCTTCCTACAATTTGATATACTCACATTAACTTGTTAGATTTCCTTATACAATGATTTTTTGGAATACATTCTCTCAAAGTTCTCCTCATTTTTCGATACATTTTTTTCACAACACACAATTGCACACAAATCAGATCTGTTGGAAAACGCGATTCTGTCTCCGGGTACGTCTGTGGTCCATAAGCAGTCATGGTTCACTTTTAGGGGAAGCTTTCAAGGTGAGTATGGTGTCAATAAATCTTGATTGTTAAGGCGGGAAGAGGCAGTTCTTGAATGTTTGAGCATTTTTATTTACACATAAAAACGAAAGAATATTTCGAGGTTTTCCAAATAATAACTCCTACTAAAATATACATAAAAACTGTAGGTACCTACTATCTATTTGTTAATTACTATTTATACATAAATCGCGAATGAAATGTACCAATTCAATGGTTCCAATAATTGCAATATATTCTGCATTTTATTTAAAAGAGTCTACATTAAGACCGCAATTGCATTGTCGATACTCTAAAATCTCCATGCAATCTAAACTACAGCACTATTGTGTGCCCACAGCTTAAGCCATTCAAATGCTACATTGAACAGAAACTTCCCTTTATGTGAAAAGTTAATAAAACCCTAACCTTGATGTTTGAATGGATGGAGTCCCCTTACGAAGTTTAGGGGAATTCTTTTCGGACATGACTGCTCGTGATTCTAATCCGGAACGCTGGACAACGTTACACAACTTTGTACGACCTTTGTTGAGAAAAGAAGATTGTAAAGCTTTGTCTCGATATCCGTCACAGCAAAACGTCAACAACAAACCTAGATGATTTACTCTTTACTTTGTAACACAAACAATTGCTAAAGTAGAAGTGTTTTGTATTTTCTGACAGGCGTTAACAGAAGAAAAGAGTGCTTATGTACCTACCCGTTGAAACTTCAACGAAGAGTTGGAATTTTAGACAAGTCAAACTAACTACCCAGCTCGTTTTGGAATACCATACACCAATTTATCACCTTTCCCCTTTATACCATGCATCAGATTCAAGTCGGATGTCAAATTGCAATATAAACCTCAACAAAGTATTAAACAGGTTGTGTCTTACAAAGCCTTCTCACCAGCTCATACATACATTAAATGCTCGACAAGGTGTCCCATAAGAAGATACTTCATGTATGTTACATTTTTAAATAGTAAAAAGATGGCCTAGTCCTTTTTAACTTGAAGAAACTACATGCAACAATGGTAATGTAAATAAATTGCGTGGGACTTGCAATGTTTAGCATTCTGAATTAAACTTGGAAACTGATTATTTTTTGACTTAGGCAATATAAAATTATGTTAACGATGATGACAGACTTTTAGGTACTTACCTACTTGATCATTTTGTACACCACAGTCGCCTTAGATCACCTCACATCGTATACGTAAATTTATGTATGCGGCTAACTGCGGGATGACGAGCCAGTCCGCCGGAAGTGCCGCAACGAGCTTCCGGGTGGGTTGCCCACTTCAGCGCATTTTTTTCTGATAAAGGGTTCCAAGTTGTGCGACGGGTGTCGTAATAAATAGTTTTTATGGATCTATTCCTCGTATTTAATAACGGGGTTAGCTGCAGAATCGGCGAACCCTTTAACAAGCTAAAAGTTATATCGGGTATTTATCGCTTACTTTATAACCGACTGCAATAAATGGTTGCTCTCAATTGGGCTACATATTTTGTACTAGCTTCTGCCCGCGGACGCGTTGTTGATATGGAAACGTTTAAAGTTTATTTCATTTGCATGGAAACTCTTTATGGTATAAAAAGCCTTTTTTGATCCCAGGCTTAGACCTACATCTATGCAAAATTTCAACCAGTTTAGTCGCTGTGGCGTGAAGAGGTAACAAACATCTATCCGAACACCTAAACTTTATAATATTAGTGTGATGTGACAGTGTGATGTGATGCTGTATGTTTGTAACTGTGGAGTAACAAACATACAGCATCACACATTTTGATTATTCCTTCAAAATTATCCCCGAGGTGGTTTTATTTAAATTTTGAAGTTTTATTAAGATTGCTATTTACTAAAAAAGGTTATGAAAACATCAAACTATTGTAAATCCGTTATTACTTTTAATTAGGTAAGTGTGCCGGAAAAATTCTAATACTTATTTTCTGCCTAACTTAATCAGCCTTATTCATCCGTATCCACAGCTAATAACTGTAATAGTTCAATTTAAACGCACTGATTGTAACTCCGATGGGTACTTTATCTAATCCCAATAGTAGTTCAAACATTTCAATTAGAAAATTATGGATAACAGGATAAATTGATAGCTATCGCTTTGTGGAACCAACCATTGTTTCAACTACTTACCACAATGTGTGCGTAATTTGTGGAAAATTCATGGAACACGGATCAATGAAAGGTGGAAAATTGGATTCAACTATTAATTATAACCAACTTTTGGTGCTGTATTTATAGGCGTAACGATTTGAGCAAATTCTGAAAGTGACTTAGGAATATTGACGTGATGAGTTTTAAGATATTTTAATTTGCCAAATATCTCCGTATCGATTACACGTAGCCGATAAAAAAGCCAGAACATTTTTATGTTAAGTTATGTTAAGTACATAAGGGAAGAAACTGTTCGCCTGTAACAATGCTACATTGTAGCTACCACAGGAGACAGTGCTCTAACTGAATTGTTACACACATTTCTAAAATAAACGTTTTTGTATTTGTATTTTTTGTATTTTAAGAACCCTACTTTATGCGCGGTGCGATTTGAAAGTAACTTTTAGTGTGTAAATGTTACATTCAAGTATTGTTCGCGCTCGGCTATCACCAGTAAAAACTAGTGATAGCCGAGCGCTATCACTCGCTAAAGCTAAACAGCTTTAGGTAGTGGTTTCACAATGAATAGCTGTAAGCTCTGCATCGCTCGTGAGTGTACACTATCTTGCAGGAACGGGCTGGATCGACCACAGCGAGGCTGGTCAGCGATAGGCCACCCCTAATGAGCGCCATAGTGCCCTGTCTTCTTGCTTGCGCATTCTGCATCTGCCTGCAATCTTTCGTAGGTCGTCATTCCACCCGGCTGTAGGGCGTCCTACACTACGTTTGCCTAGGTCGCGGTCTCCACTCAAGAATAGGTTTACCCCAGCGATTGTCGAAAATAATTATAGGGCTTAGGTAGTAAATATATTTCAGCAGTAGATTATAAAAATAAGACTTGTTTTGATTGACGAACATAATAATTACTGTTAGAATACCTTTATACACAAAGAAAATTACAATCAAATACCTAATAGAAATAAATTAGAACTAGTTTTTATAATTGAAATTGAGCTAACCGCAGACTGTTGCAAACAATCTACAGGTAGCTTAACTGATCCATATCAATACCAGTCGAGAGCGTTAGATAATACCTATTTCATTATTCATTATTATCTGTATTAGTAATAGCAATTCTATGTTTTCATTCCAATCGAAATGGGTGGAAATGGTAGGTAACTCGATTTTCTAAGAAACAAATAAATGAGCATCTACATAATAATTTTATTTTGTCGAGACAGAAATAAGATGAGAAATAAGGATGTTTATCCGAAAATTTCATAGAATCCGTGATCTTTTCCTGCTCGAATGAATTTATACATTGTTTTACAACAAAAACGGTTAGTGAATGGTTTTAAAAAGCTACGCAAAAACGTAACCAGTATAATAGTAATTATACCCCACTCCAACTATAAGAGTTACGCTAAAAGCAACGCAAGCAACTCTAAAGAGCCTAGACTGCCTAAAAGCAATATTGAGATAGTACCTATCGATTAGATACAGTAAGGTTCCATCGGATAATGGTCCAACAAATGCTTCGAATACTCTTTGCAATATACATAATATACTATATCCGTATCCGAGTAGTCAAAGATCACATGCCCGATAAAATAGCGTATGCAAATACTTTCAAGTTAATCCAGCGTGTCCTGCACTACCATTAATGATCCAGTAATGTTCTCTTTGTGTTCGGAAGAGAATTCCTGTGGGTCCAGTGTGCCCGCGGTGCGGTGCACAGAGGCTATCTTTGAATGGGTTAAATCAAGGGGACGGTATGTTGGAACTTTTATTGAAACTTTTCCCTGAGGAGAGTAGCCGTGAGCAGGATTTCCGATTTGAGGAGAATAATGTCCATGAACAATTTGTTGTTTTGTGGTCAAGCTTTTGAAAGAGAGAGATTGGAACACAATGATTTTTTGGGCGGAGTAGGACCATAACTAAATATTAACACTGGTGATAATATCCACTAGACAAAATTACCACTGTAGATAATAGCCCGTTTTTTTTAGTCATGAATTTTCAATGCGTATTGTAACCATTTAATTTACAAGAGTCATTGCCACGATAAAATCGTAATGCGTTGCGATAGGTCCTATGTTTAGGTATTTTTTGGAGTTCTTGGAGTTGGTATTTACCTCGTCCTTTTGCTGATCGTTGGACTTGGTGTCCAGATAATTATCTTTAATAAGGTTTTTGTTATTATTTGTTCGTAAGCGCTCACACTGAGGGCAATTTTTAAGAAATCAAATAGTTTCCAAAATAAAAATTCGACTCTGACGGGACTTTATCCCGCATCCTTCCCTCAGTACGGGAATGTGCCAAACAACTACACCACGAGGTCAAGTGAGTTATGAGTCGAAAAACATTCGGACTTCCTTCGGACTCTAGCGCCGGTAGCTCCACCTACAGGGGAAACATTGAAATTTATCCAATGCTGTTCAAATAATAAAGTTACATTTAGGACGAGATTAGCACATTCCCGGTTAGAGATTAGCACGTTCCCGTACTGAGAGAAGGATGCGGGTTCAAGTACCGCAGGAGACGTTTTATTTTTAATTATTTGATTTCTTAATATACGAATGTTGTGATTTATCAAAAAAAATTTATTAGCTCTTGGCCGCAACGTGCCGCTATGTTTAGGCACCGCCCGCAGACGTTGCGTAACCACAGCTTTGCCCGGGGCCTATCCATTTTTATTATGATCTAAGTAGTCCTCGTTGTGGATAATCCAAGATTATGCCCCTACCTCGATTTGTAATCCCTTCCTTGTTTTGGTTCTGGCTTTTTATTAAAAACCTTTTTATGGGTGCGGTGATTATTGTTTATTCAAGTACTCAAATACTATGCTAAAATCACAAGATATAAAAACTTACAAGTGATTCCTTTTCATGCAATCTATTCGAACTAATTATTTTGTAAATATTTTTTTTATGTTTTTAAATTATACTAACTGAAAAGTTCAGAAAAAGGAACCGTAATTTCTTATTCTGGATCAAAATAGACTTCACACACGTTACGATGCACAGAATCTCAAAAACGTTTCAATGTGCTCACTAATTACAGTGCTTAAAATGAATATTATGCCCCAAGCAGTTAACACCTCTTTCAAGATACCTTCACAAAATAACTATACAAGTGTGTTGTCGAGTGTAAAGTTCAACAGCTAACCCGATCCATTACTTGAACAAGGAAATTCTGAGGGACCCCATACAGCTGGATCAAATTTTTTATTTCTTCTTTGCATACATTAAAGCAAAGATGAATTTGTAGCTTATGGCAAGCAACGTATAAAACATGCAAGCAATTGGTTTTTGATAGACAGTTTAATAGATGTTGATCTATCGGAAAACCTAACTCCTTATTTTTCGTAACCGCTAAGTACCATGTTACTAATAAATCAAATTTTTCATGAAATTTACCTACTTATCATCTCCTTAGCTAATCCAAAAAGACTTTTGTTATAGACTATGGTTATGTATTTATTTAAAAGATACCTACTGGTAGTTTTCTTGGACCTGTCATTATGCAACCTATAGGTACCTAGTCTCTCAGAATTAAATCTTCAACATCTCATCCTTAAAAGGTTTGTCATGCAAAACATTAAATCTAGTAACAATAAACTTTTCGTCTGCAAAGTCTCGAAACAATTCTGTCTTCAGATATGTCGTTTGTATTTCAAAAGCAATTTTTGTCATATTTATGCCAATGATAACTTATTGAATGGAACAATGTAAACGCAAAGTTTTCTAGCTGTGTCTATAATTAATTGTACAATCTTGGGGCTTGAGTCCCGAAAGTTTGGGGAAACAAATTGAAGCGTATTGTTGGGTATTTTAAACTTTGAATTCATAAAGAGATTAAACAATAAGAAATAAATTATGCAGCGTCAAATCATTGATTAAGTTAAAGTTGATAAAATACGAATTTTCTAAAATAATTTAGTTAAAATTAGCTATGGTGGTTTTGCAATCGAATCTCTTGATCTAAATTAGTATCAAGTAGATTTCTATTATACAAGGGCGTAATTGCACTGTTAAATATTATGATATGGCCTGATTTTAAATTAACTTAGGTATAGGTAAATTAAAGCCATAAACAGTTTTGCAGACGATTTGCATGCACGTGTTACGCGGGTATAACGTAGATAAAGTTAGAAACAAATTATGCGTGTGGATAGCATAAGGAAAGAGGTAATTAAAATTTGATGAATGGTAGAAAAAGGCTTTTATTTCAATGCTTAATTGAATTGATGAATTAGTGAACAAAATTTATAAAGTGGCACTGGATAGCACACCAACTCAATAACTGTTTAGTACTTATCTATCAGTGTCATTACCTTAGGAGTCTCAAAAAGAGATTTTTTTTCTTAAATAAAGTAAGTGCGTAAAACGAAGACCCTGTGTGTTCTGGTGGGTACATTCTAAATGTGAATGTGGAACAAGGATACACTTGGGCCTGGTTTCACAAAGCGGTAGAAAGGCATAACAAAGTTTAGCGGAAGTAAGTTCACAGTTCTCATACGTTTATACAAACGGAAGTGTCAGTTTAACGCTTGAACTGAGTTCAAGGATTATTTCACATTTATTCAATCACCTTATTACTTACAATGGTGGTAACTAGAAGTGTAGATACCCACTAGAGAGTTTTGATCACGATGAGTCCAATGAAATCAGGCTTCACACGATCAGCATTTGAATGAATGAATTAGACCCATACTGACTGCCCTACCCGATTCTCTACCCGACTATTCCTGATTAATTAACGTTCCGTTTCCAAATGTTTGCTTTCCTCTAAGAGCCGACCCAGCACTTTCATTTATTGAGAAAAATAAAACCTACGGTATTTTGTTTCCATGAAAAGAGACGTCGCGTGAAACGGCCAATGAAACAGTTTATTCATTTCGAGGAAAATATCTCGTAAAAGGATAATAAAATATTGTTTGTCAATCTCAATAAGTTGAATGGATTTCTTTTATTCATTCTTTTAAGTGTACCTAACTAAGCCTTTGAAGTGATTTTATTTGAAAGGGGCTCGTGTTGATCGAAAGATCAAAAAGGACTAGTTTTTGTAGATTACGTGTGTTAGGTAGGTGAATAATGTATGTACTATATTATATTAAGTAAGATAGTTGCATTTTTTCATTTCTATGGTGCAAGAACTTACATGACAAAAGGTACATTTAATAAATTGTGTGTTCAATATGTATAGACCTACGAATAAATAATAAGTCGTAGACACAATGGATAAACACAATAAGTGTTCGTTCACTTTAATACATGCAGAATCTACTCTATGTAGAGCCCACATTATGCACCTTACGGATTATACCTTCCAGTCGTATCATGCTAACGCAGCGAGGTAAATATTGAGGTAGACAAATGGACAAATGGACCGACAGACAGCACAGGTATTGAAATAGGCTCTTCGATCCTCTCTGAATTAGAATTCACAAAGGAATCGTTTTTTTATGAGTGATGGAATAGTAGGCATTCTACGGGTTGCGAAACGTATTTTTCGACGCATTCAAAAGGATAAAGCATATTTGTTTCATTCACGTAGCAATAAAAAAAATTGGTTGTCTGTAAAGTCGGTTTACTGACGATAGTTGAACGAGACAACGCAGACCGAGGTAACGCCGCATGCGAGGTAACGCCGCATGCGAGGTAACGCCGCATGCGAGGTAACGCCGCATGACGTCATGTTTTTTCGTGCGTGCAGCAGGCTCTATCGAATTATAAGACGTTGTCACGTCAATAATTGTTACTAAATAAACTTAATAAATATGAGCATATAGAATAACTTGAAATAAAATTAATGTCTATCGTGATCTTGTTTTCATTTGGAAGCTTCGAAATTACGTTTTAAATAAAAATAGTAATTACTCTACTTAGCAATATTTTTGAAAATTAAGAAAATAGAAAAATTAAGAACATTCAACACATTTATAGATTGCGATATTGATGATCGCAATTATATCGCAATGATAGTTCTAGATCTGGATTAACATTTTAACCTACTTTTTATATCGGAAAAACGCGTGCGAAGCCGCCGGCAGAAGACAGTACAATAATAATTGGTAGCCTTTATATTTTTGGTTGGTCTACTATTTGTCATTGGTTTTCAGCTACACGAATTGTAGGAAAAGTCCTTGCAACTTTTAAAGTTATTTCGTGGCGATAATAATGTATCGAGGTTAAAAGTCTGTGGATGTCCTTAGACTTAGTCCTTAGACAAGCTCTGTTTACTTTAGGGCTGTGTGAAAAATTCCAGAATCATTTCGTTATTTATGTAAATCGTGTCTTAAAGTCGCCGCTCTACTAAAACACGGCTTTAAGAAAATAAATGTAAAAACTATCTGTACAGAGAGCGGTTACAGCCGATAGCGCTGAACGGCCAGACCCCTGGAGATTTCATCGATCTGCTGCGGCATTTGGCCTTGATTTTTGAAGCGCTGATTAAATAAAGCTATAGCACTTACTTGAAAAATAAAATATCAACGTATTTTAAATATCACATTTATATTATTCATGCGAAAGGATGGATGGAGGGATGTTTGTTACCTCTTCACACCAAAACTACGGAATAGACAGGTCGTGCTAAAATTTTGCATACAGTTAGTTTTTAACCTGTAATAAAACATGAGCTAATTTATATTCCACTAGCTTCTGCCCGCGGCTTCGCACGCGTTGTTTCTATGGAAACGTTTTGAGGTTATTTCTATCCCATGGGAACTGATTTATGGGATATAAAGTCGCCTATGTTTGATTCCAGGGTTAGACTTACCTGTGTGCAGAATTTCAGCCTGATCCGTGCAGTAGTTTAGGCGTGAAGAGGTAACAAACATCCATCCATCCTTCTAATAACCTTCAGGCGTTTCCATAGAAAACAACGCGTGCGAAGCCGCGGGAAGAAACTAGTACATATATCTATAAGCTCTGGTTAGGTAGGTGCTTAATTCAAGCCAATCCATAATATATCTACAAATATAAATATTTCATAAAGCTATATATTCCAAATAATCTTTGCATCTAAATCATTTTAGTCTACAAAAACGATGAAAAAATGTTTCATCGTTTTTGTTGACTAAAATGCTTACATAATTTTGACTTGAGTAAACTGAAGTCAAGATCGGTGGTGAACCTGCCCGTTCAATGACTTTGCAGACAGAAATAAACCGAGATACAAAAAAAATGTTTTCAAACAAACACAATAATTAAATTATCTACCCAAAGGGTTCAAACGAAAGTGATTTTTTAAGAGTCATGCGAATAAAAGCAAAGTATCAATTCATATGAAATCATATTGACCCTTAAATCAAAACACTTTATTTTATTTTTACCTCTTCTCACTTCACGTTAACGTCTAACATTGGGGCGAATGGGACATAAAACATTTATGTCACATCTTTTTTAAAATATGGTCAATAAAACTGGGTTCAGAACTATTCTGATCAAGGCTACTCAATATCATTTAGTGTATTTGAATCAACTCTGGCTGATTCATACTAGGCTAAGGTCATTAAATAATTTGCAAAGCACTTTGTCTACTGTTTTCTTGCAAAAAATAAATCACATTGAAATTATGAAGTAGACAAGCTTATTACTGAAACAATTGAAGACTTCTATGTAGATATAAAAACCAAATAACATATATTATTCTCGTGATTATTTCATAAAGTTTACTTGTTGTAGGTCGTTTTAAATCAAACTTTATAAAATAGAAATCTTATTGAGTAGGTAACTAGTAGGTAAAAATATGTTATACATTAAACAAAGCCATACCCGACCCAAACTAGCGCCACCACCTATTTTATCTTGTACTGTAATGTTATAAACAAAGAAATTAGTTTGTGGTAGTGTGTACTTTGTGATAACTATCATAAGCTTATTTGCCTCAGTAAAAGTCTTATTTTGTATAGTGTAGGTAGAAATGCAAAAATGCTATTTTTGTTCACCATCGTGGCCATAATAATAAGATAAAATAGGTGGTGGCGCTGATTTGGGTCGGGTATGCACCTTAAAACTGATTCCGCATTAACCAGTATCATGAAGCGAGTCCCGCGTTCTGACATTCGGGCATTAAATGTGAATCTCATTATTATGTCACATTACACATACACAGTGTGATGTGGCATATAATGAAATTCACGATGATGAACATTGTTTATACTATTCATGACACGCGTGAGATAATGTTCCATGTGAGGTTTTGTTGCTATTTATAGATAAGCTTTCAGGCGTTCTAATGTTATTATATACATTTTATTACATGTTAGTTTTAATTCTCATTTCCGCTTAAATGAAAATACTAACCTGTGAGCCATTGAGCCTTTTATGAACATAATTTGAGTGAATACGCTGCTTTTAATAATCAACCACTAGCTTCTGTCCGCGGATTAACGCGAGTTTTTCCGAGACAAAAATCAGCTTATTCCCGGTCTAAAAAAAATGTTAGCAAAATTTCAGCTTCATCTGGTTAGTTGTTTTAGCGTGAAGCGGTAACAAACAACCATCCCAGTTTTTACATGTATTATATTAGTGCGATATTAATAGTGTGCGTAGCAAATTTACAATTACTCAGAGGTAGATAACTCATAGATACCGTTAAAACACCGACTTCTCCACCTGTGTCTGACGTGACAACGGTTTTCAAAGCTAAAATATCTCGGTAGCTGAAATTCTGTGGCATCGCTCGGCAATAATTTACATTTTCGGTAAAAGCAGTACAGATAATTTCTATTAAATTCCGCCCAAATGTTTTCCTTCTAAGTATGTTACAAACTTTACGGTATCGCTTAATTTCCGTAAAAGATGTAGCATACTTTTTACCAGACTCAATAAAAGTTTGTGTAAAACATTATAACCACCCAGAATTTTTAAAAAAGTCTTGATACTTGAATTTTTATGACTTATCTATTTCATAACCCAAAGTCCCAGATATTATTCACTGCTGGGTATAAAATTATGATACCTTCATAACCTTATCCACCTAATTGTAGGCACTTAAAATTTATAAAACTCGGGATTCCGAAAGCTCTTCAAAGATTTTATTAAGATTAAATTGTTCTTACTTTTCTAAAGCCAAAAGTACAGTTGGCACGAAAAACCAACTTCTATCCCTACTGAAACTCTTGACTCACTGCTGCTTTTATAAAAAACCATTATAAAACCACAGTAACATCTATTAAAAGCGCCAAACCTTTTTCCATCCGATTGAAACAATCCCTTAGATAAAATATAGTTGAAATGAACGGGGAGATAATTCGTTAGAGGAGGTGCGATGTCGATTCAGGCGCTGAATGTCCACTTATTTTCAGAAGACCACTGCCGACCGTTGCGTCGCTTCTGCCGACAGAAAATTGAGGTGAAATCAGAAACTTCATCAAAATTCAAAAGCAAAATTCAAGAATGTTGCGCTAAGGTTTTTGTTTTAGATTTTTGTTGTATAGTGCGTGAGCCCTCGCACTCAGTGTAATATATAAGAAATCAAATAATATCCCAATTTTTTTTCGGATAATAAATAGAACCTAGCTCATAGTTTTGCGATTCATGTGGTACTTAAGCGGTAATTCGACAGATTCTAAAACGCGTCTAATACTTGAAGATCGATTTGATGGAGTTACACAGTGATTAACAGCAAAGTAGTTCAGTGAAGTAGAAGATCGTTAATTACAGCTCAAGGAGTACAATTATACAAATGACTATTAATAATAATTGCTTAATGAAGGTTTTCAATTGGATCTTGGACGTTTCAGTTGGATTTCGGTAGCCCTTTTTTATGGTTAGATATTGATGAACTACTTTAGACTTTCATTAAAGAGTTCTCGCGTTTATTTTATCAATTATTGAATAAACAATAAAACACCCATTCTTAAACAATCACATTTGCTCACTGGCACGATTACCTACATTCAAAGCTTTGTATCTAAAAGAACAAAAGCACAAACGAAATACAATTGATACGGCATTTTTTTAAGGTCGGTCACTCAATCCAACTCATTCTAGCCAAGCTTTGTATTGCGAATCACAATACAGAATGGCGTAATAAATTAACATAACAGAGTAAATTGAATCTCTTTGTCGATGAAACAACCGAAAGCTGAAGCTGAAGAGGGATTCAGAATAAACATGGCTTGAAATTGTCGAGGCCTACAAAAGGTTCATGCGCGAAAAGTGTAGGTAAAAATGTAGGTTTATTACGGGATATTGATGACAACTAGCATCTATTTGCGTTTGCAGATCCACCTGACATGGTCCCTGAACATTGCCTACCCAGTATGAACTGTTCGTATGATTTTGTAAACTTAAATTCGTACCAACTGATATTATAGAAGCTAGTCAAATTTTACAGGAAAACTAGAGTGACTCTTTAAAAATGTTTGGTACGTTTTTTGTCTCATTATCATCGTAGGTACGCTCTCTTCGTGCTCTCTTCATTCGTAGTCTTAATCGCACTTGACGGATCTTATTTAAGTAGGTAATATAGTGAATTAAGCTGGATATTCCTCACAGGTTTGATTTTAGTTCCAAACTAAGCAAAGGTTTGAATATTAGGAGCTGGAACAAGCAAATAGGCTAATAAAATAGGCAATCAGCTGATGTTGAATGATAAGCACTATCCATTTGTATTGTTCAAATCAAATCTCAAAACTCATGCATTAGCTTTGATTGTCTTTGGAACCGCTAATAGGCTGGTGCGATAGTACAGAGTAGTTTTAAACTTATAAGATATAGGTAGAACTGCAGTTAATGTATAGATAGGTGATATTTTTCAAATTGGTTTAATAATCATTTTTATTTGCAACTATAACTTACTAAATTGAAAGTCTAGATAAAAAATACGGTTATATGAACAAAGAAAAATAAAACCCTTCAAAAATGCGCCGTCACAAAAACAATCCCTGTTAGTGATACTTTTTACGAGCAAATGTGGACATCAATTACAGAGTGGTCTGACAAATTAGTCGTGGAGAGATGGGATAATGCTCTGAAATAAACCTGCGTTCTGATATACTATTTTGGTAGTTTTTTGTTTGTGCTCTTCCAATCATAACGGATGAATTAGCACTGATAACTTTGACTGTAATTAACCAGTTCTGAATTCAGAAATCAGGTTTGAAATTTGAAATAAGAAGTTTTTACTCGTACCCACCTACATTTACATGCGTCTGGAAAACTCCAGCCAGTGAAGAATTAAATAAATGTTTTTTTTATATCGTAAGCACAAATAATACCTATTAGGAGGCCTTTTCAAAGGGACCTCATACGATAAAATAAGTCGATTGGTAAGCCACAATGCCACTTACAGACACAAGAAAGACATAATACAGAGAAGATTCGAACCCTTCCAACCAATAACATCGTAGCATCACATTAGCCATACTTTATCGGACATCCCGCACCCACTCGATCAATATCTGATTACGTAATAAAAAGTGATATTTTTCGCGGAAATACTACGATATTCTGCTTTGAGGGGCTACCTACTACCTATGTATAACCGGAATGTTTATCTGGAATCCCATGGTTAGCTGTGAAGCGGAAACAGTGGCGGGTCATGTGCTTTACTTTAAGTTTTGTGCGTGCCCTTTTGACAGTAAATTGGTCAAGTAGCGTGGCTACTACGTGCACTTTTTGAAATGAAAGAGAGACCAAATATTTGGACAAGATGATCCAATACCACTTACCAAACCAAGAAAGTATAACAAGTTGATAAAAAAATATATTTTTTGTTTCAGGCTTACGATGCATCGGCTACTCAGCATCACACTCATCACCATAGCCGTCGACTACGTGCGCTCCGAAGACAGGGAGCACCAGGGCCCCCAACCCTGCGGGGGCCGCCTTCGGGGTCCCGTCGGGGTAATCCAGACCCCTAATTTCCCCAACGCCTTCCCCGTCCCTATAAAGTGCAAGTGGATCATTGAACATGACAATGTAGTGAACGGGACCATATCGATATATTTCACCCAACAGTACACCACCAGTGGGCTAACCTTCACCGAGTACATGTACTATGATGAATCGTACAAGTTGGGGGAGAGACGGGCTCTAACTGTCACAGAGGAGAACATAACGAGGATAAAATGGCTTCAGGTAAGTTGAAGTAATATATTTACATTCCCACATCTTATTTATGCATACGCTGGAAGTTTCAACGGTGTCATAATTTAAGATAATGTGGGTAAAACAAGGCGACATAAACAATAAAGTGGCTGACGTTGTATTTGCATGAAATATTGAGATACATACCACAATACATAAATATACAGTAATCCGACTCCATACTAGACCGCCCGAATCGACGCACGCACATATAGGCGTCATTTACACGGCCGCTAAGGTAGTCTCGGCATGCACATCTATCCAGTGTCACGCCGCGCGCCGCGCGCGCCGCCGAGACTGGTCGCTGCGCTGAACGAGTTTGTTGTGCCGCGACCCCCGCGCTGTCAGCTCCCGTTTCGGTACCTCAACGTTGCAAGTGCGCGAAATAATAAATTAAATAATGGCGGCATCACGACCACGAGTATACTGCAGTGTTTACGGGTGCCTAAACTCAACGTTCGTTAAACCAACACTGTCATTTTTTCGACTTCCTGCTAATGCTGAAAGGTAAAATAAATATAGTCTTTACCACGTTTTAGGGTTCCGTACCTGAAGTATAAGTAATGCCAATGTTACTAACAAATATTTATGTAGTACCTCCATATTATTTTTTCTGAAATTCACTTATTTTTTCCTACCTACTTATTTTGCGGTCTAAATGTATTCTACATTAAATATAAAAGACCTAATTTTGGTACGGAACCCTAAATGTGCCAAGTCGATGGTGGGTGATGGACAAATGATAGGTAGGCTAATAGGTTGGTACTATCATTAAAAATGTATGGGAAATTCTGCTATGTATTTAATGTAATATATATGTAATGTAGGTATACATTACATATTAGCTTTTAGGGCGCTTTTCCTGTCATTCGTTTTTGCACCCGCGTGCGGTTCTCGACCGCGAGTTGTGCCGCGAGCAAAACACGCTCGTCAAAACACGCTCCGGGCCACACGCATCACAGATTTCGTTTGCCGCTGCTAGAGATGGGAATGGGAGTTATTCTTATTATAGGTATTTTTTCTAACAGTTATTAGCTGGGTATTTTGTTCTAATAACGTTAGAACCAACTGGTACCCAATAACGTTACCATACTTAATAAGTACTTGATAATCATCATCATCATCACCCACAGCCGGATTTTACCCACTGCTGGGTATAGGCCTCCCGAAGTTTGTGCCATCCACTTGATAATACCTAAACATAACCTTAAAATAAATAGATTAGATAGTTACTTATCTACCTATTATAATCCATAGATAGGGGCCAATCATTTATTACGCAAGACAATTTTCGCTAGTTTTTGACCCACTTCCCCCCTATTATAAGAAAAAATAAAAATAGGCCGACCCCCTTCCCCTGTTTAATATTTATTAAGTACGTATGAATCTAAAGTAAAAAATGAATACACGTTTGGTTTGTTTTTCAAAGTAACAATTTTAGAAATGTTTATTTGTACCTACTTACAAAGGTAGGTTAGGTACTAATTTTGTTTTAATTTTGTTGCCCGCGCTTTTTCAAAGTATAATTTTTAACTTTGCGCATTTTTGTGATCTTACGTAAGAACTATCGAGACTCTCACCCCCTTGTAAGAAAAAATAAAAATAACACATGGTCGCCCCATAAATCGTCTTACGTAATAAATGAATGGCCCCATATCAAATCAACGACTGAGAAAAGCACAGAAAAATTAGATTTCTTGTTAGTACCAACCCTAGCGCTCCGCTCAACTGTAGGTATAAAGTTCAAAGAGACGGCTGAGTCATTCTACTGTATACATTTATCTACTGTGTACATACGCTGTTTGTGTGTGCAAATGGAAATAGAATCCATTAGCAATAATGGATATTGTTTATAATGTCGAACTGACGTTATAACCGGGTGTTTTTTTTAAGATAAGATGTGATATTATTATTTTTTTGTTTATACTAACCTAAACCAATAGCTATTGCCAAATACGGTTCAAGTTACTATTATGAAAACAAAAATTAACAATTTTATGGTAGTCCAAAACTAATTGAGTTTCTTAAAACTAGAACTACTTTTGATGATTATCCAACCTTCCAAACACATCGCTGATTTATATTACACAAAAATATTCCAAACCTACTCAACTTATTCAGCTAAGGATGTTAATCTGTTCATAGCAATTACCATGAGAAAAGGCCTAGATAATAATAATAATAATGCTGGACAATTCACACAGCATTATCTAGCCCCAAGCTAAGCAGAGCTTGTGTTATGGGTACTAGATAACTGATATACTTAATACAATACACTACATAGATAGATATTTTTAATTATACATAGAAAAACATCCAGAACCCCTGAACAAATATCTGCAGATCGTACAAACCTTTGTCCCGAGGCGGGAATCGAACCCGCAACCTCCTGCGTCGCAGGCGGACCTTCGCCCGCTGCGCCACAGAGGTCGTCTTTAATTAATAATGAACAAACAATACGTAAAGGTTACATAATTGGACAGTAACGCAAGTGCTTTGGCCAAAGAAATCAAGTTTAGAGGTATCTTGTACTCTGCAATTCTTTTATTTAGGTCATGCTTCAAACTTATCTATGTATCTAATAGTTGTTTAATTAAATATTACATTAAATTGAAAATATTTTAGAAAAGCTTCTTAAAATCAAGCTTTTATATCATCGTAAATCAACGTGGCCAAAAGCGAAGGATGAAACTCGCACAGGACCAATTGAGCTGGCGTGCAAAAGACCCAGCATTAGGTCAACAAGAGATGATGAGATGGTGATGAAGGTCTAAATAAACAGAACCAAATTTAGTGAAAAGTGTTGGCTAAACCTTGAATGTTTCTACGTCCCTGTAGCCATTTAACTTTTTACCCAACAGACTTTTACCGCAGGGGTCTTAGTTTTTATTTTCATTTCCGCTCGTGTAATAGAGTTGGATGGTTTAGCAGTAGTTGCTTTTGCGGTTTTATTTTTGCTTTTCAACAGCATGTTCACTTTGAATGTAGTTGTTTATTTACTTTCTGTTTTAAATGTTATATATAATTAATTCATCTTGGATAATTATTTTATGTTGGATTTCTTAACTTGCACATAGGTAAATAATGCTTTCGATGTATAAATATCACGTACAGTGAAAAAAACTTCTAAACTTCGTATCGAGCGCGGAATAATTTAATTAGAAACAGAATTAGTTGAATGTTAGTACTCACAAATATAAAATATAAATACACAAAATACTACAGACGGAAATTAAAGACAAAGAAACAAAAGCAACTCGCTAATATTTACTGCTGGAAACGGAAGTGGAAAATAAAGCAGCGAAATAATTGTAAGTTGCAGGCGGTTGTACTCGTGTTCGGGCTCTTGCATACGACGCGATGCTGTTATTTTATTGCTGTAATAATAATTACTTATTAACAAAATATTGAAGCTAAATATTTTTAGGCTCTTACACGGGGCGGCGCGGATACGACAATCTCAAATAAATCCAGCGGTGCGGTTGGTCATCTCTTTAATGTTACCTAATCACGAAGAGATGATTTATCTTCAAACACGAGTACACGTACGATAAATTAATTTCATTATGTTTCCTCGTAGCTCCGAAACAAAATAACATTCGTGGTATTTTGATGTAGTCGGATTTTGTGTGCGAACTTTTCTCTCGATAAAAAAAACAAAGCAAAATTACTGTGTTAATCTAAAATAATGAGATAACTTCACCCGAGGTGTGTTATTATAAGCGCTGACCGAGATGTAATCATCAGACGAACCACGCACCTATAAAGCTGCTTGCCTACTAAGCCGATGGATGTAAGCCGACGCATGTCAACTTGCACACATTCGGATATACAGAATACGTGCAGCCTCTAGTTACGTATTCCGTGTAAGGCCATTGAAAAACACTGACGCGTTAAACGTTCGGTTGGAGCTTGAATCAAATATTTACCACTGGCAATGCCTCGTTACAGGGTGGGGTTGAAAAGCTGGGTTATTATTGATACTGACCCTGATAAAAGCTGGCTCTATTTATTATTGGGGGTATTTACTGAAGATTTTCCCTGCCAATCCATCTTACCTTCAAAAATGCCACGATTACTATTGAAACAAAACAGCTCTCTCTTTGTGGTAGAAAAAAACTTCTATTTGATATATTAGGTACTTTAACTTTGATAGCTTGTACTATAGTTTGTATGTATACATAGGTATATCGCAAGCTCTACTTCTACTAATTCTATGCGATGTGTATTTTTCATTGTTGCTTAGCCACTACCTGGCTATGCTCCGTCCGCTTTACGTTTTATGCTACGCTGCTCTCCGGTGGTTATAGGGGCTCCCTGCCGCCGGTTTGGGTCTAAGGGACAGCACGAAATTTAATACAACTTAGACACAACCATCTCCTTAGACCAACCGGCATCTTTTTTTGTCCCGTAGCGTAGGACAGAGTAATGTGTCAATAATCCATTTAGTACAACACTTTGCATCACTATTTCTAATGTTAGTTTAAACCAGCTGTCGTCTCTCATCTGTGCGTCATGGGCTATTCGCGATGACAGTATGCCATTCGGGATAGTGACCGCGCGACAATTGGGTGCAATCTGGAAACGCTTTGTTTATTGGATGGACATTTTGGCTGAAAGGCTTTGAATGGAACACATTCGACGAATTGATAAAATGAATATTTTTTGTGATCCGCTTAATCCTGCACTAATGGAAGCGAGATTTTTTTGGCCTATTATTATTCACTTCTACTAGTTTAAATTATTTTCATTAGTAATGGAGTCATGGTATTTTATATTTCTGATAATTAATGGAGGAATCTCCTTAGAAATCTGATACTTTAGAAATTATTTTGTTTAGAAAATTGTTCTTGATAACCCTATTACATATTTTTTTATCATAGTTTAGTAAAGTTTCGATAAACCTGTTCAAAAAACAATTTCAATAGACTTCACTATAGTCAACATTCCATTAGCTTTTTCTGAGGTCCCTGAGACCGCGGCCGACGTGACGGGAATCATAATCAGCACTTCATAATAATTCATTGATTTACAGCTCTATTGTTGGGGACTATATATGCCATTCTTTTTTGGGGCTTTGTACATTTCGATGGAAAACCGTTGGAAAGTTGTGTACTAAGTCCAACCACGATACAGTAAGTATGGACAATATTGTCCGTCAGCCTCAGCAAATACAAGAAAAACAGAAAGAGAATTCTTTAAAAAATAACGCCAATACAAATCCATAAAAAAACTTTGACGAGTTAATAAGAATAATATGAAATATCCTCTCTTACGCTCAGAGCACAATATTACGACGGACATAACTCATAGATGCTTTCCTCACACCGTTTCAGTAACTTATTGATAAAATAGTTAATCCAGCAGGTAAACCTGGTTCGTTTGATTTACATATTATTCTCAGAATTTTTTCTAACATTTTTAAATTGCGAACAAATGTACTAAAAATAATACCGACAAGCCGCTCTGAATCCTAATTTCAAAATGCAATACCAATCTGAATATAACCTTCACTACAAACAGCCAATAAAAATCAAGCTTCGAATCGTGTTTGAAGATATTCTTGGAATACCAATTCCATGAGTAGGTGGCTACTTTAGTTCCGGCAGTCAGGAGATAGTCCTTAAAATTTTAAATAAGTATCACGGCTTGGTACCACGGCAGAAGTAAGCAGGTACTTGTAGCCGCACATGGATTTATAGGATTGGTAATTCACTGACACTGCTCAAACTGCAGATTCTGCCCATCATGACGAACACGTTTGTGAAGACGCAAGGTCTTAATTCTTATTTTTTTTATAAATCACCTCTGATACAACCTGCAGTTCACGCAGTGTCAGTTAATTACTAATAACTCTGTAAGATAATCTATAAGTAGCAGTGAAAAAAATTCCTCGCAGAAGGATCCGAAGTATCGTTACATTTAAGAAATCATTTATTTGTTGTTTTATAATGCACTATGTACTCATCAGCACACATACGTTCACTGTTGCACATGCTTTCCCCGAACAAGGGGCTTTTCTATAATCTCCACGCTCGGCAGGCGGATTCGTGTGGTGTCACACGAATACGTTAAAATGATAAAAATATACAGAAGGAAGCTGTTGCCCTTCCTCTTAGTCGGCTCTCACTACATCCGCGGACAGATATTAAAGGGGTCGATTCTTACGCTGCAACCGCTCCAGCTCATAAACTATTCAAACTCTTCTTTTTGCTCAGCTTGGGACTAGATGATTGATGTTGCGTGGATTGTCCAGCATTGTTTATTAATTATTATTATTCTAATAAGGTGCGTTTTGCAATTTTTTTGTCAATAATGCGATCGTCAAGTCTTTATCTAACCTGTTTTATTAATAACGTTACTGTGATTACGTTTACGGCTGTTTTATTTATATGCACCGAGTGTTTAGTACCGCATCGTAAAAGCAAAGATGGTCATGTAAGAGTTTACTATCGAGACTTCTAGAAAATGTGCAAAAGAGTACAGAAAGCTCAAAAGAATGAAATCGAAGTCGAACTTTGGTTTGTGTGTTTTTAATTTTAAGTAAAGCGCAATTAAACATTGTTGTATCATTCTATGTTTTCGTCCACGTTTGAAAACTAAAAATGATTTCCCAAAATACGTAATCCAATTGTTAAGGGTAATGTCGACACCTACTTTTAGGACGAATACCATGTTTGAGCTACCATAAGGAAAGGGTTTTGAAGATTTTTGTATGGAGGGGTGGCCCTAACATTTGTTTGTTTTTTAATCGTCGCGCACAAAAAAGTTATAAATTTAGATAGAGGACACTAAAACAAATAAAAAAGGTTACAGAAAATAATGTTCTAAAGCGTCAGGTTTCTGAGATGACCTATGAAGAAAATATATGGATACAAGTTTCATCTGTGAATATCTCAGAGACCTGACGCTTTAGGACATTTAAAAATAACGTTTAATTTGTTTGTGTTTTCGATCCAAAAACAAAAAGTGAAAAACCAAAATGGTGACAGATGTGAGGGCCAAGATCATCAAACCCCTTTCTAAACTCTTTTAAACAATACTATTATTCTTTCAAATATCAGGCGTAGGGATACAAGGTTATTTTATTAGTAAAGTTTCTTTGATAAAAGTTTTGGAAACAAACTACATTCTAACATTGTTTAAACACTGAATTTTGAGAAAACCACTTCAAATGAAATATCAAACGTGTTGGAAATGCTATAGCTTTAATTGCCTCAAGGTAAGGTAAGGTATGGAATATTTGTAATATGCGTAAGAGGTATTTATTCTTTTTTTTTTCATAGGGCAGAAGCCTTTTTTCACATTAATTCTACGTTTGGTGGTTTTTCGTTGTAAAGTAGAAAAAGTAGAGTCAACTAAACAAATAATAAATATTTTCGGGACACTTTTTAACATTAGTTTCGAAAATGGTTTTCATTCACCAATATCGGAAGGTTGGCCAGTTCAGGGATTTTAGTTGTAAGATATGTAAGATACCTCTTATAGGGTTTTCCAACCATAACTTTTATTTTTAACAATGCAAAATGTACATCGTAATGTAACATTCCGAGTTCCTTATACGAACCCCAACGTTCAACTTTTATTACAGAGCTACACAACAAAGGGGAACTTCGGAAAGGATATACTTAATAGACAGTTTGCTGGCATATGCATTGCTGATTATCCTGTTCGTTTGATAGTAGCAACCATATTAATAAGATTTAAGGTAGGTAATTGTTATGTAGTAATATTGGATACAAACTTGCTAATATCTACCCGATAAGAAGTCGAACCAGTCTATTCCAACTGTCCAAGCCATTAGTTACAACATCCATACATAAAATCAATAACAAGTATCTCTCGCATCAATTCTCATTTCGGCCATGGCTTCACAGAGATGATATTGGCCGTTACATTTTTTCCTGTCAGGAATGGCCGTGACAGGGTCCGACCTCCATCAGCTGACCGCTATTACGGTACAGGAACTACGCAATAAGAACATGCTGGAATAAATGCTGCGGATCTTTTTGTTGATGAGTCGGTAAACTTTTGGAACCTTTTGAACATTTGTTTATGTTTTCGTAACGAGACAAAGAAAGAATAATGAATTTGGACTTAACATTTGCTTATTGTACATAAATGTAGGGAAAAATAAAACGTCAAGTGCGAGTCAGACCCGCGCACTAAGGGTTCCGCTTAATTGTAAGACCTTGTTTCTTGCCAAATATTAATATAGTCTAGGTCAACATGAAGTAGGTACCCTATATTTTGGTATTTTGGTGGAGGGAGAGAATCAAAACTATTTTTTTTTTAGTAAATAAACTACAAATTTACGGTTTTTAGATTTAATATCGTTATGCGCTCTATGATCTTGCTTCTTACCAAATTTTATGATTTTAGGTAAACGAGAAGCACCCTATAGGTTTTGGTCTATAGCAAGAATTCAAAGTTATTTTTTTGTGAATAAACCATAAATTTACGGTTTTAGGATTTTTTCCTTTACTTGTGCTATAAGACCTTGCTTCTTGCCAAATTTTATGATTCTACGTCAACAGGAAATACCCTATACGTTTTGGTCCACGACGAGCATTAAAAGTATTTTTTTTTAGTGAATAAATTACAAATTTATCTTATTCGGATTTTTCCCTTTACTTGTGCTAGAAGACCTTGCTGCTCACCAAATTTCATGATTCTTGGTCTACGGGAAGTACCCTATAAGTTTTGGGTGCATGTGATTCCCTTGGAGATTTCAAAATTTTCGGACATAAACGGACTTGAGTATTGGATGTTAATTTCAACTCGATACCCTCCACGCGTTCCTGAGAAAAGAGGGTTGACAGACGGATAGACAGACAGACAGACAGACGGACAACAAAGTGATCCTGTAAGGGTTCCTTTTTTCCTTTTGAGGTACGGAACCCTAAAAACTCAACAAAAGAATTTGTCTTCTTTCATTTTCGCGGCTTCTTTTTTTAAGTTTTGGGCCTGCATCATGGTGTTCACGGTTTCTCGGTTTTAAATTCATATTTTCCTGTCATGTAAACTGCCTGTCACTTTGTCAGTTCAGCCAAGACATCATTTGACATCAGTTGCCACATATTGAGTAAAAAGATACCAAGTCATGAATGTGTACAGGTGGAAATAAAACCAAATAATGTTTCAGACATACCTAGTAAAGATTAATATTAGGTATGCACTTATGATCCAACCACCGCCGCCCAAATATGCCGTTTTCTTTTTAAATTCATAGCAAGCCCTGTTGACACTGCATTATATGCTGTGCTGACTAAACTTTGTGATATGTCACAATGTCACATCACCACATTTGCTTCTTTGGGTATGTGCTCGATGTTATGGCCCGACGACGTTTGAAACACGTAAGTAGTAAAAGTCTTTGATTTCTAAATTGAGCCTCTATCTATATGGGCCGACCCTTTTCGTTCATTTAAAGGCTTTTTAAGAATTAAATCCTTTCCAAAATGTAGAGCGTTTAAGTTTGGTTAATTTTCGTAAAGGTTTGAAGGTCAGGGATAATTAAAATATATGAAAAGACAGATAACCATATATGGAAAAAATAAGGGCTTACACATCACATAAACACTAAACAGTCTATTCTATACAATCTAATGGACATAGGCCTTCCCTGATAAGCGCCTACCATAAATTTTATGGCTAACCAAAAATAATTTGTTTTATAATATAGTAACTGTTTGTCGAATATAATAAACGTTTGTGGTAAACCCCACAGCTCCTATATGTACCTACCTATTAATTTTGTCACTTCACAGAGATGAAAACTTGCAATGGTAGCGTGTGTCCCTCAAAAATCAATTCAAACACGGTTTTAAAAGTTTGGCCGTTATTAGAGGTAACTAATAAAACATCCTCCATCGTCGAAGAAACCCAAACTTTTGCCTTAAGAGCCTCATGAAAGTTGAACAATATCTAATATTTTGATCTTATTAGTTATGGGTTATTGAGGGTCAAAGCCCTGCATTATCTTTACTGTGGCGCTTTTGTGGACCAGATTCCTCTAACCCCATGCCCTGACCTGGTTTTGATGGGTCGGAAAACCATAAGCCCTTTGAAGTATATCTCTCATAATAGCTTGATTATCATGGAGTGAAATACAGTCGTGAACCGCATGGTTTTATAGGAATTCGCATGAATTCCAATTAAACCATTAAGTTCTCGTATTCCTGACATCAATGCGACTAAATATATTTTTTGGAAATTATGGTTTCCACTGATATCTAAGGAAATTCTCTTATATAAAGTTTTTATGTCGACTATAACTTAGAGGTATCTTTCCTTAGGATAGATTCCGTTTCGTCAAATTTGTAGAATTTGACGAGTTCGGCATCCATCTTTTGTATCCACCGGAGGCGGCAGCAGCGCCCCCTGCAGAACAATTCTACCACTGCGAATCTATAACTGCGAACCCTGACCCGCATGCCCAGCGTGGGGATTATGGCACTACCCCCACGAAATAAAATTCAACAATACGCTTATCAGGGGGAGGCCTGCGTCCAGCGGTGGGCCAATACACGCTGTTGAGGAACACATTTTTTTGCGGCTACCTATACTAACATAACAATGTCTAGGTAGCCTTTTATAAATTAATTTTATCACGATATTATCAGACAAAAAGTCCAACTGAGTTAAAACCGGTCAAGCACTGCCTTCATACATTTACGAAAAAAAGTTTCAAAAAGGTTGGCGTAATAAAACATCTGCTTCCAGATAAGCCTGGCTGATCCTTACCACTCGGGCAGCGCCTAATCTTAATTAATTATGGAATCCGAAGCCACCTTCCTACCCATCGCAGCTGGAACTCGTAATGTAACGTGCAATCGCAGAGTACGGAAAGCACTTGACTAGAAAAACACAACTTTGACATGGGTATTTTTATATAACAAAATACAAACCTAAACACAAGGAAAATCTTCTGTTGGCACGTAATATTGTTGTTTCAAGAAATCAAAATCAAAAACTCTTTACTTCCATAAATACAATAAATGTACAGTACACTTAGAAAAGGTGAAAACATAAAACTAAACACAGACACGGAAATAAAGTGATATTTTTTGATTTCTGTCGCTTTAGTATGTAGACTAAAGTAAAAAAGCGACGAAGAAACCTTTAGCCTGTTAGTTGTTATTTTTCGAGTTGGAGCAAAACCCGTCCCAAGCTTATACATACAAATATTTTAAATAATTATTCCTATCTGACAGCAGAATAAAACCGTTTTGCATACTCTAGCTTCTGTTATTTTTACGAGTTTCAATACACTGAAAGAGTATTTTCGCAATGGTTTCCACGTTGTATTTTATATTATGTTTTAAAACAAATTTTATAAAAATTGAGATTTTTTTGGTAACACATTGAAAACATTGCGGTATTAAAGGTTACTAAACTACCAAACTGCTTACATTATTAGTATAAACTTTACGGTTTCCATTTTGCCTCAGGAGTGCACGAACAAACACAATATTGATGAAGTATGATGAGTCATAAGTATTGGTGGCGTCGAAACCGCAAGGTAAACCTCAAGAAATCAGGTGACCTTGAATATACAGCCTGAAAAGATAAAACCTCGTGGGTAAGGTAAGATTTGTTCAAAGTTCGACACGTTTAAAATTCGAAACATCTACACTTTCCACTTTTTATGGTCGCTACGTGTTAGGCTGCGATGCAGCTGAGACATTATATTAAATTCAAAGAGGCTTTTTAGCCACGTCTCGAAAGTTTCCCCGTTATTTTTTCCTGTTCGAAAAAAGTTTTTTAACGCTTGATGAAGGAAATTCACTGGGACAAAGAAATAGTACTAACGTGTTTTGATTTTTGATCTGTATCTTTACAAATATAGAGCAAAAAAGAGAAATCGAGAAAATCGTCCTCATTATTTTTACAAAAACACAAACGTATAGTAGTTGTAGCAGAAGCAAACAAAAGATTGCTAAAGAAATAAGTTGCGGCCAGTAACATATCTTCATAAATACAACACGTAAGTACCTTCTTTAGTTTCATATGTAGGTGACACTGCATGTCCCACGAATTCCCTAACCCAATCGTAAACATCTGAATAAGCTACTAGCCATTCCGAGTCAGACATGATTTTGAGATTGCCTAATAAAGCAATCGGCTCCAATTTCATCCGATAATATATCCAATAATCTCACACTCAACTCACCTACACCTAAGCCTCTATGTGTCAGTGTAAAAAACATAATCATGCGTTTATTCACTTAACAACTTCGGCGAGCCGCCTCGGATGGGAAATTGGAAAAGTTAATTTGGCACGCGTAAGAAAATATTATATTTTCGCAAACAGAGCCGCATTGGGTTCATTAAACGTGTCGAGGAAATTTGTGATACACAAGGTTTTAAGGAAAAATATTTCTATCCTTATGTAAAAATCCTTACACGACATTCTGATACTAAGAGCTTTTTATTATGACAAGGTATTAAAGTCTTAGTTATCTAGACGCACAGGCTTACCCTTGCCTGGCATTAGTTCGTATTACTTTATAGTTATTTTGTAACTTTAGTCACAATTGCGCTAATTACAAGTACTTTGGTAGTAAGGAATATTTTACAATACTTTCCTAATTCAGCCCTGTACATTCGTACTCCAAATGCTTCTAATTAAATTTAACACGGCTTTCAGCGCCTTCAGTGTTTGCCGCAATGCTTATTGTCAATATGTGTTTGTCAAGGAGGTTCCCTTAAAAGAGAACCCCTATAAGGACAAAAGTATCCTGGCTTGCTTGTTTATTTAAATTTAAGAATTCCTGTTTGTTAAAGGATTGTTTTCTCTAAGGCTCAGTTACATGTCAGCCTAATGAATGCGAGTCTTGCCTCATTAAGGATTGTTAAGTGTATCTTGTTCTTATTTCAGTTATTTGAAGAAATATGAATTTCGGGATTCAGATACTGATATTCCGAAATCAAGCTTTTATTCAGAAGGCTCTTCCGTCCCTCGTATTGTTGCTTGGCAATCTTTCAACCTTTTATCCGTAGGTCGAACACGGGCCTCGGGCATAAATTATGTTGATCTACAATCCTCAGACGGAATACACAATCAAAAACACCTACGCACTGAAATAATAGAGCTCAACAAATATTCTCTCATTGTTCAGTCTAGGATCAAATGGTTTCACATAAAACATTTCCGAGGCCGGCCGATTAATCGTGCGGAAAAATAGACAGAATACGGAACCCTGAACGAACACAGTAACACCGCGCACCTATCAGTCAGTAGCCATTAGTTATTGAGCTCTAGAGACGAATTTTCTGTCTGTATGGAAGAAAACTGATGAATAGTAAATATAAAAAAAGTTGTTTCTGCCCGCGGTTTTACAGGCGTTGTTTCTATGGAAACGTTCAAAGATTATTTATATCTCTTCGGAACTGATTTATGTAATAAAAATATTTTTTTGTGTTTTATCAATGCAAATTGGCAAATTTCAGGCCGGTCTGTTTAGTAGTTTTGGCGTGAAGAAGTCACAAACATCCATTCATCCAAACTTTCGCATTTATAATATTAATGCAACTACATAACGTGTCAGCAACGATCACGTTGAGCTCACACAACAACAAATTTTTATAGAATTCCAGTCACTGGCACTTCAAATAAATTTTTAGGGTAACGGCCATCAGTTCTCCAAGAATCACATTTAACAGGGCTTCAACTTGCCTAAGTACACTTGACACATTATAAGGAAAAATACCTTAGGACCCCTTCAAGTTTCGTTCACAAAATGTCGTTCGATCTCACATTCGGACCTTCATTACCCTAAACCCTAAACTATAAAGGGAAAAGTTTGGACCCATCCGTGGAAATGGTAATTTTACTAAACTTTTACGATTATTGCAAATAAAGCTGTTAAGGCGTTAATGATTATCGATCGTGAAGCGGATACTTTATTTTGGATCGGCTATCGAAGTGTAACGATACCTAACAGAGGAGAACAGTGAATTTAAATTAATGATTTTTTGAGAACTAGTGCTGCTTGATGCTATACCTACCGGGATTTTAATGCAAACACATGAACAATAGTTGGAGAGACTCCACATTACGAGAAAAAATGTATCACTATCGAACTCTCATAATCTCGATAAAAATCTTGATAAAATAAGCTTTCACAACAATTTTTACACGATCATTACTCCTAAAATCAGATCAAGCGTTGATCTGTAAGCTTCGCGATGACGCACCTATAGCGAGTTTGCAAACTGTCAAAAGTCATCGAAAATTATTTGCTGGTGAGAGATAGTCCCAAACCTATCTAGTCTCCCCAAACCCTTTGTCTTCAGCTCAACAAAACGACGAGTTAAAAGCGTCTAAAAGGAATAAATCTCCATTTCTCGCAGGACAGCATATTTCAATAATCGAAATGACAAAGAGCGCTATTCTTCAACGCCCTTCTCTCTCGAGAGACTGATAAGCGCACTAGTTCCATGTTCAGTTCCATAATACTGACATCTGGAATGTCGTTTGAAATTTTAACTTTCTTCTATAGTATCTGAAGTTTTGTGCCGGTTTTGAAACTCGAACTTGAACTTCACCGTTGAATAGGTGTGTAGCATCATATATCAGCTCACGTCAGCCACTGCTGGACATAGACCTCCCCCATACAACACCACAGAAACCGATCCTGAGCCGCCTCGATCTATCGACTTCCTACGACCGCTACAATGTCGTCGGTCCACCGAGGACTTATACAGGTTTGAAAAACTTTTTCAGGCACCAGTGTCTCATAGCTGTGAGAAATTAAATGACAAATGTGAGGAACGCAATTTTAAATTTCCCCTCAAAAGACAAGGTCTGTGCCTTGTGATAACTCATTCAAATTAATGGAAATATTTAGTGAGTAAGCACATTCACGTTTCTATAGTGAACTGAACCTGCATACAGATTGGAGTTGGCATAATTAGTAAAAGAACAGTTGAATTTGTACTAATACTACTACTTTGTCTTATTTAGAAGCGCTAACAGAACACGCACGTTCTTCTAGTAAGTTACCTTTAAAGCGTCAATGTACTAAAATAAATCTCTCAGTGTAACCGACTGTGCCAATTCAATTATTTACTAAGAAATCACACTTTATTGGGTTCGTCATAATGAATTCACCACATGTAGTTCGGTGTAAGCGTATCAGTAACTTTGTACCCAATACGTTTTTTCCTCGAGTCACATTGCAGTGAAAACCAGTGCTAAGTAAGCAACTACGTACCAATGACCTGATTTTTACAGCATAGATGTGCGTAGTGTCAGCATTTTTCATATGTTATTGTTCTAATTCGCAAGTGACGATGTTTGTGGTCCTTATTGGTTATTTTTATAGTTGAACCACAGAGTGACTACATACATATTAAAAAACTCATACAAGACTCCCCAATCTCAACTTGTATCTTTATCTACTTACTGAATGGGATAATACTGACTGGTTGTCGACGAATACATCAATTTCAAAAGTACGGAGTAGACGGGCTGTTCACCAAGTAGCAATATTTCTTTAGCATTAACATTCTTCCGAGAGCGCGCACAAATCAAATCGGGAACAAATTGGTCCGACCTGACGATAGCAGGCGAAATATATTTTGTTTATAGCCTGCGGTGCGATGAACAGTGTTTTTGGTCAGTTAATGTAAACGTTGGCTCGAAGATTGATTGAGTTTAAATACACAGCTCTAATTGATGTAAGGATGTGTTTACCCAGTGGGTAATAACCGGCTGGTTAAGTGGAAGCGTTTCTTATCGTTTGTCTTACGTGCCCATTTAACCGATTGCTGTCGTAATTGTAATTGCTATCACTTTGAACTGTCTACTTTAAAGTTTTTTGTTAATTTACTTAATGATCGCAATTGATTGTAAATTAGCAGCTATATTATGAGATAGGGAAGTACATTAGAAGCAGTACTTGTCTCAAGTTAAATAAAGTTTTGAAGAATGTACCGAAGTACCCAGACAAGCCATTAAGGGTTTGCATGGTACAAAATCAAAATACAATTGTATTACAAAAATTATATTTTGTTTATGTTTTGACCTCCACGTTTCATTTACTCCCAAGTAAAAGTAAAATTCACTAAGCTGACCCTCTAAGTATGATACCGAGTGACTTGTTAACGTTATATGTCTTTTAAGTTATACGGCAAGACGTATAATATATATTATTTTTTGCTAAGAAATAAGAAAAACGTATAGTTTTGGTAATTGCTCCAGTTTCACTCACAAAAGAGATCAAAAGCAAGGTGTAACGAAAAGTTTCACATTAAAGATACTGCACTAGCTTTGGCTCCTGGTATGGCTCGCGAGATATTAGATAATTATAATAAAACAAATGTTTATTTTCTCAATCTTACATGGTAAGTCCTTAAACTAAGATGATTGTACTGAAAAGAAATATTGAATTCGATAGTGCTTGGTGTGAATTTCAATTTTCGTGGGATAAATAAGTTTGATAACCGTCACATAAGAACTGACTTAATTAATAACTAGTTTCTGCCCGCGGCTTTAAACGCGTTGTTTTTATGGATACGTTTAATGCTAATTTATGTCCCATGGAAACTGATTTATGGGATAAAAATGGCCTGGAATAAGCCTTATTCCAGGCTTAGAACAACCTATGCGCAAAACATTAGCACGATCTGTTCAGTAGTTTTGGCATGAAGACGTAGCAAACATCCATTCATAAATCACAATCGGGCCACAGACAATAAAATTTACCCGAATCGAGCATTTTAGATGAACTGAGAAGGATTAGCCACTAACTTGATGGATGGCGGGATCACCTGGTTCCGGAGCATTATCTGGGTAATCCATATTCAACAAACATTGATAGGCTTTAGATACCTATTCATCACCTGATTGGTACATTACGTGGAAGGTAGAAGGGATGTACAGAGCTAGCAAACATTTTTGTGCCGTTGCTACGTACACTGAACTCACCTCACACTCGTTACACTCATTATTGAAATAATCAAACCATAAAATGTTTGTTGACTGAGAACTACATACAGATAGGTAAAAGTCATTCCCGACGACAGCTGTTGATCGTCCAATTATTGGCAGGCATTTACCCAACGAAATAACTTGAATAGCTTTGAATAGATACTTACTTAACGCTACGGGTTTTTTGACACTCTTTTGCAAAACAGTAAATAATGAAGTTTTTATGGGACTGTTTGTGCCGAAAAAAACAAACAAATAACAAAAAGGTCACGACACTTCGCACAAACGTACCTAAGTTGAGAAAAACTAAGCAATCTGACTGCTCTACTCCCCAAGTTCTGGGAACTTTCTGTTGCTAGCTTCCCCCAATTCTCCGTAAATAATGGCACAATTTTCAGCCGCTTTCATTCGAGTTTCCGAGCAACATTTTTCTTTTTCACTCATTGCTGGCTTCTGCTTCTGTACGATAGTTCTTCAATAAATTTATTTTGATATACAAGTTTTATACGTTGTTGACCTTCATCGGTGATTCAAAATTAGAAAACTTTCGCTCTCCACTTACCTACATACATAATTTATTCTTATGAGTACCTACTAGAGTACTTATTTACAAGTTCACATTCTTTTAGAATGTGAACTGCAGAACTCAATTCGTTCATTGAACAAGCGATCTCTGAATGCTATTCACCTAAACTCCTTGAACTATTTCAAGTAGCCATGACAAAAAATTAAAAGGAACACACTTCAATACGAGTTTATGTAGCCCACTTAGCTACTTCCTCCTCGGCACTCTGACGGCCATTGCTGAACATGCCACACCAAAGGACAGGGTTTTGAAATAATCACCACGTTTGGCAGACGGATTGCTGAAGGCAGTGGAAGTATTAAAATTACTCAGAAGGAAGATGATCCCATTCCTCTGGTACCTACTGCTATTTTTATTTACCCATCTTGCAGATAAGAGAAGATTTTTTCTGAGTGAAATTTCCACAGCATTGTAGCAAATATTCTGTGCCAATTTCCTGATGTAGCGAGCAGTCGGCGTCGACGTGACCGAGTTACCCGTGATTCTGTTAAATTCTGCTTTTATGCATTGTTTATTGATAAGCTGTTTGTTTCCTAAGCTTATAATTTTGCACCGACATAGGCCGCACTAAAGGTTAAGCACGACTGGCCATTCATAAATTTATATGAACTTCGAACGTCATGTTAATGAAAATCTTTACAAAAAGGTTTTCATATCTACGTAATTAATTTTTTAAATTTCCAATTTCGAGAAAAAAACGCTTCATAACCGTCTCATTACCGTTCATTGATTGCAATACTTTGCTTTTAATCAAATAAATAATTTCTATAACACTTACAGACTCGCACAATTTTACACGCTCACACCTTTTCGGGATAAAAAGTAGCCTGTTCAAGGTATAGAACTTTATTTATAAGAAATCATCTCGCACCGTTAGGTATTTGCGAGAAGAGGTTACAATAATAAACATTCAAACTGTTGCAGCATACAGAGTGTTTGGTATTACGACCGATTTAATTCTCGTCATAATTCTCCGGTAGATTCAATGTCATAAGTGTGACGGTTGCTAACATAACACTTTCTTCAAATAATGTCTTAGTTTATTAATGTGTAATGTTTTTAATGTGTTATTATGTAATGCCACAAAATAACTTGTGCTGTATGTTGCAATATACATATTGCAACATACAACTTGACATAATTCCGTTCATGAAAAAAAGGTCTGAGAATTCAAAGTATCTAGTAAGTCTCTGTAAAAGTTATAAGTCGTGACTACTTCTGAATTCATTTTAAAAAACTAATAGTCATATTGAATTTAACTTTGAATCAAACAGTTTTTAGCTACCACCCTTTCAAAAATACTTGAAAATATCATTCATAAGGTGGTCAAAAAGTCAAAGATCTGTCTGCTATAATTAGGGCCTTAATTAAGCAACCAACAATTAAAAAATATAATAGAGAAAATAAATAATGAACTTGGAATAAACTGAGTGTTCGAATTGAGAAAATCTAACTCCGCTATAATCGTTGCCATGGAATTGAAATAACCTTTAAACGTGCTAAGCTGCGGGCAGAAACTAGTCCCAGTTTTAAAATAGATGTGATTGCTTTGTGGTTTGTAGTTGAAAACGCTATGACAACGAGTTCTACGATTTCCTGTAGCACTTGGTCTACGCCGTAGCAGGTCTACGCCGTAGAGGACTACGCCTGGTAGCAAGATATTGTTTGACGGTCTACTGCAAAACTTAGTGTAACATCATACTTTGAATCCTACGAGTAAAGAAATGGAACGATAAATCGCAAACAGTCACCAACTGCATTCGCTATTGAATAAGGCTGCGTTGACATGGGTATTCGCGAGCTCGTGTCCCGTGTGTCAAATGTTGTCTAAACAAGCTTTATTGGTGGTCGCATGCGGTTGCTTTAAACTAGGCTGAGGGGCAATAGGCCATTATGTTACCTCATAATGTATCTAGGCATTTAATGTTAATAATAAGATCATTTATAAAATTATACGAGCGTCTGGTCGAAGCGACGCGTGACCTGAGAGCTATTTGGCGCAGCGCATAAGCCATACATCGGGGCAATGCAGCCAGCGTCAGGCACGCTTCCGACTAGTATTAATATGAATCAGTTGAGCTACCTGTAGATTGTTTGCAACAGTCTGCAGTTAGCTCAATTGTTTCAATTGTTAATACTAGTTGTAATTTATTTCTACTAGTTGATTGTATTTTTTTTTTGTGAATAAAGATTAGTCTGCTTTAATGTACTATTATATTATATCCATACTATCGTAGATCATATTCTGTTCTATTCTATCGTAGACAAATGTGGTCTATGTCATTCATGCAAGCTCAAGCTTTCTAAAACGTTAGTGAAAATGCCTACTGTCAATAAAAGATATGCGTTTAAATTCCAGCTCAATATTCCATTTTGAATTATTGAGTCTAATCATTCTGTATAATGTACACCAAATATCGTGATCAACATGGAAAAAATATTTAACGCTAGCTCCTGATCTACACAGAGTGTGTGTCAAATGTGACCCCGTTCAGATACGACGGATGTGGCGAATTGAATCACGGACGGACGTGTCGTTTGTTTTTTTAAGTTAATTCCAGTATTTTATCAACTGGTTTGATCCGTGATCGCCGTTTATTTTTTCTATCGTTAATGATTTGTTTTTATTGAATGTTCAAAAAAACGTTTTCTTACGGATTACTAAACGGATTTGTAATCAATCATTTCTTGATAATTTTTTCTTCCAGACTGAGAGGGCGCTTTGGCGTGGGTCTGTCAAATTTAAATGACATATACGATGCGAAGTTTGTTTGTTTTTTTTTTTTTATGACATCCTACCCTCTTCGCAAAAGATCCCAGCCATGTTAATCTGTATCTTCTAGATTAATAAGAAATGTTGTTGTGTTACCTAAGATTTCGAAATAAACATTTTATCTTATTTTATTTATTGGGTTCTCCTCGCAAGATGGTGTGACAAAAAAGTCAGGCTTCATACATTTTTTCATTCTCAAAATAAATTGAATCCCAATCACGAAATAACAATATCAAGAAGCGTAGTCGTTGCTAAAAACAATTTATATCATCCTCCAAAGTAACACACTGAGTCAACCCTCGATGAGAAAATCACGTTCAGAATCAAAAGAGATATTCGATAAAAAATCTTATTCCGTAGGAGACCAACCGGGATAATAATGATTGTGTTTTTTCGCGATTGCTTCCTTAAATAACAATGTATGCTAATTATGAGTAGATTTCAGTTCACTGGACTTTAAACCAACTTCGAAAAAAGGAGAAGGTTCTTTGTTTTGCTCTAGGTATGTTTTTTTATGTATGTTCATCGATTTCTCCGTCAATTATGGACCGATTTTCGTTCGTTACTGTATAGAAAATAATCGCGAGGTGGTCATATCAAAATTTTACTCACGCGGGATACAGTTTTTAGGTTTTGCGGCATACTCATGCCATAAAAATAGTGTAAAGTTGAGGGATTCCAAGTCGGTTTTTAGTTTTTTCAAAACAATCAAATTATTATAAAGAGAGATGCCTTACTAGCTTTGTCTAACAGCGTTATACAACATTATGATGCCTCATCTAAAGATTGCCACAGTGTTCCGCATCAGTGTCCAGTACGCGTTCAGTTATATAATTTTATATCACACCGTTCTACCGTTCTACCGTGTAAATCATAGGATACCTAACTTATTTTACCAATTGAAAGGTTTACTTACGCAATGATTCCGAATGACCTAGTCTGTTTTTTTTTCCTCAAGCTTGTAGTTTCCTTGTTATCTGTTACAGTCATAAAACTTAGACCTAAGTTTGGCAGTGCCCCTCCGCACAACCACCTTGAAGGTACTCATTATGGGGCAGCCTGTATTTAGTCAGAAGAAATGTTTTATAATAAAAAAAATTTTACTTGCCGATACGAGCTAGTGTCGTAAAATATACATTTTCCACATTGGGAGGTTCGTAACAAACAACCTCATTCGTCACTAGACGAACATAAATTATGTTTCTGTGAGAAAACAACAAATGTGTTTCTTTTTCAAGGGGTCAATGGTCAGTAGTTGCTATACAATATTAGTTAAAAGGGTTTTGGTGCTCTTCTCTGATTCATACATATTTAAAGGTATACTCTAACAGCCTTAATAAAGCGACCTCATAGCGACCTCTTTATTATTTGTCTTATTCATAATAGTTCAATGGTCTCTCGATAGCGGTGGTTCTGTTGATGTTAAATATCAAATCAATGGAAATTTAATTGGAGCATTGGTAATCCAAATTCAATTTAAAACAGGGCTTTTTTAACGAACAATTAAAATTATTATATTAAATTTATTATTACATTGGAAGCTGGTAAAATATGATTAACGAATTAGTGAAAATCAGCACATAAAATAACTAGCGCCTATCAAATAATTAGCCTCTAATTAGCAATGATCCTGTAATTCAATAAAGTTTGCATATTGCAAATACAAAAACAGCTAAGTACAATACTAACTCGATTAGTTCAAATTAACTTTGGGGCTTTCATATATTTAAATGGAACATAGGTTAGCATCTGATTGATTTTAAATAATTAAATAAATAACGATGGACAATTCACACAGCTAGCCCCAAGCTAAGCAGACCTTGTGTTATGGGTACTAGATAACTGATGAACCTAATACAATACACTACATAGATAGATATTTTTTATGAAACATAGAAATCATCCAGAACGCCCTGGACAAATGTCTGCAGATCGTACAAACATTTTGTAGCTAAGAACACTGAGGCCGTTAGCGGCACTCTAAGCTAAAAATTAATTCCAACTGCGCAAACCCATACAAAAATGAATTCAATCATAAACTGAACCGTTTGAATTCATATGAACGGGCAATATCGGAAGAACACAATCAAAAAGAATACAAGAACTGCCGAGTACGGGGCATTCATCACCCGGTAATTGGAAAGAGCTTGCGGGAAAGTGAATGATGATAATTGCTGAATTTACAAGTGGCTCCAAGGCTCAGGGGAAATGAGCCACTAATGGTAGGCATCATGCCAATTTGTCACTTGGGACTAGAGATAAGATTATTTTTTCTTGTTTGATTTGACTAAGTGGTATACATAGATACATGTCAAAAAATTATTGACTCGAGACACCTGTGGCTAATATACCTCAGATTTTGGTCACGATGCTTTATTAGCTAGCTACGTTGGCAATCAGGGATCTTCACTCTTTGTTTTTTATCGTTAATATTAAAACACAGAGTAATGTATAACTAAATTTGAACACCTCTATCACGATCACCAACCCACCTGCCAAGCGTGGTGATTATGGCAATACCCAACCGTTTGGGGAGGCATGCCCAGCAGCGGAGGTATGTGTGCTGATGACGATTAAAACAGACTTTAACCCTGAATATACAAGTGCTATCAGTGAACCAGTTATATCTTGCGTTTACTGCTAGAGCAGGCTTTGGTGCAAACAAAAACCAGTGTCATATTGGAAAAATATGGTCTTTGTTTTATACTATGTAGTGAAGATGCGTCAGATGGACGGCTTAGGGTAAAAATGTCACCGGGTAAAATTGTCATCGTAAAAATTTAGTGTAACTTTGTCATCGCTCAAATTATTTTAAAAAGTCGCTTTCTCTGTCCCTATGTCCCTATGCTCAAATCTTTAGAACTACGCAACGGATTTTGATGCGTTTTTTTTTAATAGATAAAGTGATTGAAGAGGAAGGTTTATATGTATAATAATAGTAATAGTAGTATCTTATTGCACCCGCGCGAAGCCGGGCGGGTCGCTAGTATCAATATAAATCAAAGACAAACCTAAAATAGCTCAAGCAAAAGAAAACGAGAGCCACACCGAGATGGCGGTCCGTATATTACTGACTAATTGGAAAGGCCGAGCGCGAAAGTGAATAATGATAATCCCTTGTCGAAGTCAGGGGGTATTATGAAAACAACTACCGTTACTTACAGCCGGTTGTCGTACGGTGATCATTTCAGAAGAACCAAAACTATATGAATCATTATTCAAAATTTTTCATCATTTGTTAAAAAAAAATCATATTATTTAATCATTAAGGTACCTATTCCATATTTCAACTCCAAAACGCTTTTCGCCCCATAATAATAAAATGAAATCTATTCATTTACGCTTTCGAATAATTTATTTTTATTATTATTAAAGATCTTGAGATCCCCTGAATTCAAAAGTCCCCATTTTAGAGGGAATGACTTTATGACCTATGATATACTGAATATAAATCTTCCCATTTAAAAATTTATTTAAGCAGACCTAATTTTATGTCTGTAATGAAGGTGTAGAAAATTGGCAGCACGATTTTAAACCTATTTTATTATTATTCTTACAATTCTTCATTTTCTCAGAATTCATCTTAGCGAAAGGTATGTGAAATACCCACGAATAGCCATTTCCATTATATTTGCGCAATTTGTAAGTTTAAATATCTACGTATAATACAATCAGTTTTTTAATAATTTTCTACATATTTCTTTCTTCGCGGATCTAGTTCTATTTATGGGAGCGATGAAGCCGCAACAAACATACTCCAATAAAGGCAGCTAGGCACTCTAAGAAAAATTCAGGCATTGTTATGCGAACCTTCAATAAACCCTCATTCGACGCTCTATCCTGTAAGATACTTAACATTTACGATCTTACATTACCTACATATTTTTGTTTTGCCGAAATATTGGAAGTGGGCTCTTAGGAATACCAATACGTTGAATAAAGGTAGACTCACACCATACAAGTCTGTAAGGTTTTGAAAACATTTCTGGTAGTTATCAAAAAATAAAAAGGTGGTCTAGTTTTCTCTACAAATGAAATAAAAAAATGACACAAAAATATTTCTTTATTAAAAAACAAAATTATAATCAAATAGTAGAAGCGAATTATAACTAGTATTTACAATTGAAGCTATTTGCAGACTGTTGCAAACAATACGACTCCATAATCAACAACGTAAATGCTTTTAGTTCTGACAACCCGATTCATTTGTGGATTTAAAATGGCTGCCATTAAGCTCAACATGTGCACTTCCTCAGAACAAAAAGTGCTAAGCAACACTAAACTCATCCGAACTAAATAATGGCCGACTCGAGAAATAATGGCATTGTTGGGAAGCTTACATCTAACCTACATCAAGTTAACCTGCTGCTAACGCGCTGGTTGTTGTGGGACTTGGCTGAGTAAGTTTGGGTTTGTCATCTTTTTTGTAATTTAATAATATTAATTACTTAAATAGGCGAAATAATTTTGTGTTGTATGATCGTCTCTGTTGTAGCCATTTCGGAACCCTTTAAACATTTTGTATCATGGTAAGGATACCATTAATGGTTTACCATGAATATCAGGACCTACATACATGGACTTCAGGGGGCTTTAAAAATAAACCAAAAGGGCGGTTTCTATATACAACATTAAAAAAAATTACATAGTAGCCATATTTCGTTACTTTTGATACAACACTTTATGACATAAAAACGTTAACGATAATCTTAACGTTAGCTATAGCTTTTGTAGAAAAATCTGGGGTTATCTGACTCTATTAATCAGTTAATCAAGTTTAACTAACGCACGTAAAAGAAACATTAGTCAGCGTCGTGTACTCGTTTCAAGGTAGTCGTGACATACGGCATACTTGTCTTGGCTACTTGGGGTCTTCCCAAGCTTTGACTATCTAATAGGTACTTACGTTCCGCAATAGGGGGGGGTGGGGGAGGGCACATTGGCTATATTAAAAGTCGTATATAGTATATATTCGCGACATCGTGGCCTACCTTAGCAGGCCCGGTAGCGGGACGGACTAGATTATTTTATGACTGAGTGCAGCCAAAGATCATAAGGGAGGCCGTTTTCCTGGTGTAGCGGTTCTCACCACAAATTCATTTTTGCCCTTTCCAGTGAGATGACATATGGGCTGAAATTAATAAAAATAAATAATCTTTGCATAAAGGGAGGCATTTTCGGTCAGTAATTTGAAACGATACTAACTAATTTACAATTCTAGAGCAAAAGTCTAACACTTTCACGGTAACATAGCACTGACCGCACATGTGGCTAAGTTTCGCTGACCATGTCATAAATTATCAAAGTACTTTCATGAACTGGGAAACCCAAGCACCCACTTTATAATTTTAAAAAGGAAGGAGAGCACCTGATGGAAAGAGTTCCAATAAATCGCTATAAAGCTTTATGTGTTTGAGAAATTTTAGTTTGTGCTGGTTTTATCCACGTACCTATGGCGATGTGCTATGATGTCAAATTAGCGTCGCATGACCTCGTGTTTCAAATAGGTACTGTCATTGGACGATAAGTTTCGTGGAAAACGTCCTAAATTTTAAGTTTTGCAGTCAAATCTGTTATGGAATTCAGGAATGTCACAGAATTTACAAAAATGTTTTTCAAGATAAATTATATTAATAATGTTGAGTAGGTACTTAAATATACTAACTATCCTCGTCTTATGTCTACTTCAGAACGGGCCTTCCCCAACCAGTACAAAACAAAAAAATAATATATCTTATCACTTTGAGTAGGTAATGATTTGAACATAGATCTAATAAAACGAAATAAAGTGTCTCTTTTCCAGAAAATACGATCAAGCGATTCCTCAACAGCCTGAATTGGTCCACTACTGGACACAGGCCTTCCCCTGATAAGTGCCTTATTGGCTTTTATCACATGGGGGTAATGCCCATAATCCCCACGCTGGGCATGCGGGTTGGGGATCGCAGTTCAATGGTAGAATAGTTCTGCAGGGGGCGCTGCTGTCCGCTCCCGGTGGATATCCCTTAGTCGCCTCTTACGACACCCGCGGGAAGAGTTGGGGTGGTGCAAATTCTAAGCCGGCACCACACAGCTCACGCGATCAAGCGATTCACTATCAAAAGAGCGAGGATTTGAATCTTTGAGTATTTGAATTCAAATATGAATTTTGATGTAGTGAGTCTCAGTTTCATTGTTCTGAGAGCCCCAAATTAATAGGTTTTCGTTTAAAGAAATTGTTTCGAACTGACAAACAGACTGGAACCTTGATAAAAGCGAACAAGATAACTTTACATAAATGGTAAAATCCTCGGTTACGAAGATTTAACTTTGAACTTAACATTTGAACGCCTGCATCGTTTTTATTAAACATTGACAGAATATTAATAGTGGTTCATTAGATGCAGATTGGAATTTCCAAAAACACCTTTCAGATTAGAAAATTCTGTATAAAAAAATGATAACTGATGAAGAGGTAATATTTATAACCTAAAGTGCGATGCACCCAGCCACGGCTAATCAGACCACGGCCGTCACGCCAACGATGCTGACAACCAACAAATTTACGATGTCATAAATAACTTACTGGCCGCCACAACGGTGCTGCCCGCCTTTGTAATTACTTGTTTATTGGTCCACACTCGGAAGCTTTCTGTTGCGGTCTCAACGGATCCGCTTACCCGCATGAGCTAAATTAAATTTTCTGTTTAGAAGGCTAACTAAAGCACGTACATAGATTTGCTCTACCTAAATGAAGTAAGCTTTCCTTCCTACCCAAACATAAGCGCAGGCTAAGCCGTAGGAAGAAGTTTGTAAAGTCCTAAAATGACGGAGTATTTTTCCGTCTCACAGGAATTAAACATCAATAATACAAACGGTACACGGCAAGTTAAATAAAAGTTTCCAAAACAGAAAAGCTACTCTTCAAACTTCGTAATAGGTCATCCGATTCGAAAGTAGCACCCCGAGGCCCGGAACAATGCATCAACGTACACAATAAAAAAAAAACGGCGATAGATCAGTCTTTGATGAGTCTGCAACTAAACTCCCAGTACAGCATTTACCCTTTTCTCGTTTTTCCGTCCATTGAACTCTAATTTGAAGGGTGCTAAAGTCCAAAATGGTGCGGGATTTTTTGAATGCTAAGTAACTGTATCTGTGTTATTTACTTTCGTCGCGCCCATAAAGTAGGTTTACTGTCGTCTAGGTTTATCCATAGAGATCTCTGATTAAAACGAATTTACTGATTGTTGTAGAGCTTTCCATCCCTTGTTATGGATTACAGCAATCTCCTCCAACTCGATTTAGACCAAATTCACTCCACAGACAGCATGGACAGCAGTTTCTCGTCATGATGCAGCATGATCACGAGAAACTAGATAACACATAACTTTAGCACAATAAAGAGTTTTCCAATAAAGTAGATTTTCAATTATTTTTTTTCATCCACAAACAATCGTGCGTGGTATTTTTTTAAGCATTAACTGACAGCATTACTCTCCATAGCTATTCGATTTGATTGTGCTAAGGAATGTTCCACGTATTCGATCACATAGATAGGTAGGTACGTCTGATGTGTGGAATTACAATATAAGCTCGAGCAAGGAATGCCCTGATAACGGCACAGCAATCAGTATGGCTCCGACCGAGGTAACGTATCGAGATAAAAATAATTTGATAGGGCATTCTACATTATATGTTTAGAAGAATCAGAGCTGTATTCACTTTATTCAAACCTATATCTAGATGCGTGACGGTAAAAAATGATTTGAGAAAACAGAAAATTAGCCTAGGAACTTTTTACGGCACATAAATACAATAAACAAAAGTTACCGTCTCTATAATCTGATGCACAAACAACATATCACCCCAAACGCATATACCGTCTCCGTTCTGTCGCGGGCTTGTTCTGTCTGACTCATCAAACTTTAAACAGAACTTTCCAAGATTAAGCGTGCAAGATCTACTCTATGCAGTTTTATAAAAACACGATCTAAGATAGGTAAGTTCCTAAAACTTGGGACATAAAATAGACCGGGATATCATGAGATCATAACGAAGGTCCATCAGGAAACTAACGTCGTAAAACAAAAGCAGAGTATCATATCCACTTCCGTATCTTATCTGAGGACGTGAAGACACGCTAAACCTATAGTGCAAGTAGGGCAGTTGACGAACGATCAAATATTTGCTCGATTTGTACAGCTAGAAGAACTTATAGCTAGAAGAACTTATAGCTGTATTGAACAGATAGAGTAAGAAAAAGATAAAAGTGGCAGTAAATTATAACCATAGATTGATAGATCAGGGTTTTTCTAGATTAACTCCTAGAGCCTTATTCGCCTCTGGTGCAGTCAATGTCGGCCGAGTCCCATAAAGAATTATGATCACAGAAGTGAGTCAATGCTTACCATGAGTCGGCCAACATGACCGGTAAAATTTCACTGGGTAGTTTACAAAGACTAAAAAGGCCCGATTTCTTCTAGATTTTATAATCCACAACACAAACGTAAGCTTTATTGGGACCCGCTGAGTGTCTTTCCAGTAGTTCAGGATGCGTCAACATTCTCAACTACTACAGAATTTTGATTGAATTGCAGTCATTTATCGGGATTTTTCCGCAAACATCCAGTTATGGCCTCCTTTTGGCTTGTCTCTCTCTATCATGTTCTTAGCTGTCGGCGTATTTGTTTTTGAGATAGGAGTGGATTATTCCCGACATTATCTTGCCCATAAATGGCCTGATACACCTCGGGAAGAGAGTAAAAGTGGTAAATTTCGGCTTAATATACCTTGACGTTATGGGTCAGGCTATTTATTTAAATATGATATCTAGGGTAAGGCTTTTTTGGTAAACCGATAGCAACGTACACTTAACTAATCAGTTTTAACTTTGGGAATTTTATTTTCATAAGTGTTCCTTGATTATGCCACAGATATTTTAATACTATACATTATGCTTACTGGATAATTTCAAATTCGAATAATTTCAAATTGGTATGATTGCGTGAGAGAACATTACAGTAGGGTGTGCTTAATTATGTGACAATTTTTCGTCACATAATTAATTATACCGTACCGAGTGAGGTTATTATATTGTCCGCCACGTTTTAACTGAAATACCGACGCTGTATTATTATCACAACAGCTAAATTGGTACCTTGATATAATGTATAGATTGGGCCAAACTTATTTTTTACTTTTCTAATAATGCCCGCTAGCTATGCTAGTGGCAGGAATAAAAGTCCATTCGTAAAGTGAATGAAACTTTATCTGCCCACAGTTTGGTTTTGGTAGTCATCCGTGTTAATTCTCATTCCACTGAGTATCCTATTACAAATTATAGGATTTTTTTATTTGATAGTTTCAAGTGGAAATTTTTATGTATAAATACAAATCGGTTGGCGTAACTTTCGTGAAGCAATCCCTTCGTTAATTAACTATCAGCTCTTTTTTCCTTGTAAATAATCAATAATCATTTATTTCGTACATTACAAGAATAACACGTGATATTGGTATCTATAAAAAATAAAAACATTAAATTGTAGAAGTGATAATAAAAGAAATGATTGAAAATTTTACACTTTGAAATTAAATTTAAAATTGTTAGATAATAATTAGTATATCTACAAAGAGATAACAACATTTAGCAACTTTTACAGGCTAAAAACTCGTCGTAGCTGTGAAAGCTATTGTCAATAAGCCAATACTTCAGCTTGTACTTAAATCAATACTATCAACAATAGATATAACATAGATAAAATGTTAGTTTTGAGTAAATACATTATGACCTATTTACTGTTTAGTACAAACAAGGCAGAATTTCCGCACTAAGCCAGCTTAACTAAAAAGCATTAAAACTTTGATAAACGAGAAACGTGTGTCGCGTCCGCAAAACATTATTGAAGCGAGTTGTATGGGAATTCAGCACAGAATACACTAATTCTACAACAAATACCTAGGTGCCTATTTCACTCAGAAGTTTGTAAGTTAATACTGTCAAAAAACCATTTCAGATCCGTAGAGAACTCGTACATATCTTTACTCACATATCTACACACCACTGCAGTTTAGGTATTATTTGATACTAGTTTCTGCCTGCGGCTTCGCACGCGTCGTTTCTGTGGACACGTTTTAATGTTATTTCTATCCCATGGGAACTGATTTAAGGGATAAAAAGTATGGTTTATTCCATGCCTAAAACTACCTCAATGCCAAATTTCGGCCCGATCCGTTCAGTAGTACTAGCGTGAAGGGTAAACATCCATCCATACATCTAAACATCCAAACATTCACATAATAATATTAGTGTTAGTGTAATTATCTGCCATAGCGCAGCATAGCATCAATGTTGATCAGGTCCTTTTGACCTTTTGCATAATGACTATTATTACTCTTCATCATTATTTTCTAGAGGAGGTTTTTCCTTTGGACGATGATAACGACCGTATTTTGAAACACGACTTTACACAACCGTGTTAGCGTCCATTTCCTGTTACACTGACTTGATGACAATAGCGAGTTAGACCGAATAGAGTTAGAGTATAAAGCACGCACTAGAAGACGCCCGGAGACTAATCAGATTGATATAACGGGACGCGGAACCAACGAGCCGAGAGACACAAATGCCTGCAATAATTACAATGTGGTGAGTGCCTGCTGTCGACAGTCATGGCCTACGCTTCTTGCTGTTTATTTATGTGCCTTTTCCCCCGGTAATAGGGTCGCTATTAACTCCATTATGAAATGGTTGTGGTAATCTTTGTAAGTTAGGAAAATTTTATTATTATGTCATTTTAAATAGCACGCAAATAGGGTTTTTTAACGTTGCAAAAGGTTGAGAATTTTGGACATTTGACATGAAAGTCTTGAATCTCAATTATTCGAGTCCCGCTGGATTCAAAACTTATGATGAAAAACATAGAGGTCACTGAACAGACCCATTAAAGGCAAACGGCATTAAAAGCTTACAGCGTGTTAGCAAGGATAGTCGGGTAAATAAAAGTAAAAATAAAGCAACATTCACAATAATAAAATGTAGTTAAATGGTGGTCACTATTTTCGGTCAACTGCTACCTGCTCGCGGTCTAACTAATCTAACTTACCCAGCACTGATCAAACCGCGGAACTGAACAAATAAATAGGCAAAGTTATACAGCCAACCATTCCTCTCTTGAATAAATTTCTCATTTATTCATGTTGCGTACTCTAAAACAATGAGCGTTCAACCACTGGATGTTACGGCTGTTTAAATGCAAAAGTAAGAGAGTGAGATGGCATCATGAAGTACAACTCACACTGCCCAGCCCTAGAGGCGCGTCACGCGGAGCTGAAAGTGCACATGTTTTATCTCATTTAGTGTTAGAATAAATAATGGAACAATTAGTTGTGTCGGAAAAGTAAACAATGGGTTACATATATCCTACAGGAGTTTAAACTATATTTATGAGACTTATATAATAAGATAAGTTAAGATAAAATAAAATAAACTTTATTTGTAGCTGTAAAATAAAACATTAATATGTACGAAAACTAATTAAATTACTAACAACATTTAAACTATATATACAAATAATAATACTCACATATAAAATATCTTAAAGCTACAAAATGACGTTCGACTCAGCATAAGTTGTGATAGCTATAGGTTATAGCTACTAATAAAACCAGTAAAGGGCCGGTTCCCTAAATAAATAGAATGTCAAAAAAAGCCTTCCGAAGCTGCCTAACTGACGACAATCATTTTTAAGGACACATTATAACTTTGGACAAATATGACGCTGGATCAATCAATTTAGTGTGAATTGTGAATTCATATTTCGCTCAAAAGGTTCACAGGACTGTCTCAATACATGCTAAAACAAACTTTATTATTTCCATGGCTTGGCTCAACTTGTAGCTGTGTATTTATGTAAATGCGGGACCGTGGCATTATGCATAATGACCGGCTAATCACCAGAGGATGTTCGGATATTCTGCTAAACGCGCTTGTAAAATTACACCGTCGGCCTTTGTACTGCAAGCGATCGGTTTTGGCACGAGACTTTATACGGTAATCTCACTAATGACTGTATTACAATGACGATCGTGGTGACTGAACGTGGTGGGTTCAGTTCCCGCCGCCGCCGGACCAATTAGTTAGTACCTAGCTACATCACAAAAAGCTACATATTCCTGTCTGTCTTTGAGTACACGAGGGTAGCCCCTGTCTTTAATTCAATTGCTGCTTTGAAGCAATAAACTAAACACTGACGCTATCGTATTCTATCATCTTCTTGTAAAATATCTTCAAGCCAGAGCCATCGTCGCAAAAATTGTAAATTGGTTTCTCAGTTATTCGGAAATAACTTCACAATTTAATTTTGTAATTTGTCTCAGAATTTTGTATTTACAAGAAACTAAGGCCTTTTTTCCTTTTTAATCTCAATGATAAATAATTAATAAGCAAGTTATGTTTGGAATTTGGAGGATAATTAATTTTTCAATCCATTTAACACAACAATTTATTTCTTTTGTTTCAGGTAATGGAAAATAATTTTTAAGCTAGAAGTTCCCGAATACACAATATCAAAGGTAAACCTAAAGTCACATTTATCTTAAGTAGCAAAACATTCGTGCCGTTAGTTTATAATTATGTATTCAGAACAGACTCATAAAATAGTATTTGCAAAGTTTGTGAACGAACTATTCTAAAAATTGCGAACTAATTCCAAACCGTCGCATCAGTACTCATCGATATTCATCATGAGACATTAGGATTTTGCTAATGTGCTATGAAAACGTTAATGGGTCGTTATTCCTAAATGATCGGTAACTTATGCCTATAAGTTTTAATTTTTTTAACCCCAACGACGGAAAGGAGTTGGTGTAGTGAAAGGTTTGTGCAAACTAATATTGCTGAAAACTGATTTTCATATCTAATTCTGAAAGTTTTCTGAACGATTTTGATTAAAATCGGTGCAACCTTTTTATGATGGTTTAAAGTAAAACGTAAGAGCCTCTACGCTTTTCGTAGAAGCGATGTAGCAGTGCTACGTTAGTCATAGCAACGCACTGGGCTCCACGGCGTTCGTATTTTTGCACTCGTTACACTCGCTTTCAAACTGTACTGGCCGCCACCGCGACTGTCGGCTTATTGAAAGTAATAAATGGTGCGCCACATAAAGAGTACCTACAGCAATATTTTAACCCTTCCACCGCCTCTCATCCAAAGCCGTGAAACAGTCATTACCTCCCGCAAACCAAGTCGCAGTCGTATAAAAGTGCATTATATTAGCTTTTAAGGGATCACGTGTGAGTGTTCCATTGGAATAGAATTTAATGGTTCATAAATTCCAAACATTATCTAGTGTTTGACGCATGGCCGGGCTTTCCACTCAGTGCCTAGTGTAGTGGCACTATTCCGATTGCATTTTTCAATGGGTTCTACAGAGATATCACAATCACGGGCTAGTTTGGAATGCGAGGTCTGAGTTATTTTGGTAGAAATTGTTAATTCCAGTAGAATACTACTAGGAGTTTGCACAATACCAAATGAAGAAAGTGTTTGAGAACATGATTGTTGACTACCGCTGACTTGTTAAAGCCGTTCTGTCAAAATGCAACAAATCACTCAAAGTCATTTCAAAAACCAAGCTCGACTTCGTATGAAACTATTACCGTTAACCACTCGACTGTACTCACTAGGAAACAGATAATATAGGTAATTTCTTATAATACTAAATTGAATCTGATCAATTGCTTAACTCTATTAGCGTTAATTATCATTCAAAGCACTCACTAACTGAATTACAGCGTGTATTCTGCGCCAAAATACAATTTTCGAACTGAGTAAACACGCACGAAACACAACAAGCGATCCTGATTACTATTAGTGGTACAGTCAGCGTTAATTTTATGAAAGCTGTGTACATCCTAAATTTGGGGCAGATTTCATGGAAATATAAACGAGTAAGTTATAAACTTTGTCATGGTAAGACAAGCGAAAGAGGTCCAGCGAAATCTACACTGCTCAGAAAATCGTATACAGAGAGAGAATAATTTAAGTGATGCAGATATCGACCGAGTACCTACAAATTCAGTCTTTAACAACAAAGCATGCCAGAAGGTAGTATAAAAGCAAAATGAGTATAGTTCTTCTATTATAGGTCTTCGATATTTTTTTGGCTACCAGAAGTTCCAAAATTATATATATATATAATTTATTGCTAGAGTATCTTGCTGACTCTACTAACATTATAGTGCAAAAGGCAGCCGGGTTCGAGATCGTGGGCTAAGGTGTTAGAGTTCAATTTAGAATTTAACTTAATATCTATTTTCTACGTAGGTAATTATTTGGGAGCTTGTAGCTCGTACCTACTAAGTGCGAGGTACTAACTTGAAGAATTTATATCTTAAGGTAGAGTGGTAAAGTTCAATTTCGGACGGTGCCCTTGGTCTCACGTATACAGGGGCTTCAAACTTCATTGTTCCCGGTAGCTCGTTATCCCTGGTAATTAACGTTTGGCCGACACTGTATGAAGCTGAAAATTTGGAAATTTATTGGTTATTAATTGGGTATCAGCATGCTATTATTTGATATTGTGCGCGCCCTGATTCATAGAGTTTACAATATAAAAAAGGAACCCATATAGGATCACTTTGTTGTCCGTTTGTCTGTCTGTCTGTCCGTCTATCATCCCCCTTTTCTCAGGAACGCGTGCAGGTATTGAGAGGAAATTAACATCAAATACTCAAATCCGTAACCTCTTGGAGCCTCGATATAAATAAAACTTCAAAGTCAACGCAATCAAAAGTAACAGCCATTTATGTCCGAATATTTTGAAATTTTTAAGGGAATCATATGCACACAGAACCTGTAAGGTACTTTTCGTAGACCTAGAATCATTAAATTTTGCAAAAAATAAGGTTTTATAGCACAAGTAAAGGAAAAAATTCGGAAACCGTTATTGGATGGCATCAAATAAACACAGGCTGCTTTTTTTTACTTTTCATAAGTTACATAAAGGAACGTAGGCAGAAGAAGGCTACTCGAACTCACGCTACTATTTTTAAGCATTATAAAAAAAACCGTGGAAAAAAATGAATACCTTTCGCTTATTTGATTTTTCTACGTTTCTATTTTGAAACTACAAATCTCTATGCCTTATGTGAACCTATTCCAATTTCTACCGCTTTTCATCACGTTTTGTTCGAAGTTCGAAGACGCTGTAAAGTTTGTAATTTTGACGAAGTCTGCTATCAAGATCCAATGTGCCCAGTGTTTGTTAACTCCTCACGTCAAATTATTGAACAAATGTAGGTAATAGGCTACTTTCATTCTAGAAAAAGCGAAGCCACGGGAAAAAGCTGGTAATAGAAAAAAGAATTTGCACAACTAATGTCAAAAAAGAAAAATGTCCAAGAGCCTAATAATACCGAACTTTAGAAATGCCCAATCGGAAAATTGTCCAAGTATAAAAAAGACCAACTAGAAAACTCACCAGGTACAGAAAAGACCCTCTAGCAAACTGACCAAATATAGAAATACCCAACCAGAAAAAAGTCCAACTTTAGAGACGTCCAAGATAATGCAATACAAACTGCTTTTGTAATTATATACATTATGTACTTATCAAATATACCTACACTGGATAACTTTTAACGAAGTTAATCTTCTTCAACTTGAATCCCGTGGACATTTATTTCGTTCAATCAATCTTTCATTCGTATTTTCTTTTAGCTATCGTTTTCCAATATCACTTCTCGCAAACTAATCACATTCATTGTTCTTCCTGTACAACCTAGACTTGATCTTGTTACAAAGTTGCCAAGAAGTTGATTAATCAGAGAGTTTATAGTGGCAGGATGGGTTAAAATTACACTAGTTGTAAAACTTACTTTGACTGGTCATGAGTGTGAATGAGTGAGAATGATCTGAAATTGACCGTCATGCAAACTTCTTGATCTTTGACATCGTGTGCTTCATGCGTTCATGCGGAAAGGGTGTAATAAGCCGAAAGGGGTGATTCTGGAGATCGAAGGCTTGACAAGCATTTAATCATTTGTTTCTATTCTTCGACTTTATTTTTCTTTGTTTAAATAATGTATAGTTCACGCATATAAGCAAAGTAGTCATTTGAGTATGTAGCTTGTATAGGTTAATCATGAACAATATCGAATAATCGGGTAATGATGCTTATTGAAGCGTATTACGATAAACTTGCGTGTAGCGATTATGTCTCACACAGTACAATACACCATTGTGGAGGCATTGTGTTCGATAACAACATACATGTACATTATTGTACATGTATGTTGTTATAACCGTTTGATTGACTTGTGGTTGAGCAGTACTAGAGCTTTATATTACGTTACAAGCAATTGCGTAAGAAGGGTTTATTGATTATACCAAAATTAACATTTACGAAACTTTCATAAATGTAATATGTTGGCCAAGTCATAACGAGCCTTGACGCGCTTAGGCGCTTACAGGGTATCAAATTATACAAACAGCGGCACAGAGCTTTCTAAATATACCTCTATTCTGTTAAATCCGGTCAATCCTTTCTCTAGCTTCCTAGAGGTATCCATGTACATATCTCCGGAACTCCGTTGTATTGCATCCTGGAAGGCTTACCGTTTCAAAACGCTAGATCCGGCTATTGTCCTTTTTGGGCATTCTATAAAAAGGCTTTGTAGGTGGCACAGCGGGTAATGAAAGAGCTGGCTCAAATCCAAGAATAGAAATGGATTGAATTTAAAATTAAGTTGAAGAGCAAACTGGCCTAAAAGCTCTTTTGCTGACGCAGAAGTTTGTCCGTCTGTTTTGCATTAGCTTTGTAAATTATTACTTCAAAATATGAATAGTGAATAGTCAAGAACTCCCACTGTCATAATAATAATCTTCTTCATACATATTGTCAGGATTTTTTTTATATTTAGAACTTTTCTTTAAGAGCAGCATTTTGTATTCCCTGAAAATCAAGACGCAAACTGATTGCGTATTGTAAATAAATTGCATAAAGAAATGGCTCAGTTGTTTTAGTTTTTGCTTTAATACGTCTTGTTTAACTTCTCTGACTACTACAATTGGATTCTGCATCGACAACTCACGCTTGAATAATTACGATTTGAGATTAAACGTCAATCCCCCCCAAACCCGAAATAGGTACTCGTTGGCCAAGTAAAATATTTTACTATCAAAACCACTGACACGGAACTTTGCGTCATCATTATCAATAGCCTCCGAAGCTGGACAGTAAATAAAAAGTACAGTATCCGGGTGTTAGAACGGCCGTTATGTATTTGAATTCGGGAATGGATGGACTATGGGCTATAGCTCGGTCACTAGAGTTCTGATTTTAAATTGGAAAAAGCAGCAAAACTGATTGACACTGGCCGGTCGACTATCGTAACGTATTATCACAGCCTACCTATATGCATACAGTCGTTCGACGAAGGCGTTTTGACAGGGCTATCGTGCGGGGGGCAAGGGACGAGACGGGGGAAGGGCTCAGCCGAGTAGACTATACCGTGTACCTCTCTACTCGGGTGCTATTTTTCAGGGCTGACGCATAATTTTATTGCTTTTATTGTTATTTTTAAAAATGGTTCATACAAGTTGTGCCGTGAGAGATTGCACATCATCATCATAATATCAACAAAGATTTACGTTTTCACCAATTTCCACATGCGGAACAAAGGTATATTAATTAGTGTTTTTTATTATTTTACAATTTGTCACATCTTCATCGTCATGCATGGCGTGCCCAATTGCTTGTGTCAACAAAATGGCGGACGACCGTCTTACCTATAAGGGAGTTTCATTTTTGTGATTTTGTTGATTTGTGCTATTTGGTCTATTTTACGATTATTTGGGGTGATGACTTTTATTAGATGGGTATTGTTTACGACTAACTCCATTTTTAACAATAATATTGTTAAATTTTGACGACTTCTGAGGCGCAGCGGGCAAAAGTCCGCCTGCGACGCAAGAGGTTGCGGGTTCGATTCCCGCCTCGGGACAAATGTTTGTACGATCTGCAGATATTTGTTCAGGGCGTTCTGGATGTTTTCTATGTATAATAAAAAAAAAACTATGAAGTGTATTTTATTAAGTATATCAGTTATCTAGTAACCATAACACAAGCTCTGCTTAGCTTGGGGCTAGCTAAGGCTGTGTGAATGGTCCAGCATTATTTATTTATTAATTTGATAGAACAATGGGTATCGTTTTCGACTAACTTGAGGCCGTCAATTACGGCTATGGGATTATTTTTCAAATCCAAAATGGCGGATATATATTGATTTCTGATTTTAGTCATGGGTATCGTTTTCGACTAACTTGAGGGTGCCAATTACGAATATGGGGTTATTTTTCAAATCCAAGATGGCGGATACTTATTTATTTTATATTTTACTCATGGGTATCGTTTGCGACTAACTTGAGGGTGCCAATTACGAATATGGGGTTATTTTTCAAATCCAAGATGGTGGATACTTATTTATTTCATATTTTACTCATGGGTATCGTTTTCGACTAATTTGAGGGTGCCAATTATAAATATGGGATTTTTCATCAAATCCAAGATGGCCGATGTTTTTTTTTAAGTTTACTAATGAGTATCGTCTGACCAAAATAGGGGAAATTTTAAAGTTTGTAGGCGGGATTCATACTTCTAGGATGAATGGAGATCCTGCGACCTGCTTGAACATTACACTGCATGCTGCATGCGAAAAACGTTTTATAATTTCCAGGTGCGAATTTTGTATTGTAGCTTGTAGAAGACCTGATTTAGTTGGAAGAACTTGCAAAAGCCTAAAAAAATCATACATTTGAAGTTTGCATTTTGAAAAAGGAAAAGTACGAGAAGAAATTATCGAAGAAAACATTAACAACATTGATCATCAGCCTATATTAGTCCACGGCTGGACATATGAGCCCCATAGCGCCCTGTCTTCAGCTTGCCGCATCCAGCATCTGCCTGCAGTCTATCGCAGATCGTCATCCCACCTGACCGGAGGGCGTCCTTCGCTACGTTTGCCGAGTCGTGGTCTCCACTCAAGAACACGCTTACCCCAGCGGTTGTCGATTCTTCGCGAGATATGACCGGCCCACTGCCAGTTCGGCTTGCTAATTCTTTGACAACATTAATAACATATTGCACCTACATTACATAAGTACCTAGCTACATAAAACATGCCCGTTTTTTTTCTTAAAGCTATTTTTGCTATTAATAATTAATTTTAATTTATATTTTTTATATTTATATTAATAATTAATTTAATAGGTCATACATAACGTTGATGATGATGTTGATCTCAAATAAATAATTAAGTGAATAGATATTCTATACTTGTGACAACCCTGGCCCTAATACGCTGTCGTGTGATTTGTCGGGATTTATCGCAAGATCAAAGGCGTCAGCCTACTGTATGTTTTACTTATACTGTGGTATTATATAAGAAGCTATTGTACCGCGAACCGCAATGCGAGTATTGGGGAACTGCACGGCGAGCGAAGCGAGCTGTGCTGTACCCCCGCGGCCCCCCGGAACCCCCTTCCAAATCAAAAAATCTGATATGGGTATCGTTTTTTACGAAGAGTAACGTTATTTATATGTGCTATACAATACAATACAAAAAATACAATACAAAATACTTTATTGTACACCAACAAAAATACAAAACACGAAACCTTACATAAGATACAAGTACAATGGGCGGCCTTATCGCTTAGAAGCGATCTCTTCCAGGCAACCTTTGGATGGAACGAATTAGCTATAGGTAAACTTTTAAACGCTCTGGTGCAATCCCCTTTTGTTTCTCGTAAGCCTGGATTTCTGACGTTAGCGTGGATAATTGTATGATAGAACAAAAGACAATAGTGCTAGCTTTTAAGAATTTACTTTAGGTCTTAACATGGGTTGTTGTACATTTGCCACAAAGTAAATTCGTCACGAAAAAAAGCATGTGTAAATTCGCCACACTTCTATTCATGATGACGAGCAAAGTGAAAAACAATTGAATGATTTTTATTTCAACATTTTGGCTCATTTTGGGCCATTAGAATTCCGATTTCAATATTCGAAAAAGGCAAGTACAAAGTGATTGAGCTCAATAGTGGCCGATCAAGATTTAAACATAGGTAGGTACCTAATCCATATGTTTGTATAAAATACTAGCTGCGCCCCGCGGCTTCGCCCCCGTGGAAATTTATGTTTCCAACTTTCTTAATTTTTTCTTTCATAAGAACCTTCTCCTGACAATTATAATAACAAACACAACAACGAAAGAATTAGCGAAATCGGTCCAGCCGTTCACGCGTGATGCCGTGACCAAGGAAAAGGGGTTTCATTTTTATATATAGATAGATGCGCGATGAGAATAAGATGGAATCTTTTTAGAGTAAATAAGTATATGAGGCCACATTTCTCATAACCACGTTGTCAAAATAGGATAGAACCTTGTCAAAGTAAATAGGTGAAAAAGGCCTCGAGATACTTTGAGAAAATGGTTTCTGGTGACACCATTTTCTCGACGATTTTACATGACTAGGCAGTAAATATCGTGGCTAAAACTGGTAGGATATCAGATCCTACCGATTTTGGAACCTACAGTTCGAAATGGTTTCACCCATTGTGATCGCGCGCGGATTATAATGTCTAATCATCAGCTAATGGAAAAACAAGTGAACGACGACTATTATAGCTCCTTGAATTTTTGCTCTTCGCAGTTCAATCAGCTCAGATTCGCTACTGTTACTTTGCGCCAAAGCAACCGCCAGTCGTCGTAGTTCGGTACAGTTCAGATTTATGACTGTTCTAGTTCGGACACCGTTTAACTCTTCCAGCCGAATGGTCGGGACCGATTACGACCGATACTTGGGACATAAGTTCGAGTATTCTTTTCGTTATGAACGTACACAGTAATTTTTAAATTTAATAGCCCCCGGCTTCGCACGGTTTTTTTAATTGAAAAGTGTTTTTAAAGGTTATTTACATCCTTCGGGAACTGATTTAGCAGAAGATATAGCGAAGTAGCCAATTTGTTGTTCCAAGTCTAGATTTACATGTATTTAAAATTTCAGCCCAAATTGATCAGTAGTTTGGGCGTGTAAATGTAACAAACATCCATTCATATTATTACATGTAGTATAGTATATTTTCTGCCCGCGGCTTCACTTTTTCGTTGTTTCTATGGAAATGTTTTCTATGCCATGGAAACTAATTTATGGAAAAAAAGTAGTCTATGTTTGATTCCAGGATAAGAATTACCTGTATGCAAAATTTTAGCCCGATTTGTTTAGTTGTTTTGGTGTGAAAAGGTAACAAACATCCATCCAAACATCTAAACTTTCGCAGTTATAATATTTAGTATGAAGTGTGGTGTTGTAAGGCTACTGACCACCCACTTACTAAGCATCATTCTTGGCATTATCCGGAACCCTCGGCAGGTGATTTCAACTTGTACATGATCGACTTTTGGACACATTTGCATGGCTGCCTGTCAGCATAAACTATTCCAAACCCTCCAACAACCGACCCAAACGCTCTTCCATTCATCAATTATCAGAGGATGTCTAGAAACTTTGAATGACATTTATGCAATCGATTGCCTTACTGACCATTACTACCTCGCCAGCATAAATCTTGCACGGGATCTTAGTTCCTATTAATGGCGATGAAGAGCTAGAGTCCCCTGACTTAATGGGTTTCGCTTTCTGTATGCATAGATGTTATCTTGGTAAATGACTCCTCAATTGTGATCGTGGAGATGCGGAAGCGTTTCTGAACCCTTTATTGGAATAATGGGAATGCTTTGAAGAACAGTTGAGCTTCCTGTTTATTTTTCTATTTATGAACCCTTTGATCGTAATTACAACCTTCTCAAATCTCCAATGATTTTAAGCTTCTTACATTTGTTTCCGTGTTCGAATTTGTTGAATAATCGTTTGATTTCAGAGTAAATAATTGAATATCTCTTTGGATAGAACGTAACAGCAAAGAAAGAATACCTACACGACGGTTTTACAAAAGGAACCATACCCGTATAAGAGGAAGTTTATGCCTTCATCACTCGCTCTAGTCACAGATTAGGTAATGTTACCCCGTAACTCTAGTTTAGAGTTCCCGTAAGCATTATACTATCTTCCGTACAAGTAAATTCACAGAACGGTTAGTTAGGTAACTTTGTAACAAGCGCTGGATATTAGAGATAACTTGCCCACTTAGAACAGACATACGGTGAGCTAATCTTGACGCTACTCAGCTTAGGAGACTGTAGACAAGTGACTTTGGTAGCGACTTAAAGTCGCAATTCATTGAACTTTCTTCTGAGACAAACATAAGGCAATAACAGAGAGAAGTTATCTTCCACTTATAGGTAGGTACCTCCCGCATATCTACCAAAGAAAGAACTGGGTAATATTGGAAATGAATAGCCTTACCTTTCCTGGTACATTTTAGACTTACCTATATAGAAGAAGACTTGAAAAAACGATTAGTTGCCAATATTTTATGTTTTATTTAGGTAGGTAGCTACTTAGTCACCAACAACCTAAAAATTAATCACCATTTCAATGCGCAACTGTAATCACATTTTTGTATTTAAAACCTCTTGTTATTCTTCGACAGTCTCCCGCCAAAATACAAGGGATTTGTCCGGGAGGGAGCAGAAATTAAATTATATAGGTCAGGAAATGAAGAGCTCATAAAAGTTTATTAATCAATTGGGTTTTTTCGTAACATTAATATTTTTTCGTGTATTTTATATTTCTGAAGAGACTTCTTTGAGAAGTCACGATATTAAGACGTAAGTAGTTAGGTACGAACCGATTTGTTTACGTCAAATTCTATTTATATTCGTTAGAGTACATAGGGCGAGTGACTTCTTAAGGAAAAAAAATTTATCAAAAAACTATGTCCAACAAAAAAAGCAGGCATTAAATATTTGAAAGAGTAGAAACAGTGAAATACCAAAAAAGGCATTAGAGAAACGTTAACACTAAACCGACAATGGCCAAAGAGCGGGCGTAGACCCTTGAAGCGGTAGTATAGCATTATCAACTTAAACCAATAATATCAAATCCCTTCCTGTATTCAAACACTCAAAATACAAGACTATAATCATTATGAATAAAACATTTTATTTTCTGATCCCTTACCAATCAAATAAACTATTCAACTGTAAATGTTTTCGAACAACAATATCTTGCCGCTTCTGTCTGTTTCACGTCAGATGTGAAGCTAGGCGATTCGCGGATCATATTGAAGATCCTGTCTCTCTGTCTGCCGATACTTGACTTTCAAATGCGGCTAGATTTGTTCGATTTAGTATTCTATCGATTGTTGTGTTTGTAGTGTTTGACTTTCTTTGCGGAAGCTCAAACATTTTTAAAAATATTTTATCAAGGAAGTAGGTATGTTTGTAGGGAAATAGTTTTTACGTTCCAAAGAAAACTGTCAAAGAGCCGCTCCTGCTCTCGCTACCACATACCACCGAAAATAACCAGTCTTTACGATACATTAAGTAAAACTATTTTAGTTCTGCGTTATACTGAACTGTGCATCCAGGATATTGCTCAAGAAAAGGTGACCAGGAAATTATACCAGTTTACAGGCTGCGTTGGCTTGGCTCTGACCTCAAAACATATTCTTAAATAACTGAGAAACAACATAGGCAAACGTATTAATATGTTAGAGTACAGTGGAGTCAAGTATCCTTAAGATTCACGAGAACCTCAAGGGCTCAAAACTGTAAACTGAAGAATATTTGCGAAAAATATACAACGGGAAAAAACGGCAAAGCAAAATGGGCACAAAATTATATCTCTCATTTGCATAAGTATGGAGTGGATGGTGTCCCCAGTTATCTTCTGATGATATTTTCTCTCGTTTTTATTTACGAGGTTATTATGAGTGAGAGGGGGACGGAAAATTTTCAGCAATCATATCGATGGCAATCATACGTTCCACATGGCGGGTTTTGGCTTTTATGCTAATTCTCCTTGTCGCTGTGGAGTATTTCATATTTGAATGGAGTCAATATTTATTAGAAATGGGTCAGTGCTTAACCTAATTTGAATGAGGGATAGTTATTAAGTCATTGACTTGCCTCGAGCGGTTCGTAATTAGGTATAATATATTTTCTTGCAAATTTTGGAAATAATATAAAAGAGCAAACTTTTCTATTCAGCACAAGCAGTGATGATGGCCCAAAAAACTGATAATTTCAAAAACTGTTTTGACTGTTCAAAAACTCGATATTTTTCCTTCAAAATATAAATCTATATCCACAAACGCTTCATACATTTCAAATAGAATCTTCTCAATATATAATAATTATCTCTGCAATCTTCGGAGATAGGGGGAAATGGGTAAAATTTTGACCTTTTAAAATGTTTCGAAAAGTATGAAACCTACAAAAAAACTATTTTTAAATGTACAAGCTGATGGGGCATCACCCTGTAGGTATATTTTAAAATTTCGACATTTCAATTTGTATGTAATATGTTCATTTTCATATTTCATTTTTTTTTCTTATAATCTGTACAGTCGCACGAAATGTATTATTATTTTAAATTTCAAGTTAATAGCTGCTGTAGTTCATCATGTAAAGGTAAAATATAGGCCATCATCTCAAGGTCTTTTCTTTTAAGCGTGGGTCACAATTAGAACCACCCTCAATAACCGTATGCATAAGTTTGGGGGTTAATATGAAACTTTATTTCAAGGCCTAAAGTAGGGCTGTTTACCGCGTTTTTACGGCCTGAGAAGAGGGTCATATTTTTTGGGTGTGTTTAGATGTTCCTCTGCTTTATGAAGGTCTGTATTTTTATAGGAAAGTCTATTTTTGCGGGCAGGTTTTAGCCAAACTCACAGATCGGTTTGTTTCTTACAGCAATTTAATGAAATATAACAAGGAAAGAGTAAGTGCTAAGTATCGTCAATACTTGTAGCATTATTATAGCCAAAGTGCGTATCAGAAGAAAATTACAATTAGAGAATAGAAACAAAAAAGATCTAGTATTTACAATTAAAACAATCGAGCTAACTTTAGACTTTTGCAAACAATCTACGTTTAGCTCAACTAATCCATAACAATACCGGTCGGAAGCATCCCCAAGACGTTGGGGCGTCGAATACCTTTCAGAAAATTTGTTGTTTTATTGTAGACTAAGCACCTTATTACTCGTACCAGTCAGAACCAAGTCTAATCCTACAAAATGGCCGACAGATTATCCGATTATTACCTTCTCTAAATGTTGACACTGAAGATTTTAGTGCGATGAAACCCAAGCAAACCAAACAAATACCAAAGTAAAGCTAGTTTCAAACATCATGACACACTTTAATGTTTCCTATTTGCCTCTGTATGTTTCTATTACATTATGCCTTGGAAAAATGAGATCGGGAAGTGGAACGGAGACCATCCATCTTCGAGACTTTGTTAGTCAGATTGTTCACTGCTGCTTGAAGCTGTCATATTACCCAGCTCCCTTATATGTTGTGCAAACCTCTTTGGAATAAGTATTGGCTTAGCTGGATTTATTTAGAATATTTATGTTCCAATTTTCTTTCCAAAACTGGTTACGACTGCTCTTTTGTTTACAGAAAACTTCTACAGTTCCGCATAATACAGTAAAAAGAGTGCATTGAAAGCAACCAACCCAGCTTTAGTAAAACTATCTATTACTTATTGTTTAAAAACTTGTGTATCTTGTGTCTGCATTCTCCTGTGGGGCTGAAATAATAACTAGAGGAGGGAGGGGGATGATAAAAGTTACGTCATACTCATATAAGAGCACACAAGCTAAATATAGGTATAGGTTTGGGTTCACATTATAAACTAGATAGAGAAATAAATATATGTCAGTAGGTATTTAACTGATAGTACCTACAATAGTTTTGCAAAACAGAACACAAAATAAAATTTTACGAAGCAGCTACACTCGCAAAAGTGTAGCTGCCTCAACAGGACATGGCTAAAATATTTATGGAAACGAGTAGAAACACTTCTTCGCTCAGATGTTTTATAAACAAAGGTATAGCGTTGTAAATGATTTAACGCTACACATTTGTCCTATTAAAATTTTCTTTGATATTGTTGATCGTGGGTTTTCTTCTGTAAAGGATAGCTTTTGTATTATTGTAAAAGCTTTATTGTCGCGATTCGTAAACGAGGAGGTAGTTTAGTCAATCATAATTCGTTCTTTAGCCGCAAAAATCGTCTCAGCAAAAATTTGTATGCTTTGGTGAAAAGCTTTCTGAATTTTCTGATTTAGTATCGTCAACTTGCTTGTTACATGTCTTCTTAAAACGGTTATTATTTTTCTACTTATTGATAAAGATAATTATAAATACGTATGACACACGTACGACGAGACAAAAAAGATTTACTAAAAAAAATATTCCTGTGTGAAACTTGACTAGCAGTAACTAAACTACTGGCTACGATGGAACTTCTCTAATTCGATAAACCTAGTGCTGGGACCTGAGAGAGATCAAATTCCTTTCACGTCACATATTGGATTTTTACGAAAAAACTACAACAAAGCGAGTGCAAACTCAACCAACCCATCGCAGCGCGAAATCACGTGATAGATGATATCGAACACCGGCGTTCCGCCTTACAGCGGCTATCTAGATGGTGTTGTATTAAAACTGGAAGCAGAAAACAACTTATGACGCCCTATCAGTCCTTTGATTCGGCAATCTCTACAGTGCCTACCTACCGGCTTGGTACTTATTGTGTGTAAAACCAGTAACAATGCCTAATCTGTGGTTATACTCCGGCATTTATCTAGTCGTAAAATTGTAAAAGTTACTGGTACAGGCCCCTGTTAACAGGTCCATCTAACGACTCGGAACAATTACGTCTTACCTCGCTAGTCCTGCGTTTTTAGTTACTGAAAAAACACTGCCCTACCTCGCCAGATAACACTTAGGGCTTGCAAATATCCCAATGAAAATAAAATTGGATATCTTCAAATCTTTGCTCAAAGTTAGCGATCCTGACGTGGATAATAACTAACTCGGGATTTATTTCTACAACATGTCGGTAAATTGGTAAAATTGATACCTACGTCTAAATACCCGAACGAAGCTAAACGGGCCATTTGTAAATATAATAAGCTACTCTGAACTTGCCCCATCAACCAACAAAAATACAATTAACATCGCGTCTTTCACCACCGGACGCTGGAACTTTGTTATTTTGTATCATAAATTGTTTTAAGGAAGACATAAATAACTTGCTGAGTTCGCGGACTCTACAAAATTTAGTATGCCAGTTTAAATATAATCATGAGAGTTTGTTTGAGAGGAGGCCCTGAGGTCAGGCAAGCTTTGGAGCTGTACTATTGAGTTTTAAGCTACTTTCCTTGTTACCTTTGCTTTGTTGTCTTGTCATGTAAGATTTTCAAAAGAAAATTGATAAAAAAAATCGGTTTCTGTAAAACATTATTTAGACGATAGTGGATATGCCTACGTTGGCCGTAGCCGTAGTATGGGTACTAGTACTACTTACTAAGTAAGCAGGCAGGCTCTAGGTAGGCAGGTTACACGGATTTAAACGGTGGACATAATATTGTTTATAACGGTCAATCATATGAAGTCATTTAATTGCTTTTATAGTTTTTTAAGAAAAAACGATATAATATCGTCTTTTCTTAATAATTTTGGTATCATAGGTCTCATACTGTGCGATGGCTATAACCTTCATGAGAAAAAAGTTTGACGTGACCCTCTACGAGCAACTTCGGCAAACACAGTCGATTATTTCTTAGTAAACTATAGTCTCGCGGTTCTTAGACCTAAATAAACACTCAAGTAGAAAGAAAATCCCTCAGCTAAATGAATACATGATTCTCCAGTAATTACCTTGCTTCTGTAGTCTAGAAGCTTCTACGGTATAAGGTGCATAATTGAAGGGATAGTGTGAAATATTAAGAGAGCCGGCTAAGGGTAAATGAGATCCTAAATGGTTCACCTCGGGGGCAACATCATTTAAACACGTTTACAAATCTTCGGGTGGGGCTTTTCATTAAATATGTGAATGTGATATTAGTTTGTACTCGCTTCTTCATTGATAAATATAACCAGACATATTATATTAATTTTATGAATCCGTATTGGTTGGACCGAACATTTACTTTGACAAGGTTCTGCCCTATTCGGATCATGCGTGGATTATACCTTACTTTTGACTGGCCAAAGGAGCGATCTTGGAGACTGAATACTAAAATAATTTAACCCATTTATAAATTAAATAATTTACCCATTTTTATTTTATTTTATTTATAAAGAAAGGCTAATAGTTACACATCGTTAAACTCAAAAAGTATCCTTTAATTTCAGTTCGGCCACGTACGAAACCGCAAGCTCGTAACTGGTTACGGTAAAAGAAAATTTTTGTTTCGTTTGTAGCTAGTTACTAGGGAATACGTTTTTTTCCTGACACGCCACCTCGGTTTCGAAACAGGAAACTTACAACTAGTTACGAGAAAATACTGTGTAAGTCTTATTCTTAATACGTAACCTTTATTTGAAGTTATACAGGTTGCCGTGACCGGTGTCGGGGACTTTGGAGGCGTGAAATACGAATATATCTATCGACAAATCGCTGTCCCTATTTTTTTCACCCTCCATAATTAAATAGCCGTCATTTTTTTTTTTGCTTCTGCATGTACTGACTAACCCATAGCTACCCATGTAGAGATCCTAGAACGATGAAAGAAGTCTCATTTGATAGCTAATAATGTAGATAATAAAATAATGCTAAATTCTTTCCATTTCCTCCAAAAGACCAATAGTAAGTAAGTTGTTCAAAAGAAAAAATAAGAGCCACTAACACTTTAGAGAGTTGGCACAGTCGATTGAAAAGATACGTTGGCTGTAAAAATCCGAATCTGGCCAGTTTCCTCGACGTATTACGTAAAAAACGAAATTATAGTACATGTTAAAGAAAATAAGAACAAAGTCTATAGAATATCAGGAGATCGAGAGCCAAGTAAATTCTTCAATTTCAAAATTAAACAACAATCAAATAACGGTTGGTCATCAGACGTTGACTTAATATCTCCTTACGCTATCAAGTTTTAACTATCATATCTAGATTGATGTTCAATTCTAAAATTAAAAATCGAGGATGATGCTAATAAGACAGAATTTAAGAATTATGAAGACGTTAATTTTTAATATACTTTTTTTAGTTTTAACCTTAGACCCACTTGCGTTATTTAAAGTAAGTGAGTTATTTAATTTTTCATTTAAAGTTTCAGTAAAATTTTTAATTTTTGGATAATTTTAATTAACCAATATAAATCTATTAGTAAATAAATAACTACAATAACTATGTAGCTTTTCTTTTATAATTAAAATTAAAGTAGTCAATTTACTTACCAGGAACTAGCTATCTACAAAGCTTTTCTCTGCTTTCATCATAATTGGTTACAAATCTAATTTCAGTATCCTGTAAGGAAAATAACGTATTCCCTAGTGACTAGTTACGAACGAAACAGATGTTTTTTTTTACCGTAACCAGTTATGAACTTCGGGCGGTCTTGTAAGCGGCCGAAGGGTTTAATTTATCATGTCTATTATGCGCGTGGACCCCTTAAGCCCTAGGAGAGCCTTGTTAATAGGACCGGGATCATTTCCTTTGATCGTGTCACGCTTCGGGCAGTCTGAGCAGTGGGCGATTAGACGACTTGTTTACTTGGACAAATAACTAGGTACCTCCTTCTTTCTCGCTCTACCTACTGTACAATATCTACGAAGGAACCTATTTTTTGTAAGGAAAAGGGAAACTTTTTCCATCCCTTCCTATTTATTGTCTCGATTATTAGAATTAAGGGAAAGTTGGGTAACAATTTATTTTTATTAAGGCACATTTCTCGAAAAATCACAGAGGAAAATCTGTACAAAAATACAAATTTTTTTTACAATGCTTACTAAGTGGGCGCCTACTGACTGAGTGTTTTCGATGAAGTTTACGATGCGATGTGTCGAAGGCGGATATCGATGACTTGACAACTTGATATTCCGAATATATCGCAATCGTTTTGTATAGTAGAGATTCCACTTTAGGGATTTATATATATTAGGTTTTAGTAGTTTTGTCTATTCATCGTCTCTTGTCTTAATTCTGGATATGCTAGCCAACGTTTAACACCGTTCAAAATATGCAAAGCCACTGGTTTTAAATTAGTTATATTCTATAGTAACTTACATGCATAGCATGGCTGTGTTGGCCGAGCATGCACAAAATATGTGTTTATATTAATACTCGCCTAAAATGGACCCCGCGGTGTCTCAAAAGATCTACGTGTCTAAGAATATAGGAACTGAAATATATATTTCTTGGACCTGACCTACTTGGTAAGTGCATAATACATAAGTAGATGATATTTATTCCAATTTGTCTTTTGCTACGCCGCTACTCCGTAGCAAGCTAGGAAAAATTCAAAACATTATTATAATTTAAAAATAAAGTATGAACATGACACAGGACTAGATAAGCTTGCAAGCTTTCGAGTTGACGTGACTAGACACGACGACGACGTCATCGAGACGAGAATGATGTGTGTTATTCTCATACACTTAGAGGGCTTTTGGGGCGCGATGTCCTTTTTGCCTTCTTTTCGTCGAAGATCAAGCGTACCAGCTATATTATGCAGGTCAGGGGTTGCTCTCAGGGGTTCAGTATCTTTAAGTTTTTGGATGAATAAATGTAGCATCAACCAAAACAATAAAGGAATGTTTTTTTATTCTAAAAAGGTTTACCTTATAAGGTTGCCCCACGGGTTTGTTCTGCAGGTCGAGTATAATGAAAACTTGTAGATGCGGACTCTGAAAGTATGTTAAGGTTGTAACGGTCCAGTTTATGCTGGTTCGTTTAATTTGCAAATATAGAAATAATTAACACATTTTGATATAGCTAGTAACACTAAAAATATATTCGGAGCTGTAAATGAGTTCGAACGCCATGCTAAAAAGAATATCAACCTTCATAAATCATGTTCCGAATAACATGATTTTTGAATTTGACGATTCTAGGAAAACAAATGGGCTTCTTGATAGTTGGTACAGAGATGTCAGGGGGAGGAGATCGTGAGTTTTGAAGTAAAGTGAAAATTTGGGTTTTATTCTAGGTTTTACAGGAATAGTGAATTCTTTTTGACGGGAATCGTTCGGCTCAGCCATCGAACGAGACCAGGGAGGAATTCTAGGATGGATTGCAAATTTCTATCAATCAGATTCAGTTACGTAAACCCACACTTTTCATTTCTAATAATTCTCCGTATTGTAAACGGATGGTGTTACATCCCAGAACCGACTATTCTAATTTATTATTATATTTATTAAACACATTCTGTCGATACTGCAACGTTCCTGGATGTGTTGGTGAATGCTTGTGCTGTAAGGCCCTGAACTAACCTGATTATTAAATCTATTGTTTTGACCTACGGTTGGACTGGAATGTGGTTCCACACGTTTACTTCTTAGGACTCCCCGCGTGGACTAGGTATGGGATCAGGTAGGCTAGAGTTTTAGTGATGTAGGATGTATTTGGATCGCTTGAGATCATTCCCCATCAAACTCTCCTGAGTTAGCGATTTACAAACGCTTTGCTTTTAAATGTCTGGTTATCTCTGAGTACGGGAAGGGCGATAGCCGTCTGCTTTCGACTTTCCCCGAGGAGACGAAAAGAGAAACGTCGTAGTGGGGCACCAACCAGATAAATTTGGCTTATACCTATACGGGATAAAGCAAAGTTCTCAGGTTCCGCAAAATGAGAGGCAGAGTAACCAACCAAAGTCACAATGCCGAGATATTATAGGTTCTTCGCTTACTATGTAATTTCAGTTGTTTCAGAGCATGGGAGTATCATGGTTTGAGACGGCCATGAAAGAGGGGTGCTATACTACTGTACCAGGATTGAAGAGTCAATAACCTAAGTAGTTTTAACGTTTATTTCATTTGTCTTAAGCTTCTAAAAGAATCTGAGTTACTACATCACAATGTATGAGTCCTACCGCTAACTAGACGATCATTGGCCACTTTAAATCACAATTTTAATACAAAACTTATAGTAAAATACTTAGTTTTATTGATAGATAATCACTAGTGATCAGGTAGGGTAGGGTACGATATTTCCGAGCGTTACAATTTGGTGCCGTGACCAGGATCCTAAAAATCACTTAAAAATATCAAAAATATAACCAAAATCCTACAAAATTATAAAAACGTGACCAGGATCCTAAAAATTATTTAAAAATATCAAAGATATAACCAAAATTCTACAAAATTATAAAAATGTGACTAGAATCCTAAAAATTACTTAAAATTATCAAAAATATGACCATATCCAACAACCAAAAACAAACTAACAAACCAAAAACAAACTAACAAACCAAAAACAAACTAACAAACCAACAAAAAACTAACAACCAAAAACAAACTAACAAACCAAAAACAAACTAACAAACCAAAAACAAACTAACAAACCAACAAAAAACTAACAAACCAACAACAAACTAACAACAAACCAAAAACAAACTAACAAACCAACAAAAAACTAACAAACCAACAAAAAACTAACAAACCAACAAAAAACTAACAAACCAACAACAAACTAACAACAAACCAACAAAAAACCAACAAACCAACAAACTACCAACAAACCAACAACAAACAAAATAATAATGAGTACCTATCTATCTAATAATGTATTAATCCATAACCATAATCAAAAGTCGCGTAAAAAAATAGTATTGAATAAAATGATTTAAAATAGCTATTCGGGTTAGGTTAGAGTAAATTTAGATGTGAAGTGCGAGTTCGACTCTCGCACAATTTGTTGCAGTGAAATGGAAAGAAGCTTAAGACAAACGGAATAATAGAATAAGATTTAGATGCGAGGTGCGGGTTCGATTCTCGTAAAATATGTTGCAAGTGAAATAATAGAATAAGGTTTAGAGGCTGAAGTTGAGTAGAAGGTTAGACAAGAATCGACAAGTTGGGGGGTCGCTTTAAAATAATATTTAATCTCAGTCAATAACTCAATTTTCCTTAATATCTAGCACTGGTGTCGAATGGGCGATGTTGGTGATGGAGAAGCTGGACGTGCTGTGAGCAGCGTTCTCCAGGCGTCATCTGAAGCGGTATTGATGATGGAGAAGCAGGCCGAGCTGTGAGCAACGTTCTCCAGGCCTCATCTGAAGCGGTGTTGATGGTGCAGAAGCGGGCCGTGCAGTGAACAACGATCTCCAAGCGTCATCTGAGATAAGCAAGAAATAAAATTATTTTTATTAGGGTTCTAGCTACGAATATGTTAACATCAGAGGTGTAGTGTAGATAGTTTATTTTTGTTGTACATAGAGGCATCAAGTACGCTTTGGACAAGTGTCTGCAGATCGTATAAGCGTTTGTCTCGAGGCGGGAATCGAACTTCCTGTCATCGCGGGCGGACCTTCGCTCGCTGCGTCACAGAGGATTGAGTGCAGAGCAGTTCCCATGGGATGGGAATCGCCTTAAAACGTTTATAGAAATAGCACGTGCGAAGCCGCGGGCATAAACTAGTTAGGAATATCTAAGACTTGAAGTCAATTAAATGTACTTACTTGATTCTAGTGATGTGCCGAGTCGCTGTTTTGGTGAATCGAGTCGACTCGAGTCGGTTTAAACGGTATTCGAATCCTGACTCGATTCCGGTATTCGTGCCAAGTACTCGAGTTCTATTTTTTGGTACTCGAATGTTGACTCGAATTTCTAGACTCGAGTCCAAGACTCGGGTCCTGGACTCGAGTCCGCGGCCGTGCACCGCTTAGCATCCGCGTAGTAGTCTTTCATAATGATACAATAAGAGATACAACTCGCACGCCTCCGCCTTCACCACGCCTCTGGCGTCTGTGTGTGGAACTGTGGAGGCCTTAAAAGTTGCAGGTTCAAACTTGTATCAAAAGGCGTTACTTCATTGCTTAGGTAAAAAGAGATTGAGTATGAACGAGTCAGCCTAACTTGAATACAAGACTCGAGTCAGTTGGACTCGCATAATACTCGTATGACTCGAGTACCGGAATCGAGTCTGGCGTACTCGAATCATAATAAATTGGTATTCGAGTAGGCGAGTCCTAAGCAGGAATCGAGTCTGACTCGAGTCAAGCCGTACTCGGCACATCACTACTTGATTCTTTCTTGAGGTATAGGCATATTCACTGCCAGCTTCGACGAAGTGAACCGGAGAGGCGTGTTGCTGGACGGGGCAATGGAGAAATGGAGTACTGTATCGAACAGCTAGCCAGGTGATTGGCGCATTCACTACTAGCTTCAGCAAAGGAATCCGGGAGGAGCGCGCCGCTCTACTAGCTTCAGCAGAGGAATCCGGTAGGAGCGCGCCGCTGGACGACGCGTTGCGGATGGATTGGGTCTGTTTTGACTCGTGAAGGGGTGAGTTTGACGTAGGGGTCGTAAGGTTTATTTCTGAAATAAATAAGGGAAAAATGTGTAAACATTCGTACGAATTGGCATTGCTTGTCATTATCTGGCATTTTCTGACTTCAAAAGGGACTTGGTTCGTCTACATTGAAATGTCAGAGGTTACCGAAAAGGTTATTTTGCGGATTGATTTGCGTAGGATTGATAGAAAATGGTGTACTCACGATAAACATAGGAAATCCAATTGTTCTTGCCGGTCAACAGCGGAGCGCGGCGGCGCGGTTTCTTTCAATCACAGGCTTCCGCATAGGATTGGAAACAAACATTAGAAACCTCAATTATCTTGTCGAAATTGTTATTTTGTCTGTTTGTGCCTTGAAAAGAAAAAAATGTTTGTTTGTTTACGTTTTTGTCAAATGTCATGTCGAACGAAACGTCAAAGTCGAATTATTTCAACTTCTTTTTTAATGGGGCCGCTTGCCTTCGACTCTGCCAGTGTCAATATGGAACTACGTTGTAGGTAGAATGTCACGGTATATTAAGGCCGTTTTACACGAGGTAGAATAACGGTCGCGTTTTGACACTCGGGGTCGATTGGAAATTAAACCGTTTAAATAAACTAAAATTAAAGCATAGCATTGATTTCGCGATTTGACACTCGGGGTCGTTTAAAACGTTTATAATAATAAATAATAATCAATAATCAAAAATCAATAATCAATAATCAATAATCAGTAATCAATAATCAATAATCAATAACCAATAATCAATAATCAATAGTAAATAATAGTAATAATAATAATGCTGGACAATTCACACAGCATCATCTAAAATAAACTAAAATTAGCATTGATTGTCTCAAAATTATAACTGTTAAAATAATACTTAAATTAAAGCATAGCATTGATTGTCTCAAAATTATAACTGTTAAAATAAACTTAATTTAAAACTAAAATTAAAGCATAGCGTTGAACTTTAAACAAAAAAAAAAAATAATAAATTAAACGATTAAAATAAACTAAATTTAATACTAAAATTAAAGCATAGCGTTGTTCTTTTTATTTATTTCAGAATTTACATCTTCCTTTTATATTTTTGAGACCATATCGTACCGTTCGATTATGTTGGAACGGGGCCTTAAAATTAACTTCGATTACAATGGAATGGAACCTTAAATATTTCAGAATTTCCACCTTCTATTTTTATTTTGGTTTAGTATGATGAAGGTTCGATTGCGTTGGAACGGGGCCTTATTTATTACAGAATCCTTCTTTATTCTTCGGTTTATTTTTAGCTCTGTATCATGGTTTGGTTACATAAACCATCCTTTGTGGATGTAAAGGCCATTGATGATGATGATGTTGATGAAGATGATCATGGGTTGACACGATTCTGCCTCAGAATATAGTGCGGAAACGCGGGTGGATTTTGTAGGTTTGACAGTGACAGTAGGCCTTAGAATCGGCCAGGAACTGTGAGTTGACCATAGGTTCATGGACATAGGGTTGGTCTACATTCTGTCCAACAACAAGACCGGCCTAATTTCACTCGTCCAAGGTGTCTTACTACCCTACTTACGTGTTCCATAGACTTGGGGTATATGGACTATATTCCTACCGTCCAACAAGTTGGGCTATTTAGCTTGGTTAGAAAATTAGTTATTTGTCAGTCCAGGTAAATGGTTGGCCATCGGAAAAATAGTCGGTAGGAGGAATGAGAAAAATATGAAAACAAAATAAAGCTTGCAACAAACTAATAAAATACTATTAAGAGTCGTGAATAACTAGCAAATAACTAAAAATAATGGAGGCTCTGTGTCACGGATTCAGGTACAGGTTGATTACTGGGCAAGACATGACTGAATTGTTTGCGGGGTTTTGTAAGAAGGAAGAGGGATTGATATACATAACTTGTACGAGAGGAGTAAGCAGTGAGTTTGTATGAATGTTAGTAGTATCAGTAAAATCGGAGTGCAGTGTGCCCTCGTAATTAATCTTATTTCGGAATCTGGGACGGTTTATTGGACTTGAGTCACATGCGCATCACATACAGGTTCTATGAAGGAATAATTCTGGAGTTAGGTTACTGAGATCTTGTCAGATTACATTGAAAAATCTGAGATCTGAATTGCAGCTTGGACTGGCTTCATAGAACCTCATACTTCACCTATTAGGCCAGAACTAAGCACACTTCACAAACTCCAAGTTTAGAATGGGATTTAAAGCCTTTGTGGGGATTTTGGGGTAAATTGAAATTGTGTTATTGGTCGGGTCATTAAGCAGGTAACAGGCAATTGATCTGGTTTTAGTTGAGTTATGTGTGAGGTCTGGTACCCTATCATAAGTTGACTGATGTTCTATTAGGGATGCCATGATTCACGACCATGTTCCAGGAGCTATTGTTTTTACTCTGTGAAACGTTGATAATGCAATAGAGTTAACTTGACAATTAGATGAAGAATGTGGCGCTGGACCATATTGATTGTTTTAAACCTGGTTTAAATACACAAAACAGTAAAATGTATGTGATTACAAGTTTTAATAAATTAAGAGTTCAATAATAGCACTATTTAATAAAATTAAATAGAAAAATTATAAAAAAAAAAACTAAATATATTTGTAAATTATTTGAAATTTTAGGAAATCCTTACTTCTTTGGAAATGCTTAAGGATTTGGGGTCGCTGTAACGGTCCAGTTTATGCTGGTTCGTTTAATTTGCAAATATAGAAATAATTAACACATTTTGATATAGCTAGTAACACTAAAAATATATTCGGAGCTGTAAATGAGTTCGAACGCCATGCTAAAAAGAATATCAACCTTCATAAATCATGTTCCGAATAACATGATTTTTGAATTTGACGATTCTAGGAAAACAAATGGGCTTCTTGATAGTTGGTACAGAGATGTCAGGGGGAGGAGATCGTGAGTTTTGAAGTAAAGTGAAAATTTGGGTTTTATTCTAGGTTTTACAGGAATAGTGAATTCTTTTTGACGGGAATCGTTCGGCTCAGCCATCGAACGAGACCAGGGAGGAATTCTAGGATGGATTGCAAATTTCTATCAATCAGATTCAGTTACGTAAACCCACACTTTTCATTTCTAATAATTCTCCGTATTGTAAACGGATGGTGTTACATCCCAGAACCGACTATTCTAATTTATTATTATATTTATTAAACACATTCTGTCGATACTGCAACGTTCCTGGATGTGTTGGTGAATGCTTGTGCTGTAAGGCCCTGAACTAACCTGATTATTAAATCTATTGTTTTGACCTACGGTTGGACTGGAATGTGGTTCCACACGTTTACTTCTTAGGACTCCCCGCGTGGACTAGGTATGGGATCAGGTAGGCTAGAGTTTTAGTGAGGTAGGATGTATTTGGATCGCTTGAGATCATTCCCCATCAAACTCTCCTGAGTTAGCGATTTACAAACGCTTTGCTTTTAAATGTCTGGTTATCTCTGAGTACGGGAAGGGCGATAGCCGTCTGCTTTCGACTTTCCCCGAGGAGACGAAAAGAGAAACGTCGTAGTGGGGCACCAACCAGATAAATTTGGCTTATACCTATACGGGATAAAGCAAAGTTCTCAGGTTCCGCAAAATGAGAGGCAGAGTAACCAACCAAAGTCACAATGCCGAGATATTATAGGTTCTTCGCTTACTATGTAATTTCAGTTGTTTCAGAGCATGGGAGTATCATGGTTTGAGACGGCCATGAAAGAGGGGTGCTATACTACTGTACCAGGATTGAAGAGTCAATAACCTAAGTAGTTTTAACGTTTATTTCATTTGTCTTAAGCTTCTAAAAGAATCTGAGTTACTACATCACAATGTATGAGTCCTACCGCTAACTAGACGATCATTGGCCACTTTAAATCACAATTTTAATACAAAACTTATAGTAAAATACTTAGTTTTATTGATAGATAATCACTAGTGATCAGGTAGGGTAGGGTACGATATTTCCGAGCGTTACAAGGTGGTTCGTATTACGAGTAGCGGAGAATTCTTTTATTTTCCAGTTCTACGAATTTTCTGCGTTTTACAAGTATCCAACAATATTATAGGTAATGTAGCTTTGCCACAGAACTTTTTATGAATTCATGTTTGAACAAACTTCAATTCAATTTATTGTTCATAAGGAGCATTGTATGAAATTTACCACTCAAATCGCGAATCCTTAAAAATTAACATACCTACCTAACATTATTTTTTATTTAATTATAAAAATCTAGTTATTTTTATAATTAAATCAAAAATAATGTTAGGTTTAAAAATTTTAGTTTTTATTAAATGAAATTTAAAAATTTTATATCTCTTAGTAAGTTTTACAGTCGAACAACAATTCTCAAACTTGTTAAACTTTCACAGCCCACGACGCACATACCCCTGCGGAGAATGCGTCAGCATTCACAGGCTGGCTCTTTTTCCGGGCTCTCTGCCTGGCTCTTTTTTGGTGAACAGGGTGTGTTAACCCTAATTGAACAAAAAGTTAAGACAATTCAAACAGTCAACAGCCCTTCCCAGCAACTGCAAATAACTTGTGAATGTAATAGGCCCCATCACCGGCACAGTCGAAGGCAATTCTACGTTAGTAATTGCTCTCGCCTGATTAATGCCTTTTCGATCGAAGTACCTAATTGCTTGTTACAAACGTGTTTGTTTTCTATTTTTAAACTGTTCCGATGAATCTGTTCTAGTTTATAAGATTACAAACTCCTTTTTCGTTTTCAAATCACATTTTTAACCGACGTCGAGAAGGAGGATGTTAGCAGCGTGTTTTGACTCAATTGTTGTATGTTTTTTGTATGTTCACCGATTTCTTCATCATCTTTTGATGATTTTTTTCGCATTTGTATTAAAAATTATTAAGAGATGGTGCCGTAATAGTTGTGTTTCCGAGAAATCAGAATCTGTTAGACTTAAAAATCAGTATAAGGACTTTTAAGAAGCTTATCAGTGTTTTTAACAGGTTACTTACTTGTATTTGAAATGGAACAAAGCGCTTCTTAAATGTTTTAAAAGAAGAGTGGCTTCAACTAATTAACTGTACTACCCAACTCGTTCTACCCGTTCTGGTACCATATTTCAATGCCTTGTTAGAAGTATTCAAAAATTCAGAGCCGAGAAAATCCCTAACAAGATCTACAAATTCCAAGTTAGTGCTGTCGTCATTTATCCGCGACACTAAGTGTTAATCTATCCTTCGAGGATGGAGCTGCAACATGCATTATTCACCTGGACCCCATCTGGGCCTTATTTTGTCCTACTTCCGTTTGCAGAGTACATGTACATTCCATATTCCACGCCCGTGCTCTCGCGATTTGAATTTGAGATTCGAATGAGCATGTAGTTTATAATAGTCTAAGTTCTCAATTCGAAAGAGAGATTTGAAATTGACATTTGAATAACATTTCATTGTGTCAGCCTCAGGATTTATCATTTTGAAATTTCGAATCGATAAGCGTATTTGAACATTCTATTTGAATGAAACTATATTTTTGAGGTTTAATAAAATGTTCCCAAATTTCGTGATCGTGAAATCTCACGTGCGCAGCGCAGTACAGGAAGATTTATAACAGGCCACGAAGAAACCGTAAGTTATAGAAACTTATTATAAATATTCAGGATTTTGACTGATTTTACACAACGTCTCACGCACGCTTTCTGAATCTGCGAGGATTCCAAATTTGAATTCAAGTTCAGCCCTTGAACTTGCTTTGTCATTTCACGTAAAGTTTACTCGAAATAAAATGTGAGAGGCACTCTTCTCTTTCCGGATGTACTCCGCTTTGCCATTGTATTGGCCGCAGATGGCTGTTAGGTAGGTACAAGACGTGCGTTAAGTGCAATTTGTGTCTGGTCCACCACTTTTGATTGTCAGCACCTGAGCACGTACCTACCTAGTATGTTTCTGGCAGTCTTTTTGAACGCTGTTGTATATTCGTAATATGTTCCTACCTGCCTTATTATATGAGCCCCTTCGTAATGATCAACAAACAAGATATTTACGTGATGTCGACGTAAGAGACACGCTAAAATATTATGTACAAAAATATTTCATAAATAACAAAGTAGGTAGGTTTATAGGGAAGAATAACGATTTAAAATATAAGCTTTTTCACAGATGTCGTTTGATGTCAAAACAGCAGCAGCATTATATAGAACGCGAAAAACGTTGATGTTTCAGGGCTGTAAAATAGTTAATGGTTGTTTTGTTTAATTTAAGGGTAGAATGTTACTAAGTTAAACATTTTGAATGATTCGGTAGAAACCTACTTGGAGAAGGTAATAAATTCTTTTCACAACTCTGAACCGAGTAGCTTTGAATGCAGGGGCTTTATCGCAGATAATAATAATATAATTAAATGAAATAACTGAAGTTAGAACACCTTTTAGCTTCTCTGATTAAGCACTTAAAATTAATGATGCTCAAGATGAAGACTCTTTCGGCGAATGAGGTTAAATAATTCACAAAGATTTAAAAGTTTGATTTGTTTCAGCGGATTTATTTAAATTACGCTGAATAAAGTGGCTTTTCATGAATTTTGTATATATTGAGCACCTTGCCCGCTGCTGGTTATTTGGGAACAATTCCATGTTTTCCTGCAAATTAACCACAACAATGTAGGTACTGCGGAGCCGGCGAAGAAATATCCAACCGTTGCGTTGCATTTTTGATAATTCGTTTCAATGTAGGTACGTTAAACTTTAAAAAATAACAATATGAAAACATCTTGTATTGAAAATGGTAATACCCATTTTACTGACATACTTAATACATATACAGATTTTTCCCATGTTTCAGATTTCTTTAACATAAAAGTTGAAATTCTAATGTCCTTTTCATAAAATTAACACAAAGTTTAGACATTAATGCCAAAACTTTCCTCGGGAGTTCTTACTCAAACTCTCATTTTACGTGTAAGATACAAATGATTCGTAAACAAAATTTAAACGAGAATAATCGCAGAGATATTCCGGAAGATGTTTTAAACAGCAGGCTAAAGTTTATTTGCGATGTGGAGCTGTTTGGGACTTTTATACCGGGCTGGGGTGTAATGAGGTCCAGTAGAACGTGGCTGAAGTCTGTACAAATGAAAAACGTAACTTCTTTTCTTTGCGTAGCAACTTAAGCCTCATTACTACACCGACGCAAGTGTGCTTCTTCGCTCATCCAATCTAATAGGTAAGTCATGATTTATCCTTTTCCTATCCAGACATTCATTTTTCCTACAAAAAATTTTAACTACAGTGATTCGGGTGTATTCTTTTTCCTATCCAGGCATTAAATTTTCCGACAAAAATCTTTAGCTACAGTGATTCGGATGTTGGTTGCATGGTTAATTTTGTGACGAAAATCGTTAAACTTACATATTTTGAGTGATTTGACTGTAGCCCTGATTAATCGGCACTTGCACTGTCCCCGGAAATGCCCTGGCCGTTTGAATACTCCATCGAGGAATAAGCATTTATGCAACTCGAAACGCATGCAAACCTCATAGTTTACTATTGTTCCGCGCCCACCACTAATATGAACTATGCACTTGCAGCTTTTATTTTTGGGATGCTTATGTAAATTGTTCGAAAATTCTAAATCTATAAAACAACTGGCTGCGCTCGCCCCAGGGCTGTACCTGCTGATAACATATTTGAATAATTTGAGCATAAGTTAATGATTTAATCTAGTGTATGAGCTATCTTGGTACCCACACACATCGAGTAAATAAAAGCAGTAAAGCTCTCTAAGGCTAGGAGCTTAACTTTTCATGTAACAGCATACCTAAGTTGACACTTTTGTACTGCCTTGAATTTCAGTATGAAGAATTCGACCTTTAAAACAACGTAAGCTATTGTAGGTATAACAAGACTAACCTGAAACTCAACCGCTTCATTACATCAGTATAGACTACGAGTAGACATCTTCCACTCGGATGCTCTCAGCGTGGCCCTAATCCAGTGTACCGCCATCTCAGGTCATCAGAGCCCGCTCCAGCTCCATTATGCACTACCATTGTCTAGTGCTTGCTTTATTAGAATTGGGGCTGTAGGGTAAATATATTGAAGTGTTTGAATGAGGTCGCAAACGTGATAGAAGCTTAGCTTTTACAATTATCTCGTTAGGTACGTTTTTTGTGGTAAAATAAATTATATCTTTCACGTGTCGTCGTGGCTCAAATTATTATTATGAAATTATTCGTCTTCGTGTTTTGAGAACCTAAATTTCAACTTGGAAATTTGCCCTTATTTTTAAAGCCAACCCCATATTGATACACCTATATCTCATGAAATTTAGGCACATTGAGATTTGACTGCTAGAATGAGAGAAAAGAAATTTTTGGGCAAAGAACTTCTTCTTAAGAATCAAATAAAATAGCAGATGATTGCCGATAAAATCATATACCTATAGGAGGTACGTCAGATGCAAACATTGGATGCCGAAAATTTGCTTCGCTGCGCTTAAGTGGTGCCATCAAATTCCTTTGATTTCCGGACAATAAAATAAAAAAAATGTAACATGTGATTAGTTTATGAGCGCTTTTATCACGGGTGGACACGAAAGCGCTCGCATCGTATCGTTTTCGGCCCGTAACCTTTTTAGAATCCCTTTCCTGGTTTCGCCCGTAGAGTAGATGCACTATTCATTTCAAATCATTTCATCATTCAATTCGTTCAAAATATGGTCTATGAACATTTCCTCAGCTTAACATCAAACTGTCAACATCAAAAGTAATTTTATAAATCTACTATATTTATTTATGCTATGTACATAATACAGGGTGTTAGCGTAAACAGTCTTATCCTTGAAACCACGTACGTACACCCCTAAAATAAGACGATACAAGTTATTTTTAAAAATAAAAGTCAATTAGTTTCGATGGAATTTCATGATTCATTTCTCTGCTATCCTACGTGATTTCATGGACACCCTAGTGAACTTATCACGCGGCGCCGCCCGCTCTCGCCTGTAGCCGGCCGGTGGTGTAGGTATCGAATCGTAGGTACCTACAACTTGTGATGGAACTTTCCCTTCATACTTTTCCTGGCTTAGGACAGGCAAAAATAGCTACTCTAACACATTTGCCAGTAAGTAGGCTAAAGTAGGTAGGTACTTTTGGCGTCTTTAAAAAGTTCATCATCAATCAAGTTTTATGTACAATTCAATTAAAATTTACAGCTTTATGTACAGTTTGATTTACTCACATTAGGCATAAAATGTTTTCATGACTTGTGCATGACTAGGCACGGTGAACTGGCCGTAGGCACGTAGCCTTTGTGTAGCCGCTAGGATCGTTTGCCGGCTTGGCACACGTTGTTCTGGGAACCGCTCTGCGTACATCGTACGAGCCAAGTTCATGTTGTCACCAGCGATGGCATTAAATCGCACCATTTCAGTCCACTGTTCATTTGTGAACGACATCGTCACTTCTCTACTTAACACAATACGCGAACAAATCGGCATATCACAAATTAGCACGGGACGCGTCGTGACGTGCTCACTACCTAGCAGACGGGCCGCGACTGACGCGCGCGAGCGGGCGGCGCATAGGCGCGAGCGGCGTCTTTGTTCGAAACCGACAAAGCGGGCGGCGTAGGTATAAATGTAGGGTGAAATGCTTTTATGATGTATGAGGATATTTTTTTCAAAATTATGTAAAAAAAAAGTTTAGTTTTTTCATCGGTTTTGGACTCTGCTCATGATTCTGAACTTCTGGTTTCAAGGATAAGACTGTTTACCCTTCCACCCTGTATACTGGTATATTTATGTTAGGTATATTTATTTAGATATTAATATTATTTATTTCTTCCTAAGCATTATTTCTTTTCTTTTTTTCACGCCACCGTAGATACTTTTTCGATCACTTCTTGTCAATCCTAAGGTTGCCTGGAAGAGATCGCTCTTAGCAATAAGGCCGCCCATTGTACATTATCTGTATTTGTTTTTTTCTATGTGTTTTTTTTTATTTCTTGGTGTGCAATAAAGAATATTTGTATTGTATTCAAGTTGACGCAAATCACTGTAATAAACTTGTAGTTTGTAGTGAAAGCTTTCCCCGACGATCTGATCGAACTCAACTTTAAGGACGCATCGTCATTTTGAGACCCTATTTATACAGTCGCTGATCAAAAAGACGAAAGGATTTCAATGGTAACGCTTTGTAGCACCGGAACAAATCAGAGGAGCCAGTATCATCGACCGACGGCATTAACATAGGTAACACAGTATGTAGCATTTGATGATCTCACAATTCGCGTAAGATGCGATTAGCGATTAAAACTTGATCGATTCATGTGCGAACGGGGTTAGAGAAGTACCTATTACAATTGGCAGAGCGTCCTCCGTACTTCCTGCATCAAACAGTTCACAATCGTAGCTTTTCATTAAAAAGTAAAAGGGCGCTACGGATTTAGACAGTGGTGATTCGAGCCAAAAGTCATTAAAGTTTCCCGAATATTTCGACGGGATTACGGGAATTTTCCATGTTACCTTGTAATCAGAGATTTTAAAATCCTGGTTTTGTGGCTTGGCATATGGAAAAAAGAAAATAAATCACTATTAAAACGATTATGGGGAAGAATTTACGTGGTAATTTCGAAGTTAGATTTATTTAATAGTATCTAGAAATTGCAATACAAAGCGGAATTCTCTACAATGTTCACCAAAGCCTTCTGTGAACTTGTTGCCAAGACAGAGCAATTCGAACTAATCACCTTAGCATAAGGTTCAAACTCCAGATAGCTTTGAAATGTTTGATCGAGGCTTGCAATTCGACGGCGAGCGTTCCTAGGTCTTGTTCGATTCCAATTGTAATCCTACTTCTTGACCAACAAATTGTCGTTTCAAATAATTCTGCACTTGGGTACGTTTCAAGGCGTGGGAAACCGTCTTTTGGCAGTTAAACCACGTTTAACTTAATTAATGTAGGAGGGCCTACAATGTGACTTGTGAATGACCTACTTACCTATATACACAACTTATACATTTTTGAAAAATTATACGAAACGAGTCTTATTATCTTAGTCTTAGTAGGCATCAAAGGAAGTAATTTGCTTCGTGAAATGACACACTCATTTTAAAAACAACAATGTCTTATTCAGGTAACCTTGATGAGACTCGCAAACTTGAAAATTGTATAGGTATGGTATGTGAGTGACGTGAGAAGGGCAATAAAAAAAATATGAGGCCACCTCAAAAAAAAATTGCATTTAACATCAAACGTACCTTTTTTTTTATGGCACAGCAAGCAAAATCAGTTAGTATTTTGTTTCACTCCCATCCCCTTTTTCACTGCTCATAAACCTTTTAGGCTATTACGCATGGGAGGTGACTAGATAAAAAAAAATAAAGGACTAATGACGGTGAAAATTACATAATTATGAGTATTTAGCTCAAGAGGCTCTCGGCAGTAATAAATAAGCGTATTTCATCGCACTTACGATAGATTAAAGCAGTGTTTACCAGAGTGTATCTCCGCTGAATATTAGATGCGCAGTGCCCCCGAATTATTCCCAACATTGCTAGCCCGAGGGTCAATGTGTGCCGAAACTACTTAAGATGGAGATCTGTATTTTCCACAACATTTACATTACTTCTGTTTAAGTAAATCTCATTTCATTTTAGGAAAGCCCGATCTCAGTTTCATGTTAATCAATCAATTTATCTAAATAACGTAAATTTTTATTCACATTATTATTACCTACTACTACGGTTATCGGGCTCGGTGCTGCGAAATGTGATCCGACTAAGTATTTACAATGTTATGCTATCAGGGACTTGTATCGCAATAATAATAATAATAATATAATAATAATAATGATGGACAATCCACACAGCATCATCTAGCCCCAAGCTAAGCAGAGCTTGTGTTATGGTACTAGATGACTGATATACATAATATAATACATTACATAGATAGATATTTTTATTATACATAGAAACGACCAGAACACAATATTGGCGCACAACGTGGGGCTAGTTATATTACTACAAATGAAGGACCAAACTATTCAAATCAAATTGTTGGTCAAACCAGATGTGCCAATTTCAGGTTAAATTACAAAACCCCTCTCCTAATTCAAGCCTTTAATGTCGAGCGACTATTTGCACATTAAGCAAGTTTTTTTGGGGCAGGCCATGTATTGTCTTACAAATATTTCTTAAGGTAGCGTAAATGATTACGAACGTTTGCCCTCTCCTAACTCCGGCCAAGTAAAAGAGGTAAGTTCTTCAGCGCCGAGCTAGAGACAATCTAACACGATTAATTTACACTAAATATTTACGGGACAACTTCTCAGCTTCTTGTATTCTGTAATAAGGATGCTATAAAAGAAAATCTCCGTTTTTCATGTTAAAATTGTAAGATGCCGTATTTAAACTTGTTTTTATAGGTAATGTTTCGTAAAGTGTTGATTATTTATACAACTACCAACTACGTTATAACGGGTCAACGTACATAAGTAGATACCTATTGAATGCTTGTGAAGTTGTGATGTATCTACATAAGTTTCGCGATCATCAGCTACGCATGTTAAATAGGTATGTAGTATCTACACTACAAGATCATGTAAGAAAACATTATGGAAGTAAGCTTACGATTGCGGTTTTAGAGTGCAAGCAGACAAACATAAGATTCTATTTATTCCTGTAAATTATTCCAGTCGCACAGGGCACAAAATAAGACTCTCTTCCATTCCGATGACCTGAAAATCGAAAAAATCACAATTACCAAAAGGTTAAACGAAAATAACAAGTAAAAAGCTCGTACGGTAAATAACACGATTGCCCTCAATACCCGAAAGAAGCAGGACATATTCAGGGGCCATTTACCAACATCCGCTATCGAGAAACGAATAACCATCGAATCAGCCATCTTGATTCTGAACTTATCTCACTATTTCCCTCCAACTTCAAGGTAAGGCGAATGCCTATTATTTAAGTTGTTTTAAGAACCTAGTTCTACTTTAATCTGGAACTCAAACTCTAACCAAATAAATTGGAACTTGAGCGCACGTTTGAGTTGGGTTTGCAGTTATGAAATAAATTAATTTGCCTTCAATGGAATGATAGAGTGTTAATTTGTTGTTACGTAAATTTTAATTAGAAAAATGTTTAATTGATATTTTAATACATAAAGGTACTTATTTCAAAGCAGCTACCTACCAATTCATGAAAAAATAATTGCCTTTTTAAGATTTTTACACGCATATAGGTTTTTACTACAAAATAACTTCAAAGCAGTTGAAAGGAAAACATAACAGTATTCACAGTCTCGTATGCGTTCCTCCAGCTCACTGCAGGCAAAGTGTTCAAAGTAGCTTCGTAATGAGGGAGCATAATGCATTAGGGACGAATGAAGACTATTGTAGACGTATGGTAGACGTTTTAACTCTTCATTGTATGTATAAGTTATGGTGACGTGTGAAACTTAACTCAAGCAGGAGGCGGACTGCAGACTCAGAAGGAGAGTGTGTTATTTTAACTCACACAAAAGGTAATGTCAGCTTAACTTCACTGGGATACAAATCTGTATTGTTCGAAATATCTACTGTTCCGGATCTTCGCCGCGGAAGGTTGATATCCAGCAGTAAACGTCTCGCGGCTGAAATGATGATGATTGTGAAGGAATGAGGTACAAGCTATATATAAAAAAAATCAAGAAAATTAGCCGATTTGCCTTTTTGCAAAATTAATTGTCTAATTTACAGAAAATCGTAGTCTTTAATTTGGAATGTCTTGTATAATTTTTACATTTGGCCTATGCTACTACTTATCATTTGCTTGATCAATCGACTAGTACCGGGGTTTGGCAGTTTGATTCAAATGAATAAATGCATAACAAATAGTACTTCATTAGGTATTATCTAGATTGTTTCGGTACGTGTCTTTGTGAACTATGGAACAATTTTACCTTTAAATATTCGTAGTGAGAAGAATTAAAATAAATCGGAATCAGAGCCACCAATCCTTCTAAAACAGGTATTGTCGGCTCAATTTCCATTGTCATTCCTATTTTATAGGCCACACAAACGGGCCATAAGATATGCGACGCGGACGCTGGCATGACAGGTCCAGTTATAAGATAACTGCAAAGGACTAGCATGACACTCGGGCATACGGCACAATTTATACAATCAGCCTTTCAAAAGCTAAAGACGAAACTAAGAATAAATTTCTACATTAACTTACATTACATTTTTGCTTCTTAGCAGTTAGAAAAGTTCTATGGAAAACTGTCAAAAATATGTACCCGACTGCTGTCTTGCAAAATAGTAAAGGGATGATTACTTCATCCACGAACAAAACTGACCATAAACATGAGCCTCCTAAAACCAGATACCCAGCCATAACTACCAGGCTCAGCAGGCAGATAAGTGATTACATTACAGTTGAAACATCAATTTACTTATAATGATTTCAAACTGAAAAGCTTTAGCGACTTTACAACAAACAAGCAAAGACTTTAAATTGACTTTAAACTATCAGATCAGAAATGGAGCATGGCCATTATCATCCGAGTCCATTAAGCGCAATATCCGAAATCAAGAACGCCACAGTCGGGAGCGCTCTGGCGCGAAATCGCAGCGACATTTTGCATTTATAGCACCTAAATGAAAGATCGCAGAAAATGGGCTGAAATATGTGGATGTCGGAACATGGTGGAACCATGACTGTGTGAGTGTCATATTCATATTTTAGTAACGTCAGTAAACGAAAACAGGTAGGTCTGGAAACAGTCGTTTATATTTTCTTTGATTTTCCTTCATGATGAAGGAAAATCGACGTAAAAGTACAAAAACATAAAAAGCGCCTAGACAAAATAATAACTTTCAAGTTTTAAGAATGCTAAGTGAAGCATTAGTTTGTAACTATATTAGGTAGGTATAATAAGCGGCACGAGTCGTGAGCACAGATGACATAAAGCTCGCGCATGTACACTATTGGCCAAATTTATTGGAATCGTTTTTTACCAAAATGATTGATAGGTACCTATACAAACTAATTAAAATATTAGTGGTACTTGAAATTTTACTTTGATAGAGTAATGTTGTAGGCCTTCGTGAATAAAATATAATAATCTCAATAAAACAATATAATTTGAGTACTTATAACTGTTTTTCTTTATTTTTCAAATTATTTAAATTCGCTTCAATCTGGAGGAATAGGTAATATGCCTTCCATAAAACTAGACGCTGAGTTGGTGCTGGTAGAGGCCACTGGTTCATTAATCTCCTCAACATCGTCACTGTCCTCATCCTCCGAATTGGTCTCGTAGTCATCGTCACCAACGTGAATTATAAATTCTTCTGTCATTGCATCCACTATGTGATCGTTTTTTATATACTCCTTCTCATTTTCCTTCACTTTTTGACAAAATTTTGTCCATTAATTAGCTGCCATTAAATTAACTTTTTCCTTATCAAGACCCGTTAAGTGGCTAACGTTCCAGGTCACATTCTTACTGCCGACATAGCCTTTTATTGCAGCCTATGCCATTTCAATGGGATTGAGGTCTGGGTGGTATAACTCACTAGTGAGTTATAGCAATGAAAAATTCACAGTTTGATTATGAGTGTCATTCTGTGCCTAATTGCGGTGACCATAGAGCCACTTTATGAGCAAGTGTGTTGAAAACTATATTAAAACAAAATCACTTAACAAATACGAAATAACAAAATTAACCTACTATTTTAACATCCAAAACGTAAGTCGATAAAATTGCACGAAAGTGTACAGTAAACGAATGACACCCCGCCCCGCCCCCATGGCTTCAAAAATTAACTACTGCGCAGGTGTCAGTTGTGCTCACTTTTTACTTTTAATTTTTATCGTAGCTATTTCTAGGTCTACTATTTCATCGTTAGCGGTCAGAGCTGAAATAATGCCGTGCTCTGTCGGTTTTATTATTCAATAAATAAATAAATAATACTGGACAATTCACACAGCATTATCTAGCCCCAAGCTAAGCAGAGCTTGTGTTATGAGTACTAGATAACTGATATACTTTATACAATACACTACATAGATAGATATTTTTTATTATACATAGAAAACATCCAGAACGCCCTGGACAAATGTCTGCAGATCGTACAAACATTTGTCCTGAGGCGGGAATCGAACCCGCAACCTCCTGCGTCGCAGGCAGACCTTCGCCCGCTGCGCCACAGAGGTCGTCCTACAAACAACTAATACAAACAAACAAACAATCAAATCTTTCCTCGTTATAATATTAGTATAGATTAATGTCTCGTTTAGTTTTAAAAAGTTTTTGTTTCTTAAAATAAAGAGGCTTGCATAATATGCAACCCGCAACCGTCGATTCCCGCCCTGGGACAAATTTTTGTACGATCCACAAATATTTGTTCCGGGTGTTCTGGTCGTCTCTATGTATAATAATATATAATAAATAAATAAATAAATAATACTGGACAATTCACACAGCATTATCTAGCCCCAAGCTAAGCAGAGCTTGTGTTATGGGTACTAGATAACTGATATACGTAATACAATACACTACATAGATAGATATTTTTAATTATACATAGAAAACATCCAGAACGCCCTGGACAAATGTGTGCAGCAAATAATAAAAAATATCTAGGTATCTATGTAATGTATTATAATATGTATATCAGTCATCTAGTACCCAAAACACAAGCTCTGCTTAGCTTGGGGCTAGATGATGCTGTATGGATGTCCAGCATTATTTATTTATTTATTTTTATTTATTGTACCTACTTATCGAAATATTTCCTTTTGATCAAGTGACGGCAGATGCTGGATGCGGCAAGCTGAAGACAGGGCGTTATGGCGCACACTAGGGGAGGCCTGTGTCCAGCAGTGGACTAATATAGGTTGATGATGACCAACAATGATGAACAACAGCAAAATGTCAAATGTGACAGCGAATGTGAATATTTAAAAATGATGATAAAGAAAGAACTTTTTGTAAAAAGATTATTATTTTTATTTGAAAAATGTTATTATTCTGTTGACCAATTCGCTACGGAGAAACTAAAATGACACTAACCTATGATGAATTAACAATGAATAAATTACAATTCTGGCTTCTAGATTCAATTTAATCAATTCTATTGCTATTAGTATGAAACTTATTTTTCTGTATGACATTAATGTTATTGTTTTAAGTAGGTAAGTATTTGAAACTCTATTTGAAATATGTAAATAAAGTACGTAAGAACTCAGTTTTGCAGTGCCCTTCCAGGGTGCATGTAACTTGCTAGTTACCACTTGACTAAACATTTACTAAGACCCAAGAATGAATGTACATGCAAGCAAAAATAAATGAATAAAAATAAATAAACGCCTAAAATTCAAATGGGCTCACACTACTGCTACACATATTAATCAACATTCATCATCATCATCATCATCAGCCTATATTAGTCCACTGCTGGACATAGGCCTCCCCTAATGAGCGCCATAGCGCCCTGTCTTCAGCTTGCCGCATCCAGCATCAACATTAACTCAGCGTAATTTTCTTTATCATTCTGCAGAAATAAGACCTAACTTAAAGTAGGTATGTACTGGTACAAACCTTATTTGCGGGAGTATTTACATAGCTTTGCTTTTGCTCACTGCTGGTTATGCAGATACATTAACTGAAACTGAAACCAGATGCAACATGCTCGATGCTCGAACACACTCCGTTAATTGGCTTTAATCCAATCCGTCGCAATGAGGTTTCATTGAAATTCGAACTGACCTCTTTGCAGAATGCAAGAAAAAAGAGTTCATGTGTGCATATCGCTTTCCACTTCGAAATTTGAATTTGAGTTGGCGTCATGTTTTTGTTTTTTTGCTAATAAAATTATTTTAATTTTGTTTTTACTTAGATTGAAAAATGAATAAGCTATGTGTACTCGTAAAACCAGTATAGAACAAATTTTTTCGCTATGGATTATGTAGTTAGTAAGAATTGTTTGGCACAGAACAACTAAAAATCCTAATTGTTTGGTGTCCGAAAATGGACGTGATGGAGGAAGAATAAATGTACCTAATAATGTACCTGAGGGGTGAGTCCATGGTGAGTCTATTTGACATCAGTAACGAGATGTCATCGTGACGTCTCTTTTGTCCATACAATTTGGTACAGCGCCTCTATCGTGCGGACGCGGAACTACGCAAATCCCAAACTAGAAGGAGACATCACATCACGTCTCATTATTAACGTCAAATAGACTCACTCCTCTGTATGATACGAATTCAAAATGTTGAAATTGATGATGGTGATGGATTTACCCACCGAACAATATATCCGATTTACCGTTGTCACAGATATTATAATACTATATCTACTAGTAGTTGTTAAGAATAAAAAGAAATCTGTGAAATCACGTGAAATTAAAGGATGAACCAAGTGTAACCAGTACGTACTGGCTACACTTGGATGAACCATTTTGAGTTCAGTATGCGTTGCATGCATCTTATTATTTGCTACCAAAACATATCGGGGTGTTATTACAGTGCACAAGTGACTGCGCAAACACAGGTGCACTCCATTTTCCGTCACTCTCGTTCTTTATTATAAACTAGCTGACCCGGCGAACTCTGTTCCGCCTTAAAGGCAATAAATAAGCAGATTTTCGAATTCATTAATTTTATTTTTTTATTAGAAAAATCATTTATTATTGTTTCTGCATTTTAATACATAGGTTGCTCTTCACTTAAGTACTTACCTTGTGATACACGACATTTTTTGTTTTATTATCAGGCGCAAAAACAAACAACGCAGATGGTCTTCCGACCCGTGAACAATGATAACTGACCATGGGAAAAACATGGATGTTCTAGATTCAAACCACAAACTTTTAAGGATTGGCCTTGTGATTTGTTGATGGTCATGGCAAATGCAGGACGGATCAGAAATTGAAGTCTTTTAAATTCAAACGGCATATCGGTTGGGATCATCGGGATCCTCGGAATGAGAACTTCCTCACCTTTGAATTTTCCTTTCAGTATCGTCGCGTAAATTACATTGTTCATCAATTTTCTAACCACCAAACGCGTACCGTTGCACAGTTTTGGTTGGTTTATGTTTCGAAGCATGATTACTACGGAGCCAACCTTTAGGCGTAAATTGTGCGGTGGTAAGCCAGGCACATCCATAAAAAATAAATAGAAAAAAAAAGTATCCTATGTCCGTCTCCTGGCTATAAGCTACCGCCTCACCAATTTTGAGCCATATCGGTAAAGCCGTTCTTGAGTTATAAATAGTGTAACTAATACGACTTTCTTTATATATAGATAACTTATTATTGAATGTATGTACTAACAGGGCTGTTGAAGGAAGCCCAATGTTTGGCTACAAAGCCCTTTAATAAAATAACATAAGATAGAAATAAGTTTATAAATAATATAGTATCTTCCAAACTGAACGACACAACTAGAACTCATAATTTTACTATTTTTCAAAACTTACATTCGCGAGCCTCGTCGAAATAAACAATTTTCGAATAGGTTTCACATTTTCGTTCGCGGATTTGTTATTGCGTCGGAAATTACTGACTCGCAATAAATTGCAGCGAACATAATCCAGCACTTATGCGCTATTTTTTACTCTGCGTGAATGTTTCAAACAGCTATGTATTTTTTTCACTCTGCATAACGACTTTGCAATACGACTCAGTAGGTACGTACCTATCGGATCAATTCGCTACCTCTTCACTTTCGAGAATTGTACAAATCTTTATAAAGGCACAGGAGTCAATTTTTAACCCTCTCTTAGTAACAATTTCGTCATTTAGGGCAAAGAAATACCAAAGAGTTATTTGCTGAAAGGTCCAAGAAGTGTCCACACTGAATGGGACCCGTTGGCCCGTTGGGAAGTGTATTGACCTCACAAACAAAAACGTTTCAAATTTTCCTAATCTTCATTTCTAACTTGAAAATCGCAGAGATTACATACAACTGCTTATACTTACTGCTAAAATTGCGTTTTGTGTATCTCTCCCAAACATTTGGCCTAGTCTGGGACATAGTTTGATTATTGTACCTTTGGAATTACGCCTTAGTCGCTTATTTGTGTCTCGCATCCTGCGCTCCTTCAGTACCTACATATTATGTAGGTAAGCTTTAGCAAACTTACATTCAAAAGTAACTGGCCTGATTTTTGAAAGGAAAAAAGAAATGATGATGAGATTAAACTCATCGACTCGTTATGCCGTAAAAATAAAAAAAGGAAGGCTGTGCTCGTCAAAAGAAATAACCAAGCAGAAAATCCGTCATTAAATTTGTTGTTACCTGTAAGGTCGTAGTTGCATCAAATTTTTCCTCAGTGTCTATATGAAGCGAACAAGCAACGGAAGAGATGGTAATATCCTGGTTTTCTGTGTCATTGAATACTGGATGAAACACCACGCCTCGAGCGCCTTGCGCTTGAAGTAAATGTATTGAATAAACATAGGGCATTGCAACAATTTTGGAGGCTCGGGGGTGGGATTTACAATAGCTACCGTGCATGGCATGCGCAATTTGGTTTGACAGTTTGCTCTATGCTTATAACTTGGTCTCTCCTTCTAAGATCAAATTACACTTTCAATTTGTCGTGAAAGGGTAAAAGGCAGACAGATGGACGGACAAGCACAATATACCTACCTATACATTTCCTATGAATAAAATTAGGTAGTTTCATAAATTATAAAACAACAACATCGACCGTGACTTTTTAAAACATTATTTCGCACAATGCTTGGGGGAAAAGATCGCTCATTACAGCACGATCTACACATGTTGCTCTATTATTTCCTGTGCAAATAACTCGTCTCTAACATGTCGTCCAGTTCCACGCGATAACTTTCAAATGATTTTTGTAATACAATATTTCAGCGAAGTTTTTCCATGCTACACTTGGCAAAAGAGAAAAAAACTACAATTTCGTTGCTGGCTAAGTGCCAAAAACTGCTTGGTCCTTGTGTAAACACCACTCGTTAGAATGTTTTCATAAATAAATCTATGAGGCATTTCCATTGAGTTTTAAGACAAATGCTCACTATATTGGAACACTAAAGCGAATAAATGGTGCTCATAGAAAATATCTAGACTTCAGTTATTGACGACCCAGTGGGGGGCCTAGCAATTTAATGAAAATACATAACTGTCCTCACCTAAATAACAAAAAATTAGGACAATCCACACAGCATCATCTAGCCCCAAGCTAAGCAGAGATTGAATAAAAATGTTCATCCTTATTAAATGTAGAAAGATTTAATATGGATGAACCTCCACTATGTACGACCTTAACATTTGTGTTCTTTTGTTTATGCATGATATTGCCGAAATTAAATTTAATTTGATTTTCTGTCATGAACATGATCCAAATCAGAAAATAAAACATGTTGAATTTTATTCTTTCATTCTGCTCTAGCAATTATACGAACTGAATTACAATATTTATTTGGAAAGGGAATTCATTATTTATTTTCCTTTGTCCTAGGTCACAAGCCCGGTCCTCGTAGTAGAACTCACCCTGAACCATCTAGAAGGCACGCAGCTGAGAGCCCTAGGCCTCCTGAACGTGTTCGGGTTCAACGTGACGTACGCAGTGCGCGCGCCCGCGGATCCGCCCGGGCCCACCTCGTGCAGCGCCATCGAGTGCCGGCTGCTGGGACATTGCAATGCTAGGCAGGACTTTCAGTAAGTATAACTAAGAAAATACTGTACACTGTTTGGCACTCATTTTGGGGACAGCCTTTATAATATTTAGCTTTTTAAACTACAACTAGGCGAAGTATAGACATCCATCTATGCAAATAACCAATTTTCGTGGAAAGTGATACTCAGCAACCGAGGTTTTATCTGAACATCAACGATTTACAGTGAGTTTAGTGTCAAAATAATTATTTTGAATAAAAAATGTTAATAGGCGAACGTTAATGAAAAACACTGATTTTAAAAGTTTTAGTATGCTTTCCTTTAAAAACTATCGTCGTGATTACTATAAAAAATATCGTCGAGAGCGCCAGGGGTGGGAGTGGTGGGGTTGGTGTTCTTCCAACACAAATAGGGTTCGTAGTTAACCCGGTTACATCTGCAATGAGTTTAAGCATACTGATAAAACCATTCAATGTTTTTAATCAATTGTATTCTTAGTAAAAGTTAAATTCACAAGCTCACAAGCACCTGTTACAAACTCATTAAATTTTTAAATTTTGCGTAGAAAATTCTTACCGCTTAAAACCGCTAGGTAACTGAAAGGTAATTTAAATAATTGAATAAAGCTCAGCTTAAGTGAAATATCTTCAATGTGATGCATTTCACGAGTAATTTAGTATTAAATCGAAGAGTCTCAGAACGTCAAAATTTCGGAATTGTCGTGGAATCTATCAGCAAAATCTTGAAAACCCATTAGGGCATTCAATAAAGTGTGAAAATTCAGTGTGAAGGGCAGATTGGGTGGGAAAGCTGACGCTAAGGGGATATGACTTAGTGAGCCATTTGCTTGCGAAATTATTGAACCACCCAGTTAAGTGTGAGATTATATCGAAAAATAATTGCATTCGGGAAAAGCCAACAAACCATTCCTACCTACCGTTATCCCTTTCTTGGCCTTAGTTCTTTCAAGGTAGCAAAAGAATTTGCAATATTCGTTTGATTAAAATAAAATAAGGCAAATTACGTTGTGGCTAAATTATGTTGGTCCTTTTTTGAGGACCTACCGGGGAACCTAAAAATATATTATAAAACTAGTTTCTGCCCGCGGCTTTGCACGCGTTGCTTATAATTATGGAAACGTTTTCTATCCCATGGAATCTGATTCATGGGATAGAAAGTAGTTTTGAAGTGAAGAGGTAACAAGCATCCATCCATCCATCTAAACATCCAAACTATTTATAACGCATTTATAATATAAAGTGTGATTTAGCAGCTGTTTTCTTGAAAATTATATACAGAAAAGAAAAAGTGTACACAGTTGTAGAATACAGTAGTAGATAGCAGTCTTGTTTATATAAAAATGCTCTTGACAATAATAATTGCCGCATTTTATTTTTGCATTGTGCATTTTATTTTATCTCCTAGATTGATGGATTGATCAATGTTTTCCGCTGCCAAAATTTGTCTCAATCTTGGGCCAAATAAACTTAATAAATAAAAGTGAGGTAGCACTTGCTGAGAAACGCGCCATTTCTTGGCTTCAAATCGGTGACATAGATTACCTAAATAATGCGAAAAGAAATAGGGCACATTTTGAGACTGGTCAGAGGGAGCAGTAAGAAATTCTGCTGTACTTTCATAACATAACATGCAAGGCCAAAGAGTGGAATGACCTTTCTGCGTCTGTTTTCCCGTTAGAGTTCAATCTTGGAGTCCTGAAATCCAGGGTAAATAAGTTCCTGGCCAAACGCTTGGCCATCATCAAAAAATTAAAGACTTCATAGAAAAATCAAGAAGTGTTTTGTTTTGAACTCTGCATAAAGTTCACAGTTTAATTTTGAACATAAATTTAAATTTTAACTAAGTTCAAAACAAAACACAATATAAACAAAAGACGGCTTGCTTTTCTGAGATTATCACACAACTGACAGAGATTTGAGATAGGCCCGTATATTTCCTGATTCCACGAAATGTTACTGCGACTTTTATAAATCAAATTATATTTTTTTTATTTACAGAGAGTTCTTCTGCTCGTGTTTCGGGGGTTACTCCGGCGCTGACTGCGGCGTCGGCCCCCTATGTCCGAGGACCTCCAACATGTGCAAAAACGGCGGCACTTGCAGGTAATCTTTATTGAGCAACCTTTCATATTTGATATTAAGGAAGTGATTGATTTTTAGAGTCACTGAAAAACATTTTTGGCATGATATCAGTGTAATGTGGCAATGAGTTATTAAACTTATGTAGTGACAAAAATTTTACGTGTGCGGACATGAATATGCAAGGCGCTGAATCCGGCACCTATACTTTTGTTAGTGAGGCACACGGGTGTGCGAGATGGTTGGACCATTGTGTGGTGACTGGCGCTGCGCCACCATCTATCAGTCCTGTATGGGTAGAGCATAGGGTGCAATGGTCTAACCGTTTTCCACTTTTTGTTCTACGGACTATACGGACCTCGTTTTTGTAAATAAAATTATATGGGGAGAGCGTACTACTAGTCAAATTGCAAATTATCATCAGCTATGTAATTCTCGACATAGAAATATCGATTTTCCGGTACAGCTCTCCCAATGTTGTGACGGAATTAGTACTGACGTAGAGCATAAAATTTTGCTAGATAATATTTTTTTATTAGCAATCGACAACTAGAGGTAGAACCACTCCCTATCTTTACTTGTGTAAATGATATTATACAGATACATATCCTACCTACACAGTGTTATATAAACGTCTACTTAGTGGCAAAACTACCTATTCCAAGAGAAATACATAAGTTTGCTTGGGAAAATGATTTATAACCCTCAGCATTTTGGTGGTTCTATACTCCTATAAATGAAATATTGCTAGAGTTATTTATTGCTTTTTAGAATTCCGTAATCCGCTATAGTTTCATCGTGGCCTCGTCTAGTCGCTGGCGTTGTTATCACTTGTTTAGACCCTTGACTTTAGAAGCGATCAATAGCATAATAATATAATTTATGAACAAAAGTTCAAATGTCCATAGCTTTTTTAAGTGGGTGAGTATTTTATCAGAAGAAAGTAGTAGATAAGTAGAGTACCTACTATTTTTAAAATTGCTACAAAAAAGTCCATAAAACCGGTAAAAGTAAAGTTTTGGCCAAATAAAAATGCGTTCGACACTGTCTTGGCAATTCTATTTCCCGGAATACGTATAACAACTGAAGCAATAAGATAAATTGGATTTTCCGGACGCATTTCCCTGACTAAGCAACGTAATGTCTCACTCAATGTACGTATTCGCAGTTCTTTTCAAACAAATGATGATGATGATGATGATGATGTCCTCCTAGCCGAATTTCGACCACGGCGCGGCAGCCAGGCTCATCGGAGACTAGCCATATGCGCAGGACGTATTATAGTGCACAAGTGTGTACGCAAACACAGGTTTACTCTCTATTTCCTCACTCTCATAATCCGATGGGACGGCAGACCGACACGACCGGGGAGAGGTCAAGCGCAGGACCAACGTTTTTTTTTTTTCAAACAAAAATGTACAACTAAAACATATAATTTGTTTAGTTATTCGAGGGCCAACAACAAAAACTAAGTTGAATTGTTTGTTGACCGGGCCCTGTCAGGGTTGTTGGACCAAAAAACATACCCAGTGTAGCTTTTACCCCGCCCTTTTTTACGCAAAAAAGGTACCCCAATTACCTACATACGACGACGTCCAGGGGCAAAAAAAGGATTCACAGTTTACTGAGACAGCATAAAGTTGCTGAAATTATTTTCATCGTAGCTTTTTGTGGAGCCTACCTATGTACCTAAATTAAATGGAATTGAGTCGCTTAGAGCCTGCCGTTAATTCTTAGTATCATTAAATAAACGGCGATTCCTCTACAAACGTGATGTCAGAGAGCAGAATAAAGAAACAACTCAAACAAGATGCATTTCGCTGCTCGTAACTAAATTCTAAGCCGTAAGTGATCACCTAAAGTGTACGCCACTAATCCATTACTGGCTCTGGTAGCTACAGCTGGTATCTACTAAAGATGGAAGATATTGTGCTGAAACCCTTGCTTGGATGCTCTTGGCTGCGGCCTGACTGATTTTCAGTGAACAACAATGTTTTAATGTTGAAAAATTTATGATTTTTCATAATTCAATTAGATAATTGATCTCATGCTTAGTATAGATTTTTTTATAATAATTATTACATTATGCTTAAGATTTAAAACTTAATGCTTGGTTTATACTATTTTGCATTTATACCATTAAAAAAAAACTATACTTCGAATGAGATCAACTCTTTAGGTTTTGTGTGTATGTGATTCCCTTAAAAATTTCAAAATATTCGGCAATAAAGGGCTGTAACTTTTGATTGCGTTGACTTAGAAGTTTTATTTATATGGCGGCTCCAAGAAATTACGGACCTACGGTATTTGATGTTTATTTCAACTCGATACCTCCACGCGTTCCTGAGAAAAGAGGATTGACAGACGGACAACAAAGTAATCCTGTAAGAGTTCCTTTTTTCCTTTAGAGGTACGGAACCCTAAAAATCATAAAAAGATAGATTAAAACTTTGTTGTTCACTGAAACATCCAACAGGATGCCCTTTTCAAATGAATAAATAGTTATTAAGATTTTTCATTTCAATAATGGAAAATTAATACATTTCGACTTCGATAATAGAAAATCACTTTTCTCATAGTGACATTCTTATATTCACGTAGACTCTACGTGACTCTACGTCGTAGAGAAATATTACGTAGAATTAATACAATTTAAAAAGTCAAATAGAGCTTGGTGGATTCTCTGGTTTTATTAGCATATCAACACGGTCACTCCCAAAAGCTCAACTATAAAATTATGAAAGACTTTCTATCGACTTACTCTTGATTTATAACGATTTTTAAAAGCCATTCTACAAGTGGGGTATATTGTGCCGATGTTCCTCTTTACATTACAGTGATACTCGTAGCTCGGAAGCCCAGAGCCATTGTCCATACAGGTTCGAGCAATTTTCAGGCTAAAAACAATACATTTTTAGTAGGTATTACTTTTGGAACGTGCTTTAATGCATTTTGAAAAGGATAGAGATTTACGTGCCAAGAATTCCTCATTAATGCTTTTGCTTCGGTATGGATCATTGTTGGATAATATATTTTATTTTTGAATAGTTTGTAGTCAAGTCGTATAAGTCTTATTGGAATACTGAAGGACACGTACAAATCGAACAGAATATAATCTAGTAAACATAACAAAATATAATCTTAAAATCTAATTATCGTAGTCTTCAAATATTCTTATCCCATATTCTACTTATAAGGACAAGTTTTTTTTCTAGCTTCTCTATCTTGCCCTGTTCATATAGGAGTTTTACTTGAGCATACATCTATAATATGTTTTATATTCAGTTCAAGGAAAACCAGAGGCCTATAAGAGACCTATAGAGGCCTACAATACAAACTAAACAAAAATTTATAACTACCGGAAAGCTTATCGAAGGTTTTCACGGTTACATTGCCGAATAGTATGATAAAGAGGCTATGAACATGTTACAATAAATGAAGCGTACCGTAGCGTAGCTTAAAGGTTTTATTTTCCATGCAGTAAAACAAATGTTTTCACAGAAATCAAATAATATCGCAAAAATTTTCGACTTCGACGGGACTTGAACTTGTTTTTGCGATATTATTTGATTTCTTTGAAATTACCCTTAGTGTGGGGTTACGCACTATAATAACAAAATGTTTTCACAGACAGATGGGGCCGGTCGCGGTTAGCTGTATATGCGCTCCCGGCTACACCGGCGACCTCTGTGAATCACAGATTGCGTCACCAGGTATGTACACAGCCATTCTCTGAGTATAACCAGGTACTTGCAACACTGACACCTACCTGTCTCTCTAAACTGGGTAAATCTTAAGAGATCAAACGAACTGTTCCATATTATGGCTTCTGAGAGCTTTGATCTGCATCGAATCGACAATTTTTGCTATTTGTGTGGTATAGAAATTAGATGGAGTAGTTATATAATTATAACGGGATATTGACCATGGTTTGTGATGTTGAATTATAAAATTTCGATACAGTTCCATGCGCCGTGACCATACGGAATAACAAAACTCACTTTCTGCTTTTAGTTTTACCATGATACTTTCAAAAGTTTTAGAGTTTAATTGTAAAATATGTTTTTATCTCCATATTTTATTTCGTGAATTATAAGCCTGAAAAAGTGCCTAATCAATATAGTAACATAAAAATACCTCAGAAACTGCAGTTTAAAGTTGTTCAAACGAAAGTAACAGAGCAATTAACTTCACAATGCTCCTATTTCTAGTTCCAACAGGTGTTGGCGGTAATTTATAGAACTTAAAGCATGTTTCTAAAATGTATTAACAACTAGCCTGCGGCTTCCCAAGTGACGTTTCTATGAAACCGTGCAAAGGTTATTTAGAAATAACCTTAGATTGATAGATCCCATGGGAATTGATTTATGGAATAAAAAGTAGCCAATGTATGTACTTTTCTAGGTCGAGCCATGGATCTTGGTGTAAAAATATCTATTTTCACAAACCCCTACGATGATGGTAATATTTTTAGTATTTGTATACTGTTAACCTGCAGAGAGCTCGAATTCGTAGTTATTTTCACAATTGAGTAGAGCTGTGTTTATTTTTCAGAGTGTGGCATAGAAGAATGCTCTGAAGGATGCAAAGACGGGACCACTTGTGACTGCAACCCGAAAGATACAGACTTTTGTAAGTTGAACCAGATATAACAAATAATTGATATTTATTTCCGTTTTTATTCTTATCGCCATTGCCTGAGGTTATTGCTGTGGCCATCGACATTTCGATGACGAGCGACAGATTTCATAAGTATTGTTGTCGGGATTGCTGTTATTAAGCATTTATTTCAGAAAACGTTAAACTTCTCTCTAAAAGTATTTATTGTAGAACTTTATTATTGACAGCAAATAAATACATATAAAATGCTGAACAATCCACACAACATCATCTTGCCCCAAGCTACGCAGAGCTTGTGTTATTGGTACTATTAACCGTTATACTTAATGCTTCCAATACGTTATACTATAGACAGGATTTTTTTTATTATACATGGAAAATACCCAGAATACCCGGAACAAATATTTGTAGATCGTACAAACATTTGTCCAAAGGCGGTTATCGAACCCACAACCTCCTGCATCGCAGTCGGACCTTCGCCCACCGCGTCACATCGGTCGTCATACGGAATTAATAAATATTCAATAATAAGTGGGATTACAGTGAATATTTTATTTCTTAGCTACCATCCGTTTTGAGACGAGACTACAAGTTGTAGAGCAGCCAAGTATCAACATATCTCAAGAGATTGTAAAACAGGTTAGTTCATCATCATCAGTTATTTCGCCTTGCAAAGATAACATACTAACTCAGCTAGTATCGTATTTTCGCACCAACTATTATGACGTTCGTTGCAATTGCAAAAATTCAAGTAGGAAAAGAACTTTAACGTCTCGTAATAGAGGGCAATCTTCATTGGTACTGGAGTTATAAGATATTGGATCAAGGAACGATGAATGCAAGCTACGATAGATTCTGAAATCAGCTGAGTGGAAACTGAATATCACGAACTGACAGTTGCCTTCCTGGACGTTTCAGATAACGAGCTATCTGAAGGCATCGAACATCACTTTGGAAGATGAAATTGAATTTTTAAACATGAGGTGAGGGCATTTTTATTGCTATTTTACTTGAAATGAGTGTTGAATTTTAGTTAAGTTAATTTTTCGTTTCGAAGATGAGTTATTTGCACGACCGCCGAGATATAAAGATGAATCATGCAAATATTGTCTATTTTAGCATTAGGATTGTTACAGTTACTGTCACGAAATTTCTTCTGAACAAACTCATTGTTAACTAACTGAGATGCATAGCGAGTTAAGCCATAAGTTAGTAAATTTACACGTGGTCTATGTACCACGGACTCGCAAATTTACCCGTGGCATCTAACTGGTACAGCAAATTTATTATAATTTAACTTCTCAGTTCATTAGAATCAAACAACGCTCGAACGGTGTGGGTGCGCGTGTGGGGCTCTCGCAAGGAAGCTGAGCTGCTGAAAGCGGCGCTGGCGAGACTGGGGTCGGGCAGGGCGAGGAGCGACAGGCTCAGGCTGCTGCCGGCCACAACGCACTTCGAGATGCACTCTGCACTTACTCTACATGTAAGTAGGTATAAGGATACGCTCTGTGTGACCTACCGCCCTAGCGCAGCCAAAAGCCATTTTTAAACCTTTTTTTTATATATCTGACTTTTCGGCTGTTTCAGACGACAGTATTTTTATTCCATTAAATTGTTTTAGTCACACCACTGATGCATCATTAAAATTATTCAGTTTTAAGTTCCTGGTAAATTTTGTAAAAACACGGGACGGACATAGTCAAACCCATGTCTAAAATATATTATGGGTGGCGCTTTTTGAGATGGGAGTGGATGGCCAAATCCGAAACTACGAGTTACAGAAAAGTCGCGAAAGGAAAAAAATGTTAATTGATAAAATCCGTATTTTTATAAGTATTTTTATAATTATGCAGTGTTTGTTTTTTCATAAATCGAAAGAAAAGTCAACCTTTATAGTAAAAAATATTTTTATCTATTTAATTTTAGGTAGAGTTCTCGCACGTAACCTATACTAAAAAGGCATGAGCGTATGCAAGCAGCGAGAGGAAGTGAATCACAAAACAGCCGTTTGAAACGGTCAGTGGCGTATTTTCGCCGCTCGCTTACCGTAAGACGCCACTAGTTCGAGCGCTATACAAACTTAGACATATTGCTGTAGATACAGTGAAACTCTATATCAAGCCTCAATTAATACAAAGAAGTATAAATCAAAGGGTATCAAAACAAAACTTAGGAATCGGATAACAAAAATTCGTGAAACAAAACAAACAAAGTATCCTGAAAAGTTTAGATCCCATTCAGTAAAGCGCAAGAATAATCACATTTCAACCAATTAAACTTCTCTCAGATTATATTTCTGGGTTGAGAGGAAAAATGAGGCAGTTCCTTCCATCCCCGCGCTGCAAAGTTTCAGACTCTTGATTGAGACTGTTAACGCGCAAAGTGATAACTTTTAGGGGCGCACATTCCAGATAATCAAATAAGTTTTTTGCCAGATCACCTTCGTAAGTCATAATTAAGTTCGAAAATTGCCGTAATTTGGCAATTATTTAACTCTATTCTATTATTATTATACTCTACTCTATTCTATTTCATATCAATACCCTGCCTTTTGGTGCAGGTTATGTTTTTACAGATCATGTCAATTCCAAAACGGACAAGAGACGAAAAAATTATGATTTAACGCAATCAAAAACAAAAATTCATTCGAATTTCTGCCATTTGCTCCGGTGATAACAGCGTCGTTAAATATTTTCTACTAATATTTGCTTATGTAACACATTTGTTTACGGGAAAATGTCTTGAATTCTAGAACCGAGTATAGTTCATCCCTACCGTTCCCATAGCTTGATTTATAGCTCTGCCGTTAAGGTACAACAACTGTGGCCTCTTAAGGAATTCTTCTGGTTAATAGCAAAATTAGGGAAATAATCTTGTAGAACTTTACGAGTTTTTAAGGATGCTATTGTGTTTTGACGTAATTTGGTCTAGGGCTTTAACATTTTGATCGGAGTTTGAGGGCTCTGTTTTAAAAGCTATAGGTTTTAGCTACTTAGTACTCACATTCTACTTTTTTATTTTATTTTATTTATGGCGTTAAAACTGCATGAAGACGTGTGAAGGTAAACTATTTCTGGTCATGGGGACGGAAATTATATGTTACGGTTTCAGTCATTGATGTCTCTCTGCAAATGCCTATCTCTCTAGCCTTACCTCAACGCAGTAACAGACTACGCCGGCTAGGTAGAACAGCTAGGTGAGTAACTTAAGGCAATACTTATAGGTTTTTTTTATACCGCCAATATAGTTTAATAGTTCCAACCTCTGGTTAATAAAAGACGCAATAAAAATTATATCCCACGATTTACGAGAAAAGTTATTTATTCGTTACGAGATAGGTACGTTCTTGCTAACGTGAATGATAAATTTTATGGCCAGGTAGTAATAATCGTGAAGGTTTTTTCTTGTGGCAAGTTACGAATCAAAGCGTTTTATTGCTGTATTGAGCAGGGGCATTGTCGTGGGTACATACACATACCGGATCGACCCAAGCAGTGTTTTCTATTTTTGGGCCCAGTTCTGGGCCTGTCCTACTCTTTGGGCCCAGTTTTCTGTTTAAACATTGAGGGATAAACCGCACCCATATATACGCAAGAAAGACTTATACTCCTTCTCAAAAAAAAAATTATGGCTCACTGAGGAAACTGAATAAAAACTATCCTTACGCGCAAAGCTGATCGATGTACGATTACGATACGTAGATTGTTGTACGTTGTCGAATCAGTTTCGAAATAATTTATCGATGTTTTAACCCTCACATAGAATACATTTTTTCTTAGATTTTGTCAAAATCGGAATACCAAGATTTTGACCAACATTCGTAAGCAAAATCTGTAAATTTCATACACCACACCGGATAGTCATGTGCTCCTCCACGCAAAATTTTTGGTGATTTGCATCCACCCCGCTCTACTCTGCATAATAGTGCATTTTACACCAAGGCGAGAAAGTGATCAATTCCTACCGAGTGTGTCGTTTTGGGCCCGCGGCGCAGCCGAGGGCCTTCAAACATACGAGGTAGGAATCACACTTTCTGCCGAGTGATAAATAGTGCTTTATACTACACCTTCGAGGAAAATAAAAAGCAGAATTAATTAGGTAATAATTGAAATTTATATTAAAATTATTACAGTTTTAGAAGAACTTACCGCGCCCAATGATGTTGGTAAAACCTCATTGACAGCGCCCAGCCTCTGGGTTCTTTTTTCAAAATATTGTTCGGAAATCGGAGGAGGCCTAATGGACTTGGAGTAAAAACTTTTTATCGTTTGACCGAACGAAAATAACCATAGCTACCGGCCGATCTTTTAGGAAATTAAAAAAAATAACACGTTAGAAATGGATTTCCATACACTTTTTCCTCCCGCTAAAACACGTGAGAAATGAAATTCCATAGAGTTTTCCCTCCCGGTTTCCTATAGGCCTGCAAAGACATACTTTCTATTCTATAAATGGAAAAGGAATAGGCAACTTTCCGAGCAGGTGTAGTATAAAGTATTTTAAATGTTTTACTTTTAATATTATATGAAAAGCCTATGAAAAGCCTTTTACCCTATAGCAGCGTTAGTAGGTAGATATTGTGACGCATCTCGGTTACTTTTTTAGAGTTCCGTATCCCAAAAGGAAAAAGAAACTCCTATAGGATCACTCTTAGGGTTCCGTACCTCAAAAGGAAAAAAGGAACCCTTTGGATCACTTTGTTGTCCGTCTGTCTGTCTGTTTGTCCGTCAGTCAACCCCCTTTTCTCAGGAACGAGTGAAGGTATCGAGTTTAAATTAACGTCAAATTCTCAAGTCCGTAACCTCTTAAAGCCGCGATATAAATAAAACTTCTAAGTCAACACACTCAAAAGTTACAGCCGTTCATGTTCGAATATTTTGAAATTTCCAAGGGAATCACATGCACACAAAACCTATAATAGGATACTTCCCGTAGACCTAGAATCATGAAATTTGGTGAGTAGCAAGGTCTTATAGCACAAATAAAGGGAAAAATCCAGAAACCGTAAATTTGTAGATTATTAACAAAAACAAAAGAAAAATTGGTTCTTGTCATGAACCAAAACCTACAGGGTACCTACTTCCCGTTGACCTAGAATCATGATAATTTGGCAAGACACAAGGTCTTACGGAACCCTTATTGTGCGAGTCCGACTCGCACTTGACGTTTTATTCAAAATTTGTTGCGTGTTTGCATATCATCCGTTAATAAATGTTAATAATAAAAATGTTTTTTAATCGCTAGCGCCAAAGCTATAAAGCTTGGGCGCTAGCCATAAACAAGAATTATGTAACCATAAGTAACCAAATTGTTAAAATTTTTAATGAGCATATTTTTTTTAAACCGAATGTGTGTCCACGAAAAATAAGGAGAAGTCCGTGTGTAGAACACGGACTGCTCCTTATTTTTCGTGTAAAATATAGACCCACATCTACAAACACTCCACACATTTTAGATGGATCGCTCTGCAAACTTCGGAGATAGGAGGGAGGAATGTATGTTTCGACTTTTATCAAAATATTTTAAAAAGTATAAAACCTACAGGACAGACTGATACTGTTTTGAAATGTACAAGCCGATACCTTTAATTTGATACCCTACTTGGTGGGTAGCCACTCTTTTTGACCATTTTTAGAAAAACTGTTCGTTGTTGACAAACTCTCCATACATTTCAGATGGATTCTGAATAGACAAAGCGAGACCATAAGGGTTTCGAAACCGATCTGAAAACCCTAATAACGGGGGGTTGGGGGGTGGCAGGCAGTAAGTAAGCAAAAACAATTTTTGCGATTTGAGAGATCAACTAGCTATCTAGGTCAATAGATAAGAGTGATGTCTAACGAAGTAGCAGGTAACAGCTAGTTGGTCATAAAATCGAACTTGCAAAACGCCTTTGTCGATTGTGACTCTTTTACATGAGTGATAACTTTTTGTAATAGAGCGGATCTAACCAGTTCAACTTGCCTATTCGCTATACCAGATATACCAGGAAACTATCAATGAGCAGAAGTTCAATTCAACATCGTAGAGTCGACTAGCACCTGTCTGAGACGGGCAGAATTATTTAGTTTTATCTCGCTTGTACTTGTGAAGGTTGGTAGTGCATGTCTTTAGGTTGTAAAACTGTTTTAAAGTCTCTCTCCCGATGGCACAGATTGACTAATGGTTGTCAAAAAATAAGTTTTTGTATAGTGGAAAGTTTGCAATTTTCTAAAACTGTATGTGTGCAACTTGAAACGAGTTGATATTCATGAATGATATCTTACTGTCTCATCCCCGCATGTGGAGTATGGCTTCTGAAAGAGATGGACATATTGCAGCATGTGCATTTTATACGGTAGGAGCCAGATGGAAGGGGTAACTTTCACCCTCATACTACTGTTGCGCTTATGGGTTCCTGGTAGATTGCTTTTAGTTAAAGAAGTTTCTGGAAAAAGCGCCAGTGTCTTTGAGTTTTTTTATTTTACAAACTTTATCAAACAAAGTATCCTGTTCTAGTAGTTTTTGTTCAGTTTTAATCAAACAACAACGGTATAATGAACAAGTTTAGTATTTCGAAATCGTTCTAAAGGTTTATGGTTTGATGGGAAATATAGGGACATACCATTCGATAAAATGAATATTGTGATTACTTGTACTGATAAAGAAAATAAATAATAATTACCTAAGCCACAGATATTATAATACTATACTACTACCTAAGCTAATTTTTCTTGTGTCTTCTGGCTTCTACTCCGCCGATTGTACAAAGCTTCCATTCATAACTTCAGATTCGATATCTCCCTCCCACTATTAAGTTTCCCCATTTGCTGATGCGAGATGCAAGTGCATCGATTGATTGTATTCCGGGAGGGGGGGACCTGTTTCACCCCTCGACTAAAGTTTCGAAACTCTACCGCTTTCAGTTTATGATTTTCTGGTAGTTGTGGAAGAGTTTAGCGAAGCTTCGCTATTTTTGTGCTGAGCGTTTTAAGCTTTGCTACAGGACATTTCGGGCAATAAAAATGTAAAAGTGACTGTAACGCTTTGTGAACATAAAATAAAATACAACTATGGTAGTTAGCTTTTCAATTCTTTGCTTATTACGTTTAGTGATAGTAGCCTTTCTATAGTTCATTATGACAATGCTTGAATTGATAATAAACCTAGAATAATTCAGTAATAAATGTAGCTATCAGTTTGACCTGCCAATGTTACCTTGTGTCATGAAATGGTTAGTAAATAAAATACTGTGAGTAGAAGTGAAACCTTGCAAATACTGTTAATTTAAATATGGCTAGCTTCTGCCCGCGGCTTCGCACGCGTTTTTCAGAATAAAAAGTACGTAGCCTTTATGTTATTCCAGGTCAGACTTAAGTTTGCAATTTTTGCAGTAAAGTAAAACATTACTTGTAATAGATTTTTAAATACCTACCTAGGTAGGTATGTAGTGTTTTCTGTTAATTGGATTAAATATTAAATTGCTATTGAGATAATACACCGTTACAGCAGCCTGTTATTGTTGTTTTGGTTAAATGCATTGTTTTGTAGTGAGTAATTTTACAAAATTCTTTATAGAGTGTAGTGAAGGGCGTCAATTATTTCGCAGGATTGTAAATACAAATATACAAAAAATAGAGAAAATACGTGGAGAGATTGCGCGTGAGCAACAGTTTGGCAGTACTGCACCGCACAAGCCTATGCTTCCTTTCACGAAGGTAGTTTCTGGGACGTAAAACTTCAGGAGTTCATCGCTGAGATCCGGGGCTTCAATCTAGTTCCTCGAAGAATCTTCAGCATGATTATGATTTGGTTGTTTGTTCTTCTGACCTCTAGACTGTTACTGTAACCAAGGTAGCCCAAAAGGAACTGAGTCGGATACATGAAAGGGTAGTACCGGAAAAGGTGCATAAATAAGAATCGCAGAAGAGCTTTTTGCACCTTTTCAAGAAGGAGAGCATAGATGCTTTCGCGCGGGTGCCATACACACGAACTGGCTTGAAGTTTATTGTGGACTAAGGTACTGAAAATTATTTTTATTACGCTGTCACTTTGGAAATCTGGACAGTTTCGCAACACAAAGCCCAACCTCTGGAAGGATTCCTTAGACACACTTGTAATGTACTCATTGAAACTTAACTTACCTCCTAAATCTTTGATACATGTGCACCTTTTGATAGAGTCAGTGTTGAGTTTGTACAGGAAGCTGATAGGCTGCCTTTTCCGACTCAAAGTCATAGTATAGCATTTAGATTGGTTAAAATCAATTCTGTTTGCTACACTTCAGTTAACTGTCTTAGGCGTCGTCCTAATTGGCTAACAATCGCGCGATGCCTATTCACCAGTTGCCAGAGTCTCCATGTCGGTGCTCGCGAGACGACGCGTGACCAATGAGGACACAAAACAAATGTGTATGTTTAATCTCATCGTGCGACAAAATCGCATCGTTCGCTCGTACGATCGACACCAATTAGGACGGCGCCTTATGTAACACAGAGACAAATTAACAAAGGATTTTAAATTAGGTATAAATATTATTTTTATAATTATTTTATTAAATTATTATAGTTTACTTTGTTCAACTTTTCTATTTGTTCTATATTAATCTGTAATTTATACATATAAATTGAATAATTAATTAATAGAGAAATTGTAACGCTGTGGTTTACCTCAATAAACAAAATATGCTGCGAATGGCCTCATTACTGATTAGTGCAGTGGGTGTTGCCTCTCAAACCCATCCTGGGCACCCCTGCCTCTGGTCAGTAAGCGTGTTACTGACCCCTGACTGACCATCGCATCTCTCTCGAGCTTCTGCGGCCCTGGTACTTGTTTCAGCTCCGAGGCCAACAGCGCGAGCGTTTTAGATTTCAAAATGTTTAGATTTCAAAATGGCCACTAACCCGAATTCGTTGTTCGAATTAACTAAATGTCTGTCAATTGATTTTGTATTTCCGATTTTTTGTACCTTTGCCATAATTTTATTTTCGCAAGTAAATTAATGAGGTAGGTACCTGTACCTTCCTAAGGTACCTAGTCTTCAAGAAACACATTGAAAACCAAAAAACCATTAAAGAAAATGAGATAATTCACACACACACGTTCATTCTTACTAACACTGTCAAATGGCTTGTATGTATTTTATGGACACGGATAGAGCTGTTACTATGTGTGCGTTTCGTCCAGGGCCGGACTCGAATTTGGCGCTAAGTTGCCCTACCCCCTGACATCTTAGTGTAGCCAATTTACCCGAGCAGAACCTCTTGACTTAGTTTTCAAATCGTGAAAGTAATGTTAAAATGGTGCCTTGACTTGCATTTATATTCACATAAAGATGTGAATATAAATGCAAAAAAATCAAAATTGTCCGTCTTAGCCCAGTGGACAGACTGTGATAGAAGATAGTAGAAGTTTTTAATAGAGAAGTTAAATTATTAAGGAATAGTTATAATTATTGTGACATAAAATTATGATGGTTGTCAGGGGGCCACAACCCCTTTGTCCTATTTTTCCAGTCGTGCCCCTAGTCCAGACGATTGCAACAGGTGGGTTTGCAACCTCATCCCATCATTTTCCCCCGCCGTGTGACCTCTTTTCATTTATGTTGCTCTGGTACTGGTGTTTTGGATTTAGACGCTTCCGGGTGCTGTAAAGTTTTCGTCAGGGGCAGAAATCTGCACTTTGTTTTTATCTTGCTGGCTGATTCAAAGCACATGATATGGAAGGTACATATGTAGGAACTACCCAATGAATGACCGTCCACTGCAAACAGTAAACTAATACTTTCATTAAGTTTATTTCTTTGACTTTTATTACTAAATGTACCTATGTACCTATATATGATAATCTGTGTGGATTATCACATCACATCACACTAATTACATTACATTACACTAAACACTAATCACACTAATATTATAAATGCGAAAGTTTGGATGGATGGATGTATAGATGGATGGATGGATGGATGTTTGTTACCTCTTCACGCCGAAACTACTGAACGGATCAAATTTTGCATTCAGGTAATTCTAATCCTGGAATCAAACATAGGCTACTTTTTATCCCATAAATCAGTTCCCATGGGATAGAAATCACCTTTAAACGTATATAGAAACAACGCGTGCGAAGCCGCGGGCATAAACTAGTCATCCATACTTACATTTCACAAAAATCCTTCTTCTGCAACACAAATACTGTGTCATTTAATGTTAATCTTAAATCCTTAGACTTAATAATGATGTACAATGTCACTAGCTAAAGTACTATTAGTGATAAAGAGTGATACAGAGTAAAAATGTTTCCAGTCTTCAAGTAAGACAAATGGCTTACCAATAACCAGATTAACTACCCTACAAGTTTGCCAGCCTATACGTGCTTCCATTCTATGCGTGCCCACACAACTTCACTCTACCTCTATTATGTGCTATGTAGCCGAAGCTAGGTACTATTGTTTTGGTATCTCCTTATAAACTCTGATTGCCTGGTACATCTCCACACCGAAGCACGTGAGATGACACAGACTGACGGTACAGCAGACAGACAATCGCACACATATAGCGTGTACATACAGACCTGTCAATGTAGGGATGTGAAGAAGGGACACACAGATCACACTCTCACACTCACTCTCTGCTTTTGGGGTTCAACAGGTAATAACCTAATAAAGCTGATGACAAAAATGTTGTTATTACACAATCATAAATTTTTAAAATAAGTTGTTGTTTCTTTTTCTTCTAATTCTGTTTGAAAATACACAATCATCTGGGGCCCTACTCGGAAAAGGAAAATTGAAGTTTAGTTTTCTTTGTCGAGCAAAACCAACTCTTATGTCGCTTGCATAAGATTAGCGTCTGCACGAAAACGAATCCGAAACTTCAATTTCGTTTTTAATTTCTTCGAAATTTAAACATCATATTTCCTCAGTAAGCTACGAAATTGAAAAAAAATTGAAACCACATTAAAAAATTTGAAATTGCTCGCTCTACTTTTGTAGTATGTGTACAAGTCGATGTATTTGCTACGGAGCCCTAGTACGAATATTGTACTCACTCTTGTCAAAATATTATATTCGTGGGGGAATCACACAAAAGGACATCCTCGTGTTATATGGGAATGGCGAACTTTAGCAAAAATTATTAGTGTTAACAATACACTTGGTGTGTGTTATATCAGTTTGTAGTTGTATTAAGCTTGTACCTATTTGTGTTTTGTGAGTTTGTCTATTAATCAAGTGTGTGAACTTTAGCGATAAAGTAATTTTATGTGTAAAATTTATTAGTGACTATGATGTCCTATTGAAATATTACGCTATTATTAGTGATTATGATGTCCTATTGAAACAAATAGGTAGCTGTTATTTTAATTGTATATCTATTAAGGACTTTTTATTCGTGAACATTGTCTAAATCCAAAGGATTTCAGGATGTCTTTAATAATATAATTATGATTAAAAGCCTGTTTCTTTATCGCCCATTTTGATTTTCTGGAAGAGAATTTTACTGGTTAAGCTCGCTTTTGCCTCATAAAATAAATAAGCCTTTGAAATTTGCTACATTTCTAAACGACTCTAAAAAGAAGGAGGTTCTCAAATGAATCTTTATGTTTTTTTATGTATGTGTATGTTACTTGATATCTCAGCCTGTGGTTGCCGATTTTACTGATTTTTTCGCTATTGAATAGAGAATGAACCCGAATTGGTCCCATAAATAATTTTATTCCCAAGGGATTTGTATTTATTCCGTAAAGCTTAAAAAACAACATAATACTTTTGAAAAGTTATTCCGTGCCTTGACTGGATGGATGGAACATCTAAGCCGAAGATTTAGAATCTATAATAAACTTGACGCGTGTTGGACGAAACGTATTTTGGACGAATTGCGCTTAAATTGTAATTGGACGAATCGCGTTTTTTGCGAAATGCCAACAAATCGGTTAGGGTACCAGAGAGCTAAATAGGCTTTTCTCATTCATTGAAAAAATATTGTTAAATTAATTCGTCAGCAGGGTGACCTTTTCAATCACTTTATTAGCCATAGCCATCCAATCAACTTTGGGGAAACGGTGGTTTTCATTACCCCTGTCTAGTCCCTGTCTAGTCCCTTGTTCTATCTATGGATGGTCAATCTATTAACTTGATTCGTTAATCATAGATAGGCTGTCTCTTTCACTGGAATTACATTCGCTGTGCTCTAGTTTGTCGTTGGTACTCAATTTTGTCACCAGTGTATTATTATCTGGAATTCTAAATTTGATAAATGTTTCTTATACTGAGCACCGTAGAGTAGATTTTGCTGTTGTGTTAGTCGCGTAACAGGAGATCGGGAGACCATAAATCAGTTTCCAAGCAATTCGCAATCGTGACTCCCTAACTTAGAGTACGTTTTGGCTTTTTACCAGCCAATGGATACAGCATTCCAGATCTGATTTAAAATCTGCGGGTCGTAGGGTCGAAAATTGCACATTGCGATTGTGACTCTAGAGATCTCCTGGTGGGTCCTGATTGCCTGGTACCGAACGGCCTTTAACACGTGACATCACGAGGTCACGCTGTGTCACTGTCAGGGTGACATCAATCGATTTTGAGCGGTTGATAAAACAGAGTCAACTGAATTTTAACTTTGGTTGAAAGTTTTGATTAGGGAGAACAAAAAATAAAATGTAATTTAGTGGTGTTTTAATGATCCGTTTATCGGGTATTTATCGCGTACCTTTTGTTATTAAGTATATTTTATGGGCTGTTGATAAATACCGTAAATAATCATTAATTATGTTAACAAATCGCGAAAGTTTAAAAAGTTTTAGTGGTTTTTTCTTGAAAAAAGACATTTTATACTACGTAAGATTTTTTATCAAGTGAAAATGTCGCTCTTTTCTAGTGATATTCCGTTATTTATAACTAGCTTCTGCCCGCTACTTCGCACGCGTTGTTTATAAGGAAACGTTTTGAGGTTATTTCTATCCCATGGGAACTGATTTACGAGATAAAAAGTCGCCTATGTTTTATTTCAGGTTTAGACTAAGCTGTATGCAAAATTCCAGCCTGATCCGTTCAGTAGTTTTGGCGTGAAGAGGTAACAAACATCCATCCATCCAAACTTTCGCATTTATAATATTAGTGTGAAGATTGCAGTTTAACACTACCAAACTGCGGTAACGCTTAAAAGTTTCTTTACTTACCTAACGATCACGTTACAATAAATCGTAGGTACTCAGTTGGATTTCGTTGAAAAACTAAAAACTTTGTTATTAAATCAATTCCATGCATAGGCTTTCAACAAATCGTGTAGCTGAAGTTGGTAAAAGGAATAGAGATTTGTTTATTTGATCATCGTTTTTGCCAAAAGATGGCCACTGCTGGGCAAAGATCTCCCCAAAAGATCGCCATAGTGACCGGTCCTCCACCCACTCTTCGATTCAGATCACACATTAGGTACAAGTAATTCTTACCCGGTCAAATTAAAAAACCACTCGCTTCTTCACTTTTTGAGGTTTCATTTATTTTAAAGACAACATTCCTAAATTAACTAATTCCATAAATACGAAGCATCAAAGTTATCAATCTAACAAGACCGAACCCAAAATAATTGTAGCGCCCTGGCAGGGTTTTAATGCATTGCGTACCCACTAAGGCTACTATACCTATGAACAATACCTGTACCTATGTATAAAATAACAATAAAATAAATGGATATTAATAAATTGATTTTATTCGCAAAATACAAAAGATAAGCAGTCGTGTAGTATCTAAAATCAGCTTTCTTGTTCTTAATTTATAAACACAATTTAAAGTACCGACTAGTACTCGGTTTGAGATCCCCTCTAATCAACAATGACGTGAATTTGAGGTTTTTTTTTTCAAGAAGACAGAGACGGCTTGACTCATTACTAACACTTTGCTCAGCTGAATAAGTAATCGAGAATCTGCACCTAGCAGGAAATGTATACGTCGGCACCTAGGTACGTGTGCTTGGGTGCGTGATAATGATAACGTGTAAGACGAAGGAAATCCTTGATTACATTACTCCGCACTGAGCACGAACGAACGAAGTCGATAGAGCACGGAGGCCATAGTTCTTATCTAGATAAGGGAAGTCACGAACCCAATAATTAGGATTGACGCATGTTTATGGTTCAGCAATCGCATCAGACTATGTTCTATCACAAATTAGATAAGGCTTGTAACCTTCTCGTAACTTACGTTTACCTTCGTAATTCTTCGTATCTACGTGGTTTTAACGAATTGGGCTCATCCAATCTTGGCAGTGATCAGAACGTCTAGTTTCACGTCTAACATTCAATTAATGCTGGATAAGTGGAGAATTTATATATTCAATAAAAATAAAATTTATCGTTCGTTTTAGGTGATGAAAACTGACTAAATAAAAAAAATCATATCTACTTTTCATTCTCTACTCTTGCAAGACAAGCACACAATTATAATTAACATTGGAATAAGTTTTCGAAGTGTCAATATAGGAAATAAAACATAAAAAGTTTATACCTACTGCCATACCCCGACCTCGGTGGCGCGGCGGGCGAAGGTCCGCCTGCGGCGCAGGAGGTTGCGGGTTTGATTCCCGCCTTGGGACTAATATTTGTACGATCTACAAATATTTGTTTCGGGTGTTCTGGTCGTTTCTATGTATAATAAAAAATATCTATCTATGTATGTATCTTTTATTTCGGTCAACGAATTAGCATTGCCATTCAACGTGGCAATGTTGCTAGCATTCTGGGCACTCTGCTTTCTGGTGACGGCTATAGATATAGATTTTTAAGAAATAGATATACTTACTTGTATATACTAGTTGTTATTGTTTTAATCTATGTAATGTATTATATTATGTATATCAGTCATCTAGTACTCATAACACAAGCTCTGCTTAGCTTGGGGCTAGATGATGCTGTGTGGATTGTCCAGCATTATTTATTTATTTATACTCGTACCAATATTATTTTTCCTTACCATATTTAAGCACCATTTAGAGAACTGAAATATAACTAGGAATCCCATAATACCCGTTGAATTTTAATTGCATGCAGCTTCCACCTGCAATAACTCATCTTTATGCCCAAGTGTTCAGCGTGGTTCAGCTCAGTTTACTGCGTGCTTGTTTACACGTTTACAGGCCTAACGGGCATCTTCCTGTTTAATAGTCTCCGATACCTGATACTAAGTCACCGCTGTCTGTCTGTCAGCAAGTTGCAGGATATCTCATAAAACGCAATAGGTAACAACAAGATAACTACTATGTATGACAAAATGTAATGAAAATAAAATAAGGTTGAAAACTAAGGAGAAAACTACCTACTCACCTTATGAACTGGGTAAGTCTAAGTATCTCATATAGTAAGCTTTTACTTTGCTTGATCCACCGTAAATTTACCAGCTTATTTAAAAAGTAGGTAGGTACTGTGTTCAATCTTGTACAAATGGTATGGGACCGTTCGGTTCTTGAGACTGACTCGCACTTGGCCGGTTTTTTTTATATTTCCTGTGAAGTGGCTGGAGAGCAGTTTGAAGATACTTGTGAAAAAGTAAAAGTAAAAGTAAAATTATATTTATTGCAATTACATGTAAAAAGATGGTAAATACAGTGAATGAGTAGCAATGTAATTTGCCCTTTTGGGGCGTGCAAGTGTCTTATTAATTTACATGCAATAATTAATATAAAAGAAACTATAACTAATAAACTAAAATTAATGTTAATAAACAGAATTAATAAAGTAGATATACATAGAATTGATATAAATTTAGCAAATAATTAGTCGTTATAGAGTTATTTGTCAAAGTTCTTATCATTAATAAAATCTTTCACTGTGTAGTAACATTTTTCAGACAATATGATTCTCAGCTTTCTCTGAAACATCGCAGTAGGCAATTCTCTAATTGTGAGTGGGATTTTATTGTAAATGGACGGTGCCATAGCAAAGAGACTTATGCGCAGCGATCTCTTTTTGCACTCTAACTTGCAAATTTTTGTGGAATTAGAATAACTAAGTCTACTTGAAGTGAGGGCCAATAGAGAACTCCTCTCTCTCTATAATTTTTAACCTTTTACATGTACACACACACAGCCTCACATACACCCACCCACACACACACACACATAGACTCACCCTCTCTCTCACACACACACACACACACTCATACAAACACTTAAACTCATACCCATGTACTCACCATTAATTACACTGGCTCTAGATTAATTAGTTTATGCTAAGATTAGATTTTAAATAGATTTTAAATATTATCAATAATAGTCTTCTTTGTAAGTCTTCGTTTCTGGTACTTTAAACTCTAGAAATTAGTACTGGTTTGTGAGGGGGGCAGTGTTACACTTCTGCAGATGACATCGTTTCTCAAAACTATTTCTGTTCCCTTGTTTCTATGCCAATAAACGATTTTTACTTTTTACTTTTACTATGTTTCTCCAAAGAGGTGAGTAGAAAATGTGTTTCCGAGAACTTGAAACAATACAAATAGAAGTGACGAACACTTCTGTTTGTATTGTTTCAAGTTGGCTATTGTTTCAAGTTGGTTGGTTCAAGCTGGCTAACAATATTTTTATTTGATAGCAATGCATTTATTGCTTTTAGCTCAATTCGCGGAAGATCGCGAATATAGAATTTCGCAATATTAGCTTTGGCGGTTTTAGATCGGTTAGTTACGTAAATCGTAAGTAATTGACATTCGTAAGTACCTGCATAAAAAAACACATCAAAATCAAATAATAGAAAGGCAATGAACGTGGCGGCTTTGCCGCTAAACAACAAATTTATGATAATGATATAATGTAGTCATTCAGGAAGATATTTCCTGCAATCTATTACTGAACCTGGTAACTTAGGGTGATTATGACAATAAGTTAGATTAGCGGGCGGTTAGCAAGCATCGGTTACATTTGTCGTGACATAACGCGCTGATGAGTTTAAGTTTATACAAATAAAAAATAATAAAAAAAAAAAAAAAAACTCTTTATTTCCATAAATACAATAAATGTACACTTAGAAAAGGTCAAAACATAAAAGTAAACACTGACACGGAAATAAAGTGATATTTTTGATTTCTGTCGCTTCGATATTATGTAAACTAAAGTAAAGAAGCGACGAAGAAACCTTTAGCCTGTTATTTGTTATTTTTCGAGTTGGAGCAAAACCCGTCCCAAGCTTTTTTATCCTCTAGATAATCTGATATTTTATAGTAAGCCTTTTTGCACAGCAAGGTTTTGACAATTTGTTTGAATTTATTTATTGATATTTTTTTGCAACTCACTTGGAGTTTTGTTGTAGAAGCGTATACATTGCCCTTTAAAAGATGCATTTATCTTGTGTAGCCTAGTTGTGGGCACAGCGAGTTTATTCTTATTTCTAGTATTTATATTACGTATGTCGCTATTTTTAGGGAATTGATTGATATTGATATTATATCAATGACAGTCATAACAATTTAATAGCAATTTATAAAAACTTTATCCTTATTAAAAATGAAATGAGATTTGATAGACTAGCCTGAGACTTCGTTCTATTATAACTTGCCTCGCCTCATAGCACACATACGTCCACTGCTGAACGTGCCACCCCCTAACGAGGGGGGTTTTGCCGCCGTCATCGCGCTCGGCAGGCGGATCGCAGTACGAGTGTTAAAAATATAAGTACAGAAGGAATCTACTGCCCTTCCTCTGGTATGTTCTTTTAGTCCCCCCGAAAAGTAATTTTGACACCCACGGGCTGCGTTGGACGGGTCGATTCTTAAACCGCGACTGCCACGGTAATAATTTTAAAACAAAAGAAATTCGAGTTGGGCAAAAAGTATCGGAGACACCCTTTACAAAGTTTAAAAGTACAAACTTTAGATGATTTTCGTAAATTAAACAACAAATTAGCAAGATTCAAGGTCAACAGACCCACTAAAACCACTAAGGCGTTGCTAAAAAGTCATGTACAATTTCTTCGGCTTTTTAGCTATTGTTCAGTTCTATTTGATTATCGAAGAGACTCGTTCCAACATACGATACTGCTATTATGTAGGTGTATACTCATGCTCACATCATTTGAGTTTTATTCATGCTGTTGAGTCGCTTTTGCAGGTTAAATGTCAGACCGCTTTCCGCTTTCAAAAAACACCAACAAACCAAAGTCTTTGGCTACGCATGCCATTTCGTCGATCTGCTACGCCGTAGCAAAGTTCGTAGATCGTAGCATGGTCGACGACGATGTAGCAAATCAACTTTTCTTTCGTTTCGTGGCGTTTCAAGGGTGCCTTTTCGGTAGAAAGTAATAGCGAGAACGGATATGGAAAGAATTTTACTATTTATTAGACAACTTGCTTCTGCCAGCGGTTTTATACGCGCTATTCAAGAATTTAAAGTATCTTAAGCTAAGGTGCTTCAAATCCATGAATAGCGCCGGATTATGTTTTAAGTGTAAGGCAAACTTATACCAGACCTGTTCAAATGTTATATAGAGATCTTATAAGTTAACAAACATGTTCAATAATAATTCACACAAACAATTCAAAAACTTGCGCCTTCATAATACGAGTAGACCTGCTGTGCGGGATAACTATTACTTTAAGAGGCTGTTAAAAATCCGCTCCTGCTGTCCACACAATTGCAGCCTTACTAATTCTCAAGTAAAGGAAATGATTTTGTGATTGAATTCCTAGCGTAGCAAATACGAACGGAAATAAAAGAAAAATATTGTTACTTATTTACTAGCGGTAGAGAGTAAGAAAGTTTGAGTATCGAATCACGAAAGTATATTTGACTTTGAAACGCATATTGGCTTACACGTTATTTATACCTTATTCTTCTATTTGGAATGAAACAGTAACGTACCGTTCCGTAGGTACCCAAAGGGTGACAACGGGGCCCTATTAAGTACTATACATACGTCGCGTAACAACTCTCTTCATTGTGTTTGTATGACTGTCGCAGTGGGGTACACGTACCTACAACGAAAAAACAGTTATAACAAGAACAAAATTTAAACCCCCCCCCCCCCCCCCCCCCCCCCCCCCCCCCGATAGATTTTCATGAAACATGGCTAAGAACACTCAGGATAAAATTATCTATGACACAAAAAAAACTAAAGAAAAATCGGTTCATCCGTTTGTGAGCTACGATACCACAGATACACGGATACACAGACAGACACGTTAAACTTATAACACCCCTCCCTTTTTGCGTCGGGGGTTAAAAATATGTTATTATGTTAAGGATATCGAACGGAACCGCATGTGCATCATGGACACTGAAATTTAATGGTAATATGTAAAAGTAGACATTAATTCGAATTCACAGACTTTGATTGTAAACCAGCGTCCGGAAGTATGGGAGGGATCGGAGTTCATCCTCAGCTGTATGGCCTACGGGTCCCCCAACATCGCCTTCACCTGGTACAAGGACGGGGTCAAGGTCAACTTTAATGGGACCACGAGGTTAGTTTCTACTTTGAATTAAGGCATTATAATGTATTAAGGTAATTTCCAAAACAATTGCTTAATTAATCGTGCTTAGGAGTATCTGGCCAGACGAAACAACCACAACCCTCGACTTTGTCACATCACTATTACGAGTATTTCCAACTTGCTCGCGAGAAGTGCAAACAACTGGTACTAATCCTTATCAGACAATGAAATAAGTTTAGAAGTGACACTCACAAAGAAGACACTTTTTCATACAACCGAAAGAAATGAATTATAGCGAGCTTTTAAATAGCTTTTAAATGCGTCGTTGAAGTCGCTGAATTATCAACGCAAGTGCCTGGAGGTAAAGTTCATCCCTGTTTGGAGTTTCGAATCCTCGAGTCCTTATCCTTTATTAAAATTTCTTCATGCAGTAATACGTGGTATTGCCCCAAATAAGTTGTTCTCTTCACAAACAAGTTAGCAGCAGCAGCAAGCTTCTCGTTACCTAGTGTGCTTTGAGTTTGTTCTCTCCAGAGCAAGGAACATAATAAACTTAGGTGAATTGAGCTCAAAGCTTTAGTTGATAAAAATTCTGGAATCGTTCTTAATTTAACTGTGCACTTTTCTGGGGAATTAAATGGTTCGGGAAATGGGAACCCCGCAATAAAACGTGGTGGTATATTATGCTATTAAGCCAGTTTCCCTGACGCTTATTACCGTTTGAATATTTGATTATTATTTTCTAAGACACTGCTATGTAAACTCAGAGGTGTTCTTTTCCAAAAACAAATAATAGGATCCAACTCGGTAAATAGATATCAACGTAGATACGTTGATATCTATTTACCGTAAATATTAAAAGGAGTAGATATCAACGTAGATACGTTGATATCTATTTACCGAGTAGGAGTATCTACTCCTTATAATATTTACGACCAGTTTAGTACAGCACAAGATAGAGGAGGCTGGAAAAGCAAAAACAGGCCTAAACCCAGCGCTGAGTGATCCCGGGCTATAATGATGGGTTATTCCAGTTTTCCCCCTTGACAAATCCCCCTTAAGGGGAAAAACTGGAATTAATTTGTTTGGAGTCCAGTTTTCCCCCTTGAAATAAATGTTTCAAGGGGAAAAACTGTAATATTTTTTTTCAATTTCCTGTTTTCCCCCTCGATGATTTTTCGCGTTCCAGTTTTCCCCATGATGATAGTAAGACGAGTCTAAACGAATTTTTAACAAATACATAACCTAACTTTAACATAACATAAACAGTTAAAAACTTCTCATGATCAGTTCATCCATATACTCACGAATAACTCCGTCCTAAATAGAATCTGCCTACGGAAGCTAAAGTGCACCTACATTTTTTAGTAGTCTTCAACGGATTCCAGCCAAATTTTAATCTTTCAGAGACATCTGGACCCGTACGGTGTCCGAGGACGCTCTCCGGCGCCGCATGTCCGTGCTCGGCGTGTCGGAGGCCAAGGGCCTCGATGGAGGCAAGTGGTCCTGCGCTGCTTCTGACGCGGGGCGGAGACGATGCCGAGCGCTGAGGCTGGCGGTGCTGAAGCCGCCGGCCATCCGGCTGGTGCCTTCTACCTTGACTGTTGAAAAGGTACTTAGTAAAATTATTCCGACGATGATGGTGTCATTCATAAAAATTTACAATCGCTTGCTGATGTAATTGCATTTGCTAATTACACTGTACCTAAACGGCTCGGTTATTCAAAGCAGCATTGGTGTCAATTCAGGATCAGCCCAAAACTAAACTATACTATACTAAAATTTTACCATTTTAGTTTAGAACCTTCAAAACTCTATTCAGTTGCACGCGGTTTTAGTACAGTTCTAAAATTATTAGGCTCCTAAATTCGATAACGATGTTTTAAATTGAATTGAAGGTGTTGCCAGACAGAGATTTTGGAATCATGGACGTACGAAATTACTTCATTTTCGAATGAATGGAATGACCTACTTTTATTATCTGTGTGCATACACGTTTAGCGCCGAAAGTTTAGGTTGCGAGAAAATTGGTTTTTCAATTTGCAATTTGCATTTCCCGTGATACAACGTATACAAAATAATACTTATCTTGGAAAATGGACCAATCGAAACGAAAACGCATCAATAAAAAGCAACACGAGTTGCTCATGGCGCGACTCCACGCTCATAAAGAGGTGCTAGGGGGTAAGCATAAAATGATTTGCCTACGTTTTTTTTACTCTACATAATTGTAGTTATTTACCTTTCTTGTAAAATTAGTTTAGATACCTACATCTAAAACCCGTACCTACCTACGTAGTTACAGGGTTTTGGATCTGACTGTAAACTAACAATTTAAGCTCTGTTACAATATTTATTACTCCTAGTACCTATGTATTTTCTGACGTTCTTTATTTCCTCTAGGAAATCAAGCCTCTCAACAGTATAAAGACATGTGGGCCTCACTCAGTGTGCAGTTGAACCACTATGGCTGCAGCAGGTCCGCGGAATAGTGGCAACATGTAAGTCCACATATGATTTACTTAGGTACCTATCTATTGATAGGTAAATAGGTACCCGCTGATTTTTCTCCAGGTAAAACTGAATGAATCGCACCAAAACGGGTGCGCTATGTGGAAGTACTTAGGTGCGGTTCAGCTGGGTGCGATTCATCTGGGTGCGCTACGAGGAATGCCTCAAAAATATAGGTATACCCTACTTCATAAAAGTATTGCTTTTGTACTATTGTTTTTGAAATCTTTGGATGTTTACAGATCTGTAGCATCATGGTTGCCAAAACAAAAAGGAAGGCCAGAGAGATTGGTCAAGCGTTAACTGCAACTGCGTCCTGCAGGCGGACCATCTGACGGCCGAACCATCAATGCCCTGGATGACAAGATATTGGATATCGTCGGCTCTGCCTCCGTTCATGGTTTCGCTGCCTTAGAAGCCGTAAGTTACCATTACATACCTATCGTTGTCTAGCTATAGGTACTAAGTAGGTGGGTATTTTAATTTTGTATCTGTCTATTTTTCATGCCTGAGGGAATGTTAGTAAAATGCAAGTATAAATAAGGTATAGGTACAGGGAAAGCTACTTTAAATATTCATACAGAGCAATGAGAATGTAAACTACTCTGGCTCTACGAGGTACTAGGTAGGTTTCCTTTAGGTATATACCTACTAAAGTGAATGTTCTGTTTTAGGGCTTGCAAACAATAACAGTCTCTCCAGCTGAATAACCTTCGGCTAAGCTGTTGGTTTTGGACGAAGGAGAGGTCCAAGAACCTGGGTCGCCAGCGTCTGGGCCCATCTGGAGCCGCCGGTGCCGGACGCAGAGATCTGCCCGTCCCCCCCCATCAGCAAACGCTCAGCTTGTGGAGACACTTAATGCCAACAGCCGCCTATTGGCGGATTCAATTGTACAAGCTGCTAGAATATTGGCAGATGCTGTTCGAGCACTGGCTACACCTACACCAGTTATTCAACTAGAGGAAGAGGAGAATGTACTGTAAATATGATACCAAATAAAATGTAAAAACAGACTAGTGTTTTAATTTAATAATTATGCCTGGTGTCTGTAACTAACCGCGATATTTTTGATAATTATTGTTTTGCTTGAAAGTCGATAAGTTAATTTCCCTACTTTTCATCAACTTTGCCCTACTAACAGAGATGCATTTACTATTATATAAAAACACAAACACAAACTAGGTATTTAGTTAACCTGCTTACATTCATAGTGAATCATAAATTTATTTCAAAATCGCTGCCAGTATTATAGACTGCATGCATAAGGAAATTACTCCTACATTGCTATTGATAAGTAATCTAACACATGAGTATATCTAGGTAGCTTGTGAAACGTGTGCAAAGCCATGGGCCAAAGCAAGTATTTTATAGGTCCCTCAAAACTTAAACACTTAATACATAAAACTTAAATTTATTAAAAAAATTCTGATGAGACGGGCCTCGGAGTTTTTGCACGATGCTTTTGGTAACTACGTCGAGACATCTGCTTACTGTGGCTGGCTTATACCCAACAAATTGTCTTGGCCAACAGCGGCCTGGTAGCTTCCTTGGGCCAAAAACTGTAGCACGGCCAACACCTGAAAATTGATAAGTAGGTTTTTTATTTAATATAAGTACTTACCTACAATTTTTTTATGGTAGGTACCTACTACTCATAATGTTACTTAAAAACCTATCTAGTCTAGGTGATTCAGAACCCAAATACCTGCTTTTGTTACAAAAGTACCTACGACAAAAGTTGCGTCTCTGAATTTGACTTGGTTACCTACTACCTTTATTTGTTTTGGAATCCCTCCTTAGTTTAATAATGGGTCATCTAGTGTCCTGATAATGATTAGAGCACCAGATTTAGGAACTCGAAACAGTTTTGCAAACTTGGCTTTAGGGATTTCAAAGGGGTTGGCAAAATACCTTATATTTCTTAGCCTTTCATCGTAATTTCTGTTCAAAAATAAACACCCGCTTGTTGTAGGTAAAGTTTTAGGTTACACTATTCAAAAATTCACTGCTTATTGGGTAAAACTTGCTTACCTTATCCTTATCTTCTGCACCAACAATTGCCGCTACCACTTATTCCATTGTTGTAGAGATAGAACATAAATTTACGAATTTCGCGCTTCGGAAAAAAATTTGCGCGGGAAAGAGCCCTGCCTGCTAACTTGGCCTTTCAAAACCTTTGATTTTATGTCATTGCGCCCATCTAATTATTTCTTTGAATTTTTACCACTCTTTCTTACGAAGCTAGGCGGCGTTTTTTCTCAAATATTTATAAAATTGTCAAAAAAATCAAAATTACATGAACTGCCGCCATACCAACTATATTTAGTAGGCAAAATTTTACAGTGTTCTAAACTAAACTGTTTATAGTCGAATTTAGTGTAAATCTGTCACTTAAGTGGTACAACAGAATACGAAAAGCGGCTTCTAAACTAAATTGAGTAACTAAAATCAAGTTTAGTCCTGTCAAACTATAATTAGTATAGTTTGCACTAAAATGGCATCATCTGAATAGCACACGTACTAAAATGGTTCTATTTTTAAAATTTAGTTTAGTTTAGGCTAGTTCGTGAAATCTGAATAGACACCATTATCGTCTTTTGTTTCTACTTGACTTACTTAGGTAAGTCAAGTAGAAACAACACTTACACAGTATTCAATACTTATGTTTAAATTTAATTCGTTACTTTCCATTCGGACCGCGAGATTTTAGACTAACCGAAAGAGTTTAAGGTATCGTATAAAGAGTCCAAAATAGATTAAGGTATACCAATGAACTGATCACAAGAATCATTAATGGCTACATTATTAAAAGCCTCTGTTAACTTTTCCTCTCTATACCAATCTTTACAGGGTGACAATGTCAGCATAAACTGCTTAGCCGGCGCCGGCAGAGCCCACGGGGTGCTCGGGTTCAGCTGGGCGCGGGAGAGGACGCTACTGCCGCTGGCGCCGGGGAGGGAGGTCTGGGAGGACCTGTATCCTGCTGGCAGTGTGCTCAAGCTATTTAATGTGCAGGTAAGCTGGCTTTCCTTGGGTAGACAGGTATTTAGACTTGCTCAATGGCTTTTTTGAAAATAGAAAAGTATAAGAACATTCTTCGTACGACGCTACTTCTGACATCTTTCCGCCAAAGAGAATTTCTGAGCTATTGTGATCTGAAATTTGATAATTATGACTAACAGAGGACCGAAAAATATCGGAAGGCCTCATACCCAGCAGATAGTAAAATTTGATTCAACAGGCAACCTCAACCTCAACAGCCTATATTGGTCCACAGCTGGACGCAAGCCTCCCCCTGATAAGCGCCTTATTGTTTGTTTATTATTTAATCTCATGGGGGCAATGGCCATAATCCCCACGCTGGGCATGCGGGTTGGGGACAGTTCGGTGTTAGAATTTTTCTGCGGGGGGCGCTGCTGCTCGCCCCCGGTAGATATCCCTTAGTCGCTTCTTACGACATCCGCGGGAAGAGTTGGGTCGCTACAAATTTTAAGCTGGCACCACACAGCTGCAAATCTGACTGCGGATGATGATAATGGTAAAATGTTATATTGTGACTTTTTTCTTTCGATTTTAGGGAGATTTCTTAACAACTCCGTTTTTTCGAGCCTATGGTTACGGAAAACACAAGGACAGTTATTAAATTATTTCAAACAGAAATCAGGAGAATTCCGATGCCAAGTGTCCTCGATCGCTGGCACCAACGCGAAAGGAGTGACCATGTGGGCACTTGGCGCTACCGACGAGGCCTGCGCTCCCGACGCTTCTCACGGGCAGACGTGGAAGAAGACTGCTCCAGGCGCCTACGCGTCCGCCACTTGCCCACCGGGGCATACGGGTGAATCAACAAGGTATGACATTAAATCTGTACATAGTAATGATCTTGTTTGCTATCTGCAGCTTTGTTTCTGTAACCTGAGCGTGGATTATTTAGCTAATTAATATTGTCTAACTTTTCCAGATTTTGTGAACCAAAGACAGTGCAAAGCGGTGTGAAATGGATGTTACCTGATTTTTCCGGTTGCGTCGCTGACTCCTTGAAAGATATATACGATGAGGTAACAAAAATACACTTTTTTTTCTTCGTTCTGATCTTCTTTACACATCTTTTGCTGTCACTCCCGACAAGTCCCTTCATTCTTCTACACAAACCACCAATGAAAACAAAATAGCTGTTGTTCTATCAATGCCATACTTTTAATGTTAAAATTCTTTTTGTCCAGTTCACAAAGATATCCTACGGCTACTCCTGGGGCAACGTCTCAGATGTCACTCGACAATACGGCGCAGTGCTCCGGTCATTGCCCTCGCATCCTGGAGAAGGCACACAACCTCTCTACCATTCGAGAGAAATGCTGTATTACTTGTTATCTCCCGCTGGACTGCCGAAGGATAGGCTGGAGAGCGCTGGCCATCTGCTGAAGATATACGATACCCTGTTGAGGCATCCGGATGCGTTTTTGGATGAAGAGGTGAGAACATTATTATAGGATCATAGCTTGTTTTCAATAGGTAAGTACATACAAAATCCTTACAATTGTCAAAAATTTGGTTAATCTCTTCCAGAAAATATACGAACTCCAAAACGCAATAGCGGACACAGCAGGCATGAAAGAAAAGTTTGAACACCATTACCACGAATTCACCATCAAAACAAAAACCCCTAGAGACGAAGCAGCGCACTTTGACCTACAGTCTGACTCTGGAATAGAGGAATGGAACTTGGCTTCAGCTGGAGTGGAGCTGGTGGCGAGGACGGGAATGGCATCGGTCGTCGCAGTGTTGTATCATAATCTGGGGGCTAGGTTGCCGTCGTTGAGGAGATCTATTGAGTTCAAGTATGTTGTCGTTGATTTACATAACCTGCAGACAACTGGTGTCTGAAACATTTTTTAGGTTAATATTAAATTATAATTTTAGAATCCAAATGCTTATTTTCATATTGTTTGTCTCAGTGTTTTATAGGTAGAAATAGTTCCTATGTCCAGATTAGTTGTTTTTTCACCGTTAATTTAATATTCACCCATATTTTCCATTGTTCTGTTTGTATTTTTGTTTTGACGCGTTCTCATCCACTTCTTGTAGCAATACGTCTTCTAGGACCGAGCGGGAGATAGAATACCTGATCGCGTCACAACAAGTCCAGTTGACTGTCAGTGGACCTGGAGTCGACAACACGCTGCAGCATGGTGTGAAGCTTATGTTCACGCATGTCAAGAACTATAGTGCTATTGGTGAGTGATCACTGCAATTTCTAAAATACTTTATAAATATCAATAAGAGGAACTGCATCTGTTCTGCAGCTAACTGCAGAACACTTGTAAGTTTGAACACCATATCAGATTTAACAGCCATTCAAAAAATGTTGGACATCTGCGCAGCGATAGATATAAACTGTCAGGACATGTCAGGATGACAGAGAGTACCTACTATAACAAAAAAATGTGACGAATTTACTTTGTGGCAAATGTACAACAACCCCCAAAAAGACAAACAAAAGAGTCCTTCCATACCTTTCTAACTTGATTCCCAGCATCTAAACTGGCGTGTGGTCTCCGAACATCTTCCGAGCCGAGATCGTGGAGCACTAAGGCGTGCGAGGTGCGCGCGTCGGAGTATACGCACGTAAGCTGCCGGTGCCGCGGACTGGGCACTATAGCTCTCTTCACCATCGCGCGGTCTACTCTGGTAAGTAGATTAAAGTCACTTAATAAACTGTAGCTAGAAGCATTGTGAAATCCCTGCAAAGTAAACGCAAGAAACAATGAAAAAAGACAAGGAAAGCTGATGTTAAAAAGCTCAAGACATGTATTAAGAAAAAAATTGGTTGTCTGTAAAGTCGGTTCACTGACGATAGTTGAACGTGACAACGTCTTAAGAAAATACTGATGGAATGGTAGCATTTGATACTCGATCAAAACATGTAAATGTACTATAGTATAGCAGCTGTCCACGCAGACGCATCGCTCACTCAAGTAGGAGAGAGACGGATGTTGAGCGCTCTCGCTTGCACTTCAAGCCTTACATGGAACGCCTCAGAGCGAGGTAACGCCGCATGACGTCGTAGCGAGGTAACGCCGCATGACGTCATGTTTTTTCGTGCGTGCAGCCGACTCTATCGAATTATAAGACGTTGTCACGTCAAAAAGTATAATGTATCTATCTCATTCATGAAACACACATTCATGAATCACAGAACACAGAGATAATGAATTCCCATGGGATAGTAGTGGTGGTTGATGATTATAATGAATCGTATAAGTCCATAGCTTGTGTTCCATTTCTCAATAGGATGGTTAGGGTTAAGTCAAGTCATACTTATTGAACAAATTTATCGAATAAAATAAATAAATAAATGAATAATTTCAGACTGACGCAGAAAAATACCTCCGCGGCATAGTCAAGATCACAGCCAGTCTTGGCGGAACGCTGTGCCTGGCTGCGGCCGCTCTTCAGCTCCTGGCGCTGGTGCCTGGCAGGCGCGCCCGGTTACCAGTGCTGCTCAAGGCTGCTACTGCTGGAACACACTCTGCGGCGATGCTGACCCTGCTGGAGTGTGATACTAGACAGGTTTGATGAGAACTGTTTTATCGCTTTATTGTTGGTGACCTGTCTATACTAGGTATAATATAGCTTTACACCTGAACGGGATTCGTATTCTTAATATAATGACATGCATGGTACAAATAGGCAGGTTCAGAACATGAAACCATTGATTGTAGTTTCATTGAATAAAAGAATTAGATTAATTATTTTGTTGTTATAACTGCGTTGTTGTTCTAACGTAGGCATTTCTAACGTAAGCAGTTATAGGATTATGACTGACCTCTTCCTTTCCCTGACAGAAGCAGGCCTGCCCCGGGCCGCTGGGCTGGGTGTGCGCCGCGTGCTGGTGCGCCGGCTGCGCCGCGCTCTGCGCCCAGCCGCTCATTCTGCAGGCGGAGTTGGCGGGCAGGGCGCAGAGAGCGCCGTCTGTGGGTCTGTTAGCTGGTGAGCGGCGAATTATCGGATAAATTAACACACTAACAATAAAAAAATAACTAATCTCAGAGGAATATTGCTTCTAATTGACTGCAATAGGCGGCCTTTTAAGGCCGGTAATTTGCGAAGTAAAATCATTTTACTCAGTAACGGTAATATATAGATAATATTACCGTGACTCAGTATAATATAAGTTGCTTATTTCGTTATACGACTCTGATTACGACGATGTATTATACAAATATGCATGGTGCACGGACATGGAGGTGTGAAGCACAGAGCAGGCTTGCAGAAACGGCAAAGAAGCCTATACTCACTCGGCAGTGATCCCGGGCTAATAATAGGATGATGAGTTTCGTAAAACTGTTCTTCTTATATCCGTTTTGAAGGACCAAAATGCTAAATTAAACAGGGACCAAATTAACTTACCCTTAATATCCGGATCGAAGAATCAAAACCTAAAACCAAATAATGTATGTATGTATTTACAGTTTTTGTTCTAGGCGTCTGCACGCTCGCATGGCTAACTGCACGACTGTGGGGCGGCGCGCCGCTACAGCTGGGGGCCGCCGCGGCCGCCGTGTGCGCGGGCGGCTGCGCCTTGTTAGCGTTACTCTGTCTGGCGCTGGCGTTGTGCGCTGCGCTGCGGTTGCGAACGGTTACACATAAGGATCCCGCGGAGAGGAGGAACTTTTTGAAGGACAGGTGTGTAAATGGTCGTCGTCAAAAATCAAGTTAAACAGAATAATTATAAAATTATTCACTAGAGCTGCTGTAAAAGGAAATTGTTAAAATTCAAATTCTTAATAAAAATATGAAGATAATATCACAGAAAGGGTAGGAGTACCATTATTTAGGCTGCCACGGAAAGGCCCTACATGTAAAAAATATGAATATTAAGAAAAATGTGTATTTTTTTTTTCAAAAAAATAAGTCAAAAATCGAAATTCGAAAAATCGTAGAACAATCGTTGACACCCTCGATGTCCATAATCACCCCCTATCCTATTGGCGTAGTACACCCTTTCCGTAGCAGGTGCATTACCTGAAGTAAGAAGGGACACAGCCTATATATCAAATGATATACCCGACCCTCAAATGATCCCTAACTAACACATTCCTGTTCATTGCTCTGTACTGTTTCAGAGGTCGAGTGGTGAGACACACGCTAGTCTTGCTACTGACGACGTCGGCGGCGCAGGCGGCCGGCGTGGCGTACGCGCAGCCTGGCGAGAAGCAGCTCGGGCACGTCGCAGCGCTGTCGGCCGCTGCTTTAGCTAATGTAAGTAAATGAACAAGATGTTACCTACTTACAATCCTAGAGCATCCAACAAAGGGTTGAAGGTCTTTAATCTGCATCAAATCGATAGTGATTGTTTGGTCAGCTCCACCTCAAAGTTCAAAGATATAGGTAGGTAGCAGAAAACCATCGCATGAATTTTTCGATGGTGCATTACTTAATGCAGATTGGAAGCATCCGATAAATTTACGTTTGATTCACTGCCTGACTTGTAAACTGGCCATTTGCCAATAAAATTGTATATTCTGTTAATTCTGCTACCAACCAAGCTATGTCACCTTTCAGGGGGTAGCAATGCTGGTGTGCTACGTGATCCGCGATGAAGAGTGTCTGCAATCAGCGCGGCGCGTGCTCAGCCTGCCCTCCAGCAACTGGCAGGAGTCGCCGGCTGGGAATACTTCTCTTAGTTGTAAGTACTTTACCTACTCAACTCACCTATCATTAACAGTTTTGTACCTACCTTACATAGATCAAGAGAGTGCCTAGGGTGTCTGGTTCCCGATTTTCACCGTGGTGAGAAACAGAAAAAGCTTTGTCATGTTATAAGCCATTCATCAAGTTGCGTCGTCACTCAAATCTCAAAATGAGCGTTTTCTGACTCAATCAAGCTGTTTTTTTGTATCTGTTCCTTTTCTATAAGAAAATAATTGCTTGAGTCAGAAAACAGTTCCTGCCACTATTTTTAGATTTGAGGGACGACGCGGCTGGTAACAAGACAAAGCTTTTTCTGTTACTACTCGCGTCGATTTGCATTTGCTTTGGAGTTAAAATTAAACATTTCTATTTCTATAGATATATCATTTTCTGATCGGCTTAAGCCTATTTCGCGTCGATAAAAGTAGTGAGACCTTCTATAACTTCCAAGTCTGATGCCTGAATGCGTTCATGCTTCCCAGTGTACATAAAGCAAGGCGGCGAAGTGGAGAGCCGAGGCGCGGCGGGTATGCTCGAGAGTTGCTCGTCCCCCGTCTCTCCCATCGCCTCGCACTGCCGCGCGCCGGGGCTGGAGGCTCCTGCTAGGATTAACAGGTGATTACAACCAGCTTGCTTGGTAAGCTAGAAGGCTTGCGAGCCAAAGTATGTCTTAGCCTCAAGAAAGAGAAGTCTTTTTTTAGATAGAATAGTTTCCAGCCAATTCTCCGCTTATCTCGTAAGTCGCAACGCTTTTCTTACACTCACAGCACCCATAACAAGAGTTTCACTAACCTGACTTTGCTAGAGGAGAGGAATTATACTTGCTTCTAAATTACCGAAAATTAATACAATTTTAGAAAGTAGAAGTTGGTTCTCATTACGATACTTTTGCCTATTTCGACAAACCACCATGACAAAAGTACAAATACGTTAAGCAACCTCTTTCCATTGGTGGTCAAGATCACGAGAAAAAAATTGCTTTCCCAATATTAACGTCATCATGTCCATCTATTCCAGGAGATTGTCAAACCCCGACAGTGTAGCGGACATCGTCCGTTGCGTGAAATACAAAGAGTCTATCATCAGCCCGCACCGCTACGAGCGCCGCGTCCCGCACCCGGCCTGCGACCTCATCCCCCGCGCCCCGGGCCAGCCGGAGTACGTGGCCAGGGTCTGCCTGGAGCTAGGCGACAATACCCCCCTGTCTGAAACAAATACCCCTCTCCTAACCTGCTCAGTACACTACGACAAAAACTATGATAAATCCATAGAAAACTGCACGATATGCGTCCAATCGAACCCTGACGTGTCTAGAATACACGCCTCTCCTGTCAAATCCTGTCTAAAAAATAGTAAATCCGAGTGTTCGTCCACCTCGCTCCCGTCCACTGAAGTGAAAGGAGACATAAAATTGGATATAGAACAAGTGAACAGGGATTGGAACAAAGCGTACGATTCGCCGGACACGGATCGAATGCTCAACAAAATATCCAACGACCTGGATTTTCTATTAAATAGGACTTTAGACTCTAATGATGTACACGACCAAATAGAAGAGGCGCCCACTTAGGCACCTTGTGAAATTATTACTTGATTATGATAATAAAACAGGGCGCTTATTGTACATATTCGATAACGAATTTGTAGCTAATTGTTATAAGATTGTAAATAGGTAGGTAACATAAGACGATCCAAGATAATTTTCTGCAACTTTAACCTTACACTTACAAATAAGTATATAGGTATCTACTAACGGTGTACTTAAATTAAAAAGAAATTAAAGTGGTAGTGAGTCAACCAAATTTTTATAAATGATTGTGACATGAAATACAAATTGTACCTAAGTATAGTTATCTGCTCAGATATGTGATGTCGCCGCCATACTCATAATTGAGCAGCTGTTTCAATGAGTTGGCTGACTGAGATCTAGCCCGAATGCATTGGCGCCGTTGTTGAAACGGCTTAGCCATTCTACGTCTTACAAACGGGCTTAATGTACGATCTGGCTGCGGCGGTGACCTAATACTTACAGCATTTCGTACGATGTTTTTCATTAACATGTGTTGTAAATTTACAACACCCAAGTAGGTAATTACTAAGAAAACATATTTTAAGTAGGTATCGTTTAGCTATTCTTACAAGTAATGTTATTCCGTTTGCTCCAACAACCAATTGTGGCTAGCAATAAGTAGCTAAAGTTACCTACGTGTGATTTGCTCTAGCTACTACGGGTGAACTGGGGAGAATATAAAGGCGAAATGGCATTCGCGGAGCGCAGTCAAGTCACAGTTTTCAAAGAATTTTCTCAAATAGGTGTTTTTGAAGTAAGCTTTGAGGACTGTGCCTCTATACTGAGTGCTTGTATGGAAATAAAACTGTGATATTTGTGAGGGTATTGAATTTTATTTCATCAGTTAAATAATAATAAGGACGGTAGGTATTGAGATCGTCACATTTTAAAGGGAATCCACATTTTGCTAACGCTATGCACGAGTCTTTTAACCTGTACGGGATCGTCCGGCTGCCGGCAGCCCCGGTGACAGTTGCGTGCCTAGAGGATTTTCCGGCTGCCGGCAGCCGGTACCAGCAGGCCACATTCAACTTTTGAAGAACTATGTTCGAGACAAAAAATATGAAACATACGAAAAAATTTAATATTCAATAAATAACAAAAACTTTAATAACAACCCGAATGTAGGTTGTTGTTCAATTCCTAATTAATTAATTAATGGTTACTTACTATGGGCGCGATGTCCTTACGAGCGTCGTTGCCACCACGGTTAAAATGGAAGATAATTATCTTTCACAGTTTTAACAAAACTACATAATTTTTTATAAAATACGTCCATCTCAACATTCGCCTTAGCTAGCTCATTGTACTGGCGACACATTCTCGAAAGTGGATTATAAAAAGAGATAATATCTCTTTTTATAATCATATAATAATATTATTATTTTTATAAGTTAGTAACGCAAATAAATTGCTGCGATTAGCTCTACGCGCACTAAAGTTGCTATGTGGTGCCGGCCTAGAATTGGCACCACTCCATTTCTAAAAAAGTAAACTTTTACATTCTTGGGTTGAATTTCTAAAAACGTTATTTTCTATCAAGCAATAGGCAAAATACCTATCAATTTTCATGAGAACAGAATTCCTTTATACTTACCTACTACAAAGAATAAATTTACAAAAATACGTCTTATTTACTTACTGGCGGAAAAGCTAATTAACTAAAATCCCTAGGTATCAAATTTTACGGGTTGAGCTTGAACTTAAATCGAAAAGTTAAGCCAAAAATTGCCATATCACACTAATATTATAAATGCGAAAGTTTGGATGGATGGGTGGATAGATGGATGGATGTTTGTTACGTCTTCACGCCAAAACTACTGAACAGATTGAGCTGAAATGTTGCATCGGTGTAGCTATAAGCCTGGAATCAAACATAGGCTACTTTTTATCCCTTAAATCAGTTCCCATGGGATAGAAATTACTTTTGAACTTCTTAATAGAAACAACGCGTGCGCAGCCGCGGGCAGAAGCTAGTTTCTTTATAAACTAAACTTGAAACCACTATTTTATCCCCTTAGAGCAGCCATTCTCAAGATGTGCTCCGGGCCTCTGCGGGGGCTATACGACAATACTGGTAATAATAAAAAAAACAAAGGTTCAGTAGGTAGGTACCTAAACATGGTTGCGGAGAAAATTTTACATGTATGATTATATTCTGTGGATATAATAAATTAAGTACTAGTTTCTGCCCGCGGCTTCGCACGCGTTGTTTCTATGACGATCTGCGAAAGGCAGATGCTGGATGCGGCAAGCTGAAGACAGGGCGCTAATGGCGCTCATTAGGGGAGGCCTATGTCCAGCAGTGGACTATTAAAGGCTGATGATGATGATGATTGAAAGAACGTAGGTACCTATATATTTTAACTCTCCTCATAAAATTATTACGCTACTTATTTCGTTTACTCAAATAATTAGTTTGAGAATCTCATAAATTTTAAATACACGGCGGCAGGTAGGCGAAAATGTTTGCAGCTCCTGCAACGTCTAGACGGTTGGTATACTACCGTACCGCGGAACTCTTAGCGATAGCACGTTTTCGATAGGGTTGTATGGTAAGCGACAGAATTAGCGACACTTTTATTGGATTTTACGTTAGCGTAATGAAAATAGGTGAATGTCCTCTAGTGCCACGTTATTTGGCACCGATTATACCTAATTAACGTCTGCGTCTGTTCTACCTTTCTACCCACCTAACAATTCTACTCTACGAGCTTTCCTTAACTAATTCTACTCTACGAGCTTTCCTTAACTTCAACTTCTTAATAATCCTTGCTTGGTCTCAAACACAGATGAATAATAATAATTCCTCAAATCTACTTTTCAAAATATTGCAAAACTTGAATGATCTGAAGTGACATTGACAATGATCTCTGTATGATCTGTGTCTGTCTGTCACAACTATTCATCAATGGTCTTCAACATTCGACTCTACGTTGTCAAATGCAGGCAGGAAACGAACTAGAGTTTTTTTTTTCGGTTTCTACGTCGAGAAAAGCTTTCCTCAAGTCATGTGCTGTCGCTCAGAGAGCCTTGTTGGCTTCTCAAGAGCTCTTCGTTAGCCTGTTGGCTGTTCTGATCTTCTTGGGAGATGACTTCGGAGGGCTCCAGGAGCACCCGGGGAAGGGGTCGCCACGGAATTTTTGCATCCGGCGGTCTTGTGTGCAGAGGAGCGAGTCCGTTGTGGTGTACGTGGCGAGAGTTGTCCGCACGATCGTACATTTTGCGTGCCAGCTTTACCACAAACTCCACTAGCTGCAGGTCACGTGCGATGACGCTGTTTCGCACATAACGCCCGGCGCCTGTACAGACTCTGAGAGCAATGTTTTGCTGGGATTGGATTCTTTTCTGATTTGTTGCAGTGTCAATAATTGAGTTTAAATTATCCTCTTTTTATTTTGATTATCTTTTTATTTGACAAAGATCTCCATAAATTTGAATCGTTCGAAAACTGACATTGGCAGAATTGTGTCAACCCATGATGCAGAGCCAAAACTAAAAAAGAAGAAGAAGTCGACTTCTAACTTACTGACACTTGACATTGACTGACAAGTTGACGTAGGGGTTTCCCGTCACCACACAAACAAATTGCATTTCGCGTCCAGCGTTGCCGGTGCGGACCTATTTGGTTCGTTTCGGACTTTTTTCTGCCTCTGCGGATCTTTTGCGGACCATGACTCTTTGCGGATCTTTTTGGAGCAAAACGACTATCCAAACGGCCTCGGTACATCCCAGAGCAAACCTCAACATTTGAATAAAAATCATCTACTACCTACGAAAAAGGCCAGGCAGTATTAGCTCAATAGACAATAGCATGTCCAGTGGTGGGACGCATTCAATGAAGTAGAAAATTGTTTTACGTTTATGGTTACATTTTCACTTCTCTGTTGTCAATTTCTTTAACTTTTCTTTCGCGTTGAATGGAATGGTGGACTTAGTGAGTTTTTGCAAATTCACTTTTCGAATGTTTGTAGTTTGAATTTAAACAAGTAGGTACGAATTAGCAAGGAACTGACTGAAGACGTACCTACCTACGTGCTTGAATCTCTGAGGCGTCAATGTAATTGCATGACGTAGAGAATCAGACAGATTACAGCAAACATAGGTAAGAAGGTAGCTAGTGTTTTTTAAGTAAACAGACTTGAGTTTCTGAGTTGGACGTTTTCCTTCACTCGCGCGGCGACAGAATTGGGCGCCTCGTCTTCTTTACATAAATTTGTTAGAGTGTGGGACTTTTTTGAACATTTTTAGGGTTCCGTACCTCAAAAGGAAAAAAAACCCATATAGGATCACTTTGTTGTCCGTCTGTCTGTCTGTCTGTCTGTCCGTCTGTTAACCCTCTTTTCTTAGGAACGCGTGGACGTATCGAGTTGAAATTGACGTCAAATATTCAAGGCCGTAACCTCTTGAAGCCGCAATATAAATAAAACTTCTAAGTCAACGCACTCAAAAGTTACAGCCGTTTATGTCCGAATATTTCGAAATTTCCAAGGGAATCACATGCACACAAAACAATTGGGTACTTCCCTTAGACCTGAGTCATGAAACTTGGTGAGCAGCAAGTTCTTATAGCACAAGTAAAGGGAAAAATCCGAAAATCATAAATTTTTAATTTATTCACAAAACAAAATTACTTTTAATCTTGTCATGGACCAAAACCTATAGGGTACTTCCCATAGATCTTCAATTATGAAATTTGGCAAGAAGCAAGGCCCTATAGCACAAATATAGGAAAAAAATCCGAAAAAAAAATTAAGGACGCTTCCAACTGGTGTTGATTTGGATCAGTTGAGCTATCTGTAGAATGTTTGCAACAGTCGGCAGTTAGCTCAATTGTTTCAATTGTAAATACTAGTATAATTTTCTTTGTGAATGGAGCTTCGGAGCTTTTTCATTTTGACTGCCGGCAGCACTGTTCGCGCCCGCCAGCGGTAAAAAAATTTCTTTGGTAGGTAAGGTAAACAAATAAAGAAGCCGACAAGGGCCGTTTTATTTATTTATCAAATCAAAATCGTAGTACCTATGTATATTTTTACTGTGAAATAGTTTTGTTTTAAATATTATTAGTTTTTGGAAGTAAAAACAAACTTAAATCAATGGCCGTGTTGCCCAAGAGTCATTATCCAATGTATTTATAATTGTGAATATTTTGCGATGTTTTCGCAAAAGAGTGCTACCATGAACTCCTTTGAAAGTGGAAAATGGTTTCTTCTGTTGATAATATTGGTCTACCGTAATTTGAATGGCGTTGATGGTGAGTCTCTTTCTACACTTAACCTATTTCATTCACTAGAAACTTGCAGAATCCTTAGACAAAAACCTCGTAGGTAAATAGGTACTTACCACACATATATCTGTGGTACTTACCTACTTAAAGGTGGTTCAAACTGTGGGACAGTAAATGAAAAACTATGGAAAATGATTCTGGCGCCTTAATTGATCTAAATAAAAATAAGTCAATTCGTACATTTTGCTTACTTTTATTAACTTGTGGAAAAAAGGTATAGACACCTATATAGGTACATAAACAGGATGGATTTTTTCGACTGGACCTAAAGGGAATAGTATCTTAACCGGTGTAGCTATAGGAAAGTGGTGTTAGGAGACTTACCACCTTGCCTGCCACTCAACCTTACACCTTACTGCCCCGTCCAAAGAATCCATCTGTATAGTAGAGATCTGGGAGTAATGAGTGGAGGTTGCATAGTGAAAACTCTTGTGTGCACTCATTGAAAGTGATTGAATATTCTAATGCAGGTCTAAAATGCTACTGCAACAGTGGATCGTGCCTAAATGAGACCTGTGTCACCGATGGGTACTGTTTCCTTTCTACTAGCATTGAGAGTGGCAAACAGGAGTCAACCTACCAGTGAGTTCACCACTTGTGTATTATTAGATTATTTGCGAAACATTTAAAAACTATGATATAACCATTCAAGTCATACTATTCTACATAACTATTCCCACATAGCAAGGTCTTCTTAAGCTGTCTGAACTTGAAACAAGCATTGCCTTCCGAAAATCCAATAATGAGCAAAATATCAACAAACTTCTGCTCTAAAACTGACCTCTGCAATTCCGGTGAGAATTCATCAGAGAAATTGTATAAAAACGTCCACACGCCCAGCCTGGGTAAGCAGTGCATGCCTTGTGGCCCTGTGAATCATGACAATGCAGAGTTTGAGCTTGTCCATCAAAATCTTTTTGCATTTCCTTTTGTGTCACGTTGCCAACACCCTAATATTAGGTTCTGAAATAGTGAAGAGGCACGGTCCTCATTATGTTTTGAACGATTTACCTATTATTCAAGTGTGCATTGGTTTTGCTTTAACCTACTAAACATTGTATGGTGGCTCCCCTCGCGGCGCAGCTGCATCGGTAAAAGGCAGCTGATACCCATCGAGCATCCATTCCATTGCACCTCGATGAAAACAAAAAATGAATCAGTGCAAATAAAATGTTGTCGCTCACCCGACATGTGCAATCGAGATTTGAAGCTGAAGTTGACGCCAACCACTCCGAAGCCCTCGCCAGGTAGGAGTGACGTGCTCTGCTGCGCTGCCCAGCCGACTGACTCGCGCCATGCACTCTGCTACCAACAAATCTTATACAACTGACTATTTAATTTTATACCTAGCCTACCTAGGTTTTTCACGACTAGTGGAACTGCCTGGAGCGAGTATGTTGCGAGTCGTCGGTCCTCGCTTAGTTGGTTATTCCGTGCGAAACTGCATGGCTGTTTGATTTTCTCTGATTTTCTTACTAATACGACTAGTTTTTTTTCTGTAGACCGGCCTTGATCACCATGTCAGTAAATGAATAGAGTACTTACTCACCTCACCTCAACAGCCTATACCAATTTGTCCACTGCTGCACGCAGGCCTCCCCTGATAAGCGCCTTAATGGCTTTTATTCCATGTGGGGCTAATGCCCATAATCCCCACGCTGGGCATGCGGGCTGGGGGATCGCAGTTCGGTGGTAGCATGGTTCTGCAGTGGGCGCTGCTGCCAGCCCCCGGTGGCTATGCCTTAGTCGCCTCTTATGACACCCGCGGGAAGAATTGGGGTGGTGCAAATTCTAAGCCGGCACCACACAGCTACTAAATGTTGCTAATGTATTGATTTAAACTTAGATGTTGGAACCGCGAGAGTTTGTTCTCACCTGGCGACTGGCCCGTGTGGTATCGCGAAAGGAGTTGACATGCTGCGATACGGACTACTGTAACCGTGAGATATTGAAGGGCGAGGCTGCAGGTAGGTACAGTAACGAGGGCCGAGGGAGCCACACAGTTGCTTACATTGTGACGTCCACATCGTACCGACAAATTCATGGTTCCGTCAGCAGCATTTGGAATTTTTGCATGCAAATGAAGCGGAATGATGCATATTTTTTGTTATGTTTATTCTGGCTGTTTTCTAGTCGATGTATCGTCAGTATCGTTTCGACTTTCACAGATAAGTGCGTTGATATAGATACAGGGTATTCGGCAGACCGTGTGCCTAGTGTTAACTGGGGTGGAACCCAGTTCAGTAGCTTGGCGGCTTCTTAACCCTGAAAAGACGCTCGGCTATTTTAAGGAATAATTTTTAGGTATTTTGAATGAACTCTCATTTTTTAGTTTATTATTACCTAGATTACCTAGATTACCTAGATCTCACGTTTATATTGATTTTAATAGTACGGGCTGATGTTATGTCATACAAAAAAGTTACATACAATAGTTGAAATTTCGGAAAAATATGGAAAAAGCTTTAAAAAAATCTTAAAATAGCTGCTTTTCAGGTTTGAAAAAGCCGCCGAGCTATTGCTCTTGGTTCTACATACCCCCAGTTACTATATGGCACTGTCTGCGGAACACCCTGTATAAAGAGAATCGGCGGCGTAACGATTTTTTTAATGAATTTTTATCGGCATGACAGTAGAAAAGATAACATAATAAAACAATTTATATGTTTAAAATACAGTTTATAAATGAAAAGAGAAATGCCTTAGTTCGACAAAGGTAAGTACTTTTCATTTCACTGCAGGGAAATAATGCGTTAGTGATCATAAGCCGGTTTTCACTTATTTTAGCATGTCCTTTTTTCAGTTTACTACTAATCGCACTTTTAATAATTATAGACAAACCTAACATTAATAATAATAACAATTGCATATTTACAGTAGAAAAATGTAACAATAGAAATTTTACGTTGTAAATTACATTCGTCTACGAACACACTGTAGAGAAAATGCCTCATGTTAAGTTTGCTTGTGCTTGTGCACGTTTGTATTTGCTTTTCTGTTTTAAACCCTATACACTAGCCAAACTCGATGTAGAATGTTTGTCAACAAACCACGACACAAAGAACTAAAACTCACTTCCTTCGCGTCGATTTTCAGAAATAATTGTAAGCAATGTTTATTGAAGGAAAGATTTCAAATCGACAGGTAACAATAGAAATATGTTTGAAGAAATACGTTTGGGCGGTTTGTTTACAAACATTGTATATCCAATTTGGCTGGAATGTAGGATGCCTTTTCACGGGTGGAATCAAGTTCATTCAGGATTTTCCAAGTGCCTATTTCACCATCACTCATACATAACATTAGCGACGAGTACATTATGTAACATTTCTTCAGCTATGACTTAGGAAATGCTGGTATTAGCTTCGTTTCATGTAGACCTCTAGTAAAAATTCTGATAAAGCTTGATGAATGTAACCCTACCTATAAACCTCTCAAATTTTTTAACAATACCATAAGTACTGTACAGGGTGGATTTTTTCGACGGGACAGTAAGGGGGCAGGTACTTAACCGGTGTAGCTACCGGAAAATGTTCTTAGGAGACTATCCAATTTTTTTTTTTTTGAGTCATTTACATACCTTTTCTTAGATTTTCGAAAAATAATATGGTTAGCAAGAGAATGGGCATTTTACACTCTCAAATTTGATGGTAATTGATCCTGTTTCTTACACTGATCAAGAAAATCATATTAGTTATATATAAAAAAAAACTTGAGAGGTGTCAAGGGACACCCGGATAGAACGAAGTTCCTTTCGATTAATCTCGCGTCCTCGCGTCATCTTCAGTGAGGCCGCAGAAAACTGATATATCCCGCTCACTCCAATGACACGTTGCGCGAGCGAGCGGAACACGCGATTGTTCGAATCGAAGCGCACCTCGGCTCAACTTGGCTGCGGTCCTCGCTTCGGTTCTCCTCGGTTCTCTTCGTCAAAAAGTGTCGTTACAACTTTTCGTATGATTTTTTTCCGTCTAGCCCCCTCTCACAACGCGCGATAAGGAACTTCGTTCCAAAAATATTCTATGACATGTCCTGATCTCAATCACAATGTCCTAAAGCGTCAAGTTTCTGAGATATTCTCTTATAAAGAGAAAATATAGATTTTCAGTAAAGACATTACAGTAGCACGAAATGTCTTCACTGAAAATGGGTGTGCCCTTACAACACGTATAACTTAAAGTTCTGATGAAGAAGGAGGCACGTCTGTTGTTTGGCGCGTTGCGCCATGGGTCATGGTCATGGTGCTGATGGTGCTCGGGATGTGCGCTGCCATCAGCTTCTGGTGGGCGAAGAAGTATCGCAAGCTCAGCAAGCGGGGCTCCCGACCCCTGTTCCCTGAAGACGAGATCTGTGAGACCAGGCATCCGATGATGACGACCACGATCAAAGACATGATTGAACTCACTACCTCTGGATCTGGCTCTGGTGAGTGTTCGTCTGGGCTTCCTCCAGTTTCCCCCCTTAAGCTATTTTTAGGGTTCCGTACCTCAAAAGGAAAAAAGGAACCCTTATAGGGTGTCTGTCCGTCTGTCAACGCCGTTTTCTTAGGAACGCGTGGAGGTATCGATATGAAATTAACATCAAATATTCAAGTCCGTAACCTCTTGAAGCCGTGATATAAATAAAACTTGTAGGTCAACGCATTAAAAAGTTACAGCAGTTTATGTCCGAATATTTTGAAATTTCCAAGGGAATCATATGCACACAAAACCTATAAGGTACTTCCCGTAGATCTAGGATCATGAAATTTAGCAAGAAACAAAGTCTTACAATTATTGGGTATTCCGCACTATACAAACTTTGAGCAGTCACTATTGAATCACCGTTACGATAGTACCTTACCTATGCTCGTATGCAAAAAGCGCGTCTCAGGTACTGCTCCAATGTGACTAAAACTCCACAAAATGCTGACTGCTTGTTAAATGTAGGATTAAGTAGGTACATCAGTTATCTAATTATCTAATACGCATAACACAAACTCTGCTTAGCATAGGGTTAGATGATGCTGTGTGAATGTGTCCAGCATTATTTATTTATTTAATTGCGTGTCCTGAGTGAGGGTGCTTATAACGTATTTTAGAATAAAATTAAGCTCGTATTTGGGTGAAAATAAATGTTTTTGTATCATTCAGAACTCGTAGGAGGGAGGAAGTTATAAAAAATACTCTCGCAAGTCACAGGAAGTAATTAAACTCCGGCCAAGTTCGATGTGAAAGGCTTGTGAACAAACCGTGTATTATTATACGCTATTTACATCAATCCTTGTTGATTCGAGATCTTTCCATCAATAAATACTAGTATTATTGCTAATAAATTAATTATATCTAAATCTCCTCGACAATCATGTGAATTTTAGTCTTTTGCTGTGTGGTTTGCTTACAAACATTTCACATCTAATTTGGCTGGAGTATAGGTGTCGCGCGAGGTCTCTAGAATATCGTATCTTGGCAACAGGTCTACCGCTCCTCGTGCAGAGATCCATAGCCCGGCAGATCCAGCTGGTGGATATAATAGGCAAGGGTCGGTTCGGGGAGGTGTGGCGCGGGCGGTGGCGCGGGGAGAACGTAGCCGTGAAGATATTCTCGTCTCGCGAGGAGTGCTCCTGGTTCCGGGAGGCAGAGATCTACCAGACCGTGATGCTGCGACATGAGAACATACTGGGCTTCATCGCTGCTGATAATAAAGGTGACACTTTGCACTGCTTAGGTACTTAGGTACGTCAGTCGTCTTCTCTGCAGAAAGACAGTCAAGATCAATAAAGCTTAAAACCCGATGAAAACAGCTAAAATCGCACTCCTTTTGTCTTTTCATACAATTTATCACGCTAACGGGGAGGGCCGTTTCCGTCTGACGAACTTTATGACTCTGAATTTTGAAAACATTTATTCTAAGGACTGAAATTTCAGTTTCAAATAGAATAAAAATTCTCTAAGTATCTAATAGTACCTACTTACCCATAACACAAGCTCTAAGGCCAGATGATTCGGTGCGAATTGTCCAGCATTATTTATTTATTTGCATAATGTTTCGTAGATAACGGCACATGGACGCAGCTGTGGCTGGTGACAGATTACCACGAGAACGGCTCTCTGTTCGACTTCCTCTCGGGGCGGAGCATCGACTCCAATACTCTCATCATGATGGCGCTGTCGGTCGCGACAGGCTTGGCCCATCTGCATATGGATATCGTCGGGACTAAGGGTGAGTCTAGATCTCTTACTCACCCTATTTCTATTTACCGTAAGGTACTGCTTGACATAGGCCTCCCCCAGAAAACACAGTATCAGAACGGAGTCATGAAGTTGGCGGTGTTACATCCTCGTTCCTCCGAGAGCACGATAAGACATTGGTCCTGCGCCTGACCTCTTCCCGTTCATGTCACTGTGTGACACCCCCGTGCGTCGGAAACACGTTTTTTAAATAATTATGGATCTATTTTGTAACTAATTAAATAAGAAACGCAAATTAACGATTCCAGTTTACGGATTTAAGAGGCCAGCGGAAGGCGACTTGTCCATACAAACGTAATACCAAAATTATTTCTAATTCAAGCATATTTCCACTATATTATTGTATTATTTGTATTCAAATAGTATTTATCTAGGTTCCTGGATAGTTTTTTTTTCAAAATACTTACCGAAAATTAAATGAAAGCCAATCGCATTTTGCAATTTTTAAGACAAAATTGGCCAGTTTTCTTCCTATTTGTTTCCTAATAAAAACAACAATATCCTAGGTGTTATTTGTTTGGGAACATAGGTAATATTGTCTAGTTACAGAATAACAATACTTTGTGAAGAATACAAGAAGTTTTCAGTCATCATTTTTGGTATTACAGAACACAGCGAAATTCATACCAAATTTTAAACGGCAATCATGCTATCGCGCACGCACGGGGCGGGGTGCAGGGCCGGGGGACGGGACACTTTTTGTGTTGTGTGATCGCATCGCTCGTGGCTCGGACAGACACACTAATACAACGTGTATTTACACGGGGCGCCGCCACCGCTCGGGGACTTTCGGAGGTCGTCGTAGGGGTAGGAGAACATAGATAGGTTTTTTAATATGGTAGGAGAGGCTAGGTATTATTATTTAGTAAGTATACTATTTTCTAAATCAGTGTGTCTGACAAGTTACGGTGCTGTGCGTGCGTAGGTATTTATTTGTTCACTATTCTATAGACCTGTGCCACTGACTTGGATTGAGATTTGCCTTGTTGTTTGGAAACAATAACCTACCTCCTTAGGTACCTACATTACATACCTAGAGGTACCTACCTACTACGACTTTGGCGTGCTTTGGCTTTGTTTACGGACTTTGATATTTTTCACTTACGGTTTGGTTAATGATATTATGGACTCGGAACGTTGGGATGTAGGTAGGTATCTCACAGTAAGTAGGTAGGTACTTACTTACCTACCTACCTAAATTATTTTATTATTAGCTAGCTAGTTGTTTTCTTATTTTAAAGTAAATACCTACCTAATACTTACCTACCTAGGTAGGTAGGTACCAAACATGTTGTTTAGATATATGTACCTATCATAAGATAGGTACCTACAATGTATGTGAAGTAAGGAAGTACTAGGTAGGTATCCAGGCGCGGTCGCAGCCCAAGACTTGGGGGGGGGGGGGTCACACACAGTGTCACACTTGGTGCGGGCCGTATCACCAAATGTACTTGTAGGCGGTTGCAGACCCCACTGAAAACTACTTAACTTTATCGGCGAGCGGAGCGAGCCGCGGAAAATTTATACTCAACTCCCAACAATAGTAGGTATAAGTTATAGCGAGCAAAGCGAGCCTCGAAATTTTTTAGATGTTTTCTGAAGTTTGGGCAAAAGTAAGCAAGAGTAGGTCTACTTGCTTACTCTCGCCCGCATCATTTATTTTGTTGTTGATAGGTATCTATAAAAAATAAATGATAGCGATCGTAGCAAGCCCCGAAAATCTTAGAGACTTACGGTAGTAGATATAAAGCTATGAATATAAATAGGGGCGAGCGGAGCAAGGGCTTCAACAAAAAATTGAAAATACAAAAAAGATACGGAAAAAATGTAGCGGCGAGCGGAGCGAGCCGCCGAAATTTTTGTTACTTTTTCGGGTAACTACCCGAGCAAAATGATGTTAAACACACTGGACCAAATACAGAGAAGGACAAAATACTATCGGCGAGCGGAGCGAGCCGCAAAATGCAGTGTTTTGCATATTGGCCGCAAAAATGACATCCCTTCCCCCAACTCCGAACCCAACAATAGGAAGTATAAGTAATGGCGAGCGAAACGAGCCTCAAAAATGTTGGAGATTTTTTCTGATGTTTGGGGAAAAGTAAGCCAGAGCCTATGATAAAATAAAGTGAGCGAAACCTGCCCCGAAAATTTTAAAAAGTTTGCGGTGGTAGATATAAAGCTATGAATATAAATCGGGGCGAGCGGAGCAAAGGAGATTAACAAAAAATTAGAAATATAAAAAAGACATCGAAAAAGATGTAGCGGCGAGCGGAGCGAGCCGAATTTTTTTTCCCTTTTTCGGGTTGTCACAAACTGGTTCAGAAAATAAATAACAGCGAGTGGAGCGAGCTCTGAATGAGCTGCAGCTTTTTTTGTAATTGGTGAGGTAGCGTCCATGCAAGACCCTTATGCTAGAAGCATGAAGCTAAATTATGAGCTACTAGCTTCTGCCCGCGGCTTCGCACGCTTCTTTCTATGGAAACGTTCAAAGGTAATTTCTATCCCATGGGAACTGATTATGGGATAAATAGTAGCCTATGTTTGATTCCAGGCTTAGAGCTACACCAATGCAAAATTTTAGCTCAATCTGTTCAGTAGTTTTGGTGTGAAGACGTAACAAACATCCATCTATCCATACAAACTTTCGCATTTATAATATTAGTGTGAAGAACAATTTTAAAGTTTCACGAATAACAACCAAATATGCGAACAACAGACCAGACACCATATAGAATCAACGAAATTTTTTTTGATCTGGCTGTGCGTGTGAGTTGTTTGGTATTAGATATTTTGCAGTTGCAAACTAGCCTAAAACGGAGAAGGAGTCCTGAACTAGAGCAAACCAGAAGCTTATCAAAACAGCAGAATGTTATCAGAGGCAAGCAGAGCGTGCTGCGATAATTTTTGGTTTTTGTTAGATTTTGGGCAACTTTTTAGAAAATTTGGCAAAGTGACCTAAAGCGGGCCGGGTTTTGAGCTTTGGATCATAGTCAGAAGGAACAAATGTTATCAGCGACCAGACCAAAACGCGAAAATTTTGTTGTCTACTAATTTTTTGTACTGGTTGACAAAGTGACCTCGCAGATTATTTTTTATATTTTGTGCTTTTTATTGTGGTGGTTGGGTTGATACAAGCTGACTATAGCGGACCAGCCAGACCAATAAAATTGGGAACGTTGCCTCTGTGCTAATCAAAATACAGAGCACAAATAACAGTAATATCGGCGAGCGGAGCAAGCCGCGATTTTTTTTATTGCTGCAGTTGGTAACCATAATCAATGTAACGGAAGTAAACAGGAAAAAATTAGACGTTTTTTCATCGTTTTTTACGTGTATTCTTAGGTATACAAAACGTACCTACAAATAAATTATAAATATTCGAAATTTAAAAAAACGTTATTCACAAGTTGAATCTCTCGGATTCCAGAATTATCCCTTTTCGGTTTAATAAACCCTTTCCGTGGCATCCTGTGTATATTTTTTCACACTCATATTTTGAGTTTGGATGTAGGTAGGTAGATGTTTTTAAAGTTTGGATATAGATGTTTAGAAGTTTTCGCGTAAAGAAGTACCTAATCAACACATACCAATCCATCAATCCATACTTGTTTTATAAGTACCTATCTTTCACACTACCTAGGTATATTTTTGACTAGCTAGGTAGGTACCATAACAAATTTCGTAGTGTTTAGCCGATATGGTTACCCCACAAGGCTTTACCAAAATCGTAAATTGATTTGTTTTTTTGATAAGTAAATAAATGTGTCAAGTCAAAATCAAATGTTTTTTTAAAATAAATGAAAGTGTCAATATCAATGAACAAAAAAGTGTTTACGTTTATATCCTTGCCTTTTATTTTCTTGTCAGAAATTCACTATACCTACTCGTGTATTTAATCCTAAATTTAGGTACCTATATCCTAGGTATTGCAGAAGCAGAACCGTATGACGAACCTACCTACACTCCATCCAAATTCGGTTAGTTTACAAAAATGTCAGACCGAATTTTGCTGGAGTATACGTAGGTGCTTACATACTACCTAAGTACGTATTTCCTGATCGATCAGTTTAGTAAGGTTCTAGGTACCAATGATATTACCTATATTTGGGTTCTACATAGGTACCTAGGTACCTAAGTATTTCTTGAGAAATACGTAGGTAGGCCTTGTAGAGAAACTTGAAGAAAAAAACGCGTTATCAAACTAAACATTCAAGTAGATTTTTTTAAAATACACTTGCACTTCCCAAAATGTAAGTACCAAGGTACCTATGTAGGTATGAAACGCAAATAGTATGCCTAAAGAAATAGGTAGGCAAATTTAGTACCTAGTCTAGTATCTAACCTACCTGCCGCTTTCTATAGCAGAGGTGTATACCTACTCACGCACACGCACAAGCACGGCACTATGGATGGTTGTGTTCACGTATGTAGTACACCTACCGCGTCCCGCGCGCGCCTGCATCAACTAAACAGAGATAGCGATATTCGGGGCGATTTTTGCACGCGCCTCGAATTGAAGTTGCGATCGAGGTCCGCCGGACTCTTAAGTTCATTTTATCATTGTTAAGATCATCAAAATTAATATTTTTAAGCGAGAACAGCTGAAATCGCACTCCGTTTGTCTTACAATACAACTCCTTTTGCCTCTGGTTCATACAATTTACCACGCTAACGGGGAGGGCCGTTTCCGTCTGACGAATTTGATGACTCTGAATGTTGAATAAGTACTTTTATTCTAAGAACTGAAATGTCAGTTTCAAATATAATATAACGAAAATTCATCTGTACATTATCCATTAATAAATCCCAGTTGAAGTGAAGGTCCAAATACTTGTCGCTATTATTATGGAACCGTGGCTCATACGCCGCGACCGCCATTGCGACTCCTTGTATGCTGCTGGCTTATGCAAAATTTTTTCCAAAAATAAATATTTGTAGGCAAGCCAGCGATCGCTCACCGCGACCTCAAGTCGAAAAACATCCTAGTGAAGAGCAACCTGTCGTGCGTGATCGGAGACCTGGGGCTGGCGGTGCGGCACAACGTAGCCATCGACTCGGTGGACGTGCCCTCGACCAACCGCGTCGGCACTAAGCGGTACATGGCGCCCGAGGTGAGTGTCTAAACTCCAACCGAATGCAACCTGTCGTGCGTGATCGGAGACCTGGGGCTGGCGGTGCGGCACAACGTAGCCATCGACTCGGTGGACGTGCCCTCGACCAACCGCGTCGGCACTAAGCGGTACATGGCGCCCGAGGTGAGTGTCTAAACTCCAACCGAATGCAACCTGTCGTGCGTGATCGGAGACCTGGGGCGGGCGGTGCGGCACAACGTAGCCATCGACTCGGTGGACGTGCCCTCGACCAACCGCGTCGGCACTAAGCGGTACATGGCGCCCGAGGTGAGTGTCTAAACTCCAACCGAATGTAACCTGTCGTGCGTGATCGGAGACCTGGGGCTGGCGGTGCGGCACAAGGTGACCATCGACTCGACTTAAAAAAAAGTCATTATTAACAAAACGAATTAACATGTGTCAGAGTGCTTAGTATGGGTTGTGTGCATTATCTTACGTTTAATTTCTTCGTAATTTTCTCGAGCTCCAAAGCATCTATTCATAAAGCCGAAAGTAATTCTGTCTCCGTTTGTCTGTCTATTTCCTTTTCATACCTAAGCAGATCTTAAATTTATTTGGCATGGAGATAGACGGTATCCCGGGAACTGACAAACGCAACTTTTTACCCCGAAAAAGAGCGTGTAAAGTCACGGGCAGGAGCTAGTAGTAGATATTCTTAATTTTAGCAAGGCACTATCAAAATCCACTCTTTGAAACACCAGGTACTTGACGAGACGATGGACACCCGCCAGTTCGATCCATACAAACGCAGCGACGTCTACTCCTTCGGCCTCGTGCTGTGGGAGATGGCTCGCCGCTGCGGCGTTCTCCCGGACGACTACCAGCCGCCGTACTACGACGCCGTGCCGCCGGATCCAGCGCTCGAGGACATGCGACGGGTTGTCTGCTGCGAGAAGCGCCGCCCCAGCATACCTAACCGCTGGCACTCTGATGCGGTAAGTGATACTCTGATGCGGTTGTTGTCATCCGGAAGCGATAAGTTAACACCCTTTTCATTTCATTTATTTCCAGCATAAGTTCGTACCACTTAGTTATGTCAAAGAATTTGTTGACAGTTGGTTTACACACTTACATGCTACAAGTTTACACTTTATCCTAATAATTTCTAATGCAGGAAGGGGCGTTCTGATGCGGTTAGTAAAATTAAAAATCTGTTCTATTTTCCCATTCTGAAAAGGTCCGTTTAGACCAAACGAACATGCATAGAGCTAGAACAAGAGCATTAGTATACACGAAAGTCGTTCGAAGCTCGTTTTCAGCGTTTACACCAAAATAGCAACGAGCAATACGAGAACCAAGAACTAGAACACAAGAACGCTTTTAATTTAAGAGACCTCTCCGGGGAGCGAGCACGTCCGAACACGCAAGAACGCTCAAACGAACTGTTCGCACGCACGCTTTAGTGCTGTTTACATCAAGCGAGCGACCATTCTTAAAATATTCCATAGAATCTTTGTGAACTTATACAGAACAACGAAAGAATGCTCTATGTCTGTTTACACTAAATGAATTAAAAACACGCACAGTCAAATTGGATCAACCACCGCTATCCACCTTATAATTGACGCACCTAGGCTTCTAAGCTATTGCCGTGATACAAGGTGAACGCCTCTATTATTTATCTAACAGCTGAATATGATCTAAAGGAGTTATAAAAGTAGTCTATACAAATAAATAAAGTTTAAGTGTCTGGAATGTCAAAATACAGCTAGTGCATATGAAAGTATGCCCGGTATTGATAACAAAACACCAATTTTTATAATTTGTCTGTCTGTTTGCTTGCGCTAATCGCCGAAACGGCTGCAAATAGCGGATAACTTGGCTACTTTTATTTTAGAAAAAGAGTTCGAGTGCCGTGCAATAAAAGTAAAACCCATGAAATTGTAAATTGTAGGCATGTGTCGTTCGATCATTCACAAAGATCGATATCAACCACGACCCGTTATGAAAATGATCCGGTTCATATGACCCGATCATTTGAATGATTGTTTTTGCCGGCGGCCTATCATCGCCTCACTTCGATTTTTCGTTTCATTTCAATCATTTCGATTTTGTGATTGATTGCCTGTGCGAGATCGGTAGGTACTTTGCGTCGTCGTCGCGTCGTTTCGTTACTGACTGATTTGGTTCTCTCAAAACATTTTCGAATTCTGGGTATAGGCAATTTATCTACTGTGGTATAGGTATATTATTCATGATCATTTATGGTAGATAATTTGATACTTATTTATTTATATTTTATACGGAATGTTTGGTAAGGAATAAAGGAATTAATACCAAAGTACCGTACTGCGACCACAGACCCTATTACGTTACCATAAGGTACTTTTTAATCAGGCTGTGAATAGATGAAAGTATCCACAGAATGTGTCCTACTCGCACGCACCACTCACGGCCTCGCGAGAGCAAGACGCAACGTCAGCCGATCTTCGCGTTATGTTGCGCGCGTCTCAATCATTCATTTCACAATGAGCCGTACATCATTGAAATGATCGGGTCTTTTCGTCGGGACTGTTCGGAACAATCACGCACTGCCCGTGATTGCAATCATATGAGCCGTTCGTTCATGATCGACACAATCCTAGTGAATTGTACGCGGGCGAAGCCGCACAGCTACTTCACTACACACTAATTGCTAATATTATAAATGCGAAAGTTTGGATGATGTTTAGATGTTTGTTACCTCTTCACTCCACAACTGCTCTGAAATTTTGCATAGATGTAGCTCTAAGCCTGGAATCAAATCTCAACCTCAATATTTTTTATCCCATAAATCAGTTCCCATGGGATAGAAATAACCTTTATACGTTTCCATAGAAACAACGCGTGCGACACCGCGGGCTGAATCTAGTTTGTAATTAATTTCGTAACCTATTTTAATTTCTTCATTGCAAGCAGTACCCGCTAAAGTGGTGAACCCTTGCAGGTCCTGTCAGCGATGTCGAAGGTGATGAAGGAGTGCTGGTACCAGAACCCTGCGGCGCGGCTCACCGCCCTGCTTGATGCGCAGGGCGGTGAGCCGCGCCGCAGGGTAACAGGGAAAACACTGGCGGCCGTAGGCCAGCCTGACTACATCAAATTATAAGGGATACCAGATTAAGGTTTTTTTAAAAATCACTTAGAATCTTGCCTTTCAATCGTCATATCTTTTGTTTGTGGTCGTAATGCCACATCATAACTTGTGCTGTATTTTGCAATGTATACTTATTCTAAATCCGTTCATGCTTCCCAGTGTACATAAAGCAAGCCGGCGAGGTGGAGAGCCGAGGCGCGGCGGGCATGCTCGAGAGCTGCTCGTCCTCCGTGTCTCCCACCGCCTCGCACTGGCGCGCGCCGGGGCTGGAGACTCGTGCTAGGATTGACAGGTGATTACAATCAGCTTTTGTGGCTAGTTAGAACTCATGTTTCTGTGTAAAATGTGGGAATTTACTACTAAGGCTCAGCGACGGAGTATGTCTTCGCCTCAAGTAAGAAGTCGCCTTTCAGGTAGAGCAGTTTCCGGCTAGTTCTTCGCTCGTCGCAACGCTCTTAAATATTATGACAGAGCTTTATCCTTGCCAAAAAGGCCTGCCATAATATTTATAGGCATTTGTAGGTAGCTTCCGAAACAATAGTTTAATTATAGTTCAACCGAAACCGCTATACCGCTCCTGAGGTATGCGCGCGGCGAGACGGGGGGGAATCGCCTTTGTACCGGACGGTCTATGTCAGATACACATGAGATAAATATCCAAAGATGGGTCGAGCGCTATCTCGTGATGTCAAGGCCATAATTTTTAAAGTGGCCGAATATTTTAAGAAAAGAAAAGCAGACAGAGAGAGCTTTGAATATAAAAGTGATGCAAATATTCCCAAAATCGTGGCAGACGCTACGGGGTACTGCGAAAAAACCGCAAGAAATGTGATAAAAGAGGGCAATTCATCAACTGAAAATTTGGGCCGATTGAAATTTAATTCGCCAAAACAACCAAAAACTATAAAGAAAAAACATGTTGTTGATGATTTTGATTTAGGAGTTATCACAAGAAAAATTCATCAGTTTTATTAATTTGAAAAAAGAGTGCCAAGTGTCTGTAAGTTACTTTCAAGTTTGAAACAAGATGGCATATTCAATTGTGGACGAGAATTTCTAAGGAGCCTCTTACACACAATAGGTTACTGTTTCAAAAAATGCAAATCGAAGAGACATCTCCATATAGAGCAGCCTATATTGTAGTGTGGCGGAAAAAATACTTAACACAAATCAGAAATTACAGAACGCAAAACCGCAACATATATTTCCTTGATGAAACATACATTAACGCCAGTCACCATGTAAGCAAATGTTGGCAATCATCGTCCGAACCTGGAATTCATGCTGATATTGGAAAAGGACGGCGTTTGGTAATTCTTCACGCTGGATGTCGAAATGGCTTGGTTGATGGTGCATTGACGATATTCAAATCAGATGCTAAGACCGGCGACTATCATGGAGACATGAACGGGCCTACTTTTTATAAGTGGGTAGATGAAAAGTTAAAAGATAAATTGCTTCCGAATTCTGTAGTTGTCTTGGACAACGCGTCTTACCACAGCGTTCAGGTTGACAAGAAGCCAACCATAGCAAGCCTCAAAACTGAAATGCAGAACTGGTTACGGCGCCACAATGTTGAATTTTCGGAAGCTATGACAAAATCTCAACTGCAACTTCTTATCGATAATACACAAAAAGAGCCCGTGTACAGAATTGATGAACTCCTGAAAGCCAATGGACATACTGTTCTACGATTACCGCCGTACCATCCGGATTTGAATCCCATAGTTAGTCTGGGCTGATATTAAAAACAATATAGCCCATAACCATATTAACTCTTCTCTAGATGAAAAGATAAACTTATTGAATACATTGTTTTCGGAGTTCACGGCGGAAAAATGGCAGAAATGTGATGATCATGTCCAAAAAAATGAAAACAATTACTGTGATCGCGATAGTAGATTTGATATTATTATCGATCCATTAATTATAAATTTGCAGAACGACTCTGATTCAAATTCCGATGGCGAAACGGAAGATGAAGTTGAAGCAGAAGCTCTGTCAGAATATCTGTAGATAATTTAGTTATAAAAAAATATAAACATATCGATATAATATATAAAACAAAAATATTGTTTATATTGGTACGAAATCGTAAGATATATCCGACAATATCGATCTCATGTGTATTCTTGCTCTTTTTTCCTCGGCCCCCACTTCGCCGCACTTTCTTAGGGAGCGGTACAGCGGTTTCGGTCGAACTATAACCTGATTAGCCATAGGAGAGGTAGAGAGTACTTTGAAATCAGCGTTACTTAATTTTAATAAAGTTAAAAATTGTACTCATTAGGATGCTGCTGCCTATTCCGACATTTCCGACAAACCACCATGACAAATTTACAATAAATTACCTAAGACAATAAAATAAATTGACAGTATTTACATGTTTAAAGAAAGTCTGAAAAAGTTTTTGATACATAAACATCGATCAAAAATTTCCGGCCGGCCCCCCTTAGATGCACAATGCGCGCCCTGAAAACGTCAGTATCAAAAGGTATCCCATTTGGCATTTTGGGAAACCTTTTCAACTAGTGTCATTTTAGCTCTCGGACCGAAAGCATGGACAAGTGCTCGTATAAAAAATGCAATAATCGACCGACCAAGCAACAGAAAAAGGATGGAATTTCTTATTTTCAGTAAGTTTAAATGTAATTTTTACCTGTGTATTGTGATATGAGCCAATTGAGCCCTTATATACTTGAGAAATCAGTATTAAATATTGTTGTTGGGTTTGCCTATGTAAAAATATTTATTTTGTTCTAAGTTGATGAATGGAGCGGCTATTGTTTCTAATTTTTTATCTTAGAGATCTTCATACAATAAAAACTAAATATTTTTCAAGGAAATCGAAAATTTAATTTAAAAAAACCTTTAATTTATATGAAAGTACCTAGGTATTAAACATTTGAAAACGTCATATTTTCAGAACTTAGGAATTACTGTAGGTAGTACTAGTAATATAAAACGGGTATTTATTGCGTTTATTAACCTATTGTTTTCGACGTTCAAAATTAAATAGTAGGTAATAATAAATAATATGCTCATATGGCGTAAGTTTAAAAGTATTTTATAAGATCCTAGTTGACTTGAAATAACGTTTTTTTTTGGCCCATAGAAAAACTCTTACGAAGCCGCAGGCAGACACTAGTTCTCTTAAATTTGAAGTATCTGGCTGAAATTGTATTTTAGGTTTATTTTACTAGCTTTAGATAACTTATTTATATTAATGTATGTCCGAAATCACCCTTTTGTTTGTTGACTGTTGCGTCGCTAATTTATAGTTGTATCAATAAATGATTCGTTATCTTTACCTGAATTCTGCTGATTTTATAATCCTTATAAAAATAAACAGTGTGTAAATTATTTTTAGCCTTCCTACCTACTTACAAAATAAAATAAAATAAATTCGACTCCACTAATCTCTTGTTCCGCATGCAAAAAACTTCACAGGCTCTGCGCAAACTGTCTGCGTCAAAACAAAACGTGGACTACGGGGGAGGCCGCATACTTGATCGATGTACATAAATCATATTATACGGTTATGGAATATTTAATAGACAAGGATATTTTGACATAACTATTCAAATAACATTTAATTTTGACTTTTCTAATTTCCTATGCATGAGATATTAAATGTGGCTTAAATTTTAGTTCTTATTTGAAGCTTGTTTGTGTATAAATCAAATTATTTTAATTTTAATTCTATTGACATTCACATGCTATAAAAAGCAGAATATGGTGACACATTGTATCTGACGACCAACTGTATATTTATTTACTACCCATGTTCTAAGCGAATAAACGATTTGAGTTTGAGTTTGACAAACTTACAAATACGTTACGCAACCTCATTCCACTCGTGACTTGTGGTCATGATCACGGCAAAATACATAGCTCTCCTAATCCACCTCATCATTTGCATCTATTCCAGCAGACTATCAAAACCCGACAGTGTAGCGAACATCGTCCGCGTGGAATACAAAGAGTCCATCATCAGCCCGCACCGCTATGAGCGCAGCGTCTCCCATGCGGCCTGCGACCTCATCCCCCGCGCCCCGCGCCAGCCGGAGTACATGGCCAGGCTCAGTCTGGAGCTAGCCGTCCTCAACACCCCCCCGCCTGAAACAACCACCACTCAGTACAGCCTGCTCAGTAGACTTCGGACCCTACGACAAACACTCTAGGGGGAAATCTAGTTATAAACATGAGCAAATAGAAGCGCCCATAGGTATAGGCACCCTGTGAATTTAGTAGAAAAATGAAACAGGACGTTTATTGTGCATGTTTGATAACGAATTTCTAGCTAGTTGTTTTAAGTTAGTAAATAGGTGTACGCACGATGTAAATTAAAAAGAAATTCCAATAGGTGCAATAACGACAATTTCATAAATCAACCTGATTGTGATACGAAATTCCAATTGTTCAGTCATCAGCTCAGAAATGTGTACGATCGTTGAATCACTCCGTTTGTTAAACGGCTAGGCAGTTTTCAAAACAGCGCTATTTAAATAAATGCATCGGTTGATTGGAGAACGATCCGAGTTGGCCGACTGAAAGCTAACCCCAATGCAATGGCGCCTATTTTAAACGGCCTTGCCATTCTACAAACGGGTTTATTCTACGATCTGGCTGCGGCGATAATTATATACTTACAGCATTTTGAACGATGTTTTGTAAATTACTACCTAAGTTAGTATTGTTCAGCTATTTTTACAAGCAATAAGTGTACTATTGCTAGCTACGGTTGAACATGAGGCGAAATGGCACTCGCGGTGCGCAGACAAGTCACAATTCTCAAAGGATTTTCTCCTAAATAGGTGTTTGTGAAGTAAGATTTGAGGACTGCGCCTGTGTGTTTTGTACTGTATTGTATGGAAATAAATCAGTGATATTTGTGAGAATTAAGTTCCTCTTTCATTTTATTTTATAACCTTTACCTACGCAACTTTAGTGAAATAAAGGTGTTTGTACTGCCCTTCGCCTGCGCGCCGCCTGCTGCGGCTCTATTCCACACCACAGTCATGCTACGCCTCAGCTGATGCACGCCACTGGTGCGACGCCGGACAACAGCGAGTACTGCTAGTTAAGAAAGATAATTATCTAGCATGCAAAGTAGCGTAAAACCCGAAACAAATATTAGAATGCCATCAAAAAATATTCGAGAGAGCAATCCATCCAAAATGTATGGAGCTATTGTGGATACTATGAATCTATATTTTGTAGGAAAAATATAGATGTAACACATCTGTTCAAACTACTAATAAATAAAAATAAAAAACATTTTTTACGATGTCTTTCTACATTTTCCGCATTGTAAGTCTTTGAAATGATGTACCTACAGGGTGGAAAAAATCAATGGGCCCTGAAGGAAAACCACTTTAAATCCCTAAGATAGACGATTTAACAAATATAGGTACCTACCTACCTATCTGCAGATCGCACAAGTTGAAAATAAATAAATAAATAATGCTGGACAATCCACACCGCATCATCTAGCCCCAAGCTAAGCAGAGCTTGTGTTATGGGTAGGTACTAGATGACTGATATACATAATATAATACATTAAGTACATTGATAGATATTTTTTTATTATACATAGAAACGACCAGAACACCCGGAAAAAAAATTTGTAGATCGTACAAACATTTGTCCCAAGGCGGGAATCGAACCAGCAACCTCCTGCGCCGCAGGCGGACCTTCGCCCACCGCGCCACCGAGGTCGGTAAAAGGTACAATAATGAGTGTTTTAATAGTTATGCCCGGTCTGGCTCAGTCTAAGAGTTAGGTGGGCGTTTTTCAAAAAAAATGGTCCGTTACTTATGTGGAAACCTTATTTCTAATGAACTAGATTCTGCATGAAATTGATGGTAAAGCTATAGATTATTAAATAAATTAACTAAATTTAATAAAATGTATATAGATATATGAAAATAAGCTCAATAAACATCAATCTGTTTTCAAAAGTTATCTACAATTCGTTCCACTAAGTAACTTTTTAACATGGCATTTAGACAAATAAAACGATATGTTTATAATTACTAATATGTTTTATTCAACTTATACCATACTAATATAAAAAAAACAGAACAATGAACTAAAGATTAATCAATAAATTGGCGAATATTTTTCGAAAAACATCCATTACGTCACTTTTCTGCCGGTAACACCATACAAAATATCTTTTATTTACCATAACAGTAAGTTTACAAAGTTTTAAGGTAACACAAAATGAAATTTGGAGAAGTAAAACAATATTTGTTACTCTAATATAGCTCTAAGCTAAATACAATTTAAAGAAATCTTAAAATTTATATCACATTTTAATAGGACTGTTACTTAGGTGGAACACAAAGTTACTATTTGGAATAATTAGGCTACGTGTACAATGTACATAATAATAATTAAAATCCTAGTCAGTCATTAATTAGTCTTAGTTTTTCATTTACCATTTACTTAGGTACTTTTAAATCACTAATCAGAATCAAGGCATATTGGGCAAATACAATCGAAAGAATCAGTGCAACTACATATTAGACACATCCAATTTTTACACACCTTACATTTAATACCATACATTAATTTCTAAGAAGGCGAAACCACGGGGCGCAACTAGTTAAAAAAACTTTATGCGCACGTCCTTATAATTCCATTTAGTAACGTTCTCGGTCCGCTTATACGTAACGTTGCTTAATGGATGTTACGAATCATCACCTCAAACTATTGCTTGCAATGATTTTATATGGAATATCATAAGTTTTCCTAATTTGTGGTTTAAAAGGTATTCACGGATAATTAAAAAGCAACTACAGAATACGTACATAATAATAAACTCATTACTTACCAGTAAATCAGCCGTTCTTAGTGGAACATTTTTTTAGCACCATGCTACCACACAACACAACGTAACGGAATGCGTCAAAAACAAGCGGGAAGAAGAGGACGAGGTATTCTGAATGGAACTAATGTTGCCATTACTAAACAATGGCACAGAGTGGTAGTATTTTTTTGTTTTGCGGTCCTAGTTTTTGGCGTTACTTAGGTGGAAATTCCGCCACATCCGTTTTTTGAGGACAAACTTTAAACTAGTTTTGTTTATTCAGATTCCTTTTTATAGTAATACATTAAACTTGTGATAAAAATATAAACATTTATGCTTCGATTGCAAGCTACTTTATTTAAATAAATGTAATTTTGGGGTATTTTAATGAACTGTAAAGTTAACAAGCTGTATGGTGGACATACAAAATTGTGTCTTTTTGTATTACATTTTTGACAATATTTAAATTATTACAGTGTGTTTCAGTATTTTTTTATGTTTAAACATATTTCATAATCATTTCTGTAGTAGAAATATTACTCTTAATAGTGAAATGTGTTAAGGTTGCTGAGAAATTTGTTGTCGAAGTTAGTGGACAACACATTTCTCGGGTGCTCATTTTTTTTGAAAAACGCCCAGGTAGGTATTATAAAAACCACACGTATACACAGTCAGATTATAATTGGGACACACACAAAAGGTTTAACAAAACAATTCACAAACGAGCACGGACACTAAAACAAGGGTAGAACCGAAAACAAACAAAGTTCTGGATTATGTCCTGTTTCCACGCCGAGCGTGAGCGAACCAGTGTTGCCAGAGCCTACCCAGCCCAGGTTGCCATTTGTAGGCTCAAATGTTGCCATTTGAAACCAAAGGTTGCCATTAGAAAATACCAGTAAAAAAACTGCGTTAAAAAAAAACTGAAAAATAACACACCTAGGTTTTTCGTAGTTCTGAAAACTGAAATGGAGGTGTTCTCGAACCTACTGTAGTGTAGACGTGTACACCGAACACAGATCGCGCTTGTTGACTCTTGCTTGCTTGGCACTCGCGCCGCGCGCGAAATGCGCGGCAAAACTGACAGAGTTTTAGTGTAGACGAATAAATTCTGAATACAAAGTAATATTCAGAAATGTTACTGAATTTCATTAATATTAATTTAGTAAGTAGTTGTATTAAAAAAAAACATAGGCTGAAATTTACATTGTTTGAGACAAAATCTGAAACTCGAAGACAAAACAAAAATACTCTTTGCAGCCAAAATTACCTACTTAGGTAGGTACCTTTCGTCGATTTCATGCATGCATTATGTAATTATGAGCAACGTCTTATTCCTATACTAGGGAGATCCCCAAAAAGCTGGGAAGGGCTGATAAGGAATAATGAATGATGATGATTCAATCAGTAAAATTGATTTATCAAATAGATCTTTATGTAGTTTCTTCGATAAACAATAAAAGAGAACTTTCCAGTAGATTTAAAAACAAAAGTACTATACTATGGCCATATTACAAGGCGAAGATTCGTCTTCGCGTTGTCGCGACAAAACTTCGTGTTCGTTCTACGACGAAGTGTTTGGCCACATTGGAAAAGATCATTTGTCCACTCCATAGGTTAATAATAATAATAACACAAATCAGCAACAATACGTACGTGCACACCGCTCGGCGGCGGCGGCGTCTCGCTGTCAACAAAGCGCGCGCGAAGTGTAGCCAACCGCACGAACATTTGTCGCGACAAAACCCTTTGGCGCAACGCACACAGAAGGCGGTAAGGCGCAGATACGGCGCAGATACGGTGGAGGCGCGATATCTGCGCAAACAGATGCGGCGACGGTAAGGCAGAGAGTATTACTATACAAGGTGCTTTCGGTTTTTTTGTATCATATAATCCCAATCAATTTCCAAAAGTGGCAGATGGGTCATTACTTTGTGGTGATGTCGCTCTAACTACCCCTATTTATAGAATATGACCGTGAGTAAATGTGTGTAGACCGCTATGTACCTATGTTTGCGGTATGTAACTGCTATGTTTGCTCCTTAAGTGTTTTAAAATATAAAAAACAAGTTAAATTACATCGGATTTTCATTAAAACCATGGATAAATACCCAAATAAACAAAAATTTTAACCGTTTAAAACGTATCTTTGTTCATACTGTATATAATACGAGACGCCGCTTGCGCCTTACCGGTATCCCATCTGCTGGCGACGTGGCGGGGGTGAGGAGCGGCGTGTCTGTGCCGTCCGCTTGCCGCCTTCAGGCACGAACTGATAGTTACGCAAGAGGCACGTCGCTTCGTATACAGGATGCGTGACGAAATTGAATTTAATATTGAGTTTTGCCAGTTAATTGAACAATATCACTTAGGTACCTTAAAGTTATCAGTAGTCTTTCTTCAGGACTGATAGGTTTTCTCCAATTTGTCAGTTGCTTCCGAAGTCCTTTTACTTTTGACAATAAGATATGGTAACATTCCGGTGACATTTTATAAACTGTGCGAAAACGATCAGGATATTCATATAAAGTTTCCATTATCTTATGGAACCTGTGCTCTTCTGCTTCTCTCTACACTGGAGTAGTTAGAGTGGTAGTTAGAGCGACGGCACCACAAAGTAATGACCCATCTGCCACTTTTGGAAATTGATTGGGATTATATGATACAAAAAAACCGAAAGCACCTTGTATAATAATACTCTCTGCCGTACCGTCGCCGCATCTGTTTGCGCAGATATCGCGCCTGCACCGTATCTGCGCCGTACCTTCGCCTCGCCGCCTTCTGTTTGCGTTGCGCCTTTGATGTCCGGCAGTTTACCGTCAGCGTCGCGAATGGCATTTGTTGTCGCGATGATGCTTCGCGACAGGACGAACTTCTTGGCCAGACTTGTCGCGACAGCGCAAAACTTCGCGTTATCGCGATAGTGTGGCCGTAACATTAAAAATCACGAAAAAACTTCCTTTGCACTGCACACAGTGCACACTGCATGCATCTGAGGCATACATACACACACATCCATTTTTATTTTAGAGTTTACATAAAATTACTTTTATTTCTAGCTTCACCAAAATAGACCTTTTGAGTGTGGAAATACGGGTACAATTTGTTTGTCTACTTAATATGTATTGTTTTCAGTTTTGGGAATAAAAATGCGTTCAAGATTTTCATTTTGTTCAATTCGATGCGTTCAGTTTATCTGCGAAAGATATTCGATATTTTCTTACTGATGATCGCGCGACAAGTCGAAAAGTTGCCAAAAAGTTGCCATTTGAGCTTGGTTGCCATTTGGTTGCCACGAAGGGTCAAATGTTGCCAAAATGGCAACCAATGTTGCCAAATGGCAACGCTGGAGCGAACTAACTACCAGTGTTGCCACCTTGCAGAAAAAAATATCACTAGATTTGGTCTCAAAACTCGCTAGATTTCGGGATATTTTGGACAAAAATCACTAGATAATTTAAAATGATACCTAAACACGGTACTACAAAATAATGTATATTATGTGAAAATAAGAAACTAAAAACACAACATAATACTGATATCTAATAGCAAAATTTTTGACACTAAGCTAGATATATATTTATTTTTGTGTTTTTTTTTATACACACAACTCTGTGTTTCTTAATGTCACCAATTCTTCTAAATATGTCTTTTTGATAAAAATTTCAAAAGGCTGTAGTAGTATCGTTTGCTACAGGCCGTAACCACATCTTGATTTCTTAGGTTTCCCATTCTTGTCGATATTTTTGTGAATAAAAGTCTTTTTTTAGGGTTCCGTACCTCAAAAGGAAAAAAGAACCCTTATAGGATCACTTTGTTGTCCGTCTGTCTGTCTGTCTGTATGTCCGTCTGTCGACCCTCTTTTCTCAGGAACGCGTGGAGGTATCGAGTTGAAATTAACATCAAATACTCAAGTCCGTAACTTCTTGAAGCCGTGATATAAATTAAACTTTCAAGTCAACGCACTCAAAAGTTGCAGACGTTTATGTCCGAAAATTTTGAAATTTCCAAGGGAATCACATGCACCCAAAACCTATAGGGTACTTCCCGTAATCATCCGTAATCATTAAATTTGGTGAGCAGCAAGGTCTTATAGCACAAGTAAAGGAAAAAATCCGAATAACATAAATTGTAATTTATTCACAAAAAAAAATACTTTTGACTCTCGCTATGAACCAAAACTTATAGGGTAATTTCCGTTGACGAAGAATCATAAAACTGAAGCAAGGTCTTATAGCACAAGTAAAGGAAAAAATCCTAAATCCGTAAATTTGTAGTTTATTACCTAAAAATAGATAAGTTTTGATCCTCCCTCGACCAAAATATACAGGGTATCTACTTCACGTTGACCTAGAATCATAATATTTGGCAAGCAACAAGGTCTTACAATTAAACGGAACCCTTAGTGCGCGAGTCCGACTCGCACTTGACGTTTTATTTTTACTGGCACGTGCATAGTAAATGCAAAATACATAACTAAGAAATACTTCACAAACCTTACGCTTTTCGATGTGATCACTTACCTACTTTCCCGAACGAAGTTTAGCAAGAACTGCCTAGCAACAGTAGCAAGCACCTAACTAAATACATACTCAAATAAACTAGTTTAGTAGGTACGTGATAGGTTCTCATCAGTAGTCGGGGATTCCCCAAGGTAGGTTTGCATAACCAAACAAAAACGTTTAATTCATGAACCTATAAAGATTCACGGTTTAATTACGTTTCGGCTGTCTAAGAAAAGGATTGTGCTATTTTCACATAAATTGGGGAATTCGTTGCTAATAAGTATATATTTTCAAAAAAATTTCGAGATTCGATAAATATCACTAAAAATCACCAGATATTTTTGTAGTGATTTTTTCTTCAGAATGTCACTAACATACTCCAAAAAATCACTAGATCTAGTGATAAAATCACCAAGGTGGCAACGCTGCTAACTACCTAGTCTAAGTAACGGCTCGGTCGTCTTAGTTTTCGTCCGCGCGCAGAGATGGCGCTGGCTGTCGGCACGCCATGGCTTTGCTTGACTGACACGCCCGATCCAATGGGGCTGCCAGTGTCATGAATATAAACGTCATTAGGAGGACATTGTACTACAGTGTTTATTTTGATGAATTTTTAGCTGGTTCGATTCCCTGGAGAGTTTTAGAAAAATTTTAAGAGCAGTTTTGTTTCTTTTTAAAAATTAGGGATGATTCCTATTAGTGAAATAATCTACCTATCTTAAGGATTTAAAGTGGTTTCCCTTCAGGGCCCATTAATTTATTCACCCTGTATACTTAGGTAGGTACCTACATAATATTTACATGGTAATTTAATACTTACCTACAAAGCAAATAGGTGTTCATTATTTTGGACAGCTGTCTATCCACTCATTTATAAATTGCTTGCGTATTATTTACCTAGGTACCGACGTTGTTTGTTTCTCGTTACGATGGCGATGGCTAGTATAGTATTATAATATCTGTGGCGATGGTAACTCAAGACTTAGCTGTATGGATATTGTATTGGTTCGAATCTAGATAACTAGGTAGGTACCGTAAACGCGGGTGGCTTTAGCCCAAACCGGGAAAAAGATTTGAATCCCCCCGCCACGTCTTTAAGGTTTGAGTTATCATCGTAGTTCCAACGCTGATTGATAGATGGCACTACGGCCGATTGTTTACAGTGCAATTTTTTCTAAAAAAAAAATCCCTTGCACCTTTATCCTAGTCGGTGTATTGGTAAATTCACGTTCTGTACCTGTGGCCATATCTCGCAAAGAACCGACAACCGCTGGGGTAAACGAGGACCACGAACAACGGCAAACGTAGTGTAGGACGCCCTCCGGCCAGGTGGGATGACGATCTGCGAAAGACTGCAGGCAGATGCTGGATGCGGCAAGCTGAAGACAGGGCACTATGGCGCTCATTAGGGGAGGCCTATGTCCAGCAGTGGACTAATACCTATAGGCTGATGATGATGATGATGATGACGTTCTGTACTATTTATAATTCTTGATAAGTATGTATTAGCAGTGTATTAAACCGAAAATTCCGAGGTTTTACACAAGTCCACCAAATCCCAAAATACGAAGTCTAATGGTAGGTACCTACCTACCTTGAGCGCATTTTCGGGGTAGGTACTTTGGCCCACACAGCAGTTGACGATTACGTTCTGGTGGAGTGGAATCGTCGCACCTACCCAGGCCAGATCTTGTCAGCTTTTGAAGAAGAAGCTCTTGTACTACTACTACCTATTACAAAGTTACTCTATGGTACGTTGCATGAAGAAAGGCAAGACCTTCTGACGCTGACCAACAATTAAAGATGAGCAACTGTACTTACATGTGGGGCCAAATAATATGTAAGATAAGGGCTCCTAAATTTGAAAACAAGATCCGTCAAGTGCGAGTGTAACTCGCGCGCCGAGGGTTTCGAATGTTTGTCAATTAAGTATACATTTGTACACTGAAAAATGTTCAAAATGGGGGGCAATAATTTTCAAAAGGGAGCCCACCTCACCTCATTGACACTACATAAATATGTACCTAATAAAGGTACCGGTAAGAGATAGCGTTATTTGATGAATGCCTAAAAATAGTTGGTACCAAACTTCATTTTAGATGGATCGCTCTGCGTAGGTACCTACTTCGAAAAAATTTATGGGCCCTGAAGGGAAACCACTTTAAATCCTTAAGGCGGTACCCTACCTCGTTATTGTGTGAAGAGGATAGGCATAGGATTTCGCGTTCACAGGAGCGGGACAGAGCAAAGCGGCGTAAGCCCAAAAATCAAGTTTTTAGTAGTTATTTGCTCCCCACAAACATTAGAATAGTTAATTGAAAAAAAGGCAACATATAAAATGTTCTATAAACTTAGCTCAATTACTATGCTTAATCTCACGATCGTATCATCTGTATTTATTGAGAAATTAGGGTTTTAGTAAAAAATTAGAGGTAACTTTGCGATTTTTTCTATCGAGAAAATTTTATGGAATCGTGTTTTCGAAACATATGATCGATAGAATAAGTCCTGAACTCTACCATATATAAATTTCAAAGTTAAATATTCAGTAGTTTGGAAGATATGGAGGTCCGACGGAGTTGAAAATAAGCAATTTGAGGGTAGGTACCCCCTTAACCATAGGTATCCATATCAACGATTTAATAGGTAATAGCAGGAATTATACTGTTTCCCTATTAATATTAAAAAATCGAAAGTTATTGTCTCTCTGCCTGTCTGTTACCTTTACACGATGTATCGACTTGGCAGGGTGGTAGATAATATCCCAGAGAACATAGGTACTACTTTTTCTCCCGGAAGAGTGTGTGCGAAGCCACGGGAAGATGTTAGTTATTTAATTATACCTAAGTTCTAAAATCATCGACCTCTAACTTTTAAAGTGCTGAAGTCAAATTTCCTTTAACTTTTATCTGTAGGATTCAACAGTACCTAGCGGTTTAGCGGAAAAGATGTAAGTACCGAACCGCAATAAAAAGTCGTTGTATGAAATTTTTATGGATGGAACCTTTGAGGTCTCGAGGTCTAAGCGAGAAGTGATGTAAATGTTAGTTGAGTGGGTCAAGAGGTTCTATTGAGGTACGAGGACACAGCGAGCCCTAGATTCATGAGTGCCGTGTCATAAGGAACTAGGTAGACCTTTTGGCTGCACTCAAAAAGAATTCGGGAGAACTCGGGCACTTCCTACTTATATAGAACGGCTTTCTGCATTGGCTGGTTAAAATAGGCACATACTCCTAGATAGGATATACCTAGGTATTCAATCTTAATATTTTGAACGAACCGGACATACCTACCTAGGTACTTTATTTTCAACTTGTTCATCATCCGCTTTAAATACCTAAACGAAGATCGAAACTTTCGCCCTAATAATAATAATGTGACTTTTATTGATATAGCCTTTCCACACTAGAATAAAGACAGAGATATTTTTTACTACTTACCTGTACATAAAAGACTACCTACCTAAGATAGAGTGGAATTTATAGTTTTATTAGGTACTTTGATATAAGTAGGTAAGGTTTTCATGAAGACAATGTTTTAATAAATTGGAGCCTTCAGAAATCAATCAGATTGCAAACATGTGTAAGCGCTTGAATCAAGGTGGTTTATTGTCCTGGACCTACCCCATAAAAGTTTTATGTACCTAAGTATAAAAGCAAGTAGGTACGTACAAAAAGGCTAGGTATTTCATTAACTATTTGCAGAACCTTAAAATTACCAAAATATTTTTTAAGTTACGAGCCCCGTTTATAATTAATGAAAGGATATCACTTTCAAGTCTCAAAATTTTCTTTTAAGCAGCAAACACGAAGCACCCTCGAAATAAATCAACCTTTTGGCCATCCGTTTATTTTACTTTGTCTCAGATGAAATGCCATAAAATTTCAGGGCAACATGAGAAGTTAACACCAAATAAATCCTTAATTTTCCGGCTGTCGGAAAAGTGGAAATTCTATTCGATTTTACCAGTGGAATAAATCAAGGAACCACTTCCGTTTCTTGCCAGAAGTAGAAATAATCAGTTGCTTCCTTACTCGTTTACGTATTTTAACTTATCCAATACCTATTAGTTAGTTTAATTTTTTACTACCCGCTGCCTGCAACTTTACTCACGCCACGTGGTATTGAATAAAACATTCTGGGATAACGTAGCATAATTACCTATTAATGAAAGAAAATTGAAATCGAATCAATAGTTCGCTTACCTACCAGTATTCTGGATCTAGCGTTAGTTCTTGATAGTAAATAGGTAAAACTATGACGAAAAAATGTAAGTAAGTAACGTATGTGGAAAGAGAGCAGTAGTAGGTACAGTGGTGGTTCCTATGGTCTATCTGTTAATGAGTTCCAAGAAAAATATTTAGGTCGTATTAAGGTGCGTTTTAATTTTAGGTAAGTTGGTCACATGCATCAGTGTGTTGTTTTCCATCGTGTACCTATTCATAGAAGGAAGTAAGTTAAAGCTTACTTGCTTTAGGTAGGCACCTACTTTATTTGTGCATTTTCTTCAGTTTGACAGGTAACGTAACATTTATAATGTACATAAAAGTAAACTCACGAAGAGCTCTACGCTTTACGTTTTCGGTTGAGCGTTTTGAAATATGTTAATTTACTATTGAACTCACTCCGTCGTCACTTGACTAAAATGACTAAGTGGAATTCTGTTTCCACGATGAAATACATTATGTTAGAGAAGCGTACTTAACGATGCTATTGCTATTGTTTTTCCTTCGGCCAGCAACCAGAGCTCAAATTCGGCGGCGTGCGGAGGTAGGGGTTCGACCATAGAAATCTAAATAACAATTTAGATTTCTATGGGTTCGACGTGCGGGGTTGAGTTGCTGGTCTTCTTGTGGCCGGCTTAGTTGCTACCGCGGCCGATGTGCTCAACATACATTATAATGTTAAAAAGACTAAGGAACCTGTCAGTGGAGTTGCTTATCGATGAAGCTGTCTCTACTTACGCTCTGGTATAAATTATACTGAGTCTAGTCTAGAGATCTAGCTGTTGTAAATCAGTTCCTTAAAAAATAATTAATATATTTTCGTGGCACTAACACAATCTTTCTAGCTTGAAATAAGTTCATCATGCGGTGGTTTTTATCGGAGTAGACGATATACTTTTTGAGGTCGTGATAGCTGACTTAGGTACAAGCAATCGATGATAATCGTAGACCATCTTAAAAGTTAGGTCTAAGATGATAATTGATCCGAGCCTCTGTCCCAAAGCATTCGCGCAACATGATTTGATTTCACGAAAATAAAAATATTGCTTTGTTCCTTGATTTGTGATTTGATGCGCATTTGAAAAACTGACGCGACCCGTTCGTTGAGACTTTGAGCTTACTCTGAGAGCAGTAACAGTACTATTTGTTACCAAGCTCGTGATCACGAAACAAAAGCTCAATGACGTTGCTATCCTCGCGATAATTTATGGCGTCAATTCTTCTCAAAGTGTTCATCCAACTTGATCTTCTGTAATTTTTCCCTATCCCCAAGATTTGTTTTAACTAAAATATAAAAATACGCAAGGGTTGGAAAGTGGAGAGTATTCAAAGCACCCTTAGAAAAATATTGCAACGCTTTCTTATATCATAAAATTTTGTTGAATCACTAAAAATAGACAAAAGCTTGCTCCTTAGTACGTGAAAAAATAACAGCTACTTATTCATTACACTCTCCCCTCACGTTCTTAACCTTTGTAATTGTAACATGATTTATAATGTAGAGAAATCTTGAATGTTGAACTAAGATCTAAAACATATTTTAATAGCATCAGTTCAGTTCAAGCCACTAGTTTTTCAATGCGTCTAATACCCGGATGAAAGTACCTAAAGTGGTGTTGTTATTCGTTATTCTACTTCATGAAAAGGGTTGGGTTGCGTTCGGGTAGAAATTCCGCCTGTCCTAGACCTTCTAATTTATTTCAATACATACCTTTCGTCCGACTTATTTTAAAATTAACCATTATTGTAAAACGAATTCCAGCTTTATCGGCTAAGCTATTGTGTGGCTTAGCTCACGCCACACTGGTAACTAAAAAACGTAGTCAATTGTTAAAGATCGGTTTCGAAACCCTTTAATGGTCTCGCTAGCTACAGCAGCTAGAAAAATGAAAATGAAAATTTTCAATAAGTAGGTGCAAATTTTGATGTTGAAATTCAAAAAGAAAAGGTCTAGTGGGGTATTTAGTTGAAGATATCGGTTTGTACAATTTAAAACAGTTTTTGAAATTTCTATAGATTTCATACTTTCTGAAATATTTTGTAAATTATGATAAATTACGATAGTATTTTGTACCAAATTTACCACTTAATATCTGATATCAAAATCGCACCAAACTTGTGCTTACGTAAAGTTGCCTGAAATTGACAAAGGTGCAATAGTGTAATGTCCTAAATTCTAACGTAGTAAACTAGCACCCATTTTTGGTAGGTACTCATCTAACATCGACTTGTGGAAACCGATCACGTGCAACCGTCGACGTGGGTCTCTGGTTATTACCACCTACCTGCCCACTTTACACCATACACCTAATAAAGAGGTTTACAGTGGCGACAGGGGACTGAGTCACCCGAGCTGCGACCTGGGCAAATGATGCAATGCTTGTAGAAAGTTAAGATGCACTAAAGACATATAAAACGGGATATTTACCATGATTTGAGTTTTGAGCTTTCCAATATGACTGACTTTAGTGTTAATTACCTGGATTTAAATGAAAGTTTAATAGTTAAGATGCACTTTAAATTGTTGCGCCGATTATTCACTGATTGGTAGCTTTTCTCTCGTTGGTAATTAATCTTTAAGGAATGTTAGGGCAACTGTCCTTAATATTTCGAGGAGATCATTCTCATCATTACTTATAACCTGACTTCCCTCACTGTTGGGTGCTATGCTTACGAACTCCTGTGCCACTCCCTACGGTCTTACGCCACTTTTGTCATTGAAACCAACGCAGTCTCTCTCACTAACCTGCGTTGGTTTCAAGATATAGGTATCAAAAAGAATAAAACGTCAAGTTCGAGTCGGACTCGCGCACTAAGGATTCCGTATAATTGTAAGATCTTGCTTCTTGCCAAATTTAATATATATTCCTAATATAGAGTATTCTTAATCTAGTATAATCTTATCATAATTCTAGGCCTACAGGAATAGTACCATAAAGGTTGTGGTCCATGGCAAGAATCAAAAGTAATTCTTTTAGTGAATATTTTATCGTTTTCGAATTTTTTTTCCTTGAAAGTTGAAACAGAATCAATATAGGTGTTGTGTGCATGTTATTCCCTTCAAAATTTCTAAATATTTGGACATAAACGGCTGTAACTTTTGATTGCGTTGACTTAGAAGTTTCAGTAAGTATATTTTCAAGATTAATCTATTTTACTAATGGAAAACTTTGTTATAATCCAATACCTACCAAGAAAGTAACCTACAGTTGGTATTTTACTTATAATAATCAGGATATCAAGTTGGGATTCGGTCAGTGAATCTGTTTTCTCAGGTTTCACGCCTTCATGAACTGAGCACACAATGCCCTACATAACAGGAAACGTGCTGATTGAAAACCATTAGTGTAAGGGGAACTTGAGGTAGCCCTTTCAATTCCAGTAGGTAAATTGACACGTTCCAATGGGATGATTCGTAGATAAACAGAAAGAAAACAGATCACAGACTATTCCCACGGCTGTAGCTTTATGGATGATGATAGTCATAATGATGATTTGGAAGCACTTAATTTGGATTTCGGTAGTGAAATTAATCTTATTGCTCCATGAGGACTGGAGAAGCGGCCTAAAACAAATGACTACCTACTTATCAACCTAAAAAACTCAGGATCTCAATCTGAGCCCGTGATCGATGGTCAAATCATCAATTAACAAACACCCGGCCCCGTAGACAAGATGTCTTAGAGCGAAAACTCTTTTCCCATGATAGAACGAAGAGTTATAAAATGAAGGGGGGTTAATAAAGGAGAAAACTGGATTTAAAAAAATGGATTCCAGTTTTCCCTCTTTGCTGCTCTAGCTAAATTATTATACTAATACAAATAAATAAATAAAACTTGAGAGGTGTCAAGGGACACCCAGATGGAACGAAGTTCCTTTCGATTAATCTCGCGTCCTCGCGTCATCTTCAGTGAGGCCGCAGAAAACTGATATATCCCGCTCACTCCAATGACACGTTGCGCGAGCGAGCGGAACACACGATTGTTCGAATCGAAGCGCACCTCGGCTCAACTCGGCTGCGGTCGTCGCTTCGGTTCTCCTCGGTTCTCTTCGTCAAAAAGTGTCGTTACAACTTTTCGTATGAATTCTTTCCGTCTAGCCCCCTTTCACAACGCGCGATAAGTAATAGAAATAAATAAATAATAAAGGGTAAACACACAAAAAATAAGTAAATAGCCATTCATGACGTTATTTTTTTGTTGTACGTCGTACATGGATGTACATATGTGTGCTGATGAGAAGGAGGTACTTATTTTTGGGAAATCTCTAAGCATTTTGTGATTTCGCAGGGCTGCTGTCGATGGTCCCAGATCAATGTCTTTCCGAACCCTTGATAACATCGACAGGAGATTTTTCAAACCAGAGAAAGGCCTATTTTACCCAATGTTTTGTTGAACACCGAGAATAGCATTATTTTAATCAAAAGGGGATTTGGAATTTAACGTGGAAGTATAATTTAAGCACTTAATGTTATATTAAATAAACTCTGAGAACTCTGTATTGTTAGGTCTGGTTTAATAACCGAATTGAATAAGGAAAAATTATACACAAATGCTTTGCGAAAATTATTAATTGGAACGAAGTTCCTTATCGCGCATTGTGAAAGGGGGCTAGACGGAAAAAATTGTAACGAAAAGTTGTAACGACACATTTTGACGAAGGGCCATTTTGGGCCGGCCATATCTCACGAAGAACCGATAACCGCTGGGGTAAACGAGTTCTTGAGTGGAGACCACGATTCGGCAAACGTAGTGTAGGACGCCCTCCGGCCAGGTGGGATGACGATTTGCGAAAGACTGCAGGCAGATGCTGGATGCGGCAAGCTGAAGACAGGGCGCTATGGCGCTCATTAGGGGAGGCCTATGTCCAGCAGTGGACTAATATAGGCTGATGATGATGATGATGATGATTTTGACGAAGAGAATGAAGAGTCCTCGGTTCTCTTCGTCAAAATATGTCGTTACAACTTTTCGTTACAATTTTTTCCGTCTAGCCCCCTTTCACAACGCGCTATAAGGAACTTCGTTTTCTCTTTCATTTCACATTCTCTTTCATAGACAGATAACTCAAATATCCTCACATATAACTAGGCATTACTCCATTTTATAAGTGCAGAGGGGCTATTCGGTAGAAAAATAATTGTGGAAATTTTCAACTTTCGTAGTTTTCTCTGTGATCGAGTTTCGTGAATTCTGGCAAATTGGTGCTAACTAATCTTTATCTGCCTTCTTCTTAATGGTATTGATATACTTATAAGAAAAGTATGAAATAAATGGTGTAATATAACAAATTAGACAAAAAACTGGAAAATGAATAAAGAAGCCAGAATTGCCCCTCAGCGGGGCTATTCTGTCAGGTGGTAATATTATTTGATCCAATGATGCTATGATAGTAAAACTAGAAGCTTTACAAACTGGACAACTCAGTACATCCGAATTTGAGTCTTCTAAACTCCTGAGAGGGTTCGGTTTCTGGAAAAACGATTTAAAATTCACGCGGGGTTATTCTGGCACCCCTCTCTAGTCGCCCATACATGCTAGTGTTGAGACTCTGACTATCGATATCGACAATAATTAACTAGGTAAAAGAAGTCGATATTAATTAGAGGTATTCGTTTTTGAAAGTAAGAAGGAAATAATTGTTGCTTCCATGTTTAGTAAAAACAACTAGTTTTTTATTCATTCATTTATTTATTTAGTTATATTTTCATTTACCAGTCTCAGTATAAATAAAATTAAAAATATACTTCTACTTTTAACTTCAAAACAAAAAAACCTTCACCTTGGTTTCGTATCTACTTAGTTACTATTTAGAGTTCGTTTGTTTAGTGCTTTCTCAATAGGTAAGTGCAATGTCCTAAAACTATCATAACCATGACAGTTTTAAAAGTTTCAGCGTCAAGCAATTTCGAGTGGCGGAACGCGTAGGACTATGGCGTAGAGTGGGAAAACTCTAACATCTTCATGGCATTACATTACAGCATCAGGACTTCAGTGCCCCGGCGAACGCTGAATTGCACAGACGTGGAATCGGCGACCGTCGTGCAAATATCGCGAGTGAATGAAATTACGATGTCGAGTGCGGTGTTTTGTTCAAAGTGTGGAAATAGTGCAATTGAGTGTTTTTGTTGTGTTGTTTGTGTGTAACAAAGAGTGTTCGGAATAAGGATTGGACATGCAGCGGCACCGATAAAATGTGAGTTGTTGTGACAAATTGTTATTAATCAGAGGTGAGAATCAAATTCACGTGCCTTTTGCGGCAATTAAATAATAGGTATGCGATCTAGTCTCTTATCTTCAACTCTTTACTAAGCAGGATTGGGTACATAGCTTAATTCGCACGGTTAACAAAGCCGGTTTCTATCCTGGTCTAGCTAGGTAACCTACTGTGTAAGAAATTTCCAGAAATTTGTAAGTATAGTAGGTAAATGCCGCTTTGTTTATTGTCTTAAGTATATAGGTAGTACCTATATACACTTGGCAATAAACAAAGCGGCATTTTCCTTCTATAAATATATGCTACCTATTAGGTAGGTAAGTACGCACAATGTTATAATTATACACGAGTCAAACTCGATGAAGAATGTTTGTAAACAAACCGCCCGAAAAATCACACAGTTTCCGCGTCTTTCTTTTCTTTCAATAAATATTGCTTACTATTTTAACTGAAACTCGACGCTAAGCAAGGGAGTTTTAGTTATTTGTGTCACATCGAGTTTGGCTAGTTTATAGGTAGGTAGGTGTCTATTGTAAAGCATTGGTAGGAAAGAGTAGATACGAGTACATTATGCAGAGAATGGAACAAAATGGTCCTTGAACATTCATGAATAAATGTAAAGTGATCACAAGTAGGTACCTACCTACCTAAACTGTCAAAGGCTTATTAAAATAATTATACAAAATGATTGGTCGTCGTTTTTATATAAGTAGGCTAACAAACTTATATTAAAACCAGGTCACGCATAATCCCCTCTTCAGTAGGTACTTATATGAAATCATGAAGGAAAAGTGATCTTTGTGCGGCCGAGTAGGTAAATTTTCATTTGGATTGTTTTATTTACCTAATTTTAAGACCGAACAGGATAGTTTCAACAGCATTTTAATCTCGTATATTGTAGTTCATAGTTCTTTATTTATATCTAAAATGTTACATGTCAGGGCTTTAATTATCTAATTATGATACACAATTCTACAGTTTTACCTACTTAATCATACCATTAAAAGTTCATAAGTACATGTTTTTCCAAAGGCAATATTATACAGAAAAAAAATAATAACATTCAATAGAATTAATAATAAAAATATATATATTTAATTTTTCACTCATCATAGCTTTATAACGTTGGCCCGATATTGTTTATTAAAACAAGGCATGCTGCTTTCCTCTCAAAGTAACCGCTAAACCCACCCCAAACAAAACAACAGCTTTTATAACTAAATAGATGTTTAACAAAACTGTAGAGTAAACCGCTTCTAAATTTGTAAGAACTTTTCGTTTAGTAGTGTGGTGTTTTTCAGGATTACATTTAAATACTATGAAAAACATTGAGTCCCTACGCACTTAAATAAATTTCAAAGCTCTACCTATACTCTACCCACGTAAAAAAGTTAACACAAATAAGAGAGATATAAAACTTTTTTGGACAAGCCTTTTTCGTAAGTATTCATGGGCCAAATGATGCTTTGATAATACAGCATTTATTTATTCATAGTAGTGTAATAAATCTAAGATAAATCTAATTTTAGATATTATGTACGTTTCGTAAGCTCTCGTCACCGTACCGGCCAGTCTATAATTATCTAACGCAGGTCCATCATTTCTTACTTTCTAAGACTGGCTTAACCAAATATTATACCTATACTATTTATTATCAACATACACATACATACTATAGCCACATTGTAGGATGGTAGATGGTAGACAAGAAAACAAACGAATGAAAATGAACGGGACCGGCCACACTGCAAGCGTCTAGCTTATGAAGCGTGGAGATTTCGATTCTGCTTAGATTAATTTGAAATCTAAGCCTTACACCTAGCTGCAATGGAAGCAACCCAGCTACCACACTGCAGTACGGCCGAGGCACAATAGATATACATTTATCTACTGTGGCCGAGGCCTAACCATCTATTCTATAATTTCAGCAGTAGGAAAGTCAGCCTCGTATTTATGTCACAAGAATCGCTATCATTATCTATCCCTATGTTCAGCCTTAGTTAAGGGGGTACCTACCCTCAAATTGCTTATTTTCAACTCCGTCGGACCTCCATATCTTCCAAACTACTGATTATTTAACTTTGAAATTTATATATGGTAAAGTTCAGGACTTATTCTATCGATCATATGTTTCGAAAACACGATTCCATAAAATTTTCTCGATAGAAAAAAATCGCAAAGTTACCTCTAATTTTTACTAAAACCCTAATTTCTCAATAAATACAGATGATACGATCTTGAGATTAAGCATAGTAATTGAACTAAGTATAAAGAACATTTTATATGTTGCGTTTTTTTCAATTAACTATTCTAATGTTTGTGGGGAGCAAATAACTACTAAAAACTTGATTTTTTGGCTTACGCCGCTTTGCTCTGTCCCGCTCCTGTGAACGCGAAATCCTATGCCTATCCTCTTCACACAATAACGAGGTAGGGTACCGCCTTAAGTGGAACATTGAATTTTCGCTAATAAATAACATAGACCAGTCGAACTTGACAACTTATGCAAGTAACCACTGAATCACTGCCAACAATAGTTACTTGTTGGCAGCTATACAATGCTTGCTTTGTTTGCGTATCGATACTAACGGTTTACTGCAAACTGTGGAATCTGACGTCGACATTATCGAATCCAAAACTTTTTGTCATTTATACCAAATATCAACGGCTATATTATGTGGTCGACCGATTTAATGAAGGAACAAATGGCCAGCGCGTGCTGTCGCAAAAAATTACACGTCTCGTGGTTGATGTTTGTCATTAATTTATTAGTTAATTATTAATACTGGTCTCAATACTCGCTTTCTCTGCTCTAGTCTGCTTTTGCCATGGTAGAGTAGGCATACCATGGCAAAAAGCACGTAGGTAGGTACGAGAGAGCCACTTACCGTCACATTTCAGGGTTATCTACATCTACCGTAAGGTCAGAATATTTCTTCCCCTGGTATTGCATTCCGGTTGCATTGCGGGGCTAATTATGTATTGCCACCAATACGAACCTAACTCTCAATTGGGCTTGAGGTTGGCGTTTTAAGCTTAAAATTTGTAAGCTTAAGTATTTCGCATTAAGCTTAAAGTATATTTTAGCTCCACAATATACTCAGAGTATAGTGTCTGTAGGTAAGGCTAGTGTTTTGGCTGATCCACGCCTCGATGAGGCAGTTGATTTAGTCTCAACTTTAGGCGCAACGCACACAGAAGGCGGCGAGGCGAGGGTAAGGCGCAGACACGCCGCTCCTCGCCCCCCGCCACGCCGCCTTACCGGTATCCCATCTGCGGGCGACGTGGCGGGGGGCGAGGAGCGCCGTATCTGCGCCTTACCCTCGCCTCGCCGCCTTCTGTGTGCGTTGCGCCTTAGATCACTAGCTCGAAGCTTGTGTTTTGATACTCACTGTACTGTATCTCGCCTCTTTGTGATCCTACTTCAAACAAAAGAAGGAGAGTCTCATGTGTTACATATTTGTAAAAGTGTTTGTACAACATCATCATATCATGCCGAGTACCATGCGCATCATTCTAGATAAATTTTGTTTACATGTTTTATTCCACTTATGAGAAAGAAGCCCTAAAAAACTAAAGAGGTATTTTGGACATACTTGGAGATGAACTCGGTGGCGCGGCCTGCGGCGCAGGAGGTTGCGGGTTCGATTCCCGCCTTGGGACAAATGTTTGTACCACCTACAAATATTTGTTCCAGGTGATCTGGTTGTTTCTATGTATTATAAAAATATCTATCTATGTAATGTATTATATTATGTATGTATATCAGTCATCTAGTACCCATAACACAAGCTCTGTTTAGCTTGGGGCTAGATGATGCTGTGTGGATTGTCCAGCATTATTTATTTATTTATTTAATTTTGTTGATTGGAATTTGGAAGTAAGGTCTGATAACGTAAAAGTGAACATGCTGGAAAATAAAGAAAAACGTTGCCAAAAACTTTGAATGAAGCTCATTGATATTTTTATTCTTCCCTGAATACAAAGTTATCTAGCCTCTGCTGCTATCAAAGCTTCTCTCAAAATCACATCACATTAATATTATAAATGCGAAAGTTTGGATGGATGGATGGATGGATGTTTGTTACCTCTTCACGCCAAAACTACTGAACGGATCGAGCTGAAATTAAATTAAATTAAATTGAATTTTTATACAGGTAATTATAATCCTGGAATCAAACATAGGCTACTTTTTATCCCATAAATCAGTTCCCATGGGATAGAAATCACCTTTTAACGATTCCATAGAAACAACGCGTGCGAAGCAGGGGGCATAAACTAGTTCCATATAAGTAGGTATATCTAATCCAATTTTCTTGTGAAAATATTTAAGTTTGGGAAACTGGTAATAACTTCACGTGCATGCGAGCCCTTGCCCTTCCGGGGTTGGGCCAACCTTCTCACACGAGATAATTTTAAGGGTTATGGTTTCTTTGCATATATAGTTATCGGCGCGGATGTTGGACCCTTGGACCTTGGCGGATGGGCGGTCGCAGATTTATCTTTAAGCCTTGGATTGCTTGTAAGAAGGTTTAATTCTACTTGCGCGTAGATTTGTTTACAATAAAGAAGCTTAAATAGGTTATATTCTGAACAAACTTCCTTCTAGGCCGACAGTTAACACTTTCATCGACGCGGTGGTGCAACCCCTGCGGATCGTCACCCCGCCGAAGCTGGGCAGCGAATGTGTTAAAAGTAGCAATGTGGCATTTGCCGACTATTGTATTTTACTACCGTATAATAAGATGATTCTACTTAAGTTATATAACCCATATTGCTAGAGCTCGAAAATTACTAAAACAAATACTTCTGTACATTCCAGTAAGGTTAAACAGCTGTTTTCTTATTTCTTGACGCCAACCAAATGAACAATGCACTTAATTGGTATTTGTTGTACAATGTACCTATTAGTGCTATACGTTAGATAATACCATACCACATACAACAGTATTTATAGACAATGTCGCGCTCTGTGTGCACGTACATGTACTTGTATTTGCTGTTTATTATTTATACAATGCAATAGTACATACACGTGCAAACCTTTGCCAAGACCTTGAGAGGCCAATGACATCATAACCTACTGAAACGAGTTGTAAATACGTCACAAAAATGTAAACTAACAATGTTGAGCAGAATTTAAAGTTCAAATCTTGGGATATAATATTGGTAAAATAAAACCACATAGGGCGTTCAGCGAAATATTTTTCTATAATAAAACCAGATTAATTATAACGTTCTTGATTTATGTCTACAGGACCAGGGCAGGATTTAGAAGAGTGGAGGCCCCGGAGCGAATATGATGTGAAGGCCGCTACTTATGAAAGTTTTGAAACTGTTAATGAAACGTAAAACAAGCTTACAGACTTGCGAATGCAGCGAGCTAGTATACCTATACAAATCTGTATTTTATCTGAAAACAAGAGTACAAGAATAAGCTAGTAAGGACACGCTGTATGGCAATGCTGATGCGCTGTGCCAGATACTCACCAGCTCTCGGGTCACGCGTCCCTTCGACCAGACGCTCAGATATTTTTTTTAAAACCCGAAGAGCCTCGGTACCCCACGGACCTAGGGTCTCGACTTCAAGGGGAGCAAATGTGTAGGCTCTGTCGAGACCTGCATATTTGCGCCTCTTGAGATCTTCGGCCAAATCTGCCGCCGCACCCGCCCTCACGGATGTCCTCGGAAGATGGGAAGGCGCAAGTGTGTCGACGCATGTAGCGTCCCACACAATGGGCCTCCCCAACTCCCATGGGACTAGTGTCATACCGTCGGGCCTCTTACCATAGTCACAAAACAATTCGAAAAACATTTTTGAAATGTACAAACCGATACCTGTAATTTGAAACCCCACATGACCCTGTAGGTATCTCTTATATGGAATCATCTCAATTTGTATGGAAGATGTTCATTTTAAATTTTCATTTTCTTTCTTAAAATCTGTACAGGCGCACGAAATGTATTATTATTTTAAATGTCAAGTTGAGTAGGTAGTTGCTGAGTTATTAAGGAGGGAAAGAAGGACAGACAAAGTGAGACCATAAGGGTTTCGAAACCGATCTTCGAAACCCTAAAAATGGAGTAAGTAGGTACTTACTCCATTTTTAAACAAATTAGGACAAATTACCAGAGATCGGATATCAAATGAAAGTGATAGAAAAAAATTCAGTCTGAGCTCAAAATTGTTCGTCTTCGATGAAGCTTGAAGTGTCTCTTCAAAGGTACCTAGCTGTGAAGTGAAGCGTTCTACAATGTCCACATGAACACGATCCCGCTGTATTGTTAAAGCTCTGCTTGGTTTTTGTATTATAGGGACTATCGGCATCGAAGTTTTATATTTTATTAATGTCTTCTAGTGTGGCGAGATATCCGACCGGCGGCCCTAGTGCACGATAATCCGTGATGACCAAGCTGTTCGACAGCATGAAGGAAATGCTTGCAACCAATGTCCTGACTCCCATTTAGAAACGGCCAGGAGGCGGGCACGATCTGCAGAGCTGGAGCACGTTTGAAACAAACAGGTCCGTGTCAACTCACACAGAGGCCCGTCCCATTGCCGTTGGGACAAAAGTGATTTTGGGGGAGCAGCATCGGGGCAAGCACTATGCCAAGCCGTTCGAGCTTCGTCTAAAAATGAAATTTTCAATGACATTCAAGGTGGGACCAAAAAAGAAGGATTTAAAAAAATTTCAACCAAAGAACTAGTGCTGTAGACAGAAGACAAGAACGCTGATAGGGCTACACTTGAAATTTTGCGTATACCTAAGCCTCCCAATTAGACAGGCAGGGAGGCCTGCGACCATGCCTTGTCATCTAAATCGATATTCAAAACCGATGAATAAAATAAAACGATATTATTGAAGTTCGGTGATTGTTCCATATTGTTGTTTGCAACATTGTATTTGACCACAACCATGAAAATGTCCTTGACCGAAGGATTTTTGTAAGTGTGGTCGTTCTGCGTTGCTGAGTCCATAATTCGCACTGTCATCGAAATAATATCTCAACAGGGTCATCTTTTGTACAATAATACGAGTACGTACGAATTCATAAAAAAAGCTAAATTATTCAGAACGTGGTCCATAAGCACTAGATCAGAAGCGGAGGAAAAGTCTTACAATTGTGTTGTCAACTGTACCCAATTTTATTCATAGAAATTAATTTGGCACACCGCAACCACAGCCGCTGCAGTTATTTCAGCCAGGATTGTTCTTGGTCTAGAAACGAAACCGCAACTATTGCACACATCCACGTGGGCCACTCCGGCTTCCCATCCACTGACACGTAGCTCGCCACCCTACGTATTGAACAGGGGCTCATGTTGTATACCGTATGGTAGTGCCCACCTATATTTGCTTCTTCTAGAACACATAGACTCTCTCTATTTTATTCTACTTCACTGCTGGATAAAGGGCGTCTTGCCCATAGCTCCCTGGATGCATGCTGGATGCAGCGTTTATGACTTTAGTGCCTACAGAGAAGCTGAAATAAGCCGTAGATGTAATTTATATCCCTAAAATAGAATGAAGAACTCCATGCACTCACTAGGTAGATAATCGACAAAAGGGATATTCCATTGCTACATTACTTACTTCATTCAAGCAAGTCTGCGTTTAAGCTTTATTATATTGGCTGACGTCTACAATGTTCGCTGCAGACAAAGATTTACATTTTCCACTTTTCAGTTTGAACTTTACGAGATATGACAGTTTAGCTGGTTCAAGACCTCTGCAGTCAATTGCCTTCCTATCTACTGGAGATTTTGATATGTGAGTGATGTATGAAGGTAATAAATGATTTTTCCTAAAGTTCGTAGGTACCTACTTATCCTACCAACCAAAAAAAGCGAAGTGAAGCCTTGCACAGTTTAGGTTCTTGCTTGACATCATTGATTCATTGTGTTTCTTTTCCAAAACAAACCTACCTATATCCATCTTGATATATTATTTCCTGCTGACTCAATTTGAAATATAAACTGTTACTTATGCATTAGTACATAGACATGTTTTTTATTATACTTAGAAAACACCCAAACAAACATTTGCAGATCGTACAAACATTTGTCCCCAGGCGGGAATAGAACACATAATCTCCTGGTCGCAGACGATCCTTCATCTGCTACGCCATGCGACACGGAGGTCGTCAGAGCTATAAAAAGAAACTAGTTACCCTTTCAAAAAATGCGCATACTCTCTCAAAATTAATCAAAGACCAATGTTTCGATTACGAAATGGACAAACCAACCAGCCAATTACAGTCTGTGATATAACTGCAGTTGAACGCGACTGTGCGATATTTCTTACAGTCGGACGTCGTCTTCAGAATTAATTCAATTAGTCTTGTGTTCCAAAAGACGTTTTAATTAATTTCTTTGGCTAATTCATTGTAGCGCTGTAAAAACTAACTCTGAACTAATGTCCATCGCTGCTCGTTTAGTTTTCAAGATGACTCTACTTCAATTACGATCACGTTATTTTTAGTATTTTATATTCGAAGAGCAAACTATTACTATTATTTATTTATACAAACTTAAAAAAAATGGTTCTTTATTGTAATGTCTATAAATAATAATAATTTATTTTCTATATTAAAACATGTATTTTATAGACGAGACTGAAGAATAAATGACTGTATTATAATAATAATGTCCTCCTAGACGAATTTCGACCACGGCGGCCAGTTTCATCGGAGACTAGCCAATGTCTATAAAAAATGTGTGATTAACTGGGTGATTTTAACTATTGCGTTGTCTTTGCTTTGCTGTCTAAGCTGTCTTGTAAAAGCTCACAGTAACAATTACTTACGTACGCTGCGTATAATGTTCAGTTTCGGTATGTGTTCGGTATGAATAACAAAGTTACTATCTACCCCGGTTATGACCTGGTTCAAGATCGCTATAATTTCGTTTGTGGCGGCAGGAGCCGACGTAGATTACTAATTAGTTAGTTACTCAACAAGCCGAAATTCAACAATAGAGACGATGCTATCTCAACCAAAACAATTTGATTACACTTTGCTGAACCAGCTTGCTGAAGTTACAATAGGTGCCGTGCGCGATGTTTGGTACCATTTCGAACATAAACAAAAGCGTTCGGACATTTGCTATGACAAGGTTTCGTCCCATTCTGAGTGCGCGCTGAATTTAATAATACTAAAGCCATTATACATAGATTAAGTGCACGTAAATAAAGCAGAATCTAAAAGAAGGCTTTAAACGTTTCCTTATAATTAATTTGAAGAAGCCATGTATGTACATGGCTTCTTCAAATTAATTATAAGGAAACGGAGCAACTGGTCTAAATTATAAAATGAGTTATTTCGTTCGGTCGTTAATTAATCCTCTTTCTGAAATATAATTGGAATTATAATTTGTATCCAATCAGATCACACTTTCGGACCTGTCTCATCCATACACATACAGACAATCTTTTTCTAATATATTTACAAACTATAGCTTTGCCTGCTTTTTATGTATAAACCTATGTTAGGTACTTACTTAAAATGTTGATAAAATTAGCATCAATGTAATTAATAACATAAGTACAAAAACAAAATTAAAATTTTTAAAAACCCCCCGACAGATTTTCATGGAACATAGCTAAGAACACTCGGAATAAAATTATCCATGACACAAAAAAAAACTAAACGAAAATCGGTTAATCCGTTTTTGTGTCATTGATAATTTTATCCCGTACAACGTTTTTGTGTCATTGATAATTTTATCCCGAGTGTTCTTAGCCATGTTTCATGAAAATCTGTTCAGCCAATACACGTCGGCGGAATTTTTAAAATTTTAATTTTGTCTTGTAACCAACTTTATTATTTTTAAAACAACAGGTCATTGTGATTAATAAAACTCCAAAGACTTCGCACATTATTTGCTCATTGAAGTTATAATAATTATTAGCTATTATTAATTACACAAACAAAATTGCATAACTTCCATAGAACTTCAAAAATATGAAAAAGCCTTTAAGTGTTTCAACTCGTCCGTGATATAAAACATTTTTTGTTAGGTAACATTTCCAAAACATCCTATCAAATACGGTCAGTGTAGTTTAGGCGGAGTTATGCCTATGACCGGAAGCGGGTACCCTGTGGTACACTATCATAACTTATTATTATCTTAGTTGCAAAGTGGTAAGCGGTCAGAGGGCCCTACTTGGAAAGTTTTGTTAACGATTGATTAACTAAGGTTCCAAGTTTGTTGGTAAATTAGAAGCTCTTCGTATATCAGTTTTGTGGGGGACATAGACCGTAGTTTCCATGTTGATTTAAGCAAGAGAAGAACGAATCAATAACGTTTATTGGCCAGTTTTTACTTACCCCGTGTTACTGACGCCCAAAAATATTTAGGTAGTAAAAAGACCTTGCTCGGGTGCTTAGAAGGTCCATACAACCTATTGAAAGGGATTCTTACAGAAGAAGTTATAATTCGTTTTTTGATATTTCAAAGAACCTATGTAACTCTTGTGTTATAGAGCAATTCAATGGCACCTCATTTGTCCAGGGATGTTTTCTATGTAGTAAGAGCTTGTTTCGCAGCTCTGCTCGCCGATACTGTTCGGGACTCGACCCCCGTTTCAGGTGTATTCCTAATTATTTTGTTAATCTCGCTAGCTTCGCTCGCCCTATGTCTACCTCAAGTTTTCAGGGGTCGCTTCGCTCGCAATTTTTTTGTCTTAGGTCTCTTGCTTACTTTCCACCATACATCAGAAAATATGTCTAAAATTTTCGAGGCTCGCTTCGCTCGCCATTACTTATGCAGAGACTCTCATTAATAAAATTGAATGCCGATTGCAGCGAGCTGGATTAGCATTTCAAAAGCCACATTGCCTTCTGAGACACAGCCAAAGAGCTGCAGTTAATCGTAAATAAAACCCGACAAGTGGAGTTATGGCAGCGGGGTTCCGTATGCAGTGCAGTATTGCGTGATATATGATTTAGGAATTATTTATTGGCGGAGAGTTTAAAGATTTGACTTCGTTTAGATTTATGTTTTATTTTATGTTCTTTTCAAATTTCTCTAGTCTAATAACTCATCACGGATTGCTAAATTTAGAAGGCATGTGACACACCAGCAGAACTATTTAATTGACAATTTTGGGTAGTAGCACACGACATTTTCATAGCCCCAAAACAAACAAAGCTTGTGTTTTGAGAGCCATGTGACTTTAAAAAGTAAAAATGAAGAAAAAGTTGCATCCCTTCATCAAGAAGCCCTGAAAGCGAGGAAAATGGTAAAAAATGGAGCTGCCGACGACACCAACGCTTTGAAGGCTCCAGCCTCGCCGACGCCGACGCCGGAGCGCTGATTCGTCAATCTCCCTAAAGCTGGATTATGTAATCAAACTAATGCAGTTAGGCGGTTTTGTGAAGATGATAACTCATACTAAGAGGATTTTTGGTGTCGTCACGTCGTTCGTCGTTGTCGCTGATGGATATTTTCACAATTCAATCATAGTTAATTTCGGAATACATTTGCATTAAAAAAACCTGTAGGTGCTTTTATTTTTTTCTCACCTTTATGCTACTCCATGAGAACAAAACATTTAGGAATAGATATTATTCCGAAAAGTAATTTCGGAATCTAGTTGTCTAGTTCGGAAATTGCTTTTATCAATGTTAGTTTTAAAAGCTTGGCGTAAAATGTTTAAAATTAAAAAAAAAAATCTAATATTTTTCCTGTTTTTTTTATTCACTGAAAAAAATATGGTGAGAGAGCATGATTTATTTAGTAAAGCCAGATTACGTTGTAATCCTTCAAGAACATTGGTCAAAAGACCAGAGAGAGTTCTAACATCAGAATGTCTTCGATTTTGGAGAATTCACAAACAATCACAGCGCAGAAAAGCTTGAGTTCGTTAACTTTGTAAGAAATAAGAAAGTGCACCAATTCAAAATTATTTTATTATCTCCTTATGCGTAAGAATGCGGATTTTTAGAATTTTTTATTGTATCATGTTAATAAGCTTAGGTGAGTACCTAACTTTATCATAATTAATTATAAATTAAAACTAAATATGTAAATTTAAAAGTAACTAGGTAAACGAAGAGCAAATGACGGTTGAAAGTAGGCAGACCACAGAACGTTTCCCATTCAAATCAGAATCTATTTGTAGCAATAACAAACTAAATAATAGAGCTCAAAGCCTTTCCTCGTCAATAATTTTATTCAAACATTAGTAACAATTGAATCGCGAAATAGGATAATGTTTGCTCGCTGGATACGGCATCAATTAGAATTTCATTAAAAGGGGTATTGTAAGGTAATTAATAATAGAGTGATTTGTAGCCGATTATTGAAATCGTATGACCCAAACAAAGTCAAGAAAGATAAATAAAATAAAAAATTCACTCGGCATCATCTAGCCTCAAACTAAGGAGTTAGGGGTACTAGATAACTGATATATTTACTTAATATATTACATAGTGTAGATAGATAATTTTTGTTATAGGTACATTGATAGGCAGCATAATAATGTCCTACTTAGAATAGTTTCGGCTCGCAGTCTCAACGAAGACTACCTAGGTGCGAAGAGCGCTATAGCTCTCATTAGGGAATGCTAGTCCAGCTGTGGACCAGCATCAACTAAGTGATGAATGACGTTATAACAAAGTCAGTGTTTGAGCAAATGTTATTAAAAGGTAAAAAATATTTTTTAGTCAATGTTCCTGAAGCATTACTTGCTGATACCAAATATTTAGGTACCTACTTGTCGTAACACGCATTTCTAACGTGATCCTAAATATTCAAGAAATGAACTGTCATCGTGAAAAATATTGAGTAAAAGAAAATAATCATGTGCTTTTTACTTCGCTGTTTACCAATTATAATGCTTTACTTAAAGAGCATGTCAGTATCCAATATGTCGTCGGTACGTAGGTAACACACACCTATCAAGCCATACCTACCACTCTATATGCTTCAAGTAACATATTGACATTGAGCCTTAGTTTTTGTTATAATAGTGTGTAATCCCACACTAAGGGTAATTTCTAAGAAATCAAACAATATCGCAAAAAAATTGTGCGATATAGTTTGATTTCTTAGATATTGAGCCTTCTCGAAATCATATCACCAACAACTTTCTACGACAGAGACTAAAGTTATCCATGTCGCATCCACGGTTCTTACTCCGATTCCAAAGATTTCGTATTGTTCTTGTATTAAATTCCAATTATTCAGAGGCGTACCTTACCTACAGTAAATGCTAGATTTCCGATTGTCAGTGGAACAGCGGAACAAAAGGGAGAATGAACCAGCTAAGTTTGCATACAAATTAGGACCAAGTTTCATACGGTATGAACCAACTTGGTTATTTTTTACGGCGAAGATCACGTAAGGAACAGCAGCTGAGCGGAAGAATACATGGTGTGTGTAATTCAATTAGGTTTAAAGGGATTTCCAAGAAATACATTATTTTTCTGTTTGTTTTTTACTTTTACTTTCATTTCTGTTTCTAAACAGACTGCGCTTAGATGTAGTTTCCTTTGTTGTGTGCTCAGTAGGTAAACCTCTGTTATCTACGTTACCTATGAATGAGGCAATTGATTTTTTCACATTTCTACAAAAATCTGCTGGGTTCTGTCAAAGTCATCCAATTAACTGTTAAAAGCATACAGACAGACGATTTTTTACTTTCAAATTTAAGTAACTACTTTCATATTTAAGCCATATATTTAATGAACAAAAATATTTATTTTTACTAGCTTACCAAATAAGACAACATATTTTATCAGAAAAAAATGCTGCTGTTATAAGGGGAAAAATAAGAAACCATCGTTTATCCATTCCTACAAAAAAATATTCAAAAATTCGTTCTTGAGCGAAAAAGCACAAATTTAAATAAAAACAGTCTAGGCAACGTAGGCACCTATCTTGAGGGTCTTAAAATTACATAAATTGGTTTGCTTGTTTTAAGACTTCTGAAGGTTACGTAACTAAGCAAGACGATGTTACATTTTTTATAGTAAGCGGCCTCATTTTCAGCCGACAATCTTGAGTACCAATTTTCAGTGAGAGCACAGCCTAAATTTGACAACAAAGTGTGTGCGTTCATTTTTAAGAGTGTCTTGAAGGTGGATTTCTTATCTAAAAGACGAGAAAAACTAAAATACAGAGCAGCAACCACACCAAAACGTAAACCTAAGTAGAATAACTAACTACCGTTACGGACTAATGACTGAAAAACAAGTGCGAGGATGGGTTGATCACCGTCCACCATGCTTAAAACGATAAATACCTATAACATGTAATACATGATAATACTAATAACGTACATAATATGCGCAAACGCATACATACAGATAAAACGAGATAATAGAAACCAACCATTACTCCCATAATGTTTTCTAAACGGTAAATCCGAAAAGGGCGAATGTCTTTATTACCATTACAATTCAAAATAGATACCTAAATAAAGCGTAATGGTTATTTGCTTTCCCCCTTTACTCGTAATGTACCCACCCCCTTCCTCGTTATGTTGGTAGGTACCTAGGGTAAAGTCCCGATATACGTCCCAGAATGGATACCTGAGTGTTCCAGCTTCAAAAACCTAATCTCAACAGAGGCCGCGCTTTTGTGATTTTTAAAATCATCTGAAACAGTTAATAGTGTTTAAAATTCTGGCACAAAGATAAAATATTACTTATGGATCTAGTCTTGTCACATCTTGTCAGTCTTGTCACATTCAGTTACAAGATCTAATGAACTTAATTCCGTAGAAAAAAATCCCAATGTTACCCCTTTTTGTGTGTAATATTTTTTCAATATTATGACTGGACTACTGATATTCTAAATTTGTTTTTTGTGTCACACTAAATATTTCTAAACAAATTCGCAGAAATTGACTTAATAAAATGATTTTCTTAATCACTATGTTCAAATACCTACAAAATGCACGAGCGCGGTGGCTTGACAGGGCCAATCAGTCGCGCCTACTGCTGTAGGAATACCTGGCCTATTTTCAGAAAATGGCTATGTATGTAGTATTGATCGATCGGATAGTGTTTTGTGAAATATATATTTTATTTTCTAATTTGTTTCTGTTATTTGATTGGAATTTTCATTGTCAATAAAGTTTTTATGATACAGTGTAGAATTTTTTTTCACAATGCTTAATTTTCTATCAAAAATGACAGTTTTCAAAAAGTTAATACGAATTTAACGTCATTTAAAATCGTATACATTTTTGAAAAACACCCTAAATTTGTAGCCTGAAAATTAAGCTTCATTCTCAAACATGGTGGTGTTTTTGGGAATGGAGCACGCATCCCTACTTTACCCTACCCCTTTTGCTCGTAATGTACCGGATGCCATGATACTTTACTTCGTTTTCTTGAAGAAATACAACTCACCTAAAATAACAATGATTATAATCATGATAATGTTATAAATATTCATGATTCTAAATAAACTGTAGGTATTCATTTCAAAAGTTATCTAACGTTGCCTTTTATTAATTTTACAGTCCGTTATGAAATCTCAAAGAATGAATGAATTTGTTAATTTTGTTTTTTTAATATTTTGTTACACGACCCAATCTATGAAAATTAATAATGTGTAACATAAGATAAATAATTGCAAACTGAAGATCAACCCCAAGTTGCAATAATTCTGTGACCTAAAGCTAATAACTATATGTAGCGGTCGATGGATAGAGGTGACGAAAGGCGCTGTTCGTGGCCTCGTTTGGGGAATGAATATGTTCAGCAGTGGACGTATACGAGTTGTTGATGATGAAATTAAAAATATTGAAAATAAGATGAAAGAGGATGAGACAGTATTTACTCCTGCAAGTGCCTAGTACTAAATCCCACGCGTAATCTGAAGTAACGCTCCCTAATAAATTAACTTTCTGTTTGAGTTAGAAGGGTAGTAATTGCGCCAAGAAAGCTTGTGTCAAAATGAACATTAATTTTCAACGAAAATAATATAAACATGTCCCAGTGATAGCTGTCACAAATTTGATACAAAATATTAACAATAATCTTTTGATTTAGAAACTTTCCAGTAAGAAAACTTGAAACGATTATTAGGGAAAAACGATTGGCAAATTTTTAGTAGAGCCGATAAAATTATGTGTACTCTGCCTAACTAGTATGTGTACGGTACGTACCACCTAGATATTTACTGTTTGTTTAAATATTTAATACTTTATGGTAGTAACAGTACAACATATTTTCATGAAACATGGCTAAGAACACTCGGGGTAAAATTATCTATAATAACACTAAAAAAACTAAACGAAAATCGGTTCATCCGTTTGGAAGCTACGATACCACAGACAGACAAGTTAAACTTATCCCGTCTCTTTTTACATCGGGGGTTAAAAAAGTACATGTCTGTATTTCTACGCAGAACAGAACCTTTTGATTCCATGCTTACTCACGGTCTTTAATTCTTTAATGGCACAAAGTAGGAGGGAAAACGTGTCTAACGTAATTTAAAAATTCAGTTGAATTTATGTAGCCGTATAAATCTCTGGATTCAATGGGTCACATTTTAGGTAAATCCTGGTAGGAACGCCATTTGTATATTTTATTTTGTTAAATATTTTATTGTTTGTATATTACATCATATCAGCTCAAACTTGTAGGTTACACTATGATAACGTTTAATAACTTTTAGAGTTTTAGACACCTAGTTTAGTTGATTAAGATTGAGTCGTAGTAAACACGTTTTCATATTTTCAGCATCCATATTTACAACGTTAGGTAACACTTTTTCTGAAGGTAGCATAGGTTTGGGGTAAGGTGTTTTATGTCTGTTCCGACTGGAGACCGCTTTGAGTTGCGAAAATTATTTGTCTGTGTGTTCCTTTATAAACTGCTACCAAGACCTATACCTACAGATATTGCCCTAAAAGCTACGTTTCGATTTAAAGTGCCCATTGAAAAACGAGTATAAGATATTCGTTGCTTAAGCACAGTCGAGCCGTCCACGGGTCATTTAATGATCCTGAAAACGGAACGAGAATAATTTCTCAACCTCTTTGAAATGCCCTCAAACCTTTCTCACACTCAATAAAAAATTGATTTTCCATTCCTGGTTCCTAAATAAATCCTTTTCAAACACGAGTTCATTTGCACGTAGGTAATGAATGACTGAACCTTCCGAACTTCCTCCCTTCAGTCCTTTAATCTTAACCTGAAAAATTACTTATTACGACAGTTTTTTAGGGAAAAGTTTAGCCATTTCGATAATACTGACATAAATCAGATTGTAAAATAAAGAATTTATGCATCCCACGTTCGGAATTACAATGGGCCATTTCGATGTAAGAAGTTTTTATGAAACAGATTCGAAAGTTTCTTGAGAGATTTTTGGTGGTGGTGGTTATTGTTTTAATTAAAGCAGACAATATCTTTCTTCAAATCAAATCAAATCAAAAACTATTTATTTCCATAAATACAATAAATGTACACTTAGAAAAGGTCAAATTATAAAACTAAACACTGACACGGAAATAAAGTGATATTTTGATTTCTGTCACTTCGGTATGTAGACTAAAGTAAAGAAGCGACGAAAAAACCTTCAGCCTGTTAGTTGTTATTTTTTGAGCTGGAGCAAAACTCGTCCCATGCATTTTTATCCTCTAGATAATCTGATATTTTGTAGAAAGCCTTTTTACAAAGGATATGTTTGACAATTCGTTTGCATTTATTTTTTAATAATTTTTGCAACTCACTTGGAGTTTTGTTGAAGAAGCGTATACATTGCCCTTTAAAAAATGCATTTATCTTGTGTAGCCTAGTTGTGAGCACATAATTCTAGGTTCTAGCTTCATAATTATGCGTGACCACTCTATAAAGTATGTAAAATTTTTTTTACTGAAAAGTGGTTTTGATTGTTTTAAAATTACAATGCATTCTTTCCCGCATTCAGCACGCAATTGCGTGAGTAGTAACTATTGTACGAGTGGTATAATCTGCCTAGGGTGTGCTAGAAGGCTTGTTCAATAGAAAAAAATCCAAACCATTATCCTTCAATGCTATGGACCAAATTTCAGACAGTGACATTGTTTAATCATGCTTCTTCGAGTCGCAAAACCCTATTTTAAAGTTAAAAGTCTTGTCACATGATATTCTCAACAAAATCTCAAAGTGCGAATGAAAGATTAGGTTAAAAATTATAACATCAACGTTGAAGTTATAAGAACCGGCTCCTATAATTTAGTTTTCGTCAAGGAATATAAGTTTTAAGGATATTCAAGATGGATTCGACACATCTGCTCAACTTATTTGTCACGCTGCTGAAGACAGAAGCAATGAAAATTATGAATGGTTAATTCTGACTGTATTACGGAATACCGGCAGTCGAAATACCGGATAACGGTATATCGAAAGTACACGAAACCGCAGATCGAAATACCGAAAGCACATGAAGCCGCATAGCGGAATACCGAAAGTGCACAACACCGAAAAACTGTAAACCGAACGATCACAATCTCGAATGCACGCTATACCTATGTAGTGTACCTGTGTAGTCTATGTAGTGTATTGTATTATGTATGTCAGTTATCTAGTACCCATAACACAAGCTCTGCTTAGCTTGGGGCTAGATAATGCTGTGTGAATTGTCCAGCATTATTTATTATTTATTTATTTATTTTATTTATACCGAAAGATCACCAAATCGAAAGAACGCTATGTCAAAATTTTCTTCTTTTTTGTTTATTTATTTATTGGTTATAACAGTCTTGAGGTCAGAAGAACAAACAACCAAATCTTAATCATGCTGAAGATTCTTCGAGGCATGATTGACGCCCCGGACCTCAGCTATGAGCTCCTGCAGCTTTACGTCCGCGTCCCAGACAACTACCTTCGTGGTAGAAATCATAAGCTTTTTGCGGTGCCGTACTGCCGAACTGTTGCTCACGCGCAATCTCCAATTCCACGTACACTCTCATTTCTCAATGCCCTCTTGGATGCGAACCCTGAATGCTATCTATTTGCGGATGTATGGAATCAACTGACACTAAATTACCTGACTTTTAGAGAGTTAGGTATTAAATAAAACGATTTATTTGATTATACATATAACTGATAACATTGATAATTTTATTCATAAATTATTATTATAACATAAATTATTGTTATTTTTTAGTTTTAAGATTAAGATTAATCCATTATGATTTTATTGATTATCCACGAATTATATCAAATTTATCATAAATGAATTCTATTGTATGACTAGTGTGATTAGAAAAGTAATTTCTGTACTGAGTCAATAAATAAATAAATAAATTAATTTACTGCATTCATGTCCATTACAAGGTGTTAACAATTTTTAGGTAGAATCTACATGAGCTCTGTAAGGGCGTTGCAACATTCTGAGTTTGAGTTCTTAGGTATAAAAATAAATAGTTTACAATTAAACATTATACATTTAGTCCTCCAATAAATTTGCAAGTTAAGATACAGAAAAAAATACACTATTCGTAACCTATATGTAAGTTTATCATAATTATTATGTCAATAATATTGAAAATTGAATTAAAACGACTGTCAAAAAAACTATGTCTGTTGGTTTAGTTATCACACCATTGATATACATAGGTACTTTGCTTTATTGGGAACTGGAATCCGCTTTAGAATTTATTTGATTTACGCCATGCGTATGTCTGCGTGTCAATTTGTCTAAGTGATTCTTCACGTCTACGCGAATCCTGATCCAATTGGTTTTCATCATCTCACGAAGATTTTTTGCTCCTTAATGCGAGTTTTTTCGTATTTTCTGAGTGTCGTGGTAATGTGGTATAATATTGTGAATCCATCCCTACTAATACTATAAGCCAATTCTATCTGTTTGTATGTTTAAGCTTAAGGGGGTACCCACCCTCAAATTGCTTATTTTCAACTCCGTCGGACCTCCATATCTTCCAAACTACTAAATATTTAACTTTGAAATTTATATATGGTAAAGTTCAGGACATATTCTATCGATCATTTGTTTCAAAAACACGTCTCCATAAAATTTTCTCAATAGAAAAAAATCGCAAAGTTACCTCTAATTTTTTACTAAAACCCTAATTTCTGAATAAATACAGATGATACGATCTTGAGATTAAGCATAGTAATTGAACTAAGTATAAAGAACATTTTATATGTTGCCTTTTTTTCAATTAACTATTCTAATGTTTGTGGGGAGCAAATAACTACTAAAAACTTGATTTTTGGGCTTACGCCGCTTTGCTCTGTCCCGCTCCTGTGAACGCGAAATCCTATGCCTATCCTCTTCACACAATAACGAGGTAGGGTAGCGCCTTAAGACGTCTTAACGGCTGAATGGATTATAATGAAATTCGACAAGGAGATAGTATACCGGGGAAGGACATATGCTTCCATAAATCTCATCTCATACTAATGTAAAATAAATGATCTACAAAAGCTATTAGACTGAGTTTTTAGCAAATACTTAGTTACCAACCTACTTATTAAAGTTCTATTTAAGATTGATGACAAAATAAGTTGATCGTCTAGTATTATTAAAATTAATATCAGTTTGACTTTCAAGTAGGTAACCAAGTCTTGAATGTTATTGAGTTTATCTTTGTTACGGTAACTTTCTAATGAATTCGTTCATAAATGAATATAAATCACAAAAGACTTCTTCTTTCTTTGCGAAAACATGCAATAGTCATTGTAACATCTCTAAATTAAAGTTAGTTGTGGAGTTCAGTTGTATAAAGCTGGCGTGACAATCTTTTGTTTTTTTTTTTAGAATCCTTTATTAATCAATGAAAAAATTCTTTCGTTGAATTTTTTAACATTTTTTAACAAAAAGAACAAAAGACAAGCACGGAATGATTTAGTTATCGAGACGCACGATAGAGCGTCAGCCAAGTTCGGACAGAAACAGGGGACGTAATAGCCAGTGTGTATCCTAACGCTTTTGGTCTCTTCTGTATCTCAGACATTAACTATGTAGGTTTAATATAATATATTAAATAGAGTAGGAATTTACTCTATTTATGGATTTTAAGATTAGACTTACGATCCATTAAAACAGTAAGAATTTTTCTGTTATAGCATTAACTCAAAGTATAGTAGCGCTCGCTTGCTTTTGTGTGTGGGTACACAAAATATTAGGTAGGTACCTATAGCATAATCGGAAAGGTTGGGCGTATAATGAAAACCCGCTGTAAAACTTAAGCTGAATAATTAAAACGGTTTGCTGAAAAGATTTTGTAAATGGAATTATTATCGGAGGACAGATCCGGGTAGCCCACTAATATAAACAGTGCGGGGTTATGGGGAACTTAACAATACTTTTGCCATAGCTTATACCATGACTTGCTTATACAATCCCATGGTTTTAGTAGAGAAAGCTCGTAGCGATAAGGCTGCAATATGTGCCAAACGCAATTATCTCATGTTATTTCTAATTAAAGTGGTTTACTTGGTGTTTTGTAACTGTTTGGTAGTTTTTGTTTTAAAGATGATGTGACAATAATGTCGTCCTAGGCAGTTCATGGCGGCCAGTCTCAGCGGAGTATAACCATAACGTGCAGGACGTAGTTTAATTTCAGATCAACGATTTGCCTCGTAAGAAGTCCATCTGCTAGTAAAGCCTTCCAATTTATATCACCCAGCATACAATACGAGCACAGAACACGTTCCTATAGCTACAGGAATAGGTACAAAATCCAATGCGGTAGCGCATTTTTCACATTAAACGTTACGTGCCCGCAAATAAATAGAACATTTCCATGCATATGTGTCCCGTCGGGCCGGCATACAATACTCTCTTTAATGTATGTATTGCCAATTTATTTTTTTATTGCAATAACCCTGCGGAGTTTCGTGAAATATTAAAAGGATTATAAATTATTTTGTAATGTTTGGATAGCACGAGCTCTTTAATCCGTAGTTCGTTTATATGGCCGTGGCGATCCCGGCGTCAGAATTGACCCTTTCAACTCAGCCCATGGATGTTCTAAGAGCCGACTTAGGAACCTTTTTTTATTGATAATGGTCAAGCGTTTGGCCACCAACTCACTTAAAGTAAGTGAAGATGTGGCCTAAGACGGAGCACGCTTTCCCAGAAGGAACTTATTTACCTGGACTTGAAAACTCCAAGATTGTACTCTAACGGGAAAACAGACGCAGGAAGCTCATTCCACTCTTTAGTCGTGCTTATTATAAAAGTACCTGCCAGAAGAAGGATAGGCTTCCTTCTGTGTATGTTTAGCTCCTCCACTGCAATAACCAGGCCAGCCACGCGTGGTAATGACTGATTTGCAAAAAGGTTTGGGGAAGGCACATTCAGCTGTGGACGTACCTAGTGTGCTGATGTGTGAAGACCACTCGCTTGGAGCAAGTTGTACGATCATACCGCTCTTTGCCGAACGTACAAGGACACCGAGCTTACTGGTAGCTGTCGTCGCTGAATAGACGGAGGCTTGCGGGAGCTGTAAGGTAGCGGTGCTTTAGATGCACATGTTTGCTTTTTCCTTTAGCCTCTTTTGCTTGTAACCACATCATTCAAACTAGAAGACAGAGAGACATGGTTATTACTTTTCCGAACGCTCCCTTGTCCCTCTTACAAGAAGCTCAGCTACTCTTTCGTCATTAATCCTAACATTAAGTTCTTACATGCCGATTTTGGAAAGTGATATCATTATGCACTAGCACCTTGTAGGTAATAACGTGATACCACCAGTACGAACATACATATAATATGTACCATTATAGTGTTGGTAATTCAGAACATTGAAGTATCAACCCCTTGGCGGTGAAAGCTATAACGGCCATAATTTAGGACGTTCTGTAGTGCGGTCAAGTATTACGCCTCAGTGACATAAAATTTGTTTGATGAATGAGTAGAGATCGTAGATTAAAGGGCTGTTCAGTTTTGTAACCGTAATTTACATAAAATTTACTGAATACCGCATAATTGGTTCAGAAGAAGGAAGTAAAGTAGCGTAGCTTATGTGATTACTGATTACACTATTCTTAAATTGAGTGAATATTGAAACTAAAAATAAACAAGTCGAGGTACTTACTTGCATAAAATAAAAGGGTTTTTGACAAATGGAATAGATGCTAGTTATCATAGAGTCTCAAAGGCATCGATGTACTATTCAATATAAAGTTTGTATGTACTGAAAACCAAATCAGCAACTTACCATCTTTTCAATATCAAAACTTCAGCTCCTGTCAGTTTATAACGGGGGTTCTGTCAAAGACACTAGTTGCTCAGCTAATTCTAGCAAACATACAGGGTCTCCCGACCGCTTTGTTTTAATTAAAATAAGGTCTGCATATTCATGCAAAGTGCTCCGTACACCCGCGGGAGCCGCCGCCGGAAACTATTGCTGTTTACTGTGATAGCATATTAATGCAGCTTTATTATTACTAGGATTAATAAAATGTATGTGGGCATGCAGCGTGTAATTCCTCCCATTCTGATAGTGCGGATTATACTTTGCGGATTTCTAATGACTAAGCTATTTTCTTCCAATTTGCATATAAATCTGACAAACCGTGAGTGGCTTAAGGGATCCACAAACGAGACTAATGGTACGTGAAAAAACTTTATAATAAGACTGGCCTAATAGTACGGGACTGATTTGGAAATTTCATTTATTCCAAAAAATTAATTGTGTAGCGGGGTGTAACTGTCTGTTGAATCATATTATCAATGCAAAAGCACAAAAAAGTAAGAAAAACAAAAAATGCCGCACTGGGTATGAAAAACACGAAAACGTTTACATTGTTACACTTATACTATATCGACTTCCCAATAACACTGGCCGTAAAATCAGCATTTCAAACTGTATGTCTCTCCGTGATATGCCAGAATGGTGCCCGGTCTCAGCTAAGATGACGCCAATACCAGAACTGTATCCATCGTGGTAGCTGATTGTTTGCCAAAAGTGATTATACCATACCTACTGCCGATAAGTGTAGTCAATGGCCCCACGTAATACGGTGTTGTAGTCCTAGCAGGTTCTACGACGTAGCGGGCTCCACGACGACGTAGCAAGCTCTACGACGTGGTGGATTTTTGAACTTACCTTATTAAAGTTAGGTACTATTTCTTACTTAGTATAAATTACTATGGTAAGAATAAGAGTTTCCCTAAAAAGTCTCCACACCAAAGCCAAAATACTCTTGGCTGCCAAGATTATTCTGACACTGAAATGTCGCAACAACCCGCTCGGAGGGTTCAGTGTGTAGACTACATTTATTTTATACCAGTACATGAATTTCTATGTAACAACAGTAAGTGAATATGTATATATTAAATCTCAAATTCGTCAAACCTATTCGCGATTTTCATGACTGCAAAAATATCAATCTTTACAAATATGTTGTGATTGTACCATATTTTATTTTTGCCAATTAATAAAAAAATGTAATGAAAACGGTGCTTCCAATCAGCCACACTCGTATCGTATAGTATTCGATAATACTCCTTCGTCAGTTAATTGGAATCTTCTCACGTTAGCAGATCTATTGTGCTTTTGCTTATTACGCAGGCGTGAAGAGGTACCTATTTGATTTCATATGAGAAAGTGCCGTGGCGGTTACGACGTAAGAAACGCTTCCCGTGGAGTGTGTAACTCAGCCCGTGGATGATAAAGTGATTAATGTATTCTACCAGATGAAAGGCAGAATTTTCTTTTGTGCATTGTCAACATCTCTACTCGATCTGCGATTACCTATCCGTATGCCCAGCGTGGGGATTATGGCATTGCCTACTAATGTTAAGATCCACCATTGTTTATCAGGTGAGGCCTAAGTCCAGCAGTTGGTAAGGGCTGTAGATATGATATGGACGGTCTTTTATCTTCTAGCACGGAGTGGTCGGACGCTGCAAAATATTGTGATGATCGGAATATATGTTTGGGAGGGTCTTTTTCAGTATTAAGACGAGATATGCTGAATAAAAAAATAATAGAAAGAGAGTGAGTCAGTAGAAGGAGAGTTAGATGAAATGGTGCGGGAGAGAGGGAAAATAAGTGAGTTTTGGTGTGATTTGGACGGGATTGGTTCCAATTCTGGTTGTATCTCTACAAACCTCAATCATGAGTGACCTGAGACGAGGTCATATTTGAGATGTCGGTGTGTATAAAATAACATGGTAGAATAATAATCGCTTGTATAATTCTGTAACATTCAATAATGTTTTCTTTTACCAAACAAATGAATGATAGAAAACACACGCACACATATTAAAATGAATTATTTCCCTGTAAAAATGTGCTCATTATCTTCATAAAATAATAAATCGCCTGTGGAAACCACAGTTGCTGTTTAGCCATCCTTCCGTCCATAAATAAATTAAATAAATACATACGAGAACGCGTTCGCAATTTGTCGGCGACAGTAGGTAATTCCTGCATTTTTCACGAGATTCTCTGAGCTTAGTCAATGACATATTTATTTACTCGCAACTTTACGCAGCTTCGCTTTAAATAACCAGCACGTCTCGGGAGCACCCTGTAGACGAAAGTTTAATTATTTACAAACAACGACTTTATTCCATTTTTCTTTTTAATCTCCTACAAGACCCTTTTCGAGGAATTTTTCAACAGGACAGCTGAAACAAAGATCTTAGAGGGAAATCTTTTATAAATAACTAGACAAAAACAACACGATTTTAGAATATTCAAAGAAATAATTATACCTAGATAGAATACACAACAGCACGGTTCTTGTTTTAAAACATTGGACCAGGTACCTATAAAAAAACGGACGATCTTTTGCACATATTATTAAGTTGTTCAGTTTAATGAGACCATACTCAGAAAGGTCAAAGTGCCTGAACCTGAAAAGCAAGTCATACTTGAAATTTCACATATTTATAAAACTATTTTCATCATTCTCACGCAACTGACATACAGACTAAAACAACATGCAAAGTTAATCTCGATTAGCTGAATAAATATAAATAAATAATGCTGGACAATTCACACAGCACTATCTAGCCCCAAGCTAAGCAGAGCTTGTGTTATGGGTACTAGATAACTGATTTATACTTAAGGCGAATAGTAGGGGTGATAGTGGCGCCACTACATATTACAATACACTAAACAGATAGATATTTTTATTATACATAGAAAACATCCAGAACGCCCTGGACAAATGTGTGCAGATCGTACAAACATTTGTCCCGAGGCGGGAATCGAACCCGCAACCTCCTGCGTCGCAATTACTAAAGTTTTATTACTAGAGCCTAAAACAAAAAGTACCCCTCAGCCCGGACTCGGCAAAACATGTTCAAAACAGAAATTAAGTCAATTTCTTGCACCGAGACGGCGCAAACACGAGATTTCTGTCGCTTGCAAATACGGAGTACTTCATACTTACTAGGACCTCTGCTGTAACAGTTAACTGAAAAGCGGTGTTAAGTTTATAGCGGTGCAATAAAAATGGTATATATCAAAATTACTATTTTCATCGGATACAATAATGTCTCTCAGAAAGAGATTAAAGTATATATATTAAAAAGAGATTCTTTTAAATGTGGTTGTATTTTTCGTTACTATATCACTATAATAGCTTATCCGACAAACGTTCTCAGGTCTTAAAATCAAAATTTAAAAGCATTTTCAGTTTGAGATAAACTGAAAATGCTTTTTCATTGCGATTTTTAAAATTGTTCAATTATTATTTATTTTGCGAATCATCTCAACTAAAATATGCTAGAAGTATTCTGCCCGAGAGCTGAGATGCTGAATACGAACATTAAACAAAGTTACATGTTTACTATACATATTCCGACCGTTATAACACGGTACCGCACTTCCAGTCAAGTGGGTACGAGTTTGTGCATTCTAGTTTCTGCTTCTATTCTACAAGCAATTACGTTTGGTACTATATGTGTAGTACGGAGACGTACACAGAAAGTGTTAGTGAAACATTTCCACTTCTCTAGCAAGCATCTCTTCTACCACGTGGTAAGCTTTTCTGGAAGTGTGAATTAAATCAACGTAAAGAAGACAAGAAAAGTGTTGACGAAATTACAATAGGTACCTATTGTTTTGCCCTGACCGAAACATTTAAGAATATTTTCAAGAATATTTAAGAATGTTTCCAATTACCAAAAATCTGATCTAAAACACAAAAACTATTTACTGCCCTTTGAAAAATCTGGTTTGGCATCATCGTATTTCCAATAGAGCCTTAAATGCTTGTTTTTCAAATCAGTCATAACACCAGGTCTTACTCCAGTAGGTATTACTCGCATAGTCACATGTAATTATACATTCTATTATACTTTCCCAAGTTTCAACACATGCATTGTGAACATTAAAATTTGAATGTCATGTACGCTTACTAGTCAAGTACGAGTTCCACTTGCTTCAGTTTACGTTACCAGTATACCATAGATGAATGAGTAACAAACTTTTCTGTTAGCAAAGTACGAGTAGCTTTGTTCCCTGATGAATAACGCTGTGACAAAGTCAAAATTTATAAGGTGTTTTACTTAGCTTAGCTTAGTTCAGTTTGGTCGATTCTGGTTTAATAGAAATGTCGAAGTAAAGATACCAAGAAAGTAAGAAAAGAAAGCCACCTTCGTAACGAATTAAAAGCATTACAGCTTTTATTCCCCGTCGAAGGTCCAGGGACCACCCCCTGGTAAGGACAAGGTGCAAAGATTTTCAGGCTGTCCAACTTCCGATGTCAGCCGACACCATATGAAATAACTAAAGTAAAAAATAGCAAGTGTATAACATCACACTAATATTATAAATGCAAAAGTTTGGATGGATGGATAGATAAAACTTTTTAAACTTTCGCGATTTGTTATCATATTTAATGATTATATCGGGTATTTATCGCGTACCTTTTGTTTTATTTCCCCTACGTTTCTACCGCGTTACAGCAATCGTGGTCACGGGGCGACTGAACGTAGGGGAAATAAAACAAAAGGTACGCGATAAATACCCGATATAATCATTAACTAGGATGGATAGATGTTTGTTATCTCTTCACGCCAAAACTACCATAAATCAGTTCCCATGGAATAGAAATAACCTCAAAACGTTTCTATAGCAACAACGCGTGCGGAGCCGCAGGCAGAAGCTAGTGTTCTCATAAAGTTAGTTTTTATCATTATTCTTCCTTAAAAATCAAGCAAGCAAAGCTCAATTTACTATGCGCAGTGTGCAAAGTGACAGACGCAGAAACTCGCAAAGGCCCGAGAAAGCTCACAGGGAAACTTTTGGAAGCATACTTACTAATGAAACTCGACTAGCACTTTTACAAGTTCTATAGAGGTTGGACTTTATTTATCCACACTGAGCCATATTTCATCACACTAATATTATAAATGCGAAAGTTTGGATGGATGGATGGCTGGATAGATGGATGGATGGATGGATGTTTGTTACCTCTTCACGCCAAAACTATTGAACGGATAAGGCTGAAATTTTGCATACAAAGTCTAACCCTAAAATCAAACAAAGGCAAAAGGCAACTTTTTATCCCATAGATCAGTTCCCATGCGATAGAAATAACCTCAAAACGTTTCCATATAAACAACTCGTGTGAAGCCGCGGCCAGAAGCTAGTTTACAATAATGTTCGTTTTTGGTATATCTTTCAGGCCGATCCTTGCACAAATAAACACCCGCTAACTTCGTTGCATAAAGACCTGCGAATAAAACACTAGGCATTCGATACCAGAGTACCCTTCACAATTTAAGTTTTCCAAAAAGCTTCTTTCCGAACAGATTAAAAATTAAGAGGGATAGTGAAACATGGAAAAGTTAGCTACAAATAAACACTTTCCTAGTAGCATTGGAAGTTTTATGTTATTCGTATGTACACAACGTTTTAGAAAAAAAAACACAAATATAAGTAATGAAAAATTTAAAAAATAAATAAAATAATTAGTATTATGACTGAGGTTCATCCCCAAGCAATGAAACTATAAATACAAGTGACTCTGCTCGTTACTTTTAATGGTTTCGGTAATTTTGCTGAGGTTTTACATCCTTTGAAAATTTACGTGAAACTACAAAGGTAAAATGACAGATTTTCAATCTAAATGACAGATTTTCAATATTAACATAGCAGGCTAAGGCAGGCGGTATTAAAGAAAAAAGGTGTATAGTTTTATCTCGTAAAATGGGCATTTAGAAAGAAGTCTACGTCGCTAGGGTAAGTTTTATTGCATAAAAGTGATTCCTTGTTCTAATTAAAGTTTAACCAGGAACAAATGTTAGTTTTATTTCAAATTAAACTTACACTGATCGGTTTATTTAGAAAATTTGTGAGCCATAGTGTCACCTTTTGAATTATTTTGTCGCTTAGTCATCATTTTCAATATAAATCCTTTCATACTTTTACGTATGAAGAGGGAGAATGATGGCTAACCCTTGTTCTAGTAGGTACTAGAAATAAATCATTATTTCTGCAAGTAAAGCTGGCCCACAACTGCTTTCAGAATTTAATAATGGTTCGATTAGTTTAGTGCGGATATAGACTGACATAGATACATTAATTTACTAAAGGTCATGCATTAGCGGCCAATTCCGCGCCCTATTGTTTGATCTAAAATTATTGTTAACGTTGTTGTTTATATATGCGTTTCATTAAATTATTACTAAATAATAAATACACAGTTAAGCAGATATAAGACCAGTTGACAGCCGGTTTTTATTCGTATATATTTTTTTCGTAATTTAGTTTCGCTATGTAATTAATTAAGACTGCAGGCAATGCTGGATGCGGCAAGCTGAAGACAGGGCGCTATGGCGCTCATTAGGGGAGGCCTATGTCCAACAGTGGACTAATATAGGCTGATGATGATGATGATGAGATTAATTTACATTATGTAATTCCAGAGTTGGATTGTCCATGTTTCATTTATAAAGGATATTTTACTTTATGTGTGTTCCCAACGATGCTTCTAATAATCGTAACAGGCATCTACATAAGTCACCTCTATGAGTTCTTAGCTCTATGATATTACACGCATAGATTGTATATCCTGATAATCTCATGTGACGATGTAGGAAACTGTGTTCCCGCTTGTTAGTATGCAGAAATGTGATAACAACTCGGTACGTGCTCTATTCTATGCTCTGAATACTCTAGCTATAAAAGTAAATTTTTGTATTAAAGCGTCGAACTCGGCAAACTACGATATGGGGTGGATACAACAAGAGGTTGTTGTGACATGTTGAATGCGTAGGCGTGGGACCCAAAAAATTACTTCTGAACAGTGAACGAAACTGAACTGTCATACTTAAACTGGTTACGCTATCCTCGGCTCACATCGTCGACTGGCTTATTCCGCACAGCGGAATATCATCTCGCGAATTTTTTCTCGCAGATTAGGTATGATCCGCGCCCTGAATCGTAACTTATGCTTTTTTTTTCCGCAATTGCGTCCAGCTTCATACAATTACCATTTGTTGCAAAATCCTGCGGGAACTATCGCCTGGCGCAATTTCATTGTGCGGGGAAGGTAAAAGTTTATGGTTTTATAGATGTTCCTTTCTTTATTGTCAATGTTCTTACTAAAGGATAGTATAGTCTTATCTGAAGAAAACCTCAACCTCAATCTCAACAGCCTGTATTGGTCCACTACTGGACGGCCTCCCCCTGATAACCGCCTTATTAGCTTTATCACATGGAGGGTAGTGCCCATAATCCCCACGCTGGGCATGCGGGTTGGGGATCGCAGTTTGGTGGTAGAATTGTTCTGTAGGTGGCGCTGCTGCCCGCCCCCGGTGGATATCCCTTAGTCGCCTCTTACGACACCCGCGGGAAGAGTTGGGATGGTGCAAATTTTAGGCAAGGCACCACACGGCTAAAAGGAAAAAATAATAAGAAATATAAATTAGATACCTACTTATTCAATAATACAAACGTACAAAACCGACGAAATAGTGGTTGTTCTTTTTATTCAGGAAATTAGGATACGGAAATTCAGCTCCTGCCTGCCTCGGGCAGGTGCTGAATTTTCGTATTCCAGCCCTACGTACAGAACACTAAAACAATTAGTGCCCAAAGAGCAGGCTTTTAGCAGTCCGCATTCATTTGTAATAAACCGCCACTGAAAGCGGTCAGGCCTTCGTTAATTTCCGGCGTGCGTGACTCTCTGAGGCTCCGATGCGTAGCGGGCCGACTAAGAACCCACTAGGTTGGCAACAATGAACAATGTATGTTACATGAACGCAATATACGATTTAACTTGGTTTGATATACTTACGCTTAAACGATTAAATTGCTTTATGAATTTTCTCATCCCCAAGAACAGTATCGTAGATTTTATTTACATTTCAGTAAGTTTTAAACCTAGAATCAAAGTTTACTATTTGCTATCGATTGCGACAGCTGCACGCTAGTCAGTCCTTAAAATCTTTTATGTCAATGTATTACGGTGTTTTCAACTCGCTGGTATAGGCGACTCTTTTCAAACCATTCAATTTGATTTGGTTCACACCACAACCTTTATAAAATGGACATCAATATTGGACTGACCTTCAATCCAATAAAACTCATTCATTGAATTTTCCGTGTGGGGCATATGACTGGTCGGGTGGAGACTCGGCAAACGTAGTGTAGGACACCCATCAGCCAGGTGAGGTGACCTGCGTAAGACTGCTGATAAGCTGAAGACAGGACGGCGCTATGGCGCTCATTAGAGGAGGCCTATGTCCAGCTGCTGATGATGATGATCATTAAAACTTCGCGGGTCAATAAATGCAACGAGATTTGCATAAAATTTTTACGAGTCATATTCAGCGAATTTAAACCGAAGTCTGTATGTCATTTGTTTTACCTTAGTCTTATTTTTCATGATAATTTTGATGACCGGAAAAGTAGCTTGACGATATTATTCAAAACAGTTAAGTTTTCATTGACTCAGAAAATCGTATAAATCGTTCAAAGAACAGTTTTTCTTGAACTCGCCTTTGTGATGCTCGCTCAGCTGATTGAGACATCAAAGTTTCAGTGTTTAAATAGGCTGCGCTGAACCGAAAATGGTCTCCAATCTTGGTAAATAAATATTAAACTGGTTTAGGTCTGAGATTAGCAGAAACGAAGATGTTTAAATTGTGTACTTATCTTTTTTAACCGCTATTTTGCCCTTCTTTTTCATTTTTAGTGTTGTCCTTGATTCTAACCTTCTATCCACCACAGCTTCATATCAACTCAGGTACCTGTCTAACACCCGCGTTAAAGAACCATACTTATGTAAGGTAGCAAGCAACACTGTGCTAAGTAAGGCATTTGTCACGGCGTTCGTCAAGGTCGACCATTTTATTCACAAACAACACTCAAGCGACACTACGCGAACGCACTGCATCGATTACAGATCTGCGATTGGTCCGTTCCTTATGCTAAGTTCTCTCTTAAGTTTGACAGATTTGCGGATGACATGAAATAATCATGAACCTGCAAATAAAACAATTTTGTTTCCATAGAACTGAATACGAATGAAAATCTGACAGAACATAACCTAACATTTGTGACATAGGTACTTACTAGCCGAAGGTGAGACTAAACTAGGACTGGCTACACTATACGCAGTTTAAAATAACTTTACTGTCTAGCTACTTACCTACTGACGTAAGGGTCGTCCCAAATGAACGCATAGCGTTGCACATCACTCAAGTATTGTTTACGAATCGGATTTACCGGCCCTATGCGTTTGTGTGCAGTGTGAGACCTCATAGATTTATTTAGTATTCTTGAATACGGGTGTAAATGTATGTAAGCGATGAGATCAAACATGCAGCGCTTTCACGGAAGATGAATAATAAGGTCAACTGGAGTGGTTGCTTAATGTATTTAAATTAGGTTGCATCAACTGCGGACTTGCTATTTCTGAAGACATGCTATCAGGACATGGACGAAATATTCTGAAATTGATTATTTTAATTTTGGGTGGAATATTCTGTTTTTAATTCAATTTTAGATGGACATGTGAAAAGAATGGTTAAACCGCAATTTTCGACCACTTCCTTTCATGCCCAAAATGGGTTCATAATTTAAATAACATTTAAATAACCGAAATCATTAATAATACCATCTCAGTCAACCAATAAGTCTGTGCTCATGCTGATATTAACATAACTAGCGATTTCCTTTGATCTTTGAAGAGCTCTTACATTTATTCACTTTACCTTGTTTACCCTTGTATCAGAAGTGTGATCAAAAGGAACTGTACCAAAAGGAATTCGTCAGTGTTTGACTTTATATTTTTTTTTTACATATATCACGAGTGTGATACCGAGTGGTATACCTTGTTGTCTATCATCATCATTGTCAGCAAAGTGAATTTTTAATATTTGTTGGGCATAAGCATGTTTTCGGAACCTACCAGGGGAAGGGCAACGGCTTCATTCTTCAAGGCCTTCACTCCGGTCACCAATTCGCCTGCCAAGCGTCGACATTGTAGCAAAACCCCTCGATTAGGGGAGGCTTGTTCAGCTGTGGACGTGTATTATAGTATGATGAGGATACTTTACAACTCGGTACATAATAATAGTACGAGAGCCCACGACCAAAATTTTTGTCTCATAGCAATACAGCCAAAACAGCATCAAATCGATAGATACGATTATCCTGAACTCGAAAATACCAATATCAGACATTTTCCGCGTAGCGTTTGATCTGACCGAATTTTCAAAATTGTCAAAGAATTTTACCGAACTGCATCATAGCAATATGTCTGATTTGCAGACTGTAGTTGAATGATAGTTCTGAGATACCGGAAACATATTTTTCAGACGTTAGTGGTGTAGCGCAAACCCGTAAAATCACTTAAAAAAATTAAAAATGAGACAAAAAAAATGTCTCATAGCAATACGTCTGAAAATCTTTTTTATTAGTAAATTTTAGTTATTTGATGCGAACAAAACAATTTTCAGACGGATATGTGAACGCATTAAATTTTGAGACCGTTTTGAAAATGTTAACAAATTTTACCGATCGGTATCATAGCAATATGTCTGAAAATTGTTGGACATGATAAAATAAGTTGTCCACATGTGCAAAAAATTTATATCAGACAAATTAAGTGTAGCACCTTCTCTATCAGACAACTTTTCGATACTCAGATATCAGATATTTATGTGAGCGTCGTTCCAACGTTTGGAGCAGCTGCCGAGTGAGCTGTATAAGTAAGAAAGGGGCAGGAGCGTAACAAGCGCTGAGGCTGTTGAAATTAAATACTGATTGATTTGATAGTTTTGGTTTTATTTAAAGCACACTTGAGTAACTTTTACAAAAGAAATAAGTAATGACATCTGTCATCTGTTAAAGTACATATACCTAATAGACAAGGGAGATTCTTGAATATCTATGAAGGCTGTAAATTTAAAAAAACATTTAACAGAGGCGTCGGCCAGGCGACTCCGAAACGTTATTTTCGTTTTTGGGAGTATATGCTACAGTTAAAGTGTCTGAAAACAGGTTTTTGGTAATCATGGCAGCAATACGAAAAGTTATTTTTTTTTTATCCGTATTGCTATGATACAGGTCGGCTAAATTTGTTGACATTTTCAAAAATGCGCTCAGGCTATGTGCTACGCGCAAAATGTCTGAAAACAAACTTTTTCGTAATACAATTATAAAATCTATGTACATTTTCACTATCAGACGTATTGCTATAATACCGACTGCCTTTTTTTTTGACACAGCAGAAATGGCCTCCCACGCAGTTGCTACACTTTCGACCGTTACTACACACCTAGTCGGGTTCAGAATCATACAATCTAACGATTTTATAGGGTTTTTGCCGTATTGCTATGAGACATGGTTTTGGTCGTGGGCTCTCGTACTATAAAGTTTTAGGCTCTTATCATTTGAAGCGAAACAATTTGTTTCGTTTTGAATTTATTTTATCAGAAAGCCGCGAAGAAACATGACAAACATTGGAAAAAGCTACAAGTATTTTGCTGTCTGGCGGTCGACGAGCGGGATAGGCGGGGAAACTATTTTTTTGTTTTTATTTTTTTCCTGCAAAGTACAGAATAAAAGGAGGCTCTATTTCAATAGGTATTCCTAACATAGATACCTACTGAATTGCACAACTGATGTGAGTATTTGTGTAACGCACTCTGTTTTCGCCAAAGCCACAGAATAAACAGTAGGCTCCTCAACCATAGTTTGATGATTGATTTGCTTCTCCCTAATTAACGGACATAATTGATAGTTCGCGTGTCATATTATTATGTGTTCGTAGGTCAACTCGACTCTGTAGTAGGGTGTTTCACTTTTGTAGGAGAAAAAAATTTTTGTGATATTTTTTCTGACTTCGCTCTGTTTCCGGTTTTAGCTTACCTTAATAGTATATTTGCGAAATTTCAAGTGGATTGGACCATGTTTAGAGGTTGCACAGAATGAACAATTGAACAGTAATAAAGAAAAATTGCAAAAAAATATATTAAATTACGTTTATTTCAAAATAGCACAATACGGTAGCCACACATTATTCTTAAGTAAAAGAAAATTAAATTAATCATAAAATCGAACGTTAAATAATGAATAATTAACAACTTAATTGGCTACATAGGCTGCAACCTCATCTTTGGTTCGCTTACCCACACATTTTCTCTGATGCTCGACAACTCTTAACAATTATTGTTTCTGCTGTTTGTCTTTGACCAAATCATTAAACGTTTTTATCAAAGCTTTGCCCCTTTCTGCGTTGTCATTGACTACCTTTAGACTATCGTATCGACTAAGCCTCTGAGTGTTGTGCAACAATATTCGTTCTTCATCCTTAACACCGAACAATTCAAAGAAAGACCTCGTTTTTGTAGTAACAAAGTCACTAAGGGATTCTTCTTCAAATTCTATCGTCTTGTAACATGTCTTTCATAGTCATCTTATTCTGGTAAGCAGTATCAAATAGTTCTCCGAGGTCACCTTTCCAGACAGTTTGATATCTGCCGTGTCCGTATTTCTGTATTTCTCGTTTGCCAAATTTTGGTATTCCTTACAGAGTTTCTGAATGCCAGCTCGAATATTTACCTCTGTCTGGTATATTAGCCTTCTTCCAACCTTCTGTTTAATACTTGTCGACTTAGTGGCGTCCCAAAGTGTCTCATTTTTTTCTATGTAATGGGTGTAAAAAACCAAAAACACTTGTTCCTTGGAAGGAAATCGAGCTCCTAAAAAGTGATCACAAGGAACCCTCCAAAGTAACCAAATTCCTCGTCTACTATTCATATTTACATTAAAATATGCTTGATTGTTTTAAAAGACACACTTAAATCACTTATTATCCTCCACTTTAGATAATGAACGTGAAACGTTTGCTACCCTCCACTACTCCGATATCAATTACTTGACATAAAACTCATCAAACTGTGCAACCTTTAAATGATAATCGATTTTACTGATTTTTGGCGTACCTACGAATCTTTTATATGAGTGGAAACAAGAATTCGAGCGAAGTCAAAGAAAAATCGAAAATTTGGAAAATGAAACACCCTACTCTGTAGGTACTCTATAGAGATCAGAGTAGGTACAGTCAGTAGCGAAAGTAGTTTCAATAAGTAGTTGGCATTTTTGAAGAAATGTCCATAAAACAATAAAATATATTGTAGTAAGTAAGTACTTTGTGAGCGCCTTTACTCTGACCATCGCGGTAAAAGTAAAAGCACACTCAAAGTAAATGCCCAACCGGTTCCATCCCATTTGATCGCGCGCGGGTTATACCACTATAACACTGACTGTGAATAACCTGATCGACTCCATCTTCGTTTGGCAAGGTAGCTAGAGTTGAATCGGCAAAGTGAACCTTCAGAATCACTTAAGTGATAAGTGCGCATTACAATTGTAATGCGCAATACCATAATCATACTCAACCTTCCGAAATAAAATAAAACGTGCCGCCCGGAAACAAATACAATAATCTGTTTCAATCAGAACCTCAACAAAACCCGGAATCCCTAGTCCTACTCCCAAGAGCTGTTGCCCATGCTACATCCCATGTCCTTCCTTGTAGTATGAATAAACTGAAATTGTACCAATTCAGTCCAACTCATTCAGCAGTTTCGGCGTGATGAGCGGTGAAGGAATTTTACTTTCATCCCCTCTCCCAGTGGAACCTTACTGAATTCCGGGATAAAATGTATCCCATGTCCTTCCTTGTAGTATGAATGAACTCGAATTGTACTAATTCATCCAACTCATTCAGCAGTTTCGGCGTGATGCGCGGTGAAGGAGTTTGACTTTAATTCCCTCTCCCAGGGGAACCTTATCGAATTCCAGGATAAAATATATCTTTCCTCGTAGTATGAAATCAAATCGTGCTGACTTCCATTCGAATTCATTCAGTAGTTTCGTCGTGATAGGCGGTTAAAGAATTTTACTTTCATCCTCTCTCCCAGGGGAACCTTAGTGAATTCCAGGATAAAATGTATCCCAGGTCCTTCCTTATAGTATGAACTCAAATTGTGCCAGGTTTCATTCCAACTCATTCAGCGGTTTCGGCGTGATGCGCAGTGAAGTAATTTTTTTTCATCCCCTCTCCCATGGGAACCTGACTGAATTCCGGGATAAAAAGTATCCTATGTCCTTCCTCGTAGTATGACCTTAAATCATGCCGAGTTTCATTTCAATACCTTCAGTAGTTTCGGCGTGATGCGCGTTTAAGAAACAGACAGACAGACAGACAGACAGACATGAATAAAAAAAATTACAGTTTTGGCTTCAGCATCGATAATAGAGTGCCCTCCAAAAAAAAATTTCAAAATATCTTCAATGTACAGAATTGGACCTGTTACAGTTTTATTATAAGTATAGATGAAGCTAATTTGAGAATTTAAAACAATTGACCGTGCGACCGTCTTTTATTTTTGAAATGCATTGCCCCGTGTATGCCTACGGAAAATTCGACTAAAACAATTCGTCTAATACAATTCGACTAAAACAGTTAGACTAAAACACAATTTGACTAAAAACATTTCGCCTTCAACCTTGATTTGACCCGACTCGTAGGTCTCGGGGGGGTGCACAGTTTTAGTCGAACTTTCCGCAAAGCCCGTGTATGTGCATTGCACGATCACAAAAATACTAATTACCTATTAGGTAGGTAACCTCAAAATACTAAAACACAAACAAAATTTGGACCGGTCTCAAATCGCGAGTTACCGATAGTTTTTAATAAAAAATTGTGGAGTAATCTGGGGACAGTGTCATTTTAAATATCGAAAATAGGAACAATCAACCACGGTAGCTACCACACCAATGACTTGTCTTTCAGCCAACGGTGCTCTAACTAATGACATTGCTCTCTTTTACCTTCTTACGTTCGTTCCTAATGATAATGACACGGGTAGTATAAGAAGTGCGTGAGCGTGCGGAAATCCTCGTAATCTACATGAAGTCGTAAGGCATTTACGCGTTACGTCACATTCGCGGATGATTGCGATAGGGCTATCAATAAGGCAGTTGGGAGATTTAAGTAAAATCTTCCAAGAAAATTGAGTGGCCTAGGTGTTTTATTTTGAAAATGAAGTTACCTATGCCATGGTGCAAACTTGAAGAACACTAGGAACGCAATATGCTAGGAGCATGGACATAAAGTAAAAGCTTAATTATTGAAATTAAAGGCACCTGTGTCAGGCCTCATGTGCTTAAAACTTCTCAAGAAATCCTTCAAACTGAAGCGCTGCTTAGTGAAATAGGTGTTTTAATTTTGTGTGTATGCTAGCCCTAGTACAAATTTAATATCACCGAGATATTATGTTCCTCGTTGGAAATAATTTATGGTTTGACGTACGATTTAATTTGATAGAATGAGACTTGAAAACACTTGCTGAGGGAAGGTGTAAAGTCGAACGCTACCGATGCACAGTTTTTTACTTCTGGATCGTAAAATGTTTTTTCTTTTTAAAAAATTATTCGATTAATCTCAAAAATTTGCGATAATAGGTATCTTGGTTTTATTCTTGAATTTATTGTTTTGTAGATAATGGTCTTATGTCAGCCTAACTGTCTCGTAACATAAAAAGACTACATAACAATAAAGAGCAAAGTAACTTTGGCCCTAAATGATCTGTAGGTAAGTAACGCAAAGTTCATAAACTCCTAAAGGCGTAAGTGAAGGGAGCTGTCAAAATATTTCAGCTCCCGCATCTACAATCATTTGGGTAGGTACTACAACCTCGCACCCAACTTTACACCTCATAACCGACACAACAACTAAAACAAATAATAATAGCGTAGAACTGAAACTTGGCAGTTCACTCATACCGCAAACAGGGGTGGGAGTAGGGCTCTGTTCGCTTCATTTCAGTTCTGTCTTCAATTATTTTGAGAGCGAAGGAATTCAAACCTGTTATTTTTTTATATTATGTATATGTTGTTATTTTCAAATGTTTTTACTAAATTATAATTACTTCACACTTTTTAACGAACGGGAAGACGTGGACATAAGTCCAAGGTGTAAATTAAAAACGAATGTTTTGACTCTATAATTACGGTTAGGATTATATTGCGAATGACAAAGTTTACGTTAAGTGGTTATTTGCACTTCTAAAAACTGATCCTATTGCAGTCAGATATTATTGGAACGAAGATCCTTATCGCGCGTTGTGAAAGGGGGCTAGACGGTAAAAATTCATACGAAAAGTTGTAACGACACTTTTTGCTATAGTAAGCTATTGTAAGCCGTGCGGCGTGCGCATGTTTCTCTGTCTGTCTCTCTCTCTCTTATGAACTTCGTTCCATCCGGGTGTCCCTTGACACCTCTCAAGTTTTTTTTCTTGTGACAGTTGATTTCATTTCTGTTCGCAGGACTTTATATATTTATTTTGTCGTACCAACTTTCCATGTTGAAACACCTCGGACCATATTTCCTTTTTATTAAGACGTAAAATATCCTTCGGGTACGCTCCAGTACGAGCCACAACACTTGAGAAATGTACTTGTAGTATATCACAAGTTGCAATTTAGACCGAACTCGATTTATAGGGGTTTTATTGAATATTACAGGAAAACAATTACTTTCAAGGACTCGGGAATGGCGTGTGGGAAGCTGCCTTATCGTCGGGGTGCTAAATAATACTTCTATGGCCGTAAAAAGGAAGTGACCGTATTTTTAAGGTTCATGTCACTTTCAATGTAAAAGAGGTTTATCGTGAAGGACGAAGGATTTTAATTTCTTTGGTGGTTTTGGTAGAGTATATTTTGTACTAACATAGCAATATGGGTGGATCCCAGAACAAAATCAAAGTTCCCGAGTTGATTATTTCACGTCGTAACCGTGGGTTTAATGTCTTTTGGGACAGGTTATCTTAGATTTGATATTCAGATTAAAATCAAAAAAATATTTGCGGTTGTGCTTGAGCTGCATCAGTTTCCATGTATAACTCGTAACGTTATTGACTGATGATTTACTAACGTAAGGTGTAATTTGCTGGTCTAGATGAAATAGGTAGGCATTCCTAATTATTCTTAACTGATTTTGGTAACATCCCGAATAATTACTATGTATCTTTAGCCGGTTATTGGACTTCTTCACTTAACAAAGTAGAAGGAGTGCGAAATTCAGTTGTACAATTTCTATATTTTGACGTAAGTTCATTCTCATCTCAATACCTACCTACATTCATACTCGTAAACTTCGTAACATAAATACCTAAGAATTATAGAAAATTCATACCGCCCAGGTGGTACCCATACATTTTTCGCCGTATATTTCACGCGATACGACAGTAAGGGTTTGGGTTAGGTATAATAAATATCAAACTGTAAACCCTACATGCTCTCAAAAAATCCAAGCACTCGAAGCGACAATTCGGGCCGCTATAAATCCAGTACGAAACGAAGTCATAAAAAAGAATCAATTGGAACGCGTCACCTATGGGTTAGTGTGCTCACGCTCCGCGCCGGCCTCGGATCTTTAGTTACAGGGTGGGGAAGCTTTTCGACAGCGGTGATCCTTGAAAACCTCGGGAATTCCGATACTCCGTTACAAATCGTTTTGTTTTTAGCGTTGCCTTTGGCCACTGAATTGCCCGTGCCTTAGCCACGAGAATTTACAAAAAAATTCTATGCAAAAAACACAAAACTTCACCTCCAACGTAGTATGAATTTGTAAAACTACTCGACAGTGAAATCGGATAACAATGATTGAAAGCGATAGCGGTGTCCTCATAGCGAACCTCTAAGCAGCCTAGAGAGTATCCATACTATCCGTGACCTCGATTAGGTATCCTATAGAAAGACCAAACAGTTAAGCACTTTTTTTTATATGGACTGCGAAACTACTCTCAACAAACCAATTCAGATAAAATTCTATATAAAAGGGTTCGAAGCCATTTGGCTGTAGATCCCACAAGTCGTCCTGTAGCATTATAATGCTATTTACCTAGATCCCCAGATTTGGCCGGTAGCCAGAGACAGCCACTGAATGCGACATCTGAAGTTACGTTTCCTACAAATATTAATGATGTTCAAAAGCTTCTGAAACTATAATTTTCTATGCAGTCCTAATTAAAGACTCTTAAATTAAGAACACTTTAAAAAATTAGAAACACATTTAGTATAAGCTAATAACTTGAAATTAAAATATATAACAAACATCGTGCGCCTGTAACGAAAAAAAGAAAAAAAACTAAAAAATATAGGTTTAATATTTTCTGTCATGTTTTTGAAAAATCTCAAAAAAATCCCGTTCAGGGGGAACTGTCCTTTTCTTCGAAGTTTGCATGATCAACCCATCTGAAATATAGTATGTACCTACCTGTTTTTGGATATGTATTCATTAAATAGCAAAATCTCTTAATGGTACCTATTTGTATAAGTTGTTGCCTATTTGCGAAGCACGCGAGTCACACTCGCACTTGTCATACTCGTATAGCGACTGGACATAGCTTGTCCAGTGTCCAGTCTTGTGACCATACGTTGGTGTTCTTCCAATACAAATAAGGTTCGTAGTGAACCCGCTTACATCCGTAATGAACTTGTCCTGTGGCTGCAAAGTCCCGTTGAAATAAAATAAAAATGCCCCTGAACCGCCTATATTTTTAATAGTCCCAAAACATTATTACGTTCGCAGCATCTCATAAATTCGGCAGCTTTTTGTTGTTTATCTGTTTGTCATAAACTGGTATGGTGGCCTGAAAGACTGGAGATCCAATGTGGAGTGATTGGATGAGACCGTCGAAAAAAAATGTGCCGAAAATACGATTTTAGTGTATGATGAATGTTCTGTGAATAGATAAAATGGGGTTTCGAATCATTTCTCAGTATCAGTCAATCAGTCTTTCTGTCCCAGCCGAATTTTCAGCCTTGGCGGCTGCCAGGCTTATCAGTGCTGTTTGATTCTAAACTACGTGTAGGTATATAAGTGCATGTATAATGTATTTTACTTTGTGTTAGGGTAAAACGTGTAGTCATTTCATTTGGCATTTAAGTGTGGATTGCATTTAAGGGTAGGAATTACTAATGACCACCCTTCCAAGCTAAATACACCGCGGGCAACCACTGAATGGACAAAAGAGGGAGGCGTAGGCCTGGTATCCCACTGTAGATCTAACTAAACCCAACAATGGGAAACAACGGTCTGGGAATTACGATGCTGAATCGTGCACGAATGAATAAAAAAATATTTTCTCGTGCCCATAACAGAATAAAGTTACAATGAGTTTATGCTTCTTTTCGGCCAGATGTAAAGCTTGTTGGCATTTGTTTAGAACAAAAGCTCAATTTTTAGTACTCTGCTGATTATTTCTTGTGGTAGGGTTACTATTTATAAATTCGGAAACCTGTATACCTACTAATCTTATTATTAAAAAAAGTCTGTGAACTTTATGGAGTCTACACACCAAGTGTCCTTCCCCGGGCCGTCGACAAGTGGACAAAACACTGTCGGCTGCCTACTGGATTCTTACACTGAAAGGCACCAACCCGCCGGTCATGTCGCTGACTTTGGTGTGTGTGAAACAGTCGTTGGATTTATTGCGTTAACTTACCTAAGTTTGAATGAGATAAAAAAGCTGCTTATGGCTTAAATTTGAGAGGGTGAGAGGTTTTTTAGGGATGGAGTGCAAATTTCTTTCAGAAATCTCAGGTTTCTTCATAGACTAATAAAGTTAATATTTAATATTTTTCCGTAAAGATAAAAAAAAGTTCAAAGCTTAAAACTGTTCTTTAGAAAAATAAAAACGAAAAAATAACCGACGACTAGCAAATATTGTATGGAACGAATAGGTAAATATTTAATGGTGTATATGATTTAGTTGCTTAGGTAATTATGATTATGTTGTTTGTATATCAAATTATATCTTGTTTCAGGTAAGCACACAGAACGGGTGAATTAACAAAGGGGGTCATTGGTAGGTGACTACTTACATAAATTATGAATTAGACAAGAAGATTGAAAGCAATAGGTACACGATCATTTTTCTATTCGTTACTTTTAGAAATCGCTTCCAGTTTCGGTACCTATTACGTCTACGACATTCAAAATACTCGTCCTAAAAGTCACCTGAGCCGTGAAATGCTATAAAAATGACATTACTTTGTCCCAAACAGAAGTCCAGAGTCATATCAATTATCCCGGGGTCACCCTCGCCCGACAGACAGGTTAAACCGCATCTGTCCATCGGATAACGCATTTTCTACTGGATTTTCCCTCGAAAACGTGGCTTTGTCAACTTTGATACGTACGGTCGAAAATAAGCTGTTAGGTTGAGCCTAGCTTCATTCTAATTTGGATAAGCCTGAATCATTTAATGTTAAAGTATATGTCTAGCATTATAAAAGAGAATTGCCTATCAAATTAACCAACGTCATCAGCATAATAATTGGTCTACCTGCAGAGATATCATTAATTTTCAGTTCAGAGAGCTTTTTGAGGAAAGGTTAGTCTTTGTTATTACCACTAAATTATTCCTTCAGGACAATGGCACACCACATACAAAGCGTGGCAATTTTTCTAACCATGGCTTAACTTAACTTTCATTTTCTTAAACCAAACGAGAGTGAACGGAGTTTCTAACAACTGCTGATAACAAAAATCTCTAAACCAAGCTTAAAGATCGAACGACATCTTACAAAGGGGATTGACTTCTCTGACTTTTTACTGAAAAGTTTACCATTCCAGCCCATGCTAAGTCCACTCTGATTTCAAAAAGTTTAAATAACTTTGTCAGTCTGTTCTTTGTTTTATTGTTAACTAGAAAGTTCATTATTTTAATTCCTAATGAAATCTTATTTTCTTGTTTGTGTTGTAGCCTTATCTCATTTGATAAACAATTTTTGCCGAGACTGGAGTTTTGTTGACCGTGTGTATTAAATCATGTTTCTGCAAAAATGGTTGCTAAAAATCACAATTATTGTCATTTCTGCCTTCGGTTTCTACCACAGCTCTTAATGAGTGTTGACTTTTTCTGTACAAGTGAACGTTTGAACCGAATGTTCAGCCTATTGCACTGATGCCAACAATCTTAAAATCTAGGAGCATCAATAGAGTCGTTGCTTTGTTTATCTTCTCAGTTTGCCTTTTGTGTGAGACAGTGCTAAGTAACTTTGGCCCGACATCCTATGCCCATTACTCACAGAGGTTCCTTTTTAGTTTCACGGTCAATATGAACACATTTTTTGCCAGAGGAAGCCTTATCCTTGTCCTTCTGTCAAAATCGTTATTTATTGTTCAGCGGACAGAGGGCGTTATCGTTCTTGGGAAATTGTTGGCCTATTTTACGAAACCTTTCACGTTTACTCACATTTTTATTTATCTACGAAAAGGCCTACGTAGGCTACGTTACTAGCTTCTGCTTGCGGCTTCGCACTCTCTTTACCGGAATAAAAAATAGTCTATGTCCGTCCCTGGGACACCGTCTACTTCCCTGTCGAATTTCATTAAAATCTTCCGTAAATTTCAGCCGATAAGATTCAGCCGCTTAGGCGTGAAAATTTTATGACAGAGTTATTTTTCGATTTATAATCTTAGTATGGATGAGTGAATTTGTCAAATTCGTGCTTGATGAAATAGTTTGCTGTTGCCACTTATTGTATCTATAGGTAACTAACTAATTAAGTCACCAAATGAATTCAAGCCACTGCGGCGGCGTTTAGTCTCTGCGGAGATTAGTGCAGAATATAATAGAGTGCAGAAGTATGTGCGCAATTAGTTATATTACTACAAAGAAATGTAACTGAGTATGGGTTAAGCTCGACCAGAACCTGTGAGAAAACTCTCGATTCTACATTCGTCATAAATAAAAGAACACAACTGTGTCCAAATACAAATCATTTGCCGAAGTAGTATCCCAATCCACAGAGCTTTGAAAGATTATGGTAATCATGCGATTATCGGCTCCATATAGACAAGAATTATCGCAGATTACGTTTACTAACCGTCAAAGCCCAGAAGGCAAGCTAGTCGAAAAAAATGAGGCATTTGAGGAAAATTTGTCGAGAGACCTTTTGTCTGTTATTAATTAACTCGAGACACCCCGGATCGCTCCAGATAATAAAAAAACATTGTAAATGACTCCTTTTAGGATTTCTGTGTTGAAAAAATGAGTGATTTGTTTCTGTTTGTCGGAGAAGTGTCCCCCAATCTGGCAGAAAGCGCGTGCTTCCCAAACAGCTTGACAAAACGTGATGGAGGGTTTTTGGGTGCTTTTTGGCGTTTTTGCGGCGGCAAAAAGTAAACGGATTTATACATGAAATATTTACCTAGCCTATTGGTACTAGTTGCAAAGTGGCTTGTAGGTTTTATTAATATCCATAGTTTAAATTTGTCTAAATTGTGAAGCACTGAATACAACAATCAATCACCCTCAAAATCATCGATGGTATTTTAATTTTAACCTTTCTGCTCTTCCTGGTCAATTTTAATATTCAATCCTTAATAAGAAATCAAAAGTCAGATAAATCAAACTGTCAACTTATCAAAACTCAACGTCACACGTCAAAACAATCCGTCATTTTGATAAAAGTCTTATAATTTTGCAATTTGCATCGGAATATCATCAAAATCTGATAAAAATTGATTGAGTTAAAACAAATGTGAAACGCCACTTCATCACGCACAAAACCAAGATTTTATTCATAGATCGCCCACAAAGATATTATTCAACGTCCTGTATAATCAAGCTTTTTATTGCACAACGCTAAATTACAATGGATTCCGTGCCTACATCGAGAGGAGGAAAACAAATTGTTAGTCGAGCGGTGGAACCCTAATTAACATTTGGCTTTTTTTTCAATTTAAATGTGGCTTGACTCTTTTATGTAAAACCAATTATTTTGGATTAACAGGCAAAAACGAGTGGCGTCAATAACTTTAAAGGTAAGTTAACAAAACAGCAACGATTCTAATAGAACTGAACAACAATGTGAGTATTATGATAAAATGATGATGATGATAAGTATATCGTCTAGTAGCCTAATATTCAAAATACTCGTAACTCGGATTCTTACTTAGATAAACGAATAGGTAATTCAGACACCGTCGCAACCATCTGGTCAAGGTTTTTCAGTTTAAGAAAACCCCAAAATGAACATCGTCCACTGGGAAATTACATAACTACCCGCAACGAAGTAAGATTCTTTAATAACTTGTTTAATATAATATACATGAACCTGGTATGTCACTCGGGTATGATGCCTTTTGGCAAAAGAACGAAGATTTTTGCAGGTCCGGGTGGAATACCCAATAACAAACCTACTATAAAAACCTATAGATTTACCAACTGTGGAAACTCCTATACCTATTCTCTGTAAATAACATTTTGTAATAGCTATGCCTGGAAAATTAAAATAAATGTCACGTTGAAATGAAAGGAAAATCACAAATTATGTCCTCCATTCTGTGGGCGGTTGCCATTTTATCGTCGACAATATGAATTATTTTGTTACTTCATTGATAAAAGGTTTATAGGGACTTGCAAGTTAATATTTTCAAGCACTTTATGAAGATGAAAAATTACTCTGGAATTGAATCTAACAAAAATGGATATCCAGCTATACAAAATTTTAAACGACTTTGATACGAATGAGTGTTTATAAATTGTACCATAATGTAAATACGTCACTCAGGGATAGGTAATGTAGCTTTCTATGATTGAATGAATTTTGAAAATCAGTCCTGTAGTATCAGAGATATACCTATTACTACTACCTACTACTAAAAATACCAAATTTTACTTCTTATTAAAATCTATGCAGATAAAATGCAGTATTGTTGAATCGACCGACGACAAGCAGCGTTATTCGCAGAGTAAAACACAAAAAGTACATACAAATTAAGCAAAAAGTAATGATAATATGGATGCAGGATACAAAGTTGGCATACTCTCCGATATTTGGCTCCTTTCTAGCGCAAAAATCGATCGGCAAAGACTTCCACAGTTTCCTAGTTAAGTCTTCTCTGAAATAAGTTTATTTTAAAGTTGGAAATGAACAGTCAAAGAAGAACTCGTAGTTAGGTATCTGAAGAAAAGGTTACTTATTATATTAACTAAACCCATCCCAGCTACTTATGAAAGGTGGTTAATATATTCTTCTATTCTGTACAATATTACAATGTATCGTTTTGAGTCTCAACCTATTCTACGGAATATTTGCTGACGAGTCAAAGCAAACATACCTACCAGGCACAGATTCCGAGCGAAAAGATAATCTTTATGCTGCTTTGTAAAGCAAAATAACAACTAATAGATTTCATAGTAGACTGTTGAGCTATCGGGAGACTGTTAGTTAAAATTTGCAGGTAGCTCACATGCCCAGTGAAATTTAGACTACTGAAAACTTGAACTTAAACTGAACGAAACTCTAGTTGCGCTGCGTTGAGCTTTTGTGTTAGTTTTATCAGACCAGAGCGGTGTTAGCATACCAAATACGCTTTAGCATCAGTAAACTATTTCTGTTAATACAACCAGAAAGCTATAATACATAGTAAGGAAAAATCACTGCTTAGCCATTTCTTACTGACAAATATTTATAAGTACGGGAAATTTCATAATACACTCACCTACTTTTCCAAGAAGTTGAGAACACAAATAACTAGAAAAATATGAAGATAAAACTCAATAAATATCCTGACGATCGTTAAATCTCATCCCACAGATAGACCGTCAAAAGAGTTTAACTGCCGCAGTAAAATCGACGTTAAGGAACCAGTAAAGAACTTAACGAAATAAACTAAACTTCTCCCGTACGTAAATCGAACCAGGAAGCTGTATTCAATTTCATGGAACCGAAATTATCTTGTTTTCGTGTAATTTCTTGTGATTCAACACGATCGAACTAAATGGGATTAGATGACTAAGTGAATTATTTCTGTAATTCATGGCCCAGGAGAGATTTTGATGACGGCTTTCATACAAATCAATAAACTTTCGTGCTGTTTGGAAAGAGTTGAAAACAAATAAATCACATTTACCAGTCACCCGGCTTAGGGTGACTTTTTTATGTTTAAACTCCTGTAAAGGATGATCGTTTACAGTAATAACGAATAAATTTGGTAGCCGATTACAGCGGGTAAAAATTTTCGGGTACAGAATACAGTCAATCTTGTTTTTGGTTTGGGTCTTTCTTTTCTATCTCATAGGAAAATAAAACGTCAACTGCGAGTCGGACTCGCGCACTAATGATTCCGTTTAGTTGTAAGACCTTGTTTCTTGCCAAATATCATAATTCTAGGTCATCGGCTAGTACGAGTAGGTATCACGTATATTTTGGTCCAGCGAGAGAATGAAAAAGTATTTTTTTAAAGAATAAACTAATTATTATGGTTTTCTGATTTTTTCCGTTATTTGTGCTATAAGACCCCGCTTCATGCCAAATTTTATGATCCTAGGTCAACGGAAAGTATCCTATAGGTTTTGGTCCCTGGCAAGAATAAAATAAAGTTTTTTTTGTGAATAAAGAACATATTTACGATATTCGGATTATTTCCTTAATTTGTGCTTTAAGACCTTCTTTTGCCAAATTTTATGATTCTAGGTCTACGGGAAGTGTAGGTTTTGTGTGCATGTAATTCCCTTGGAAATTTCAAAATATTCACACATAATGGCTGTTACTTTTGATTGCGTTGTTCTAGAAGTTTTATTTATATCAAGGCTTCAAGAGGTTACGAACTTGAGTATTTGATGTTAATTTTAACTCGATACCTTCACGCGTTTCTGAGAAAAGGGGGTTGACAGACGGACAGACAAACAGACAGACGGACAACAAAGTGATTCTATAAGGGTTCCTTTTTTACTTTTGAGGTACGGAACCCTAAAAAACAGTTTTTGTAGATTTCTTAAAATGAGCTGATGCTAAATATGCTACCAAATAATGCAGAGTTTATTTTGTGGGATGCTGTGAATTGCTGTGTTAAAATGTTCATACTACATCTTTCTTCTACATAGTTCCCGTCATTTCAACATAAACGAGTAGCTTTCATGCAAGGTCAAACTTCCAGTTCTCCAAGTCTATTCTTCTTTAGAGCGTTCTGCCCTAACAAATAAGTACTTCTCCGAATAAAAGACTTGTTAATCCGTTTTATAGAACCTCGAACTGTTGAGTATTTCGAACAAATAAAACTTAGCGTGCTCTTAAATTAAAGTCTTGTTCCGCTCGTGTTCAAGTCCCGAAGGACTTTTCTTGAGCTCCAATCTTTAGATGCAGCGTTTGAGACAAATTATTGTTTTGTGATTTAATTTTGAACTTTGAGTTCCTCAAAACATTGGGCTCTGTTGAATTGAGGAATAATGAGAAATTCTATTGTATCTGGAAGTTTAAGAATTGTGAATACCTACCTCCTGAACACTTAGTTAAAGTCTTCAGCCAATGAATAAGTATTATCGTTCAGAGACGTACGAAGAAAAGCTTTTCATAAACATCTATATGTTGGTAGAGTCATCTCGTGCCTTGACTCGCAGGCTTGTACTTTAGAAGGTGCAATATATCAAACAAAACAATCGATTTGATATCTCCGCCCATGTTAGTTCTACTATGACTACAAACCATGCCTAAGTTACGAAGTAACGTTATCTAATCTGTGCCATAAGTTTAAAGTATAATACCGATGTGATCAGAACATAAGTAAATTAATTATGATATTCTCAAGAATCCGTTTGCAGTGTGCACTGCGACTGAAAGAGTTAAATCATGGAGCTCTGTGATGAAAATTAACCTCAGGTGTATGTTTTGTATCTATCCGTCTAACATTATAAATGCTTGAGCACGTTCACATCCCACAGGGCACTGGTACACTCAGCCAATGTAGGTAATTAACGGCGTTACAGTCAGCCACATAATTATCAGCGCACCCCATCACAAGTGCATTTTAATTAGAGACTCTAACGTTTTCAATGGGACAAAGATATACGGAGGCTCTTTTAACCCTGGGTTATAGCTTAGGAATAGAACAGTTATGTCAATGACAAAATAACTAGAGAAAAATTATCTCGAATCGTCATCGAATGTGTAAAATATTTTAAAATCAGTCCTCCAACATCAATAATTAACAGTGATCGGAATTAGGCGGGCTAAAATACCTAAAGTTCGAAAAATAACAGAGACGAAATGGAGACGCCTTAGGACTAAATATTTTGTCGTCCCAATTTTTCGTCCGTTTATTTTTTCGTCCCAGAAGTAACAAACATCCATCCAAACCTGTTTATTGAATAGGTACTTTCACTGCAAACCAGTGACAAACAAAAGATAGCAAAATCTAGAAATAGACAACAAGCTTCGGCTATTCTGGAAAAAGAAAACAATGAGGTGAATCAGTTTTTTACCTGAGCTAATAACAATTAGAAATGTATGTTATAAAATATTGGGTTGGATGGGTAAAAATGATTTGAATTAGTTCGTAATATTATTAAAACATTAATCTATACTCTATACTAATATACTAATAATATTATAAAGAGGAAAGATTTGTATTTTTGAATGTTTGTTACGAATAAACTCAAAAACTACTGTACCGATTTCAAAAATTCTTTCACCATTAGAATGCTACATTATTCCTGAGTAACATAGGCTATATTCATTTCTTGAAAAATTAGGGATCACTACTAAAACTTCAATAATGTAACCCAAGGTGTAAAAAAATTAGCCATAAATTGTCTATCATCGCATGCGCTGCGGACACTATTGAAGATAGAACAAAAAAATGTTCTACAATATTAAATACTATATAAATATCTACAAAAAACTCAGCGATATCATATGTCCAACTATTGTAGTTATGTCAGTATAACTATATTTTTACTTTTTAAAAGTTGATAGAAATACCGACTAACGTCTGACCATGTTATCCATACCTATGTATTAATCCTTATCCAAATAAATCATTTCATAATTAAGACTGTTTCAATACCTGTAGATTACTTTTGAATTATTCAAATCGGACATTCCATTCAAAAGATATTACGAATTTAAAAATGTCAATCTAAACAAAATACTATAAGAAAAATAAATGACGCCGCACCCGGGCAACGCAGCGAGGGAGGTAGGTAAAAATAATAATAATTAATGTCCTCCTAGCCGAATTTCGACCACGGCAGCCAATCTCATCGGAGACTATCCAGATGCGCAGGACATATTATAGTGCACAAGTGTGTGTGCTGGTGTGTGGTGCCGGCTCAGAATTTGCACAACCCCAAATCTTCCCGCGGGTGTCGTAAGAGGCGACTAAGGGATATCCACCGGGGGCGGGCACGATCGGGGAGAGGTCAGACGCAGGACCAACGGCTTAGTGTGCTTTCTGAGGCACGCCCGCGTGCCTCGGAAAGCACGTTATGCCATCGAACACCGCCAATTTCCTTACTCCGGGCTGCTACAGTGAATATTTCTTGCTAGAAAATACCTAATAACACAAATGTTGGGCCGACCCGGGATTTGAACCCGGGACCACATTATTAGCGGTTGAAAACGCGACCGCTATACCAACGAGGCAGTCGGATAAAAGTATAAAATGTCCTGCCACAGAAATATTAGAAACCTACGTTTATCTCAATTTTTTTTTATTATAGTCCGCCCGTGCGAAGCCGGGACGGGCCGCTAGTATTAAATATACATGCTAACTGCGACAATTGTTCCATTTTCGTCCCAATTGGGTCCAGTAAAATTATTGTAGTAAGGAAGTCTCCATTTTTTTTTGCCTCTGTTCTTTGAACTTTAGGTATTTTAGCCCACCTAATTCCGATCACTGATAGTGATAATTAAAGCAATGTATAACATTTTCTAAGCCTACTCTTTTCTACAGGACAAAAAATCGTTGTGCTCGGGGGCAGAACTGAATTAGATGTGGTTCATGGTCTTCCTTTTATTTAGGATGCTATGTTATTTGGAAAAAATAATCCTTACGATTGAGCCTTTTTATCGGTTTCGTAAAATTACGGGTGTTTTTTACTATTAGGCGGGTTCGACACACGGTTCAGACAAACGATTTGACAAACGATAAAAAAATCATTGAATTCAGTATCAATTGTTTTAAAATCAAAATGAAGACTTATTTCAGTACTTCTTTTTATCTACAATATTTAAGATACTTTCCCTCCATGATGCATAGCCGTAGGACACCGTGTATATTCTCTGCTAACGTCCCGGCAAGATTAGTCCGCCAACCAAAACTTTCATGCATGATCTAGCTGAAAATTAATTTACCTATAATAGCACGGTCCTTCATATTCCCTAAAGATTTTCATAAAATTACGCGAAGCGAGGAGCGTTCTTGTTGAAAGAAAATGCCTCACTAATTAAAATACTTGCTAGAAAGAATGCGAACCAAAACTAGGACGGGCTGCTTTCGTAATGAGATACGCGAATTATAATTAAGTTTTGAAAATCCTCAGGCAAATTTTTAACTTCGTAGACATTATTTGTATGCAAGCATTTTACCAAATGCTTGTTATTGGTCAGAGGTTGCTCTTTGAAAATATCTGTGCAATTATATATAATATATAGTAAATAATTAGTTAGTATAATTTTTTTTAGAACGAACACTGTAAAGGTCGGTACTCACATACGGTATTACTCGATAGTTTTACTCGAAGTCGAGTAAAAATCAACATGTGGACCGCAAAACTCACAGCTCGAAGGCTCGCACCGAGCCGGCTCGATGGAATGAAATGAAAGTAATTTCCTTCGAACCTACTCGAAGCGAGCCGTCAATCTTGACTTGAACGTGTGTACGTGACTGCGAGTGGCGCGAGGCGAGCGTCAGTCTGGTATTGTTTATCGTGATTGAAACACGTGTTTTTAAGAGAAATGTTTTTAAAAAAAATTTAAATTTAATCCTTTTGTTTTTTCTTTTCATTTTCTTTGATTTTCTTAAAAAGCACTGTGAGACTTGCTAAATACAGACACCGTCTCCTTTGTTGCACAGACATCCTTTGGCTCGAACGGTTCGGTGAATACTGAACGGCGCGCCTCACTCGATAGATCAATGCTCAATGTGTGGACGAAAGCCCATGCCATGGGTTTTACTCGACAGTTTAGCTCGATCGAGTAATACCGTATGTGAGAACTGACCATTAAACTAGTAAAACTGGTTGGAATAGTCAACTGTTCGCGGTCCATCTACGATGGTCTCTTCGTTAAACCACGGGAAATAATTTTTTCCGTGGTCCACTAGAAAACACGCAGCTTGGACTTAAATTGTCAATAGATTCAAGAAATAAATGTAACAAGTATGTAGTTAATCGAACCTTTACATGATGACTCATCAATTGCGTACAAAAACGTACCAGCAAGGGCCTTAGATATGCGTATTAGGTTATTAAAAAGACACTGAAGCTAAAGCATGAACTGTATAGAACTACCTTGTTAATAAGGCGACATTCAACCGCATTCTAAAAGCTTTTAATTGATCGGCTTTATTCACTTAAGTATAACTTAGGAGAACCAAATTTTTACCACATCCTATATTGAGAGCGGGAACATTGTTACCACATCATTAGTCATAAAACCGAGTTTTCTTTTAACTATGTTCCAATAGAATAAAAAAAATTCAATTGAAAGCTGTAGGTACCTACTTGTTTCTGCGTTCAGGATTTAGTAGAGCCTCCAGAGCTTTGAGCGGAAATTGAAAGCAATGGTTGGGAATTGAGCAGGACTACAAGCATTTACGTGGCATTTCGATATTTTCCCTAATTTAAAACCTAAAATTACTATTTGTACCGTCAATAAAAAATAAACCGGCAAAGTGCGAGTCAGACTCGCGCACCGTGGGTGTAATTTATAAACTTCGTAAAAATGAATAGCGTTGATTAAGAGAGTTTGACTGTCAATAATCAGGAATTGAAGACGGTTTCAAAAGCTGACCATTACGTACCGGTTAATATTCTACTTCCCGCGGGTGTCGTAAGAGGCGACTAAGGGATATCCACCGGGGGCGGGCAGCACAGCGCAGAACATTCTACCACCGAACTGCGATCCCCAACCCGCATGCCCAGCAGCGTGGGGATTATGGGCACTACCCCATGAGATAAAAGCCAATAAGGCGTTTATCAGGGGGAGGCCTGCGTCCAGCAGTGGACCAACACAGGCTGTTAAGGTTGAGGTTGAGGTAATATTCTACAGTCCATTTTGGTTACTAAGTTTTCGTACCAAACTTTCTTTTCTTTCTTGCGTAACCAGTTGGTTTGCTAAAATAAGTTTCGTATCTAAATACTTTTATTGCCAGTAAAGATAGGCAGTTAATCCACAAAGTATACATAGTAGGTAGCGAATACTTTTAACTGATTAATACAGATTGGCTGAAAAGCGTCAACGTTAATCAGTTCATAGTTAAATTTCTCTTCCCTGCGATCTTCTCTTTCTGAAAACTGCATAAGTTGGTAATTCGTTGGCGGTAGAATAGACAGTGTATTAATTAAAATTAAAATTTGGCTTTACGGGTTTGTAATTCTTCATAAATCTATTAAATATTTTGTGAATAAAAAAATATCAAAATAACAATTTCAATTCACAATTAAATATTTCATCACGAGGACATCGTCCACCGAAGACGACAAAAAATGCCTGTGTGAAGGAACTTTCGCTTTTTAATTCGGAAAATGGGCTATAATTTAATATTATCTAGAATAATTTCCAGGGAATATAATTTAATCGTATTTGGGACAAAATGTCGCAGTCCTTCCTAATTCAATGAAGCCACCTCATTTTCTTACCCTACTCCCCGTTTCGGACTTTCTATTCTGAATAATAACGTAAAAGCAACAAAATTATATTCATTTACTCGAACGTTTTCAGTTTGATTTCATGACAGATTTTCATTGACAACTGTCAAATTCATATTTAGTTTTGCTCCAATAAAAGGGATTCGGAGCTTCCTCATCCGTATTTTTAACACCTCTACTGCCATCACCAATCCGCCTGCCAACCGTGGTGATTATGGCAACACACTAGTATGGAGCACGTTCAGAAGTGAAAGTTACCGTGCTGAGATGAGAAAGGGTTAGTTGCATTTCGGCGGAATTCAAATTCCGCACTACAGACCGCGCGATCCTAATTTAATAGATCATTATTAACGCGTGCTTTGTTTCTCTTTTGGTAGTGGAGGGGGTAAAATGGCCATAATCGTCGGTGCATTTTCAAAAGCGAGGCAAAAAGTAATAGGTCCACTAAACTTACGTAATGTTACCATTTTCTTAATATTACACTTGTACGTTTTTATAAAAAGCGTGACTGTCATTGATATTCACATTATGGCCGCTTGCTCAGAAGTTATTCGAAAGAATCATCAAAATCTATATAGAATTAGGCGAAGATATCACCAAAACTTTTGTAGCTAGTCATGATTATTCAAAAGTATTATGTTGTTTTTTATGCTTGACGGGATAAATGCTAATCCCTCGGAATAACATTTTTATTGGGCCAATTCGGTATCATTCTCTATACAATAGCGAAAGAAATTTCATAATCAGTCCATAATTGACGGATAAATCTACGAACAAAGGAAAATAAAATAAAATACATGCAGATGAACATAGAACCTTCTCCTTTTGTGTATGACGACCTCTGTGGCGCGGTGGGCGAAGGTCCGCCTGCGACGCAGGAGGTTGCGGGTTCGATTCCCGCCTCGGAACAAATATTTGTACGATCTGCAGATATTTGTTCAGGGTGTTCTGGTCGTTTTTCTATATATAATAAAAAGTATCTATTTATGTTCTCGTATATTATTATGTATATCAGTTATCTAGTACCCATAACACAAGCTCTGCTTACCTTGGGACTAGATAATGCTGTGTGAATTGTCCAGCATTATTTATTTATTTATTTATTATTTACTTTTGTGAATTTTTGAAGTCGTTTAAAAAGGAGTCAATTACTTTAAAGTTATCACAGAAAATAAAACTCAAGAAATGATCCGCTTTCAGTGATGTTATAAAGTTAACGACAGGTATTTTCTAATAAATACGTCTATTAAATACTATATTTGACAAAAGTTAGTACTTTTCTTCACAACGAACAGGGCGCTTTTATTGATTGAATTCTACACCTTCGCCAAATCATAACATTATTATAAAATAAAGTCACTCGCTGCGTCTGTCTGTCTGAAGAAAGCAATAAATTCAAAAACTATGAACGGGTTTTCATATTTCATACGGTTTTCACCAAGGACGGGGTGATTCCTGGCGAAGGTTATTTTGTGTAAGTTGACTGAAATATGTTGATGATTCCATGATGATTTATTCACACTTAACCTTTAAACGATTAAAGGGAACAAAAAATCAAATTTATCACCTTATTTCCTAGTTTTACATACCTAAGCAATTTGAATTTTGTGACGTGTCCAACAGTCCTGTAAGGTCTAAAGGAAATAAAGCTTTAGAAGAAAACAGATAAAAAGTATTCACAGATGCAGTCCGTCAGTCTTTGTTCGATTCCCACTATTCGATAGCTCTTCTTATTGCAGAGAGAGCAAAATGGAACGGAGCGACATAAAATACGACGCAAAGACTGGGAATGACAGCATATTCGGGAAGTACGCATTTATACGAAATGGATTCCGAAGATTAGCATGTGCCTAGTCGCATTATACATATAACATCATTTACAAAATAAATTGCATATTTTATTATTCGTTTGGTATGGAACTTTATTCGAAAATTCACTAAATTTCCAGCATTTTACTACATAAATAAGTACACATTTCATTAAATGTATCCAATTAGGGAAATGTTGTTATTATTTTTCTGGACATGACAACGCTTAAAACCAATTAAGTAGGTAGGTATAAAATAAACTCTCGTACTTGTGTGAATGCTTGTAATTTTTGCTATTTTTACATATAACCTTTCGTTGATCAACAATCCTACAACTACAAGTATTTTCCACTTTATAGTTCTTCGTATAAAGTACTATTTTTAATAAGCTAGTAACATCTTAACCGTTACCACAAACCGTTATTCACAAAGAAAATTACAATCAACTAATATTTACAATTGAAACAATTGAGCTAACTGCAAACTGTTGCAAACAATCGACAGGTAGCTCAACTGATCCATATCAATACCAGTCGGAAGCGTCCCCAAGACGCTGGCTGCATTGCCCCGCTGTATGGCAATGTTGATGCGCTGCTCCAAATACTCACCAGCTCTCGGGTCACGCGTCGCTTCGACCAGACGCTCAGATAATTTTTTAAAAACCCGAAGAGCCTCGGTACCCCGCGGAGCTAGGGTCTCGACTCCAAGGGGAGCAAATGTGTAGGCTCTGTCAAGACCTGCATATTTGCGCCTCTTGAGATATTCGGCCAAATTTAGTACAAATTCGTATTAAAGCCATTGAACAATGGTGTTACAAGACCTAACTTATAAATAAAACTCGTAATTTAGAAACGTCGTTACCTATTCCTCGTCCCTCCTTCTATTTTATTATCAAAACCGGGACTTGTTATAACGATTTTAGTTCATTGACTGTTCTAAAAAATCTAATCGTATAGGATCCCTAACATTTTATTCAATTTTTCACTTTTTAACTATACCTTTAGTTGGACCCTGTACCTCTCCATTAAAAGATGAGGTCGACTTAGTCATTTCATTTAACAATTTCTTAAAAAAAATAATTTAGCGAAGATTCCATTTGGTTTTCAGATTTTTTGGCTAATGTAATTGAAATTGGGATTCACTGAGCCGAGAGACATTTTAGGAATACTCTGTCTGGAAAAAAATTCCTGGCAAAATGAGACAAAGATTTGCAAGTATTCTTATGGCATGTTGTATAGTGAAAAAATGTATAGTGAAAATTGTATAGAGCAAATTAGTGGAAGTCCGATCGATTTATATAAAAAGACGGCCCTGAACTATGTTTATGCTTCGTTTCTCCTTCGAGGTCTCGTTTGATATAATAATGTTTTATTTCAAGGCGCTGATGATGAATTAAATGCATTTTTTTAGGTTGGTAGGTTTTTTGGTTTTAGATTGGAAAAATTATATTAACTCACTATCACTTTATTCTAATAGCGAGAGGTGATCGTGAGACACGGCTCTTAGAGATTTGTCATCTAGCTAGGCTTATGCATAGCCTACCCTTTATCTCTACTTCATGACATGCTTACTCGTTGCTATGAACGCTTTGTTAACATTTTGTTACATGTTTACATTGTTTACTCACGTAAATCGATTGTGTTTGGATCAAAATAAAATAATCTTTCTCAGCAGGACATGACATACGCTCACGTTGTTTAAGTAACTTTTGTAGAGACAGAATTATTAGAAAAATATCCTATGTAAAGCTGTACTTTCCGTAATTACCAAACAAGATGAAAGTTATTATTTCTCTTTCGCAGTTTTGAACTTACCTACCTACCGCTAAGAGCGAAATAAAAACACAACATCCATATTAAAAAAAAAAAAACCATATAATAAATGTTTTTTTTTTTAATATGGATGGTGATATTATCACCAGGGTCACACGAGATGATAAAATAATTCTAGCGACACCTCAGCGCGTGTAAATGATAATGATAATTGATGCCATCTTAATGAATATGTTTTGTGTTAAAAATTTGCAATAATGTTATGCAAATCTTAATATTATAAGCTAGGTAGGTAGTTGATAAAATAATTAAAGGCCGGGCGCTTGATCAAACAAACCAACCGTAAAAAATCCTCCTGTCACTCAAACAAGACCAAAAAGATAAAGCAGGAAAGCGGGAATTTGTTACACAAATAGGTAACTTAATATTTCTTCCATTTATCATTTATATGGATGTCTGTTTTGGTCTTAATTTGTCTCCGTCCAATAGTTAGTGTATGAAATAAGACATTAAATTAAGGAGCAACTTTCAAATCTTTTGTAGGAAAGAAGCCGGTCAAATTGTACGTAACTCTGGATCACATAATAGGTTACACACTTTTTTCGGCGTAAGTATTGCGAGACTGTACTTAGAAAATAATAATATAATGAACTATTTAATATATTATAATGGATAATATTATAATATTACATTATAATGGACTTGGTACTTGGAGCTGAGACGTTGACACTCACGGTAGGGCTGCTCCTCCAGTTCGAAGTCGCTCAGCGAGCTATGGAAATTATACTAAGAGGAAAGATTTGATTGTTTGTTTGTTTGTTTGTATTGAATAGGCTCCGAAACTACTGGACCGATTTGAAAAATTCTTTCACCATTAGGAAGCTTACTTTTCAGGGAGTGACATAGGCTATATTTTATCCCGAAATTCCCACGGGAACGGGATCTACGCGGGTGAAACCGCGAGGTGATCGTCTAGTATGTACATAAAGGCAAATATTTGTAGGTCGGTATAATACTAAACCACAAAAACAAAACATGAAATACGGACGCACATACAGAAATAATACATAAACATAAAAGAGTAAAAACTAGCACACAGAAACACAACAACAAATCATGAAGGGATGACGACCTGCGAAAGACTGCATGCAGAAACTTGCCGATGACCAGCTGTGGACGTTGATTATAGGTTGATGATGATGATGACTTGGTAATGATATTACCAAGATTTTTTTTGTTTCGATCAAAATCTGTTGAAACAGCCAAACTAATTTAGTTCCAAAATTTAAATAAAATAATCGTAAAATCGTAAAATAAACAAACCTTATACTAAACCACGTAAGATAAGTATAATATTCAGATGGGTCATCTGATTGCTTTATCAATTAAACTTTGAATAAAACCAAATTTAGTTGAAAAAAAAAAAACATCCAAACGAAGTAGATTTGAAGCTTATTTACAAAAATTCAGGTTCCCATTCATCTTCAATGAGAATGCCTTAAATGGATCACCTATAGATACATTGAAGGTACCTAACTGAATTAGCTACCTTCAGTGAAACAGAATACGCTGACTAAAGGATTTCCCGAGTTCTTAGCGCGCCCATCGCTCACTGAATGGAAATTGGTAATAGTGGTATAACCTTGATGGAATACCTTTTATCGGAAGCTGATTTATAAACTTAATACAATACTTAACTACGCAGGTGAACGTGAACTTAATTGAGAAATATAAGTATTAATAAGGAATATTAACCTGACTTCCAGTTTATATTCCATAAAACTACCTAGATTATTAATAGTGATAAAAATAACACGCCCAGAGCCCCAGATAGATTAATTAATAACAATGATCGGACATTGATCATTGTGATGAAAGATGACCTGATAGGTGTTATTAGCTACAACAAACTATGCAATGCGATCCTAGCTACTCGTAGAATTGATACCTATTACAACGAGAGTGATCGCTCATAAGGAGAACGGGTAAAATATAATTGAGGCCCTCCTCCCAACATTTGGTAGTTAATAAAAACTGGCCTTCCCTGATGCCCCGACTAATTTACCCTTATTGCCCACACCACATACAGGAGTGGACAATAAAAAAAACAAATGACGTCACATTTATGGGCATCGTTTGGCAATAAACCGGTAAACACAGAGGCTGTATTTATTGTGCTAGCCTGGCATTTGCATGGACACGCAAAATTGCTGGCTACGCAAAATTTACATATCGTTAAAAATTCCACACATTCGCGGAATTTATTGCATTGACATAGGGAAGAGTAATTACGCACTTGAATGGGTGATGTCTGGCGTATTGATAAGTAGATCTGTGGTATCAGCGCCTGTTGCCCTAGATAATTGGAGTAGGTACCTCTCGTTCGTCCCGCGTCCACTTTTGTTCCACATATCAGTGATAAATCAATGTGAATTGGTCCTATCGATATCGGCTTTTAGTGCAATGTAGATGAACTATAAAACGTTACCATCAGCATTATCGGTCTAATCGTTTGGATTCGTGTCGATTAATGGATAGTAATGCAGGATACCTCTTGCATTACTATCCATTAATCGACAGAACAATAATTAAAGAGAAAAGAACAATAATTAAAGAGAAAAGCTTAGAATAGAGGAAGTATAACGGGCGCCCTTATCGCTTAGAGTGATCTCTTCCAAGAGATCACTGTAAAAGTCTATAAGCGTCCAATGAACCAGATGTGCATAACAACAATCAATAAACTCGCTACGTTATTAATAAACCGCAGTTCGTACATAAATTCTACCGTGTGGTCAAGCTGAAATATCTTCAGCGATGACTGAATTTTCGTAAGACCGGTACATAAAGAGACCAACCAGACGCCAACCAGGTTAACACTAGCAGATGTGATGCAGGATACCTCTTGCATTACTATCCATTAATCGACACGAATAACACGATATTACAGTATGCATTACCATGCATACTGTAATATCTGGCCATGGCGGTTGCCACGTAAGAATCGTCCACGCGAACCCAGCCCGTGGATGTCTTACGAGTGTACTAAAGGAACCCACCAGAGAAAGATCAGAAACCTTTCATATGTGATTTACACAACTCCTTTACGGCGATCACAAACCCGCTTTCCAGCCCTGGTGGCTATGGCAAAACCCATTTGTTTTGGGGGGCATATTTAGCAGTGGACGTAACCGTGCTGATGAGGTATGTTAATAACAATACAAAAGTTCAAATGAATCACATCTGCTAGTGTTAACCTGGTTGGCGTCTGGTTGGTCTCTTTATGTACCGGTCTTACGAAAATTCAGTCATCGCTGAAGATATTTCAGCTTGACCACACGGTAGAATTTATGTACGAACTGCGGTTTATTAATAACGTAGCGAGTTTATTGATTGTTGTTATGCACATCTGGTTCATTGGACGCTTATAGACTTTTACAGTGATCTCTTGGAAGAGATCACTCTAAGCGATAAGGGCGCCCGTTATACTTCCTCTATTCTAAGCTTTTCTCTTTAATTATTGTTCTTGTCTTTTTCTTGGGTGTAAAGTGTTTCCTTTCTATCTATCTTGTTCCACTTTATTGCTGACAGGGAATTTATATTTGTTGAATTCTGGATTTTCTTTTGTTTCCAATACATACCAAATAGATGTGCAAAAGCCCGAAATAAAGATTTCTACGGCGAATATGAGTTACCTTTGAAATAACAATGACAGGATTCACAAGGCACAATATTTGGTCTGATCACTTTATTTCAAACTAGCTTTTGCTTACTGTTTCGCTTACGTGGTACCTCGAAAAGCCCATCATAGTCAGGGATAAGCAATCTTAAAATAATGTTCAAAACCAGTAGACTTCAACATCTTCCAAAGTTAAAATTATGTCTCTTTATTTTTTATTTAATTCATAAGTAAAACAGTTTAACCAACTTAACAATGAACTTAGATGATAATCATAATTATCTTCTTCACTTATGTGAAAATAATAATCATAAATAATTATTATTAGCTGAAAGTAAATGATTTAATTGGTAGGTGCTTATTTGGTTAGGAATGAATCATCATTACAAATGAACCCGTCAAAATCTATACATTGCCTAGGCCTAGATGCTAAAGCTCTGATGATAAGGTCAATGTATCGTTTCCATCACTCGTATCAGTCAGATTCGCAATCTGACTGATACGAGTACTAGTGGCGGTCGTTGATCGAATTCGGATTTGATTGTTGGAGGCAACAAAGTTCTAGATTGAACGGTTTCACCAGGTTATGATTTAGACCGAGTGAGATCGTATTATACCGAGATAATATGTAGATGTGTGTTTGTTACGACGACGTCAAAACAACTGAATGCATTGAGCTAAGTTTTTTACGCAAGTTTGTTCTGGATCTATTTTATAATAGATATTTTATCCCAAAAAAGCTAGTTGGTTATTACAGTACAGATAATATAATTATCCAGGTGCATAGTAGTATTAACAGGTGTAGTTGAGATATACGTATATTTCAAATCACAATATTTTTTTGCAAATAATAACCCACCAAAAATTTCAATAGTAAGAAATATAACACTGGTATTAAATTAGGGGCTCTGCCATTTTATGTGACAAACTAAATTATGAACAGGCTATCATTTTATGCCGGTTATTTCCTGAAAAACGTCGTTTTTTAAACTGTTAATTCATCATCCCTCATTTGATAGAACTATCTACTATAAATTTCCTATCTAACCTCCCGTAACGCTTCACTAAATCTATGCCAATTTTTATCATAGACCATTATTTAATTTATATACTTAATTATTTTACTATGAGATTAAGTATATTCAGGACAAATATTCTGGTAATTTTCCTTCATCAATGATGTCAGGCAATTTGAGCCCTGCTGTGACGCCACGGCCACAACATCCAGATGTTGTGGCCGTGGCGTCACAGCAACTATAACAGAGAAGAAGCTGTCCTACAGTTTATTTTTATTTGTGAACAAGTGACAGTTAACACTGGTTAACGAGACAGGAATAGAAAAAGTATGTAAGGTGTTGATGTTTTTATTGTGAAGGCTGAGACACAAAGGTCGTTTGTTTTGGTTTGTCTTGCGTTGGCAGCCCGTACAAACATACGGTTGTCAATGGTCGCCCTGATTTGACCAACATGTGGATAATGACATAGACAGGATAGTCAAGTCACAATACTTTTTATAGTGTAGATGTCGAGTCAACGGCAAAAAACGCATTATTAACTTTCGTGAAATTTTACAATGTTCAGCGATTTTGATCAAATTTCATTGGTAATTTTGAATTGTACATTATATTATGTGCATTGTCCACTTAAAGGCCTACACAATTAGTTTGTAATTTTATATTCTGCCTATGCCTGCCTATTAAGTAGTTGTGATTGTAATGTTGTACTGTCGTATCTTATTGAAGAGACTAATCATTCCTTCTCATTCTTTCAATGCTTAATCATGAATTCTAATTTTGTAGGAAAAAAGTATTTTTAGCAAGAGAAGTAGAAACTGGTTGTAATTAACAACGTTGGATGCTCGGGGGGCACACACTGATGTCTCACACCGATAAATATGAATATACGTGTGACACGTCTCGTGATATCAAAAGGAATCTGTCAACGTCATGAAAAGCTTCGAAGATCATGTTTAAGCTCTGCGGTCATTAATCCACCGCTGCTAACGCGCAGCACAAAAATGTGCATTTAAATATGGGCTTAAACGTCATCATATCGTACATTTTACGGTGACTAAATGGCTTATCTTATGGTAGCGTTTGCTTCAAACGCCCGCGAGCTGTCTGTCATCTGATGCCGTCAATATGAAATGCATAATATATGCATCTAAATATTACAAGTATGAAATTGAATGCACATTTTTACGCGGCGCGGTAGCAGTGCGCCTCTGATTTGCGACAACTTTAAGTCTTATTCTTAGTTAGAACACGTTTTTATACACATTTTTATCAGGTTACCTTCTGCTTGTAACTTTATCGTGTTAGAGAAATACGGAAAACAATACGAGATTGACTCGGCTGTCAAGGGTGTGAGTGAGAAAAATACACGCGCAAAGCTACCATCTACATGCGGAAATGAAGCGATAGATAGGGGAGGACGCGGGTTCAAGTCCCGTCGAAGTCGAAAATTTTTGCGATATAATTCGATTTCTTAGAAATTAGAAATTATCCAGAGTGCGAGGCTTACGCACTATAATAACAAAACCTTCGATAGATAGGTGCTGAAAATTGAATCGCTACATTCCGATTACGGATACAACGATGACGTATGATTTTGCCAATGCAATCAAAATTGCACCTTTATGTACTGAAGTACCCATAGATTTATGGAAGTACCTATATGATTTACTGATAAAATAGATACTGATAAAAGAATTGAAAATTGAAGTTCAGCCGCATGGCCGTATTTAAAAATATAAAAGTTGCGAACTGCTAGTTCGTACCTACTACCTACGCACTATACCTACGGTCTATAACAGTACTAAATGCAAGAATATCCATACCGTTTTCATTTATTTTAAGCCCGTCAGTTGAAAACCAAGAGCTAGGTTATACCTACCTACCTCTATGGAATGCAGGCTACTATATTATGTCTTTGGGTTAAGCAAATCAATTCTTGAAAAAGTTACCATCTACTGAAACTCGATGAAAAACGTTGACTATACTTATGTACTGTATATGAAATTCTGTTCCAAAACCATAATAAATAACAGGCAGCGACACATCCCGTGGTAAAAAGCTAGTCTGTGGCTGTACGAAGCTGGGTTTGGCGGCCATCCAACTTGTCACATATTCAACGGTTTTTGAACCGCTATGGCAACAGCCGCGGCACATTGTGACACATCGCACAGCGTTATCTAGCCCCAAGCTAAGCAGAGCTTGTGTTATGGGTACCTACCCATAACACAAGCTCTAGATAACTGATTTACTTAATAAAATACACTACATACGTAGATATTTTTTATTATACATAGAAAACATCCAGAACACCCTGAACAAATATTTGCAGATCGTACAAACATTTGTCTCGTCGTACAAGCTCGCGTCAAAATATTGTAAGATTTATTTTTCTTCATTGGGAACTTAAAGCGGGCTTAATTATGTAAATAAGTTTGGATGCATTCAATTTCAATTTTATTCAATTTTATTTATTCATACTATAGATTCAAATCGAACACTTAGTCAAGTCAAATAGATTTAATACATTTCAAAATACAAAACAAAACTCATCAATAATTTGGCGTGTTTTAAAAAACTATGAACTGACTTCAAATTTATATGTGGCCAACTTTGGGGTATATCTTATCCAATAAAAAAATAATTATCGAAATCGGAATACTCTGTAAAAAGTACTTAGTTCACTCACTGATAGTAAAGTAATGTATGACACATAACTATCAGTGAGTGAACAATCAATCAGTTCATGTTTTCCTGCCCTTAGGGTTAGATTTTTTACTACAAATTTAAATGGGACAAACTTCGGGGTATAAAAAAGTTTGTATACCCCGAAGTTGGTCCCATTTACCCTTTCTAATAAAAAAAGAATTATCGAAAGCAAACTATATTGTATCGTATGACCTTTTTACAGAGGTAAAAAGGTCAAACATAAAAAAAATTATACGCGCCGACTCAAGAACCTCCTCCGTTTTTCGTCGATTGAAAATAGAAACTTAAACAAATAAAATAGAATAACGTAGCAAGCTTCGTGGCTGCAATAGCATTGTCAAAATGTAAAATAAAAGAAAAATATTCAATTTCAAATACCTATACAGGGTGTTACTTACAGTAATCAATCGAAGTGAATGCAAAAATATTTTTATCTATTAATCTATTTTTGATAAACGTTTTAAATTTGATATCAGACATAGATCTTACATTAACTGGTAACATATTGTATAATTTGATAGAATTACAAACAAAACTTTTTGAGATTTTAGCTAACCTTGTTTTTTGGACAACTAAGTTATTTTTATGTTTGGCATTGTAAACATGTCCATCCTTAACATACTTAAGATTATGTAAATTGTTTTTTGCATAAAGTAAATTCTGATAGATGTATTCTCCAACCATTGTCATCACACCTACTTCCCTGAATTTGTCTCTACACGATTCCAAAAACTTTAGGCCTAGTACGTAACTCGTTGCCCGTTTCTGCAACAAAAATATTCGGTTTGCATCAGCTTGGATAATGCATTGGATGTTGGTTGCTTTTTTTTTCAAAGAGCTCGATCGGTCATCTTGTGAGTTAGATGCAATACAAGCGAGTTACGTAAACTTACAGGTTACGTGTAAAAGACTCATGAATTAATCAAAAGCGACCACAAAAACCTAGCCATACAGTATTTGACGGTAAACAACAACTGTAACGTAATTAAAAGCTGGGTCGGTTACCCACAAAAGAGTCCTAATAATTTATTGATGAGTGTTTTGTTTGTTGGTAACGTAGGGTTGGCACTTTTAAAAATCCCAACGAAGTCATCACTCATAAAACTCAATAAAAAATCGCACTAATCGAGCCGCCACCACCTTGCTTCTGAGTTGACTCAGAAACACGTCAGAACTGCTTCAAGAATTGCATCACGTGGCAAAGACCAAACTTACCTCGCGCTAGTTGCCTAGATAACTTTAAACTGCCGATCGCTTTCAGAAACTTCCTAGTTCAGTAACGTGGTAATAGACACTTACCTTCAGGTTGATTGGTCGCAAAAGGCATTGAAAAAATAATTTGAAATCCAAAATAGAAGTTGCACCGCTTCTACGTCATAAGACAGTTACCAAACCTTCAATGCTGGATTATATGGAGACGGAACGTAGGCTACTAGGATCTCCGTGTCGATAGGAGAGGTTCTTGCACTTTGAAATACGGAAAAAAAAACATTACAAGACCGTTCAGGAGGTCATTTAAAAAAGTCATGAACTCCAAAATCTCTCTCTCAATAACGAACCCACGCGGACCGAACGCGAGTTAAGTCATTTAATATTTAAAAACTTAATAGGTTAAACTTACTAGGAAAAATACTTAAATAACTATTTGATTCAGTACAGTTAATACCTAAGAAATAAAACAAAAAAGCTTTTTTAACTTACTCTATCAAAACACATTAAATTATATATATTTATTAGAAAATAAAACACAAGCCTAGAATAGCAAGTACCTTCTTACTTTTAATCCGAAATAAAAGGAGGACGCCAGAGAGAGAGAGAGAGAGATGGGAGGCCCATATCCAAAATTACGACGATTTAGGCTAAAAAAAGTTATAAGTATGGTTTGTCTTCGGGATATCAAAATATAATGTGAGACAGCCCTGGTGGGTGCCGTGTGCCATAGCTCTGATTAAATATTAATTTGGATGCGGCGGATCGGTCGCATCTGAATGCGAGGTGTGATGCAAATAACCCTCGCTCTACTATGCATATGCTTAAAACCACCACATTATGGTACTTAATTGAAATTTGGTGCGATTTATTGTTAATTATTTTGAATTTAATACCTTTTTATGCGACTGTAATTCTCGTCATTCTCGTATGATTGCTCGCTGCGCCACAGAGGTCAACAAATTTAGTAATCGACAGTGAGTGAATGAGGTAAATAATTATTAATACAGTAGGTATAGCATGGCTTTGTAATTTAATAGACAGATGTGTGGTATGTAGTATTCTGCCCAGTTATTATTAAATAAAATAACCGCGTATGTTTAGAAATTCCGGATGATACCTAGGTGGGTACCTAAATTATTGTCTACAGGTATCTTAGGCACCGAGTACGCTGTAGCTCATGCATATCTATTTCAAATGCTAACCACCAAAAGGTATGCAAAGCAAAAGTATTTACATAATATTATATGCTTTTATGATGCTACTAGAGGTCCATTCAATGAATCTACTCTTCTCCGACTTGGCCAGTTTTTATTGGAGGCACACGTTGTTACACCAAAGACAATTTGTCATAGTTTAATTTTGATCAAACTGGCGTAGGTATTTGATTGATCGACACACCGTACCGATAATTGAACGTTGACACAAAGTACAGTAATCAAGCCATTGAACTTGAATAATTTTTAAAACATTTTAATACCATTTCGAAAATGTTTTCGGATGCATCGACTCGTGTAATTATGGTCAAACTTCACTTAAGGTAAATTTGTTTAACCTTCAATTGTGAATGAATTATGAAATAAGATGCCGAATTCCAGTAATTTCGTGAGTAAAATGCTTCTTTTTATTAAACTTTATTATCATTAGAAGAAGACAGAAGTGATCGTTAATTTAATTTTTATTTTTAAAAATTGGGGCGCGTTTCTGATGAATTAGTTTTAATAATTTTAAGAGTGGTTAACACAGCTAATGTTATATTATATTTCAGTTTTTTATTGCTTAATATGACAAAATGGTAGAGTCACAGAAATAAATAATTTTTTTTAAAGTTTACTTGTAGGTCTCTGTGATCTGCCTTTTTTAGGTTTGACGGGAAGTAACGAAATAAAGGTCAGTGATTTTGTTAGCAGGTATTCAGAGTATGTGGGTAGTTTTTTTCATCCAAATTCCTGTGAGTCTCAAAAATTAAAGTAAAAATATCGGTTTAGAGTTTAGGCCACCATTTATTTATTTTGCTAGAAAAATATAACTATTTTCCAAAGTATCGGTCTACCTACACAATCAATATGTATTGTACGAAGGAATTCAGGATTAAATTTTCTTTGCGTATCTCAAAAAAACATTTCATAGCAGCGCCGAACTAAATTCTTATACTCCAACTTGTTTGTTCAGCCCAATTAGTCTGGGGGAACTTCAACACTCGTTTGAGTGCCGACTGAAAAGACTGCTCGCCCCTTGCCCCAGCCCAATACAAATCCAAGTTCTATTGGGAAAATAAAAGCACTGAACAAACCGAGCAGCTCAAAACCTAAGTTCTGAACTTTTAATTATTGATTGGACAGCGATAGTTTGCAAGTAAAATGGCATTGGGAATGAAATAATGAAAATGTTTTTTATTTAGAAGTCAACTCAGCTTGGTCATTCTGTCATTGTTATAAAATTGTGATTTTATTTTTAATAAGTTTCTGAATTTATATTTTACTAGCTTCTGCCCGCGGCTTCGCACGCGTTGTTTCTATGGAAAAGTTTTGAGGTTATTTCTGTCCCATGGGAACTGATTTATGGGATAAAAAGTAGCCTATGTTTGATTTTAGGATTAAAGTTTTCTGTATACAAAATTTCAGCCGTTCAGCAGTTTTGGCGTAAAGAGGTAACAAACATCCATCCACCCAAGCTTTCGCATTTATAATATTAGTGTGATCGAAAAATAAGTCTATGAATTTCTTTGGGTTTTCAAGAGCCCTATCTATGTATTTAGATATCTTGTATAGATTAAGCAGTCATTACACTGTTAATTTCAATAAAATTATTTTAAAATATGAATGGGAGCGAGAGTAGAATGCAAGAATATCATTTTATTACCGAAGCGAGTTTAAATTTAATACACTACATTATCTAACTCTTTATTGTACACCACAATATTTAACAAAAAACACTAAGAGCCTGCGACCGCCAGACCTTCCTCATTTCATTTTGTGAAGGTTTCGGCGCTGGTTATCTCTGAATGTAGTGTCTGCTAGACATGGTAATGGAATATGGTGATGTGGACCCGTGTCAAGTGTCACTACTGCGCTTTGATTGTCGTGTTACTTGATAATATTCTGCTTCATTTGGTTGTTGTAGATCTGAGTCAAGCATTGAAGAATGATCAAGGAATCAAATCAATTTAGATTAAGTTATTAAATAAATATTTTTTGGTAGGAAATTGAACCAACAGGAATCTGAGTCTATTATAACTTGCCCGGTTTCTTGACGGAAATTTAAGGCTAAAGGCCTATTGACATTTTGGAATTTTTGAAAGAACTTGCACTATATTCGAAGGTTCTATTCCTGATAAGGAAATTCGTAACTAACAGTCCCAAACTTCATTTCCAAAGAGCAAGGATCGCAATTGTAACTGTTCAATGCATAAATTACAGAGTGGGTAGGTATACCCATAGGTTTCTACTCGAAATCGCCCACAGGATATTATCACTTAACAGGTTTGCGGTGGCTCTGATAGAACTTACCTACATTTCTATATCGAAAATGTAACTGTTCGTCAGCCTAATTAATTCTAAGGACTGCTTCCTATGAATTACTTAGGCACCGATAATACGTACTACGATGGATTTAGAAATATATTACAAAATAAAACGTCAAGTGCGAGTCGGACTCGCGCACTAAGGGTTCCGTAAGACCTTGTGCCTTGCTAAATTATCATGATTCAAGGTCAACGGGAAGTAGGTACTTACCCTGTTTTAGTCCATGGCGAGTATTGAAAGTAATTTTTTTAGTGAATAAATTACAAATTTATGGTTTTCGGGATTTTTCCCTTTTTGTGTTATAAGACCTTGCTGCTCACCTAATTTCATGATTCTAAGTCTACGGGAAGTACCCTATACTTAGGTTTGTGTGCCTGCGATTCCCTTGAAAATTTCAATATATTCGGACATAAACGTCGCCGCCACCGCCACCGCCGCGAGCTGTGCCGTAGCCGCTGAGCGCCCTCAGCCTGGAGCGCGCCCCAAAAGGAGGCGGGAAAAGAAGAAGCAGCCTTGTGGACCTTCATGTGTTTCTGTGCCTGAGCTGCCTCCTGGCAAGGGACCCTGTGATTCGGATGGATTCATCAGGGTAGTTCGCCGGAAGCCCTCTAGCCGAAACCGGTGCGGTGTTGGACCGGTAGATATCACATCTGGCTTCAGGGCGGAAGTCCCTACAACGCAGCTTTACATCTCACGCGTCCACTACGCTGTGCAGACAAAGGCTGTGGAGGACTACCTGAAGACGAAGACTGGGCTCTCGCTGCGCGTCGAGAAGCTGGACTCTTGCCATAATTTAAGCTTCTGTTCATTTATGGTGAGAGTTCCAACTCGACATCTCTCGACCTACTTGAGTGAAGAGTTTTGGCCGAAGGGTGTCAAGTTCCGACGGTTCACTGGCCGCCTGCAAGGGGACACCGCCGTGCACCGTCGTCAGCTGACACCCTGATTGCGTCATACACGTCGCCGCCGCAAATTTCGAACGTGTGCAATTTTATTTAAAATAAGTTTTTATATTTTTGTATGTTAGATTTAAGGTATATATTCATATGGACCGTAGAATAAGTTAATAAGATCTATACTTGTTCTAATGTTGTCTGAAATAAATGTATTATTATTATTATTATTATAAACGGCTGTAACTTTTGAATGCGTTGACTTAGAAGTTTTATTTATATTACGGCTTATGAGGTTACGGATTTGAATATTTAATGTTAATTTCAACTCGATCAATACCTCCACGCGTTTCTGAGAAAAGGGGGTCGACACGTTATGTATTCAAATCCAAAGTTTAATTAGGTTTCTATTGGTTTTAATTTACAAATAAAAAATATTTACAGTCTTCTTATGGCCATAAAATGTCCATGAATAATCTAGCAGAAAAGTTTAAAACTCAAGCAAACAAGACACAAGTTGCCTACACAGAAGTCAAGTTCAGTCGATCGTCCGACAGAACGTTAAACAACTCAAAAACACTTTAATTGGAATAATCCAATACCTGTAGGAAGTATAGCCATTACTTACGATGTAAATAAATCGTAAATAATGGCTATTCTTTGGAGGAATTCATTTGAACGTGGCGCAATGGTTTGTAAAAAATAAACAACCAAACATTTGGAGCACAGCGGCTGCACTGGTGGCTATAGGTTCACGATTTAAGCACCGCTGCATAATGGCGTGGGCCAAAACAAAGGTACCTATAAAGTTCCTTCAAGATACCAGTGAAATGGCCTAAAATGGAACTGTTCGTCTGTCAGTTGGTAGGTATTGGTTGTTGTCATATCAATTGCTGGGTTATTATAATTGGTTATGAGTTGACTAGAGGTGACCAAGTCAATTAAGACGGCGCTCTTTTTTCACCGGCGTTTTTCTAAAAATTAAAATTACACTGCGGCTTTCTTCAGAGTAGGTACCGATCCCACCGTAGAGTATACACCTGTTTATACTGAAGTACTCTACGTTACGTGGAGTTCTTGAGTGGAGACCACGACTCGGCAAACGTAGTGTAGGACGCCCTCCGGCCAGGTGGGATGACGACCTGCGAAAGACTGCAGGCAGATGCTGGATGCGGCAAGCTGAAGACAGGGCGCTATGGCGCTCATTAGGGGAGGCCTATGTCCAGCAGTGGACTAATATAGGCTAATGATGATGACTCTACGTTGGGATTGGTGCCACTTGTATTATACTTCCAATCTGTATCAGTCGTGATTTCCAAAGCCATGAAAATAAGTTAAATTGTCCAGGAATACGCAAAACGTGTTTTTGACTAAGTTCACTATTTTACTATAAAACGTTCGTAATTTGACGAATTCAGTGAGCGCAAGGACGCGTTACGGGCGCGACGCGAACAACTCTCATTCTGATGAACCCTTGTTAACGGATGGAACGTTGGTGTTCTTCCAACACAAACTAGGTTTGTAGTTAGCCCACTTACATTAATAATGAATAAGTGCACTATTTTTGACGTGACAACGTCTTATAATTCGAAAGAGCCGGCTGCACGCACGAAAAAACATGACGTCATGCGTTACCTCGCTCTGAGGCGTTACCTCGCTCTGAGGCGTTACCTCGCTCTGAGGCGTTCCATGTAAGGCTTGAAGTGCAAGCGAGAGCGCTCGACATCCGTCTCTCTCCTACTTGAGTGAGCGATGCGTCTGCGTGGACAGCTGCTATACTATAGTACATTTACATGTTTTGATCGAGTATCAAATGCCACCATTCCATCAGTATTTTCTTAAGACGTTGTCACGTTCAACTATCGTCAGTAAACCGACTTTACAGACAACCAATTTTTTTTGTTACCTACGGTTTTTAATTAAGTAGGTGCTGTAAAACAGACCTCTATTTACTTCACAAACCTTCTGTTGAAAACCGGAACATAATCCGTTCTGTAGTGAAGTAGTCGAGATCGGGCTTTCAGATAACTGTGACGGAGGCTTTGTTTCATTGAGAAATGCTCTGGCAACCAACAGCAAGGTTTATCTCTTGGCACTACCTTTTCACTGGTTGCGGCTACACGGTTAGAAACTGCTTGACAATTCCGTACTGCAGCTATTCTCACTTTTATAAATAGCAGCTTTTAGTACGACAAGAACTTCGTCATCATTATTTTTATTTAAACGAGCCGTGTTTTCGTTTATTGCGGCAATCCTATCGCTTCTGGTAATACGAACTCGAAATCGAACCCATAAAAATCATCACCCCATCGAAATACCCACGAAAATGTCGGATGGTTCTCGATAGAATTATTGACTAGATCCATGATAGACCCATTGATTTTATTTCTCGTTAGATCTATTTATAGGTATTCAGTCAGGTAATCCTCAATGTCTACATAAACGTTACCTAAAAAAGGATCTACCTATAGGCCCACAATTTCTAGGTTTATACTAGTATCCTAAGTACTAGTAAAATTCACAGCACTTATTCAAAACAATCAAATCCCAGGATAAGCACTATTGCTCTATTCGTCGTTATAAAGGAACATTAGATACCGTTGTTGTGTATAATGTAAGAAGTTTCACCATTATTGTGACACATAGCCGCTGGTGCCGAATGCTGGTGCTCGTTTCACGGCTTTGGCTACACCAGCTCTATAATAGTCACCGACCAGCAGTAAAGCAAAATTAATGTCAGTTTCAACGTCTGCTGCAGTGCGAAATTGATTAATTTGTTTACTTTTATTAACTAGAACTATCAAATACTTCAAAAATGAAAATAATACAGTGTTTTCCCCACCAACCAGATTTTCGCACGAAAATTATTGTGAAAAACTTCAAAAGCGTTTGATTTTTCGACACCGATTCATCCACGTTTAATCCGATCGGATCCGTTGGAGCACAGTGCGTCAATAAGAGTCGTTTTAATTTTTTTCAGCCGCAATAATTCATTGATATTGGAATTCATTTAAAATAAAGGGTTTGCAATGTAGGATTATCTATTCACTTTGTCTCGCTTACATACGTAACGACCAGTGAACACATCAAGGTATCGACTAGACTTTGAAATTCTACCTAATCGGCATCGGGATATTGTTATGGTTCCGTACCTACCTAAAAAGAAAAAATGGAATCCTTATCATTTCTTTGTCTGTCTATCAAGACCCTTTTTCTCAAGAGCTGGTTTCAAGAAATACTCAGGTCTGCAATTATTATACTCTACTTAGTCGTCACGCGATTAATAGATACAACACTTATTTTGACACTTGCACGGGATTCAAAATAGATATGGTGCTTCTTGTTGACTTAGAATCATGAAAAAGCAACTAAAAAATCCAAAATCCTTAAATTTGTAGTAACATTACAAAAAAATATAATAGCTACAAGTATGTACTTGTACGTACGTTGTACCACTTGTACCTTCAGCACGCGAGTCATACTCGCTCTTGGTATTGATCTGATAATTCCATCAAAACGCAATCTGTCTCAGCAAGGTTAAATAATACCGGCGGAGTCACATCGCGTGTCGGTGACTGATAATTGGATTTGAGGATTTGTGAATATATGACTGACGAGTTCATTTGGAGCTGGAAAGAGATTATTTTGGAGTATGATATACATATACTCCATCTATCCACACGGCTGACTGCCTCGTTGGTCTAGCGGTCAGCTTGTTCAGTCCTGGGTTCAAATCCCGGGTCGGGCCAATAGTTGTAATTGGGGTTTTACTAGCAAGAAAAATTTACAGTAGCAGCTCGGAGTCAGGAAGTTGGCGGTGTTACACCCCCATGCCATGGAGAGCACGTTAAGCCGTTGGTCCTGCGCATTACATCTCCCCGGTCGTGTCGGTCTGCCGTCCCATCGGATTATAAGAGTGAGGGAATAGAGAGTGCACCTGGTTTGCACATCTGACTAGTCTCCGATGAGACTGGCCGCCGTGATCGAAATTCGGCTAGGAGGACATCATCTATCAATACATTGTGGCAGGTACTTAGGCCTAAAAGGTATGTTCCTATGGGTATCTCTTTTTATTTTTAATTTTGTTTCATTAATTGTTGTTTTATTATGTAATTTTTTTTTTCCTGTATTTTTGCATGTTTTTGGTGTGTAAAAATGTTACCTTTTGTACCTATAATAACACCTACGCATGGTTATAAGTTTTTTTTTATAATAACATTAAAAGAAGTACCAACCTAGTGACGATTCAAGTTAATTTTTTAATAATTTTTAAATTCGAAGTGTTCTTCGTATAAAAAGTTCTAAATCAGTTCGAAAAACCAAAATTATAAAACAATATTCATGGAAACCAAATGCCTAGAAAATTACCTTCACAAAATACATGAATTTGCAAGACAATTTCTAAAATATTATTGGAATATTATTAATTATAAACCAATAGGTGAAGCTAAGGTGATCATTTTCAAGTAATTCAACGTAAACCCCAAATAAAGCTCTCAAGTAAAGAGCTTTATCCGGCCTTGATTTGTTCCCTTATGTCTTTTAATCTACAGATTAGGATTGGAAAACAAAGCACTTAGCACACTCGATTTGTGGAGACCGTCGAGGGAATGAGCATTTTTTTTACTTCCACAAAAAGTTTGAAAATAGAAGAGTTTTGTTTTGTACCGCAATTTATGAGCGGCGGTCATGGGGCTAACAAGGTGTAACAAAAACTCTCTGCTCTGTTTAATAAATTTAAGTAGGTACACGGTGAAAAAGGAACGCATGTTTCCGACTTATTTCAACACCTTACAACTTTTTATGGAACCTACTGTTGGCAATTGGCATACTTTTACTTCTTCTATCATACAAGATTATGGGCACAGTAACTCGCGGAAAATTTTCAGTAAGAAACTACCTGAACTACTACTAAGAAACAATTGACAACCTGGACGCGGTCTCTCCTCAATTTAAGTAAAAGACAATCTACGATTTACATTTATTTACATACCCGCTAAAGTGTACATGTTAACTATAGTTAACATAATTTAAAAAGCTAAAGTGTACATGGTCACTATAGTGACCATGACCACGTGACTAAGTGAAGTGGCACTTAAGTTTGCAACGCTCGGTCACTATTTATTTTTTATCTAAGAATCTGTTTAGTTTGTGTCTGATTAGCGTTTATGGGGGTGTTCCCAAGCGTCTTGGCTATGATAATAACATCTAAGTAGAACATGCACGAAGAAAAAATAATATTTAAAAGATTCGCAAAGTTTGCAAATGCAATTTGCATCGTTGCAATTTTGCAGTTTTGGGGGGCTCTTCCAACTCATTTATTTTTAGTTTTTTGTTCGTAGACCCCTACATATTTTAGTATATTTAAAGAGTGGACATTCTAAGCTACGTAAAAACACCAAAACATGTCAATAAATGTATAAAAAATTTAAACTACAGCCTTTCAAACCCAAACTTTTAGGTAAAAATCAGAATTCATCATTTTCAATCTATGATTTCGAAAATATCCCGCCAAAATTACCGATATAAGCTGGCAATCATATAAAGCTTGAACCCAGCACACTTGACAGAAAAAACAAGCGCACATCGCGCCCATTGAAAAAATCTCGTCAGTAGCCCTTTTACGCAGACGCCGACCGCACGCGCGCGCGCGCCAAAACTTCCCGCCAAAACGCACGTACACCGTAGGCGTGGCTTATAGTTAGGCCGGTACACGTCAACGGACTAAAATATGAATGGGACGATGTAGGTAGAGCCTAAGGCAGAGGTGTCCAACATAATTTAGTGGTGGGCGAGGTTACTATTTTTTTGTGACGACTTCTGTGGCGCGGCGGACGAAGGTCCGCCTGCGACGCAGGAGGTTGCGGGTGCGATTCTTGCCTCGGGACAAACGTGTGTACGGTCTGCAGATATTTGTACAGGGTGTTCTGGATGTTTTCTATGTATAACAAAAAATATCTATGTCGTGTATTGTATTAAGTATATCAGTTATCTAGTACCCATAACACAAGCTCTACTTAGCTTGGGGCTAGATAATGCTCTGTGAATTGTCCAACATTATTTATTATTTATTAATTTTTAAACATGTCATTGCGGTGGACTAAAGCAGTTCATATAAACGAAGGACAGGAGTACTGATGTAATTAAAATACTAGTTTTCTATGTGTGTAATTATAATTACTTATCAAAAGTTAGGGAACCACAAATTACATCTTATTTGTAAATTCTAAACTTAGTGCGATGGTTGACCTCGTTTTTATTTGCACAGTGAGTCTATAACAGCTAGTATTTTAGATGTTGCGATGCGGAGAAGGCCGTTCAGGTGGTTGTCTGTCAAAGATGATGTCTTTGATTTTACGTGTTTCATGGGTGAAAAAAACTGCTCCCAGGTATAAATTTCGAATAAGGACACTTGCTATAATATTTATTTAAAATATCACAATTTGAGGCATCACAATAATAGCTACGCTGTTTTCTACCAAGAACTCATCCATAGACATATTTTGGGTGCATAGCTTGACACAAAACAAACAATTTACAATTTTGTACTAATCCAACTCCCACGCTCTAAGTTTATTCGGTGCCCCATTCAGGAATGGCGTTAATTATTCAGATGTTTAATAAGACCTGTGTCTGGAATACGAGGTTATTTACCTATTACAGGCTAGGTAAATAACAAGTTGAATCTAGACCATAATCGCAGAAAGCAATCAAATAAGCTTACCTGACTAGAAGACCTCTATCTACATCACTATTAGAAAGAATGATACAATTATTCCTAGAGGTAGATTACTTGCTCCTGGCTTCGCTTACGCGGTAGGTACCGGTATAAAAAGCCAATGTAACACAATAATAATGTGGCTTTCTACAAAATTTTCTATTTGTGAAAGAATTTACAAAATCGGACCAGTAGTTTCGGTGATGATTATGTACCTAATCACAAACTCGTAAAGTTACGAACAAAGAAATTATGTCTCCTAGTATTCGTGTAGTTGTAGATTATAGGAGAGGGTAGATATAATTGTAGGTAATATATTAATACCCAAGCGAGGCGACGTAAGGCTGACAAGATCCTTTTCTGCTAAGTCTCAAATCATGTTTGTCTGTATGCCTAGTGTGTTTAGCGACGCGACGCATGCAAAGCCGCTGGCATAAGAGAATAAGATAAAGTGAACGCTCAAACCAAATATTAGTTTAGTACGTTAGTGCATCCGTGCTTGCTTGAACTTGCATCACTGAGCAATCATCCGGGGCTGATAAAATATTAAAGTAAGCAATACTTCCTTGAGATTAATGATCCTGCGCATAGGCACTTACCTACCTTGTTGTCAGTTTTTTTTTTCTTTTCATTCTTAACCACATTTAGGTGCAGATATTTTTGTTTTTATTACAGCTCTTATTAACTTTGAATCGATTCCCGGATAATAATAGTTTTTCTATTGTTAATTATCTAACTACTGTTACACAATTTCTAACGGCTTAAAAATTATGTTTTTCAAAACAAAAGGGATGGTGATTTTTTGGGGAGTTCTACATCCAGCAGTGTACATAGTTTGACTGAAATAATGATATGAAACTAAAGCCAACACAAATCCGAAGGTACATTGACTAACGGATACAGATACCAAACATGAGTGACCTCAACCAGCCCCCGATTAAAGGGTTTCGGCAAATCTCACACCTGCCCTCGATTAATGGAGTGTACTCATGAGACTCCCTTATGTGGGCTGGAGGACGTACAATTCCACTGTTTAGTTGATCGGCTGTGATTTTGACTCTACCGAAGAATTTGGATCTACCAAATGATGTAGGTAAGTACTAAAGATCTATGTATGTATGCAGGTGCAGTACAATAACCAAGCTCTGCTTTTTTGGGGCCTAGATGATGCTGTGTGGTATTATTTTTGTTGAATTCATACAAAACAAGTGGGCTCTGCCAATGTAAAGCAAAAATTGTGACGGCAATCGATATCTACTAACATTAATTCTGATAGTAAGTATTCATGATCAGAAACATTGTAGGCATTTAAAGTAAAATGTTTAGTTTATTCCAAATTAAAACAAACAAAATGACAAACACGGGTCGGAACAATTTTAAGTCTATTGAAAATATATTTCATTAAATTCTTTGAATAAATAAGTGTCTGATGTAAGCAAAATGTGATTTTTAGTTTTGTTGTATTTATTGAAGAGTTTTAACGATTTTTCTCAGTAACCAGTTTGTTGTGTTTCTCACGATCAATCATTGCATTGCATTCCAGTCATGATTATTTCACTCGGCTAATTGGTGCAAAAAGAGGCTAAAATTCAACAGAAAACCTTGCCTTTCTTGCAATTGCAATGGAACAGCTAATGGACAGAATATATTTGTGCGTGACAACAGGCCAAAGTTGCACCTGTAGGGGTATTTTAATTCATTCGATTCGATTCCGAATCGAATCCGACGTATTTGAATTCGATTCCGACGGATCTGTAAAACGCTATTTTGATTTCGCCTCGGGTTGATGATTGAAATAAGGAGCTCTCCCTCATTGACATGGCCATTACTCAACAGATTCGCTTCAGATTTTCGATCATCAACCCGAGGCTATCATTGCATTTTTTTCGATTCAACATCGCAAGTGTGAAATTAACATAATTTCATGCCTATTTGTTAACTTTGTACACTGTAGTGACGTTAAATAATTTGTGGAACAATCGTTCATCCGGTTTTTATCATTTTATCATTTATTTAGCGTGATATTAATGGTTTGTAATGGGGAATCTCCGAAATTATCTAGTTATCCTATAACTTGCATAAAATATAATGTTGTTTTATTCTTTGCGTCCAGTCTGAGTTTGTTAAATTTTACTGCTGAGTTTCTCAGTGGGAGTTTTGTTGTACCCGGCATAATGTTACGACTAAGTTTCTAATTATAAGCTTCCTAATCGTAATAAGTAGCACAGATTAACAAATTATTAAACGTAGTGGCTGACTAAGGGATTTTCACGACAAGTAAGTATCATTGCTTGTGGAATTCGCAAGTCGGCCGTGATCGCCTTACATATTAGCATAATTTTTTGCACCTGCGTTTCAAGTAAGAAACTTTTCATAGATATTAAAATGAACAAAGCGCGCGGTTCTAACCAATTTACCCACGTTTCGGTACCTAATCTTGCGGTGCGAAGAAAATTAAAAAAGTTCTTTTGCGGCGTGCCGGTCAGGTGTTGCCTCATCCTATAAAAATATTATTACGTAGAAACTTATGATAATTTTTCTGTTATTATATATGCTATTACTATTGTATCTGAGCCAACCCACTCTCTCGGTCTTTCGATTGATGCGTCCACAGTAGGTACTGTACTTAATTTGTTGATATGAGTTATTTATTTTTGGCAAATCAAAATATCAATTAAGTAAGCCTAATCAAAACACACTATAGATGACACTGCATAATGTATTAGGGCTGTGTTCAAGCTGACTTGCAAAATGAAAGATAATGTTTGCATGTGACTTAGTTTGTCTGGCTCATGACAACTCTATCTAGTCTAGCATATCGTAAATTGGAGTCGAAGCTTCTCGGTTACAAGTTAAGTTGTTGAAGCAGTCCGTAATGGATGAATGGTGTAACCAGTAATATTAGCCATTAGTATTTGTATAATCGACATGTTTTAAGTAGCGAAATTAACATGATATCCCCAACAAATCTGCGTTTGTTTTGTAATTGTCCTAGCCATACTTCAAACGGGCTGATTCTACGATCCGGCCTCTTATCCCATCACAGACCATTAGATTATCATTATTATTTTAAATTTTTACTCAAATTTCCTTCACAGGCATCCACGGCTGAACGCGCCTTCCCCAGACAACAAGGTGTCTTTTAATCTTATGGAAAGAAAAATTAAATTATGACTCGTCTAAGTGCTTAATTTGCTTGATTTTTTAATCCTCAGTTATTCGTCGATTAGCTATCTAGTGTGTAAAATTATCTGTCTGTTTATCAGATCCACAAATATTTTCAACTTTTTAATCGTCTATTATCTAGAAAATAGCTATCCGTGGTTCTAGCTAGCCAACTTCACACCATCTGTGTGCAAGCGAGGTGCACAGATACAATATTCAACGTGTTAGACAAGAACAGCAACAAAACGTGTATTTGACATTTTAAGGTTCGTTACAAAACAAAAATTCAAACACATCCATCATAATAAATCACCGCACCTAGAAAGTAGGTACGTCGTTATCACCAAAAACAAAACGAATGAAGCCTACCCCAGAGCCGCGATTTTGAAGCGCGTCTTGTGTCGCGCAATTCCCTCCACACAACTACGTTTTTGTAAGCTTTAATATAATTTTGTTCCGTAAATAATTATCGCAAAATGGCAGGACGCGGTAACGCTTCGTCCAATTTCTATCGCGCCGATAAAATTGCAGCTGTGTGTAAGATCGTATGGGTCATAGTACAAAATGAACTGCAAACAAATAACGCAACAAATCGCGCGACACAAGACGCGCTTCAAAATCATGGCTGTGGGGTACGGGCTTTAAACTGTCAAACATAATCTAAAGCGTCACACTTATCTGGGAGATAAAACCCTAGCTGGCCCTTAGAGTAGGATCTAATTTTATTCTTAAGAAAAGGGCTTTATTTGACAGTGAAGTACTATCTGATCATTGAAAAAGCAAGAATATCGTTATTCATCACATAAAGGCTGGCATAAGGCATCAGGTTGTTTATCTGAGAATTGAAAAATCGGCCCTAAAGAAATAAAGTTCATGACTTCTGACACATACGCAACAAATACAAAAGACGAAGCTTCTATTTTAAATTTCAAATAATCATTTTATTATTCCATGTTCATAAATGTACATCTAATATATAAAATTCTCGTGTCACAGTTTTCGTTGCCATACTCCTCCGAAACGGCTTGACCGATTCTCATGAAATTTTGTGAGCATATTTAGTAGGTCTGAGAATCGACCAACATCCATTTTCATACCCCTAATTGATATTTTAAATTTCCACGCGGGCGTAGCCGCGGGGCGCAGCTAGTCTTATACATATATAAAATTCTAGTGTCACAGTTTTCGTTGCCATACTCCTCCGAAACGGCTTGACCGATTCTCATGAAATTTTGTGAGCATATTGAGTAGGTCTGAGAATCGGCCAACATCTATTTTTCATACCCCTAAGTGATAATTCTAAATTTCCACGCGGGCGTAGCCGCGGGGCGCAGCTAGTATTTTATATAACTTACAGGAACGCCAGCATGATACATATTGAACGGAGGCGAGACAAATCTTACGCATCTGTCGGCGTTAGATGTCTGATGCCGACAGATGCGTAAGATGTGATATTTAATCTTCCAGTGATTTACGGGATATTTCAGAATAATTACCGTAATTGTCAACCTTAACCCCCAGGCATAGAGGTGGGATTCCTGTAGTTGTAGCTATGATTAGTTATGATGGGAAATACAGAAATACAGATTTTATTCATTATTCCTAGTAACATATCAATAAAAAAATTATAATTAAGTAATTATAATTTGAAAATTAATTATTAAATAATAATCTATATAAAAATAAAACTTAAATAGGCTGTAATTCTACGGGAATTCTGAGGGAACATCGAGGATTCTACTTGATTAGTTACGTAGCGTGCAGAAGGATTATTTCATAAATGGTTTGATAGGGACACGTTTGTGTAGTGTTATCTATTATTGAATTCATTTATGGTACCTATATTGGATTTTCATTGGAAATTTGCTCCTGGTATTATTATAACATGATAGTTGAAACTCATTAGATAAACTCGTGTTGAATGGCGATGAAGACATTCAATCAGCAGAGAATACAACGCCTACAAAATACGTCTGATTCCTTCTCTTCTTCTTGATGCAACGACTATAAATTTGACAGATTGATCGTGGTCGTATGTCACGCCGCACAATCTGGTGCCATTCCTCTTGCACTGTTGCCTTCCTGGTACTGTCCTGTAGGGATCCGTCCAGTGCAGCTTGAACGTCGAACATGCCTTCTACAAACGGGGTTTAATCACCACGCTCTGTACGCAGTAGAGGTGTTTGAAATACACAGAAGGAAACTGCTGCCCTGACTGAGTCGGAGAAGTCAACTCTTACGCCGCTACGGCCACGGCACCCAGATAGTCTGCTTCCTTACGTTAAATTATTTCATTGTTGAAAGCTACGTTGAAAGGATATATAAGTAAAGTTGAAGTAGACGTTTTGAATTTGTAATTTGTTAAGTCGTTTTCTCAGTAGTCTCTACTTAGTCTAGTATTTCAGTCAGAAAACCAACTGAAATAGTTTCCTTTTCGAAAATTACTCTTAAGGCTTGGCCAAACCAACGCGTTCAATTCGCGTCCGCGGTGGCGTGCGCGGTGGCGGTCAGTTGTTGTGTACGAACTTGTAGCGACGTGTTCACATCGATGCGTCCTCTGATTGATCGCGGCGTCCGGTGCAGCGTCTGCACGCGGCGGTGGCGATCAGATCGGGCTTGTTACGTTAGGACGCTGCACGCAGATATTTTATACTACACCTGCTCGGAAAGTCGCCACCGTGCACGCCACCGCGGACGCGACGGTGTATACAACTTTTGCACGCGCAGTATCGCCACCGCGCACGCCACCGCGGACGCGAATTGAACACGTTGGTTTGGCCAAGCCTTTAGTAATGTGACCTGAACTCCACAAGATCCAGGAAAAGTGCTTCAAAGCGATCTCGGGCGGAAAATAAGAACGCATGAGAACAAAGTCTTTCTTCTGTTATTGCAATTAGAATACGTTTCTGCAATAAAAAGTGACGCTTTTAACAGATTTCTTTATGCAAGCCAGCGGTGTCTATAGTCTTTCTTGATCAACCTAGTTAGGGCTTGAAACAGATTCAAAAGTAATCAAATTTGCTACGGATATTTTTTTTTATCTTATGTCTTGGCACTGGCACTGGTTAATACCATAGTCTCACTACGACTAATCAGTATATGTTCTGAAAATGCCGATAATGGATGCAACCCTTATGGTAAGAGTAGCATTTTCATGGTACAAATGGTCCGGCGACGCCAAATCAATTTCGGTCTTTGCAAGACTTCTTCGTTCTTTCTTTTCTTGGAAAAGTAGGTACTTGGTTTTTCATACAATGCACTCAAGTCTGTGGTCATTTAGAATGGTGTTAACGAGCCACTTACGGGTTGACATCATTGGTTGTGCCATTCTACTCTTCCACGCGAATTCAATTACTAGACATATAATATTTTCAGTTCCCAGCACTTTTCGTGCCCTGTCCTTGCCAAATTATCCATGGCTGGTTTTACTAAGAGCAATGTAATGAACGACCTTAATACTACGTAATATGTGCTGCACTCATCTTGTTATCTTTATGGCGTCCCAGATTACGCTCACTCTGGCACCGACCAATTTGATTAGGTGTGCTAAGTTTTATGACACACTAGCAAATTGTTAGGACATCTTTTAAATATTTTAACATTATTAAAAAAAATTACGAGACAGAGTACATACAACAAATGAAAAGAGTACCAGTCAACCAAAAACCTTTGAAAGTGGTCAGTTTGAAACGTTATATTTACCGAAAAGCATTGAAATCTACTGTACTAATAAATATCGCAGTCTTTCGTAGCAAAGGTCGTAGCTGCTATCGGCGTAGCAACGTCTACGTTGTAGCTGCTATCGGCGTAGCAACCTCTACGGCGTAGCCCCTTACTACGACATAGCAAGCTTCAAAGACTCGCTTTATGAGGTACAAAATACTTAAAATGTGTTTTTCTTGTCTTCACATTATTGGTATGCATAATAGGAAGGTACTACAATGGAAAGTATCGCAATGTGTATGCTATTGAGCGTAACAACAACTGATGAAGACATACAAATTATTAAGCGGGAGCATGTTCAGCTGTTAACGTATGTATGTGTGCTGACGAGAAAAATTTAAAATACCTTAACAAGTAATAGTGAACCACTAGTCTGACGGTAAGCAGCGCGTGACCAAACTACATAAGTGTAGATAAATAGCACCTATTTGTTGGCCTCGCGCGCCACGCTGCAACGTGATTTGTCCAACCAAGGTAACAGAGGATAACATAGTCAAGAAGTAATTATTATGGATGTACTAAATTTGCTGATAAAATATCTGCTAGGAATATGTCAGTCTTGCTTGTAGCATATTATTTACTACATATAAATGAAAACTATTTCATTAATACATTTACAGCAAGATAACTTGACTATATCAAGAGATAGAGAAAACGCTGATTATTATTTCACACTGCGTTTGTCAAGCTCCAAACTATTCAGAGCTATGATGGGGACCAGGTGAATAATGAACTTTTTACTTACTCATGCTTTGAAAATGCTCTAATATCTGACCACCTGTGTGTAATAAGCGAAACGTAGAACTTTCGTCGCCTCGCAACCACCGTGCATAATTACAACAACCATTTTGACGGGATAAGCCTGAATCCAGTGATTTGGTACCTCTGATTTATTTGTTGAATACTGTTAGGATTTAAGTGGGTTAGCAAAGCTTAAATAGTTTAGGAATTAATGAATTATTCTCCGGCAACTTTACTATTTAGCTGTATTTAGTTAGTAGTAGTAGTGAATTCTAGTTTTATTGAGAGGCTTAACCTCTAGTAGATAATTTACACCTAACAATATAACCAAGAAACATTGTTCAAATATTTTCTTATTAATGTTGTGTCCTTGCCCAAGGCTTAGACACAGATTGTAATAGCAGCTCTCGTAGCACTGGACCTGTGAAGGTGTATGTAGAACAAAGAAATTAAGCTTGAACTTAGAACCAACAAAATAAGCTCTAGCCTTATGGAAATGTGTGGATCTATTTTTCGTGATTTACTCAGACTAATCTCCGTGTTAAAGTTACACCCTAGTCCCTGTAGATCCATTAGCAAACTTCTGAATAAAAACAGCGAATATTTGATCAGGCCCTTAATAAATATTCGAAGGCCAATCAATCGAGTCAGCTAAAACCTACGGCCCCAATCACTTTCTGCTTTGCTATGCACAAAGCCTTCAAACGGGAGTTGGCGATTTTTCCACACGCGCTGGGATATTCACTGTTTATACAACGAAATGTTTGCGTATCTTTTCCCAATATTAAATATTTAATAGAATGTAATGTCGCAGAGCATCGAATCGGTTTCATCAGTGAATCGCAGCATTTCAGTGCGTAAGACAAAGCCTGACCTCTCCAAGCCGAACGTGACAAGCCCGCAAACTTAACTTTAAATAGTAGAAACCTTAATTTTTCGATTGTCAGAACTCATAGTTTTTTCAATAGAGGCAAACGAGGCATTTTTTTCATAATGAAAATGTGTGGTGCTAAAAGCAAAAGCTAAGAGTGATTTATAGCTAGATGTTGATGGGCAGTCACACTGCGCTGCGGTCAGCCACACGCGTCTAATATTTTTCGCGCCACACTGTTAGAATGCAGAATATTGCAGATATTCTTAAGTGTATTTTAACACGACTGTCCAAAAGAGGAGTGAAATGATTTTAGAGTTCCTATATGTATTAGATCTTAGATACGCAATTTTATGTGCCTAAATGGCCATATCTCGCGAAGAACCGACAACCGCTGGGGTAAACGAGTTCTTGAGTGGAGACCACGACTCGGCAAACGTAGTGTAGGACGTCCTCCGGCCAGGTGGGATGACGATCTGCGAAAGACTGCAGGCAGATGCTGGATGCGGCAAGCTGAAGACAGGGCGCTATGGCGCTCATTAGGGGAGGCCTATGTCCAGCAGTGGACTAATATAGGCTGATGATGATGATGATGATGATGATGTGCCTAAACAGATCTGAATGTATGTGGTATTGTGAGAATCCTTACAATATCATCCCAAGTGATGCAGGCAATATTTTTTTACAAGTAAAGTCATTTTTTGATAATACAAAATTTGCTTGTTCGTCATGATCTTGCTGCTACGGTTAGCCTGTGGTAATATGACATATCATTACGCGTGATATAACCGTTTCCTGCGTCGAGAACGCGTAATTATGACTGTTTTGTGCCGCTTTTTCTGAATTGCTCTTCTATGTACCTAATCTTATCTTGGGTAGATGTTACCCGCCTTAGCAACGTATTATGTTCGAATTTAAGTTTATTTACTTTCGGTTCAAAATTGAGCAAAATTGAACTGTAATTGAAATTCACTTAGATTGAAATATCTGGCAATTAAGCATGCTCTAAATTTTCAATTAGAAAATTATCGATTTTGTATTGGGACCTGTGAACACTGAACACTGTCTCCTTATTTTCAAGTTTGGTACTTTTGTAAAACCGATCGATAATACAATAAAACTGTTCAAATTTCTCATGAAACCAACGTAAATAGTCTTCTCCACTTCAAATTCGGTTTGTTCACATCTAATCTGGTTGTAACGTAATACGTTTGTATGATATTTGAAGCGCGCACACGTTAAGGTTAAGAAAAGCGTTATAGTAACACTTTCATAAAACGTGTACCATTGTTACCTTACACAGATATAACATGAAGGTGGAACGTTATTAACATTATTTTTAATGACACGTAGGTTATATTCTGAGTTTGGTTTTGCTTAACAAACAAATTATAAAATGCGCTTTAAAGCGATTTTACAATTCCTACCCCGATGAGATCCAACAAAATGCATAGGGCGTGTACCACCGCCTCCAATAAATTTGATAAACTCGTATGTACAGCATTTTCTTGGATCTCATTATGCTATGATTTTTTAGCAATTTATTTCCGCAATGTATCCCCAGATATTATCATACCTAAGTTCAACTGTATACAAAGCAAAGCATGTTTTATATAAAACATTGGAAATAAAAGATATCAGCCGCAAACGGTACAAACATGTTTCGACCCTTCTCTTAATAAACTAGTTAGAGGATGTCTTATAACTAGCCTTTATTTTTTGGTGAGCCCTAGACGTAAAGGTATAGTCTATAATCGTCGTATCCTACGAATAAGGTTACAGTTGCAAAACACCAACTTTACAGGAGACGGTTTTTTCTTATTATTTCGAAAAGTTTCCATTATACGAGTAAGTTTTTTTTTCTAAAACGTTTTATCGTGATTTTAGCTAAATAATCATGTAGCTTTCATAAATAAAAAAACCCGTTTTCTCTAGTTTTTGTCGCTTAACACCTTGTTCCGCGTGCAAGTTTCAAAACGACGCTGTTTTAAGCGCCTTTGTGACCTTTTTCCACGACGATTTCGCTTCACGACGTCAACTGAGATGGTAACAATCGCTTTTGTAAGCTTATTCGATGAAATTTGTGGGACAATTACAAGAATACTAAGGTAATATTTTACTTTCCTTCAAGAATTTCTTTTGGTATCTTGTTAATTAGCGTCAGAAACTGTTTACTAATGCTGCACAGGACGCTTTACTACCTGGACAATATTAGGTGGATTTAACTTGTACAGCACCCAATCTACGACCTTAGTGGCACAGCGGGCGAAGGTCCGCCTGCGACGCACGAAGTTGCAGGTTCAATTGCCGTCTCGGGACAAATGTTCGTACAACTACTACCGCTGACTTGTCAAAGTTGTACTCCTAAAATGCAACTAATCGCTCAAAATCATTCTAAAGCTAAAAGTAAAACCTAGTTCGTATTAAAGTGTTGGATTTCAGCAATCCAACACTTTAATACGAACTAGGTTTTACTTACATACTACATACTACGAAAAATAGTGTTTTCGTAAAATATGCAAAACTCATTCAAGGGTTTCTGAGTGCTTGATTCAAATTAATAATTGAAACTTATTCGTTTTAATTCCTCTCATATAAAACAATGTGATTCAGCATAAAACTTTTAAAACGATTTAACAGGTTATTAAAACTTAATTCATTTAAAATTATTAAGGTAATTGTTCCGTGATCATGGCGCATGAAACTGTGTCAAAATAGTGGAAAACTAACAACTCAAATCATTTTAAATAATCCGTTTTAAATGACTTACAAATAATTCAGTGCAGTGACTAATAAATATAATATTTTATTTCTCCTTAAACATTCGCATTACATTCGCGTGCATTCTTGCGAATGCGAATGTGAGTATTCGTTACATGTGGTGTGGATAAATAAATAAATAAAATAAATGGGTCTATCTATTAGATAATTGTCATAATAGATTGATATGCCTCTGCTTAACGTATTTATTTCCAATCGGTCATTTAGCCGTGAAGGCTATTTATTGAATTTTTTCTGCTAGTTTATTCTAACCTATTTTGTATTTGTATTTCTTTTTATTTCTTTAGAAGACAGGCAGTACATAGATACCTATATAACGAGAAACAATAAGAATTTTCTTAAACCAGTAAAGTCTCCACTATAAACCAAATTACACATAAAAACTGGTGAACAGACTTAACAAACAAACATATCGTGTGAAAATTAACTTGCTTATATAGAGAAAGTGCACAATAATAAATTGAAATAAGTAACCATATTAACAAATTAAGTATTAATATTAACAAAGATAGAACACTATTTCTAACAAACATGAGGAAAAGGCTAAAGGCAAAATAAAATAATTTAAAGTAAGTTATTAACTTGGCGGCAGCAATGCCTACAATGCTTCTACGAAACGAGGCGGCGGCGGTTGAGTCGAAAATATCAATTTCGTTGATAAATTTATTGTAATTATTGCAAGCTCTATTCAGAAACATGTTCTGCCTATAATTTGTTCTAGAGGTTGGAGTCCAAAAAGTTTTCTTTTTCCTAGATGAAGCCCGTGGGAAATGCAAATAAATATTATCAAGTAACAACTCGGAGTCAATTTGATTGTTCAGTAATTTATATAAAAAAACTTGATCTCGTATAGTGCGACGAATGTCTAGATCTACTAGGTAAGCGGAATAAATAATGTTTTAAAAATTTGTTTTGATGTCGTTGTATTTCTTCAATATGTACTTTAAATTTTGGATTCCAGACTGTTGATCCATATTCAAGAATTGACCTGACGAAGTTGTTATATAATAGGATAAGACTTTAAGGGCGTTTAAAGTCCCTACCAATTCTCATAATAAATCCAAGTATTCGATAAGCCTTGGGCGTAATTGTATCGAAATGAGCGATAAAAGATAATGTAATAGATAAAAGATGTATGCAAATTATAAGCTGCAGGCCTTCCTTAAAAATAAATAAAGTATTTAAATTACAATCATCAAATAAAAAGATGTTTGTCCAGGGGAGGGTGATCTGGTCGTTTTCTATGTAGGTATAATAAAAAAATAGATGTATGTAATCTTATTGTATTAAGTATATCAGTCATCTAGTACCGTTAACACAAGCTCTGCTTAGCTTGGGCCTAAATGGTGCTGTGTGGATTGTCGAGCATTATCATATAATATTATTATTAATCAATCTTCTCAATTTAGTCAACCGTATCCAGATGAGAGAACTCGTCAATGAGCCTTGAACCTACTGCTGTGGGTTTACTCACATTATATTATTAGAGAAAACATATATTTTGGTGTTTTATAGTCTATTTCATAATGGTATATTCTCTACATGATTTAAGTCCCCTACTTAAAGGACAAGGAAATACAATGAATTAATATAACTTTAAACGTATTTATTTAGTATGTAAAAGTTCACAGTTTTCCTGTTATTTAAGATACTATGTTATTTGGAAAAAAATAATCCTTATGATTGAGTCTTTTCATCGGTATCGTAAAATTACGGGTGGATATTTTATAATTTGGCGGGTTCGACTCCTGGTTCAGACAGGCGATTATTCAAAAATCTTTCAATGTAGTTTAAATTGTTTTAAAAATCCAAATCAAGTCTTTTTTCAGTAAAATGTTCTATCTACAAAATTTAAGATACTTTCCCTCCACGTGGCATGGCCTTGGGTCGCCCTGTATACATAGATTCTTACAAGTTCTACAGGCTACAAGATTAGTTCCCCTTGTGGAGCTGGCCGTATGAAGCCCATGTCAGAGAAATAGTTTTCTTCATTGCTGCAAAAATAAAGAGTACTGAATAAAATCAAGTTTTAAACAGAGGCTCTAATATCAATCTATATTATGACAATAATCTAATAGATATACCCATTTATCCATAAGAGAGATGTAACGAATACTCACATTCGCGAGATTTAATACTCGCATTCTCATTCGCAAGAATGCACGCAACGAATGTAATGCAAATGTTTAAGGGCAAATAAAAAATCTATTAGTAACTGCACTGAATTATCTTAAAGTCATTTAAAACGGGATATTTACCATGATTTTCCAATATTTCGACACAGTTTCATGCGCCATGATCACGGAACAATTGACTTAATAATTTGTGATGATAGCCTGTATAATAAACAGTTTCAAGTTTATGCTGAAATACCTTGTTAAATAAAAGGAATTATAACGTATAAGTTTCAATTATTTATTTGAATCAAGCATTCAAAAACCCTAAGGGAGTTTTTCTTAGTTAACGAAAACTACTATACCAATAAAATATTTTTTATAATTTTTTTGTTTTGCAATTAGTCACTAATCAATCACTAATTTATGTGCCCGCCTCATACTCTACTGCACTGTTTTCCCCTCGCTCGGAGTCGACACACAGCGGTCACCCGCGCCCGCGCGCCTTTTCGCCCGCGGTACACGATTATTGTGGAGTGTGTAACCATATTCGCCGGGAAATGCCCATGTCGGTTGCGTTTCGTACATGAAAAAAAGTGCCAAAGCTGTTCGTTACCTTATTCGTCGGGCTAAATGCATCAGTGCATTTGTAACCAAATTTTTAAACCTTAATAACTTTTTTGTATTCATTATTTATTTACTTTTTTCGAACTGGTATGATGCAAATGATAATGGAGATTCCAAAAATACAATAAAAATAAAAGGTCACATTGGCGACTGTAACCTTATTCGTAGGATACGACGAATAGGTCTTTTTAATTTGAAGTAACTACGTTCAACAATGGTATTGTAGATAAGTCTTGTAGATCTTCTTTTCTTTCTTTTCTTTTCATATTTTTCATAGGCCTGGGGAATATACAATTGTGTTTTCGATAATGACCGACTTTAAGGTACCTATTTGATCATTTTGTACACCACAATCGCCCTAAATCACACCGTATGCGTAAATTTATGTATGCGGCTAACTGCGGGATGACGAGCCAGTCACCCGGTCGCCGGAAGTGCCACAACGAGCTTCCGGGTGGGTTGCCCACTTCAGCGCATTTTTTCTGATGAAAGGTCCTAAGTTGTGCGACGGGTGGCGTAATAAATAGTTTTTATGGATCTATTCCTCGTATTTAATAACGGGATTAGCTGCGGAATCGGCGAACCCTTTAACGTGCTAAAAGTCATATCGGGTATTTATAGCTTACTTTTTATCAACTACAATAGAAGGTTGTTCTTAATTCGGCTGCATATTTATTAGGTTCCTTGAAAATGATCCCGATGTGGTTTCATTTAAGTATTATTAAGAGCGATTCCTATTTATCTCGCAGGGTTTCGATTTTCCCTGTGAAACTCAAACCACAGCCATAAAAACAACAATTTATTGTTTTTCCAATATAACTTTAACTTTAAATAATTTAACCTGAAAAAGTCTAATACTCTTTCCACGGCTAACAACTGTAATAGTTCAATATAAACAAACTGATTGTAACTCTGATTGGTACTTTATCTAATCCCAATAGTAGTTCAAACATTTCAGTTAGGAAATTATAGATGACAGGATAAATTGAACGCTATCGCTTTGTGGAACCAACCATTGTTTCAACTACTTACTTCAGCACAATATGTTCGTAATTAATGGAAAATTCATGAACACGGATCAATGAAAGGCGGGATATTGGATTCGCAATTCATTATAACTAGATTTTGGTATCAGAATTATGGGCGTAATGATTTATGAAAATGATTAATGTTTGCTGTTGGGCCGAGACTAAGTTTTTTCTGGTAAATCTTGATATTTATGTAGTTCGTAGATGCGAAGGAAAAAAATAGTGTGTGAAAAAATCAAATTAATTTCGTAAAGTTGCATCCAAACTGCTCTCAGGCTGTTCGCACATGAACTAAGATTTGAATGTTTCAGACAGTTTTATTTTTACTCCAACTTATAATGAAGTAAAGGGATTTAAAATATTTGATTTACTAAGTATAAATTACACATAGCTGATAAATAAGCTAGAAACTTTAAATACCTTACTTTAGGCGCGGTGCAATTCAAAAGGAACTTTTAGCATGTAAAAGCTGCATTCAAATGGTTAAACACCAAATGCAGCGAGCAATACTCGTTCAAGCACGTCGTTCGCGCTCGGCTATCTCAGTGTTTAGCTTTATGGTAGTGGTTTCACAATGAATAGCTGTAATCTCTGCATCGCTCGTGAGTGTACACTATCTTGCAGGGACGGGCTGGATCGACCACAGCGAGGCTGATCAGCGGTCGCCGGTTGGTTTTATTTACCCGAGTCTGGTTTGAACTGCGGATGTGTTTGGTTTCTAACTTTGTACTTAAAATTATAAGAAAAGACATGAAGTGACATAATTCATCATTATTAAATTCAAAACAGAAATTGGCACTTACTTCAAACAATTAAATCCAACTCACACAGGACAGGTAAATTGCTCTGCCCATCAAAGATTCCAAAGAAACTTATCAACCTACATTAGTCCACAGCTGGACATAGGCGTCCCATAATTAGCGCCATAGTGCTAGATGCGGCAAGCTGAAGACGCCCTGTCTTCAACTTGCCGCATCCAGCATCTGCCCGCAGTCTTTCAGAGATCGTCATTCCACCTAGCTGGGGGGTGTCCTACACTACGTTTGCCGAGTCGCGATCTCCACTCCAACACGTTGTTCGATTTTTTTTCGACAACCCCTGGGTTGTCGAAAAAAATAATAGGGCATAAATATATATTAAATTTATTTCGGTAGTAGAGTTGTATAAAATTGAGATTAGTTTTGTTCGACGAACATAGCTGATATTTAATTTAGTATTAGCAATTCTATGTTTTCATTTCTTTTTCGTTTCAATGAAAATCAATCGAAATGGTAACTCGATTTTCCAAGAAATAAATAAATGAGCATCTAAATAATAATTTTATTTTGGCGAGACGGAAATGAGCTGAGAAATAAGGAAATATCCAAACATTTCATAGGAGTCCGTGATTTTTATTTCTTCGATTGAATTTATACCTTACTTTCCAACAAAAACGGTTCACGATTCTACCCTACTCCTGTGCCAAAGTATCAAAATTTGCTCGCAGAATTTTGCGGAACCAACATTCAGAATTCAAAATAATGCCAGTAACAATTGTTGAAATAACTTTTAACGTTACTTGGCATTTACGATTGGCTTGCAATTTCGTGCATTCTACCTACAAAGGATACCAAAACTACAAAACTTGTGGTTGGGCCTTATGGGATTTTTTGCCTTAAACAGACCTACCTAATAGAGCATATATTATAACATCGATTTTCGTACAGACCTTCTGTACGAAGGATCGACGACTAAGTTAAAGACGCAGAAAATTTCTGGATGAGTAAAGCTCAGGACCATGAGTAACAAATTGGTCCTAGCATGCTTGCACATCTGTAAGATACCATGCACTGCATTTACAGTCATTGTCATGCATAACATCATTATCATTCGATAATGATGATGCAAATACCTGTTAGAGTTATGCTAAAAGCCACTCAACCTACTTTAGAAAGCCAAGACTGTCTAAACGCAATGTTGAGATGCCTAGGACTAACTCATCGATTAGTTACAGTAAGGTTTTATCGGATAATGTTTCAACAAATGCTTCAAATACTCTTTGCAATACTTACCTATATCCGAGTACTAGTCAAAGATCACAAGTCCGATAAAATAGCGTACGCAAATACGATCCCTAGTTAAGCTAGCATCCCGTACTACTATTAGTGATCCAGGAATGTTCTCTTTGTGTCCAGAAGAGCATTCCTGTGGGTCCCGTGTGGTGCGGTGCACAAAGGCTATCTTTGAATGGGTTAAATCAAGCGGAAGGTATGTTGGAACTTTTATTGAATCTTAACTCTGAGGAGAGTAGCCGTGAGCAGGATTCCCGATGGGAGGGGAATAACGTACATGAACAATTTGTTATTTTTTAAAGACAGATAAAAGAGAGAAATTGGAACATCATGATTTTTTGGCTAATTTTAAACTAACACTAATACTGCATTTTCTCCATGAATAGTGTATTTACCTACTATAGCCTAATTTACGTATTAAAATAAGTACACAGGTATTAAAATACCTGCCTACTTAATAGTTTTTGGCAATAACGGCAGTATAAAAATCTTCAATATGTTATTGCCACAACAAACTCATAGGTACATATTTCGATAGGCCCTATCTTCAGGTACCTATTTCTTGGAGTTCTTGGAGTAGGTAGATACCTCGGTATTTGCTGATGGTTTGATCTAGCGGCTTGATTATAGGACGTTTCAGAGTGGAAAAAAGTAGATCAGCAAAGTGGATCAGAGTGAAAATTGGCGATTTATCGCATCTCTGTTCACTTTTTAAGCACAAGTTGGCAATACTGGTGGTATTGCCAACTCGCTAAGTTTTGACACCACCGACGTTGCGTAACCACAGCTTTGCCCGGGGCCTATCCATTTTTATTATGATCTAAGTAGCCCTCGTCCTGGATAATCCAGGATTATACTACTGCCTCGTTTTATAATCCCTTCCTTGTTTTTGTTCTGGATTTTTCTTTGAACACCTTTGTAGGCTGCGGTGGTTAAGATCATTGTTTATTCAAAGGCTTTTGCTAAAATCGCAGGATAACAAAAACAATTCCTTTTGAATATTTAGCTATATTGTAAACAAGCTTCTGCCTGCGGCTTCGCACGCGTTGTATTTATGGAAACGTTTTGAGGTTATTTCTATCGCATGGGAACTGATTTATGGGATAAAAGTAGCCTATGTTTGATATATTTTGATTCTAGGGTTAGACTTACCTGTATGCAAAATTTCAGACTGATCCATTCAGTAGTTTTGAGGTGAGGTTGAGGTGAGGTAAGTACCAGTAATAGGTATGTATGTTGTCGCAAAATTCAACAGCTCACCCTATCGCGTCCGTTCCCATCTCGTCCACGGGGAATCCAAGTGATCCATTACTTGAGCAAGGGATGCTCCCGAAGGATCCCATACAGCTAGATCGAATTTTCACTCTCTACTTTGCATACATTCAAGCTAAGATAAATTTGTAGCTTCGGGCAAGCAACGTGTAAAACATGCTAGCAATTTGCTTTTGATAGACAGTTTGATAGATGTTGATCTATCGGAAAACTACTAAGAACCGTGTTTTAAAAAATCTCACATTGCCAACTAATCTACCCTAATAGATTTTTTAAACTATAGAAAGGTATAGGTACTGATGGCCGTCATAAACCTGTCAATATGCATCCTAGTCTCCCAGAATTAAATCTTCAACATTTATATCAGTAATAGGTTTGTCATGCAAACATCAAACTCTCCGTCTGCAAAGTTTCCAAACAATTCTGTCTTCAGATATCTCGTTTGTATTCCAAAAGCAATTTTTGACATATTTTATGCCAATGATAGCATATTGAATAGGAAATATAGACGCAAAGTTTTCTGGCTGTGTCTATGATTAATTGTACAATCTTGGGGCTCGAGTCCCGAAAGTTTGGGAAAGCAAATTGAAGGGTATTGTTGGGTATTTTAAACATTGAATTCATAAATAGAGGAAACAATCAGAAACAAATTATGCAGCATCATAACAATATTTAGGTTACCGTTGATAAAATACAAAAGAGAGAGTTTAAAGAGTTCTAATTGGCCAAGGTTTGTTTTGCAATCAAAACTACCTATACATATGGATCAGTTGAGCTACCTGTAGATTGCTTGCAACAGTCTGCAGTTAGTTCAATTTTTTAAATTGTAAATACTAGTTTTAATTTATTTATTTAATGTTTTGTAATTTTCTTTGTGAATAAAGAGTTTTATCTATATAAAAATAAAAAATAAATAACGCTGGACAATCATACAGGATTATCTAGCCCCAAGCTAAGCAGAGCTTGTGTTATGGGCACTAGATACTTTATTATATATCTACCTAGAATACAATACTAATATAATAGACATTTTTTATTATACATAGAAAATATTCAGAACACCCGGAACAAATGTCTGCCAATCGTACAAACATTTGTCCCGAGGCGGGAACCGAACCCGCAACCTCCTACGTCGTAGGCGGACCTTCGTCCATCGCACCACAGAGGTCGTCTATAAACGAGGTAATAATTAAATGAGATTTCTATTAGACAAGGGTTTAATTGCAGTGTTTAGAATATTGGAACTGCCTAATTTCGCATCTACATGCAAATTAAGGCCTTAAACAGTTTTGAAATACAATTTGCACGCACGTTTTACGCGGGTATAACGTAGGTAACGTTATGAAAGTAGGTAGCTTAAGGAATAAGGTACCTAATTGAAAATTTAATGAATGGTAGGAATCGTCTTTTATTTAACTAACGATTTTTTGGAGCAATATTATAATGTGGTAGTATACTGGATAGCGCGCAACTAACTGAAAAACTTTGTCGTATCTTTCAGCGTCATAACCTCAGGTCTAAATTAAGAGACAACTTTCCTTTTCTAAAATTAGTGCATAAAATTGTGTCCAGTTATACGTACAAGTACGTACATACATTTAGTATGTACGTACTCGTACGTATAACTGGACACTGAGGAATGAGGAACTAGGAAACATTGCCATTTGGACCTGGTTTCAAAAAGCGTAGGCAGGCATAACAAACTTCATTCTCATACCTTAGTTTTGACTAATGCAACTGTCAGTTGAACGCTTGAGCTCAGCTCAAGGGTAATTTCACATTACCCACAACGATGTTAACTGTACCTAAGTGTAGAGACCAACTAGTAACTCACAAGTCACACGATCAGCATCCGAATGACCTTCGTATAAGACCCATACTGACTGCCCTACCCGATTCCACCCTACCCGACTCTTCCTGATTAATTAACGTTCCGTTTCTAAATGTTTGCCTTCCTCTAAGGGCCGACCCAGTACTTTCATTTATTGACACAAATAAAACCTATAGCATTTTCTTTTTCATGAAAAGAGACATCGCGTGAAACGGCCAGTGAAACAGTTTATTCAAATTGAAGAAAATATCTCATAAAAGGCAATACAATATTAGTGGTCAATCTTAATAAAAAGTATCTTGAATTCGTTCTTACCTAACTAAGCCTTTGAAGTGTTTTTATTTGAGATTGGCTCGTGTTGATCGAAAGACCAAATAAAACAAGTCATTTTGGACTATTTATGTGGTATGTAAATAATGTATTGTAAGATATTTGCACTCTTTCATTTCTATGGTGCATACATTAGAGAGGTAGATTTAATCATTTGTGTCTTCAATATAGAAACAATGGATGTAGGTACACTAATAAGTGAATGCCGTGCGATATATTACTTTACATCGCGCTCATTCACTTTGGTGCATGCAGACTACATTATGTAGAGCCGACGTTATGCACCTTACGTATTATACTATATATACACATATGCTACCCTTAACCAGAGATTATATAAAAACATATAAGCTTAGCGATGGTGTGTGAAAATGCCCAGTATTATTTATACTTCGCGTTAACGTCTAACTTTGGGGCAAATGAAACAAAGTTCATATAGGTCACATTCACATCTCATCTAAAATATTATGAATAAAACTGGCTGTAGAACAATTCGGATCTGGGCATGCGAATATCATTCAGTGTTTGAAACTTATCTGGCCGATTATTGCTAAGAAAGCTACTCATTTGGTTCGATAATTTTGCAAAGCACTTTGTCTACTGTTATCTAACAAACAAATTTCAGCATCGATAAGCTTTGATATGAAGATCATTCAAACAAATGAAAATTTACAAAGATAAAAAAGGTATAAAAAGCAAATAACATGAATTATTAATGTGACTATTTCACAAGGTTTACTCGTCCTTAGAAGGTCGTTTGTTAAGGTAGCTAGTTAGGTAAAAATATTTTTTTCTGTAAACAAAACCATTTATACTGATCCACTTTCTGAAATTCGGGCATTAGATGTGAATCTCATTATTATGTCACATTACACATTACATTACAGGTGTGATGTGGCATATAATGAAATTTCATGATGATGAAAATTGTTTATGCGACGTCAGCATTCATGACACGCGTGAGATAATGTTCCACGTGAGGTTTTCCTGCTATTTATAGATAAGCTTTGGGGCGTTATAATGTGAGTGTTCACATTTTATTACATGTGTGTTTTTAGTTTCATTCCCGTTTTAATGAAAATACTTATCTGTGAGTTTCTTTTTCTTTGAGTTATGGTAATTCTTTAGTAAATAATCTGTTATACACATAATTTGATTGAATACGCTGATTTTTATAATCAACCACTAGCTTCTGTCCGCGACTTCACACGAGTCTTCCGAGGTAATATTTGTTTATAAGAATTACAAACTAACTTAGTTATTCCAGGCCTAAAAAAATATCCAAGCTGAATTTCAGAGCACATAAGCAAATTAACTACAATTATACTTTTTCTGGATGTTTCCCTTTAAATGTGCTATATGACTAAGGCGTGCTTCTTACCAAATTTTATGATCTGTTCTTCCGAAAGCCAAATTGTTGATCAGTCATTATTATTAATACCGTTTATCATTACCGTTTATTGAATAAACAATAAAACACCCATTCATTTACAATCACATTTGCTTACTGGCACGATCACCTTCATTCAAAGCTTTGTAGCGGAAAGTACAAAAGCACAAACGAAATACAAATTGATACCCGTATTTTTTTAAAGTCGGTCACTCATTCCAACTGATTCTAGCCAAGCTTTGTATTGCGAATCACAACACAAAATGGCGTAATAATTTAACGTACTGGAGTAAATTGAATCTCTTTGTAGAATGAAACAACTGAAAGCTTTCGCTAAAGAGGGACACAGAATAAACATGGCATTAAATTGTTGAGGACCTGCCTACAAAAGGTTCATGCGCGTAAAGTTAAGATTTAAGAGGTTTATTACAGGATGAGTTACGAAAACTAGAGTGACGTTACAAATGCCTGGTACGGTTATTGTCTCATCATCATCGTACGCTCTTTTCGTGCGTACGAGCTTAACTCGCACTTGACGGATCTTTTTTAGTAGGTAGTCTAGTGAATAAAGCTGCCTATTCCTCACAGGCTTGATTTTAGTACCAAAATAAGCAAAGCTATATTAGGAGCCGAAACAAGCAAATAGGCGACTAGCTCATGTTGAATGGTAAACACTAGTTGTGGTCGCAAAACTGACCGTGTGTTGATCAAGTCAAATCTAAAATACACTGTGGCAGGAGCTCTGAGTTTTTTTGGTGCCGCTACGTGGCCGGTTATATGGTATAAACTAGTGCTAAAGTTATAAGATCCAGTCACTATAAGGTTATTTGTCAGCTACCAGAAGCATATAATGGAGACACGCGTTATTTACTAGGCTTATGGTTTTTGGAATCTTGTAGGGACAAATTTAGAAAATGTCTTGACGATGATAGTTGGAGAGTATACTCGTATATACCAAAATTTGATTTATGCCAAAAAAAAGGTAGCACTCCGGGAGTGCCGGCAGAAGTGAAAAAAAGTGCTCAGCGCCGCTAAAGAAGTTTTCACTTCAATTCGCGCAAGCGCCCTGTGCCGCCTAAACAGAGCAGCACACTCAGGCACGGTAGAAAGAGTGGGAGATACTAGTTCCTCTCCCTTCCCCTCGATCTTACGCTTTTTCGATCAGCTTCACGTGACCCTGACGCGAGTTTGAAAGTTTTTATCCATACAAAAAAAGTGCTCAGCGCCGCTAAAGAAGTTTTCACTTCAAAAATTACACAATTTCAATTATGTTGAGGAGGGATATAATTACAATACAAGACAAAAAAATAACTTAGTAGTCCCGAAAACAAGATTAACTAAAATCCCAAAAGTTTTGTTTGTAATTCGATAAAGCTGTACAATATGTAACCAAATAATGTTATATCATTGTCAGATTTAACATGTAATCATTTATTTTAAGATAATCATTTATTAAATGATAATAATAATCGTCCATTGACGCGAAATCAAACGTTAAATATAAAGCATAGGTTCAGCAATCTATCTCAGCTTAAATGAATATAGAAATAAATAAGGAACCACGAGTTATCAATTTATGTACCTCCACCTCCTTTTCAAACAAAAAACCGTTTATTGACAGGTTGATCACAGTCAACGAATAATTCAATTTTAGAGAGAAGATGTAGGTACTGAACTGTCTATATTTTTCAAATTGGTTAATTATTTTTAGTTTCCACTAGTATAAATTGCTAAATTCTAACTGTAGATAAAAATATATACGGAGTAAATTCAAAGCCATATAAAGTGAGCTGGCACAAAAAAACAGTCCCTGCTAGTGATACTTTTTACGAACAAATGGGGCCCATCAATTACAGAGGTGGTCTGACAAATTAGTCATGAAGAGTTGGGACAATGTTCTGCAATAGACCACTGTTTTCTGAAATACTACATATTTTAGGAGTTTTTTTTGTGCTCTTGCTTTTTAGTACCGTGTAGTGGTGAGAACCTATGGCGGATTTGAACACACTTTTTACACAATTTTAACTGGAGTCAGCTAGTTTTGAATTTATCTAATCTTAAAACCAGGTTTTGAATTTGCCATTTTAAAAAAAGGCGTATGGAAACGTCCGGGCAATTAGGTATAAAGGCTTTTTTTTACCGTAAGCACGAATACCTATCTGCAGGCCTTTTCAAAGGGACTTGACGCTATAATATAAGTCTATTGGTAAGCCACAAAACAAAGCCCACAGGACAGTCACAACAAAAATATAATACAGAGACGATACGAAACTTACCAACCACTACTGGCATCGTAGCATCACATTAGCCATTCTTTATTGGATAACACCCACCCCATCTATATCAGATTACGTAATAAAAAGGGACATTATTTGCGAAAATACTTCGATATTTGCGAAGGGTCTATCAATATGCAGAATATTGGCTTGAAAGGTTGGAATTTTCTGGTCAGCTAGTATAGGAAGTGGGAACTGTGGCGGATCATGCGGTTTCATGTATAATAATAAAAGTACTGCGTGCTTTTTTCACAAATTACTGGTAGAGTAGTGTGACTAGACTTTTCTGAAAAAAAGGGCAGATATTGGGACCTCACTTCACCTCAACGGCCTATATTGGTCCACTGCTGGACGCAGGCCTCCCCCTGATACGCTTATGCGCCTTATTGACATTTATCTCATGGGGTTAGAGCCCATAATCCCCACGCTGGGCATGCGGATTGGGGTCTCAGTTCGGTGGTCGAATCGTTCTGCAGGAGGCCGCTGCTGCCTGCTCCCGATTGATATCCCTTAGTCGCTTCTTACGACACCCCCGGCAACAATTGGGGTGGTGTAAATGTGCCGGCTTCCAGAATATTGAGACAAACTGATAAGTTTTTACCTAATCACAAAGTATCAAATTTCCAAGTATCGAATGGGTAGCAATAATTAAACGACTTACCGTTTTTGTAGTATGGTTATCGAATCAACTCACTAAATAGCAACATGGCATAACTTGTAGACAAATAATACTTATATTTTTGTTTCAGGTTTACGATGCATCGGCTACTCAGCATCACACTCATCACCATAGCCATCGATTACGTGTGCTCCGAAGACAGGGAGTACCAGGGCCCCCAGCCCTGTGGCGGCCGCCTCCGCGGCCCCGTTGGGGTCATCCAGACCCCCAATTTTCCCAACGCCTTCCCCGTCCCCATAAAGTGCAAGTGGATAATCGAACACGACAATATAGTGAACGGAACCATATCGATATATTTCACCCAACAGTACACCACCAGTGGGCTAACCTTCACCGAGTACATGTACTATGATGAATCGTACAAGTTGGGGGAGAGACGGGCTCTAACTGTCACAGAGGAGAACATAACGAGGATAAAATGGCTTCAGGTAAGTTTAAGTCACATATTTACGTATATATATCTTATTTATTCATACGCTGCAAGTTTCAACGGAGTCGTAATTTAAGATAATGTGGGTTATGCAGGGTGACATAAACAATAAAGTGGCTGACGCTGTATCAGATTAAAGTAAATAAGCTGTTTATGTGTGCAAATGGAAATAGAACCCCATATCGTATTTCATGTCTAACAGTCGGCGTAAACGGACGTTTTTCATAGACCATCTGTGGTTTAATGGTTTTGTTTTGTTTTATTTGTATCAACCTAAACACAATAAATACAATTCCCCAATATGAATATCAAATAAGTAGATTAATTATTTTTCGTATCTCCAAATTGCGGATTGAATAACGCCAAAACGCACGCACTAAGTCAGAGGTTAGGCCTCTTAAATGAAGTTTTTTTTAAATAAAATTACCGATTTAGAATTAGGATTTAGAAATTATTATTATTATTAGATTAGTATTTAGAAAGCCTGACCGCAAGCCGAAATTCCTCGGTATGAAGAGGTATACCCATAGATTTATATTTGGAGAGGTGAAACGCGCGCGCTAAAAGATAATTGGAAGATGGCTAATATAAGCCATTGCGCTAGCGCTTTCTCTGTATATTCGTTGCTTTAATAAATGTTTCCACAAAAAAATCCTACAAAAAAATTAAAAAACTTTATTAAAAACAGAAATAGTTAAGAGTAAGGACTTATACATACGAGTACATAGAATAACATAGACAACACTACAGACGGATATTGAAGACAAAGAAACAAAACAAAAGCAACTCGCTAATTTTCACTACTGGAAACGGAAGCGGAAAATGAGGCAGTTAGCGAAATAATTGTAAGTCTGGCGGCTATACTCATGTTTGGGCTCTTGCATACGACGCGCAGCGAAAAGTTGCAAATGGTATTAATTAATAAAATTAAATATCCAAGCTTGATATTATTCGGGCTTTACACATGGGGCGGCGCGGCGCCACTACGACCATCGCAAAGAAGTCTAGCAGTGTGGTAGGATAACTCTTTAATTTCAACTAAGATAAATACCCGATAAGATTATATAACTATAATTTGAGTAAGAGTTGTTAAAATGATCTACCTATTTAAACAACGTCCTAAAATCTAAAATATTATGTCGACAAAAACATGTATGAATGAAACATAACAACAATAGAAAACAACTAGGTAACAGCGAGGTAATTACTAAAAACCAAGAGAATTCGATGATCCCAAAAAATATTTCGTAAAATATTTTCTGCCAATATTTCTTTGGTTTTGTATACCAAAAATATCAAGGATTTTAGAACTGGATACGTAGATCTATCCTATATTTATTTACTGACTTCCTCGTAGCTCCAAAACAAAATATTCCTGGTATTTGGTCGTAGTCGGATTTTGTGTTTAGCTTTTTGTCGGTAAAAAACAATGAAAAATCTCTATCTAAATCAAAAATAATGAAACAACTTCACTCGAGTTATTATTATTATTATCAGCTCTGCCCGAAATGTCGGCGATCGAAATCACCAGACCACGTAGGTATAAAGTTGCTTGCTCACTAATGTATGCATAAAGCTACTAGCCCACTAAGCCGGAACACCGCGAAAATTCGGTTGGAATTACAAATGCATTCGGAAAGACTGCCCACGTGCAGCCCCCAGTAACGTGTTCCATGTAAGGCCATTGAAAAACAGCGACGCGTAAAACGTTCGGTTGGAGCTTAAATCAAATATTTACTAGTGGCAATGCCTCGTTACAGGGTGGGGATGAAAAGCTGGGTTAATATCGAAACCGACTAAGACAAAAACTGCTCTATTCGATAATGATGCTTTGGCGATACGTACTGGAAGATCTTCCCTGCTCCGGGCCAACGTCCAAGCCAAGTCCATTAATACCATGATTATTCTTTTATTACTATAATAAATATAAGACAGCTTTTTTTTTGAAAAAAACTTGCTTGATATTTTAAGTTAAATTTTAAAAGCTTGTGTTATAGTTTGTATCTATATCGTAACCTCTACTCCTACTTGTTCTATGCTATGTGTTTTTTATTGTTGCCACTACCTGGCTATGCTCCTTCTGTTCTGTGTGTACGCTGCTCTCCGGTGGCTATAGGGCTCTCCCTGCCACTAGTTTGGGTCCAAACGACAGCACAAAGGTTTATACAATTTATACACAACCATCTCCTTAGACCAACCGGCATCTTATTTTGTCCCCTAGTATCGGTTGGTGATAATCCATTTAATAATGTATGTAGCTCTTAGCATCACCATTTCCAATATCAGTTTCAAACCAGCTGTCGTCTCTCAGCTGTGCGTCATGGGCTATACGCGATGACAGTATGCCATTTGGGATAGTGTCACCCGCGCGACAATTGGGTGCAACCTGAAAACGCTTAGTTTATTGGATGGACAATTTGACTTTGAATGAAACACATTCGACGAATTGATAAAATGAATATTTTTTATGCACTAATGAAATGTTTTTTTGTAACGGAGTCATGTTATTTTTTTTTTTTTTTTTTGCGCGCCTCATCAATGCCAATGCGGTACTGCTGTCGAACAGCTTGGTCATTACGGATTATCGTGCACTAGGGCCGCCGGTCGGATATCTCGCCACGCTAGCCTTAACGACATCATCCGGCGGGCCTTTGTCACCGCTAACGTACCAGCTATTCTCGAACCGAATGGTCTGTTGCGTGACGATGGTAAGAGGCCCGACGGTATGACACTAGTCCCATGGGAGTTGGGGAGGCCCATTGTGTGGGACGCTACATGCGTCGACACACTTGCGCCTTCCCATCTTCCGAGGACATCCGTGAGGGCGGGTGCGGCGGCAGATTTGGCCGAAGATCTCAAGAGGCGCAAATATGCAGGTCTCGACAGAGCCTACACATTTGCTCCCCTTGGAGTCGAGACCCTAGGTCCGTGGGGTACCGAGGCTCTTCGGGTTTTGAAAAAACTATCTGAGCGTCTGATCGAAGCGACGCGTGACCCGAGAGCTGGTGAATATCTGGCACAGCGTATCAGCATTGCCATACAGCGTGGCAATGCAGCCAGCGTCTTGGGGATGCTTCCGACTGGTGTTGATATGGATCAGTTGAGCTACCTGTAGCCTGTTTGCAACAGTAAGCAATTAGCTCAATTGTTTCAATTGTAAATACTAGTATAATTTTCTTTGTGAATAAATGTTATTTTATATTTTATTAAATGTATTATATGTTTCGAACAAAATCAATCAAAATCAGTTCGAAACATTAAGAGATTTCTTATTTGCCCTAAAATAATGTGTTTATTATATATATTACTAAGGTTTCCATGATTCCCGTTAAAAAAATCAATGACACAGGTTGGTATAAATAAACATAAAAAGTTTTCATAGATATTTATTAAAGTCGTACATTCCATTAGCATTTTCTGCGGGTCTCTGAGACCGCGACCGACGTGACGGGAATCATAATGAGCACTTCGTAATAATTCATTGATATGTGCATGCAGCTCTATCGTTGGGGACTCTAGGTATGCCATTCTTTTTGGGGCTTTGTACATTTTGATGGAAACCCGAAGGAAAGTTGTGTAGTCCAACCACGACATAGTAGGTATGGACAATATTGTCCGTCAGCCTCAGCAAATACAAGACAGACTGGAGAGAAGATCTGCTAATGAAAATACAAATAAACTTTAACAAGTTATTAGGAATAATATGAAATATCCTCACTTACGCTCACAGCACAATATTACGACGGATGTAACTCATACACATTTACCTCACACCGTTTCAGTTACTTATTGATAAATCACTGACACTGCGTGAACTGTGGATTCTGCCTATCATAAATAAATAAATAACGTTGGACAATCCACACAGCATCATCTAGCCCCAAGCTAAGCAGAGCTTGTGTTATGGATACTAGATGACTAATATACATAATATAATACATTACATAGATAGATATTTTTTTATTATACATAGAAACGACCAGAACACCCGGAACAAATATTTTTAGATCGTACAAACATTTGTCCCAAGGCGGGAATCGAACCCGCAACCTCTTGCGCCGCAGGCGGACTTTCGCCCGCCGCGCCACCGAGGTCGTCATCATGGCAAACAAACACCTTTGCAACCGTAAAAGAAAAGGTAGCCATGACAGAGTTTACGACCGAGACTTCTAGAAACTTTGCAAGAGAGTACAGAAAGCTCAACACAACGAACTGCACAACTACAATTTTCAAGGGTCATTTCGATACCTACTTTTAGAACGAATACCATGTTCGAGCTACCTTTAAGGAAATTTTTTGAACTTTTTTAAACAAAACTATATTCTTTGAACTATCAGGCGTAGTGATACAAGGGTATTCGGAAAGATTCTTTTATAAAAGTTGTCGAATCCAACTACATTCAAACATTCTTTAAACACTGAATGTAGATAAAACCACTTCAACTGAATATAATTTGAAACGTGTTCGAAATACTAAAACTTTACCAGCGTCAAGGTAAGGTAGGTTATGGAATATTTAAAATGTATTTAGAATCGGTATTTATTCTACTACGCCTTTTTATCGGTCGTAATATTGTGCCTTTTTATCATACAATAGATAATGTAGAGTCAACAAAACAAATCGAGACCCTAGGTTCGTGGGGTACCGAGGCTCTCTTCGGGTTTTCAAAAAATTATCTGAGCGTCTGGTCGAAGCGACGCGTGATCCGAGAGCTGGTGAGTATCTGGAACAGCAGTATATATATATTATATGGCAGCCAGCGTCTTGGGGACGCTTCCGACTGGTGTTGATATGGATCAGTTGAGCTACCTGTAGACTGTTTGCAACAGTCAGCAGTTAGCTCAATTGTTTCAATTGTAAATACTAGTATAATTTTCTTTGTGAATTTTACCTTTATTGTCCAACTAGGTTACGGATTATCCGAAGTTTTTAAAAACGAAACAAATTATAAATACTTTGGAGCACTTTTTAAACTTAGTTCTTTCGGTTCTCATTCACCATATTCGGAAGGAAAATCGCTGAACTGTAGCCCAGTTCAGAGATTTTAGTTGTTTAAAAATAAGATACCTTTTTTCGATTTTTCCAATTACTTACCAAAACTTTTATTTTTTGCAAAATGTTTACCGTAATTGTAACATTACGAGTTCCTCTTATGCACTCTCAACGTTTAACTTTTATTACAGAGCTACAAAAGAAAGGGGAACTTCGGAAAGGCGCTATAATATACAGTTAGCTCCGATATGCATTGCTGATTATCCTGTTAATTTGATAGTAGTAACCATGTAAGTTACATTTAAGGTAGGTAGGTACATGTTGTGTAACATTTGATACAAATTAGCTGAAGTGCGAACCCGTCCATTCCAACTGTCCAAGCTATTAGATACAATATCCATACACCAAATCAATAACAAGTATCTCTCGCATCAATTCTCATTTCAGCCATGGCTTCACAGAGATGATATTGGCCGTTACATTTTTTCCTGTCAGGAATGGCCGTGACAGGGGCCGACCTCCGTCAGCTGACCGCTATTACGGTACAGGAACTACGCAATAAGAACATGCTGGAATAAATGCTGCGGATCTTTTTGTTGATGAGTCGGTAAACTTTTAGGACTTTTTATTTTCTATGTTTTTTTTTGTAATGAAACAGAACATTTTCTTTTTGTACGTAAATGACAAAAAACCCTTTCCTAAAGAGAAAAAAAGCTTAAAAAAAGGATTTGTCTTTTTATATCTGCAAGTTCTACTTTAAGCTTTTCTCATTTCATAGTTTCTCGGTTTTGTGATCACATTTTCCTGCTGTCATGTCAACTGCTTGTCACATGTCAGTTGATCCAGAAAAATGCGTGCGTGGTTGTATCCGAGACATAATTTGACATCTATTGCCACATATTGAGTAAAAAGAAACCAAGCTATTGTCTTGTCATGCTCCCGTCTACAAATGTGCCCATAGATAGATAGATAGAAAACACTTTATTACACCACACAAATACAGGAAACAATACAGAGAAAAGCTTATAAAAAAAAGGAAGTATAAAGGGCGGCCTTATCGCTGAAAGCGATCTCTTCCAGGCAACCTTGGCACTGAATAAATATATAGATATGTACCTATTTAAAGAAAACGAAACAAATACTTACACTAAATACCATGTGGTTTTTATCTTCTTCTCATATACCTAGTAAAGATTAATATTGTGTATGCACCTTTGTTCCAGCCGCCGCTGCCCAAATATGCCGTTTTTTCATAATTTACTGTCCGTTTCTTAAATATTCATAGTAATGAATATTAGGACAGTAAATCAAGCCTGGTTGACAATTCGTTATATGCTGTGCTGACTAAGCTTTGTGATTTGTCACAATGTCAAGTCACCACTTTTGCTTATGCCCCACGTTTGAAAGATGTAATCAGTAAAAGTAAGTCTTTGGTTTCTAAATTGAGTCTCTATCTGTTCTCCACAAGTAATATTGTCTGAGTATTTATGGGCCGACCCTTTTCGTTCATTTAAAGGCTTTTAAGGAATGAAATCCTTTCCAGAATTATGTGCAGTTTTAGTTTGGTTAATTTTCGTAAAAGGTTTGATAGTCAGGGATAAATAAAATGATATAATAATGATAGAGAGTTAATCATATAAATAAAATTAAAATCTTAAAATAATGTTACACACATCACATCGACAGCCTATATTATCCAATCTACATAGACCTTCCCTGATAAGCACCTACCACAATTACTATACGGCTGACCAAAAATAATACAAATGAATACAATAAACGTTTGTGAAAAACCCCAATATTTCCATATGTACAGTCAGCTGCACAGACATGTATACACTTCCAAGGTTTAACTTTTATATTACTCGGAACTTTTTAAATAAAAAGACTCGCAAACGTTGTTCGTACAAAGTAGTCATCATACTTCGCCAGAATGCGGTACATAAATTATCACAATTACTATACACTTACTATTTAGTCAAATTGAAAACTTGGGAGTGTATACATATTTTTGCAGCCGACTGTACCTATTAATTTTGCCGCTTCACAGGGATAAAACTTTAAACGTTATAGTAGCGAATATCTCTCGAAAATCAATTAAATCATGGTTTTAAAAGTTTGGATGATAGTAAGGTGACAAACAGATCCTCGCAGAAGAAAGCCAAATTTTAGCCTGTAGGGCTCATGTAAATAGAACGATATCTAATATTTTGATCTTATCAGTTCTCTATCATGGGTGATTGAGGGTCAAAGCCCTGCATTATCTTCACTGTGGAGCCATTGTGGATTGGAATCCTGATATCAACGCAACATAATCAACATTGGGAATTGCTTCCACCAATGTATAAGGAAATTCTGTCGTGAATTTGATTTAGTTTTGTTTTAAAGCCTACTATAAATTAGAGGTAAGAGAGAGTTAAAATTTATCAGTGGCGTCGAAATTACAAGTTATTAGGGAACCTCAAAAAAGTCAGGTGACCGAATATACAGCCTGAAAAGATCTATCCTCGTGGGTAAGGTAAGATTTGTTCAAACTCCGACACGTTTAAAATTCGAAACATCTACACTCTCCCGCTTTTTATGGTCGCTACGTGTTAGACTACGATGCAGCTGAGACATTATATTAAATTCAAGGAGGCTTTTTAGCCATGTCTCGAAAGTTTCCCCCTTCTTGTTATTTTTTCCTGTTCGGAAACTGTTTTTTGACGCTCGATGAAGGAAGTTCACTGTGGCGATGAAATATCTAACGTGTTTTGGATTTTGATGTGTTTCTTTATAAATATAGAGCATCACAGAGAAATCGAGTTGGCATACGTTATAAAATCGTCAGCATCACTTTTTTATCAAAACACTATCTTCTAGTGCAGTAGTACACTATGTTGTAGTAGAAACAAATAAAGGATTGCTAAAGAAATTAGTTGCGACCACTCACATACCTTCATAAATACAACATGTACTTTACTTACGCACGTAGGCTACACTGCAGGTCCCACAAATTCAATAACCCTGTCCTGAATATTCCGAGTCAGACATGATTTTGAGACTGCCAGTGATGCCAACTAATCAGATTTCCTAAAGCAATTGGCTCCAATTTCATCCGTTATTCAATAATCTCACACTCATCTCACCTACACCTAAGCCTGTATGTGCCAGTGTAAAGTTACATTATCATGCGTTTATTCACGTAACAACTTCGACGAGCCGCCTCGGATGGGAAATTCGAAAAGTTAATTTGGCACGCGTAAGAAATTTTCAATTTTTCGCAAACAGAGGCGCACTGGGTTGATTAAACGTGACGAGGAAATTCGTGTTTCACAAAGTTTTAAGGTATAAATATAATTATAATATCCATAAGTAAAACGACGACCTCTGTGGCGCAGCGGGCGAAGCCCCGTCTGCGACGCAGGAGGTTGCGGGTTCGATTCCCGCCTCGGGATAAATATTTGTACGATCTGCAGATATTTGTTCAGGGTGTTCTGGATGTTTTCTATACATAATAAAAATATCTACCTATCTATGTAGTGTGTTGTATTAAGTTATCTAGTACCCATAACACAAGCTCTGCTTAGCTTGTGGCTAGATGATGCTGCGTGAATTGTCCAGTATTATTTATGTATTATTTATAAAAAAATCCTTACTAAACAATTACGTTAATCCTGCTACTATAACTATTTATAACTAGCTGCGCCCCGCGGCTTCGCCCCCGTGGAAATTTATGTTTCCAACTTTCTTAATTTTTTCTTTCATAAGAACCTTCTCCTGACAATAACAAACACAACAAAGAAAGAATTAGCGAAATCGGTCCAGCCGTTCACGCGTGATGCCGTGACAACGCGAAACGGGTTTCATTTTTATATATAAGATGACAAGGTACTAGAGTCTTAGTAATCTAGACGCACCGGTTTTCTAGGTAGCACTCTTTGTCTGGCATTTTTTCATATTATTTTTTAGTTATTCTGTAACATTAGTTACAACTGCATTACCTTTGCAGAAAGGAATATTTTTCAATATTTTTCAAATTCAGCCCTGTGTAGGTACATTCGTACTTCGAATGCTTCTAATTAAATTTAACACTGCTTTCAGCGCCTTCAGTGTTTGCTGCAATGCTTATTGTCGATATGTGTTTGTCAAGGAAGTTCCCTTAAAAGAGAATCCCTATTAGGACAAAAGTATGGTGGGTTGGTAGGGGTTCTTTGTTTATTTAAATTTTAGAATTCTTGTTTGTAAAAGGATTGTTTTCTCTAAGGTTCAGTTACATGTTGGCCTAGTAAATGAGAGTCTTGCGTCATTAAGGCATGTAAGGTTTATTTTATTCTAATTTCATTTTAAAGTAAAATAAATCACGGGATCCAGATACTGATATTCCAACAACAAGTTTTTATTCGGTAGACTCTTCCTTCACGCGTATTGTTGCTTGGCAATCTTTCAACATTTTACCCGTAGGTCGAACACAGGCCTCGAGCATATATTATGTTGATCTGCAATCCTTAAAAGGAATACACAATCAAAAACACCTTCGCACTAAAATAATATAGAGCTTAACAAAGGTTCAGTCTAAGATCAAAATGGTTTCACATCAAACGTTTCCAAGGCGGGCCGATTAATCGTAATCGAGTAATAGATAGAATACGGAACCCTAAAAGAACACAGTAACACCTCGCCCGTATAAGTCAGTAGCCATTAGTTACTGAGCTCTAGAGACGAATTTCTCAACTAAGTGTCTGTCTGGAAGACAAGTAGCCGCTGCTGAATAATAAATAATAAAAACTACGTAGGTATAACTATAACCATTCTACATACACTACATACGTCAAACATCAAATATATTGCTGTGTTTTTTCTAAGGAACTCCAGTAAAACACTGTTGTTCAATTTCACAGGTAATGGCTATCAGTTCATTATTAAACTAGAAAGAGTTTATATTCTTGAATCACATTACACAGGAGTTCGACTTGCCAAAGTACACTTAACACATTACAAGGAGAAATTCCTTAGGAACCCTTCAAGTTTGGTTCACAAATGTCGTTCGATCTCACATTCAGACCTTCATTACCCTGAACCCTAAACTATAAAGGGAAAAGTTTGGACCCATTCCGGGAAATAGTAATTTTACTAAACTTTTACGATTACTGCAAATAAGGCTGTTAAAGCGTATAAATTAATGATTATCGACCGCGGAGGCTCTTTATTTGAGATCGGCTATCGAATAGTAACGATACCTTACAGAGGCGAACAGTGAATTTAAATCTGTGATTTTCTACGAACTAGTGCTGCTTGAGCTTACCGGGATTTTAAAGCAAAATCATGAACAATAGTGGATGTAGCGATGACGAGCCACGCGGAAATGTGACACTCATTACCGAGACTCCACATTACGACAAAAAATGTTACACTATCCAACCGCTACAATAAGTGTACGGCGGTTGGAACGTAGGACCTTAAAATTGTATGGTGGAAGCTTACCTATTTCATCAAGATAGGTAAGCCTTCACCAAACAATTTTAACGAGGCCATTACTCCTAAACTCAGTTCAAGCGTTGGTCTGTAAGCGACACGACGCTTTTAAAATAATCTTTTAAAACCATCATGGTTATTAACACTAAGGTCAGTTGTCTGTCACAATGGGATATTTACAAACCAACTGCCGAAATATTGGAAAGCTCAAAACTCAAATCTTAGTAAATATTCCGTTGTAAGTGGCTTTTAAAAAATAATTACTTTAAAAGAACCTGTACCAGGTCTGATAAAGTGTCAAAAGCCATTGCCAATTATTTACTGGTGAGATTATCCCAAACGCACCTAGTTTTCCCAAACCCTTTGTCTTCAGGTCAACAAAACGACAAGTTAAAAGCGTCTAAATAGAATAAAACTCCGTTTCGCGCAGGACCGCGTATTTCAATAATCGAAGTGACAAAGAGCTTCATTTTTCAACGCCGCTATCTCGGGAGACTAATATGAGCATCGTTCCATGTTCACTTCTTTAATACTGACATCTGCAATGCTGTTTGAAATTCTGGCTTTCTTCTATTGTATTTGGAGTGCCATTCGTGAAAGTCTAACTTTAACGTTGTATTTGTAAGCATTATTATGTTTAATTTTAATTTCAATCTTTCAATCTTTCAAAAACGCACCTTCCACTGTATGTTACGGAAGAGCGGAACCCTCTAACACAGGTATCTCTATACTTAAAAGAGGATTCCAAGCCCATGCTATGTAAATTAATTTAAGTTTACTTAATAAATATTTGTATTTGTGTAGCTGTTATACGTCATCATCAAATCAGCCCACGCCCGCTGCTGTACATAACCCCCCCCCCCCCATGCGACAGGAAACTACGCCGAGTCTTCTCGTCATCCATACCACAATGCTTGAAAACGAAAGTTTTCAATCGGTGCGTCCTACCCGTCATGACCTACGAAACTGAGATGTTGACACGTTAGGGCTGTCCACCAGTTCAAAGTCGCTCAGCGAGCTATGGAAAGAGCTATGTTCGAGTCTCTCTGAAGGATAGGATTCGGACCGAATACATCCGACAGAGAACCAAAGTTATCGACATAGCTCTAAGAATTTGCATGCTGAAGTGGCTGTGGGCCGGCCATATCTCGCGAAGAACCGATAACCGCTGGGGTAAACATGTTCTTGAGTGGAGACCGTGGACTCGGTAAACATAGTGTAGGACGCCCTCCGAAAAGGTGGGATGGTGACTTGCGAAAGATTGCAGGCAGATGCTGGATACGGTAATCTGAAGACAGGGCGCTATGGCGCTCATTAAGGGGAGGCCTATTGAACTAATGTGTGAGAAATGAAAAGAAGAATGTTTTTTGCAATTTTGTGTCAAAGGACTGTGCCTAACTGTGCTAATGGTGTCATTAGCTGTAATAAGCAAATAAAGTATTCATTCAAATAGACTCAGACTTCTTATTAGATTATTCTTATCTTATTAGACACATTAATATTGCTAGATCGAACTGAAACTCAATGCAGAGGTGAGTACAGTTGAATTCACTTTAGTGCCTTGTCATTACATAGAGTTTTATTGGAGACAACACGCATGCTCGCTTAGTAAGTTTGCCAATTGAATTATTTGCTAAGAAATCACACTTTATTCGATTCGTTATATTTAATTCACCACTTGGAGTTCGGTGTATGCGTATCAGTAACTTTAGTTTATCTTTGTACTTAGGTACTGCGCTTCTCCTCGAGTCACAGTGAAAACTAAGCTAAGTAAGCACCTACATCTGTCCTGATTTTTACAGCATAGATGTGCGTAATGCAATCATTTTACATTACACATTTTTGGAATTTTATTGTGAGAATAATATGTGTCGTTTTAATCGGTTATTTCGGGTTTATTGAAAGTTGGACCACATGGTTCAACTTTTGATTCCACACTATTTGAAATACCGCTATTGCTAACGATGTAGGTACTTGATAAAAAACTCGTAGAGTTTCAGCTTGTTTGGGGATCTCTATCTACTTATAGAGAGGGATATTACAGAGTGGAGGTCGAAAAATACCTCCTTTCGATAGTACGGAGTAGACTGGCTGTTCAGCAAGTAGCAATATTTCTTTAGGATTAATATTCTTCCGAGAGCGCGCACAAATCAAATTGGGAACAAATTGGTCTGACCTGACGATAGCAGACGATGTGTATTTTGTTTATAGCCTGCGGTGCGATAAACAGTGTTTTTGGTCAAGTGTTTGTTCTTTATTATGATATGAGTAAAGTGACTAAACCTTTTTCGACTTCGTAGAAGGCCAGGAGTCAAAGCAAATTAGGGAAACGTCTGTTGGCTTGATTCAATACATTCCTTCATCTTACGAAGAGAAATGTGGCAACACAGATCGTACTAAAATTATACATGTGCATGTTTGGGTCGATTGATGTTTATTAAAACTGCACGCCTTTATCAATCTGACCGGATCGGGCTGAAAAAGATAATTGTACTCTAGTTTCTAGGAGATCGACAAACATAAATGCTATTTTTATCCAGATAAAACGCATGCAAGGCTGCGTGCTAAACTAGTTTTACATTTTTGCAAATAGTTGGCAGAAAATAAGGGTTATTCCAGTTTTCCCCCTTGACAAATCCCCCTTAAAGACATCATTAATTTTGTAACAGCATGCAACATAAACTCAACAACAAAAAATTTCTACATAATATTTAAACAAACCTAAAAGGAACGAGAACTGCATGTTTTGAGTTGCTTAAAAAACTGGATTATAAATAAAAAGTACGACATCATTGTCCATTTTATGGCCCTTACTACGATGCAATGATTTTTCTACAAACGCAACGAGAAAAACAAATCTCGTGCAAACATCCAATGCTAGTAGAGCAACGTAATGGTTCTCTGAAATCTTAGCCTCAGAGTCGGGTCCCTGAGCCCAGTCACGTGGAAAAAGAAGCGACAACCATTAAAAAAACTCTCAATTAATGTAAAGGTTGGCATGAAGCTCGATTGAGTACACAGCTTTAATCGGTGTAGATGCGTTTACACAGGTGTGTGTTATTAAAGTCTGCCCAATACCAACATGTAACCTGCTTGATTAAAGCGCCTGCTCTCACACAATATGCAATTGATTGTTTTTATTTGAGAATTAGAATAATCCTTCCATTTATACCCAAGAGTCTATACAATTGAATATAAAACTAGAACGTTTGTTCAACGGGCTGATGTTTAATAAAACAAAATATCTTTAATTGCCACAATAACTTATTCTGTGATTTGAAGTGTGATAGAGGAGGCCTATTCTCAGCGGTGGATATTACCGGCTGGATAAGTCGTTACTTAAGACCAGTGGAAGTTCTACTTATCGTTAGTCCTAGGTGCCTATTTAACCGATTGCTGTCGTTATTGTAATTGCTGTCACTTTAAACGTCTACTATAAAGTTTCTTGTTAATTTACTTAATGATAGCAATCGAATGAAAATTATCGGCCATATTATGAAATAGGGAAGTATAGAAGCAGTACTGGTACTAGTTAAATTAAGTTATGACGATTGACGAATGTGAGAACCAAGATATTTCAAAGTATACATGATACAAAAACAAAATAGGTACCATTGCGTAATTCGTGTTTTTAAACCTGTGTGGTGTTTTCTTAACTCGCCGGCTAACAACTTGGAGCATTTGAGATAAATACAAGTAAAATTCACAATTCCACGAACTAAGTAGGTACCTACATAGCGAGCGACTTGTTAAAGTTTTATCTCGTTAAAGTTTTACGGCAAAATGTATATTCATCGTAATTGCTCCAGTTTCACTCACAAAAGAGATCAAAAGCGAGGAGTAACGAAAAGTTTCACATTAAAAATACTGCACGCTTTTGCTCCTGATATGGCTTGCGAAATATTACGCCTAAGATAATAATGATAAATATAATACTTTTTTTTCTTTCACAAAGCTTACATGGTAGATACTTAAACTAATAACTATGACCACAAGTAATAGTGGTACAATCCCAGTGGGACCACGAGTCGCGACCCTAAGATTGTTCTGAAAAGAAATATTGAATTCGATTCTGGGAAGTGTTTGGTGTGAATTTCAGTTTTCGTGGGATAAAATAAGTTTGATGTCCGTTTCGTAAAAACTGACTTATTAATTAACAAGTTTCTGCTCGCGGCTTCGCACGCGTTGTTCTCTGGAAACTATTTATGGAAAAAAAGTATCCCATGTTTTATTGCAAGCTTAGAACGACCTATATCCAAATTTCAGCTCAGTCCGCTTAGTAAGTTTGGCATGAAGAGATAGATAGATAGATAGATAGATAAAATCTTTATTTGCATCTTCAGACACACACATACAGTCTACAGCAATTGTATAGTACACTAATACAAATAAACAGTTATAAAATAGAGTTGACAAATAAAACAAACAATAGCATTAGGTATTAACATCTAAGCAAACTGTCCGTGTGTGCTGCAGTATGTCAAAAAGGCCATGGCTCAGCGTAATATTTTGCTCAAGAAGCAAAAAGCACTGATTTTCAGCCGTAACCCATTGAGAGCAAGCAGAACGAGTTTCAAGTGTAATGTGTACCTAGCTACTAAATGATTGTGTTTGTGTAGTAAAAATGTAGTCCTTAAAACATTGGCGTTATCTATCTCTTTAGTAAGTGATGTACCTAAATTAGTACAGTGCGAAGCGATGAAAAATGGAAATTTATTTTTGGCAAACGAAGCGCTTAGGAATACCCTCAATTTGTTTTTGTAACAAAAACTTTTTAAAATGTATTTTAAATGTGTACTTGGTTTTAACATTACGGATTGGGGGAGGAATATTGTTTCAGCACTTCGTTGCCGAGTATCTAAAACTTCCTCTGAAGGCTGCGGTCTTGTGATCGTGATATAGTAGTGCAGATCTGATTGAGCGTAACGCCTTTTCATCCGCAACGAAATTAAGTTTTGAGTGCAAATACTCAGGCTTTCCAAACTTTATAACATCAAAGACCAGTTCTCCCAAGTGCAGAAGCCGACGTGACTCCATGTTTAACAGGGACATCTTGTTCAAGAACGAAGAAAGAGGTAACAAACATCCACCTATACATCTAAACATTCAAACTTTCGAATTTACAATATTAGTGTGTATATCATAATTTTTACTATAAATTCATGATAATACAAATTTTAAATTAAATTCAATATAATTCACTATGCACGGGTATTTGTCAAGTTTATTTACCAACTTGTTCCGACCTGTGGTGTTACCCGCGTTATAAAGAAAAAAACATTTTTTAATTATTTGATTTTCGAACGGGAACAATTCTCCTTTCCGGGAGCAAAAGCAGCCGTATATATTAAATGTTTCCGTCCCACTACAGTTTAAGCTCACGGTTTAACTCTTCAACCTAAAATATTTCGATTTCACGTTGACTGTACTTCAGCAGTACGCGCCGGAAATGATTCGCATAAAAATTAGTATGGATTAAAATTCGCTACGAAATGAGACGCTACGTGGAAACATTCGTTTGTTTTAATAAGCCTTAATCACAATCGGGCTACAAAGCAATAAACTTAACCCGAATCGAGCATTTGAGATGAATTAAGAAGGATTAGCCACTAAGTTGATGGATGGCGGGATTACCTGGTTCCGGAGCATTATCTGGGTAATCCATTTTCAACAAACTTCGATAGACTCTAGATACATATTCATCACCTGATTGGTAGGACATTACATGGACGGTAGAAGGGATGGGTAAAGCGAGCAAACTTTTTGTGCTGTTTGCTACGTACACTGAACTTACACTTTACACTCATTTCATAATAAAATTATTGAAATTATCAAACTGTTCAATTTAAGTTGACTGAGACCAACATAAACGTAAAAGTTATTCCTTGTCAAAACTGACAACAGCTGTTAATCGTCCAATTATTTACCGGCATTCACCCTAATTTTTCGAAGTAATTGAAATATCAAGGAATATAGGCAAACTTAGTATCTAAATAACTTGAATAGCTTTGAATAGATACTTACACATCGCTACGGGTTTTTTGACACTCTTTTGCAAAACAGCAAGTAGTCAAGTTTTTATGGGAGTGTTTGTGCCGAAAAAAACAAATAAATAACAAAAATGTCACGGCACTTTGCACGAATTTAACCTACCTAAGTTGAGAAAAACTAAGCAGTTTGACTGCTCTACTCCCGAAGTTCCGGGAACTTTCTGTTGCTAACTTACCCCAATTTTCTATAAATAATGGCACAATTTTCGACCGCTTTTATTCGGAATTTCGAGCAATATTTTTCTTTTTCACTCATTGCTGGCTTCTGCTTCTGTACGATAGTTCTTTTATGTATCTTTTGATTAAACAACGGCCTAAATAATTTGTTGACCTTCATCGGTGATTCAAAATTTGGAAACTTTTACCAAACGACAGGAATTTGAAATATTCACCACGCTTGGCAGATGGATTGAGTGAAGGCAGTGGTGGTCCTAAAATACTCATAAGGAAAATTATGCCATTACTCTCCTAAGTTCCCTAAGTTGGCTCTGACAACATCCACGGGCTGAGTCGGAAGAGTAGATCGTTATCCTTATTTTGTTTACCTATCTTGCAAATAAGCAAAGATATTTTTTGAGTGAAATTTCCACAGGATTGTAGTAAATATTCTGTGCCTCTTGATTTTCTGGTGTAACGAGCAGTCGGCGTCGAGGTTACATAATAACCCGTGATTCTGTTAAGCTTTATTCACTTTTTTATGCATTGTTTATTGATAAGCTGTTTGTTTCCTAAGCTTCTAATTTTGCGCCGAAATAGGCCACATTAAAGTTTAACACGACTGACCCACTCATAAAAAATACGAATTTCGAATGTAATTTTTATAAAGATATTAAAAAGATAGAGGTTTTATTTCTGCGTAATTTAATTTTAAGATTTCGAATTTAGATGGTAGTACTACTGATTGTTTGCAATAGTCTGCAGTTAGATATATTGTTTCAATTATAAATACTAGTTCTAATTTGTTTCTATTATTTTATTGTTATTTACTTTGTTAATAAAATGTATATTTAAGGTCAAGAACTACATACTACATTAAATTCAGCTCACAACGTTTAGTAGGTTTGCGAGACGAGGAAATCCGTAAACTTCCGTAAACAGGGTGACTTTTTGAGATGGGAGTGGATAGTTAGCCATCCAGTATTCATGTTATCAGAGTTAGAAAAAAGTCGTGAAAGGAGTCGTGACCACGATTTATGATAAAACAAAAACCACGTTGTATATTAAAAGTGGGATTATGTGATGTGATGGCGTTATTGAATGAGCTAAGTCCTCGTGTCAAAGTTTTCCAATAACACCACAACCATATCGGAAACCTCTCACTAATCCAACCAGAGCAACGTAATCCCGATACAGTGATAATCGCTGTCGAAAAGAAGTGTATTTGCTGCTGCAATGCTGTAATTTGACTGTCACATCACAACTGTTTGGAAATAAACACGTGAGTTGACACATGATCTTAAGCTATTAGCCGGTTGTTCGTACGCTGATCATCTTTCTAACTAACTTATCAGGTTATAAACGTCAATTTGACTAAAAAAACACTAGTTGATCCTTGTAATGCAGACAGATAAGTAATTAATCAGCAACAAACAAGCGGTTGTTAGAAAGCATAAGAGTAAAGAACAAACTTCGAACAAAAATATATTTAATATAATAATATAGTACGAATAAAATGAGTGAGTGAGCCAGTTCGGATTGAGAAAGACTGATTACTTTACAGTAGTTCCCACGGAATTGAAATTATCTTTAAACGTTTCCATAGAAAAAAACGCGTGCAAATCCGCGGGGAGAAACTAGTACCAAGTTTTAAAATAAATGAGATTGCTTTGATTTTGGTAGCTGAAGAGGATATGACATAACGAATTCTACGAATTGCTCATAGCACTTAGTCTACGCCGTAGCAGTTCTACGCCGTAGTAGGTCTACGCCGTAGAGGGCTACGCCTCTTAGTATGAAATTGTTTGACTGACTACTGCAAAACAAAGTGCAACATTATAGTTTAAACCCTACAAGGAAGAAAATACAACAGTAAATTACATACAGTCGGCAGCTGCGTTCGCTATTGATTTAAGGCAGCATTGACACGGGTATACGCGAGCTCGTGTCGCGTTTGTCAAATGCTGTCTAAACAAGCTCTGTTGGCGGTCGCATGCGGTAGCTATAAACTAGTCTGAGGGGCAATAGGCCATTATGATACCTCATTATGTATGTAGGCATTAAATGTTCTTTTTGGCTACAGATATTGTTTAGGTCGTTTATGTTGAGCTCTCTGAGACCTTCGGAAAAACACCTATTATTATTTAAAGATATGCGTTTAAATTCTAGCTCAATAATTCTTGTTGAATTATATTATTAATAATGTGCACATCAAATGACGTGTTACACGTGTAAAAATATTTAACGTTAGCCCCTGATCTACAGAGAGTGTGTGTCAAATGTGAGCCCGTTCAGTTACGATGGATGTGGTGGACAATTGAATCATGTCGTTTGTTTTTTATGTTAATTTTGGATTTTTTTTACGGGCTTAATGTACATAAATCGATGTTTCTGATTTCATTGAATGTTCAATGTGACTTCTTAAAAAATTTTCAGACTGAGAGGGCGCTTTGGCGTGGGTCTGTCACATTTAAATGGCATAGATAGACCTTACGAAGTTAGACATGACATCCTACCCTCTTCGCAAAAGACACCTCATAATTGGAGTTGTGCGCTCTAACCCTTAAACTGTGATATATAATTAGTAAAAAAAAATGTCCTATAAAATATCTAGTCCTTTCTTGTTTTGACGATCTCTGTCGCGCAGTGGGTCCGCTCAGTGTGGTGGCCTTGACTCCCGATGCGAGACAAATGTTTGTAAGTAGGTATGGTCTGCAGATAGGTATCCGAGGTCAGTAAAATAGTGAAGTTTCTATCGGTCAGCAATAATAAATAAATCGGTGAGCCTGTACCTGGCTTTATATCTATCAAAACTTTGTGGAAATGTCCAGCGTTATATTTTTTCAATGTCAAATAAATTGAATACCAAGCACGAAATAACAAGATCAAGAAGCGTAGTCGTTGCGAAAAACCATATATTTCATCCTCCAAACAAACACACTGAGTCAGCTCTCGATGAGAAAATCATGAGCGGTTCAGAATGAAAAGAGAAAATCTTATTCCGTAGGAAACCAACCGGGATAAAAAAAGATTGCGTTTTTTCGCAACTGTACGCTGCTTGCTTAGATAGCAACGTGTGCTAAATTAGATTTACCAAATAGTGTTTGGGAGACGCAAGCGGATTTTTTTTCATCTCTCTGTATTCGATTTTTAACCGACTTCGTAATTATGAGAAGGTTCTACGTTTGGCTGTATGTATGTTTTTTTACTTTATGTATGTTCGTCAATTTCTCCGTCCATTATGAACCGATTTTCTTTCGCTATTGTATGGAGAGCATGAAACGTTAAAGTCTCGTTGCTCTTTGCTCGCTGCTCGCTGTCAAACACGGTACATTACGAACCGTAACGCTGGTAAATACCCGACTTAAGGGAAAGTATCCCATGACTTTCCCTGATTTTTACCAATTGAAAAGTTTTGTTGCGCGATGTTGCCGGTTAACTTTTGTCCAAGTTTTTCCTCATACATGTAGATTTCTTTTAATTTGTTTTAGCGACAAAACCATGACTTATGGTCAATAGAAAAACATTTCCTTCTAAGAAGAGCTGAAAGTGTGATAAAATATATGTTTTCCACGTTGGTCGGTTTGTTACAAACAACCTCATTCGTCACTAAAAGAACATAAGATATGTTTCTGTAAGAAAAAACAAATTGGTTACTTTTTCAAAGTGTGAGGGGTCAGTGGTTTAAAGTTTCTATACAATATTAGGTAAAGAAGTCATAGGGTAGTCCTTTTCGGGTTATCCATATTTAACTGTAAACTTCGTCAGACTTTAGTATCTAGAAAATCAAAATTGTTGAATGAATTTTTCAAATACAAACATCTGAACCCCTTTAATCTTTAAAAATAGACTCGAAAACCTATCTTTAAATTATTAGATACAAAACACGATAACCTGACGATAATTTTACTAAACGGATTTAAAAACAAAGCTGATGTTGGTAATGCCAAAACACACGAACCAGGCTATCACACAAAAGGTTTTGAAAGATCCTGAAAATCGATCTAAGTGTTTAATAATCACACTAATATTATAAATGCGAAAGTTTGGATGGATAGATGGATGTTTGTTACGTCTTCACACCAAAACTACTGAACAGATTGAGCTAAAATTTTGCATCAGTGTAGTTCTAAGCCTGAAATCAAACATAGGCTAATTTTTATCCCATAAATCAGTTCCCATGGGATAGAAATTACATTTGAACGCTTCCATAGAAAGAACGCGTGCGAAGCCGCGGGCAGAAGCTAGTTTTAAATAAACCATTGTAAGAAGTATAACCATCCAAAATCCGTTCAAATTAGAATGAAGAAGTTAACAAACTTTGTTCTGTTCCTAAGCTGTTTATAGTTCATGAAATCTATCAATGAATATTAGAGATTTATTTATTAGATTTTATATAAAGAATTCCTTTTTTTAGAAAATGAATAGAAATTATTCAGTTAGATGAAAATACGACATCAGAGCACCTTCTATTTATCCTTTCCATAATAGTTCTGTGGTCTCTCGAGAGCGGGGGTTCTGTTGATGTGAAGTAATGTGAACAATGGATATTAAATTGGATCATTGATAATTCAAATTCAATTTAAAATGTGGCCTATTTAACGGGAAATTGAAATTAAATTCTTTTATTACAATGCAAGCTGGTAAAATATTGATTAGTGAAAATCAGCATATAAATAGGTATCTAATAAGGGTGTATCAAATAATTAGTCTTCAATTAACGATGCTCATTATAATTCGATAAAGTTCGCAAATTGTAAATTTGCAGATTTGCAAATACAAATACAGTAAGGAACAATACCTACTTTTTAAAGTCTTTTACAAAGAAAATTACAATTGAATGATAGAAACAAATAAGAATTATCATTTACGATTGAAACAATTGAGCTTACTGCAGACTGTTAAAAACAATCTACAGGTAGCTCAATTGATCGATATCAATACTAGTCGGAAGCGTCCCCAAGACGCTGACTGCACTGCATTGCCCGCTGTATGGCAATGCTGATGGCTGCCCCAGATACTCACTAGCTCTCGGGTCACGCCTCGCTTCGACCAGACCCTGAGGTATTTTTTAATACCTGAATAGCCTCGGTACCCCACGGGCCCGGGCGGTCTCGATTCCAAGGGGAATAAATGTGTAGGCTCTGTCGAGACCTGCATATACTTACAATGTTAATTTAAATTAATTTTGTGGCTTTTCGTATACCATATAAAAAACATAGGTAGGTCTCTTATTCATTTTGTAACTTATATCACCGAGGTCGTCATATCCAGCACTCTTAGCTAAAAATCAGTGCCAACTACGCAAAGCCATACAAAAATGAATCCAATCATAAACTAAACCGTTTGAATTCAGATGAACGGGCAATATCGGAAGAACACAATCAAAAAGAATACGAGAACTGCCGAGTACGGGGCATTTATCACCGGGTAATTGGAAAGAGCTTGCGTGAAAGTGAATGATGATAATTGCTGAATTTACAGGTGGCTTAGAGTTTATCTAAAGGCTCAGGGGAAATGAGCCACTAATGGTAGGTATCGTGTCAATTTGTCACTAGGATATAGTGATAAGATTATTTATTCTTGTTTCATAGGACTAAGTGGTATACATAGATACGAGCACATTGTAGTCTATTTTTTTTTTGGGTCGAAATACCTGGTGGCTTAGATACTTCAGATTTTTCTCACGATGCTAGCCTTTTTTGCTAGCTACGTTAGCCATCAGGATCTTCAAAGCTAGCTCTTTTTTATTGTAAATAAATAATTTAAGATAAATATTAATACAGTGGAAGGCCATTTTCTGATTAGTCGGTAAGGTTTCAGTACGACATCAGCGCGCCCGGATGTCGGAAACTTACTGCACCGCCTGCACTTTCGCACTTGTCTGCAAAAAAATATGCACAGCCGCTTGTGACGTTATGAAATAATGTCGTCTTTGACCTTTTTCACATGATGCGTACGACAAATGAGACCGTGCCGTACCGTTTGTCGCCCGTCCTTATCCACTATAAACATGGTTTCGACGCGGCTACCGTCTTTACAGATTGTGTATTGACGTGTATCCTACTTCCTACTAATAATATAAATGCGGAAGTTTGTGTGAATGTTTGTAACCACGTATCTTCGTAACCACTTGACCGATTTAGATGAAATTTGTATTATATCCTGGTATAATACACAGGGTAATCTGATATATAAATAAAACGTCAAGTTCGAGTCGGACTTGCTTACTAAGGGTTCCGTAAGCCCTTGTGTCTTACCAAATTATCATGATTCTAGGTCAACGGTAAGTAGGTCCCCGGTAGGTTTTGGTCGATAGCGAGAATCAAAACTATTTTTTTGCCTTGGTGCAAACATGTACGAGTGTTACGTAGAACAAGACAATATCAAAAATTTTAAAAACCCGCCGACGTTTATTTGCTGAAAGATTTTCATGAGACATGGCTAAGAACACCCGGGATAAAATTATCTATGACACAAAAAAACTAAACGAAAATCGGTTCGTCCGTTTGGGAGCTACGATACCACAGACAGATACACAGACAGACACTTATAATAAACTTATAACACCCCACTCTTTTTGCGTCGGGGGTTTAAAGTGTCGAATGATAAGCAAATGAATAGCTATCGATCCTTCAAGCGAAAAAAAAACGAGAGCCACACCGATGGCGGGCCGTTTATCAGTGGCTAATTGGATAGGCCGAGCGCAATACGTGAGTAATGAAAATCCTTTGTTGAAGTCCGTGGAATTATGAAAATAACTAACTTTAAGGTGGTTCGTATACTGAATAATTATGTCGGAAGACCCAAAAATTTTTATGAATCTTAGACATCCATTACCTTATTTTAATCCCAAACGCCTTTCGTCCTATAAAAATAAAATTGAAAGCTATTCGGTGTGCTTTCGGAAAATTTCTTTTTATTATTATTAAAGATCTTGCGATACCCTGAATTCAAAAGACCCCATCTTAGAGGAAATGTATTTACGACCATTAAAATGTTCTGAATAGAAATCTTCACATATAAAAATCTATTTAAGCAGAGATAATTTTCAGTCTGTAATAAAGGTAGAGTAAAGAATTGGCGGCACGTTTTTGAACTTATTTTTGGATTAATTTAACAATGTCCCTTAATTATGTTTGAACGTGTCAATGTAAAATGTATTTTTAATAACTACGAAAAGCCGATTCCAATTACGCAATTGTAATCTGGAAGTATCTACGTTACCTTATATAATTTTCTTTGCAACTCTGGCATTTATGCGAGCGATGAAGCGGAAACAGATATACTCTAAAGGCAGCCGGGTACTTTCAGCCAAAATAAAATTTCAGGCATTGTTATGCGAACCTTCAATAAAGCCTTATTCGAAGCTCTATCCTAAAAAACGAGTATTTTAAATATTCGAAATATTTTCCCGTCTCATACACAATTAAACATCAATATAGGCATCAGGCAAGTTAAATAAAAGCTTACAAAAGAGAAAAGCTGCAACTGTTCAAACTTCCTAATGGGACATCCGATAAGTAGTACCCCGAGGCCCGGAACAATGCGTCAACGTACACAATAAAAAAAAATCGGCGATAGACCAGTCTTTGATGAGTCTGCAACTAAACTCCCAGTACAGCATTTACTGTTTTCTCTTTTTACCGTCCTTTTTTAAACAAAAAATTCAAACAAAATCAGCTCATCATTTTGGGAGCTTGAAGACGGCAATCAAGAAATACACACAGATCAGTAAATACGTCGAACTTATCACACCCCTTTTTTAGGAGCTTCCATTAGAAAGGGACAAAACCAATAACGAAATCAGTAGTTACTTCTAAGCAGAAAACGGACAGAATATTAATGGTTGTTTATTGCATGCAGATTAGAATTAGCAAAAACCCCTATGAGCGTGATCCTCCTAGATTGGAACACCCTGTTTTTTTTTTTAAATAGAGGCTATAATTTCCAACAAAGAACAATGCACCCAGCCACGGCTAATCTGCCCGCCATCACGCCAACGATGCTGACAACCGACAAATTTACGATGTCATAACTTGCTGGCCGCCACAACGGCGCTGCCCGCCTTTGTAATTACTTGTTTATTAGTCCACACTCGGAAGCTTTCTGTTGCGGTCTAAACGGATCCGCTTACTCGCATGAGCAAAATAAAAATTTGTGTTTAGTAGGCTTACTTAAAACCATAGATTTGATCGTAAACCTGAGTAGTGGATATATGTCTTTTCTGGATATCATCTATTCATCATGACATAGACTACCCTGTTGCGATACCGGTCGGATCCCTAACAGCCCTATGATTCGATTAGTTTACTTACCTACCCTGATCAGTTTCCCTCAAATCATTAATCAGCTACCTCATTCTACTCATTATTGAGCTGTTCACACTTAAAGTACAGAGTCAAATTTAATTGAAATTCAGTTTGAGTGTTAATGTGTAACTTACAATTGATCTAATCCTAATAATCTTATTAATGTTAAAAGAGGTGAGTATATTCGGTCAAATAAAACAATATAATTCGGTTAAAATACAATTTTATTATCGATACACCACTTATTCAAACAGATTACATTTTTTAAAGCACAAATATTCTTATGATAAAAACATGTATAGACATCATTACATTCAGTGTAAACGTCGTACAAAGTATAGATATTAGGACAACTTAAATTTTCTAAGTTAACAACATTACATTTACCAAACATTTCTTTAACCCACTTTGCTTTTTCTTCACCTTTTACATAAATACGGCTTTTCGCAAGTAGAGGTGAAATTATTTGTTTATAATTTGAAAAAGAAATGAATCCTTCCTTCCAATAAATGTTTCTATTTTTCTCAATCCAGTCAACTTGTCTCATTTCTTTTGTAGTCAAATCATAGAAAGCGAATGGTGGTTTAATTAAAAAACTTTGTACTCGATTACCATCCAGAATAGCTATCTCTTTGGGTATAAACTGATTTAATTCAGTTTTGAAACCTTGAACATCAACTATTAAATTCATGATATCTTGCGAACGGTGCTGCTGAGAGGTTTATATTCTATAATACGATCGTTGATAATGAGACAATAGGCACTCGTTTTGTCAGGAAAATCTTTATCACTTTCTATTTCAAGTCTCACATCAACTGGGCCAGTTTTTAATGTTTCATTTTGTCTTGAACAGTCTATTACAAACAAAGGCGCCTTTTCTTTGAACTGTGTGATATTAAGCAACGGGTCAACTGGAGAGTTGTAATAAGACTGACGGAATCTCATGTACATTTCGTATAATATACGATATTTTCCATCGTCAAAATCAAGTTTAAGCGCATCATATGGATACGTTTGTGAATTTAAAAATAATGTAACATTAGTTAAATTACAATGATCAAACAGTGAACAATTTCTATCCTTTAAATTTTTCTCAGCTGTTTGAAGACCTAATATTACATATCTAGGTTTCTCAAGTTGGGAGGCAGTTTTAATGGACCATGAATGCTTCTTTGTTTTAGGTAAAAGTGGATATTCATATGTGTCCCAGTTTCGAAATGCTATTTGGATGGGCTTATCTTTTTCTAATTGTTTTAAGAGTAGTAATCTTTCTCGATCGGACACTTTAATATGAGGTACACGCCATTGAATTCTCTCAATATTTACTATCACCTGATTATTATTATCAAGTATGAGAGCATCATCATTAGATTTACATCTCGTTAAAATTAATTCATGTTTACAGTTTAATACGATTTTGTTATAGTCTTCTGCAAATCCTAATAGTTTATTGAGGGGCAATATTACATTAAAAAGACCTTTTACAGATTTTGTTCCATTCAAGTTCCATCCCCACAGGGCAGCCTGTTTACTTTCTCCCTCATTCATCGAAACATAAGATTTGATTGTAGAAGTAATACCGACATGTCTAATACGATCAATTTCAACGCCATTTATCTCATATCTTATATCATGAAAAAGAAACGGTATAGGGTTATTGTTAAGCTGACACTCCTTCTTTATAAGTTTACCTGCAGCATCCTTTGTATATACTTCTATACATCCTTCAATGTAAATGGAGCTGCCTGCAGGTAGGAGATACGTGTCTTGTTGATTAATCGGTATTCGTATTTCATCGTTTTCTTTGAAGCTATTGGTGTATGGAGTATAGGAATGCACTTCATAACCCTCGATAGAGTTGTCAAAATGAGGCGCTTCATTAATTTGCAAGATACTCATAGTTGAAATCCCAAATTTCTTAAAAACTCTTTATTTATCTCACTTAGAGCTGGCACGATACGTGTGTGTTTAATGGAATCACGATTTGAACTATTAGCTTTTGTCAGTGTACCACCACTTTTCTTACGTTTTTTAATATTGAAATCAATCATATTAATATTCGTAGTAAGAATGCTACTTATTTATTCAAAGTGCAGACTAACACTGAACTATTACGTTTCAATCATACAATTTATTTGAAATTAAAGCATACGATTTTCAAGAAATTTTAAGCATAAATGTCCGCAGTTATATGGATGTCTACCCTGATAATTGATGTAGTTATAGCGAATGCTGTCACCCAAATAGTTAATAAATTCTGTCGGTGGTCTAAGATCACCATAGCTATCAAAGTATTCAATATTCTCATTTCTCTTAACATAAGCTACCCAATGTGTTCCTTGATTTTTAGAGCTATCCAAATTAATTATACCACATTCAATTTTGCGTGGATGTTTCGGTAATTGATCTCTCATGAATACTCCTCGAAAATACGGAATATGGTTTTTTGAATATTTCATTATATCAATGTTGGTAAGAGGACGATTAGGTAGCTGTTTATTCAGTTTTTTGACGAAGCATAAATACCCAAACCACCTTTATATGGTTTAAGCTGTAATCCTTTGCCTAGAGATACCGGCTCAAAATTCTGATTGAGACTTTTCATCACATTCCATGTTTTTAGCGCCGTCTGAAAGGTTTTTACCATTCGTGATATAGCGGATGTTTTATTAACAATAGCACCAGCAGCAGATAATCCGCTAATTATTGGTATTAACGGTAAGAATCCTCCTGTCTTCGGTAGCGGTATCACACGTGGAATTTTCACCTCAGAATCAGATACAAGATCTTTAATTGCAGCAATAGCCAAATCGATAGCCAGCTTTTTACATTTTGGTTTTGCTTTTCGGATATTTTTTTTCGCATAAGCAACAACATTTCTAAAACTCTTTTTAAGCCCCGATCCATTTGAAATCTTCATCACCATTGCTCTGTTAACAATATTCGCGGCAAGCTTTTCTCCAACACTTGCATTGGATGATGATGATGCTCGCTTCTTAGCCAATTTCATTAAGAGCTTATCTGCTGCGTGTCTGGTTTGTAAATTCTTTGAATTCATATATGCAATATCGTGTTGTTTACAATACTCATCAAGTTGATTCACACCTTTATCACCTCTGTTAAGTCTTTTTCGTAAATTTGTTCCTGGTCCGCAATAATTATAGCCCGGAAGATGTAATTCAAATGGTAGGTGATTTATGATACTATTCACAAGACCTTTCCCTTCCATAAGTAAACGAAGAATGCCAATATATTAGTGAGAGTTGATTTTTATAATATATTAGTGTTGCTAATCCAACTATTTTCCTGCGGTGGTAATCCTAACCACTTAACAAAAACTTTACTCCCTTTTTTCTTAAGAACTTTTTCAACTAAGTATACATCAGGATTTTTAGTTTTCTGGAGCTCTTGAGCATAAAATGACCCCAGAATTTTATTTTGTCTTGAGTCTTCGAGCAAATAAGTCGGTGGATCAGTATTCTGAACAACTATTACTTTAAATAATTCTGTTGACCAATTTGGAGTGTATCCTTTCTCAAAATTTGCTTTATGTTTACTTATTCGTACTACATCACCGACAGCAAAAGTATATTTTCTTTTAATTTTTGGTTTGCGAAAAATATTGTATCTTTGCATAACCATGCCTTTGGTACGTTTGCTCACTTTTGCCGGACACATTTGAATAGTGCTATGTTTAGTGTGATTATAATCATTCACAACTTTTTCTAAGGTTCCATCAACCCATTTAAAGTTACCGTTCAAACTAAACGTTTTATAAAGTTTACCTTTTATTGTGCGTATTACTCGTTCCACTATTGAAGCCTTTTTAGTTGAATATGTTGAGTAATGGTTTATAGAATGCATTTGCGTCACATTTTTAAAAAAAGTGTTGTAGAATTCCGTACCCCTGTCAGTTTGCAAGTTTATAGGAACTCTACCACCGCATAAAATTGATTGAAATGCTTTTGTTACAGAATCTTTAGTTTTATTTTTTAGTGGTCTGACCCAAACATACTTCGAAAAACAATCAATTACGATTAGTATAAAATTATAATTTGAATTAATTTTTGATATGTTTTGAACATCAATCAAATCTGCTTGCCAGAGATCATCTATGTCTTTGAGTAAAACACATCGACGAGGAAAATTTTTTCTAGCATTTTTGTGTATTTCGTTCACTACATCTTCTTTACTCATTTTTAGCTTCTATAATCCTTGACAACCGTTTAACAACTAAACGAATCTTTATCATGACTATGTTATTTATGATTTTATTATACCCGCTTCCTGTAGTTCTTCTATGATTGAAATAATTTCATTGTCTTGATTTGTATTTCCAGCTTGTTTGGAAGCAATGAGAAGTTTTAATCTCTCAACTAGCTCATTAGGATCATCCCAATAGATAAAATCTGTATTTTTTCTATAATTCTTTAAAACGTTTATGTTACCACCAATTTTTTTATTACTATCAACTGCTGATGTGATGAACATGGGTTTAATAATTTGTTTATATTTTTCACCTTTGTCTCCCTTTAACTGTCCATTATCTTCGTAATCACGCTTATGAGCATTAGTTTTTATCAAGATGTTTTTATAAGCATTTTTATCATTTTCAGTAACTAATTCTAGATTCGGTTTTTTATGTAATAATACCTCTCTTAGTCCTTCAGTCAATTGATATTCAGCATTATCAATCTTGATTCTACAAGGTTCCTGGTCACCATCGATTGAAGAAATTATTTTAACCCGACAATTACCCATCATCAACTGATCATCTACTTTCCGGACACCGAAAGGAATGTTTATATCATAAAGGCTACTCAGATATTTTTTTGTTATGGATTCGTCTTTGTTATCGTTGTTTTCCATGTCAGTAAAATATTCTGAGCCCCGGGAATCATAATTTTCGGTTTCTAAATCTTCATCTGACGATTGTTTATATACTCTTGATGGTGTGGAGGTAATCGCATCATCTAATTTCACTGGTATTTGTATAGTATTCAAATTAAAATCACATTTTACCTTATTTTGATTAGATTCTATCATTTGTGTTAAAGGTTCAGTAACAGGTTTAAATATTTTATTGAGTTCATGGTTGTTTTGATCTTCTATGTCTCTTAGCTGTTTAAGTTTATTTTTTATGATATTTGATGATGTTATTATCTGTTCTTTAATATTAAGACTCATCTTTTGTCTTTCCACTTTCATGTATCTCTTGCAAATGACGATATTGTATTTCAGGATAAGTATATAAAGGTGTCTAGATTTTTTCTATACCTGCCGTTATTTAATTCACAGTCTTTATTAATAGTTAAAAAACTGTGCCTTTCCCACCAAACACTATGGCAAATATCTCTAAATGTATTCCATGACATATCTGAATTCACATGCTCATTGTATACATGCTTTAAGTTGATTTCATCTTGTTTGAAGAGCAATAACACATTTGTGTTATCCCGAATTAACTGTTTTGGTACCTTTGAATATGTTTGTGATAGATAAAAGCAATCAATTTGATTGTGTCTCCCCATGGTGAAATAATTACGAATGTTTATCTGATTTTCGCAAACCACATCATCAAAAACTATAACGGTGTTTGGTAACACATCATTTGGATGTATAACTTCACTATCATTACTTAAAACATAGTATTTGATTGCAGGTACTTTTAAAATCACTTCTTTAAGAAAGCAATATTTACTTTGAAATGGGGTTTTTGTGTATAAATATAAATTTTCAAATTTAAGACCGTTTTTATGTAAGAGCAAAGTAATCATTACATTAGTTTTACCACAGTTAGATGGCCCACAAATTAAACAACGAATACTATTTGGTAATAATGCACTATGTTTTACGAACTGGCATTTTGTTTCAATATTTATAGGACTGACATCCAAGCTAAGTGGTTGTTTTTTTAACTTCATTGTTAGATAAATGATGATAATTGCTTCTTGAGCACCATTTTATAGATGATTGTGCGCCCCCTCTCTAGACTAATACGAATAGGATCCGATAGAATTAAAAAATCCAATAAAATAACCATGAGGAATAAAGTGAAACACAGTAGTTATTAATTAATCGCAAATATTTATATTTATAAGCAATTCACACACAACACTTCATACAATATGTCAGTATTCATATTAATGTATCTAAATATATGGGTATTGCATTAGAACTAAACATATAGGTAGAATAAAAATTAAACTAACGTAATCAACACTTCAAACAATAATAACAAAAGTATCTAAATACATAGTTATCATTAGAACTAAACGTATGCATAGTGCCCCCATGCTGCAGTTTCAACCTGATTCGGTAGTATTTGACGTTTATCATCATTTCGATTTAATACTAACTTATTCACTTCTTGTGAATACAAAATATGTTTCAGAGACTTGATCGTGTTCATTTTACATTTTAAATCATTATCATTTATTAAACAATCTGAATAGTCTTCAAAGCTTAAAGCTTTCACAACAGACTTTGACACACCTTTAGCCTTTTTGATCTCATCACTAGTACTCTTAATACAGTAAAGTTTAGCTCTTAAACCTACAAACTCAGTTATTAATGTACCACCCATTTCATCTTTGAACAAGCCAGGAATTTTGTTATTTACTCTTGGGATTCCATAAGGATTATTTTTATCGAAATTACTGGTATCAAACACTTGGACATCGCGTTTAATATTTTCATACACATCATCTGTAAACATTAAATATAAGAGACTATCGGTATCAGTGTAACAAAGTTTAGCATTCTCTCCGTATTTGTTTTTAATATAATTATAGTGAAATTGATATAAATGTGTTTTTGCATACTCCAATACTGTAAATCCCACATAGATCGGTTTATCCAAAGTTATTTTTTCTAGACTTAACTGAATCGCTACGAAATTTTCTGAAAATATTGATAGTGATTTTAAATTCGGTTTAGCAATTAGCTTTCGAGCACCAACACGTTTATTTGTTACATTATTATCATCTTCCCATTCAGATACTAGTTTCACATTCACTTGTTTTCGCTTATTCTCTATAGTTTTACCAAATATTGAATTATTCAATAACTTGAAAAAGTCTTTTTCAAAATCAGATTTTGAGGACTGACGTAAACTTGTATTCAAATCTATATATTTCTTTAGAAAGCTTTCTTGTCTAAAAGTTATTACACGGTGAATTTTTTTTAATACAAGCCCTTGTTTTAAGCATTCTTTTAAGTAAGTGTAATGAATTACATAGCAATATTTATTGTTAAGGTTTGCCACTAGTTTTGCTGATTTACTACCTGGTGGAATGAGTTTCTCAACAGCAAAAGGTAAGTCACAATGGGCATCATGTAAGTAATGAGGATATTCTAAATCAACTTCTAAAATGTAACCATATTCACTATCATCCGAAATGGTTTCAATATTTAAATCGTTAATTTGTTCAGGTGATAAAAATCTAAAATCAGATATTGGCATTTTTTTCATCATGGCAAAGCCATACAAATTATTACAATCTAGATATATTAAAAAACTCGATGGCTTTGAATAATCAAAATTTGGTAAATACTTATTATTAGCTTGGGCGTGTCTCAGCGAGCATTGTGCCAAACCACCTCGAACGCCTTTTTCTATCATTTGATATATTTCAAGATCAGTAACTAATTCTAATCGAACATTGGTATAAAGGAGCATCGCATCCCAGCTAAAGCCTGGTGCAGTTACGTAATAGGCCGGATCTAAATTATAGTAATGCATGCTCATAGTTCTAAAGTTCTCGAATATATCTGCTAATAACAAAACATCACATTTCAAATATAAATCAGTGTATTCACCCATATCATTTATTTTAAATTGGTTCCAAACATTTTGTGCATGTATATATTCTCTATCAGATATATGTTGCTTCAATAAACTGTTATAAAATTTGTTTTTTGGCGGTAAACAATTATCATCATATTTCGAAAAACTATTCATGTAATCATAAGGGTAAACCCCTTTCTTTCTCATTAATACAAATTGAGCTGATGTAGTAAAAAATTTAGATGTATGTATAAAATTATCGTCATATAAGCTTTTACTCAACTTATCTAGACTTGCATTTAAGAATTGAAACGAGTCAATAAATTTCACATTCACAGATGATTTGTTCTCATTTATTGCGAATGACTTCGTGATCGTTATGTACTTTTCTTTTGTCTTCGGTATAACATTAATTGAACCATCATATTTCGTTAACTCCATTATGAATAAATGTAAATCATAACCAGATAAATTATGAAACACAACCGGTATAAATGAACATACTTTGAAATTGAGGTTGCAATAGGTGTGAGCTGCTCCTCTAAACTCGCCGGTAATATGATCATGATCACGAACTTTATCACCAAACAATAAATGTTTACAAATATGACAATAAACACTCGAATCGTATTCATTTTGTTGTTTTTCGGTTAATTCGATCATAGGCTTATTAGCCATAATCAAATCATTGATGTATTTGACATCTTCCATTAAGTGTTTTATAAATACTTCAGATGCATCAGAACCTCGATATGAAACCAATTTGTTTATAGAACTATCGAATGAACAACATACATAGTAGGCAAAACACGAAGGTTTGTGAACCTTATACTTTGTAGTGTTCGTGCTCTGCGAATCATCTGAATAGTTCTCTAATAAACTCTCAAAATCAGCATATATCATAAAAGGAATCTTTTGTTGTCTTTCAAAATGTTTAAACATTATATGAGTATTTGGTTTTGGTAGTAATTGTAAAACTTTAGAACAATAATGATTTTCATATTTTATTTTACTGCTGAAACATTGCAAGCATGATTCACACAAATGAACCCCACTTGTATGTTTTGTTATTTGCCCTCGCACTAATTTTATCAGATTTTTAATCAAACAATAGTGACCTTTTCCATTGCTTTCAATAAATAGTAAGTTAAAATGATTGATACTTTTCTTGGTAGTTATATACAGAGGTCCAGTTACATATTTATACTTTTTGTCTAAACCAAACACATTAATACTTATATTCGAGTTATTCTTTTCAAAAACCTTTATATCTTGAAATGATGGAGGAAATTTCATTCCGCTTATATTAAATATATTTGAAAAATGTGGATAGGAGCTGCATCTATCTGAGTTGTTGACACATGGATACAACCCAGCTAAAACGCTCCAAAGAAAACAAAACTCATCATTATTTTTAACATTAATACAGCTTTTAGTATTGTACACGCGAGGAGGTAATTTAATATATGTACCTCCTCTCAAAGGACAATATTTGTTTATATTCATTTCTAAATGACTCAATGATAAAAATGTCCAACCGGACTCCGAATGTTCGAATTCAGTAAGTTTTCTTTTCATAGTTTCAATTGTCTTCATTTTATAAATCTCTTTCAATTCATTAATATCGTTTATAATTTCATATTTCGTATTAAATGATTTCAATTGCTTTTCATTGGTTTTCGGTAGTAAATAAAATGCATATAATTCAAATTGTACCTTAAGACATTTGTGTTTATGTAAATTCATTTCTATAAGTCTATAAATATCGGTTTCATGGTCATATAAAAAAATTTCTGGTATGGGATAATTCTTGTTTTCAGCTTGAATTCGGTAACTTATTATTCGATTTTTAAATGCTGTATTCATGATATATATACTGTCAAATTCAATTGCAATCATGGAATTCAATTTATGTAATTCTGTTTTCAAATGATATCGATACTGATTTCTTTTTACTCTTATATCGCATATATCACATTTAATAATTTCATCATTAGTAACAGGGCCTTGAATATCGGTGATGTTGACTGCAAAGAAAGAAAAGATTTTTTGAATTAAAAAAGAAATTATATTTCAATGATGATTACATATGCTTACAATCTATTATATTAATCTTGATAGATTAACCGTACAACATGTACCTACTATGTGGAAAATAAAAGTTATATATAGTATAGACATATTACCAATGTAATTAGTTGCCCACTACAACTGCATACTAAAGTTAGAAGTGAATGTGTTAGGCATGCCTCGGAATTCCTTCCTGGCAGCACTAACTACATTGGCAAGATGCTGCCATAACACACTGTCTGTGTCTGTCTTAATTTTAAGACTCGACACCGAGTGGCGCCATCTGTTTATCGGCATGACGTTCTCGATGTCGCTACATCTATACACTTTTATTTCCACGTAGTGGGTACCTGGCTTGTCCGGTAAAATTTGTCTGGAGAGCCCCGTTGCAACTCTATTGACAAAAATTGATTGCAACGCCGGCGGTGACGGTGTCGTAGGTGAAACAGCGGTCTCCTCACATTCACTATCCTCCCCGAAGAGGTCATTCATCGTGGCTTTGACTGGCGTGATGGGGTTGATGACTGGCGACGACTTCTTCTTCGAAGGATGTGATGTCGGAGACTGCTTCTTCGACACCTTCACACCTTCGTCTCCAGAAACCGATGAATGCTGCCTGTGAACGTAAAAAAAAAGTTACTATAATGATGTATGAGTACTTTAACTCTACCATATCAAATATTATGATGTTCACCCATCGATTAAAAGAGTAAACAGACAGTCAAATTTAGCTAACCTTTTTGTTTGTTTTTTCTGTGAATCCGCCCGATGATGGCTCTCATCCCCGGAAACCGTGGGCCTGTGAATGAATGAAGAAAAAAATGTTACTAATATATAATAATAGGTACCCATATGAGTTCTTTACCTCTATATTAAAAACAATTTTCCACAACTAGTGAATGAGAAAACAGGTAGGTACTAAAAATCTAAGTAGGTACTTGTAACTCACCTTGTCTTCTCATAGTGAGAGATCCTCTTCCTCCCCGAGGCTACCTTCGCCTCGTCGTCCGACGATGGGGGGAAAATTTCCTCACTCAGGACTGGCATTGATCTCGACCTGTAAATGTATAAACAAAAATTAGTATATACTCATAGTAGATATATACACATATATATATAAATACCTAAGATATTATAAGAGAGGTAAGAAATAAACAAGAATAGGTACTTACATAATTATTGTTGTGAAGTGTTCCTGCTTGCTGTGCTTCTCTTGGCTTTGCTTATTGCAAGTGATGGCTTTGATCCTGAAGTCTGCCTTATTTATTTGCACCAAATGTTTAGGTGTGTGTCGTATACCGACAGGATGATGTTTGTGCATAATAGCTGACTGTGTCAAAATCCAAACATAGATCCTGAAGAATGCGTTGGACACCCTTATTTGGCGTTACACGTGTACACCAATACGTAGCTCGATCTTTTTTCCGTTGTGTAAGCAAATCTAAATGTGAAAATGTTCGATTATGAACTTTAAAACGACCGAAACATTTGCCTATAAATTCGGGTTGTGGATACGAGAGGAACGTTAATCACTTCGAAACCGCCAAGAAAGTAAAACACTCATTTAAATGGCTGTAAGTATCCAAATTTTATCTTATTTAATTTTTAGCGGTATTCTGCCTAATCTATGGTTGATATTACAATTGATTTACTTTTGTTTTTTACAGGACAGCGAAGAATCACTGTTTAATTTCATTCCGATGAACAAAAATGGGAGTACGAGTCGCAAAAGAAGCAATGATGAAAATATATTTTACTCGTGTATTAAGATACCGAACATGGGAGGTACAAAATTAATTAGAATAGAAATTTACGACCTTACGACGGGTGATCTTACTTCGAAAGAACTTGCAGGTGCATGTCCGTGTAAAGCTGATGTCTGTGTACAACATGTTGTTAAGAATTGTTATATGGATGATATTTATGTATGTATGAGAGAACTTATAACAAAAATAGAAAACCATGTGCTAAATTATTGAATAAATTTGGTAATTATATCACCACTTTATTTGTTTCATTTGATGAATATTTCTCACAAAATCCTGTTATGTAGGTAGGTACCTATCTAAAAATAAACTTGGTAAAGTTTGTATAGAAATTCATAAAATATCATGAATTTCTATTCAATATAGCTTTTTACATTAATTACTTATTGTAGATAATGCAGGTAGATAATTTTTTAACAAACAATATTCGAGCTGAACAGTCTGACGCTACATAGTATAACGTAGCCGATCATTATAAGGGAGCGCTCTAATCAAATGAATGGAGCTTACTTGATATATGATAGTATGTTTACATTTTATAATCTTCGTATTAGCACTACCTATGACGACCTCAGTGGCGCGGTGGGCGAAGGTCTGCCTGCGATGTAGGAGGTTGCAGGTTCGATTCCTGTCTCGGGACAAAATGTTTGTACGATCTTCAGATATTTGTTCCGGGTGTTCTGGTCGTTTTCTATGTATGATAAAAAAAATATCTATCTATGTGATGTAGTGTAGTATGTATATCAGTTATCTAGTACAAATAACACAGGCTCTGCTTAGATTAGGGCTACCTATTTATTTATTCCATTCGTCATTGTGAATTCTCATACAAATATCTAGTATTAAATTGAATAGATGTTACAATTCATCTGATGTCATCATTCAACTGAACAGGGTAGGTAAGTAAACTAATCGAATCATAGGGCTGTTTGGGATCCGACCGGTATCGCAACAGTACATCTGATGTCATCATTCAACTGAACAGGGTAGGTAAGTAAACTAATCGAATCATAGGGCTGTTTGGGATCCGACCGGTATCGCAACAGTACATCTGATGTCATCATTCAACTGAACAGGGTAGGTAAGTAAACTAATCGAATCATAGGGCTGTTAGGGATCCGACCGGTATCGCAACAGGGTAGTCTATGTCATGATGAATAGATGATATCCAGAAAAGACATATATCCACTACTAACCTGAATAAAGAAAGCTTACCTTCCTATATAGGTTTACCTACACATAAGCGCAACCGTAGGACAAAGTTTGTATAGGCCTAAAAAGGGCCTAAAACGAGTATTTTAAATATTCGAAATATTTTCCCGTCTCATACACAATTAAACATCAATATAGGCATCAGGCAAGTTAAATAAAAGCTTACAAAAGAGAAAAGCTGCAACTGTTCAAACTTCCTAATGGGACATCCGATAAGTAGTACCCCGAGGCCCGGAACAATGCGTCAACGTACACAATAAAAATAAATCGGCGATAGACCAGTCTTTGATGAGTCTGCAACTAAACTCCCAGTACAGCATTTACTGTTTTCTCTTTTTACCGTCCTTCGAACTCTAACTTGAAGGATGCTAAAGTTCAAAATAGTGCGAGATGGTTTATAATGCTGAGTAACGTTGTCTGTGTTATTTACTTTCATCGCGCACAAAAAGAAGGTTTACTGCCGTCTAGGCTTATCCATTGAGATCTCTGATTAAAACGAATTTGCTGATTTTTGTAGAGATACCCAGCTATTGATTTCATCAATATCCTCCCAGTAGATTTAGACCCAATTCACTGCACAGACAGCGTGTTTCTCTTCATGATCTTGATGACTAGAAACTAGATAACATCTAACGTTAGCACTACAAAGAGTTTTCCATTAAAATCTTTATTCAATTCAATTTTTTCCTCTTCGCAACAGTCGTGTAGTCGAATTATAAAGCATTAGTCGACAACAATCTTCTCTTTATCTATTCGATTTGATTGAGTCATTGAACGTACTACGTATTCGATCAAGTAGATACCTCCGATGTGTGGAATTACAATATAAACTCGCGCAAGGAATGCCCGGATACCGGCGCAGCAATCAGTATGGTTCCGACGTAACGTATAGAGATAGGAAATGGTTGAGAAGGTAATCTACGCTTAGAACAAACAGGGCTATATTCCCTTACTTATACTCAACTGATTAAATAGAGAATAATAATATTAACGAACAATATAATGAAAGCGAAAAGCTTGGAAAGTTTTTAACTGCAGTAAAATACTTGACGAACGGTTCTTATCATCTAAAGAATAATCTGACTCCTATAACTTTATGACGAACTATCTAAAACATTATCAATGGCTCATGTTCAGCATTTTACTAATATGAAGTGATTGACGATGTTGATGACTACGCAGTTTAATAAAACCTTCATAATTGAACTAATACGATCTAAGATAGATCGGTCCTAAAAACTTGTGTCATGAAATAAACCGGGATATAATGAGATCATACGAAGGATATACCTGAGGAAACTAACGTCGTAAGACAAAAACAGGGTGTCGTATCCACTTCCGTATCTTAGCTGAGGACGTGAAGACACGCTAGACAAGTTCAAGTATGCCATTTCTGCATTTCTGCATTTCCATATATTTGCTCGATTTGTACAGTCAGTTTGAAGAACTATTTGCTATATTGAACTGATTCGGATAAAGGATGAGACAAATGTTTTTGATAAAATATTTACTCGATTGGACAGGGATTGATTGGTTTTTGATCTGTTTAAAAAGGTGCAGTGCAATGAATACCTAAATATAGTAGGTAGCAAAGTACATTTGAGATGGATCGCTCTGCATACTCCGGAGATAAGGTAATTTTTTCGACTTTTTTCTGAATATTTAAAAAGTATGTAACCTACAGAAATTTAAAGCTATATATTTTAGCTGTTTTGAAACGTACGTAATACAAATAAGCAATTGACCGACCTCAAGTAAACTTTGGTCTGAAAAAGTTCGAGTTAATTCGTTTTCCCAGATTTCCTTTATGATTGGGATCAATCGTTGTCGGTAAATAACGGCTTTATTGTTCGACGAGCCACTATACCGCCAACTATTTCTTCGGCAAGTTAGGCATCTTATTTATTGTTGTGTACGTTGGACATCCTTGTAATATCTTGGTGTTTAGAAATGGAATGACCTACCGGCGTTACTTTTATGAGGAATTGCTTACCTTAGATAATTAACTAAGAGTATGGTGAATATCGGCTCTTTTCACCTTTGTTAATAACATCAACAACAGACCAAACATTGGTAAAACGTTTGTTGTACGTGGGTATGTGCTATGGCTAGGTTACGCTTACACGAACAAAGTAGAATTACTAAACTAATCCAACTAAACTAACAGCTTTTCAACTTTACTAAACGAGAAACGAGTGTCGCGTCCGCAAAACATAATAATGTTAGATTAAAACGAGCTGTATGGGAATTTAGTACAGAATACACTATATTGTACTGCAAATACCAAGGTGCCTATTTCACTCAGAAGTTAGTAAGTTGAAGCTGTCAAAAAGTTTTTCCAGAACCATAGAGAACTCGTATCTCACTTAGGTACATATCCGACTCCACTGCAGTGTTAGTGTTATTTGATATTCTTTGGCCTAGCGTAGCGTGGAATCAATGTACCTAGATAACGACCTTTTGCTTTGTACAGTAGACGTCTTAAGGTCGGAATGATGATGATAGCGACCGCATTTCGAAACTCAGCTTTGCAAAACCATGCTAGCGTCCATTTCCTGTTACACTGGCTTAATGTAAACAGCCCCGAATAGAGTTAGACCATAAAACAGACACTATCGCCCGGAGACCAATCAAATAGATATAACGCTGTGCAGGACGCAACCAGCCGTGAGACACAGATGGATCGTATCTTACTTACTCTTAGGTCCTTGCAAGTGTTAGTTACAAAGTAGAAACTAGTTTAGGAAAGTAATACCCAGAGAAATAAAAAAATGTTGCATTTTTTTGTAATATGAGTCTCTTACATTGTAGCTTAGCTTATTACTTAGGTTTTCTTAGGTCTTATGATTATCCAAAGATGAGACAGTTATTCTGGTAAGTTCTAGAAACCCAGGTTCAGCAATGGACGTCTTTCAACAAAGACGAAAAGGACCGCTATTTCAACTACCATCCTTACACACCGTGCTAGCTATAGATATATTCTGTTACACTAGCTCGATGGCAATAGTCTATAGAGTTAGGAATACAACATAAAGCATGCACTATCGCCCGGAGACTAATCAGATTGATATAACGGGACGCGGAACCAACGAGTCGTGAGACACAAATGGCTGTAATAATTACAATGTGGTGAGTGCCTGCTGTCGACAGTCATGGCTTCTCTTCTTGCTGTTTATTTATGTGCCTTTTCCACGGTGATAGGGTCGCGATTAACCTCGTTATGAAATGGTTGTGATAAACTTTAGAACCAAGTAGATAGTAGACACACACTTGTGTGTAATTTTTTAGCGATCAAAAATCAAAATAAATGTCTATGATGGTATATGGTAATGTCATAAATGTCCTACTTACTACGTCTTTTATTAATTTATGAAGTAATTACCTAACGAAGATAAAGCAATTGTCGTGATAATTGCTTTAAAAAAATATAATTAATTAGAGCATTGCCGTCTATAAGCAGGGGTACGAATTAAAGCATATGAAAATAAAGAGTCACTTAACTGACACTTTTTAAAACTAAAGCAAAACTTTTTCTGTTAAAAGTTTAAAACATTGTTCAATGGTGGCCACTATTTTTGGTCAACATAAGCTACCTGCGTGCGGTCCAGCTAATCTAACTTAGCCAGCACTGGTCCAACCACGGCACTGAACAAGTAAATAGGCAAAGTTATGCAGCCCATCCATTCCTCATTCGAATAAATTTCTCATTTATTCATCTTGCGTGCTCCAAAACAATGAGTGTTCAACCCGGATGTTTCATGTGCGAGAGAAATTGGTCTTGTGGTTGCTTAGTTTTGAGGATAGTAGCATTATGACATTATATATTTGACCTATGTGGGATAATGATAATTTAATACACATAAAACATCGCTACTAGTACACTTCCGATAAAGTCATTTTCAGATTATTGACAGTTGTTTCTTCTGTGGTGCTACCTACTGCTTACTATGTGTGTTCAGAGTGATGCTGCTATAGATTAGATAGGTAGGTAAATCATTTCATTTTTAAAGGGCGGGCAGGTCATACTACTCTGTCAAGAAAGTACCGGGAAACACAAAATGAATGATGAATACACAAAATGTTTGTTCATTATGATATTCGCAATACACACTAGATGTGATATAACCACAGATATTATAATCTATAATATAAAAATGAATCGCAAAATGTGTTGGTAAGCACATAACTCAACAACGCCTGGACCAATTTCGCTAATTCTTTCTTTGTTGTGTTTGTTAATGTCAGGAGAAGGTTCATAAGTAAGAAAAAATTAAGAAACTTGGAAACATAAATTTCGTCCATTCTCGATACTTCTTTGACTGTGCAATTCAAATAATATTTGAAAAAAAAAATCATTATGTTTACGAGGAGTTGTTTTACTCGTAGTTGTAATACAAAAGCGTGTTTATGCCCTTTCATGACACTTTTATTCGTTTTGCCATCATACCTATTTATTAGCATCATGATAGTCTAATGGTTATTTTGTCTTAGAGTTACAGAAGCAGTTTATAAAATTAAAAGCAAAGCAAGGACTATGGACTGTTATCTCATAGGTAGGTGCAGGAAATTTGCATGCTTATAGCAGTTATCAAAACAATTTTGAAAGTCTCGTTGATGACTTTGAATCAATCTGAAGCTGGATCAATAAAATAAATGAAAGTTGTGAATGCATGTTTCGGCCAAAAAGTGTAGAACCGCCTAAATTTATTCAAAACTAGCTGCGCCCCGCGGCTTCGCCCCCGTGGAAATTTATGTTTCCAACTTTCTTTATTTTTTCTTTCATGAGAACCTTTTCCTGACAATAACAAACACAACAAAGAAAGAATTAGCGAAATCGGTCCAGGCGTTGTTGAGTTATGCGCTTACCAACACATTTTGCGATTCATTTATATATTATAGAAGATAAACCATATTATTTACATAGTTTGGCTCAACCTGTAGCAGTGTGTTTATGTAAATGCAAGACCGCGGCATTTTGCATAATGACGCGCTATTCACCAGGGGATGTTCTGATGTTTAGCTAAACGCGCTTGTAACATCACAACAGCATTTGTACTGCAACCGATCGGTTTTTGGCACGAAACTTTATACGGTAATCTAACTAATGACTGTATTAAAATGACTATCTGTGGCGCAGTGGTTTAAAGGACGCCTGAACGCTGATGGTTACGGGTTCAGTTCCCGCCACCGGACCAATTAAGTAATACCAACATCACAAAAGTTTCTAAACTCCCGTCTATCTATCTTGACTAGATTACGGGGTTAGCCCCTCTTCTTTATATTATTTACTGCTTTGGAGCATTTATTCTCTAAAATAAACAAAACAGAGCTACTGGGTAACGTCCTTTCTTTTATGTAGGTGGTACTTAATGTTTTTTTCTGCTTTTACTCACAAAAACGTCTAGGAATAAAAAGAGACCTCTATTTTAATGGTTCAGATATTGAGGCTCAATCTCCTTCAAAAATAATAATCCCTTGGTTATTGTATTCCTGACAATATATCAAGAAGACGATATCTATCGTATCGTCTTCTTGTAAAATACCTTCAAGGTAGAAGCCGTCGCTAAAATTGCAAATTGGTTTCTCAGGCGTTGGGAAATAACTTTACTAAATAATTTTGTAATCAGAATTTCTCAGAATTGCGTAACGTTACTGAAACTAGGCCTGAATTCCTTTTATTAAGTTGAAGAATTCAATCAATAAGTTAGTTATTTTTGTAATCATGATTTTTCAATCAATTAATTTAGATTTTTCTTGTTTCAGGTAATTAAGAAATAATTTAAAGCGAGTAGTTGCCGAACATACGATAAGTAAGGTAAACCTAATGTCAAATTTATCTAAAGTAGCAAAACATACTTGCCGTTAGGAATATTGTTTATTTTCAGAACAAGAACATAAAATAGTATTTGCAAAGTTTATAAACAAACTATTCTAATAATTGCAAACTAATTCCAAACCGTCGTCGCTTACGTACTCTACACCGACGTATACAACTTACTACAACTCTAAAGAACGACAAAAAATGGATATTCATAAGGATTTGGTTGATTTTCTATGTAAATGGACCGTTATTCCTAAATAATCGGTTAACTATGCGTAAGAGCTTTTTTTAACTCGACGACGGAAAGGTGTTGTAGTGGAAGGTTTGTGCAAACTAACATTCCCGAAAACTGATTTTGATCTTTATTTCTTATAGTTTTCTGAACTTGTTTGATTAAAATCGGTGCAGCCGTTGTAACGGTACTACGAGTATGATGATTTACAGTAAAACGTAAGGGCCTTCCAAGTTTTTTGTAAATATGCATTCGTCGATTTAGGTGTAGCTGCGTAGAGGCTCTACGCTTTTACGTAGAAGCAATGTAGCAATGCTACGTTAGTCGTAGCAGCGCACTGGGCTCTACGGTGTTCGTATTTTTGTAGTAGCTGTACATAACTACAGTCGTTGTATGAAAATATTTAGAGTGTAGTTTCCCTACACTTTTCATAGAGGTATTTATATCAATTGTCAGTTGGTCCCATTTGTTTAAATGCAGCGAGATGTAAAAAAATACAAAAAACAAGTCAGTATTAGCCGAGCAAATTGCAACCTACTTCAAAAATAGATACTCTAAAAAAGGAATCATTCCACATGCAATACAATGCTCATATCCCAGTGTCAAATATTATTGACTCCCTATCGCATTCAATATAGTATTGTGATTGCTTTGTAAATACGATCTTGCAGGCAATAAAATATTATTAAAATCTTCACAAAACAAAGAACTATGCGATATGAAATCCTACAGCAAACATGCTACAGCCTACGCTACAGCCTACAGTATTATAGTAATATGCATAATGTTGTTGTTTTCGGATGTAGTCAGAAGATGCACAGATGCACGCCAAGCCTCAGTTTGCAAGATACCAAAAAGGAAAAAAAATTCGATACCGTGACAATATACATGGTCAAATTTGGTCCTCGTACTGTGCAACAAATAATTCAAAATTATAACTGAATTCGTTTGAAACTATTGGATCGCCGTTATATTGCAAAAATTAGTCCTTCTCAGTATCCGGTACGGGCGCAGCAAGACGCTTAATTAATGGAATGAAACGGTAACTTTTATAGTTTTCGTGAACTTCTCAAGACTCATACTAATGTCTCTGAACTCACGTCTATCTGAACAAGATACGGAAACTGAAGGAATCGATTTGAAACAAAAATGAACTGACTCACAGCGGCGGTCTCATCCGATTCACATACAGCGAATTCTAAAAATCGATTTCTTCGGCTATTTAAGTTTGATATTTTTATTGCATCTTGAATTTGTTAAAAAAAGTCCGTAGAATAGCAGACAACAGCCCTTTGGCATGCCTCGGAAAGGTGCACAATCAGCTTAACACAGATTTTTTTTATGAAAATGGCGATATTCGTAAAAAAGTCACAACAATACTTTGATCCTTTTATCATCTCTCGTTCAAAGGATAATCTGTAGAACAGTCAGTACCCCACAAAAACAAACTTCCAGTCGTATAAAAGTGCAGTAAATTAGCTTATCCGGGATCACGTGTGAGTGTTCCATTGGAATAGAATTTAATGGATCATAAATTCCAATCATTATCTTTGTGTGTGACGCATGGCCGGGTTTGCCACTCAGTGCCTAGTGGCACTATTCCGATCGCATTTTTCAATGGCTACTATTGGAGTCAGCGTACGAGATGATGCCGTGTCAAATACCCATTATTGGAACGAAGTTCCTTATCGCGCGTTGTGAAAGGGGGCTAGACGGAAAAAATTGTCACGAAAAGTTGTAGCGACACATTTTGACGACTAGAACCGAGGAGAACCGAAGCGACGACCGAAGCCGAGTTGAGCCGAGGTGCGCTTCGATTCGAACAATCGTGTGTTCCGCTCGCTCGCGCAACGTGTCATTGGAGTGAGCGGGATATATCAGTTTTCTGCGGCCAATAAATATAAAATTTTAAGCGAGCCGCGCTGTGACCCCCCGTTCCCCCAGCCCCCCAGAAGCCCCCCATCAAAAAATCTGATATGATCGACACGTCTGATACGTTTTCGACTAACATGGGGGTAAGGATTACGAATTTGATGACGGCAGGCGTGTGTCGGATTGCGTGACCCCCGCGTGCCCCCCCGGAACCCCCTCCCCTGAACCCGGGGGGAGCAAGGGGGAACAGCACGGCGAAGCGAGCCGTGCTGTGATCCCCACGCCCCCAGCCCCCGGAACCCCCTCCCCACACCAAAAAATCTGATATGGGTAACGTTTTCGACTAACAAGAGGGTGAGGATTACTTATTTGATGACGGCGGGCTTGTGTCTAGTATAGGGGAACAGCACGGCGCGCGAAGCAAGCCGTGCTGTGACTCCCACGCCCACTATTAATCGAAAGGAACTTCGTTCCATCCGGGTGTCCCTTGATACCTCTCAAGTATTTTTATTATCTTATTTTATATCCCACAAGCTCAGATTTATTTCAATAAAATCAAAGTTTCACGTGAACCGATTCAAATACAATTTTAAAATAATTTCCAATGAACTGGAAACTGATAATTAAAATATATTTTTCCTTACATTTTTCTCGAAATGTAATATCAAGACGTTAAGAGTTTTCCATTTTAATTCATTATTCATGAAACATTGTCCATTATTTATTTAAACTTTTAATTAAAACCATTTCTACCTTTTCCCTTCATCGCAGTAAATACAGCCATACCGCTACATTTAAGAACGACATAACTGCTAGTACGGTCTTTCTGATTTATTTTTACACTAGCTGCCGCCCGCGGCTTCGCACGCGTTGTTTCTATGGAGACGTTTAAAGGTGATTTCTATCCCATGGAAACTGATTTATGGGATAAAAAGTAGCCTATGTTTCATTCCAGGATTAGAATTACCTGTGTGCAAAATTTCAGCCCGATCCATTCAGTAGTTTTGGCTTGAAGAGGTAACAAACATCCATCCTTCTATACATCCATCCAAACTTTCGCATTTATAATATTAGTGTGATTCTATCGGCTTTTCTGGGGTTTTGGCAAAGAAGACTTTAAGAAAAATTAAGTCTACCATTTATGTCATGTCAGGTCATATATCGTATCTAAACCGTACTGGAAAGTGGACCCATCTCAGTGATTTTTGTCGTCGACATTTTATTTATCGACATGTAACAGGACGGTAGAAAAATCCGAACTATATCTTTTGATAGGCGCTTTAATCACACCGGGACAGATTGAATGCCGGGCCCGCACTGCCCCGTTGTGCGTGAAAAACTACCGACGACGCACTGCACACGTGCGGCTTCGACAACCAGAAGGCTCACTCATGTAACCGAAAAAACGCGTCTCGTATTCGGCGTTGTTTATCATTTTCTTGCATCTCCGTGTGGTTCAGCTTGACGACTACACAAGTATAATAATAATAATAATAATGCTGGACAATTCACACAGCATTATCTAGCCCCAAGCAGAGCTTGTGTTATGGGTACTAGATAACTGATATACATAATAATATACGAGTACATAGATAGATATTTTTTATTATATATAGAAAACGACCAGAACACCCTGAACAAATATCTGCAGATCGTACAAATATTTGTCCCGAGGCGGGAATCGAACCCGCAACCTCCTGCGTCGCAGGCGGACCTTCGCCCACCACGCCACAGAGGTCGTCAGTATGTTCAGACACGGCAGAATCTGTGCATATGCAAACCTCGCAGATTAAGGCGAATAGTAGGGTGGATAGTGGCGCCACTACATATTTAATTTAATCATTAAGTTATACAAAGGAATTATCAAAAAATCGGACCGCTGGTAGACGATACCTATCACAAGCTTTTATTTAATGTTTCTGTAATAGTTTTGTTTTGTGTTATTCAATCAAAAACCTTGTTTGGAGAGCTTGGTGGCCACCAATAGGAACTAAGCTCTTGAAACAAGTATCTGCCTAAATAATACAGTACAAAACTATTAAAGATACATTTAAAAAAAGCTTATGATAGATATCGTCTACGCGCGGTCCGATTTTTTGATAATTTCTTTGTATAACGTAATTATAAAATTAAATATGTAGTGGCGCCACTATCCACCCTACTATTCGCCTTAACAACACGTTCCTTATTACTTTATTCTCACGCTGACTGTACAAAATCCACGTTGGACGAACCGGTGACGAATTTACCCATATAAATTAGCATTTTATTCGACGGTGACATTTTTGCCCTCAAAGTATGGAACTTACAAGTAGCACAAAAAATGGTCCGGTGACATATTTACCCCAACCCTTCGTAACTACCTATGCTAGACGTACCTATCCAGACGTTCACATCGTGCAGGTCACATCATGGTCTAGTAGTATGAACGATTCCACTTTAGCAGATGCATTTATCAGATATCATAAGGCAGACAGGAAGAAAACACTGTTGACTTTGATGTTGTAAGCGTTCGATGAGTGAACCTTCTGAAAGACGTTGCCATTGTTATTATTTCTCTGTGACGCACCATAGCATGCCATCCGGGATTAAAGGCTAACAATTAGAGTGATGTTTATGCATGCGGCGAAGTTTTGAATAAAACTCACGTGAAGCCAGCTTGAACGGCTAGAAAAGTTCTGTGAATTGAACAGCCAAAAACTGGACATTTTTGAATGAGAGGCAATTGAATTCCATGAATTTTCGGGGTTTTGATTAATTCAGTGTAGGTATGTTTCGACAAAGGTCATTCATTCTACAAGTTTTTTTTTGCTATTCAGATATAAAAAAAAATTACAACATATGTTTTTTAGTATTGATTTGGACAGAAATGCAAGATACCACATCAAAACAATTTGAAACTTTATGAAACACCTTAACCATCATAATGTTGGTATTTAACTATTTATCAAGTTGGAAGCTAAGAGCATTTCTGTAACATTTACCAACGTTGCTTCTGTAACAGGTCAGTTAACTACTCGACTGTACTCACTAGGAAACAGATAATATACCTTCCTATAATACTGAATTGAATCTGATCAATTGTAGAACTCTATTAGCGTTAATTATGATTCAAAGCACCCAGTAACTGTATTACAGCGTGTATTGAATATAATTCTGCGCCAAAATACAATTTTCGAACTGAGTAAACACGCATGAAACACAACACACGATCCTGATTACTATTAGTGGTACAGTCAGCGTTAATTTTATGAAAGCTTTGTGTCCTAAATTTGTGGCAGATTTCATGGAAATAAAAACGAAACTAATAAACTATGTCATGGTAAGATCAACATAAAGTGGTCCAGCGAAATCTACACTGCTCTTACAAGGGTTTACAGAGATAAAATATTTAAGTGGTGCAGATATAGACAGCGTACTAATTCAACAACAAAGCCTGCCAGAAGGCCTGCCACAATATTGTAGGAAAATGAGTAGTATATTAGTAGTATATTATCTTACAGTATTCTTCGATATATTTTGGCTACAGGACAACTACAGGAGTCAAAAATTATATCTAAGGGAAATTTAATAAAGGCTATGTTGCTGACTCCACTAAAATTATAGTGCAATAGGGAGCCGGGTTCGACACCGTGGGGCTAAGGTGTTAGAGTTCAATTAAGAATTGAACTAAATATCTATTTTCTACATACTCATTCAGGAGCTTTTAGTTCGTACCTAGGTTAAACAAACAGACAGAGGGTTGGGGGGCTGAAGTTGAACTTTACCACTTTACCTTAGGACATACATTCTTCTAGTTGGAACCTCCTTGCCAGGGATCGTCCGACTGCCGGCAGCCGGTGACAGTTGCGTGCCGTTCTCGCAAACTAATCAAATTCATTGTTCTTCCTTTTAATCACTTCTCGGAAACTAATCAAATTCATCGTTCTTCCTTTACAACCTAAACTTATCCGAATTGATCCTAAACAAACTTACCAAGAAGTTAATTAATCAGAGAGTTTATAGTGGCTGTAACTTACAGACTAGTCGATAGTAGTAAGAATATTCTGAAATTGACCGTGATGCAAACTTCTTGATCTTCGACAACGGGAACTTCATGCGGTTGCATAAAGGGTTCACAGTCCTCAGACCGTATGTGGTCTGTGTGTATATTTATGTAGCTTTTATAGGTAAATCATGACAAATATCGAAACTGGTAAGACTCCTCGGTAAAACTACTGGGAATAGGCCGAATAATCGAGTAATAATACCTATTGAAGCGTGTTACAATAAACTTGCGTGAAGCGGTTATGTCTCACACAGTACAATACACCATTGTGAAGGCATTGTGTTCGGTAACTATTCATTATTGTACATGTATGTTATCAACCGTTTTGATTGATTTCCAGTTAAGCAGTAGTAGAGCTTTGTATTACAAGTGATTGCTTAAGAAAGCTTCATTAAATAAAATTTAACGAAGTTTCCAAGAAAATCTTGGGGTTCGACCTTAAGCTTGTCTTGGAAACTTCTTTAGTTGGATTATGTTGGCTAAGTCATAGCGAGCCTTGACGCGCTTAGGCGTTTACAGGGTGTCATATATACGTACTTATTATAGGTTACTCCATGCATCCAGAAGATCAACATAAAAATTGGCAGTCGGCTGCCAATAATGAATCGGCAAAAGCGGCACAGAGTTTTCTGTACGTAGATTTAACGAGTCTGTGAAGGAATGGAGGTAGCTTCTAATAAATCCGGTCAATCTTCGGAGCTTCGTTGTATTGCATTCTGGATGGCCTAACGTTTTCAAAAGGCTAAATCGCAGGATTTTGCCGTTTGGTCCTTTTCGGACATTCTATAAGAATCTTTGTAGGTGGCTCAGCGGGTAATGTAATAGCTGGTGCAAATCCAAGAAAAGAAATAAATCGAATTTAAATCGTATTTTTCATTTTATTTGTCCGTCTGTTTTGCATAAAGCTTTGTCAATTTTTACTTGCAAATATAAATAGTGAACAATCTGTTAGATACTTCTAGTATCTTAACAATGTTTTAGTATTTATAGCTAGGAAATTTTTATATTTTCAGATTTTCAGCTTTACTGTTACATCAGCAACTCCATTCCATTTACATAGAACTCTATAGAGCTTAGTAGAGAGCTCTGTAGAGTTAGTTTAGGTTTTATGAAAATTGTAAATGAATTGTATAAAGAAATTGGACTGAAATAACGAAAACGAAAGACTAAAGGTACCGGTTAGAGACTTCGCTATTTAATGAATATCTAAAAATACCTCGTATATTTCAGATAGACCGCTCTGCAAACTTCGAAGATTTTTTGGTAGTAAAATTATCGTCCCATTTAAAAATGTTTCAAAAAGTATGAAACCTATATAAATTTCGAAAATGGTTTTGGAATGTACAAATTGATACCATTCATTAGATATCCCTTTTGGTGAAGTAGCCAACCCTTTTGAAAAGATTTCTCTCCCTTTATGACCAAAACATGCTCTATTCACAGACCTCGCTATATTTATTTTCCTGTGAAATATAGATCTATGTCTACAAACGCTAGATGCATTCACTTATTTGCAGGCCAAGCATAAATTAAAGAACTGGCTGATCGAAAAATCCTTCTACAGGATTGACGAATTTGTGAAATAATATTGTAATGTTAATTTATAATAATTTTCCAAAGAAAATTTATTAAAAAAAAATTTAGATGACTTGTAAGGCCTGTACGGGAACGGCAGATGCGGCCGCAGTATTGGCATCCGTGAATCCCGGTGGCTAGTGGTGGGTCTGCGACAGCCGCTGTAGCCCGTCAGTGCTCGCTTTTCATTTAGCTTTTGGAACCATGCTACGTCATGAGCAATAACTCCTTCCGCTAATGTTTTGCGCCACCGATCACGGTCTTCCGATTCCGATTTGTTATATTTAGGTACATACCAACAACCTAAAAATTAATCACCATTTCAAGGCGCAACTGTAATCACATCGTTGTTTATAGGATAAGAAACGTTTGCAGAACCTCTTGTTATTCTTCGGCAGTCTCCCGCCAAAATACAGGGGATTTGTCCGGGAGGTGAAATTGGGACGGAAATTGTGTTTTTTCATAACATTGTTTGCATTTCTAAAGAGACTTCTGTAAGAAGTCGAATTAATGCTTGTTAAAGTAAATAGGACAAATGATTTTGTTTTATAGAAACTTAAATTTTAACTTAAACTTTTTTTTTAAACTATACCCAACCGAAGTAAAGCAGGTATTAAATATTTCAAAGAATAGAAACAGTGAAACTTCAAAAAAGGGATTCGAAAAACGTTGACACTAAACCGACAATTTGCAGAGTAAGCGCATAGGCCCTTGAAGCGGTAGTATTAGTTACATAAACCAATAATAACAAATTGCTTTCTGTTTTCAAACCCTCAAAAAACAAGTGTATGAGCATTATGAATAAAACAATTTATTTTTGATCCCTTACCAATTTCAAATAAACTATTCAACTGTAAATGTTTTCGAACAACAATATCTTGTTGCTTCTGTTTGTTTCACGCCAGATGTGAAGCTAGACTATTCGCGGATCATATTGAAGATGTAATCTTGTCTCTCTGCCGATACTTGACTTTCAAATGCGGCTTCATTTGTGCGATTTAATATTCTGTCTTTGGCAGGCAATGACGTGCTTCGGCGGTTCTTATCTTGCACGTAAAAGTTTAGGATGTGCAGCTTATTAGTACTTATCTACTCTTGATTTGGGAACGATTTTACGGATAACATTTTGATGAAAACTGAAGGAAATTGAATAAAAATACGAAAAATTCGTCTTGCCGATTCGGAGGCAAACTTTTTATTGTCTCCACACAGGTGCATGCAGATGCATCGACCACCAGAGTCGCGCCGATTAACCCCTTACATTCTAAGAACATGAACACCATGTGCTGTCTAGTCAGCACATTTCGTAGTAACTAGAGTCTGGACTTAATCTAAAACAGAGGGGTGAGGGGTTTCCGTAACTATCTAGTATAGTTATTATGATTACAACCAGTTGGAGTTGAATCAATTTGTTTGAATTGTTTGACTATCTTTGCTGTTAAAGCTTAATATATCTGTTTGTATTAATGTCATTGAAGTGGAAATATAGAATTTACACTATCTATTGAAATTTGACAAAAATATATTATATGTACCTATCCCGCTTCTTACCGAAAATAAATCCATTGTTATGCAGAATATCGGTACATACCTACCTATTTTGGTTCTACGTGTGTAGAACATGTGCTTTGGAAATGATTTTGATAAAAGATCAGTATTCCAACATGTTTATTGAGAAACAACAAAGACAAAAATGTACGGATATAAAATTTGTAAATAATAAAATTCACTACGTAACGTGTTGTTCGTGATAGAAAAACCCTAAGATTCGCGCTGGTTCAAAACTCTGAACTCAAGAAAATATGCGTAAAATATACCTAGAATCGAAAAAAACGGCAAAGCAAAATGAGTACAAAAATATATCTCTCATTTTCATAAGTATGGAGTGGGTGGTGCCTCAGTTATCTTGTGATGATATTTTCTCTCGTTATTTACGAGGTTATTATGAGTGGGAGAGGGACTGAAAATTTTCAGATATCATACGTTGCACGTGGCGGGATTTGGCTGTTATGCTTATGCTCGTTTGTCGCTGTAGAGGATTGTATTTGATATTTGTGTGGAGTCAATATTTATTAGGACCGGGTCAGTGCTTAGCCTGATTTGACTGAGGGATGGTTTATCAGTCAATAACATGCCTCAACCTGTGCCCTAGCACCTATTTTACGATAAATTCGGTCCTACGGCCAGATTTTATAGCTTACATTTACACTCGTACATCTTGCATGTATGTTTTCGTTGTAAAATTGTATGGGAATCGGTAATACTTTCGTTTGAAATTTTACCGATTCAAAGTCATTTTTCCAAAAGAAATAATAAGTAAAAGTGAATGGAAATGTAGGCTCTCATCTAACCTCAATCAGAACAGCCTGTATTGATCCACTGCTGGACGCTGCCCATAATCCCCATGTTGGGCATGCGGGTTGGGGATTGCAGTTTGGCGGTAGAATTGTTCTGCAAGAGGCGCTGCTGCCCGCTCTGGTGGATATCCCTTAGTTGCCTCTTACGACACCCGCGGGAAGAGTTGACGTGGTGTAAATTCTAAGCCGGCACTACTCGCCATCATCTAAAGGCCTTTTCTTTCAAGCGTCGGTCGGACGCAATTAAGCCTCATTTGCCATTTACATAAAGTTTAAGTTGGGGTGAATATGAAACTTAATGTGAAGTAGTAGTATGTATTATCTGCCGCGTTTTTACGGTCTTGATTTTTTAGGTGTATTTAGATGTCCCTCTTTTATATTTTTCACTATATAGGAAAGTCTATTTTTGAGCATTTTGCCAAAGTCACAAATTGTTTTGTAGAGCAATTAATAAAATTTATTAAAAACGAGTGTGTGCTTAGAAGCGTCTATTCTTTTTCCAAAGTCTCAGAATATTTGTTTCATTGTAGACTATAGGGCAATGCTTGAAGTCTACACTCAAGTGTTTTTAGAAATTCATAGACTCTACTTAGCCCTATGGTACTCGTACCGGTTAAACCAAGTTTAGAAACATACAAAACTGCCAAATGTTTCATTTTCTATCCGAATATTTCATTTTCTAAATCTTGACACTGAAGATTTTGGTGCGATGAAACCCCCCAACCAAGCAAACCAAACAAATATCAAAGCAACATCATGACAAACTGTAATGTTTCTTATTTGCCTCTGTACATTTCTATTACATTATGCCTTGAAAAAATGAGAGCGGGAAGTGGAACGGAGACCATCCATCTTCGGGACTTTGTTAGTCAGATTGTAGTAGTAGTAGTAGTAGTAGTAGTAGTGAATGAAGCTGTCATATCACCCAGCTCCCTTATATGTTGTGCAAACCTCTTTAGAATAAGTATTGGCTAACTGGGTTTATTCAGATTATTTGTGTTCCAATTTTCTTGTGATCCTTGTCCTATGAATTTTTTTATTGATCTGTTGTTCAAAGGGTCCTTTTTAACAACAATAATTTATTTTATTGAAATAGTGTATAAATTTTCTCATTGATCCGATTATCTGATATCCTTTTGTATTTAATATCAGTCTTGCTAACATAAAGAACCATTTAAATAAGGAAATGTGGTAAACATATAAGGCATTGCAGTATATTTATTCTGAGTCGAAATAATCTTACCTTCATAACTCCAAAATCACGAACGTTTTTCTACTATGTGTCAGCTACACCTAGTAAAACGATGTTTAGTATATTGTGTTCAAAAAAGATAAACCTTCCCTCGGAAAGTCGATCACAACCTTCTAATTCATACTGTAAACACTTAGATTGATGGACTTCCAAATTACAAACAAGCAAAATTTACCATCAAAAATGGATTATGAATTTCAATGGCGTTTATTTTCCCATAGAATCGTGGAATTTTTTGTGATTGAGATTTCAATGGCACCGATTATAGCGAGGTACATACGTACTTTGCTTTTTGTTAACATTAAGGAAATGTTAGGCTTACTGTACCTATTTACAAAACAATTTTTAGACGACTTGCCAAAAAAGGAGTGTTTTGTTTCCAGGGTTCGTTTAGGTAGTGTGTAAGTTGTTTATAAAATCGGTTAATTTATTAGAAGGTACATTCAAGAAATGCCAAGCTTAACTCCACCCAAACTTTCTTATACGAGTAATACATACTAACTTCGATTAACGAAACCTTTATTTGATTTCCGCGAGCAGCAAAAAATGTCTCTGCCCACTAGACCGTGGTTCACACATCATTGGACAACCATTTCATTAGCGATGGGCATTTATAGGTAGATATAGCAATAGTACGGATAAATACCAAGACCTTAGACTTAGACCTTTGTTTATAAAATAAAACTGGTTACTATTTCTCTACTATATTCTATTATTATAAAAGAAGCTAAACCCGGCTTTTTTAAGAAATCCATTTATTTATTGTTTAAAAACATGTGTGACCCGTAAAAGTTTTCCGTTTAAATGCAGTCTGCATTCTCCTGATGGGTTCAAGGAATAACAGAGAGAAAAGTTACGTCAGTGCTTTAAACTGCCACTGCCACACTGTTCATAATGGTTCAACACAATTTTGTGGACCGGAAAACCTACAAAGCTAGAGTAAAAAATAAAAAATGATATGTTTATAAGATATAAAAACTAAATTGAGACACTCTTGGTGGTTCACTCGCAAAACTGTCTCCCTCAACAAGACATTGCCAAAACATATATGGAAACACGTCTTCACTCAGACATTTTCTCACATAAATCTTCGCCCCTAGAGGCTCAAAAGATAAGCAATCAATCAACGCGTGGGTACCCATAGGCATACAAATTATTTATAGCGCTATACATTTGTCATAAAGACAACTTTTTTGATATTTTGATTGTGAGTTTATTCTGCAAAATGTTAGCTATTGTGCCATTGAAGGAGCTTTTATTGTCACGATTTGTAAGCGTTGAAGTTGATATTTTAATGAATAATAATTCGTTTGCCGTTAAAATCGTAACCTTCTCTAATTTAATGAACCTAGTGAAGGTAAATTGAGAAATATTAAATTCCCTTTACGCCACATGTCGCATGTTTACGAGCAAACTACAACACCGCGAGCGCAAGCTCAACCATCCAATCGCAGCGAGAAATCATGTCATAAATGATATTGAACACCGCCGCTCCGCTTTACAACAGGGGCTATCTTGATGATGCTGTAATAAAACTGGAAGCAGAAAACAATTTATGACGGCCTATCAGTCCTTTGTTTCGGTTCGGCAATCTCTACAGTGCCTACCTACTGGCTTGGTATCTATTATCGGTTATATTCCGGCTTGTATTTAGTCCTAAAATGGTGAAAGTTACTTACTGCTATGCTCCTGTGAACATCTCCATCTAACAATTCGGAACAAGCGTGGCCTCACCTCAAGTTCCATGTTTAGTGTAAAACACTTAGCCGGACCTCAGCGCATTACATTTCGAATAGAAAAAGAGTTTCAAAATCATAGTTAAAATGAGATTGAATGGCAGAACAATGCGTATTTCCTAGAACAGCAATAATTCAATTGGGTACAGGAAATCCCATTATTTCTAGAACATCCTACTAACAACAACCTACTGCCGCGTTTACTAAAAGTTTGCTATTAAAGACAAATTAACAACCTTAAACGGTTTCTACTGTAAAACATACTTCAATTACCCTACAATACAAATATTACGTGATAATAAAAGGAATGAAGAAGATACCTATTTGTAGAAAGTTAACCTGCATTTTATCCTACGAAAATAAAATTACTTATTAATGATTAAGAAAATGAAATTACTGCGAGAGCTCCCGAACCGCGGATTCAGGGTGCAAAATATTAATTTTCTTTCTAAAATGTTCCTTTATTTCCTTGTCTACTCCGACAACTGTGGGAGACAGTAAACGTTTTAAATGTCCTGAAAATCATAGGACAACTGTGGGAGACAGTAAACGTTTTAAATGTCCTGAAAATCATTGGTGGAGGCACCAAACACGCTACCAGTAACCGAAACCGATATTTTTATTTTTCACTGTTTTTTTTTTCAATCAAAAATTCATAGTTAATAAGTTCTTTCTGGGAAGGCGTGCCCCATCTTAGGTGACATCTTCATTTTTTCTTTTTTGGGTTTCCCACCCCAAACCCCCCAGTTTTAAAAAAATAACGAGATAAACCGAGGTTGAGAAATATTAAATTCAGGAGGTATGTTGGTAAATATCACTGGTATGTACTGTTAGAGCCTATATGGCCGTGGCGGTAGCGGCGTACGAATCGACCCCTTCAACTCAGCCCGTGCATGTCGCAAGAGCTGACTAAGGGAACCTACCAGCGTGGAAGGGCTTTTTTCTTTGTATGTATTATAAACACCTCTACTGTGATTACCAATCCGCCTGCCAAGCGTAGTGATAATAGCTAAATCTCCTTCAGGGAGGTAAGTTCGGCAGTCGTCGTATGAGTGCCGATCAATAAGAAGCCTATATAAGTGAAAAGAAACGTAGTGGGGGTTTTAAAGCCAGAAACCTTGTTCGTATCGTGCAGACGTAGCTTTGGCAGCAGGTGGAGAGTGTAATCGTTTTCACGCGAATTGAGTTCCAACTTTGCGAAACACTTCTCAATTCCCGTACAGTGTCACATGTTTGCTTAACCGGTACGGAATATTCTCAAGAAAACGTTTTTGAAACATGCATTCAGAATCCAATGTCATTTAAAACTAAGTTCTGCCCGAGGCTTTGCATGTGTTTTATGGGATAAAAGTTGCCTTTCTGTTTTTCCAGGTCCAAAACTGTATGCATGTGACAGATTTCAATAAATAAATCGAATATTTTTCAATCACAACATTGAAATCAACTGCCACCTAGTGGAAATAGGTCGAGTCTACTGATAGGTGAAGCTGCAATACAAACACCGTGCACAAGATAGTATCTCTGAAATGTAACAGATGTCGCCTTTGTCATCTGCATTTGTAATGGGAACGGTTTTGTGGGTGTTTAGCAACCTTATTTATTTAATCTGTATCAATATAGTAGCAGATAATATTCAAAAATCATTAATTGGATAAAAGAGAAGTTTTGTTAAGTTATAATTTCTTTAAATAAAAGTTTGGTATACGATTACGTCAGTTAAATCGGAAATATGATGATAACTGACTGATTTTGTATTTGTTTAGCAATTAAATAAACTTATATGTAACAATTCATGAAGCAGATTATATTCATAAAATAAATTAATCATTAATGTAATTATGGATTACCGTTGTTAAATTAGAATCTATTTAAATATAAGTTTGTAATTATTGCTTCATCAGCGAAATCCTGAACATGACGATATTAACCTCTGGAAGATAATGAACCCATTTTGATGACCGGCAAAAGGCTTAGAATAAGTTTCAACATAGGTTTACCATGTTATTTGTTTCGAAAAGGGTTAGATTTAGAATAAAAGTAGATCTGAATGCTGATAGGCTCTGGTGATTCAACAAACATGACTATATTTGGATAGGAAAGAGAATGGATAGGCCTTGGAGAGGCAGTGTAAAATAGAAACATAAGCCAGAACGGGATTCAGTTTGTGTTGTGCAGTTCCAGAGACAAAGTTAAGTAAACCTTCGTTATTATACTCCTTATGTATCTTTCCATGTACACGTACAGGTACATCTACAAGTACCTACCTAGATTATTTCTCTTTGTAAATATAGCTTCCGAGTGGAAACTAAATAATAACTGTATGTACCTACATATTACTGTGTACTTTGTTAAACTGAAGTAGTACCTATGTAATTTAATACCTTCTAATTACTATTGTTTTCATTCTTTTATTGTGTGTTGATTTAGCTTCAACGCTTCAAATTAAATTCACAAGTACCTTCATTTGTATTTCTTTTTGTATTATGCCAATTAACATAATTATTATTGAGTACTAGAACTATGTCTTATGTTTTTGATTGATGGTGTGCTTTTGTGAAGATACAATATAGCCAAGGTGCTTAAATAGTTACTACGTGTTGCTTTCTTTCCATACAACTTCGGTAAACCCATGTAGGATAACTGTAAGTAGGTACCCTCCGTACCTACTCTTAGTAACCCCATGTAGGATAATAGAACTATGTCCTATGTTTTTGATTGATGGTATGCTTTTGTGAAATTACAATATAGCCAAGGTACTTAAATAATTTACTATGTGTTTGCTTCCTTTCCATACAACTTAGATTACCCCATGTAGGATAACAGCAAGTAGGTACCCTCCGTACCTACTCTTAAGTTTAAGGATTATGGAAGATGGTGGTTCTATATAGTTTTCAGAAGCTTCTCGTACTTATCCAGTTCCCCATGTTGGATAACAGTAAGTAGGTACCCTCCGTATCTACTCTTAAATTTAAGGATTATGGAAGATGGTTGTTCTATATAGTTTTCAGAAGCTTCTCGTATTTATCCAGCTCCCCACGTTGGATAACAGTAAGTAGGTACCCTCCGTACCTACTCTTAAATTTAAGGATTATGGAGGATGGTTGTTCTATATAGTTTCTAGAAGCTTCTTGTATTTATCCAGCTCCTCATGTTGGAAAACAGTAAGTAGGTACCCTCTGTACCTACTCTTAAATTTAAGGATTATGGAATATGGTTGTTCTACCTAGTTTTCGGAAGCTTCTCGTATTTATCCAGCCCGCGAATTAGTGATCAATGATTGACTGATGACTACAGTAGTATTTCGTTTAATGCATTTACGTAAGAATCCTAAGAATCATCTTGGCTACTTCGCAGTTGTGCAGTATATTATGTATATATGTATATGTAGTATGTATGTGCAATAGTTACTCGAAGACATACAATCTGTCTAAGGAACCCTACAAATTTTAACACATGCAAACGTTTCAATCATGTTTATTGAGTCGTTTTGGTGCCGTGATGTGACAAACACACCTTTTTACATCAGTAGGTATGAACTTCCGCCTTTAGACAAAACTATTTGCCCACATTTAGTGATCCTGAATTTGATTCAGGATTTATTTACTTAAACATGTTGGTATATTGGTAGGTCTTTAGATACGAATAAAGCCAAGCGAGGCATTTGTAAATACATAAGGTCTTCTGAACTTTCCCCATCAACAAATAGAAATACAATTAACACGCGCCTTTTACCACCGGACGCTGGAACTTTGTAATTTTGTCCCATAAATTGCTTTAAGGAAGACATAAATAGCTTGCTGAGTTCGCAGACTCTACAAAATTTAGTATGCCAGCCTTAATATAAACATAAGAGTTTATTAGAGACGAGGTCTCAGATCAGGCGAGCCTTGGAACTGTATTCTGAGTTTTTAAATTACCAACCTTCATTGTTCTCTTTGCTTTGTTGTCATGTCAGGTTTTGATAAAGAAACTGAAAAAATAATTCAATAGATTTTTGGAGCAACGGGTCGCTTGCTATACAGCCACTCCGTTGTTTAAATCCGTAGTACCTATTTACTTTTACATAATACCCGTCAATCTCATAAAGTTGTCTTTCAAATACATTTATAGAAATTTAAATAACTACTAATAGCTCATACGTTACCTTACATTACATCGTCTTTATTAAATAATGTCTTTCTCTTAATTATCATGCTGTCCGATGGGTCTACCCCATTTGAAAACAAGACCCGTCAAGTGCGAGTATAACTCGCGCGCCGAGGGTTTCGAACGTTTGTGAACAAGTAGGTATGTACTAAAGGTACCGGTTAGAAACTCCGAAATTTAATGAAGACCTAAAACTAGTAGGTACCAACCTACATTTCAGATGGATCTCTCTGCATGCTTCGGTGATAGGGTGTAGCTGTAAATTTTTCGACTTTTTTCAAAATATTTCGAAAAGTATTAAACCCACAGAAATTTTAAAAACTGTTTTGCAATGTACAAATTAATACCTTTTATATGATACCCCACTCAGTGGGGAAGCCCCCCCTTTTGAAAATTATCCCCCCTCTTTTTGACAATTTTTCAAGAAGTGTTCATTTTACAGACTTCTCTATATTTTTCCTGTAAAATATAGATCTATATCTACAAACGCTTCATACATTTTGAATGGATCGCTCTGCAAACTTCGGAGATAGGGGGGGGGGGAACGGGTAAAATTTCGACTTTTTTCAAAATATTTCAAAAAGTATGAAACCTACAGAAATTTTAAAAACTGTTTTGAAATGTACAAATCAATACCTTTCATATGATACCCCACTCAGTGGGGTAGCCCCCCCTTTTGAAAATTATCCCCCCTCTTTTTGACCATTTTTCAAAAATTGATCATTTTACAGACTTCTCTATATTTTTCCTGTAAAATATAGATCTATATCTACAAACGCTTCATACATTTTGAATGGATCGCCCTGCAAACTTCGGAGATAGGGGGGGGGGGGGAAAGGGTAAAATTTCGACTTTTTTCAAAATATTTCAAAAAGTATGAAACCTACAGAAATTTTAAAAACTGTTTTGAAATGTACAAACCAATACCTTTCAAATGATACCCCACTCAGTGGGGTAGCCCCCCCTTTTGAAAATTATCCCCCCTCTTTATGACCATTTTTCAAAAATTGTTCATTTTACAGACTTCTCTATATTTTTCCTGTAAAATATAGATCTATATCTACAAACGCTTCATACATTTTGAATGGATCGCTCTGCAAACTACGAAGATAGGGGGGGGGGAACGGGTAAAATTTCGACTTTTTTCAAAATATTTCAAAAAGTATGAAACCCACAGAAATTTCAAAAACTGTTTTGAAATATACAAATCAATACCTTTCATATGATACCCCACTCAGTGGGGTAGCCCCCCCTTTTGAAAATTATCCCCCCTCTTTTTGACCATTTTTCAAAAATTGTTCATTTTACAGACTTTTCTATATTTTTCCTGTAAAATATAGATCTATATCTACAAACGCTTCATACATTTTGAATGGATCGCTCTGCAAACTTCGGAGATAGGGGGGGGGGGGAGCGGGTAAAATTTCGACTTTTTTCAAAATATTTCAAAAAGTATGAAACCTACAGAAATTTCAAAAACTGTTTTGAAATGTACAAACTAATACCTTTCATATGATACCCCACTCAGTGGGGTAGCCCCCCTTTTTGAAAATTATCCCCCCTCTTTTTGACCATTTATCAGAAAAGGTTCATTTTACAGACTTCTCTATATTTTTCCTGTAAAATATAGATTTATATCTACAAACGCTCCATACATTTTGAATGAATTGCTCTACAAACTTCGGAGATAGGGGGGGGGGAATGGGTATTTTTTCGACTATTTTCAAAATATTTCAAAAAGTATGAAACCTACAGAAATTTCAAAAACTATTTTGAAATGTACAAACTAATACCTTTCATTTGATACCCCACTTGACTCTGTAGGTCTCTTTTAAAATTTTGACATCTCAATTTGTATGGAAAATGTTCATTTTCATTTTTCATTTTTTTTCATTTTTTTTTCTTAAAATCTGTACAAGCGCACGAAATATATTATTATTTTAAATTTCAAGTTGATAGCTGCTGTAGTTGTTGAGTTATTAAGGAGGGAAAAAAGGACAGACAAAGCGAGACCATAAGGGTTTCGAAACCGATCTTCGAAACCCTAAAAAGTTTATCTCTAAAAAAGCCTCTGCGAACACAGCCGTTTTTCCTAAGCACATTCTAGCCTCAGTACTCCTAGACTCAAATTAATTCCCTCAGCTAATAGAATATGATGATTATCTAGTAATACCCTGTGTCTGTAGTCTAGAAGCTTCTACCGTTTTAGGTGCATAATTGAAGGGATAGTGTGAAATATTAAGAGAACCGGGTAAGGGTAAATGAGGTCCTTAATAGGTTTACCTCTGGGGCCACATTATTTATACACGCTTACAAATCTTCGTATGGGGCATTTAATTAAATATGTGAATGTGATATTAGTTTTAACTCGCTTCTTCCTTGATAATTTTATCTAAACATATACTTTCGCAAGTTTCCACCCCATTCCGAGCATGCGTGGATTATACTTTACTTGACGAATTAGCCAAGGAACGATTATGGAGACTGAAAATAATTTTACCCATTTATAAAGAAACGGTTAATAGTTACAAATACTCGTAGTTCAACTCAAAAAAATATCCTTTAATTTATCATGTCTATTGTGCGCTTAGACCCTTTAGGCCCTAGGAGAGCCTTGTTAATAGGACCGGGATCATTTCCTTTGATCGTGTCACGCTTCGGGCAGTCGGAGCAGTGGGCGACTAGACGACTTGTTTACTTGGACAAATAACTACTTGTTTTATGCTATACCTACTGTACAATATTTACGATGGAACCTTTAATTATGTAAGGAAAAGATAAACCTTTCCCATTCTTTCCTATTATTGTCTCGATTATTAGAATTAAGGAAAAATTGGGTAACAATTTATTTTTATTAAGGGAACTTCGTGGAAAAATCACAGAGGAAAACCTATACAAAGATACAAGATTTATGTTACATAATATACAATTTTATACTTATAAATAGATTGACGGTATTCAATGATGTTTACGATGCGATGTATCGACGGCGGCTTACTGTGAACAAAGAAACGATCAGACATTCGATAACAAAGCCTAGGTCAGCAGGAAAAAGTAAACCATGGACAATGCAATAATATTTGATTTTGATCATTTGTCAACTTGATATTCCTAATATATCGCAATCGTTTTGCAGATTAGGTAATTTTTTTTAAATATATTCACGTTTTTTCCTCGTCTCTTGTCTAAATTCTTGACATGCCAGCCATTTTAAACTGTTCAAAATATGCAAAGTCAAGTGTTGGTCAAGTTTGCATAAAATATGTGTTGATACTCGCATAAAATGGGCTCTGCGGTGTCTCAAAAGCTCTACCTTAAAATATAAAAGAACAAGCGATTTTCTGGCCAAACTGCTGAAACTAGAAAGCTGAATTTTGAAGGGGAGTTACCTTTTATTACACAACCTCCCGCTAAGAAGGAATTTTTGAAAATTCTTCCCCTAAGAGGGATTGAAGTATTTTTGGTGTTTTTTGTCTGTGTGTAACTTTTTTATCAGTGTTTCGATTTCCTTAAAACTTACAGATATAACTAAAAACATTAAACGTTTGAAGTCGAATTTCAGGATTTTTCAAAATATTCCTGGAATGAAGTAACACGCCCTATTAAAAGTTTGAGATTCATAGTTTGGCTCCGTATTGACATGTCTCTAACTTTTGATCTAAGATGCTAATGACATGAAATTTTCAGTATGAACAGAAAAAAATATAAATTAAAATACATGTTTCAGGGTTCTTCATAAAAATCTCTAGGTAATTATGGCGTAGTTTTTAAGGTTTTTTTTCTTACTTTATCTTATATATTAATATCATTGACCCAATTTACATGAATCTTTCTAAAAATACTAAAAATGCGAAACAGTTAACTAATACTTTCATGACCCAAGACGCAGATGATCTATCAGCCCCGCGTAACGGCGGCGCCAAGGCTGGGCAGTGAATGCGAAAACCCTGTTCACCAAAAAAATAGCCAATGGAACAAAAAGTCAAGACAATTCAAACAGTCAACAGTCCTTCCCAGCAACTGCAAATAACTTGTGAATGTAATAGGCCCCACCGGCACAGTCGAAGGCAATTCGATGTTAGTAATTGCTCTCGCCTACATAATGCCTTCTCGATCGAACTAATTGCTTGTTACAAACGTGTTTGCTTTCTATTTACAGTTCCGATGAATCTGCTCTAGTTTATCAAATTTCGAACGCCATTCCATTTTCAAATCTTATTGACCAATCATTGTAATTATAACCTACTTCGAAAAATGAGGAAGGTGGCAGCGTGTTTTTTACTCATTGGTTGTATGTACAACTGTTTGTATATTTTTTGTATGTTCAACCATTTCTGCGTCAGTTGTGACCGATTTTGATGATTCTTTCGCTTTTCTATAGAAAACTAGTTTCTGTCCGCGGAACACAGCGCTTCTTAAATGTTTTAAGAGAATAGTGGCATCAACTTATTAGCTATTAACTCGTTCTATCCGATCTGGCTTTATATTTCAAAGCCTCTTTACAAGTATTCAAAAATTCAAAGCCGAGAAAATCCTCAACAAGATCTACAAATTCCGAGTCCGTGTCGTCGCTTATCCGCGACGCTAAGTGTACAGAAAGTTTATCTGTCCTCCGAAGATGGAGCTGCAACATGCATTATTCACCTGGACCCCATCTGGGCCTTATTCTGTCCGACTCCCGTTTGCAGAGTACATGTTCATTCCTTATTTCACGCCTGTGCTCTCGCGATTTGAATTTGACATTCGAATGAGTATTTAGTTTTTAATACTCTTAGTTCTATATTCAAAAGAGAGACTTGAAATTGACTTTCAAATTTATAAACATTACAACATTCCATTATTGAAACAAATTAAATAAAATGAGATTAAAATAAAATTACACAGAAATTAGTTAAATTGAGTCAGACCAAATAAATTATAAATTAAATTAAACTATAAATTAAATCAAATTTAATACACAAGACTCTATATTACTCTTTGCACAAAGTGCTGCCATATCGGCGAAGAAATTCTGCCAGCTATAGTTTGTAGGATGCTGTTGGGGCTATCCCGCAGCAGCATCCTACAAACTATAGCTGGCAGAATTTCTTCGCTTAATTTAATTTATAATTTATTTGGTCTGACTCAATTTAACTAATTTCTGTGTAATTTTATTTTAATCTCATTTTATTTAATTTGTTTCAATCTAATTTTATGTGATTTAATTTAAATTTAATTAAATGTACTAGGTAGGGTGAGAATAGATAGATACTAACATTTAATATAAGAGATAATTATTGCTGTTACTAACAAATTATGGATCATAGTTATCTGAAAATAAATGAATTTGAATTTGAATTATAAGATTTTTATTTATGTAAATTAATAGTTCCTACAATATAGCGTTCATTCATTCATTCATTTTATTGTTGGTCAGCTTGAGGATTTGTCATTTCGAAAATTCGTTTCTATAAGTGGATTTGAACATTCAATTTAGACGAAACTATATTTTTGGGGTCTAGTACAAAGTAATTCTGGTTTTATTTTAGGTTCACATATTTTCAATATTATAATATCGTAGCATCTCACGTACGGGAAGATTTATAACAGGCCACAAACGAAATGTAAGTCAAACCGACTTATATTCAGGATCCCGACTGATTTAACAACACGTCTCACGGACGCTCTCCGAATCTGCAAGGATTCCAAATTCGAATTCAAGTTCAGCCCTTGAACTTGTTTTATCATTTCACGTAAATTTTACTTGAATTAAAATATGAGAGGCACTCTTCTCTTTTCGGATGGGCTCCACTTTGCTATTGTAGTGACCGCAGATGGCTGTTGGGTAGGTACAAAACTGAGGGCGAACAATTTTTATTGTTTCTAGAAAATGGTAGGGTCCTGGGTACAAACAATATTATTCTATTTAATCCGTCAGTTTGATTACTAGAAGATATTGGACACATTTTTTCTCTTGTCTTTTAATCAAAAAATGACAAAAATAAGCACGGCACAGTTTCGGAGTAAGCTAGTGACGTCGTACCTTGCTAAAAAGTGTCGCAGGCTATGACGTCACGCTGGACTTTAACTGGCTATATCTTTTTTTGTTTAATCGACAAAAGAAAAAATGTAAGTAATGAAAAACTTTATTTATATGGATGACATAATTATTAAAAACCATGTATAAAAATTATTAAAGTTATAAAATAAAATATAAGGTTGTACACAAATGCCTTTTTTTACAAATGTCGATGTCAAAACTGTAACCTTAAAAAAAAGCGAAAAACGTTGATGTTTCAGTGCTGTAAAATGGTTAAAAACTTTAATTGTAAATTTGCCCTAATAGTGGGATTGGATTAATTGGTTTCCTTTGATTTGTTTAAGGTATGGGCCGGTAGTACTTAGTTAAATATTTTGAATGATTCAGTAGAAACCTACTTGGAGTAGGTACTTAGTAAATTCCTTTCAAAACTCAGAACCGAGCAGTTTTGAATCCAGGAGCGTTATCGCAGATAATAATAATGTAGTTAAATGAAATAACCGAAGTAAGAACACCTTTTAGCTTTTCTGATTTAGCACTTAAAATTAATGATGCTCAAGATGAAGACTCTTTCGGCGAATGACGTTAAATAATTCACAAAGATTTTAGAGCTTGATTAGCTTTAGCGAATTTATTTTTATTACGCTAAATAAATTGGCTTTTCATAAATTTTGTATATTTTAAGCACCTGCTGCTGCTCGGTTTTTGAAATACGATTTTTTACAATGCTTTCCCTCAAATTCACGACCTAGGAAGCGCTTTTTCTAAGTGGGCCTTTTTAAGTGTAAATTTATTGTATTTATGTAAACAAAGAGTTTTTGATTTTGATTTTGTGCGTAGGCGAAGGTCCGTCTGACGCCCAGAAGGTTGCGTTGCAGGTTTTATAAAGGTAGCGCCAATGAAGTGTTATCGTTACTGAAGGATAGCTCAGCCAAAGTTGACGCGACCATTTTTTGTTTTGTATAGCCGACAGATTTGCGAAGTCATCGTAATCGTAGTCACTTCTGTGGGAAATCAAAACAAGATGGCACCAGCTTTTAACAGCAGAGATAAAATTCAATTCAAATTAAGTAGGTGCCTAAAATTTATCAGAGAATAAAACATATGACATGAACAATAATATAACATATAGTATCTAGCCATAAAAAACCTCGAAAACATCTTATGATGAAAAATAATAATTCTACTATGTACTGTATATTCTACTGTATTATATTTTACTATTCTTCTACTATATATTCTGATTATCTCAGCAATGCAAAGTTTCCTCCATGTTCCTGTATTTATTTATTGGTAAAAAAAATCCACTGCCCTTAATTAATACAATTAAGTAACATATTATCCAGACCTACGACCATAAACGGATTTACTTTTTATACGATCTCCTCAACATAAAAGTTGAGATTATAATGTCCCTTTCATAAAATTAATATGACACTAATGCATTGATCTGGTAGCACGTGGCTAGAGTCTGTAACAAATTAAAAAGGTTTATATTTTTGCTTTTGCATTTTATGGCCCCTACTATTTCAAATGGGTACATATGAGAAGGCTAAGTTGCTGCATAATTTTCTGTTGTTAAGCAGAATTGCACATTATGTTTATTCATCGTTATATTTATTATTGAGATAATGATAACAACGAATTAACAATTCTTAAAGTATTTGTATTTATTTAAAAACATGTACTTAGCTCTATTTTTAAAGGATATACCTAATATACCTAAGTTAAAATTATTCGTTATTCCTGAGATAATAATATGATTCCACTGAATGTCTTCATTTCAACATCAAGCAGTGTCATGCTTTGAACTCCGGCTAAACAGAATGATGATGCGACCTTAGGAATAACCATATAATGACAAGACTAACCTGAAACCCAACCGCTATATTACGTCACTATAGATATTTTCCATTCAGATGCTCTCAGCGTCGCCCTTATCCTGTGCACCGCCATCCCAGGTCATTAGAGCACACCTGATCCCTGCTCCATTTTGCGCTATCATTGTCCAGTGCTTGCTTTATTAGAATTGGGGCTCTAGAAGTAAATAGATTGAGTGTTTAGATAAGGTTGAAAGTTAAATGGTAGCTTGGCTTTTATAATCTCTTAAGGCTAATGCTAAGCCGATGCTAAAAGTCGTTGTGGCTAGCGGGTCTTCTTAGATTCAAATTATTCGTCTTCGTGTTCCGATTACCTAAAATTCAACTTTAAAAAATAATAAACAAAAGCCATCTGTTAGGGCGCTTCCGTGTCATAAAATTTCGAAACATTGAGCGAAGGAAAGCTATAAACGCCACAATTTGGCTGCTCGAATTCTTTGGGGCGTAGGTATTCATTGAAGCAGTAAGGATAAAGTAACAAATGAGATTAATGCCGATGGAACCACCGAAGGTACAAGGTTCGCAAGAGATGAACGCAGGATATAAAAAAATCGCCTCGCTACGCTTAAATTTCCTTTGATTTGCAGACGATAAACAAAGAAATAAATGTAACATGTTAAGAATTTATGGGCACTATAAACGCGTTTGGACACGAAATCTCTCGCATCGTTAGATTTTCGGCCCGTAACTCTTTAGAACCCCCTTTCCTAGTTCGGTTCAAAGAGTAGAAGAGCTCTTCAAGTTCACGCAATTCACTGTAATAAACTTGTCCTTTTGAGGGCTTTCCCCGACGATCTTTCTCAATTTTAAGGCGGATCGCCATTTATCTGAGTGTCTATTTATACATTCGCCGATCATTAAAGTTCAATGGTTATTTCAATGGTAAATCTTTGTAGCACCGGAAAAAATCAGTACCATTTACTGATTAGTATTTGATCATCTCACAATTCGCCTTTTGTGAACTTGTTGGCTGGACAGAGCAATCCGATAAAATCGCCTTAGCATAAGGTTCAAATTCCAGATAGGTTGAAATGTTTGCTCGGGGTGTGCATTTCCGACGCTGAGTGTCGGGCTTACTGTTCTATTCTAGTTGAAACCCTACTTCTTGACGTTTAAAATTCTGCATATACGTTTCACATCGTGGGAAATTGCTGGCTTTGGTTCAATTTAATGTAGACCGAAGGGCGTTTACCGTCTACCTACTTACATATCTTAAACGCATCATATACATATAAACATTTTGAAAATATATGTTATCTAAGTTAACTACTCATAACCTTAATAGCATCAAAGGAAGTTATTTGCTTTGTGAAATAACACACTCATTTTACAATGTCTGATCCAGGTAACTTTGATGAGACTCACAAACTTGAAAATTGTGTTGGTCTGGTATGCGAGCGGCGTGAGAAGGGCATTTTTCTATTTTTTCGTATGGCACAGCAAGCAAAATCAGCCAGTATTTCACTCCCTCTCCTTTTTCACCGCTCACAAACCTTTTACACATATATATGTATAGTGACTAGATATCCTACGAGGACTAATAACGGTGAAAATTTCCATAATTATGACTAACTATCGGCCCGTCCCAGCTTTGCACGGGTGGATATTTATTTTTAAACATATGAATGTAGCCTATGTTACTCAGAGATAATGTAGCATTCTAATGGTGAAATAATTTTGGAAATCGGTCCAGTAGTTTTTGAGCTTGTTCGTTACAAACACACATAAATACAAATCTTTCCTCTTTGTATTAGTGTAGATGAGCTCACTATCTATATAGTTCTTGATAGTATTAATAAGTGTATATCACCGGACTCACGATACATTAAGGCAGTGCTTACCATAGTGTAGCTCCGCTGAATATTAGATGCGCATTGCCCCCGAATTATTCCCAAATTGCTAGCCCGAGGGTCAATGTGGGCCGAAACTACACTTTGGTCACAACTACGATTGGTCGAAGAGATGTCTATTTTCCACAACAAAATAATCTACATAAAATATACATCTATAAAACCTGTCAACTTAGAACTAGAGCAAATTAGATTTCAGTTTAGCATAGCCCAATCTCGATTTCATGTAATAACGTTATCTAAATAATGTCAATTGTTATTTGTTACGGTTATCAGAATCGGTACCGCGAAAATACCGGTGCCGCGAAATCTAATCCGACTATTTACAATGTTGTGACGCTATCACGGAATGGTATCACAATATTGGCGCACAGCGTGGGGCTAGTAATATGACTACAAATGAAAGGGCAAACTATTCAAAAGTTTGGCCCAACCAGACGAGCCAATTTCAGGTAAAATTAAAAAACGGCTCATTCCAGATTTTGGTGACCAGCGACTTTTTCCACATAAACCAAGTTTTTATGCGCCCCACTTGGGGCAGGCTATGTACCTACCTAATGTCTTACAATTCTCCTTCATGGATGCGTAAAAGTAAACGTTTGCCCTTTCCTAACTTCGGCTAAGTTAAAGAGGTAATTCCTTCGACGCCGAGCTACCGACCTCCTAACACGGTTAGTTTACCTTAAATATTTACACGGCAACTCAGCTTCTCGTATTCTGAAATAAGGATGCGATAGAAGAAAATCTCCGCTTTCAATTGTAAAATATGAAAAAAGCTGTAGGTACTTATTTACATAGGAAATGTATCGTAAAATGTTCAATTATGTATGTAACCACATTTTATTCAACGTACACAAGTAGGTAGGTATCTATTGAATGATTCTAATGTCTCTCTGCTTAAGTTTCGCGATCAGCAGCAACCGATGGCAGTAGCAAATATCAGTACGTACAACATCAGGTTAGAAGAGATCATGGAAGTAAACGTTATTGAACTTACGATGGCTGTCTAAAAGTGAAAGCAAACAGTCTAAGTTTCCATTTATAGAAATCCTTCAAAATTATACCAGTAACGCTGGCCACAAAATTAGAGTCCTCTTCCATTCCGGTGATTACAAAATCGATTGAATCATGAATCGCGTTTACCAAAAGGTTTAAAGAAAATAAGCAGTAAAAAGCTTAAGGGTTAATAACACGATTGGCCTCAATACCCGAAAGAAGCAAGTATGGCCATATTCACGGACCATTTACATAACCCCGCTATCGAGAAACACTTATCCACCAAATTGGCAATCTTGATACCTAAATCTGCAATTTTGATCCTCAACTTATCTCACTATTTTACTTCAACTTCCAAGTTAAGACGGATATACAAGTTGGTTTAAGAACCCAGTGTGCCTACATTAATCTCGAACTCAGTAAATTGAAAGGCGCACGCTTTTAGTTTGAATTGGGTTTGCAGTTATGAAATAAATTAGTTTGCCTTCGCTGGAATGATTTAGAAGTGTGAATTTGTTACCTTAGTGTTAACAAGGAGAATGTGGAATAACCCCTGCTTCAATATGAAAATTAAACTAGAAATAAATTTCTCAAGGGATATAAATGTAATATCAATATCCATCTCTTACCTATTTTCTTATTCATATTTCAGAGCAGCTATCTTCTTCATAAACAAAATTCCATTTGTAGAAGGTGAAGAAGGTGGGTATTTTTTTTATTAGAGAATTGAACCGTCAATTGAAGATTTTTATAGGTACGCATACAGTACCTATCTTCCACAGAGTAACCAAAAACTCCGTACTTGCAACAAATACGATAGTAAGTATTCACAGTCTCGTACGCGTTCTTCTAGCTCACTGCATGCAAAGTTTTCAAAGTAACTTTGTAAGAAGGAGCATAATGCATTAGGGACCAATCTAGAGTGCTGTAGGCATACGCATGGTGAGCTTTCAGCGCAAATAGACGTTTCAACTCTTCATTGCATAAGTTATGACATGCGAAACATAACTCAATTTCCATTTTCATTCGAATTTTTATGACCACACGTAGGTCATAAGATATGGAACACTGGTAGAGTGTCATATTGAGGCGACGCTGGCAGGACAGGTCCAGTTATAAGATAACTGCAACGGACTGGCATGGCACTCAGCCAAACGACATTTTTATACTATCAGCATTTCAAATGCGCTCAAGAGCTCGTGATGAAACTGAGAATAAGTTTCTACAATCACTTATCTTACAGTTTGCTACCTACCAAAACTCAGCAGACTTTCCTAATTGACGTATTCACTATCAATATCAATAATCATGGAATAATCTTAACGGTTGCCTGTATTTTCGGTGGTCAATGAGAGTGAGAGGTAAAGTTTTAAAGTCTGCGCGCTGTCAAAAGCTCTATAGAAAATATTCAAAATGCGCGCCCATTGCTATGACCACCGAATTTTTTCAAAATTGGAATGGTGATTTCTCTCATCCATGGCTAAAGCTCACCCATAAACATGAGCCTCTTTTGAAACCCAGACGCCATAATCACCATTCACCAGGCTCGGCAGGCACATTAAAACATCTTTTTATTTTTTAATGCTTTGAAATTGAAAAGCTTTTCCAACTTGACGACAAACAGCCAAAGACTATAAACGATCATATCAAAAGAAATGGACCATGGTCATTATCATCCGAGTCCATTAAGTGCAACATCCGAAATCAGGAGTCGGGAGCGTTCTGACGCTACATTACGCGACTCTTTGCATTTATAGCACCTACAACGAAAGATTGCAGAAAATGTGATGAGATATTTGGATGTCTAAAGACTGTGCGAGTGTCATATTCATAATTCAATAACATTAGTTAACAAAAACAGGTAAATCTGAAAACAGGAGGCCATACTTTCATTGATATGTCGTTGATCTTCCTTCGACGTTGAAGTAAAAAACATTAAAATTGCCCGGACATAATGGAAACTCTCAAATTTTATAAATGTCGAGTGAAACATCAGTTTAAATTGTTGTGTGACTTTAACTTTTTGTAGTTGTAACACTATGTTTTCTCCGTGTAATTTTACTGCAGCCATTTCCAGGTCAACTTTTTCATTGCCCGCGGTCAGAGCTAAAATAATACCGTTCTATGTCGCTTTTTTCTCCTGTAATATTGTGCAGCTACTAAGAAGCTAACGAGCTCTTTGAGTCTCAACACGTATTATAATACTTTTACGAGGTCTACACTCCATTTTTGCGGTTTAGTTGGTTGTCCAGTTTTCCATTGTGTTTTTGTATATCCGTGAGATTACGATTTATGATGTTTGTGTACTATTTTCAGTTGATTATAATGCCGCGTCATTCCCAGAATGTGTTGTGCAAAAAGCCTTTTTACTATGCTGCTTCTGGGAGGACAATAAAATTCTCCATGAAAGTATTTTATTAATATCATGCACGAAGTGAATGAAGCTTTTTAACGTTCAGAATTCAAATCCCAACTGCTGCACTAATTAAGCAACTCAGGCATGTCGTAACTTTAATTCAGTGTTATTAGCTCTATCATTATGTAGATATTAGAACTTAAAGTAGGTAGGTACTGGTACAAACTTTATTTGCAGGAGTATCTACATACCAGCTTTGTTATTGCTACCTGCTGGCTACGCATTAACATACATTAACTGAAACTGAAACCAGATGCAACATGCTCGATGATCGAACACACGCCGTTAATTGGCTATAATCCAATCGGTCATCGTTCGGTTGGAGCCTCCTACCACCTGCTGCTTCGAAACCAGTGGAGCTCACCGTCTCATTAAAAGTCATGCTTTTCGACTTTTTTATTTGATACCGAAATATATTATACAAATATCAGGGTTCAGACCTAACAACGAACCTATTTATTATGTAATCGATCTAAATAAAGTTAAAAACTTTTCGAAATGTATGTATACTCGAAAAGTTAAAAGAATTCTGGATTTGAATTAAATTTTTGGACCATATTGATATGCACGAATCACCTTCAGGAAACGAAGAGGCCATGACTATATACTAGCCAAACTCGATGTGGAATGTTGGTAAACAAAGTACAAAACTCACTGTAATTGATAAATAATAATAAATAAATAAATAATGCTGGACAATCCACACAGCATCATCTAGCCCCAAGCTAAGCAGAGCTTGTGTTATGGGTACTAGATGACTGATATACATAATATAATACATTACATAGATAGATATTTTTATTATACATAGTAACGACCAGAACACCCGGAACAAATATTAGTAGATCGTACAAACATTTGTGTTGTGTAATTGAATGTCAATATTCTATTTCTCACATGTCTTTATAACTTCTTAAATTAAATTACATTGGTAAACTCCATGACATCGCTAATTGAGTCAAATTAACGCACGTTAGCTTGAGTAAACAGGGATAAATTACATTGTAAGGGTGTATCCTCGAATGCACATAAGGGTAGGTAGGTTAGTGACAAATATCAAAAATTAATTTGTGCGCAGTTGAATGAAGGCATGGTGTGATAAATAAGGGCTTCTCCAAGAACTGCTGTTGCCTGAATGTGGATGTGACATGCACTACACCAACCCTGATAATGAGTATTTATATTCAATTAATCTAATATTTTAAAGGGCTTTTAAGGCTAAAAACCAAAAATAAATAGTATTTGCTGTTCCAAAGTGAAAGACTCATTCAATTAAAACTCGGAATTTTAATGTTGCGAACATCGTTGTAATGAACAGTTTTGGAAAAGGTTTCACATTTTCGTTCGTGGATTCGACGGAAATTACTGACTCGCAATAATTTTCATCGAGCATAATCCAGCACATATGCGCTGTTGACGGTGCTGGTTTAGTGTTGTTTAATTTTAACTGTGAGTGAATGCTTAAAACAGCTTCTGTAGTTTTTTCATTTTGCGTAATGTTTTTGCATAATGACTCAGTACTTACCTACTGGATCAGTCCGCTAATTTCTTTCACTTTCGAGTAGGTACAACAATGAAACAAATCTTTGAATAGGGACACGTATAAATTTTTATCCCTCTCTTAATCACAACTTTATGGTTCATTTAGGGAAATGAAATGCCAAAGAGTTATTTGCTGAAAGATCCAAGAAGTGTACCAACTAAATGGGTCCCGCTGCAGCAATATCAAAGGTCTCACAAACACAAACGCTTCAAATTTTCCTAATCTTCCTTTCTAACTTGAAAACCGCAGAGATTATATACAACTGTTTATACTTACTGCCAAAATTGCGTTTTGTGTATCTCTCCCCAGCATTGGGCTTAGTCTGGGACATAGTTGGATTAATGTACCTTTGAAATTACACTCGAGTTGCTTATCTGTGTCGCACATCTTGCACCAATGAAGGAGATCATAGCTAGGTAGGTTTTAAACAGCTTTATCAACTCTACATTCAAGGGGTACTGACCTGATTATTGGAAGGAAAAAAGGATCAAAAGATAATGTGATTAAATTCATCGACTCGATAAGCCGTAAAAATAAAAACTAGAAAGTTTGTGCTCGTCAAAGAAATTACTCAGCAAAAAATCCTTCATTAAATTCTTTGTTTTCTGTAAGGTCGTAGTAGAATCAAATTTTTCTCAGGGTCTAAATAATGTGCGCTTTATATAGACCCTGAGAACGAACGGAAGAGATGGTTTTATCCTGGTATTCTATATCATGCATTGAAACACGCCTCGAGCACCTTGCGCTTGACGTAAATGTACTGAACAAACATAAGGCATTGTAACTATTTTGGAGCCTCGAGCGGTTCAATCAATCGAATATCTACTGCAATGTGAGTAACCAATATTGTAGGTTTACCAAAATTGTAACATAATATCACAATAACCAACCTAACGAGCATGACAGTGCTTGCGATTGGTAGGTATGGCATGAACGAAATCGTGGACACTAAACTATTTTATATTTTAGCTTTCTTAATATCTTCTTGCCAAAATTGATGACTAATTTTGATAGATAGTATGCTCTTATGCAAAAAACTGTATATCCTAATATCAAATTACACTTTCAGTTTTCTAAACATATTCACCGTGACATTTTAAAACATTATTTCGCACAATGCTTGAGGGAAAAGATCGCTCATTACAGCACGATCTACACATTTTGTTCTTATTCTCTGCGCAAATAACTCGTCTCTAACATGCCGTCCAGTTCCACGGGATAACTTTGAAAAGACATTATTTTGGCCAAGTTTTTTCAGGCTATACTTGGCAAAGGGGAAAAAACTACAATTTCAGTGTTGGCTAAGTGCCAAATACGGCTTGGTCCTTGTGTGAATGCCACTCTTTAGAATGTTTTCATAAATAATTATATGAGGCATTTTCATTGAGCTTGTAGACGAATGTTCGATAAGTTGGAACACATAAGCGAATAAATGGTGCTTACAGATAATATGACTTCAGTTATTAATGACCCATTGGTAGGCCTACCAATTCAATGAAAAGACATCAACGTTGTCACTCAAATGAATAACTGTGTCAAACAAATGTCGAAAAATCAATATTAATGAACGGGTTAGCTACAAACCTTTGTAGATATTTGCCCCCACTATGATTACCTTAACTTATCTGTTCTTTTGTTATGCACGATATTATGGTCAAAAAAGAAAAAAAGTACAAGGTTTCCTAATCTGAACAAATCTAATGAGGGACATTATTCCAAACCAGAAAATCAAACGAAAATTTATTCTTCCACTTCGCTCTAGCAATTACACAAACTGAATAGGGGATATTAAGCATATATTTTTTATTTTTTAATCGATTATTTAGGTTCAGACATTACGGAATAAAACAAAACACCTACAAATTTTTATATTATTAAGGTAAAACTCAAAAGTAAAACTGCACTCAGCTTCGGGTGATAAAAACGCTGACATATTGGCTCTTGTTCTGTGACTTCACACCTCACATTTCCAACTCAAAACGCTTTTGTTTATTCATTGATTTTTCAATCAAAATAAAATTTGATACAAATAAATGAAAAAACTAAAATTACACCTTACAGAAAACATCGAACAACCGCGAAATAATACAAAATGGTATCCGCCAAAGCCTCATGAGTCATGACAATACAAAATGTGAAGTGTAACGTCACGTTCGCACTTGCCAATGACGGTGCGCTTAGAATTTTTGCAATTGAGATTTAAAATGTCTGCGTTCCAATGATCAAGTTTCACACTAAAAACAAAAATAAATATACATATATTTCTTCATATATTTTTATATCAATAGAGAATACCTACGGAAAAATAATTTCCATTTTTGAAGTCACATGCATATACCCTATTATTAAATTTATTTGGAAAGGGAATTCATTATTTATTTTCCTTTGTCTTAGGTCACAAGCCCGGTCCTCGTAGTAGAACTCACCCTGAACCATCTAGAAGGCACGCAGCTGAGAGCCCTAGGCCTCCTGAACGTGTTCGGGTTCAACGTGACGTACGCAGTGCGCGCGCCCGCGGATCCGCCCGGGCCCACCTCGTGCAGCGCCATCGAGTGCCGGCTGCTGGGGCATTGCAATGCTAGGCAGGATTTTCAGTGAGTACTTACCTATAAGTATGAAAATTAAGCCCGCTGTTTTGCGCGCAAGTTTGAGATAATTGTAGCCTGTATGATTATTTAATCTGTCCAACTACAACTAGGCGAAGTACAAACATCCATCCATCCAAATAGGTAAGTATTCAAACTTTTGCTTTTATAGTTTTCGTGGAAAGTGATACCCAGTAACCGAGGTTTTATCTGATGATCAGCGATTTGAAGTAAATTTAGGGTCAAAATAATTAAGGTTATTTTCACGTTAGAAAAAGGCTAGTAGTTTTTGAAATGTATTGATATCTTATGTTTTAGCATTTTGATAAAATCATTCAATTATTTTAATCAACAGTATTCACACTAGAAAAGTTACATTTAAAAGTACCTACCTGCAACAAGCAACTGCTGTTACATAAAAATTATTAAAATTATGCATTTTGAATTCCTACCGCAATAAAACGCTAACTGAAGGGTAATTTGAATAAATGAATAAAGCTCGGCTTACGTGAAATAACGTAATGCATTTCACGAGTATAATTTAATAGTAAATCTCAGAATCTCCGTCAAAATTTCGGAATTTTCGTAAAACTTATCAGCGAAATCTTGGGAACTGAAGGGTAATTTGAATAAATGAATAAAGCTCGGCTTACGTGAAATAACGTAATGCATTTCACGAGTATAATTTAATAGTAAATCTCAGAATCTCCGTCAAAATTTCGGAATTTTCGTAAAACTTATCAGCGAAATCTTGGGAACCCATTAGGCAGTCAATAAAGCGTAAAAATTCAGTGTTTAGGGCAGATTGGGTGGCGAGTCATTTGCTTGCGAAATTATTATACCGCTTAAAAGATTACGTGTGAGATTATATCGAAAATATTTTGCATTTGGAAATTCCAACAAGCCATTCCTACCCTGATTGTAGGAGCATTTGAAAATAAACTTCACAATACTCTTAAGTATTGCCGCTTGTGCACGTTATTTTATCCCCTAGATTGATGGATTGATCAGTGATTTCTGCTGCCAAAATGTTTCTAAATATTGGGCCAAATAAACTCAATAAAAGTGTTGAAGCACTTACTGAGAAACGCGCCATTTGCTGCAAGTCGGTGACATAGATTATCTACATTATGCGGAAAGCAATAGGGCACATTTTGAGACTGGCCAGAGAAAGCAATAAGAAATACTTCTGGGATCAAGAAGTGTTTTGTTTCGAACTCTGCATAAAGTTCAGAGTGTAATATTAAACGTAATTTCAAATTTATACTGAGGTTAAAAGAAAACACAATATACAATAACAAATCACGGCTAGCTCTTCTGAAATTATCAAAAAAGTGTTAGAGAATTTGAGTTAGGCCTTTATATTTCCTATTTCCAAGAAATGTCACGGAAACTTTTCTAACCCAAATGATATTTTTATTTACAGAGAGTTTTTCTGCTCGTGTTTCGAGGGGTACTCTGGGGCTGACTGCGGAGTCGGCCCCCTCTGCCCTAGGACCTCCAACATGTGCAAAAACGGCGGTACTTGCAGGTAACCTTTATTGAGCAACCTTTTATATTCGATATTTGGGTAGAAAATGATTGATTTTTAGGGTCGCGGATATACATTTTTGTCATGACATCAGTGTAATGTGGTGGTTTCGTTCGCATGGTACATATATACAGCTTTAAACAACCATAATACTGAGGGAACTACTTTTTTTTCGAATCCCACTAGTGTTTCCGGAGATTACAAACGCAGTCAACATAACAAAGCATCGCGTACGTATTATTATGCATTTTAAGAACATGACACCATACTACATTATTGTATGACAATTGTATACCTAAATTTTTTAAGCAATAATGTTCTCTCTGTTAAGTTCTCTACCAAATTGCAGGATTGGGTAGGTATGTCCATCCGTCCGTACCTCACAACTAAGAGATTTGTTTTCAACATTGTGCAATTTCCTCACCAGCGAATCTCGAGGTCTAGAATTACTTTCGCTTTTATAATATAGGTATGGATGGATATCCAAAATACCTATTCAAGTTGGACTTATCATAATCGTCTTGGCGATTTTATTTCGTTGGTTTCTAGTCACAAACCAAGTATTAAGATAAATAGGATTTTGTTCGTATTCCCCGTACTAAGCAACATGGTGTCTCACCCAAAATGCGTATTCGTAGTCCTTTTCAAACAAAAATAAGCAACTAAAACATATAACCCGATCTATTTCGATATTTGAGCCAACAACAAAAAGTGAGTTGAGGAAAGCGTTGGTTTTACAGCTTTGCAAGGGTTGTTGGCCAACAAACATAGGTTGGTTTTACCCCGCCCTTTTTAACGCAAAATACTCCAAATTTCTTACGACCATGTCTGTCATGGACAAAACGGTTTTACAGTTTACTTAGACAGACAGCATAAAGTAGCTTAAGATATTTCATCGTCAAAATTTCGGAATTTTCGTAAAACTTATCAGCGAAATCTTGGGAACCCATTAGGCAGTCAATAAAGCGTAAAAATTCAGTGTTTAGGGCAGATTGGGTGGCGAGTCATTTGCTTGCGAAATTATTATACCGCTTAAAAGATTACGTGTGAGATTATATCGAAAATATTTTGCATTTGGAAATTCCAACAAGCCATTCCTACCCTGATTGTAGGAGCATTTGAAAATAAACTTCACAATACTCTTAAGTATTGCCGCTTGTGCACGTTATTTTATCCCCTAGATTGATGGATTGATCAGTGATTTCTGCTGCCAAAATGTTTCTAAATATTGGGCCAAATAAACTCAATAAAAGTGTTGAAGCACTTACTGAGAAACGCGCCATTTGCTGCAAGTCGGTGACATAGATTATCTACATTATGCGGAAAGCAATAGGGCACATTTTGAGACTGGCCAGAGAAAGCAATAAGAAATACTTCTGGGATCAAGAAGTGTTTTGTTTCGAACTCTGCATAAAGTTCAGAGTGTAATATTAAACGTAATTTCAAATTTATACTGAGGTTAAAAGAAAACACAATATACAATAACAAATCACGGCTAGCTCTTCTGAAATTATCAAAAAAGTGTTAGAGAATTTGAGTTAGGCCTTTATATTTCCTATTTCCAAGAAATGTCACGGAAACTTTTCTAACCCAAATGATATTTTTATTTACAGAGAGTTTTTCTGCTCGTGTTTCGAGGGGTACTCTGGGGCTGACTGCGGAGTCGGCCCCCTCTGCCCTAGGACCTCCAACATGTGCAAAAACGGCGGTACTTGCAGGTAACCTTTATTGAGCAACCTTTTATATTCGATATTTGGGTAGAAAATGATTGATTTTTAGGGTCGCGGATATACATTTTTGTCATGACATCAGTGTAATGTGGTGGTTTCGTTCGCATGGTACATATATACAGCTTTAAACAACCATAATACTGAGGGAACTACTTTTTTTTCGAATCCCACTAGTGTTTCCGGAGATTACAAACGCAGTCAACATAACAAAGCATCGCGTACGTATTATTATGCATTTTAAGAACATGACACCATACTACATTATTGTATGACAATTGTATACCTAAATTTTTTAAGCAATAATGTTCTCTCTGTTAAGTTCTCTACCAAATTGCAGGATTGGGTAGGTATGTCCATCCGTCCGTACCTCACAACTAAGAGATTTGTTTTCAACATTGTGCAATTTCCTCACCAGCGAATCTCGAGGTCTAGAATTACTTTCGCTTTTATAATATAGGTATGGATGGATATCCAAAATACCTATTCAAGTTGGACTTATCATAATCGTCTTGGCGATTTTATTTCGTTGGTTTCTAGTCACAAACCAAGTATTAAGATAAATAGGATTTTGTTCGTATTCCCCGTACTAAGCAACATGGTGTCTCACCCAAAATGCGTATTCGTAGTCCTTTTCAAACAAAAATAAGCAACTAAAACATATAACCCGATCTATTTCGATATTTGAGCCAACAACAAAAAGTGAGTTGAGGAAAGCGTTGGTTTTACAGCTTTGCAAGGGTTGTTGGCCAACAAACATAGGTTGGTTTTACCCCGCCCTTTTTAACGCAAAATACTCCAAATTTCTTACGACCATGTCTGTCATGGACAAAACGGTTTTACAGTTTACTTAGACAGACAGCATAAAGTAGCTTAAGATATTTCATCGTAGGTTTTTGTATAGCAAAATATGAAAACCTACATTAAATGGAAATCAGTCGTTTGGTGCCTTTATTTTGTGTCAATAAAAAACTTGCGGAGTTTTGTTTTGTTACTATGGTTCTTTTTTTGGATACTTATAATCATATTGAAACCATCTGGAAAGCCATAATTCTTTATTGATCCAATCCAATGCTCAAACGATTGTGCGATTTCTGTGCATACAAAAGTGTTGTCATAGCAGTATCAATCCAAATTTGATGCATCTCGCTTCTCGTACCAACATTCCAAGCCGTTTGTGATCTGTAGATACGTTTCTGGTCCGTTACTGTCTGGTACCTACAGCTGGTACCTACCAAGGAAGGGAAATATTTTAAGGAAGGGGAATATCTTAAGCCTTTGCTTGGATGCTGTAGACTACAAATCCTGAATTAGCTACAATTTTCGGTGAACAAATGTTTGACCTAACAATTTATGAATTTTCATTATCTAATCAAATATTTAATAAGATACTATATACTATACGATTTAGGTTGAAGGTTAACAAGATTTTGATGATTTTCGACTTAGGTAATTGAATAGATTGAAGAAAATCACTTTCCTCATATTCAAATTCTCATTTACTCCCGTTGAGAATATTAATTAGCGCAGATTAATTCAATTTAAAAATCTATTGAAGCTTGATGGGTTCTCCAGTTTAATATTATTATATCCAAGCTCATAAGAAAATATACCTAAAAATAAAGCCCACCGAGAAAATTACAACTACTTTCGATCGATTCTCGTTATAAAACGTAAAATGCTTAAAAGCAATTCTCCAAGTAGGTTTATGGGGCCGATGTTCCTCGTTACATTATAGTGAGACTCGCAGCTCGGGATCCCAGAGGCATTGTCCATACAGCTTCAAGCTTTAAGACACCAGTTTTCAGGTTGATAACAAAACCTTTTAGGTAGGTATTACTTTTGGAATGTGCTCTACTGCATAAAAGCGTTCTTAGAAGGTGAGAGCTTCACGTGCCAAGAGTTCCTCAGAAAAGCACTTCTGTATGCGTAATTTTGGATTTTAATTTTATTCCTGTATTATTTGTAGTGTTCGAGGTTGTATAGGTACCTATTTTAATGGAATACCATAGAAAACCTACGAATCAAACAGAATAGAATCTAGAACACAATAATTTTAAAAACGCATAATCAATTGGTAATTTTTTATAAAGTCTTCTATTATTCACCCTACCACAAGTTTTTTTTTTCGAATATATTTTTAAGGACTTTTGTTATCTATTATCTGATTTTTCTTGCCTTGTGTGATTTACTTTTGCATACATCTCTGTTTTGTGCCCCTTTGCAATGCTTTTCTTTTCCGTGTCGAAGTAAAACAAATGTTTTCACAGACAGATGGGGCCGGTCGCAGTTAGCTGTATATGCGCTCCCGGCTACACCGGTGACCTCTGTGAATCGCAGATTGCTTCACCAGGTACGTATACTGCCAATCATTGAGTATGTATTACTGTCATTGATACCTGCCTAGGGTAAATCACAATCGATATAAAGGCTTCTGGAGGCTTTGATGTGAATCGAATGGACGATGAAGGTGATTTGTCTGGTATAGAAGTTGGATTTCAAGAATACTGAGATATCTTCCATCATGTTATGTTTTCATATTTGGGCATAGTTACATGCGCTATCACCATGAAATAACAGAAATCACTTTTTGTTTTTAGTTTACCAAATAAGGTAAAAAGGAAGCAGTTTAAAGCTGTACAAATGAAATTAGCACGGCAATTAACTTCGCAACACTCATATTTTCTAGTTCCAACAGGTGCCGGCGGTAATTTAGAGAACTTGGAGCATGTTTCTGCAATTGATTTACCGTATCGATGTCCGTGTAAAAACATATATTTTCAGAAACCGTAACGACGTCTGTACGGTCCATTGTTAGTGTATTGACAAAAGTCCAGGAACCTACATAGAGATTGAATTGTGGTTAGTTTGACAATTGAGTAGAGCTGTGCTTATATTTCAGAGTGTGGCATAGAAGAATGCTCAGAAGGATGCAAAGAGGGGACCACTTGTGACTGCAACCCGAAAGATACAGATTTTTGTAAGTTGTACCTGTGGTTGTACCAGATAACGTAGGCAGTACCTAGGGCATGTAACAAGACAATGGGCGGAACTACACCACGCCGACATTTTGATATGAACTTCTGCTCAATCGCTAAATCTTTGGACGCCACTGTTAATTTTATGATAATAGATACTAATTTCCGTAACCTAAAGCTTTTTCTTATTGCCATTGCCTGAGGTCATTACCATGTTTATTGCTAAGGAAATTGTCAGTTCGAAGACCAGTCAATTTCGTAACGATTGTGCCATCACAGCCACAGAAGATAAAATCAATTACACTATGCAGCCTGCGTCTTGGGAACGCTTCCAACTGGTATTGATTGACAGTTGAGCTACCTATAGATTGTTTGCGACAGTCTGCAGTTAGCTCAATTGTAAATACTATTTCGATTTTTTTTATATTATTTGATTGTAATTTTCTTTGTTAATAAAGTATTTTGGATTAACATTTTATTATTTTGAATTTAAGAATCAAAAAACTAAATAATTTAAAAAACTAACTTCGTAAAAAACTAAATAAATAAAAGTCATTTACCTGCGAAACATGATGAGGCCGGAGCGGGCTGAAACATTTTTTATAAGTACTTATTTGATTGTTGTCGCAATTGTGTTAGACAATTTTTTATAGATAATATTATAGATAGATAATATTTCTAGAAGTTCTAGACAGCAAATACTTACAATCACGACAGCAATTCATACGGAATCAATACATTTTGAGTTAGAGTTGTAGTACTGAATTAGTAGGATAACCGTATATGTTTTTCAGCTACCATCCGTTTCGAAACGAGACTACAAGTGGTAGATCAGCCAAGTATCAACATATCTCAAGAGGTCGTAAAGCAGGTTAGTTCATCATTATCATCAGTCATTTCCTCGAGGAAAGATAGCAGACGGACTGATTTATTATCGCATTCTCGCACCAACTATTATAAAGTTCGTTATAGCTACATAAAGGCTAACAGGACAATAACTTAACGTATTGTAATAGATTTCAATGTTCATTTTAAGTCGTAAGATATAGGATCAAGAACGATGAACGCAAGCTATGGTAGACTCTGAAAGAAATCAGGTGAGCGGAAACTGAATACCACGAACTGACAGTTACCTTCCTAAACGTTTCAGATAACGAGCTATCTGAAGGCATCGAACATCACTTTGGAGGATGAAATTGAATTTTTAAACATGAGGTGAGGCCATTTTTACTGCTACTTTACTTGAAATGAATATTGAATTTCAGTTAAGTAAATTTTTCGTTTCGAGGATGAGTTTTTTTACGACTGCCTTAAAGATCAATCATGCAAACATTATCCATTTTTTCATTGGATTTGTTACAGTTACTGTCACGCAAATTCTTTCTGAACAACTGAGATGCATAACAAGTTCAATCGTAAAAGTTAATAAATTTACACGTGGTCTAGGTACTTGTACGACGGATTTGTAAATTTACCCGTGGGCTTAAACATGTAACTGATACACCAAATTTATTATAATTTAACTTCTCAGTTCATTAGAATCAAACAACGCTCGGTCGGTGTGGGTGCGCGTGTGGGGCTCGCGCAAGGAAGCTGAGCTGCTGAAAGCGGCGCTGGCGAGACTGGGGTCGGGCAGGTCGAGGAGCGACAGGCTCAGGCTGCTGCCGGCCACAACGCACTTCGAGATGCACTCTGCACTTAGTCTACATGTAAGTAGGTACACATTTTCTTTCCACTTCTCGATCTGGTCTGGTGCTATTTCAGAAGTGACAAGCGACTGTATTTTAGGTGAAATACTCGCACTTGATCTGCATCAATCATCTTTGTCATGCGTAAATAAACGAGCGTATGCGAGCAGCGAGAGGAAATGAATCAAAAACTTGCCGTTTTTGCAAGTTTACAAAATTCATGCACGGTCAAAGGTGTACCTTCGACGCTCGCATACCGTGGTATACTCCCGTACCGCGAGGTGACTAGCTCTCGGGCACTATAAGAACTTTACCAAATTGCAGTGTCGGTTGCTGTAGATACTGTGAAATTATGAATAAAGCCTAAACTAATATAAAAAAGTTTAAATCCCATGGTATCATAACAAAACTTTTAACCTGATAATTAAAAGTAGGTAAAAAAAATAAACAAACAAGTATCCTAAAAATTTTGATCCCATTCAGTAAAGCGCAAGAAGAATCACATTTCAAACAATTAAACTTTTCTCTGACCATATTTCTGGGTTGAAAGGAAAAATGAGGCAATTCCTTACCCCGCGCTGCAAAGTTTCAGACTCTTGATTGAGACTGTTAATCGCGCGAAGTGATAACTTAAAAGGGCGCACATTCTAGATAATGAAATAACTTTTTGCCAGATTACCTTCGTAAGTCCTAATTAAGTTCGTAAATCGCCGTAATTTGGTAATTAATCATTATTTCTTATCGATGCCCGGTTTTTTACAGATCACGTCGATTAGGACGAGAGACAAAGGGATTATGAATAAACGCAGTCAAAAACAAAACTTAGGTTTCAAATTTCTTCGATTAGCTCCGATGATAACAGCGTCGCGCGTCGTCAAATATTTGCTACTTTTATTTTTTTGTTTTTTGGCACATGTGACATTCATTGACGAAAATGTCTTGAATTCGGAGTATAGTTCACACTTGCACACCCACCTCTCCCATAGCTTGATTTATAGCTCTGCCGCTAAGGTACAACAACTGCGACCTCTGAAGGAATTCGTCTGGTTAATAGCAAAATTAGGGAAGTAATCTTGTAGAACTTTGCGAGTTTTTAAAGACGCTATCGTGTTGTGACGTAATTTGGTTTAGGGCTTTAATATTTGATTGAATAGGAGTTTGAGGGCTCTGTTTTAAAACCTGTTAGCTATTAATTAATTAGTACTTATTAATGGCGTTTAAACTGTATGGAGACGTAGAAAGGTGCTACAATACTGGTCATGGGGACGGAAATTATAATGTAATGGTTTCTTAAGATATAATTTCCGTTTTCTTCGTTAATGTCTCTCTGCAAATGCCTATCTCTATAGCCTTACTTCAACGCAGTAACAGACTACGCCGGCTAGTTATGTGAGTAATCTATAGGTTTTTTTATACCCCCAATATAATTTAATAGTTCCAACCTCTAGTCAATAAAAGACGCAATAAAAACTGTATATCAAATAAAATACGAGGAAAGTTATTTATTAGTTACGCGATACGTGCTTGCTGACGTGAATTCATGGCCAGGTAGTAATAATAATAATTAAGCTTATTTTCTTTTGTCAAATTACGAATCAAAGCATTTAATATCTGTATTGACCGAGTGGTGGGCATTGTCGTGGGTAAATAGACCCAAGCAGTGTTTACCATGCTCTTTGCGTCCTGTTTTCTGCTCCTACATTTTTGAATAAATTTTGAATTATTTATCGATTTTTATAAACCCTCACACAGAAATAGTTTGTTCCTACTCGTATAATGTTAGTTGGAACCTTGGTATTCCTTCGTAAACTAAATCTGTAAGTTTCAAAAACCACAACGGATAGTTAAGTGCTCTTCCATGCAAAAATGTTTTCGATTTGCATCCACTCCGCTCTACTCTGGATAAAGTATTTTAAAGTATAACTTATAAAATTCTATGAAAAGCTTTTACAGTCTCTATCTATTATAGAAGTTTTGACAGAGACAGGGTCCATTTTCAATGATGCTTTTAAAATATGAGGTCTGTCAGTGTCCCAGTTCAGTATTTTCAGTTCTTGTATTGTAAGTTATATATTTAATTATTTTGTGCGCAAAACTTAAGAAATCTTATATGACGGACAGTTACCTATATCAGAGCTAGTATTATAACGCACCTCGGTTACTTATTTACAATTGGACTTTGTATCCGTTGACCGCTGATAGCCATAATTGTTTTACCGGACAATCGCATCTCGGGGCCTTTACTTTGTTAAGTTCCAAAATGGTAAATAGAATGGCTCCTTCCCATGTCGTAACCTTCCCATCTCGTAACCATTTTAAAACAACTGAGGAAAATATTTAAGAAACATCTGTCATACGGGCATACTGGCAGTAAGCCGGTATTTTTTGTGAAATATTTAGTAAATAAGTACTTGTCCTTGGTACATACCTAATTACGTTACGACCTTTAAGTAACGCATTTGATATAATTTGAGCGATAAGGGCGGTATATTATTCTCTAAAATACAATAAAGTACCCACAATTGTTTTTAAGGTGATGAAATAAAAGTATTAGGTGCGAATATTTTTATTTTTCTACCTCTTTCGGCAACGAATGTTCTCACCATATTGTAAAAATATTTGAATATTCGAACGATATCTCTACCAAAAGTCTTTTTCAACCAATAATTTACGGAACACTTTTAAAAATTCGATGTCAAATAAATGAAAAACAAAGCGTTTCCGCAGCGGTGGTGGCGCAGACTAAGTCGATTCGGGGCCCTGAATTTTTAATCAATTTTTTGAATTTTTTGCTCAACATTCATATTTCCGACAGCTGAAATAAACCCCTTTGTTGGTGAAACGCTGGCAGTTCAATGGTAAAGAATAAACGAACAATTATTAAAAAAAACATTTGTATAAACGATTTATGTGTTATAAGTTTTTTGCTAAAATAACATTCAGTCTTTGTTTTTGCATTTTTCTTTTGTGTACATTCGTTAACCTTAGACATATCTATTATTTGAGTAGTTAGTTTTATTAATATTGCTTGGTTTTATTGGAGGTTGCGGGTTCGATTCCCGCCTCGGAACAAATATTTGTACGATCTGCAGATATTTGTTTAGGGTGTTCTGGTCGTTTTTTATATATAATAAAAAGTATCTATCTATGTACTCGTATATTATTATGTATATCAGTTATCTAGTACCCATAACACAAGCTCTGCTTACCGTGGGGCTAGAAAATGCTGTGTGAATTGTCCAGCATTATTTATTTATTTATTTAATAAGCTTTTAGTATCCCTATAGCTTACCTAAGTAGCGTATGCAAGTTTACAAAATTCAAAATTTAGGTAGGTGGCGGCCTACCAATACGATAATATCACACTGATAAAAAACCCACTGGTCCACGACTGAGACTCGTATGATCGTCACTTGATAGTCCGAGCACCTCCTAATCTAACACGACCGAGAGTCGTTAGAGCGGTCACAAGTACGCCATCCGGCGCCAAAGCTCCTCCTTCCTAATTGTGGAATAAAAACCAGCGCCGCAGCTGCAATAACGTCCTCTGTGAAACTTTAATTATTTGTAATGTGAATTTTCTAGCGCTAGTGTCCTTCTGTTGGTGGGGTGCCAAAAGTTTTTCCAAGGGTTATTATAACCTACAATTTTTATAATACTACTACTAGTTGTCAAGTTGCGTAATTGTCCTTTAGTACAAATGGGACTTTGTTTCCGTAGCCCCGTGGTATTTTTCCAAAATCCGTACTGGCGTCCCTACTCGGTTACGCACTCAAATTTAGCGGTACCTACTAGGTATTCAGATGCTATTTCTGTTAAAAGAATTTGAGTAGGTATATAAAGTAAAGCCAGCTTTCTTTAAATTTTCGAGTCTCATTCTTCTCTTTCTATGAGCTTCACTAAAATAAGATTGTAAGTGAAAGAAGTAAATAAATCATAACAGCACTGTTTTTCCCTGGTACTTGGGTATCATATTATTTTAAATTTACAAAATGTCTGTTTGAAATTGTCTTATTGCAATAAAAACAACTTGGTTCCTAATTATCTGTTTCTGGAGTAGTAAAAGGCAAAACCCATCCAAAGGATTTTAATTGAAAAAAAAAAAGAAACTTAAATAAGCACACGTATGTATGTGCTTAGATACATTTTTAAAAAATTTATTTATGCTACGTAGTATGAATCTATTTAATCTACAGCTTACATAAACTGTAAGTATGTCAGTTTGTCCGTCAGCCTCAGTCTCTATGATAAGGTATAGTTTGAATAGATAGCTGGTATGTCCCTTCCTACGTAAGGTAGGCAACGTGATAACGTGTAAGACAGGGGGAACTCTTGATTTTACTACCCTGCACTGAGACGAACGAATCGAGTCGATAGAGCACGAAGGCCATAGTTCTTATCTAGATAGGGGAAGTCACGAACCCAATAATTAGGTTTGACGCATATTTATGGTGCAGCGATCGGATCGGACTATCTTCTACGACAAATAAGATATGGCTTGTAACCTTCTTGTCACATAATGTATGTTTATCTTCGTAATACTTCGTATTCAAGTGGCTTTAACGGATTGGGCTCATCAAATCTTGGCAGTGATCAGAATGAACAGTTTTCATTGCTAGCAATGAAATCTGGATAGCTGGATAAATTTTATTTTCGTTACAAACTGAAAACAAATTGTTGATATTTATTTACCTACCTACCTACCCTTGCAAAACTAGCACACAAGTTTAAATACATATTGCAATAAGTTTGCGAGGATTCAAGACAGGAATTAAGCCAACAAAATTTTTAACAACCGTACCCGTACGTATCCTTCACATAACTTTGGCATCATTTAAGTACTTAAATATAACAAGGGTTCCCAAAGCGTACCCGCTGAATTTTAATTGCATGCAGCTTCCACCTGCAATAACTCATCGTTATGCTCAAGTGTACAGCTCAGTTTACTACGTGCCTTGTTTACAGGGATAACGAACATCTATCAGGTTAATTAATAATACTTTGTGAAACTTCAGGTGCTAGATTTTTTTAGGGTTCCGTGCCAAAGGGTGTTCACGAAACATTATAATGAGTCTCCGCTGTCCGTCCGTCCACTTCTCTGTCTGTCAGCGAGCTGTAGGTATCTCGTGAACTACAATAGATAGCAGCAAGTTATTCTTGAAAATTATAGGGAAAATTACTATACTTTTCTTTTAAATGGGGATCTCATATGATTAAATTTTATTTTTGCTTGGCCCACGTTCAATATATCAGCATATTTAAAAAGTACAGTGTTAAATCTGGTACGGTGGTATGGAACCCCTCGTGTAATGCACCGACTTGCAATTGACCGGTTTTTTTTTTATTTTCTGTGAAGTGGCTGCCACGTAGTTTGAAGAGAATTGTGGAAATAGCAAACTCTACTTGAAGTGAGGGCCAATAGAGAACTCCTTTAGCTAAATAGTTTTTCGAAGAAATTGAAAAGGTTTCTTTGAAGTGGTGAGTAGGAAATGTGTTTCCAAGAACTTGAAACAATAGAAACAGAAGTGCTCGTGCTGGCTAACAATATTTTTACATGATAGCAATGTATGTATTGCTCTTGATCTTCCGCGAATTGGAGAATTTCTTGATATAAACTTTGGCTGACTTACTCGAAGCTCGATTATATTAACGAAGGCGATGAACATGGCAGTCTTGCCGCTTTAATAATAAATTTAATATGAGATGATTAGATATAATATAGAGATTCAGGAAGATATTACCTTTTATCTATAACCACAGGCTACCTGTGCTATTTCTGAACCTTGTTACTTGCAGTGATTAAGACAATACATTAGTTACGCTCAAGCGACACATTAGTGGGCATCGGTTACATTTGTCGTGACATAACGCGCTGATGAGTTTAAGTTTGCACAACAACGACAGTCATAGCAATTTAATAGCAATGTATAAATTTTTTAACTTAAAGTTGGACAATTCTTACAACACAACTGCCACGGTAATAATTTTTAAACAAAGAACTTTCAGTTGGGCCAAAATGATGGGCTGAAAGATTTTCGTTAATTAAACAACAAATTAGCTAGCTTCAAGTTCAACAGACCCACTAAAACCACTAAGGCGTCTGCTAAAACGTAATGTGCAATTTCTTCAGCTTTTTAGCCATTTTGTCCAGTTCTAGTTGAATGTCAAAGAGACTCGTTACAACATACAATACTGTTATTATGTATACTCATGCTCACCTAATTTGTGTTTTATTCATGCTGTTGAGTCGATTTTACTGGTTTGGTAAGATGTTATCATCATAAAATGGTACGGAACCTTGTCAAAGTAAGAGACCGCTTTTGCATTTGTATTTCAACATTTTAACAAACCAAAGTCATAATTTCTACCCATGCCATTTCGTAGACATGCTACACCGTAGCCACGTTCGTAGCATGGTCTACAACGTAGCAATTCAACTTTTTTTTTTGTTTTAACCGTTTCAAGGGTGCGTTTTCGGTAGTAAGCATTAGCTGGAGCGGATACGGAAAAGGTTTTAGTATATATTCGGTTTCACTATCGCCATTCACGGATTTAATTAGGTAAAGCTGGTTCAAATCCATGAACAGCACCGGATTATGTTTCAAGTGTAAGGCAAAGTTAATCCAGATCTGTTCAAAAGTTTATAAAAATCTTACAAGTTAACAAACATTCAATACATCACTAACTTTCGCCTTCATAATATGAATTGACCTGCTGTGTGGGATAATAATTACCTTTAGAAGCAGTTAAAAATCCGCTCCCGCTGTTTACACAATTGCAACCTTACTAATTCTCAAGATAAGTAAATGATATTGTGATTGAATTCCTAATTCGAACTGAAATAAAAGAAAAATATTTTTACTTATTTACTAGAGGTAGAGACTAAGAAAGTTTGAGCCTGGATCACGAGAGTATATTTAACATTGAAACGCATAGCATATATTGGTAACATGAAATACCATATTCTTCTATCTGGAATGAAACAGTAATTTACCGTTCCGTACCCGAAGGGTGACAGCGAGGCTCTATAACTATACTACACGTCATGTAACATCTCTCTCACTTGTATTTTTACGTCTGCCGCAGTGGGTACATCCAACAAAAACATAGTTATATAAATAAATAATGCTGGACAATTCACACAGCATTATCTAGCCCCAAGCTAAGCAGAGCTTGTGTTATGGGTACTAGATAACTGATATACTTAATACAATACACTACATAGATAGATATTTTTTATTAAAGATGTTATGTATGATATAGATATGTAACGGAACTACATGTGCATCATGGACACTGAAAGATTTAATGGTAATATATAAATGTAGACTTTCTAATTCACAGACTTTGATCGTAAACCAGCGTCCGGAAGTATGGGAGGGGTCGGAGTTCATCCTCAGCTGTATGGCCTACGGGTCCCCCAATATCGCCTTCACCTGGTACAAAGACGGGGTCAAGGTCAACTTTAATGGGACCACGAGGTTAGTTTCTACTTTGAGTAAGGAATTATGATCTAATTTGTATATCTGATATATCCACAGCCTCAGCGGTGCAACCAACAAGTGCGCGTCGCTACCGGGTAACATCTCGATGTCCGTCACGGGCACTCAAAATGAGATATAATTTTTCAAATCGTATGTTATGTAAAAACAAAGAATAGTAGGCTATTACATATTATGTAATAGAAACTAAATGTACCTTTTGGGGAGACAGTACGATGATGTGGGACTCTAACACCACTAAAACCCTCAGGGTGCTTCCGCCTCTGCCGCTTGTGGTAGGAACGTGGGGACGTTTACACTCATCCACGAACCCACCGCGGCTGCCCGATATCGGGCCCCTCACTGGGGGTGTGCAGCACCCCCTCTTCGCGACGCGACAGAAACACATGACGCGCCGCGATCACCTCGGGGACCTTAACAGCCAATTGGGCGCCGGACGACCCCGTGTCCGAACGCCCAAGGTCCCCCTGCGACGGGTCAGTCGAGTGGCCCCGCCGCCTGCCACACGGTCGCAGAGGATAAGGAGAGCGGCCATCGTCATACCGACAGACCTCCTCCCCTGCGACCCCACCGCGTCCGCCATCAAACGGTGGCGACCCCGCCAAGGCCGCGGAAGGCAGGGAGAGCGGCGTACCTCAATACCGGCACTCCTCTCCCGCCGCGGCCTCCACCTCACTGCGGCCATGCTGCCCATACAGCACAGCCGCCCGCCTCAGTTGCGGTGCCTCCCATACGACACCGCAACCTACTACCGCTCCAACTGGGCTTAGAGCGCAAAACCCAGAGGAGCGGTCCGTCCTGGGGCCAGCCGTGTCGCCGTCTGCGTTGGCACGGCCCCATGGGTTCCTCTTAGCTTCATCGCGGGTGACTAGGCCGCGATTACTAAGCCCACCCGCCTCGACAAGGCGGGAACCCTTCGGGGGGGAACTAAATGTACCTACTATTCTTTGTCAAAAATTCATATTGCGAATTACTTCTTAAACGTAAATGATACACAAAAATTCTTTCTTCTGCTTTTAAATGGAGAAATTTAATCGAATTCTAACTAATAAAAACTCCACGTGGTGCTTCAGAAGGTATTCTCAAAAGCAAATCACAATTACGTTATTCGATAAAATTTCCACAAATTCGATCTGTATTATATATTCTTTTATTATTTTTAAATTCTTTTTCGATCTGTATTATTATATTTTCATTCTTCAAAAATGTTTTATTGGATCACGAAAGAGTTTATAATAAAGCTTCTCGGATAATAAATTAAGTAACGGTATATATTTTTGGAGTATCTTACGGGGCTACTACCTGTAGGTTTATCTCACTATCTTACTTATCCTATTATTCTATCCAGCGAACAAACGTGTGCAAAGCCGCAAGCAAGTAGAAGTGAGTCATCATCGTCTCGTCTATGTCAGTCCGCCGTCTCATCGAATTATGAAAGTGAGGGAACAGAGAGCGTGAACACTTGTGTTTGCAAACACACTTGTGCACAATAATATATCCAGCGCATGCGCTGGCTACTTGGTTAGTCTCCGCTGAAACTGGCTGCCATGGCTGAAATTTGTCTAAGAGGACATTATCTTTGTCTCATACCTACGAATGAATAAACTGTAAGACTACCTTCCTACCTAATTCTAGAGTAGAGTATCTAAAGCTTTATTTTACCCAGGCAACATGCGTGCCAAGCCGCTGGCAGAAGCTAGTGTATCATCTCGTCTTGAGCCTGTAATTAGCTTATTTTGCTAAGACGGTTTTCTTGTTATAATAACGACATTAAGTTTTAATTTTCGCCGTACGCACAATGTTACTTAGTCCTTAGCTAGTGATGGGACAAAATTTAGAAACCTAGATCATTTGAATTTTTATATTATGCCAAAGACAAGCGACAAGGACTGAGGTAATTTGTGAATATCAGATTTTTTTTTAAGGTAAATGGGTGGCATCGTTCTATGCTTGAAATTTTTGATCTTGCCTAGCAGTACTTGGCGGCAAGACGAAACAACCCCATTGAGTATAAATAAATACTTCCGAGGAGATGTAAGTTCGGTATAATTCGACTTCGTCACAACACTATTACTAGTATTTTCAACTTGCTCGCGATAAGTGCCAACAGCTGGTGATAATCCTTATCATACTGAAATAAGCTTAGAAGTGACACTCATAATGAAGACAATTAATGAGTAATTATAGAACCGAAAGAAACAAATTTAAGAAGTAATTGTATCACATATGAATGAAACACAATCTTTATTAACAAAGAAACAAAAATACAGACGAATTTAGAAATCCTCTTTTTTAAGTCAGCTTAAAATTACAATCAAATAATAGAAACAAAAAATTGGAAATAGTATTTACAATTGAAACAATTGAACTTGTACAAAGTATGTAGCGATAGATCGAAATTCGGGTCTAGTCATTCATCTGGTACCTAATATACATAAATGTCGTCGCCTGATCGTAGAATCAGCGCGTTTGAAGAATAGGCTAGGCGGTTTACAAAACCACTTAATTTACGGGCACTTTTCAATTAAATTGCCTACGCCGATTGTTCTGATGTCTAAACGTCACGTGGACATCTCGTCGAATGAAATGAATCGGTGTAGCCAACGAATAAGTAGACTTATTACTTATTCAGTTATTCGTAGGGTGTAGCGCTGTTTTGCACCACAGGTTCTCACCACAAATTCATTTTTGCCGTTTCATTCAGGTGTTTCCAACAAATCAGCGTTCGTTTTGTAAGCGGCTTAGGCATTCTACAAACGGGCTGATTCTACGATCCGGGGGCGACATAAATACATCCACTATTTTCACAGACTAAAACAGGCACATATGTAAGTAAAATGAGGGGGAGACCATTCGCGAGTTTATTTTTAGATGTGTTTCCTCATTCAAAGTTGGGGATTAAGGGAGAGAGGGGAGAGGGAATGAAATGCCATATTTGGAGTTGCAAATCTATGCTTACATTTCCACTTTCTTTATCTTTTATTTTTTAACCAGTATTACGTGGAATTCTCCCGAATAAGTTCTTCTCTTCGCAAACAAATATTAGTAGCAGAAGGAAGCTTTTCCTTAGCTTGTGTGCTTTGAGTTTGTTTATCAAGAGAAACAAAGAACACCTAAAGAAACTCCGGTGAATTTTGCTCAAGACAAAGGTTTAGTTGGCAAAGTAATCCTGAAATCGTACTGAATTTTTATTGTTCACTTCTACGGCAGCGTAATGAATAGTTTGGGAAACGAGAATTCTGCAATAAAAAGTCCTGGTATATTATACTAATATGCCAGTTTCCCTGACACTTATTACCATTTGAAGAATAGATTATTATTTTCTGAGACAATGCTTTGTAATCTCAGTAAATCGAAATTTACCTATCTACTCCTTCGTATAATATTTACGACCAGTATAAATATATACGTCCAGCACAGAATAGGGGAGGCTGGTAAAGTAAAAACAGGCGTACTACCCCGTAGTGGGTGATCCCGGGCCCCGGGATAAATAAATAAAAAGTCCACACCGCATCATTGAATGATCATAATCAAATACTGATGATAATAAGACGCTTAAATCTCAAAAACAGTTATTAACTTGTCATGATCCATTCATCGATACACTCACGACTTAAACTCCGTTCTAAATAGAATTCGGCTCTACGGAAGCTGCGGCGCACCTACATGACTTAGTCTTTGGTCTCTGGATTCAAGTTATATTTTAATCATTCAGAGACATCTGGACCCGTACCGTCTCCGAGGACGCTCTCCGGCGCCGCATGTCCGTGCTCGGCGTGACGGAGGCCAAGGCCCTCGATGGAGGCAAGTGGTCCTGCGCTGCTTCTGACGCCGGGCGGAGACGATGCCGGGCGGTAAGGCTGGCGGTGCTGAAGCCGCCGGCCATCCGGCTGGTGCCTTCTACCTTGACTGTTGAAAAGGTACTAAACAAAACTAAAATACCCAACGATGCCGTCGTTCACAAATATTTACAATTTCTTGCTTGCATTTGCTAATTACATTTTACCTAAATGGCTCGGTTTTTCAGGATGTAATGCACAATGATTCATTTGTAAAGCGACCGCGTCAAAAATTGGAACATACTTTTAGCACAAGGGTATTTAAAGAAAAAATATCAAGTGTATCTCTTCAAAGTAAATTTATTAAAATTTTTGAATAACTTAACAATGTCAGTACGGGCTATATTTTAGAGTTTTTTTCCTTCGTATATTATTTATTTTCGCCCAAACTTGGGCTAAAATCTGTGCTGAAATACGAAAGCTAAATTACAAGCTTCTAGCTTGTATTTTTTGAATGTTTACTTTTTTACGGTTTTGGTGTATACAAACATAGATAATGACGTGATAAATTAAAATTATCCTTAATTTTGGATGGTCAACATCAAACAGCGTAATAGTTATCCTCCCACGTTTGTATGGAAAGATGAGCGAATCGTTTAATCCTAATTTTTCCAGGGAGAAAACGTCAGCATAAACTGCTTAGCCGGCGCCGGCAGAGCCCACGGGGTGCTCGGGTTCAGCTGGGCGCGGGAGAGGACGCTACTGCCGCTGGCGCCGGGGAGGGAGGTCTGGGAGGACCTGTATCCTGCTGGCAGTGTGCTTAAGCTTTTCAATGTGCAGGTAAGCTGGTTTTCCTTGGGTAGAATGGTCTTTAGGCTTGCTCAATGGTGTGATAAAGACAAAGTAGTAAAGTTTGAGAACGGTCTTAGTACGACGGTCAGAAATTCTCTTTGGCGGAAAGATGTCAGAAGTAATGACATTTTTCCGCCAAAGAGAATTTCTGAGCTGTGACCTGAAATTAGATATTTATGAAATTTAATTTTTATTATAAACCAAAGGACCGTGGTGGCGCAAACATCGGGAAGTCTAATACCCAGCAGTTAGAAAATCTGTTTGCGGATAATGATAGTGGTGACTTTATTTTATAAGGATTTCTTAACAACCTTGTTTTTTCGAGTCTATTGATACGGAAAATACACGAACAGATGATTAAATTTTCTCAAACAGAAATCAGGAGAATTCCGATGTCAAGTGTCCTCGATCGCTGGCACCAACGCCAAAGGAGTGACCATGTGGGCACTCGGAGCTACCGACGAGGCCTGCGCTCCCGACGCTTCTCACGGGCTGAAGTGGAAGAAGACTGCTCCAGGAGCCTACGCGTCGGCCACTTGCCCGCCGGGACATACGGGTGAAACAACAAGGTATGACATTATATCTGTACAAAGTAATGATCCTGTTTGCGACCTTTATGCTTGGCTTATGTAAGCTGAATGTGGCATATTTAGCTGAACAATATTGTTTAAATTTCACAGATTTTGTGAACCCAAGACAATGCAACGCGGCGTAAAATGGATGTTACCTGATTTCTCCGGTTGCGTCGCTGACTCCTTGAAAGATATCTACGATCAGGTAACAAACATCAACCATTTCTTTCTTTCTTCATTTAAATCTTCTTAACACATCTTTTGCTGTCACCCTGACAAATCCCTCTCTTCCTCTAAACAAACCACTAACTAAATAAAATCAATACCACACTTTTAATGTTAAAAATGTTTTGTCTAGTTCACAAAGATATCCTACGGCTACTCTTGGGGCAACGTCTCAGATGTCACTCGACAATACAGCGCAGTGCTCCGGTCATTGCCCTCGCATCCCGGAGAAGGCACACAACCTCTCTACCATTCGAGAGAAATGCTGTATTACTTGTTATCTTCTGCTGGACAGCCGAAGGATAGGCTGGAGAGCACTGGCCACCTGTTGAAGATATACGATACCCTGTTGAGGCATCCGGATGCGTTTTTGGATGAAGAGGTAAGAACATTATTATATGAATTATACCTTCTTGTTTTCTTGAGGTAGGTAGGTAATTCTTACAATTATCAGAAACTTTGTTAATCTCTTCCAGAAAATATACGACCTCCAAAACGCAATAGCTGAGACAGCAGGCATGAAAGAAAACTTCGACAACCACTACCACGAATTCACCATAAAAACTAAAACCCCTAGAGACGAAGCAGCGCACTTTGATCTACAGTCTCACTCTGGAATGGAGGAATGGAACTTGGCTTCAGCTGGAGTGGAGCTGGTGGCGAGTACAGGAATGGCATCGGTCGTTGCAGTGTTGTATCATAATCTGGGGGCTAGGTTGCCGTCGTTGAGAAGATCTATTGAGTTCAAGTATGTTGCCGTTGTCTTGCTTTACCTGAAAAGTGCCTATAATGCTTAGAAGTTGCAAAAAGTTTCAGACAACTGGCAACTGAAATATTTTTTAGGTTAATATTGAATTAGAATTAACGAATCTTATTATTATTATTTATTTATTATTCACTGCCCAGCCTCGGTGCGACCCGTAGGGGCGCGCCGCCGTGACACGGGCCAGTAAACTGGCATCTTCGTCTTGGGCCATGACAGTGTTTTTGTATCTCCAGACTACACATTTTATCACCCTTAATTTAACGTTTACCCACATCTGCCATTGTATTTTGTTTGTAGTTTTGTTTTGACGCGTTCTTATCAATCTCTTGTAGCAATACGTCTTCTAGGACCGGGCGGGGGATAGAATACCTGATCGCGTCACAACAAGTCCAGTTGACTGTCAGTGGACCTGGAGTTGACAACACGCTGCAGCATGGCGTTACGCTTGTGTTCACGCATGTCAAGAACTATAGTGCTATTGGTGAGTGATCAGCGCAATTTCTAAAAGTCTTAATAATTATAAATAAGAGGGACTTTATCAGTAGATCACGTGAATAGGTTTCCAGCCGTGGTTTTACAGCCACTCAAAAATGTTTATTCTTGGCGCAGCGATAGATATAAACTGTTGGGACATGACAGGATGACAGAGAGTACCATACCAAACCAAACAGACAAACAAAAGAGTACTTCCATACCTAGGCTTTCCAACTTGCTCCCCAGCATCCAAACTGGCGTGTGGTCTTCGAACGTCTTCCGAGCCGAGATCGTGGAGTACTAAGGCGTGCGAAGTGCGCGTGTCGGAGCTCACGCACGTCAGCTGCCGTTGCCGCGGACTAGGCACCATAGCACTCTTTACCATCGCACGGTCTACTCTGGTAAGTAGACCAAAGTCACTTGAGTACTCTAGCTAGATGCTTCGAGAAATCACTGAAGAGTCACCGCAAGATACGATGAAAAAAGACAAAAAAAGAGAAGCTGAAGTTAAGAAGCTCATGACATGGAGTGTGGTCCACTCCACTGCGTGAAATCTTGTGTCTAGTCATGGAGTTAATGAAGAGTGATTCTTATGGATTGTAGTGGGTGAAAGGGTTCCTACAAATTTAAGTTAATTGTTAAATACCTAGTTCATTGACTCTACCTATTGTGTGGTACTCCGTACAATGGGGGATGGCTGTATCTCACAGGGGCCTATACCCAGCAGTGGCTAAAATCCGGCTACAAGATGATTATGATAAAGCTTAAGGGTCGGTAGTCTATTTCTTAAAGATAAGATTTATGCTTTAAGTCACTACTTATTTGAAATACTGACAAAATTTGAAACAACATCTCTACTAACTTCGCAATCAGACCGACGCAGAGAAAGACCTACGCGGCATAGTCAAGATCACAGCCAGTCTCGGTGGAGCGATGTGCCTGTCTGCGGCCGCTCTTCAGCTCCTGGCGCTGGTGCCTAGCAGGCGCGCCAGGCTACTAGTACTGCTGAAGGCTGCTACTGCTGGAACACACTCTGTGGCGATGCTAACCCTGTTGCAGTGTGATATTAGACAGGTACCTGTGATGTCAATTGTTTTATCGCTTTATTGTTGCCGACTTGTTGTTATTAGGCGAGGCGTAAAGATATCACGCGTCAACCGCCTAATTTAAAATGTTTTCCCATGTTTGCAATCTAGGGACTAGGAAGACATTGCTTACGTACCTACCTCAATGCTACCTCACGTTGAATTCTTAGCCAGATCTTCTAATCCACTTCTCGCGATAACAGGCCACTTATTGGCTAAGAGGTTTACCTAGTTGTAGATGGTGATGCTGGGTACAGAGTTACATGCGTTGTTTGTGGTGCATTCAGTGAAGCGGGGCTCGTTAAGTATCTTAGTCGAGTCCATACTTACATTCACTTCACTGCACATATTATGCTCAGCTTAGTTCAGACTTGATTGACATATCCTAACCATAAATTATGGTCACTCTGACTGACCTCTTCCTGCCACTGACAGGAGCAAGCCTGCCCCGGGCCGCTGGGCTGGGTGTGCGCCGCGTGCTGGTGCGCCGGCTGCGCCGCGCTCTGCGCCCAGCCGCTCATTCTGCAGGCGGAGTTGGCAGGCAGGGCGCAGAAAGCGCCATCTGTGGGGCTGCTAGCAGGTAAGGAGCTAATATTCATGGATGAATCACTAAAAATATCTCTAACAAATGTGTAAGATGATAGTGAAACTGACGGCCTTATAGCTTGCTTACGATTCTCTCTGAGTACGACGAACGCCTAAAATAAGTAAAACGTATGTAAGATAATGCATAGTACACTCGGATGCAAACAGCACAAGACATGGGAAGCTGGCAAAAGCCTCCCAATTCAGTGGCAGTGAGTGATCCCAGGTTAGTATGATGATGATGATGTTTACTACAATGGTCCAGACCGTTAAACCAGGCTCGAAGGACCAAATTTAATTAATCAAATAAAGACTAAATTAACTGTCCCTTTAATATGCGGCTGCGGAAGACCAAAACCTAAAACCAAATAACGTATTCACAGTTCTCGTTCTAGGTGTTTGCTCACTCGCTTGGCTGACAGCACGGCTATGGGGCGGCGCCCCGTTACATCTGGGGACCGCCGCGGCCACCGTGTTCGCGGGCGGCTGTGCGCTGTTAGCTTCACTCTGTCTGGCGCTGACGATGTGCGCTGCGCTGCGGTTGCGGACGATCACGCATAAAGTACCCGCTGAGAGAAGGAACTTTTTGAAAGACAGGTTCGTATGACCGCGTTGCAACTTGGGTCTGCCGTTAGCTTGGACGGCTTTCCCTCGTTAGCTTTACTGTGTTTGAAGGTGCGCTGCGCTGAGGTAGCAGGCGATAACGTATAGATAAGGATCCCGCGAATAGGAAAAACTTTTTGAGAGGTTTCTTTTCAAAGTACGAGCTGTGGTGAATATTAATAAACTGGAAAGAGCCTTCAACCGCGAGAAGCGAATGGAAACAAGATCCGTCTAGTGCGAGTGTAACTCGCGCAACAAGGATTTCAATCGTTTGTATATAATATGTAGTTACTAAAGGCAACGGTTACATGAATATCTAAAAATAGTAGGTACCAACCTACATCTCAGACGGATTTCTCTGCATACTCCGGTGATGGGTAACAGCAAATTTTTCGGCTTTTTTCAAAATATTAAAAAGTGTGCATGGAAATTTAAAAAACTGTATTGAAATTTACAAACCGATACCTTTTATTTGATATCCCACTCGGTGGGGTAGCCCCCCCTTTTGAAAATTGTCCCCCCTTTTTCGACAATTTTTCAAAAAGTGTTTTACTCACAGAATTCCCTTTGTTTTTCCTGTAAATTATAGACCCATATCTACAAACGTTCCATAAATTTCAAATAGATCGCTCTGCAAACTTCGGGGGAATATTCAGAATCACAATTTGTATGGAAAAATTTAATTTAAATTTTTCATATATTTTTCTTTAAGTCTTTACAGGCGAAATGTTTTATTGTTTAAATTTCAAGTTGATAGCTGTGGTAGTTGCTGAGTTATATTAAACATGGAAAAAAGGACAGACAAAGCGAGACCATAAGGGTTTCGAAACCGATCTCGAAACACTAAAAAGAGAACGTAGCAGCGGCACAGTGACAGCTTAAAATACTAACTCCTTTAGCTTAGCGACCCAGTGCTTTGGTTTCCAATTTGGAACAAGTCGGCATCTCGGTTGGTCTTGTGCAGTTGTCCAGCAGTTCTCAGCTCACTCACTGGACTAAGGCCTAGCGACCTGACAACCGTTCTACTTTTTTTTATACTGCTCCAGAGGTCGAGTAGTGAGACACACACTAGTCCTGCTACTGACGACGTCGGCGGCGCAGGCAGCCGGCGTGGCGTACGCGCAGCCTGGCGAGAGGCAGCTCGCGCACGTCGCAGCGCTGTCGGCTGCTGCTATAACTAATGTAAGATAATAAACTGGATGTTACAATCCTAGAGGTTCAAATATTGTGGCTTAGATGTGCATCAAATTGACTGTCTGTTGACGCTTATGCTTGCGTGTTTACAATACAGGATGTTTCAATTTTATAGCATGGAACAAAGTAAAATGGTGAGAATCTTTAATCAGCATCAAATTGACCCTGATTGTTTAGTCAGTTCAACTTCAAATAGGTATACCTAAGAAAATATTATCACTCCAATCTGCATCCCAAGATCAAACGAATTTCTACTAATTTCCTACTTCCAACCAAGCTATGTCACCTTCCAGGGAGTAGCAATGTTGGTGTGCTACGTGATCCGCGACGAGGAGTGTCTGCAATCAGCGCGGCGCGTGCTCAGCCTGCCCTCCAGCAGACACTGGCAGGAGTCGCCGGCTGGGGATACTTCTCTCAGTTGTAAATACCTACCTATTCACATATCCTACCTATACAGTGCAGTACTTAGAGGTATCCTAAGAGTTTCTTTCTGCGTTTGATCTCTTATAATTCCATTTTCACCTTAAATTTAATTGCGTTAATAGCGATGACTTTCCTGAGATGATTCATTCTTGATTTTAACCTGAAACTCTTAAGGGTCTCTTCACTAATTATCGATGCGACCAGAAACGGAGAAGCTTTATGTTTTGTGTATAAGCCTGACACGTCGCACTACCGTTTCGTGACTCAAGCAAGCTGTTTTCTAGTCTGGTCTTTTGATTAACTATTAATAGTTAGTTGAATGTGCTTGTCAATTACAAATAAAAGTTATCATTTCTATAGAGCTTTTTCTAATTGTTACCTCGATTCCGCGTCTATAAATGTGGTGAGACCGTATTTCACTTCCGAATCCAGTGTCTAACCGATCATACTTCCCAGTGTACATAAAGCAAGGTGGCGAGGTGGAGAGCCGAGCGGGCATGCTCGAGAGCTGCTCGTCCCCCGTCTCTCCTATCGCCTCGTACTGGCGCGCGCCGGGGCTGGAGACTCCTGCTAGGATCAACAGGTGATTACAACCAGTACGTTTGCTCAGCTGGAACATTTATTTTTGTGTAAAATGTAGGTCTTTACGACTAAGGGTCAGCGAGCCGAAGTGTGTCTTACCCTCAAGTAAGAGAAGTCGCCTTTTAGGTAGAGCACCTAGCCAAAAAGACCGGCCCGGATTAACAGGTACAAAAAGTCAGAGTTTCACTAACCTTGCTACGGAAAACCACTGACTTTGCTACAGAAAAAGAATTTTACTTAATTCGAAATCATAGAAAATTATTACAATTTTAAGAAAATAAAGTTGGTACTCATTAGAATACATCTGCCTATTTCGACAAACGACCAAACAACGGTGTGCAACCGATTTCTACTCGTGACTGGTGTTCATGATCACGAGAAAATAATCTGTTTTTCCTCATCGTTTCCATCTATTTCAGAAGACTGTCAAACCCCGACAGTGTAGCGGACATCGTCCGATGCGTGGAATACAAAGAGTCCATCATCAGCCCGCACCGCTACGAGCGCCGTGTCCCGCACCCGGCCTGCGACCTCATCCCCCGCGCCCCGTGCCAGCCGGAGTACGTGGCCAGGGTCTGTCTGGAGCTAGGCGTCATCAACACCCCCCCGCCTGAAACAAACACTCCTCTCCTTACCTGCTCAGTAGACTTCGAACCCTACGACAAACACTTCGACACATCCAAAGAAAACTGCACGATATGTGTCCAATCAAACCCTGACGTCTCTAGAATACACGCCCCTCCTGTCAAATCCTGTCTCAAAAAAAGTAAATCAGAGTATTCGTCCACCTCGCTCCCGTCCACTGAAGTGAAAGAAGACAACAAATCGGATATAGAGCAAGTGAACAGGGAGTGGAACAAAGCGTACGATTCGCCGGACACGGATCGAATGCTCAACAAAATATCCAATGACCTGGATTTTCTACTAAACAGGACCTTGGAATATAGTAATATACACGACCAAATAGAAGAGGCGCCTACTTAGGCACCTTGTGAAATTACTAGTTGATTAGGATAATAAAACAGGGCGCTTATAATATTGTACTTAATTGATAACGAATTTGTAGCTAGTTGTTTTAAGTTTGTACATAAGTAACATATAAAGACGATCTAATATAATTTTCTGCAACTTTTATATAGTGTGGTAAAAATATATCAACTAACGATGTAAATTTAAAAAAATATTACAATAGAAGTGCATTAACGATAATTATATAAAATTTATATAATTATCGTTAATGCACTTCTAGTTTCATTTAATGAAACTGATCGTGATATAAAATGCAAATTGTATATTGTCAGCTGATCAGACAATATGTGATGTCGTCACCAAACACATATTTCAATGCGCTAGCTGACTGAAAACTAGCCCGAATGCAATGGCGCCGTCACGGCCTAGCCATTCTACAAACGGGCTAATTATACGATCCGGCTGCGGCGACATATCTATACCAACAGATGTTTTTCCTTAACTTGTGTTGTAAATTGCTAAGAAAACATGTTTTAAGTATTGATTACTTAACTATTTTTACAAGTAATGTTATTCCGTTGTAATTGTAGCTAGCAATAAATATACTAACTATTGCGACCTACGGTTGAACTGGGGAGAACATGAGGCGAAACGGCAGTCGCGGAGCGCAGTCACAGTTTTCAAAGGATGTTCTCCTCAATAGGTGTTTGTGAAGTAAGCTTTGAGGACTGTGCCTGTGGTCTGTACTGTGTTGTATTTAAATAAAACTGTGATATTTCGAGTATTGAATACCTCGTTTATTTTATTTCATACCCTCCACGCGATTTCTTAGAATACCATGAAAAAATAATTCCCGCGGCTGATATAGACCCAACGCAACCTCTTGCGTCGCAGGCGGCCCTTCGCCCACTGCGCCACAGAGGTCGTCATATTATGTTAGGTTATTATCCCTTATTAGCATAGGTTCCAACATTTTACAAGTTACATCAAAGTTATGAGAAACATAACCGTCCGCTGGATATCGGGCTTTTCTCCATACAGCTCTAGGGGTCGCCAAGTGTATCATACCGGCAGATTTACTTTACATGATTATCGAGCAACGATCAAGGTCGGCGAATGCGAACATATTATCGAGACCAAAATTATACTAACGACTTCATTTTATTTTATATACATGGAAATGCTTGTCAAACGTTTGACTTCAAAAGTTGTCGGAAAACGGTAGTTATAAGGAATCCACTTGACGGACATGAAGCAATGCTAATATTCCAAAAAAAACTTGAAAAATGCGTAGTAAGTTATTAAAACAGTGTATAAATTGATCTATTTTAAACTGACTAACTTTTGAATGTGTCTTTGCTCACACAGAGGTTGTTGTAAAAATTAGTTAAAAGAAAAGAACTAAATTGGACTAGTAGTAACAGAGATTATCCGCTTTTTCTGAACTTATAAATAAAATTAACAAATTAATTTTACCTCCATTAATCCTATGTAATGTAGGCTACTTGATCTTAGCCATTAATTAATTAAAATCAAGCACAAATTCGCTGTCATGTCCTATTAAGAAGTAAAAACATTGCATTGGAGAGAGATAAGTGGAGGAAATTGAAAAATTAATTACACCGACAAGCTAGGCTGTGTAATCAATAATCATTAATTAACCTTAATAAAATTATTAGTAAACAACAACTATAAATTTTCGTCGCACGTTTATAAAGTGACTTCATAATACGTTCACTGCCGAAGTCTGCTTTTACAAAGTTTACTTTTGAATAAATGAATGAATACTTTGTTTTATATAACATAAACACTTACAAATATAAATATGTCTAAAATACAAACAGTGCAAAAGGCATTTATTATCACTAAAAGAGATTTCAGTTGTGCTCTACATAACCCAAGAATTATATGTGACCTCTAGCTCTATTTTCTTTTCGTTAATATGTTTTATTATATTTTCAAGTTCAGAACCTTCCCTGTACTTGACATTAAGTATATTCAAACCAATAACAGTATCCACATAGGGAAGTCCCTGAGTCACCACCGCGTAACGAGAAACAAACAACGTAGGTGCCTAGGTAAATAATACGTTAGCAGTATAATAATGAGTGGATAGAGAGCTGTCCAAAATAGTGAGTTAAGGTACCTATTTGCTCTGTAAACATTCAATTACTATGTAAATATTACTTTTACCCTCCATGCTCGTAAAACGCACTTTTTATGTGATATACCCTTAACCGAAAGCAAGTGGTTATACCCTGTTAGTTAAAACGTGAGGTTTAACCAAATTCAAACAAATATAATGAAATCGATTGTCTCAGTGCGAGTTTCCTTGGTCAACATTTCCATACATTTTGAGGTTTCAAATTCAAAACACATTACCTATTCCCTTGGGATAATAAACATTAGGTACGGAATAGTGAGAATTTTATGATGGGATAATTATAGTGTAAAGAGATCCATACAATGAGATCTTCTTCCATCTTCGTTGAAATTCGAACAAACCTTTGTTCAGAAGGCAGAATAAAAATCATATGCCGCGAAACACGTTAGGTACCAAGCTTGTACTATTTACTCGCAGAATGTGTGAAAATTATTTCTCCACGTGCTTATAGCTGTATTGGTCTTGGGTGTGATTAAATCCCTCTTGCACTCCGGAATCTAGTACTTGGAACGCTTCACTCTTGAGTTATTCTTGAGTCGAGTTGCGCTCTGGATTCAATGACGTCCGTGACACTGCTTTACGCCCTTAGTGCATAATCTACTATGAACGGTGTCTTTCAAAGACTTTCTGTGTAGAAAATGTGGAAATGAAATAAATCGTTGAGACTTGGACTTTCTTTTTTCATTTTTAGTCGTTTAAAGCAATGACAGATACACTTATAGAACATTTCTATATTGGTAGACCAGCAAACGAAGAAACTCAAAACATAGAAGTTAATTCTCGTAAAATCGGTTTTATTAAATTCCAGTTTCAACGCTCCCCGAACATCGTAATAAAAAGAACATTATGCAATTATGCGGCTTTCATTGTGTCCGCAATTATCGTTCGAGAACGACTGCGGCACGGTTTTCCTAAAAAGACGTTTTTCACTCATAATAACAACAATCATCACTCTCATATTAGACTAAATAATTAATGTACTTACTAAGACGAATTTATTTTAATTTGTATCTTGACGACCTCTGTGGCGCAGCGGGCGAAGGTCCGCCTGCGACGCAGGAGGTTGCGGGTTCGATTCCCGCCTCGGGACAAATGTTTGTACGATCTGCAGACATTTGTCCAGGGCGTTCTGGATGTTTTCTATGTATAGTAAAAAATATCTATCTATGTAGTGTATTGTATTATGTACTATATCAGTTATCTAGTACCCATAACACAAGCTCTGCTTAGCTTGGGGCTAGATAATGCCATGTGAATTGTCCAGCATTATTTATTTATTTATCTGAAAGAGTTCGTCTCTGTGGCGATTTTAAAACATGTTTTACACCGGGAAAAAAGTCGTCCAAGGGAAAGCGTTTGAGGCGAGCTCGAGGTCTTAACGAGAAACGATGTGAATGTTAGTTATGTCAAGAGGTCATGGGTCAAGAGGTTCTATTGAGGTACGAGGACACAGCGAGCCCTAGATTCGAGAGTGCCGTGTCCTAAGGAACTGTAGGCCTTTTGGCTGTACTCAAAGAGAATACGAGAGAAGTGGGACACTTCGTTCTTAGTATGGGCTCGTTGGATCGGCTTGTTAAAATGGGAAGGTAGGTACTCCATCTAGGAGTACCTAACTAGGAATAGACACCTATTTATTATTTTCCTATAATAATGCCTATAGGTATAATTTATTTTGGTCGAACAGGACACTTTATGGTTAAATTTATTTCGTAGAAGTAAGTAGGTACCTACTAACGAATAAAGTAACAAGTCAACATTAATAAAAAGTTAAAAGTTATACAATTAATTTAGCTAGCGCTTCTTTATGCGAAGACCGCGTGGAAGGCCCAGGCGGAGATGGAAAGATGAACTGGACGCCTACAACCAAAAATGGCCACAATTGGCTGACAATAGAAAGGAATGGAAGGTGGAAAGGGAGGCCTTTGCCCTGCAGTGGGATCATGTAGGCTCTTAATAATAATAATAATTCTTTATGAAGAATAACTTGAAATCACGATTTTCTCCTTAAAACTGTAGACAAGTTAAAACATCTATCTAATATGTATAATAAATAAATTGTTTTGTAAAAACTAAAACGTGAATAAAAATTTTATGGGACCACCTCGGGATGATTCACTGTCATCATCATCATCATCAGCCTATATTATTCCACTGCTGGACATAGGCCTCCCCTAATGAGCGCCATATAGCGCCCGATTCACTATACTTACATACAGTAATAATGCGGAAAAAAAAATCAGAGTCGGTCCATAATTGTCGGAAAAATCGACGAACACATTAAAAAAATTACATCTACGCAAAATGATATAAGTGGCATTAGCCTGGCTGGGAGACAGTCGAACACACATACACTCACTGATAATTCAGGGCAGAGCCGTTTTTAGGTTTCATTTCAAAGAAAACCCCTTTAATTATCGATTTTTGAATGGAGGGGGGTACATACTAATATCATTCCCTTTCCACCAATTTTAAGAATAGGCGTCTTAAAGTAAAAAATACTTGATTCATTATTTACTTTATAGTTTATTTAATCCGAGTTTTGAGTGAATCGAACCAAGGAATTATAATTTATCATAGAAACTTGACCACCCTGTATACCTCTTGCAATAATTATACTAAAGCGTGTTCGGCTTCTTTATTACTTCGATCACCATCACCAAAATCTTCATATTCTTCTATTAAATCATCAAATAAACCAATAAATTCATTTCATCAAAACATGCGGCACAAGACCTCTCATTAATTGATTTATTTGCAAATTTATTTTAAATAGGTCTTTTCATATATTTCGTTATTGATTCCTGGCAGACAATTTGTTTCCTGCAGCCAACGTTGTATTGCTGATGGTGCTGCTAATGTTATCCCTGAATTGATCATAAATTTATAAGCCACAGGTGATTTGTAATATAGGGACATGCAAAAGTCCGCTTGCCAAAAATCGATCGAATAAGAATGAATGTAAGTTCAGTTACAAATCTAGCCGGGTCACTAAAATATCACTGAAGAACTCTCACTTAACAATCAGCAGGGTATACGGACGGATACAGTGTAAAGTACATCAAATCAACAAATAAAGTTAAGCCTCTGCCTCACAGCCGCGATTTTGAAGCGCGTCTCTTTGTCGCGCGATTTGTTGCGATATTTGTTTTCAGTATATTTTGTACTAACACGCATACGATCTTACACACTACTGCGATTTCATCGACGTGATCGAAGTTGGATGGCGCGATTCCACGTCCTGCGATTTTGCGATAATTTTTCACAGAACATTTTGTCATTTTGTGTAAGGATTCGCGCTACAAAATCGTAACAAATCGCGCGACACAAGACGCGCTTCAAAATCGCGGCTGTGGAGTAGAGGCTTAAACCGCTCGCTCGTGACACTTGACTGACAATAAGTTTGCGTTTGGTTCATTCGGTCACCGTGGAGCCCAGTAATTAATTAGAAAATAAAACGAACGCATTTCAATAAAAACCCTGTTTCGCCATCTGTCAAGGAGTAGCGCTTACTATTTTACTATCATAGAAAATAATCATGAGATTTGATAACTTCATTTAAATTCCGCAAGGAGAACTTCGATACTGATGAAATTTTAAAATTTTTGAAATTTTTGGTTTAAAGGCATACAAATTCAATATACTCAAGAGATTTTCGTAAAAGAGTGCAGACATTTATTTTCTAAGAAATCAAATAACATCGCAAAAATTTTCGACTTCGACGGGACTTGAACCCGCGTCTCAGTACGGGGATGTGATAACCAACTACACCACGAAGTCAAGTGACGTGGGAGTCGAAAATCTCTGCGACATCCTACGGTCTCTCGCGCCGTTAGCTCCACCTACAGGGGAAACATTGAAGTTTATCCAATCCTGTTCAAAGACTAAAGTTACATTTAGTTCGTTTGACGAGAGGTGTCACGTAGCTTAATTCTAAGGTTTTTGTTATTATAGTGCGTAACCCCACACTAAGGGTAATTTCTAAGAAATCAAATAACATCGCAAAAATTTTCGACTTCGACGGGACTTGAACCCGCGTCCTCCCCTCAGTACGGGGATGTGATAACCAACTACACCACGAAGTCAAGTGACGTGGGAGTCGAAAATCTCTGCGACATCCTACGGTCTCTCGCGCCGTTAGCTCCACCTACAGGGGAAACATTGAAGTTTATCCAATCCTGTTCAAAGACTAAAGTTACATTTAGTTCGTTTGACGAGAGGTGTCACGTAGCTTAATTCTAAGGTTTTTGTTATTATAGTGCGTAACCCCACACTAAGGGTAATTTCTAAGAAATCAAATAACATCGCAAAAATTTTCGACTTCGACGGGACTTGAACCCGCGTCCTCCCCTCAGTACGGGGATGTGATAACCAACTACACCACGAAGTCAAGTGACGTGGGAGTCGAAAATCTCTGCGACATCCTACGGTCTCTCGCGCCGTTAGCTCCACCTACAGGGGAAACATTGAAGTTTATCCAATCCTGTTCAAAGACTAAAGTTACATTTAGTTCGTTTGACGAGAGGTGTCACGTAGCTTAATTCTAAGGTTTTTGTTATTATAGTGCGTAACCCCACACTAAGGGTAATTTCTAAGAAATCAAATAACATCGCAAAAATTTTCGACTTCGACGGGACTTGAACCCGCGTCCTCCCCTCAGTACGGGGATGTGATAACCAACTACACCACGAAGTCAAGTGACGTGGGAGTCGAAAATCTCTGCGACATCCTACGGTCTCTCGCGCCGTTAGCTCCACCTACAGGGGAAACATTGAAGTTTATCCAATCCTGTTCAAAGACTAAAGTTACATTTAGTTCGTTTGACGAGAGGTGTCACGTAGCTTAATTCTAAGGTTTTTGTTATTATAGTGCGTAACCCCACACTAAGGGTAATTTCTAAGAAATCAAATAACATCGCAAAAATTTTCGACTTCGACGGGACTTGAACCCGCGTCCTCCCCTCAGTACGGGGATGTGATAACCAACTACACCACGAAGTCAAGTGACGTGGGAGTCGAAAATCTCTGCGACATCCTACGGTCTCTCGCGCCGTTAGCTCCACCTACAGGGGAAAAATTACCCTTAGTGTGGGGTTACGCACTATAATAACAAAAACCTTAGAATTAAGCTACGTGACACCTCTCGTCAAACGAACTAAATGTAACTTTAGTCTTTGAACAGGATTGGATAAACTTCAATGTTTCCCCTGTAGGTGGAGCTAACGGCGCGAGAGACCGTAGGATGTCGCAGAGATTTTCGACTCCCACGTCACTTGACTTCGTGGTGTAGTTGGTTATCACATCCCCGTACTGAGGGGAGGACGCGGGTTCAAGTCCCGTCGAAGTCGAAAATTTTTGCGATGTTATTTGATTTCTTAGAAATTACCCTTAGTGTGGGGTTACGCACTATAATAACAAAAACCTTAGAATTAAGCTACGTGACACCTCTCGTCAAACGAACTAAATGTAACTTTAGTCTTTGAACAGGATTGGATAAACTTCAATGTTTCCCCTGTAGGTGGAGCTAACGGCGCGAGAGACCGTAGGATGTCGCAGAGATTTTCGACTCCCACGTCACTTGACTTCGTGGTGTAGTTGGTTATCACATCCCCGTACTGAGGGGAGGACGCGGGTTCAAGTCCCGTCGAAGTCGAAAATTTTTGCGATGTTATTTGATTTCTTAGAAATTACCCTTAGTGTGGGGTTACGCACTATAATAACAAAAACCTTAGAATTAAGCTACGTGACACCTCTCGTCAAACGAACTAAATGTAACTTTAGTCTTTGAACAGGATTGGATAAACTTCAATGTTTCCCCTGTAGGTGGAGCTAACGGCGCGAGAGACCGTAGGATGTCGCAGAGATTTTCGACTCCCACGTCACTTGACTTCGTGGTGTAGTTGGTTATCACATCCCCGTACTGAGGGGAGGACGCGGGTTCAAGTCCCGTCGAAGTCGAAAATTTTTGCGATGTTATTTGATTTCTTAGAAATTACCCTTAGTGTGGGGTTACGCACTATAATAACAAAAACCTTAGAATTAAGCTACGTGACACCTCTCGTCAAACGAACTAAATGTAACTTTAGTCTTTGAACAGGATTGGATAAACTTCAATGTTTCCCCTGTAGGTGGAGCTAACGGCGCGAGAGACCGTAGGATGTCGCAGAGATTTTCGACTCCCACGTCACTTGACTTCGTGGTGTAGTTGGTTATCACATCCCCGTACTGAGGGGAGGACGCGGGTTCAAGTCCCGTCGAAGTCGAAAATTTTTGCGATGTTATTTGATTTCTTAGAAATTACCCTTAGTGTGGGGTTACGCACTATAATAACAAAAACCTTAGAATTAAGCTACGTGACACCTCTCGTCAAACGAACTAAATGTAACTTTAGTCTTTGAACAGGATTGGATAAACTTCAATGTTTCCCCTGTAGGTGGAGCTAACGGCGCGAGAGACCGTAGGATGTCGCAGAGATTTTCGACTCCCACGTCACTTGACTTCGTGGTGTAGTTGGTTATCACATCCCCGTACTGAGGGGAGGACGCGGGTTCAAGTCCCGTCGAAGTCGAAAATTTTTGCGATGTTATTTGATTTCTTAGAAATTACCCTTAGTGTGGGGTTACGCACTATAATAACAAAAACCTTAGACATTTATTTTGTAATAAAATTCTCTATTGTTTAGTCAGTTTTCACAAATCTCGATAACTAAGTGATACACCTAACGCCATCGTAATTTTTTTGAACCGCAAAACCTTTTCTATGGAATGAGATGCTTGCCGTAAGAGCAGCCCATGCTTACTGTAAGAGCAGTTATTATCGGTGTTATTTATTGTTATGTTTTGATCGCCAAACAAAAGCTTGATGTTGGATCCATTTTTGTGATTATCTATGACGTCGGCTCTTTTCTTTTAAAAATGTTCAGCGGGGTTTTGTATTGTCCTCAACTTTTGTTTGAATCTATAGTGAAAATACATGGGGTCTCAAAATATTCAAAACACCCTGAGAAAAATATTGCTGCTCATTCCAAAATCGTAAGAATTTGCTGCATCACTTAAATAGACAAAGAAATTGTTCTTAAACACGCGAAAATAAATAACACCTACCCATTTGTTACACCCTTTGCATTCTCCCCTCGCGTTTTTAAACTTTTGTAACATGATTTATTTGCCTAAATTAAAAATGTAAAAAACCGTAACCGTTTAACGTACAACCAAGACCTTTTATTATTGAACCTTAAGCGAGTTTTTCAGTTAAATAGCATTATAACAGGCCACAATTTTCCTCGCGCGTCTAATACCCGGTTGAAAGCAAAGTTGTGTTGTTATTCGTTATTTTACTTCGCGGAAACGGTTGAGTTACGGATTGACATTCCACCTGTCTCAACCTAATTTATTTCGGTACCTTACGTCCGACTTATTTAAAAGGTAATACATTGTAATACTGAATTCCAGCTTGTCTTAGAAGTAACGATAAAAAATTAGCCTCTGCCCATGGCTTCGCTGACGTCGTAACTAGATAAATCGGAGCCTCTACCACCACACTTCGGAATAGGTATTCTATTTGTAAAATATTTTTAACTCTAACGTGGCGTACTACCTAACCGATAATACTCACAATAAACAAATTTACAAACATATCTACGAGTATGTAGGTTTATCAGTTGTTTGTACTCTACGAGTATCTAAGCTCGTACGGTGCTCCATTGCCGAAAATAAGAAAAACATAAATTACTCGCGATTTTATAAAATAAACCATGATCTAGAAGTAGCTGACGCCCAAAACATTTCATATTTTCACTATTTCACCAGTTATGAACTAGTTAAATATAAATGTCTAAAGTTCTGTGTAATTTGAGCCTCGGTCGTCTCCAACTTCCTCCAAGTTTAACATCGCATAGTCCAATTAGACGGGAATAATATCCGCTAACTGTGTCGCAGTGAATACGAGAGGTTGAGAACTGAACCGCTAAACAAACCACTTGGTACCATAGGTAGAAGTTCTATGGACTTGCAACACTACCTTCATAGATCTATTTGAAAATATTGTTCATGGTCCTAATGATCATGAAAAAATCTCAAGCCTACGCACGCCTTAGTACTTATTTTCCTACCAAATTTCATGTGAAATGTTTGTAAGCAAACCGCCCATACATAACCTAAAATTAACTTTGTTGCCGTCTATCTTGTTACATAATTTACATTTCTTGTCGGTTAGAGATCTTTCCTTCAATAAGTATTGTTAACAATTACATTGAGACTGGACGCCAAGCTAGTTAATTTAAGTTTTTTGTTTTGGTTTTTTACAGCCATTTCACATAGAATTTTGAGAGTTGAGTAGTAGTTTGTAGGAGACTGCAATCGAAGCAATTTAAATCCAATAAAAAATTCTCGAATATACCCGTAAATATTAGATGATCCATCTTCTTTTTATGAGAACGTGGTAAAAATTGTATAGGTTCCAACTATGAGGCTTTTTGTTGATTAACACTCTTTATCTTTTTCATAATGACTGAAGTAACGATATCAAAATCGAACGAAACTTGTTCTTCGTTTTATCTTTCACGTTCTAAAACCCTGTAGCTACCTACTTTCATAAAGTTTTCTAGAAATGACAAAGTCCCAAAAGAGATAGCAAACTATCACCAATTTTAAAGCCCTCACCTAAAATCGACTTGTGAATACTGCTCACGTGCTACGTGGGACGTGGGCCGCTGGTTATTACCACCTCCCTGCCCGCTTTACACCTAGCACCTAATAAAGAGGTTTACAGTGGCGACACTGGCGACAGGGCACCGAGTCACCTCAACTGAGACCTGAGCAAATGGTGCTAACGCTTGTAGAAAGTTAAGATGCACTTTAAATTGTAGCGCTGTTTGTTTGCTGATTGGTAGCTTTTCTATTGTTGATATTCTTAGGGAATGTAAGAGCAATTGACGAAAGCTTTAAAGGAGATCATTATCATTGTCACTTAAAAATCTAACCTGACTTCTCCCACTGCTGGGTAGGTATAGGTATGCTTCCGAACTCCTGTGTCCTCCCTACGGTCTTGTGCTATGTCATCCAGGAATCGACCTGCGATCGTTTCAAGGAGATATCAAAAATAAAATTCAAGATCGATCAAGAGAGACAAGGTGTACCTAATTCTCATATAATATGAAACTCAGGATTTTTAACGACTTCATCAAACCTCAAAGTAATACATAGTATGTATTCCAAATTCGTATTAATAACGAAGGGCGAAAGTCGGCCTGCGACGCAGGAGTTAGCGGGTTCAATTCCCGCCTTGGGAGGGACAATTGCTTGTACGATCTGCAAATATTTGTTCCAAATGTTCTGGGTCTTTTCTATGTATACTTACTTAATAAAAATATATACCTATGTGAATGTATTGTTATAAGTATATCAGTCATCTAGTATCCAAAACACCAGCTCTGCTTAGCTTGGGGCAAGATGATGTGCTGTGTGGATTGTCCGCATTATTTATTTATTTAATACATTAGTCCATTAATTATAACAACGCTATAATTGTATGTTCCTTACCACCACTAGGTACCGACTTAAAATAGGTACCTACCTGATAATTTAAAATGTTATCTGACTGTAATTTATAACAATGAATAGGGCCTTTCGGTCAATCTCACGCTCTAGTCACGCCACCGAGTTCAATGGAATGGACCTCTCCATGACATGCAGCTTTTGATCTTCCGTGCATATTGAAAAAGGCTTCGAAACGTGCCTGCCTGTTACGCTAAAATACCATAGAACATTGTTAAGTAACTGTCTATTTAATAGGTATTTGTGGAAGGTATTTTACGATTTTGATTATTGCGATTTATTATCATCATCCGCAGAAAGATTTTATCCACCGGGTAACTCCTGAAGTGTATGGCCATTCACCAAAGTCCAAAATGCTAATTTGTTACTTTATATTTTGTCTAACACTGACAAATAGCGCACAGTGAATTCCTCAAGTTACTATTTAGAAAATTCCAAGAGTAGATTCTGATTGTGTAGTAGGTATTCATATGATAGGCTGACGTGATGATGATGGTAAGTCCCGCTGGAGTTAACACACGTAAGTGATATATTTTATGATGGAATAACTATATGTCACACAGTAGTACCTACTTAGTTAAATTCTTAATGACAGTATGGGTGTAGAACTTCCTTAAATAACTTCAGAACTGTATTAAACATAGAACTTAGGTTCTTGTAATGTATCGAAATCTGTTAGTAATTACCGAGGTAACGAAATAAACAAAAAAGAGAACTTCCTGTGAGTAGAATTAACAATCTCATAGTTTCCTAATTGTAAAAATTGAAGAGTCATCGCTTGACAAAAGAAGCTTGTGGCGATCGGAATATCATTTATCTAAAGTTTTTATGATCAAGTTTAGCCAGCTTGAATGAGATTTAATTTGACTGGCCAATAGGTACATATGTATTGCAAAGATTATGTTGGCTAGTTATTGAACCGGGGCGGTGGCAAATACCTTGAAGATCTATTCAACGAGTAAAGATAGGCACTAACCTATCTTCAGTTAAATGTTATGTATAAGGGTGGAACATTAAAACAAATGGTACCATCGCCGCGATCAATGTATACGATAGTATAATTTTCACAAGCTAGACAAATTCGAAAATTTAAAATTTAGTTCTGCTAATGAAATAATTTTATAACCTATACTACAACAAAATTAAACGTCTATAAGTAATCTACGAGAGCAGGTACTAATTTGTAACCTGTTGCACCTGTAGCCCGGCAATTGAGCAACGGCGCTGGTATAGAGTTTCGTCATGTTTCGTCAATAGTTCGTTGGTTAGGTGGTGGCACGCATAGATATACAGGGTTTCTGGTTAAGTCAATCGAGATCCTTGGGGGGTTGTTTCCGTTATTACTGACTGATTTGACTATGAAACACCAAAGTTAACCGTTTTCAAGATATTGGATTTCAAGGTTTTAAAAAAAATTGTTTATTTCTTGTTAATTTTTTTAAAATCTCGTCTCTAGTCTCGACAAAAGTGTTTCGTCTTCGTTCTTCCCATTGATAAAAGTAACTTTATACAATAAAAATACTTTATACTAAGAGTTCTAACATTTGTTCAGTAACCTACAGTTCCTGAAAACAGAAATTATTTGTCAGGAATAATATTGTATCGCAGGAAATTCCTTTGTTCATATGAGGGAAAACTTTCGCTTTAAATTGGGAAACCTTTCTGGTTTAGGTACAGCAACAATTATCTACACCGAAGGGACTTGTGAACTTTGTCTCGTAATTTTCGTTGGTGGTGCTACACTCAGGGAGTATTATCATTTTCATCTTCATCAGGTTAGTCCACAGCTATCTACCTGAATGTACGCCTTATTACGCCTTCTGTTTCTCTTCTCGCGATTAAAAATAACAAATTTTCCATTGGTAAAATAATTTTCAACATCTTACTAATACTTACCAAGAGAGTACCCTACAGTAGTAGTTTAGTATTAATAAGTATTTAGTAGTTTAGTAGTAAGTTATTTTATCAGTCATTCTGTATAAATAACATTTTGTATGATAATAACAGGTAACCGCGACTGTAGCTTTCAGGATCATGATGATCATGAGGTCGATGTGAAAGCTTTTAATTTGGCTTTCGGTAATGAAATAGACCATAGTGCTCCCTGAGGATTGGAGAAGCAGTCCTAAAACTGATTAGCCATCAACGTAAAAAACTCAGGATCTCAATCTGAACCCCTGATCGATGCTCAAAATCATCAATTATGAAACACTGGGCCCGTAGACAAGAGGTCGTAGAGCGATAAAACAAATTAGTATATAATAAAGCCGATTGTGTGCTGCTTTACTACTAAGCTTATACTATAACTATACTAAATACTACTAGATTTAATACTAAGTAATTTTTTTTGGCAGAGTTTGTGTTCAGGTAGGGGAGGGGTGGGGCAAGAACCTATGGAAATAGAACCTACTTAGATGAAAATTTATCCCCAAAAAAACATTCCATTCATGACGTAATTTTTAACCAAATCAAACTAGAATAACCAAAACATATTACAGTAGGATCAGGATTCTTAATCTAAAGTAGTTAAATCTAAAGTAACTACAAGTAGTAAATGTTTTTTTAACCCACCATGTACCTACGTCCACACGGCGACATGCGTCGCGTAAGGACGCATGTTCAGCAGTGGACGTCCATGTGAGGAGGACCTACTTATTTTAGAAAATCCTACTCTTATTGCGATTTTGAAGTGCTGTTGTCGGCGCCAGATTAATGGACTTCCGAACCCTAAGATAACATCGACAGGAGATTTTTCAAACGAGAGAAAGGCCTATTTTAAACCAAATGATAATGAGGGGAAGGGATAGAAACCTGTAACGTGATATCGGCTTTGTAACGAGAAAAGCTTCTTTTTAATCTGGGTGGAAATGTGGAATTTAAGGTTCAAGATTGACATTAGCACTAGGTATAATTATGTTTGTTTATCTGTACCCGAAGAACTTGTAGGGCTACGGCCGTATAACTGTAAGTACTAACCACATCCTTGTCTCTACCACATAAAAATTGCATTTTATAATTATGTATGATTATGGTATATGGCACTTTATAACCGAGCCATAACTCCTCATAAATAATCTATGAATTATAGCCATTCCAAAAAGCTTTTAGTTCCGACCTGCCATAACTAAAGTTACATTTTCAAGCATGAACTTTTAAAATCAAAAAACACAATTCGACATAGCTGCTCAGTTTTTCCAAGAAAATCAAGAGATTTTAGATAGGGCTGACCTTAATTAAAATTAAGTAAGCTTTTGAATATTTACCTAATTTCAGTTTCTGTGAAATCTTTGAAGTCTCTAGATTTTACAAAAATTGTAACAGCGAGAATGTGGGCGGATGACCTAATGGAGACAAAGCTACCACTTATCAATCTCTTTTTTTAGATAAATAAATAATGCTGGACAATTCACACAGCATTATCTAGCCCCAAGCTAAACAGAGATTGTATTATGGGTACTAGATAACTGATATATTTGTACAATAATACAAATACACTACATAGATAGATATGTTTTTTATTAAACAAAGAAAAACATCCAGAACACCCTGAACAAATATCTGCAGATCGTACAAATACTTCTCCCGTGGCGGGAATCGAACCCGCAACCTACTGCGTCGCAGGCGGACCTTCGCCCGCTGCGCCACAGAGGAGAATTATTGTTGTTTATTGGAACATAGAATTTTTGAATATGACGTATTCAAAAATTCTATGTTCCAGTAAACAACAATTTCCAGATCAGTGTCAGTGCGAAGATAGTGGTAACGTTCGTAGCAAAAACTGAGGGTAGATCGGTATGTCTGCCAATAAAAACTCTCGCGCAGTGTTAGTTATTCAATGATCATGACGCATAAAACTGTGCCGAAAGCTCAACACTCAAAAATTTTATATATCACGTGGTAAATGACTTGGTAATTTTAAAAATTTAAGCTATTTCAAGTGGCGGAACGCATAGGTTGAGAATATTCTTACATCTTCATGACATTACATTACAGCATCAGAAAGGATTTCAGTACCCCGGCGAATGCCGAAATGAACAGACGCGGAATCCGTGTCCGTCGTGCAAACGTCGCGAGTGAATGAAAATACGATGTCGAGTGCGGTGTTTGGTTCAAAGTGTGGAAATAGTGCATTGTGAGTGTTTTGTTGTGGTGTTCGGAGCAAGGATTTAACATGCAGCGGCACCGTTAAAATGTAAGTTGAAGCAAAATGACATTAATCATGGCTGAAATCACGTGCTTTTTGTGGCAATGAAACAATATGCGATCGAGTCTCTTGGCTCTAACTCTTTAGTAAGCAAGGTAAGTAACATAGCTTAGTTCGTACGGTTTACTACTACACCGGTTTCTATCATGCAATGGTCTATTTAATGTGTAACAACTTGCCGAGGTCTCTCCGCGAAGCCTGTGAAGACCCCAAAAAGATTCTACGCTTCTGGACTCCGTCTGTAGGCTGGCTATGCTAGCGAAAATACAACGCATAATAGACTAAACCGAGTTCAAATGCGGACATAGGAGTACTTCCACCTAACATTACCTCTGTAAGAAATTTCCAGTTTTTAGGGATCAGTACCTCAAAAGCAAAAATCCTTTATAGGATCACTTTCTTTTCAGTCTCTCTGTCTGTCCGTCTGTCAACCCCCTTTTCTCAGGAACGGGTACGGAGGTATCTAGTTGAAATTTACATCAAATACTCAAGTCCCTAACCTCTTGGATATACTTAAATGAAACTTCTAAGTCAACGCAATCAAATTACAGCCGTTTATGTCCGAATATTTTGAAATTTCCAAAGGAATCACATGCATACAAAAACCTATCGGGTTCTTGCCGTGTACCTAAAATCATTGCTAGAGCACAAAAGAAAAAATCCGAAAATGGTTATCTAGTTTATTCGTGCATTAATGTGCTGTCGTGAATGTTATTTATCCTGGGTATTATCTAAGACCATGAACGACTCTGTTGTACAGAGCATTAAATTTGAGTCCATATCAGTTTTTGTCTTACAATGTTTCCGTAAACTTTGCGTTAGGTGGAGCCTGCGGCGGAGCTAAGTGGACGAAGACGAGAAAAGCAGATCTGGCTAGGTATTACAATAAAACAAAACTATTTTTAGCCAGGCCACAGATATTATAATACTAGTAATACTTTATACTCTATACTAGTAGCCAGGTTATCAATGGTAACGTTCATCTATGTGGCAATAGTAAACCAAACCGCACAATTGTCTTTGGCGCTGCAATAATGTGTTATTGTTATGCGTTCTTGGTATTATCGTCTGCGGCTTCTGGAACAATTGATCTTTAAGACCATTTCCGGCACATAGAGCATTCGATTGCTTGACATAAAAATAACCTAATGCTCTGTATGCATAACTAGGTTCTGCCAATGGCTTTGCACGCGCTATTTCCGGATTGAAATTATTATTTATATAATTATTATTTATTTATATAATATAATTATTAAAGTTTTTACGAAACACTTTAAGCTTATCTATTGTATATTAAAATAAGAAGATTACGAACCGTGCTTTTTTCCGCTCAAAGTGACCGCTAAGCCCACCGCTTATACAGAACAACATGTTTTATAACTAAATCGATATTATGCATAAAACTAATAGTGAAAAGTTTACCATCTATATTATACTAGCGGCACGTCCCGGCTTCGCAATGGTGAAAGAATTTTTGAAATCAGACCAGTTGTTTTTGAGTTTATTCGTTACAAACATACAAAAAACCAAACGTGCTTCTTTCTTTCTCTCTTTATCTTTATAATCTTTCTAATATTAGTGTAGAAAAAAAATCTGGTACCGGTTTCCTGTTTAATTGAGAGAGAGAGATTTTCTTTAGATTTGTTTGAACTTCTTGTTTAGGATGTATTTTTTTTCAGGATTACATTGAAATACAAAGAAAACATTGGATATGTAAATACATTCCAAAGCTTAATGGGCTCAACCCATACTCTAGCCACGTTGGAAGTTAACAATAGAAAGAAATATACAGCCTTTTTGCAAAAGTACTAGGTATTCTTTAGCCAGACCTATAGTATTATAATATCTGTGGCCAGACGATGTTGTGATAATATAGCATTTAATTATTAATTTGCTTATACTATTTTTATATACTTACTCAGATGTTATATATTATTAAATAAGTATGTTTCTTATGCTCTAGACTCCGTACCGACTAGTCCATAATTATCTAGCCCAGGTCCATAATTTTACTGACTCAACCAATTATTTATTGTACTTATACTAATTACTATCAACGTTCCTTCTACCCTAATACTAATCTTACGGCCACAATGTAGGCTAGTTGACATGAAACAAACATACGAAAATGTTCAGCTTAACCGAGTTCAAATGTTTTTAATCTCGGTTTACTTCACATAGATAAAAGAGTAAAGTAATACATTATTGTGTGACAAGACAGTGACTGTCATGTTTTTTTCTGAGTGTTTAGTATTGGTTTTACGCATTATTTACGAATACTTCAGTCGTTTTCAAGTCCTTCCTATACATTTAGTGTGTTGCAGCACCCCTACCGGATCGAGAAGAACTACTTTTCGTAGTAGGACAACGATTCAATCGTTCTCATAAACTTGATGATAGTTTTCGAATAATTTTGAGTGATTTGTTACACTTCGACGTGACTTGACAGCGGCGATCTCGTTTGCGCCATTGATGTTATAAAAGTAACTACATAGATAGAGCACTACCAACATAGCTTGGTCATAGAAATATCTTCAATAGGTGCTTAAAAAAATAAGAACACACAGGAAAGCAATAGGCATGTGGTCGATCGATGGGCACACATGGCCCGTGCGTGTGATGTCGCAAAAAATGACACTCGTAAGTAAACAGATATATGAAGTAAATGTTAATGAACTCCCAATTAATGACAATCGTCAATAATTGATTGTCATTTACTTCATAGTGGTTTACTGATACTAGTCTCGTTATTTGCAGTCTTTGCCCTAGTCTGCTTTTTTGCCATCGAGTGAACCACTTACCGTCACATTCCAGGGTTTTCAACTTTTAACGTGAGGACCGAATAGTTCTTCCAAATTGTATAGCATTCCAGTTGCTTATTTTGTCGCCAATACGAACATAAAGCCCCATTAGGTTAGAGTATATTTTAGCGGCGCACTATCTGTAGCTAAGGCTAGTGTTTTTTTCCGATCCACGGTCGATGTGGGGTAATCAGTTTGAGTCTCAACTTGAGATCAGATCACTGACTTACTCATAGCTTTGATGGAAGTTTCATGTTCAAAAGCACTGCTACGGTATAACGGCTATAAGGTGACATAAAATATTGTGTTACCTTACCCATTAACTTGTTTACGCTATACCTTCAGAAAGTAACTGAATTGTAGGTACTAAAATGTGTTTTTTTTTAAACTTGCCCGATCTGAACACAAAATATTCAAACTATTCACGAGTACTTATCGCGTTTATTTATCTTTTACCGACGTTTCAACAGGTTTACACACCGCCGTTATGCGCACGTGAATAGTTACACACTTAAAGGAAAATGTGTTAAATAAATTCATCGTTTCAGACACGCAACAAACGTTTAAATTTATAAACTGCGACGTATAACTAAGTGTGATAATTGCTTGAAAAGTCTTCCCCATAATTACTCAATTAGTTACTCTTAATCCTTCCGCATCCGTTTTCATAACTGCCAACCGTTTATCATCTGAATTATCAAATTTAACTTCAGCCGTATCTTAAACAAATTTTTGTGTTAACGTTTTTACAAGAGATTGTTTTATAAATGACCTTAAGTTTGCTGTGCTGGGCTTCACGACCAGCTAAAGGCAGAATAGTTCCGGATTTCGTTATACTTGGGAACGTAATTACCTAATTAGCCACATCGTATCGAGCTGTAACGTCAAGCAGGTGGCAGGTGTTTACCTTAGTATCGCAAATATTGTAGGTAGGAATGTTGCTGATAGGCTCAACAAGGACTGGCCACTATTATAGGTTAACCAGCAATCTGTGTAGGCACAGAAATCCTTTTGATATTTAAATACTAAAGAGTTGTTTGGCGTGCAATATACAAACAAGGCTAGAGGTATTATAGGACAGTAAAAAGGACCTATATCGTTCCTAAAAGGTTTCTTCTTTATAGGTGATTTTAAAACCTCTCCGACCAAACAAGGCTTCCGGCTAACCAAGATATAAATTCTCTTTTCAACGTTTCTTGAAAGGCTTGAAATTCGTAAAATCAGACTTTTAAAATTATGTATTCACGCCGTAAATCTTCAGGGGGGATACTAAAACTCGATTAGAATGTAAATTTCTTAAGTGAAAACTAAAGAAAAACACTATCATGCTCACGAAATTGTCTAGGATAGGTAGAGACTTTCAACTTCACCTAAATCAAAAAATAGACACAGCGATAGAACCAAGTATCTAGCTATCGTTATGACGGTATAAGTAAGTACTTACGCGTGACCCGAGAGCTGGTGAATATCTGGCACAGCGTATCAGCATTGCCATACAGCGTGGCAATGCAGCCAGTGTCTTGGGGACGCTTCCGACTGGTGTTGATGTGGATCAGTTGAGCTATCTGTAGACTGTTTGCAACAGTCGGCAGTTAGCTCAATTGTTTCAATTGTAAATACTAGAATTTTTCTACTAATATTTTTCTTTGTGAATAAATGTCATGAAAGTACTTACAAGATTTATTGACTTTTAGTTCTTGATCTTTTCCTGGATCCAAATATATCTCGCAGTTGCTATGAAAGCTTCTCTCGCAATTTAATAGGAATTTAATTAAACCAATTTTCTTGTGGAAATATTTAAGTTTACGAAACTGGTAATAACTTCACGTGGATGAGCCCTTGCCCTTCCGGGGTTAGGGGTTACAATATAATGTTAGGGGTTTCTTTACTATAGTTATCGGTGCGGATGTTGATACCTCGGCGGGTAGGCTGTCGCAGATTTATCTTTAGGCTTACGGTAAGATGGTATAATTTCACTTGGGTGTATAAATAGGTTATTTTTGGGTACCTACCTACAATAAAAAGTTATATTTTAAACAAACTTCCTTCCAGGCCGAGAGTTAACACTTTCATCGGCGGTGCGACCCCTGCGGATCGACGTGTCGACCCGCCGCCGCCGCCGAGGCTGGACTCTGAATGAGATAAAAATAGCAATGTGGCGTATGCTGACGTATTTTAATACCGTCTAATAAAATGAGTCTACTCCGATAATTAACCCATGTTCATTGTTCGAACTTGCCACATTGATTCAGTTCGAATTACTAACATAAATATTAGTTTTTGTACATTTCAATAAGGTTAAACAGCTGTTTTGACCCCAAATACCAATGCAGTTCATTGGTATGTGTTGGTCCAATGTATTAGTGAGATACGTTAGATACTACTATTTTATGTGGTAGTACCATACCACATAAAACAGTATAGGTAGGCAATTTTATGTTGTCTGTATGCACGTACAAGTATTTACTGTTTGTTATTTAACAATGCAATAGTGCTATACACGTGCAAACCATTGCCAAGGCCTTGAGAGGCCAAAGACATCATAACCTACTGAAACGAGTCGTAAATACGTCACAAAAATTGTAAACTAACAGTTTTTCAGTATAATGTAGAGCTGATAATCTTTTTCAAGTTGGGATTTAATAAGGTCTAAAATACCAGCAAGAACAATCAGCGAAATATTTTTCTAAAATTAAAATTAGGTATAAAGTTCTTCTTCATGACCAGGGCCCGATTAAGAAGTACCAAGGTGTGAAAGACCCTAATTATATTTTTTTACGGTTAATAAAAAGACATGGACGTCTCCTTGTCTTTAGCCTTTTCCCTGTCTCTTGTCCCCTTTGTACCTACCTATATAGCTCGCATGTCTAAGTACAAGCTAATTATTTTTTATCTGAACAAGAATCTAATGCAAATAGTTACCTATAAGTTTGACTTACACACCTACTCCGCGATGAGATGCGATGCCCAAAATGCCTGACATCTGCGTATATCTTCTGCGTACAACGCTAGTGTAATAAGAAACTGTTTATATTTAAGCATGGACTGCATTTTCAGTGTAAATACATTTGTACTGAGATAATAAGATAGAAGATTTGTATAAGAGTCACTAGACACGCAGTTTTATTTCGAGTTTATACAGGGTACCACGACATGAGTGTACTAAGCCGAAGGGCACCGGGATTCTATGACACGTAAAATAAAAGTTGATCTCCTCGGTTTGTAGAGTACATCTCTTTTTGTCGTTGTGTTGTAAATGCACTTTGTGACTCCTTGTATAATCCACGCGTGCGAAGACATAAGCGGTGGAGGTAACACTGTATAGTTTTCAGAGAGACGCGGTATTGTGGAGTGCCAATATTTCAAATTATCTAGAATGCCTGTAACATTGTTGTTTATACCATTCAATCAATCTTAATAGCGGGCTCCCTCACATCTAACACGTGTTGGCAGCACTGGTGTTGCAAATGTAATTGGCAACTCCAATACCGCTTTTCTCCCACATAGCCACATATTGCTGGCTTGGTATTGATTGCCCGTAGACTCGTATGTTAACAGCCCGCAATGTTATGAGAACAATGGCGATCCATCAACTCTTAACACGGTGTTGTCGGGAAACAAATTGCAGTGCTTTTGTCGTCAACGTCCGCAATTGTAAAATTATTTTGAAATTACTTTATCTGCATTAAAATTAAAATATTTGCGTCGTTTGATGAATGGCGGAATTGTTAATTTTGCAATAAATCAGTGCTTTCGGGCAAAGAAAGGCAATAATGGCTAACTTAGAGAAAATTTGATTTTATCAAGCTACGCTAGCACATAAGTGCTGGTTTTTCATTATAATAGGTGTGCCTAGTAAAAACAAACTGTAAAATAAACTTGATGACAAAACTGAATTCTGGTAACTTCGAAAAAAATTCAATTTCGTCGAAGCTTTTGCAAAACAAAACAAACGCCATGACGCAGAAAAATATTTATGTCATTCAAACCAGCTTCTTGTATCTCCCGAGGAAACTCAGTAAGAGAGGAACAGCCGATGAATAAGGAATGAATTATTCCAGTTTTCGGCGAAAATAACGAACAAATCTTTTGTGTGGATAGACCCATGATGGTGTACTTGTGCATTGTCCGTAATGAATTTGTAAATTATACCTACGGACAGTGATGAGATGCAAGTAGGTCAGCTGATGGCGGTGACCTATCGAGGTTGCGCCGTGATCGAGTCGAAAGTGGACAGAATGGAACATGACTGGCAACAGAATTAATAAAATCGCCAATGTCTGCATGGTCTTTATTAGATAAGCCTTTGTAAGTTTAACAAAATCAAGCAATAATAATGAAAGCTGGTAGGTACCCAATTCTTAGCGACATTATTAATTGAACCAAAGCATGAAAATATCTCCGTTAGAAGAATTTTTAGTAACGCTTTCACTGCCCAAACTCTGCTGCGCAACCTGCTGGGACTCGCATTGCTTACAAGCTGTGCTAGAACCACATGTGAAAGTGTTAGGTGTAATCGTTCCGTAAGGGGCGGATTATATATATAAATATAATTATATATATTATAGCTTTTTTTCCCAGGATTGTTGTTGTTCTGGAATCAAATCCGCCACTATTACAAACAGCCACATGGACACAAAGCTTGCCACCCTACGTTTTGAATAGGGGCTTAGGCGTGTCGTATGGTAGTCCCCCCGATATACTTGCTTCTATGAGAGTATATACACTCTCTACTACCTATGTCCAGCAGTGGACTAGCAGAAGCTAGTCCACACTGTTGACATATGCCTCCCCTAACTGGCGTTCTCCCCATAGCGCCTTGAATGCAAGCTGAAGTGAAAGACTTTCATACCTTAGTATAAAGAAGCTGAAATAAGCCGCAGATACTTATATCCTTAAAATAATGCATCAGGAAGTCCATGCAGTCACTAGGTCACAAGGAATATTCCACTGCTACATTATTTCATTCAAGCAAGTCTACGTTTAAGATCTATTTTATTGGCTGACGCTTCCAATGGCCGCTGCAGACAAAGATTTACATTTTGCACTTTGCCACTTTGAACTTTTAGAGTTATCGACATAACGAACCTAGTTCAGGTACTTGAAAATCTCTGCACTCAATTGCTTTCTTATATACGATTCTGATTTCTGATGTACGCGTGGGTTCAAAGCTTGAGAACCATTATAAATAATTTTGGGTAAAGTTTACGCAGGTACCTTACTTATCCTACCAATCAAAAGGAGCCTTTCTCTGTTAAGGTATATTTCTCGGGTTACACATCCTGCGTCGCAGGTGGTCCATCGCCCGTTACGCCACGGAGGTCGTCAGAGCTTTAAAAATAAACTAGTGTCACTTTCAACAATTCCCGCATTCTTACTTACAAAATAAACAGATGACCGATGTTTCAATTACAAAATGAACAAACCAACCAGCCAATTAGGTACAGCCTGCGATATACGAGTAACTGCAGTCGAACGCGACTATGCGATATTTCTTACAGTGGGACGTCGTCTTCAGAATTAATTCAATTAGTCTTGTGTTCCAAAAGATTTTTTAATTCTCCGGCTAATTCATTGTAGCGCTGTAAAAACGACCTCCGAATAAAATGCCCATCGCTGCTCGTTTTCGAATTGTTTTCGAAGATGAGTCTACTCTAGTTACGATCACGTTATTTTGAGTATTTTATATTGTTAGTGAATACTTTAAAAAAAAACTTAGCTTAGTAGAAATTAACGTCGAGAAATTATAGTCGAAATTAACGTAGAAATTAACGTCTCAACTTCCTGTTTTGTAATGCCTGTAAATAATTTGTAATTTACTTTACTTTTACAATGGGCGCTTTTGACTATTCCGTTAGTATAATTTATATTCTATTTCTTCTATTTGCTATTGCTATTTTATATTTGCTTTGCTGTCTTGTCTCACTTCAAGCTCACAGAAACAATTTCTTTGCGTATAACCTCCACTTCCAACTTCAATAATGTGAGAAAACCTGTCAGTGTTTAATTTCGTCAGTGATTTAAAATAACATTTTTATTAGGTATATTTCCAAAATTTCCATTAAATTCAGTCTGTGTAGTGAAGGCAGAGTTATGTGAATCCTTAACCTTTGGCCGGAAGCGGGGTCCCTGTGGTACACTATCATAACTTATTATTATCTTAGTTGCAAAGTGGTCAGCGGTCAGAGGGCCCAACTTGGAAAGTTTTGTTAACGATTGATTAACTAAGGTTCCAAGTTTGTTGGTAGATTGGAAGCTCTTCGTATAATGGTTTTGTGAGTACGTAGACCGTGGCCTCCATGTTGTTTTAAGCATGAGAAAAATATTTGTTGTAGTGAATTTACCTACTTACCTACGTACGACCAAGAAGTATTACAGTTACTAACCGTACGACCAATTTATGCAAAAAACAAAAAGCTCGACTGAAATCGTCGATGACAAGAAACAGTATTAATTTGGATAATAGAACCGTAAAGTTCGTTTCCAATAGCAGTACAGTAAGTAATAGTTTTTCAGAATTGTTATATGAGCTAATTCCACGTTATTTTGGGTCGCGCGGACCGATGTCTGGAATCCATAAAAATCAATAGGTATATTTCCACTTAGAACCATGCTTCCTTTGTTACTATTGACGAGTATATTCCTAAAGACAGCCTAAATGGATCTCCATCACAGTTGGGTAAAAGTTAATACACATACAAATACACATAACTTAATTGAAGGTCTCGTCGATGTTGTGTACCCAACTTGTGATGTCGAAGTCACTTCACTAAGATACCAATCATATCAGTGCATAGAGCGCCAAGTACCAGTGCATCAGAAGATTGCCCGTCTAAACCGTATCAAGGTGCAGCCGATAATTGCATTCCGGTGCACATTTGCAATGTTATTGGCAAGGGGCGGTGTGATGCTGCTCGCCAATTCTTAGACACTTATATGTTGGTTTCAGATAGGTATTTGTGGATGTGACTGTGATTTATGTTAGTGTTACAAAAACCTGGAAAAGTATTTGAACTGAACTTTTATGGTACTGAATGATTGCTTTGACTTTATAAGTTCCACAATAATATTTCTTGTTAGATCTTGTTTTTTAATAACAATAAATATGTATATCGCGTTAGCCATGTCCTTTAATTGGCCCACATCGGTGTGATACTAATATAATAATAGGACACCACTGCGAGTCTTGCACATCAAGGTATAATGAATTCACGCCTCTTACCTCCAAAGGGGAAAGTTTCCACTTAACCGACTAATTACAAAAGGTGGTTGGCACTGTAGTTACTTCACTTGCAGTGCGATTCTTAGTGAGAAAGTAGAGCCTGCAACGTGTATTTTTCACACCCAATAGAGAAGAATATTCAGAAATGTGAGTTATCATGTTTATTCTGTCACGGAGGCTTTAGGCCCGGTTTTCAGGAAACTCACTTTTAGGACACATAAAACTAGAAAATCTCTGACTGTTAAAACTATATTATGGATGTCTGAAAAGTTATACAGGCGAAAGTTTCTGTCGTAGTGAAGATGTTTGGCCAATGAGAAAGCAAACTACTAAATGGATCGGCCGAATTTTAGACGCACATAGTTCCGGACCTCGAATAACATGTATGCAACTTTTTATTCCAAAAAACACATGCGAAGCCGTGGACCGAAGCTAGTTATTAATACGACTGTTTGCTACCCTCGCTGCTGGAAGCGCAACGCTTTTGTAACTGTTCAGTCTTTGCACGCCATTCAGTAAGACGCAACGGTTTGTCTAAGGACATTTCCAACTCGGATTTCACGGCTGCCCGAGTTCGAGTTGAGAAACTCAGTTCTAGATCTCAATTTAAAACTTATCTGAGCACAACAAGTGAAGCAAAGATACCTATATTTACACTTTTTCACTCTGCTGCAGGCTTCCTGAACTTAGCTTAACTGAAAATTTGACCATTTCAGTAAATTTTCGTCCGTAAAAACCATTTAAATAACGCTTGGATTTTTGTGGAATCCCTTGTGCCCTGTGTTTGAATTGGAAATGTGTGAAAAGTCGTTAGATGAAGCTACTGGAAGACAACAAAATGGGATGGCACCTTATCGACATGAAACGCATGAAGTAGCTTTTGCAATCTCGCGATGTTCGCGTAATGACTGAATGGAATGACGTATTTGAAGATAAATGTAAAACTGTTTTTGCCATAACGATACAACGCTACAAAGCTGTCACAGTACATCTTACAAATCAGACAAGGTTTCTTTTACTACATACATCTACTTACACTCTTGTGATAGTGCGCGCATAATACAATACAGTATAGTTGTTTTGATTCGCCACTCTCTCTAGGCAACATCCATAATGCGGGGTAGAGACTCATTAATCATTGAGTGACGATTGCAGCGAGCTGGATTAGCATTTCAAAAGCCACATTGCCTTCTGAGACAAACAAAGCCAAAGAGCTGCAGTTAAACGGAAATAAAACCCGACAAGTGGGAGTTATGGTACTCGTATCGCAGCGAGGTTCCGTATGCAGTGCAGTATTGCGTTATTTTGGAATTATTTATTGGCGGAGAGTTATTTTAGGCTTATATTTTATTGATTCCAATTTAGTTTTCGTATTATAGTCTCAAGGATTGTTAATATTAGAAGGCTCGTGACACACCAGCAGAACTATTTGATCCCCACACGGAAAATTCACGTACCCAATGTTGGGTAAGTCCGGGTGCCAGTTTCCGTGGTTGATTAAGTAGCTAGCTCTCGAAGACTGGTTATAGAATAGGTAACTAGACCTATTACCATTATGTGATATTGGCAGCTTACTAAATTTAAATACCTTTGTACTTTAGGAAGCAAATGACCGCAACCTCTTTCAAGCATAGGTACATACATATTTATTTAATTGAGTAGATTATTATCACACGACATTTTCTCAGCCATAAAGTAAACAGAGCTTGTGGTTTGAGGTGCCAGGTGATTTTAAATGTAAAAAAAGCAAAAGGTTCCATTCCTTTACCAAGAAGCCCTGAAAGCGCGGAAAATGGTAAAAAATGGAGCTGCCGACGTCGTCACAAACGCTTTGAGAGCTCCAGCCTCTGTGATTACTGATGCTTGCGGCGCCGACGCCGGAGCGCTAATTCGAATCACTTCTACTGAGTCAACCTATTTTACCAAAGCTGGATTATGTAATGAAGCTAGGTGATTTTGTGACAGTCTGGTATACATAAACTCAAAAGGGTTTTTGAAGAGGTCGTTTGGCTAATAAAGTATTTTAAAATAAATCGGTTTGAAAATTAAAATAGAGAATATGTAAAGAAATATAGAATATGTAAGAATTTTCAAAAAGTTATGCGTATTCCTTTAGAGGCTAAGCTAACTTTGAGGCTAGATCCTGCTGTTTGAATTGTTCAGCATTAAAGTATTTATTTAATTTTGATGAAAAATAAAATTACTTGAGAAAGCATGACTGGCCATACTATTTAATTTGAAAAGCCAGATAGTAGTAATCCTTCAAGAACATGGTCTTCGACAAACAAGTGTTACAGCAGAATGTCTTTGTTTTTGTAGAATTCGCAAACATTCTGAAAGCGCAGTAAAATTTTATACCAGAGCTCGTGTTCATAATCTTGGTAAGAAATAAATAGAAACGTGCTTATTGCTCATTTTAATGTAGACTTTTAAAAATACTGAATATACAACCAATTATCTACATGTATGTTTAAGCTTATACATACATAGGTGTAAGTACTCACCAACACACAACACTTGAAGGTTCCATAACATTGTAGATACAGCAAAACATAACAGACTTATTTTTATATATGACAGACATTGTGAAGGTTAATCGGTCATCAACTTCCGAAACTTTAACAGAACCCATAATTTAGCCAATTAGCTAATAAAGTCCACAACTTTCCACAGTGTCAAGAAGCACTTACCCCTCCCATAAACCCCCCTTAGCCCCTCAATGACCGCTGCGCTGCTCGCGTCCATCAGCGGTTTCTCGCACCCTTCACCAGGTCGTTAGTCCACCGTATGTGCCTACCAAGCCCTACACCTGACCTATTCATTTAATGAACATTCAAATCTGCGCTTACCTACCTTTTGACCTTTCTGCCGCCTCACATTTTTTCTTCGTTAACCTAGTTACTTTTTGATAACCTACTTAGTTTAATTTATGATTACGGTACCTACCTATTCACCTAACCTTAAAAAAACTGTGTAAGGTACAAAGCATACATATACATATACAAAAGCAACCAAAGGTTTTTTTAATATTGTAATAAAACTGTTTTTCGATTCCTTTCCGCACTTTTGATTTGGACAGACCTAGGATTAACTCATATTTCCAGCGTATACATTTGGATTGTTCGGCATTATATACTTAAAATAAGGTAAGTAAATGTCATTTATGTACTAAAGGTAATCTTACTATTTATATGGTGCGACGGAAAGGGGTGATTCTGGACCCCGGGGGCTCCTGAACTTCTGAATAACGATTTTTCGAATCTCGAATATATATTTATATATTTTTAGGGTATCGTACCTCAAAAGGAAAAAAGGAACCCTTATAGGATCACTTTGTTATGCGTCTGTCTGTCTGTCCATCTGCTGACCCCCTTTTCACAGGAACGCATGGTCGTACCGAGTTGAAATTAACGTCAAATACTCAAGTCTGTAACCTCTAGGAGCCGCAATATAAATAAAACTTCTAAGTCAACGCACTCAAAAGTTGCAGCCGTTTATGTCCTCTGTCTGATGACAAAACACTTTTTGTCATGAAATTATTACACAAAAGTTACCTATAAACCTTTCAAATTTCAAAGCAATAGTATGATGTAAGAATACACTAAAAATAACACGAATATGAAGCGTCATTCTTTTTTTCACAAAAAAGGAAACGAAATGTTCGATTTCCAAAAATGGTAACAAACGTTGACACCCTCAATGTCCAGAATCACCCCCTTTCAGGACCCTTTCCCTGTATAAGGTATATTTATATTTATATTAACATGAAAAATACATAAAGCTGCCAAGAGAACGTACCTTTTCCATGAAATTCAGATTCTATTTGTGGCAACACAAAACCAGTCAAATAGTACAGCTCAAAGACTCATCAATAATTTCATTCAACATTGGTAACAATTGAATTGCGAAATAGGGCTAATGTTCGCTCGCTGGATACAGCGTCAATTATAATTTCATTACATGGATAGGTAGGGTATTGTAAGGTTATTAACTGAGTGATTTGTATCCGATTATTGAAATTGTATGACCCAAACAAAGTCAAGCTGAAATTAATAAATAAAATAAATAATGCTGGACAACTCACACAGCATCATCTAGTTTCAAACTAAGCAGTAAGGGAGGGGTACTAACTAGATAACTGATATACTAAATACTGTAATACTTTGCACAGATAGATATTTTTTAATTCTATGTTCATGTCATAGAAAAGATAATGTCCTTGAAATTCGGCTACAACGGCGGCAGTCTCAACGAAGACTACCTAAGTGCGAAGAGAGGACGCTATGACTCTCATTAGGGATGCTAGTCCAGCTGTGCACCAGCATCGACTAAGTGCTGAATGATGTGGAAACAAACTCAGTGTGAGTTAAAACTGTAAAAAATATATAAAATTCAAGCAAATTGTTTTCAGCCAACGCCCCTGAATAATGACTCGCCGACGTCTCTGGGTATTTCGTATCTGGGTATTTGATGTTACACGCATTTCAATGGTGACAGGATCACGTTTGAAATGCGTGTAATAGCAATCTTAAATTCAATGCGTGTAATATTCATGAAATGAACTGTCATCATGAAAAACCCATTTTTATTTTACCTAAAACAGGAATTATGGCTGTTATAATGGAATTCATTACCAATTATTGTACTTTACCTATTTACATATCATGCCACACCTACCGCTCTTACACATTGAGCCTCCTCGAAATCATAACACCAACAACTTTTTCAGAAAGCAAAGACGCAAATACAAAAGTTATTATCCATGTCGCATCCACGGTTCTTATTACAATTCCAAAGCTTTCGTATTGTTCTTGTATAAATTTAAAATAACTCGAAAGCGTACTTTACTTACAGTAAATGCTGGGTTTCCGATTTTTAGCGGAACAACAGAATGAAAGAGAGAATGAACCAGAAAAATTGGCTCACGAATGGGGAACCAAACCAAATTTCTGTTTACGGCGAACATCACGTAAGAAAAAGAAATCACAGCGGAATAATACATGGTGTGTAAAATTTGATGTGGTTTAGAGGATTTTAGATATAATATCTATTTAACTGTAAGTTATTACTTATATTGAACTTATTACTTCTAAGATAATTTACATTGTTCAAAATTTCTGACTTACCTTGCTCTTCCATTTGTTTTTTTAATATCTGTGTAATCCTTTTTGGCCTTAGTGTTATGTATATTTTAAGTATTTATATGGAAATTGTAACGCTGTGGTTCACCTTAATAAATATAATAAAAAAACACTGTTACAACCATTCAGACAGAGAAATTACTTTCAATCTTTAACTTCATTCAAACACTTTTTTTATGCTAAGCGCCCACATTTGCAGCCGACAAACTTAAACACCAGTTCTCAGTGAGCGCTCAGGCTAAATGGCAAAAAGTGTGTGCGTTCATTTTCTTAACGCCTTCAATGAGACGAGAATATCTAAAATACAGTACAGCAACCACACCAAAACATAAACCCAGGTAAAAAAATTAACTCTCTGTCACTGACTAAAGACTGAAAATGAAGTGCAAGGATTCCAACCAGAAACTCCCGGTATTATCACGGAAATACAACGATAAATACCTATAAAATGGTACTAATTACATACATTACGCAAACGCATACAGGTAGGTATAATAGAAACCAGCCATTACTCCCATAATGTATTCAAAATGGTAGATCCGAATAAGCAAATAATGTCTACAATACCATTACCGTTCAAAATAGATACAAAGATAAAGCCTAATGGTTATTTACCTTCTTACTTACTCGTAATGTACCGAACCCTCTCCTCGTAATGTTGGTGGTACCGAGGGTAAAGTCTGTAGAGACGTTCCAGGAGGGATATCTACGTGCTCCAGCTTCAAAAAAAACAAACTTCTGAATATTGCAATGAGGTATTGATCGGTTGGGTAGTGTTTTCTGAACGATAAAATTGATCAGCAGCTTCAAAAACCTCTTTCGAAAACGTTAATTTTAAATAGCATTGTCCTTTTTTATTTCAACAAAAAAACAACAAAACGACTAATTACAAATAATAATTACGAGTATACAAACATGATTGTGTTTTTAAGAAGTTTTTCGCGATGGAGCACGTACCACCACTTCGGCGACTATCCCTACTTTATCAAACCCCCTTTTGCTCGTAATATACCGGATGCCATGATATTTTACTTCATTTTCTTAAATTCACTTACCTGAAACAACGTTGATTGTAATCATGATAATGTTATAAATATTCATTTTCTAAATATAAGCCTACCCATTTACCTATTCATTTAATCATTTATCTGACGTTGTCTTTCATTATTTTTAAGGTCGGTTATGAAAGCTGTTGAATATAAAATGAGTTCTGTTCATGTCTTGTTAAATGACACAAACCAAACATACTTATTCATTACATTATGTAGATAAAAGTAAAATAAATTAAATTTATGGAATTCTGAACGAATGGTCAACTTAGTTAACATTATGACAATAATTATTTACGCCTTTATGTGATTATACTAAATTATCGTAATCTTAACTAACGCTCCCTAGTGAATTAGCTTTCTGTTTGAGTTAGAAGGATAATTATTGCGCCAAGAAAGCATCTTTCAAAATTAACATTAATTTTCAACGTAAATAAATATGTGCCAGTGAAAGCTGTCACTTTTATGCAAAGCATTGACAATAATCTAAGAAGTTTTGAAGTAAGAAAACTTAAAGCCTTATGGGGGAAAAACCATGATGACATTTTTTTGGAAGAGCCAACATAATAATGTAGAGTTGTCGACTGTGCCTAACCAGTCATAGGTAGGTACGTACCACTGTGGTATTAACTGTTTGTTCAATTATTTAATACGTTTTGATGGTTACAAAACAATTGTTAGCTGGTGGTAACAATACAATACTTATTCAGACCTCGTATATACTCTGTCTTACAGCAGCATTTGTTTTCTTATGTTGGCATAAGTCTGAAGAATGAAAAAATCAAAAACAAAAACACTACTAACCTTAGAATTGAGCAACGCGACACCTCTCGTGGAACGAACCCAACGAAAAGAACTAAAAGTAACTTTCGTCGTTGAACAGAATTGGATAAACTTCAATGTTTCCCCTGTAGGTGGAGCTAACTCCCAAATATTTTCGACTCCTACGTCACTAGACCTCGTGATGTAGTTAGTTCGCAAATTCTGAAAGGAGGATGCGGGTTCATCATCATTCAAGTCCCGTCCAAGTCAAAAATGTTTGGAATTACCCTGAGTGTGAGGGCTTACGCACTATGATAACATAATCCGTAAATAAACACAGCTTAGTCGTTGTTAAAGTTCAGAGAGGTTTACAAGGTAAGTCTTACGCGTCATGTTAAGAGACGATTATTATAAACCACATAAGTAGTAGCATAGGTACTCATACCTAAATACCAGGTACCTACTGACTTATAAAAATGGAAAGAAACAAATCATTATCGTTAAGTCAGGACTACCTCATCTCCTACAGAGATTACTGCAAACCATTTGTAGGTTTTGTTATTATAGTGCGTAAGCCTCGCACTCTGGCAATTTTTTCTTATTTCTAAGAAATAAAATATGATCGCAAATATTCATTTGTAGGTCAATACCTACAAATGAATTTTTGCGATCATATTTTATCGCCATAATAATCACTACAATAGTATCAATACATTGGTTTTACTTTTTATATTTCTGTATTGGTTGAGACGGCGGAGTACGATAAGTAAAGAAATATTTGCCAAACAGAAGTTTCAATGAAATAGGTATTGTGAAATATGAAAGCATCAGTACGTCGTCGCATCATTCGAATTATAATTATTTAGTAGGTACCGACAAATGTTGGAAACATAGTTAAGTGTGGATTTACTCGATATTTCTATACCTTCCCTAAGCTCAGAACTGTTTTCAATCATAATCATCATCGGTCTGTTATCTACGAGGGGGGGATAATTTATGTGGCATCAGTTTGGTTGAGAATTAGCCGCACACTTTCGTGTGTGGCTGAAAAGAACTATGTTTTCAATGAATGTCGGGGGTAAATAAGGTAAGTACACATTATTTTTGGCAAAAAGTCCGAGTCCATATTTCTGTGCAGAACAGAACCTTTTGTATCTAAAGCTCACCCACGGTCTTTAATTCTTTAATGCTACCAAGTAGGAGGGTACACGTGCCAAATGTAATTTAAAATTTCAGTTGAATTTATGTGGCCGTATAAATCTCTGGATTCAAAGGAAAATGGGTCACACTTAGGTAAATCCTTGAAGGTACGCTATTTTACGATCATCATATAAATCTACAACGCTAGGGCACACTTTTTAACTTTTTCGAGCAAAGGTGTTTTCTAAGGATTTTCTTGTGGAAGCCGCTTTGAGTTGCTGAAATTATTTGTCCATCTGTGTGTTCTAATATAAACCGCTAACAAGAAGACCAATCCAGATCTTGCCACAAAACTACGTTTATACTATACACCTGCCCAAAAAGTTGCTTATTCCTTTTCCAAACATAAGGTGGAAAGTACGTCATTGCAGACGTGTAAAGATGTACGTAAATGCGGTACGGAAAACATGGAATTTCATTTAGCGGGAGAGAAAAGTGTTTGGAAATCCGTTTCTTACGTATTATTTTCTTTTGATTTTCTGAGATCCTTATCAGCCGGTTGCTTTGTTTATTTTCAGAACAGGTCAAACGAAAAAAGTTTCTACTCCGAATCCGCCATATCATATCGGCCCCTTACGTATTCGGAACAATTATTCAAAAAAATGAACCGTATGAAAATCGCACGTGCGATACTTATTGCTAGATTTTGATTTTACTCGGGTGATTTCGAATTTTCTAAAATAATGATTTTCCTCGAAGGTGCACTGTGCACTATGGGGACACTCGGGAGAAAGTGCGATTCCTACCTCGTGTGTTTTAAGGCAAATGACACACTCAATAGGAATTGGGCACTACACTACAAAATTGATTTCCCATTCCCGGTTCCTAAATAAACCTTTTCAAACACGACTTCATTTGCACGTTATGACTAAACCTCCCCAACGACCCTTCAGCCCTTTAATCTTCACCTGAAAAATTACTTTTTAGATTAAAGTTTTACCATCCCAAAAATACTGACATAAATCAGATTGTAAAATAAAGAATTTATGCATCCGTTCGGAATAACAACGAGCCATTTCGTTGTAAGAATGTTTTTATGAAACAGATGCGAAAGTTATTTGCGAAATGAGTTAAAACAGACAATGTCTTTCTTTATAATTATGAGCAAATTACTTTTTACAAGAATAAAAATTGCTGAAAAGTGGCATTGATTGTTTTACAATTACAATGCATTATTTTCGCATTCAGTGGGTTGATTGCGTGAGTAATAGTTACCACCCATATGTACCGATTGGTATAAGTGCGAGTATTATTAGGTTATACCAATACAATATTACTCGTAATATTGTACTATTGTACGAGTTGGTATAACCTGCCTAGGTGCTAGATAGGCTTGTCCTACAAAAAATCAAATCATTATCCTTTAATGCTATGGACCAAATTTCAGACAGTAACATCGTTTATTCATGCTCCATTGAGAGTTCGGAAAAACGATAAAATTGTTCAAACTCGCGTGTTACTTCTTTTGAACAATGCTAACAACGTTAAAGTTTGTACCGAAGCGTAAAATTTGTCGGGAACTTATTCATAAAGATGTATTTGTACTTGTCGCATGTTATTTTCAAAAAAACCTTGAATTTCAATGAAAGAATATGTATGAAATAATAACATCAACGTTGAAGTTAGCAATAACTTGTCCTTTATTTTAATTTTCGTCAAAGAATAAAAGGTTTAAGTATATTCACGATGGATTCGACCCATCACTGCTCTGTTTAATTTGTCACGCCGCTGAAGAGAAAAGCAATGAAAATTATGCATGGGGAATTAATTCTCTATGAATTCAACCCAAATTCGAATTCACCCTAGGCTTTCACGCACTATAAACTATATAATCATGTTGGTTTTGTTATCGCACTATTGACATACTTTTCTTTGTTTTGGAATGGAATTTGCTGTGGAATTTATTCGATTATGCCATGCGTACTCGTATGTCTGCGTGTCAATTTGTCTAAGTGATTCTTCACGTCGTCTATGCGAATGCTGATCCAATTGGATTTTATCATCTCACGTGTACATTTTGCTACATGTGGCATGATATTTAAAGGCGTTATTTTATTATTGACACACTGATTGCTTGGAGACTACAAGACGTGAAACAAAGTATCTACAAAGACTGAGATTTTAGCAAATACTTAGGTACTTCAAAGTTCTTCATAAAATTTATGACAGGACTATGTATAGCACCATTAAAATCAATAACAGTTTGACTTTCAAGTAACCAATCTTAGCTTTTAGATATTGAGTTTATCTCTGTCAAAGTGACTTTCTAATATATAAATCACACAAGACTTTTCTTTGCGAAAACTTTAACTGGGCGTATTAATTTTTCTAGATTAAAATTTGTTGTGGACTACAATAGTTCAAATTATTCGGAGCTGGTGTGATCGTCTTTTGTTTTTGTGTTTAGATTTTAGAGTCCACGTCACCAGTGTTTTCAAAGAAAAAAACAAAATAGAATCTCGGAATAACCGAGCTATCGCACGCGAGGCGCGCGGTAGAGCGTCAGGCGGACGAACAGGCGACGAAATAGCAGTTTGTATTTTTACATGAGCCGTTGGGCACGCTTATGGTCCTTTCTGTATCTCAGACATTAATTATTAAATAAAAATCATTATTTATATAATCATTTATAGTTGAAGAGATTGTGTAAGTGGGGTTATTATCGAAGGACAGATCAGAGTAGCCTACTTTAAACAATGCAAAGTTATAAGGAACTTAACATAACGTTGGCTATAGTTTAAAACTATTACTTGCTAATAAAATCTCAAGGTTGCCTCCTGCCTAGTAGAGAAAGCTCTTTTTGGACCTTACGCAATTCTCTTATGTTATTTCCAATTTGAGTTCTTTACTTGGTGTCTAAACAGTTTGATAGTTGTTGTTTAAAACTGATGAGATCTCCATTTAGCTGAATTTAGGCCACGGCAGCCAGTCTTATGGTAAACTAGTCATATGGATTGGATAGGCATATCTACAGGAATAGTGACAAAATCCAATGCGGTAGCTCATTTTTCACATTAATCGTTACGTGCCCGCAATAAATAGAACATTTCCATGCATATGTATGCTGTCGGGCCGGCATACAATACTCTCTTTAATGTATATATTGCCAATTTATTTTTTATTGCATTAATCCTGCGGAGGTTCGCGTAAATTTAAAAGGATTATAAATTATTTTATTATGTTTCGATATAACGGCCAAGTTTGTTAAGCTGGCCCTGGCGGTCCTGGCGTAAGAATCGACCCCTCCAAGTCAACTCGTTTATGTCGTAAGAGCCGACTTAGGGAACCTATCAGAAGAAGGACAGGCTTCCTTCTGTGTATCTTTAGCTTCTCCACTGCGATAACCAGGCCTGCCACTCGTGGTGATTATGGCAAAAAGGTTTGGGGAGGCACGTTCACCAGTGGACGTAGTGTGCTGAAGCGGCCCGCTTGCTTGAAGTATGTTGTAGGATGATACCGCTCTCTGCCGACCGTGCGTGGATCGTGCGTTGAAGTCGCCGAGTGGACAGCAGATTTGAGGTGGAGGCTTGCAGAAGCTAGCGAGGTAGCGGTAGTTTAGGTACATTTGTATAAGTGTATGTTCTCCTAAAGCCTCAAAACCTTGTAACCAGATCATTCAATCTAGACAGAAAGGCATGGTGGCATGGAAAGGCATGGCAGGTTTCCCCTTTCACAAAAAACTCTACTCATCTTTCGTCAATTGGCACATCACGGAAAGTTTTTCCTTGGCGTTTTGTGAACATGAGAACATTATTTCTACTCCTAGTAGGTAACGACAAGTACATACATACATATAATGTGTACGTATGGTTGGGCCCGTGTTGGTAATTCAGAAAATTAAGTGTCAACCCCTTGGTGGCGAGAGCTATAACAGGCATTACCGTAGTGCGGTCAAGTGTTATGCCTCGGTGGTATACAATTTGTTTGATGAATGAGAGAGATCGTAAAGAAAAGAGCTACGCAATTTTATAGCCCAAACTGAACATCGTAATTGGATTAATAAATTTTTTTGATGATAGGAAAGTTAAGTTGCGTTCCTTATGTAATAATAATTATTTATGTAAATACAAGTTCTAATTTATTTCTGTTATTTGACTGTAATTTTCATTTTGTATTATTTATAGTAATAATAAGCTTCTTAAATAATAAGAAGAGCTTCTAATTAATTGGATGCTAGCTGGATAAAAAATTATCTAGGCATCTATAACCTATCCAATGTAAAGTACACTATATACAGCCGAATCAGCCACTCAATATTTTCAAACTCCAAACTGAGTGCCTTTCTGTAGTTGGTACTGTCAAAGACACAAGTTGCTCAGCCATTTTTGACAAACATACAGGTTCTCCAAGGACACGTGTTGCTCAGCTACTTATGACAAACATACAGGGTCTCCGGACCGTTTTGTTTTAATTAAATCGTGGTCTGCATTAATGCTGCGAAGTATTCCGTACACCCGCGGGATCCGCCGCCGGAAACTATTGCTGTTTGCTGTAATAGCACGATAATGGAGCTCAAGTATTACTAAGATTGCGAATAATATGTTTGAGGATGAAGGGTGTAATCCTTCCTATTCGGATAGCACGGTTTATACTTATTGCTTACTTCTGATTATTTATAACTTGATTTTGCGTGTAACTTGTTTACGACCGCAGAGATTAGAGATATTATAGGTAATAAATTTGTATTATCCTTTTCTTGGTATCCTAGCCTTTCTATGTCTCTGTTACAAAATCTTAACTAATACCAAAATACCTAATTGCTATGAATTGTTTTCTTCTGATTCTCAGATAAGTCTGACAAGCAGTAAGGCTTTAGGGATCCTGACCTTAGTTTGACTCTTTGATTTACTATTATTGATGTCTGACGAAAAAAAGTAAGGGCATAAAACTTTTAACTGTGTATTGAAACATCACTGCAAAATCGCAAAAAGCATGAAAAACAAACGTAGCGATTTCATTAAGATTGTAATAGTCATACCGTAAGAACAGTGGCCGTAAAATCAGCATAATAAAACCGGTTTGTTTCTCCGTGGCATGCCAGAATGGTGCCCAATTATCGCAGCAATGATGACTCCATTACCAGAATTTTATCTGTCGTGGTACATAAGTATAATCCATTTTGGCTGTAAAACAATGCGCTAGCCAAAAGCTATGCTTATTAGTAGAGTATGTAGTTTTATGTTATAATCTGATTCACTGCACATCCAGTGCCGCACCCTCAGGGGCCGCCGCTACATCAGTCCAAACATGCCCTCATACGCGTCCAAAGTTTCAGTGTACCAAGTTCACACTGAAATCGTTCAAGCTATATGAAGAAATTACTTCAATGATCTAGCCTGTTCTACGACGTAGATAGCTCTACGACGTAGCGAATCAACAACACTCTCTAAGTCTAAGTCTTCTTGTATTATCTTTTGTATTATACTACTAGAACTTGGTAAAAAATAATATTAGTAAGAATAAGAGTTTATGTTTCAAGAATCTGCTCATCACAATCACCAACCCAAAAGCTTGACCAAAAAGCCAAAAAGTTGACAAAATACTCTGGCTGCCAACATTATTGTCACACCGAAATGTCGCACCAACCCTCCGCGCGCCGGGCTTTATGTAGACTTTATTTACCTACTGTTTTTCGTGATTTTCTTTGTGAGACTCAAATTCATTTTGTCAAAAATGACAGAAATTGACAGCTTATGTCAAAATGACAGCTGATGCCAATAATGACAGCTGATATCAATAATGACAGCTGATGTAAGAAATGACAGATAAAATGTAACATCTTCTGTTGAAAATGACAGCTGATGTAAAAAATGACAAAAGAAACATCGAGAGGCTGAAGCTGCTCAGATAATTCGGTCGGTATGTATCAAATACCTAAGTAGAAAAAATATGGCATATTCACTTCATGTAACATTCATTATTATTTTACCAAACCTTGGATGACTTAGGAAAAGGAAATTTCCATAACAAAATATGCACATATTCATCTAAAAATAAGAAACCACCTGTGGAAATCACAGGTTAGTGTTTAGGCAACCTCCGTCCATACATACATTACGAGAACGCTTACGCAATTTGTCTGAATCAGTAATTCCTGCATTTTTCACGAGATTCTCTGAGCTTAGTGAATGACATATTTATTTAACTTTACTCAGCCTTCCTTTAAATAACTGGGACATCTCGGGAGCACCCTGTAGACGAAAGTTTAATTGTTTACAAACACCGACTTTATTCCACTTTTCGTTTTAATCTCCTACAGGACACTTTTCGGGGAATTTTTCTAAAAGGGAGATCGTTTAAGAATAACAAAACCAAAACAACTCGATTTAAGAATAGTCGAAGTAATAATTATACCTAAAATATACTATTCGCTACCGTTTGAAATTTTGTATCAGGTACCTACGAAATTTTGAAACCAAAGAAGAGCTTTTTTGTAAATTTTCAAGTCGTTAAGTTTAGTTATAGTGAAACCATAATCAGCAGGGTCATAACACGAATGGAGATTTCATGAAAAGCTAGTCGTATTCGAAATTTCACACATTTACAAAACTAATTTCATCTCGCCACTCACGCAACTAAACTGTAGAGTAAAGCAACATGCAAAGTTAAACTCTATTAGCTAAATAATTAAAGCTTAATTGCTAGAACCTAACACATTGCTTTTCAGCCCGCATTTGCAAAATAAGTTCAAAACAGAAATTAAGTCAACTTCTTGCACCGAAAGGCGTAAACACGAGAAATTTGTCGCTGGCAAATGTAGACTCGCTGCAGTACTTTAGTCTAGGACCTACGCTTTTACGATTTACTGAAAAGCGGTGTTTAGATAACGGCTGTGCGATAACTTATTGAAGAACATATTATAAAATGTCCCTATTTTCATGAGATACACTTGTGTTAGGTACTCAGATATTGTTGTCTTTGTCGACAAAGGTTAACTGGTCCAAAAATTCCAAAGAAAATTTTTGTCACCATTTATTTTAAATTATCAGAAATTTTCAAATATTTTTCTTCTCAGAATAATCATACTCGAAATATTCTATCCATATAATTTTCCCGTGAGCACCTACTGCTATGTATAGGCCTCCTCGAAATATAACGAAACCTTTTCGCCGTTACCCATGAAACAGCTTTAAATTATTATTAACTAGCTTCTGCCCGCGGCTTCGCACGCGTTGTTTCTATGGAAACGCTTAAAGGTGATTTCTATCCCATGGGAACTGATTTATGGGATAAAAAGTAGCCTATGTTTTATTCCAGGCCTAGAATTATCTGTATACATCCATCCAAACTTTCGCATTTATAATATTAGTGTGATTATAATGCTGGACAATCCACACAGCATCATCTAGCCCCAATTTAAGCAGAGCTTGCGCATGTGTACTAGATAAGTGACATAGTATTACTACATTATAATGACATAGATACAGTAAACAGTGAGATATACAGTAAACTAGCTTGATAAAAATGAAATAGGTTACTCATTTCATTTTACATTATTTATATAAGAAAACTCTCACAAAACTGGTAGAGTCGTGTGAATTTAAAATTTCGAATTGATGTTTAAATTCGACGTACTTCACGTTTAAAATGTTTCGCTGATTCCGTCGGTTATAACACGGTACCGCACTTCCACAAACTTATTTCCCAAAGTGGGAACGAGCTGGTGTATACTAGTTTCTGCTTCTATTCTACAAGCAAATACGTTTGATATGGGGTAGTACGGAGACGTACTCAACTTCCGTGACACAGAAAGTGTGTTAGTGAAACATCTCCACGTGTCTAAGGAACCTCTTCTTCACGCGACAAGCTTTTCGGGAAATATGAATTAAAATCAGCGTCTTCGTCATAAGAAAGTTTTGAATGAATTTCAACACATATTGTTTTACCCTCGTTTATATTCAAGAATGTTTTCAGTTGCCCCATTGATCTATAAATTTTGAAGTCATTGAATTGTCCTGTGATTTCATATCAATAAAATCAAATCAAAAAAAATTTACAAGTTTTTTATGCTTTGCTGAAAAAACATATCTTCAACCCAATAAACTCCTTACTTCCCTTTGAAAAATCTGGATTTTCATGATTTCATTTCCAATAGAGCCTAACAAGCTTTTTGTTCAAATCTTGCATAATACCTGGTATTTCCTGCATAGTCGCTAGCACGTTATTATAAATTCCTTTCCCAAGTTTCAAAGGTCGCGAACATTTAAATGTCATATACGCTAACTTGGCAAGTACGAGTTCCACTTGCTTCAGTTTTCGTAACCAGTATAATACCAGTAGATAGGTGAATGAGTAACAACCTTTTCAGTAAGAAAATACGAGTAACTTTGTTCCCTTATGAATTACGATGTGATACAGTAAAAGTTAATAAAGTTAACGTAGCTTAGCTTAGCTCAGTTTGGTTGATTCTGGTTTAATAGATAAGTCGAAGTAGATAGCAAGAGAAGGCCACCTGGTGGTTTTCGTAACGAATTAATAGTATTACAGCCATTACAGCTTTACTTCCGCAATGAAGGTCGAGATGGAGGTCCAGGACAATATGGAAATATGTTCAAATTGTGTTCAGGCTGTCAATCTTGAGAGGTCAGCTGACACCATTTGGGATAACTAGAGTAGAAAGAAGTAGATGTAGAACATGTTCTCATATTTTTTATCATTATTCTTCCTTAAGAATCAAGCAATTAGAGCTTTACTATGCACTGTATGCAAAGTGACAGACGCAGAAGTTCGCAAAGGCACGACAAAGGTCAAAAGGGAAAGTTTTGGAAGCATACTTACTATGAAAACTCAACAACATTTATATAACATTCGCCATGTAAACTTCGCCATTCCGAGACATACGATCACGTGGGTGTAGCACACTTTTTACGTCATCGATGGATAAGGCAGCGGTTCTCTGTTTGGGGAAAAAGTAGATCTCATATTCATTAGACAAACTCGTTGTATACCTATTCTTCAATTAGAATTGTTTGTGTTTCATTAAATAATTACTAAGTTAAATACACAGTCAAGCAGAATAGAAACTACATGTCAACAACAGGTTTTTAATTTTTTTATGTAAATCCTGAGTTGGGTCGTCCTCCATGTTTAATTTTAGTTAGGTAGGGTATTTTAGTTTATTTGTGTTCCCAACGATGCTGCTTCTAATAATCGTTACAGGCATCTAAGACGCCTCTATGAGTTCTAAACTCTACGATCTTACACGCATAGATTGTTTATCTTGAAAATCTTATGTGACGATGTAGGAAACTGTGTTTCCGCGTGTTAGTTGGCAGAAATGTGATAACAACTTGGTACGTGCTCTATTCTATGATCTGAATATTGTAGCCACAAAAGCTAATTTCTGCAATTGAGCATTAAAAAGTTATAGTGAACAACGATATGGGATGGAAACTACAAGAGGTTGTTGTTACAGAATGCGTAGGCGTGGGCGAGGGACCCAAAAATGACATTCCTGAACAGTGAACGGAACTGAAACGTCATACTTTAACCGGTTACGCTATCCTAATCCGCGTACTAAATCGTAACTAACTTGATTTTTTATTCCGCAAGTGTGTGTAGCTTCATACAATTACTCAATACTCAATATTTTTTAACATAATATGTTGTAAAATCCAGCGGGAATAATCGCGTTGTGAAATTTTGCTGTGCAGGGTAAACCGGAAACTTTATAGATATATGGATGAATTCCTTCTTCTTGACTGACCTAAGTAAAGGACAGTATAGTCTTATCTACTTATTCAATACTAATTCAATACAATCATGCAAAAAAGTGAAAAAGTGTTTCTTCTTTCTATTCAGGGCGGTATGGTGCTTCATTGAAACTTCGCCGGTCAAAGTAAAAATAAAACGCCAATTTAGCTTTGCATAGTGAAACAGATATTTCAATCGAATGCGAAATGAAATGAATGCGCAATCAAATTTCCCTTTTAAAAATCTTTTTTTCCATATGTTGTGGTCAGAATTCGAGCAATGCGCATCAGCATTACCAGAATACCTGTAAATTGTTTGCAGCAGTCTGCAGATAGCTCAATTGTTTCAATTGTAAATACTAGTTCTAATTTATTTCTAATAATCGAACATTCAATTGTTGTATTATTATTAATTATGTTAGGATAATAATTAATTTACTTCTTAGAAATTAATTTTTACACATTAAACGTACTTTTACCTCAAAATCACTAATATATTTGAGTCTTCAAGAATAAGAATAGTAAAATTCGTTTAAATAAATGCAACGAGATTCGCATGAAATTTTTATGAGTCAGCGAATTTGAACCGGATTTTTATGTCGTTCGTTCATACGATTTTATTGAATTTAATTGATTTTCTAACCCTGGTCTTATTCCATTTGAATATCTCGTTCATCATATTTTTTATGACCGGAAAAGTAACTTGGCGATATTTATTATTGAAAAGAGTTAAGTTTTTATTCACACAGAAATGGTATTGAGGTTCAAAGAACTGTTCCTCTTGAACTCGCCTTTGTGATGCTCGCTCAGCTGATTGAGACATGAAAGGTTCAGTGTTTAAATTGGCAACGCTGAACCGGAAACGGGCTCCAATGTTGGTAAATAAACATTAAACTGGTTTAGGTCTAAGATTAGCCAAAACGAAAATGTTTAAATCATGTACCTGCTAACCTTCTTCGAAAGGTATTTTGCCCTTCTATTTCATTCGTAGTGTTGTATCCGTCCTTGATAACCTTCTATCTACCACAGCTTCATATCAGCTTAGGTGCAATATGTATGTAAGAGATGTGATGAAACATACAGCGCGTTCATGGAGGATGATTATTAAGGTCAACTGGAGTGGTTGCTTTATGTACTCAAATTAGGCTGCGGCAACCTCGGACTGGCTATTTCTGAAGACTTGCTGTCAGGACATGGATGAAATATCATGAAATTGATTATTTAAATTTAAGCTGAAATATTTTGCTTCGCCATACACTTGACAGATTTCAATAAATAAATCGAATATTTTTCAATCACAACATCGAAATCAACTGCCACCTAGTGGAAATAGGTCAAGTCTACGGATAGATGACGATGCAAACACCGTGCACAAAATAGTATCTCGGAAATGTAACAGATGTCGCTTTAATCGTCTACATTTGTAATGGGAACGATTTTGTGGGTGTTTAGCAACCTTATTTATTTAATCTGTATCAATATAGTAGCAGATAATATTCATAAATCATTAATTGGATAAAAGAGAAGTTTTGTAATGTTATAATTTCTTTAAATATAAGTTTGGTATACGATTACATCAGTTAAATCGGAAATATGATGATAATTGACTGATTTTGTATTTGTTTAGCAATTAAATAGTCTTATATGTAACAATTCATGAAGCAGATTATATTCATAAATCGTTAATGTAATTATGGATTACCATTGTTAAATAAGAATCTATTTAAATATAAGTTTGTAATTATTGCTTCATCATCGAAATCCTGAATATGACGATATTAACCTCTGGGAGATAATGAACCCATTTTGATGACCGGCAAAAGGCTTAGAATAAGTTTCAACATAGGTTTACCATGTTATTTGTTTCGAAAAGGGTTAGATTTAGAATAAAAGTAGATCTGGTTGCTGATTGGCTCTGGTGATTCAACAAACATGACCATATTTGGATAGGAAAGAGAATGGATAGGCCTTGGAGAGGCAGTATAAAATAGAAACATAAGCCAGAACGGGATTCAGTTTGTGTTGTGCAGTTCCAGAGACAAAGTTAAGTAAACCTTCGTTATTATACTCCTTATGTATCTTTCCATGTACACGTACAGGTACATCTACAAGTACCTACCTAGATTATTTCTCTTTGTAAATATAGCTTCCGAGTGGAAACTAAATAATAACTGTATGTACCTACATATTACTGTGTACTTTGTTAAACTGAAGTAGTACCTATGTAATTTAATACCTTCTAATTACTATTGTTTTCATTCTTTTATTGTGTGTTGATTTAGCTTCAACGCTTCAAATTAAATTCACAAGTACCTTCATTTGTATTTCTTTTTGTATTATGCCAATTAACATAATTATTATTGAGTACTAGAACTATGTCTTATGTTTTTGATTGATGGTGTGCTTTTGTGAAGATACAATATAGCCAAGGTGCTTAAATAGTTACTACGTGTTGCTTTCTTTCCATACAACTTCGGTAAACCCATGTAGGATAACAGTAAGTAGGTACCCTCCGTACCTACTCTTAGTAACCCCATGTAGGATAATAGAACTATGTCCCATGTTTTTGATTGATGGTATGCTTTTGTGAAATTACAATATAGCCAAGGTACTTAAATAATTTACTGTTTTGCTTCCTTTCCATACAACTTAGATTACCCCATGTAGGATAACAGTAAGTAGGTACCCTCCGTACCTACTCTTAAGTTTAGATGGTTGTTCTATATAGTTTTCAGAAGTTTCTCGTATTTATCCAGCTCCCCATGTTGGATAACAGTAAGTAGGTACCCTCCGTACCTACTCTTAAATTTAAGGACTATGGAAGATGGTTGTTCTATATAGTTTTCAGAAGCTTCTTGTATTTATCCAGCTCCTCATGTTGGATAACAGTAAGTAGGTACCCTCCGTACCTACTCTTAAAATTAAGGATTATGGAAGATGGTTGTTCTACCTAGTTTTCAGAAGCTTCTCGTATTTATCCAGCCCGCGAATTAGTGATCAATGATTGACTGATGACTACAGTAGTATTTCGTTTAATGCATTTACGTAAGAATCCTAAGAATCATCTTGTCTACTTCGCAGTGTGCAGTATATATAGCAATAGTTACTCTAAGACATACAATCTGTCTAGGGAACCCTACAAATTTTAACACACTCATTGCTCAGTTTAAGGTCTGATAAAAATCTTTCTTTCATTTTTCTTTCTTGCCCAAAATAGGTAAATATGTTATTATATCTTAATTTAAATAACATAGGTACTATGAAACAACCGAAACCATTTTATACTCGTATTATCATCTCAGTCCACCGATAAGTCTGTGCTCACGCTGGTGTTGACATAACTAGCAATTTCCTTTGATCTTTGACGAGCATTTATTTACCTTCCCTTGCTTACCCTTGTATCAGAAGTGTGATCAAAAGGAACTGTGCCAAAAGTAATTCGTCAGCGCTTGATGTTACGTTTTTTTTACAAATATCACACCGGTAGGTATACCTTGTTGTTCATCATCATCATAACATTGTCAGCTTGAATTTACCTTCTGTTGGGAATAAGCCTACTTTCGGATCTGCCTAGGGAACGCACCAGAGGAAGGACAGCAGCAGACAGAAAGTTCTTCAACACTTTCACTCCGATCACTAATCCGCCTGCCAAGCGTGGATATTGTAGCAAAACCCCTCGATTGGGGAGGCTTGTTCAGCAGTGGACGTATATTGTATGATGACGATACTTTCCAACTTGGCACACATTTCAGTTTTATGAGGATATCACATAAAGCGAAACGATTTGTTTTGTTTTGAATTTATTTTATCAGAAAACCGCAAAGAAACATAGCTGACATTGGAAAGAGTTACAAGCATTTAGCTGTCTTCAGGGAGAGCGACGAGAGGGATAGGCGGATAACTATTTTTAAAAAATTATTTTATTTATATCTCAGTACAGAGTCACTCAGTAAACTCACACTCAGTACATCAATCATCAGTTCAGAATAATCACAGGAGGTTCTAATATATTTCAATAGGTATTCCTAACATAGATACCTACTAAATTGCATAACTGTTGTGAGTATATTTTGGTCTGAGGCTTCCATACATGCAACAGATTGTAACGCAATCTGTTTTCTCCAAAGCCACAGAATAAACAGTAGGTTCACCCAACATAGTCTGATGATTGATTTGCTTCTCCCTAATTAACGGACATAATTATTGATAGTTCGCGTGTCATGTTATTATGTGTTCATATGACAACTTAACTCTGTAGGTACCTACTCTGCAGAGCTCAGAGAAGGTACAGTTTAGCGAAAGTAGCTTTAATAAGTGGTTGGTATTTTTGAAGAAATATCCCTAGATGTTGTTTGGGTATACAAAAATATGTATTGTAACTACAATACATCAGTACTTTGAGAGCGCCTTTACTCTTACCATCCCGGTAACAGTAAAAGATCTCTTAAAGTAAATGTCCGACCGCTCTAGTTGCAGTTTGAAATACACTCGAGAGCAATGAATCCGGGTCACTCAAAGAATCCAAAAAATCTCGGAAAGTAAGAATGCTAGGTTAATGCAATAAATTGTATTTAATAGACAATTTAATACTCCTTAAATGAAAGTTAAAAAAATATGAGTCACCATACATTTTATTTACACAAAATTACATAAAGAAAAAAAACTGCTGATCTCTCCTAAAACAAAAATAGGAAACATGAAATTTTTGAACTTTATGACGATTTTCTTGAATTTCAATACTTCGTATTACCTCCTCGTGCTTCCATTACTGCGTTTACGCGGTTTGGCATGCTGTACACCAAGTTCCTTATACGATTTTGGGCAATATTCTCCCATTCCTCTGTGAGAGCAATTTTGAGCTCAGGAAGCGTGATTGGGGGAGGGTTTCGTTGTTTTACGCATCTCCCTAGCTCGTCCCAAGCATGCTCGATCGGGTTGATATCCGGGCTGCGCGCTGGCCACTCCATACAAGTAATGTTCATCTCTTGAAGGTAGTCATTCACAATCCTACCTGTATGAGGTCGGGCATTGTCATGCATAAATATAGCATCCTCACCCAAATTGACCATAAATGGACCAACGTGTTCGTTGAGGATTTCTTCCACATATCTTACGCTAGTTAAAGAGTTTTCTATGATCACCAGCTCTGTGCGACTTTCAGAGGAAATTCCGGCCCACACAAGTACAGACCCACCACCGTAGGCTACTTTTTCTTCGATGCATGCTTGCTTGAATCTTTCCCCTGGTCTTCTATACACTCTGTGTCTTCCATCGTGCTTGTAGAGCATAAATTTTGATTCGTCGGAGAACATAACTTTCGACCAATCTTCAATACTCCAATTTACGTGGTTCTGGGCATATCTTGGTCTTGAAATACGATGGCCACGCTCCAGTTTAGGGCCGTTTGCAGGTCTAAGGGGTTTTAAGTTAGATTCAGCAAGCCGACGTCTTACTGTCCATGCACTTGGGTTACTTCCTCCGAGGCGTCGAGACTGATTTGTGAGTTCAGTTCCTGTGAGAAAGCGATTTCGAAGCATGGTGTTCACCAAGTATCGGTCTTCTCGTGCTGTGGTACAACTAGTTCTGCCCGTTCCTGGTCTGCGTAGGTTAGAACCAGTTTCTTCGTAACGTCGGAGAACTCTTTGTACTGTTGACAGCGACACACCGACAGTCCTGGCTGTATCGCGCTGACTCCGGCCGGTTTCCACCAATGTAAGTATTCTGGTGCATTCTTCAAGTGTAAGCGACATGATTTCAGCTTGAATAATGAATATTGAGCACTATCAACCTGGTTTATGTACCAACATAAATGACAGATTACAAACAAAAGCAAAAACAAATCCTGTAATTTCGTAGTTCCATCTTCGACAGTGTTCCCTTTTCAAATTTGATTTTTTTATGATATAACTTTACAATAACTAAGAAGTTTTAATACTTTCATTTAAGGAGTATTAAATTGTCTATTAAATACAATTTATTGCATTAACCTAGCATTCTTACTTTCCGAGATTTTTTGGATTCTTTGAGTGACCCGGATTCATTGCTCTCGAGTGTAGTTTCATCCCATTAGACGTGCGCGCGTTATAACCACTGTGACACTGACTGTCACCAACCAGAACTATCTTCGTTTGGTAAGGTAGCTGAAGTTGCAAATTGAATCAGAAAAATGAACTTATGACTAATGCATGAAAGATGAAAATCACTTGTGATGTGGGATACCGTGATCATACATAACCTTCCGACATAAAATAAAACGTGCTACCATGACACGCACGCATATAATAATTTGTTTCAATCAGAACCTCAAATAAAAACCGGAATCCCTTGTCCTACTCCCAATAGATGTTATTAGTAAATCAGACTCAACTAGGTTTACTATTTTTATACAGAGCTAAGACATGGTGACATCTGATAATATTCGATATCTCTGCAAAATCCTGACTTAACAATGATAAAATAAATAGAAAACAAAATAACTGTTTTTTTATTTTATAAAGACCACTTCACAAAAAACACATAGGTACCAAACTTAAAAGAAACAAAATTCAGGAGTCTTATCGTAGTGTAGATTTTACAGAATAGAATAGAGAGGACAGTGTTTAAAGTGTCTGTATGCATAGGTAGTCATTCATAACGCTCTTGGACAAGCTAAAGATGATGATCACATTTAAATCAGATGCTTATTTTTATTGATAGCGTTGTATTTGGAAAATCCTCGAGGGTTCAGCTGAAATGAATACTCGTACGATCCTTCGAAATGCGGGTAATCTTTACAATTATGCACGCCATTTTGTCAAACGATGGGCAATGCGGTCAAACACCACCCGGGAATTTTGTTTATTGGCGGTACATAACGTAAGAAGTTGATAGTCTGAACATCTAATTGTTACATTAAAGAATTGTAATAAGCATAGAGCAGGGCAATGTAGTCAGCGTCTTGGACACGCTTCCGATTGGCATTGGTTTGGATCAGTTGAGCTACACCTAAGTTATTTGAAGCAGTCTGCTTACCTATTTTCGAGTAAATTCTAGAAAGATATACAACAATTATTTCTATAATTTGTGAGTAATTTTCTTGTAGCTTTTTCACTAACTTTGTTCATATTCTGAAAACCTGCTACAAAGAAAATTGAAAGATAAAATTAAAGTTAAAAGCAAAGCAGATGACTGTATTCTGATAAACATTTAACGACGGCATTGTACATGTATAATCGGAGTGCACTCGACTGTACTTCAGCTCGGTGCGCTAAACGAAAAAGCACAATACGTACTTTTCTTTGCAAGTAGACTTTTCACATTGAATTTTATTAGTTACTGGTTCCTGCCCGTGACTTTGTTTGCGTTGTAGAAAAGCTACATTTATGTTGATAACATATACCCTTTGTTCTCTCTCATAAAATCCACGGCTAGGTAATTAAATCGACGATACGATACGATTTGCTTTCGTTTCATAATATTACTTATTTAGCATGTATTCTACTATTCTTTTATCACTTATTTTATTTGTTATTTTATATCTAAGTAAGAAAGAGAATGTTGGATATAAACTAATAACAAAGTTAGTCAGTAAGATATATGCTTTGTTCAAGTTTGATCTATTTACATTTCTAAATAATTGAACAGAACTTCCGGGGTAATGCTAAAGTTTCTCAGCCTATTCATGCAACTGATCTATAACTTTGACCCTCCGAAGCTAACTGTTCCTTACTAATTCAATAAACTTAACTAACATTTAAAATATAAATAAATGGTCTATTCGTAGTGAAAAGGTTTGGATTTGGATCAAGAGGATATTAATTTCCTGTCGGTACCTATGTGAAGAAACGTATTACAACTCAAAGAAACTTGTTTTATAAATATCTATTATCTTTGAATATTTGCATCGATATTAGTTACTTCTTCAGGCCAATACTTCTCTATGGGTCCGACCAGGAATTAGTTTAATTAATTTTAATGAACAAGCTTCTCAACTAACATAACATATCCCAATGTTTATAATCACACACACATACATACAGCCTATACCGGTCCACTGATGGACCGGCATGGCAGGCCTCCCCTGATGAGCCTTATTGGCTTTCATGCTTATAATACAAAAGCTAATAAACTTAAATCCAGCCAAAAAATGCCTAAACGAAGTGCCATTTCACCCCAATAAATATCAAATTACCGTAATCACAAGGTGATTAAGCGTGTCTTCAAAGTAAAGAATATTTTCTTGAAAAAACCTTGAGAACCAGTTACGAGCTCCAAGTTCCAAGCTCTTCCCCAGTTTTAAGATTCAAGTAAACCTACTTAATAGCCACGAAGTACCTTTTTTTAGGAATTGAACTTATGGATTTTTATGCATTTTAAGGATTTACGGGAAAGGTATTAGGGAAAGCTTAATTACTTAAACTTAACGGTTCTCTGCGATTTTAGAAAAAAATTAGAAACAATCTACATACTTATAACTCAAAATTTGAGTACCTAATACGAGTATATATTAAAGGTACTCGAATTTGCCTTCTTTCTAAACCTACTCTCAAGTTTTACTAAAAATTTGTTTTTGATAATAATAATGTATTTTTTCTGCAGTAATCAGATAATTTTAAACAAATGACGGCGCGATCGTCTTTTATTTTTGTGATGCATTACGCCTTGTCTTATACCATGTACCCAGTACTTATTAGGTACGTAGGTAACCTCAGAATACTCAAACACAAACAAAAGTTAAGCCGGTCTCAAGTCGCGATTTTTTTGAAAGTTTTCAATTAAAATTTGTCAGTATTCTGCCTTTTATACATTCAAAGTAGGAACTACCAACCACAGTTAGGTACCGCACCGTACAGTTAGGTCGCATGACTCTCCTTTCAGCCAACGCAACGGTGCTCCTACTATATTGATTTTGTTTTCTCTTACCTCCGTACGTTCGTACCTAATGATAATAACATGGGTAGTCTAATAAGAAGTGCGTGAGCGTGCGGAAATATTCGTAATATACATAAAGTTGTATAGCATTTGCGCGTTACGTCACATTGCAGTTGATTGCGATAGGGCTACCAATAAGGCAGTGGTTTTGGGAGAGTTATGCGGTGTTCGGAGAAAAATATTCCAAGACAATTGAGTGGCCTGGGTGTTTTATTTTAAAAATGAAGTTATCTAAGCCATTGGTGCAAACTTCAAGGACGCTAGGAACGCTAGAAGCTTATTTATTGAAATTAAAAATCTTGGGACAATTGCTGTTCGCAGGACTTAATAAATTTATTTTATCGTACAAACTTTCCATGTTTAAACACCTCGGACCATATTTCCTTTTTATTAAAACGTAAAAATATCCTCCGGGTACGCTCCAGTACGAGCCTAAAGTAGCTTCTAAGAAGCGTCACAAGTTGCAATTTAGACCGAACTCGATTTATAGGGGTTTTATTGAATAGGACAGGAAAACAATCACTTTCAAGGACTCGGGAATGGCGTGTGGGAAGCTGCCTTATCGTCGGTGTGCTAAATAATACTTCTATGGCCGTAAAAACGAAGTGACCGTTTTTTTGGGTTCATGTCACTTTCAATGCTAAAAAGGTTTATCGTGAAGGACGAAGGATTTTTGATTCTTTGGTGGTTTTCGCAGAGTTCTTGTAATTATGTATGTATGTTATGAACAATAGTACTCCTCGTTGACTTATTGTTTTTCAGTTTGTATTCTTCTTTCTAAACTTATTGTATCGCATTTTCACTCCGAGTTTATCAGTGCTGCCATATTCATATCCGACGCCATCTCGTCTGTCTGTCAGTCAACGTTTCAGAGCGAGATGTCAATTGTCAATGACACTCTAAAAGCTGCTTGGACGAAAGAAATCACAGTCTGTATGTGTGGACTTGTTTGATAGTTCTGTGTTGAGATGGGGGTCCCGTGTTGAACAGGCAAATAGTTTATTCATACACTTCATATCATTGTTAGACAAGTAACTTTTTTGTATTTTTAGTAGTTTAGTGTTATTTTTTGTCTGTGGTCTGCCACCCGTGTTGACACGAGCCAAAGGTCCTGTCAGAAAACCAGCGTTACTCTACTTCTTGTGGAGCAACATTATGCTGAGATAGGACCTTTTGGTTCGCTGCATTGCTTGCTACTGATATGTACTATTATTTTATTATTGTTATTGTAATATTCTTATGTAAGTTTAAGTATTGTAATAGTTGCAAGCTTTCTAGTGAACTAATAAATTAATTTTCTTTCTTTCTTTCTTTCTTCTAATTACACAGCAATGCGTGGATCCCAGAACAAAATCAAAGATCCTGAGTTGAGTATTTCATGTCGTAACCGTGAATTTAATGTCTTTTGAAAAAGGTAATCGTAGATTCAGATTAAAATCAAAACAATTTGCGGTTAGCTGCATCAGTTTCCATGTATATCTCGTAACGTCACGGGAAGCTGTAATTTGCTGGTCTTTAAGGTGAAGTAGACCTTAAAAGTAATTTTGATTTTGGTAGCATCTCAAATAATTACTATGTACCTTTAGCCGGTTATTGAACTTCTTCACTTTACAAAGTAGAAGTAGAGTTGTTGTTGCAGTTGTGCGTGTTCTATTTGACATAAGTTCAGTCTCATCTCAATACCTACCTTCATACTCATAAATTTCGTTACATCGCACATAACACCTCGGGACTGTAGAAAATTCATACCGCCCAGGTGGTACTCATACATTTGTCGCAGCATATTTCACCCGATACGACAGAAAGGGTTGGGTTAGGTTTAATAAATAAAAACTGTAAACCTACGTGATCTGAATAAATGCAAGCACTCGAAGCGACAACTCGGGCCGCTATAAATCCTGTACGAAACGAAGTCATAAAAAAAGAATCAAGTGGAACGCATCAGTAATATGGGTTAGTGTGCTCACGCTCCGCCGCCGGCCTCGCGGCCCTGTGGAAGCTTTTCGACGGCGATGATCCATGAAAACCTCAGGAATTCCGATACTGGGTCTGCCAGCTAGGTTTATGGCTACAAATCAATTTTGTTTCTAGCATTGCCTTAGGCCACTGGGTTGCCGGTGCCTCCGCCATGAGAATTAATAAAAAGTCTATTTACAAAACACAAAACTTCACCTCCAGCGTTGTATGAATTTGTAAAACGACTCGACAGTGAGATCGTATAACGATTATTGAGAGCTATAGTGGTGTCATGATAGCGAAGTTCTAGGTAAGCCTATCCATCCATGATTACAAACCAATGCAAGTAAAAACTATCTAAAAACTATCTAAAAACTATCTAAATATCTAAAAAGGTTCGTTCCCCTTTCAAAGCCATTTGGCTGTAGATCCCACAAGTCGTCCTGCAGCATTATGGTGCTATTTACCTAGATCCCTAGATTTGGCCGGTAGCCAGACAGCCACTGAGTGCGACATTTGAAGTTACGTTTCCCACAAATATTAATGACTTGCGGCCTGTCCCGGCTTAGCACAGGTGAACATTTATTTTTAAAACTTATAATGGAGCCTATGATACTAAGGGTTACTATAGCATTCTAATGGTGAAAGAATTTTTGAAATCGGTTCAGTAGTTTTTAAGTTTATTCGTTACAAACATACATAGTTTGGCGTGTTTCAAAAAACGATAAACCGACTTTAAATTCTTGTAGTGGTGACATCTAGTTAAAATTCAAGTCTAATTTAGTTTGATGACACATCAATCCTATCCATTTAGAATTATCAAAATTGGACTACTCAGTAAAAAGTTATTCGTGGTCAAACATTACAATCAGTGAGTGAACAATCAATCCTCCCCTATTTGCCTACCCTTAAGGTTGGATTTTTTTTTCAAATTTAAATGGTACATCCTTCGGGTCCTTATACCTTTTCCAATACAAAAAGAATTATCGAAATCGGACTACTCTGTAAACTGATGCGTAGTCATACATAAAGAAAAATATACGCGTCGACTTGAGAACCTCCTCCGTTTTTCGTCGGTTGAAAAATACAAATCTTTCCTCATTATAATATAAGCTGTGATATTAGTGTAGATGTTCAAAAGCTTTCGTGGAAATTGAATTTTCTATGCGGACATAATTAAAATGGATGGATAGAACAAAAATTTAAACAGCCACCCTTAAAACAAACAAACGTTAAAACCCAATTTAAAGAGTTTGTAAGATTTTGAAAATTTCAAAAAATTACCGTTCCTCCTTTTTCCAAAGTTTGCAGATCGATCCATCTGAAATATACCTACATACCATGTATTCATTAAATATTAAAGTCTCTAAATGTTAGGATTTTGTGTAACCAAAGTTGAAGAAGCCCTTGGCACGTGAGTCACACTCGCACTTGACGGATCTTGTTTTTCTATTAATAACTAGTCCAGTTAAAGTCCCGTAGAAACAATATAAAATGCCCCAGAACCGCCTGCCTTTTTAGTAGTGCAAAAACGTTATAACGTTTGCAACAACTCATAAATGCGGGAGCTTTTTGTTGTTTATCTGTTTGCCATAAACTGGTTTAGTGTCCTGAAAGACGGGAGATCCAAATGTGCCGCAAATACGATTGTAGGATGATTGTTCTGTGAATAGCAAAATTGAGTTTTCAAATCATTTTTTCAATTGTATTTTACTATAGCGTCTTCGTATCCTAGCCGAATTTTCGGCTTAGGCCAGTCTCATCAGTGACTAGCGTGTGTTTGTATTTTACTTTGTATTTGGGTATGCTGCTGGCTTAGAGGGAAAGGGAGGCGTAGGCCCCACTAGCTACTGGGAATAATTAAGCCCAACAATGGGATACCGTGGTCTAGGAATCGAGATGTAGAACCTGCACGAATGAATAAAAAAAAATCAAAAACCACTTGAAAAGGGAGTCGTCTGACAGATTTATGCAATTTGTAAGGTAAATAATAAGTACTAGGTGCGTTTCCATCCTTATTTAGTTTTATAAAAATATTGGCTTCAAAGACGTTAAACTTATTACAAAGTTCGTTAATAAACGTTACAGGTTTAAAGTTGAAACGATTTAGGTAGGTACTTACCTTTTATCTAATCTAAGTTAGAAACTGTTTTCCCATTTTCTACTTATCATATCGTAGCTACCAATTGACAACCAGGAGTCTGTACCCTTAGTCCACATAAGAAACTTAGTCCACAAAAACATAAAAAAAGTAATCAAGAACCATTGAACTAGTGTAATTTTCTTTGTGAATAAAGGCTTTTAGAACCATAATCACTGAGGTCCTACACAAAAAGGCTTAGAATGGTAGTAGACACAAACGAGGAGTAGCCAAAAAAATACGACAAATACGTCTCATTTTCCTAGGCGTATTCATGCGCTCGTACGTGTGAAAGCAATGAAGCTATTATTACGCTTGTCAACTCACATATAGATTCGTTTTTATCTTCGAAATCAAGAGAATGGTTGAGTGAGCGTGTTTTACCTCTATGATTGACGTGTTTTGGTGAGACTTGGTACGGTCACAGATCGTAAGGGAAAAACTTAGATTCGGTGCTACTTGCACCGAGTAAAATGTTTTTTTAAAACACCAATTCGAGGTATTTCTATGACCAAGCTATGTTGGTAGTGCTCCATCTACTTACTTATAAAACATCAATGACGCAATCATGACTGCCGCTGTCAGGTCAAAGTGCGAGAAATCACTCAAAATCATTAAAAGCAAACTATAATCAAGTTTGTAAGACGATACCTATTGGATTGTTGTCATTACTACGAAAAATAGTTCTGCTCGATCCAGTAGGGATGCTGCAAGGCACTAAGTGTTTATAAAGGACACCAAAACGTTGCAAGTATTCGTAAAATAATGCGTAGAATACATACTAAACACTCTGGTACCTGTGGAACTGAATATGTATTTTTTTAAGTACATAGGCCTATGCTGTGTATGTCGTTTGTTTAACTAATTATATTTTGTTTCAGGTAAGCACACAGACCGGGTAAATCAACAAAGTGGGTCCATTTGCAGGAGATTAGTTAGACAAGAAAATTAAAACTTATTATACGATTATCTTTCTGTTTGAGATTATTTTTCTGTTTGAGCACGCTTTCACACACATACACACACACCAAATTGTTTACGACATATGAAAAATTCGCCCTGAAACTAATCTGAGCCGTGAAAAATATATAAAAATGGTATTTCTTTGTCCCAAACAGATGTAAATGGCGATTTTATTCAAAACAGTATCACCAGAGTCATATCAATTATCCCGGGGTCGCCCTCGCCCGACAGACAGGTTAAACCGCATCTGTCCATCAGATAACGCATTTTCCACTGGATTATTCCCTGAAAATTGCGGCTCTATCACCTCTAGGCGTTTGATAGGTACGGTCAAAAAATATGTTAGGCTGGGCTTAGCTTCATTCAAATTTGGATAATCCTTAATCATTTAAATATAAATTACATGTACCTACGTGTAACAACATAAAAGAGCATTGCTTACCTATAAAATTTACCAACATCATTGTGAATCATTTTCCAGTAGAGAGCTTTTTGGGGAATGGTTAGTTGTTGCTTGTCCTATATTACTCCTCTTATGGCACACCACAGAGAAAGAGTGTAGGTTGTTAATCACGGTTTAACATTTTCGGTCTTTTATTTTCTGATATCAAACGATAACCAACGGAGTTTCGAACACATAAATATATTTATAGCAAAAAATTGGTTGTCTGTAAAGTTGGTTTACTGACGATAGTTGAACGTGACAACGTCTTAAGAAAATACTGATGGAATGGTAGCATTTGATACTCGATCAAAACATGTAAATGTACTATAGTATAGCAGCTGTCCACGCAGACGCATCGCTCACTCAAGTAGGAGAGAGACGGATGTCGAGCGCTCTCGCTTGCACTTCAAGCCTTACATGGAACGCCTCAGAGCGAGGTAACGCCGCATGACGTCATAGCGAGGTAACGCCGCATGACGTCATGTTTTTTCGTGCGTGCAGCCGGCTCTATCGAATTATAAGACGTTGTCACGTCAAAAGCTTTAAAGCAAGCTTAGAGACCGAACGAGACCTTACAAAGGGGACTGACTTCTCCGACATATTTTAAAATGTTTACCATTCCAGCCAATGCTCAGTAAACTTTGATTACAATAAGTTTTAATAACTCTATCAGACTTGTCTTCGTTTTATTATACTATCTAACTCGAAAATCCATTAGTTTTGTTTTTTATTGGGTTTTATCTATTTGTTTGTATCTTAGACATAATTAATCTTATAATACTATTAGGCTCATGCTATTATGGCCAGCCATGCTGACGGTCCATAGGGACCTGTCCCTGTGGACCGTCAGCATGATTGCCTAGTCATTGCATAGGTCTTACTCGGGTTGCAGATCGAATTATAATTTAGCTGAGCTTGCTTAGTTTTTCATACCACATAGCTTAGCTTGCAGTCCACACACATTCATGAAAAGTTATGCGAGCGATGTACGAGTATACGATCTAAGCAAAACCTAAGTTAGCTTAGCTTTCGGTCTGGAACCCGCTGTGTCTGGCGCTAGATTTAACAGCCTGTACCTAACTACCACTAACATTAGCTCTGCCAAGACTCGGTCACATGAGTATGGACCATCACATATTTAAATACAATTATTTATTTAACTAAATCATTGGTTATATTTTGAAAAGTTGCCTTTACTTTCCAAAAAAGCTGTTTTAGTAACAGAAATACCGAAAGCGTGGTTAAGGCGGATTCCGTTTATTTTAGTTCTCGGTTATTAGAAGTCATCACTAAGGATCATAGCCCTGAAAAACGTAAAAAAAGTATAATGTATGATGTACTGACTGAAATATGATGAAGGTACCTACTGGGCCAAACACGTAAATAGCTTACCGCTGCTCAGCTCTGAAGGTCACCCGTAAGGTTCGTTTACATGTCACCCGAGCTATAGCGAATCCTGCGGTTGCAGTCTGCAGCCCATCTCGAACGTGTACCTTTATGTTCATTACCATTAGCACAGTGTAGAGGTTCTTTGTTTAACGGCCAGTAAAAACTCATTTTTTGTCGGAGGGGGATTAGGTTCAGTCAACATCGTTATTATACATATGAATGGTGATGGTGGCCATGGTGTAGCGGCCAGAAGGCGTTATCGATCATGATCGATAACGCCTTCCGGCCGCAAATTGTTGCACATTTGCGAAACTACCTTTTATTCACATATTTATTTAAGTAGGTCCCAACGAGAGTTTTTGAATGTCTATGTTAATTGCCTAAAATTTAATTCAATATTTATTATCTTAAAACGAACTATTATTTACTATAGAGTACCTATAAGCTCTACCGGACTCTGTGACATCTGACGGTTTTTAGCTTAGCCTTGAAAGGATAAGTTAAACATGCGACAATCAGCTACTTATAAACTACAATTATCTCAGATTACGTTAACTAACCGTCAGAGTCGAGAAAGTAAGCTAGTCGAAAATAATGAGGTATTCGAGGAAAATTTGTCGTGAGACAGAAAGCCTTCTGTTCTTTTGTCTGTTAATAATGGGCTCGAGACGTCCCAAATCGCTCCAGATAATAAAAGAGCATTGTAAATGTCTCCTTTTACGATTTTGGTGTTGAAAAGATAAACGATTTGTGTTCGTCTGTCGGAGGAGTGCGCCTAATCTGGCAGACACAGCGCGCGCATCCCATAATGGTTTTGGTGGTTTTTGGCGTTTTTACGGGGTGGTTTAAAAGTAAATGACTTTGTACATGCAGTAGGTACCTATTCCAAGCCTATCCGTACAGGTTGCTACTTTGCTGGTGATTTTTTTGGTCAATGGTATTGAGGATGATTGATTGTTTCTGCAACAATCAATCATCCTCAATACCATTGATGATAATCTTAATCTGTGTTCGTGGTCCGTTTTAATTCATTCAATTGTACAGTCAACTTATCAAAACTCAACGACACACGTCAAAATGATCCGTCATATTGATAAAAGCTGTATATCATTTACTTTGCATCGGAATATCCTCGAAAATTTATTAAATTGATTGAGTCAAAACGAATGTGAAACGCCACTTCATCTCTCACAAAACTAAGATTTTGTTCATAGATCGCCCACAAAGATATTATTCAACGTCCTGTATAATCAAGCCTTTTATTGCACCAAGCTAAATTACAATGAATTCCGTACCTATATTGGGAGGAGAAAAACAAATTGTCAGTGGTGGAACCCTAATTAACTTTGTTTCATTAAAATGTGACTCGACTCCTTTATGTAAAACCAATCATTTGGAATTAACAGGCAAAAACAGGCTTTGGCCTTTATTTACAAAGTAAAATAACAACTAATAGATAAAAAAGTAGATTTTTTATATAAATTAAACAGTTAAGCTATCTGCAGACTGTCTTATACAGTCTGCAGACAGCTTAGATGCCCCGTGAAATGTAGACTGCAAACTTCTACTTAGAACTTTTGAATGAGCTAGTAAACTTGTCTAAGCTGAATCTGTTTGAACTTAAAACTGAACTAAAGGCTAGTTGCGTTGGGGAGCTTTGGTGTTAGTTTTATAAACGAGCGTCTCTAGCATACCAAAAACGCTTTAGCATCAGTAAACTATTTCTAATACTACAATCTGAAAGCTATTATACATAGCAATGAATAATCACTGCTTAGCCATTTCTTACTGGCAAATATTTAGCAGAAAGGGAAATTTCCTAATATACCTAACTACTTTTCAGAGAAGTTGAGAACGCAAATATCTAGAAAAATAATAAGATAAAATTCAATAAATATCCTGACGGTCGTTAAACCTCCAGCCACAGATAAACCGTCAAAAGAGTTTAACTGCTGCAATATAAAACTTATCCCGTAATGTAAATTGAACCCGGAAGGTGTATTTAATTTCATGGTATCAATTGATGCCTTGTTTTCGGGTAATTTTTCAAAACGATTCAACTAAATGGGATTAGATGATAAAGCGAATTATTTCCCAGGTAATATTTTGATTGAGGCTTGCTTACAAATCAAGAGACTTCCGTGCTGTTTGGAGAGAGTTGAAAAACAAGTAAATCACATTTGTCTGAAGGTTTAGAGACCAATTAACTATCTTTACGGCCTCTGAGGCGCAGCGGACAAACATCCCCTTCAGACGCAGAAAGTACCTACTGAAAATAAAATAATAATAATGCTGGACAATTCACACAGCATTATCTAGCCCCAAGCTAAGCAGAGCTTGTGTTATGAGAACTGATATACTTAATACAATATACTACATAGATAAATATTATTTTTATTATGCATAGAAAACATCCAGAACACCCTGAAAAAATATCTGCAGATCGTACAAACATTTGTCCCGAGGCGGGAATCGAACCCCTGCGTCGCAGATGGACCTTCGCCCGCTGCGCTACTGAGGTCGTCAGGTCGTCAGAGTTCGTCAAGAAAATCGAACATATTTTGTTATTGGTTTTTTTTATATCGCTTTTCCAGATTTTTATCAGCACATTCTAGAATGGCGAATTCTTCTGCTTGGAAGATGGAGGCGTGATTACCTAGGTTTATGCTTTTGCCGAACCTGGGTCACTCTGCATACACTCCACAGCGTACATCCAGTCCTATTTTGGAACCATCCATGTACCTGTTTAGGCACCCGTCCTTTCAGAGTAGCTGGCTAAACGCCAGTCTTGTCTGGAAGGTAGTTCCCTGTGTAGTGTTTTTAAAACGTGTCGTGGGAGCCTGACATCAGTTGTCATGCTCAAGATGGGTAATTCCAGGGTTGAGTCTTGCAGAGATCTCGAGAGCCATTTCCTTCAGCCCAGGGTGCTGGCCCTGTACATGCAAGTGTTATTGGTTTGGGTCCCTCTTTTCTATCTCAAAGGAAAAAAAAAAGTTCTCTTAATTCGCTTCCAGAGAATTTCGATCCTATTTTGTGGAATACTGTGTGAAATGGTCATCCAACAATATTTCTAGTTTCTTTCGTTTTAACATCACCGACTAGTTTTCATACACGCTCAAATTTCCAGCTCTACGATTCCATTCTCCTTTAGAGCGTTCTGCCCTTACAAAAAGGTACTTCTCTGAATAAAATACTCGTTCATCCGTTTTATAAAACCTCGAACTTTCGAATATTTCGAACGATTAAAACTTAGCGTGCTCTTAAACTGAAGTCTTGTTTCCGCTTGTGTACAAGCCCCGAAGGATTTTTCTTCAGCTCCATCTTTAGATGCAGCGTTTGAGACAAATTATTGTTTTGTGATTTATTTTTGAACTTCGAGGGCCTCAAAACATTGTAGTTCTGTTGAACTGAGAAACATTGGGAAATTCTTTTTTATGCTAAGGTTTCGGAATAAATTGTGAATACTTCCTTACCTACGTAACGCATTTAAAGTCTTTATCGTTATCTATGAATAATTTACTATCATTCAGAGACGTTCTATGACTAGCCAATATGCAAACCTTATTTATACCGAAGTTATCAAAAACACAAGCAAGTTGATATGATATTCTCAAGAAACCATCTGCAGTGTGACGAAAAAAAGTTAAATCATGGAGCTATGTGATTAAACTTAACCAAAGGTGAACGTTTTGTCTATCTATCTGCCTAACATTATGAATGCTTGAGCACGTTCACATCCCACAGAGCACTGGTATACTCAGCTATGTAGGTATCGTACGGCGGTACAGTCAGCCATATAATTATCAGCGCACTCCATCACAAGTGCATTTAATTACGGTGTGCGTGGCTCTAACGTTTTCAATGCGACAATGACATACGGAGGCTCTTTTAACCCTGGGATAGCTTAGAAATAGAACAGCTATATCACTGATGCTCAAATTCTCGTCAAATGTGTAAAATATTTGATGTATTAAATTTTCTAAGTCTACTCTTTATAGGACAAAAAATCGCTATGCTAGGGTGCAAAACTGAATTAGGTGTGGGTAACGTTTTTTTTCGTTAAGTACAGCTAATTTTAGCACCTTCTCTAATTGATTATTTTTGACGATTAAAAACTAAAATATGATTAACACCTAGGTAGTTTTCCATGCTTAGGTGCAGGTACATAAGCGGGTATTTATGTAAGAAAAAATTTACTTGTCTCAATATACACTAACATTTTATAAGTATGTAATTACTAAGTGCTATGCTCGGAGTTTCTCTGAATGATAGGATTCGTAACGAATACATCCGACAGAGAACGAAAGTTATCGTATCGTGGACTAATATAGGCTGATGATGAGGTACTTAGTGGTGTAGTAATGAAAGCTGTTTTTTTTATGACAAGCTTTTAGGACAAAAATGCCACGTATCCAAACTCTGCAACGATTCAATCATATTCAGTTTTTGATATTGGAATGTTACGGTGATATCCAACGTCCCAGCAAGATTAGCTCGCACTCCAAAACTTTCATGCATGATCTAGCTGAAAACTAGTTTACCTAAACAGCATAGTCTTCGTCGATTTTTATAAAATGACGCTAAACGAGGAGCGTTCCTAATGAAAGAAAGTGCCTCACTAATTAAAATACTTACTAGAAAGAATGCGAACCTCAACTGGGACAAGCTGCTATCGTAATGAGATACGCGAATTATAAATTACATTTGATAATCCACTAGCGAAATTTTGACTTTGTAGGCATTATTTTTATGCAAGCATTTTACTAAATGCTTTCTTTGGTCAGAGGTTGCTTTTTAATAATATCTGTGCAAATAGATAAGTAAATGAATAATTATAGATTTTTTTTAGAACAAACACAGTCGAACTACTAAGACTGGTTGGAATAGTCAACTGTTCGCGGTCCACCTACGATGTTTATTGGGTGAACCACGGGACTAATTCCCGTTTTTCCGTGGTCCACTAGCAAATAGGCAGCTTGGACTTAAATTGCCTATAGATTCAAAAATAAATGTTACAAGTATGTAGTCACATACAAAAACGTGCCCGCATGGAACTTTTGGATATAAGTTATAAAAAAGACACTGAAGCTGTATAAAGCATTAACCATTTAAAACTATGAGGTCACTTGAATTGATCACGAACACTCAATTAAATAGCAGAATGCATTTGTAATAAAAGTATATTTTATTTTATTCTATGAAGAGAGATTACAACATCGTGATGAAGTGAAAAGAACACCGAATAAAAAACATCGAATGACACAGTCATACAATTCCTGTCTTACTGTCTCTTCTGACAAACTATCTTATTAATAAGGCCTCACGTGGATTGGTACTAATTAAAGTCCGCCATTCAAGCGCATTCTGGAAGCTTTTAATCGATTAGTTTTATTTACTTATAACTCAACGGAAGAAAATTTTCTCTACATTCTAAATGGAGAGTGGGAACATAGTTACCACATGACAGATTTTAAGCTTTACTTACGGGTTATGAAGCCGAGTTTTTTTAACTATGCGAGTTTAAATTTCCAATACATAAAAAAAATACATAAACGCAAATGAAAGCTGTAGGTGCCTTTCGTTTCCGCGTTCAGGATTTCGTAGAGCTTCGAGAGATTTGAGCGGAAATTGAAAGCAATTGTTGGGAATTGAGCAGGACTACAAGCGTTTATTGTGGCGTTTCGATATCTTCCCCAATTTTAAACCGATTATAATCCCGAAGGATTAAATATTGTCTTGTCAAACATTACATTAATCGGCCAAGTGCGAGTCGGACTCGCGCACAGAGACTTCCGTAGGTATACATTTATAAACTTCGTTAAAATCGATAGTGTTGATTAAGAGAGTTTGATTGTGAATAATCAGGAATAGAAGTTGGTTTCAAAGGTGACCTTTACATTTTTTGATCAAATAAATTTCTACCTAAATACTGTTTATTACCAGCAGAGAGAGGCACTAAACCCACAATGTGTAAATAGTAGGTAGATAATATTTTTAAATGATTTATACAGAATAGAGTTGGCTGCAAAGCGTCAAGGTTAATCAATTCAAAGTTAATCTTCTCTTCCCTGTGATCTTCCCTTTCTGGAAACTGCATAAGCTGGTTCTTCGTCGGCGGTACAATAGGTCAGTTAAGTTTTAATTAAAATTTTGCTTTACAAACCTTTCTTCATAAATCTATTGAATATTTTTTTTTCGATAAAAAAAAAAATAATAACTTTAAATTCATTATTAAATATTTCAACACGACGACGTCTTTAATCGAAAACACCTTGAATGGCTGTAATAAAGAATTTTCGCTTTTTGATAAGGAAAATGGATTATGTTATAAGAATATCCTGAAAAAATTCTCGGGCCAGGTAGATAATTTAATCATGTTTGGATCGAGATCTCGCAGTCCTAAATAATTCAATGAAGCAACCTCATTTTCTTACCCTACTCCCCACTTCGGACTTTTTATTCTATTCATTAATTTATAAGCAACATATATTTTAACTCCATGGAACCTATTTACTCGAACGGCCGCCAAAAATCTAACGGATTTTGAATTATTGAAAGATTCTCATTGAAACGTGTCAAAATATCATGCTTTAGTTTTGCTCGAAAAGAGTTCGGAGCTTCCCCGTATGTATTTTGAACACCTATACTGCTATCACTATCACCAATCCGCCTGCCAAGCGTGGTGAAGTGGTGATTATAGAATACCCCCAAGTTTGGGGTACATTCTGTAGTGGACTTATATGTGCTGAGAGGGGAAAGAGTCAGTTGTATTTCGGAACGCGTCATTTAAGATCGCGCGATGCGAAGTTTAGTAAGTCTGAATTCAAAATAAATCATCATTTCCGTAGGCACTGAGGACCGTGTATCCTTTGTTAGTTTTTTAGAGACACAAATCAAAAATATCACTTTATTTCCGTGTCAGTGTTTAAATTTATAATTTGACCATTTCTGAGTGTACATTTATTGTAGTTATGGCCTACCGAAGCCTCATGGACGTTGTATATTGTCAGTACCTAGGTACTTCAAAAACGCGGCAAAAAGCAATAGGTCCACAAAACTTACTTAGTGTAGGTACTAAGTAGTTTTCACTTCCGAATACCTGTACATCATTATTTGAAAAAAGTGTGACTGACTGATATTCAATAAGCCTTACTTTGTTCCACAAAAGTCGCAGTCGTCTTTTTATTTGTTCAGAAATGATCCCGTTATTTTTCTGTACGGATGGTAGATGAGTCCCGCCTGCATGCTGAAGTTTTGTTTCAGTATGAATGCAAATTCTGGCTTGAGGCTGTGACCATAGTTTAAAGCAACAGCTGGTACACTCCATTGCTAACTATCAAATCGCTAAGCTATCAAACGAAAAGCTTCAGTTGTATATTTTTTTTAGAAAAGTGTAAAATAACTGAAATACGAAGGGCTTCTTCTACCCAGTAGTTTTTGCAGTCACTTAGAACTAATGTTAAAAAAACAGTTTGTTTTATTATCTTCTAAACATTCTATTTGCCTTTTATAGTTTATTCCTGCAACTATATTATATTTTTTCTTTACAAGGTGAAAACAACGCACCGCTTTTCCATTGAATCGTCTCTAGACATTGAACTCCGTGGAGATGGTCTTTAAGACACAAAAACTTTAACCCGTGACAATTCCGGGCAAAACCTTCTCTGGTATGATCCAACAAAATGCATTTTGTGTGCTCCACCCTCACTCCTACAGACTGACATGCCTTGCAATTAGATAAAGTGAAAACCAGGCTTGCAACACTAACACAACTGATAGCACTGATTTAATAAATAATCTAACCCACCAAAAGCCCAAAAGCATCAAAAGTTTTGTTATGGTGAAGTTACATTATTACACCATGGAAAAACCCTACCAAAATCATTTTGTCCTATTTCCGCACCGTAACGCCAGATTATATTATTTAAGTTGTGTGATGTAACTATTTGCGTTTATCCTGTGCGAGCGGGCTGTACTCTACAATGAGAGCGGGATCAGAGCACGTGAGCTGTGAAAAGATACGTATTTGTTGGAAAATTAAAACAAAACGAGTGCAGTGGAGTGGAATTATTTGATTTATTCCACAAGTTGGTTCAGTCAACAACACCCCTTCAATCCAGAACTAAATAGACTTCGTTACTCTCTGTACGTTAGGTACCCACCGATGAAAAAAAAAATACAACACGGAGGTGTTAACTACTTTAAAGTTACCAAAAGAATAAAATTTCGGGGATGTTAAAAAGTTAACAACGAGTCTTTTTTCGGTTCCCCATAATACGATACCTCTTCTTATTGCAGAGAGAGCAAAATGGAACGGAGTGACATAAAATACGACACGAAGACTGGAATGACAGCATATCCGGTCAAGTACGCATTTAGACGAAATGTATTTCGAAGATAAGCATGTACCCACCTAGTTGCATTGCAAATAACAATACACGAGAAATTGCATATTTTATTATTCATTTGGTATGGAACTTTATTCGAAAGTCCACTCAATTCGCAGCATTATAGTTACTACTTACATAAAATAAGTGCATCATTCATTGAATTACTCAAATTAGCGAAACGTTGTTACTATATTTCTAACCATGACAAAGCTGGAAACCAATTTAGTGGGTATAAAATTAACTCTCGTACGTGTATGAATGCTTGTGAAATTTGCTATATTTACTTTTAACCTTTTCGTTGACCAACAACGCTACATCTACAAGTAATTTGGACTTTATGACGTTCGTATAACGTTCATGTTAGGATTTAGGCCAATCAACAGAAATGTAACTTGACCTAACTACTGAACAAAAGTGAATAAACCAACAAAGTTAAACGCATCGGTCCAAGGACCCTATTGCATTTCATTAATCAACATTAAAATGTACAACTTTTGTGGGAGTCTGTACCTCCCCATCAAAAGATGAGGTCGACTTAGTCATCTCATTTAACAATTTCTTTAAAAATTTAATTTAGTGACAAACAATTTAAATTTTAGATTTTTTGGCTAATGTAATTGAAATTGGAACTCACTGAGCTGATAGTCATTTTCGGAATACTTTGATGAAAGTATCCAGGCAAAATGAGACTAAAATGTTTAGGTTATCCTCGAAGAGATACGGTAGGTAGGTATTAAAGTGGTTCTCTTTGTGTTTTTTTTAAATTATGATTCTAAATTAATGTTCAATTTCCAACAACATCTACGCATTTGCATATTGCAAATAAGTGGTCCGGTCCGGTCATATATCTTTCAGCGCAGCTATTTTCACCAACTATTACTATGCATAGATGTGCGAGGGAACGGCGGCGCGCTAATGGCTTGTAGGTATTAGATGTAGGTACCCATACTAAAGGCCGCTGCACACGTGTTCACGGTAAAATCAACAATTTTTAAGTAAAAGCATGCCGCTGACGACAAAAGAATCAAGAAGTACTAGAATTAAATAAATCATGGACTTTAGTGTAGTTGTTGACTGAAAATGTATATATTTTTATTAAAGGTAACTGAACCATGTTGATTCTCTGTTTCTCCTTGTAGAAAAAAGTTTCGATTGACCAAATATTTTTTTACTTCAAAGTTAAAGCGGGTTATTTATGGTATCTCATCGTCACATTATTCTAATAGAGAGCTAGTCGTGTGACGTGGCCCTTACAATGCAAAGATTTATCACGTAGACCTCGACATATCCTACCATTATCCATATCTACTTCATGACTCATTTCATTGCTATGAATGCTTTGTTACCATTTTGTTCTATGTTTACTCACGTAAAACGAATATGCCTGGATGAAAATAAAATAATCTCTCGCAGCGGGACATGCCATACTCCCGTCGTGTAGGTAGGTAACTTATGTAGAGACATAATTATTATAAAAATATCATAAAATGTAATGCTGGACAATCCATAGCTTCTTGATAAAAGTAATTACTTATCTTTAGCAGTTTTGAAGTTATCTAGATTGAAGTTATCTCTCTATCTATAAATAAGAAAATAAAAAACACGATAGCCATACTTTTTTTTAACAATTTCCATAACTAGTGTCATTCGAGATGATGTAAGAATTTATAGCTATACCCCTATGTGTGTAATCACTAAATGATTATTGACCCAATTTTTGTGGAAGTGTTCTGTTTTAAAAATCTGCAATAATGTTATACAGATCGTATATTATAGGCTAGGTGGGTACATAGTTGTTTACTTAATACAGAGATCGAACGGTAGGTATGTTTTTTTTTGTATGTATGTTCGTCGATTTCTCCGTCATTTACGGACAGATTGGATTCTTTTGCAGGTGTATCTATAAGTGATCCCTAAGTGGTGCCATAAAAAAATTATTCCCGAGAAATTAATATTTTTTCCGCAATACTTGAAAAAATTGTTTAAAATAGGGGTTTTGAAGTAGGTTTTTAGTTTTTTTAAGCAATCAAGTTATTGTCTTAATTTGTCTCCGTCCAATGGTTATAAATATATTTCAAAAAATCGAGTTCCCATTCATCTTCATTGAGAATCTCTTGAATGGATCACCTATAGGCATTGAAGGTAATTGAATTACCTAGCAGACTACTTTCAGTGAAACGGAATGCGCTGACTCAAGGAATTTCCCGAGTCAGTAGCGCGCCAATCGCTCACTGAATAGGAAAAGGTAATACTGGTTTAACCTTGACGGAATACCATACATCGGAAGCCGATTTATAAACTTAAAATAGTACTTATCTACCTACGCAGGTGAACGATGACTTAATTGAAAAATCTAAGTAATTATAAGGAATTCTAACTTGTAATTTTGAAATTAAGGATTTATATATTTGATGAGCTGAGAGAGAGCTGTAAGAAGAAAACAATGACTGCAACGTCAGGATTTGGGGTTCAGAATATAGAATATGTACGCAAAGTAGCATAATAAACTTATTTGTGGATACTGTGAAGTTTAAGAAGCCGTCTGGAAATAGCATGATTCTCATCTTCGTACCTTGGCAAACGTAGAAGCTGTGATTAAAATAACACGGCCAGTTAAGCTTCCTTACTTAGATTACGAAGATCAGTTGTTAATCGTTGTGTTAAAAGTTGGCCTAATATACATATTAAGAAATTGATAGGTACCTTTTACAACGAGAATGATTGCTCAAAAAGGAGAAAGGGTAAAATATACTTAATTAATTAAGGCCCTCCTCCAGCATTAAGACAGCCCAGTTTTTATTAACCACCAAATTTTGGTAGTAAACAAAAACTGGGCTTCCCTCATGTTCCGTCTACTTTGCTCCCTCGCTATTACCCACACCGCATATAACACGAGTGGGCAATAAAAAAGAAAAACATGTACAGTCAACATCATATTTATGGGCATCGTTTGGCAATAAGCACGGAGGTTGCATATATTTTGCTAGCCTCGCATTTACATGGACACTGCTTAATGGCCACGCAAAATTTACATATCGTTCAAAATTTCACATTCGTGGAATTTATTTTATTGACACAGGTAAGGACAGCTACGCACTTAATGGGTGATATTTTGGCGTATTCTATACCTAACATAAAATATGGTATTAGTACCGATTGTTGCCCGAAATAATAAATTGGAGCACCTCTCGTCCCGCATTCACTTTTGTTCCACTTACCAGTGAGTGACAAATCAATATGGATTGGAATTAACGATAACGGCTTCTATAGTGAAATGAAATAAAATGTAACTATAACATGTGATCACGATGTATCCTCAGATCACTTATCGTTAAGACTCGTGTCGATTAACGGATAGTGTTGCAGGGTTACTCACTTTGAAATAATGTCAATAACTGGCCAATGCGTAAGAATTGAATTCTCGAACTCAGCCCACGGATGTCATAGGAGTGTAGTGCGGGAACCCTCTAGAAGAAGGGCTGCACCTTTTTTATGTGTATGACTCAACACCTTCACTGCAATCACCAATCGGCTGCCAAGTATAGGATAATGGCAAAACCCCCTTTTTGTGGGATGCATGTTTAGTAGTACACTTATATGTGCTGATGAAGAATGTCACTATCCATAAAAAAGTTCCAATGTACTTCATCAGGCCAACAAGAGTCTGGTGGGCCTCTCTCTATCATACGAAAATCTAGTCGTCGCTGAAGATATTTAAACTTAACCACATGGTAAATTTTAAGTATTACATACCGCGTTTTATCATTAACTTTGTGAGTTTATTGATTGTTGTGCACTTCATTGGACGCATAAAAACAATCATTTACAATTTTCTCTTGGTACACTTTATTGCTTACAGGGAATTTGGATTCACCGGATTACAGAGTCTCTTTCGTTTTTAATACATACCTACCAATAGCAGCTTCACTTCCTAGGCTTCCAACTCTATTCAGACACCCAAAACAAATATTTTTACGGTGAATATGTTACATTTCAACGAAAAGATTCACAAGACACAATATCTTGACCTGATCATTTTATTTCTTCACACTAGTTTTTGCCGTCTGCTTCGCTCACATGGTACCTACCCTGGCCGGGGAAAACATCTAGAATATCTTATGTGATTTTGGAAAGCAAACCAGTAGATTTGTAAATTTCCTCCAGCTTCTTCCAATGCTACAAACTCTCTTTGCCCTTTTACGTTTTATTCAAAAAATAATAATTTTAGAACTTCACACTAATCACACTATCACATCACACTTCGAATCACACGAAATCAGTTCCCATGGAATAGAAATCACCTTAAAACGTTTCTTTAGAAACAACGCGTGCGAAGACGCGGGCATAAACTAGTTTACAATAAAATGATAACCATAATTATTGCCTTCCGAGTGTGTTCCGACATGGAAGGTAAAATAATCCTGTCATACTAAAACTAAATACTATGATCCAGTTCAAAAGTTGTAGTGGTACGCTGCCACTTAAATAATTCCCCTTGACTTATCAACGTAACCCATAAATAAAATTTGAGAAAGGCAAATAATTTGTTTGGTTTTAAAAGCAATTCCTACGTCTGCAAGTCATTAAAATTTATCTCAAGCTGATAAATAGACCCAACAGCCATAAAAAGCATAACACTTTAAAACAATAACCTCTGGCAATAAATTTCAATTCCAAAGAGCTTTTTTTTAAAATTAGAAGAAATTCAGTCTCCACACGTGCAGTTTAAGATAAAACGTGGAACCATGGATGGAGTTCGGCTATTGAAATACACTTTTGGTACAAAACAATAAAGCAGATATTTTATTGCTTTTGCCTTTTTGTGACTAGGCGCGTCAGGATTTCTAAGTGTCGCATATGGTCAACAATATTTTTGTTACGAATGTTTTAGTTCTAAGGAATGTTAATTTTAATGAAATGCTTGAATTAGTATTAAGGCTTAGTTATAAATGCATGTAACATTATTCATTCTCGTTGGAGACGTCACAGCGAAAATGAATATAAATTAATTAAGGTCTCTCATCTGTATTACCAAATTCAAATGCCATACAATTGGCGAAATTGGAGATTAATTATTACGAAAGGTCAAAGTTATTGGCTCTCTATGCTGTGATAAATTCAAACTAATGTTTCTATTATTTTCGTTATTTTTATGTGAAGCGGCGATGTTGGCAACGACTAGTGACATCTCGTGGCGGGGCGTCAAATCAATGAAAAGGGGAGGAAACAATTACGCCTCCATAGATCCCGGAGGCGGGTAACAGGCCAATGGAGACGCGACGCAAGCGCAGCTTTCTTGGAAATGCCATGATGCGTGCAGGCGGAAAGGGATGGAGAAGGGGTTGCGTAAATAGGCGAGCAGCGAGGATCTCGGGACACACAGAGAGACGTTTGATACCTTAGGGAGATACAGATTTAGATGTCCTAGCGTAGTACGGAGTTCGTTAAATTTCATTATTGGCTTTTGGAATAGTGTTGATTGAGATTATACCTAGAGTCTATTCTATCTAAGTTCAGTGTTGCCTTAAGATTGTATCTGTTGTATAAGAGAGTGGTGTTAGTATCAGAGCTAGAATCTGTGGTGAACGTGTGTTCCTGTTTCGAGTACAAAAGCTAAGTTTATTGTATAATCGCTGTACCTATACGATTGATATTGGTGATTCTAGAATATAAAGCATACTGCGAGTCTGAGAGGCCCATGTAATTTACAAAATCAGACACCACTGTTACTAAAATCAATCGTACTATTTTCTGTCTATTATTGTGTTTTCCTCAGGATAATCCCGCCTATTTTGAGGCCATTTCCCCGTAAAACTCTACTGAGTTAATAGAGCGACTGTGGTTCGCCTTTTGCATAAATATCTCTTGGTTTCGGGTACAGGGTTGGCGGAAGCCTTCTGCCCCGACAGCCCTGGAGGCGCTTTATTGAACAGAATGGGAGCTTAATAACTGATAGCTTTGGTATCGTGCTTGTCCAAACACATAACAAAACTCTCCGTTACAGCAACAGGGTGGCGAAACCAATCAAAACTTAAAATTGTTTGATCGTTTATTGTAATATTTTCTTGTGCACCCTAGGATTAAGTTCTGTCTATTTTACTGCCTGTTTACTGTATTTCAATGTATTTGTGTGTGTGTGTGTTAAATGTATTAAACAATACTAAATTCCTACAAATCAGTTTGTTTACATTTTATATTAATTTGCCCTACAAGTTAGAAATTTCATGAAGCTTACGCTGCTCAATTAAAGTCTAGGTTTTCTAAAAGCTTTTCCAAAGAACTTATCACTATAAAGAAAGGATAAGCCTTACTCACAACTAAGTAGAGTCATACAGAGTTTTAAATAACAGATATGGATTGATACCTCACTTTAAAATGTTACTGACTATCTCATCATGAGCAATGTCGATGTTGAAATTGATTTGGTCTTTTCTATTAGGACCTAACACACATGTTGTCCACATAGCGAAACATAGTGTCCGCAGTCGGGGTCCCCAAATAATTAAAAATATAAATACATATTACGTCCCGTTGACGTAGACTGCCTCCGGCGAAGCCCAAGCTGGAAGAACACAGGGGTCTGAACGAATAAGAACCAAATCAATAGGTCTTGTAACCAGACCACAGGTCATTAATCTACCTGAGGCCCAGCTTCACTGACTGGAGGCTTCCACAAGGGTAAGAACTGGACCTTATAACTTAAAACTTACTGCTCTATACGGTATCGATCCATAAACTGTATTATTCGATAAGGTCACTGTTTTATGAGCTACAAACAAATGAATAAGCTGTAAATGCTATTAGTACAATATATAATCTGGTGTTCATACAGACACAGGCCAGGGTCCGTTACATTTGGTGCTCGTGAGCAAGGATCTAGTGAAGTGCGAAGCGGTAGCCTCGCTGCTAGATAGAATCTGGTAATTAAAAAAAAAAAAAAACATTTTATAAACACAACGTAGACTTAATTTTTGACGATCACACCCAGATTTTTTACAACTGACAATCATTTGTTGAAAGCATAGTTAAATGCTAAGTTTAGCAAAAAGGCAAATAGGTTGCCGCTAAACCAGTTAATGACCATTAAACTTAAAAAATTGAATAGACCTGATTTTAGTTGAATAGACAGCATTACGTAATTCTTACTTGTTGGGCAAAATAATAACGCAGTTATTCACAGAATTACTAAGCAAATAGGTCACGGAAATTTAGTACCTGTTGATTCATTTAAGGCTTACAGTGCATGATGGTTATGGTGTTATTTTAGCGTGCTAAGCAGATGTGAGAAAAGTTGCGCTCCAAAAAAAAAAAAAAACGGTTTTTAGATAAACCAGTGTTTTAAGTTTCAGGGAGATAATAGAGACACTCATAAATAAACACCAATTTATCAGACAAATTAAAAATCACAACAACAAACATTATGTTCCGTTAGAACACAGTTTAATGAAAAAAAAAAAAATTATATATTTAAGAATCCGACCTACTTGAGAGTACTTTATCGTTACGAAAGAAAGCACTAATTTTGATTGATTATTAGCACACTAATTTTAGTACGCAAATTGATATGAAGGAGTCCAATTAAAGCGTATAAAAGGGATAAGCAAAGTTGAAAACGTCGGCTCTAGATATTGGAGGATTAGGCATACCTAGACGTTAGATTAGAGTTTTCAGATAAGTTGTTAGATAATTTAGAAGAAAAGAATATAGAGCTAATAAATCCCTAAGTCCCGGATTGATAGTGAACAGTACGTGCGAATGTATGAGTACAAATCAATTATAAGTATTGTATTGATTTGATTCTGAATAATAAATAAACTACCGTGGGCTATAAAATTATAAGAATATCATCAAAGTAAGAATCGTAAGAATCTAATGCGTGGAGAAACATGCATTGTGTTACCTGTGATAATAACGGTACACTTTTTATGAGTCAGCAAATTTAATGGTTACTAAGACAAAAGCACAAAGTACATATTAGTTGTTTAATCTGCCTGGAATCATGACAGTTGATCATGAGTTCACAAACCTATTACTAGCCTACCTAGCTAGCGAAAATATTAACAAACCTAATTTATCTAGTAAGGATCGAGCACGGCTCAGTATAAATAAGCAGTGATTATGAAAATATTTCTATATTTGAGAGTGGTTATAACTGTATGAAACAGATCCTAGCAGTGATAATAATGTGGACTGATAATTGTTTTAAGGATAAAATTCTAGGTACTAAGACTTGGAATAGAGGTCATAAATGGTATGAATGAAAGGAAAGCTCGATTGTTTAAAAAACGGGTTACAGAACTGATTCGTGGGATAACTATCTTATTACTTTGTATAAAGCCGATAGTTTACGCCAGGTGTTAGTAGAGCAATAAGGATGAAACTATTGCGAAAATAAATGGGTCGGTATAACAAAACAGTAGTTTAATATTACCTTATGTGCGTACCTGGAAAAGCTGATAAAATGATGATGAAACAAATTCACAAAGTTATAATACCTAGCAGCTTAGACTCCTTTTATGAGGCGGTCTTTTCCAGTACTCTTTAGAACTAGACTAGAATGGTGGTTATTTAAAAATTGGACTGGGATGGTTTGACACAGTGAGTGGCCAGTCTGAGAGACTGAATACGGCGGGTTCGATTCCCAACACTCGGCATTTAGTGAAATAGATGACAGTTTAAGACAATACATACGTAGCATGTTAGACTCCCAACATTCTGCTAAGTTGTAAGTGTAGTGTGTAACTGCTAAATTGAATTAACATAATTGATAATGTTCAGCCTAATCGTTAAAAGACCACTGGTCCGATTGAAAAGACAATCCGAAAAAAAAAAAAATATAAAAGGAAGGTATTGGTTCGACTCCTACCATAATACAAAAGGCTGTATTTATACAAACAAGTGGATTAATGATGGTTAAATTAAGATGTAGGAGACAAGAGTTCAATTCTCTTGCTGAAAGGACGTTTCTATAATCATTTTTATTCCTTTAAACGAAATTGATAAAGGTCAGCCTAATTATTGGAATACCACTGGTTCGATTGAAAAAGACAATCTGAAATAAAAATTGTAAGGAAGGTATTGGTTCGACTCCTACCTTAGTACAAAAGGCTGTATTAATATAGATAATTTGATTGATGAAGGTTTAATTAAGATGTAGAAAACAAGAGTTCGAGCCTCTTGCGGAAAAGATGTATCAATAAACATGTTTATTCCTATTAACATAATTGGTAAGGGATTGCTACATACTCGACTTCTAGCACAGTACAAAAGTTTGTTTGAATATAGATAACTGATAATCATCATTACTGCTGCATTAGAAGTTACAGCTAGAGACGACGCCTGATTGTAAGCTTATATTTTAATTCGTGATAAATAAAGGTAATGAGAGCGGGATTGAGTGAAAGGGCGCTTTGAATAAAAAAAAAAAATAGATTTAAAGAATTATTGTTGTTACACTAGATATTAATATATCATAAAATTCCGTTTAAACGATTGGGAGTGAGACACTGGTTATATATCGAATAAATTACAATCGTTTTATAATACATTGAGATCTATGTAAAGAACTTGTAAATATAATCTTCTTCATCAAGGTATAAAAGCCTGTGTAGCTAGTAGTCTTCATAAAATAATCCCTGATCCAAGGATTAGAGGTTCTTGATTGAATAACCTAGAAAAGCCAATAGCCGTCTCTAGAAAATTTAAAATATATTATAAGCAATTAAAGGAAGCTGAGAGACTAAATAAGTTGCGTTGAGGAAATAAGTTAAACGTACAATTTAGAAAAACAATGTGTTGTACAGACAAATAAAATCTAATACCTACTCGCATTATATTAAGATACCGTAATACTGGTTGTAATAAAATAAAAGACCCAAACATAAAGAAAACTATAAAGCAATTGGCAATGTACATAAAGTGACTGACAATAACAAGAGTTAATATGGTTTACAAAAAAGGCTCAACGTTAATGAACCCATCGTAGAAGGGATGCATTATTGATTTAGAGAGAGAGATTTACTTGATGAATTGACCTCAATAAAGAAATTTTCTAATGCCAGGTGCATTACTTACAAACGAGTAAGTAAGAATGTAATTTTTACTTAGAGGTCCGAGAAGGAGCAGTTACTTCAGTAGGTCATTATTAGTCAGAATAATAAAAATTGGCGATAAGAGAGAGGGCTCAATTCAACTCAAAGGAGTGACAAAAACCAAATAATGGTTAAGTATAACGAGTTTTGGTATCATAGATATTGATATAAAACTAGCATTTAAATTATTTTGTATTATATACAAGTAAAACAGGAACAGAGGATGTAACATTGAATTGAATAGAACCCAAATTAACTGATTTAACATGAATCACACAAAGGCCTAGTGTGTTGGAGCAAATTGATGATTGCTATGGTAGTGTTATGCGACGTGTTACAAACTACACTTATTGCATCGATGAGGGATAGATCGATTATAGATCGACATTGGCAACTGGTGCACAGTGTACAATTGTACACGCATGACCAACATTGTCTCTAAAGATCATGATAGCGTTGAAATTCATGTACAAACAAGCTATGGAAATTATAATAAAGCCATTACAACTCGCATTAGACATAATAAATAGAATCCTAGACTCGTTTAGTTAAATATCAGAAACGGTGTCATATTAAAGATAATACTTGGGCCACATTAAACTCACAAGCTGAAACAATACTGCCACGATTATTTCAAATACAATGTGGATGGGATTCAGTAAAGTGTCTGCCGAAGGTGGAAAGATGAGATGCAATTTTATTGCTATCGTTATTTTTGTAAATGAATTTAGATATGAAGATTGTTATCTGGTTCGGTAAGAACTTAGGTACTTAGTTGTTTTAGGTATGTGTATAGGCAGGTCATAGTGTTTACGTATAACACTATGAGCGACAATAATAGTAAATGAAAGTAGGTAGGAGAAATATGGATAAATAGGTTTTTTATTTAATTTCGTGCGTTTAGATGTAAAGCGTAGCTTAAGGATACCGAAGGTTTGGGGGTGGTCAGTCATAGTAGAACAAAAGTTTCGTCTTTCATAAATGAAGCGGATATTGATGATGATAATGTTGAATTAACAGTGTAAGTCCAGTCTGGGGGTGGACTTAAGTCATATCATAACTGCCCGATCATAGATTTAATATATATGACGATTTGGTTGGAACACGAAAGCTAAAATAAAATAAAATAAAATAAAATAAAATAAAATAAAATAAAATAAAATAAAATAAAATAAAATAAAATAAAATAAAATAAAATAAAATAAAATAAAATAAAATAAAATAAAATAAAATAAAATAAAATAAAATAAAATAAAATAAAATAAAATAAAATAAAATAAAATAAAATAAAATAAAATAAAATAAAATAAAATAAAATAAAATAAAATAAAATAAAATAAAATAAAATAAAATAAAATAAAATAAAATAAAATAAAATAAAATAATTATATACTAAACTAGTGATATCTGGTAATATTAGAAAAAGATGCGTATGGTTTTATGAAAACTTCATCACTCGAATTCTCTGCGTGTAGAATTTTCAGAGGGTGGAATGTAGTGGTACGCTGCCACTTAAATAATTCCCCTTGACTTATCAACGTAACCCATAAATAAAATTTGAGAAAGGCAAATAATTTGTTTGGTTTTAAAAGCAATTCCTACGTCTGCAAGTCATTAAAATTTATCTCAAGCTGATAAATAGACCCAACAGCCATAAAAAGCATAACACTTTAAAACAATAACCTCTGGCAATAAATTTCAATTCCAAAGAGCTTTTTTTTAAAATTAGAAGAAATTCAGTCTCCACACGTGCAGTTTAAGATAAAACGTGGAACCATGGATGGAGTTCGGCTATTGAAATACACTTTTGGTACAAAACAATAAAGCAGATATTTTATTGCTTTTGCCTTTTTGTGACTAGGCGCGTCAGGATTTCTAAGTGTCGCATATGGTCAACAATATTTTTGTTACGAATGTTTTAGTTCTAAGGAATGTTAATTTTAATGAAATGCTTGAATTAGTATTAAGGCTTAGTTATAAATGCATGTAACATTATTCATTCTCGTTGGAGACGTCACAGCGAAAATGAATATAAATTAATTAAGGTCTCTCATCTGTATTACCAAATTCAAATGCCATACAATTGGCGAAATTGGAGATTAATTATTACGAAAGGTCAAAGTTATTGGCTCTCTATGCTGTGATAAATTCAAACTAATGTTTCTATTATTTTCGTTATTTTTATGTGAAGCGGCGATGTTGGCAACGACTAGTGACATCTCGTGGCGGGGCGTCAAATCAATGAAAAGGGGAGGAAACAATTACGCCTCCATAGATCCCGGAGGCGGGTAACAGGCCAATGGAGACGCGACGCAAGCGCAGCTTTCTTGGAAATGCCATGATGCGTGCAGGCGGAAAGGGATGGAGAAGGGGTTGCGTAAATAGGCGAGCAGCGAGGATCTCGGGACACACAGAGAGACGTTTGATACCTTAGGGAGATACAGATTTAGATGTCCTAGCGTAGTACGGAGTTCGTTAAATTTCATTATTGGCTTTTGGAATAGTGTTGATTGAGATTATACCTAGAGTCTATTCTATCTAAGTTCAGTGTTGCCTTAAGATTGTATCTGTTGTATAAGAGAGTGGTGTTAGTATCAGAGCTAGAATCTGTGGTGAACGTGTGTTCCTGTTTCGAGTACAAAAGCTAAGTTTATTGTATAATCGCTGTACCTATACGATTGATATTGGTGATTCTAGAATATAAAGCATACTGCGAGTCTGAGAGGCCCATGTAATTTACAAAATCAGACACCACTGTTACTAAAATCAATCGTACTATTTTCTGTCTATTATTGTGTTTTCCTCAGGATAATCCCGCCTATTTTGAGGCCATTTCCCCGTAAAACTCTACTGAGTTAATAGAGCGACTGTGGTTCGCCTTTTGCATAAATATCTCTTGGTTTCGGGTACAGGGTTGGCGGAAGCCTTCTGCCCCGACAGCCCTGGAGGCGCTTTATTGAACAGAATGGGAGCTTAATAACTGATAGCTTTGGTATCGTGCTTGTCCAAACACATAACAAAACTCTCCGTTACAGCAACAGGGTGGCGAAACCAATCAAAACTTAAAATTGTTTGATCGTTTATTGTAATATTTTCTTGTGCACCCTAGGATTAAGTTCTGTCTATTTTACTGCCTGTTTACTGTATTTCAATGTATTTGTGTGTGTGTGTGTTAAATGTATTAAACAATACTAAATTCCTACAAATCAGTTTGTTTACATTTTATATTAATTTGCCCTACAAGTTAGAAATTTCATGAAGCTTACGCTGCTCAATTAAAGTCTAGGTTTTCTAAAAGCTTTTCCAAAGAACTTATCACTATAAAGAAAGGATAAGCCTTACTCACAACTAAGTAGAGTCATACAGAGTTTTAAATAACAGATATGGATTGATACCTCACTTTAAAATGTTACTGACTATCTCATCATGAGCAATGTCGATGTTGAAATTGATTTGGTCTTTTCTATTAGGACCTAACACACATGTTGTCCACATAGCGAAACATAGTGTCCGCAGTCGGGGTCCCCAAATAATTAAAAATATAAATACATATTACGTCCCGTTGACGTAGACTGCCTCCGGCGAAGCCCAAGCTGGAAGAACACAGGGGTCTGAACGAATAAGAACCAAATCAATAGGTCTTGTAACCAGACCACAGGTCATTAATCTACCTGAGGCCCAGCTTCACTGACTGGAGGCTTCCACAAGGGTAAGAACTGGACCTTATAACTTAAAACTTACTGCTCTATACGGTATCGATCCATAAACTGTATTATTCGATAAGGTCACTGTTTTATGAGCTACAAACAAATGAATAAGCTGTAAATGCTATTAGTACAATATATAATCTGGTGTTCATACAGACACAGGCCAGGGTCCGTTACAAAGTCTCTAAAACAACATTATCTATACGTTTATCAAATGAACTGAACAGAATCTAAACATTGCTTAGGCCTAGATGCTAAAGCCATGTTAGATGAAAAGGTTAAAGTGTCGTTTCCATCACTCGTATCAGTCAAAATGGCGATAGCGGCGGTCGTCCATCAGGCGGGCTCACGAGAGCCGCTAGCACGCACCGAATTTGATTGTTGTAGGCAACAAAGTTCTAGCTTTAACGGATTCAAAGGGTTCTGATTTAGGACTAGCTTTCTTTCACTAACATAGTGAACGTCAAGGGAAGACGTGACATTACCTAAATTATGAGACATAGTACCTATTACAATATTCAAACAGACATGCAAATAAAATGTGCGAGCTAAACAATGTTCTATAATCTCTTGGAATAAGTAGAAAAAACCAGTAATATGGATAGGATCGCAATAGGATTTCATAAGTATATCATACATATAAGGGTTCGTACCTACTTCGTTCCTGAACCTCTGTTTGCCTTTGAAAACTCATCATCTTATAAAATTGTCTTCAATAAAGGTACTTCTAGCACCCTAATTTTATTGTAACTCACCCCCTATCTACCGCTACGCGTCCAATTTTTAAAACATCCTTGCCAATTTTTCTTCCAAACGAAAACAAATATTCTGATTATCTTCCATCATCAACATTGTCAGTCAATTTGTGCCCTGCTGTGACGCCACGGCCACAACATCTGAAATATCAGAGAGGAAACTGTCCTACGGTTTGTTTTTTGTTTGTGAACAAGTGACAGTCAGGAGACAGGAATAGAAACAGAAGATGCGAATTCAAGGGTTGATGCTTTTATTTTGAGGGCTGAGCCACAATGGCCATTTGTTTTGGTTTTCATAAATCTTGTATGTCCATTGTCCACTTAAGGGCAGGTACCTACACAGTTTGTTTGAACTCTTATCTTCGAACATCGTTACAAGTGGTTGTGTTTGGTTGTACCTAATGTTGTGCGGTCGAATCTTATTGAAGAGCATAATACTAATCATTCGTTGTAATTAGTTCAAATGCTTAATATAATGTCTCGTAATATCAAAAGGTTGAAAGAATCTGTCAAACGTCAAGAGAACCTAATGTTTAAGTGACAGCATAACACTGTTACTTGTAACAAGTTTTCATACAAAATTAACAAGTTGTCTTTCTGCTTGTGACTTTACCGTGCTAGAGAAATACGGAAAACAATAGACGAGATTGGCTCAGCTGTCAAGGGTGTGCGTGAGAAAAATACACGCGTAAAGCTAGCATTTACATGCGGAAATGAATCGATTGGAAGGTTCTGAAAATTGGAAGGCTACGCTTGACAACGCCTAAGTTCCGATTATGGATACAATGTTGACGTTTCGTTTTGTCTAATACTATCAGACTGGAACCTTGTGAAATGTATGTCAAGATTATGGAAGAGTATGATAGTTAACAGTTATCAGTCAGTCAGTTAAAATCCAGGAGCTAAGTTAAACATTAACTGCTGAAGACGCTTTAATAAATCTCAGTGAAAAACGTTAACCATATACAATATGACGATACACTTGTCAACTGCAACTGTGCCCTCTTGTCACTCGCACTTGCCACTCGCTCTTGTCACTTAACAAAGTGTCATTGACCCATTACATACTGTTAAAATGAAAGCTAGTTTAAGTAACTTGCGTTCGCCTTGAAGTTTTTGATTAAATATGCGCCATAGAATACATTAAATACATCCTTTTGTTGTCATCCTTCATACTCCTTCTTGTCAGATCAGTTAATTCAATTAAAACTCTGGGATAAAAGATTAATAACAAAATCTCCTTATCATCCATATCCATTGAGCCGAGGACATTATTCCTAAATGGACAAAGTTCCGAGACCCACAGCGTCCAACTTGCTTCATTAGTGCGCAGAATCGAAAAACAAATACATACCTTTTGAATAAACCAACCAATTTTATCTGGAACCAGCGGGGATGGACTAAGGACTGGTTGGATGGGGAGCAATTATTATCATCATCATGTCAGCCCTCAGTCACCCACTGCTGGGTAGTATAGGCCTTTTTAAATTATTGCTAGACGCCTCCTTCTTTAGCCTTCCCAGTTAGTTAACAGTTCGTTTAAAAAACCGAAATTATAAAAAAATACTGCTCATGGAAACCCAATGCCAGGGTACCTAGAAAATTACCTTCGAAGAATACAATAATATGCAAGACAATTTTAAAAATGTTTTTTGGATACTTTTAATAATAAACAAGTAGGTGAGGCTTAGGTGATCATTTTCAAGTATAATAGACCACTGAAGTAGAGACCTAAATCTAGCCCTGATTTGTTCCCTTAAATCTTTTAATCTACAGATTAGGATGGAACAACAGGGCACTGTTAGATAGAACACAAATATTTGTAGAGGCCGCCGAGGGAATTAGCTTTTTTTACTTTCACAAAAGGGTTGAAAATACAAGTTTTGTTATGTACCGCAATTTATGAGCGGCGGTCACGGGGCTAACAATGTGCAATAAAAACTGCTAAGTTTATTAAATTTAAGTAGGCAACCCGGGGAAAAAGAACGTATGTTTCCGACTCATTGGGGATTATTCAGCAGCGTTCAAGTTTTACAGGCACGTACCTATTACTGTTGGCATACACTTAGGGTCTAATTCCACTATCACTGATATACAGGGTCATGGGTACAGTCGCCCGCGAAAGATTTCAACTTATAAAGAATTATAATAATAAATAATGTTGGACAATTCACACAGCATTATATTGTATTATGTGTACTTACTAGATAACTGATATACTTAATACAATACACTACATAGATAAATATTTTTTATTAAACGTAGTTAACGTCCAAAACACTCTGAACAAATATCTGCAAATTGTACAAACATTTGTCCCGAGGTGGGAATCGAACACGCACCCAGATTCGTTGCAGGCAGACCTTCGTCCACCGCGCCACAGAGGCGGCACATAACCCTATATCTCTAGATAAACAGAATGCCATATACGCGGGTCTATCAAACTCACAAATAATGAATGGGACGAAACTTAGAGGTAGAGCTCGAGGCTTGATAAATACAGCTTAAACAGCCTAGCAACCAACTTAAAATATTAACCTTTGCCAACATTTGAGACAATACAATAATTGCTACACAGTTTTCTACCAAGAAAACATCAATAGGCATTTAGTACTTAATTTGACACAACAACTACCAATTTCCAATTCCTTTCTAATCCAACTCCTACGCTTTAAACTACGTACCTCTCAAAGGTATTATGAATCATTTATTCGGTGCCCTATTCGGGCATGGCATTAATAATTCAGATGTTTAATAAGACCTGTGTCTGGAATACGAGGTCGTAAACCTATTACAGGCTAGGTAAATACCAAGTTGAATCTAGACCCTTATCGCAGAAAGCAATCAAATAAGCTACATAACTACAGTACCTCTAGCTAGATCATCATTAGAAGGATCCATCTAGCTAGATCATCATTAGAAGGAATATTATAGTTATTCGTAGAGGTAGATTACTTGCTCGAAGCTTCGCTCACGCGGTACCTGTATAGAAAGTCAGTCAGAAATAATGTGGCTTTCTTTAAGTGAAAGAATTTACCAAACGGACATTGGTCCGTTTGGTTTCGTTGTGTAGTTTCGTTGATTAGGATTAGACCTAATCACAAAATCATAAAGGTACAAACAATCAAGTTGTATTTTCTATTAATCGTGTAGATGTAGATCATAGAAGCATTTAAATATATAGAATTGTAGGTAATTATCATCCAGGTGAGGACGTAAGGCTGACAAAAGCTTTTTTGAAACTTAAAACATGTTTGCCTGTATGTGTAGTGCATCCGTGTACACAAGACGTCATCTTAGACGCGAGGTGTGCAAAGCTGCAGGCAGAAGCTAATAAAATAAAGTAAATGGTTTTTAACTCACAGGTAAAAACCGAATTCTAGTGAAGTGCATTAGTGCATCCCATTTTGTTTAAACTTACATCAGTGAGCAATCATCCAGTGATTTTTTTATTATTGAAATAACCACAGTTCTTACGGATATTCTAAGGATTTAAAAAATCTGATTTGTCAAGACAAAAGCCTAAAGCACGGCGAAATGACCAAATGGTCTAAATCTAGTATTAGACATGTCATCTCTTGACTGAAATAATGATGATGATGAAACAAAAGCCCCAACAAATCCGAAGGTACATCGACTAACGGATACAGATACCAAACATGAGTGACCTAAACCAGCCCCAGATTAAAGGGTTTCGGCAAATCTCACACCTGCCCTCGACTAATGGAGCGCACTCATGGGACTCCCTAATGTCGGCGGGAGGACGTGTGATTTAACTGTTTAGTCAATCGGCTGTGATTTTGACTCTACTGTATAGCATGGCTCTACATAATTACAATCAAAATATAAAATATGTAGTACCCATACGCTCTGCTTGCAAGTTAATGTCCTGCATTTTATTTTATTATTTTTTGGTTATAATTAGCTCTACTAGTGTCAAACAAAATTATTGACGTCATAAAAAATCGTTTCACGATTCTAATAGGGTTACTGTAATCCATCCCCGAAAATCCGTGACCGAAGAAAATTCATGATCGGAAACATTGTCGGAATTTTCACGGAATTTTCAAATGAAATGTACAAAATTAGGAAAATGAGTCGAAATACCTCTCTATCCCATTATATTGTAATTGTATGCGAAAAAGTTTTTAAGAAATTGTTTTTAATGGGCTACCTCATCTACAATTAAACGATTACCATGCGATTTTCAGAGGTATTGTATTTATTTGAGCGTTTTTACGATTTGTTTCATGTATCAATCAGTTTGCTGTGTTTCTCACACTCAAGCAATTCCATACCTTCTCATCCTTATGTAACTCGGATCAATGCAAAACAAGTACATTAGACTCGTGTAAGCACAGATATTATAGGCACTTCGTCTAAACATTGTGTCTACAAAAAAAAGTCACATTAACTTTTATGGTTTTCGTAAATTATGCTAAGCTCATACTAAGGCCTCTGATTCTGTTCTATGATATCTGTCAAATGCTAGGCAGAAGCTAGTTATTTAAACATCGACTTTTTAAGTTTGACAATCGTACGACGCAAAAGTCGAACGTATGCTAGGTTTTCTCGTAATTCGAATCCCAAGAGATTATTCGGCTCAGATTGATAGGGGAAGTTAACGCGCCAAACACACGGGGATTTTGTACGATAAGGTAACCTACACCGCGTAGATTTATGTATGGAGGTGAGAATATATGCCTTTCACGTTTTAGCCGTCCGGAACTGTAAAGGTACCTTTTATCTTTTATCCTAATAAACATTATGCCAATGACCTAAACTTATAGTTTACGTAGTGACGTATTGTGGGATTTTCACGAAAATGAAGTATGTTTGCTTTTGGAACCCGCAAGTCGACCGTGATTGCATAACATAATATTTTGCACCTGCAAAATATTATGTTATGCATTCAAGTAACAAACTTTCCATAGATATTAAAGTAAACAGAGCTCGTGGTTTGATTTGAACCAATTTACCCACGTTACGGAACATTAAGTCGCGAAGAAAATTAAAAAGTTGTTTTGACCACAAAAGACTGTAGAAAATAAACCAGAATAACACGTCAGCTACTAACGCAATTCTACCAATCCCCTGTTTCAAGAAAACATAAATATAAGTAGGTAGAGTAAAAACGGGAGCACACTGGGTCTCACAGTCACGTCGGCAATCTAGCAAGACCTAGATTATTGCGGCGGTCGCGTGTCTCCCGATGTCGCGTCTCCGGAGCATGTGCACTGCCATTCCATATGGACGTGAGTGAATGAAAGCTGGTGATGGGAAAATCGTAGGATTTTGTTTTTGAATGAACCAATCTCCTTTGTGTCATAAAAACACACTTGCTTCTACAAAAAATTACATTTCAAAAGCTTGTATCCCCTAATTACAAGCAGCCATAAAAATGAATAAAAGAAAAACCGTTTATCTTAAAAAGAAACTGCTCTCAACTTTAAGCGATGGCGAAACATTATTCTGATGATTGCTCAAAGTTGACAGATTCTATGAATAGAGTTTTATAAAATAAGGTAATCATTATATGAGACGCAAAAAATCGATAGTTAGTCCCGTTCCCGTGAATGTTCAATCTCAAAAGTTACTAACTTTTTTGTTGCTTAATCGAAGCAAAATTCCTTTCAAAACTGAACAAAGTTCTCACTTGGGAATTCCTCTCAAACTAAACCCTAGCAATACCAGTTTGTCTTACAACACAAATTGCGTGGAGACGTCATGAATAACAACAGAGCATGATAAAGTGTGGAGCACGGTCGATTGTATCATTCAATTTAGGAGAACACTCGGTTTAAATGTATGAAGAACTGATAACATCGCTGGCAAGGTGTATTCTGGGGGATATGTATCATGTTTCGTTCGAAGTAATGTACAATAAAGTAGACTTTCTGTATCCTTTACGCGTGTTTGATGGATTTTTACCTCTATTTATTAATATCCAGGTAGTTAGGTACGTTTTCGGAGATAAGTGTGACCGGGAGCGGTTTTTGACTATTCACAGTGGATTGTTTGTCCACTGCTTGCATGCCACGTGTGCTATTTCCTTCGTAAGCTGACTGATACCGCTGCCACGAGCACCGAAAGCATACCCTTGGAACGATTAAACTTCAAAGCACACACTATTTGTCTTTGATATTTTCCTTCAAGCATTCATAAAATATAGGTAGGTACACCGTGGCATTTACAAAATGCAATGCTCTCCAATATTTAGCAAAATATTAAACTAAGCCTACACAAATAATCGATGTCGTAAACAACCTATTACGAAAGTCTAACGTGATTGGTCAATCCGGTGGTTTTCTTGTGGAAATCCGTACGTGATTGGCGAACCACATAAAAGATGACTCGTCGGATCCCGAGGATGCATTGGTGCACAGCGAACCAGCGAGTGATACATCACGGTTTATAACTGGAATCCGGGAACTTATTGCGTTCACAAAAAGGCAATGGATATCGTGAATTTTGCTATCAAAAATGGTCTTTAAATAACAAAATACGCGATAAAAAGGTCACGGTTATCGTGAAGTTATAGTATTAAAACACTGCTCTCAAATTACCTACCATAATTGTTAAATATACAGTTTATAGCTGAAACCTGGAAACTTATGGCGTTCATAAAGCCGAAATAACTGTCGTTAGGTTGAGTGTTTGATGTTTTCTCTAAATTACCTTTTATTTCTTTCGCTGCGTCTAGCTTTAATAGAAAAAAATGTTGACGGAGTATTTGGAAATGATATGTGAAGCCACTATCCATACCCATCACCATTCCATTCAGACAATCTCATTCCAGGACAGTGGGTTACTCTTCAAAGAGCTTTCGGCAGCACACTCGCAAAGCACCTACCTTTGCCGAGGTGCATAATGTATTAGGGTCGTGCGTTAGCCGACTTGCAGAATGGAAGGTAATGTTTGCATGTGACTTAATTTGTCTGGCTCATGACAACTTTATTAGTCTAGAATATCGTAAATCGGAGCTTTGGTTACAAGTTGAGTTGTTTTAGTAGTCGGCGATGGATGAACGGTTCAACCAGTAAAAGTACCCAAGTAAATTTAGTCATTAATATTTGTACAATAATTAAATATTCCCAACCAATCAGCGTTCGTTTTGTAATTAATAATAATAAATAATAATAATAATGCTGGACAATTCACACAGCATTATCTAGCCCCAAGCTAAGCAGAGCTTGTGTTATGGGTACTAGATAACTGATATATTTAATACAATACACTACATAGATAGATATTTTTTATTATACATAGAAAACATCCTATAAATTGGCCTAGCCATTCTACAAACGGACTGATTCTACAATCTCGCGGTGACGTATCTACAAATTCACAAACTACACATTTTCAGAAGGAAGCGGGAGCAGTGAACGTTGCGGATTTTTTGTCAATTTCAAAATGTTTGAAACTGATTGAATGTTAAGAAAATCGGATAGATCGTACGCGGCGCAAGAAATACAAAAACCTCTCGCTTTCGCTGAAAAACTAAAACACACGCAGCCGCAGCCCGACGACGACGCCGCCGCTTACTTGCAGATGTTTTATTTTAATAGATATATCTAAGTAAGTAAGACAGTAGTATAATAAATTGGAACTAGGTGACAGGTGGGCAGTTTCACAAAATTGTATCCACATTTTTATATTCTCTATCATAATAAAGTCTTCGTTCAAGACTACGTATCGTTTAGTCTGAGTCATAACGTCAGAACTTTGCTCATAAAACAGCCTTATAAGATTATTAGTTTATGCATTAGTGCATCGAACGTGATATCCCTGTAAGACTTGTGGAGAGCCATTACTTTGGTCGTAGATTCTAAAAAGACAACACCTCATATTCCATCGCAGAACATTGGTTGAACCATGAGATTAGATTAAATTGTCATATTTTTGTTTATTTTGGAAATATATTAAACAAACCTCCTTCACAGACTTCCACTGCTGAACGCGCCTCCCCCAGACAACAATGTGTCTTTTTATCATAAGGAAATAAATAAATTAAGCTTTTGTAAGCCTTAAAAATAAAGTTCTAAAAAAATAAATTAAGTTATCGATTTCTGACTTCTGGCACATTCCCAACAAAAACAAAAGATAAAGTAAAAACAAAACGATTTAAGTACCTACCAACTTCTATCTTCATACATGACATCTATCTTAATACTTACAGGAACGCCGGTATAAAATATATTCTACGAAGGGGAGGCACATCTTACGCATCTGTCGGCGTCGGACATATATTTAATCTTCCAGTGATTTATGGAATATTCTAGAATAATTACCGAAATTGTCAACCTTAGCCCCCAGGCATAGGGGTGGGAGTCCTGTAGTTGTAGCTGTGATTAATTATAATGAGGACATGGAGGATTCTAAAACAACAGCAGAAACACACGAACTCCTATTACAAACACACTTCCCAGGGTGCCTCATAGACGGTGAAACAGAGTGGCACAACACCGATCTAGTCACGCCTTCGGAGACGGACTGGGCAGTAGCAAGCTCAGTGGTGACCGAAGATAGGGTAAACTGGGCCATCAACACATTCAAACCGTACAAGTCGCCAGGTATGGATGGAATATTCCCTGGCCTCCTACGCTGGGGTGTGGCGCACATAAGCGGTATGCTGACGGCTATATTTAAAGCCTGCTTGGCCTTCCGCTACGTGCCGCTTATGTGGAGAGAGGTTAGAGTCCTATTCATACCCAAACCAGGAAAAAGCGACTACACTGAAGCAAAGTCCTACAGGCCGATCAGTCTCACCTCATTCTTACTTAAGACCCTAGAGAGGCTGTGCGATCGTTACATAAGGGACAACATACTCACAATAAAACCACTACACCCACAACAACACGCCTACAGCTCAGGCAAATCAACAGAATCTGCGCTGCACTCAGTAGTTAGTAGATTAGAACAAGACATCTCAAACAAATCGCTATGTCTCGCAGCCTTCATAGATATCGAAGGGGCTTTTGACAAGACAAACTTTGACAGCATTAATACATCCCTTCAAAAGCAAGGAGTGGAGCCAACGCTGGTTAATTGGATCATTAGCATGCTCAAGCTGAGGGCAGTACGGATCGACGTACACGGGGGGACCAGGGGAGTTGTGGCAAGGGGATGTCCACAGGGCGGCGTCTTGTCACCGCTTCTGTGGAACCTAGTGGCTAACGATCTAATTACTAAGCTAAACGACCAACGCTTCTTCACGGTAGGCTATGCGGACGACCTTGCGATACTCATATCGGGACACTTTGCCAGTGTGGCGTGTAACATTATGAGTAACGCACTAAAAGTCGTCGAAAACTGGTGCATAGACTACGGACTCACCGTGAATCCAACCAAAACAGAACTAGTAATGTTCACAAACAAGCGCAAACTAGGAACCTATCAGCTCCCGTTCCTGTTTGACACGCAGCTAACACTATCCGACACAGTCAAGTACCTAGGTATAACTCTAGACAGCAAACTAAACTGGGCAACACATTTAGAAAACAAGATAAAGAAAGCCACTATCTCATTCTGGCAGTGCCGGCGAATGCTAGGAAGAACATGGGGTCCCAGCCCAAAGATTACCCTATGGCTCTACAACACTGTAATCAGGCCCTCGCTGACTTACGGTGCCCTAGTTTGGTGGCCGAGAACAAACCAAAACACTACCATAAACAAACTGCAGAAGTTCCAGAGACTAGCCTGCGTAGCAACTACAGGGTGCATGAGAACTGCCCCCACGGCAGCACTCGAAGCCCTGATAGGCCTAACGCCACTGCACCTACACGTGCAACAGGAGGCAGCCGCAGCAGCTTACAGACTCTGGGCGCTAAGTTTATGGGACCACAACACTAGAGCACAACACACCACTATTATAGATGAGTACGCACGGAGTAATCCCATGCTACTCTCGATTTACGATAGGGTACCCAAAAAACACATATACTCAAAGAGCTTCACCATACAAATGCACGAGGAGCCAAGTGATAGCTCAAACATATACGAAGTAAGAATATACACAGATGGCTCTAAAATGAAAACAGGTACCGGGGCGGGAACGTTCTCGGAAGAACTCAACATACACAGGACAACAGCACTGGGAGCCCACAATTCCATCTTCCAGGCGGAATGCGTAGGTATAATCCAAGCTGCTACCGCGGTACTACGAAGAAAGGTAACTGACCAAAATATCAGGATCCTCTCGGACAGCGCGGCTGTACTACAGGCCCTGAACAGGAGAGAACACAACTCAGGACTCACCCTACAATGCCACCACCTGTTAGAACAAGTAAGTGAGTCCAATAGAGTCACCCTACAATGGATAAAAGGACACAGCGGATCGAGAGGAAATGACGAAGCTGATGCACTGGCAAGGAGAGGTTCGGAGCGGCAACCGACAGGACCCGAACCAATTATCCCCCTACCATTCAGCCAAGTCCGCTCATGGATCCGTCAACGTACAACCAAACAACACCAAGACTACTGGGCAAGTATCCCAGATTGTAGACAGTCGAAGGAGGCCTTCCCGGCTTTAAACCCGAGATTCTCCCGAAAACTCCTCAATCTGAAGCGTGACAAACTCCGACAAATCGTCGGTATTGTCACAGGACACTGCATGCTTAATAAACACCTATTTAATCTGGGTATCACGGACAGCCCCCTATGCAGAGGGTGCATGAACGCAGAGGAGACGGCCGCGCATGTGCTTGTAGAGTGCGATAGCGTTGCTTCTCAACGATTACAACACCTTGGGACACCGAGGACGCCTAGGGAGGCATGCACCGGCGTCAGCGAGCTGCTGGCCTTCCTGGAGGACATCGGGTGGTTAGATTAACAGCCCCCCCCACCCGACACGCAAAAAGGGCCCACCTGTGGCCTAGTTGCGGAAACCAGTCCAGAAACAAGTAACAAGTAACAAGTATGGAGGATTCTACTTGATTAGTTACGTAGCGTGCAGAAGGATTATTTCTTAAGTGGCTTGATAGGGACACGTTTGTGTAGCGTTATCTATTATGGAATTCGATTATGGTACCTACGTATAATGTGACTAGACGATCGCCTCGCGGTTTCACCCGCGTAGTTCCCGTTCCCGTGGGAATTCCGGGATAAAATATAGCCGCACAATCTGGCGCCATTCCTCTTGCACTGTTGCCTTCCTGGTACAGTCCTGTAAGGATCTGTTCAATGCAGCTGATTTGGTCCGACCAGCGTATAGGTGATCTGCAGCGAGGTCTTGTACCGTCAACTTTCCTTTGTATCAACCACAAGGCATTCCACAGATAGTCTGGTGCCACTATTGAACATACCTTCCCCAAACGAGCGAGGCTTAATAACCACGCTTTGCAGGCGGAATGTTGAACGCAGTGGAGGTGTTAAAATACACAGAAGGAAACTGCTGCCCTTCCCCTTGTAGGTTCCCTTAGGCGGCTGTATCGGAGGGGTCGATTCTTACGCCGGGCAGCCACGGTACCCGGATGGTCTATTTCCTTACGTGATATTATTTCATTGTTTGAATGAATAAATTCTCTAGTATAGTCGGTTTCTCAGTAGAACCCTACTTAGTCTAGTATTTCAGTCAGAAAACCAACAAAAATAGTTACCTTTTCGAAAATTTCAGCGAGTAATGTGCCAAGACACAGGAATAATGCCTCTAATGAAAGTGAGGACGCATGAGAACAAAGCCTTTCTTCTGTCAATACGTTGCTGCAGTAAAAATTTTCCCTGCAAGCGGAATAATGTTGGCATCGACAGATTGAAGTGGGTAGGTTCCTTTCTTAGTAAACCTAATTGGGACTTGACACGATTCAAAAGTGACCGAATGTCGCCACGGTTAACTTAAGATTTTTTATTCTATGTCCTGTCACTGGCAGTGGTAGTTACTCACTACGACTAATCGGTATATTTTCTCAAAATGCCCTTAATGTATGCAACCCTAATGATAAGAGTTAATCCCTACTGGCCAAATAAATTTTGGCCATTGCACGACTTCTTTGTTCTTTCATTACTTGTTAAGTATGTGATTTGTTTTTCAAACAATGCACTCAAGCCTGTGGTCACATAGAATGTGGTCAAAAAGCCACTTACGGACTGACATTTAATTTTGGTAGTGCTATTCGACTCTTCCACACGAATTCAATAACTAGCCGTATTATTTTTAGTTTTCAGCATCTTTCCTACCCTATCGTAGCGACATCATCCATTGCTGGTTTCACTCAGGGCAATGTAATGAATGACCTAAATACTATGTAATGTGTACTGCACTCATCGTGTTATCTTTATGGCGTCCCAGATTACGCTGGCTCTGGCACCGAGAATTTAATTAGGTAAGCTAAGTTTTAAGACACACTAGCAATTTCTTAGGACAACTTTTAACTATATTAACATCCAACAAGAATTGAGAGAGAGTGAAAATACAATAAATTAAAACCGTACAGTTGACTGTCAACCAAAAACCTTTAAAAGTGGTCGCAGTGAAAGGTTATGTTTTCCGAAAAGCACTGACATCTACCTGTATTAATAAATATCGTAGCAGATTTTCGTAGCTGCTATTGGCGTAGCGAATTCTACGGCGTAGCCTCTTGCTACGACGTAGCAAGCTTCAATGACTTACTTTTTGAGGTAAAATATTCGAATGTGTTTTTGTTGTCTTCACATTATTGGTAAGCTTAAAAGGTAAGTAATATATACACATAATATGTAAAATATCACAATGTAAAATTATGTAAAAATACGCTATTGGCCGTAACAACAAATGGTGCAGACGATGGATACATATCAAATAAAACATGCTTAAACTTAAAAATTATGACAAAATACAGACGAAAAAACTTTGAATTCCTCGTCCTAACTAGTACCTAACAGTGAACACTAGTTTTATGGTAAGCAGCGCGTGACTAAAATACGCAGATAAAGATTAATGGAGCCAATTTGTTGCACCATGTGCGATACTTTAAAGTGAACCAGGGTAAAGTCCAACTAAGGAAGGTAAACTGTGGATGAAAACGTTGTTAAGAAGTAATTATAATTGTTTTGTCGATAATGAAATAGCTAGTTAAAAACCTGTGAACTGTCAGTTAGTCTAGTTTGTAGGAAATGACTTAAATACACATTCACATTTCATCAAATATTCCTTTACATTGTCTTTCAATTGATAAAATTAGAAGAAGTAATAAAATCAAAATTTAGTGAATACTATTAATAAAATAAATTCTTCTTATTAGTATAATCAGTTCAACAAGTTAGCGCCATTTACCTACATTTCAAATCGAAACATTTATTTCCGACATAGCACAACTTATTATATACTTTACATACGTAAGTCCATATAGCAAGAATCATTCATCACATAGGTACACAGAAACAAATAACAATAAATTAAATTATAGTAGATTGAATTTATTATTAAAATTAGAATTAAACAGAAACTAAATTGAAATTCACACACACAATACTACTATAGAAAATGAGCCTTCGTCGAGAGCTGCATGAAGGGGGAGGCTGTGTCCAGCCTTCCTGTATATGACATATATCTAAAACACAGTCATTTAGCTCAAATATCAGTAGAGGCTGAGTTATAGGAATCGGATAAATGATGTTGTGTTTGTGACAAACGTATAAAAAAAATCATACTATCTAGCCACCTGTGTGTGCTACGTACGATTTGTAGAACTTGTGCCATTGTGCAAGTACCGTGCATAATTAAATCAACCATTTTGAGCTTGAATCCAGTGATTTGGTACCTGTTATTTAATTGCTGAATCCTGTTAGGATTTAATTAGGTTAGCAAGGCAAGTTAAATAATTTAAGAATGAATGAATTATTCTCTGGTAAGTCAACAACATTTAGTTAAAGCGGTTCTAATTTTATCTTTATGCTTAGCTCTTCTAATACTACAAACGGAACCTAACTAAAAGATTTTCTAACTTTCGTTGTCTTCTTGCCCACAGCTCTTGTAGACAGATTATAATAATCTAGCACTATACCCCAATCACGTTCTGCTTTGCTATGCACAAAGCCTTCAATGGGAGTTGCCGATTTTTCCACACGCGCTGGGATATTCGCTGTTTATGCAACGAAATGTTCGCAAATGTTTTCTCGACATTAAATATTAAAGAGAGTGTAATGTCGCAGTGCTGATCGGATTGGTTGGATCAGTCGGGTCAAATTATCTTGGAACAATGATAACCAAGCCAGAAATCATTTCATGGTGGAATATAATTTCGAATGACTGAGATAAAATATTAATCACAGCATTTCAGTGAGCTGGATAAAGCCTGAACGAACAACTCTCCGACCCGAACTTGCCAATGCCGCAAGAGTGTTAAAATAAAAGTATCGAAGTTTTGTAGAAAGCTTGCAAAATTGTGTCATTTCAATTTCTCCAGCTTTGATTCGGATAGACACGAACCAAAGCTGGCACACATTTTTATAGTAAAAGTTAGTGTAGTGCCATATCAGCAAAAGCTAGAGATTAATTTATTGCTAGTAGTTGATGGACACTCTCTGTCTGCGCTGCGGTCAGCCACACGCGTATTTTTCACTCAACAACATCGTTAGAATGCAGATATAAAGAAGTATGTTTTACACGACTGCTCAAAAAATGTGTGTTATGTTTTCGGGGTTTATGAATGAATTCATGAATAAGCTTCATTATTCTACCATAACTTTTTAATGCCTAAACAGATTCGTATGGGGTATCGTTAGAATCCTTACATCATCTCAAGCGACACTGGAAATATTTTTTTAGTAAGGCAGTATTTTTTTGAGCAATTAGTTGGATCCGTATGATCTAGCTGAAACAATTAGCCTGTGACAATACGGTACAGCGTACGATATAAACGTTTCCAGCTCCGAGAACGCGTAATGTTAATGATAGCTGTTTTGTGCCACTTTTTCTGAATTGCTCAGCTATATAATCTAATCGTAGGTAAAAGTTGCCTGCTTTAGGTATTATTACAAACTTAACTTTTTTATTTTGAGGTATAGGTGAAATTCAAATAAGGAAATTGACATTAAAAAATCTAAATATCTGTTGATTCAGAACACATTTACATTTTTAATTTTAATTACTAATTTCTAAGGTTAGTAAGGACCTGTAGTGCACTGAACACGTCCACTTATTTGCCAGTTTAGTACTTTTATAAAACATTCAATCTTTCTTTATAAAATGAAAATAAATAGTCCACTCCACATCGTTACTTCAAATTACTTCTGTTTGTTCACCTCAAATCGTGTTTTAACGTACAATTTTCGAGAAAAGCGTGTCAGTTAGAAAGCTAATATTTCAGGAGTGACAAGGTAACACTTTCACAAAACGTGTAGCATTGTTACCTATCACAGAAATAACATGAAGGTGGAAAGTTATTGGCATTATTTTTTTATTTACAGCTAGGTCATATTTTGAGTTAGGATACCTTCTCTGATGAGATCCAACAAAATGCAGTACAGCGTGCACCATCCTTCCTACAATTTGATATACCTACTCACATTAACTTGTTGGATTTCCTTATACAATGATTTTTTTGCAATACGTTCCCGCAAAGTATCTCTACATTTTTAGGTATATCCTTTTCACAACTTACAATTGCACACAAATCAGATCTAATGGAAAACGCGCTTCTGCCTCCGGGTACGTCTGCGGTCCTTAAGCATCGTGGTTCACTATCAGAGGAGGCTTTCAAGGTGAATATTGTGTCAACAAATCTTGTTTGTCAAGTCGGGAAGAGGCAGTTCTCGAATGTTTGAGCATATTTATTTACACAAAAAAACGAAAGAATTTTTCGAGGTTTTCCAAATAATTAAGTAATCTTCCTACTAAAATGTACATAAAAACTGTAGGTACCTTCTATCTATTAGGTTATTACTATTTATAAATAGATCACATATGAAATGTACCAATTCAATGGTTCCAATAATTGCAATATAGTGCATTTTTTATGAGTCTACATTAGGACCGCAATTGCATTGTCGAAACTTCAAAATCTCCAAGCAATCTAAACTACAGCACTATTGTGTGCCCACAGCTTAAGCCATTCAAATGCTACATTGAACAGAAACTTCCCTTTATGTGAAAAGTTAATAAAACCCTAACCTTGATGTTTGAATGGAAAGATTCCCCTTTCGAAGTTTAGGGGAATTCTTTTCGGACATGACTGGTCGTGATTCTAATCCGGAACGCTGGACAACGTTACACAGCTTTGTACGACCTTTGTTAAGAAAAGAAGATTGTAAAAGCTTTGTCTCGATATCCTTCTCAGCGAAACGTCAACAACAAGCCTAGCTGATTTACTTTTTACTTTGTAACACAAACAATTGCTAAAGTAGAACAGGCGTATGTATGACAGGCGTTAACAGAAAAAAAAGAGTGCTTATGTACCTACCCGTTGAAACTTCAAAGAAGAGTTGGAATTTTAGACAAGTCAAACTAACTACCCAGCTCGTTTTGGAATACCATACACCAATTTATCACCTTTCCCCTTTAAATCATGAATCAGATTCAAGTCCTCAACTAAGCGTTAAACTAGTTGTGACTTACACAGCCTTCTCACCAGCTCATACATACATTTAAATGCTCCACAAGGGGTCCCATAAGAAGATATTTCATGTATGTTACATTTTTAGACATAAAGAGATGGTCGAGCTCTTTTAACTTGAACTTGAAGAAACTACATACATTCAACAATGGTATTATAAATAAGTTGCGTGGGACTTGCATCGTTTAGCATTCTGAATTAAACTTGGAAACTGATTTTTTTTTACTTAGGGAATATAAAATTATGTTAATGATAATGACCGACTTTTAGGTACTTACCTATTTGATCATATTGTACACCACAGTAAAGTATTTGTAGTGTAGGACGCCCTTCGGTCAGGTGGGATGACGATCTGCGAAAGACTGCAGGCAGATGCTGGATGCGGCAAGCTGAAGACAGGGCGCTATGGCGGTCATTAGGGGAGGCCTATGTCCAGCAGTGGACTAGTGTGGGCTGATGATGATGATGATGATGATGATGTACACCACAGTCGTCCAAGATCACCTCACACCGTATACGTAAATTTATGTATGTGGTTAACTGCGGGTTGACAAGCCAGTCCGCCGGAAGTGCCGCAACGAGCTTCCGGGTGGGTTGCCCACTTCAGCGCATTTTTTTCTGATAAAAGGTTCCAAGTTGTGCGACGTGTGGCGTAATAAATAGTTTTTATGGATCTATTTCTCGTATTTAATAACGGGGTTAGCTGCAGAATCGGCGAACCCTTTAACATGCTAAAAGTTATATCGGGTATTTATGGCTTACTTTATAACCGACTGCAATAAATGGTTGCTCTCAATTGGGCTACATATTTTGTACTAGCTTCTGCCCGCGGACGCGTTGTTGATATGGAAACGTTTAAAGTTTATTTCATTTGCATTGAAACTCTTTAAGGTATAAAAAGCCTTTTTTTGATCCCAGGCTTAGACCTACATCTATGCAAAATTTCAACCAGTTTAGTCGCTGTGGCGTGAAGAGGTAACAAACATCTATCCGAACACCTTAACTTTATAATATTAGTGTGATGTGACAGTGTGATGTGATGCTGTATGTTTGTAACTGTGCTGTGGAGTAACAAACATACAGCTTCACACATTTTGATTATTCCTTCAAAATGATCCCCGAGGTGGGTTTATTTAAATTTTGAAGTTTTATTAAGATTGCTATTTACTAAAAAAAAGTTTATGAAAACATCAAATTATTGTAAATCCATTATTACTTTTAATAAGGTAAGTGAGCCGGAAAAAAATACTTATTTTCTGCCTAACTTAATCAGCCTTATTCATCCGTATCCACAGCTAATAACTGTAATAGTTCAATATAAACGCACTGATTGTAACTCCGATGGGTACTTTATCTAATCCCAATAGTAGTTCAAACATTTCAATTAGAAAATTATGGATAACTGGATAAATTGAAATCTATCGCTTTGTGGAACCAACCATTGTTTCAACTACTCACCACAATGTGTGCGTAATTTGTGGAAAATTCAAGGAACACGGATCAATTAAAGGCGGAAAATTGGATTCAACAAATCATTATAACCAGATTTTGGTGCTGTATTTATAGGCGTAACGATTTTAGCAAATTCTTAAAGTAACTTAAAAATATTAAAGTGTTATAAAATATTTGACTTTGCCAAATATCTCTCTATCGGATACACTATGCCAATAAACGAGCCAGAACATTTTATACAGGGACCTAACTTTAAGCGCGGTGCGATTTCAAAGTAACTTTTAGTGTGTAAATGCTACATTCAAATTAGCTATACACCAACTGCAGCGAGCAACACTCGTTCAAGCACGTCGTTCGCGCTCGGCTATCTCAGTGTTTAGCTTTATGGAAGTGGTTTCACAATGAATAGCTGTAATCTCTGCATCGCTCGTGAGTGTACACTATCTTGCAGGGACGGGCTGGTTCGACCACAGTGAGGCTGGTCAGCGGTCGTCACCGGTCGGTGTAATTACTTTTAGATTTACCTACCTAAGTTTGGTTTGAACTGCGGTGTTGTTTGTTTGGTTTTGAACTTTGTATTAAGATTCTAAGAAACGACCAAGTCTCATAAATCATTAATAAATATATCTTAAATATTTACAGAAATTATCAGTTACTTAAAAAAATTAAAATCGATTCACACAGGAAAGGTTATTTGCTCTGCTCATCAAAGGTTCCGAAGGTACTTGAAAAATAATCATCATCATTAACCTATGTTAGTCCCACTGCTGGACATGTCTTCAGCTTGCCGCATCCAGCATCTGCCTGCAGTCTTTCGTAGGTCATCATCCCACCTGGCTGAAGGGCGTCCTACACTACGTTTGCCGAGTCGCGGTCTCCATTCAGGATAAGGTACTCCAGCAGTTGTCGACAATAATTGTAGGGCATAGTTATAAAATATTTTTCGGTAGTAGGTTATAAAAATATGACTTGTTTTGTTCGACTCCTACTACTGTTAGATAATATTTCATTATCAATTCAAACTCATGTGAGAAAGTATCAATATCCGCGCGCAGAACTTTGCAGAACCAACGTTCTGAATTCAAAATAATGCCAGTAACAATTCTTGAAAAAACTTTTAACGTAACATTACGCTTGGCTTGCTATTTCATGCATTCACTTACAAAAACAAAACTACTAAAATTGTAGTTGTGGACCTTAAGGGAATTTTTGCCTAAAGAGCATACAACTGCGTCTGTACGAAGGATCGACGACTTAGTTAAAGACTCGTAAAATTTGTGGACGTGTAAAGCTCAGGACCGTGAGCAACGAATGGTCCTAGCATGCTGACACATCGGTATGATACAATGCGTTGTGAATGATAATGATGATGCAAATACCTGTAAGAGTTACGCCAAAAGCGACCCAGCCTACTTTAAAAAGCCTAGACTGCCTGAAAGCAACATTGAGGTACCTATCGATTAGATACAGTAAGGTTCTATCGCATAATGGTCCAACAAATGCTTCGAATACTCTTTGCAATAAACATAATATTATAACCATATGCGAACACTAGTCGAAGATCACAAGCCCGATAAAATAGCGTACGCATATATATACGTTCCCAAGTTAATCCAGCGTCCTGCACTACCATTAGTGATCCAGTAATGTTCTCTTTGTGTTCGGAAGAGAATTCCTGTGGGTCCCGTGTGCCCGCGGTGCGGTGAACAAAGGCTATCTTTGAATGGGTTAAATCAAGGGGACGGGATGTTGGAACTTTTATTGAAACTTTTCCCTGAGGAGAGTAGCCATGAGCAGGATTTCCGATGGGAGGAGTATTAATGTACCTGGACAATTTGTTGTTTTGTGGTCAAGCTTTTGAAAGAGAGAAATTGGAACACAATGATTTTTTGGGCAGATTAGGACCCTAACCAATAATTGACACTGGTGATAGTGTCCACAAGACAAAATGACCACTTTGAATTTTCAAAGCGTAGGTATTGTTTACAAAAGTCATTACCACGTTAAAATCGTATTGCGTTGCGATAGGTTTAGGTGTGGTGTTTAGGTATTTCTTGGAATTCTTGGAGTTGGTACTTACCTCGTCCTTTTGCAGATCGTTTGACTTGGTGGCTAGATAAATACATATTATAAGGTTTCTGTTATTATTGTGCGTAAGCGCTCACACTGAGGGTAATTTTTAAGAAATCAAATAATTTCCAAAATAAAAATTCGACTCTGACGGAACTTTATCCCGCATCCAAGTACACCACGAGGTCAAGTGAGTTAGGAGTCGAAAAACATTCGAATGGTGTTCAAAGACTAAAGTTACATTTAGGACGTTTCCGTACTGAGGGAAGGATGCGGGTTCAAGTACCGCAGGAGACGTTTTATTTTTAATTATTTGATTTCTTAATATACGATTGTTGTGATTTATCAAATAAAATATTTATTACCTCTTTGCCACAACGTGCCGCTATGTTTAGGCACCGCCCGCAGACGTTGCGTAACCACAGCTTTGCCCGGGGCCTATCCATTTTTATTATGATCTAAGTAGCCCTCGTTGTGGATAATCCAGGATTATGCCACTGCCTCGATTTGTAATCCCTTCCTTGTTTTGGTTCTGGGTTTTAATTTAAAACCTTTATATGGGTGCGGTTGGCTATTGTTTATTCAAATATTCAAATACTACGCTAAAATCACAAGATATAAAACATACAAATGATGTCTTTTCAAGCAATCTATGTATTTTTCAAATTTATTTATAATTATGTTTTAAATTATACCAATTCAAAAGTTCAGAAAAATGAACCGTAATTTCTTGTTCTGGATCAAAAGAGATCTCACACACGTTATGATGCACTGAATCTCAGAAACGTTTCCATGTGCTCACTAATTATATTATAGTGCACATAATTAATATTATGCCCCAAGCAGTTAACACCTCTTTCAAGATACCTTCACGAAATAACTATATAGGTACAAGTGTGTTGTCGAGTGCAAAGTTCAACAGCTAACCCGATCGCGTCCGTTCCCATCTCGTCCATGGGGATCCAAGTGATCCATTACTTGAAAAAGGGAATCCTGAGGGATCCCATGCAGCTGGATCAAATTTTATTTTCTTCTTTGCATACATTAAAGCTAAGATGAATTTGTAGCTTTGGGCAAGCAACGTATAAAGCATGCAAGCAATTTGTTTTTGATAGACAGTTTAATAGATGTTGATCTATCGGAAAAACTTAACTCCTTATTTTTCGTAACCGCTTAGTACCATGTTACAAGTAAATCAAATTTTTCATGAAATTTATCTACTTATTATCCCATTATCTAATCCAAGATGACTTTTGTAAACTATGGATATGTATTTATTTAAAAGATACTGGTAGCTTTCTTGCAATATGCAACCTAGTCTCTCAGAATTAAATCTTCTATATCTCATCATTAATAAAACATCTTTATTCACAAAGAAAATTATACTAGTATTTACAATTGAAACAATTGAGCTAACTGCCGACTGTTGCAAACATCATTAATAGGTTTGTCATGCAAAACATGAGATCTAGAAACAATAAACTTTTTGTCTGCAAAGTTTCGAAACAATTCTGTCTTCAGATATCTCTTTTGTATTTCAAAAGCAATTTTTGTCATATTTATGCCAATGATAACATATTGAATGGAACAACGTAAACGCAAAGTTTTCTAGCTGTGTCTATAATTAATTGTACAATCTTGGGGCTTGAGTCCCGAAAGTTTGGGGAAACAAATTGAAGCGTATTGTTGGGTATTTTAAACTTTGAATTCATAAAGAGATTAAACAATAAGAAATAAATTATGCAGCGTCAAATCATTGTGACTAGGTTAAAGTTGATAAAATACGAATTTTCTAAAATAATTGAGTTAAAATTAGCTATGGTGGTTTTCTCTGCGAAAGACTGCAGGCAGATGCTGGATGCGGCAAGCTGGAGACAGGACATTTAGGGGAGGCTTGTGTGAGATTCGATTGTAAAACCACCACCACCATCATCATCATCAGCCCAGATATTTCTATTCGACAAGGGCGTAATTGCACTGTCGAATATTATGGCCTGATTTTAAATTAACATGTAGGTAAATTAAAGCCATAAACAGTTTTGCAATACGATTTGCATGCACGTGTTACACGGGTATAACATAGATAACGTTAGAAACAAATTATGCGTGTAGGTGGTTCATAAGGAACGAGGTAATTAAAGTTTGATGAATGGTAGAAATAGGATTTAATTTCAATGTTTTAATTAAATTGATGAATTAGTGGACGTAATTTGTAATGTGGCACTGGATGCACATCTAACTCAAAAACTGTTTAATACTTATCTGTGAGTGTCATTACCTCAGGAGTCTCAAAAAGAGAATTTTTTTCTTATCCCTCAGGTGGCACGCCCTGCACCCCGCTAACCCCGTTGAGTGGCAGGTACTTCCGCAAAAATCGCGGAAAATCCGCGGAAATGCATCACAATGCATTATTTCGCTTATTTCTTGATTATTATCTACTAACACCTCATAACATCTATATATATTTGGATTCTCCATGAAATTTCCTACAAAACAACGTGGAAACATTCTGATGTTGTATAACGTAATTAATGAGGTTGATTAAAATTAAATTATAATTGCGGAAAAATGGTAAAATTTTTATAATTTTTTAAAAAATCATAAAAAAACAAGTTTACCGTTTTTATGTCCAGTTTGAGTTTTATTTTAGAGATTTACCATCATATTATTACACTAAACACAAAAAAGAACACATTTCCAAGCCATTTATTTTAAATTAATTTTTATTCAGAAAAAACGATAAAAAAAATGGCGCGGGTGTCAGATTTCAATTTTAAATTTACGATTTTTTTTTAAATTTCTTCTAAACTTGGTTAGTTTATGGTTTTAACGTCAGCTTGACACTGTCAGTCAACTTTTAAGACATTGACATGGCTGAAAAGTTGACTCTAAGTACATAAATTCGACGAAACAAAAAACAACAAAAAAAAATCGGTAAATCGGCCATAATATGGTCGCTTGCCACACAAAACGGTTTTATTTGAGAAGCCATATTATGGCCTCTTGCCACCTGAGAGGTTAAATAAAGTAAGTGCGTAAACGAAGACCGTGTGTGTTCTGGTGGGTATATTCTAAATGTGAATGTGGATGTGAAATGTGAATGTGGAACAAGGATACACTACCACTTGGGCCTGGTTTCACAAAGCGGTAGAAAGGCATAACAAAGTTTAGCGGAAGTAAGTTCACAGTTCTCATACATACGTTTATATAAACGGAAGTGTCAGTTTAACGCTTGAACTGAGTTCAAGAATAATTTCATATTTATTCAATCACCTTCTAACTTACAATGGTGTTCATTAGAAGTGTAGATACCCACTAGAGAGTTTTGATCACGATGAGTCCAATGAAATCAGGCCTCACACGATCAGCATTTGAATGAATGAATTAGACCCATACTGACTGCCCTACCCGATTCCACTCTACCCGACTATTCCTGATTAATTAACGTTCCGTTTCCAAATGTTTGCTTTCCTCTAAGAGCCGACCCAGCACTTTCATTTATTGAGAAAAATAAAACCTACGGTATTTTGTTTCCATGAAAAGAGACGTCGCGTGAAACGGCCAATGAAACAGTTTATTCATTTCGAAGAAAATATCTCGTAAAAGGATAATAAAATATTGTTTGTCAATCTCAATAAGTTGAATGGGTTTCTTTTATTCTTTCTTTTAAGTGTACCTAACTAAGCCTTTGAAGTGTTTTTATTTGAAAGTGGCTCGTGTTGATCGAAAGATCAAAAAGGACTAGTTTTTGTAGACTACGTGTGTTAGGTAGGTGAATAATGTATGTACTAATGTATTAAGTAAGATAGTTGCACTTTTTCATTTCTATGGTACAAGAACTTACATGAGAAAGATACATTTAATAAATTGTGTGTTCAATATGTATAGACCTACGAATAAATAATAAGTCGTAGACACAATGGATATACACAATAAGTGTTCGTTCACTTCAGTACACGCAGAATCTACACTATGTAGAGCCCACATTATGCACCTTACGTAATATACCTACCAGTCACATCATGCTAACGCAGCGAGGCAAATATTTAGGTAGACAAATGGACAAATGGACCGACAGACAGCACAGGTATTGAAATAGGCTCTTCGATCCTCTCTGAATTAGAATTCACAAAGGAATCGTTTTTTTATGAGTGATGGAATAGTAGGCACTCTACGGGATGCGAAACGTAGTTTTCGACGCATTCAAAAGGGTAAAGCATATTTGTTTCATTCACGTGGCAATAAAATAATTGTTACTAAATAAACTTAATAAATGAGCATATAGAATAACTTGAAATAAAATTAATGTCTATCGTGATCTTGTTTTCATTTGGAAGCTTCGAAATTACGTTTTAAATAAAAATAGTAATTACTCTACTTAGCAATATTTTTGAGTAAAATGCTTTGAAAATTAAGAAAATAGAAAAATTAAGAACATTCAACATATTTATAGATTGCGATATTGATGATCGCAATTATATCGCAATGATAGTTCTAGATCTGGATTAACATTTTAACCTACTTTTTATATCGGAAAAACGCGTGCGAAGCCGCCGGCAGAAGACAGTACAATAATAATTGGTAGCCTTTATATTTTTGGTTGGTCTACTATTTGTCATTGGTTTTCAGCTACACGAATTATAGGAAAAGTCCTTGCAACTTTTAAAGTTATTTCGTGGCGATAATAATGTATTGAGGTTAAAAGTCTGTGGATGTCCTTAGACTTAGTCCTTAGACAAGCTCTGCTTACTTTAGGGCTGTGTGAAAAATTCCAGCATCATTTCGTTATTTATGTAAATCGTGTCTTAAAGTCGCCGCTCTACTAAAACACGGCTTTAAGAAAATAAATGTAAAAACTATCTGTACAGAGAGCGGTCACAGCCGATAGCGCTGAACGGCCAGACCCCTGGAGATTTCATCGATCAGCTGCGGCATTTGGCCTTGATTTTTGAAGCGCTGCTGATTAAATAAAGCTATAGCACTTAAGTACTTGAAAAATAAAATATCAACGTATTTTAAATATTACATTTATAATACACTCGAGAGCAATGAATCCGGGTCACTCAAAGAATCCAAAAAATCTCGGAAAGTAAGAATGCTAGGTTAATGCAATAAATTGTATTTAATAGACAATTTAATACTCCTTAAATGAAAGTTAAAAAAATATGAGTCACCATACATTTTATTTACACAAAATTACATAAAGAAAAAAAACTGCTGATCTCTCCTTAAAACAAAAATAGGAAACATGAAATTTTTGAACTTTATGACGATATTCTTGAATTTCAATACTTCGTATTACCTCCTCGTGCTTCCATTACTGCGTTTACGCGGTTTGGCATGCTGTACACCAAGTTCCTTATACGATTTTGGGCAATATTATCCCATTCCTCTGTGAGAGCAATTTTGAGCTCAGGAAGCGTGATTGGGGGAGGGTTTCGTTGTTTTACGCATCTCCCTAGCTCGTCCCAAGCATGCTCGATCGGGTTGATATCCGGGCTGCGCGCTGGCCACTCCATACAAGTAATGTTCATCTCTTGAAGGTAGTCATTCACAATCCTACCTGTATGAGGTCGGGCATTGTCATGCATAAATATAGCATCCTCACCCAAATTGACCATAAATGGACCAACGTGTTCGTTGAGGATTTCTTCCACATATCTTACGCTAGTTAAAGAGCCGTTTTCTATGATCACCAGCTCTGTGCGACTTTCAGAGGAAATTCCGGCCCACACAAGTACAGACCCACCACCGTAGGCTACTTTTTATTCGATGCATGCTTGCTTGAATCTTTCCCCTGGTCTTCTATACACTCTGTGTCTTCCATCATGCTTGTAGAGCATAAATTTTGATTCGTCGGAGAACATAACTTTCGACCAATCTTCAATACTCCAATTTACGTGGTTCTGGGCATATCTTAGTCTTGAAATACGATGGCCACGCTCCAGTTTAGGGCCGTTTGCAGGTCTAAGGGGTTTTAAGTTAGATTCAGCAAGCCGACGTCTTACTGTCCATGCACTTGGGTTACTTCCTCCGAGGCGTCGAAACTGATTTGTGAGTTCAGTTCCTGTGAGAAAGCGATTTCGAAGCATGGTGTTCACCAAGTATCGGTCTTCTCGTGCTGTGGTACACCTAGTTCTGCCCGTTCCTGGTCTGCGTAGGTTAGAACCAGTTTCTTCGTAACGTCGGAGAACTCTTTGTACTGTTGACAGCGACACACCGACAGTCCTGGCTGTATCGCGCTGACTCCGGCCGGTTTCCACCAATGTAAGTATTCTGGTGCATTCTTCAAGTGTAAGCGACATGATTTCAGCTTGAATAATGAATATTGAGCACTATCAACCTGGTTTATGTACCAACATAAATGACAGATTACAAACAAAAGCAAAAACAAATCCTGTAATTTCGTAGTTCCATCTTCGACAGTGTTCCCTTTTCAAATTTGATTTTTTTATGATATAACTTTACAATAACTAAGAAGTTTTAATACTTTCATTTAAGGAGTGTTAAATTGTCTATTAAATACAATTTATTGCATTAACCTAGCATTCTTACTTTCCGAGATTTTTTGGATTCTTTGAGTGACCCGGATTCATTGCTCTCGAGTGTATTAATGCGAAAGGATGGATGGAGGGATGTTTGTGTCTTCACACCAAAACTACGGAATAGACAGGTCGTGCTAAAATTTTGCATACAGTTAGTTTTTAACCTGTAATAAAACATGAGCTAATTTATATCCCACTAGCTTCTGCCCGCGGCTTCGCACGCGTTGTTTCTATGGAAACGTTTTGAGGTTATTTCTATCCCATGTGAACTGATTTATGGGATATAAAGTCGCCTATGTTTGATTCCAGGGTTAGACTTACCTGTGTGCAGAATTTCAGCCTGATCCGTTCAGTAGTTTAGGCGTGAAAAGGTAACAAACATCCATCCATCCCTCTAATAACCTTTAGGCGTTTCCATAGAAAACAACGCGTGCGAAGCCGCGGGAAGAAACTAGTACCTATATCTATAAGCTCTGGTTAGGTAGGTGCTTAATTCAGGCCAATCCAGATATCTACAAATAGAATAATTACATAAGGCTATATATTCCAAATAATCTTTTCATCTAAATCATTTTATTCTACTAAAACGATGAAATTTTTTTTTCATCGTTTTTGTAGACTAAAATGATGCTTACACAATTTTAAGATGAGTAAATTGAAGTCAAGATCGGTGGTGAACCTGACCTTTCAATGACTTTGCAGACAGAAGTAAACTTAGATTAAAAAAAATGTCTTCAAACAAACACAATTATTAGAATATCTACCCAAAGGGTTCAAACGAAAGTTATATTATAAGGGTCATGCGAATAAAAGCAAAGTATCCATTCATATGAAATCATATTGACCCTTAAATCAAAACACTTTATTTTACTTTTATCTCTTCTCACTTCACATCGTCTAACATTGGGGCGAATGAATGGGACATACAATATTTATGTCACATCTTGTTTAAAATATGGTCAATAAAACTGGGTTCAGAACTATTCGGATCAAGGCTACTGAATATCATTTAGTGTGTTTGAATCAACTCTGGCTGATTCATACTAAGTTAAGGTCATCAAATAATTTGCAAAGCACTTTGTCTACTGTTATCTTACACAAAATAAATCATAATGAAATTATGGAGTCGACAAGCTTATTACTGAAACAAATGAAGACTTCTATGTAGATATAAAAAGCAAAACATAAATTATTCTCGTGATTATTTCATAATGTTTACTTCTAGAAGGTCGTTTTACTTCAAACTAAATAAAATAGCAGCCTTGTTGAGTAGGAAAAAGTATTTTATTCAATTAACAGAGCCGTCATAATGGCTCTGTTAATTGAATAAAATACTTTATGGTATGCATACGCATACCCGACCCAAACTAGCGCCACCACCTATTTTATCTTGTCATGTTATAAGCGAAAGAATTTTCAAAAATTGATTTAGCAGTTTGTCATACCTATCACACGCTTATTTATAATGCCTCTATAAGTCTTATTTTGTATAGCGTAGGTAGAAATGCGAAATTGTTCTTTTTGCTCACCATCATCGTGGCCATACCTGTCGCCATACTATTAAGATAAAATAGGTGGTGGCGCTGATTTGGGTCGGGTATGCACCATAAAACTGATTCCGCATTAACCAGTATCATGAAGCGAGTCCCGCGTTCTGACATTCGGGCATTAGATGTGAATCTCATTATTATGTCACATTACACATACACAGTGTGATGTGGCATAAAATGAAATTCACGATGATGAACATTGTTTATACTTTCATGACACGCGTGAGATAATGTTCCACGTGAGGTTTTGTTGCTATTTATAGAAAAGCTTTCAGGCGTTATAATACTATTGTGTACATTTTATTACATGTATTATCTTATTCTCATTCCCGTTTAAATGAAAATACTTACCTGTGAGCCAGTGAGCCTTTTATGAACATAATTTGAGTGAACATGCTGCTTTTAATAAACAACCACTAGCTTCTCTCCGCGGCTTCACGCGACTTTTTCCGGGTTAAAAATCAGCTATAGAGTTATTCCCGGTCTAAAAAAACATGGTAGCCAAATTTCAGCCTCATCTGGTTAGTTGTTTTAGCGCGAAGTGGTAACAAACAACCATCCCAGTTTTTACATGTATTATATTAGTGCGATATTAATAGTGTGCGTAGCAAATTTACAATTACAATTACTCTGAGTAATTGTAATTGGTAGATAACACATAGATACCGTTAAAACACCGACTTCCCCACCTGTGTCTGACGTGACAACGGTTTTGAAAGCTAAAATATCTCCCTAGCTGAAATTCTGTGGCATCGCTCGGCAATAATTTACATTGTCGGTAAAAGCATTTCAGATATTTTCTTTTAAATTCCGCCCAAATGTTTTCCTTGTACGTTACAAACTTTACGGTATCGCTTAATTTCCGTAAAGATGTAGCATACTTTGTACCTGACACAATAAAAGTTTGTGTAAAACATAATCATTTGAATTGAAGTAAAAGTTGAGGCAAAACCCTCTTGCTATGACAAAGAAATCATTATGGACGATCCAGAATTTGTAAAAAAAATCTTTAAATTTTTAAATTTTTATTATGTAGTTCATAACCCCGAAGCCCCAGATATTATTCACTGCTGGGTATAAAATTCTGATACTTTCATAATTTTATCCTCCTAAATGTAGGCACTTTGATTTATAAAATTAGGCATTTCGAAAACTTTTCAAAGATTTTATTAAGATTAAATTGTTGTTACTTTTCTAATGCCAAAAGTACAGTTGGCACGAAAAGCCACCTTCTATCCCTACTAAAAATCTAGACTCAGACTGGTTTTATAAAAAAACTATTAAGAAACCACAGTAACATCTAATTCATTCTGCTGACAGAAAATTGAGCTGAAATCAGAAATAGTCATCATATATTCAAAAACCTTGCTCTAAGGTTTTTGTTATTACGTACTATGTAAGCCCTCGCACTCAGGGTAATATATAAGAAAATAATATCCTATTTTTTTTTGGGCTATCATTTAGCTATATGGCTATTTGTTATGGAACCTGGCTCTAGTTTTGCGATTCATACGGTACTTTAGCAGTAATTCGATAGATTCAAAAACGCGTCAAATACTTGTCTTGAAGATCGATTTGATAGAGTTACACAGTGATTTACAGCAATGATGTAGTTCAGTGAAGTAGAAGGTCGTCAATTACAGTTCAAGGAGTACAATTATACTAAAGACTATTAATCATATTTGCATAATGAAGGTATTCAATTGGATCTTGGACGTTTCACTTAGATTTCAGTGGCCCTTTTTATGTTTAGATATTGATGAACTACTTTAGACTTTCATTAAAGAGTTCTCGCGTATATTTTATAATTTATTGAATAAACAATAAAACACCTATTCTTATACATGCACATTTGCTCACTGACACGATTACCTTCATTCAAAGCTTTGTATCTAAAAGAACAAAAGCATAAACGAAATACAATTGATACGGCATTTTTTTAAGGTCGGTCATTAATTCCAACTCATTCTAGCCAAGCTTTGTATTGCGAATCACAATACAGAATGGCGTAATAATTTAACATAACAGAATAAATTGAATCTTTTTCACGAATGAAACAACCGAAAGCTGAAGCTGAAGAGGGACTCAGAATAAACATGGCTTGAAATTGTCGAGACCGAAAGGTTCATGCGCGAAAATCTAAGAGCTGTAGGTTTATTACGGGATATTGATGACAGCTAGCATCTATTTGCGTTTGCAGATCCATCTGACATGGTCCGTGAACATTGCCTACCCAGCATGAACTGATAGTATGATTTTGTAAACTTAAATTCGTTCCTAGTAATATTATATAGTTAAAATTTACAAAAACTAGAGTAGCTCTTTAAAAATGTTTGGTACGTTTATTATCTCATTATTATCGTAGGTACGCTCTCTTCGTGGTCTCTTCGTTCGTAGTCTTACTTGACGGATCTTGTTTGAGTAGGTAATATAGTGAATTAAGCTGGATATTCCTCACAAGCTGGATATTCCTCACAAGCTTGATTTTAGTTCCAAACTAAGCATAGGTTTGCATATTAGGAGCCGGAACAAGAAATAGGCTAATAAAATAGGCAATCAGCTGATGTTGAATGGTAATCATAATCACTAACCATTGTTGCTTATTTGACTGTGTGTTCAAATCAAATCTCAAAACTCATGCATGAGCTTTGATTTTATTTGGGACCGCTACTAGGCTGGTGCGATAGTACAGAGTAGTGTTAAAGTTATAAGATACAGGTAGAACTGCAGTTAATGTATAGATAGGTGATATTTTTCATATTGGTTTAATAATCATTTTTATTTGCAACTATAACTTACAAAATTATAAGTCTGGATAAAAAATACGGTTTTATAAACATAGTAAAATAAAAGCCTTAAAAAATGCGCCGTCACAAAAAACATTCCCTGTTAGTGATACTTTTTACGAGCAAATGTGGACCATCAATTCCAGAGTGGTCTGACAAATTAGGAGAGATGGGACAATGCTCTGAAATAGACCTGCGTTCTGATATACTATTTTGGGAGTTTTTTTGTTTTGCTCTTCCAATCATAACGAATGAATTGGCGCTGATAACTTTGACTGTAATTAACCAGTTCTGAATTCAGAAATTAAAAGTAAAAAAAAAGTTTTTACTCGTACGCACTACATTACATGCGTCTGGAAAACTCCAGCCAGTGATGAATGAATTGTTTTTTTATATCGTAAGCACAAATATACCTATTAGGAGGCCTTTTCAAAGGGACCTCATACGATAAAATAAGTCAATTGGTAAGCCACAATGCCACTTACAGACACAAGAAAGACATAATACAGAGAAGATTCGAACCCTTCCAACCAATAACATCGTAGCATCACATTAGCCATACTTTATCGGACATCCTGCACCCACTCGATCAATATCTGATTACGTAATAAAAAGTGATATTATTCGCGGAAATTCTGCTTTGAGGGGGCTACCTACTACCTATGTATAACCGGAATATTTATTTGAAATCCCATGGTTGGCTGTGAAGCGGAAACAGTGGCAGGTCATGTGCTTTACTTTAAATTTTTAATAAATTTCTTAAATTTTTGGCAGTAAATTAGGTTGAGTAGGGTGGCTAGACTTTTTGGAATAAAAGAGAGACAAAATATTTGGACAAGATGATCCAATACCACTTACCAATCCAAGAAGTGTAACATGTTGATAAAAAACATTTTTTTTGTTTCAGGCTTACGATGCATCGGCTTCTCAGCATCACACTCATCACCATAGCCGTTGACTACGTGCGCTCCGAAGACAGGGAGCACAGCCCCCAACCCTGCGGGGGCCGCCTTCGGGGTCCCGTCGGGGTCATCCAGACCCCCAACTTCCCCAACGCCTTCCCCGTCCCCATAAAGTGCAAGTGGATCATCGAACACGACAATATAGTGAACGGGACCATATCGATATATTTCACCCAACAGTACACCACCAGTGGGCTAACCTTCACCGAGTACATGTACTATGATGAATCGTACAAGTTGGGGGAGAGACGGGCTCTAACTGTCACAGAGGAGAACATAACGAGGATAAAATGGCTTCAGGTAAGTTTAAGTCATATATTTACATTCCCACATCTTACTTATTCATACGCTGGAAGTTTCCAGGGTGTCGTAATTTAAGATAATGTGGGTAAAACAGGGTGACATAAACAATAAAGCGGCTAACTTTGTATTTGTATAAAATATTGTGGTAAATACCTGCTGTTTGTGTGTGCAAATAGAAATAGAATCCATTAGCAATAATGGATATTGTATTTAATGTCGAGCAGTCGTTATAAACGGGTGTTTTTTTATTAGATATGCTGTGAAATTATTGTTTTTTTTGTATTAACCGACAACTCTCCAACCGCATCGCTGATTGAAATTACATAAAAATATTCAAAACCTACTCAATTTATTAAATTAAGGATCTGTTCTTATTCTTGGCTATTCTGTTAACATAGCAATCGCAACGAGAAAAGACCTAAATATTGGCCACGCCGACGATATCGTCCTATCGGACGATATCGTCTGCGTGGCCAAAGGCGAAGGATGAGACTCGCCTAGCAAAAATCGAGCTGGCGTGCAAAAGACCCAGCATTAGGTCAACGAGCAGAAATAATGATGAAGGTCTAAATAAACAGAACCAAATTTTAGCCATAGTGTTGGCTAAACCTTGAACGTTTGTACATTTAGCCATTAAACTTTTTACCCAACATAACATTTTACCGCAGTAAAAGTCTGTTAGGTCTCAGTTTTTTTATTTTCATTTCCGCTCGTTTATTAGAGTTAGATGGTTTCGCAGTAGTTGGTTTTGCGGTTTTATTTTTGCTTTTCAACAGCATGTTCACTTTGAATATAGTGTTATATTTACTTTCTGTTTTAAATGTTATATATATAACGGAGTAGGTACTTTATCTGTCTCACTTGTGGGCATAATTGGGTAATGTCAGTTGAAAATAGGGCTTGAAAGACAGACACAAGGCTAGGGTCTCAGACTACACGAATCGCGAGACCGTTTCTATATGTTTGCTATGACTTTCTAGTACTTTCAGCTACGATGATTGAACCAGAATTTTACTTAGTTGATTCTTCCAGTTTTCTTCTCTGTCCTCTCATAGATTTGGTCTAACGTCAAACCATAGATGCTGGTGATCCGCATAGATAATAGGCGCCTTGCAAGACAAGCAAGAAGCAAGCAATCATCTTGGATAATTATTTTGTGTTGGATTTCATAACTTTCACATAGGTAAATAATGCTTTCAATGTATAAATATCACGTACAGTGGAAAAATCATATAAACTTCGTATCAAACAACGGAATAATTTATTTAGAAGCAGAATTCGTTCAATGTTAGTACTCACACATATAAATAAATACTACAAAATAATACCGACAAAAATTAAAGACAAAGAAACAAAAGCAACTCGCTAATATTTACTGCTGGAAACGGAAGTGGAAAATAAAGCAGCGAAATAATTGTAGTTGCAGGCGGTTGTACTCGTGTTCGGGCTCTTGCATACGACGCGATGCTCTTATTTTATTGCTGTAATAATTATTGTTAATTAATAACAAAATATTTAAGCTAAATATTTTTAGGCTCTTACATACGGGGCGGCGCGGCTACGGCCATCTCAAATAAATCCAGCGGTGCGGTTGCTCATGTCTTTAATTTTACCTAATCACGAAGAGGTGATTTCTCTTCAAACACGAGTACACGTACGTTAAATAATTTCATTATGTTTCCTCGTGGCTCTGAAGCAAAATAACATTCGTGTTATTTTGATGTAGTCGGATTTTGTGTGCGAACTTTTCTCTCGGTAAAAATGCATAGCAAAATTACTGTATTAATCTAAAATAATGAGATAACTTCACCCGAGGTGTGTTATTATCAGCACTGACCGAGATGTAATCATCAGACGAACCACGCACCTATAAAGCCGCTTGCCTACTAAGCCGATGGATGTAAGCCGACGCATGTCTACTTGCACACTAAGCCGGAATACCGCGAAAATTCGGTTTGGATACAAATGCATCCGGATATACAGAATACGTGCAGCCTCTAGTTACGTATTCCGTGTAAGGCCATTGAAAAACACTGACGCGTAAAACGTTCGGTTGGAGCTTGAATCAAATATTTAGCACTGGCAATGCCGCGTTACAGGGTGGGGTTGAAAAGCTGGGTTATTATTGATACTGACCCTGATAAAAGCTAGCTCTATTTATTATTGGGGGTATCTACTGAAGATTTTCCCTACTCTGGGCCAATCCATCTTACCTTCAAAAATGCCACGATTACTATTCAAACAAGACAGCTCTCTCTTTGTGGTAGAAAGAAACTTGGAATATTAGCACAGATTAGATAACGTAACAGATACATCACTTACTCGATTTAACCAATCTACTTTGAGTCTTAAGGGAGAGGAAATAAAGTTCATAACGCTCTACTCGCTGTTAGCGAGGCGGCTCGATCAAAGCCACCCGCGCCCCCCTACCTCTACAGTTCCCTCGCCGGCCCTTGGCTTGACGGTAGGGTTGACCATCGATAGTTTTTGTCCAAGTGCGGATATTATACTTTAAGTGCCTTAACTCTCTCATGCAATATAACTAGGTAGGTAGGTACCTTGGTACTTACATTTTGGGAAGTGCAAGTGTATTTAAAAAAAATCTAAGTGAATGTTTAGTTTGATAACGCGTATTTTTCTTCAAATTTCTCTACAAGGCCTACCTACGTATATTTCAAGAAATACTTACCTAGGTACCTATGTAGAACCCAAATATAGGTAATATCATTGGTACCTAGAACCTAACTAAACTGATCAGGAAATACGTATCTATGTAGTATGTAAGCACCTACGTATACTCCAGCCAAATTTGGTGTGACATTTTTGTAAACTAACCGAATTTGGATGGAGTGTAGGTAGGTTCGTCATACGGTTCTGCTTCTGCAATACCTAGGATAAGTATACCTAAATTTAGGATTAAATACACGAGTAGGTACCTATCCCACCTACTTAATAAATAAGTCCGTGAACAAAAACAATAGTAGAATAAAAAATACATTTTAATTATTAGAGAACATTGTAAGCTACGTAGAAGGTATTATTATTGCTGGGTAGGTAGCTGCTTATATCCTAGGATATAATTTAAATATTTTTGTGTCAAGACATTATTTTCTGTATACGTAGTAGGTATGTACAGATGTGTCATACGTATGTACAGAAAAAATTGTACACTCAAATCACAAATGATAGGTAGATGTAGCTGACATATCTAAAGTCCTTTCAGTCATTTTCGTAGTCTACAAAAAACAAACCTACGCATAGTATTATATTATCTGTGCCTGCGCGGAGATAATCTCAGCTATGTCCGAGCGAGACAAAACTTATCGTTCGGCTCGCGCGAGCCGCACGCTCGCGCGCGGCGGCGGTAATCTTTGACAGTGTGCCCTCGAGGGCACAGGAAAACTGTAGGTAAATAACTCAAAACTGAGCGCGAGTGACGGAGCACTGATATTAGTTTAACTTTGATAGCTTGTATTATAGTTTGTATGTATACATAGGTATATCGCACGCTCTACTTCTACTAATTCTGTGCGATGTGTATTTTTCATTGTTGCTTAGACACTACTTGGCTATGCTCCGTCCGCTCTACATTTTATGCTACTCTGCTCTCCGGTGGTTATATGAGCTCCCTGCCGACAGTTTGCGTCTAGGCGACAGCACGAAATTTAATACAACTTAGACACAACCATCTCCTTAGACCAACCGGCATCTTATTTTGTCCCGTAGGACAGAATAATGTGTCAATAATCCATTAAGTACAACTCTTTGCATCACTATTTCTAATGTTAGTTTAAACCAGCTGTCGTATCTCAGCTGGGCGTCATGGTGTATACGTGATGACAGTATGCCATTCGGGATAATGACCGCGCGACAATTGGGTGCAATCTGGAAACGCTTAGTTTATTGGATGGACATTTTGGCTGAAAGGCTTTGAATGGAACACATTCGACGAATTGATAAAATGAATATTTTTTGTGATCCGTTTAATCCTTCACTTATGGAAGCGAGATTTTTTACTTTTCACTTCTACTAGTTTAAAACATTTTTATTAGTAATGGAGTCATGGCATTTTATATTTGTGATTATTAATGGAGAAATCTCTTTAGAAATCTGATACTTTAGAAATTATTTTGTTCAGAAAATAGTTCTTGATAACCATATTACATATTTGTTTATCATTAATTACATATTTGTTCAGTAAAGTTTCGATAAACCTGTTCAAAAAATAATTTCTATGACATAGTTTCAATAGACTTCATCACTATAGTCCTACACTGTCTTGCTGCCTCCACTCCGCTCCCTAAAAACAGTTGGTTCTTTTAAGGCACAACTAAAAAAGGAACTTTTAGGTAGGCAAAAATCGTGAAAACCCCAAAAAACCATCACCATCGCTACTTACCAATTCACTAACACTCTTCACTTTCAACCTCTCAATCCTTCTTCTGTCCTCTAGGTCTAGAATTCCCACTGGTCATCTTCCACTCCTATTACGAACTGGTACCACTCAACTCACTTGTTCTGGTCTTGACGTGCGAGTTGTGGTTTTAACTTGACGAGATCTTTCTTATAAATGCTTTTGAAACGTTAAAATACTTTGTTTTTGCCACGTAAACAAAACTTTTGGCTACGTATATATAATGTGCACATAACCTCTCTTTTTCTTCTGACGTTGACATAAGGTTTTCGGTTGGCGTTGGCACTGACATTATGAGTTGGCTAAAATCTCATAATAATCATTTATTTAGAGCAATACCACTCGTCTCGGCTCCTGGTGTCACACAAAATGGGCCAGTCTGAAAACCAGCGCTGTTTTGTACCTATCCTGATGCAGAACAGCATTAAGCTGAGACTGACCCTTTTGGGCTCACCACGGCAGCGCAGAAACGCATGTAGCCCCCGCCCTGGGTGGGCGGTGACTACCTGCCCTGCCCTCATTGTTACTATGGCGAGTGTAGTACCTATTAGTGGGTGGGTGCCTATTTTAAATTGTTGCTAAGCTTTTACTATAATTCATAAAAATAATATTCATGTGTCATCAATTTTATAATAATTGTGTACTTACCTACCTGCTTACCTACCTTTTTAATAATTATGTGTACCTACCTTAAATACTCTTATGTTACTATTCTTTTGTTACTTTTCCTGTGCTGTTTGTGTGTGTACCCAATTAAAAATCTATCTATCTATCTACATTCCATTAGATTTTTCTGAGGTCCCTGAGACCGCGGCCGACGCGCGACGTGACGGGAATCATAATCAGCTTTTCATAATAATTCATTGATTTACAGCTCTATTGTTGGGGACTCTAGATATGCCATTCTTTTTTGGGACTGTGTACAGTCGGCTGCAAAAATATGTATACACTCCCAAGTTTTCAATTTGACTAAATAGTAAGTGTATAGTAATTGTGATAATTTATGTACCGCATTCTGATGAAGTACGATGACTACTTTGTACGAAAAACGTGTGCATGTCCTTTTATTTAAAAAGTTCCGAGTAAAATAAAAGTTAAACCTTGGAAGTGTATACATGTCTGTGCAGCTGACTGTACATACATATCGATGGAAAACCGAAGGAAAGTTGTGTAATAAGTCCAACCATGATACAAGGTAAGTATGGACAATATTGTCCGTCAGCCTCAGCAAATACAAGAAAGACAGATAGAGGATTCTTTAAAAATCACGCCAATACAAATCCTTAAAAAAACTTTGAGGAGTTAATAAGAATGATATGAAATATCCTCTCTTACGCTCAGAGCACAATATTACGACGGACCTAACTCATAGATGCTTTCCTCACACCGTTTCAGTGACTTATCGATAAAATAGTTAATCCAGCAGGTATACAGAATATGAGAACCGTACTATCGTTTGATTCACATATTATTCTCAGAAATACATTTTTAAATTGCGAACAAATATACTAAAGATAGTACCTACAAGCCGCTCTAAATCCGAATTTCAAAATGCAATACCAATCTGAATATAAACTTCACTACAAACAGCCAATAAGAAATCAAGCTTCGAATCGTGTTTGAAGATATCCTTGGAATACCAATTTAATGAGTAGGTGGCTACTTTAGTTCCGGCAGTCAGGAGATAGTCCTTAAAATTTTAAATAGGTATCACGGCTTGGTACCACGGCAGAAGTAAGCAAGTACTCGTAAATAACATGGATATATAGGATTAGTAATTCACTGACACTGCCCGAACTGCAGATTCTGACCATTATTAATTAATTATTATTATTTTAATAAGGTTCGTTTCACATTTTTTTGTTACTGTAATGCGATTCCCAAGTCTTTATCTAACCAATTTTATCAATAACGTAGCTGTGATGGCGTTCATGGCTGTTTTGTATTTATGTACCGTGTGTTTAGTACCGCATCGTAAAAGCAAAGGTTGCCATGTAAGAGTTTACTACTGAGACTTCTAGAAACTTCGCAAAAGAGTACAGAAAGCTCAAAAGAATTAACTCGAAATCGGACTTTGATTTGTGTTGTTAATTTTAAGTAAAGCGTAATTAAAAATTGTTATCTTATCAATCTATGTTTTCGTCAACGCAGTTTGAAAATTGAAAATTATTTGCGAAAATACGTAATGGAATTTCTAAGGGTAATTTCGATAACTACTTTTAGAACAAATACCATGTTCGAGTGTACCATGTTCTTAAGGAAATAATTTAAAGATTTTTGTGTGGAGAGTGGCCCCAACATTTGTTTTTTTTTTAATCGCCGCGTATGATAAATATTATAAATCTATATACCTAGGATTCTAAACAAAAAAAAAATGTTTTACAAAATAATGTCCTAAAGCGTCAGGTTTCTGAGGTATTGATAAAAAATATGAGTAATGTGGAGAAAATATAAAGTTATTTCCTCTTTGAATATCTCGAGACCTGACGCTTTGGGATTTTTTTAAGTATTTTATTTGTTTTTGTGTCTTCAATTGAAAGTGTGTAATGATTTTGAAAAAAAAGTTTGACCAATGTTAGGGCCAAAAAACTACTCTTTCAAATATCAGGCGTAGGGCGTAGGGTATTCGATAAGTTTATTTAATAAAAGTTTTGGAAACAAACTACACTCTAACATTGTTTAAACACTGAATGTTGAGAAATCCACTTCAAATGAAAATTTCAAACGTGTTGGAGATACTAAAGCTTTGTATGCCTCAAGGTAAGGTAAGTTATAAAATATTTGTAATGTAGGTAAGATAGGTATTAATTCTACTATGTTTGCTGGTTTTTCGACAATCTAGAGTCAACTAAACAAATAATAAATATTCTCTGATTTTAGGTGTCGATAACTAAGACCTATTTTAGGTTTTTCCAAGTACCTACTCATCAAAACTTTTATTTTTATCGATGCAAAAGGTGTATACTAATTGTAACATTCCGAGTTCCATAGACGAACTCTCAACGTTCAACTTTTATTAAAGAGCTAAAAAACAAACGGGAACTTCGGAAAGGCGATATTATAAACAGTTTGCTGGACTATGCATTGCTGATTATCCTGTTCATTGGATAGTAGCAGCCATATTAGTATATTAGTAAGATTTAAGGTAGGTACTTGCTATGTAATATTGGATACAAACTTTATGTATAATATCCACCCGATAAGTATCGAACCCCTCAATTTCAAGTGTCGTAGCTATTAGATACAACATCCATACACAAAATCATTATCATTCGCATCAATTCTCATTTTGGCCATGTGGTTCATGGCTTCTCAGAGATGATATTGGCCGTTACATTTTTTCCTGTCAGGAATGACCGTGACAGGGGCCGACCTCCGTCAGCTGACCGCTATTACCGCTAAGACCGGTACAGGAACTACGCAATAAGAACATGCTGGAATAAATGCTGCGGATCTTTTTGTTGATGAGTCGGCAAACTTTTAGAGACCTTTTCTACATTTGTTTTTTTTTGCAATCAGACAAACTGAGAATAATGGACTAAACATTTGTTTTGAATGTCATCTAGAGAGAGAATAGCTAAACAAAAGAATTTGTCTTTTGTTTTCACGGTTTTTTCTTTTATTTTTGGCCCTGCATCATGGTATTCAAGGTTTCTCGGTTTTGTATTCACTATTTCCTGATGTCATGTTAATTGCCTGTCACATGTCAGTTAACCAGAAAAATGCGGGCATGGTTGTATCCAAGACATAATAATTAAATAATAAATTAATAATGCTGGACCATTCAATTATTTTGACATCAATTGCAACATATTGAGTAAATAGATATCAAGTCAGTGTCTTGTGGTGATCCCAGCAGGAATGTGTACAGGTGGAAACAAAAACAAATAATGTTTCACACATACTTGTTTATATTGGGTATGCACTTAAGACCCAGCCGCCGCCGCCCAAATATGCCGTTTTCTTTAGAATTCATAGCAAGCCCTGTTGACAATGCATAATATGTATGCTGTGCTGACTAAACTTTGAGATTTGTCACAATGTCACCGCACCACTTTTGCTTGTGGCTCAACGTTTAATTATGGGTCGACCCTTTTTGTTCATTTAAAGGCTTTTTAAGAATTAAATCCTTTCTAAAATGTAGAGCGTTTCAGTTTGGTTAATTTTCGTAATAGGTTTGAAGGTCAGGGATAATTAAAATATATGAAAAGACAGATAACCATATATGGAAAAAATAAGGGCTGACACATCACATAAACAGCCTATACAATCCAATGGGCATAGGCCTTCTCTGATAAGCGCCTACCATAATTTATATGGCTGACCAAAAATAATTTGTCTTATAATATGTAACAGCTTGTCGAATATAATAAACGTTTGTCGTAAACCCCACGTCTCGTTTTGTCGCTTCACAGAGATAAAAACCTGCAATGGTAGCGTGTGTCCCTCGAAAATCAATTCAAACACGGTTTTAAAAGTTTGGCCGTTATTAGAGGTAACTAATAAAACATCCTCCATCGTCGAAGAAACCCAAACTTTTGCCTTAAGAGCCTCATGTAAGTAGAACAATATCTAATATTTTGATCTTATTAGTTATGGGTTATTGAGGGTCAAAGCCCTGCATTATCTTTACTGTGGCGCTTTTGTGGACCAGATTCCTCTAACCCCATGCCCTGACCTGGTTTTGATGGGTTGGAAAACAATAAGCCCTTTGAAGTATATCTCTCATAATAGCTTGATTATCATGGAGTGAAATATAGTCGTGAACCGCATGGTTTAATAGGAATTCGCATGAATTCCAATTAAACCATTAAGTTCTCGTATTCCTGACATCAATGCGACTAAATATAATTTTTGGAAATTATGGTTTCCACTGATATCTAAGGAAATTCTCTTATATAAAGTGTTTATGTCGACTATAACTTAGAGGTAGCTTTCCTTAGGATAGATTCCGTTTCGTCAAATTTGACAAATTTGTAGAATTTGACGAGTTCGGCGTCCATCTTTTGTATCCACCGGAGGCGGGCAGCAGCGCCCCCTGCAGAACAATTCTACCACCGAACTGTGATCCCTAACCCGCATGCCCAGCGTGGGGATTATGGCACTACCCCATGAAATAAAATTCAACAATGCGCTTATCAGGGGGAGGCCTGCGTCCAGCGGTGGGCCAATACACGCTGTTGAGGAACACATTTTTTTGCGGCTACCTATACTAACATAACAATGTCTAGGTAGCCTTTTATAAATTAATTTTATCACGATATTATCAGACAAAAAGTCCAACTGAGTTAAAACCGGTCAAGCACTGCCATCATACATTTACGAAAAAGAGTTTCAAAAAGGTTGGCGTAATAAAACATCTGCTTCCAGATAAGCCTGGCTGATCCTTACCACTCGGGCAGCGCCTAATCTTTATTAATTATGGAATCCGAGGCCACCTTCCTACCCATCGCAGTTGAAACTCGTAATGTAACGTGCAATCGCAGAGTACGGAAAGCACTTGACTAGAAAAACACAACTTTGACATGGGTATTTTTTTATAACAAAATACAAACCTAAACACAAGGAAAATCTTCTGTTGGCACGTAATATTATTGTTTCAAGAAATCAAAATCAAAAACTCTTTATTTCCATAAATACAATAAATGTACACTTAGAAAAGGTCAAAACATAAAACTAAACACTGACACGGAAATAAAGTGATATTTTTTGAAATCTGTCGCTTTAGTATGTAGACTAAAGTAAAAAAGCGACGAAGAAACCTTTAGCCTGTTAGTTGTTATTTTTCGAGTTGGAGCAAAACCCGTCCCAAGCTTTTTTATCCTCCAGTTAATCTGATATTTTATAGTAAGCCTTTTTGCACAGCAAGGTTTTGACAATTTCTTTTAAATTACTGATTATTTTTGCAACTCACTAATTTTATTATATTTAAACTAAATACGATTATAATGTTTTATGACCAATTTGACACTTGACTCTTTACTGCATACCTCATACTATAATTATTACCAAGGTTTTCAAAAAACGGAAATCTAATTAAATTCAAGGATTTTTTTACGAGAAGCATAATACAGCATTAATTTTTCTGCTAATTAATAACTCAACAAAAAGCTGTTTTCAAGTTAAAAATTTAATTTTGCGAAATAACATCGGTAGTACGAATATGTGACTATATAAATACAGTTCTTTGCTCTGTGGTGGCACATACAAATATTTTAAATAATTATTCTTATCTGACAGCAGATTAAAACCCTTTTGCATAGTCTAGCTTCTGTTATTTTTACGAGTTTAAAATACACTGAAAGAGTATTTTCGTAATGGTTTCCACGTTGTATTTTATATTATGTTTCAAAACAAATTTTATAAAAATTGAGATTTTTTTTGGTAACACATTGAAAACATTGCGACATTATAGGTAACTAAACTACCAAACTGCTTACATTATTAGTATAAACTTTACGGTTTCCATTTTGCCCGAGGAGTGCACGAACAAACACAATATTGATGAAGTATGAAGAGTCAAAAGTATTGGTGGCGTCGAAACCGCAAGGTAAACCTCAAAAAATCAGGTGACCTTGAATATACAGCCTGAAAAGATCAAACCTCGTGGGTAAGGTAAGATTTGTTCAAAGTTCGACACGTTTAAAATTCGAAACATCTACACTTTCCGCTTTTTATGGTCGCTACGTGTTAGGCTGCGATGCAGCTGAGACATTATATTAAATTCAAAGAGGCTTTTTAGCCACGTCTCGAAAGTTTCCCCGTTATTTTTTCCTGTTTGAAAAAAGTTTTTTAACGCTTGATGAAGGATATTCACTGGGACAAAGAAATATTACTAACGTGTTTTGATTTTTGATCTGTATCTTTACAAATATAGAGCAAAAAAGAGAAATCGAGAAAATCGTCCTCATCACTTTTACCAAAACACTAACTTATAGTAGTTGTAGCAGAAGCAAACAAAAGATTGCTAAAGAAATAATTTGCGGCCAGTAACATATCTTCATAAATACAACACGTACCTTCTTTAGTTTCATATGTAGGTGACACTGCATGTCCCACGAATTCCCTAACCAAATCTTAAACATCTGAATAAGCTACTAGCCATTCCGAGTCAGGCATGATTTTGAGATTGCCTAATAAAGCAATCGGCTCCAATTTCATCCGATAATATATCCAATAATCTCACACTCAACTCACCTACACCTAAGCCTCCTGTGCCAGTGTAAAATAACATAATCATGCGTTTATTCACTTAACAACTTCGGCGAGCCGCCTCGGATGGGTAATTGGAAAGTTAATTTGGCACGCGTAAGAAAATATTAAATTTTCGCAAACAGAGCCGCATTGGGTTCATTAAACGTGTCGAGGAAATTTATGATACACAAGGTTTTAAGGAAAAAATATTTCTATCCTTATGTAAAAATCCTTACACGACATTCTGATACTAAGAGCTTTTTATTATGACAAGGTATTATAGTCTTAGTTATCTAAACGCACAGGCTTACCCTTGCCTGGCATAAGCTCGTATGACTTTATAGTTATTTTGTAACTTTAGTCACAATTGCGCTAATTACAAGTACTTTGGTAGTAAGGAATATTTTACAATACTTTCCTAATTCAGCCCTGTACATTCGTACTCCAAATGCTTCTAATTAAATTTAACACGGCTTTCAGCGCCTTCAGTGTTTGCCGCAATGCTTATTGTCAATATGTGTTTGTCAAGGAGGTTCCCTTAAAAGAGAACCCCTATAAGGACAAAAGTATCCTGGCTTGCTTGTTTATTTAAATTTAAGAATTCCTGTTTGTTAAAGGATTGTTTTCTCTAAGGCTCAGTTACATGTCGGCCTAATGAATGCGAGTCTTGCCTCATTAAGGATTGTTAAGTTTATCTTGTTCTTATTTCAGTTATTTGAAGAAATATGAATTTCGGGATTCAGATACTGATATTCCGAAATCAAGCTTTTATTCAGAAGGCTCCTCCGTCATTCGTATTGTTGCTTGGCAATCTCTCAACCTTTTATCCGTAGGTCGAACACGGGCCTCGGGCATAAATTATGTTGATCTACAATCCTCAGATGGAATACACAATCAAAAACACCTACGCACTGAAATAATAGAGGTCAACAAAGATTCTCTCATTGTTCAGTCTAGGATCAAATGGTTTCACATCAAACATTTCCGAGCCCGGCCGATTAATCGTGCGGAAAAATAGACATAATACGGAACCCTGAACGAACACAGTAACACCGCGCACCTATCAGTCAGTAGCCATTAGTTATTGAGCTCTAGAGACGAATTTTCTGTCTGTATGGAAGAAAACTGATGAATAGTAAATATAAAAAAAGTTGTTTCTGCCCGCGGTTTTACAGGCGTTGTTTCTATGGAAACGTTCAAAGATTATTTATATCCCTTCGGAACTGATTTATGTAATTAAAATAATTTTTTGTGTTTTATCAATGCAAATTGGCAAATTTCAGCCCGGTCTGTTTAGTAGTTTTGGCGTGAAGAAGTCACAAACATCCATTCATCCAAACTTTAGCATTTATATCATTAATGCAACTACATAACGTGTCAGCAACGATCACGTTGAGCTCACACAACAACAAATTTTATAGAATTCCAGTCACTGGCACTTCAAATAAATTTTTAGGGTAACGGCCATCAGTTCTCCAAGAATCACATTTAACAGGGCTTCAACTTGCCTAAGTACACTTGACACATTATAAGGAAAAATACCTTAGGACCCCTTCAAGTTTCGTTCACAAAATGTCGTTCGATCTCACATTCGGACCTTCATTACCCTAAACCCTAAACTATAAAGGGAAAAGTTTGGACCCATCCGTGGAAATGGTAATTTTACTAAACTTTTACGATGATTGCAAATAAAGCTGTTAAGGCGTTAATGATTATCGATCGTGAAGCGGACACTTTATTTTGGATCGGCTATCGAATTGTAACGATACCTAACAGAGGAGAACAGTGAATTTAAATTAATGATTTTTTGAGAACTAGTGCTGCTTGATGCTATACCTACCGGGATTTTAATGCAAACACATGAACAATAGTTGGAGAGACTCCACATTACGAGAAAAAATGTATCACTATCGAACTCTCATATCTTGATAAAATAACCTTTCACAACAATTTTTACACGATCATTACTCTTAAAATCAGATCAAGCGTTGATCTGTAAGCTTCGCGATGACGCACCTATACCGAGTTTGCATACTGTCAAAAGTCATCGAAAATTATTTGCTGGTGAGAGATAGTCCCAAACCTATCTAGTCTCCCCAAACCCTTTGTCTTCAGCTCAACAAAACGACGAGTTAAAAGCGTCTAAAAGGAATAAATCTCCATTTCTCGCAGGACAGCATATTTCAATAATCGAAATGACAAAGAGCGCTATTCTTCAACGCCCTTCTCTCTCGAGAGACTGATAAGCGCACTAGTTCCATGTTCAGTTCCATAATACTGACATCTGGAATGTCGTTTGAAATTTTAACTTTCTTCTATTGTATCTGAAGTTTTGTGCCGGTTTTGAAACTCGAACTTGAACTTCAACGTTGAATAGGTGTGTAGCATCATCTTCATGTCAGCTCACGTCAGCCACTGCTGGATATAGACCTCCCCCATACAACACCACAAAAAGCAATCCTGAGCCGCCTCGACCTATCGACTTCCTACGACCGCTACAATGTCGTCGGTCCACCGAGGACTTAAACAGGTTTGATAAACTTTTTGAGGCACCAGTGCCTCATAACTGTGAGAAATTAAATGACTTATGTGTGGAACGCAAATTGCGATTTCGCTTCAAAGGACTGTGCCTAGTGCTCACCTTACGGTTTAGTTGTGATAACTCCTTCAAAATGTAAATTAATGAGTGAGTAAGCACATTAATGTTGCTAGAGTGAATTGAACCTGAATACAGATTACAGAGGAGTTGGCATAATTAGTAAAAGAACAGTTGAATTTACATTAATACTTTGTCATAATAAGAAGCGCTAACAGAACACTCACGTTCTTCTAATAAGTTACCTTTAAAGCGTCAAGATACTAAAATAAATCTCTCAGTGTAACCGACTGTACCAATTCAATTATTTACTAAAAAATCACACTTTATTGGGTTCGTCATCATTAATTCACCACACGTAGTTTGGTGTAAGCGTATCAGTAACTTTGTACCCAATACGTTTTTTCCTCGAGTCACATTGCAGTGAAAACCAGTGCTAAGTAAGCAACTACGTACCAATGACCTGATTTTTACAGCATAGATGTGCGTAGTGTCAGCATTTTTCATATGTTATTGTTCTAATTCGCAAGTGACGATGTTTGTGGTCCTTATTGGTTATTTTTATAGTTGAACCACAGAGTGACTACATACATATTAAAAAACTCATACAAGACTCCCCAATCTCAACTTGTATCTTTATCTACTTACTGAATGGGATAATACTGACTGGTTGTCGACGAATACATCAATTTCAAAAGTACGGAGTAGACGGGCTGTTCACCAAGTAGCAATATTTCTTTAGCATTAACATTCTTCCGAGAGCGCGCACAAATCAAATCGGGAACAAATTGGTCCGACCTGACGATAGCAGGCGAAATATATTTTGTTTATAGCCTGCGGTGCGATGAACAGTGTTTTTGGTCAGTTAATGTAAACGTTGGCTCGAAGATTGATTGAGTTTAAATACACAGCTCTAATTGATGTAAGGATGTGTTTACCCAGTGGGTAATAACCGGCTGGTTAAGTGGAAGCGTTTCTTATCGTTTGTCTTACGTGCCCATTTAACCGATTGCTGTCGTAATTGTAATTGCTATCACTTTGAACTGTCTACTTTAAAGTTTTTTGTTAATTTACTTAATGATCGCAATTGATTGTAAATTAGCAGCTATATTATGAGATAGGGAAGTACATTAGAAGCAGTACTTGTCTCAAGTTAAATAAAGTTTTGAAGAATGTACCGAAGTACCCAGACAAGCCATTAAGGGTTTGCATGGTACAAAATCAAAATACAATTGTATTACAAAAATTATATTTTGTTTATGTTTTGACCTCCACGTTTCATTTACTCCCAAGTAAAAGTAAAATTCACTAAGCTGACCCTCTAAGTATGATACCGAGTGACTTGTTAACGTTATATGTCTTTTAAGTTATACGGCAAGACGTATAATATATATTATTTTTTGCTAAGAAATAAGAAAAACGTATAGTTTTGGTAATTGCTCCAGTTTCACTCACAAAAGAGATCAAAAGCAAGGTGTAACGAAAAGTTTCACATTAAAGATACTGCACTAGCTTTGGCTCCTGGTATGGCTCGCGAGATATTAGATAATTATAATAAAACAAATGTTTATTTTCTCAATCTTACATGGTAAGTCCTTAAACTAAGATGATTGTACTGAAAAGAAATATTGAATTCGATAGTGCTTGGTGTGAATTTCAATTTTCGTGGGATAAATAAGTTTGATAACCGTCACATAAGAACTGACTTAATTAATAACTAGTTTCTGCCCGCGGCTTTAAACGCGTTGTTTTTATGGATACGTTTAATGCTAATTTATGTCCCATGGAAACTGATTTATGGGATAAAAATGGCCTGGAATAAGCCTTATTCCAGGCTTAGAACAACCTATGCGCAAAACATTAGCACGATCTGTTCAGTAGTTTTGGCATGAAGACGTAGCAAACATCCATTCATAAATCACAATCGGGCCACAGACAATAAAATTTACCCGAATCGAGCATTTTAGATGAACTGAGAAGGATTAGCCACTAACTTGATGGATGGCGGGATCACCTGGTTCCGGAGCATTATCTGGGTAATCCATATTCAACAAACATTGATAGGCTTTAGATACCTATTCATCACCTGATTGGTACATTACGTGGAAGGTAGAAGGGATGTACAGAGCTAGCAAACATTTTTGTGCCGTTGCTACGTACACTGAACTCACCTCACACTCGTTACACTCATTATTGAAATAATCAAACCATAAAATGTTTGTTGACTGAGAACTACATACAGATAGGTAAAAGTCATTCCCGACGACAGCTGTTGATCGTCCAATTATTGGCAGGCATTTACCCAACGAAATAACTTGAATAGCTTTGAATAGATACTTACTTAACGCTACGGGTTTTTTGACACTCTTTTGCAAAACAGTAAATAATGAAGTTTTTATGGGACTGTTTGTGCCGAAAAAAACAAACAAATAACAAAAAGGTCACGACACTTCGCACAAACGTACCTAAGTTGAGAAAAACTAAGCAATCTGACTGCTCTACTCCCCAAGTTCTGGGAACTTTCTGTTGCTAGCTTCCCCCAATTCTCCGTAAATAATGGCACAATTTTCAGCCGCTTTCATTCGAGTTTCCGAGCAACATTTTTCTTTTTCACTCATTGCTGGCTTCTGCTTCTGTACGATAGTTCTTCAATAAATTTATTTTGATATACAATTTTGAATCACCGATGAAGGTCAACAACGTATAAAACGTTGTTGACCTTCATCGGTGATTCAAAATTAGAAAACTTTCGCTCTCCACTTACCTACATACATAATTTATTCTTATGAGTACCTACTAGAGTACTTATTTACAAGTTCACATTCTTTTAGAATGTGAACTGCAGAACTCAATTCGTTCATTGAACAAGCGATCTCTGAATGCTATTCACCTAAACTCCTTGAACTATTTCAAGTAGCCATGACAAAAAATTAAAAGGAACACACTTCAATACGAGATTATGTAGCCCACTTAGCTACTTCCTCCTCGGCACTCTGACGGCCATTGCTGAACATGCCACACCAAAGGACAGGGTTTTGAAATAATCACCACGTTTGGCAGACGGATTGCTGAAGGCAGTGGAAGTATTAAAATTACTCAGAAGGAAGATGATCCCATTCCTCTGGTACCTACTGCTATTTTTATTTACCCATCTTGCAGATAAGAGAAGATTTTTTCTGAGTGAAATTTCCACAGCATTGTAGCAAATATTCTGTGCCAATTTCCTGATGTAGCGAGCAGTCGGCGTCGACGTGACCGAGTTACCCGTGATTCTGTTAAATTCTGCTTTTATGCATTGTTTATTGATAAGCTGTTTGTTTCCTAAGCTTATAATTTTGCACCGACATAGGCCGCACTAAAGGTTAAGCACGACTGGCCATTCATAAATTTATATGAACTTCGAACGTCATGTTAATGAAAATCTTTACAAAAAGGTTTTCATATCTACGTAATTAATTTTTTAAATTTCCAATTTCGAGAAAAAAACGCTTCATAACCGTCTCATTACCGTTCATTGATTGCAATACTTTGCTTTTAATCAAATAAATAATTTCTATAACACTTACAGACTCGCACAATTTTACACGCTCACACCTTTTCGGGATAAAAAGTAGCCTGTTCAAGGTATAGAACTTTATTTATAAGAAATCATCTCGCACCGTTAGGTATTTGCGAGAAGAGGTTACAATAATAAACATTCAAACTGTTGCAGCATACAGAGTGTTTGGTATTACGACCGATTTAATTCTCGTCATAATTCTCCGGTAGATTCAATGTCATAAGTGTGACGGTTGCTAACATAACACTTTCTTCAAATAATGTCTTAGTTTATTAATGTGTAATGTTTTTAATGTGTTATTATGTAATGCCACAAAATAACTTGTGCTGTATGTTGCAATATACATATTGCAACATACAACTTGACATAATTCCGTTCATGAAAAAAAGGTCTGAGAATTCAAAGTATCTAGTAAGTCTCTGTAAAAGTTATAAGTCGTGACTACTTCTGAATTCATTTTAAAAAACTAATAGTCATATTGAATTTAACTTTGAATCAAACAGTTTTTAGCTACCACCCTTTCAAAAATACTTGAAAATATCATTCATAAGGTGGTCAAAAAGTCAAAGATCTGTCTGCTATAATTAGGGCCTTAATTAAGCAACCAACAATTAAAAAATATAATAGAGAAAATAAATAATGAACTTGGAATAAACTGAGTGTTCGAATTGAGAAAATCTAACTCCGCTATAATCGTTGCCATGGAATTGAAATAACCTTTAAACGTGCTAAGCTGCGGGCAGAAACTAGTCCCAGTTTTAAAATAGATGTGATTGCTTTGTGGTTTGTAGTTGAAAACGCTATGACAACGAGTTCTACGATTTCCTGTAGCACTTGGTCTACGCCGTAGCAGGTCTACGCCGTAGAGGACTACGCCTGGTAGCAAGATATTGTTTGACGGTCTACTGCAAAACTTAGTGTAACATCATACTTTGAATCCTACGAGTAAAGAAATGGAACGATAAATCGCAAACAGTCACCAACTGCATTCGCTATTGAATAAGGCTGCGTTGACATGGGTATTCGCGAGCTCGTGTCCCGTGTGTCAAATGTTGTCTAAACAAGCTTTATTGGTGGTCGCATGCGGTTGCTTTAAACTAGGCTGAGGGGCAATAGGCCATTATGTTACCTCATAATGTATCTAGGCATTTAATGTTAATAATAAGATCATTTATAAAATTATACGAGCGTCTGGTCGAAGCGACGCGTGACCTGAGAGCTATTTGGCGCAGCGCATAAGCCATACATCGGGGCAATGCAGCCAGCGTCAGGCACGCTTCCGACTAGTATTAATATGAATCAGTTGAGCTACCTGTAGATTGTTTGCAACAGTCTGCAGTTAGCTCAATTGTTTCAATTGTTAATACTAGTTGTAATTTATTTCTACTAGTTGATTGTATTTTTTTTTTGTGAATAAAGATTAGTCTGCTTTAATGTACTATTATATTATATCCATACTATCGTAGATCATATTCTGTTCTATTCTATCGTAGACAAATGTTTTCTATGTCATTCATGCAAGCTCAAGCTTTCTAAAACGTTAGTGAAAATGCCTACTGTCAATAAAAGATATGCGTTTCAATTCCAGCTCAATATTTCATTTTGAATTATTGAGTCTAATCATTCTGTATAACGTACACCAAATATCGTGATCAACATGGAAAAAATATTTAACGCTAGCCCCTGATCTACACAGAGAGTGTGTCAAATGTGAGCCCGTTCAGATACGATGGATGTGGCGAATTGTATCACGGACGGACGACTCGTTTGTTTTTTAAGTTAATTCCAGTATTTTTTCAATTGGTTTGATGTTAATATCCGTGATCGCCGTTTATTTTTTCTATCGTTAATGATTTGTTTTTATTGAATGTCAAAGAGACGTTTTCTTAAAAACAGATTTATAGTACATCATTTCTTGATAATTTGTTCGTCCAGACTGAGAGGGCGCTATGGCGTGGGTCTGTAAAATTTAAGTGGGATATACCATACGAAGTTTGACATGACATCTTACCCTCTTCGCAAAAGATCCCAGCCGTGTAAATCTGTATCTTCTAGATTAATAACGCCTTTAGTACACCTACGCATTCGTATGCGGCAGCGAGTCTCTGTGGAACTACTGCGTAGCGAAATATCTGCGGAACGTTAGTACACAGCAATGTTTTCGCAACTTTTTCGCAATGATATGCCATTGTAATTTTTTATATATTATTGTTATTAATTATTATAAAATTATTATAAAATTGTATTTTTATAATCTGCGTGTCCAATTGCGTATAATACGGGATAATCTCGAATAGAATGCAAAAATAATTCAGTATTTTCGGCATCCATGGCGCGAAAATCTGTCCTCACCGACAGAACGCGAGCTGACGCTTTGCGATGCGAAACATCACTAGCGAAACGTATGCGTCTGTGTAACGGCCATTTCGCAGGTCCTTGCGAAACAATACTGACAAGGACGCAACTATTTCATCTATCTATGTGCTAGAGTGAGACATAACACATGCGAAACGTTGCCATACAACTTACAGTTTTTTCGTCGTTTCGCTGCCGCATACGAATGCGTAGGTGTACTAAAGGCGTAAGAAATGTTGTTGTATTATCTAAGACTTCGAAATAAACATTTTATCTTATTTTATTTATTGGGTTCTCTTCGCAAGATGGTTTGACAAAAAAGGCCAGGCTTCATACATTCATTCTCAAAATAAATTGAATCCCAATCACGAAATAACAATATCAAGAAACGTAGTCGTTGCTAAAAACAATATATATCATCCTCCAAAGAAACACACTGAGTCAGCCCTCGATGAGAAAATCACGTTCAGAATCAAAAGAGATATTCGATAAAAAATCTTATTCCGTAGGAGACCAACCGGGATAATAAAGATTGTGTTTTTTCGCGATTGCTTCCTTAAATAACAATGTATGCTAATTATGAGTAGATTTCTGTTCACTGGACTTTAAACCAACTTCGAAAAAAGGAGAAGGTTCTTTGTTTTGCTCTAGGTATGTTTTTTTATGTATGTTCATCGATTTCTCCGTCAATTATGGACCGATTTTGAAAATTTTCGTTCGTTACTGTATAGAAAATAATCGCGAGGTGGTCATATCAAAATTTTACTCACGCGGGATACAGTTTTTAGGTTTTGCGGCATACTCATGCCATAAAAATAGTGTAAAGTTGAGGGATTCAAAGTCGGTTTTTAGTTTTTTCAAAACAATCAAATTATTATAAAGAGGGATGCATTACTAGCTTTGTCTAACAGCGTTATACAACATTATGATGCCTCATCTAAAGATTGCCACAGTGTTCCGCATCAGTGTCCAGTACGCGCTCAGTTATCTAATTTTATATCACACCGTTCTACCGTGTAAATCATAGGATACCTAACTTATTTTACCAATTGAAAGGTTTACTTACGCAATGATTCCGAATGACCTAGTCTGTTTTTTTTTCCTCAAGCTTGTAGTTTCCTTGTTATCTGTTACAGTCATAAAACTTAGACCTAAGTTTGGCAGTGCCCCTCCGCACAACCACCTTGATTGAAGGTATTCATTATGGGGCAGCCTGTATTTAGTCAGAAGAAATGTTTTATAATAACATTTTTTTTACTTGCCGATACGAGCTAATAAGTGTCTTAAAATATACATTTTTCCACATTGGGAGGTTCGTAACAAACAACCTCATTCGTCAATAGACGAACATAAATTATGTTTCTGTAAGAAAACAACAAATGGGTTTCTTTTTGAAGGGGTCAATGGTTAGTAGTTGCTATACAATATTAGTTAAAAGGGTTTTGGTGCTCTTCTCTGATTCATACATATTTAAAGGTATACTCTAACAGCCTTAATAAAGCGACCTCATAGCGACCTCTTTATTATTTGTCTTATTCATAATAGTTCAGTGGTCTCTCGATAGCGGTGGTTCTGTTGATGTTAAATATCAAATCAATGGAAATTTAATTGGAGCATTGGAAATCCAAATTCAATTTAAAACAGGGCTTTTTTAACGAACAATTAAAATTATTATATTAAATTTATTATTACATTGGCAGCTGGTAAAATATGATTAACGAATTAGTGAAAATCAGCACATAAAATAACTAGCGCCTATCAAATAATTAGCCTCTAATTAGCAATGATCCTGTAATTCAATAAAGTTTGCATATTGCAAACTTACACTCAAATACAAAAATAGCTAGGTACAATACTAACTCGATTAGTTCAAATTAACTTTGGGGCTTTCATATATTTAAATGGAACATAGGTTAGCATCTGATTGATTTTAAATAAATAAATAAATAACGATGGACAATTCACACAGCTAGCCCCAAGCTAAGCAGACCTTGTGTTATGGGTACTAGATAGCTGATGAACCTAATACAATACACTACATAGATAGATATTTTTTATGAAACATAGAAATCATCCAGAACGCCCTGGACAAATGTCTGCAGATCGTACAAACATTTTGTAGCTAAGAACACTGAGGCCGTTAGCGGCACTCTAAGCTAAAAATCAATGCCAACTGCACAAAGCCATACAAAAATTAATTCAATCATAAACTGAACCGTTTGAATTCAGATGAACGGGCAATATCGGAAGAACACAATCAAAAAGAATACGAGAACTGCCGAGTACGGGGCATTTATCACCGGGTAATTGGAAAGAGCTTGCGGGAAAGTGAATGATGATAATTGCTGAAATTACAGGTGGCTCTAAGGCTCAGGGGAAATTAGCCACTATCGTGTCAATTTGTCACTTGGGACTAGTGATAAGATTATTTTTGCAAACATGAACCAGTGTTAGATAGGAAAAATGTGGTCCATCTGACGTATCTTATCAATATAAATGAAAGATAAACCTAAAATAGATCAAGCAAAAGAAAACGAGAGCCACACCGAGATAGCGGACCGTATATCACTGACTAATTGGAAAGGCCGAGCGCGAAAGTGAATAATGATAATCCCTTGTCGAAGTCAGGGGGAATTATGAAAACAACTATGCTGCTTACAGCCCGTTGTCGTACGATGATCATCTCAGAAGAACCAAAACGATATGAATCATTTTAAAAATCCATTTGGATTTTTTAATTATTTTTATCATTTAATTATTAAGGTATTCTATATTTCAACCCCAAAACGCTTTTCCCTCCATAAAAATAAAATGAAATTTATTCATTTACACTTTTGAATAATTCATTTTTATTATTATTAAAGATCTTGAGATCCCCTGAATTCAAAAGTCCCCATTTTAGAGTGAATGACTTTATGACCTATGATATACTGAATAGAAATCTTCCCATTTAAAATGTATTTATGCAGACCTAATTTTAAGTCTGTAATGAAGGTGTAGAAAATTGGCAGCACGATTTTAAACCTATTTTATTATTATTCTTACCATTCTTCATTTTCTCAGAATGCATCTTAGCAAAAGGTATGTGAAATACCCACGAATAGCCATTTCCATTACATTTGCGCAATTTGTAAGTTTAAATATCTACGTATAATACAATCAGTTTTTTAATAATTTTCTACATTTTTCTTTCTTCGCAGATCTAGTTCTATTTATGGGAGCGATGAAGCCGCAACAAACATACTCCAATAAAGGCAGCCAGGCACTCTAAGAAAAATTCAGGCATTGTTATGCGAACCTTCAATAAAGCCTCATTCGACGCTCTATCCTGAAAGATACTTAACATTTACGATCTTACATTACATATTTTTGTTTTGCCGAAATATTGGAAGTGGGCTCTTAGGAATACCAATACGTTGAATAAAGGTAGACTCACACCATACAAGTCTGTAGGTAAGGCTTTGAAAACATTTCTGGTAGTTATCAAAAAATAAAAAGATGGTCTAGTTTTCTCTACAAATGAAAATTTCATTTGTAGAGAAAACTAGACCACCTTTTTAATAGAAAAATGACACAAAAATATTTCTTTAATAAAAAACAAAATTATAATCAAATAGTAGAAGCGAATTATAACTAGTATTTACAATTGAAGCTATTTGCAGACTGTTGCAAACAATCTATGGTTATAATTTACTACCACTTTTATCTTTTTCTTACTCTATCTGTTCAATACCGCTATAAGTTCTTCTATCTGACTGTACAAATCGAGCAAATATGTGATCGTTCGTCAACTGCCCTACTTGCACTACAGGTCTAGCGTGTCTTCACGTCCTCAGATAAGATACGGAAGTGGATATGATACTCTGCTTTTGTTTTACGACTTTAGTTTCCTGATGTACCTTCGTTATGATCTCATGATATCCCGGTCTATTTTATGACCCAAGCTTTAGGCACTTACCTATCTTAGATCGTGTTTTTATATAAGTACATAGTGTAGATCTTGCACGCTTAATCTTGGAAAGTTCTGTTATAAGTTTGATGAGTCAGACAGAACAAGCCCGCGACAGAACGGAGACGGTATATGCGTTTGGGGTGATATGTTGTTTGTGCTTCAGATTATAGAGACGGTAACTTTCGTCTATTAGGTATTTATGTGCCGTAAAAAGTTTTAAGGCTAATTTTCTGTTTTCTCAAATTATTTTTTATTATCACGCATCTATAGGTTTGAATAAAGAGAATACAGCTCTGATTCTTCTAAACATATAATGTAGAATGCCCTTTCAAATTCTTTTTATCTCGATACGTTACCTCGGTCGGAGTCATACTGATTGCTCTGCCGTTATCAGGGCATTCCTTGCGCGAGCTTATATTGTAATTCCACACATCAGAGGTATCTACATATCTATTTGATCGAATACGTGGAACATTCCTTAGCTCAATCAAATCGAATAGCTATGGAGAGTAATGCTGTCAGTTAATGCTTAAAAAAATACCACGCACGATTGTTTGTGGATGGAAAAAAATATATTGAAAATCTACTTTATTGGGAAACTCTTTATTGTGCTAAAGTTATGTGTTATCTAGTTTCTCGTGATCATGCTGCATCATGACGAGAAACTGCTGTCCATGCTGTCTGTGGAGTGAATTTGGTCTAAATCGAGTTGGAGGAGATTGCTGTAATCCATAACAAGGGATGGGTAGCTCTACAACAATCAATAAATTCGTTTTAATCAGAGATCTCTATGGATAAGCCTAGACGGCAGTAGACCTACTTTATGGGCGCGACGAAAGTAAATAACACAGATACAGTTACTTAGCATTCAAAATTATCCCGCACCATTTTGGACTTTAGCATCCTTCAAATTAGAGTTCAATGGACGGAAAAACGAGAAAACGGTAAATGCTGTACTGGGAGTTTAGTTGCAGACATCAAAGACTGATCTATCTCCGATTTTTTTTAATGTGTACGTTGATGCATTGTTCAGGGCCTCGGGGTGCTACTTTCGAATCGGATGACCTATTACGAAGTTTGAAGAGTACCTTTTCAGTTTTGGAAACTTTTATATAACTTGCCGTGTACCGTTTGTATTATTGATGTTTAATTCCTGTGAGACGGAAAAGTACTCCGTCATTTTAGGACTTTACAAACTTCTTCCTACGGCTTAGCCTGCGCTTATGTTTGGGTAGGAAGGAAAGCTTACTTCATTTAGGTAGAGCAAATCTATGTACGTGCTTTAGTTAGCCTTCTAAACAGAAAATTTAATTTAGCTCATGCGGGTAATCGGATCCGTTGAGACCGCAACAGAAAGCTTCCGAGTGTGGACTAATAAACAAGTAATTACAAAGGCGGGCAGCGTCGTTGTGGCGGCCAGTAAGTTATGACATCGTAAATTTGTCGGTTGTCAGCATCGTTGGTGTGACGGCCGTGGTCTGATTAGCCGTGGCTGGGTGCATCGCACTTTAAGTTATAAATATTACCTCTGCTTAGATTGGGGCTAGATAATGATGTGTGAAAGGTCCAGTAATATTTATTTATTTATTAGTTATAGTTTTTTTTTTAAGAATGTTCTAATATGAAAGGTGTTTTTGGAAATTCCAATCTGCATCTAATGAACCACTATTAATATTCTGTCAATGTTTGATAAAAACGGTACAGGCGTTCAAATGTTAAGTTCAACGTAAAATCTTTGTTAAATATTGTAAATCTATGTGTAAAATCTTCGTAACCGAGGATTATATTTCGTCGCTTCATTCTCGATATAAAATCATTTACAACGCAGAGAGCTCTTTTTTTTTTTACACATAGACCCAGATATTTTACAAGCTCTTGGTGCTAAAACAAGCGATGAACCTGAATATGGTGACAATATTCATGACAATTTATCACAACTGTGGCAGCCACTTCTAAAAAAGGGTTTGTCTAAAGATGATAAAGAGAGTACATTGAAACAGTAACTTGTACCCCAAAATTGTACTCTTCTACAAGCCCCAAAACTGAACTTAGAAATTTCAGCAGCTCTCACGGAAAGCTCACGCAATAAAGACAAGAAAATTGCTGCACATCAGCAGCAGTTGGGCCAAGGAATAACAGCTGTCAACAGAGCTATGGATGCGTTGCTCAACAAAGATGACGGAAAGCTGGCAGCCATAAAACACCTCAGCAATGCATGCCGCATTCTTTGTGATCTGCATCACGTGGATTCCCAAGTACGGGTAAAACTTATAAGTCCAAGCTTGGATAAAAGTTTCATCAATGTCATCCAAGATTGCCAAAGAGACGAGACACTATTCGGCACAAAACTGTCTGAAAAAATTAAATCAACAAAGGCGATTGAAAAACAGGGTCTTCAAATAAAGAAGTTGACGCCCATTGGACCAGCTCCCGCCGCATCAGCATCACGTCCAGGCCCGAGCCGGGGAAACTGGCGCGCGCCTCCCCGCTACCCAGCCAGCAGTCGCGGCACACGGGGAGGCTACAGGCGACCTCCTCCGACGCGCAGACATGCGCCGCCACCGCCTCTGCAGACCCGCCAGGCCTCCAAGCAGCAGCAACCACGTGCTCCGCCGCCGCAGCAATAACACAGGTGCGACATGCCGGATGTGTTCACTTATTTTATAATTGCTGGGAAAAAATTACCAAAAATACATTAATTTTGAAGTGGGTCTGTGATGGTATAGATATTCCATTACTTGGTAACGTTATTCAATCATTTGTTCCTCACTCGTCGTTTTCACCTGATGAGATGAGAGATATGCACTCTGCCATACAAAAATTGGTAGATATAGGGGCAATTATCAAATGTTCTGAAATACCAGACCAATTTCTATCAAAAATCTTTTTAGCGTCGAAACCGAATGGTGAGAAAAGATTTATCTTAAACTTAAAGGAACTTAATAAGTTCATAGCAACCACCCATTTTAAGATGGAAGACCACAGAACTGCTTCAAAACTGATTCCTAAAGATGGATTTCTAGCCACAATTGACCTTAAAGAAGCCTACCTTTCTATACCCGTGCATACAGCCTATAGAAAATATTTAAGATTTGAATTTAACAACACATTGTGGGAATTTGTAGCTTTGCCGTATGGATTATCAATAGCACCCAGGGTCTTTAGCAAAATCATGAAGGAAGTTATTACTTTTTTGCGGTCAAGTGGCTTGCAATCCGTCATATACTTGGATGATATCCTTTGTATGGGTACCAATTTTAAGGAATGTTATGATAATGTTCAGAAAACTGTGAATTTATTGGAATGCCTAGGATTTACAATAAATAGAAATAAGAGTAACTTACACCCACAAAAAGTTTGTAGATTCCTGGGTTTTATGTTTAATACCGAGAACTTAACATTATCATTACCACAAGAAAAACGGGATAATATTGCACAACTAGTGACAACTTGACTTCCTTTTTAAACTTACGCGCCATTACCGCGCAGAGAGCTCATTTTTTTTTAGAGTTTAGGTAGGGGGAGGTGGGGTACATTGATACAAGGGGCACATTGATACACTAGCCTTATCTAATAATTGAGTGAATGGATTTGAGTTTCGCTATCTCTAAAACGTTCGGAAAAACTTCCGAACGCATCCATTGTAACCGCACCGACCGTCTGCCAACGGGTGGCCTTGGACATGTGGAAACATGTTTAGAGCGTCATGAAGTAAATTCTGTCGCAATATGTGAAAGTGTTTCGACGCTCTTCGATAACATCTAACGAGGATCTATATATACCAAAGGTAAGTTAAACTATCAATAATTATGATTTTTGTAAATTTTACTTTAAATCAAATTAGTTTTAATATGATAATTCGAATTTCTAAAAATGTCGTTTGGGGCACTTTGATGCAAAAAAGTGCGGGGCACATTGATGTGTATCATTGTGCCCCGTCTCTGTATTAATATAAAAATGTTAGGGATTTTCTTCTCATTAAATTTAAAAAAAAATTAGATCGATGCTCTTCTATGTTGCTAAAGTCATTACTAAATACAATTTGACCGAGTATAACTTGTTATACTTGAGAAAAAAAAGTGCCAAGTCCTACATTTTTGTCTTTCCAGATGTCGAAGACAAAGCAATTGTTGATTTTCGAGATGTTGGTTTACATCCATGTAAACTTTTTCTATTTATTTGAGTGCATGTTATGTGCAATAAAAGAACAAAAAGATTTATATTGCTTTTTCAAAAAATATTAGGTTTGATAGTTTGATTTATTGATTGTTTCAGACCGACTGAAGGACGATTATGATCTAATCACAATAAACAAGTAGAATCAATGTAAAAGTGTTTTAATTTGATAATCTTCATTGATTTTTGACCCTGTATGAAAGTGCCCCACGTGGTGTATCAAAGTACCCCGCTAGTGGGGCAGATTGAGACAAAAGCCATTTTTTACTAAACGTCATTTATTTCTTTTCTTTGATGACTTAAACCATTTTAAACTATGACATTATAATATTTAATTTTTAGCTATACGTTTAATGCAAAATTTATGAAAAATATTATGTTCATCCACATTTTATGGAACTTTAAACTTTTGTGTATCAATCTGCCCCACTTCCCCCTACGTTTTCTCCAATTATGTCGCAAACAATTCTTAGGGTATTGGGTCGGGTTGGGTGTTTATATCTTCGAATGAAGCGACTTATATAATATCGATCGAAGTTCACTCAAGGAGTTCGATTGATCTTATATTATATTTCGTCGCTTCATTCTCGATATAAAATCATTTACAACGTAGATGTTCAGAGTAGAATAGTTTGCTGAATAAAATACTGACTTGAGAAATAAACTGCTGATTTATTTAAAAACTAACTTCTTACAAGTAGGGTAACAAAATAACTATTCAAGCTTATATTTTAGTTATTGGTGAGGAAGGTAAACGGCTTTAGCAAATTGCCCTTCGTCAACCACCGGCCTATTATAAAATCTAGCAAATGTACATGATGAAGCAGTCCGTGGCTGGGTAGCGGGGAGGCGCGCGCCAGTTTCCCCGGCTCGGGCCTGGACGTGATGCTGATGCGGCGGGAGCTGGTCCAATGGGCGTCAACTTCTTTATTTGAAGACCCTGTTTTTCAATCGCCTTTGTTGATTTAATTTTTTCAGACAGTTTTGTGCCGAATAGTGTCTCGTCTCTTTGGCAATCTTGGATGACATTGATGAAACTTTTATCCAAGCTTGGACTTATAAGTTTTACCCGTACTTGGGAATCCACGTGATGCAGATCACAAAGAATGCGGCATGCATTGCTGAGGTGTTTTATGGCTGCCAGCTTTCCGTCATCTTTGTTGAGCAACGCATCCATAGCTCTGTTGACAGCTGTTATTCCTTGGCCCAACTGCTGCTGATGTGCAGCAATTTTCTTGTCTTTATTGCGTGAGCTTTCCGTGAGAGCTGCTGAAATTTCTAAGTTCAGTTTTGGGGCTTGTAGAAGAGTACAATTTTGGGGTACAAGTTACTGTTTCAATGTACTCTCTTTATCATCTTTAGACAAACCCTTTTTTAGAAGTGGCTGCCACAGTTGTGATAAATTGTCATGAATATTGTCACCATATTCAGGTTCATCGCTTGTTTTAGCACCAAGAGCTTGTAAAATATCTGGGTCTATGTGTAAAAAAAAAATGAGCTCTCTGCGTTGTAAATGATTTTATATCTTCGAATGAAGCGACTCATATAATATCGATCGAAGTTCACTCAAGGAGTTCGATTGATCTTATATTATATAATAATTACTCGAAAACATTTTTGTAAATTATGTGACATTCCTGAATTCCTTATCGGATTTGACTGCAATACTTAAAATTTATGACGTTTTCCACGAAACTTAACGTCCAATGACAGTACCTATTTAAAATACGAGGTCATGCGACGCTAATTTGACATCATGGCACATCGCCATAGGCCACAGCGTTGCCACCTTGGTGATTTTATCAGTAGATCTAGTGATTTTTTGGAGTACGTTAGTGATATTCTGAAGAAAAAATCACTAAAAAAAATATCTGATGATTTTTAGTGAAATTTATCGAATCTCGAAAATTTTTGAAAATACATACATATTAGCAACGAATTCCCCAATTTATGTGAAAATAGCACAATCCTTTTCTTAGACAGCCGAAACGTAATTAAACCATGAATCTTTATAGGTTCATGAATTAAACGTTTTTGTTTGGTTATGCAAACCTACATTGGGGAATCCCCGACTACTGATGAGAACCTATCACGTACCTACTAAACTAGTTTATTTGAGTATGATGTATTTAGTTAGGTGCTTGCTACTGTACTGTTGCTAGGCAGTTCTTGCTTAACTTCGTTCGAGAAAGTAGGTAAGTGATCACATCGAAATCATTCGCGTAAGATTTGTGAAGTATTTTTTAGTTATTTCGCATTTACTATGGACGTGCCAGTAAAAAAAAAAGACTTATTCACAAAAATATCGACAAGAATGGGAAACCTAAAAAATAAAGATGTGGTTACGGCCTGTAGCAAACGATACTACTAGCCTTTTGTAATTTTTATCAAAAAGAAATATTTACAAGAATTGGCGACATTAAGAAACACAGAGTTGTTGTGTGTATAAAAAAAACACAAAAACAAATATCTATCTAGCTTAGTGTCAAAAAATTTTGCTATTAGATATCAGTAGGTATGTTGTGTTTTTAGTTTACTTTTTTCACAAATACATTATTTTGTAGTAACTAACCTAGCGTGTAATTTCATTTTAAACTATCTAGTGATTTTTGTCCAAAATATCCCGAAATCTAGTGAGTTTTGAGACCAAATCTAGTGATATTTTTTTCTACAAGGTGGCAACACTGAGGCCACGTACCTCGGAAAACCAGCACCAACTAAAGTTTCTCAAACACATATAGCATTATAGCGATTTATTGGAACTCTTTCGGGCAGGTGCTCTAATTCCTTTTTAAAATTATAAAGTGGGTGCTTGGGTTTCCCAGTTCATGAAAGTACATTGATAATTTATGACATGGTCAGCGAAACATGTGCGTTCAGTGTTATGTAACCGTGAAAGTGTTAAACTTTTGCTCTAGAATTGTAAATTAGCTAGGATCGTTTGAAATTACTGATCGAATAGGCCCCCCTTGATGGAAAGATTATTTACTTTTATTAATTTCAGCCCATATGTCATCCCACTGGAGAGGGCAAAAATGAATTTGTGGTGAGAACCGCTACACCAGGAAAACGTCCTCCCTTATGATCTTTGGCTGCACTCAGTCATAAAATAATCTAGTCCGTCCCACTACCGGGCCCGCTAAGGTTAGCCACGATGTCGCTGAATATACGTCATATACGACTTTTAATTAAATCAATGTGCCCCCCCCCCCCTTTTTGCGGAACGTAAGTACCTATTGGTAGTCAAAGCTTGGGAAGACCCCAAGTAGCCAAGACAAGTATACCGTATGTCACGACTACCTTGAAACGAGTACACGACGCTGACTGATGTTTCTTTTACGTACGTTAGTTAAACTTGAATATCTAATAGAGTCCAGATAACCCCAGATTTTTTTACAAACGCTATAGCTAACGTTAAGATTATCGTTAACGTTTTTGTCATAAAGTGTTGTATTAAAAGTAACGAAATACGGCTAATATGTAATTTTTTTTAATTGTGTATATAGAAACCGCCTCTTGGTTTATTTTTAAAGCCCCCTGAAGTCCATATAGGTCCTGATGTTCATGATAAACCATTAATGGTATCCTTACCATGATACAAAATGTTTAAAAGGTTCCGAAATGGCTACAACAGAGACGATCATACAACACAAAATTATTTCGCCTATTTAAATAATTAATATTATTAAATTACAAAAAAGATAACAAACCCAAACTTACTCAGCCAAGTCCCACAACAACCAGCGCGTTAGCAGCAGGTTAACTTGATGTAGGTTAGATGTAAGCTTCCCAACAATGCCATTATTTCTCGAGTCGGCCATTATTTAGTTCGGATGAGTTTAGTGGTGCTTAACACTGTTTGTTCTGAGGAAGTGCACATGTTGAGCTTAATCGCAGCCATTTTAAATCCACAAATGAATCGGGTTGTCAGAACTAAAAGCATTTACGTTGTTGATTATGGAGTCGTTAGAAGGGTTTCATCTATGTTTAATGGGTTTCTGTGAAGATTTTTTGTGAATAACATATTACTTCGATTTGTATGGTGCCGTGAACCGGTATACTAAGCCGACGGTTGCTGGTTCGATTTCCGTAGCGGGTCAAACAATGTTATGCAGATGTGTTGTTTCTGTATGTGGGTGTCATCATTGGTTTGATACTGTTGGTGAAAACAATAAAATTTTGTTTGAATATTCTCAGGCTTTGGTAATTATTTCATTACAAAAATTCCGCAAACGTTACCAAAATTAGCATCACCGTTATTTTGATTGATTGGCTATTTGGATCGTGAAGGAGATGGTGTATTTTCAGCGCAATCCTTTACTCTTTTAGGGCAAATACATGTTTCCTTTCTGAAACATTCAAGCAATTGCCCGGACAGACTCGAAGATGGGTTTCACTCAAAGCATGTTGCGAGGACAATAAATATTGCAGGGACCCTTGTCAACTGGGGTCGCGGTCGATGTTTTGTACACTATAGTTTAATTTCCATCGATATATGTTTACGATTTTGTCTTAGAAATGCGAAGAATTCGTTTATAGAATATCTATTTGTATCCATCAAAATAGTATATTCAGTTATTTTGATGAAATAACTTTTTCTTCATAGTTGTTTAGGGTTAGCTTTTATGATGTTTTCTATGATTCCATGATTGAATATGTAATAACGTATTGATTCGTAATACTGTTTAGAAATTTAGAGGTACATGGCTTTTAAGTTTTAAATATGAATGCAATACTATAGAAGTGTACATTACATGACATGAGAGAATTTTTAAGCAAATGCTACGTTTCTATCCACGCAGATAATGGTCAAATTCACTTAAGTGAACAATAGGGAACAAAAAAGCTAACACGCGTGGATATTATAATATATATATAAATAAATATAAATAATGCTGGAAAATCCATACAGCATCATCTAGCCCTATGATAGATAATAGATAATAATAGCTAGATAGCTTACATAACATTTAAGAGGGTTTTTCTAGATTTACTCCTAGAGCCTTATTCGCCTCTGGTGCAGGTCAATGTTGGCCGAGTCCCATAAAGAATTATGATCACAGAAGTGAGTCAATGCTTACCATGAGTCGGCCAACAAGACCGGTAAAATTTCAGTGGGTAGTTTACAAAGACTAAAAAGGCCCGATTTCTTCTAGATAGATATTTTATAATCCACAACACAAACGTAAGCTTTATTGAGACCCGCTGAGTGTCTTTCCAGTAGTTCAGGATGTGTCAACATTCTCAACTACTGCAGAATTTTGATTGAATTGCAGTCATTTATCGGGATTTTTCCGTAAACATCCAGTTATGGCCTCCTTTTGGCTTGTCTCTCTCTATCATGTTCTTAGCTGTCGGCGTATTTGTTTTTGAGATAGGAGTGGATTATTCCCGACATTATCTTGCCCATAAATGGCCTGATACACCTCGGGAAGAGAGTAAAAGTGGTAAATTTCGGCTTAATATACCTTGACGTTATGGGTCAGGCTATTTATTTAAATATGATATCTAGGGTAAGGCTTTTTTTGGTAAACCGATAGCAACGTACACTGAACTAATCAGTTTTAACTTTGGGAATTTTGTTTTCATAAGTTTTCCTTGATTATGCCACAGATATTATAATACTATACATTATGCTTACTGGATACAAATTAAATTATTAGATAATTTCCAATTCGAATAATTTCAAATTGGTATGATTGCGTGAGAGAACATTACAGTAGGGTGTGCTTAATTATGTGACAATTTTTCGTCACATAATTAATTATACCGTACCGAGTGAGGTTACTATATTGTCCGCCATGTTTTAACTTAAATACCGACGCTGTATTATTATCACAACAGCTAAATTGGTACCTTGATATAATGTATAGATTGGGCCAAACTTTTTTTTACTTTTCTAATAATGCCCGCTAGCTATGTTAGTGGCAGGAGTAAAAGTCCATTCGTAAAGTGAATGAAACTTTATCTGCCCACAGTTTGGTTTTGGTAGTCATCCGTGTTAATCATCCACTGATTATCCTATTACAAATTATAGGATTTTTTCTATTTGATAGTTTCAAGTGGAAAGTTTTATGTATAAATACAAATCGGTTGGCGTAACTTTCGTGAAGCAATCCTTACCTTCGTTAATTAACTATCAGCTCTTTTTTCCTTGTAAATAATCAATAATCATTTAATTTGAACTTAACAAGAATAACACGTCTTATTGGTATCTATAAAAAATAAATACATTAAAATTGTAGAAGTGATAATAAAAGAAATGATTGAAAATTTTACACTTTGAAATTAAATTTAAAATTGTTAGATAATAATTAGTATATCTACAAAGAGATAACAACATTTAGCAACTTTTACAGGCTAAAAACTGGTCGTAGCTGTGAAAGCTATTGTCAATAAGCCAATGCTTCAGCTTGTACTTAAATCAATAATATCAACAATAGATAAAACATAGATAAAACGTTAGTTTCGAGTACCTACATTATGACCTAGGTATTCACTGTTTAGTACAAACAAGGCAGAATTTCCGCACTAAGCCAGCTTAACTAAAAAGCATTTAAACTTTGATAAACGAGAAACGTGTGTCGCGTCCGCAAAACATTATTGAAGCGAGTTGTATGGGAATTCAGCACAGAATACACTAATTCTACAACAAATACCTGGGTGCCTATTTCACTCAGAAGTTTGTAAGTTAATACTGTCAAAAAACTCTCTCAGATCCGTAGAGAACTCGTACCTAACTTTACTCACATATCTACACACCACTGCAGTTTATGTATTATTTGATACTAGTTTCTGCCTGCGTCTTCGCACGCGTCGTTTCTGTGGACACGTTTTAATGTTATTTCTATCCCATGGGAACTGATTTAAGGGATAAAAAGTATGGTTTATTCCATGCCTAAAACTACCTCAATGCCAAATTTCGGCCCGATCCGTTCAGTAGTACTAGCGTGAAGGGTAAACATCCATCTATACATCTAAACATTCAAACATTCACATTATAATGTTATTGTGAGTGTGATTCTCTGGCCTAGCGCAGCACAGCATCAATGTTGATCAGGTCCTTTTGACCTTTTGGATAATGAATTAATGACTATTATTACTCTTCATCATTATTTTCTCGAGGAGGTTTTTCCTCTGGATGATGATAACGACCGTATTTTGAAACACGACCTTACACAACCGTGTTAGCGTCCATTTCCTGTTACACTGACTTGATGACAATAGCGAGTTAGACCGAATAGAGTCAGGGCATAAAGCACGCACTATCGCCCGGAGACTAATCAGATTGATATAACGGGACACGGAACCAACGAGCCGAGAGACACAAATGGCTGCAATAATTACAATGTGGTGAGTGCCTGCTGTCGACAGTCATGGCCTACGCTTCTTGATGTTTATTTATGTGCCTTTTGCCCCGGTAATAGGGTCGCTATTAACTCCATTATGAAATGGTTGTGGTAATCTTTGTAAGTTAGGAAAATTTTATTATTATGTCATTTTAAATAGCACGCAAATAGGGTTTTTTAACGTTGCAAAAAGGTTGAGAATTTTGGACATTTGACATGAAAGTCTTGAATCTCAATTATTCGAGTCCCGCTGGATTCAAAACTTATGATGAAAAACATAGAGGTCACTGAACAGACCCATTAAAGGCAAACGGCATTAAAAGCTTACAGCGTGTTAGCAAGGATAGTCGGGTAAATAAAAGTAAAAATAAAGCCACATTCATAGTAATAAAATGTAGTTAAATGGTGGTCACTATTTTCGGTCAACTGCTACCTGCTCGCGGTCTAACTAATCTAACTTACCCAGCACTGGTCAAACCGCGGAACTGAACAAATAAATTGGCAAAGTTATACAGCCAACCATTCCTCTCTTGAATAAATTTCTCATTTATTCATGTTGCGTACTCTAAAACAATGAGCGTTCAACCACTGGATGTTACGGCTGTTTAAATGCAAAAGTAAGAGAGTGGGATGGCATCATGAAGTACAACTCACACTGCCCAGCCGTAGAGGCGCGTCCCGCGGAGCTGAAAGTGCACATGTTTCACCTCATTTAGTGTTATAATAAATAATGGAACAATTAGTTGTGTCGGAGAAGTAAACAATGGGTTACATATATCCTACAGGAGTTTAAACTATATTTATGAGACTAGTATAATAAGATAAGATAAATTAAGATAAACTTTGTTTGTAGCTGTAAAATATAACATTAATATGTACTAAAACTAATTAAATTACTAACACTATTTAAACTACAAATACATAATATGTAATATGTTTATTAAAGTACATTACACTACTCACAAATAAAATATCTTATAGCTACATGTCTATCCCTCTTGCCTCTCGGCTCTCGTACGGAACGGACGTGTTATCGACCACGAGCACAGAAACCCAATTTATTAAAACTTCGCCCCGTCATTCACACTGAACTTGGAGCCTCCGACTTGGGACTGCGGACTGTGTCCTGTGGAGCCCCCGTGTTTCGCGTCGAATGGTACTTGGTGAGTTCATACCTGGCTACTACCGGACCATACTACCTGACGGGCTCGAACCGGCGACCACGCGGCGGGGCCCACGAGCGCCGTAAACGGAGCCTGTACCAACTGAGCTACCAGAGCAGTGAGCGGCCGCGTCGAAAATAAATACTCGAACATACTGCTACACGCTCCCCACTGCTACGAGCTACGCACCCTGCGCTACGAGGCCAGCTACGAGCTAAGTGCTACGAGACAGTTACTAACTCATCGCAAATCGGCTACGAGACTGCTTTAACTACTGCTTGCGCTTTATTTCTCGCTACATATCTTTACCTATCTTGCCTATTACTGCTGAGGCTCTTGATCCCGCCTCTTTGTGAGTGATGCCTCCAATACGCACGCCACCGAAACACGAGTCGCCGGCACCTTCTGCTTTTATGTCACCATTGCAACATTATCCATCTGATCCTAACATCGCGCTTTCAACTCCAGAAAACACGATATTCGGGAATAGGACTCTGTCGTCTGGAAATATATCGGGGGGATTCAAGCGAAAGCGTGATGATGATATCTTAAAAATGTTTTCACTATGGAAGACAGAGCAAGACTCTAAACTAGATGCAGTTTTGTCATCCCTAAGCGAGGTAAAGACATCTCTCGATCAATTAAACCTAAAGCACGACCAGGCCCTACAGAGACTGGAATTCTTGGAACAGGAGAGGACACTGAGCAGTATAAAGGTTCAGCAACTTGAATCCAGGGTAGATTTTTTGGAACGTCAGACTAGGGGCACGAGTGTGGAGATTCGTAACATCCCACAGCTTGGTAAAGAGACAAAAGAGGACCTTCTTGAAGTCGTACTGAAAACAGCGCAAGTACTGGATAACAACATAAGCTCTTCGGAGATCAAAGACGTGTACAGAATTAACACGAAGGCAAATATCAAGCCCATTATAGCGGACTTCACCACGGTTTTCACAAGAGACAGATTCCTGACATCATTAAAAAAATACAACAAGGAAAACCGGGCTAGCAAGCTCAATACTTCTTGCCTGGGTATAGCTGGACAAGTCATACCCGTGTATATCTCTGAAAATCTCACAAGTAGAGACAGGCGTCTATATTTCCAAGCACGTGAGTTTGCCAAGTTAAACGGGTACGCGTTCTGCTGGCTCTCCTTCGCAAGGATTTTCCTTCGACAAGAAGAAGGCAGCGCTCCTATACGCATAAGATGCGAGAGTGACTTGGCAAACCTAAAGCCAAACTAAAGTCTGTATCCTAATAAACTTTTCAATTAATTTTACTTCACGATCAGAGATCACACTATACTTAGAGCCCTTTTCTGTTAGTTTAAGTCCATATTTAGGTATTGTTTGAAAATTATGCAGTAGATAAATATTTATCAATCTTTAATCAAATAACTATAAACCCAAGTTTAATTTACTAGATACTCCTTGTACATCTAGAGGTAGTTAAATTTCCTTCGTTGTCATTACGCGCACATTTGAGTGGTTTTTTTTTTTCTTCCGTACTGTTGGATGTAATTTTACATAAGAATAAGTCATAACAATACTATAATCTAAATTAAAATGTCAAATGATATCGAAACTGTCACTAATGATGTTGATGACGTCATCAATGCAGGCAGCTCCTATATATTAGATGACCCAAATAATATTTCTGATTTTATTGAAAACGAAAGCTGCCTTACTGTCATATCTCAGAATATTAGAAGTGTAAACAAAAATTTCGTTGATTTCAAAGTAACTCTAAATAGGAGTAATCTGGATTATGACCTCATCGTCCTTTCTGAATGCTGGTTAAAAGGTTGTGATGCTGTTCCCGAACTAGATGGCTACTCTACTTATTTTACTCGGGAACATATCAACCAGAATAGTGGTGTCATTGCATATGTTCGTACGAACCTATCAAATATATATGTCTATGAGCCTAACCTTTTGGAGGCTGATTGTTTGGTTGTAAGGATTGACAACACTGCTTTTATTTGTATATATAGATCCCCGTCATTTCACTCTGCTGACAGTTTCCTACAATCATTAGACAACCTGTTAAAAGACCTTAAGCACACAACTAATGTAATCATTCTCGGTGACATAAATATAGACATAAGTAACAACTCACATGATGCGAAAACTGACGAATACCTTGATCTACTAGCCATGCATAATTTAATACCAGGTCACACATTTCCCACACGTCTTGACAAATGTATTGATCACTGCATGGTTAAGAGTAAAACTAAGGTGATAACCGCCATATGTCCAACCTCGACCACCGATCATAGTTCACTATTCTTGATCCTACCGCTAGCGCAACGCCCTAAAAGACAAGATAAATGCATACAAAAAATAGACTATCAAATAGCTTCTAAATTATTGTCCGAGATAAATTGGAATGAGTGCGATCAAATTAGTGATGCAAACCATCTTACAGAACTTTTTATTACAACTCTCTCTAACATTATAAAAAATAGTACTCGAATTCACAAGGTTCCAAACAGAAAACGCATCCTGCAACCTTGGATCACCCCAGGTCTATTGCGATGCATGAGGTTTCGGGACACACTAAGTAGGCGCCATAAAAGATCCCCCAACGACAAGGCCCTTGAACTGACCTATAAACGCTACAGGAACCACTGCAACAAAATACTACATAACCTCAAAAACTGTCACGATAAAGCGGAATTATATGAAGCTAAGAATGACATTAAAAAAACATGGAAGGTCATCAAGCGCATTTGTTATCCACAAAATAAAAACTCTAATGACCCAAGCAATCTACTAAAACTTGAACTCTCACCGGAAGACTCTGCTAATACAGTTAATGATTACTTTGCTAACGTTGGTCGGAATCGTGCGGACAACATTCTCCATAAGCTGAATTTATCTCATGAAAAATTAATCAGCGATTATAAGCCTGCAAATACCTCGCTTAACTCTTTCGTGATTCTAGAGACTGATGAAGTAGAAGTCGGTAATATAATAGGTGCCCTTAAGAAAACTTCTTCATGTGGCTGGGATGGGATACCGTCTAATTTTATTAAAAAGTTCTCTACGATACTATGCAAGCCTATTACTCGTCTGTGTAATCTTTGTTTTACTACTGGGGTCTTTCCTACAATGCTAAAAGAGTCCATTGTTATTCCAATATTTAAGTCAGGAGATAAAAACTGTGTATCCAACTACCGTCCTATATCCTTGTTACCAACATTAGCAAAAGTCATGGAAAAACTTATAAATGTCCGATTAGTTAAATACCTTGAACATAATAATGTTCTTGCTAGTAATCAGTATGGTTTTCGAAGTAAGAGGTCAACTGTTGACGCTGTCGAAAGCCTTGTCTACCAAATCACAAATAGTTTAGACAATCGTAAGAAATGCATTAGCGTTTTTCTCGATTTGGCCAAGGCTTTTGACACAGTGTCGGTACCATTGCTCTTGTGCAAGCTGGAGTCCATTGGCATAAGGGGAATCCCGTTGAAACTGATGACTGACTATTTGAGTAATCGCACCCAGACTGTGAAACTCGGGGACAATTATAGTAATAAGTCCACGATCCACTATGGTGTCCCGCAGGGGTCAGTTCTGGGTCCAACACTCTTCTTAATATACATTAACTCCCTCTGTATAACTCAACTAGACAATGCCTCTATCATAACCTTCGCTGATGACACAGTCTTAACTTTTGTAGGCAAAACGTGGGAAGAAACTAAGCTCTCAGCCGAATCTGGTTTGCGCATAATAAATTCCTGGCTAGACAACAACCTTCTCACACTAAATTTATCAAAAACAAAGTATATTACCTTTTCTATATATAACAATAACCAGCCAAGTATTGATTTCACCCTAAAAGCTCATACATGCCCCTTGAACAGTACTGTCTGCGACTGCACTTATTTAAGTTCTGTTAATAGTATAAAATACCTGGGTATAATAATAGACAAAAATTTAAATTGGAAATCTCATATAGATCACCTAAAATCGAGAGTTCGTAAGCTCATACATGTATTTAAGAAAATCAGGAATCTGCGAGACGATCACACGAACAAAACAGTTTACCAAACCTTATGTCAATCCGTCATTAGTTACGGTATTACTGCTTGGGGTTCCGCAGTTAAAACTAACCTTATTAAAATGGAAAGAGCACAGCGCTCTATTCTAAAAGTACTAAACTTTAAGAGTTACAGATACCCAACAGTAGAGCTCTATAGAGAGACTGGGATGTTAACTGTCAGGCAACTGTACATTAAAACCACTTTATTAAGACAACACGCATTACCATATCGAATGGACAATCGCTGCTCTAGAAGGTCTCACGAGACATTTAGAGTACCTACGTGTAAAACCCAGTTTGCTCGTCGGAGTACTAATATTCTAGGACCTATTCTCTATAATCGCGTATCCAAGGTTACTAAAGAAAATTTAATCGAAAAGACCAGATTTGTGTGTAGCAAGATTCTGCATGCATTTCTTCAACCACTAAACTATGACGATACTGAACAGCTTCTTGCTGTTTCTCACTAATAAATAAGCTATTTCTCTTCAAACTCTTACAAAGGTCACATAAATCATGCCCCTCTCATACAGGGATGTTAAATGTTGAACCATAACCAAACTCTATGTTTTAAGTTAAATTTAAGTATGAAGTTGTATGTCTAGATAACTAAATAATAATAACTAGTATAATATTTTTATGTAACAGTCTGCTATCCTTACACAAGCAGACCTTAGATTTAATACCATTTTTAGTCATTGATAGCCATAAGCCATAAGTATACACTGCCTTTATATTTTGTTTCTTTCCTTAACCTGCTAAATTCATCAATTTTCCATTAAATATAGTATAATAATGAAACGTTCTTGTATTGTACCCAAATATTCATACCAAAGCGCCATGCGAGGTACTGAGCTCTAACTTGCCGTAACACAGTATTGCTACTAACACGGAAGTTATGACTCATGCAACAATTGGAAGCCTTAAGGTAATACGTATTGCAAGTTCGTATGCCTACTTATACATAATTACATAGCACTAAGATAACATAAGATTTAGTTAAATGGTGTACGTTTAGCTAGCTAATATTAATAGCACATAGTTACCTAAGGCTATCTTGTAAACTTTTGGAAATAAAATATTCTTATTCTTATTCTTATTCTTATACAAAATGACGTTCGACTCAGCATAAGTTGTGATAGCTATAGGTTAGCTACTAATAAAACTAAACAGACAGACTACACAAAAGGCTAGACGCCATCAAGACAGAGAAAACCAAATTAGTTAAGGTAAACAAAACAGTTCTAGTCGCAGATGTCATGTCAATGTCAAACTGACAAGTTTAATGTTGCCATATGTGCGTCATGGGCATTTAAAGTGTTAAAAAAGCTGTGTCAGTTGTATTACACAACTGATACTCCTTTTGTAACACTACATACAAAATAAATTTTACATCCTTTTATTTCCTCATCCGTTTTGCCAACATAATATCTATCCGTTTTGCCAGCATGATGATAAAGTCTAATTATTGTTATTTTGTCTTCCAGTTACAGAAACTGTTTATAAAACTAAAAGCAGAGCGAGATACCTCAGTGCTATTGTGTAATTAAATATCTTGGTTGAGACTTGCGACAGAAATGTACTTTGTTAAGATATTTGGTATTCAGGTGGATATTTTGAGTAAGAATTTATTTGTTTTAATGAACGTAGTGACAAGAGTGTTTATGTCACTTTATGCAGAAAGATTCTGGCCACATCCACAGACTGTTATCTCATAGGTGATTGCAGGAAGTTTGCCTAAATGAAACATGCCGACAGAAGTTATCAAAATAATTTTTAAAGTTTCCTTATAAGGTATGCTTTATCAAGCATACCTATCAAGTACTAGTTAAGACGGATATTAACTGGGTAATTGGTAACTTAACTGGCTGAGAACCAGTAAGGGGCCGGTTCTCTAAATAAATAGAATGTCAAAAAAAGCCTTCCGAAGCTGCCTAACTGAAGACAATCACTTTTAAAGAACACATTATAACTTTGGACAAATCTGACGCTGGATCAATCAATTCAGTGTGAATTTGTGAATTCACATTTCGCTCAAAAGGTTCACAGGACTGTCTCAATACATGCTAAAACAAACTTTATTATTTACATGGTTTGGCTCAACTCGTAGCTGTGTATTTATGTAAATGCGGGACCGTGGCATTATGCATAATGACCGGCTAATCACCAGAGGATGTTCGGATATTCTGCTAAACGCGCTTGTAAAATTACACCGGCCTTTGTACTGCAAGCGATCGGTTTTGGCACGAGACTTTATACGGTAATCTAACTAATGACTGTATTACAATGACGATCGGTCGTAGTGACCGAAGGGACGCCTAAACACTGAACGTGGTGGGTTCAGTTCCCGCCGCCGCCGGACCAATTAGTTAGTACCTAGCTACATCACAAAAAGCTACATATTCCTGTCTGTCCTTGAGTACACGAGGGTAGCCGCTGTCTTTAATTCAATTGCTGCTTTGAAGCAATAAACTAAACACTGACGCTATCGTATTCTATCATCTTCTTGTAAAATATCTTCAAGCCAGAGCCATCGTCGCAAAAATTGTAAATTGGTTTCTCAGTTATTCGGAAATAACTTCATAATTTAATTTTGTAATTTGTCTCAGAATTTTGTATTTACAAGAAACTAGGCCTTTTTTAATCTCAATGATAAATAATTAATAAGCAAGTTATGTTTGGAATTTGGTGGATAATTAATTTTTCAATCCATTTAACACAACAATTTATTTCTTTTGTTTCAGGTAATGGAAAATAATTTTTAAGCTAGAAGTTCCCGAATACACATTATTAAAGGTAAATCTAATGTCACATTTATCTTAAGTAGCAAAACATTCGTGCAGTTTATAATTATGTATTCAGAACAGACTCATAAAATAGTATTTGCAAAGTTTGTGAACAAACTATTCTAAAAATTGCGAACTAATTCCAAACCGTCGCATCAGTACTCATCGATATTCATCATGAGACATTAGGATTTTGCTAATGTCCTATGAAAACGTTAATGGGTCGTTATTCCTAAATGATCGGTAACCAATGCCTATAAGTTTTAATTTTTTTAACCCGACGACGCACGGAAAGGAGTTGGTGTAGTGGAAGGTTTGTGCAAACTAATATTGCTAAAAACTGATTTTCATATCTAGTTCTGAAAGTTTTCTGAACGTTTTTGATTAAAATCGGTGCAACCTTTTTATGATGGTTTAAAGTAAAACGTAAAAGCCTCTACGCTTTTCGTAGAAGCGATGTAGCAGTGCTACGTTAGTCATAGCATCTACGGTGTTCGTATTTTTGCACTCGTTACACTCGCTTTCAAACTGTACTGGCCGCCACCGCGACTACCGGCTTATTGAAAATAATAAATGGTGCGCCATATAAAGAGTACAGCAATATTTTAACCCTTCCACCGCCTCTCATCCAAAGCCGTGAAACAGTCATTACCTCCCGCAAACCAAGTCGCAGTCGTATAAAAGTGCATTAAATTAGCTTTTAAGGGATCACGTGTGAGTGTTCCATTGGAATAGAATTTAATGGTTCATAAATTCTAAACATTATCTAGTGTTTGACGCATGGCCGGGCTTTCCACTCAGTGCCTAGTGTAGTGGCACTATTCCGATCGCATTTTTCAATGGGTTCTACAGAGATGTCACAATCACGGGCTAGTGTAGAATGCGAGTAAAATGTAAAATTGAATGTAAAAATTGTTAATTCCAGTAGAATACTACTAGGAGTTTGCACAATACCAAATGGAGAAAGTTTTTGAGAACATGTTTGTTGACTACCGCTGACTTGTTAAAGCCGTTCTGTCAAAATGCAACAAATCACTCAAAGTCATTTCAAAAACCAAGCTCGACTTCGTATGAAACTATTACTGTTAACCACTCGACTGTACTCACTAGGAAACAGATAATATAGGTAATTTCTTATAATACTAAATTGAATCTGATCAATTGCTTAACTCTATTAGCGTTAATTATCATTCAAAGCACTCAGTAACTGAATTACAGCGTGTATTCTGCGCCAAAATACAATTTTCGAACTGAGTAAACACGCACGAAACACAACAAACGATCCTGATTACTATTAGTGGTACAGTCAGCGTTAGTTTTATGAAAGCTTTGTATCCCAAAATTGGGGCAGATTTCATGGAAATTTAAACGAATAAGTTATAAAAATGTCATGGTACAAGCCAAAGTGGTCCAGCGAAATCTACACTGCTCAGAAAATCGTATACGGAGAGAGAATAATTTAAGTGATGGAGATATCGACCGAGTACCTACATATTCAGTGTTCAACAACAAACAATGCCAGAAGGTAGTATTGAAGCAAAATGAGTAATTACATTATGGTTCTTCGATATTTTTTTGGCTACCAGAAGTTCCAAAATTATATCTTTATCTAATTTATTGCTAGACTATGTTGCTGACTCTACTAACATTATAGTGCAAAAGGCAGCCGGGTTCGAGATCGTGGGGCTAAAGTGTTAGAGTTCAGTTTAGAATTTAACTTAATATCTATTTTCTACGTACTCATTCGGGAGCTTGTAGCTCGTATCTACTAAGAACGAGGTACCGACTTGAAGAATTTATATCTTAAGGTAGAGGTGGTAAAGTTCAATTTCAGACGGTGCCCTTGGCCTTACGTATACAGGGGCTTCAAACTTCATTGTTCCCGGTAGCTCGTTATCCCTGGTAATTAACGTTTGGCCGACACTGTATGAAGCTGAAAATTTGTAATTTTATTGGTTATTAATTGGGTGTCAGCATGCTATCGTTGCTTTGATATCGTGGGGGCCCTGATTTATAGAGTTTACAATATGAAAAAGGAACCCTAATAGGATCACATTGTTGTCCGTTTGTCTGTATGTATGTATGTCCGTCGATCATCCCCCTTTTCTCAGGAATGTGTGCAGGTATTGAGTGGAAATTAACATCAAATACTCAAATCCGTAACCTCTTGGAGCCTCGATGTAAATAAAACTTCTAAGTCACCGCAATCAAAAGCAACTTACTCATCAACTACGTACTATCAAAGGGCACTTTCCGTAGACCTAAAATCATCAAATTTTGCAAGAAATAAGATCTTATAGCACAAGTAAAGGAAAAATCCGAAAAGCGTAAATTTGTTGTTTACTCACAAAAAAAAATACTTATAATTCTCGCCATAGACCAAAACCTTTTAGGGTACTTCCTGTCAACCTAGAATCATACAATTTGTCAAGAAGAAAGGTCTTATCACCAATGAAAATCTCAAAATCAAAATCAAAATCAAAATCAAAATCAAAAACTCTTTATTTCCATAAATACAATAAATGTACACTTAGAAAAGGTCAAATCATAAAACTAAGCACTGACACGGAAATAAAGTGATATTTTTTGATTTCTGTCGCTTCGGTATGTAGACTAAAGTAAAGAAGCGACGAAGAAACCTTTAGCCTGTTAGTTGTTATTTTTCGAGTTGGAGCAAAACCCGTCCCAAGCTTTTTTATCCTCTAGATAATCTGATATTTTATAGTAAGCCTTTTTGCACAGCAAGGTTTTGACAATTTGTTTGAATTTATTTACTGATAATTTTTGCAACTCACTAGGAGTTTTGTTGTAGAAGCGTATACATTGCCCTTTAAAAGATACATTAATTTTGTGTAGCCTAGTTGTGGGCACAGCGATCTTATGTTTGTTTCTGGTATTCAAATTATGTTTATCGCTATTTTTAGGGAACCGATTTATATTTTTGTGAGTGTACAATAAGTTTTCATAAATATATTGACATGGTACTGTCATTATGTTTATTTCTTTGAATTTATCACGTAGAGATTCTCTAGGACCCATGTTATAGATAGCCCGAACAGCCCTCTTCTGCAGCACAAATACGGTGTTAATATCTGCAGCGTTCCCCCACAGCAGTATACCATAAGACATAATACTATGGAAGTAGCTGAAATAAACAAGTCTAGATGTGTCCACGTCTGTAAGATGACGGATTTTTTTGACTGCATACGCTGCAGAACTGAGTCTCTTCGATAGCTTATCTATGTGTGGGCCCCATTGAAGTTTATTATCTAAGGTGATTCCTAAGAATACGGTGCTTTCTACCATTTCTAAAGTTTCTCCTTTAACGTTTACATCAGCCTTCACTTGTTTAACATTAGGTAGAACAAATTTAATACATTTTGTTTTGGTTTCATTTAACAAAAGATTATTGACACTAAACCAATGAACTACTTTTGAGATTGCACTATTCACATCGTCGAAATTTGTGTTTTGTCGTTTCATTTTAAAAATTAATGATGTATCATCAGCAAACAATACAATCTCGTGATTATTCTTGACAAGATGAGGCAGGTCGTTAATATAAACTAAGAATAGGAAAGGACCGAGGATAGAACCCTGTGGTACACCCATTGTAACTACAGACCCCGAAGACCGTTTCCCATTAATGTCAACTCTTTGTATCCTATCACTCAAATAAGATGTAAGAAGATCCAAAGAGGTGTTTCTTATTCCATAGTGATGTAGTTTCCTGATTAATGTTTCATGGTGTACGCAATCGAACGCTTTTGACAAGTCGCAAAAAACGCCTAAAGCGTCTTGCGACTTCTCCCAAGCATCAAAAATATGCGATACTAACTCTACACCAGCATCAGTAGTTGACCTGCCGCGAGTAAACCCAAATTGCTTACAATCTGTCCACAATAAACGGATAAATCGGCGAACATACATAAAATTACATTATAATTATAATTACACACAACATGGACACAGTCAAACATAGAATCTTTTCGAGTATCTTCCTTTATAAATCAACTTCGAAAAAATCGAAGTAGATTAATAAAACAAGATACTCGACTAAAATACAGAATCAGTTATTAAGATAGGTAAAAAATTGTAGTGTTAAATGTCCAAATTAATCCCAAATTAATTATCAATGACTAGCTGCGCCCCGCGGCTTCGCCCCCGTGGAAATTTATGTTTCCAACTTTCTTAATTTTTTCTTTCATAAGAACCTTCTCCTGACAATAACAAACACAACAAAGAAAGAATTAGCGAAATCGGTCCAGCCGTTCACGCGTGATGCCGTGACAACGCGAAACGGGTTTCATTTTTATATATAAGAAGAAGATAAGGTACACGGGATAGATAGACTTCGGGCGAGCCCCTAAAATATCTAGTTACGCTTTTCTTGTAATGAGAAAACGAGGCTCGACAAAGGTAAGGACATCCTTTAATGATTTTTTGTTTTAATTGGATGGCATCAAATAAACACAGGCTGCTTCTTTTTACTTTCCATAAGTTACGTAAAGGAACGTAGGCAGAGGAAGGCTACTCGAACTCACGCTACTATTTTTAAACATTTCAAAAAAAGGACCGTGGAGAATATGAATACCTTTCGCTTATTTGATTTTTCGACGTTTTTTTGAAATTACAAATCTCTATGCCTTACGCGATCGAACCTATTCCCATTTCAACCGTTTTTCATCACGTTGTGTTCGAAGTTCGAAGACGCTGTAAAGTTTTTAATTTTAACGAAGTCTGCTATCAAGATCCAATGTGTCCAGTGTTTATTAACTCCTCACGTCAAATTACTGAACAAATGTACATAGGTAATAGGCTACTTTCATCCTAGAAAAAGCGAAGCCACGGGAAAAAGCTGGCAAGAGAAAAAAAAATTGCACAACTAATGTCAAAAAAGAAAAATGTCCAAGAGCCCAATAATACCCAATTATAGAAACGCCCAATCGGAAAATCGTCCAAGTATAAAAAGGCCAAATAGAAAACTGACCAGGTACAGAAAAGACCCTCTAGCAAACTGACCAAATATAGAAATTACCCAACCAGAAAAAAGTCCAACTATAGAGACGTCCAAGATAATGCAATACAACAATGCTTTTGTAATTACATATATACATTTAGTACTTATCAAATAATAAAAACACTGGATAACTTTTAACGAAGTTAATCTTCTTCAACTTGAATCCCGTGGACATTTATTTTGTTCAATCAATCTGTCTTTCGTATTTTCTTTTAGCTATCGTTTTCCAATATCACTTCTCGCAAACTAATCAAATTCATTGTTCTTACTATACAACCTAGACTTGATCCTGTTACAAAGTTGCCAAGAAGTTGATTAATCAGAGAGTTTATAGTGGCTGTAAGGTTCAAAATTACACTAGTTGTAAAACTTACTTTGACTGGTCATGATGTGAATGAGAGAGAATGTTCTAAAATTGACCGTCATGCAAACTTCTAGATCTTTGACATCGTGAGCTTCATGCGGTGCCACGGAAAGGGTGTAATAAGCCGAAAGGGGTGATTCTGGAGATCGAGGGCTTGACAAGAATTTAATCAATTGTTTCTATTCTTCAACTTTATTTTTCTTTGTTAAAATAATATATAGTTCACGCATTTAATCTAAGTAGTCCTCTAAGTATGTAGATTGTATATCATGAACAATATCGAATAATCGGGTATGATGCTTATTGAAGCGTATTACGATAAACTTGCGTGTAGCGATTATGTCTCACACAGTACAATACACCATTGTGGAGGCATTGTGTTCGATAACAACATACATGTACATTATTGTACATGTATGTTGTTATAACCGTTTGATTGATTTGTGGTTTAGCAGTACTAGAGCTTTATATTACGTTACAAGCAATTGCGTAAGAAAGGTTTATTGATTATACCAAAATTAACATTTATGAAACTTTCATAAATGTAATATGTTGGCCAAGTCATAACGAGCCTTGACCGGCTTAGGCGCTTACAGGATATCAAATCATGTATTTACTTACTTATTTATAGGTACCATACAACAAGAAGTTTAACATGAAACTGGGCAGACGGCTGCCAACAAGGAATCGGCAGACAGCGGCACAGGTGGAGGAGGTGGAGGAGCAGGAGCTTTCTAAATATACCTCTATTCTGTTAAATCCGGTCAATCCTTTCTCTAGCCTCCTAGAGGTATCTATGTATCTCCGGAACTCCGTTGTATTGCATCCTGGATGGCTTACCGTTTCAAAACGCTAGATCCGGCTATTGTCCTTTTTGGGCATTCTATAAAAAGGCTTTGCAGGTGGCACAGCGGGTAATGAAATAGCTGGCTCAAATCCAAGAATAGAAATGAATTGAATTTAAAAAGAAGGTAAAGAGCAAACTGTCCCCAAAACTCTTTCGCTGTCGCAGACGGTTGTCCGTCTGTTTTGCATTAGCTTTGTAAATTTTGACTTCAAAATATAAATAGTGAATAATCAGTTACACCTACTATCATGAATATGTTCCTCATATTGATATTCAGATGGCTAGCTGTACTTTTTTGAGTAGTAACTCAGTTCCGTCTAGAACTTTTCTTTTAGGAAATTGAATGTCCTGCAATCGACGTACATAAATGAGCACATACAAGAGGTGGAAGTGGTCAGAGATCTTGGAATACTATTTGATAAAAAGCTAACCTTCATCCCTCATATAGATCAGGTAGTAAAAAAAGCCTCGAAAATGCTTGGTTTTATTGTAAGAAATGGGAAAGTATTTCGTAAACCGCAAACAAAAAAGCTACTCTATAATGCTTTAGTGCGAAGCGTCCTAGAATACTGTAGCGCTGTCTGGCGACCGCACTACGCTACGCATAGTCTCAGGTTAGAAAGGGTTCAGAAAAGGTTCATGTGGCACCTGGCGCGGTCGTCTAAATTGGCGAAAAGATCAATATCATATAATATAAGACTTTATCACTTTCAAATATCCTCCCTTGAAACCCGTAGAGACATTACGGACACACAGTTCCTTTTTAAACTATTAAGAGGCCAGATGGATTGCCCCTCGCTACTTCAGCGGATTAGTTTTAGAGCTCCATCTCGCTATCCTCGTAACAGAATTCACCCACTCGCTCCACCCCAGCGTAGAACAGTATTAGGCTTCAACTCTCCTGTTCCTCGCTTCTGTAGACTTTTGAACAAAATTGAAGATCTGGACATCCACTTTCACAGCTTAATCAAGTTCCGTCAGCACTACATCAATGCTTAGTTTTTTGCTATCCTCACATAACTCTTACTTATATACCTACCTCTCTTAATTATACCGCAATCCTTCCTGCTGACTGAGTGTTAAAACAATACCTACTAAACAATTGTTCTAATTAGGTAATTTGTCATATTTTGTAAGACAAGGGGTTAATGTTTATTGTTCTTGTCAGGGTTGTCTTGTCAGCCACGAGTTTTTCACGTGTTTTTCTTTTTTACCTTAGATGTGTTTTTAATATTATAAGTAACATAGATATTCTTTGTATAATTTCGCCTGATAAAGTTAAATATATTTTTTCCTTTGTGTAAAATGTAAGTAGGTAGGTACCTATGTATACCTACCTAGGAACTTAGAAACCCAATGTTATTGCTAAGCACAATAGCTCAATCCTTAGACTTACCTATATCAATTGAACTACTACCTACCTTAATATATTATGCAAGTGGTATTTACCTATAAGCGGTTTGTGCATATATCAATAATTTATAGTTACATACTTATAATGTCCTTATTCTGTAACTCTGCTTTTTCTTGCATGTTGGTATTTTTATAAGATTTATAGATGTAAGAACCATGTACAAAACCATTGGTAAATCTAATAAAGAAAAATAAAATAAAAAAATTTAGAGCAGCTATTTTCTATTTCCTAAAAATCAAGTCGCGAACACACGGTGTTGTAAATAAATTGCAGAAAGAAATGGCTCAGTTGTATTAGTTTTAGTTTTAAGACGTTTAATTTAACTCCCATTCGATTCTGCATCGACAACCCACGCTTGAATAATTACGAGTCGAGATTAAACGTCATCCCACAAATGGAAAGAACGTAGGTGATGTAAATATTTTACTATCAAAACCACTGACATGGAACTTTGCGTCATTATTATCAATAGCCTCCGAAGCTGATCAGTAAATAAAAAGTACAGTATCCGGGTGTTGGAACGGCCGTTAGGTATTAGAATTCGGGAATTCAATTTGGATGGACGATAACTCGGTCACTAGAGACTAGAGTTGCGATTGTAAAATTGGAAAATGGAGCCTAACGGATTTACACTGGCTGGTCGACTATCAAACGTATTTTATGTACCTACAAGAAGCTATTGTACCTATAGATAAATTTATAAACGCTGGTGAAATTCCCTTTTGTTTCTCGTAAGCCTGGATTTCTGACGTAAGCGTGGATAATCGTATGAAAGAACAAAAGACAATAGCGCTAGCTTTTAAACATTTTGGCTCATTTTGGGCCATGGGAGTTCCGGTTTCAATATTCGAAAATGGTATGTACAAAGTGATTAAGCACAATAGTGGCCGATCAAGATAGCGCTATGAGATTGAGATGGAATCTTTTTAGAGTAAAGTATACAATGCCACATTTCTCATAACCTCATCGTCAAAATAGGATAGAACCTTGTCAAAGTAAATAGTTGAAAAGGGCCTCGAGATACTTCGAGAAAATGGTTTCCGGTAGCAGCCGTCACGATGACGCAGTAAACATCGTGGCCAAAACCGGTAGAATGTCAGGTCCTACCGGTTTTCGAACCTACAGTTCGGAATGGTTCCACCCATTGTGATCGCGCGCGGATTATAATTTCTAATCATGAGCTAAGGGAAAAACAATTGAATGACGACTATTATAGCTCCTTAAATATTTGCTCTTCGCAGTTCAATCACCTCAGTTACGCTACTGTTACTTTGCATACATAAAAATATATTATACATATTGTATATATATATGCCCCGATGCTGCTCCCCCAAAATCACTTTTGTCCCAACGGCAATGGGACGGGCTTCTGTGTGAGTTGACACGGAATTGTTTGTTACAAACGTGCTCCAGCTCTGCAGATCGTGCCCGCCTCCTGGCCGTTTCTAAATGGGAGTCAGGACATTGGTTGCAAGCATTTCCTTCATATAACACTGGTACTATAATGGATCCCGTAACTTTCCGTATCGCAATATGTCTCCGGTTGGGTGCAAGGTGTTGCGCGCCTCATCTCTGCCTCATCAATGCGGTACTGCTGTCGAACAGCTTGGTCATCACGGATTATCGTGCACTAGGGCCGCCGGTCGGATATCTCGCCACGCTAGCCTTAACGACATCATCCGGCGGGCCTTTGTCACCGCTAACGTACCAGCTATTCTCGAACCGAATGGTCTGTTGCGTGACGATGGTAAGACGCCCGACGGTATGACACTAGTCCCATGGGAGTTGGGGAAGCCCATTGTGTGGGACGCTACATGCGTCGACACACTTGCGCCTTCCCATCTTCCGAGGACATCCGTGAGGGCGGGTGCGGCGGCAGTTTTGGCCGAAGATCTCAAGAGGCGCAAATATGCAGGTCTCGACAGAGCCTACACATTTGCTCAACTTGGAGTCGAGACCCTAGGTCCGTGGGGTACCGAGGCTCTTCTTCTTTTCAAAAAACTATCTGAGCGTCTGGTCGAAGCAACGTGTGACCCGAGAGCTGGTGAATATCTGGCACAGCGTATCAGCATTGCCATACAGCGTGGCAATGCAGCCAGCGTCTTGGGGACGCTTCCGACTGGTGTTGATATGGATCAGTTCAGCTATCTGTAGACTGTTTGCATCAGTCGGCAGTTAGCTCAATTGTTTCAATTGTAAATACTAGTATAATTTTCTTTGTGAATAAATATTGACAAAAATATATATATATACATATTGTCGGCGACCGATATACTTAAGTGTAGATTAAGTCGGTTAAGCTAGTTTTAAGATTTTATTTCCACGCATTGTCAGTCGAACATTCTAGAGCTTTCGAAGAAAACGCGGAGAAAGCTTTGGAAAGTTGTAGAATATTCTAGAATACTTGAGAACATTCGAGAACCTTCTAGAAACTTCTGGAAGCCTGTGGAACGTTGTGGAAGTCTGTAGAACATTCTAGAAATCCATGGAAAGATTTAGAACCTTGTGGAATATTCTAGAATCCAAACCCACGGCTAGGTATAAGTATGTCAAAGTTCTAGAACAAATCGAAAGAAAAGACAAGGACAGCGAAACGTTCTCGAGTTAAGAACGAGATAGATATAGCTTCCAGAAAACCGTGGAAATGTTAGACAAGGACGGCTGACAATACGTAGTATGAGTGAGTGAGACAGAGCTAGTTCACTAGATATTACGAGAATATTCTAGTATGTTTTCAAAGGCCGACGGAGGTATAAAAACCTGAGCTGTCCGTCGGTCAGTCAGTTCTATTTTAGCAGTCAGTCTGAAGTGATCTAATACAAAAAGTGAACAAGTTCTGATCTGCTTTCAAGGTCCGAGCCTGAGGAAAAGTGTTCCTAGTCTTGTGTGAATTTCTGAAAGTTTCAGTAGTGTTTCAGTGCTTATTAGTGTTTAGTGTTTGTAACTGTGTTAAGTGCTGTAAAATAAGTCCGATAGACTAAGAGCTTTAGTGCTAAGTGTCTGTGTGCGCGGAAATAAACGCATATCATTGGAAGGTCGGACTTTCACTGGATTATCAGGGATTCCTTCTAGTATACGCCGGTAGCTAGGTTTCCATTCCGCTACAGCGTTGGGTGGCTGGTTAAACAGCTGCTTGTAAGTCATCTACTTCACGCCCCTCAACCTCGTCACCGGACAGCAGACGCAGACCGGGTTTGCCGAGTGCCACGTGTAGAGCACCGAGTTGAAGCTTTGAGCTCGCACACCGCGAAGCTTGGCATTGCCTGCACTGACCCTTGGCCTGGCGATTGAGTGCAGACGCTGGTATCTTGAACCGATTGCACTCGCCGCAACACATATATTAGTGTGAAGTGCAAGGGTACAGACAACTCTCTTACTAAGCATTATTCTTGGCATTATCCGGAACCCTCGGCAGGTGATTTCAACTCGTACTTTATCGACTTTAGGCCACATTTACATGACTGCCTGTCAGCATTATTCCAAACCCTCCAACAACTAACCCAAACGCTCTTCCATCCATCAATTCGCAGAGGATGTCTAGAATCTTCGAATGACATTTATGCAATCGACTGCCTTACTGGCCATTACTATCCTCCTCGCCAGCATAAATCTTGCACGGGATCGTGGTTCTTATAAGTGGCGATCAAGAGCTAGAGTTCCCTTACTTAATGGGTATCGCTTTCTGTATTCAAAGATGTTATCTTGGTAAATGGGCTCCTCAATTGTGATCGTGAAGCGGAAGCGTATCTGAACTGTTTAATGGTACAAAGGGAATGCTTTGAGGAACAGCTGAGCTTCCTGTTTATTTTTCTATTCATGAACCCTTTGGTCGCAAGATGCTTAGGCTGAATAAATCACAACCTTCTATCTTTAAGGGCTTCAAGCTTTTTACATTTGCTTCCTTGTTCGAATTCGTTGAATAATTGTTTGGTTTCAGAGTGGATCTAAGTTTGAACATCTCTTTGGGTACTGGGGAACGCAGAACATTAACAGCAAAGAAAAAATATTTTCTCGACGATTATACAAAAGAAACACTAACCTCAGTCCTCAGTCCTAACCAAAGAATTAGAGAGAGCTTATGCCTTTATCACTCGCCTCTCTAGTCACAAATTAGGTAATGTAATCCCGTAACTCTAGTTTAGAGTTCCCTAAGCATTATACTATCTGCCGTATAAGTAAATTCACAGAATGGTTAGTTAGCTAACTTTGTAACAAGCGCTGGATATTAGAGATAACTTGGCTACTTAGAACAGACATACGGTGAGCTCATCCTGACGCTAGTCAGCTTAAGAGACTGTAGACAAGTGACTTTGGTAGCGACTTAAAGTCGCAATTCATTGAATTTTCTTCTGAGACAAACATTAGGCTTCACAGAACAGACAGAAGTTACCTTCCACTTATACCTACGGCATACCTACCTAAGAAATGGGTAATATTGGAAATGAATAGCCTTACCTTTTCTGGTAGTGTACATTTTAGACTTGCTTATACAGAAGAAGACTAGAAAAAACTATTAGTTGCCAATATTTTATGTTTTATTTAGGTAGGTACTTAGTCACCAACAACCTAAAAATTAATCACCATTTCAATGCGCTACTGTAATCACATCTTTGTATAAAAAACCTCTTGTTATTCTTCGACAGTCTCCCGCCAAAATACAAGGGATTTCGTGGAGGGAGCAGAAATTAAATTATATAGGTCAGGAAATGAGGAGCTCATAAAAGTTTATTAATAAATTGGGTTTTTTCGTTAAATTATTATTTTGTTCGTGTATTTTGTATTTCTGAAGAGACTTGTTTGAGAAGTCATGATATTAAGACGTAGGTAGTTAGGTACTAACCTATTAGCTTACGTCAAATTCTATTAATATTCGTTAGAGTACATAGGGCGAATGACTTCTAAAGGAAAACAAAAAAAAATATTTTTCGAAAAACTATGTCCAACCAAATAAAGCTTCCGACTGGTGTTGATATGGATCAGTTGAGCTATCTGTAGACTGTTTGCAACAGTCGGCAGTTAGCTCAATTGTTTCAATTGTAAATACTAGTATAATTTTCTTTGTGAATAAATGTTTATTTTACCAAATAAAGCAGGCATCAAATATTTGAAAGAGTAGAAACAGTGAAAGACCAAAAAAGGCATTAGAGAAACGTTAACACTAAACCGACAATGGCCAAAGAGCGGGCGTAGGCCCTTGAAGCGGTAGTATAGCATTATCAACTTAAACCAATAATATCAAATCCCTTTCTGTATTCAAACACTCAAAATACAAGACTATAATCATTATGAATAAAACATTTTATTTTCTGATCCCTTACCGATCAAATAAACTATTCAACTGTAAATGTTTTCGAACAACAATATCTTGCCGCTTCTGTTTGTTTCACGTCAGATGTGAAGCTAGACGATTCGCGGATCATATTGAAGATCCTGTCTCTCTGTCTGCCGATACTTGACTTTCAAATGCGGCTAGATTTGTTCGATTTAATATTCTATCGATGGCAAGCAAAGACGTACTTCGACGGTTATAATCTTTCAAGTTAACGTTTATAGTGAGAAGCTGTAAACTACTGATAAAAGTGAAGCTATTACAATAAAACAGAGTTGAATCAATTGTTTAAAGTGTTTGACTTTCTTTGCGGAAACTCAAACATTTTTTAAAATTAATTTATCAAGGAAGTAGGTATGTTTGTAGGGAAATAGTTTTTACGTTCCATAGAAAACTGTCAAAGAGCCGCTCCCGCTCTCGCTACCACATACCACCAAAAATTAACGAGTCTTTACGATAGATTAAGTAAACCTATTTTGGTTCTGCGTTATACTGAACTGTGCATCCAGGATATTGCTCAAGAAATGGTAACCAGGAAATGATACCAGTTTATATATCAGGCTGCGTTGGCTTGGCTCTGACCTCAAAACATATTCTTAAATAACTGAGAAAGAACATAGGCAAACGTATTAATATGTTAAAGTTCAGTGGAGTCAAGTATCCTTAAGATTCACGAGAACCTCAAGGGCTCAAAACTGTGAACAAAAGAATATTTGCGAAAAATATACAACGGGAAAAAACGGCAAAGCAAAATGGGCACAAAATTATATCTCTCATTTGCATAAGTATGGAGTGGGTGGTGTCCCCAGTTATCTTCTGGTGATATTTTCTCTCGTTTTTATTTACGAGGTTATTATGAGTGAGAGGGGGACGGAAAATTTTCAGCAATCATACGTTGCACATGGCGGGTTTTGGCTGTTATGCTAATTATCCTTGTCGCTCTGGAGTATTTCATATTTGAATGGAGTCAATATTTATTAGAAACGGGTCAGTGCTTAACATTTGAATGAGGGATAGTTATTAAGTCTTTGACATGCCTCGAACGGTTCGTAATATAGTTTTTTTTTACAAAATTTTGGTAATAATATAAAAAAGCAGACTTTTCTATTCAGCACAAGCTGTGATGATGGCTCTTTATTTCAAGTGTTCGTTTTACAAACTTCTCTATATTTTTCCTGTAAAATAGGGAGGGGGGGAATGGTGTTCGTTTGAAGGTGTTCGTTTTACAAACTTATCTATATTTTATATGTTTCCTTCAAAATATAGATCTATATCCACAAAATACTCCATATATTTCAAATTGAATCTTCTCAATATATTATAATCTCTGCAATCTTCGGAGATATGGGATATGGGAATGGGCCAAAATTTTGACTTTTATCAAAATATTTCGAAAAGTATGAAACCTACAGAAATATCAAAAACTATTTTAAAATGTTCAAGCTGATACCTTTAATTGGTACCCTATAATTATGGCCCTGTAGGTAAATATAAAAATTCAACATCTCAATTTGAATGGAATATGTTCATTTTCCTTATTCATTTTTTTTTTCACTCAATCTGTACAGGTGCACGAAATGTATTATTATTTATTTTATATTTTCAAGTTGATAGCTGCGGTAGTTCATAATGTAAAGGTGAAATATAGGCCATAATCTTATGGTCTTTTCTTTCAAGCGTGGGTCACAATTAGAACCACCCTTAATAACCGTATGCATAAGGTTGGGGGTTAACATGAAACTTTATTTCAAGGCCTAAAAAGTGGGGCTGTTTACCGCGTTTTTACGGCCTGAGAAGAGGGTCATAATTTTTTGGGTGTGTTTAGATGTTTCTCTGCTTTATGAAGGTCTGTATTTTTATAGGAAAGTCTAATTTTGCGGGCAGATTTTAGCCAAACTCACAGATCGGTTTGTTTTATAAAGCAATTAAGGAAATATAACAAGGAAAGAGTCAGTTCTTAGTATCGTCTATACCTACTTATAGCATTATTATAACCAAAGTACGTATCAGAAGAAAATTACAATCGGAGAATAGAAACAAAATAGATCTCGTTATTACAATTGAAGCAGTCGAGCTAACTTTAGAATGTTGCAAACAATCTACGGGTAGCTCAACCAATCCATATCAATACCGGTTGGGGCGCCGAATACTTTTCAGAAAATTTATATTGTTTTATTGTAGACTAAGCACCTTATTACCAGTCAGAACCAAATCTTATCCTACAAAATGGCCGACAGATTATCCGATTATTACCTTCTCTAAATGTTGACACTGAAGATTTTAGTGCGATGAAACCCAAGCAAACCAAACAAATACCAAAGTAAAGCTAGTTTCAAACATCATTACACACTTTAATGTTTCCTATTTGCCTCTGTACGTTTCTATTACATTATGCCTTGGAAAAATGAGAGCGGGAAGTGGAACGGAGACCATCCATCTTCGGGACTTTGTTAGTCAGATTGTTCACTGCTGCTTGAAGCTGTCATATTACCCAGCTCCCTTATATGTTGTGCATACCTCTTTGGAATAAGTATTGGCTTAGCTGGATTTATTTAGAATATTTGTGTTCCAATTTTTTTTTTACAAAACTGGTTACGACTGCTCTTTTGTTTTACAGAAAACTTCAACAGTTCCGCATAATTCAGTGAAATGAGTGCATTGAAAGCAAGCCAACCCAGCTTTAGTAAAACTATCCATTACTTATTGTTTAAAAACTTGTGTATCTTGTGTTTAAGTTTTCCGTTTCAAATTCAACGTCTGCATTCCCCTGTGGGGCTGAAGTAATAACTAGAGGAGGAAGGGGGATGATAAAAGTAACGTCATACTCAAATAAGAACACACAAGCTAAATATAGGTATAGGTTTGGGTTCACATTATAAACTAGATAGAGATATAATTTTTTTTTGTAATAATAATAATAATTTATTTCATCACAAATATACATGCATACATAATACAACAATCACTAGATTAACTTAGATTTATTCTTATTTTGCTACATTATATTAAGACTAATAGTGACTCACTTTGATCTCTACACTAGGATACCCTGTGCTGTAGAGTCAAAAAGTAGTAAGTGTCTAGTTTAAACATATGTTCGGACCATTCTTAGGTGACTTTGAGATCTTGCTTGTGTTGTCTATTACAGTTACTTTGAGATCTTGCTTGTGTTGTCTATTACAGTGGCTTTGTTCTGATGACAGTAAATTAAAATTAAAATTCCTACCCTATCATATTATACCTACCCTAATCATTTCTTTATTAATACCATCACGTACCTACCTACTTATTTACCTACAGTACGACAAGACGGCCTCCGTCTCATCATAGTCTTTATCAAGAAGCCATGAATGCAGGATCTTTTTGCAACCTGGTTTTGGAAAATAAGTTAAGAGTTTTGTTTATTTTTGTGTATAAGAAGGGACCTAACCAGGGATAAAATCTACAAAAAAATTGTGTTTGCCTAAAGGGGGTCTTCCATTTAATGTGTCGGAATGACATAACAATTTTAGAAGGCGCTATTTTATGGTATTTTAAGATAACTGACATAATGAAGAGTTGCCTTACTGTCAAGAGGTTACATTCTCGATAAAAAGTTTTGGTTGGATACAGGAAAGGCTTTTTATGAGCTACTTTAAGAAACGCTCTTTGACCACGCTCTAGCTTTAGCAGGTTCATCTTGCATGCTCCTCCCCAAGCTACTATACAATAGTTAACGGTCGACTGACATAGACTAGTGTACACAAGCTTTGTCAGAGACTCATCTGCAATGGCTCAATATGTCAATAGGTATTTAACTGATAGTACCTACACTAGTTTTGCAAAACAGAACACAAAATAAAATTATACGAGGCAGCTACACTCGCAAAAGTGTAGCTGCCTCAACAGGACATGGCCAAAATATTTATGGAAACGAGTAGAAACACTTCTTCGCTCAGATGTTTTCTAAACAAATGTATAGCGTTGTAAATGATTTAACGCTATACATTTGTCCTATTAAAATTTTCTTTGATATTGTTGATCGTGGGTTTTCTTCTGTAAAGGATAGCTTTTGTATTATTGTAAAAGCTTTAATGTCGCGATTTGTAAGCGAGGTGGTACTTTATTCAAAAATAATTCGTTCTTTAGCCGCAAAAATCGTCTCAGCAAAAAATTGTATGCTTTTGGTAAAAAGCTTTCTGAATTTTCTGATTTAGTATCGTCAACTTGCTTGTTACATGTCTTCTTAAAACGGTTATTCTTTTTCTACTTCTTGATAAAGATAATTATAAATACGTATGACACACGTACGACGAGACAAAAAAGATTTACTAAAAAAAATATTCCTGTGTGAAACTTGACTAGCAGTAACTAAATTACTGGCTTCCCGATGGAACTTCTCTAATTCGATAAACCTAGTGCTGGAACCTGAGAAAGATCAAATTCCTTTCACGTCACATATTGGATGTTTACGAGAAAACTACAACAAAGCGAGTGTAAACTCTACCAACCCATCGCAGCGCGAAATCACGTGATAGGATATCGAACACCGCCGTTCCGCCTTACAGCGGCTATCTAGATGGTGTTGTAATAAAACTGGGAGCAGAAAACAACTTAAGACGCCCTATCAGTTCTTTGTTTCGGCAATCTCTACAGTGCCTACCTACCGGCTTGGTACCTATTGTGTGTAAAACCAGTAACAATGCCTAATCTGTGGATATACTCCGGCATTTATCTAGTCGTAAAATTGTAAAAGTTAATGGTACAGCCCCTGTTAACAGGTCCATCTAAACGACTCGGAACAATTACGTCTTACCTCGCTATTCCTGCGTTTTTAGTTACTGAAAAAACACTACCTTACCTCGCCAGTTAACTTTTAGGGCTTGCATATTCCAATGAAAATAAAATTGAATCGAATATTTGTAAGCAAAGATAATAGTAATGCATTGATTCCATTACAGGAAAAACGCATTATTTTTAGAACTTACGTTCACTGCCACTGTCGCTTTTACTCAAAGCTTTACGACTATATAGCCCAACTACTTATCTACTCTACCTACACATGCTATGAAAAATAAATTAATTACCTTAAGTATACGGTTTCGACTCTTAATATATTTCAGTTCCCATCCCCTACAATACAAACAAGATGTGACCACAAAAGTTGATATTTGTAGAAAGCTAACCTGCATTTTACGTTATAAAATTAAAATTCTTCGTGTGAAATTGCTGAGAGAGTTCCCGGACAATAAGTTCCGACTTATATTTTACAATAAACTGTCATGGGTTGCAACACGCGGGAGCCGCGGAGTTCGGGGCGCAAAATATTTAACTTTTCTAAAAGTCATTACTTTTATTTTTGTTCTTCACACACACCCGTGTCTACTCCGACAACTGTGGAAGACAGTAAACCTTATAAATATTATAAAAATCATGGGTTTAGGTTAGTCACCAAACTAATATGTGTTTGTTGAACGAACAGTGGCGCAGCGGGCGAAAGTCCGCCTGCGACCGACGCAAGGAATGACAAAATTATTGATTATGCAGATCTTTGTTCCGCGTCTTGGTGTTTTTGTCTTGTGTATTTGTAAAAATATCGATCTGTTTAAATAGTATTATTTATTTATGTGTTACGGGATAACTGATAAAGTACCCATAACATAAGCTCGCTTACTTTGGAGCTAGATGATGCTGTGTGGATTGTCCAGCATCATTTAATTTTATTTATTTATTTCTGACTGCTCTCACATTACATAACCTCGAATAATTCTTTCAATTATTCAATTGAGCATCACCGAAAAAAGCCGAGGCATGTTTATGTAAAGCTCATATCGAATGTCAATGGAACTGTTTAGTGGACCAAAACATTTATCAATTTTATCAGAGTATTTTTTTTCCGGCAGACACCTTGTTCGTATAGCTTTGGCAGCAGGTGGCGAGTGTAATCACTTTCACGCAAATTGAGTTCCAACTTTGCGAAACACTTCTCAATTCGCCTACAGTGTCACATGTTTGCATAAACGGTACGGAATGTTCTCGATAAAACCATTTTGAAACCTGCGTTCAGAGTCCAATGTCATTTAAAACTAACCTTTTAGCATGTGTTTTAGAGGATAAAAGCTGCCTCTCTATTATTCTACGTCCGGAATTGTATGCATGCAAAAGTTTCACTTAAGTCCGTTGAGTCGTTTTGGCGCTGTCATGAGACAAACACACCTCTTTCTCATCAGGACGAACATCCGCCTCTATTATATCAGTAGACAAAAATCTTTGCTCAAAGTTAGCGATCCTGACGTGGATAATAACTAACTCGGGATTTATTTCTACAACATGTCGGTAAATTGGTAAAATTGATACCTATGTCTAAATACCCGAACGAAGCTAAACGGGCCATTTGTAAATATAATAAGCTACTCTGAACTTGCCCCATCAACCAACAAAAATACAATTAACATCGCGTCTTTCACCACCGGACGCTGGAACTTTGTTATTTTGTATCATAAATTGTTTTAAGGAAGACATAAATAACTTGCTGAGTTCGCGGACTCTACAAAATTTAGTATGCCAGTTTAAATATAATCATGAGAGTTTGTTTGAGAGGAGGCCCTGAGGTCAGGCAAGCTTTGGAGCTGTACTATTGAGTTTTAAGCTACTTTCCTTGTTACCTTTGCTTTGTGGTCTTGTCATGTAAGATTTTCAAAAGAAAATTGATAAAAAAAATCGGTTTCTGTAAAACATTAATAAGACGATAGTGGATATGCCTACGTTGGCCGTAGCCGTAGTATGGGTACTAGTACTACTTACTAAGTAAGCAGGCAGGCTCTAGGTAGGCAGGTTACACGGATTTAAACGGTGGACATAATATTGTTTATAACGGTCAATCATATGAAGTCATTTAATTGCTTTTATAGTTTTTTAAGAAAAGACGATATAATATCGTCTTTTCTTAATAATTTTGTTATCATAGGTCTCATACTGTGCGATGGCTATAACCTTCATGAGAAAAAAGTTTGACGTGACCCTCTACGAGCAACTTCGGCAAACACAGTCGATTATTTCTTAGTAAACTATAGTCTCGCGGTTCTCAGACCTAAATAAACACTCAAGTAGAAAGAAAATCCCTCAGCTAAATGAATACATGATTCTCCAGTAATTACCTTGCTTCTGTAGTCTAGAAGCTTCTACGGTATAAGGTGCATAATTGAAGGGATAGTGTGAAATATTAAGAGAGCCGGGTAAGGGTAAATGAGATCCTAAATGGTTCACCTCGGGGGCAACATCATTTAAACACGTTTACAAATCTTCGGGTGGGGCTTTTCATTAAATATGTGAATGTGATATTAGTTTTTACTCGCTTCTTCATTGATAAATATAACCAGACATATTATATTAATTTTATGAATCCGTATTGGTTGGACCGAACATTTACTTTGACAAGGTTCTGCCCTATTCGGATCATGCGTGGATTATACCTTACTTTTGACTGGCCAAAGGAGCTATCTTGGAGACTGAATACTAAAATAATATAACCCATTTATAAAGAAAGGCTAATAGTTACACATAGTTAAACTCAAAAAGTATCCTTTAATTTCAGTTCGGCCACGTACGAAACCGCAAGCTCGTAACTGGTTACGGTAAAAGAAAATGTTTGTTTCGTTTGTAGCTAGTTACTAGGGAATACGTTTTTTTCCTGACACGCCACCTCGGTTTCGAAACAGGAAACTTACAACTAGTTACGAGAAAATACTGTGTAAGTCTTATTCTTATACGTAACCTTTATTTGAAGTTATACAGGTTGCCGTGACCGGTGTCGGGGACTTTGGAGGCGTGAAATACGAATATATCTATCGACAAATCCCTGTCCCTATTTTTTTCACCCTCCATAATTAAATAGCCGTCATTTTTTTTTATTTGCTTCTGCATGTACTGACTAACCCATAGCTACCCATGTAGAGATCCTAGAACGATGAAAGAAGTCTCATTTGATAGCTAATAATGTAGATAATAAAATAATGCTAAATTCTTTCCATTTCCTCCAAAAGACCAATAGTAAGTAAGTTGTTCAAAAGAAAAAATAAGAGCCACTAACACTTTAGAGAGTTGGCACAGTCGATTGAAAAGATACGTTGGCTGTAAAAATCCGAATCTGGCCAGTTTCCTCGACGTATTACGTAAAAAACGAAATTATAGTACATGTTAAAGAAAATAAGAACAAAGTCTATAGAATATCAGGAGATCGAGAGCCAAGTAAATTCTTCAATTTCAAAATTAAACAACAATCAAATAACGGTTGGTCATCAGGCGTTGACTTAATATCTCCTTACGCTATCAAGTTTTAACTATCATATCTAGATTGATGTTCAATTCTAAAATTAAAAATCGAGGATGATGCTAATAAGACAGAATTTAAGAATTATGAAGACGTTAATTTTTAATATACTTTTTTTAGTTTTAACCTTAGACCCACTTGCGTTATTTAAAGTAAGTGAGTTATTTCATTTTTCATTTAAAGTTTCAGTAAAATTTTTAAGTTTTGGATAATTTTAATTAACCAATATAAATCTATTAGTAAATAAATAACTACAATAACTATGTAGCTTTTCTTTTATAATTAAAATTAAAGTAGTCAATTTACTTACCAGGAACTAGCTATCTACAAAGCTTTTCTCTGCTTTCATCATAATTGGTTACGAATCTAATTTCAGTATCCTGTAAGGAAAATAACGTATTCCCTAGTGACTAGTTACGAACGAATGTTTTTTTTTACCGTAACCAGTTATGAACTTCGGGCGGTCTTGTAAGCGGCCGAAGGGTTTAATTTATCATGTCTATTATGCGCGTAGACCCCTTAAGCCCTAGGAGAGCCTTGTTAATAGGACCGGGATCATTTCCTTTGATCGTGTCACGCTTCGGGCAGTCGGAGCAGTGGGCGACTAGACGACTTGTTTACTTGGACAAATAACTAGGTACCTCCTTCTTTCTCGCTCTACCTACTGTACAATATCTACGTAGGAACCTATTTTTTGTAAGGAAAAGGGAAACTTTTTCCATCCCTTCCTATTTATTGTCTCGATTATTAGAATTAAGGGAAAGTTGGGTAACAATTTATTTTTATTAAAGCACATTTGTCGAAAAATCACAGAGGAAAACCTGTACAAAAATACAACATTTTTTTTACAATGCTTACTAAGTAGGTACCAAATGTAGGTAGTGCCTAATGTAGGCACCTACTGACTGAGCGTTTTCAATGAAGATTACGATGCGATGTGTCGACGGCGGATATCGATGATTTGACAACTTGATATTCCGAATATATTGCAAACGTTTTGTATAGTAGAGACTCCACTTTAGGCATATAATTAGTTTTTTGTGGTTATGTTTTTTCATCGTCTCTTGTCTAAATTCTTGACATGCTAGCCAACGTTTAACACCGTTCAAAATATGCAAAGCCACTGGTTTTATATTAGTTACATTCAATAGTAACTTACATGCTGCATGGCTGTGTTGGCGCATGTACAAAATATGTATGTATTAATACTCGCCTAAAATGGACCCCGCGGTGTCTCAAAAGCTCTACATAAGTGTCTAAGAATAAATAAATAAATAAATAAATAATGCTGGACAATTCACACAGCATTATCTAGCCCCAAGGTAAGCAGAGCTTGTGTTATGGGTACTAGATAACTGATATACTTAATACCAATACACTACATAGATAGATATTTATTATTATACATAGAAAACATCCAGAACGCCCTGGACAAATGTCTGCAGATCGTACAAACATTTGTCCCGAGGCGGGAATCGAACCCGCAACCTCCTGCGTCGCAGGCAGACCTTCGCCCGCTGCGCCACAGTGGTAATAATACGTAATAATTTTTTTTCCTGACTTACTTGGTAAGTTCATAATACATACATAAGGTACTATTTATTAGGTGGTATTTATTCCAATTTGTCTTTTGCTACGCTGCTACTCCGTAGCAAGCTAGGAAAAATTCTAAACATTAAAATAATTTTTAATAAGTATTAACATGACACAGGACTAGATAAGCAAGCTTTCGAGTCTAAAATGAACGTGACTAGACACGACGACGACATCGTCAAAACGAGAATGATGTGTGTGTTATTCTTATACACTTAGGGGGCTTTTGGGGCGCGGTATCCTTTTTACCTTCTTTTCGTCGAAGATCAAGCGTACCAGCTATATTATGCAGGTCAGGGGTTGCTCTCAGGGGTTCAGTAGCTTTAAGTTTTTGGATGAATAAATGTAGCATCAACCAAAACAATAAAGGAATGTTTTTTATTCTAAAAAGGTTTACCTTATGAGGTTGCCCCACGGGTTTGTTCTGCAGGTCGAGTATCATGAAAACATGTAGGTGCGGACTCTGAAAGTATGTTAAGGTGGTTCGTATTACGAGGAGCGGAGAATTCTTTTATTTTACAGTTCTACGAATTTTCTGCGTTTTACAAGTATCCACCAATATTATAGGTAATGTAGCTTTGCCACAGAACTTTTTATGAGTTCATGCTTGACCAAACTTCAATACAATTTATTGTTCTTAAGGAGCATTGTATGAAATTTGCCACTCAAATCGCGAATCCTTAAAAATTAACATACCTACCTAACATTATTTTTTATTTATATATAAAATAATATAAAAATATCTAGTTAGTTTTTATTAAATTTAATTTCATAAATTTATATCTATTAGTAAATTTTACAGTCCAACAACAATAATTCTCAAACTTGTTAAACTTTCACAGCCCACGACGCACATGCCCCTGCGGGTCGCACCGCCAAGGCTGGGCAGTGAATGCGTTAACCCTGTTCACCAAAAAAGAGCCAATCGAACATAAAGTCAAGACAATTCGAATAGTCAACAGTCCTTCCCAGCAACTGCAAATAACTTGTGAATGTAATAGGCCCCACCGGCACAGTCGAAGGCAATTCTATGCTAGTAATTGCTCCCGCTTGATTAATGTCTTTTCGATCGAACTACCTAATTGCTTGTTACAAACGTGTTTGTTTTCTATTTTTAAACTATTCCGATGAATCTGTTCTAGTTTACGAGGTTACAAACTTCTTTTTCGTTTTCAAATCTCATTTTTAACCGATTTCGAGATGTTAGCAGCGTGTTTTGACTCTATTGTTGTATGATTTTAGTATGTCCACCGATTTCTTCATCATCTTTTAATGATTTTTTCGCATACTTATTTATAAAAAATGATCACGAGATGGTGCCTTAATCGTTGTGTTTCCGAGAGATCAGATTCCGTTAGACTTAAAAATCAGTAAGGTTATCAGTGTTTTTTTAACAGGTAGGTACTTACTTGTATTTGAAGTGGAACAAAGCGCTTCTTAAATGTTTTAAAAGAAGAGTGGCTTCAACTTAATAACTGTACTACCCAACTCGCTCTACCCGTTCTGGTTCCTTATTTAAATGCCTTGTTAGAAGTATTCAAAAATTCAAAGCCGAGAAAATCCCCAACAAGATTTACAAATTCCAAGTCCGTGCTGTCGTCATTTATCCGCGACAATAAGTGTATAGATAGTTTATCTATCCTCCGAAGATGGAGCTGCAACATGCATTATTCACCTGGACCCCATCTGGGCCTTATTCTGTCCGACTCCCGTTTGCAAAGTACATGTACATTCCTTATTCCACGCCTGTGTGCTCTCGCGATTTGAATTTGACATTCGTATGAGCATACAGTTTTTAATACTTTTAGTTCTCAATTCAAAAGAGAGACTTGAAATTGACATTTGAATAAATATTTCATTGTTTATGGTCAGCCTCAGGATTGATCATTTTTAAATTTCGATTCGATAAGCGAATTTGAACTCGATTTAGGTGAAACTATATTTTTGAGGTTTACAAAGTGGTGCTGCTCTTATTTTAGGTTCCCATATCTTCAATATTTTTATTTTATTTTTCAAAAATTTCGTGGCATCTCACGAGCGCAGTACAGGAAAATTTATAACAGGCCACGAACAAAATGTAAGTTATAGCAACTTATATTCAGGATTACGACTGATTTTACAACACGTCTCACGCACGCTACCTGAATCTGCAAGGATTCCAAATTTGAATTCAAGTTCAGCCTTAAAACAAGTTCAAAGGCCGAACTTGAATTCGAATTAGAAGTCGAAGCTTAGAACTTGAATTCGAATTTAACTTTACTTAAAAAATCACTTCACGTAAAGTTTACTTGAATTAATATGAGAGAGGCACTCTTCTCTTGTCGGATAGGCTCCACTTTGCCATTGTATTGGCCGCAGATTTCTGTTAAGTAGGTACAAGACGTGCGCTGTGGACGAATAATTTAAATGTTTCTAGAATTCTTGACCTCAAGTGCCTTGACTTCTTTGTTATTGGCAATTTGTGTCAGGTTCACCACTTTTGATTGCGTAATAAATGCCCCTTCGTAATAAATGTAATAATGAACAAACAAAATACTTAGGTACGTGATGTTTTATGACGTAAAAGTCAACAATATTTTGTACAAAAATATTTCATAAATAACAAAGTAGGTTTTAGGGAAGAATAACATGTTTATTAGCTTTTTCACGAATATTTTTTTTTCACAGATGTCGTTTGATGTCAAAACAGCAACATTATAAAGAACGCGAAAACGTTAATGTTTCGGTGCTGTAAAATGGTTAAAAACATTGATTGTAAAAATTGTCCTCATTGTTTTGTTTAATGTATGAATAGAATTAAACATTTTAAATGATTCTGTGGAAACTTGCTTGCAGTAGGTAAATTAATAAATTCCTTTCATAACTCTGAACCAAGCAGCTTTGAATTCAGGGGCTTTATCGGAGTTAATAATAATATAATTAAATGAAATATACCGAAGTTAGAACACCTTTTAGCTTCTCTGATTTAGCACTTAAAATTAATGATGCTCAAGATGAAGACTCTTTTGGCGAATGAGGTTAAATAATTCACAAAGATTTAAAAGTTTGATTTGTTTCCGCGGATTTATTTAAATTACGTTGAATAAAGTGGCTTTTCATGAATTTTGTATATATTGAGCACCTTGCCCGCTTCTGGTTATTTTGGAAACGATTCCACGCTTTCCTGCAAATTAACGACAACGTACTGCAGAGCCGGCGAAGGAATATCAGAGACGCAGCCGTTGCGTTGCATTTTTTATAATTCGATTCAATGTAGTGTGTGGATTGGGAAGGGGGTTCAGGGGGGCTGGGGCGTGGGGGGTCAATGCAATGCTCCCCACGCCCCAGTAAAAAGTTAGGCACAACGTTTAGACATTAATGCCTAACTTTTCCTCCGGAGTTCTTATTCAAACTCCCATTTTACGTGTACAAATGATTTGCAAACAAAATTTGAACGAGAATAATCGCAGAGATACGCCGGAAGATGTTTTAAACAGTAGGCTCAAGTTTATTCGCGATGTGGAGCTGTTTGGGACTTTTATACCGGGCTGGGGTGTAATGACGTCCGGTGGAACGTAGCTGGAGTCTGTACAAATGAAAAACTTTTATATTTTTTCTTTGCCTAGCAACTTAAGCCTCTTTACTACACCGACGCAGGTGTGCTTCTTCGCTCAACCAATCTAATAGGTAAGTACCTAATCATGTATTCCTTTTCCTATCCAGACATTCTTATTTCCGACAAAAATCCTTACTTACAGTGATTCGGATGTTGCATGGTCAATTTTGCGGCGAAAATCGTTCCACCTTCCTTTTTTTAGGTGATTCTACTGTAACCCCGATTAATCGGCTCTTGCACCGGCCCTGAAAACGCCCTGGCCGTTTGAATGCCGCACCGAGGAATAAGCATTTATGCAACTCGAAAAACTTCATAGTTGACTATTGTTCCGCGCCCACCACTAAACTGAACGATGCACTTGCAGCTTTTATTTTCGGAATGCTGTTTTAAAATGTTAGAAAATTCTAAATCTATAAAACAACTGGCTGCGCTCGCCCCAGGGCTGTACCCGCTGATAACATATTTGAATTATTTGATCATAAGTTAATGATTTAATCTAGTATAATGAGCTATCTTGCTTGGTACCCACACACATCGAGTAAATAAAAGCAGTAAAGCTCTTTAAGGCTAGGAGCTTAACTTTTCATCTAACAGCATAAGTCGATACTGTTGTATTGCCTTGAATTTTGGTATGACCAAGAAGAATTCGACCTTTAAAACAACGTAAGCTGTTGTAGGTATTACAAGACCAACCTGAAACCCAACCGCTTCATTACATCCGTATCCGACTAGACATCTTCCACTCGGATGCTCTCAGCGTGGCCCTAATCCAGTGTACCGCCATCTCAAGTCATTAGAGCCCGGTCCAGCTCCATTATGCACTACCATTATCTAGCTTGCTTTATTAGAATTGGGGCTGTAGGGTAAATATATTGAAGTCTTTGGATGAGCTCGAAAATGTGATAGAAGCTTAGCTTTTACAATTATCACGTTAGGTACGTTTTTTTGTGGTAAAATAAATTAAATCTCTCTTGTGTCGTCGTGGCTAAAATTATTACTATCAAATTATTCGTCTTTGTATATCGAGAACCTAAATTTCAACTCGGAAATTTATACGTAAACGCCTCATACCTCCCCTTATTTTTAAAGTCTACCCCCATAATATATTGATACACCTTTATCTCATGAAATTTAGGAACACTGAGATTTTACTGCATGAATTTTTTGGGCATTCTCAATGAAGTGCTTCTTAAGGATCAAATAAAATAGTAGATTATTGCCGATAAAATCATATGTAGGAGGTAAGTCAGATACGAACGTTGGATACCGAAAATTTGCTTCGCCGCGCATAAGTGGTGCTCATCAAGTTCCTTTGATTTCCGGAGAATAAAAAACAAAAAAATGTAACATGTGAGGAGTTTGTGAGTGCTTTTATCGCGGGTGGACGCAAAAGCGCTCGCATCGTAGGGTTTTCGGCCCGTAACCTTTTTAGAACCCCTTTGCTGGTTTCGTCCGTGGAGTAGATGTGCTATTCAAGTTGACGCAAATTACTGTAATAAACTTGTCCTTTTTACTGAAAGCTTTCCCCGACGATCTGATCTAACTCAATTTTAAGGACGCATCTTCATTTTGAGACCCTATTTAAACAGTCGCTGATCAATAAAGATCAAAGAATTTCAATGGTAACGCTTTGTCGCACCGGAACAAATCAGAGGAGCCAGTATCATCGGTACATTAACATAGGTAACACAGTATGTAGCATTTGATCATCTCACAATTCGCGTAAGGTACGATTAGCGATTAAAACTTTATCGATTCGTGTGAGAACGGGGTTAGAAGAGGTAATACAATTTGCAGAGCGTCCTCCGTACTTCCTGGATCAAACAATTCACAATTGTAGCTTCTCATTAAAAAGTAAAAGGACGCTACGGATTTAGAAAATGGTGTTTCGAGCCAAAAGACATTAAAATTTCCCGGATATTTCGACGGGGTTACGGGAATTTTCCATGTAACCTTTTAAACATTGGGGATCAATCAATGAGGTATTATGTGCCTTGGCATTAGGAAAAAAGAAAATAGGTTGAATTAAAACGATTATCGGCAAGAATTTACGTGGTAGTTTCGAGGTTACAGTTATTTAACAGCATCTAGAAATTGTGATACAAAGCGGAATTCTCCACAATGATCACCAAAGCCTTCTGTGAACTTGTTGCCTAGACAGAGCAATTCGAACCAATGCCTTAGCATAAGGTTCAAATTCCAGATAGGTTGAAATGTTTGCTCAAGGCTTGCGAATCTTGCAATTGGACGGCGAGCGTTTCTAGCTCGGGCTAGCTGTTCGATTCCAATTGAAACCCTACTTCTTGACCAACAAATTGACGTTTCGAATTCTGCACTTAGATACCAGCTTAGTCAGCTAAAAGACGGTTTCGTTCGGAAATGCACGTGGGAAACCGTCTTTTAGCTGGCTTTAGTTCAACTTAATATAGACCGGAGGGCGTCTTACCTACTTACACATCTTATAATACATTTTTGAAATATTATACGAAACGAGTCTTGTTAACTAATAGCATCATAGGAAATTAATTTGCTCTGTGAAATGACACACTCATTTAACTAACAACAATGTCTTATGCAGGTAACCTTGATGAGACTCGCAAACTTGAAAATACGGTCTGGTATGTGTGAGACCGAAGACAGAAGGGCGAAGCAAAATCAGTCAGTGTTTTGTTTCACTCCCATCCCCTTTTTCGTCCCGTACAAACTTTTTAGGCTATTACGCATGGGAGGTGACTAGATATCTTGCGAGGACTAATAACGCTGAATATTACGTAATTATGAGTATTTAGCTCACCCCAGAGGCTCTCGGCAGTAATAAATAAGCGTATTTCACCGCACTTACGATACATTAAGGCAGTGTTTACCAGAGTGTAGCTCCGCTGAATATTAGATGCGCAGTGCCGCCGAATTATTCCCAAATTGCTAGCCCGAGGGTCAATGTGTGCCGAAACTACACATCGTTGTCAAAGGAGGACTTTGCTAGGATTGGTCGAGGAGATCTCTATATTCCATAACAAAAAACTAACTTTATTCACATAACAAAATAATCCTGATAAAATTGAACTTGTTATTGCGGTCTTAGAGTGCAGACAGACATAACATTCTATTTAATCATTTAAATTATTCCAGTCGCGCAGGCCACAAAATAAGACTCAATGTTCCATTCCGATGACTCGAAAATCGAAGGAATCACAATTACCAAAAGGTTAAAAGAAAATAAGCAGTAAAAGCTCGTACGGTACACGATTGGCCTCAATACCCGAAAGAAGCAGGTATGGCCATATTCACGGGCCATTTACCTATACCCGCTATTGAGAAACGCATAACCATCTAATCAGCAATCTTGATACTTGAATCGGTTATCTTGCTTCTCAACTTATCTCACTATTTCTCTTCAACTTCGAGTTAATACGGATATATAAGTTGTTTTAGGAACTAGGTTCTACATTTATCTGGAACACAAACTTGAACCAAATAAATTGGAACTTGAGCGCACGCTTTTAGTTTTGAGTTGGGTTTGCTGTTAAGAAATTCATTAATATGCCTTTAATCGAATGATTTAGAAGTTTTCGTTTGTTCTAAGAAATCAAATAATATCGCTAAAATTTTCGGCTTCGACGGGACTTGAACCCGCATCCTTCCTTCAGTACAGGAATGTGCTAGCCAACTACACCACGAGGTCAACTGACGTGGGAGTCGAAAATCTTTGCGACTTCCTACGGTCTCTAGCGCCGTTAGCTCCACCTACAGGGAAACATTGAAGTTTATCCAATCCTGTTCAAAGACTTAGTAACATTTAGTTCGTTTAACGAGTTAGAAAAAATATTAGTTTGTTGTTACTTAAATTTTCATAAGGAGAATGTGGGATTGATTTTAATAATTAAACTAGAACCAAACTTATCTACCTTTTAATACATAAAAGTACTTATTTCAAAGCAACCTACGAATTCATGAACGAAATGCCTACGATTAGAACATGGATATTTAAGGAATAAAAAATTGATTTGTCATCTTAAGATTTTTACACACATAATATAGGTTCTTACTACAAAAAAACTTCAAAGCAGTTGAAAGAGAAACATAACCGTATTCACAGTCTCGTATGCGTTCCTTCAGCTCAGTATATGCAAAATGTTCAAAGTAACTTCGTAATGAGGGAGCATAATGCATTAGGGACGAATGAAGACTTCTGTAGACGCATGGAAGACGTTTTAACTCTTCATTGTATGTATAAGTTATGGTGACGTGTAAAACTTAACTCAAGCAGGAGGCTGACTGGAGACTCAGAAGAAGAGCGTGTTATTTTAACTTCTCACAAAAGATAATGTGAGCTCAGCTTCCCTGTGAATAGACGAACCTGCATTTGTCGACATGCTGTTACGGATCTTCGCTGCGGGAGCTCGATATCCAGCAGCGAACGTCTGACGGCTAATACGAGTATGATGCTAATTATTGTGAAGGGATTAGTTATTCCGGACCGAGGTATAAGATATTTTTTAATTTTTCAGCTGTTTCGCCTTTTTGCAAATGTTATCGTCTAAATTAATGGGAATATTACCTTTATGTTCTTTTTGAGGACAATCGGAACAAATCGGAATCCAAGTAACCAATCCTTTAAAAACAGCGAATTGTGGGCACAAATTCCATTGTTATTCCGACTTATAGGCTACACGTAGACCATAAGAATAATTCTTATGGTCACGATATGACACCTTACGATTGATAACCTATCTGATAGGTTATCAATCGTAAGGTCATATCGGGTCATATCGGGTCATAAAGGTCATACCGGTCATATCGAGGTGACAATAACTGAACCTGCCATGCCATGACAGGTCTAGTTATAAGATAACTGCAACGGCCAGTCCGTCCATGGCGTTCGGCCAAACGGTATAAAAATACAATCAGCATTTCAACTGCGCTCAAGATCTCGCGGCGAAACTGAGAATAAGTTTCTGCAATGATATAATCTCATTTTTTTATATCAAAATTTTCTAATTGGCGTATTCAATATCAAGCAATAATCCTAACGGTTGCAATTTTTTGATAAATATCTCTACAGAAAACTATAAAAAATACACTCACACATGGGACGGTGTGGTCGCAAAGCGACAAAGTCCTTCGTTTAAATAAAAAAAAAAAAAAAAAAAAACTACTCCACCGAATTGCATAAAAATTGGAAGGGTGATTTCTTTCATGCATGACCGAAAATCACCCATGAGCATGAGCCTCCTTTAAAAACGGACGCATTCACCAGACTCCCCAGGCAGATTAGTGATTAGACTTAAAACATAAAATAAATAAATACACATCGAAATCAAGACCGCCACAGTCGGGAGCGCTCTGACGCGAAATTGCGCCGACTCTTTGCATTTATAGAACCTAAAACGAAAGATCGTAGAAAATAGGATGTGATATTATGTGGATGTGTTACATGGAAGGCAACCATGACTGTGTGATTCATATTTCATATTTTAGTAACGTCTTGAAAATTATACAGATAAGTCTGAAAACGTCTGAAAATGTCCTTAGCACAGGTGTACCAGATCAGTAAGCCCAGCACATCGAGTAGCTGGAGTCCATGTTGTTGTTTTTACGCTATTAAAATGTGAAAAAGTTGAACCATCAGTTTATATTGTTATGTAAATTTAATAGGTAGATATTATTATGTTTTCTCTTTTAAATTTTTACTGCAGCCATTTCCAGGTCAACTATTTCATCGTTAGCGGTCAGAGCTGAAATAATACCGTTCTGTGTCGGTTTTTTCTCTTTTAATATTCATGTGTGCGGCTACTAACGAGCACTTTGAGTCTCAACACGTATTATAACACTTTTACATGGTCTCCACTCCATTTTTGCGGTTTAGTTGGTTGTCTAGTTTGTTTGGTCTTTCGTTCATGCCATTGTGTTTTTGTTTTTCCGTGAGGTTAGGTTTTATGATGTTTGTGTACTACATGTTTTCAGTTGATTGTAATGCCGCGTCGTTCCCGGAATGTGTTATGCAAAGAGCCTCTTTACTTTGCTGCTTCTGGGAGGACAATAAAAATCTTGATGAAACGATTCTGATGGATGAAGGAAATAAAGATTTCTTAGCCTAAAATTCAAATGGGCTCACACGACCCACTATTGCACTAATCAAGCAACTCTGGTATAACTTTAATTCAGTGTTATTAGCTCTATCATTCTATAGATATTAGATTTAAGTTAAAGTTGGTAGGTACTTGTACAAACTTTATTTGCAGGAGTATCTACATACCACCTTTGTTATTGCTACCTGCTGGCTATGCAGAGACATTAACTGAAACTGAAGCCAGATGCAACATGCTCGATGATCGAACACACGCCGTTAATTGGCGATAATCCAATCTGTCATCGTTCGGTTAATTAAAGCCTCGTATACCTTCATGCTACTTCGTAACCAGTGGAAGAGCTCACCATCTCATTAAAAGCATGAAGTTGAAACCAAAAATGAACTTATACAAAATATCAGGCAGGCCTCAGACCTATTTATTAACCGATTTAAATTAAAGTTAAAAACGTTTCGAAATGTATCATTGTATAGTCCAAAAGTAAAAAAGCATTCTGGATTTAAATTTAATTTACGACACGAAGAGGCCATGACTATACACTGGCCAAACTCGATGTGGCTCACTTGCTTGGCGTCGAGTTTCAGATAGAACTGTAAGCAATATTTATTGAAGGAAGGATCACAATTCGAAAAGTAACGTAAATTCCGTACAAAAATACGCGGCAAACGAGTGAGTTTTAGGTTAAGTTACAAACACGGTTTGTTTACAAACATGCTTTATTGAGTTTGGCTAGTGTATAGATGAGATAGGCTCAAGATCGCCGGAAATAAAGAACTATGGAAGACGCAAGACGATAATACCACCATGTCAATGATGTTCTTATTAGTAATAGCTTTTGAATGTCAATAATCTATTTATCGCATGTCTGTATAACTTCTTAAATTAAATTACATTGGTATACTCCGTGACATCGCTAATTGAGTCAAATTAACACAAGTTAGCTTGAGTAAACAGGGATAAATTACATTGTAAGGGTGTATCCTCGAAAGCACATAAGGGTAGGTAGGTTAGTGACAGATAACAAGAATTAATTATTTGAGCAGTAGATACCAAATGGCATGGTGAGATGAATAAGGACTTTTCCAAGAACTGCTGTTGCCTGTGGTGATGATGACACTTATAGTGTTAATGGTTATATGTGTCCTGTGTTGTTACAAATGCCATGTGTGTGGCATAACTGAGTGAAACTATTTTATGGTGAGGTAGGGCCTTCTAACAAATAAATAATTTTTGTGTTGTCTTAGCTTAGTAAGACGAAATAAATGATTTTCTTTCTTTATTTTAATATAAAAACATCAAAATGGCGCCTCTTAAATTAAATACATCTCGGCTCCTGTAGAAAAATCGCTTTCCTAAACAATAAATAAATACTACTTATAACTTTTTCATACGGTATAATAAGTAGGTACACGATCATGCAGTCACAGTCAACAGTTTTCAATTTGCATCTTATCAACTTTCAGCACAAGCATCTAACTTTATTGTCAACTCCAAGGTCCAAAAAGCACACATCATTGCGGCAATAGATTTATAAGTATAGTCTTAAAGTCACACATCATTGACAAAGTTTGCCAAGTGCATGCAAAAATTTTACAGGGGTGATATAGGACCATAGTGCATGGAATTATGGCACTTCTCTTGAAGATTCCAGCCCTTAAATTGCCTTGTAAGACCTAGGAAGAGACCAGCGCAATGAGGTTTCACTCGAAATTCGAACCGACCTCTTTACAGAATGCGAGAAAAAAGAGCCTATGTGCGCGTATCGCTGTTCCACTTCGAAATTTGAATTTTAGTTGGCGTCATGTTGTTGTTTTTTTCCAAATTGTTTTAATTTTGTTTGTATAGTTTCTGTAAATTGTATAATAAATTAGCGATATATAAAACCTTAGCTACGAATTGTGTGGTTAGTAAAAATTTTTAGGTAAAGTGTCCAAAAATGGACGTGATGGCGGAAGAATAAAGTGGTGTGTTGTACTAGCCGTCTACATGGCTTCCGTCCGCCGCGGCCGGGCTAAAGCGCATTGATACCGTAGGGGTGAGTTGCCTTCTATGCCTTTAGTAACTAAATGTGATCGTGACCCCTCCTTTTCCATACAATTTGGTACAGCACCTCTATCATGCGGACACGGAACTACGCAAATCCCATACCCCATATTATAAGGCAAACGTAGTGTAGGACGCCCTCCGACCAGGTGGGATGACGATCTGCGAAAGACTGCAGGCAGATACTGGATGCGGCAAGCTAAAGACAGGGCGATATGGCACTCATTAAGGGAGGCCTATGTCCAGCTGTGGACTATTCACAGATTTCAGGATATTCTCACATCTGTGCATCAAAAAGACTCACCCATCTGATTGATACGTATTAAAAAGGTTGAAATTGATGATGGTGATGGATTTACCCTTGTGCAAAATAAGATGCTGTGTGGTGCCGGCTTAGAATTTGCACCACCCCAACTCTTCCTGCGGATGTCGTAAGAGGCGACTAAGGGATATCTACAGGGCAACGGGCTGCAGCGCCTCCTGTATAACAATTCTACCACCGAACCGCGATCCTCAACCCGCATGCCCAGTGTGGGGATTATGGGCATTACCCCCATGGGATTACAGCCAATAAGGTGCTTATCAGGGGGAGGCCTGCGTCCAGCAGTGGACCAATATTTGTTGAGTTGAGGTGAGAATAAGAAGAAATCTGTGAAATCATGTGAGGCCGAGGATGTTACTAAGAGCGGTACCAGGATGAACAACTATTTTGAGGTTCGTATGCGTTGCATCTTATTAATTGATAGGTACCAAAACAAATCGGGGTGTTATTATAGTGCACAAGTGTCTGCGCAAACACAGGTGCACTCTCTAATTCCTCACTCTCATACTTTAAAATTAATAATTGAATGTACTAACAGGGCTGACGTTGGTAGTTAAATATTTGGTGTAGCCAAATATTTGACTACCAACGTCAGCCCTCTAAAATAGAAGATTGAAATAAGTTATTAAATAAAATAGTATCCGTTCCAAACTGAACGATACAATTAAAACTTACAATTTTACTGTTGCAAAACTTACAAACATTCGCGAGCCGAAAAAACAGTTTTCGAATGGGTTTCATATTTTCGTTCGCGGATTTGGTATTGCGACGGAAATTACTGACTCGCAATAAATTGTAGCGAGCATAATCCGGCACTTATGCGCTATTGACGGTGCTGGTTTAATGTTTTTTATTTTATTTTGATGTGTGTGTATGATTTAAACATTATATTTTTTTCATTTAGGAAAAAGAAATGCCAAAGATTTATTTGCTGAAAGGTCCATGAGGTATACCAACTAAATGGGTCCCGCTGCAGCAATATCAAACGTGTCAAACGCAACCCTTTCAAATTTTCTAATTTTCATTTCTGACTTGAAAACCTTGAGATTACGTACAACAGTTTATACTTACTGCTAAAATTGCGTCTCCCAAACATTTGGCTTAGACTGGGACAAGGTTGGATTATTGTACCTCTGGAATTACGCCTGAGTCCCTTATCTCTGTCACGCATCCTGCGCCATTAAAGGCGATCATAAGTAGGTTTGTAAAACTTTATCAACCCTACGTTCAAGGGGCCTGACCTGATTATTGGAAGGAAAAAAGGTACAAAAGATACTGTGATTAAACTCATCGACTCGTTATGCCGTAAAAATAAAAACAACAAAATTCGCGCTCGTCAAAAGAAATTACCGAGCAGAAAATCTGTTTTGCCAAAAGAGAAGGCCAATTTTGTTAGCCAGTTTGCTCGATGCAAAAACGTGCTTGTTATAAGATCAAATTACACGTTCAGTTAATATGAAATAGGTGGTTTAAAATTTTTTAAACATGAGTTTTTAAAACATTACTTCGCAAATGCTTGGCGGAAAAGATCGCTGATTACAGCACGATCCACACATATGTTGCTCTATTATTCCCTGCACAAATAACTCGTCTCTAACATGCCGTCTAGTTCCACGATAACTTTGAAAGGATTTTCGCAACACATTATTTCGGCGAAGTTTTTCTATGCTATACTTGGCAAAAGGGGAAAAACTACAATTTATTTTTTGGCTAAGTGCCAAACATTGCTTGATCCTTGTATAAACGCCTCTTCAGAATGTCTGGAGGCATTTTCTTTGTGTTTTTAGATACATGTTCACTTTAATGGAACATTAAATCGAATAAATGGTGCTTGCAGAAAATATGACTTTAGTTATTGATGACCTAGCAATAGGGTAGGCCTAGCAATTCAATTAAAATGCATTATTGTCGTCACCCAAATTAACAACTATGTACTTTTGTTTATGCATGATCTTGCCGACATAGAGATAATTTTAATTTGATTTTCTATCATGAACATGATCCAAATCAGAAAATAAAACATGTAAAATTTTATTCTTCCATTCCGCTCCAGCAATTTACGAACTTTAATTACTTTAAGTCCCGTCGAAGTCGAAAATTTTTGCGATGTTATTTGATTTCTTATTTAATTACTTTAATTAGGTACTAAATCTATTTTGAGAGGGAATTCAATATTTATTTATTTTCCTTTGTCCTAGGTCACAAGTCCGGTCCTCGTAGTAGAGCTCACCCTGAACCATCTAGAAGGCACACAACTGAGAGCCCTAGGCCTCCTGAACGTGTTCGGGTTCAACGTGACGTACGCAGTGCGCGCGCCCGCGGATCCGCCCGGGCCCACCTCGTGCAGCGCCATCGAGTGCCGGCTGCTGGGGCATTGCAATGCTAGGCAGGACTTTCAGTGAGTATAACTAACCAAATACTGTCCGCTGTTTCGCACGCGTTTTGTGGATATTAAGTAGGCTTTATAATATTTTAGCTCTCCAACTACAACAAGGCGAAGTATAAATAAATATCCATCCATCCAAATGTTTTAGATAAGTTTTCAAACATTCGCATTTATAAAGTGGAAAGTGATACTCACCAACCAAGGAATTGTCTGAAGATCAGCGATTTTAAGTAAGTTTAGGGTTAAATTAAGATTAAGATGTATTTAACGTTTGCGATAGGAATAAAAAAAATTAATAGTTGTTGAAAAGCACTGATATTATAAGTTATTGCATTCTAATAAAACCACTCAATAATTTTAATCAATTGTATTCATAGTAAAAGTTAAATTCAAAAGTACATACAACAAGCAACTGTTGCAAGAGCATAAAATAATTAATATTTTGCGTTGAAAATTCTTATCGCATAAAACCACTAACTGGAAGGTAATTTAAATAATTGAATAACGCTCGCCTTAAGTGAAATAACTTCGTTACTTGATGCATTAAACGAGAAAATTAATGTTAAATCTCAAAATCAACGTCAAAATTTCGGAATTTTCGTGGAATTTATCGGCAAAATGTGGGGCACCCATTACGGCAGTCAATAGAGCGCGAAAATTGAGTGTGAAGGGCAGATTGGGCGGGAAAGCTAACGATAAGGGTAGTGAGCCATTTGCTTGCGAAATTATTGTTTCGCCCAAAAGATTACGTGTGAGATTATATCGAAAAGATTTTACATTCGGGGAAGACCATCAAACCATTCCTACCTATCGTTATCCCTTCCTTGGTCTTTGTTCTATATGATAGTTATCAAAAGAATTTTATATATTCGTTTAATTACAATAGAATTACGAAGTACGTTGTGACTAAATTATGATGTTTGTTCAATTTTGAGGACCTAAAAATATAATTTATAATTTTGCAGCTGTTTTATAAAATTTTATACAAAAACAAAAAAAGTGTATACAGTTGTGGAATGCAGTACCTAGTAGATAGCATTCTTGTTAATATAAAAGTGCTCTATAAACGCTGATTGCAGCAGCCTAAAGTAAACTTCACAATACTCTTGAGTATTGCCGCTTGTGCATTTTATTTTATCTCCTTTATTAATAATAAAATAAACTAATTAAAAGTGTTAGAGCGCTTGCTGGGAAACGCGCCATTAGTTGGCTGCAAATCTGTGACATAGATTACCTACCTACATTATGTGGAAAGAAATGGGGCACATTTTGAGACTGGTCAGAGGCATTTAGAAAGACTTGACTTGACAGGAAAATTAAGAAGGGTTTTGTTTTGAACTCTACACAAAGTACTGAGTTGAATTTTGAACCTAAATTTAAATTTTAACTGGGTCAAAACAAAACAATAGAAACAAAACACAGCTAGCTCTTCTGAGATATTTGATAAAGGCCCATATATTTCCTATTTCCAAGAATACTTTTATAAACCAAAGTTTTTTTTATTTACAGAGAGTTCTTCTGCTCGTGTTTCGAGGGGTTCTCCGGCGCTGACTGCGGCGTCGGCCCCCTCTGTCCAAGGACCTCCAACATGTGCAAAAATGGCGGCACTTGCAGGTAACATGAATATTGAGCAACGTTTCATATTCGATATTAGGGTAGATGATTGATCTTTAGGGTCGCGGATATAAATTTTTGTCATAACATCAGTGTAATATGGAGGCTTCGCATAATATTGAAGTTATGATTTTTTTTCGAATCGCACTAGTATTTCCGGAGATTACCCAGACGCAGTCAACATAACAAGGCATCGCGTACGTATTATTATGCATTTTAAGAACGGTATACCATAATTCATTGTAATCATATTTATTGCAATTGTAGGTTTACATTTTATTAAATTTTACTAACTTGCGCTGCTCAGATTTTTTTTAATCGATACAATAAAATGATCCTTATAAAGGACTGAGTCGATTGGCATCAAAAAAAATTTTTACCAACTTGATTCATTTTAAGGCGCTATGAGTAGCAGTAGTAAAAAAAAAAGTAGCAGTAGTAGAGTAGTAAAAATTTTTTCTCCAAAATGGAGCTAATGTTTCAAAAGAAACTGCACCTGTATCTCTTCTGGTTATGGGTGCCCCCGTACCGTCCCAGTTAAAAAAACACACTGTATAGGTACCTACCGATATCGGTATCGGTAGGTATGTCCGTCCGTCCGTGCCTTGCTACTAAGGGTGTGCTAAGGGATCCGTTTTCAACATTGTGCAATTTCCTCAACAGCGAATCCCAAGGTCTACGGGAATTCCTTCCAATATTCATCGAGAACTTTCTCTCGTTACAAGTTAAATGCACATTATTCCGGAACGGTTCCGACCCACTAGAGTTACGTTTTGTATGTAGGCTGTCTCTTTGGGGTTTCCTCTAGGGATGAAGCTGAACTTAATGCCAGCTATTTTGAAGTTCTTCTTTGACGCGCAATCTTAAATGTAGGTATTTATTATCATCTGTAGATATTTGTTTACAGCGTACTGTTTTTGCTTCATTCAAGCTAATTTAATAAAAAAATCTAAAAACTCCAATTAACATAAACTATGAAGCATCTATCCTACATTTGAACGGCTGCACCGATTTTTTAATCATACAAAAGATGTGACCGAGTGATGGTTTAGGTTGAGACGACGAAGTCGTGGATCGTCGAAGTCGTCGTCCAAAAGCGATGGGTCGATGACATTTTCAAATACGCATAAATAAAGCCAAACGATGCCACAGACAGAGACATTTAAATAACGATAAAAAAAATGGCGCGCGTGTCAGATTTCAATTTTTAATTTACCCTAGAAAATTTCTTCTAAACGTGGTTAGTTTATGGTTTTAACGTCAGCTTGACACTGTCAGTCAACTTTTAAGACATTGACATGGCTGAAAAGTTGACTCTAAGTACATAAATTCGACGAAACAAAAAACAACAAAAAAATCGGAAAATCGGCCATAATATGGTCGCTTGCCACACAACGGTTTTATTTGACAGGCCATATTATGGCCTCTTGCCATGGGAGAGGATATACACAAATCAAACTTATAAAACCACTCTCTCTTGTGGACTGTAACTTGCTTGCAACGAAACTTATAACAATGTAGCATTTCAAACACATTCTATTCCAAACTTTTTTTTTTACATTTTGAAACCGCAGAAAAATCCTGACTAGTACGAAATACCGGCTTCCAAAATCAGTTTTGTCCGGTCTCTAGTGATTTCGTTCTTCCATTCGGTTAAATTATGCAAACTTTACGGCACTGAAGAGATTTCGCGACAGCAATTTCTTGGGTATTCTATATTTAAAGCAAACCTTTTGACTCGTTAGTTTAATGTAATGTTTTTTTTAATCCCACAAGGCACGCCCTCACTTTGTAAAAAGAATTACGAGGATTTATTTCAAGTTCGTAAATTCTTATTTAGCTTAGTCAGAATCAGAATCAAAAAGGTTCATTTCTTTGGGCTCATAAAATGAGGATCCGTAACGCTATAGCAATTTCAATTTTCAATAGAACTAGTATCCACGTTATTTTTTATGAGAATGATATATCTTTTTAAATTATCCAAATCGGACCATTACGTACGAAGTTATGACTAAATTACTAGCGAAGTTCACTGAGTGGCCGCCGCGGGTGCGTGTGACGTCACACGCTCGGTCGCCGCCCTTTCACCGTAGGCAGTTCAGGTTTTAGTGATATACTCCGAAACTATAAGTTTAGGGAAAAAATGACAGAACCAAATAGACTCAGTTTCCAGAGACCCATTTATATGCCCGTTATGGATTTCTTAGCTCTATAAATCTGCATTCTCAACTAAAAACGTTACGGATTGTCATTACCACATAGGCAAGTCTAATTTATTTACCTACACCACATTAATACTCAAACAAAGGGCAGTTAGTTTCAGGGGTAGTGGCCAAAAATAATACTTTAATAACCTTCGAAGACAACACAAATATTCGCATAATAATTAAATACTGATACTCGGGATGTAAGTAGTTATGTGTTTTATTACTAGCACTCGATACTATAGTATACTATAGTGCCACTACAAACCACTACGGTTATTTTTATTATTTATGTTAACAAAAACTTATCTTACCTAGTGTGTTATTTATGTCTTCTTAGCGGAAAACTACATACTATCCATAATATAACAAGAGAAAATTAAGTTTGCTTTGGAAAATGATTTATAACCCACAGCATTTGTTGGTTCTATGCTGTCATGAATGAAATATTGCTAGAGTTATTTATTGCCTTTTAGAGTTCCATCTGCTGTGGTTTGATCGTGGTCCCGTCCATCCGTGTTTTATCAAAAATATTATATTGTATATATGTGAAGTATAATTATTATTAAAACTATCAATACCCTATAATTATTAGTAAAACTGTCAAACAGCGTTTAATTTATTAACAAAGATAATATCGTCCCTAAGTAAGTACCTTTTTTACATGTGAATTGTAAATTTTTGAAACGTCAATTTTGTAAGAAGAAACTAGTAGTTGAGTATTATTTTAAAACCATGGCCTCGCATTCGCTTAAAAGGAACCTATGTCTGTCCCTGGGATATTGTTTACCTTGGTGACATATTTCAGTAAGATCCGTTCAGAGCCGGAGTGTAACAAAACCTTAGTAAGTCGTTACTCAGTTCGAAGAAATCAAATAATGAAGGAAGTCCCAGAGATTTTCGACTTCTACGTCACTTGACCTCGTGGTGTAGGTTAGCACATTATCGTACTGAGGGAAGGAAGCGGGTTCAAGTCCGGTCGCAGTCGAAATTTTTTTAGGATATTGTTTGATTTCTTAGTGTATCCAAAACACTGGTAAAAGTTGGACCTATCAAAATCGAAGGACACGGTCTTGGCGCTTTTATTTCGTTATTTTCGGGCCACAAATCAAGTAATAAGATGATAAGGATTTTATACATATTTCCCATACCAAGCAACATGGTGTCTCACTCAATATGCGTATTCGTAGTCCTATTCTAACAAAAATAAGCAACTAAAACATATGACCTGATTTATTTCGTTAATTGAGGTAACATCAAAAAGTGAGTTGAGGAAAGTGTTGGTTTTACGGCCTTGCAAGGGTTGTTGGCCCAACAAACATAGCCAGGGTAGGTTTTACCCCGCCCTCTTTTATGCAAAATACCCTAAATTTCTTACGACGACGTCTATCGTGGACAAAAAAGGGTTTTACAATTTACTGGGACAGACAGCTTAAAGACGCTCAAATTATTTCATCGTAGCTTTTTGTTCAGCAAAATATGAACACCCAAATTAAATGGAAATTAGTCATTTAGTGTCAATATACATATTTTGGGTCAATAAAAAATAATATGAAGAGTTTTGTTTTGTTACTACGGTATCATTGATAGGTACTTTAAATCATATTGAAACTATTTGGAATGCCTTAATTCACTATTGATCGAATCCAATTCTCAAACGATTGTGATAGAAGTATCAATCCAAACTAGATGCATCTAGCTTCTCGTACCTACATTCCAAGCCGTTTGTGATCATTCCTGTAGATACATTTCTAATCCATTACTGTCTGATAGCTACAGCTGCAAGCTACAAAGATGGGAGATATTGTCTTGGATGCTTTAGACTACATAGCCTGACTTAGCTACGATATTCAGTGACCAAAATTTTGATCCATCTGTTTAGGATTTTTTATTATCTAATCGAATATTTATAAAGATCGACAACGAAAACGTGTTATCAAGAAATTATGTATATAAGTTGTGGGTTAACAAGAAATTAATTTCGACTAAATTGAATAGATAATCACTTTCCTCATAATCAAACTCTCATTTACTTACGTTGAGAATATTCGCGCAGAATTAATACAATTTAAAACGACTATTAAAGTTCGATATGGTTTCTCTGGTTTAATTAGCATAGTCAAAGCTCAACCAACTCACACCTAAACAATAAAGCTCACCGAGAAAAGTACAAGGACTTTATATCGACCGATTCTCGATGTAAAATGTTTAAAAGCAATTCTCCAAGTAGGTTTATTGTGCCGATGTTCCTCGTTACAGTATAGTGAGACTCGCAGCTCTGAAGCCCAGATTGTTCATACAGCTTCAAACTTTCAGACACCAGTTTTCAGGCTGATTACAAAACCTTTTTGGTAGGTATTACTATTGGAACGTGTTCTACTGCATGGAAGCGTTTTTAGAAGGAGAGAGATTCACTTACCACGAGTACTTTATAAATGCACGTGGCTTCTGTATGGGTAATTCTTTATTTTTCTGTATTATTTGTAGTGTACCAGGTCGTATAGGTCAGAGGGTAGTTTAATGGAAAACCAAAGGACACCTGCAAATCGAACACATGATAATCTAGAAAATAATATTTTTTTAAATCACATTAGTCATTGGTAAATTTTTATCAAGTCTTTAACTATCCATTTTACTTTTAACACAATTTTTTTGAATACCTCTATCTTGCCTTTTAGAAACAATGAGGATTTTCACTTGAGCATACAACATCTCTGTTTTTTGCTACGTTTTTCTACTTCCATGCCGAAATAAAACAATTGTTATCACAGACAGATGGGGCCCGTCGCGGTAAGCTGTATATGCGCTCCCGGCTACACCGGCGACCTCTGCGAATCACAGATTGCTTCACCAGGTATGTACCCTGCCATTCTCAGAGTATAAACAGGACCTACTCCATCATCGAGACCTACCTGCCCTCCGTATACAGAACGAGTAAGGGCTCAAACCAACTATTCAGAATGCTTCTGGGAGCTTCGATCTGCATCGAGTGGACGATGTTTGCGATTTGTGTGGTATAGAAGTTACATGTTAAAAGTACTTATAACGAGATATTTATCATGGTTTGTGGTGCTCAACACCACATGATCATGATAAATATTCGCTTTCGTCTTTTATTTCAATACAGTTGCATGCGCCATGATCACGGAATAACAATAATACTTTCTGCTGTTAGTTTAACCATAATCGTTTTAAAAGTTTTAGAGTTTAAAATGTAAAGTGTGTTTTTCTCTCCATATGTTTCGTGAATCATCAAAAAGTACCTAAGCAATATAGTTGCTTATAAATACCTCAGAAACTGCAGTTTAAGGTTGTTCAAACGAAACTAGCACAGCAATTAACTTCACAATTGCTCCTATTTCTATTTCCAACAGGTGCTGGCGGTAATTTAGAACTTCAAGCATGTTTCTGAAATATATTAACAACTAGCGACCCGCCCCGGCTTCGCACGGGTGCAATAAAATACTACTACCTATTACTATACATATTATGATTTCTCAATCAAAGAGCAAAGAGTTTTCATTCAAAGAAATTAGACCGAACCACAGATCACTATATATGTACCAAGCTACGATCAAGGAGTATTTATATACCCTGGGGAGCGATTTCTTCCGTCCACGGTACCAAGACCGAACCATAGACATGTATACTTGCAATGCCGTTACAATTTTATTACCAACTAGCTGCGCCCCGCGGCTTCGCCCCCGTGGAAATTTATGTTTCCAACTTTCTTAATTTTTTCTTTCATAAGAACCTTCTCCTGACAATAACAAACACAACAAAGAAAGAATTAGCGAAATCGGTCCAGGCGTTGTTGAGTTATGCGCTTACCAACACATTTTGCGATTCATTTTTATATTATAGATTTATTCATTTTCATATTGAAACTACTCGATAATCCGAATTTTCCGCCTATAAGTTGTCGACTCGGATCGACTAATTTTTTACGCTCTTCAATTTGATGTGCATTTCGTTCGAGTCTACCGTAGACCGGTCCGGAATTATTAATATAGACTAGTTTCTGCCCGCGGCTTCGCACGTGATGTTTCTATGCAACCGTACAAAGGTTATTTCTATCCTGAACTAATTTATGGAATAAAAAGTAGCCAATGTATTTTTCTAGGTGTAGCCACGGATCTTGATGTAAAAATATCTATTTTCACAAACCGATACGATGATGGTAATATTTTTAGTATTTGTATACTGTTAACCTGCGTAGAGCTCGAATTAGTAGTTATTTTCACAATTAAGTAGAGCTGTGTTTATATTTCAGAGTGTGGCATAGAAGAATGCTCTGAAGGATGCAAAGACGGGACCTCTTGTGACTGCAACCCGAAAGATACAGACTTTTGTAAGTTGTACCAGATATAACGTAGGCAGGTACCAAGGTAGTAAAACAGTGGGTGGCTCGACACTACACCGACATTTTGATGTAAGCTTCTACTCATTCGCTAAATCTTTGAATACTACTATATAAATAAATAAATAATAAATAATGCTGGACAAATCACACAGCATTATCTAGCCCCAAGGTAAGCAGTGTTATGGGTACTAGATAACTGATATACATAATAATATACAAGTACATAGATAGATATTTTTTATTATGATATTTGTTCAGAGTGTTGTGGTCGTTTTCTATGTATAATAAAAAATACATAGAAAACGACCACAACACTCTGAACATCGCAGATCGTACAAATATTTGTCCCGAGGCGGGAATCGAACCAGCAACCTCCTGCGTCGCAGGCGGACCTTCGCCCACTGCGCCACAGAGGTCGTCTACTATTACATTTAAATGATTGATAGTCAATTCCGTAACGATTGTTGTCCCGCAGGCCGATTACGAATCTCGCGACAGGTTTGCGACAGGCGTAAATCTCGCGATCATCGCTGTCAAACGTCAATTTTGTATTATCTAACAGCAGCTACAACGGCAACAGCAATCGAGTACTAGGTCTCCCTCTGCTGGACAATCGGTGAACTAAAAAGTGCATTTTGATCGTATTCTTGGTACAATTTGGTATTACGTAAGCACTCTCCGATTGCTGTTGTGAAAAATTTATTTGAGGAAACGATATAGTCCTGTGATCCTATCTAGGAGTCTTTATTATAGAAATTTAAAGTGATAGCAAATAAATAAAATAATAAACAATGCTGAACTATCCACACAACTTCATCTAGCCCCAAGCTAAGCAGAGCTTGCGTTATTGGTACCTACTAGATAACTGATTACAATACATTACATAGATTACATTTATCAAACAAAGAAAATACTCAAAACAACAAATATTTGCAGATCGTACAATTATTTGTCCCAAGGTGGGAATCAAACCCCCAACTCATGCGTCGTAGGCGGACCTTCGTCCACCGCGTCACATCGGTCGTCATACGGAATTAAAAAATAAAGTAGTAAACGTTGTACCTAGTGAATTACTGGCATAATAGTGCATATTTTCAGCTACCATCCGTTTTGAGACGAGACTACAAGTTGTGGACCAGCCAAGTATCAACATATCTCAAGAGATTGTAAAACAGGTTAGTTCATCATCATCAGTTATATCATCTTGCAAAGATAACATACTAACTGAGCTAGTATCGTATTTTCGCACCAACTATAAACTTGCGTTACAACTGCAAAAATGCTAATAGATAAGAACTTTAACGTCTCGTAATAGAGGGCAATCTTCATTGGTACTGGAGTTATAAGATATTAGATCAGGGAACGATGAATGCAAGCTATTTATTTATTTATTTAAGCTATGGTAGATTCTGAAATAAGCTGAATGGAAACGGAATATCACGAACTGACAGTTACCTTCCTGAACGTTTCAGATAACGAGCTATCTGAAGGCATCGAACATCACTTTGGAGGATGAAATTGAATTTTTAAACATGAGGTGAGGCCATTTTGACTGCTATTTTACTTGAAACGAATATTGAATTTTAGTTAAGTAAATTTTTCGTTTCGAAGATGAGTTTTTTGCACGACCGCCAAGATTTAAAGATCAATCATGCAAATATTGTCTTTTTAGCATTAGGATTGTTACAGTTACTGTCACGAAATTTCTTCTGAACAAACTCATTGTTAACTAAGTGAGATGCATAGTGAGTTAAGCCATAAGTTAGTAAATTTACACGTGGTCTATGTACCACGCACTCGCAAATTTACCCGTGGCATCTAACTGGTACAGCAAATTTATTATAATTTAACTTCTCAGTTCATTAGAATCAAACAACGCTCGGTCGGTGTGGGTGCGCGTGTGGGGCTCGCGCAAGGAAGCTGAGCTGCTGAAAGCGGCGCTGGCGAGACTGGGGTCGGGCAGGTCGAGAACCGACAGGCTCAGGCTGCTGCCGGCCACAACGCACTTCGAGATGCACTCTGCACTTACTCTACATGTAAGTAGGTACACATTTTCTTTCCACACGCCACGGTCTGGCCTGATGTTGTTTTAGAAGTGACAAGAGACAGTATTTTAATTAAGGCGAATAGTAGGGTGGATAGTGGCGCCACTACATATTTAATTTTATAATTACGTTATACAAAGGAATTATCAAAAAATCGGACCGCGCGTATACGATATCTATCATAAGCTTTTTTAAATGTATCTTATATATAAAAATGAAACCCGTTTCGCGTTGTCACGGCATCACGCGTGAACGGCTGGACCGATTTCGCTAATTCTTTCTTTGTTGTGTTTGTTATTGTCAGGAGAAGGTTCTTATGAAAGAAAAAATTAAGAAAGTTGGAAACATAAATTTCCACGGGGGCGAAGCCGCGGGGCGCAGCTAGTCCTTAATAGTTTTGTACTGTATTATTTAGGCAGATACTTGTTTCAAGAGTTTAGTTCCTATTGGTGGCCACCAAGCTCTCCAAACAAGGTTTTTGATTGAATAACACAAAACAAAACTATTACAGATACATTAAATAAAAGCTTGTGATAGGTATCGTCTAACAGGGGTCCGATTTTTTGATAATTCCTTTGTATAACTTAATAATTAAATTTTCGCCTTAACCACAAATATTTTATCTCATTTAATTTTTGGTAAAATACTCACACTTGAGCTGTATCAATCATCTCTCATGCGTAAAAGGACGAGCGTTTGCAATCAGCGAGAGGAAGTGAATCTAAAACTTGCCGTTTTTGCAGCTTTTCAATATTAATGCACGGTCAAAGATATAACTTCGACGCTCGCATACCGTGGTGTACTCGCGTACCGAGGTGGCTAGCTCTCGAGCGCTATAAGAAGTTAACCAAATTAATAAATATCTATAATATAAAAATGAATCGCAAAATGTGTTGGTAAGCGCATAACTCAACAACGCCTGGACCGATTTCGCTAATTCTTTCTTTGTTGTGTTTGTTATTGTCAGGAGAAGGTTCTTATGAAAGAAAAAATTAAGAAAGTTGGAAACATAAATTTCCACGGGGGCGAAGCCGCGGGGCGCAGCTAGTAATAAATAAATAAATAATGTTGGACAATTCACACAGCATTACCTAGCCCCAAGGTAAGCAGAGCTTGTGTTATGGGTACTTACTAGATAACTGATATACATAATAATATACGAGTACATAGATAGATATTTTTTATTATATATAGAAAACGACCAGAACACCCTGAACAAATATTTGCAGATCGTACAAATATTTGTCCCGAGGCGGGAATCGAACCCGCAACCTCCTGCGTCGCAGGCGGACCTTCGCCCACCGCGCCACAGAGGTCGTCAAATTGCAGTGTCTGTTGCTGTAGATGAATAAAGCCTTAATTAACACAAAAAAGTTTAAATCAAATGGTATCACAACAAAACTTTCAATCTGATAATTAAAACTCGTTAAACAAAAACAAAAGAAACAAAGTATCCTGAAAAGTTGAGATCCCATTCAGTAAAGCGCAAGACAAATCACATTTCAAACAATTAAACTTCTCTCTGACCATATTTCTGGGTTGAAGGGAAAAATGAGGCAATTCCTTACCCCGCGCTGCAAAGTTTCAGACTCTTGATTGAGACTGTTAATCGCGCGAGGTGATAACTTATAAGGGCGCACATTCTAGATAATGAAATAACTTTTTGCCAGATCACCTTCGTAAGTCTTAATTAAGTTATCATTCTTCTTAATTACTCAACTATTTCGGTGTTCTTACCGAATACTTTACGATAGGTACCTACTTCTTATTTTTTGTTGCCGGTTATATTTTTATTGGATTCAGGCGTCACTGTGCGGAAATCCATTGTAAGATAATTACATTAATATCGCACTAAACTCAATTTAATTTGCTTCAAGTAACAGTGCTGGGTAATATATGAAACTAGCTTAGTGCAATTTTCTTAAATGCTATATAAAAGGATTAGCTTATTCTTATTCTAATTTATCCTAATATTTGCTTCGATGATAACCGCTTCGATAAATATTGGAACGAAGTTCCTTATCGCGCGTTGTGAAAGGGGGCTAGACGGATTTTTTTTTAACGAAAATTGGAGCGACACTTTTTGCCACAGAACAAATATATTGCCACAGAACAAATATATCGTTACATTTGTTGGAAAGTAAACACAATATTAAGCCAGTGTCAAAGTTTAGAACTGTCACTGTAGCGTTTATGATAGGCAGCTGTCATCGCGAATGATATTAGGTTTGCACAAAAATTAGAATCGCTAATAATTTTTTTTTATTATAAGATAAAAAAAAATTTTTTTTTTGCAATTCCTTCATTAATTATTCGGAAGGAACTTCGTTCCATCCGGGTGTCCCTTGACATCTCTCAAGTTTTTTATCTACTCATATTTATTTCCGAACTTTCAAAATAAAAGATGTTACTTTGTTTACGAAAAATGTCTTGAATTCTAGAATAGTTATCCTAGAAAAGTTCATACTTGCTGATAGTTACCGTTCCCATAGCTTCATTTATAGCTCCGGCGTTAAGGTACAACAACTGTGGCCTCTGGAGGAATTCGTCTGGTTAATATCAAAATTAGGAAAGTAATCTTGTAGAACTTTGCGGGTTTTCAAAGATGCTATCGTGTCGTAACGAAATTTGGTTCGGGGCTTTAATATTTTGATTGTACCTAAAGGAGTTTAAGGGCTACTGCTTAGAGGTTCGAGCTATTTAGTACTAGTTTACATTCTAGCTTTTTAGGGTTCCGTGCACGAAGGATAAAAACGAGACCCTATTACTAAGCCACCGCTGTCTGTCCGTCTATCCGCCCTTCAGCGGGCTACATCTCATGAGCCGTAACAGGTTGCAAAGGTTTAAAATGCAGTTGAAATTTTCACAGAATTATGTATTTTTCTTTTCACTAGAACAACAAATTATAAAAATAAAATAAATAATTATAAATTATAGGGAGCTACAAAAAGCTTGTTTTTTATTGCTATTTTTCTTCTTCTTTTGTCAAGGCTGTATCTCTTGAACCGTAATAGGTACATAGGTGAAATTTTGACAGGGTGTTTATACAACAACAAATTTGTATAACAACAAATATCAAAAATAAAATAGCAAGGTGAATCGATCGATATCGATCACAGAGGTAACGTCGGGCGCGGTCAGTACTTGGATGGGTGACCGCGTCATAATGGTATTTTGCTTATTTTTCGATTTCAAAAAAAACTATTTTATGGATTTTTTTGCGAAATAGTTATACCCTCAGTGTGCGAGTCGCGGCTTCGCATGCGTTTTTTCTATGAAAACGTTTAAAGGTGAATTCTATCCCATGGGAACTGATTTATGGGATAAAAAATAGCCTATGTTTGATTCCAAGCTTAGAGCTACACCGAAGGAAAATTTTAGCTCAATCTGTTCAGTAGTTTTGGTGTGAAGACGTAACAAACATCCATCCATCTATCCATCCATCCATCTATCCATCCAAACTTTCGCATTTATAATATTAGTGTGATGTGATGTGATATTTTATTATTAACGTTTAAACTGTTTGGGACGCATGAAGGTGCAATATTCCTCGTCATAGGGACGGAAATTTTAAGGTACGGTTTCAGTCGTTAATGTCCCTCTGCAAATGCCTTTTTCTCTAGCCTTACTTCGACGCAGTAACTTTACATGAAGAGTAGGTATGTGAGTAAAGCAACGCAATATTTATAGGTTTTTTTATACAGCCAATATAATTTAATAGTTCCAACCTCTAGTTATTAAAAGACGTAATAAAAATTATATCCACCGTTATACGAGAAAAGTTTATTATTAGTTACGAGATAGGTCGTTCTTGCTGACGTGAATGAGAAGTTTTATGGCCAGGTAGTAATAAGTATGGTTTCTTTTCTTGTTTCAAAAAACGAAGCAAAGCATTTTATTGCTGTTTTGAGCCGGGGCGGTGGGCATTGTCGTGGGTAAATAGACCCAAGCAGAGAGTTTTCTTGGGCCCAGTTTTCTGTCCAGACATTGACGCATAAACCCAGTCCACGCACCTTGTTTAAGTAAAAAAGATTTATATTCCTTCTCAAAAAAAAAGGAAGACTCGTACACCGAATAAAACTATCCTTACGCGCATAGCTCTAACGTTGTTAGAATTAATCACACTTCACATCATACTATCACACTAATTTATTATAAATGCAAAAGTTTGAACGGATGGATGGATAGATGGAGGGATGGATGGATGTTTGTTACCTCTTCACGCCAAAACTACAGAACGGATCGGGCTGAAATATAGCATTCAGGCAATTTTAATTCTGGAATCAAACATAACAACTTTTTACCCCATAAATCAGTTCCCATGGGAGAGAAATCACCTTTAAAAGTTTCCATAGAAACAACGCGTGCGAAGCTGCATGCATAAACTAGTTTCTAAATAATTTATCGATGTCTTGAAACCCTCACAATAAATAAGTTTATTCTTAAATGTTGGCCAAAATCATGGTAATCCTTCGTAAACAAAATCTGTAAGTTTCAAACACCACACTGGATAGGTAAGTGCTCCTTCGAGCAAAAATGTTTGCGATTTGCATCCACTCCGCTCTACTCTGGATAAAGTAATTTATAGATTGTACCTATAATATTATTTTATGAAAAGCTTTTTCCGTTTCTATTAAACTACACTATAGAAGTTTAGACAGGGCACATTGAATGCGGTCAATTTTCAATGGAGCTTTTAAAATACGAGGTCTGTCAGTGTCCCTGCTCAGTCTTCTCAGTTTTTGCATTGTAAGTAACTATTATTTATATTCTGTGCAAAACTTAGTACCTAAGTACAATTTGACTAAATCAGAACTAAACGCACTTCGGTTACTTTTTATTCAATTCAACTATGTATGCTGCAGGTACCAGACAAACGCATCTAGGGCCCTTTCCCCGGCATCTTCGTTATTTTCAAAAATTTTAGTATGTTAAGTAATGGTACCTAAATATTAGCTGATGATGATGATGAAAATATTCCAGCCCTCATACGGGCATAGGTACTACCGGTAAGTACATGTTTTTGTGTGAATAATTTAGTTACAATAAGTATCCTTGGTCGAAACATATTAGTTACTACCAATACATAAGTAACGGACCTTTGTTATATCTGAAGAATTATATGCGGGAGGGCCGGCATTCATTGCTCTTTTCTCAAATTATGTACCTACCAACTTTTTTTAGCGATGAAATAAAAGGTTCAAGAAAGTAGTTTTTTATTTATTTATTAACTGATTCGGCTACGAATTTTTTCGCAATATGAGAACGATATTTTTTGCCCAAAAGTATTTCTCAGTCAATTATTTAGGTAGTTACGGAAAAATTTGAAAAATTCAAAGCCTATTTCATGGTAAACATTTAGAACAAAGCGTTTCCGCCGCGGTGGCAGCGCAGACTAAGTCGATTCGGGCGGGGCTTTGAATTTTTAATATACATTTTTCATTTAATGCTCAACTTTTCGTAAATCTGTCTGACAGTTGAAATAAACCCCTTTGTTGGTGAAACGCTGGCAGTTCAATGGTAACGAATGAACAAACAGTTATTTAAAAAAATATATTTTGTGTTAAGGTAAACGTTTGATGTGTTGGTAGGTTGTTTGATAAAAGAACATTATTTAGGTACCTACTTATTTAGTCCCTTTTTTGCTTTGTCAAGGTAATATTATCCTATAAGTAATCCGACTTCATACAAACGGGCGAAACGCGAGCTATACCTACGCGCCTCGATCTCGGCATGCGCTCAGCATGCAGACAGTCGCGGCTGTGCCGCAGTGACGAACGGATGGTGTGTTGTTTTTTTAACAATAACCGCGCGATTTTTTCTCTAAAAATAAGTTCAGGTACTTACATATTTAATAAAGTAGCTGCAGGTATCTATAACCAAGTAAAAGATATTCCTATTTCTCCAAAAAAATCTCCTAAAATTTAATAATAAAGCATTTTGTAGGTACGTCTCAGTCGAGGCGCAAATATTTTTCGGTCGCAAATTTATAAGACCGATTTGTTATTCAAACATAAACAGGTTTTTTAATTAAATCTACCAATCAAAAAACAACACGCATTTTTATTGAACACTTCCCATTCAATTCACAAAGTATTTTATTTGTTTATATAAAAAAAGTACCTTCCTATATTTACAATCACAAAACTAAATGGAAACACAAAGTAGGCAAATGTAATTAAAATGGTGGAGGCGGGCAGCCCTATCGCATGTTTACCTACCGCGCGGCTGTAGGCATTTATTTCAAAGATACGGCCGAGTCCAAATACTGTTGGATAATATTACCGTGGCTTTGTGCTTGTCTAGGTTTTAACGAGTGTACAATCGTCAAGAAAAGTCATCTTTATAATTTGTATATTGTAATTACTTAGTTTTTTTAATATCTTAACGTATAATGTACCTACCTGGTAACAAAATTATCAAAATTCCAAATTTAATTAGGTGGCGGCCTAGCAATCGATCTTGAGACGTCTCACTGATTCTAACATCTCACTGATATCAAATAACGTAACCTTTTTTGAGCAAAAACCCACTGGACCACGACTGAGACTCATATGATCACCTCCTAAACTAACAAGACCGAGAGTCGTTAGGACGGTCACAAATACGTCATCCAGTGAAAAGTTCCTCCTATCTTAATTGTGGAATAAAAACCAGCGCCGCAGCTGCAATAACGTCCTCTGTGAAACTTTAACTATTTGAAATGTGAATTTTCTAGCGCTAGTGACTTTTTGTTGCTGGTGTACCAGAAGTTTTTCTTCGGGTTATTCCCAACTAGGATTTTTATTACACTACCTAGTACAATAGAACTTCGTTTCGATAGCCCCTTCTTTGTTTTATGCGAAAATTCGTTTTGTCGTCCCTAGTCGGTTATGCAATCAAATATAGCAGTAGGTACCTAAGTATTCAGCTTGACTTGCCGGTAAAAACTTTAGTACTTTAGGTAATCGTAAAATTAAGTTTTATAAAAGTAAAGCCAGCTTTTAATACTACTTGCCGTGCCTCATCTGCTCGTACTGTTGTTACCAACAACAAGGTTCTTAGGATCCTGTGCACTTGTGCACTTTAGTATCTCGTCTAATACATTACTAAAGAGTGTAATGATAATGACAAATTTGAAAGGGGTATCATTTAAACGATCAGCAGATTATAGAGGTTTTGGGCAGCCGAAAAATTGATTTTGCAAGCAGAAAATATATTTTGAGCCGCAGCTAGTGGTCAGCCAAAATGACTGAATTGATCAGCAGCTAATGTGACATTGGGCAGCCTAAAAATTTATGTCACAGTAAATTAAATATTTGTGCAGCAATATACTACTGAAGCAGCAGCAAATCGTGATTCAGATTTAATGAAATTTTGGCATGCCTTTAAAATAATATTGCAGCAATTTAAGAATGAAAATGATCAGCAAATCCTGGTTCGGATTTTATAATGTTTTGGCGAGCTGTCAAATTAATTTTGGTTTGCTAATCTTAATACACCCTTTATTATTATTAATCTTCTGTAGCTATCTATCTACATGTGTATGTCTCTGACCTCCTCCTCAACGGCTGGACCGATTTTGATGACATTTAATTTAATGGTGTGTTTGAGTGGGTCACTGGATGGTCTAGATTTACAATTTGATTCGGGAGGTGGCGCTGTACCCGGCCGGGTTCTAGGATTTTTGACTGGGAAATATCTGTCGGAAAAACGTAGGTCATAGATAATGTTCCTAACGGCTCTGCTCGCTGCTAGAGGCGGCTCGCTCAAAACCGCCCTGCTACCTCTGCAGTCCCCTGGCCGCCGCCACGCCGCCGCGCCGCCGCCGCCCCGCCGCGCCGCCGCCGCCGCCGCGTCGCGGAATCGTTAGGAAGGAGAAGGTTGTGGGTTCGATTCCCGCCAAGAGACAAATGTTTGTACGATTTATCTAGGTATGTAGTGTATTGTATTAATACAATACACTACATAGCTAGATAAATGGTACTTAGGTATAAATAGGACATAGGTATCTTAAACGATTTAAATCTTTGGGAGTAGGTACTTACTTAACTCGTTAAAAACTGGTTATAGAAATGAAATGGAAAGAAATAAAAACCTACCTACCCAGGGTTAGGTAGGTAAGTATCTACCTCTATGTATTTTCCTAATGCTGGACAATTCACACAGCATTATCTAGCACCAAGCAAAGCAGAGCAGAGCTTGTATTATAGGTAGGTAGGTACGGCTAGATAACTGATATAAGTACCTACTTACTTAATTGAGTAAGTAAGTACTGATATACTTACTTACTTAATTAAATATGTACGAACTTTTGTGAAAAACAAATGTACTAAATAGGTAGGCCTGAAATCCAGAATGTCTGAATGAGTGAGTCAAAATGCCGACGACACCCGCAAACTACCTACCTACCCAATGAGTCGTGAAAAATAGTGTTATATAACAGTTATTGCTTGCCAAATTGTTTTATGTAGGTAAGTACTGATGGTGCAATAAAGTATAGTAATCAATCTATCTAATTGTTATTATATTCAGTTATTGTGCAATCAAATTGAATTGAGTTTTGTGCAAAATTAAAGGCCTATAATCGAAAATGTGTCCAGGTAATTCTATAAAGTGTATACCTAATCTGTGACAACAAGGCTACCGAGAAAAAAGTGTTAAGTAGGTACCCTAGGTATCTCTTTTTCTCCCACGTTAGTTGCAAACACTACTTTCGGTAGTACCTATAGATAATCAAAGAAACAAAGGATCCTCTGTTAAATCCTCTGAAAATTGCTATTGTCTACTTTGTAGGTAGGTACAGTTCATGAGAAACAGTCATGGGTAAGTGTAAGTAAAATTCAAGAGATTGGGCCTAGATGTAAGTGTAAGTAAAATTCAAGAGATTGGGTCCAATTAGGTCCATCCACCTCAGTCATAGATAGACCGGCGCGCCACCGCCGCCGGCGTTCGTGTTCCACTCCACGTGCATATTGTTGTCTCGGTCGCACTTTGGTCTAGCTACGTCTTTCCATCTTTGTTGTTCATTAGGTATGTAGGTATTTCGTGTAGGAAGGAACGACCACACCCCTGCGCGGCGACGAGCACTCACACTAACTCACGGCAAACGAAAGTAAGTGTGAGTACTCGCACCCTTCCGCGTCCCTTTGACCCATTAAAATAAGGTACCTACACTGCGCAGCCACGCGCGTACTTCCGAGAGTTCATTTATATAGATTTGCGCGTAGGTAATAGGTATGTAGGTAAGGTAAGGTACCTTACCTACATACCTATTACCTATCTTATACGTTCGTTTGTACGTACCTATGCCACTACCGGTGTCACACACGGACATACATGACCAATACCAATCAAGGGTTCCTTCAATTGCTAACAACAACGCGAGGGAAGGTAGGTACCTACCTACCTACCTATCTCCTACGTGCGTTTGTATGCCCCTGTCGTGCCGGTGTTACAAATACGGGACAGACATGACCAACAACGAACAAGGGTCCTCAGCACCTTGATACCTTCTTACAAAAACAACAATGCTAGGTAAGGTAGAAATAGGTAAGTACCTTACCTACCTACCTCCTACGTGCCTCTGTATCGAATCGACTATCAAAACCTCACCTTCTTTAATGTATTGTATCATCGCATTCACTGCCCAGCCTCGGCGGTGCAACCCGCAGGGGCGCGCCGCCGCCACACGAGGGTCGAGAGGCTCGTCTGCGTCTTGGGCCATGGAAGTGTTAGTGTATTGTATCGCATTCACTGCCCAGCCTCGGCGGTGCGACCCGCAGGGGCACACCGCCGCCACACGAGGGTTGAGAGGCTTGTCTGCGTCTTGGGCCATTGTATTGTATCGTATTCACTGCCCAGCCTCGGCGGTGCGACCCGCATGGGCGCGCCGCCGCCACACGAGGGTCGAGAGGCTCGTCTGCGTCTTGGACCATGAAAGTGTTAGTGTATTGTATCGCATTCACTGCCCAGCCTCGGCGGTGCGACCCGCAGGGGCACACCGCCGCCACACGAGGGTTGAGAGGCTTGTCTGCGTCTTGGGCCATTGTATTGTATCGTATTCACTGCCCAGCCTCGGCGGTGCGACCCGCATGGGCGCGCCGCCGCCATACGAGGGTCGAGAGGCTCGTCTGCGTCTTGGGCTATGAAAGTGTTAACCGACTAATGCTCTTTTTCAATAAAATCGCAGTAATTAGTTGACCATACATCTAAAAGCATACCCATTGAATATGGCTTATACCTATTTTTTTTCAACTTAACGATTTTTTATTCGGCTGACCAAAACATTAATTTTGCTGCTCAAAAAATCACTTTTTGGCTGATCAAAAATAATTGTATAATCTTGCAGATCATTTAATTAATTCTGCTGATCAAAACATTAATTTCGCCGATCAAACAGCTATTTATTTTCTGACCAATAATATTTTAGTGGCCGACCAAGTGTTGCTGGCGGTTTTTATTTTACAGCCGATCAAAACTTAAAATGCTGCTCAAGTAGTTTTTAAGCTGACTTTTTCAGCTGATCAAATATTTAAAATAAATACCAATAAATTTACTCCCATTTGAAAGCAGTCATCGAGTGAATTCAGTGATTTGAAAAGCGATATTGCGAGGCAATGAAACAGTGCTACTATTTTTTCCTAGTCTAGGGATAGGAACGAAAAAAACAAGAAGAACTACTTACAATATTAAATATTGTAAGTAGTTCTTCTTGTTTTTTTGTTTTTTTGTTTTGTTCATTAAATTTTAATGATCTAACAAGAATACAATCTCAAGGTTGTGAATTTAGTCTAGAGAAGTCGTATCCGAATCGCGTTGTGAAACTAAAGTGTACCACTGGCCTTAACAAGAGCGGGAGTCGGTTTGGTGCAGTAAACAAGGTGGGCGCCGACTCGCGCAAGATGGGCGCCGACTCGCGCAAGATGGGCGCCGACTCACGCAAGATGGGCGCAGACTCGCGTTTGGAGCTCGGCAGATGATGATGATGTGCGTCGAGTCTTCAGTGGGATCTCTTCAATTAGAACTGCCCGTAAGGTGAAGCCTTTCGAAAGGGTTTCGGGTCTTTTGAAGGGGTTTCACAAGTTTCGGGAGATTAGAACACAATACTTAGCGAGAAGTCAGCTGTGTCTAGTTGTTTGTAGGCTTTAAAATTGAAATAAAACTTTTATAATCAGTCGTAGCAATTTAGCAAGTCGGTGTTCAGTCTAGGGCCGCGATCACGGTGTGGTAAGGCACGGCATAACGGCTCAAACGTTAGCAGTTGAAACGTTAGGTTGCGCGTTCACAGGCCGGTATCGGACAATCGGCAGGCGGATCGCAGTAGAGGTGTTAAAAATATACAGAAAGAATCTGCTGCCCTTCCTCTGGTATGTTCCCTAAGTCGCCCACGATGAGTAGTACGGCACCCACGGGCTGCGTTGGACGGGTCGAGTCTTACACCGCGACTGCCACGGTAATAATTTTTAAGCAAAAGAACTTTCATTAGGGCCTAAAGCTTCGGAGTACGCCCTTCACAAAGTACAAACTGAATGATTTTCGTAAATTAAACAACAAATTAGCAAGCTTCAAGGTCAACAGACCCACTAAAGCCACTAAGGCTTCTGCTTAAAAGTAATGTGCAATTTCTTCAGCTTTCCATTGTTGAGTTCTATTTGAATATCAAAGAGACTCGTTCCAACATACGATACTGCTATTATGTAGGTGTACTCATGCTCCCATCATTAGACGACCTCTGTAGCGCAGCGGGCGAAGGTCTGCCTGCGACGCAGGAGGTTGCGGGTTCGATTCCCGCCTCGGGACAAATGTTTGTACGAACTGCAGTTATTTGTTCAGGGGTTCTGGGTGTTTTTCTATGTATAATAAAAAATATCTATCTATGTAGTGTATTGTATTAAGTATATCAGTTATCTAGTACCCATAACACAAGCTCTGCTTACCTTGGGGCTAGATAATGCTGTGTGAATTGTCCAGCATTATTATTATTATTATCATTTGAGTTTTATTCATGCTGTTGAGTCGCTTTTGCAGGTTTGGTATGATGTTATCATCTTAAAATTGCACGGAATCTTGTCAAAGTAAATGTCAGACCGCTTTTGTCAAAAAACCAAGGGTGCATTCCGAAGTACGCGAAAATCGATATCATCGCACTCACACGCGTTTTGTATTACTGTGAGCGCGACGACGACATCCAGATGACGTCATTACATACGCCATTTTGCGATATCACCGACCATGCTACAAACCGAAATCACTGTGAGCGCTCTGCCAAAAGCGACAATTTAATACCTATTGACTGACTTTTAGAATGTTTGTAAACACAGCGGCTCGTGATCGTGAGCGCATTCATGAGCGTGCTGAATTATTGATAGCACTCAACTCAACTATCAGTATCGTTTTATCTAATTTGGAACGCAAAGTTTTTGTGATTGCTATTAGCGCTGTAATAGTAATTCGAAATGCGCCCCAACAAACCAAAGTCACCCAAAGTCATTGGCTAAGCATGCCATTTCGTAGATCTGCTACGCCGTAGCAAAGTTCAAAGATCGTAGCATGGTTGACGACGCGACGACGTAGCAAATCAACTTATACTTCGTTTTGTAGCGTTTCAAGGTTTCAAGGGTGCGTTTTCGGTAGAAAGCAATAGCGGGAGCGGATATGGAAAGGGTTTTACTATTTATAAGACAACTTGCTTCTGCCAGCGGTCTTACTCGCGCTATTCAGGGATTTAAAGTAGGTTAAGCTAAGCTGCTATCCATGAATAGCGCCGGATTGTTTTAATTTTAAGGCTAAGTTAAACCAGATCTGCTCAAAAGTTTCTAGAGATCTTATAAGATAGCAAACATGTTCAATACTTCACAAACGTTCGCCTTCATAATAGGAGTAGACCGAGTGTGGGATACATAACTATTACTTTAAGAAGCTGTTAAAAATTAGCTCCTGCTCTCCACACAATTGCAGCCTTACTAATTTTCAAGTGAAGGAAATGATTTTGTGATTGAATTCCTAGCGTAGCAAATACGAACGGAAATAGAAGAAAAATATTGTTACTTATTTACTAGAGGTAGAGAGTAAGAAAGTTTGAGTATTGAATCACGAAAGTACTAGTATAGTAATATAATATCTGTGGCGAAAGTATATTTGACTTTGAAACGCAAATTGGCTTATATGAAATACCATATTCTTCTATTTCGAATGAAACAGTAACGTACCGTTTCGCAGGTACCCAAAGGGTGACAACGGTGCCCTATTATACTATACGTCATGGAACATCTCTCTGTCCTGTGTTTGTATGTCTGTCGCAGTGGGGTACACGTACAACGAAAAAATAGTTATAAAAAGATGTTATGTATGTTATGGATATGATCGGAACCCCATGTGCACCATGCATGGGCAATGAAAAAGTTAATGGTAATTGGAAACTTTGACTTTTCTGATTCACAGACTTTGATTGTAAACCAGCGTCCGGAAGTATGGGAGGGATCGGAGTTCATCCTCAGCTGTATGGCCTACGGGTCTCCCAATATCGCCTTCACCTGGTACAAGGACGGGGTCAAGGTCAACTTTAATGGGACCACGAGGTTTGTTTCTACTTTGAATAAGGCATTATACTGTATTATGTTAATTTCCAAAACAACTTAATTAATTTAATGTGTAAAATGTATAGGGAAGCTACATTATGGATTAGCTAAAATAAAATCAGCTCAATCTTATACTAACTCATTCACTGCTCAGCCTCAGCGGTGCGACCAACAAGTGCGCGTCGCTAGCGGCTGAACATCTCGATGTCCGTCATGGGCACCGAAAGTGACAAACTATACAGGGGGTGGCGTAAAGAGTGGTCAATAAAACCAAAAGACGAAAATGTCCAATAACTCGAAACCCGTGAGACTTTTCCTGGGTACATTTTTTTAATTTTCTAAACAGTTCTGATGCCCCTACCCGTAGGTAAACGTTTGACCTCTCTTTAAGACACAACCTGTATGTACCTACTTCTCTTTATTATTACATAACATATTTGCAAAATTCATATTGTAATTTATATCTCAAACATAAATGATACACAAAAACTCTTTCAATGGCCCTTTTTGTGCCTACCTATAAATGGAGACATTTATTCTCATTCTAACCAAGAAAAACTTTAGGTGGTGCTTCAGAAGGTATTCTCAAAAGAAAAACACAATTAAGGTACCTATCCGATAAAAGTTCCACGTATTCGTATTCTATTTAAATGTTATATTGGATCACAAGGCGTTCATAATAGAGCCTCTTGGAAAATAAATTACGTGAAGGCACAGATATTATACCTACTACTATACCTACGAGTGAAGGTAAATATTTTGTTGGAATACTTTACGGGAATATTACCTGTAGATATATCTTACTATCTCACTTATCCTATTATTCTATCCAACGAACAAACGCGTGTAAAGCCGCCAGCTGGTAGAAGTTAGTCATAATCATCTTCATCTCGTATCTGGCGGTTCAGCGTCTCATCGGATTATGAAAGTGAGGTAATAGAAAGTATGCCTGTGTTTGCAAACACGTTTTTACATAATAATATCTCCTGCGCAATGGCTACTTGTGGCTAGTATTCGCTGAAACTGGCCATTGTGGTCAAAATTCAGCTAGGAGAATTCATCTTCATTAAACAATCAACTACGAATGGATAAAAAGCCTTCCTCCGTAATTCTAGAGTAAAGTTACTGCAGTCTACGTTTTATCCAGTCAAAATGCGTGCAAAGCCGCTGGCAGAAGCCAGTATGGTAAAATGTAAGATCTTGCTTATTTTCTTAAGGGGGCTTTCTTGTTATAATTGCAACACTAAGTTTAATTTCCGCCGTACGCGTAGGCGTACGGCAAACAATGTTGGTGCTTAGCTAGAGAAGGGACAATTTATATAGAAACTTTTTTGTAATAGTCTAGAGTGAAGATGTACCCTAACCCGAAAAGACTTGGGGTAATGTCTGAAAAATATATTATTTGTTGAAAATAGGTGCCCTATAACGGTTCTAAGTAGGTAAGTGTCAAGGGTTTTTGAAAAATCGCTTATATTTTTGGTCAGCCCCTTCCTATTTGACATCATTTCCATCTCGTACTCGTACCTTACTTGCCTAGGAAGACTTGGCAAGACGAAACAACCACAACACTCGACTTCGTCACAACTCTATTACGAGTATTTCCAGCTGGCTAGCATGATTGTCCTTTTGATACGGACCGGATAAGTGCAAACAGCTGGTTCTAATCCATATCGTACAAAGAAACATGAAATAAGTTTAGAAGTGACACTGATAAAGAAGACACATAAACAACCGAAAGAAATGAATTTTACAACTTCATTTGCAATCGCGGGCTTTTATATGCGTTTAATCTTATAATGTTGTTTTTAATCTTATAATGTTGTTCGACAACCTCGGTGGCGCGGCGGGCCTAGGTTCGCCTGCGGCGCGGGAGGTTGCGGGTTCGATTCCCGCCTTGGGACAAATGTTTGTACGATCTACAAATATTTGTTCCGGGTGTTCTGGTCGTTTCTATGTATAATAAAAAATATCTATCTATGTAATCTATTATATTATGTATTTCAGTCATCTAGTACCCATAACACAAGCTCTGCTTAGCTTGGGGCTAGATGATGCTGTGTGGATTGTCCTTAATAAAAAAAAAAAAAAAAAAAAAAAATGTCGCTGAATTATCAACGCAAGTGCCTGACTGTAAAGTTCATCCCTGTTTGGAGTTTCAATTCCTCGAGTCCTTATCCTTTATTTCTTCATCCAGCGATACGTGGTACTGCCCCGAACAAGTTGTTCTCTTCACAAACAAGTTAGCAGAAGCAGCAAGCTTTTCGTTAGCTAGTGTGCTTTGAGTTTGTTCACTCCGGAGCAAAGAACATACAAATAAACTTAGTATTGATCTCAAAGCTTTAGTTGGTTTAAAATAAATCCTGGAATCTTTCTGAATTATCTGCACTTTCCAGGGAAGTAAATAGTTCGGGAAACGGGAACCTTGCAATAAAAAGTCAAATTCAAATGTATTCAAATTCATTAAGGCTCCTCATCCCCGAACACTAGCGCCGCCACATATTTTATCTTATTATTACGTCGAAGAAAGGAAATACCAAAAATTACGTTGGGCAATTTGTGATACCTATCATAAGCATTTTTTTAATGCCTCTATAATTTTTTTAGTTTGTATAGTGTAGGCGAAGATGCGAAGTTGCTATGCTTCCTTTCTTTGACGTAATAATAAGATAAAATATGTGGCAGCGCTAGTGTTCGGGGAGGAGGAGCCATAAGATGTCAGGTATACAATGTCAGGTCCTATCGCTAAGTAGCAAAGATCCTATGACTACGTGGCTCAGTAGGTATTAGATTCACTGCATTTTACCCTAGCTAGGGGCGCGTATAAATAATATCAATATGTCTAGGTTTGAGCGAGGTTCTATTAATTTAGCGAAGTATTTATAATCACAGTAATAATATTATGTTGTTATGAGAAGTTATACAGTTTCAATGTCTTAGAAATAATGCACTGTAAAAGTGTCTATACAAGCATCAATATTCTAATATCCAAAATGTTTATAACTTAACAACAATTAAAATGTTTGTTTTTGGTAATAACAATGTCCAAATAATCAAAAATATTTGGACTTAATATTTTTGATTATTTGGACATATTTGGACATTATTTCGACTTTTCGAAAGACGATTCGTAGTCCTGGTATATTATGCTATTAAGCCAGTTTCCCTGACGTTACCGTTTGATGAAGAGATTATTATTTTCTAAGACACCGCTATGTAATCTCAGAGTTTTTTCCTTTCCAAAAATAAATAATAAGCTCTAACTCGGTAAATAGATATCAACGTATCTACTCCTTAATGATGATGATTATAAGACGCTTAAATATCAGGGTCACAATCTAAATGGATCTTAAACGAAGATCATGACAAAAAACAGTTAGAAAATTGTCGTGATCCATTCATTCATACACTCACGACTAAAACTCCGTTCTAAATAGAATCTGCTCTACGGGAGCTACAGTGCACCTACACGTCTTAGTCTTTTTAATGAATTCAAGTTATATTTTAATCTTTCAGAGACATCTGGACCCGTACCGTCTCCGAGGACGCTCTCCGGCGCCGCATGTCCGTGCTCGGCGTGTCGGAGGCCAAGGCCCTTGATGGAGGCAAGTGGTCCTGCGCTGCTTCTGACGCGGGGCGGAGACGATGCCGGGCGCTGAGGCTGGCGGTGCTGAAGCCACCGGGCATCAGGCTGGTGCCTTCTACCTTGACTGTTGAAAAGGTAATTAACAAACCTAACATAACCGACGATGCCATCATTCATAAAAAATAAAAATTACAATCGCCTGCTGCCGTAATTTAATTTGCTAATTACCCTGTACCTAAACGGCTCGGTTATTCAACGCAGGATTACAGTGATTGTTTTTACCCGACTTAGGTACCTAGGTATTGAAAATGGTTAGTCTCCCTTCGGACCGCAACATTTTAGACTGTGCGAGCCGAAGGTTTTAATGGGTCCCTAGTAAAAAAACTTTGTTAACTATTCCTTTCTATGTCAATCTTTCCAGGGAGACAACGTCAGCATAAACTGCTTAGCCGGCGCCGGCAGAGCCCACGGGGTGCTCGGGTTCAGCTGGGCGCGGGAGAGGACGCTACTGCCGCTGGCGCCGGGGAGGGAGGTCTGGGAGGACCTGTATCCTGCTGGCAGTGTGCTTAAGCTTTTTAATGTGCAGGTAAACTGGCTTTTCGTGGGTAGACTGGTTTTATACTTATGGTGTGATAAAGACCAAATAGAAAAGCTTAACAACATATTTATTACGACGCTACTTCCGACATCTTTCCGCCAAAGAGAATTTCTGGACTGTTGTGTGTGTCCTACAACCCCTAAATTTGATAATTATCCTTATGGTAAATTTTATGACTAGCACAGGCCCGCGGTGGATGGTGCAAACATCGGGAGTTTTTTTTAGTAAAATCTGACTGCGGATGACGACAATAGTGAAATGATATATTGTTACTTTTTAGGGAGATTTCTTGACAACCCCGTTTTTTCGGGTCCATAGTTACGGAAAATACAAAGATAATTAATCGAATCTTCTCAAACAGAAATCAGGTGAATTCCGGTGCCAAGTGTCCTCGATCGCTGGCACCAACGCCAAAGGAGTGACCATGTGGGCACTCGGAGCTACCGACGAGGCCTGCGCTCCCGACGCTTCTCACGGGCTGAAGTGGAAGAAGACTGCTCCAGGAGCCTACGCGTCGGCCACTTGCCCGCCGGGACATACGGGTGAAACAACAAGGTATAACTATATCTGTACAAAGTAATGATCTTTTTAGCGACTTTTGAGCTTTGCCTCTGTAAGTTGAGTAGAGTAGCCTATTTAGCTGATCAATATCGTCTAACTTTTGCAGATTTTGTGAACCAAAGACAGTGCAACATGCAGTGAAATGGATGTTACCTGATTTCTCCGGTTGCGTCGCTGACTCCTTGAAAGATATCTACGACCAGGTAACACACATCAATAATTTCTTTATTTATTCTTTCTGATCTTCTTTACACATCTTTTGCTATCACTCTAGACCTCCTTTTCTGTATACAAACCACCAATCAAAACAAAATTGCTGTTGTTCTTTAAATGTTTTTTTGTTAGTTCACAAAGATATCCTACGGCTACTCCTGGGGCAACGTCTCAGACGTCACTCGACAATACGGCGCAGTGCTCCGGTCATTGCCCTCACATCCTGGAGAAGGCACACAACCTCTCTATCATTCGAGAGAAATGCTGTATTACTTGTTATCTTCTGCTGGACAGCCGAAGGATAGGCTGCAGAGCGCTGGCCATCTGTTGAAAATATACGATACCCTGTTGAGGCATCCGGATGCGTTTTTGGATGAAGAGGTAAGAACATTAATATGGGATCATACCTTCTTGTTTTCTTTAGGTATCTACCAATACCTTACAATTATCAGAAACTTTGTTTATCTGTTCCAGAAAATATTCGACCTCCAAAACGCAATAGCTGATACAGCAGGCATGAAAGAAAACTTCGAACACCACTACCACGAATTCACAATCAAAACAAAAACCCCTAGAGACGAAGCAGCGCACTTTGAACTACAGTCTTACTCTGGAATGGAGGAATGGAACTTGGCTTCAGCTGGAGTGGAGCTGGTGGCGAGGACAGGAATGGCATCGGTCGTTGCAATATTGTATCATAATCTGGGGGCTAGGTTGCCGTCGTTGAGGAGATCTATTGAGTTCAAGTAAGTTGTCGTTGTTTTACTTAATCTGAAGAGTGTTTTGCTACTTAACCTGAAGTTGCAAAAACCTGCAGACAACTGGCGTTTGGAAGGATGATCTGAATTATTACGCGTACTCATCAATCTCTTGTAGCAAAACGTCTTCTAGGACCGGGCAGGAGATGGAATATCTGATCGCATCACAACAAGTCCAGTTGACTGTCAGTGGACCTGGAGTTGACAACACGCTGCAGCATGGCGTGACGCTTGTGTTCACGCATGTCAAGAACTATACTGCTATTGGTGAGTGTTCAGCGCAATTTCTAAGACTTTATAAATATAAATAAGAGGGACTTAATCTGCAGGACACTTGAATGGGTTTGGACATTATAACAGATTTTACAGCCATTCAAAAAATGTTAAAACTCCGCCCAGCAATAGATATAAACTGTCAAACAAGAGTTCTTCCATACCTAGACTTTCTAACATTATTCCCAGTATCTAAACTGGCGTGTGGTCTCCGAACATCTTCCGAGCCGAGATCATGGAGCACTAAGGCGTGCGAGGTGCGCGTGTCGGAGCCTACGCACGTCAGCTGCCGGTGCCGCGGAATGGGCACCATAGCTCTCTTCACCATCGCACGGTCTACTGTGGTAAGTAGACCAAAGTTACTTGAATAAAGATACTCTAGCTAGACGCTTCGAGACATCCCTGCAGAGTCACCGAGAAAAACGATGAAAAACGATAGAACATAAGTGCAGCTGATGACATGGAATGGATTACTGCGAGAAATCTTGAATTCCGTCATGGAGTTTATGAACAGGGATTCCTATGGATTGTAGTCGGGGATGGCACTAACACACAGGGGCTAAAACCAGCAGTGGCTAAAATCCGGCTACAAGATTATTATGATCGGTAGGTCTATTTCTTACAGATAAGGTTTATGGGTAAAGTTAAGTCACTACTAATTTGATAAACTTTCCTTACAAATTGTTGTAACAACATATCCAATAACTTCGCAATCAGACCGACGCAGAGAAAGACCTACGCGGCATCGTCAAGATCACAGCCAGTCTCGGTGGAGCGATGTGCCTGTCTGCGGCCGCTCTTCAGCTCCTGGCGCTGATGCCTGGCAGGCGCGCCAGGTTACCAGTGCTGCTCAAGGCTGCTACTGCTGGAACACACTCTGTGGCGATGCTGACCCTGCTGGAATGTGATACCAGACAAGTACCTACTTATGATGTCAATTGTTTTATCGCTTTATTATTGCCGACTTGTTTTTATTAGGCGAGGCGTAAAGAAATAACGCCTCAACGGGTTTCATTATTTATTTATTTATTTATTTATTTATTTATTTTAGGAAAACTTACAGCTAAACACGAACAAAAATTTAAGTACAAATATAAGGATGGCCAATTAAAAGTTTTCACAGATAGTGTAAAAGAATATTAAAGAGAATAAGGTGGTGGACAGACAAAGTAGGTATAAAATCTTAAGAAACAAAGAAACGATTACCACAGATACGCTTAAAGTTACTGGGAGAAGTGTTAAACAAATCAACTTCTTCAGCAATTGCATTGAAGTATCTGCTATTATGCAGAATACAAATAGGCCACGACCCAAAATATAGGAAGGTACTACCTACTCGCTGTGTTTTTAATATAAAACGATTGAAAAAATTAGTTTAATGTTGTTTGTTTCACTAGCTAGCATCGCAATAAATTCTTAGAAAATTGGTAGCTCTCAAATAGGTAACTCTGGATTCCAGACTTCTGAGAAACTTTGCAATGCAATGGTAGTCTGATTGAACTAGTCAACTGGCTGTTTTGTTCAAAACAAGCCAACAAAAACAAGAAAACACGGAACACTGATTGCCATTTCGTTGATTTCTTTGGCAACAAAAAAGTGAATATGATTACCTACCCAACCTCAAGTTACCTCACGTTTATTTTACACATACAATATTTTCAAATAAACGTTTTGTTTTTTTGTATTTTGATTAACCTAACCATAAATTATTTATGGTCACTCCGACTGACCTCTTCCTTCCCCTGACAGAAGCAGGCCTGCCCCGGGCCGCTGGGCTGGGTGTGCGCCGCGTGCTGGTGCGCCGGTTGCGCCGCGCTCTGCGCCCAGCCGCTCATTCTGCAGGCGGAGTTGGCGGGCAGGGCGCAGAGGGCGCCGTCTGTGGGGCTGCTAGCAGGTGAGGGCTAGAATTCATAGATAAATACCTAAAAATGTCTCTAACAAATGTATAAGATGATAGTGAAACTGGTGGCCTCATACCAGCTTACGATTCTGACTGAGTAAGACGAACGCCTAAAATAAGTAAAACGTATGTAAAAAAAAGCATGGTGCACTCGGATTCGAACAGCACTAGACATGGGAGGCTGGAAAAGGCTTCACACTGGCCAATGCAGTGGCAGTAAGTGATCCCAGGTTAATATGATAATGATGATGTTAAGTACAACTGTCCAGACTGTTAAACCCGGCTGGAAGGACCAAGATCATTAATCAAATAAAGAACAAATTAGCTGTGCCTTTAATATCCGGCTCGAAAGACCAAAACCTAAACCCTAATAACGTATTTACAGTTCTCGTTCTAGGTGTTTGCTCACTCGCTTGGCTGACAGCACGGCTATGGGGCGGCGCCCCGTTACATCTGGGGACCGCCGGGGCCACCGTGTTCGCGGGCGGCTGTGCGCTGTTAGCTTTACTCTGTCTGGCGCTGACGTTGTGCGCTGCGCTGCGGTTACGGACGATCACACATAAAATACCCGCGGAGAGGAGAAATTATTTGGAAGAGAGGTTAGTTTGGACAGCGTTGCAATTGGGGTCTGCAGTAAGATGGCCGTAAGATTGGACGGCTTTGCCTTGTTAGCATTATTGGGTCTGACGTTGCGCTGCGCTGAGGTAGCGGACGACAGCGTATAAGGTTCCCGCGATGAGGAAACACTATTTGACAAGTTCGTTTCAAAATTCGGGCAGTGGCGAAGATGGGCTAAGTTCGTTACATTGGCAACACCTGAAGCAAAGACAGCAAAGCTAGAATTGTTTGGTGCTAAACTGAAAATCGTCTCAAATCGCGAGAGCGAAAGAAAAAAGAAAACGTAGCAGCGGCACAGTAACGGCTTAAAATATTTACGAGCGACCCAGTGTTTTGGTTCCCAATTTAGAAAAAGTCGCCGTTTCGGTTTGTCCTGTGCAATATCCCACCAGTTCTCAGCTCATTCACTGGACTAAGGCCTAGTAACCTGACAACCGTCCAACTTTTTGCTATACTGTTCCAGAGGTCGAGTGGTGAGACACACACTAGTCCTGCTACTGACGACGTCGGCGGCGCAGGTGGCCGGCGTGGCGTACGCGCAGCCTGGCGAGAGGCAGCTCGGGCACGTCGCAGCGCTGTCGGCCGCTGCTTTAGCTAATGTAAGATGATCAATTGGATGATACAATCCTAGAAGATCAAATATTGTAGCTTAAATGTGCATCGAATTGACCGCACCACTGTCTGTTGACGCCTATGCTTACGTTGTTACAACACAGGAAGTTTCAATTTTACACCATGTATCAAAGTGAAATGATGAGGTTCTTTAAAAAGCATCAAATCGACCCTGATTGTTTAGTCAGTTCAGCTTCAAGTAAAACAAAACATAACCCTTCTAATCTGCATCCCAAGATCAAACAAATCGAACTCCTGATTTCCTACTTCCAACCAAGCTATGTCACCTTCCAGGGAGTAGCAATGCTGGTGTGCTACGTGATCCGCGACGAGGAGTGTCTGCAATCAGCGCGGCGCGTGCTCAGCCTGCCCTCCAGCAGACACTGGCAGGAGTCGCCGGCTGGAGATACTTCTCTTAGTTGTAAGTACCTTACCTACTCACCTATCATAAACAGTTTGTACCTTATAATAGATCTAGAGAGTTACTTTGTGCGTGTCCTTTTTGATCTTGAATAACATTGAATGGCAATCCTTGCAATGACGTGCCTGGCTAGGGTTCCTGATTTTCACCTAAAGTTCTCATCACAATTACCGAAGCGGTCAGAAACACAAAAGGCTTTGTCATTTTATAAGCCAAGTAACAAGTCGCGTCGTCCCTCAAATCTTCAGGAAACGGTACCTGTACCTGCTACTATTTGTAACATTTTAGAGACGACGCGTCTTGTTACATGATTTAGCTTTTTCTGTTTCTATAACCGCGTCGATCTGCATGTGCTTTGGAGATACAAAAAACGTTTCCATTTCTATAGATAGAGCATTTCCTGATCCACTTACGCCTATTCCAACTCAATAAATGTGGTGAGACCCTCTATAACTTCCAAGTCTGATCCCTAACCGTTCATGCTTCCCAGTGTACATAAAGCAAGGCGGCGAGGTGGAGAGCCGAGGCGCGGCGGCCATGCTCGAGAGCTGCTCGTCCCCCGTGTCTCCCATCGCCTCGTACTGGCGCGCGCCGGGGCTGGATACTCCTGCTAGGATCAAAAGGTGATTACAACCAGCATGTTTTCTTAACTGGAACATTTGTTTTTGTGTAAAATGTGGGTCTTTACGATTAAGGCTCAGCGAGCCGAACTATGTCTTAGCCTCAAGTAAGAGGCCTTTTAGATAGAGCACTTTCCAGCCAGTTTTTCAATTGCCTTGCAAGTCGCAACGCTATTCACGAGATGTAGGACTTTTTTTTTTTGTAGGACTTTACCTAGGCAAAAAGGCCTGTTTTTATATTTACAGGTACAAAGAGTTACTCTAACCTGACTTTGCTAGATAAGAGGAATTATACTTACTTCAAAATCACAGAAAATATTACAATTTTAAGAAAGTAAAGTTGGTACTCATTAGGATACTTCTGCCTAATTCGACAATCCACCAAAGAAACCTACAAATACGTTGTGCAACCGATTTCCACTCGTGACTGGTGTTCATGATCACGAGAAAATAAATTGTTTTTCCAATATTAACCTGATCGTTTCCATCTATTTCAGAAGACTGTCAAACCCCGACAGTGTAGCGGACATCGTCCGCTGCGTGGAATACAAAGAGTCCATCATCAGCCCGCACCGCTACGAGCGCCGCGTCCCGCACCCGGCCTGCGACCTCATCCCCCGCGCCACGTGCCAGCCGGAGTACCTGGCCAGGGTCTGCCTAGAGCTAGGCGCCATCAACACCCCCCAGCCTGAAAAAAACACCCCTCTCCTAACCTGCTCAGTAGATTTCGAACCCTACGACAAACACTTCGACACATCCAAAGAAAACTGCACGATATGCGTCCAATCGAACCCTGACGTGTCTAGAATACCTTCCCCTCCTGTCAAATCCTGTCTCAAAAAAAGTAAATCCGAGTGTTCGTCCACCTCGCTCCCGTCCACTGAAGTGAAAGAAGACACCAAATCCGATATGGAACAAGTGAACAGGGAGTGGAACAAAGCGTACGAGTCGCCGGACACGGATCGAATGCTCAACAAAATATCCATCGACCTGGATTTCCTATTAAATAGGACTATACACGACCAAATAGATGAGGCACCCACTTAGGTACCTAGTGAAATAATTAGGTTAATAAAACATGGCGCTTATTGTACATAATTTGGTAACGAATTTATACCCAGTTATTTTAAATTTGTAAATAACTTAGTCATAAGACAATTTTCAGCAACTTTTACAACAAAATATAAGTATATTTTGTGGTAAAAAATATATCTACGTTTTCGTCAAATTCAAAAGAAGTTCATAATGATAGTAGTCTAAGATAAACTGATAGTGATATGAAATACTAAATGAAAGTACTTACATTTATTATTTGTTCAAAATGTATGTAGTCTAGCAGCTACAAAACGCCACGTGTGGGTAAGATCAATTACATCAGTATAGGATAGATAAAGGCTATCACAAGGACTAAATTTGATGTCGCGAAATGTTCAAATTGGTTGTCTCCCATAAAACCGATTATTGTATATTGGACCGATTTTACTAGACCATAAACTAACGCCTAACTAAGTAAAGGGTAACAAATGAGAATAATTATTGTGTTTTTATGGTCGCAAAATAGCTACCTGTAGATTGTTTGCAACATTCCGCAGTTAGCTCAATTGTTTCAATTGTAAATGCCAGTTCGAATTTGTTTCTATTATTGATTGTAATTTTCTTTGTTATTAAATAGACACCGCAAAAAATACGAATATTAATACATGAGATTTTAAAGGAGACAGTCAACTTAACAATTACAGTGCCTATGACGCACATTCCCTAGCTAGAGCTTGGTCTAGGCAAGGCTGGGCAGCGACCGGGTTAATTATTACGTACACATCACAGAACAAAAAAGGTTTTTATCATTATTATCAATATCACATCTATAGGAAATATTCTCGAAGTGAGTGTATAAGCTTATTAATTTAATTGTTATTATGGTAGTACCTACATACGTAGGCACCAACCTATGCATAAAGTGACGTATAGTTCTAGAAACATATGAAATAAATGATTATTGATTATTATTGAATAGTGACGCGTGACCCGAGAGCTGGTGAGTATCTGGCGCAGCGCATCAGCATTGCCATACAACCGGACAATGCAGCCAGCGTTTTGGGGACGCTTCCGACTGGTATTGATAGGAATCAGTGGAGCGATCGTAGATTGTTTGCAACAGTCTGCAGTTAGCTCAACTGTTTCAATTGGAAAGTTATGATAGCTATTGAACGAATAAAATTCATTATGATTTTTATCAGTATTATGATTTGAACGAATACGAAACAAAAATAAAAAACTAGGTGAAAGGGGGGTTTTATCAAGTTTTTTTAATCATATTTTTTTAAATTGTTTGTATCCACAAGTCGCATCACAATTCAGTTAAGAAATCATTGTAAATACCTTGACTGTAAATACATAGTTACGTAAGAATACTATACGAATTATATTATATATTAAATCGAGTAAGTAGGTATAATATATTTTTATTTACAATACATTTTTACTATCGAATTTTGTGTATTATTAAAACTCCAGTAGAACGGGTAATAAAATATTTAATAAAGCTCCACTAGCATAAATAAACAAAATGAATAATTTACAAAAGTAAAAGCTGAATTCGCAACATAAAATGATTGTTCGCAATATAACTATCTAGATATATCTACTTAGTCCATTTCACACAAGGTGACGGTGAGTACCACATAAAAAAGTCACAAGTCACAGATAAAAAGCGTTGAACAGACGACTTCAAAACCCCAATACACACAAATAAACAGGAATCACCATACTATTCCAGAAGCCGGTAAATCACCATGACAACAGCACATATAGGACGTAATAAAAGCGGCTAATCCACTCGTAAGATAAAAGAAGAACCACCTTTTTTTACAATTCTTTTGTTTCCTAATTGATAACTATTTCCTTATCCGATTTTGTTCGTACTCCCTTATTTATGCTGAGTTGACCCCGGTTTCTCTTTGAAAATTTTGACAGGAAACATTTTTGTTTCAGAATTCAATGGCTAAAGGAATTTAGTGGTTTAGCGGTTTCCGTTGCTTTGTGGGTACACGGGGTTTTTTGCAGTCTTCAATAGTTTACGCTTTTTGACGTTGACTGTACCTACAGTTGCCGACAGCCGATTGTGTAAGCTATCTTATTGTACGTGGTATTCAATTCACCCGAAATTTGCAAAAACTAGTGTTGGTGTATCGCCTCGTGTACAAATGGGCTTACTATAACATACTTTCGACTTTATTACTATAATAACAGTTAGACACGATATCACATACAGATTATTAATGTATTATTCCTATGCTGATTTTTACTCGTAGAAAGTTTATCAACATACCCCTTTTCAATATTTCAAATTACTGCATACTACATGATGTGTTCACATTTCCTGGTGACGAAATGGCCCACTTGACCATAAGCTAAATAAGTAAAGCATGCCACTTTAACTTTGTTATTTTACAACTTCGTAAAGGAATTTGCAACTGACATCACAGTTACACACAAGGGACCTATGCATAAGCTTCGTTATGCATTAAGCTTCCGTCAACAGCATACATGAATCATGTCATGAGTCGTTTGTGTGTGATACAAGCTCATAACCTACACACAAATTGATAAATACGACTGATTGAAAGACAAGGTAAAGCTGCAAGTCTGAGATATACCCGTAAGCACTATACTTTTCAAAGTCGATGCAATAAAAAATTGTAAGATTGAAAAGGTGTTTGTCGAAGAAACTTAAACATAGCACCAGTAGTTCAATAAATGCAGTCATTTAATATTGTAGTTTCAAAAGCCTCCTCTCATCTGACTTCTATTCGAACATGCCAAGTTAGATACATTTTCATTCTGACTTGCCTATTAAAATCTCTCTACTTTTAGCAAAAGCAGTGTTCATGATGTAAGAGTATCAGAAGATAATAAACGACTCTCTAAAAACACTCTAGTCAAAGCCAGAAAATACAAAAAAAAATTAGTTTGCCGCGCCAGCAGGGACGATCCGCCCTAGGAGAGGTTTATAAATCAGGAAGAATTTGCTTTATAAACTTATCATACGATGTTGATATCTTTGACGCATAACAAATAAGAAATAAATAATGCTGGACAATTCACACAGCATTATCTAGCCTCAAGCTAAGCAGAGCTTGTGTTATGGGTACTAGATAACTGATATACATACTAATACAATACACTACATAGATAGATATTTTGTATTATACATGGATAAACATCCAGAACACCCTAAACAAATATCTGCAGATCGTACAAACATTTGTCCCGAGGCGGACTCGCAATAACTCGATATTGCTGGCGATTTTGTTACTGAACTAAACTAACTTGAGTCGGCAGAAATGTACTAAGAATTTTAAGAAACTACAACATATGAAAGCTGCAACTTTCTTATTTATAAATAAAATAAACTCAGCTGGCTAAAAAGTCATTTTATGCAAATACAGAGATTAAGTTATCACCGATGTAGTTACATATAAACGTGCAATACATTTAAAGGTGCCAACCAACAGCTGCATTAACAGTCCTATTAAACATTTATGTATCTAAAAGGCACATTTACAATTAAGTTACTTTTTTTTACAATTTAGTGCTACTTTTGGTCAGGAAGAGACCCAAAAAAGTTAAAATGAATATGTGCATTTAAGTTACCCTTCAATAAACGTATCAAATTTGCGACATTTAACTCATTCTATCAAATTTGTAGATCTTATTGTAATATGGATAAATATTATAACATTTTCAGGGATATGATAAAATGGGACAGGTAAATTATTTTTAATTTGTTTAGTTTTCCAAATACATAACAATTTTACCATGGGATGTTTTTGATTAGCCTAAACAATATTTATTTACATTACACAAAGTTACTTAAAATAAGTTATTTTTGTGACTACAAAGTACTTTAAAACTGGCGACAGTGTGAAGACCACAATTTTTGACATAACAATTCATATTTACTAAAGCGTAATCATAAAATCATCTATCGCTTTAACATTTTAAGATACACAAATCAACTTTCTAATCATCATTACCATCATCATCCACTCCTGACTTCACCCACGGCTTCCAAACTCTTGTGGATGTCATTGGCGCAGGTTTATGTGGAGTGGCCACATAAACCTGCGCCTATGACATCCAGATTCGCCCGCAAATATTTTCTAATAGTATTTATTATTTAATTTATTATTTAGTTTTGATTTTAACGTATTGCGTTGAGTTTTATATTTATACTTATAATTTTATATACGTACTTTAATCATTATACATTATTTATTTTATTATACATTTGTAAGCTCAAAAACTTAATACATTAGTGCCATAATAACGTTCAGATAAATGTAAATTATTCTAGCAGACTGCGTTGTTTAAATTATCAGCTGATTTTTGGAGTATAAATGTTGTACTAGTATACAATAAATATTACATAAACTATATAAAAAGGTACGTATAATGTTTTAAACAACAGCTGCTAAGAAATACTTGACAAAAATAACTTCAAACCTATAACATTTACGTTTAGACTTACACACGATTTGAATAACATTTTTTTTGCTAATTTCAGTTAGGTTTGTTAGCATATTGATTCAATCTATATTTATATCTACTACATCTATAGGAATAAATATTTCATTTCATTATTGTTTAGCAAGTACCTTGGTTTACAAAACATCGGTTTCTCAAGCGATAGATAGAAGCTAATCAGGTAGTTTTACGTTACACTTTAACTTACTGGCATAGTGTTAGCTTAACACTTATTATGAAACAGACAATATTATACCATAACACTTGTAACTAGGGTCCAATCTAGAAGATCACTCACCGGTGTCCGATTCCTGGAACGTCAAATTCGCGATCGATATAAAGTCGATCGAAGATATTGACGATCGGTGTGGCTTCAACGCGAGGCGTTTATTGAAGGCGCGCATATCTGGAAAACAATAAAACATAAATTAATCAAAAAACTAGTTCGAAAGCTGTTAAAAATCTAGGATCCGTGTAAGATAAGAATCAAGAGCTTTTCAAAATGTCAGACAGAAATATCTATACACAAGACCGGCTTGCTAGACTGGCTATAAAATCATGGACATCATCGAGAAGTCTCTTGACAGTCTGGACGTCAGTGGCGCAGCGGGCGAAGGTCCGCCTGCGACGCAGGAGGTTGCGGGTTCGATTCCGCATTGCAGATATTTTTTCAATCTGCAGATATTTGTCCCGGGTGTTCTCTATGTACAATAAAAAATTATGTATGTATGTATATGTATTTCAGTTGTATCGATAACACAAACTCTTCTTACTTTGGGGCTGGATGATGCTGTGTGGCTTGTCCAGCATTATTTATTTGTCTTATTATCAGACGGTAAATTGAGAATAATGACACTACATCGATCTCTCCAGGCGGCGTAGCGACACGTCTCCCTGAGTCACAGTGGACACTGGGCGGTATAATGACGTTGCGAAACTCACCTGCACTGTCTCGGCCGCTAAACTGAAACAGGTAGTCATGCGTCCTCTCCAAGCGACGTAGCGACGTCTCAGTCCGTCGTCCCTGCGGCAGAGTGGGCACTGGGCAGAGTAATGACGTCACTAATCTCACCTGCGCTGTCTCGGCCGCTACAACTGAAACAGGTCGTCGTGCGCCCTCTCTAGGCGACGTAGTGACGTGTCAACCCGTCGTCCCTGCGTCAGAGTGGGCGGCGGCGGCAGCGGAGGTGGTATTATCTCGTTGTAAGTCGACGTCGACGCACCCATCGACGCTGATTGCCGTAGGCGTGCTGTCGGCCTGTGTCGGACGTAACCGTCCTCTAGGTCTTTCACGAATCTGGAATTGAGAATTATAGGCATAAGCAGAAAAATAAAAATAAGTTACATGGCATAGAAATAAGCACATATTAACTGCGATAGTGATTAAGTCTGTCTGTTTATTACATATTCACGGCTTTTAAAATAGATTATCAAATTCAAGGAAGCCTTTTTATTCTAAAGTCTACGCGAATGAAATGGCGAGCGTAAGCTAGTTCAACATAGTTATATTGAAGTGTACCAAATAACACTAAGTACACATTTCGCGGCGACTGAACCAAAGTCCTTGAAAACACAAAAAACTTCCATAGCGGTCAAGTACGATCTAACGATAGGGCACATAAGGACATAATCAAATATACGCTCAGTAGATAGGGTTCTAACCGTGTATATAGGACGCGCTATCCGGTCGCAACTAAATGGTTGATAACAGGATTAGAATGGCGTTTGTCGAAGAGCACATCAAGAGCTTAAGGAGTTAAAAGAGCACAATTAGGTAGGTAATTCTGTGATCGTTTTGGCTGCTTTTTCGTCTCAAGTCTTGTTGGTCTTGCTGTTATGTGAAATATAAAAATTAATAATTTTAATATTTTTAGGTGAGGTCGCGATTTGCCCGCGGCTTCGTCTGCGTTTTTACGGGGGCAAGCATAAGTAGAAGCTTATTTACTATTCCAGATCTAGAAATACAGCATGATATAACGACCTAATTATATACAATTATATGACGACCTCTGCGGCACAGCGGGCGAAGGTCCGCCTGCGACGCAGGAGGTGCGGGTTCGATTCCCGCCTCGGGACAAATGTTTGTACGATCTACAGACATTTGTTCAGGGCGTTCTGGATGTTTTCTATGTATAATAAAAAATATCTATCGATGTAGTGTATTGTATTAAGTCTATCAGTTATCTAGTACCCATAACACAAGCTCTGCTTAGCTTGGGGCTATATAATGCTGTGTGAATTGTCCAGCATTATTTATATTTATTTATATATACAGTTTGGTACAGCGCCTCTATCGTGCGGTCAGGCAAATCCCATACAAAAAGGAGACGTAACGATTATATCTCGTTATCAACGTAAAATAGACCCCTCAGACGATGTGAAGTCTAATGTCATTGTATAAAAACAAAACCTGTAACTTAGATATGTTTCGAGTTAACTTGCCGATGAATTTACATGTACCTTATGTGGTACATTTTTGGGCTTGATGACCATAGATTATTTGCTAATTTGGTCATCAATTGGTATCCTACTAATCACTCTATCACACTAATATTATAAATGCGAAAGTTTGGATGGATGTATGGATGGATGGATGTTTGTTACCTCTTCACGCCAAAACTACTAACGGATCGTGCTGAAATTTTGCATACAGGTAATTCTTATCCTGGAATCAAACATTAGCTAAGTACCTACTTTTTATCCTATAAATCAGTTCCCATGGGATAGAAATCACCTTTAAACGCTAAACATAGAAACAACGCGTGCGAAGCCGCGGGTATAAACTAGTAATATTATAAAGACGAAAGTTTGTGAAATGTGAATTTTTGTTACTTAAGATCTCGAAAACTACTGAACAGATCAAAATGAAATTTGGCATACATTTGGAACGTAGCCTAACTTAAACAATAGGCTAGTATAGTATAGTACTTATAGTAGCAAAAATACGCGTGCGAAGCCGCGGGCAGAAGCTAGTTAAAAATATATTCACAAAGTTGCTATACGATCGACTATCTCTCAGTAAGTAGGTATTGCACGAAACATCCCAATAACCTTCGAATAACTCAAGATTTATCATTCAGATTCAAACGAGAATTATGTTTAGAAAATATTAATATCTCATGCATAAATTCATAGGCCAAACATTCAGAAATAGTTCTAACAGATACACATTTGCTCATCTAGTTAATTTGACGGTTTTATAAACATTTATTCGGGGCTTAGATGTATCATAGCCGAATAGAAATTACCAGGAAATTTATTAAACTTATAATTATAACATTTTTAACACACTTACTCTGCTTACTTTAAATTAGGGCAAGATGAAGCTGTGTGAATTGTTCCGATTTTTTTTACTACCATCCCGCCCCTGCGTCACACTGGACTACCAGTGCGACGCAGGGGCCCCATAAAGATTTATAAAACTGTTATATCTACTAAGATATAACAACTCTTTATGGAGATTCATTCCGTAATAGGTACCTACATTGCTTTTAGAAATTTCTATTGATAAACCCGATGAACGCCACTAAAATATAATTATACTAGCTGCATTCTTACTACCCGTTGTGCTATTACCCGTTTTCCCGTAGGAATGAAGCATTTTCCCGTGGTAAAAAGTAGCCAATGTTCATCAGCAATAATGTGGGCTTCTAATGGTAAAAGAATTTTTCAAATCGGTCCAGTAGTTTCGGAGCCAATCCAATACAAAGAAACAAACAATCAAATCGGCGAAAATGGCGAGAGAGGACACCGGAGAGGTTTTAGTGGGTATTACGTCCTTTTCAGGGCGTCGAGTCCCACATAATTCTGGTCCCCCCAGACCAGTTTATTCGTGAACGAATTTCCTCGACGAGACAAAAAAAAAAAGGATACTGGGCAGCACCAACAGTCTGATAGGGGTTCTGGCTGATAGACATTGCAGTAAACTACAAAGGCACAAGGCTAGATATTAGACCGATAGATGGGCTGTAGTAGAAAAAGGTTAAACTCTCGTTTTATACAAGAAGCACGATACCGTATTAGCTTAATCTCTTACGTCATAGCTGCACCTACACGTACTAAAAGGTATTGACGTCGTAAACAGGTTTATAGAGCTCCAGTGCAAATACTGAGAACTTATAAAATATTTGGGTTTAAATTCTTAAGAATAAATGTATGAAGCTTCACAAAACACAGTTATATGCATAGTGCATTTTGATTTTGTTACTCTTCTGCTAATACTTTTGATTAAATCTATCCTACGAAATAAACACACGATATCAAAAGTGGGTTTCAAGACTTTCAAAATCAAAATCAAAATCTAAAACACTTTATTTCCATAAATACAATAAATGTACAAGGAAAGGGCAAAATATAAAAGTAAACACTGACACGGAAATAAAGTGATATTTTTGATTTCTGTCGCTTCGATATGTAGACTAAAGTAAAGAAGCGACGAAGAAACCTTTAGCCTGTTATTCGTTATTTTTCGAGTTGGAGCAAAACCCGTCCCAAGCTTTTTTATCCTCTAGATAATCTGATATTTTATAGTAAGCCTTTTTGCACAGATATTAAATAGATATTAAATTCATACTAGCTTATGCCCGCTGCTTCGCACGCGTTTTTCCACGGGATAAAAATTAGCCAAGGACGAAATTAGGACATACCTGTGCAAATCTTCCTGTTGCTAAATTAGTAAAACATTCAGCTGCTGTCGTGAAAAGGCAACACCAGAGAGACAGGGTTAATTACGTAGGTATCTATTTATAATAATAAGTATGGATTAATTAATTTGCAACCATAGCAACACGATTGAACACATGGAACACGCTTAGAACGAAGACAAAAGGTAGAAAATAAGAACACAATACAGGGGCACGAAACATGTGTACCTACTTAGCCGACAGGGAACAACTTTAGTTCCAGGATTTTTTTATTTAGTTTTTTTTAAATATGAGACTTTTTTTCTTCATATTCGTGTATTTTACATGTACTTATTCTTATTACTTTTTTGAAATTTCCAAAGGATTAAGTAGGTAATAAATAATGTTTTTTTTTTGTAATAGGTACATGACAAACACTGGTTTTGCTGAACCAGCAAAAAACATTTGTGAAATATTTTATAACTAGTTTTAATAATGCAAGAGTGCGTGTAAAAGACCTCGAACATCAAGAAAAGAATCTATTTTTTTTTTAATATTAGACATAAAAACAAAATTCAATATACCAGAATCACACCCCTTCGGCTTAATACACATGTTACCTGGCACCCTGTATAGAACGGAAATCTAGATGCAAGTTTCCTTCATTGGCCTACATACAGTGCAGTATTTGGCACAAGCTTACGAACAAAACTTATATCAACGGAAGACCTTTCGATTTGGAAAGCTTCCAACTTATACAATAGAGGATTAATTAAGGCAACTGCCATCGTAGGAATTGCGCATCACCCAAAGGACCGTTTAAATGCCTGAAACATAGTACGTCATGTTTATTCGTTTTCCAATCTAATTTGTGGTCTAAGTATTGACTGTCAAGGGCGATCGATTTGTTTCAAGTGCATTCCCTTTTGGATCAAGGTTGGTGGAAACAAGCCCATTTGCTTTAATATTATATTTGTTTTTCATTCATTATCGGTCTTTTTGTTTCTCATTTTGATGGAGTTCAAAAACAGGTCGTAAAGAATAATCATACTATCACACAAATATTATAAACTAGTTTATGCCCGCGGCTTCGCACGCGTTGTTTCTATGGAAACGTTTCAAGGTGATTTCTATCCCATTGGAACTGATTTATGGGATAAAAAGCAGCCTGTTTGATTCCAGAATTAAAATTATCTGTGTGCAAAATTTCAGCCTGATCCGTTCAGTAGTTTTGGCGTGAAGATGTAACCAACATATATCCATCCATCCATCCATCCAAACTTTCGCATTTATAATATTAGTGTGATAGTGTGATGTGATGCGCAAGTTTGGATGTTTAGATGCATGGATGGAATTGTTACCTTTTCACGACAAAACTACTAAACGGATTGGGCTGAGATTTTGCATATAGGTAGTTCAAGGCCTCGAATAAAACATAGGCTACTTTTAATCCCATAAACAGTTCCTTTGGGATATAAATAAGCTTTAAACGTTTCCATAGAAACAACGCGCACGTTGATTCTATGAAAAAGTTTAAAGGTTAATTATGTCCCATGAAAACTGAATTACGGGATAAAAGGTAACTTATGTGTTATTCCAGACATACATCTAGCGATCACACCCCAATTTAGACGACATCAAACTTTCGTCATCACTACTATCCTACTAGGAGTAGTAGGTACCAACAAGGTACCAACTATTTATAATATTAACAATATCGTACCATAGAGAATTAGAGACTGAGGCTGACGGACAAACCGAATTATACGGTTTATGTTAGCTGTAGATAAAATAAGTTAATAATGTGTAACATAAATAAATGAAAAAAAAACTAATAGTTATCATAAATGCGAAAGCTTGTGATATGTGAAATTTTTGTTACCTCCAAAACTACTGAACAGATCAAGATAAAATTTGGCATACACTTAGAACGTAGCCTAACTTAAGCAACAGGCTACTTATTATAGCGAAAATACACGTGTGAAGCCACGGCAGAAGCTAGTGAATAATATTAGGAACATGTGACAAATTCTGTTTGTGACAACACCTACTTCATTCTTACGAGACACCATTGTGTATGTAATGAATGATACAGTGATGAATTGAGCAGCCACAGCCGGACATCATAATACGACCAATTTGAAACTATTATTGTTTTACAAGAGAAAATTGAAAATTTTAAAAACCCGCCTATGTTTATTGTCCGAACAGATTTTCATGAAACATGACTAAGAACACTTGGGATAAAATTATCTATGACACAAAAAACTAACCGAAAATCGGTTCATCCGTTTGGGAGCTACGATACCACAGACAGATACACGGATACACAAACAGACACGTTAGACTTATAACACTCCTCTCTTTGGAACCGCTTCTGTGGAACCTAGTGGCTAACGATCTAATTACTAAGCTAAACGACCAACGCTTCTTCACGGTAGGCTATGCGGACGACCTTGCGATACTCATATCGGGACACTTTGCCAGTGTGGCGTGTAACATTATGAGTAACGCACTAAAAGTCGTCGAAAACTGGTGCATAGACTACGGACTCACCGTGAATCCAACCAAAACAGAACTAGTAATGTTCACAAACAAGCGCAAACTAGGAACCTATCAGCTCCCGTTCCTGTTTGACACGCAGCTAACACTATCCGACACAGTCAAGTACCTAGGTATAACTCTAGACAGCAAACTAAACTGGGCAACACATTTAGAAAACAAGATAAAGAAAGCCACTATCTCATTCTGGCAGTGCCGGCGAATGCTAGGAAGAACATGGGGTCCCAGCCCAAAGATTACCCTATGGCTCTACAACACTGTAATCAGGCCCTCGCTGACTTACGGTGCCCTAGTTTGGTGGCCGAGAACAAACCAAAACACTACCATAAACAAACTGCAGAAGTTCCAGAGACTAGCCTGCGTAGCAACTACAGGGTGCATGAGAACTGCCCCCACGGCAGCACTCGAAGCCCTGATAGGCCTAACGCCACTGCACCTACACGTGCAACAGGAGGCAGCCGCAGCAGCTTACAGACTCTGGGCGCTAAGTTTATGGGACCACAACACTAGAGCACAACACACCACTATTATAGATGAGTACGCACGGAGTAATCCCATGCTACTCTCGATTTACGATAGGGTACCCAAAAAACACATATACTCAAAGAGCTTCACCATACAAATGCACGAGGAGCCAAGTGATAGCTCAAACATATACGAAGTAAGAATATACACAGATGGCTCTAAAATGAAAACAGGTACCGGGGCGGGAACGTTCTCGGAAGAACTCAACATACACAGGACAACAGCACTGGGAGCCCACAATTCCATCTTCCAGGCGGAATGCGTAGGTATAATCCAAGCTGCTACCGCGGTACTACGAAGAAAGGTAACTGACCAAAATATCAGGATCCTCTCGGACAGCGCGGCTGTACTACAGGCCCTGAACAGGAGAGAACACAACTCAGGACTCACCCTACAATGCCACCACCTGTTAGAACAAGTAAGTGAGTCCAATAGAGTCACCCTACAATGGATAAAAGGACACAGCGGATCGAGAGGAAATGACGAAGCTGATGCACTGGCAAGGAGAGGTTCGGAGCGGCAACCGACAGGACCCGAACCAATTATCCCCCTACCATTCAGCCAAGTCCGCTCATGGATCCGTCAACGTACAACCAAACAACACCAAGACTACTGGGCAAGTATCCCAGATTGTAGACAGTCGAAGGAGGCCTTCCCGGCTTTAAACCCGAGATTCTCCCGAAAACTCCTCAATCTGAAGCGTGACAAACTCCGACAAATCGTCGGTATTGTCACAGGACACTGCATGCTTAATAAACACCTATTTAATCTGGGTATCACGGACAGCCCCCTATGCAGAGGGTGCATGAACGCAGAGGAGACGGCCGCGCATGTGCTTGTAGAGTGCGATAGCGTTGCTTCTCAACGATTACAACACCTTGGGACACCGAGGACGCCTAGGGAGGCATGCACCGGCGTCAGCGAGCTGCTGGCCTTCCTGGAGGACATCGGGTGGTTAGATTAACAGCCCCCCCCACCCGACACGCAAAAAGGGCCCACCTGTGGCCTAGTTGCGGAAACCAGTCCAGAAACAAGTAACAAGTAACTCCTCTCTTTTTGCTACGGGGGTTAAAAAGTAGTTGAAATTTCTAGGGGAGTGGACATTAGGTCATCGAAGGTACTATGCAACTCTTTCATGCTTACGCCTGGCCTGACGTAATCCTGTGGCACCCTTATAGCATCACTTTGTTGTCCGTAGGTTTTTCTGTCAACCCCCTTTTCTCAGGAATGCGTGGTGGTATCGAGTTGAAAGGTACATCAAATGCTCAAGTATGTAACCGCTAGAAGCCGTGAGTATGATATAAATCTAACTTCTTAGTCAACGTAATGCACACAAAACCTATAGGGTACTTCCCGTTGAAACTAGATCAATGAAATTTCTAAGAATATAATAAATAATAAAGAAAATAATGATATCCCAAACATCCATCCATGTTAGCAAGAAGCAAAGTCGTATAGCATAATCCAAAAACTGTAAATTTGTAAAAAATAATAATTTTAGATTCTCGCCAAGAACCAAAAGCTAACTTCCCGTTGACCTAGAATCATGAAATTTAGCAAGAAGCACTTGACGTTTAATTTGTCAGCAATATTGATAGAAAGGTGTGTTACAGTAATTATTATTGTGTTTCATTTACAATCACACTAATATTAAAAATGCGTAAAGTTTTATTTAATGTTTGGACGTTTGTTACTTCTTCACGCCAAAACTTGGCCAAAACTACTGAACGGATCGCGCTTATTATAATTCAGTAAAGATGTTCACACGTAAAATCTTGTGATAGTTGATCATAAATAATGGAACACGATCCAAGTTTATTTTTATTCGCAAAAGAAAACTGCATGAAGGTCACTTTGTTGTTGTTTTGTTGATTACCAGCCGCTTGCTAAAAGACTGCGTCACGAACGATTCATAAAGTGTAATTAGCACCCATTCAAGCCGAATTTTCTCACTCTGAATGGCCTGAACTTAATCAACACCAGCCAGAACAAAGAAATTCAAAATGTATTTTCATAACATCATTTTACTGCTGGCTTTAGCAAACACGCTTATTTGCACACTTTGCCAGTGTGATCTTTAAGCTGGGGGATTAAGGTTGGTTTCTGTGTCGGATAATTGAAGGAAGTTATCCATTGTGGCGTCTAGCATCTAGAGGGCATATTCCGCCGGTTTAAATTACTTTTGTCACGTGTGGGTGGGACTTGATAGTTCCTTAGTTTATTCCCCGAGGTTGTATGAAATCTACACAACTTTGCCCGTAAAAAACTCTAGAATTGAGTATCAAGAATGTCTACTAAATGCCCACAAACCGTGTTGCAAAAAGTAGTTTATGAGCTGCTGATGCCTACCGCCTACAAACCTTGAAATAACAGTTGTAGGTTTGAGATCTGAATTGTTTAAAGATGAACCAAAACCACGAGCATGATTGATAACTTGAGAGTAAGTTGTAAGGAACCAAGGGTCGAATCAGTCGTGTGATATAAGGTTGATAACGCTGTCGTGGCCGATGACCTCTGCAGCGTCGTCGTACGGAATGGAACTGATAAGGGGATTCAAATTAGCATACGGCGCAGTTATAGTCCACTTGAATTTTGCCCCAAGTCTTTTTGAAACGAGGACGAGATTTATGAAAATTTTGAGAACTTTGCTTACAAGGGAATGATAGAAAGACGGTAGGTAGATGAAATAAAAGGTCTTCCAAATATTTCTACGATGTTAAGTAGCTTGGCTTTACGGAACTAATTCACTCATAAATAAATCATAAATAAATCATAAATAAATCATAAATAAATCATAAATAAATCATAAATAAATCATAAATAAATCATAAATAAATCATAAATAAATCATAAATAAATCATAAATAAATCATAAATAAATCATAAATAAATCATAAATCATTTATTTACCGAATATTACATACTTAGGGATTTCTGGTGAGACCCAAACTAAGCACTAGGCTTGTGTCTTGGGTGTCAGGAGAGCACTAGGTAAGACTAAACAATAGTTTTATGGACATAAGTAGGTACATTTTTGTGTGTAAAAGTTATTAACAAATTAAGTAGAATAAATATTTGACTTGGACGCATAGAAGGTGGTGAGGTCGGTGGGAATCTTATGAAAAAGTTTATTGGTTATGGAATAAAGGTGAGTAAGTGAGGACAGGAGAGGAGGGATGTTACACTATTAGCTAGGTTCTTCTTACTAGTTAAAAGTGAAGTTTATCAACGTTTTTTCTATGATACAAGAATGTGCATCACATTAGAGTGTACATCATGTTACATCCTCATGATCAGCCTATAAATGTATTGGTCCACTGCTGGACATAGGCCTCCCCTAATGCCGCCATAGCGCCCGGTCTACAGCTTGCCGCATCCAGCATCTGACCGCAGTCTTTCACATGTTACATCACACAACACGTTTTAAATTCTCATCCTATGATAATATACCTAGATAAAATGCAGAATATTTTAACGATCGTCGCGGTTCATCAAGTGTTATTGTTGTTACAGAGATGATCTAACAACCTACACAACACACTAATCTGTGACTACACACTGGTATAACGGTAGCACACAGTCTATCGAATAAATAAATTGCTCTACGATGTGTTGTGAATGCGATAAATACAAAGATATTAATTGGCTACTGTTTCATACGCAGAAAACCAGCAATCTTTGCGCAATATTGTAAAAGTAACGTATTTTATGGTGGCCAAGATTGGAACGTAGAACTTCGGATCGTCTTGCACGATGAAATGACGGCTTCATCAAAGTCGCAGAGCGTATTATGATGCGAACAGCACAAGACCGAGGCTGGCGAAGTCAAACGAAGTCTATAACCAGCATCTACATAATAATGAAGACTTTGACTGCCAGGCCTTCTTCGGCCGCTTGTTGAGTTGTTGTTTAGCAACGACGACGCGCCTTTCCTCGGCTCGCATCGTTGAAGCTTGGCAGTGAACGCGTTAAGGTAGTGGTTTTTTACTATGAATCAAAATTATAATAATGTATAGCCAAATGCTCCAAAAGTAATCGAAGTTAGTTTTAGGTATCAATAATTCATCAATGAGAAGTTGCTTTAGAAATTAGGAGCATCAGAGTTGTTCTAATTAGTCAGGTATACAAAAAAATATCAGTCATTTAGTACCCCTAACACAAGCTCTGCTTAGCTTGGGGCTAGATGATCCTGTGTGGATTGTCCAGCATTATTATTAGTATTACTTAAATATAGAACACTGACGTTGACGTACCTACCTACAACCTTCAGCTACATACAAAACTCTTACGTTCATTCACGCAAGAACCAGCTGATTCTTTGCGCAGCCTATACAAAAAACATCATGTGACTGGCATAGAAAGTTCCGTTATGCGAACAGCCTTATTAACTGTGTGCTCAGCTGCGGTCTGGCCTTGGCTGATTCAGATCAAACGTCTTGCAATAATATTTGTCGTTTGTTTTTTTTATTTTACTAAGATTATTTGGCTCGAGAATTTCCGCTAGAAAAACGTAATCATGTTTATGGTAGTTTATAGCTATAATTCGTCACTTGGATGCCAAACTACAAGACATAGAAGGCTAGTTAGAATTAAGGGAGACATTATAACCATGTACTCGTACATGCCCTAAGGGCATCGCAGCTCAGATAATGAATAGCTACGGAAAGGCTTTCTACAAGCCTATGTTGTTTTACGTGTCTTTAGTTAAAGAAAAGAATCCCCAGGGATTTCACAAAGCTTGGTCAGTTTGTTTTGTTTTCTAATCATATCATTATTATCACCTATTATCAGTGTTCTCGAACCTACCGATTTTTCGGTATTTCTACCGATTTGAGCTCCGTTCTACCGAAATACCGAAATGCAACGATTTTTCTACGATTTCTATATATATAAATTTGTCATCTGACTACAAATTAAAAAGTTCGGGTAAGACGAAAGGGTGTGTATACGTTGCATCGACGAAAATTTCAACAGTCCAAACTAAAAATGCCGATTTGGGTCGTTCGGGGGCAAATGCGTGCTTTTTTGCACCCATATGCACGTCAGTCGTAGGACAGGACTTAAGTGTGTTTGATATAGGTAAATTAGATATAGTTTATTTTTTGATAAATTTACGAATTTTATTGAATTATATTGTATTTTTTGTCATATACCGATTTTGGGTACAAATATACCGATTTTAGTCGACAGCTCTGCCGATTTCGCACTATGACGTTCGAGACCACTGCCTATTATCACCTGTTTGAAGAAATCAATAATTAATGCAGATAAATGCATCGGGTGGCGTCTGATGACTTAATTACCTAATTTTAATATTATTATGATATATATTAGCTAACAAACAGCATTAAATTTTTAAGGCGAATAGTAGGGTGGATAGTGGCGCCACTACATATTTAATTTTATAATTAAGTACGTTATACAAAGGAATTATCAAAAAATCGGACCGCGCGTAGACGATATCTATCATAAGCTTTTTGTAAATGTATCTTTAATAGTTTTGTACTGTATTATTTAGGCAGATACTTGTTTCAAGAGTTTAGTTCCTATTGGTGGCCACCAAGCTCTCCAAACAAGGTTTTTGATTGAATAACACAAAACAAAACTATTACAGATACATTAAATAAAAGCTTGTGAAAGGTATCGTCTACCAGCGGTCCGATTTTTTGATAATTCCTTTGTTTATCTTAATGATTAAATTAAATATGTAGTGGCGCCACTATCACCCCTACTATTCGCCTTAAGCAATTTATTTTACAACTAGCGTTAAATTGTTAGCACATTCAATTGTGTCATATTACTTTCTTTATTATTGAAAGAATTGACTTTTATTATTATTTATTAGAATTCCACAAGTTCTAATAACTGGTTCATGTGTAAACAGCTGCGATGTAATAAGTTGTTATCAAACATCAAGCATGCTTGTTATCTTTGAACAGACTTTTATTGCACGTTGATAAGTAATGGTTGGTCTGGTATCTATTATCAAAAATAATTAGATAGATGTGAGGTAAATGTAAATAACCTATGTAGTGTGTGACATAACTTTAGTGTTATGTTATGTCACACACTATTTGTGCTGTTATTTCAAACACAATTTCTATCTCATCAAATATGTATAATAAAATGCAACAATAACCATTGTTCCATTGTGATTTTATCACTTGATTTAAATCAGTGATTAAATCACAATTTAAATTATAGAATTTTTTATATAAATCACATAATTTAAAAAAATTGTTTTGTTTTTCGTTGCAATGAAAAACCAAAAGCAGTCAAATGTGTAGGGAGTGCCCAAATTAAGTTTCCGTGCACACACGCGCAATGTACTTATCCCTCCTAACCTGATTGAGGATTCAGGGAATCATCATCAGGATTCAAATCAGGAAATTAATATTTTTTACGAATTTTCGTAGTTTCCTTCATACATTTATTCCATATAGTTTATAATACTGCAAAATTTATTTATTTATTTATTTATTTATTTATTTATTTATTTTTGCTTGCATGTACATTCATTCTTAGGTCTAAGTGAATGATTAGTTATAGGCTTATCACTAGCTAGGTACATGCACCCTGGAAGGGCACTGCAAAAATGAGTTCGTCCTGCTTTATTTACATCATGTCAAATTGAGTTAAAAATACTTAATTTAAACAATAACATTAATGTCACTCAGAAAATAAGTTTAATAATAGAGTTGAGTAAATTGAATCTAGAAGCCAGAATTCTTAAACTAAGTCATTGTTTCATCATAGGTTAGTGTCATTTTAGTCTGTCCGTAGCGAATTGGTCAATAGAATAATAGCATTTTTCAAATAAAAACAATTTTATCTTTTTACAAAAGGTTTCATCTTTATCTTCATTTTTTAAATATTCAGGTATTTTATTGTATATTTTTGCCAATCTATAGTATGGGCTTTGGCTAACCAGTTTAAGTTTAGTTGGAGGTAATACTAATTTGTTCCTATTCCGTCGATTATATTCAATATTAATGTCTTGCTTAGTTTTAAAGAGGTTTTTATGTTTCCTTACAAATAAAGAGGCTTGCATAATATAAATAGATGGTAATGTCAGTATTTTGTTCTTGATGAAGTGCTTAGTATTGGTTTAGTATTGGTGAGAATTCTTACACATTTTTTTTGCATAATGAATAGTTGTTCGAATTCTACACTGTCGCCGCATAAAATTATGGCATAATTCAGCCAGCTATAGGCATACGCATAATACGCAGACAGAGTGGTCTCGTAGTTAGTATGGGCTTTTAAAATACTCAGGGCGTAAACGAATTGAGAAAGTTTAGTTTTAATTTTTTGTATATGGGCCTTCCAATTTAAGTTTGTGTCTAGTGTTATTCCTAATAGGTTAAATTCATTTGTTACGTCTATGGAAAGATGTTTTGATAATAAGCTTAGGTCAAGGGGGGATCTTTTATATGTTCTAAATTGGGTTAATTTGGTTTTAAGTAGGTTGATTTCCAAATTTTGGTCTTGTAGCCACGTGAGGCATTCATTAAATACATTATTTATGTGTAAAAAGTCTATTGATGAGTCACTAGAAAAGAGGAGGGATACGTCATCAGCAAATAGAATGGTCTTGGTATTTATTGATTTCGGAAGATCATTGATATATAATAAGAAAATTAAGCATCCAAGAACGGATCCTTGCGGTATTGAATTATTAACTGTTTTTATGTCAGATACTACATTATTTTCTAATTTATTGCTTATGTCATGATTTATTATTTCTACGTATTGTTGTCGGTCATTTAAATAGGTTTGGAACCATCTGTAAGCAGCTCCTCGAATTCCATAGTCATATAGTTTACGAAGAAGAATTGTATGACTTACTTTATCATATGCTTTTGTCATGTCCAAAAATATACCTAAAGCGTATTGCCCATTATTTATTATGTCGTATATTTCCTGTAAATAATTATATACTGCTAATGTGGTTGATCGATTTTTCCGGAAACCATATTGGCAATTGTCGAGAATGTTATATTTTTCTAAGAAACTATAAATTCGGTTTGCCATAGTCTTTTCAAATATTTTAGATATGGTCGACAAGAGGGCTATTGGCCTGTAGTTGGAAGGATTATCTTGTTTCCCGCCTTTTTTCAGGACAGGTTTAATTTTTGCTATTTTTAAGCTATTCGGAAATGTACCTTGGTCATAGGATTGGTTTATTAGAGTTGTTAATGGGTTACAAAGTTCATAAACGCACTTTTTTACCAACGTAGGAGGGATTTCAGAATAAAAAATGTTAAAACTATGTATGTGTTTGCGTCAATTCATAGGCTGTTTTAAAATGCAAAACAAAATTTTACTGAACATGTTAAACAGAAATTAATAATGTTTCAGTCTTGGTGTCATCTCTTTCTTCATGTGATTAAAACCTTTGAAACTACCTTATGTAGATAAGTAAGTTACGTAGGTACCCATATAAACCTGAAAACTAGATAAACCAAAGCAATTTTCATAAAAAAAAAAAAAACAGATTTACTTATATAAAAAAAAATCCGTGTTAAATTAAATTGTTTAATCGGATTTTTTTGATTTATTTTAACAAATCTGATTTTTACCAACCCTGACAATAACTTAATGTCTTCTAGTTTCATAAAACACCATGATGCCATCTGCAAAGTTTAAAACAATGTGTTGCAGATGACAATACCCTCCTCCAAAATGAAAGTGGAAAGAGTTCCCAAAAAATTACGAAACATAGCTCCTTATTTTACCTATTACCGATTCCAATTGTGCAACCCTTCCTTCCTATCTCATAAGGGGCCTTAAGCAGTAGGAAAAAATTGTTCCGAGACCTAAATTTATTAGATTTACAAAATATCATTTCGTCACATAACTACCTAGTTATTATTTGGTTGAGAATGACTAAGCACTTTTTGGCAAATCTTTTTAAATCAGTTTTGTTTTACACAGTACGTTAAAGTTAGTTTGTTTGTATGGATTTTAATGCTGAACATTACACAACAAAATTTTATCAGTTCAATTAGACAGTGCCGCTTTGGACATATGCTTATATCTGTAACTAAGAGAAGCACATTCTTCTAAAAATAATTTAACCTGTCAAGGATTCTTACTTATAATAGCTTTCATCCCTCAAGGATTAGGGGTGCGCGCGCACCCCTTTTTGACTGTTAACGCATAATTTTTTGAGAAAACCATTAAAACTAAGTAATTGTATAAGTATTCCAAATCAAATTAATTATAGACTTCAAGCCATTGGGACCCTTACCATTTGAATAAAGTTTATATTGGCCTGAGGCATCGGGCCCAGAGCGAGCCGCATAATCCCTGATGGTATAAAAAATGTTACAGCCCGCTCCAGGCCTAATGATGCTTCACCGGTTAATTATGTTTACTCAGGCTGAGTATAGAAATCAACCAACAATATCCCAAGTTGCCAAGAATATCCTGGATTGTCCAGAATGTGCCACAAAACCCAAAACTGGATTACTAAAGCAAATAAATTGGGAAACTTAATTATTGCAACAAAATTCCAGCAATATATTATTATCACACTTATTTGATAACCTCTGGAAAGTTTTGAAACAGAACAAATACCTACATGCTTTATCTCAGTTCAAACATAAGTTTTGTCTTTACCTGATAATTTAGTTTACTTATGACATTCTAGTAGGCCACAAAGTGAAAGTTTTCAACCAAAAATCCCGAGAGTTGTCATACTTTTTAGGTCCTACTTTCGTACTTTATAGGTACTATTGTTCAAAAAGTACTCACTCACTACTCTCCTTTGTCTTCTCTACATGTTTCTTGATGTCGGCTAACGATGAGTCCAGTCTACTGAGGAACTCGTCAAATGTTTTCTTCTCGTCAGGGCTCCCCGGGGAGAACTCCCTAGCGGAAGGCATGCCCCCGATCGAGGCCCGGTGGCTCGGCGGCGCTGGCTCCATTACACGTTCCCCATTCTCGTAGAAAGGAGAGTCTTTGGTGACAGGTATCAACAGATACTCCCTCAAAAACAAACTGTCCGTGGCGAATAATCGGTTCGCTCTCCTTATTTTCTCCATCTACGGTAATCCAACACATTGTATATCAAAACAAACACAATAACAAGCAATAATACACGAAAATAACACTTTTATGCGAAGTTTTACACTTACAGTTACACCATATTTGAGGGCAAGCCCTTGCAAGGTATCGCCTTTACACATCACATGCTTGATGTATTCCTCGTTCCTTTTCATGTGATTGCAAGTACTCCCGTATTTTTTCAGGGGGCGAGCTGATTCCCGAATAGAAACTCTCTCATCAAAAAGACGTTCCTCCTCCATTTTTGACGTAACCGAATGAATGACAGTAGAAAGAAAACTACCAAATTGACTTGACAGATCAATACAATGAAGTTAGCCACAAGAATAGAGTTGCGCGGTATGGCAAGAAAAACACACAGATAAGAAATGTCGAATATGTTAATGTAACCTGAGCACGACATCTGTTGAACACAAAATGAACTGCAAGAACTGCTAGTACTGCTACTCACCAATAGATGGCAGAGATAGGCAAAAAAATTGTTTCATTTCGTTCGCGTACTGCGGTAGTAGTTCATTCATTTCATTGCTTTGCTTGTTTGTTTTCATTCATTCAGTCAGTCAGCTAGCGGATTGTGTTGAGGGTGGACGCGTACATTTTTACGCGAAATTCATGTTGTTGTGAAATTTAGTGATAAAATATAATAACGTAGTGTTCTGTGAGAAAAATATAATTTTAAAGCTTTATTTTTGTGTAGTGAAATTTAAACTCATTCAGATTTTCTTGTGACTTGTGCACATGTGATCGATCGTGCATCCAGAGATTTTCCTTTTGTGGGTATGTATCAATGAAAAGTTGCTTATTTTCGCCTAAAATTAAATACTATCGAGGCTTTATTATACGCTGGTTATTGGTGATTTTCCCCAGAGCGCCACAGCGCCCCCCAAAAGCACAATAACATGGCCCTCGCCCGGGCGCAGCCCTCGTAAATTTGCAAAAGGGCTGTTGGCTGGTCGATTGTGTTTGTGGTGTTTTATTATCGTGGGGTAAGAGGATATTGCAGTGTTTCCAATGCGTTATGCATTGCAGAGCATTTCATTTAGTCTGACCGTACTTCTGGACATAAAAAGCTGATGTATTATACGTAGGTCGCTCGTCCTGCGCAGGGTAACACCGATGGATATTCAACGTTCGTTCCGCTCCCAGTTCCAGGATTTTTATCACTCACACCACACAGCTGTGTCGCACTGGCAGATAATTATAATATTTTATCTTCATATTACTCATACAACGAATCTAGGTAGGTAGGTAGGGAACAGTAGAGAACTAACAAATAAACATAAAGTTAGGATGACTTTTTAAGATACATAAAATACCTTACTTAGGTATACCTACCTAGGTACCTAGTATTTATTGGACAGTTTGTATAATTTTGTGTTTATTTAGATAGATAGGTAGGTACCTATGCATCCATTGCAATGAAACGCATTGCAAAAATCGTAAATAACTTCGTCGAGCGTCAATCATAAGTTCAGCAACCTTTATCACGCTCGTATTTATTGTAGACCTAACCTAAACCAACAGGTTTGATTCAATTAATTCGTAAGCGGAACTTTTAATCGTAATTGAAACCAAATAGGTATTTGGAGATCTAGACATTTTCGTTAAATTCCTTGTAAACCAACACACCTACCTACCTTATCAGTAGGTATTCTACCACCTAGCTGCCTATTATAGATTTGACACCTACTTACCTAGTCAGCCGCTCTCACAACCTTTAGGTAGGTACCTACGTATCTACCCAAATTTGCGAAAGCGGCTGGCTAGGGTTTATTTACACCCTGTCTGTCTGTACCTAGGTACAGACAGGGTGTAAATTGTGTAAAAGCTAATGTACGTACGTTAGGTAGGTCCTACGACCTACGGCCTAATTAGGTCTACCTGACCTAATTAGGCCGTAGGTACCAGCCGGTACCAGACCAGGACCATTCATAACATTCTAGAATTTCTACAAGCCCTCTGTTACCACAAACGCTTCAAAGAATTAGTCAAAGTCAAAGAATCGAATCGCGTTAGTCATGGAACTTGTTTCAAAACACGACAGACGTTACGGGATCAAGATCACGATGACTCATGATGACGCAAGCATCCGCCGTGGAAGCCCTCTTATCTGGATCCTTGTCTTCACTAGCAAGGTTAGTTCTAATGACCCAGGATTAGAGGATTCTAGATCATTCACTTCGAGCAAGTTTGGCGTAATCAAGATGATTAGTAAATTGCTGGTATTAATGAGGATTTCGCGAACAAGTAAGACTGAACTCGTATTTAGTCTGAATACCTGAGGCTTCCGTCGTTTGGGACCGCTAGATAAGGGACCGCGGTCCCTTTCGCCGGATTGATTTAATTTTATTATTTTTGTTCCGGCAAATGGGACCGCTCTCGAAATGATCGAAAAAATCTATTGTTCAAGGCTAATAAAGTACCTACAGTCGAAGGAAAAAGTAGATATAGAAAGTAAAAGAAGAAAACTCTTTGATTAATGACATTATTTATTTAAAAACAAAACAAATTATTAAAAACGGTGAAAAAATGTTTTATTACTTCTAGTATCTTGTTATTGAAAACTAGCTTCTGCCCGCGGCTTCGCACGCGTTGTTTCTATGGAAACGTTTTGAGGTTATTTCTCTCGCATGGGAAACTTGGTAGGAATTAATCACTACGTGGTCGGGTCATACGAGCTAAGTAAACAAATGGAGTATTACTGCTGGACAAAACCTGCCCCTAAGTAATTGTTTCGCTATAGGTACCAACTAGGTACCTAACCGCTATGCTGTCCTGTAAAAATCATGGTAGAAGAATAGTGACCAGCAATGTCCTTACTTTGCGCTCCCGCATTGCAATTAACCAAACATCCCTTTGCTGTCATTTTGCTGTTTAATTTAGTTTAACTGAAGCGTTCCCTTCACTAGAAACATTAAAAATTACTATTACGCTGAGCTTAACGCATTCGCTGCCCAGGCACGTCGAGGCGGTTCAGATAGACGTGTGCGTTTTAGGTCATGAAAGTGTCAGTACTCCCAGCTTTACACGAACAAAATACTCATACAGACAGGTATCCATTGCGTCAGTTACTCAGTAAAAATCTGGTGTCAGTTTGTCCCTCGAACTTGCTCAACTCCTTTCGAAAGACTTACAAACTTACACTTCGTGACGTCACACAACCGGTACTAAAAACAGTATAATGCGTCATTATTCACGGATCCGGCGTGCAACTTCCGAGAAACTGTCGTCAGCCACAGTGTCAATAGCAGTCGCTGTAATGTAGGACCTTGTGTAACTTCACAAGACTCTCATGTCTTCACAGTTCACAGTAAGTAATGTTAGTCAGATTTTGTATTACAAACATGCTTCGTCGTTTCGTCACTATAATCCGTCCACGCATTTATTTTCTTAGACTTAAAGTAAGAATTTAAAAAATCATACACACGTAATCTCTCAGCTCGATAAATATTGAAGCTTTTTTATTTTTCGAGGTGATAGATTCGCATCACTATTCTTAAAAAGGAGAATCTATAAAATATTCCATTCTTTTATCCAGGCAAAGAAAATAAATGTGTGGGCGGGCGGAGTATAGTGACGAAACGGTTTAACCGTTAAATAATAACAGAGAATGCGTTAAACTTTAACGCATTCTCTGCCCAGTCTCGGCGGTGCGACCCGCGGGGAGCGCCGCCGCTACACGGAGCTGGAGGTGGGCAAGTGCGTCGTGGGGCACAATTTTTTGCTGTGCTGTAACGGTGTTGATCTAATGTGCGCACAGCTTATAAGTCACGCTACTTATAACGATCGTCGCGCTATTCATACGAATTGCTATTTGGATTGTCTACCAAGTTTATTTATTTATTGAACTAGTACAGAGATTCCAATTGCACTAGTCACATAAGTTACATTATAGTTTACTTAATTCAAAAATATATACCAGTTATCATCTTATAGAAATTACAATAAAAATAAAATTCAATTCAATTCCAAATAAAAATACAATTAGTCAGTACTAACTATCAATAATTAATTATATAAAAGAAGAAAAAATCAAAGTAGCCCGGACTCAGGAAGTTGGCGGTGTTACACCCCCGTGCCTCTGAAAGCACGCTAAGCCGTTGGTCCTGTCCTCGTGTCGGCCTGCCGTGCCATCCCATCGTATTAATTTAACAAAATGTGACCAACATTACTGTGAACTGTGAAGGAAGACATAAGTGGTGAACATAAGGTTCTTTCATTCAGTCAAAGAAAGTAAGTACTTAACTGTTTTTTGCGTCGCTATTAACGGAACTGATGGGAAAGACAAACATAGGTACCAGTTATTTGCCACCACACACATATTTACATAACTCATCCATATTAATATTATAAAATCGGAAGTAACTAAGACGACCTCGGTGGCGCGGTGGGCGAAGGTCCACCTGCGGTGCGGGAGGTTGCGGGTTCGATTCCCGCCTTGGGACAAATGTTTGTACGATCTACAAATATTTGTTCCGGGTGTTCTGGTCGTTTCTATGTATAATAAAAAATATCTATCTATGTAATGTGTTATACATATTATGTATAGCAGTCATCTAGTACCCATAACACAAGCTCTGCTTAGCTTGGGGCTAGATGATGCTGTGTGGATTGTCGAGTGTTATTTATTTATTTATTATTATTTTAACTCTGTCTGTTACCTTTTCACTCCTAAACGGCTAAACAAATCCTAATGAAATTTTGCAGGAAGGTAAATGGTTTCCTAGTTACGGAGACGGCTGCTTGAAAAGCGTATGCGAAGCCGCGCACAGCAGCTACTTAGAAAAAAAAAATAAAAAAACTTAATCTTAAATTGCACACTAAGAATGTATACAGGAACAGGAATAGGAACAGAAAGGTTAAACATGACGACTTGATAATCATGGGAAGCCCGGACCATGAGATTACCATCACTTTTATTGGCACAGCTAAAAGCCGATGGTTTTCGACAGAAGTGGGACGGACATAGGCTGCTTGAAAAGCGCGTGCGAAGCCGCGGGCAGCTGCTACTTAGAAAAACTTAATCTTAAATTACACAATAAGAATGTACACAGGACCAGGAATAGGAACAGAAAGGTTAATGACGACTTGACAATCACGGGAAGCCCTCGGTCGGACCATGAGATTATCATCACTTTCATTGGCACAGCTAAAAGCTGATGGTTTTCGACAGAAGTGCTCAATCAGAGTATGCTGTTTAAGGTCGTCATGCAGAACATAACGATGGACTTTGATGCCGCTACAAATATACCGACAAATAAAACTTAGTCACATCCTGCGCAATTTGATAACTTAAAAAAATAAACGCTAAACCCGCTGCAAATCAGAACCACTGATAAACAAATGTCAATCTTTACAAATATCCAGTGAAAACGGAAACTGTGTGTTTTCGTCGCAAGATAGAACAGAACAAACAAGTTACCAACGCTCCTACGATAGAAGAAAAATAAAAGCTTTCGCTCCCATATAACTTTGCTAGATACGACTAACTTTAATAAAAAAAGTTACCGTGAGTTACATCTTTCCCGTTAATGGAACGCGAAGCTCCTGCCGAGATGAGAAGTGAAAACCTGGACTTGTAATAGAAATCGAAGTTATAAATCTTTGTAACCTGGCTAGAACCTTAAGAGGGTTAACCTTAAGATGGCTTAACCTTAAGAGGGAGGTGCAATACGGCGACAAAAATACAATTTTTGCCCCTCGTCCTTCCTCCTTACCAAAAACACGATAAAACGAAGCGTATATTCGGCTGCTAGCCGCGCCGCCCCGGTCTCGAGTGTAAATACAGAATACATTACTTACTTATTAGTAAAAAATATCTAACTGTGAATAAGTATATCAGTTAGTACCCATAACACAAGCTTTGCTTAGCTTAGATGATGCTGTGTGGATTGTCCAGCATTATTTATTTATTTTATAACTTACTCCGTGGTTCAGCGACTCAAAGTGGATCTTTGCATTCATAATCACTACATAGTATAAAACAAAGTCGCTTTCTCTGTACCTATGTATGCTTAAATCTTTAAAACTACGCAACGGATTTTGGTGCGGTTTTTATTAATAGATAGAGTGATTGAAGAGGAAGGTTTATATGTATAATAATAGTAATATGTAGTAGTATTTTATTGCACCCGTGCGAAGCCGTTGCGGGTCGCTAGTAAATAATAATAAATAAATAATGCTGGACAATCCACACAGAATCATGGGCACTAGATAACTCATATACATAATATAATACAATATAGGTATATATTTTTTATTATACATAGAAACGACCAGAACACCTGAAACAAATATTTGTCCCAAGGCGGGAAACGAACCCGCAACCTCCTGCGCCGCAGGCGACCTTCGCCCGCCGCGCCACATCGGTCGTCGATTCATGTACATATGACTAGTGTAATTGAAAGGGCTTTTTTGTACTACATAAATAAATAAATATAAATATTTGGTCTCTTGGATTCGCGGAGATCGGCTTCAACTTCGTCGATCCAGCGACAACAACAGTATCTCTTTAAGGCGAGGATTCCCGGATTTCGGGATTTTTAACTGTCCGTACCTCAATAACTATAAGGCCTATAGTTTTGAAATTCATACATATTATAGTTGAGGATATTTTCTAGTGCATCACTAGACAAAAACACGATTGGTGATATTTCACCCGATAGAAAAAAATTACAAAGTTACCTCTAAATAAAACTTTGAATGATCAGTGTGAATAGAAAAATGAATAAAATTGCACAAAATGTATACCGAAACATTGCAAACGTTATTACGCAGTGCATCACTAGAAAATATTTTTATATGCCATACAAATATTTTTCAAAACACCTAAATACCTACAAAATCGTGCTCGGCTGCCTGCGTACCGTCTTGCTCACTTACTCGCAATCATCGCATCTCGGGAATCCTCGCCTTAAAATTAACACTTTCATGGCCCAAGACGCAGATGCCAGTATTCGTCCCAGTGTACCGGCTGGGCAGTGAATGCGTTAACCATCTTCGTAAAAAGGAGGAGCTTCTATGTTCGGCTGTATGTTCGTCGATTTCTCCTTCAATTATGGACCGATTTTAAAAATTATTTAGCTATTGTACTATAAAAAATGATCCCGCGGTGGTCCTTTAATCCCTGAGGGTTAATTATTAATTAGTAGGTATTTGTCCCGCAAAACTTAAAAACAGTGAGAATAGAGTAGTAGTAATAGTATTAGTAATAGTGAGAGAGAGTTAAAAATTAAGGGATTCGAGGCCCTTTTCTAGTTTTTTCAAAACAACCAAATTATAATTTAAAGGAACAGTTTATTCAGTTTATTTATTCTCAAACAAATAAATATGTGCCGGAATATTTACAAATAATAAATAAGTACAAAAAATCAAAATATCACTTAAAAACCAAATCATAAGAATAGTAAAACTAAATAAAATGTCACGCCATAAAAATTAATTCAAAAAAACTTTGATATTTACCTACCATACAGAAATAAATTAAAATTATAATGCCTAGGCCCAAATCAGTCAGTACCAGTTGTAGAATTCTTAATAACAGCATATTACACAAATCATAACCAACGTTTCATAAACTGCAAGACGCCTCACGATTCGAACCTGTGACCTTCCGATTTCCAAAATAGCATACCTCCCACTAAGCCAATACAGCTCTAATAGGTGAAAAGGTAATTATGTCTGACAATGCCTATCTAAATACCGCTGATGGATAGGTTTCCCGACCTCCTCAACCCGTAAAGATGATCAATCATAATTTACTCTATATTATATGGTCCGTAATGATTCAAACATGTGAGAAGTCACAGCGTTTCATTTTAAGCTAATAGCTGTGCTTTCTTAAGGTGAATAGTAGGATGGATAGTGGCGCCACTACATATTTAATTTTATAATTACGGTATACAAAGGAATTATCAAAAAATCGGACCGCGCGTAGACGATATCTATCATAAGCTTTTTTTAAATGTATCTTTAATAGTTTTGTACTGTATTATTTAGGCAGATACTTGTTTCAAGAGTTTAGTTCCTATTGGTGGCCACCAAGCTCTCCAAACAAGGTTTTTGATTGAATAACACAAAACAAAACTATTACAGATACATTAAATAAAAGCTTGTGATAGGTATCGTCTACCAGAGGTCCGATTTTTTGATAATTCCTTTGTATAACTTAATGATTAAATTAAATATGTAGTCTCGCCACTATCACCTCTACTATTCGCCTTACGTTGAAAAACTAATGTGAAAGATTTACTTAATTCCTTAATGGCGGCATGCTTCGCTATAAGACTAATAATAATCACGTTTTGATGTATGGATATTTGAATGGATGTTTGTTAATTCTTCATGCTAAAACTACTGAACCTATCGGGCTAAAATTTGCATACTACCTGTATGCAAATTTTAGCTAATAAAAACCAAATAGACTCAGTTTTGAGAGACCCATCAAATAATAAAAAAAGTCCATTCGATGTGTCTCTCAAAACTGAGTCTATTTGGTTGTGTCATTTTTTTCCCAAACTTATAGTTTCGGAGTAAATCACTGAAAACTGATATCTGCCTACGGTTAATGGGCGGCGAGCGACCCAGTGACGTCACACGCGCCCGCGGCGGTCACTCAGTGAACCTCGCTAGTAATTTGGTCATAACTTCGTCACTTTTTGTCGTAGAACAATAATTTTTGCACTGTGTGTTATGGATTTCTTAGTTCTATAAATCTGCATTCTCAACTAAAAACGTTACGGATCCTCTAATAATTTGTTTCAGTATTAAGTAAATTCTTTATTGCACACTCAAGTTAATTCATACATACAAGTTAACAAATACTGGACATGTACAAAGGCGAGCTTAACCCTAAAAGAGTTTTCTTACAGCAAAGCCCCGCTAAGTAGCCCCGACTGTCCTGGTTTTATTACATGATTGTAATTTTCTTTGTTTATTTATTTTATTTATTTATTTATTAAAAATATTGTACACCTATCATTACAGGCACACCTAATGCGATAGGGTACTTATTTATTCACAACCATATAGTTACAGTCATCTAGGTGATATAATTACTTAATACTAATTTGAAATTGTCACTATTGGTTATTCTTAAGATAATAAGTTAAAAATTCTACTAATAACATAAAACATTACAAATTAATTAATTAATAAAGGTGTTGTTAATAAAGGTATGTGATATTTGTAACATGATTAACATGATACATTATGTATCACTGCAGCACAACTCTGTCTTATGCCGATGAAAACTATTTCAAGAAAAATCTAACATAATGGCCAGTACTTATTTGAGACCCTCTCGTTTCAACAACGGAAAGCCCCGCCGACGTCGCACCCTCATTGGTTATTCATTTGCGTAAGTGCCGAACCACCGCAATGAAATTTAAGAGCATAAGTATAATATTACCGTTTTGCACAAAAACAAAACGGATATTATGTGAGTGGAGAAACGGACAGCATGGTTTGAAGAACTGCATTTGAAATATGGATGTATATATATGTCTCTATGGTGGTTTTCTTGGGAATAATGCCTTAGTTCCTCCGTCAAAGTCATAGCAGCAAGTGTCTGTCATTGTGACTGTCAATGTCAACTCATAGTGTCATCAACACCAGCAAGTACCTTGCTCATGCTGTCCGTTTCTCCACTCACATAATATCCGTTTTGTTTTTGTGCAAAACGGTAATATTATATGTGTTTCGAAACGGACAGCATGGTTTGAAGACCTGTTTGTTATCTGCTGGTGAAAGACGGACAAACGCTATGTGAAAATAAAATGTATGACATGTAACTAAGTAGGTACTAACTCATGTAATACATAAATAACAAGGTCAAAGATCTTAGGACATAACTTCTAAGACTTTAAAGTTGTGTAAAACAAAATATTGAGTATTTATCAAATCTAATTGATCAGAAATCAACGATACTTAGCATCACACAAAGTGCCCCTGAAGCACATTTATGTACACTTGGATGTGGATAGTGGCAGCCGGCGACGCCGTTCTGCAGTTGTATTGTGCGCCGTCATGCAGGTCACTTCGTTGGGGCTTAGGTCTGGATAGTGGCAGCCGGTGACGCCGCAGTTCTGTCGCTGTACAGCAGATCGCTTCGTGGGGCCGGACAATGTTTAAAACTGTCATAAACTGGGTAAAAGGCAGTGATCTAAGTATGAAAATATTGTATGTATAGGTAATATAGGTATTTCATTATTTAAATGAGTAAAGTTCTGGTTTCTATTTGAAACTTTACTATGGACCATTTAGATTCATCAATTTATTAAATAGGATTATGGTATTCATAAAATCTTGCTGATTTAAAATGCAAGCTCTAAAATGCAAGGTCTAATATTTCAATGAATGGAATTCTGCTTAGTAGAATATTTTCAGTTTGAATGTGATAGTTTTAATTTTATCTAATTCAGGATTTATTTGTTGATCACATGCTTGGTAATGTGCTCATTTTTAGAATCAATAAATTTAATTGATCTTGCTATTATGAGGTCTGGGATTCACATAAACATACTTCATAAGTATATCTTTAATTAACTGTCCATACTAATTGCATTTAGTTCAAATAGGACTTTTAACATTATTACATTACAAATATAAAATAAAATATGTTATGGTAGGTATGGATAACTTATTTACAAGGGGTTATTTCGCTATAACCCTTGCTGTGTAATTATCGGTATTTCTATGTAATATAAAGATGGTAGTTAATGATATCTACATATAGCTCTTTAGTTCTCTGAACTGAACAACATAAGTACTTGAATCAGGTCCAGTTGCAGAAAACACCAAAACAGGTGTCTGCTTGGGTATGTTATTGTTTTCATGAAAAATACTTGGTTATGAATCCACTGACACCATAACTCCATGGTGTTCCCGCTAGACGATATATATCTAATTGCGGAGCACCACGTCATATCCGACGGTAAAGGGTAATGGTACCTTGGTTGGTGATAATGATGGACAATCTGATACAGGACAGTGGGTGACGTGCCTAGTCTTACCACTTGTCTACTTCACCGTACCGTCTAACCCCCCTTCCCCCCCCCACACTTTTTTACCAAAAGTTCCAGTGTCTCCATCTGAGGGGGGACTTCACTGGGGAGAGAACATTAAAGGAGCTCAGACATAACCTCAATACAAGATTTAAAATGTATAAGCCAGAAGCATTATCATAGATTGTGTGCTATCCTCTCAGGCTCGAATATATTGGCAAAATGTCGGTCACTTTGTTGGGGCGTAAATCGCCTGGTATGTATGCCCCATTATCCGGATACAGTCTCCGAGGGCGACGTGTATATTCAGACAAGACTGATCACACTTCGACTGAAGGTGTTATAAAAGTCGACCTGACCTTGTTATAGCGAGGTATCGCTTTTAAGACCAAGTGCCAGCGGGGCCTATAGCCAGCTGTGGACTAATATAGGCTGATGATGATGAAGTGTCACCTAGGAAACCTCTTTTAAATACGGTCCCCGAGGCCAGAGGTATTTAAGTACCATTCGAGCCATTGAAGGCTTAACGAAAAATTGCATCCTTATCTCCTCCGCACTGGAGTTAACATTGTTAGTGTCCATCTGCTAGTTTAACCTATCAGGTTTAGCAACGGGGCACCAGAGTCGCCACCTCTGCGGGTCACACCGCAGAGTCCAGGCCATGAATGGGGTAATACTCACACTCATAAATTTATTAGCCGTAGGAGCAAAAGGCACACTTGGTTAATATGAGAAGAAATATAATAATGAGAAGTATTGTACTATTTTACTGTAATAGCCTTCATTTGATGTCTATAATGCCACGCCCCATGTTCCGGATACAGCTTCCGCAGCCGGGGGCAATAAGTACCGTTCCGATACTCTGTTTAGATTATTTGGCTGGCAGACGGCCATGCCGCTATACCTCCCCGAGAGGCATGCTGCCGTAGTAGTGTCCTGAATCGTCGTCAAGACAGCTCCAATAACATCATCGCCTAGCCCAAGTAAGCATGCGATGGCCCCTAATTTAGGATATAGCCTCCGAGGCCAGGGGCAATAAGTACCATACCGGTATTATGTTGATTATTTGACTGTTAGTTGGCCAAACTATAACATAACTCTCTCATGAACATCACCATTATTAGTTCCAGTTACATTGTTTCTGACGATAGGATAAAGTTTCCCTTATTTTATACTTAAAATAATAAGTTTCGTTTACCGGTATGAAATGGTATAGTCCCACATATTGGCTTGAGTGTCAGATATTTGATAGGGTCATTGCCCACCTGACTGGAACCTCTCGTTCAAATGAGTGCATCCGATGCATCTCGTCAAAAGTGGATCACATCCGAGTGAAACCAACTGTGAAGGTTTGGTTATCTATGAGGTTTCAAAGTATTTATTGTAAACCAAATAATTATGTAATGATCCTCTGCTACTTAATTAACAAAACTAAGAAAAAACTTTGAGCTCTTGTGACTCTTGTGACTTGAATATTGTAATAAAAATTTAATACTTATACCAGATTCTGATGGTGTGTTGGTGAGCACTAACCTTCACCTGAAGTGAGTTGCACTAACTCAAACAAAATAGCAGTAGGAATTTATCTTTAATTGAAAGGAATGCCATTGCCCTGCTGTTGGACATCCTAGGTTAATAATAGTAATCTGTATTTGTCTTGATCATTTTTAGTTTGTTGCAGAGAATTTAATTTTGATTATTTCAAACTTTGGATCTAAATGATTTTCAGAATAATACGGGGTCAATATTAGAACTAATTTTAGGTACTTACTATTAAATAAAGTTGTTCTATGAAAGCCATAGGAAACAACTGTGGAAATAACCTATGATTCTGGGAATGTGAAACTAGGTTCAATATGTGATGTTCATTCCAACTGGTGTCAACAGATCTTGGAAGTAAATCATGTTTTAGATAGGTACTTCAAAATGTCGGAGATCACCATGACAATGATCTAGAGCATAATATTCAGTTTCAATGCAATGAAAGTAACATATTATGAGAGACTACAAAGTATTTTTATGTTTGGCACCTTACTCCGAGTAAGTGTTAAACATACCTGCAGGTAACTTTATTTACAAGCTGTAATGTGAAAGGTCAATTTGCAGAACCTTTTAACTTAATAGTTATAAGGTAGGTAGGTATTGTTCTTTAAATAATTTAAGCAAAAGAAAGCTATAATTATATACCTACTTATGGCATTTTCATAATATTATATTTAAATTCCAATACAATATAGATTAGTTAGTCAAAAATCAGCTCTTGTTCTGATATATTCTCTGTACTCTGTCTGCCAGTAACAATGAAATATGTAGCAAAATTCTGATTCTTCAAAATAAAGTGGTGATTCTGCCCCTAACAGTACAAACCGAACCTGGGGACTTATTATTATGATTATTATTATTGTGCTAAGGTTTAATCTTCTCTGTGAAAAACCGGTAAAAAAACAAAGCACATGGGCCTCGGGCAAGTGCACTTCAGGTGCTAGGTCGTTCATTTTGCAGGATTTTTCTGACAATCCTACAAGTGTTTAGTATGACAGCTTTTAGCATTAATGTGTCAACTTTTTATTTACCAAACCAGGTAGGTAGGTACTACCAGGTAGCCTACGAAGATTTCGATATGTTATTTATGTAGGCATTTGTATGTCTTGCCCTGCCAAACTTTGGTGTCAATGATGTTTTTATTTCAAACAATTATTTCATACCTATTACATGCACATAAATCTGTTTATAATAGTAGTCATGTTACTAAATCATCATCTTTTCATCAAAAGTATGTTTGTAACACTCAATTAGAGATTGCAAAATGATTTAACATGATCTAGGGTGCTAAAAGGTGCCACCGCACCTTCCGTCTATAGGTTATGTACTTCAACCTGGGTTATTATCGCAATAACTTGATAAGACAAACTGTACTAGAGGATCACACTCGTGCGTGTACCGGCCGGCCTGATGGTGCCGGCGACATGAATAAACAAAGTATTAGGTACCATCCGATGGGAACTTTCTGCCAGGCTCGTGATTGAGTTTTCCACGCTTACCTCATAGCCAGTGGTCGGGATTATAACTCGGAGAGATGGGCACGAATTTTGCACAAAGTAAATGCTTGTACTTCACCATAAACATCGTTTTTTCACCAAAAAAACCATAAAAACACAAAATTTTCCGCATACACCGCTGAAAATTTCAAACGCTATGAGTTGACATTGACAGTCACAATGACAGACACTTGCTGCTATGACTTTGACGGAGGAACTAAGGCATTATTCCCAAGAAAACCACCATAGAGACATATATATACATCCATATTTCAAATGCAGTTCTTCAAACCATGCTGTCCGTTTCGAAACACATATAATACTCGTAGTTTGACGAATTCATTATGAATGTAAGCGGGTTAACTACGAACCTAGTTTGTGTTGGAAGATAAGGTTAACTACGTAACTAGCCCGTAGTGCGCGCAAGGACGCAGTACAGGCGCGACGCGGACCGCACTCACCCTGATGAAGTCTCTCGTTAAGGGATGAAACGTTGGTGTTCTTCCAACACAAACTAGGTTCGTAGGTAACCAGCTTACATTCATAATGAGCTTAAGTATAAGTTTATGAACATCAATTGTAGACTAGCTTCTGCCCGTTGCTTTACACTATGTCCTTCCCGGGGAGACAATCTATCTTCTTGCCGATTTCAGCCGTTTATGAAATAACAAGCGTAATTTTTTGAGTTTTAAGACGCGTAAAATGCGTGTAGTATACAGAAATTATATGTGGCACAAACAGGATTTTTGAATCGCTTCATGACTGCTTTTCCGCGACTCACAAATTTAAAAAAAGGTTTTGTTATTATAATAGTGCGTAAGCCCTCAGACTCAAGCTAGGTTCAAATTGCTGTGTCGGGGTGTGTCGTGGCGCGCCAGAGCGCAATCGGTTACGTTCATTACCTATGACTAGATTCACATTAAGTAGTAGGTTGTGTTGGGGTGCCTTACTAATGTTAATCTAGTCATAGGTAATGAACGTAACCGATTGCGCTCTGGCGCACCACGACACACCCCGACACAGCAATTTGAACCTAGCTTCAGGGTAATATCTAAGAAATCAAATCAGGATCTGTGTTTAGAATACCATAATTATAAAATAATAAAAATTTAAGTTAGGAATACAAAAACAACAGAATCGACACCGATATCCCAAAAAGTTCGACGGGGCTTAAACTCGTGTAGTTGGCTAGCACATTCCCGTACTGAGGGAAAGATGCGGGTTCAAGTCCCGTCGAAGTCGATATTTTTTGGGATATTAAACTAAGCTCGTTTTGGCCTCAGCCTTAGTTGGTTACAGACAAAATTACTTATAACAGGTCCTTAAACTAAAATCTACTAGCACTTCCAATGCCCATGACACACATGTTCAGTATCGCCAGCGTGTCGCGGAGGCTGGGAAATGTTGATGGTGATATTCTAAGTCCAAAGCATCGTTATTCGTTAAGCATCGTGTCGCGTCCATCGTGATAGGCTTGCGTGCTGTGTGGCACAGGGCAAAGCCGAGATCCGGGGCAAAGCAATGCCCGGCGGTTACAAAATATCTGTCAGATAGGATCGCGGTTTTGCCCATAACGGCTTGTTCTGGCTGGTCTGGCTGCCACGATTGACCTGCCTCGAGGGCCTTCTCGCAGGTCAGTGTGCCATCTACCTCGTAATACCATGGTGAAGGTAATGGCCAAAGGCTAGCATTGTTTGTGGATTTCTATAACGTGAAGTGATTTTTGAGAGATGAGGTTAGTAAGAGAATGCCTAAGGGCCTTTGTTCACACACGTTTTATTCGCCCTAAAAATCGACGGTTAATTCTCCGTGCTTAGACACGGGCGCCAGTGCTGTGTGGATAACTATGGAAGCTTGTTTACACACGTATTTTTCTAAATAAAAATCTAAGGTTAATTCGCTGTGGCGCGGCACTGTCAACAAGCTTCCATGGCGATCCATACAACACTGACGACCGTGCCTACACATCATCAGCCTACATTAGTCCACTGCTGGAGATAGGCCTTCCCTATTGAGCTCCATAGCGCCCTGTCTTCAGCTTGCCGCATCCAGCATCTGCCTGCAGTCTTTCGCAGATCGTCATCCCACCTGGCCGGAGGGTGTCCTACACTACGTTTGCTGAGTCGTGGTCTCCACTCAAGAACACGTTTACCCCAGCGGTTGTCGGTTCTTCGCGAGATATGGCCGGCCCACTGCCACTTCAGCTTGCTAATTCTTTGAGCTGTGTCGATAACTTTGGTACACCATTAATTACAAAAACGTAACGTAAACTTCATTTCTTTCGCGTTTGCACACTCGACAAAGATCCTTAGTTGAGTTGAGCTCGATTAGATCTGTATCTCCCTAACTACCTCCATTCCAACTGAGTAACTTTGTTACTTAGCATTTATACTACACACGAATCGCAAATTACAACCAAACGTTCAATATTCATTACCGGCAGATGCGTATTATCTGTAACAGGTGTGCACGCGCCTTGCTTTTTGCCTTTTTTTTTCGACGACCGTAATGCACCTTCTGATCGGGGCAAAAAAGGGTCTGGATATTTCTGGTCGTAAATCTTGGGAGGACAAATAGTGCAGGGTTTCAAATAAGTTGGGGGTTTTACTGGAGGAAACTGGGAGCTCTCATTGGTGTTTAGTAAGATTACCTCAATGCTAGATGAGAGGCGTCTACGCGAGCCCTAGCTTACAATAATGGATCCATTTATTTCGCGATTTGAATTGAGAATTTCAGGAGGAGAATTCGTCCCATATGTGACCGACTTGTTGTTATACCTTCAAGATGAATTCGTCCCATATGGGACCCATACTACAGACCAATTAGAACTTTATATTCAAAAGTTTTGGGTTTAATAAGGCTTGTAACCTATATGTCTATGTCGTTCGATCGGGAGTGAAATGAATTACAATTAGAAATTTGTTTGCAACAGAATGCAGTTAGCGCAATTGTTTCAATTGTAAATACTAGTTCTAATTTGTAATTTTTTTTGCGAGTAAAGATACATTTTATAACACGATAAATAAAAAAATATCCAATATTTAAGAAATCAAATAATATCGCAAAAATTTTCGGCTTCGACGGGACTTGAACCCGCGTCCTCCCCTCAGTACGGGGATGTGATAACCAACTACACCACGAAGTCAAGTGACGTGGGAGTCGAAAATCTCTGCGACTTCCTACGGTCTCTAGCGCCGTTAGCTCCACCTACAGGGGAAACATTGAAGTTTATCCAATCCTGTTCAAAGACTAAAGTTACATTTAGTTCGTTTGACGAGAGGTGTCGCGTAGCTTAATTCTAAGGTACTGAGGGGAGGACGCGGGTTCAAGTCCCGTCGAAGCCGAAAATTTTTGCGATATTATTTGATTTCTTAGAAATTACCCTTAGTGTGGGGTTACGCACTATAATAACAAAAAACCTTAGAATTAAGCTACGCGACACCTCTCGTCAAACGAACTAAATGTAACTTTAGTCTTTGAACAGGATTGGATAAACTTCAATGTTTCCCCTGTAGGTGGAGCTAACGGCGCTAGAGACCGTAGGAAGTCGCAGAGATTTTCGACTCCCACGTCACTTGACTTCGTGGTGTAGTTGGTTATCACATCCCCGTACTGAGGGGAGGACGCGGGTTCAAGTCCCGTCGAAGCCGAAAATTTTTGCGATATTATTTGATTTCTTAGAAATTACCCTTAGTGTGGGGTTACGCACTATAATAACAAAAAATATCCAATATTTATTATACATCCTACTATCCTACTCATATTATAAAGCCGAAAGTTTGATAAATATAAATATTTTGTTACCTAGGATCTCAAAAACTACTGAACAAATCAAAATGAAATTTGGCGTACATTTAGAACATAGCCTAACTGAGATAATAGGCTACTTATTATACCGAAAATACGCGTGCGAAGCCGCGGGCAGAAGCTAGTAGTTGATATATTGTGAAAAAATTTTTTGTTTATCAAAGTTAATAAAAGCCCTGCAGAAAAAAAAAATACAAATAACTACCATTTAGGGCCGAAGTAAAGGTCGCCCGCACTTATTGCAAATCGATGTTCCGCAAGGTTGGAAACAAAAAAGACAAGATCCTTGCACCTGTCAGATATTGTGATTACAATCGCATGGTTTTGCGAACGTGGAACGGGTGTTATTTTAACTGCCTGTTTTCGATACGCCAAAACACTCGCGTTTCTTATACTCAAACTTTCTTTATTTTATAAGACACTAGCTGCATTCTTACTACCTATTTTTCCGTAGGAATGAAGCATTTTCCCGTGGTAAAAAGTAGCTTATGTTCATCAGGAATAATGTGGGCTTCTAATGGTAAAAGAATTTTTCAAATCGGTCCAGTAGCTTCCGAGTCTATTCAATACAAACAATCAAATCTTTCCTCTTTATAATATTACTAGTTTTTACCCGCAGTTTCGCACGCGTTGTTTCTATGGAAATGTTTAAAGTGATTTATATCCCATGGGAACTGATTTATGGGATAAAAAGTCGACTTATCTGTATGCAAAATTTCAGCCTGATCCATTCAGTAGTTTTGGCGTGAAGAGGTAACAAACATCCATCCATCCATACATCCTTCCAATCCTATATTTTATCCCGGAATTCCCACGGAAACGGGAACTACGCGGGTGAAACCGCTAGGCGGTCGTCTAGTCTCAAATAAAACGGAACCAATTTTTTTAAAGACTTGGTGGTGGGTGGAATCATAGCATATTCTACTCGTATGTATGATTTAATTACGTGTTATAGACATTTATTCACAAAGAAAATTATACTAGTATTTACAATTGAAACAATTGAGCCAACTGCCGACTGTTGCAAACAGTCTACAGATAGCTCAACTGATCCATATCAACACCAGTCGGAAGCGTCCCCAAGACGCTGGCTGCATTGCCACGCTGTATGGCAATGCTGATACGCTGTGCCAGATATTCACCAGCTCTCGGGTCACGCGTCGCTTCGACCAGACGCTCAGATAGTTTTTTGAAAACCCATTTCATGTTATTTAATTTGTTTTATTTCAATTTTATATGATTTAATTTGATCGAACTCAAATTAAGTAAATGTGAATTAAGCGTGTGTGGTAGACTAGGGCTAAGTCCCAGATTAAATTTGACGTATTTGTATGGTTTGACAACTCACTAATCATAAATAAGCCAGTTAATTATCGTTGTGCAAGTGAGGCTAAGAATACTACCAATTAAGTACTATGAGTGATCTTTCTGCTACTAACAAATTATGGATCACAGCTATCTGAAATAAATGAACTTTAATTTAATAGTAGTAGAAATCGTGGCCAGCATCCAAAAGAGCACATAATTCACAGACACTTGGGCTCGTTTTATTTGTCCTAGCTCATGTTCACAGCGTTTAGCTCTTAATGGCCGCGCTGGTATCATTAGCTGTGCGTTGAGCATGTCTTGTCTACTGGTACGCATACAAGGTAGTGGTGGTGCGTCCAACCACAGCACTAAAGATTTACTGGCTGGTGCTGGCACGTTCTGGGACGGTAAGGGTTGCGCCATGTAACTAGTACCGAAAATCTATAAGATTTTTTTTACTTTATAGGCTGATAGTATAAGTTTTCCTCGAATCTTCAGTTAATGCTCGCAGCTACGAGTATAATAAACTTCCGACAAGGCCGTTTGGTATTCGTGATATACATATACTCGTACAAGTCGCAGAACTTTTGTTTTAAAGCAGTTTTTGTTTGAGTTACAAATCATTTAAATAAGTAACTTTATTCACAAAGAAAATTACAATCAAATAATATAAATAAATTAGAACTAGTATTTACAATTGAAACTGCAGACTGTGGCAAACAATCTACAGGTAGCTCAACTGATCAATATCAATACCAGTCGGAAGCGTCCCCAAAACGCTGGCTGCATTGGCCCGCTGTATGGCAATGCTGATGCGCTGCGCCAGATACTCACCAGCTCTCGGGTCACGTCACGCGTCGCTTCGACCAGACGCTCAGATAATTTTTCTAAAACCCGAAGAGCCTCGGTACCCCACGGACCTGGGGTCTCGACTCCAACAATCCATATTCGTGAATTTGTTATATTGATTGCATATTGTGATACCTACTGTCCTGCCACAGTTTACTATCTGTCTATATTGGTTACACAACTTACAAACTACCGTCTACGCATCTCATGCTACGTAGAACGGGCGGATCGGAACAAATCGACCGTGTATCTGCGTAAACTTCAAATGGATAAAAATAAAATCGGATGTCCCGTCGTTGTATGTTATTTATCGTACGACTCTAGAATAAATAAATACATCGAATCTAAAATAGGACACGACGACAATAATTTCCTTTTAAATAACAAAATGGTGAGCATTTCTAGAGTTATTAAAGGCAGAGTTTACTGCTTTGATGAATGAAAAATGATGTTTTGGTAAAAATAGGTTTGGTAAAAATAAATGGTACTTTATCTATTTAAAATGTTGGTTGTTATAAATAAGTTGATTAAGACAGGAGAACCTCATCGTTTCTTAAGTTAGGTACACAATGCCTTTTAACATCCGCAGAGGCTGGACTGTGAATGCGAAATACTGCCAGCATTCTGGTCCATCTGCCTCCTGATGACGGCTTGGATTAGTAGGAAATTGGTATAAGTGTTAATATAGTAATTGGTTGTACTATAAATGCATGGAAGGGGTACTGTACTGGGCTTTATAAGAGACTAGCTGACTCGGCGAACTTCGTACCGCTCTCACCTTTTAAACCTTCCCTGAATAAGCTATCCTATCTTTCAAGTTGGATCAAACTGACACGGTGTGCAAATTTAATTTAAAATCGGCTAAGTAGTTTAGGAGTCCATCGCGGACAAACAACGTGACACGTGATTTATATATATGTATTAAGATTTTCAAAGATAAGCTTCCTACTAATATTATAAATGTGAAAGTTTGTGAAATGTGAAATTTTTGTTACCTAGGATTTCCACAACTACTGACCAGATCACGTTGGAATTTGGCATACACTTAGGACGTAGCCTAACTTAAACAATAGGCTACTTATTATACCGAAAATACGCGTGCGAAGCCGCGGGCAGAAGCTAGTATGAATATATAAGTTAAAACCAAATTGTTCGAAACATGCATCTTAGCAATACTCACATATGGCTGTCAAACTTGGGCACGCACAAAGCAACAACTAACAAAACTCAGTAAGTATTATGTCTATGTATGTCAAAACTCAATGGAACGCACGCAGCATGCTAAATACATATAAAAAGGAAGGACAAAATAAGAGAGAGAGAGAGTACAAAACGGAAGGAGAAAAATTCACAGTAGCAGCCCGTAGTCAGGAAGTTGGCGTTAAACCGTTGGTCCTGCGCTTGACCTCTACCCGGTCGTGTCGGTCTGCCGACTGGCCGCCGCGCCGTGGTCGAAATTCGGCTAGGAGGACATTATTAAATGCGAAAGTAACTCTGTCTGTCTGTTAACTTTTCATGTCTAAAAGGCCTAATATTTCAGGAAGGTAGATGGTATCCTGGGAACGGACATAAGCTAGTTTTTATCCCGGAAAAGAGCGAGCGAAGTCGTGGACAGAAGCTAATTTTCAATCTATACTAATATTATAAAGAGGAAAGATTGTTTGTTTGTTTGTATTGAATAGGCTCCGAAACTACTGGATCGATTTGAAAAATTCTTTTACCAATAGAAGCCCACATTATTCCTGATGAACATAGGCTACTTTTTACCGCGGGAAAATGCTTCATTCCTACGGGAAAACGGGTAATAGGACAACGGGTAGTAAGAATGCAGCTAGTAAATAATAACTTGGAATAACTCCTGCTCCGCATTACATTGCATTTGATAATGCTATATGAAGTAACTGCCTACCTTATCATCGGTTAGGTATTTCCTCGTTGTGTCAACCAGAATAGCTCAGTTCATGAGGGCTGTGTAGCAAATACTACCTATGTGATAATACGTCAATAATATATCGATTTTTCTATTTAAGATCCTGTGGGTTTTTTGAGGAAACTTTTTTTGTAGTGTCGTTATTCATCATCAGCCTATATTAGTCCACTGCTGGACATAGGCCTCCCCTAATGAGCGCCATAGCGCCCTGTCTGCAGCTTGCCGCATCCAGCATCTGCCTGCAGTCTTTCGCAGATCGTCATCCCACCTGGCCGGAGGGCGTCCTACACTACGTTTGCCGAGTCGTGGTCTCCACTCAAGAACACGTTTACCCAGCGGTTGTCGGTTCTTCGCGATATATGGCCGGCCCACTGCCACTTCAGTTTGCTAATTCTTTGAGAAGAGTGTCGTTATTGCTTGTGGCAAATATGGGGGCAGATCATCAATGTTGGACTTAGAAATGTGTTTAGTAGTGACAGAAAGTGCAAAACTACCACAATTCTCCCTGTGTGTATATTACACACATTTATTAGCAAGGTACACCTTACACTTGAAACTCGTTCTGTTTGTTCTCATTAGGTTATGGCTGAAAATCTGTGTTTTTGCTTCTCGAGCAACATTTACGCTAGGCCATGGGCAAGGTAATATTATCCTATTACCGTGCCATGGGCTTTTTGTCGTACTGCAGCACATACAACATTTTACTTCGATGTTTATTTATTTATTTTAATACTTTCTTGCACACAATTTTAAAAAGTACACAAATAGTGGGCATACTGCCGATGTTATTTTCTACCTGCCTCAGGGTCAACAAGAACGAAAGGGCACAAAGTTTAAGTTAAGTTAAGCACGGTATGATAAAAATTAATTCTAAATTACAGAAAAATATAACTATAGCAATACTTATAATAATATACATTATACCATTTATACCATATCTTACAGTATGTTATTGTTTGTTTTTATTAGTCAACTGTATTTTATTATTGTTTATTTTTACTGGTGTATAAATGTACATGTGTGTCTGAACTTGCAAGTAAAGACTTTTATCTATCTATAAAACCACGGCGCTGTCGGTTGTTTTTGCGTCAACCATGAGTAGGAATGTTCAATCAGAAACCTATCCATAAATATTGTTCAATAATCATAAATTACCAGCAATCCGTTCGGTTGGAAACTTTCATCTTTATAACAGGATTTTTTGTACCGCATTCGAGTTAGTTCACTTGGAACAAGAATCTTTGCGTCCCTTTGAGTTATTTCTTTAGGCTTTAAACGAAACAAAGGAATATTATGTTTCTTTGAATCAGAGCTTTGTAATAAAATAACATGTTTTAGTGTTGTAACAAACATCCTATCCTGCTAATATTATATATGCGAAATGTGAAATTTTTATTAAGTATCTAGGATCTCCAAAACTCGAGATAAAATTTGGCATATTCTTAGAACGTAGCCTTACTTATACAATATGCTACGTATTATACCGAAAATACGCGTGCGAAGCCGCGGGAAGAAGCTAGTCTTTTATTATAGATTCGTTAAACCTTTCTAAATTATTAGTTCTTTAAGTAGAGATATATTGCAAAAGGTTTGAAATAGCGTGTCTTTCTTTGCATTTAGTTGTATTGTAATACAATAACACAACACAGGCCATTTGTTAAGTGAACTATATAGAATTTTACTTACCTATATCTGTATGTCTGTTAATATTTTTCAATCTAATCTGTAATCTCCATAAAATGGATGTCACAACTGCTAAGGCGCAAAGTTATTTTATAGACCCTTATAACGATAAGCCCTTTTACGATTGTTTCTCAACAATCGAGAGAGTTGTACTCAGAAACAATCTCGGAATTAGTACAGGTGCTGGGAACTTTCGGATGTTTGTGCATTCAACCATAAACTCAGATTGGGCGTAAATTAACCCATAAACTTTATTTTTACGCATCCCTGGAATAGGGCGCATTTACACCAAAAGTGGAAACTCATAAATAGTATAATAATTCATTACGGATGTAAGCGGGTTATGAGGAGATACATTTAAAAAAAGCTTATGATAGATATCGTCTACGCGCGGTCCGATTTTTTGATAATTCCTTTGTATAACGTAATGATAAAATAAAATATGTAGTGGCGCTACTATCGGGGTATATATTCGCCTTAAGTCGCGGCTCTGTGGTGGAGGCTTAAACTTCACCACGTCTTCGAGATTATGAAACCTTTTTTTTTTATTGATGACTAGACGATCGCCTCGCGGTTTCACCCGCGTAGTTCCCGTTCCCGTGGGAATTCCGGGATAAAATATAGCCTATGGCACTCCCTGAAAAGTAAGCTTCCTACCGGTGAAAGAATTTTTCAAATCGGTCCAGTAGTTTCGGAGCCTATTCAATACAAACAAACAATCAAATCTTTCCTCTCTATAATATTAGTATAGATATAGAAGTATAGATGGTCAAGCGTTTGGCCACCAACTTACACTTCTTACACTTGTTAAATTTATCGCTACGCTACTGTTAAGATAACATGCTTTCCGTCTAAAAGCTGAGCCAGAGATCGATGACTCATAAATAGGTAATTTCATCTTGTCTAAATTATGAGTATCAAACCAAGTACCTACTGGTCAGGTTAATGACCCCATGACCGAATATCGTAACCCCCTCGACGCCGCACGTGTCCAGTGTTTGCACAGATAAATAATTAAACTACAAGTAGGTTGGAGGCGGAGGAGGTATACCTACGTCGTGTGGATAAAGAATGGGATTAAGAGGCCAGCGGAAGGCGACTTGTCCATACAAACGTAATACCAAAATTATTTCTAATTCAAGCATATTTCGACTATATTATTGTATTATTTGTATTCAAATAGTATTTTTCTAGGTTCCTGGATAGTTTTTTTTTCAAAATACTTACCGAAAATTAAATGAAAGCCAATCGCATTTTGCAATTTTTAAGACAAAATTGGCCAGTTTTCTTCCTATTTGTTTCGTAATAAAAACAACAATATCTTATGTGTTATTTGTTTGGGAACATAGGTAATATTGTCTAGTTACAGAATAACAATACTTTGTGAAGAATACAAGAAGTTTTCAGTCATCATTTTTGGTATTACAGAACACAGCGAAATTCATACCAAATTTTAAACGGCAATCATGCTATCGCGCACGCACGGGGCGGGGTGCAGGGCCGGGGGACGGGACACTTCGGTTGTGTGATCGCTCGTGGCTCGGACAGACACACTAATGCAACGTGTATTTACACGGGGCGCCGCCACCGCTCGGGGACTTTCGGAGGTCGTCGTAGGGGTAGGAGAACATAGATAGGTTCTTAAAATATAGTAGGAGAGGCTAGGTTAGGTATTATTATTTAGTAAGTATACTATTTTCTAAATCAGTGTGTCTGACAAGTTACGGTGCTGTGCGTGCGTAGGTATTTGTTTGTTCACTATTCTATAGACCTGTGCCACTGACTTGGATTGAGATTTGCCTTGTTGTTTGGAAACAATAACCTACCTCCTTAGGTACATTACATACCTAGAGGTACCTACCTACTACGACTTTGGCGTGCTTTGGCTTTGTTTACGGACTTTGATATTTTTCACTTACGGTTTGGTTAATGATATTATGGACTCGGAACGTTGGGATGTAGGTAGGTATCTCACAGTAAGTAGGTAGGTACTTACTTACCTACCTACCTACGTACCTATCTAAATTATTTTATTATTAGCTAGTTGTTTTCTTATTTTAAATTAAATAGGTACCTACATACCTACCTAATACTTACCTACCTAGGTAGGTAGGTACCTAACATGTTGTTTAGATATATGTACCTATCATAAGATAGGTAGGTACCTACAATGTATGTGAAGTAAGGAAGTACCAGGTAGGTAGGTATCCAGGCGCGGTCGCAGCCCAAGACTTTGGGGGGGGGTCACACTTGGTGCGGGCCGTAGCACCAAATGTACTTGTAGGCGGTTGCAGACCCCACTGAAAACCACTTAACTTTATCGGCGAGCGGAGCGAGCCGCGGAAAATTTATACTCAACTCCCATCTATAGTAGGTATAAGTTATAGCGAGCGAAGCGAGCCTCGAAATTTTTGAGATGTTTTCTGAAGTTTGGGCAAAAGTAAGCAAGAGTAGGTCTACTTGCTTACTCTCGCCCGCATCATTTACTTTGTTGTTGATAGGTATCTATAAAAAATAAATGATAGCGATCGTAGCAAGCCCCGAAAATCTTAAAGACTTGCGGTAGTAGATATAAAGCTATGAATATAAATAGGGGCGAGCGGAGCAAGGGCATCAACAAAAAATTCAAAATACAAAAAAGACATGGAAAAAATGTAACGCCGAAATTTTTGTTACTTTTTCGGGTAACAACCTAGCAAAATGATGTTAAACACACTGGACCAAATACAGAGAAGGACAAAATACTATCGGCGAGCGGAGCGAGCCGCAAAATGCAGTGTTTTGCATATTGGCCGCAAAAATGACATCCCTTCCCCCAACTCCCAACCCAACAATAGGAAGTATAAGTAATGGCGAGCGAAACGAGCCTCAAAAATGTTGGAGATTTTTTCTGATGTTTGGGGAAAAGTATGAGTAAGCCAGAGCCTATGACAAAATAAAGTGAGCGAAACCTGCCCCGAAAATTTTAAAAAGTTTGCGGTGGTAGATATAAAGCTATGAATATAAATCGGGGCGAGCGGAGCAAAGGAGATTAACAAAAAATTAGAAATACAAAAAAGACATCGAAAAAGATGTAGCGGCGAGCGGAGCGAGCCGAATTTTTTTCCCTTTTTCGGGTTGTCATTGTCCCAAACTGGTTCAGAAAATAAATAACAGCGAGTGGAGCGAGCTCTGAATGAGCTGCAGCCTTTTTTGAAATTGGTGAGGTAGCGTCCATGCAAGACCCTTATGCTAGAAGCATGAAGCTAAATTATGAGCTACTAGCTTCTGCCCGCGGCTTCGCACGCTTCTTTCTATGGAAACGTTCAAAGGTAATTTCTATCCCATGGGAACTGATTTATGGGATAAATAGTAGCCTATGTTTGATTCCAGGCTTAGAGCTACACGAATGCAAAATTTTAGCTCAATCTGTTCAGTAGTTTTGGTGTGAAGACGTAACAAACATCCATCCATCCATCTATCCATACAAACTTTCGCATTTATAATATTAGTGTGAAGAACAATTTTAAAGTTTCACGAATAACAACCAAATATGCGAACAGCAGACCAGACACCATATAGAATCAACGAAATTTTTTATGATCTGGCTGTGCGTGCGTGTGAGTTGTTTGGTATTAGATATTTTGCAGTTGCAAACTAGCCTGAAACGGAGAAGGAGTCCTGAACTAGAGCAAACCAGAAGCTTATCAAAACAGCAGAATGTTATCAGAGGCAAGCAGAGCGTGCTGCGATAATTTTTGGTTTTTGTTAGATTTTGGGCAACTTTTTAGAAAATTTGGCAAAGTGACCTAAAGCGGGCCGGGTTTTGAGCTTTGGATCATAGTCAGAAGGAACAAATGTTATCAGCAACCAGACCAAAACGCGAAAATTTTGTACTAATTTTTTGTACTGGTTGACAAAGTGACCTCGCAGATTATTTGTTATATTTTGTGCTTTTTATTGTGGTGGTTGGATTGATACAAACTGACTATAGCGGACCAGCCAGACCAATAAAATTGGGAACGTTGCCTCTGTGCTAATCAAAATACAGGAGCACAAATAACAGTAATATCGGCGAGCGGAGCGAGCCGCGATTTTTTTTATTGCTGCAGTTGGTAACCATAATCAATGTAACGGAAGTAAACAGGAAAACATTAGACGTTTTTTCATCGTTTTTTACGTGTATTCTTAGGTATACAAAACGTACTTACAAATAAATTATAAATATTCGAAATTTAAAAAATCGTTATTCACAAGTTGAATCTCTCGGATTCCAGAATTATCCCTTTTCGGTTTAATAAACCCTTTCCGTGGCATCCTGTGTATATTTTATCACACTCATATTTTGAGTTTGGATGTAGGTGGATGTTTTTAAAGTTTGGATATACCTAGATGTTTAGAAGTTTTCGCGTAAAGAAGTACCTAATCAACACATACCAATCCATCAATCCATACTTGTTTTATAAGTATCTTTCACACTACCTAGGTATATTTTTGACTAGCTAGGTAGGTACCATAACAAATTTCGTAGTGTTTAGCCGATATGGTTACCCCACATGGCTTTACCAAAATCGTAAATTGATTTGTTTTTTTGATAAGTAAATAAATGTGTCAAGTCAAAATCAAATGTTTTTTTTAAATAAATGAAAGTGTCAATATCAATGAACAAAAAAGTGTTTACGTTTATATCCTTGCCTTTTATTTTCTTGTCAGAAATTCACTATAGGTACCTACTCGTGTATTTAATCCTAAATTTAGGTAGGTATATCCTAGGTATTGCAGAAGCAGAACCGTATGACGAACCTACCTACACTCCATCCAAATTCGGTTAGTTTACAAAAATGTCACACCGAATTTGGCTGGAGTATACGTAGGTGCTTACATACTACCTAAGTACGTATTTCCTGATCGATCAGTTTAGTTAGGTTCTAGGTACCAATGATATTACCTATATTTGGGTTCTACATAGGTACCTAGGTACCTAAGTATTTCTTGAGAAATACGTAGGTAGGTAGGCCTTGTAGAGAAACTTGAAGAAAACAACGCGTTATCAAACTAAACATTCACTTAGATTTTTTTTAAATACACTTGCACTTCCCAAAATGTAAGTACCAAGGTACCTATGTAGGTATGAAACGCAAATAGTATGCCTAAAGAAATAGGTAGGCAAATTTAGTACCTAGTCTAGTATCTAACCTACCTGCCGCTTTCGGTAGCAGGTGGCAGAGGTGTGTATACCTACTCACGCACACGCACAAGCACGGCACTATGGATGGTTGTGTTCACTTATGTAGTACACCTACCGCGTCCCGCGCGCGCCTGCATCAACTAAACAGAGATAGCGATATTCGGGGCGATTTTTGCACGCGCCTCGAATTGAAGTTGCGATCGAGCTCCGCCGGACTCTTAAGAGTGACAGCGCTTATTTAATCATATTTTAATACTAGACGATCGCCTCGCGGTTTCACCCGCGTAGTTCCCGTTCCCGTGGGAATTCCGGGATAAAATATAGCCTATGGCACTCCCTGAAAAGTAAGCTTCCTAACGGTGAAAGAATTTTTCAAATCGGTCCAGTAGTTTCGGAGCCTATTCAATACAAACAATCAAATCTTTCCTCTTTATAATAGTAGTATGTATTTTAATATCTAAGCGCGTTATCCCGCTTTTGTTTTCAGTCCCATTTTATGAGTTGTTCCCCGTTCAACCCACAATTTTTCTACCCAATATTATTTTACCCGTTCAACCCAAAACATATGCTCCGTTCTACCCAATCCAAAAATCTAAGTCACAGTGTATTCTAAATAGTACAGACATCGTAATAAAATTAATAAATAAATAATAGATATAAATAATGCTGGACAATTCACACAGTATTATCTAGCCCCAAGCTAAGCAGAGCTTGTGTAATGTTATGATGGGTACGAGATAACTGCTATACTTAATACAATACACTACATAGATAGATATTTTTATTAAACATAGAAAACATCCAGAACGCCCTGGACAAATGTCTGCAGATCGGACAAACATTTGTCCCGAGGCGGGAATCGAACCCGCAACCTCCTGCGTCGCAGGCAGACCTTCGCCCGCTGCGCCACAGCGGTCGACAAAATAAAAAATCTAACTTGATGAAATTATTACACAGTACTACACGACTTCTACCAAATTACTTTGCTCTCATGTAATAGTAGGTACTCCATGGCGAAATACACCATTTTGGTTTCCCTATAGGATGGACCTATACCTACAGTTCCCTACCCTACCCCACCTACCTACAGTAGGTGGGGAATCTTAGATATTTTTAGTCAACAAAGTGGTTACAAAACAAAAGAAATAGGAGATAAATACTTTACGGCATTGTTATCATCGGAGCAAATCGCAGAAGTTAAAAATTTTTTTTTGTTTTGACAGTTTTCATTCATTTTTTCATTTAACTGTCGTCCGTTTACGGACTCGTATTTGAACATTTTAACCCTTTTTGCTGCGCTAGTGCAATTACGCGTTGTTGAAGTTTGTGCTTTCGTATTTTTGTACCTTGTCCTTTTCTGTGATAGTCATTCATTAGTCTATGTGAAATGTTTATTTAACCCTTTGTTGACATAAAATATATTAAGTACTAGTTTATGCCCGCGGCTTCGCACGCGTTGTTTCTATAAACATTTAAAGGTGATTTCCATCCCATGGGAACTGATTTATGGGATAAAAAGTAGCCTATGTTTGATTCCAGGGTTAGAATTACCTGTATGCAAAATTTCAGCCCAATCCGTTCAGTATTTTTGGCGTGAAGAGGTAACAAACATCCATCCATCCATCCAAACTTTCGCATTTATAATATTAGTGAGATGTTAGATTCTAGAACCGTATAGGTATTTTAGAAGTAAATGAAGTCTTAGGGATCATGTGTTATTTATAGTAATGATAAAGCCATGGATAGCTTATTTATTATATTACATTACAAAAACAATATTGCTAATATTTTCCTCGAAGATAATGTCTGGTGTGAAGTTAAGGACATGCTTTATTAATATTATTGCTTGTTTTACCCAAGGTATTTATTTTTATTTACTATTTTTATTTATGTACTATTTTAAGTTTATGCGTGCAAAGCCACGGCCGAAGTCTTTGACGCGTTGTTTACATGGAAACGTTTAAAGGTTATTTATCCCATGGGAACTGATTTATTGATTGGTATTGATATGCATCAATTGTGATGCACCTGTAGATTGTTTACAACAGTCTGCAGTTAGCTAATTTTTTGCAATTGTAAATAGTAGTTCTAATTTATTTCTATTATTTGATTGTAATTTTATTTGTGAATAAACTGATTTAGGAGATAAAACGTAGCCTATGTTTTATTCCAGGCCTAGAACTATACCTATCTATGCAAAATTTTACTACGATCCGTTCAGTAGTTTTGGCGTGAACAAGTAACGATCATCCATCCATTCATCTAATCATCCAAACTTTCGCATTTATAGTATTATCATGCTGAGGCAGAGCCATTTTGTTACTGAGTTTACACTTAATTTTAATTTAGGTTAATTATGTATTTTAGTCTAAGCTGTGTAAGTTCTGTAACGAATAAATTTATATTCTATTCTATTCTATTAGTGTGGCGTAAATTTTATATCTGAAATTCGACGTAATATTTTTTTTCTCGTAAAATTTTTTTCTTGTTTGAGCTTGTTTACAAACATTTCACATAGAATTTGGCTAGGGTGTAGTCAGGTCCGTCCCATCCGTGTTGTAAGTGGGACGAGTTAGCGATAACGAGCGTGAACATTGAACGACTCCTACTTAACCAATTATAGGTTCTCAAGGTACCAGAACTTTAATAGTGCCAAGGCTTGATAATGGTGATAATAGTTATAGTTGTTCTATCTCACGAAGTCCATTAACTTACCTCACTACGAACAACTTTGCGCTTAGTTGTCATGCTGACGGTACTCGCTACCAAAATCTGACGTGAATACAATGAGCACTAGTGACCCGGACCGCGTCTCGGGCGAGACTGATTGCTTCTGAGCTTACGCACACTAAAACCTAGTACCTCATCTCTCCTTTTATTGAGATCGATTGCATTTCTGTTTGGGGTGGTACACATAAAACCACCCTTATGTCGTTAGAAAGAGCACAAAGATGCGTTTTAAAGGTCATGTCCTTCAAGCCATATAGATACCCGACTAGCCTACATTACACTGAATGTAAATTACTTACCGTTAGACAGTTATACATACTTCAAGTAATATTAAAAAAACACAGAATAACACCTTACGACAGAAATCTACCCCCTAAAAGGAGAAGCTATCAAATTTGCTCTAACATTCAACCCCGTACAGCGTATATAAAACAGCAGTTCACATACATGTCAAATTATTTATATAATAAAGTTAATAAACAGTTGAGTATACACGAAACTACATACTCTGAATGCAAATTTAAAACGACAAATTGGCTCTTAACTCTAGATTATGATCAAACAGAAGATTTTTTACTTTTTGTTAGATGATTTAATGTATTACTATTTTACTTACTTAATTATACACTTAGTATGTTTTATAAAATGTATATTTCCTACACTATTGTATTTATGTTTAACATACCTACTTAGATTAATGTACATAACACTCATCTATGTAGCTCCTGTTCCCGGGCTCCTAAGAGTTCGGCGTTCTTAGGAGCACATCTCACAAACAAACACTCACACTACACACGCACAACATGCACACACACAATACACACAAATGGTGTCTCCTGTTGCCCGGACTCTTAAGAGACCGGTGTCCTCAGGAGCACCAATCACAAACACACACACACATCACACACGCACATACACACACACTCATGGGGTCTCCTGTTGCCCAGACTCTTACGAGACTGGTGTCCTCAGGAGACCCATCACATAATGTATATAATTGCTTAAATATGTATAACGTTTGCTCGAAATGTATAATGTAAAAAACCCATGGAAGGAGATCCCCAAGATACAGGTTTATCCTAGTTTGGGGATCAACGTTGTAATAATCTTAAGTCTAAACCTTTTCCAATAAACGTTATTATTATTATTATTATTATTATCGATATTCTATGGTCTTCAAGCATTCCAATTAAGCACCCTGACTACCCTAAAGGCCCATTACAATTTTAGCGTTTGCTTTATAAAATGCTCAAACATTTGTTCACCTTAATCAAAAGGTACACCAAAACCCCTGAAAGATTCAGAACTCAGATTACTTCAATAAACAAAACCACTTCCAAAACAAAGCGGTCCGAATGCTGTCCCATTTCAGATTGCCCGTTCAACACCACTGAAGTCTGAAGGACTGTTATGTAAACGGATTCGAGTACTCCTCTCGCTTCATGGGACCCTGGTACCTTTTTGTGCGACACTCATGTCTGGCCACGCAATAATCGCTCTTAAGGCGTTGATTTATTAATTTAATTTAGTTGTTAGATAATGGTTTGTTTGTATAAATTCACCATATCAAAATAAAGTGAAAAGAGTGAAATCTTTGAAATATATGGTCGTTCCAGTTTTAATATCTCGTTTATTATGCGCACAGACCTCGATAATTATGCATGTAGGCAAATGATCTACCGCATAGCTAATATGAATTTACATTGGAATCTTGGGAGTTTTTTGTCGTAATCAATGTAATTAAACCAGTCACTGCTTCCAGCGTCTGTAATCTGTGTGGTTTTATAGTCGAGGTGGTCGAGAACTTCTTTACTTGCCTGCATACTTTTAAAGGCTGCATTTTCAGTGGAAAAAGTGTAAAATTTAAGAGATTCTAAGTTCGTATAGCTCTACGAGTACCTATTCAGAATCAATAACGTTTATTGCTATAGGCTTACAAAACAACAACTATCTTAAATCGAATAATTTTTGATTGTTTTAAAAATGGTGGAATTTTAGAGATTCTAAGTTAAAGATCTACGAGTACCTATTCAGAATCAATAACGTTTATTGCTATAGGCTTACAAAACAACAACTATCTTAAATCGAATAATTTTTGATTGTTTTAAAAATGGTGGAATTTTAGAGATTCTAAGTTAAAGATCTACGAGTACCTATTCAGAATCAATAACGTTTATTGCTATAGGCTTACAAAATAACAACTATCATAAATCGAATAATTTTTGATTGTTTTAAAAAAGGTGGGATTTTAGAGATTCTAAGTTATATCTACGCGTACCTATTCAGAACCAATAACGTTTATAGCTACAGGCTTACAAAATAATTTTATTTTTTTATTAATTAAGTAATCCAAAATAACAACTATCATAAATCAAATATAATTGATTTGTTTTTAAAATTAAAAACTGACTTCATATTCCTTAATACATATATAAGTACAGTGTTTTTTTAAGTTACAGTAAGACTAATTCCTCGGGAACAAAATTTTCATTCGACCATCTCGGTATCAATTTTCGCTCAATAAAAATCGCTTCATAATTTTGAGCGAGAAATCGGCGAAATACATAAAAAAGTAACAAAATCATACATACAGCTTAACATAGAACCCCCTCCTTTTTTTCAAAAAAGGAGAGGAGGAATGTTCGGTTGTATACTTTTTTTTGTATGTTCGTCGATTTCTCCGTCGAGGTTTTTCCAAAAAAGAAAAATTCTTTTTGAAATGGGTCTTTCGCGGAATAATAAAGGTGGTGGTAGTGGTAGTGTGTCATATTTAACCAATGCAGGGTCTTCTATTCTATATAATAATTTCAAAACCATATAATTAAAATCTTTTCAGTCCGGTCGAACAAATTTTGACAATACGAAAAAGACTTATTGTAGGCCAATTTTAAATTTAAGGCTCCTCTTCCCCGAACACTAGCGCCGCCACATATATTATCTTATTATTACGTCGAAGAAAGGAAATTCCAAAAATTACGTTGGGCAATTTGTGAATCCTATCATAAGCTTTTCTTTAATGCATCTGTAATTTTTTTATTTTGTATACTATATGCAGAGTTGCGAATTTGCTGTTTTTTGCCACCATGGTGGCAAAAAAGAGCAACTTCGCATCTCTGCCTACACTATAAAATTTATAGAGGCATTCAAAAATGCTTATGATAGGTATCACAAATAGCCCAACGTAATTTTTGGAATTTCCTTTCTTCGACGTAATAATAAGATAAAATATGTGGCGGCGCTAGTGTTCGGGGAGGAGGAGCCTTAATGAGTATTTTGCTATTTTCAACCGATGAAAGGGACCGACGAGGAGGTTCTCAAGTCGACGCGTATATTTTTTTTATGTATGACCACGCATAACTTTTTACAGAGTAGTCCGATTTCGATAATTCTTTTTTTATTGGAAAGGGTATACCTCGATCGATGTGCATCATTCATCAAACTAAATAAGACTCGGATGTCGCCACGCCACTAGAAGTATTTGAAGTCGGTCTATCGTTTTTTAAAACACGCCAAATTATATCGATAATGATCCCGAGATGGCCTCCTAAAAATTATAGGCACAAAGAGTCCTACTAATAACATAAAAGCGAAAGTTTATAAGTATGGATGGATGGATGTTTGTTACTCTTTCACGTAAAAACTACTGAACGGATCGGGCTGAAATTTTGCATACAGGTAATTGTAATCCTGGAATCAAACATAGGCTACTTTTTATCCCATAAATCAGTTCCTGTGGGATAGAAATCCCCTTTAAACGTTTCCATAGAAACAACGCGTGCGAAGCCGCGGGGCGCAGCTAGTTAGTAATAATTAAGTTATTCGTCCCGCAACCCGCAAAACGGATCTTAGGATCTTACCTTATCCAACTGATGAAATCGACAAGAAAAAAGTAGGTAGGTACTATAGGTATTTAGTCACCAACTAGTACTGACAACCTGGTTAAACCTGGCACTTCCCAATACTTCCGAACAATTTAAGTGCATTCGTTCTTTTTAAGCAATGGGTTGACGATATGCACATAAAATCCATTCACTATACAACTTAGGCATCGTAAATAAATAATAACGCGCGTTGCTAAAATTAATTACATAATAAAACAACTCCCTCGAGTGGTCCTTCCGGCTGACTGATGACGACACTCGGAGAAGTAGCAGGCGATACGGGCGGCGCGAAAGTGACAGATCTATAAGTGAAAACGAGACAGAGCTATGGCACGTGGACGCGCAGTCAGCTGTCTGTCGCCGCACGCCGCCGCCACCGCCGCCGCCGGATAAATATCCTCCATGACCATGTTGTATGTAATATGTGGTTGCATGCAAGAAGGAATCATCTGTTTGGGACTTCGAAAGGTTTGACACAGGTTGCTCGCTCCCGATCTCCAGGCCAGCCAACTCATTATTTCCAACGGATAGGTATCAAACAATTATTTGCTTATCTCTGTAAAGCGTTCGACCGTATTATCTATCTGTTTGCTGCGCGGGCAGGCGCTGTCTGGCCCTCGTATCGGACTGCCAGAACCGATACCGTGGCCAACTTCCAGTCGTCGCGCCACATTCGTTCAAGCAACGACCCACTCGACTGTGCAAATCGAAAAACAACAGAACAATGACTTTGCGTGCGACGCTGCTCGCGCTTGCGTGCTTGTTCGCCGTCGCCGTCGTTGCCACCGCCGCCGACCTACACCCGCTTTCTGACGCCTTCATCGAACGCATTAACTCCAAACAACCAACATGGAAAGCCGGCAGAAACTTTCCCCACGACACTCCCATGAAGAACATTCACAAACTTATGGGCGTTCTCCCGCACGGCAGGACAAACTTATCGAAACTCCCGAACGTCGAGCACGACGCCGACCTAATCGCCAGCCTGCCGGACAATTTTGACCCCCGGAATAAGTGGCCCGACTGTCCGACTCTGAATGAGGTAAGAGATCAAGGATGCTGCGGGAGTTGCTGGGCGTTCGGTGCCGTGGAAGCGATGACCGACCGAGTTTGCACCTACTCAAACGCCACGAAGCATTTTCACTTTTCCGCTGAGGACCTCCTGAGTTGCTGCCCAATTTGCGGACTCGGCTGTAGCGGAGGTATCCCTACGCTAGCCTGGGAGTACTGGAAGCATTTTGGGTTAGTTTCGGGTGGAAACTACAACTCTAGTCAAGGTTGCAGACCGTACGTGATTCCTCCTTGCGAGCACCACGTTCCCGAGAACAAAATGCCGTGCAGCGGTGACACGAAGACTCCCAAATGCCAGAAATCGTGCGAAGATGGCTACAACGTCGACTACAAGAAGGACAAGAAATACGGGAAGCACGTTTTCTCTGTGCGTGGCGGAGAGGATCATATCCGCGCGGAACTCTTTACGAACGGTCCAGTTGAGGCTGCGTTTATTGTGTACGCGGATTTTCTGGCTTACAAGAGCGGAGTTTACAAGCACGTCCAGGGCGGTGTGGTCGGCCTCCACGCGGTCAAGATTCTCGGCTGGGGAATTGAGAACGGTACCAAATATTGGCTGATTACTAATTCCTGGAACACGGACTGGGGTGACAATGGGTTCTTCAAGTTCCTGCGAGGAGAGAACCACTGTGGTGTTGAAGGCTTAGTTGTCGCTGGTGAGCCGCTGTTAAGTGACTAATGTGACCACTGATTGTAATGAAGATAGGTACATAAACCCCGATAATAGCTAGTCACACTGGGGAGATATATCTTTCGTAGGACTGCTAGTCTTAATTAACACATTCACTGCCCAGCCTTAGCCGCTTCGATGCCAGTTGGTGCTGACCAATATGTGCTTCTTGGGCATGAAAGTGTTAACATCAAATTAAATACAATTTTTTCATTAACTATTTTGTTTTTTTAACATCTGCCTCTACTCATAACTGAACAAGGGTATCATACCATAGGTAGGGTTAGGTTTTGCGGAACAAATATGTACTACTCAACTCAACTCAACAGCCTGTATTGGTCCACTACTGGACGCAGGCCTCCCCCTGATAAGCGCCTTATTGGATCCTGGCCCCACACTGGGCATGCGGGTTGGGGATCGCAGTTCGGTGGTAGAAAATTGTTCTCCAGGGGCGCTGCTGCCCGCCCCCGGTGGATATCCCTTAATCGCCTCTTACGACACCCCCATGCCCAGTAAAGAGAACCAATACTTACTAATCCCCCGGGAATTATTTTATGAGACCATCTCGGGACCATTTTCTATACAATAGCGAAAGAATCATCCAAATAGGTCCAAAAATCCACAATTGAGTTATCGACGAACACACAAAAAAAGTTGTAAAAAAAACGATTTCAAATACCTTACACTGTTTTTAGGTTTTGCGGGACAGACATTAACCTTTCGGGAATAATTTTTATGGAATTATTTCGGGATCATCTTCTACAATAGCGAAAGAATCGTCCAAATCGGTCAAAAAAAGCATAATAATATTATGTTTTTTTTATTAAAATATTATAATATTAATATACTTAATTATTAAACACTCATTTATTCTTCAATCTCGTCTTTAAAATAATTTTTTTACTAAGTAAAGAAAATAAAATATTGATGATGATGATGATGAAAACTATTGTTACAGTAAAAAAAATATCAAAACGGTGAATCTCCGGCCGCGAAGCTAGGCTCAAGCGGCCGGTGACTAGGGCTGCAGAGAGAAGAACTTCCTGACGACGATAATTATTAATATTATTATTATCATAATATATTATTAAAATATTATAGAATACATACGTGTCACGCGTCGCTTCGACCAGACACTCAGATATTTTTTAAAACCCGGAATGCCTCAGTACCCCGGCTTGATTGATTATATCTCTGTAACGATTCTCTGTCAATACCACCTTACCTGACCCGACATTACCACAGAAACTAAAGTTGCGTGCAAGGTCTCGCACGGCGGCGTCCAGTTATGACACGCGAGCGCGACTGACTCACTGTACTGTGCAACTGCTATAGTAAAGATAATAGCAGCTTCTGTGCCATTGCAGACCCAAGATAATCGTTACATCGAATACTTCGTATGATACCGTTTATTGGCTTTTTATGCTTCGCGGTCGAGTGAAGCATCAGATTGGGCCTGGAGGAACAAAAGAAACTCACGTATGAAGGCAAACTAAAACACTTAAATTTCTATCTAACATTTCCGTATTTATTTTTTAATTTTATGTTAATTTATTTTAGAATTTATTATTTGTGATACCAATAAATTTTATTTTTTTAACTTTCATTGACTTTATTTAGTATGCTGGATTGATCCTACTTATGAACTATTTTTTTATATTATTTGTACTATTACGACATGTAACAAGCGTTATTAATAAAAAATCTAAATCTACAGTTAAAGATCAAAAATAATATAAGCCAAAATTTTGACTGTAACAATTTTTAGTGCTCTATCAATATTATGTCCTAATTCTTGATTGTAGAAGCTAAGATCTGACATCTTGCATAGGACTACTCCTATACAAGATGTCAGATCTTGGCTAATCCAGGAGGATTATGTAGTGCCTACGTACTTCATAATATCGTACTACGTAATAGTTCAGCTCACCGAATAACGGAGAAGATAAAAAATTTTTGAAACGGGAATTAATCTTAAAATAACAAACCGGAAACACTTTAGTTATGTTCTTGATTGGTCAGCTATGGCGTGTCCAATCTATTGGAATGACGATTGATATGTATGATAAATGAAGGGCTAATATTTTGAATTGGTTAAAGCCGCTTTTTGTTTGTCATCAATTACAATGGTTTTCACGCACCGTCCGCGTCGTCGGGTCTGGTTTATCTTCTAAGTATTTCTAAGACTTGACTGTGTTCTTAAAAAAGTAGCCGGGCAATTACATTTTATTAGACGTTTTTACCATAGATCTAAGTAAAACTTTTACTCTTCTATGGTTTTCACAGAAGTTTTCAGTACATTTTACGTAATTTAAGGCGAATAGTAGGGTGGATAGTGGCGCCACTACATATTTAATTTTATAATTACGTTATACAAAGGAATTATCAAGAAATCGGACCGCGCGTAGACGATATCTATCATAAGCTTTTTTTAAATGTATCTGTAATAGTTTTGTTTTGTGTTATTCAATCAAAAACCTTATTTGGAGAGCTTGGTGGCCACCAATAGGAACTAAACTCTTGAAACAAGTATCTGCCTAAATAATACAGTACAAAACTATTAAAGATACATTTAAAAAAAGCTTATGATAGATATCGTCTACGCGCGGTCCGATTTTTTGATAATTCCTTTGTATAACGTAATTATAAAATTAAATATGTAGTGGCGCCACTATCCACCCTACTATTCGCCTTAACCCACGAAATCGCTTATTGTCCGATTTTTGGTGAACACCAGCCTTACAAATCTACTTGGGTACATATTTGATTTATCTACCTTGAAGTTTGATTTACTATAATTTTGTTTCAAAACGAAGTGAATTGGGTTGTTATTTTGTAAATGGTTAACAGTCACGTATTTAGGGAGAGGGTGCGGGTGGACTTATCCCTAATTTTTGTATCGTAAATTCAATAATACGCCTCGCCCATACAGGTTAACAAAGAATATCTGTTTAGCACATTGAATACAGCGCTTTATTTTAAAACTAGCTTCTGCCTGCAATCGCGTGATATCGGGATAAAACAAAGATAAAAGAGAGCATTTTTATGTAAGTAAGTATAAGTATTGTAATAGTTGCAAGCTTTCTAGTGAACTAATAAATTAATTTTCTTTCTTTCTTTCTTTTTCTTTCACCTGTAACAGAAACTAGAATCTGGCCAGTACGTCCGGAGATCAGTCAAATATCAACACTAAAAACCAAATTGGAAAAATTGCAAACTTCTTTACGACGGTAATATAACAAAGCTTTAAAAACAAATTTTAAGTAAAAACTGCGATGACCTCGATTACGTTAAAATCATAACACAAGTACCAACCTAACCCATATGGGTGTGTATTACTATACGTACAAAAGAGTTCGTGTAAACGGGAAAAGTAAGCGGTCGCGTGATGACACGAATGCTAATACCTCGCCTCCATCCGACTTGCCCGCCCTAATCACGATTGCTGGCAGATAGCGTATCTATAGACACCTTGTGTCTATGGTAAACAATGTACAGGGCTGCAACGCTAGCTTCCTAGGCAAAAACCTCGCATCTATCAGACTTGCCCGCCCTAATCACAATTGCTGGCAGATAGCGTATCTATAGACACCTTGTGTCTATGGTAAACAATGTACAGGGCTGCTACGCTAGCTTCCTAGGCAAAAACCTCGCATCTATCAGACTTGCCCGCCCTAATCACGATTGCTGGCAGATAGCGTATCTATAGACACCTTGTGTCTATGGTAAACAATGTACAGGGCTGCTACGCTAGCTTCCTAGGCAAAAACCTCGCATCCATCAGACTTGCCCGCCCTAATCACAATTGCTGGCAGATAGCGTATCTATAGACACCTTGTGTCTATGGTAAACAATGTACAGGGCTGCTACGCTAGCTTCCTAGGCAAAAACCTCGCATCTATCAGACTTGCCCGCCCTAATCACGATTGCTGGCAGATAGCGTATCTATTGACACCTTGTGTCTATGGCAAACATGGTACAGGGCTGCTACGCTAGCCTCCTAGACAAAAATCTCGCATCCATCAGACTTGCCCGCCCTAATCACAATTGCTGGCGGATAGTGTATCTATAGACACCTTGTGTCTATGGCAAACATGGTACAGGGCTGCTACGCTAGCCTCCTAGACAAAAATCTCGCATCCATCAGACTTGCCCGCCCTAATCACGATTGCTGGCAGCCTTGCGTCTCTTATACCTTGTGTCTGCCACATAGTAGACATGGTACAGGGTTGACATCATAGCTTTCTAACCTATCGATTTAGGCCTACCTGAAAAATAACTTAGCTTAATTTCTCCTACTTATTTATCACCCTGCAACCCGCCCATAACGCCCAGACTGCAGGCAGATGCTGGATGCGGCAAGCTGAAGACAGGGCGCTGTGGCGCTCATTAGGGGAGGCCTATGTCCAGCAGTGGACTAATATAGGCTGATGATGATGATGATGATGAACCCGCCCATCGCTTCTTCTGCATCCTTGGTCACATCATAATACACGACAATATAATGGATGCAGCTAGCACAGGACCGTGGTGGATGGCACAACGTTTTTGAGACTTATACGCAGCAGTGTCTAATTTGACTGCATATAATGGTGCTGATTTATTACCAGACTAAAAAAATATGATGAGATTGCCTCAGTTTTGGATATGGCGCACGTCCAACAGTTAATGATTCACGGCTATTTAGAAAAACTGATTTATTTTGTGTTATTGCTTATGCGCTAAACAAATCATCCAGATTGATTCTTGACGTTCACAAAACACTTGGCCCTGCCTGCCAGCCCTATTAGTCACTGTGATTCTCCTCACATACATTCACATAACGGCAATACAATGTGTTACATCTCACAAGTACTTATTGTAGAGCCTCATTCATTGATCTCGCCTGTACCATCGCGAGTGGATGTGAAAACTGGTAATGGTCTATTAGATGTGTGTATGAATACTGTCTGTTCTCTTACAATAGACTTTAAGGTGGTTGGATATGCCTCCATTTAGAGTTAAGTCCGTGGCGTTGAAAAGAATATGAGCAATTATTTTATAGGTACCGTAAATCTGATGTAACAGCGGTTCCTTGTTCTCTGTCTGTTTGTCACAGCTTACTTTCACCCAGTCATAAGTGCTAGGTTTCTAGCATTAAGGTGTCCAAATCATTAGGTGTTATTAAGACAAGGTGTCGCATAGTTAGTACCCATAACACAAGCTCTGCCTACTTTGGTGCTAGATGATGCTGTGTAGATTGTCGAACATTATCATTATTCGTCAGATTTTTGTGGACTTCTGACAATTTTATTGTGGACTTAATCATTCTAGATTCTGGGTCAGAGCTAGCCAGAAAATAAACATTGTTTAAATAAAATAAAATAAACACACATCGAAGAATGATATAAATTATTTCAAAAGTTTTAAAATTGCATAACCTTCCAGGCTTGGCGCAACTGTTTCCAATCGATATCTGTTTGAAGTAAATTCCCAGTTTTGTGGAGCACTTCTGTTTGTTCCTCGTTATTGTTTGCGTGTCTGCAAAGCTGAGGAATATGGCTTATATCAAACGACTGTTGACCTCTGATACTAATTTAGTTGGATTTGTTCCAAGAAAGTCCATATTTTAGTCCGCCTCTGTAGTCGGTCTCAGGCGACTTTATCAAGAAATGAACGGGTGTGTAAAAGCTGCAGTCGTTTGGTAACTTGGTAGAATTGTCACATAATATACGTATAATGTATGAAAGCTTTTTTTCTAATTATAAATAAATAAATTAAATAATGTTGGACGATTCACACAGCATAATCAGACCCCAAACCGAAGTAACCTAACCTAATCTGAGCCCAAACTAAGCAAAGCGTGTGTTGTTATAATAGTATACTTGTCGACTTAATTTTATGAAAGGGTCTGTTCAACTACAGAAAGTCACCCATTTTTATCAGGAACTATTATTGAATTTGTGAAATTAACTCTTCGAAAGTCTGGTCAGTTAGTTGACTTTTAAAGTAGGTAAGCGCTTAAAATGCGCATAAACCTACGCATAAACTCCATAGTCGAAAAATCCGTTTCATTCAAACCAGCATCTTTTAAAAGAAAGTTAGGGGTTCCTTGCACAGCCATCATATTTTCATATTTCATATTTATTTATTGCAATCACTGTGTACATTTTTAGGTCTTAGTATCTAGGTAATGTATAAGAGACACAATGGTACCCTAGCAGGGCGTGGCAATAGGTACTGAGAGTGGAGGTGCACCGGGTTTCTATAAGAATCTCAGGTTGGGTTTTAGCAGGAAAATATAATTCAATAACTTATGTTTTTAGTGAATATGTACGTTTTTATAAAATATAGTATAGGTTGCAATGTAAGTATTGATAACGCATTCTTATTAGTAGGTATTTTTATTTTATTATTTTAATTTGTCGCTGAAGAAGTCATTTAAATCATAATAGCATTTATGTAAAAGGTATTGTTTTAATTTGGTTTCAAATATTTGGTCTTTTTCCTCGTCTTTTAGTGTATCCGGTATTTTATTATAAATTTTAGAAGCCATGGCGTTTGGCCCAGAACTTCGCATTTTTAGTTTTGACTCGGGTAGTGTGATTTGATTATGTGCTGATACCTAGACGGATAGCGTCGCGGTAGGTCAGCTGTTTTTTGGAAATATTTGGGATATTTTCGAATAAATTTGCAGCATTCTAATATATAAATACATGTCAGTGTTAGTATTTTTAGTCACCTCACATCACTTACAGTATATTATACTATAATGGTTTATAGTATATTGTACTATAATAGCTTATAGTACAGTATCGCGGTATTTACCTCGCGTGCTAAGAATGCAGTTCCGAACGACCCTAGGTATCAGGCGGAAATTGCTCATTGCTTGCTTTTAATGACTATTGCCCAATGAAAGCTTAATGAGAGCGCGTGGGGGATCCTGCTGTTTATTTTAGTTTAGAAGAGTGACTTGTGTAGGAAAAAAGTGATTGTTCATTGATAGGCCAAGTTGATACAAAGATAATTATTATATGGGCGACGGGTGATTGTTAAGTCTGGTATAGGTACTTTGAAATCCTTTCTGACACATATAGACGGTGGATGGCTATTGCCTCCTAAGACATTTGTATATCTTTATTAGTTATCCATACTTGACTATCTATGACCAGAAATGATTTTTTAAAACTTATACGAACAATACCCCTCCCATGGCGTTTTAGATAGGTGAATAATGAAAACGTGTTATTATGTTATTGAGGTGACATGTTGTTTTAATGCCTATAAACATGAATTTACTATGTTCCCACCAAATTATGGTCCCAGTCCCATGTACTGTACGTACCTACCTAATCTATAGGTAACTATGAGTCCGTGACACAGAAATAAAGTATTAGGCAGTGAATAGGTATGTGATTAAGATATTTGCCAATGAATGGAAAATTCACGTGTGGTGAGTGTACTTACTATAATAAGTCTACATTCTCGTAATCGTTTCTGATGTTACTCCCATCAAACAAATACTACTGGTATTACTACTCGGTAAATACCTATGTATGATATTGTTGATAGTTCCTTCCTTGCAAAGTTGGCGTGCTTTGTCACTTCCGATCGGTTAAATTAAGAAATTTATAGTCTAACCACTTGAAATGGACGAAGTTTAGAATCCTCTATTAACGTTTCACCAGAATAATATACGAAGTAGAAGACTCAAATCATCCGTAGTGCTTTTGTAACAACACGTGAAGAAATTTTAAGCAGATTTAATGCATTCAATGGGCCATGAAAGTGTTTAGTTTAAGATTTTTGTTATTACTTAGTGGTGCGTAAGCCCTTACACTCGGGGTAATTATAAAAATTAAATAGGTAGGTATCTAATTTAACTTTTTTTTCGACCGTCACTTGACCTCGTAGCGCAATTGGCAGCGCGTCCCATACTGAGGGAAGGTGGCGGGTTCAAGTCCCGTCGAAAACAATTTTTTATGGTGAATTTCATGTTATTTTGTGATCCAACGTCTTGGTCATTTGGGGTGAAAGTAGTGAAATTATGATAAACGTTTAAACACCGAAGGACAGGCAAGTAGTGCAAACAAAGACCCTTTGTTGACAGGTCATTGTCGGGACAAAGCTGTTCTCCAGCTGAGACTACAAATCAATGATAATCTAAGCCGGGTACTAAGCGGTGTTACGGGTCGTAATGTAACGTGTTACACAGCGAGCGTTCGCAGTCAGTCCGGGGAAAGAAGGAACGAGCAACGAGACGAATTTTTGCGATTTTGAAGCTGCGTTTTGCGATTATGCAGAGGGCGGAGACAGTGTATTACGGCGGGGGGGACACAAGACGCACTTCAAAATCGTGGCTGTGTGGTGGAGGCTGCACACGGCGCGGCGCCAGGCGGTGTAACTGATCAATTATCATGCTCGCTGCGAATGGTACATGACGCCCCGTAACATTGATCAGTACTCTGCTTCAGAAATATTTTCAGTGGGCGCATTGAACTCTCAAAATCTATCAATATACCTACATTGTCCGCTTTTTCCGGTGCCGTATGCTAAAAAGGGAATCGCATTATAATATTTTTACCTGTAAATAACTGTGTACTTAACGAACTTTTAATAGATGCAGTGACTCACCGTGCATAAATATTATGCATACGGAATATTGAGTGCAAACTTCCCGATATGAGTCCTAAAATATTCCTGCGGTAAACCAAATATTATGCAGAATTTATTGAAGGTAATTTTTGTTGGTATTTAAGTACTCATGCAGTATAGTTGAATTAGATTTGGTATCATGAAATAAGGTTATTATTTTTCCGGTCTCGCTTTGACCTGGATTCATTCCGATTGAATTTAATATTCGTATTTCGCGCTGATGGAAAATTGAAATATTCTCGGCGCCGATTTCGATATCAAATTAATGAGATTTTTCGGTCTATCCGATACGGTTCAATTTGTAAACCCATTATCCAAGGGTTATCTGTTGGGAATCTTCAGAAGCTTTTTTGATAAATATTTTTACCGTAAAATATCTAAAAAGCTTCATCCAAGAGAATTGAACGTTACATTTAATTATGCAAGGATTATAAATGAAGGATTTATTTAATTTCATACACGCGTTAATAATTTAATATCTCCCCTAGACGGGCAGAATAATGCCCACCTTAAATATACTTATTGCGAATCCCCGTGCCTCGGAAAGAACAATTTTTTTCACACTGATTTTGTTTCTATTGCGTATTTATTATGAAGTTTACATATTATTTATTTAGCACATATAAAATTACATAAACAGATGAAAATATTTATTATTAGAAAGCTCGAAACTCAAATCTACCATGATTTGAGTTTTCGGCTTTCTTATGTTTCGGCACAGTTTCATGCGCCTTTTTCCCGAATAAATTATTATTCCGTTGTAAATGACTGTGTTAATAACCACGATGGTTTTAATAGTTTTATTGTTTTGTGTATGTTTTTTATCTACTTTTATGTTCGTCGATTTCTCTGTCAATTATGGTCCGATTTTGAAAACTCTTTCGTTATTGTATAAAAAAAAATCCCGAGGTGGTACCATAAATATTATCCCGAGGGATAAGTATTTGCCCCTTGAATGCGTAATTATGTTTGAAACTCATTCCTTCAACTTAAATAATTTACGTAATGTATGACAATGCGATGTCTTATTTTTCTATTCTACCCTAGACAACTATCCCCGTGCTAAGCCTGTATTAAGGTCTAACTAAAGGAAATAAAGCACTTTGATATTCGATATATAAAACATCAAATTATTATGTCCTTATTTGGTAAACATGAAGCTTACGTCTGTATAATTTGTTTCAGGTCGTACAATGAGGAGGCCGTGACGAATATCAAATAACAGAGGCGTCGACCGCAGGTGTGTATTGTAACAAGGGTGGACACCTGCCTCGGACATTATCACAAATAAACCTGTCAATTGACACGTGGGACGGCTTTCACCACCTTCGAGTAAGGTTTAACTAAAGTTAACTCACAGCCGCAAAAAGCTGCAGGAGAAAAAACGTTGGTCACTGGAGAAGCTTATCCAGGGACTAACTTTTTATTCCTAACCCCTTATAGCCATACAGGGTTATTTAACCATCTGGTTTTGCTAACTGAGATGTCCACCATTTTCCCGTCAAAATTAGTTTGTTTTAATACAGGGTCACGAATCGAGATCTTTTTGTTTCTCGTTTTTCCTTTTACAAACACTGATTACATTATGTCTAGCAGAAGCTATGTATAAAGGTATAAACCTAAAAAAATCTTACTCCTAAGATACTCAGATTTTTCATACACCGCACCGTAATTTTTAAGAGTTATAGGAACTCAGAATGATCAATAAATAAATAAATAATGCTGGACAATCCACACAGCATCATATAGCCCCAAGTTAAGCAGAGCTTTTGTTATGGGTACTAGATGACTGATATAATTAATACAATACATTACATATTTTTACTATACATAGAAAATACCCAGAACACCCGGAACAAATATTTGTAGATCGTACAAACATTTGTCCCAAGACGGGAATCGAACCCGCAGCCTCCTGCGTCGCAGGCAGACCTTCGCCCGCCTCTCCACATCGGTCGTCGACTCAAGTGCTCAGGCACTTGACTTCAGAGTCATGTCAAGGTAATATCATGTCATACAACAATAGATACCCAGTAGATATTGGATCAATGGTTTGGCAGTAGCTACAAAGCTAGAATGGAGATGTCCCTCCTTTTCAAATCTACCCTTTGAACATTTCAACTGAATATGACAACGACTGTACGTTGCCATTGACACATGATAAAGGTTTCAAATCAGGTTCTCGACAGCCCATATTTTGCTAGAGGGAATATCGACTTTAATAGTGTGTTCTTAGGGTTAAATTTAATGTTATTGTGACAGTATCAGCGATAAGTGCTTCATCTCCAAATCTGCGATACCTATGATCTTCATGAAGATAATCGTAGAAGATAAAGTCAAAACTCTTTATTGTACACCAGACCACACAAATAACAATATTGAAAAACGGCATTTTAGCTACGAGCAATCCTTTGTAATATTATTTAAAGCGGGTTAAAAAATTAAAAAATAACACAAAATTAAAAAAGTCTCTTCCAGTTACCTGAATTTTTTGTTAAGTAATGAATTATCTATACGTTTCTTCACGTATCTTTAATTTTGACGTGACAACGTCTTATAATTCGATAGAGCCGGCTGCACGCACGAAAAAACATGACGTCATGCGGCGTTACCTCGCTCTGAGGCGTTCCATGTAAGGCTTGAAGTGCAAGCGAGAGCGCTCGACATCCGTCTCTCTCCTACTTGAGTGAGCGATGCGTCTACATACAAGTACCTACCCTCAAATTGCTTATTTTCAACTCCGTCGGACCTCCATATCTTCCAAACTACTGAATATTTAACTTTGAAATTTATATATGGTAAAGTTCAGGACTTATTCTATCGATCATATGTTTCGAAAACACGATTCCATAAAATTTTCTCGATAGAAAAAAATCGCAAAGTTACCTCTAATTTTTTACTAAAACCCTAATTTCTCAATAAATACAGATGATACGATCTTGAGATTAAGCATAGTAATTGAGCTAAGTATAAAGAACATTTTATATGTTGCCTTTTTTTCAATTAACTATTCTAATGTTTGTGGGGAGCAAATAACTACTAAAAACTTGATTTTTGGGCTTACGCCGCTTTGCTCTGTCCCGCTCCGGTGAACGCGAAATCCTATGCCTATCCTCTTCACACAATAACGAGGTAGGGTACCGCCTTAAACAAATGAAATTAAAATTTTCTTTTGAAAAATGCTACTATTCCAAGAAAATACTGTTTTCTTAAGACGTTGTCACGTTCAACTATCGTCAGTAAACCGACTTTACAGACAACCAATTTTTTTAGAACATCCTGTATACTCAATCCTAAGACTCAATCGCATAACCGCATTGTTCAGTGATTGCAATCAACTAGGTAATGATGCACGCACCATGAGGACTAAAGGCGCATACACACTCCATACGCGTAACAATAGACAATAGTCATTGTCATTCCGGAAAGTGGTCGCTGCGGAAGTGTAAACGAGCGCTACTGTGTTTATGGAATACTAGTGATGAACTTTGGGCCTTTAGAATCCGTATTATATCGACACCCCCAAGCAATAACATGGTATCTCACTTTTTACAATTTTACAGGAGAACGCATCAAAGTTTTGAAAAAAGCGTACAATTTTTGTGTGATACTTAAAAATGCGAATGCAAAAGTTCGGATGTTTAGATGGATGGATTGGTGGATGTTAGTTACTTCGACACGCCAGAAGTACCTACTACACGGATCGGGCTGAAATTTTGCATAGATATAGTAAAAAATAATAATAATAAATAAATAATGCTGGACAATCCACACAGCATCATCTAGCCCCAAGCTAAGCAGAGCTTGTGTTATGGGTACTAGATGACTGATATACATAATATAATACATTACATAGATAGATATTTTCATTATACATAGAAACGACCAGAACACCCGGAACAAATATTACGCAATTGACTAGTTATAGACCTGGAATGAAACATGGCTACGTTTTATCCCTCTAATCAGTTCCTATGGGATAGAAATAAAATGTAAACATTTCCATAGCAGTAGGCAGAAAGCAGAGCAGAAACGCCTATTCCCACTTATGTCATTGTATAGATACTACACAGACTTCGCCCCGTTATGTGAAATTCCCATATTTTCAGGCTGCCTGTTAACTACCTCACTTATCATTATTATTGTGGTTTGCACATTTATTTTCCTCCTGCAGAATGAAATCCGCCAAAAATAGCTACGACATTTTTGCTAACAGGAAAAGCATTTGCCTAAGGATAAAAGCGAAACCATAAAAGGAATTATAAAATAATAAATTTTCGTTGATATACATTTCATTTATTTATATGAAACAGTTTTGATACATGCAATCAAATGAATGCCGAAACGCAGACGTTTTTTATTCTATAGATGTCTATAAAACTTAACATAAAAAGACCCAAATTGTTTTCCGTATCAGACAGCTGTGGCGGCAACATACAAGCGACATAAATTTGCATATAAAATACATGGAACCTTAGCTCTGTGCGTGACTTGCCAAGCTACGATGTTTCGGCTTCTATGGAAGATTGGAAACTCGCTGCGACGGTTCCTTGCTTGTTGTAAGTAAATAATAAATAAAATAATAAATAAATAATGCTGGACAATTCACACAGCATTATCTAGCCCCAAGTTAAGCAGAGCTTGTGTTATGGGTACTAGATAACTGATATACTTAAAACAATACACTACATAGATAGATATATTTTATTATACATAGAAAACATCCAGAACGCCCTGGACAAATGTCTGCAGATCGTACAAACATTTGTCCCGAGGCGGGAATCGAACCCGCAACCTCCTGCGTCGCAGGCATACCTTCGCTCGCTGCGCCACAGAGGTCGTAAATCCAAGGGCACTCTTTTGCATTTTTGGTTGCATTTGCACGAAAACTAATCAGAAACTTCGGTTTCGTTGTTGCAAGTAGGCTCCCTGAAACGGTTAACAGTGAGACAGCGAGAAGAATAAATGCGAGAACTAGTATGAAAAAGGCTCAAGACAGAAACAGGCTCCGATACCGTTGGAGGAACTAGAAAAAAACTAAATATGGTCTCTATTTAACACTCAGATTGATGATGACAGATATTTGAGTCTTTGCAATCTAGACGAATAGAAAATTCCGTTGCTGAAAAATCCAAGGTTTTTTAAACTTTGTCGCATTTTTTTATAAATCCATCCGGTTGAATTCCAGCTCAATAGTAGATTAAAAGAAACCAAGCAGATTCAGCTTTCTCATAAACCGACACCTTAAACAACCTTTATCTATTTCTCATTGTTTCGGAACTGGTCATACAATCCCAACTCTGAAAGCTACATATAAAAAACTGAAAAACCCGAGAGACCATACTGAATGAATGAATCTTAACCCCCTAACACTAACAATAGAGGCTGCTATGCCAACCTAAAAGTTAAAAACTGGCTAAAACCCACAATGGAAAGCATCAAGAACCCTCGATGGTAAGTAATACGCCAAACAGCATGTCTCGGGTTCAGTAACCGTAAAACTGCCTAGAAGAGCTCGCTCCCGGCTCCTAGAGCACTCGAGAGCGCCCCAGATTTTACATACTCCTATTCAAAGACTCCTATTAACTGGCTATCTATTCTACATCAGTTTTTCTCATGTAAACAATGCTATTTTCTATTTTGATTTATCTGTCTTGCATGACGTCCTTATCAGGAAACTGAATTTCTACGTTTTCTACCCGTGGGAAATATTTCCAGATCGTAAAATCTTTGATGGAAATGCCTTCTTTGAGGCAAAGAAACCTGTCACAATACAAAACCTACGTTAAACATTTTCACCATCAACATCCAATCGCCTGATTTCTCCTTTCTTTGATATAAATCTGAATATTTCAGAAAATGAAGTATTGCATTGATATTTCGCAGCTCACTAGGCTTTTGTCTGGCAAAAGCCCACTAGCTTTTGTCTGCCAAAAGCCTTTTTCAGTGAATGTTCGATGATGGTAAACAATTTCGTTGAGGTGTAAAAGATTTTGTATCGTCATTATAATGCATTTTGTCTGGACAGCACACGTGTTCTGCCAGTTCTAGGCCCTAATTCCACTAAATTATCCCGTCACCATATCAATGTTATCGTCTCATGTACAGTACAGACCAAGCGAACATAAGCGAGCGAATGCAAACGTAGTACCCAACAGCCGCCGGAGCACAGCCAAAGGCGAACGAAGGCCCTCGTTTGGGTTCACTGGCTTCGCCATGACTACCACACTGGTTCCTTCGCGTTCGTTCGTTAGCCTTCGCTCGCTCTCGTTCTCTTGGTCTATCCCGACTTTAGAATTACACATTTTATCATTTTACCTTTGACTACACTACAGAGAAAGACGCGTGTCCTGAAGGTTGAAACCATTATATATCAATATCTCGATGCAAATAGCACCGCGCGCACTATCTAGAGTTTCTTTCATCTATGGACTATTCTTCGACGATACCATTGTCATAGTAAAGCGATTAGTTAGCAGAATTCAGCCCCTGTAAATACAAGTAATTTAACAATAGCTTTACAAACCAAAGCAATCATTGTCGAGTTATAATAGCTCGCCCAGTCCACTCCATCTTGCTCCTGGGAGCATTCATGACCTGATTATGCAGTGGGAGCTACAACATTGTTTGTTAATTAGTATAACAAAGTCTAGAGATGTTATTAACAAACTAGTTTTTTTCCGCGGCTTCGCACACGTTGTTTTTATAGATAAGTTATTTCTGTCCAATGGGAACTGATTTATGGGATAAAAAGTATGCAAAATTTCAGCTCAATCTGTTCAGAAGTTACGGCCTGAAGAAGTAACCAGCAACCGTCTATTCATTCATCCAAAGATTAGCATTTATCATATTAGTGTGAATTTTTGGGAGCGTTTGTTATCTTCGTTGTCTACTAGCAATATTTGGAAGATGTTTACTGTAAACTTGGTTTAAGTAAACTAATACGTTGTGTTAATTACGGTATGCTTAAATTTCGAGTTTACATTGTGTTACGCTGTGTTTACCAGAACAAAACTCATCTTTGTTATGAGAAGTCTACAATTTTGTTTCATAAAGCTCTATCCACAAGTTATTTTCATATTCAACGACAGGTACAAACCTAAATAAATGTTTTATAAAAGTTTCGTAAATGGTAAGAGCTGTTTTACAAACCTTTTTGCAACAGACTGCGGCACGCCACAGTAGGTTGAACTAGGACACGCTTTGATAGCGGCATGTTAGGCAGTGCGCCCCACAAAGACTCAAAAACAACCCTTATGAACCACCACCACCTCCACGTACTTATTAGGGATTTGTGAAAATGTTTCGCTACCTGATGTTCCTTCTAGATATATCCATGACCTTATTTCTATTCTCATCTCATCAGCCCACTGCTGGACGCAGTCCTCCCCCTGATAAGCGCCTTATTGGCTTTTATGTCATGGGGGTAGTGCCCATAATCCCCACGCTGCTGGGCATGCGGGTTAGGGATCGCAGTTTGGTGGTGGAATTGTTCTGCAGAGGGCGCTGCTGGCCGCCCCCGGTGAATATCCCTCTTACGACACCCGCGGGAAGAGTTGGGGCGGTGAAATTTCGAAGCCACACCTCAAGGTCGAATTGCTTTAGTCGAATTGTTACTAGTCGAATTGTTTTAGTCGAATTTTCCGCAAAGCCCACCACACAGCTTATTACAACAGTATTTCCATTAGATTTAATGAAATTTCTTTGATCCAGGAGGCCTACTCGGAAAAAACCAACTCTTATGTCGCTTGCATAGGATAAGCGTTTGCACGAAAACGAATTAGAAATTTCGATTTCGTTTTTAAGAGTACGGCTAGGAGCCAAGGTTTGAACCTGCTTCAAAGCCTCAAATCATATATTGATTTGAGGTAGGATTTGAGGCTTTATCGAATAGGTGGTAAGAATAATCCTATCACTATCGTCATACGTCAATAAGACGACGTCATTGGCGCAGTAGGCGAAGGTTCGCCTGTGACGCAGGAGGTTAAGGGTTCGATTCCCGCCTCGAGACAAATGTGTGTACGATCTGCAGATATTTGTTCCGAGCGTTCTGGGAGGTTTCTATGGACAAAAAATATCTATCTATGTACGCTTTTTTATGCTTTGTGAATTATCCAGCATAGTTTATTTATTAGCATAACAGTATGTATATTGATTTGTGGTTTTAAACCGAACAAACAACGTACCTATATCAGAACTTATCCAACTATTCGTTCAACTCAAATGTAGTCTATTATCTAAGTTAGGCTTGCTCTAAACGCCACATCTTGATCTGCCCACCAATTACAGTAGCAAATGACAATGGGGAACGCAACAATGGGGATCATTTTGGCAGCCTTAGCGCTGTCCAAATCTTTTGAAACTTGAAAGGAGGAATATTTAAGCCAAAAAGTTTCCCCTATTCAAATTTTATAAGATTTAGATACCATTAAGGCTGCCAAAATGATCCCCATTGTTGCTTTCCCCATTGCCATTCGCTACTTTAATTGGGGGCCTGTTCTGTAGTTTTGGAGATCCTAGGTAACAAAAAATCAGATTTCACAAACTTTCGGCTATATAATACTAGTGGGATAGGATATAGTATACCTACCCCCAAACCTGTTTGTATATTATAATTTGTTGTCTGCTTCGAATTTCACACCCTGTCCTTTGTAATTTGCACGTCAGCGCTTCACGATATGAGGTGTGGTAGTACAGGGATGCGTGTTTGTCAGACTAGTCATCGCCGGGTAGAGACATTGTGAATGGAACCTAGCTAACCCATCCACGACACTGGAGCGTGTGGGTATAATATGAAACAGGGTTTTGGTTCGTGTGAAGACTTCGTTCGTTATTTTTGAAGAAATGTCTTAGATTAGTATCGTAGTAAGCAACAAGAAGTATATAGTATACCTACCTCCAAACCTGTTTGTATATTAGGTCTACGGAAAGTACCCTTTAGGTTTCGTGTGCGAGTTTCCCTTGGAAATTTCATAATATTCAGACACAAACGGTTGTAACTGTTGATTGCGTTGACTTAGAAGTTTTATTTATATTATATCACGGCTCCAAGAGGTTACGGAACTGAGTATTTGATGTTAATTTCAACTCGATACCTCCACGCGTTCCTGAGAAAAGGGGGTTGACAGACGGACAGACAGACATACAGACTGACAACAAAACGATCCTATAAGAGTACCTTTTTTCCTTTTGAGGTACGGAACCCTAATAACAGTGTAAAATTAAGGGGTTCGTCGGTCGGAAGTCTGTTTTCCGTTTTTTTGGAAAACAATCAAATTATAATTAAATATTAATTACAACCATTAATCAACTAATCACATAATACGTAGAACCCAAAATGAAGGTTCCAGTTAAATTACGATAATTACTAACTAGCATGTTATGTCTGCTGACCTATTTAAATTATTTGGAAATGACATCACTTTGTAACAATGTGTGTGGTCAGCAAAAACTCATGGTTTGTTATAGTTTCCAGCCGCAGGTTTCGTGCCTTGGGGACATGTGACGTGTTTTGTTTTGACTAACTTTTGTAAACGTATTAATTTCATCATCATCAGCCTATATTAGTCCACTGCTCGATATAGGCCTCCCCTAATGAGCGCCATAGCGCTGCTCTGTCTTCAGCTTGCCGCATCCAGCATCTGCCTGCAGTCTTTCGCAGTATTATTTTAAACAGAATAAAACAATTTCAACTAGTTACATTTCTTAAAAATCTAAGCCGTCACTATTTAGCCGCCAGCATTCTGGTTACATTGGCAGAGTGCCCAGAATGCTGGCAGCATTGCCACGTTGAATGGCAATGCTAACTTTTGTTGAATTTGTAAGTACGAGTAATAATTAACATGGTAGTACCTACTCATAACTACCAAGATCTGAAATTAAAAGGCCAGGGGACTGGGTCTGAAGTCTCTCTCAGTCTGCATAGTGTAGAAAGAGATGGCCTCTATTTAAACGCAGAAAGACAGATTTTAACCATGTAGCGCTTTGATGGAAAAGTGACTTTTTTGCGGTGAAGCTAGAATCTAAAATGCATCGGGCTGAAATTTTGCATGCAGGTAGTTCCAGGCCTAGAATAATCGATAGTCTTAATATATAATATTTTTTATTCCATAAATCAGTTCCCAAATAGTAATAACCAAAAAGTTTCCATAACAACGCATGCGAAGCTGCGAGCAGAAACTAGTAAGAAATAAGAAATAAAGTTCCAAATAGAGGTCCATACATGTTATGCGTTTCCTTAAGCTCGCTTAAGCGGATCCTGCATTGACTAGGAATCTATATAAAGTGCATTCGGAATAACTCGAATGTGTAATTGGGTTTCTAGGCCAGAACTGGGAGTGGTTGTGACCTGGTTCGATGCGGGAAAGGGGTGAATAACTCCTCACATTCTAGGGTAGAGATCTACTTTATTGAGATTTTGTTGGGAAGCTTTGTGTGCATCTTAGCGCCGAATACTCCTTACATTATAAAATCAAACTTATGACCAGACACCAGACTCCAATGAAAACGAAAAAATATTCCTAACCAAAACCAACGTCCTCCTCTCTCTCCATACATATTGTGTGTGCAACAGGGTCTATAGTGATACTTAATTATATAAATTACAAGCGACCCGCCCCGGCTTCACACGGGTGCAATAAAATACTACTATTACTATTATTATACATATAAACCTTCCTCTTCAATCACTCTATCTATTTAAGAAAACCGCATCATAATCCGTTGCGTAGTTTAAAAGATTTAAGCATACATAGGGACAGAGAAAGCGACTTTGTTTTATACTATGTAGTGATAAACACCTCTGTCCACCTATAGAATACAATAAATGATTGAGTATTGAGTACTCAAACGTAACTCATATTTACGGTCAAGTCGAGTGACTAATTTTTGACATGTTTTCATTTAAAACTGTCAAAAACCCGCTACTTGAGACGTGCTTAAATCTGAGTTGCGTTTGAGTATTCGGGGTTAAAGCCATATAGACGTTGGACTTTTACCCGGTTGATTTGTTTGGATTATTTAAGATTTTCAGATTTCAGATTTATTTATTGCATACATATACGATAATACAGTTTTTGCTTAGGTGGTAATTAGCTTATAATGTAAGTACATGTACCCTGTAAGGGCGCAGCAAATGATGTAAATAGTTATAATAATACAGGTAGTTACACAATCTATTTCTTGCTAGGAACATAGTCGTAGAATATAAACATTGTCAGCTACAAGAATCAAAAAATTGTATTAGTAATAACTGGGTAGGTAGGTATGTCAATTTATTACGCAGGCAGTCAAATAATTATGGGTTAGATTTATCATTTAAAAATTCGTCAACCGAGTAATAACATTTAGAAATAAGGTATTCTTTGAGTCTGTTACGAAAAGCCGAATCTTTTTTAAGATCTTTGATTGAGCTCGGTATTTTATTATAGATATTTACTAATCGTGAGTAAGGTCCTTTGCTGAATTGTGTAAGGGTAGTCGAAGGTAGAATTAGTTTATTTTCGTTTCGTCTGTTGTAGTTGGTAAAGCGTTCAGATTTTGATTGAAAAAAATGTCGATATTTTTTTCAGTTTCTTTATTCAAAAAACCCAGTGAAGTTCTTAAATGGTTACGCATTTTTCTTGGATAAGAAAAATACATAGCTGCTCTATCAACCTCAGTGGTTTTTCAATTTTCTTGGATAAGATAGTTAAGAAAAATATTCAGCTGCTATAAAATTAAGAAAATACTTTCTTAATATTTCTTAGTTTTCTCTTTTGTTTCTTTTGCCTAAGATTTTGTTAAGATTCTGATTGAAATCATAAAGCATCCCAGCTAATTCTTGACCTTAAAAACTGTTTTTATTGTGAGTCCATTACTCAAACAACACATAGTAAAATGAAACGGTACACATCAAATTCAATATTGATCTAGCGTTATCAATGTCTGTGGGTGTTCAAGATATCGTCTGGTCTGCTTTAAAAGGCGATTAAAGATGCACTTACTTGTTTCGTAATAGTGTAAGCATCGCCTCGACAGTGCTCCGCCGGATTTATCGCCTATAAACGTAACTCCTGATTACAAAACTATAAATTACAGCTCTGGGTCGGTTAATGTGGGTTTAGTTTGCTTGGAACTTTATCGGTGACTAGCTTCTGCCCGCAGCTTCGGAAGCGTTGTAGTTATATGTCGTTTAAAGGTTATTTCTATCCTATGGGGACTGATTTATGGCATAAAACGTAGGTTGCCTAGAACTACATCTATGCAAAATGTCAGCCCGATCAGTTCAGTTGTTTTGGCGTGAAGAAGTAACAAACATTCATCCATCCATCTTATATCTTATATCTTTGCAGTTGTATCACATCACACTAATATTATAAATTCGAAAAGTTTGTATGGATGTAGTGTGGAAGGATGGATGTTTGTTACCTCTTAACGCCAAAACTACTGAACAGATCGGGCTGAAATGTTGCATACAAGTAATTCTAATCCTGGAATCAAACGTAGGCTTTTTATCCCATAAATCAGTTCTCATGGGATATAAATCACCTTTAAACGTTTCCATAGAAAAAACGCGTGCGAAGCCGCGGGCATACACTAGAAGATAATAAAACCGAGGTGGTCCCATAAAAAATTGGTTGTCTGTAAAGTCGGTTTACTGACGATAGTTGAACGTGACAACGTCTTAAGAAAATACTGATGGAATGGTAGCATTTGATACTCGATCAAAACATGTAAATGTACTATAGTATAGCAGCTGTCCACGCAGACGCATCGCTCACTCAAGTAGGAGAGAGACGGATGTCGAGCGCTCTCGCTTGCACTTCAAGCCTTACATGGAACGCCTCAGAGCGAGGTAACGCCGCATGACGTCATGTTTTTTCGTGCGTGCAGCCGGCTCTATCGAATTATAAGACGTTGTCACGTCAAAAAATAAAAAATAACATAAACTGTATTTAAATTTAGCAGGATAAATACTAATCCCTCGGGAATATTTTTTTGACGTGACAACGTCTTATAATTCGATAGAGCCGGCTGCACGCACGAAAAAACATGACGTCATGCGGCGTTACCTCGCTCTGAGGCGTTCCATGTAAGGCTTGAAGTGCAAGCGAGAGCGGTGAGCGAAGCGAACCGCCGTACCTCGCGAGCGAAGCGAGCCTTGCTGCGTGGCAGTACGAGCGGATTCGTATACTAACTCGAACTCGTAGATTACGAAAAAGATGTCCATTTCAAAATCCAAGATGGCTGACATTTTTGACGTGACAACGTCTTATAATTCGATAGAGCCGGCTGCACGCACGAAAAAACATGACGTCATGCGGCGTTACCTCGCATGTGGCGTTACCTCGGTCTGCGTTGTCACGTTCAACTATCGTCAGTAAACCGACTTTACAGACAACCAATTTTTTTTTACTAAGGGATTCGAAGTTGTTTTTTTTTTATACAATCTGATTAAGTCCCTAAAGTGTAGGAGGAGAAAATCATCGTACAATATTCAAACCAAAGCACCAACAGTCGCATAAAAGCTCATATTACCACAGTTGTGTTTGTCGACCGTAATGCTGAGTCCAGACGCTGGAAGACATTGAAAACGTGGAAATGTCTAGCAGTGGTGCGCTTAGTCGTGAGAAGTAGCGCTAACTTACCATTATTTTGAAATTATGAGAGTGAGGGAATAGAGAGAGCACCTGTGTTTGCGTCCATACTTGTGCACTATAATATATCCTGCGCACCTGTCTAGTCTTCGTTGAGACTGGCCGCCGTGGCCGCAATTCGGGAAGGTAGGGGGGCATCATAATCATTTTGAAATTGATTTTTTTATTAGTAACCGTTGGACCTTTGCTCCTGCCATCTACTTATATTTTAGTGTCAGGCAATGTTGTACTACATAATTACAAGTAAGTATCTAACTAAGGGAAAGTACAATAACTTCATAATTAATTTATAGTAAAGTTACCGTCATGTCTTTTTACGCCATTGAAACTGATGATATTAGAGCAATTCTGCTTTCAGTCCAGAATGTTGATGGAGCGCTCACATTTTATTTCAACCCTGACATATTTCGTTCTGTCAGCTACACATTTTTAAACTTATTTTTTATATTTTGACATGCATCTATTGTAATTTTATTTTGAACTGACTATATAGACATATTTTAGTGTGTGATATTTTTTTATTTACATTGATTTATTAAGTATTAACTATTTTTTCCATAACCATGTTGTAAACCTGACCATGGCAGACTAGAGATACAAATACAATATGATATAAGACCAACGTAATGTTACCACCTAGTTATACTACAATAAATTCATTTATCATACATTTTTGCTCAATGTGGGCAACACTTATCTGTATCGAGCTTCAAACTGCAGCGAGAGCAAAATGACTGCGTCTAGCCAAGCCACGGTCTTATGCTATACGCTATAGTCATCGCTCGCCCGTCTGTGAGCGCTGCGATGCTTTGAGCTTTGTCTGCGGGGTGGAACAATGCTGGGCCGACTCGACCGCTTTTATAGCTGCTGGATGGTTTTACAAAGATTCTTATGATTATTAGTGAAGAAAATCACAGTGTTTGATAAAAATCTAAAAATTATTAGATAAATCGTGGATAATCGTAGAAAAGTGGTGGTTTATTGGGGTTTGTACAAGATTCGTTTCTGTTACAAAAATTCTTATTTTTAACCAACTTCTAAAAAAGGAAGAGGTTCTATGTTCGGCTACATGTATATTTTTTATATTTATTCATCCATCATCAAAGAACAGTGTAAAATTAGGGAATTTTAAGTTGTTTTTTTAGTTTTTTCAAATCAATCAAATTATTTAGGTAATCAGTCGTCTTGATATTTTTAGACAGTAAAATTTGTTTCTTCATAAAAAGCCCATAATATAAGAACAGTGTTGACATCGGTAAGGGCCGGTTCTACAGCAACATCAGCGGAGTTCTCAAACGGCGAAAATACGCTAACCTTTTCCGAGGTTACCTACCTAGGTCCTGGGGCACACGCAATTTATAAAGATCTTACCAAACTTCTTCTATAGTCCACAGGTGATCGGAATGCTGGCTTCTATTTCGGTCAACGAATTAGCATTGCCATTCAACGTGGCAATGCTGCTAGCATTCTGGGCACTCTGCCTGCTGGTGACGGCTTAGATTTTTAAGAAATAGATTGAAGTGTAGGTACATAAACTTACAGCCGTGTGGTGCCGGCTTAGAATTTGCACCACCCCAACTCTTCCCGCGGGTGCCGTAAGAGGCAACTAAGGAATATCCACCGGGGGCGGGCAGCAACGCCCCCTGCAGAACCATTCTGCCACAGAACTGCGATCCCTAATCCGCATGCCCAGCGTGGGGATTATGGGCATTACCCCCACGAGATAAAAGCCAATAAGGCGCTTATCAGGGGAGGCCTGCATCTAGTAGTGGACCAATACAGGCAGTTGAGTTGAGTAAGTAGCCTATTATCTAAGTTAGGCTTTGCTCTAAACGTACGCCAATTTTCATCTTGATCTGTTCTGTAGTTTTGGAGATACGATATATTATATTTGGAGGACAACAATTCAGATTTCACAAACTTTCGGCTTTATAATATTAGTAGGATTCAAAGAAAACACCAACTTTCAGACCAAGCCTATTAACCAGCTATTCCAAGTATGCAAGTCACGGGTTAAATGCTTTATTCAATCTGCGAACGCCAACGCAATTGTTTCCACAACAATACAACTCACTAACTAGCCATACAATTCTAAACCTTATCACCTTGAATTACTGCTCTCGGATGTTCACTACGTCCAGAGAATTTCGCTAAGGACATCAGGATATAAGGCGTTGGATTTTTACATGTGTGATCTAGTTTTATTTGCGTCGGAATTGGGTTAATCTAATCTGCAATTGCTGGATAAATAGGTCTACAGTCATCTGTTTAAAGAATTTGAACAATAGCTCGTTTAACACATTACTAGCTTCTGCCTACAAGTCCAAATGTAGGTATTCGTGTGTGTTAAGTTTCAGTCCATTCATCCATATATCAAAACTTTCGCTTGTATAATATTCGTGAGATGAGATCTTGCAGTGCTTTGCGGAAAATTCGACTAAAACAATTCGGCTTGCGGGGGGTGGGACGCCTACAGATCGGGTTAACTCAGGGTCGAATTGCTTTAGTCGAATTATTACTAGTCGAAATGTTTTTAGTTGATTTTTTTTAGACGAATTGTTTTGTTCGAATTTTCCGTAGACGCTTGCAATAACAGGGTGCATGCTTGATACCACTATGGTACATTTAAGATCCATACACAGTTACATCATGTCTCGCAATAATTCTGTTCTGTAGTAATTCAAGTTTCCTGGGGCCCTATTCTGCTAAACTAATAGCTTCACTATGACAATGGTATCATCACAGAATTACACGTTCTGGTATTCTACCCTAGATGAAAGTAATCTTTCGAGGTAACAACCCATCGATGAAGTGTACCGCCGAACCAAAGACCCGTCGATGTAGAAACCCTTCGAGGTAACAACCCATCGACGAAACGTAGCGTCGAGGTAGAGACATCGAGCTATCGTTGTTCGAACTAGAGTACGAAACCCGTCCAAATAGCACCGCACTGAACGCAACATCTGGAGTTTCTTTAATCTAAGGATTCTACGTGACAATTCTGCGATAGTACCATTGTCATACTGTAACAACTGGTTAGCAGAATTGGGCCCCGGGCGTATTATTGTGTCAAAATATAACCCCAGAAAACAATGTCGGCTGGTCATGTATTCTGTGTAACTAAGTTTTATCAAGCGCTGTATACACAAAGCACATCAAAACCACGCCAATAAAACGGTCCAACCACAAAATTTATGAAATCCGAATAAAGCACATATCACATTAACAGAACATCCGTTCCCGTTAAGCATTTAAACGTGACGAAACGTAATCCTAGAGTTTAAACTTAAATTGTGGGTTGTAGGGGTGTGGTAGCCACAACCACTCGATTAGACTTTAATAGCCCAATAGTGCGCCATCGTATACAGGGTGATCCGTGAGCCCATCATAAATCAACTTCTTGAATTTATTATTTTCAGATAGATACCTTTATTGCACCATCAAAATGTATAAAACAATGAGCAAGTACTAATAAAATCTAGTATGGCACAATCGGCGGCCTTATCGCTGAAAGTTATCTCGGGCAACCTTTGGATGTGCAGGATTGGTTTGTATAAACCTGTTGTATTACGATTATAAAAAAAGAGACCGAAAGTTATTAATTATGCTGCTACGGCACCTTCAGGAATCGCTTTATTATGCATATTTTAAGCAATAACATAAAAATGTTACAACAAAATAGCACTTACGCCTGCCTTTTGCCTTTGGCTCTTGTAAAACTTAACTACTCACAGGGATAATGAAAATTGCCTGTACTGCCCTGTTTCATGTTAAACGGCTATAACAGAGGCTCCAGTTTTACAAGCTATAATTACGCGCCTGTATTCACCTGCAGTGTACGCAGTACGCTGCGGTATGCTGTGCCGGACACGACCTCTGACGACCTCTGTGGCGCGGTGGGCGAAGGTCTGCCTGCGACGCAGGAGGTTGCGGGTTCGATTCCCGCCTCGGGACAAATATTTGTACGATCTGCAGATATTTGTTCAGGGTGTTCTGGTCGTTTTCTATGTATAATAAAAAATATCTATCTATGTACACGTATATTATTATGTATATCAGTTATCTAGTACCCATAACACAAGCTCTGCTTACCTTGGGGCTAGATAATGCTGTGTGAATTGTCCAGCATTATTTATTTATTTATAATTACGCGCCTGTATTCACCTGCAGTGTACGCAGTACGCTGCGGTATGCTGTGCCGGACACATAATCGTATGAAAAACGTCTAGAGTGCCATTCCTGGGCCCATTCTGTATAAAGTCGGTGCAATGGCACGCGCGAGTTTTTACGGTTATTAGATAACAGGAGATGGATTACAAGCCGCGCACGCGAACGCTACCGGTAAATATTGGAAGATAGAGCCGATTATATTCGTAAAATACTTTTTAATATTAGTCTAGATAAATAGGTATGTATGTTTCTGTTTATTTAAAATATCTATCTATTTAGTGTATTGTATTAAGTATATCAGTTATCTAGTACCCATAACACAAGCTCTGCTTAGCTTGGGGGCTAGATAATGCTGTGTGAATTGTCCAGCATTATTATTATTATTATTATTTTTTATATACTTATGTACTTAAATCATGGCCTGCGTGTTGTCGGATGTCGTCAACCCATCTTTTTGGTGGTCTTCCCCGCGGTCTGGTGTGCTATCGTGGTCTCCACTCCAGCAGTCTTCGCGTCCATCGTTCCCTATCCATTCGAGCAATATGCCCTGCCCATCTCCATCATTATGATTTGATGTCGAGGGCTCAAGACCGTCTAGAGTGGAAGCGTTTGGAGGAGGCCTACATCCAGAAATGGATCCATGACAGGCCGCGATGATGATGATGATGTACTTAAATAATTAAGTCGCACTATGTGGGTTACATTACATAATCTCATAACGCCTACCCATCAGGGGGAGAGCAAGACTTCCTACCGTATATTAACTAGTACGGAGGAATTCACTCGACCACGGGTATCAACACCTAGAAAGAATCATGCTATAAAATACATAAACTTACATAACTTACCACAATTGTAACCCTTATATTAAACAGCGCCATTTTACTTTTGAAATAAACTTTTACTTTATTTTACTTTATACTGTGATATTGATATCCAGCTTTCGTTTCATTTTGTGCTTTATGCTAGTTTCTGGTCTTCAACGAACTATGTGGCGCGGCGGGCGAAGGTCCGCCTGCGACGCCGGTAGTTGCGGGTTGGATACCCGCTTCGGGACAAATGTTTGTACGATCTGCAGATATTTGTTATAGTTATAAGTTTTTGTTAAGTAGGTACATTTATACATACAATTCTTAATCTGACCTTCATCCATGACATCTTACGTTAGGTACCTTCACTACAAATGACTTCTCTCCCATCGAAATTTCACTAAACCTGTTGACTAGATAATAACCAAACCAAACTCAAACACGACCCAGTTCAATAGAACAGAATTCGCAATCCGAAAGCCAATATCCAGTCAATCCCAGGCCGTAATTAACGGACGGGAATTCTCCCTGGAGCATTTATCGTTTCGCACTTCATTGCGATATTACGGCAAGCTTGGCTGCCTACTTGCAGAAGCTTACCTTACTAGGTCAGCTAGGCAATAGAAAGACCTAGCATCTATTCAGCATTATTTATTATTTATTTATCTTATGAAGTGAACGAGATAATGTATTGATACAAAAAACCCTTACGGGAATTCTCCCTGGAGCGTTTATCACTTCGCACTTCAGTGCGATATTACGGCAAGCTTGGCTCCCTACTTGCGAAAGCTTACCTTGTTAGGTCAGCTTTAGAAAGAAACGCACCTTATCAAGTAAACCGAGAAAAAAAATTGATTTAAAAAAATATATACTTTCCTAGTTAAAAATTAAAACCGGACTTCGTAAAAGTCTTCAACAAGCGTTCACCGATGGTTTTTATTATTTGTACTTGTTTTTTGTATGTTCTGATACTTAGGTGGTCGAAGGCATTTGTTTCTACTTGTACAGTTGCATCCCTCCTTCGTTGGTAGTCGGATAAAAAACCCTCGCCTTACCTACTCATAAAAATAAAAAAGTTTCAGTGCTACAAATACTAAAACTTTCATAAAGTTTCATTGTGGTGGCGCCTGAGAGAAAAGTTTTGGGTGACGCGGTCGCGATTTAACAAAACTCTTTGGTTTAATAAAAAGGTTAGCTTTATTTTACAGGAGGAGGTCACGAGGCTCATTGTATGTTCGAAGTTCAAATCTGTTATTTATAACGCAGACAATGCAATAATCTGACATACTCGAAACTAATTTGACGCGCGTCATAAAATAAAATCCGCTTCGAAGCTGCCGGTTTTATTATGAATAAAATTATTTTTACACGATAAGTTTACACATAGTTTGTATTAGTTTTATTTACGATGAGAGTACTAAAGCAGTTTATCCACCTGAGCGATACAAAACACCCAAGTTTTTCGCACAAAAACTCGATTGGGTGTGAAGATCAGCTCGAGTTGAAATACGTACCTAAAGAAAAAGCTGCATGTGAGTATAACAAACTTTACACTTCTCAACTTACCCGTCCTATTGCCCTTTAGAATTTCCATAGGTTATGTGTCTGTAGGTTGGGAAGGCGCATTGAACTAACGCATCAGCCAAGCCTATTATAGATATCGTTTGCTTTGCATTGGCAATATAAACCTTACGTAAGAAAGATTCTTCTAGAACCTCTTCAAAAGCTCATTACGAATGTAAGCGGGTTAACTACGAACCATATTTGTGTTGGAAGAACACCAACGTTTCATCCCTTGAGGGACTTCTTCAGGGTAAATGCGGTTCTAGACGCGCGCGTTCCGTATTCCTCCTCGTTCGTTGAGCCCGCGCCGCGGGCGCAGGGATACGCTGCTTGTTCATGCTGCAGAGCGCGAGTCATTTTCTCGCAGAGATCTCACTGTGTTGGGTGTTGTACCTCACTTCAACAGCCTATATTGGTCTACTGCTGGACGCAGGCGTCCCCCGATAAGCAGGTGTTGTAAATCCGTAATGAATCCGTCAAACTCTTTAAAAGCATTCTGGAAATGTATCTGTTGCGAGATCTACTGACGCGAGCTTGAGAAAAGGCTATTGTGAAGGAACGAACTGTATAGTCATGTACTCATTTAACCTACCTACTGCGCAACCTAAACTTACAGCATTTAGCCCTCAAAATAACCAAAACAAAATTACCTCAGCTCCCCAAAAGACCAACTTCAACTAAGTTTTTCAAAGTGAACAGTTTTGCACCTCTTAATTTTTAATCTCCCACGCCTCGTCGCCAGGTCAAACTAACAGCGTGAAAAATTAAAAGGCATATTTCAAACTAGCACAGACTGGATCTAGGTAACCCGACCTTAATTGAAGCTCGCGAAGCGGAGTTCTGAGCTGGAATTGGATCCATGCCTAATTTAGAGATTTTTCGTATAATCTCGTATTTTGCTCTTGGAAGTCAGAAGTCTGAGGAACTTTATTTCTTTAGGCTTACAAAAAAATCACTTAGATAAGTCAAAATTGTTTACCAGAAATTATCTTTATATATATAATTCTTCTGTGAGTGTGTATGTCACTGAACTTCTCTCAAACGACTGGACCGATTTTGATGAAATTTTTTGTGTGTGTTCAAGGGGATCTGGGAATGGTTTAGATTCACAATTTTGTCCGCTGGACAATGTTTTTTTAATTAACGCGTGCGAAGCCGCGGGCAGAATCTAGTTATGTAATAAAAAAATTGTGTTATTGATTTTCTCTTCACTTAAATTTTTGGTCCACTGGTGGAAGAACGGCGAAGTTTCGGCATAGACTCAGCAGGTCGTAATCGTAACTGTGATCTCTTACCGCCGATTACTGTAATCTACAGCAGATTTTATCACAACTTTTAAATCCTCTCCACACTCGCGCGCGAACCACGGCGTGAAATCGCGGAGGGGATCGCGGTACGAATCTGCCAAGGCCTCCACACTCCCGCGCGAATCACGCGCGCCTTGCAAAACTTTTCACGCGGGACAAAAAACGATATACGAACGATAAACTACGGGAACAAGGCACGAACGCGACGCGAAGCCGCGACGAATATGCGAATGGGATCCACACTTGTGGTTCGCGGCTTTGCGCGTGATCCGCGCGCGAGTGTGGAGAGACTTTTAGGAGTCATCTAATATCATATCTAAATCTTTCCTTCATTTTGGCTTACTACATACAGTTGGTTATTGTCGGCTAACAATTCTACCGAAGAACTCTGCCTGAGTTAAATAGAATATTTGGAACGGCAATAAGTCTACTTATACACTAGCCAAACTTGATATGAAATTCTAAACAAACCACAAAACAAAAAGCTAAATATCACTTATTTGGCGTCGGGTTTCAGAATAAATTGTAAGCAATATTTTTTGAAGGAAGGATCTAAAATCAACAAAAATTATAAATAGACAACAGAGTGAACTTCAGGTTTAGTATGGGCGGTTTGATTACAAACATTTGACATCGAATTTGGCTGGAATATAGTAGGTATAGGTAGGTACTTAGATGGGGAATGGAGGGGATGCCTGTTCGATGAATATCCACAAACTTAAAATAATTTCCCATGCTCTGTAGAAAGCCTGCAAAGCCATCATTGCTAAAGTTAAAAGATCTTGTTATTTTATGAAGAAACGAGCTGTAGTTTCAGAGAATTGGCATAAATGATACGCTCCTGGAAACTCCGCAAACTCGTTAAGGGAAATGAGCGACTGGGCCGGAGAAATAAATGAAATGTTTTCACCCGATAAAAGTTATGTTAACTGTAGAAGTTGGGAGGATTCCTTAGAGGATGATAATAACGTTTAGTAATTTTATTTGCCTCTGCAAATTTTATTTATATGGCAAACTGGCTGATCTTCTTTAAATTATATGCTTTAGGTGCGTTAAAAGAAAACGAATTTTTGCATTTCATAGCATTATCGCTACCTCACCTCAACAGCCTATATTGGTCCACTGCTGAACGCAGGCCTCCCCCTGATAAGCGCCTCATTCGCTTTATCTCATGCGGGTTAGTGCCCATAATCCCCAACTGGGCATATGCACGTTGGGGGATCGCAGTTCGGTGGTAGAATTGTTCTGCAGGGGGCGCTGCTGCCCGCCCCCATGGATATCTCTTATAATCGCCTCATACGATACCCTCGGGTACCACAAAAGAGTTTATTTATATATTTAAACATGTTTATTTAAACATGAAGTTGGGGTGATGCAAATTCTAAGACGGCACCACACAGCATTTACATCAGCATTATCACTACAATCACATCATAATACTAATAACTACCCAGTTACAACTTAAAATTTCGGGCAAGCTAAATCCTGGTTTTCCCTACCTACCTAGCTACAAGTATTGGCTACTATCAAACCAGTTGGCAAGCCTCCCTACTAACCTGCAACATTCTCGGATTCGTGTCGCATAATATAGTTTACCGATCGATATTTCATTCAAAATCACGTTCCGTTACGCCTTTATTGCATTACATCCTCGTAAAGTCCCGAGCTAGCCTCGGGCAGTGTGGCTGACGAGGAACGTGGTAAATATTGAAGAAATTATGAGCTTCGATATTGCCAAAAACCTTAGTGTAAAACCACATAGGATGGTGCTAACATGCAAACCTATCGACCGATATTCGATGATGAATTGACCGTTCCACCATCGAACATTTTAGTCTGTGCCAAATATCGCTTGATTTTTAGTCTGCATAGAACGTTTTGTTGACCCGACTCAAAGAAATTCTCTGATCAATTGACCGAACTTTAATATTTTAATTGACAGTTTCGGACAGAGCAGAAACTTTTCTAAACGACAAAAGCTTTATTTAGTTCATCGAATACCAGCCTACAATATGCGATGATTCTGACCACGATGACCAGTAATTTTTTGTTCCATATTCCTTAAATATATCAATTAAGCTACGCCAATGCTTCCCTCCCACACGGGGACACCCACACCTCTCGCTTTGTGGTTGTTGGTAATTCCTAGCGATTGAGCTTCTCAAACTTTTGTTTGAAAGGGAACGGCTTTAGCGATATATTTCTTATTTAGAAACTCTTATTACTTCAATCTTGAACAAGTACCTCTAAGAATATATCGCATACGATATAAACTAGGTAATGTAAAACCTCTAAAAAATGCTTATATTCAGCCTAAACGTCGACCAATGTGTGTTAGATGTACATAGATGGTAAAAATCTTAAAAACGGTAACTTCTACAATAACAGCGCAGGTTTAGGATACCACAGTTTTTCGCATAAGGATTTCAAAAGTTGAGGGAGCATTTATCCTTTGACAGTTCCCAGCTTGAGAACTGCTTTCTGAACATTTTGTACCTGTTCTCAAGTGTCGTTCTAGTTTACCGTTGGCTAGCTCTGGAGTGGGATTTTTATTTTATTCTTTCGTATTATTCTGACGGTGTTTTCCTTTATGTTGTGATGTAAATTACAATGGCGCCTAGCGTGGGAGGTTGGATAGTGAATTTTATACCACATGTAAAATAAGCGATATAATCTGATTTATAGATTCTATAAGCAGAGGCGTAGAGATTTCAATCGAAAGTTATAATCTCTGTTTAACATAACTGAAAATATAGGTAGTAGGTTTGTGAAATCGAAACTTGCGAAGTAAAATAAACCAAAGGCTGTAGGAGTTTTTAGTTGGTGATCGTATCTACATCTTCAGCATATTCTAGTCCGCTGCTGGACAATGAACATAGACCTCCTTGTTATATAAATAAAAAGTTTCTTTCAGACATTTTTCCATACATTAGGTACACAGTAGGTACCAAACATTTCAAAAAATATATCAAAGAATGAGCGCCATTGCGCCCTGTCTACATGAAAATAGAAAGCATTAATTTACCATTTGTAAGACGTTACTCTGACATGTTATTTTCTCTTCAATCAACACGTATTAATTCCGGAAAGCGGCTTAACTTAAACCGATATCAACAAAGGCTAATCCACCTCCAAGGATCTATAATACCTGACACAAGTACTACGCTCCTACTATGGTAACTGGAACTCATTGAAACTCGTTATGTAAGTCATGGAAGAGATCTAAAATGAAATAGTTGCGACTTGGAACTGTATGATAAAAAGATGTATGAATTATGAAATAGTTGCGGCTTTAGGAAAAAAGTCTAATTGATTGCGAATTTCAAAAGCTAGGTTTTTAGACAGTAGGCAGGTATGCCAACTACTACGACAACAATCTATACTGCATGGTAGTATTGTTACACATTTGTGCACTACGAATCTCCTGCGCACATAGCTCGTCTCCGTTATGACTGGCTGCCGTAGCCGAAATTCGTCTAGAAGGACACCATCATTCCTATCCTAGCCGTGTTTTATTTCTTCTGCCCAGTGAAAGTTTCGCTTGCACATTTGTCACTACAGTAACTCCTCATTGTAGGCCAGTGGACTCATTGGGTCTTGCCGCCATCATTCTTTTCAATTACTTTCCGTTCCTTTATCTTTGATGGTTAAAATTGAAAGTAAAAGCGTTAAATGAAGATAAATCGACTTCGACTTTCTCGTTTTAGTTTTGTACCGTAGTAAGAGCGACACCGCAATACTTTCCGCGTTGTTTGTTTTGAAAGCAGAGCGTTTAACAGATTATTCATCTCGACTGAAGTCGTCAGTCTTATGCCCTTAATTGGTGACTGTAAAAAGAGAAGCGACGACGGACTAATTTGGGATGAAAGTCTAAAATTAAACCGGTTTGTAAACAAACGGCTGTTTTTATTGCGGGCAAGTTACAAATTTAATTTATGTCGCCAGTTACGAGTACTTTTAATTCGCTGGTACAGATATGCTTTGTGCGAGGTACAAAGACATGCCTGCTTCCACGTGGCGTTTACAGGCAGACGACGCCACGTGTACCTACTGTACAATCCTGGAATTCTTCCTTTACTTAGCTCAACGGTCACATAAGGAAATTCCAAGCTCTATTCTTGCTTGGCATTGCAGCTTATGATTTCATAGGAAATCCAAATAACTATCGATAAAATTCCTAGCATCCACACCTGATCAAATAAACAAAGCCACTGTAGATGTCATACCACAATCATCATCATCATCAACAACCTATATTAGTCCACTGCTGGACATAGGCCTACCCCAATTAGCGCCATAGAGCCCTATCTTCAGCTTGCCGCATCCAGCATCTGCCTGCAGTCTTTCGCAGGTCGTCATCCCACCTGGCTGGAGGGTGTCCTACGTTTGGCTAGTCACAGTCTCCACTCAAGAACACGTTTACCCCATCGGGTGTTGGTTCTTCGCAAGACATGGCCGGCCCACTGCCACTTCAGCTTGCTAATTATTTGGCCTATGTCGATAACTTTGGTAACATACAACAAAGTGACTAGGAATACGCTAAATCAATACTACTTTCTTGACGACCTCAGTGGCGCAGCTGGCGAAGGTCCACTTGCGACGCAGGAGGTTGTGGGTTCGTGTTTCGCTACCGCCACGGCAATACATGTTTAATATTGGCTAATAATGAATTTGAGAATAACTGATTTCTTAAAACCATTTTATTCAAACCATGTACTAAGTTTACTTCACGCACAGATAAAACCTCATTTTCACACAAACTTATTCTGACCACGTTCAATTCTCAACTCGGCATCGTGTGTCGATTCAGTCAACGTAATCAATTCTGTCCCGAAGTCTCTACAAAATGTTTTTGTGTATAAAACCACCACGCCGACAGGTCCTAAATAACTTTCACATGATCCCTGGGACCATTGTCTTCCACATTAGGTAAAGGAATGTACCCTTCCCCCTTTCCCCCCCTAGGTAGCTCCCTCCTCATTTTGCGGGCGCACGCTTAAGACTCGAGTTTCAAAGGAGATGAAAGTAATGAAATGTTGATATAGTCTTGTTTACTAGAGATTGTTCGCGATTATGCTCGTAAAATAATCTTAGTCGAGCGTAGTAAAATATCAAAGCTGTTCTCATTTCAAACAATGTAACTTTAAGCCAGTTATTAGTTCAGAGATAATATACCTCTCTTTCTCTCCTAGAGATATTCCTTATTAAGGGTCCGGCGGAGGATGAATTTCCCATACAAACGTAGTACCAAAATGATTTGTAATTTAATAATATTTTCATCATGGTTTGCTATTATTTGTATTAGAATAGTATTTGCTTAGGTTCCTGCCACAAGCTTTTTTCAAAATACTTATATAGAAAAATACTAAGAAAACATTCATTCTTTGATGTAAAAATGCGATTCGGTTTAATTTCATTTCAGAAAGGTATATTGAAAAAAAATTGTGTCAGGAACCTAGATAAATACTATTTTAATACAAATAATAGCAGACCATGGTGAAAATATTCTCAAATTACAATTCATTTTGGTACTACGTTTGTATGAAAAATTCATCCTCCGCCGGACCCTTAACAAACCTTAATAATGTTAAAAGTACACCCTGGTAAAAGTTGCTGAAAGCGTTAATAACCTCCTGTAGTCTACTTTCAATTCCAAACTTTTTCAAAGGTCCGTTTCCCCACAACGTTAGCGGTCCATCATCACATTACTATCACACTTACTAGCGCAATGTAATGATTGTAAACATTGTTATGCATGCATAGCTTGCTTGGAGATAATTTCTTTGTTCCAGCGTAAATTATGAGTTCATGCGTATAAGGGCCGCCACGGTCGGTGACGACCGTGTGAACAACCACGCCTTTTACGACAGTATACTTCCTTTCTGCGATCGTAGCAGATATCCGGAATGCGGAAACCTAGCTCGGTAATGTTCTCCAAGTCTAAATCTAACCACCCCGTGCTCAGTTAGGTAGCAACCTGACTGAGCGATAAACGCGACGCAACACCACGCTTTTAAGTGTGGGACAAATCTTGCAACTGAATTTTAGACCAGTTATCCTCAACCGAATGAGCTGAAATTTGGCATACTTATGTAAGTTCGGTGACAATGCAACGTTATTGTACCATCGAGCTGGTCTGATGATGCAGAAGGTGGCCATAGGAACTCTTAAACAAAACGACGTAACCCCGTAGAGTTTGGTTTCGTCGGATTTGTCTTCCACTTTGGTTCTAGATGATATAAAAGCTTGTGTAGAAAAATGTTTTTTTTTTTCAATATTAAAAATTATTAACTAATAATATGAACTAAAAAAATGTGGGCAAGCGTCGCGTTCGCTGAGTTACGGAGTAAGATGATTGTGGGATCTGAACAATAGGTAACTGGTAGTAAAAAAATATGAATCGAAGGACCGAAGATTTTGGGGTGAAATAATTATAATGCTGTATGTACCTAACGAAAATACCTAAGGAAATAGATATTTGCTCATTACACAGGGTAGATAAAGTAGCTTGACCACTGACCTGAATTCTCCAAACCATGCAAGGATCCAGCTTCCAGAACACAGCACCAGATATTCACTCGCGAGTGTAATGTTTTTTAGGCAGTTTTACACGGCTTATTGTAAGTTGCACGGCAACACAAATAACAGTGAGAAGTAATCGATATTTCCAAAATTTCACGTAAATATGTCCAACTTGTGCGACGGTTGAGATTGAACAGAGGGAAGCGAAGCAGCCATTTTTCACTCGTTCGTTTGTGTAGGACATGGTACGTCACATCCAGTTCTCTCGCCGATTTCCCAACAGAGGGTAGGATGAAATCGGCTGATGGCCTTACTAAATTAAACTACCCTATGTTTATTTGAGCAAAGACCGAACATACCCCCCACAGAAATTATCATGATAATTTCCCAAAGTACCTAACAGTGATTAAGTACAGCATTATAAGGTTGAAAGAAGGAATGTTGCCAAAATAGGGCAGAAACAATAAAATTTAAACAAGTTTTATGGTATATAGTAAACTTATATTATTAATTATTACATAGAAACCTACTCAAATAAAATGTTAAGCAGGTTTAAGATTTGTGAAAACTAAGTTTAATTTGAATAAGGAAGAGGACACAGCTTATTAACCGGTCTTTTTATAAGTCCCTTTTGCGTCCTCAAGGTAACAACTCGAACTATCAGATAAAATCCAATATCGCTTGCACAAAATTCCTTGTAGGGAACGAGGTCCTACGTGTAGGTACATTTTGTGATAATGCTCAATTATCAAAATTGTTAAATGACATTTTTTAGGCAACAGCAAGGGATGCTTACTGTTGTAGGGTAGGTCAGCTTCACTGATCCTACCCCCCACCCTGAGGAAATCATGCGCATCCACGAAGGGTGAAAGTTTCCTTAGAGAAGGAACAAATTTATTATTTTTTATATTATTAAGTTCGCTAGAAAAATATTGTTGTTGTGTTGTTTTTATTAAAAAGTCATGAGACGCTTTCAACTCATGAGCTGATAACGGACCGACCGAACGTTGAGATGCTTTGCAATTTTTTATAAACCGCAAACACCAAGCAATGACGCGTTGCAATTTATTAAACGATGAAAATTTTTCAATTATGGCTACTAAGTTTTCATTTTTTATGTTTTGAGAAGTGAAATTGAATGCATCAGTATTGGTTTTAAGTTCTAAAATTTCTGTTTTTTCATTTATGTAAAATGTACTGATTGGCCACAGATGAACGTCATCCTTTAGCCAAGCTGGGCCGCCTGACCAACGCTCATACTCAGCTACGATCTGAGTTGGTAATGCGCCGCGTGAGCACAAGTCAGCGGCACTGTTCTCACTTCGTACATGAAACCAGCAGTTCGACGGAACTACTTCCACCACTTGAGCGACACGGCTTGAAACAAATGTTTTTAATTTGTAGGGAGGTGTTTGCAACCAGGCTAGCGCTACGCTTGAATCTGTCAAGGCTGTAATTTTAAATGAAATGTTTTGAATGTTTTGTTTGACGAACAAAACCAGCTTGGATAGCAACACCGCAGACATCAATTCGCCCCTTGGGATCGAAAGTGGCTTAATGGGAGCGACCTTGCTTTTACTGATAAGCAAACGGGTCTTCACCTCATTGTTTTGATTAACACTGCGTAAATAAATTACTGAAGCATAACCACGGGTCAATGCGTCACAAAATGCAACTAAATGCACATCACAAAATTTAGGTATAAGCATGTGTCGCTCAATCTTTAGTGATGAGAGGCAAGACAATGAAGTGATAAATGCAGACCACTTATCGCGTAAATCGGAAGGAAGCGGATCATCCCAACCAAGGCTTAACTTCCACAAGTCTTGCATTATGCATTTTGCTAAAAATGTACATGGGGATAAAAATCCCACCGGATCAAAAATGCTAGCAAGCAACTTGAGTACGGACCGCTTAGTATAGGTATTATCCGTCATATTGTAATCGAACGAAAAACAATCATCGATAGGTAGCCATTTTAGACCTAATACCTTCAGTGACGAACACACGGTGTCGTCACTAAAGTTTATAGCGACTGCTTGATCTGCGTCGATCCTTGCAAGCAACTCGGGGTCATTGCTTGCCCATTTACGAAGGTCAAAGCCACCAAGCTTCAACAGAGCTACGAGCTCGTCCTGTAACGTACAGGCTTCGTTAAGGTCTTGCGTCGACCATAGCAGGTCGTCTACAAAAAAACCATTCATAAGTATATCAGCCGCGCGAGGATAGCGTGCACCTTCATCAGTAGCTAGTTGCTGTAGGGAACGTACAGCTACATACCCAGACGAGCGCAGGCCGTAGGTATTCGTCACAAGCTCAAAAGTCTTTATTTTATCAGTTGGCTTTTCCCGCCACAGAATATGTTGATAACAACGTTCAGCAGGGTTGATATGAACCATTCTGTAGAATTTGGCTATGTCGGCAGTAAAACAAACGGGATACAAGCGGAAATTAAAGATTATTTTTAATATGTCATGGTGCAGTTTTTTGCCTGTAAGTAGGTTATCATTTAATGATACGCCGTTAGATGTTGCTGCTGAGCCATCAAATACTACTCGCACGGGAGTAGTTGTACTGGAGCTCTTTACCACACAGTGGTGTGGTATGACGTACCTACTTGGCTCAGTACCGGTGTATTGTTGCATGTGCCCCATCTGCTCGTATTCGCGCATAAATTCTATATAGGGCTCACGCAACTCAGGTGAACGAGCAAATCGTCGCTCTAAGTGCTGTAACCGACGCACGGCGTGGTTATAAGATTCGCCAAGAGGATTTTGATTAGGGTCCAGTAGGATAGGTGAAACGTACCTACCGGTTTCGTCCCTGTAGTGAAGCTGAGAATAAATCTCGTCAGCGAGTTTATCGAGTGGGTTCATAGGGATGTCGCACGGCGCCTCCTCTATTTCCCAAAATGATTTTAATTGATTGTTGATGTTGTCGCTGTCATTAGTGTACGACACTAAATTGCAAGACGTTGCAATATTAGCGACATCATCAGAAGTACACGGTACTTCAATTTTGCCACACAATACGTACCCAAAGATGCTACTTAGCGCAGTGGGCAATGTGGAACTTATTGTAATTTTGTTTCCATCATAAATATGAGGAAATACATCACCTGCGAGTATGATGTCCACAGGTGACCTTTTATGGAAGTAGGGATCCGCTAACAATAGATTTTTATATTGTTGGGATATTTCTTCAGAAATTTCTACCGTAGGCAAGTCCGAAGTAATTTTTTGTAAAATAATCGCATCGATTTTTAAAGTAGGCTTATCGCAATAACGCGGTGTGATTGTGCAAGACGTCATGCCAAAGTTCTTTACTGCGTTTCCACCCAGACCTACAATATTGAACGGACATCTTTGACGTGACAACCCTAGCCGCTCTAAACAATTCAAGGTTATGAAGTTTGACTGAGCGCCTGAGTCGATAAGAACGCGGCAAGCATGGGTGTTCCCGAGTGAGTCACTCACATTAACTATGGCCGTACCTAATAACACCGTATGAAGTTTGCTTACGTTGGATGAGTGACAACTAGTGTCATGCGCTGTGCAAGCATTTATCGGTTCAACACTGCTACGGTTGGCGGGCACGGCTCGCGAGGTAGCAGGTTTGATTTCCGAGTCAATGTGCAGTAATGCGTGATGACGTTGATTACATGTAAAACATTTGTATTCACTTCGGCAGTCAGAAGTCGAATGATTTTGCTTGAGGCAGTTGTGACAAAGCTTCAATTCATCAGCACGGCTGATTCTTTGCGCAGGAGACAATTCACGGAATTGCACACAGCGAAAAATCATATGATTTTTGTCACAATGACAACAAGCGAATTTATTATCCTTCGATTGTGTTTGTGAAGCAAATACCTTCCTATTGTTGTTATCACTAGGTTTCCGGTTTTGATTGCTTGGCGTAGAATTTTTATTTTGCGAGATAGTGGGACTTGAATAAGCCTGAGAATGCTCCAAGATTTTTATTTGGTTGCGTACATGGGACATCAGCTGTTCATAGGTAGGTATAGTCGTTTGATCAAGACTTTGTTCAAATGATTTTCTTGTACTTGGATCTAATCCTCTCAAAGCTATGTGGCACAGTACATAACTAGATAAGTGCTCAATATTAAGAGCGTTAATAGGTCGGTACGAGTGATCAAAGTTTTCGATAAAGTTGTTTAAGTTTGTAGGAGACTCTGATTTTAGCGCGGGAAAGTTGAGCATCTTATCTAGGTATTTACCCACGAGCATTCTATTATCCTGATATTTGTCTAACAAGGATTGCCAGACTACCTCGTAGTTACTAGCAGTTATAGGTACACTTTTTACGATGCTAAGCGCGGAACCTTTTGTGCATGACAACAGGTAATGAAATTTGTCTATGTTCGAAATTCCAGTCTGATTGTGCACCAAAGAACAAAATGTTTCATAAAATGTAGTGAAACTCTCAATATCGCCATCGAACGTGAATAACTCGAGTTTGGGCAAACGTGGACGAATTTCAACGTTAAGATTTTTATTCGTTGCACTTGGCGACACGTCAGCCATATTGTATTGGCCGGCACACAATTTTACATGAAAAAATAAGTCATCAAAGCTTTTTTGGTCGTTCTCAGAGAATTGCGTTTCAGGCTTTAATATTAATTGCAGTTCATAAACATCTAAGCAAATGGCCTCAAAAGATTCCCGCAATGATTGTACTTCTGAGGCACGCAAAAGAAACATATCTTTCATGCTTGGTTGAGTATCAAGTTTTTTCGACAAATCATAAACCTGCTGCATTTGCGAAAACAAACGTTGTTTTTTAGCTATCGACTTGTTTAAATTTCTAACCGCTTCTAGGTCTTTCTTTGAGGGAGCCTTTTCTGTGTCGGTAGACATTTTATGGAAGAGTAAAGAAATAAGGGGAAGTGCCTAGGTAAACAGATTGAAATATAACTAAAATAAAACAAGCACGGCTTGTGAATTGAACAAATCGTTGCGCACACGGTACGTAACGTCTTTGTCGCTGTTCAAAATGGCGTCTTACAAAGAAAATTACCAACGTGGTAATTATGCGTAGTGGGACAAAATTACGTAAGAATATCGAACAAAATATGGTTGATTTTACGAAAATCTATTTAAATTATTCTTATCCGGCTCGAAGGACCAAAATGTGGGATCTGAACAATAGGTAACTGGTAGTAAAAAAATATGAATCGAAGGACCGAAGATTTTGGGGTGAAATAATTATAATGCTGTATGTACCTAACGAAAATACCTAAGGAAATAGATATTTGCTCATTACACAGGGTAGATAAAGTAGCTTGACCACTGACCTGAATTCTCCAAACCATGCAAGGATCCAGCTTCCAGAACACAGCACCAGATATTCACTCGCGAGTGTAATGTTTTTTAGGCAGTTTTACACGGCTTATTGTAAGTTGCACGGCAACACAAATAACAGTGAGAAGTAATCGATATTTCCAAAATTTCACGTAAATATGTCCAACTTGTGCGACGGTTGAGATTGAACAGAGGGAAGCGAAGCAGCCATTTTTCACTCGTTCGTTTGTGTAGGACATGGTACGTCACATCCAGTTCTCTCGCCGATTTCCCAACAGAGGGTAGGATGAAATCGGCTGATGGCCTTACTAAATTAAACTACCCTATGTTTATTTGAGCAAAGACCGAACAATGATTGCAAAATACCCGCAAAAAGAGTTTATAAATATGTGTCTTGTCTTGTCTAAACTTTGAGCTGAATTTGGCTGAATTTGGCGGCTAACGATGTTGAGTCGCTCTTAAAGGTTTGTGTAGTCACCAGAAACTAGTACTATAGGTTTAATTAGTATTCTTGACAACTAAAACGATTAGCAAGTCAGTTCACAATCTTCCTTTGAATCTACATTCAGATTAGTAGGTAATTAAAAGTCTATCCAGGCTCGTCAAAGGAATGCTAGGGCTTTTGTATTACTTTTAATTAGGTCAGGCTTCTTTTGACGGTTAGAATCAGGCCGGATATTTTTTTATCGGAATCACTTAGTCACGGAAAGAATAAAGTGCCTTCAAACGTTCCGGTCGCCGTGTAGCCGGTACCGGGTACCCGGCGGCGAATTGTATGCAAATTATGCCGGTGCGTATGAAAGCTATCGTACATGCCCATGGTTTTTCCCGCCGGGTACCCAGCACCGGTTACCCGGAAACCGGTAGACGTGTGAAAAGATGGATAGAGAAGTCTTTACTTACATCTTCAGACACACAAACAAAAGGCACCAAAGGCGTTTGGTACTTTCAATTATAAGGCAGCAGCGGAAGTAGGTAATCTTATTGTATGTGCTTGCTGTGTGGATTGTCCAGCATTATTAATTTGCTTTATTTTCATTTAAGCTTTCTCATTCAGGTTTTACGATGACAGTCGCAGCTAAACGAATCGTAAAATGCGAACGAGATCGAAAAGCTGCAATGCTTAGGTATTCGTATTGGAATTCGATTAAAGTTTGGTGTCAACAACTTATTGTAGACGAAACAAATCTTTCTAAATTATAAATTAGATTGAAATCTAAGAAGGGTTCACCTGGGTGACCTCTGGTCTCAGGGTTCAGTGCTTTCGGTCACGCCGCCCTGGCTTTCTCAGGACAATGAAGATGACACTTATGATTGCGGGTCCTATTCATTTGGCAGCGTTATTATGTCGTTTAGAAATACGATCTTATTATCTCTCTTATTAGTTTTTTCGTGTGTAAAATGGTCTTGATCTCGGTCTGTCTGAGAGATGAAATTGCAGTATCAATGAAGGAACAGCGCAAACCTCAAAAAATTTGGTGATTATTTAAATTTTGACAAAATTGGCAGGTACGAGTTTTATAGCTAACTTTTTTAGGCTTAGAAAATGACTGCGATGATTTATACCTAGAAATGGTCTTGTTGCCCAGTGGATTATACTTTACGACCGATGTCCGTACTCTATCATAAATACAGTAAACGTATAGCATCCATGACATGATATACGATCTTAGAGCTCCTATGCTACAATATGCTGGTGACCAAGTCTATGCATCAATGTCACAAGCACACGGCATAAACACCATATCGAATGAGATACTGGTTTCGATATTAAATCGATCGTGATCTGTAATGCGTTGTTTAATAAAAAGCTTTGAATTCACCGACACGACATGACTTTATACACCAAGTTCCGTCAGGCAGGCCATGGCGCATGGCGGGCGGAATAAAAAAGAACAGATTTTTACATCATCATCGTCAGCATTTAAGTCCACAGCTGGACATATGCCTCCTGTAATGAGCACCATCTCAACACCTCAGAAAGAAATTGGACCACAGAAACTCGTAAAACAACCTCAAAAAACTGAATAAAGATTCTTTTATGACAACCATCAAATCTTGGCCTTGATGTTTACAAATCCTACTGCTATATAAAATTCCTGATGTCCTATCCCATAAGTAGCGTAACACTCCCTAAGGGTCTCGCAAGAGCAGGATAAAAAGACAAAATTACCAATTGCTCCCGGGACATGGCACTTTTGCTTGACTCCCACGCGCACCCTCCATCTGACCTTGTTAGTCCCTTTTTACTGGCGATCCTGGATTTTCTTATCGAGCTCGCCTACGCTCGGTTTATTCTTTGAAATGCGCTTAATAACTAAAGTCTTATAGCTGAAAATGGGTCGTTTTATAAGAAGTACCGTAGTTGGAACCAATCAAAAAGTAATAAAACATTTATACAGGCAAAAGGAAACGATACCACTGAAAACGGGCAATTTTAGCTAATATTTGGGAAACTCGAAATTGGCATTCAGACGTAATCGTAACGTGTCTCAGCAATCTCATTAACAACTGAACTATTCTCCCCCAAATGTCGACAAAAGCTATCAGTTAGCGGCCCCCTGATATAAAAATGTCAACTCACCATTCAATTATTTCCAGCTCTATGAGCTTAGAAGTATTGCTTGCCCCATTCATTTAAATTCATAGCCAGCGATGTCCCTAATGTAATGAGTGACATAATTGGCCTTACATTCAAAAACTTCTTGACAAAGTAAGTCTTGTAGGATACACTTTTAGATCTAATAAACTGTAAAGTGTCCCATACTAATGAATTGGGTGCTAGAGTTACCCACCATCGACTTGCTATTTGAAATTGAACCTACATGCTTCGGCTTTGAAGTCGAAACGGCAATAAATCGTAAAGCACGCGCTGATACTGTCGCAGTGCTTTAAGACCCACGGAAGTCCACTTATAAGTTGTTGGCTTTAATTCATCCGCTTGGTATAATAGCATTAGTGGACAGACATGGCGCCTCTACGCGGTGGGCTGTGTTCAATAGAAAATACATACGATTTTAATTCAATAAACTGGACGGGTATATTGTCGGACCATAAACAGGTTGATACATTTATTAACGAGTTGGTAGGTTGTGATAAGTTCTCGTTGTTTCTACCGAGGGATTCATTGTGCTCGTGAGTTATCTTTTTCGTTTAGAAATCAAAAGCGAAATAATCTGATTATTATCTTACTAGATCAAATTCCACGAAAACCATTACGATTAATCCACGTGCGTTTTTTTCATCCCAAATTTTTGTATTTCTTTTCTACTTGCGAAATTGCGATAGATTTGGCCAAGGATCAGGCACAAATATGCAGGTCTCGGCTGAGTCTACACATTTGCTCCCCTTGGACTCGAGACCCTAGGTCCGTGGGGTACCTACTGAAGCCTCCTTAAAAAATTATCTGAGCATCTGGTCGAAGCGACGCGTGAAGTGACCCTCGAGAGCTGGTGAGTATCTGGCGCAGCGCATCAGCATTGCCTTACAGCGGGGCAATGCAGCCAGCGTCTTGGGGACATTTCCGAATGGTATTGACATCGATCAGTCTAGATACCAGTAGATTGTTTGCAATAGTCTGCAGTTAGCTCAATTACTTCAATTGTAAATACTAGTTCTAATGTGTTTCTATTATTAGATTGTAATTTTCTTTGTCAATAAAGGCCACTTACGAAAAATATTAAACTCATGTTCCCTTCTATACCTTCAAAAGCTCCACAAAATTTATTTTTTAATTACTCGTACCTCATCTTCATTAAATGTTATCTCCATTTGTATCTAGGACAGCGATAATAACATCCTTTGTAGAATAAATAGAACAGCTAAACCTTGGCCGTATTCTTTTCATGATAAAACATAATTACATAAGCGAAAAAATATTCTCAGGAAATTTTGAAATAAAACTCTGTACTCGGTGCTCTGTATTCTCTAGTACCGCGTCTAGACAATATAAAGTTAGCGAAACTGCTGTCATATAGGAACACTTCCCTAAACTCAATTACAGGCTTGAATGAAGATTTCATTACAACTTCGGATAATGTTAGAGCTCTACTTGTTTTAGAATTACAAACAACCGTCGTAACTTTCTATGTATTCGAGCTTTAATTGAAAAGTTCTACAGATGCCATGTTCCTGTTGTCAACACAAATCGAGGTTTTCTTTTATGACAAATTGATAACTAACTCAGATCCCAGCTGATTGTGATGAAGAAATCCTACTAATATTATAAAGCCGAAACTTTGTGGAATCTGAATTTTTGTTACCTAGGATCGCCAAAACTACTTAACAGATCAAGATGATATTTGGCGTACATTTAGAGCAAAGCCTAACTTAGATCATTGGCTTCTTATTATATCGAAAATACGCTTGCGAAGCCGCGGGCAGAAGCTAGTAATTTCATATAAGATTCCCATGAAATTATTGTCTGATGCTATGAATGAGCGCGGATCTGTGCGAATGTTACGATAGTCGATAGTAGAGAGAAGGGCGCGATGTGGTCGTTATCCACAAGTGACATTTCCGCCCGATAACTTGCCATTCTGAACTGTGGTAACCTCTGTTGTTTCAAGGGTAACTTTCATTCATGCTTTGTCAGGGTCAGCTTAAGATTCTACCTGTATTGGCCGACAAGTGGGATTCCTCTCATGTTTTACCATAAAGTTAATAACATTCAGTGTAGTTTCACGTACCTATTTATATCTCTGTTTTTGGATAACCCTGTTTTCGCGTCAAGCCATCTTACCTTTTATCTATTAGCGCAAAAAAATCTCATTGGATCGTTGAAAGGACAAAAATAAAAAGAGGAATACTTCTAAAAACTTTCAAACAAAGCTATCAACAACAATTAAAAAAACTCAACCTCTGAAATAGAATGGCTTTAAATTTTTCAGGTTTCTTTTATAATGAAATCCCAAGTTTTCTTTACAAGTGTTTCTTCAAAGAAAAGTTCGACTCTAAATAAATAAGGGTTATTCCAGCCATCAGCGCAAAGCAATTTTCTGGGGGAATTATGAGTTATAATGACTGTTATCAATCGATCAACACGATAAAACGTATTTAGGGTGCCTTAGGGTTGTTCGTGCAAGTCAAGGATCGATATGAATTGATATTCCATCTCGGGGTTTATTGTGGAGCTATACTTTCCTGGACATTACGTGCAACAAGTGATTTTGGGACCATTGACAAAGAGATTAGGCTTATCAGCTGTTAGCCTATTCATTCTTCAACCCTGCTGCGATATTGAAACTTCTACTGCCGCTGTCTTTGTGAAAAACCTTGAGGAAAAGCGTGGTCTTGTGTATAATACGTTTATTATTCATATAAGTTATTGCATTACTAACATAATGTAGGTGATACTGTTACGTACATATATGTACTAAGATCTGATAACACCCTTTAAGATCTTATGTTTTGATTTTTCAGTTCAGTTTAGTAAAGTAGGTCCGAAAAAGTTTGGTTTAACTCGTAAATCCAGAATACCCCTTCAGACGTTCGACTTTGAGAGAACATTGCTTCCCTTGAGGGGAGTTCTGAGCTTTATTGACGTAATGATATTACGTTATTTGCGTTCATGCTTCTATGAAAACATTTCGTTGACGGCTGGGGGTGAGAAACAGAGTGTATATTTGTGGAAAGTTAAACAAACATTGAGTTTGAGTTGTTTTGTTTCGGTAGCGACAAAGCTCTGTGTATTTGAGTATGAAGGTTGACGCTAACGAATTGTTCGTGGCGGTTATGAACATGATATTGTGTAGGCGTGAGATAGGTCGACATGTCTTACGCTTGACTGATCTCGAATAAATAATGCCTTCAGTATCCCATTTTCAGTTGCTCGCGAGTAAGAGTCAATTTCGCACTCTTCTATAGCTCACCAAGTGACAGTAATTTTATGAAATGTGCTCAAAAGTTCTAAGGTTTTGTGCTTGTATTCTTGATCAACATTTGACACTTCATGCTGCATTTGGTATTTATACACTCCAGTTTATATGAGGTTATCTCGCTCCACACAAAATGAAAGCTTCAAGAAGTGCATTTGCTACACTATCCCCAGGTCTTAAAATCCTTTCGACATCCTTTATTGCATTTAGTCTAGACAGCGTAGAAATAATACTGTTAGTAAGTCTAAGAACGCCTCAAGTGGCATTATAATAAAATTAGCCGCGAGTCAGCTCTATGTAATAAGATTGTGGTAGTCAAGCGATTTACGTTTCTAAATTATTTCGGCTATAAAGTGTTGTGCTGGTATAGTAACTTGCGGCAGTTGACTGCATGGCAAAGTCATCGGTTAGTCAATTTTATTCTCTCTTGTTGGCTTTTATTTACTTTTTTCATGCGTCGGCTGCCGCTCAGTGCTTTGCTTGGCTGCACAAGATCTATAAGATCTCAATCATGTGTTATATCTGCGCGTAATCTTAATCGATCATTCTACTCGCGAGATTTGAAAGTCTCTGTGAACCATTCGTGTAATTTAAGACTGCTAAACCCAAGCGACAGAAATTGAATCAAAAATAGTTTGAAGCAAGCCATAGGAGCATGAAAATTGGACTGCGCTCTTCGTCGGTCCACAAATAAAGTGATTTCGGTGGGAGTTATTTCCGAGGTGTCAAGCGAGAGGTTATAAAAGTTAAAGAGTACTGTTAGTATGTGTATTTTCTAGTCTCGTCATATATTCTTTTGTTTGTTCACAGGCAAGATGGAGGAGAAGGAGAATGACACGGGTCCCGGCGTCCCCGATATGACGATGATGCCGGAGATCACGGAGGAAGCCATCAGGGACAACCTGAAGCGGAGATATATTCACGACCTGGTTTATGTATCCTTTTGCCTCCGGAATAGGGTTTAAATTAGCTAAATTAGCTTTTTTTTTTTTTATTTCTTCGGGCTCCGTATTTAAGGCTGTTTTATCGTTATCAACTTTCTCTCTCTCTATTTCCTTGTTTTGAGGGTCTGACGAACAAACATCGACGTACAGTGAGGATCATCGTTAAGTAACCCCCCTGTTAAGTTTGAAGTATATTTCTATTGGTACAGAAATATTTTTGGCCTTATTATCTTTCATCGAAATGTTTGTTTCATTGAAGATAATTTTTGCACATGCTAAACTCAATAAAAAGACAACAACTATGGGTATCAAAATAGTGGTCATAAATAAATAGAATACGAAATGTTTTTACTTAGAATACTGGAGCAAATAAATAACAACAAATAAATAACAAGCACCTCGTAGGTACCTATCAGGGAAAATAGGACTTACGTCGAAGATACATAAAGAAATGATTGTTGGTTTATAAATAAGTAATAGGTACTTACCTTAGCTACGTTACCTTTTTTCCTTAGCGCAATTTTACAGACATACACAGGATCCATTCTAGTCGCAGTGAATCCATACAAGGAACTGGGATGCTACACTATGGTTAGTATCATATCTTCTATACTTTTTATAAAAAAATACCTGAGGTTTTTAAAGCAAAAAAGCTTGCAAAGCTGCATAGGTGTCGGGGTCCATAGGGTCGCATATTTCTTTATTATAGTAGAAACATAAATCCCCGGTCACCCGACGCTGAGGAGCTAATGAAGTTTTATACTAGCTAGTAGAGAAAATGGGATTGCAACACACTGTTAAGCTCAAGCCATAGCAGAGACGAAGCTCGATGAAATACCTATGGATCTAGAAACTTCCGTACCTAAACATTCATTGTGTCAGGGTGGTCTTTTAGTTATTTACTGTCTTAATGCCTAGTATATACAAGACTAATTCAAAATCAAATAACCAAACAGCGGGGCAATGCAGCCAGCGTCTTGGGGACGCTTCCGATTGGTATTGATATGGATCAGTTGAGCTACCTAGATTATTTGCAACAGTCTGTTTCAGTTGTGTTCTCATTTGTTTCAATTATTTAGCAATAACCATGCCACTTTGATTCCTATAGATTCACTTGTAAGTGATAAAATGTTTGATTGCCGACACTTCCCATTTATGCAAATGCGATAAAAAACTAATTAGCCACCAAGTAAAAGTGTTCCTGCTGATTGACTACGCAATATTAACACTTCTTGCCATCTCTCGATCATCACACAATAAGTTTTCACTTTCATATAGCATTTCCTTTCCGTGACAAGAAACTGAACGTTCATTGTTCCTTAACTTTATGTAGTAAAATCCTAAATAGCCTTACCACTACTGAAGAATGGAAAGTAATGACATTTTAACGTAAAAAGAAGAGTGTGGTCGGGATGACAATCTGTTGGCAGATGCTGGATGCGGCAACCTGAAGATTGGGCGCTATGTTGCTCATTAGGGGAGGCATATATCCAGCAGTGGATTCGCATAGGCTGATGATGATAATGGGGAGTGTATAATGGAAAACCCTTTAAAAACTTCATACAAAGGAACAGAAACGTTCATATGTTCTTTTTAACAGAAATATCTGATGTGTACTTGCTGCTTTACAGGAGGAAATGCAGAACTACAGAGGCAAGGCGTTTGGTTCATTGCCGCCTCATGTGTTTGCATTAGCCGAGTCTGCTTACAGCTCTCTACGGGTAAGATATTGAAGAAGTTAATAAATATGTAGTCAGAAATATCCATCGTAAATACAACATCAACGAAACGAAATTAGACACAGCGATTTACAAATTGCCAAACATCTGTCTTGTTAATGTCTAAAACTAGAACTATAAATCAATTCGGGAGTTTTCTGAAATAGTGATCGGTACACTTGAATCTATAACTCTTTTGAGATATAAGAAATCGAATGAAGAGATCATCCGTAGATACGGTGATTCAGGCGGTGACTCAATTTAGCAGCGTAGCAGTCATCTATCTCTAATAGGTTTTCTGGGAAAAACTAAAATTAATCTTCTCAGATTGCTGGCTTATGAACCATGACTTGGATGAAACTCTGTTTCATCTTACTAGAATAAAAAACTAAGTAAACATTGGTTTGATTCTAATAACACTTTACAGGTTTATATATCGTAAACCTTTTTATTGCTTGAGAGGACCTCGAAGGGGTTGTGTGAAAGTTAACATGGCTTGAAAGTGTTGCAAGTTTATTTATACATGCAAATTTTCGCCTTTATAATATTAATGTGATTCTAGGCTGGCAGGATTATGAAAACATGACGATTTGTTTTAGAACGGTGAAAAGAACCAGTCGGTAGTGATATCGGGGGAGAGTGGCGCCGGTAAAACCGAGACCACGAAGCTGATCCTGCAGTACCTTTGCGCGGCTGGCGGTACTGCCTCTTGGGCGGAGCAGCAAATCTTGGAAGCTAATACTGTTTTGGAAGCGTTTGGTAAGATTTTACTTTACAACTTTCAACAATCTAAAACCAAAGTATAGTAGCAACCGCTGCTATAAGCATCCTACTAAATATTTTTACATCTGATGTTCAGTCAGTCGATTTCAGCAACAAGCAACTATCAGATGTTGATTTGAGAATATTGTATTGGCATAATCGCTTAGTTGTAGTAATGCTCTATTACGTCAACGATACGCCCAAATCTTTCAATTTTAAACCCTACATAAACTTATTTCAAATCGAAAAGAGGGAATTTGAACTCGGATCTCTAAATAGTACAAAATAATCCGTTATCACTTCTTCATAATACCTTTGTCTTTGGTAGGTAACGCAAAAACAGTCCGCAACGACAACTCATCACGATTCGGTAAATTCGTCGAGGTCCGGCTGGACCACCGAGGGGGCATCAAAGGCGCTGTACTCAGGGACTTTCTGCTAGAACGAGCTAGAATAACGGGACCGGCGCCGAGGGAGACCAATTATCATGTGTTTTATCAGCTCGTCGAAGGTGCTAAGGTGAGCAAAGGTTGGAGGAATTCACAGGGACGTCAACTTGTATTGTCAGGTTATAATCAGTCATACTTCACTCCTAAATCACTAAATCCACAGAACAATGTATCCTAACGGAACGAATATTAATTAGGTCATGACTGCTGATGCCAGATGTTCGGACGAAATCGTCGACCATCTTGCACCGATGGATTAAGCCTCGCTAAGACTGATCTGGCGTAGAAAATAGAAGGTTTATACCAAGCTGTTTGTGTCAGCTGGATGATAAATACTGACTCTAACTAACAGATATTCTCTACTTTGCAAAACCATCCTGCACCAGGCTGTATCGAAATCAATGTTCACAATTTTATGCATCCTCACCAGCACAACACCGAGCTCAGCAACACACTACGCCTCCGAGACGATGTCCACTTCAAATACCTGAACCCCGAAGACGAAGAAGCGCGGAAAGGCAGGGGTGGTGAACAGGGGAAGCTTGAGGCGTTGCAACTAGCGCTGACGGTGTTGCAAGTGCCTCCCCACATGTGCGAGGGACTTTTCAAAGTGCTGGCTGCAGTGCTGTGGCTCGGGAATATACAGTTCCAGGTTTGTATTCTCCTATGAACTCCAAACTATAGCAGGGATTTAATCGACTAAGGTCCACCCACATCTGTGGCGTCAAAAAGTAATTTAAGATTTACAACACGCACAATTCGCCGTCCCCGGAGAATAAAATGGTAATCGCCACTACCTGAGTTTAAGTGTTTTGTCATTTTTGAGATCTGTGGGTGCTAATACATCTGCTCAATTTTTTTCGTGACTCTATTACCATTATTCGCGGAGTTACAAAAAATTACAATACTATTCGACGATTCTACCCATGCCTGAAATTACAAGAATAAAGTTGTACTGTAATATTATCATATTGTATTCACACATTTTAGCATAAACAATAATACAATTATGTTCTCGTGAAAATTATTCAACTAAATAATGATACACCCAGTTATCATTCTATTCGCGTTCAAACCCGTGCCTGCGGTTCGTATAAAGTGTGTTAGTGCAACGACTCCTATGGTGCAAAAAATGTTAAATACAAAAAAGACACCGAAAAAGGTGTAATGTCAAGCGGAGCGAGCCGCCAAAAATTTTGTAAATTTTTCGGGCAGTCACAAAATGGTTCAGAAGAGTATAAAAAATAATTAACAGAGAGCGAAGCGAGCCCTGAAAATTTCGGAAAGTTTGCGGCGACTTAGAAGTTTGTTATGCAACTAATAAAAAATAAATATCTGCCAGAGGAATGAGCCGCAGCCTTTTTTGAAACTGGTGAGGCATGTCCATGCAAGACAAAGTAGCTAAATAATAAGCCAAGGACAATTTTTTGGTTTGTCGCATAACAACAAAATACGAGGACAACAGACTAGACTCTACCTAGAATATGATCTGGTTTTAAATTTTTATGGTCTGGCTGTGCGTGTGAGTTGTTTTGTATTAGTTTTTGTGCAGATGCAAACTCAACTGAACGTTGAGTCCTGGGCTAGACCAAGTCAGAAGCTTATCGAAATAGCAGAATGTTATAGGCAAGCAGAGCGTGCCGCAAAAATGTAGTGGTTTCATTAGATTTTTGGAGTGTTTAGCAAACTGACCTCAAACGAGGGCTGAGCCCATGATCAGAGGCAGAAAATTTAAAGTTGATTTTTGGGTAATTTTTTAGCAAATTTGGCAAAGTGACCACCTAAAGCGAGTCGAGCTTTGGAACATAGTCAGAAGGAACAAATGTAACCGGCGACCTGATCAAAACGAGAAAATTTGGTTGTCTAATAATGTCTAATGTTCTTTGTGGTTTTTATTGTGGTGGTAGGATTGATACAAACTGACTACAGCAGAGCACCCAGATCACTCAAGATAAGCAACGTTGCCTCTGCACTGAACAAAACATAAAGCACAAAACACCAGTAATATCGGCGAGCGGAGCAGGCCGCGATTTTCTTTTAAGCAGTTGGTAATCTTAATCATATAACGACACCCGTGACCCCCTGGGACCGCGCCTGGACAAAGATGAGGAGAATCAAAAGTATTATGGACACAAATAATTTAAGTAAGAGTCTTGCACAGCCATCAATATGACTTCGATGCTGAATATTCCCAATTAAATACAGAACCAGTTAAAAAGACAAGAAGCAAGCGGGGTACCAGAACCAGGTAACAAGCCCAAGTCCCCGCTATCTGCCCGAATTGCAAGTGTTATACACTGAGCCACTTCCAATAAGCAAGGCTACTACATGACCATCTTATGAGCCTCTGTAAAGCAGGAGATATTCCAGGCTACTATTGTGCTTTTTACGAGCATGCTAGCATTGGCTCTGGAAGCAATGATGTGGACACTGATAATGATTGAGATGTCGCTCCTGTATTTTTACCTCATCATGTTCCTAATTTGACTGATTAATATATATTACATTTAAGCCCGTTTTGTTTTTGAGTACCTGAGAGAGTACTTACGCTTTCTCTACCGGTCTCTTGCTATTGCTTTTCTCTGATATAAAAGGTTTCCTGGCAGAAAACTATCACCACTCTCTGCTATAAGTTGTTTGTGCACAAACAGAATTAGGATAGGCAGAATTCGATTTAAATGAATACTGAAATGTGTGTGACTTAATAGTCTAACAACACAACAGTATTTTTTAACTTTCGATTTCATTATTCGTTGTTTTATTTGAGAGAAGCATTATATTAATCATGATACTGATTAATATAATGCTTCTCTTCGTTGTATTAGGTCTGAGGTGTATAATAATAGATGTAATGTTTTAAATAAATACAAAATACTGAAGTTTACTGTGTTACTTGGCAAACGTAGTGTAGGACGCCCTCCGACCAGGTGGGATAACGATCTGCGAAAGACTGCAGGCTGGATGCAGCAAGCTGATGACAGGGCACTATGGCGCTCTATATGCTATGTCCAGCAATGGACTAGTGTAGCCTGATGATGATGATGTGTTAAGTCTGTGTTATGTTAAGTCTGAGGGCCAAGCTTTTGTGTTAAAAGAAGATTTTGAGGCAATTTCGCTAATTTAATGCAATTTAGTAACACGAAGAAAAAGTTGATTACCATTGTTATAGTTTTATTGGAAAACCAAAGAAGCCATTAACAGAAAAAAGTTAGACTATAATATTGACGAGAAAAAGATGATATTCAAGCATTATCAACATCACCTTCACTGTTAAAAACGTGGAATAAAATGGTAAGTCACTGGTGCAATAAACGATTTTGGCTAGGAAATACCATGAATAAAATGGTAATCGACATTATACACCTTGAATGGTGATTGATTTTCGGTAACTTCTTATTTTTGAAATATCTCGTTTTTGGCACGTCTTACGCGTGTTTTATTAAAACATTCCGAACACATAAAAAATAAGTTTTTTGTTAAGCTGACAATCATCAGTCTACGTCCAGTAATTATGAAGTAATCAGTGAAAACATGTTTTTTATTTTTCCTGAAAAGTTGTGTTTTTGCAGTTACCATTATATTCTCCGGGGACGGCGAATTATCTGCAAGCTTCCGAGGGATAAAAACCCCCTTCCATTCAAGTGCTGTCGGGTCAAATGTGTGGCTATTTCGTCTTAATTCCATCCATCCAGCTCGTTCTGTTTTTTTGCTCGGGTCAGCAAGATCGGTGAACGTGGAAAACTTACCGTGCAGCTTAACCTAAGTCATGAACCTGAATGTTCAGTATTAACTTAAATTTTTCTTGCAGGATGTGGACGGAGAAAGGACCACACTAGCGCCAGAAGACGCGGACGCAGTGGACGCGTTGTCGAACTTGCTCGGTCTGCCGCCGGCGACCACGCACAAAGTACTGCTGGAGCGGCAGATCAACGTGCGGGGAAACGTTACGGATATACCCTTGAGGCTGCATGAGGTGCGTGATTTAAGAGTTAACCACCAGTTAACGAGAAATGTATAGGATTTTATAAGATTATTATGGGTTGATGGTAGGTAACCGGTGATTTGGACACCAGCCGAAATTGGAAGGCTAACATTGAATGGTTTCAAAAACTTGAATGTATAAAACCAACGGAAATTCCTATCCAAGACTGATTTCATCATCATCAACAGCCCATATCCATCATTATGTTGTGCGTGCACCTCCTCCTCTACTTGGTGGTTGCGGCATCAAGTCTGCTTGATGGTATCGCTTCTGTAGGTGGTTTGACGATCACTGTAATGTCCACTAAGCCCTTAGACCGGAATTTATGAAGAGGTGAAGGGAGCTTTGCCCAGCTGTAGTACGATCCATCTTATATGAACTCTACTGTTCATTGTTGTTTATAGGATCTTGTGCCTGAATAATCAAAACCCCTTACTCCCCAGGCCCGTGAAAACCGTCACGCGATGGCTCGCGCCCTCTACTCCCGCACCTTTGCCTGGCTAGTCCGCCACGTGAACAGTTGTTCGGCGCCCGGCCGGGAAGCCCCCCGGGCTATGGGCGTGCTAGACATCTTCGGATTTGAGAACTTCGCCGCGAACTCGCTGGAACAGCTGTGTATAAACTATGCTAATGAGAAGCTGCACATGTTCTTCAATAATTATGTGTTCGCGCTGGAGCAAGAGATTGTAAGTAACTTCCAGTTATACTTGAAATCTTATTAAATAACAATTAACTTCTCTGTAGATAATGATTTCAATTCAGATGTCGTCAAAACTTAACTCTGCTGTCATGGCCTTGATAAAAAGATGCTAATTAAAGGCAGAGGGACTATAAATAGAAGTGTAAAATCTTGTCTCGAAACCTTCCACTCCGACGTACTTTTTGAAGCAGGTTGAGTCAAAAAAAAATATTATATATTATGTTTGTTCCAGTACCGGCAAGAAGGCATTGTCTACAATCAGATTCAGTTCACGGACAACGCCGCTTGTCTGGAGTTGTTGGAGAGACCTCCTCGGAGCCTGCTCAAATTGCTGAGCGAACAGTGCCATATGCCAAAGGTAAGCAACTAACAAAACCTTTTGAAGAGCATCGAACGACGACTGAGATAGATGATTTCAAATATGCCCTTTTAGATCAGACAAATGACAGCAAAAGTTTTTCATAAAACCGAAAAGTCTTTGAAAGTTATTGTTATTCTGACTGTATTCATGATATCGACGATACTTTGCCGTGTACCAAAATGTAAATAGAAATAACTAATTAATCGAAATAATTCTAAAAGTCTGTATCGGTAGACTAGATTTTATCAACGTAATACGTGATCGAAGCTACGGGCAGAATCTAGTTTCTAATAAGTATTTTGTACTAGTTTCTAATACGAGTATTTAAGTAATTGTAATGTCATCATTTAAGCTAAGATTTTATGTAATTTGATTTTATTGTGAATTTTTATATGTTGTATCTATGGATTGTATTACCTATCTGAAATAAATGAGTAAATAAATAAATTAATAATTATTTTTTAGGGTTCCGACGGCGCTTACCTAACAAACATCCAAGGCGAGTTCGGAGAACACCAGAGCTTCGTAAAGGGTTCCCGAAGGAAATGGGAGGAAGAATTCGGGGTCCAACACTACGCGGGAGCGGTCTCATACAGCGTGCAAGGCTTCGTGGATAAGAACAGAGATACGCAGCAAGATGCGTTTATAGACCACTTGAGCCGGTCGGCCAACCCGTTTGTCAGGGAGCTGGCGGATTATGTGCAGGATTTGGCGCCACCTGGACATGTGAGTATAGATCATACCAACTTGAATATGCAGGTCTCGACAGAGCCTACTCATTTGTCCCCCTTGGGAGTCGAGACCCTAGGTCCGTAGGGTACCGCGGCTCTTCACCGTTTTTAAAAATCATCCGAGCGTCTGGTTGAAACGACTCATGACCCGAGAGCTGGTGAGTATCTGGTGCAGCGCATCAGCATTGCCATACAACAGGGCAATGCAGCCAGCATCTTGGGCAAGCCTCCGACTGGTATTGGTCCACTACTAGACAAGAGCTTCTGTAAAATATCCATAGCCCTTTGCGATCCTCTGTTAGGCATGATTCTGAGTAAAATCGGGGGGTTGTGTCTCTACACGCTTAGCTTGACGGACAGCTAATCTTGACATGTAGAGAGTACATTTATTTATAATCTGTTAATCGCAATTTGTGCCACTTACGTGTTGTGATTGGGTGGGGAATTCGGGGTCCAACACTACGCGGGAGCAGTATCTTACAGCGTGCAAGGCTTCGTAGATAAGTACAGAGATACACAGCAAGATGCGTTGATAGATCACTTGAGTTGGTCGGCCAACCCAATTGTCAGGGAGCTGGCGCCGTATGTTCAGGATTTGGCGCCACCTGGACATGTGAGTATTGATTTGGGATTCAATAAAACATTTAACCATACTAATACATATTATAAATTCGAAAGTAACTCGTATCTTTCTCTCTCTTTGTTTTTCTGTCTGTCTTTTACCGTTTCACGCCTAAATGGCTGTAAATGGTATTCCGGCTATGGAGATAGGCTACTTGAAAAGCGCGTGCAAAGCCGCGGGTAGCAGCTAGTAGTCATATATGTACTGTAACTGGGTCCAGATGTGTTGGCCCAGTGCCAAGATCGGCTGTAGATAACAAGCGTCGCGCTGGACGAATAGTGATGAGAGAAGCGCAGGACCGAAGAAAAGACGACGCATACAACCAGATTCTGGAGGCCTAAACCCAGCAGTGGGTAAAGCCAGGCTGTAAATGATGACTCTGTTTCCCAATCACCAGACTTTAATTTGGCAGGTGACTACTGTAAAAGTTTTTGTTGTATCTTCTCTGCAGAGTGGAAGGCAGAGCTTAGATTCTAACGTTTGTAACGGTACAAGTAGCACGAAACTCTAGCGCTGACCGTTTTTGCGCAGAAGTCAAAAATTAGGTATCACAGGTGCGCAGTATCCCCTCCACCATTTGCTCAGCGCTAAACTTACGTGCCGCTACCTATACGAGTAGCTGCCGTGCTCTGAGGCTATTTAGATTGATCATATTATAAATATTTACATACCTACGATCAATCTTTATATATTATCTTAATTGCTTTATTGATTACTAGACGATCGCCTCGCGGTTTCACCCGCGTAGTTCCCGTTCCCGTGGGAATTCCGGGATAAAATATAGCCTCTGTCACTCCCTGAAAAGTAAGCTTCCTAACGGTGAAATAATTTTTCAAATCGGTTCAGTAGTTTCAGAGCCTATTCAATACAAACAAACATACAAACAAACAATCAAATCTTTCCTCTTTATGATATTAGTATAGATTTGTTATTATCTTTATTCACTGTGTGGAGTGGCACAAAAGTTTGGAGGCCTATATCATCAGTGGGTGAAGTCAGGGTGATGATGATGATAATGATCTTTATTAGACTGCCTCGTTGGTCTAGCGGTCAACATGTTCAGCCGCTGATTATGAAGTCTTGGGTTCGAATCCCGGGTCGGGCCAATAGTAGTTATTGGGGTTTTTCTAGCAAAAAAAACACAGTAGCAGCCCGGACTCAGGAAGTTGGCGGTGATATTAGACCCCCGTGTCTCTTAAAGCACGTTAAGCTGTTGGTCCTGCGCCTGAACTCGCCCCGGTCATGTCGGTCTGTCGTCCCATCGGATTATGAGAGTGAGGAAATAGAGAGTGCACCTGTGTTTGCGCACACACTTGTGCGCAAATATGTCCTGCGCATCTGGCTAGTCTCCGTTGAGACTGGCCGCCGTGGTCGAAATTCAGCTAGGAGGACATTATTGTTATTATCTTTATTAATTTTATTTAATGTATTTTCTAGGACATGTCGCTGTCTAGTCCTAACTCGATGAGCACAACACAGCGCGGCACGTCCAAAGGGCGGCCCACGGTCGTCGACACGTTCAGATGTCAGCTGCAGTCGCTAGTTGACATGCTACAAGCTACAGACGTCTGGTGAGTTAGATTGCCTTTATTTATTTTTTGTTTTAGTAACATTAATTTTACAAAAAAAAAACGATTCCAAATTCCCGAAGAATTTTTCTACTTATAACTCGGATAGTTGCCGCCAAACATCTTGTCCGGTGACGGGCAGCGAGATTGGGAAGTTTGCGCATGTACACTCATATAATTCATATGCCGCCGACAACGCAGTAGGCGAAAGAGATAGATATAGCTCTCGGTCTTTCGTTGTTTGAAACAAAAACTCTCAGTGAATGATCGACGCGACTGTCTAGAAGGTAAACGCCAACCAATTTGGCCTAAGAATTGCGTTCTGCGCATCTTTGTCACGTGGTTCGCCAGAGGACAAGAAGTTTGGCGGCAACTATACAGAGATGATTGTGATATCAACATTGGAATGGCTGATCCAATTTCATAAAAATATCCAAGAACACTTGAAGCAATCATCTTTCAAACAAATATAAACTACATCAAATTCATCCAGGTCTGGTCGGTCTGTGGTATCGTATCTCACACGATACCACAGACCGACCAGACGAGAGGATTCACCAAGGGCAGACAGATCCACAGAAGAGCTGAAACGAAGCTGTCAATCACCTGCTCCGGTACGTCAAGGAACTGGGCTGGTTAGAAGGCAGGGGGACAGTGCACAATACATTCCCATACGAGCCGTCAGTGCAGATCTCAGTTACCCCACTTAGAATTAGAAGGGTGAAGGCATTCACCCTATCATAGCTCGCAGTGAGGACCTACGTGACCCATCACGTGGCTAAGTACTTGTACCAGCTCCAAAGTGAAAAGAAATACCGTAATGGCGACAGTCTTCTTATCTAAATGCTTTCATTCTTGTCTAATGATAGTTAACCCAGTTACACATATCTTCATTGTCCCATTAGGAACACCTACGTGTGTATTATCCAATGATACTTAGTATCAGTAGGAGTTTCATTTAGTTTTGACGTGTCTACTCACGTTACACACTCTATTTATTGCTGTTCTGAGGTAGGCTTTATATTAAAGTGCTGTAAGGTACAATTTGTAATGAAAGTTTATCTTTTAGGTATGTGCGCTGCATTAAGCCGAACGATATGAAGGAAGCTGGCAAGTTCAATGATCAGTTAGTGCTTGAACAACTGCGGTATCTGGGCATGAACGAAATAGGTAAGATTTGTTTTTATAAACTATATTTTATACTAGCTTCTGCCCGCGGCTTCGCACGCGTATTTTCGGTATAATAAGTAGCCTATTTTCTGAGTTAGGCTTTGCTCTAATCGTACGCAAAATTTCATCTTGATCTGTTCAGTAGTTTTGGAGATTAGATAGAGAGAGAGAGAAGAACAAAAATTCATATTTCACAAACTTAATAAGGCTTAATATTAGTAGGATTCATTTTTATTTATATGGGAAACATACGGTTATTATAAACTAAAAAAAAAATTGAATAACACTTAAACCAGCAAAATTTCCACCATTAATTGAAACAATAACAAAAAACAGACAGTTTAGAGTTCAATATGCAACTAAAAACAATTATCACACTAATATTATAAATGCGAAAGTTTGGATGGATAGATGGATGGATGGATTTTTGTTACCTCTTCACGCCAAAACCACTGAACGAATCGGGCTGAAATTTTGCATACAGGTAATTCTAGTCCTGGAATCTAACATAGGATACGGGGGGGAGGGGGGGGGGGGGTGAAATACGGTAAATTTTATCGACAAATCACTATCCCTATTTTGTTACAATGTTAATCTGTTGCCTCGAAGCACGGGTGCTTGTACTGATTAAGATACAGCTACCCATGTAGAGGTCTTAGGAAGACGATAGAGGCCTCATTTGATAGCCAATAATGTAGACAATAAAGCAATGTTAACATTGTTGCAATTTCTATTTTATAATAGAAGAAAAGAGAATTTATAAGCCAAAAAAAAAGTTTTTCTTTAAAAAAAATTTTAAATTATTAGCTTCTTCATAAAATCGAAACTGTCAAGCTACATGTTTTTTGTTACTGAACGATAGTACAGAATGTGTGCTTCAAAATAAGTCTTGCATCTTAGCCCTAAGTAAGATAGTCTAAAACTACTGCACATCGCGCTTAAATGCATGTAGTTCTAAACCTGGGATAACATAAAGGCTACTTCATATTCCGGAGAAAAAGGGTGCAAAGCCGCGAGCAAAAGCTAGCCAATAATATTTTTAAACGTTATTTCCAGTGCGTATCCGTCGAGATGGATACCCAGTTCATCTTCCAACACCACAATTCCAAGCACGATACCGATGTCTGCTGCCACACCCTCGGCTCGCCAGTCCTGATGTTGCGTAAGTCAATTTGATTGTTTTGAAAAAACTATAAACTGACTTCAAATTTAACACCTTTCTTAACGCCTTCACTGCCCTACCGTTAAAAGGGGCTGAGGATCCCTCGGGATAGCTTTTTTTTTACCTTTTTATGGGACTGGGATCATTCTCTATAGAGTAGTAAAAGAATCGTTAAAATCGGGTCTATAATTGGCGGAGAAAACGACAACCAAAGGTAATTAAAAAATATATATAAAACAGCCGAATATAAGAAGTTGCTGCCCTTGGAGTCGAGACCTTAGGTCCGTGGCTCTTCGGGATTTTAAAAAATTATCTGAGTGTCTGGTCGAAGCGACGCGTGACCCGAGAGCTGGTGAGTATCTGGCACAGCGCATCAGCATTGCCATACAGCGTGGCAATGCAGCCAGGCGTCTTGGGGACGCTTCCGACTGGTATTGATATGGATCAGTTGAGCTACCTGTAAACTGTTTGCAACAGTCAGCAGTTAGCTCAATTGTTTCAATTGTAAATACTAGTATAATTTTCTTTGTGAATAAAGGCTATTTTCAGAACGTCCTCTTTTTTTTTTAAACTGGTTAAAAATGCAACCTGAAACTATCACCCAGCAGCATTTTTTTGTTTTGTACTGTTCAAATTATACTAATTTGTATATTATTTGCAGAGCAATAACGTCGATAGTGGACGCACCGGTCAACGATTGGCAGATCGGCCGGACGAAAATATTTATGCGCTCATCTGTACACGCTCCTCTTGAAGCGAAACGGACAGCGTTGATCCAGTCTTCCGCTTTGAGGATTCAGAAGGTATGTTTCGAAGACTCTCTCTCTTCCCAAGTAGTTATTGGCAGTAGTTATAGCAGACCATGGTGAAAATATGCGCAAATTACAAATCATTTTGGTATTACGTTTGTATGGGAAATTCATCCGTCGCCGGACCCTTAAGTGTAGACACATTAGTGTCGTCGACATTGTCTTCGTTAGCTCGATACTCTCTCATTCACATATAATTTACCGTCCTGGGTTCCCGAATGAACACTCGGCCAGGGATAGAAAGTTGCAGTGATAAACAAAATTCGATTCAAATCCTAAAATATAAATAAAAACTAGTTTTTTAAATATGCGCGAGCTGCAAGCAGCTCGCGGCGGCTGTGGTTATTGTTTTTTTTTTTAATTGTATTCCCCTTTTCGTAACCTAGACCCTCGATTTGTTCGAAATCGATAATCAAGAGGGTTTTGCGATTAAAAAATATCAGCCATCTTGGATTTTGAAATTGACATCTTTTCGTAATCTACAAATTCGAGTTGATCGAAAACGATACCCATATAAGTGGATGTGGTGTCACACAGCAAGGCGAGCGAAGCGAGCCTTGCTGTGTGATTCTCTTGCCGTGCCTTGCTGTGTGACGTGTGTCGTACCCCGCTCGTGCAGCCCGTAGCAAGGCTCGCTGCTCCCTGAGCTGCGCCCCTCCCGCCCCCTGCGCCCCCTCCGGGTTCAGGGGGGCTGGGGGCATGGGGGGTCACAGCAATGCCTGAATGCGTAGTCGCATTGCGGCTCGCTTCGCTCAAATTAGGTCCTCAGTTACCCTCAGGCATAGTCGGACCGGCACCGCCGGCGTTCGTGTTTCGCGTGCGTGTTCTTTTCTCGGTCGCACATATCGATCCAGGTACGTCTTTTCATCTGTGTTGTTCATTAGGTAGGTAAATTGCAAAAGGTTGGAAATAGCGTGTCTGCGTTTAGTTGTGACGCACACCTTGTTAAGTAAGCGCTGGGAGAACGTACAATATCTACAAATTTAACTTAAATTTATGATTAATTCACGTTTGTTTTTACCAGTGGTACAAAGGCAATGTGAAACGTCGCCAGTACCTCACCTGGCGAAACGCCGCCATCGTCTTACAAGCGGCGTGGCGCGGATGGAAAGAACGCGCGCATTTCTTGAGGCTGCGGCGGTCAGCGCTGACGCTGCAGAGGCATCTACGAGGTGCCTTCGCGAGGGAGGTGGCTGCGGCTTTGAGAGAGATGAAGAGGGTGAACCAGGAAATCAAGCTGAGGGAGGAAAGAAACAGGTGAGTTACACTAGACGGACTGTGAAAGGTGCAATAAATATTTAATGAGCAATAAGTAAGGTAGCCGTGTGGTGCCGGCTTAGAATTTGCACCACCCCAACTCTTCCCGTCGCCTCTCCCGTGGGTGTCGTACAGCCACGGGAGAGGCGACTAAGGGACATTCGTCGGGGGGCGATTAGGGGTATTACCCCCATGATAAGCGCCAATAAGGCGCTTATCAGGGGGAAGCCTGAGTCCAACAGGGGACCGTAATAGGCTGTTGAGGAAGTAAGGTAACATTTTGTCAATATACAGGGTTATTAGTACATAATAATAATAATAATAAATAATGATGGACAATTCACACAACATTATCTAGCCCCAAGCTAAGCAGAGCTTGTGTTATGGGTACTAGATAACTGATACACTTAATACAATACACTACATAGATAGATATTTTTTATTATACATAGAAAACATCCAGAACTCCCTGGACAAATGTCTGCAGATCGTACAAACATTTGTCCCGAGGCGGGAATCGAACCCGCAACCTCCTGCGTCGCAAGCAGACCTTCGCCCGCTGCGCCATAGAGGTCGTCAACCTAACAAAACTAAACGTCAAAGTAACTAGCTTCTGCCCGCGGCTTCGCACGCGTTGTTTCAATGGAAACGTTTTAAGGTTATTTCTATCCCACCGGAACTGATTTCTGGGATAAAAAGTAGCCTATGTTTGATTCCAGGATTACAATGAACTGTATGCAAAATTTCCGATCCGTTCAGTAGTTTTGGCGTGAAGAGGTAACAAACATCCATCCATCTATCCATCCAAACTTTCGCATTTATAATATTAGTGTGATTCACTGACACTGCGTATACTGCAGGTTCTGCCCATCATCACGAACACGTTTGTGAAGACGCCCAGTCTTAATTCACAAAATTTTATGTAAATCACCTCGCTTACAAAATAATATCCGAAACCCAATTAATTACAAAAGACCGACATCCCACTCCTATTTAAATCCACATCATGATCATTGGCTTATTTTAGGTACATCTACGAAAGATGATTTAAGTGGCATTAGTCTGGCTGGGAGTTAACCGAACACACACACACACAGATTTTTTAGGTTTGGTTTCAAAGAAAACCCTGAACTATTTTTGAATGGAGGTGGGTACCTATTAATATCATCCCCTTTCCACCAATTTTAAGAATTGAAACCTGACGTCTTTACGGACGAGTTCATGATGGTGGGCAGAACCTGCAGATCACATAGTGTCAGTGAATAACCAACAACCCTGTAGATTAACTTCAATTGTACCTGATCGCTCAGCAAAACGAATTCTGTGGCGGAAAACACTCTCTGTCCCTATAATGTAAAATCAACTCTATCCTCATCATCCAACATTCCATTTCCATTGCAGCCTCGCCGAGAAAGCAAACCAAGAGCGCGCTGAACTGGAGACAATGGCGGACCAACTCCGCGGTCTGTCGTGTCCCGCGGCGCGAGCCGAGTCGATCAACCTGGACAATCTGTTCGACTTCCTAGCCGATGTGCCGACGCAGCGCGGCGCGCCCGACGGCCAGCCCGACGCACACCAGCCGACTATCGCCGAGATCGGAGACTCGATGGAGAGGCTGGCCGATGACTTGCATCAAGAGGTATAGAATAGAACGAGATTTATTTGTATCTACCTCCCGCTTGTTAAGTACAAGTTTTTTTTTCTTCAGCCTATTCCGTTCCACTGCTGGACAAAAGCGTCCCCCAAATCTTTCCACTCCGTGCGATCTTGCGCGATTTCCCACCACTCATTTAGGAAGGCGTTAAGGTCGTCCCGCCACGTTTTCGTGGCCGACCTAGACCGCGGCTTCCTTCCGGGACCCAGGGTGTAGTGATTTGACGTTGATACTTCTAGACTAGTCTATTTCAGCTACTTCCATAGTGTTATGTCTTATGGCATTCTGCTGTGGGGGAACGCTGCAGATATTAACACCGTATTTGTGCTGCAGAAGAGAGCTGTTCGTGCAATCTATAATATGGGTCCCAGAAAATCCCTGCGTGATAAATTCAAAGAAATAAACATAATGACAGTACCATGTCAATACATTTATGAAAACTTGTTGTACACTCATAGAAATATCAATCAATTCCTTAAAAATAGCGACATACATAATATAAATACTAGAAATAAGAATAAACTCGCTGTGCCCACAACTACGCTACACAAGATAAATGCATCTTTTAAAGGGCAATGTATACGCTTCTACAACAAAACTCCAAGTGAGTTGCAAAAAATATCAGTAAATAAATTCAAACAAATTGTCAAAACCTTGCTGTGCAAAAAGGCTTACTATAAAATATCAGATTATCTAGAGGTTAAAAAAGCTTGGGACGGGTTTTGCTCCAACTCGAAAAATAACAAATAACAGGCTAAAGGTTTCTTCGTCGCTTCTTTACTTTAGTCTACATATCGAAGCGACAGAAATCAAAAATATCACTTTATTTCCGTGTCAGTGTTTACTTTTATTTTTTGACCTTTTCTAAGTGTACATTTATTGTATTTATGGAAATAAAGAGTTTTTGATTTTGATTTTTTGATTTTGAGCCCACCTCTCGGGGTGCATTCGACCAACGTGGCCTGCCCATTGCTGTTTAAGTGTGGCGATCTTAACTACCACGTCGGCAATACCAGTCGGGGAGCGTAGCGTCGTGTTCCTAACGTGATCGATTCGCCGGAAACCCAGGATGCTACGCTCCATTATCCTCTGGCATATCTTGAGCCTGGACTTTTGTAGCTCAGTCAGCGACCATGTCTGCGCACCGTAGGTTAGGATGGCCAGGATGCACATATCGATGAGTTTGCGCTTCAGTGTCAGAGGAAGGTTTCCCTTCATGTCCGCCTTCATGGACCACTAGCTCTTCCAGGTGTTGTCGATCCTACGACCGATCTCTTTGTCCTGCCTGTTTTCGAAGGTAGCTAGCTGGCCTAGGTAAATGTTAAGTACAAGTAAACATGAAATAATCCGGTATGCTGTATCAGACACGCAACCGCTGTCGAGTGCTTGAAATGTCTTGTGCGAGCTACAAAGTACGGTGTGCGGCTCGCTCCGCTCGGCGTACTGGCACAGCATGTCAAATGTCATTAAACACAGCGTAGCGCGCGAAGCGAGCCGAAGGTCTGCGGCGAAGAAGTCACCATATACGTCAAGTATTTTTACCGGTTACGAGAAATCCATAGGTAGACGAGACAACCTAGGTGTGATTAGATGCTCGTTTTGGCACTGATGAATGCGAGGCTATCTGCCATTTTTGGAAGGTTTATAACTGTAAATGAAAAAATGTATTCATTTGCTGTAGTTTATGAATCTATTGGTACCTAATCATAAGCTTTTTGGTTCCCAAATAAATAAAATAAAATTACATCAATCTCGTTTCAGCTGGAAGACGTGCTGGCTACAGAAATAGACGAGCTAAGCAAAGCGCACACCGAAGCTCAACGCAAGCCAGACGGCGCAGACTCTGACTCAATCCCCCCCGCGCCGCCATCTTCCCTGCCCCTCACATCCATCATGCAGCCTGCGATGACGTCATCCATGAACGGATCTATGACGTCATCGGTCAACGGACCTATGACTACGTCGATCAATGGGGCCATGACGACATCAATCAATGGAGCTATGCGGACGTCTATGAATGAGAACATGACGGGATCTATGAACGGAGCTATGAGGAGCTCGATTAATGAAAATATGACGAGTTCTATGAACGGTGTTATGAGGTAAGTAAAGTTTTCCCTAAACGAAAAAATATTTGAGGTTTCCCTATTTTCCGTTCGTACTTATTATCTTTGTGTCTAATGAATTGTCTGAGCATCTGCTCGAAGCGGGGCGTGACCCGAGAGCTGGTGAGTATCTGGCGCAGCGCATCAGCATTGCCATACAGCGCGGGACAATGCAGCCAGCGTCTTGGGGACGCTTCCGACTGCTATTGATATGGATCTGTTGAGCTACCTGTAGATTGTTTGCGACAGTCTGCACTTGCTCAGTTGTATATGCTAGTTCGAATTAGTTTCGATTATTGATTATTTTCTTTGTTAATAAAAAATATACTTATGAATTGTTATTTTCTTTAGAACGTCAATGACCGACGCCATGACATCGTCAATGAACGGCTCCCACGGGGATCCTATGACGTCATCTCTCATCCTGCCCCCACCGCCTCCGCCGATGCAGTCCGATTGTGATGTGACGTCACCGGTGTTCCCGCCGCCCCCCATCTGTGCACTCCCCGAGCCCGCGGGGCCCCCGCCGCCTCCGCCACAGCCTGGTAAAGGTAGATATACGACTTTATTTCTCACTATAGATAATGAGGAAGAGATTATAAATAAAATATTAAAAAAAAAATATTAACCCTACCAACAAAACAATAAGTAACAATACAATACAAATATTCTTTATTGCACACCAAGATAGAAAACAGTAACAATCAGATGCTTTAACTCTCTCATTGCCTATCGCAGTGAATGTGTTGAAAGGGTTCTGTACAACCTCTTTACTTATCTTGCAATGCGCCTATTATCTATGCGGATCACCAACGTCTATTGTTTGACGTTAGACCAATTCTACAAGAAGACAGAGAAGGAACTGGAAGGATCACTAAGTGGAATTCTGGTTCAATCATCGTAGCTGAAAGTACTAGAAAGTCATAGAAATCATGTAGAAACGGTCTCGCGATTCGTGTAGTCTGAGGCCCTAGCCTTGTGTTTGTCTTTCAAGCCCTATTTTCAATTGATATTACCCAATTATGCCCACAAGTGAGACAGATAAAGTACCTACTCCGAAATCAGATCGTGGGATCATTGTCGATTAAAATTAAAAAAGCTGTTAGTGCTATGCTCGGAATGCTGGGCTTCTTATTTTCAGCTGGAATTGCTTCCCTTTTATTGCCTCTGGCACAGATATTCCGTAACTTATTAACTTCCTCGTATTTCCGTAACTTCTTAACCGATTGAGATGAAATTTGGTGTGTAGATAGTTACGGTTCTAGAATAACACAGGCTAATCTTATTTTCATAAATTAACTTCTGAGGGGGTTAAAACGGTGCTAAAGTTTCTATGGAAAATTATTATTTTATTTCGATTCACTCAAAACTATAAAGTAAATAATGAATCACTTATTTTTTAATTTTCTAAACTACGCCTAAGGAGTGTGCAATAAATTTTGAAATTTATATGATTTCCACTCGGGCGAAGCCGCGAGGCGCTGCTAGTTTTTACATATTTTGTAAGTAGAGCGTAAGACATGATTCGATAGATCAGATTTTCTCAGTACTGAGCTTCCTCTCATATTTGACAGCAACAGACCTTTTTTTTTTGTCTCATCGAGGAAATTCATTCACGAATAAACTGGTCTGGGGGGGACCAGAATTATGTGGGACTCGACGCCCTGAAACGGACGTAATACCCACTAAAACCTCTCCGGTGTCCCTCGCTCGCCATTTTCGCCGAACCACGGGAACATTTAATCATTCGCGGCCCGGCTGGCGTCCCCACTTCCTCCTATACATGGCCGGCGAGCCCACCGATCCACACACTCGCCGACCCCATTCTTCCGTCACCTTTCCTCCCCCCGATTAGGACACAAATAGGACAGACACAGTTGGGACAGCAACAGACCTAGAAAAAACTCAATAAGTATAGAACTGACTGCTAAGTGACCGATGTACCTCTGTAGTGAGAAGAGACTCCACGTCCTCAACTTCATGATAAAATATAAATCGCTTGTTTTCCACAGACACAACTCCGCCTGAGCTGACAAACGGGGTTATACCAAACGGGAAGCTCTCCGTTGTGAACGGCAAGGAGCCGATTTACGAGTCTGTGATCCCGCGGCCCAATGCGGACGTGATTGCAACACCCGCGGACAATATTAATGCTAATGGGTAAGTCAGCTGATCAGATTTACATGACCGACTATTATTTTTGTTTTATATTTCAACAATTATTATTGGGCAGCCATAGAATGATAATTTCCTAAAAATGTTGGTACCCAGAGTAGATTTATGTTCGAAAATCAGTACATACAACCTTATTAAGCCGTAAATTACAGAAAGCTACTAAAGTCACGCCTGTGCGTTGCTTGATCAGTTGTTGACAAAAGCCGTATTTATAACATACCCAGTGTCCTCACAGTGCTGATGTTACTGCAGTATGTTCAGGGATGTATCAACACATAAGTTAACAGCTATTTCTTGCACTTTTGGCCTTTATATATTTTTAAATAATAAATTAAATATGTCCTCAATAAAAAGATGTGTGAGCAACTACCCACATATGACAACTTCCGAAAACGACAATTTCAGAGAACGTCTATTCTAAACTCGTCAATTTCCTAAAATGACAAATTCCGAAAATGACAAATTCCGAAAATGACATCTTCCTAAAATGACAACTTCCAAAAATGATACCTTCCGAAAATACTAAGGGGCGAAATTAGTCATTTCGGTTGTGAAATGTCAAAAATTTCTAATTTATACGTTATAAACTTTGCTCTGTTACTCATCTTTTAATGAAGTAAAACAACTTAAAACAACTAAAACTTGGCTTTATTATCTATTCTATAAAGTAACAAATCAAAAATACTGCAAATAAAACAAAACTTTGAACTTCTGTATCCATTTAACGGGCTTGATGGTTATCGACGACGTCGTCGTCGTTCTTGACTTTTCGTTGTTGTTTTTAACTTCAAATATATAATTTTCTTCAAAAATTGTATGCTATTAAGATCGTTATTTTCTAGTTGCTGCAATAAAATTTTGTACTTTATATCAAAAACAATGTCAGTATTTCTTCGGTTCTTTTGGAACTTTTTAAAATAACTCCTTTGAATTTTTAAGTCGTAATGTTTAGATTCCTTCTTCAATTTTTTGAAAATAAAAAAAATGTTTGGCTTATGTGGTACTTTTGCATTTAGGCGTCTATGCCAACCTTCAACCGGATTATTTGTTCTGTGTTTGGAATAAGCGATCTTGTTATTTTTTTTTAACCATTGTTTTTCAAAATAACGTTTAAACTTTTGAAATTTCAAATCATTAGGCATCATATTTTTTATATGTAACCAGGCGTCGTTTATATATGCAGAGGGTAGTAAGGCTATTATAGCACTTAATCTTGATACATTTCTGCCTTCTGTCGTATTTTGTAATTTTAAGGCTTTCGATTGCTTGAAGACTGCCTTATTGAAATGCTGATAACAACCTCTTAAATTCACACCAGGAAACACATGAAGGACAGCATTTATTTGTGCTTGTTCAAAGTCGCATTTATATTGTGAAATGTTAATACCCAATATATCTTTTATTAATTTAAAAAACCTTATGTATGTTTCTTCAGTTTTATTGGGCAGTAGACCGTATACTACTGGTATAACATTTACTGTCTTCAAATTTGAGAAATAATCAACGTGTACAGTAAATAGCTGATAGAATGGTTTGGGTACGCTGTAAAAGGTACCATCACCAAAGTACAATTTATCGCTCCTCGCAAACTTTCTGATTATATTCCGTGATGTAATGGATGAAAATATTAAAATTCTTTCCGTATCTCCATCATCGGCTATAAGAAATCTTTTGGAAAAAGCAGTTGGCACTTTTACGTCTTCCAAGTGTCTGTATTCCAAAATGTCGCTTTCTAAAAAATCTTTACGGCTCTTGTATAGTGTACTTTTAACACTTTGAAAGGTAGGTATATCAGGTATGACATTTTGATGTTTCTTAATTATTTTTTCAACATTGTTTTCAAAAATTTGCTGAATGGGATCAAAATTTTCACAAACCTCTCTTTTACAAATATTCATCAATTGTAAAATAATATTTTTGGAATCATCAGGTAAGCACACATGAGCAGCATTTCGTAAAATTTTGGCTCTCGTACTATCTAATTAGATGCACTACACAAATCCCTATTAGCACATCTCCATAAAGTTGTGTTATTATAGTTCAATTTCATGAAATTGTATTTATACCCATTATTTAATAAACAGTCTTTGCCTTTTTGTGATTTTATGAAATTCATTATAATTTCATGAAAGAAATCAACACTATTTTCATTTTAGGATTGTCAAGCTGACAGATACTGCTTTCTTCTTAGACATACTTTTAATATGCCAGTAAGACCAAGGAGTTTAAGAACGCAATAGCACCTTTATCATAGAGTTTCAATGAGGCAATGAGGAAGTAGCATTTCGAGAAAAGTAAAGTGCACTTCACTCGAGTATGAATTGTTTCTTAGTTTGTTGATATACTAGGGACATACTAATGAAATGGTAAAAATGATAAAAACTAATAAAAGTACAGTCGGCGGCAAAAGTCTTTTGAAAAAGGGTCGAGTATACGCGTTGTCATCAAAGGAAAATAGAACGAACGTACGGGCGCGGTGTGTGTATGGTCGAGCGAATGCTCATTCTGGTGCAGTTTGCCACTTTTTTGCCAGTGTCCAGTACATGGAAATTTCATAGTCATGGAATAGAGTTAGGGTTATTATAAAATATGAGCAGTAAATATAAAAAACACCAATAAGATTTTTACCACGAGCAAAACACAAATAACTTAGAAGATATAAGGAAAATTTAAAAACATTAGGTACATCAGAGACGAGAGGTTGTCAATTTAGGTAGCTGACGATCCCTCAGGGTGAGAACGACAACTTCTATTTAAGATGTTGTCGTTTTTGAAAGTTGACATTCTAAAAAAGTTGTCGTTTTCGGAAGTTGTCGTTTTTGAAAGTTGACATTCTAAAAAGTTGTCTTCGGAAGTTGTCGTTTTCGGAAGTTGTCATTTTAGGAAGTTGTCGTTGCCACCCTGAGGGATCCTTTTGGGCACGGTTACGGGCTTCAAAGAATACTATTCTTAGGACGAACACTGAATACCCAGATAATTGTTTCTTTCGACACTGGTTGTCTGTGCACCACACTGGGAACCAAAAGTAAGACTATGTAGGTACTACCTACAAATATGTTTATGTTCCATTCCATATCTACCTTTTATGTTTTCTGGTTTTTGTGTATTTGTTTTTCTTTGTCATATGGAAGTATTATTCTGAAATAATATTATTATTATTATTATTATTATTATTAGCCAAATTTATCCCACTGCTGGGCAAAGGCCTCAATAATATTATTATTGTTTATGTTCAACGTACGAATGCGTGGTAAAATCCCAACAAGTTCGGATTGTTTTCGGACGTCGTCGTAAGCAAACGCACCTCTACATACGACTAATCGCACGCAGTCTGAGCGTGCCCATAGTCCTTGGAAGGTCGGGATCATACGTGCGTAGTCGTACGTTTCCGCGCGAATCAAATTCGGACGAAATCGTGTCCAAAATGAGCACGGCCTAGGCTTATATCATACTGCTCCTAGAGTTCGGGCGCGTTTGAAAATTGCGCGTGCTAACTCGCTCAAGCCCGTCGCGCTAGGCGCCCGCCTTAGTCGCCTAGTATGAACCCAAACGGCGGCTTCATATGTTTGATACTTCGCGCCCACCTTAGCCCTAGCCACCGCACCCGCGCTAGCCTCGCAGTATAATATAATAATAATAATGCTGGACAATTCCCACAGCATTATCTAGCCCCAAGCTAAGCAGAGCTTGCGTTATGGGTACTGAATAACTGATATACTTAATACAATATGTGTACATAGATAGATATTTTTTATCATACATAGAAAACATCTAGAACGCCCTGGACAAATGTCTGCAGATCGTACAAACATTTGTCCCGAGGCGGGAATCGAACCCGCAACCTCCTGCGTCGCAGGCAGACCTTCGCCCGCTGCGCCACAAAGGTCGACTGGTATGGTTGAAGCCATAGAGGTACCGTAGTAATAAAAGTTATTATGCAAGATTAAAATAAAACGACTTACGATAAAGTTTGTTCAACGTCAATATTTTTTTTGGCGTGTGCAAAACCTTACTTTCATAAAATGTTTACAGTTTTGCCCACAAACCGCCGGAAACCATTCCTGTTGAAAGACCAATGTCTCCAGTAATAGTAGCCGTGAAGGAGAAAGCGGCGCCGCCTGCGCCCATACCCATGGACACCTGCATCAGTCCACCGCCCATGATGAACGGAGATCTGCTTGTAAGTTTTGCTAAATGATGCTCTATTACTAAGAAACAAAGTTCAAAAAGAAATAAGCGGCGAAAGATATTGAAATCACTAAACATTGTTTTAATTGCAAGTCTTCAGAGTAACAAGCAAAAATCGCGTGAAACGGCAGCTGCCAGTCTACAAAGAGTTTTATTAATTTATTCGAACCCTATAACTGCATTCTGGAATATAAAGTTTGCTCGCGCCAAACTAGACATAGACATACCATTTATTTGCCACCACACACACATTTACATAACACATTCAAAATAAAATATTTAGTCTTAAATTAATTAAACTAATAAGAACACATACAGTAGGTACATTTAACAAACGATGTTAACAATAAAATTAATCAATGTGTGCTGCAGTAGCAAATGGGCCTAGGCTCAGCATAATGCCAACTGTTGTGAACAGAGGGCGCTGGTATTCTGCCCAGACCAAAACTAGAACAATCACAGGACTCTGCGATTACAAAATAATTTGAACAGAAAATCAAATATACTCGCTCAGTTATAATAAGTAAGAAAATATGTGCATAATTTATAGATAAAAAGATAGATAAATAAATAAAGAGTTCATACCTATTTGGGTGCATCTGTAATCAATATTATTATACTCACATGGAAATAATATTAAGAAAACATAAATAATATTAATACCGTTTATCTAACATGTAAAAGGGGCATCGAAACCAAGCAAACCAGACTTTTGTTGATCCAAAATAACTATTCATGGGCATTACTTTGTAGGGCAAAATTTTAAGTGGCTGTTATCCAACATTGATGATATTGCAAGGATATATGTAAGTTCTGAACCTAAGGTAGCTTAAGAACAAATCGCAATGCGCATCGCAAGGTGTGCGTGGAACGTTAAATGGCATTATTTCTTCCTCCCAAACCTTTTATCTTACCCTCAAGAGTATAAAAGTGCGTGACAACGATCGCCAGCAGCCAGTCTTTCACACTAAGACCTTTTCCAAGACATTCTAACATTTATTCTCTTGCTGACAGAGTACAGATCGCAGTGCGCGTCGCAAGGAACGCGTGGAGCGTCAACTGCGGCAGATGGAGGCTGCCTCGCCCCCCGCTACCGCAGTGCCCCCCACCACGCCTCCCGCGGACGTGACCAATGACCTCGCTGAGTTCGCTAAGCTGTACTTCAATGATCATCCTAGGTCACCTGAAGGTAATGAAACCAAAGAAAAGCGATAGCCCTTGTCAATACCATGAATAAAGATTCCCACTACTAGGCTTAACAAGGTTAATTAATCAAAATCTCATAAATGTAACTCATCAAACTGGATCATGTGAAGTAACCGAAAACTGGTCTAAATATTATGTCCTGGGTCTCTTGAACCTGAAAAGGCATAAGTATATCTGCGACGTAATTAAGATTTTTCTTCTCTCAGGCAAACAAACAATTCACGTAGAAATGCCTACTCTTCAATAAGCATGACGCGTACTCGCTCAATGGATCAGCGACCTGAGTGTAACAAATGTGCCTCTAATAAAAGTAGTCGCCATTTTGATATTTCCTGTGCAGTTTCCCGTCCGTAAATAGCTACTTATACGTAAGAGGCATAACATAAAAAAACCTAAAATCTTTATTTGATTTTAATTCAGGCACTATCATGGCAACACTGACGCGTAAAAGCAAATCCATGGAGCTACTTACCAAAGAGGAGATGATCAGTTACCACAAGGGCAACAATATCCCCACCTCGCATCTGCAACTTCACGACCCGGAGAGTGTCACCGCAGCTGTCAATATATTCAGGGTAAGTGATTCTAGAAACAACTAGTACATAATGTGTTGGTAGCTTTAACAGACACATTTTTTTCACTTTTAGATTTTACCTAAAAGTGACTACAAGTTCGTCTGACAAAATCCGAAAACCCCTGCGATTTTTCTTTGAAACTCGGTTATATGAATGCTTTGCTCGATTTATGTCCAAAATACAAAATGTTTTCGTGGCGACTCTGACTGTGACTGAAAGGGTGTATGTATGTATAATTGGACCCAAAAAATGGTTGAACATTTTTAAACTATTTGTAATTTTTAATATTGGACATTAGTCGTATAAAGGGCTTCGATACCACAGTCTGTCCGTCGTCTGTGACCGATGATTACATAGCAATTATTTTAATGTTCGATTACTTACAAGGTTTTGAGTGGAGTAGGTATCATCAGAAACTAATATATAATAAATTGTTTTCGAATTCAGAAAGAGCTCGTAAGTAATAAAAGTTATGTTTGTTCAGGAACTATGTCGCTACATGCGCGGCGAGCTCGGTGCGGAGAAGGAGACGCAAGTGATTCAGTCTCTGATCGCCAAGGGGCTGGAGCGAGAGGAGTTGCGGGACGAAATACTAGTGCAGTGTGTGAGACAGGTGATTTTATTAGATTATTATCAATTTGAAAGTTTTCAATCAGTGCGTCCTGCCCGTTATGACCTACGGAGCTGAGCCGTCACACTCACGGTAGGGCTGGTCCACCAGTTCAAAGTCGCTCAGCGAGCTATGGAAAGAGCTATGGTCGGAGTTTCTCCGAAGGATAGGATTCGTAACGAATACATCCGACAGAGAACCAAAGTTATCTTACTAATATTATAATAAAGAGGAAAGATTTGATTGTTTGTTTGTATTGAATAGGCTCCGAAACTACTGGACCGATTTGAAAAATTCTTTCACCGTTAGCAACCGAAGCTTACTTTTCATGGAGTGACATAGGCTTTATTTTATCCCGGAATTCCCACGGGAACGGGAACTACGCGGGTGAAACCGCGCGGCGATTGTCTAGTATCTAATACAGGCTGATGATGATGATGATAATCATTATCATTTTTATTCTCGAGTTCTTTTGAACGTTCAAAAATGACAGTAAATTGGTTTTAGATCAACGACTGCCCAGTGGAAGAGTGGGCTGAACGCGTCTGGCTGATCCTCTGCCTCTGCGCCGTCGCCTGGCAGCCGTCCCGCGGGCTCGCGCGCTACTACTGCGCCTGGCTGCGAGCGCGCGCGCGCCAGGCGTGCGCGCCGCACGCGCCGCGCGCCGCGCACTGCGCGCAGTGGTGCCTGGACAACTGCAGAGGCGCCGCGCCTAGGCATCTGCCGCCCTCTACTGTGGAGATTGCTGTGAGTTTACTTGAATGCAGGACCAAATGCCTTTCCTTCTTCCTATTTATTAGACCTCAGTGGCGCAGCGGGCGAAGGTCCGCCTGCGACGCAGGAGGTTGTGGGTTCGATTCCCGTCTCGGGAAAAATGTTTGTACGATCTGCAGATATTTGTTCAGGGTGTTCTGGATGTTTTCTATGTATAATAAAAAATATCTATCTATGTAGTGTATTGTATTAAGTATATCAGTTATCTAGTACCCATAACACAAGCTCTGCTTTTCTTGGGGCTAGATAATGCTGTGTGAATTGTCCTGCATTATTTATTTATTTATTTCCCTTCACGGTTAGCAGACATGGGTATACCCTTCAATATTGGAGACTATAGAGTCGGCACGCTTTGTACACGGATAGGTAATCCCAGTGAAAGTCATAAGATAGTCTATTGCGTCACCCATTGTATCTTCTACGAAATCACTGAAGGGTTTCTGCTGAAACCACCTTCAAATAGTTGACAAACGAAATACCTATCCAACTTGATAACAATAATTTTACTTACACTTGTTTTTTTTAGGCAATGCGACGTCTCGGCACAATAGTCTGTCGGTTCTTCTTCCTTGACGGGCGCACTAAGGCTATCGATGTCCACCCAGCGGACACGGCAGCGGCCGCTGCTGCCCGGCTAGCGGACAAACTGGGGCTATCCGCTAACGCGCGCGCCGGCTGGGCCGTGTACCAACAACGCGGGACCAAGGAGGAGCATGTGCGAGCTACGCAGTATTTGTACGACGTTATAGCGGCTTGGGAAATGTGAGTTTTTGTCTGAGTAACATGTCTATAGCGGACAAACTGGAGTTGTCTGCAGCTCATGAAGAATACAATGAATTTATTAATAAAGTGTTGCGAGAATTACTTGAATTTTAGCGGCAAAATACCGTTTGTCATATTCAATTCGACGTAGTATTTACTATTTATTTACATATAGGTATCCGTTTGTCACTTTTTTCACTCGTCCCTCGAGTGTATGTCTTAAACTGAAAAATTACGAACGCACCATGCATGTCGAACGAGATTATTGTTGCCATGTCAAAAAACCCCTTGTATTATCCAGGCAACAAGGCCCAGGCACCGGGTCAGCGGACAACCGCTTCGTGTTCAAGCGGCGCCTCTTCCGCGGCGGCCGCGAGCTGCCGCACGACCCCGTCGAGGTGGCCCTACTGTACGCGCAGGCCGTGCATAGCGTCGTCAAGGTGGGTATTATACAGACAACAAGCGTTTAAACACAGTGTATAAACAACAAGGCGTATACGCCGGTTCAGCACACAAGATTATACGACCCTACTTCTGGGACGTATTGATAGATAGAGAAACATTTATTGACAAACACAACTTTGATACAGCACAGAAATAGTAGGTACCTACATAACTTACAATACAAACAATAAATGAAACCTGCAATACAGTAGATACATATTACATAAATGAAATAATATTAGAACGAGTAGGTAGGTACCCACCCACCCACTCGCTTAAAGGGCTAAATAGAGAAACATTTATTGACAAACACAACTTTGATACAGCACAGAAATAGTAGGTACCTACATAACTTACAATACAAACAATAAATGAAACCTGCAATACAGTAGATACATATTACATAAATGAAATAATATTAGAACGAGTAGGTAGGTACCCACCCACCCACTCGCTTAAAGGGCTAAATAGAGAAACATTTATTGACAAACACAACTTTGATACAGCACAGAAATAGTAGGTACCTACATAACTTACAATACAAACAATAAATGAAACCTGCAATACAGTAGATACATATTACATAAATGAAATAATATTAGAACGAGTAGGTACGTACCCACCCACCCACTCGCTTAAAGGGCTAAACGAACGGAGCTAGAGAAAGAAAGACACAACAGGACAAGAACAAATTAATTGACAACCTAATAAAGCTAATAGCAAAAGTAGTTTTTGCGCCGGAAAAAGCTGAATCACCTCTTTTTCGTCGTCTCTTTTTTCTCGCTAATACAGATTAATATTTAAAACCTTTAGATGGACGAGTTTCCAGTATCAGAGAAGGTGGCGCTCCAACTCGCGGGTCTGCAAGCTCAAGTGTCCCTCGGCGAGCCGTCGCCGTCGCCGCCGCCGCCGCACACGCGCGCCTACTACGCACAGCCGGAGCAGTTCCTGCCGCAGCGGATAGCGCGGGCCAGGCCCAACAACCAGTGGGTGAGTCCTACTAACCAGCCAAAACTTTAATAACTTAGCATATTGTAATACTGCGAGGCGCTTTACTCGCCACCTGGTGTAAAGTTGCAGAATTGCGGCTCGCTTCGCTGGCCGCACTGACTTGCCGTGTCGTTCCGTGCGTCGGAAAGCACGTTAAGCCGTTGGTCCTGCGCTTGACCTCTCCCCGGTCGTGTCTATCTGCCATCCCATCGGATTATGAGAGCGAGGGAATAGAGAGTGCACCTGTATTTGCGCACACACTTGTGCACTATAATACATCCTGCGCATCTGGCTAGTCTCCGATGAGACTGGCCGCCGTGGTCGAAATTCGGCCAGGAGGACATCAAGGACGTGCGGCTCGCTTAGCTTGTCGCACTGGCATAGCACATCGTTACATACGGAAGACCAGGGGGCCTAATGCGCCAAAAACGTAGAAGTCGGAGCGAAGTTGTAGCGTAGTCGAAGTCGAAGTTGAGCGGATAACTTGTTTCGTATTGTGCCAACCAATAGACGTTAACGGATACGCTGAACGAGCAGCGCAGCTCAACGGATAATTAGAGAGCCAGATAGAAAAAAAATATCTGTTATCTTTCAAATTATTGTACAATTACATTGAAATTAAAATATTTAGAGAAGTAAATACTACTTTAAAATATTTTTAGAATAATTATTGACGTGAAAGAGTACAAAAACACTTACTAAATAGAAAAAATCTAGATGTTTTCCGAAGTATCATTATATCGATTTTTTACACCTTCAATCGTTAAACCTTTAACGTTTCATTATGTTTATTTTGATAGACAAGAGATAATTGAAGCTAAATTATATTTTTTAAATATGCTTCGATTCCAAAGTGGAAAAACCAAAGTTATCGACATAGCTCAAAGAATTAGCAAGCTGAAGTAGCAGTGGGTCGGCCATATCTCGCGAAGAACCGACAACCGCTGGGGTAAACGTGTTCTTGAATGGAGACCGCGACTCGGCAAACGTAGTGTAGGACGCCCTCCGGCCAGATGGGATGACGATCTGCGAAAGACTGCAGGCAGATGCTGGATGCGGCAAGCTGTAGACAGGGCGCTATGGCGCTCATTAGGGGAGGCCTATGTCCAGCAGCGGACTAATATAGGTTGGTGGTGATGATGGTGATGCTTAGAATACTTTTTAAATATTTATTTCCCTAAGAACAGTGGAGACACTCGGTTGGGATATACAATGGCTGAGGTTTTATCCAATACCATTTTAACCTCCGATGCAACGATGCGGGTGTTATAAGTTTGACGTGTCTGTCTGTGTATCTGTCTGTGGTATCGTAGCTCCCAAACAGATGAACCGATGTTCGTTTAGTTTTTTTTGTGTCATAGATAATTTTATCCACCGTGTTCTTAGCCATGTTTCATGAAAATCTGTTCAGCCAATCAACGTAAGCGGGTTTTTAAAATTTTAATTTTCTCTATACTAATATTATAAAGAGGAAAGATTTGATTGTTTGTTTGTTTGTATCGAATAGGCTCTGAAACTACCTTCTGGACCGATTTGTAAAATTCTTTCAGCGTTATGAAGGGCTGGCTTACTAGGGTTACTTTTTAGGGAGTGGCATAGGCTTTATTTTATCCCGGAATTCCTACGGGAACGGGAACTACGCGGGTGAAACCGAGAGGCGATCGTCTAGTCTTGTTTAAACAGGTGATCAAAATTTTGGCATCGAAGATAATCAAATATATAAATCGTGATTGATATATTGTTTTTTACCAATTTAAAAAATACGAGCACGTTTGAATATATCACTCCACAGCCATAATCGAGCCATTATTCTCAGAAACCTAGTTGTAGACACTTATAATTTCACTTTATAATACATCATCATCATCAAACCTATGTTAGTCCACTGCTGGACATAGGCCTCCCCTAATGATATAATACAAACCTACAAACTAATTTACAATTTATAGATATCAAAATATGAAAAACTGTATCGTAAGTACCTAATAGATAGAAGTTTTGCAGAAGTTACTATTTATAAACTCTTGTTCAGCTTCTTATTTGACAGATATTAGCAGCTCAACTCCACGTCAATTGGCTTCAGCAATACGAAATTTCATACGAATGCGAGGAGCATAAACGCTAAGCTGCGCGGATAAGTTCAACTTCTCGCGCGCTTCTAAGTGGCCAGCGTAATACGAATCGACCTTATCCGCGCTCTTATTCGACTAGGCTTCGACTGCTTAAAGTGGCGCATTAGGCCCCCAGCGCTCTGGCAGGATACCGAGTGTTGGCCATTTTATTACCTTTATCTTGCTACTTTATCTATCTTTTGTATGTGGCATATATGTATTGGTTTAGTAAAATAAACGCATTTTTACTTTTACTTTACTTTAACACAAAATCTACATGCTATGTAAGGATGTCACATTGCGGCTCGCGACACTCGCTTACTGACATGGCATCTATAAAGATAATCTCATTCGGAGGTCATCTAAGGGGGGAAAACGGGTTGGGGGATTGTATAAACAAAAGGAGGAAAAAATCATGCTTGTTTCCTCCTCAGGCCAACATCCTAGCGCAAGCTCACAGACAGTACGGCGCGGGGCGAGTGGAGCTGACTGCCAAGGCTTTGTATCTGTCCTGCGTGATGCAGTACCCTTTGTATGGAGTCACGCTGTTCCCTGTTACGTATAAGGGATATTGGGCCCATGGTAAGATTTCCTATGCAACATTAACACATTCACTGCCCAGCCGGTCGGTGCGACCCGCAGGGGCGCGCCGCCGCCGCTACATGGAGGTGGACGTGACCACCTGCGTCTTGGGCCATGATAGTGTTAATATTGAAGTACGATAAAACATAGCAAACGTAGGACACTGTTGGATACATCGATCACGTAGGTAGGTAAATTAGCACCATCAGCAGTTTGACCTAAGTAGGTTACTCGTGCCGCGAGCGCGGCCCGGGCGCCTACGGAGGTCAGTGCATCAGCAGCGATCATCCAAACCGCACTCATTAACATCATAATTAGTCGTAGTTTTATACAATACAGCTATTGTTCCATATACTCGACTACTTTTATATCAGCATCACGGGAAGAGCTAGCCGCGATTTATACATGGTCCTTCGAGCCGGATTCCTACATGGTCCTTCGAGCCGGATCTGATGAAGTAATTTTTTACCGACTCGACTTCATTGGTTGTCAAAAGAACGCCGCAGATGAGAATTGGCGTTCTCGGCGAGACGTAGATGATTTCTAATATAATTTACAAAAAACTCGTCTCGACTAACATTCTGTTTTATCTGAAGACCGTCCAAATTAAATATGATGCACGCAGAATAATGAATGAAACAAAAAATATAGCATTCTACTCCTTTACAGGTCCAAACGTGTTACTAGGCGTTGGCTCTGAAGGCGTAGTTCTGGTCAGGCCGGCTGACAAAGTGGTTCTGGCTGAATATCCCTACAGCAACATAGCAGCGCTGCTCATGGATCCCGTCGACAATGGACTCACTATCAGCTTGACGCACCATGGACAACATGATGGGCACAGGTCAGAGAATTGTCGAATTTATTGCTGGTAACTTACCAGTTATTTTTGGTTAGCAAACTGCAGTGTAGAGACAGACGGGGTTTTGCCTTTTACTGAAGACCCGGCTTCAGTCAAAGCCAAAATTGAGGAAAGATCGCAATACTTGACATGCAACTGCGCATTAGGTAACCAAGACCACACCTCGGACGCTCGCCCATTTCTTCATACAAAAGTCGCGTCTCGGCACATACATGCGCCACTGTGTTGCGCTACCCGTGCAACTGTGTATGTGAAGTCTAGGGCCATTTCTTGAATATATCGTGCGAATGAGACAGTTGTGTCTCACAAAAGGTGAAATTAAACCTCATACCAGAAGAAATTTAGACTGTCCATGATCAAACATACAAAACATAGAACATCATCGGCGTCGTCTGTCAAAATCATTACACATGTGATTCTGCGGCCCGTGTAGGTGCCGTACATCCTTTGCATTTGGAACGCAAACCGAACTCGCCTAGGGGCCGGCGCAGTGAGGAAGCTTGGTCAGGTGGAGGGCGGGGAGTTTCCATTCTATACGTTGGTATTATTATATATTCTCTGCCGACCGCCTCGCGATGTCAATTACCTATGTCATAGATTAGTTAGATACTCGAAAAGTCGAGTCCGAAAGAGAAAAAAAATCAATCTTTATTTTTGAGTACTGCGTTCTTTTTCCTCTTATAGAAAACAAAGTATTTATCTAGCAGTTTATGCCCGCGGCTTCGCACGCATTGTTTTTATGGAAATGTTTAATGGTGATTCCTATCCCATGGGAACTGATTTATGGAATAAAAAGCCTATGTTTGATTCCAGGATTAGAATCACCTGTATGCAAAATTTCAGCCCGATCCGTTCATTATTTTTATCGAGGTAACAAAACATCCATCCATCCAAACTTTAGCATATACATATTTTTATTTTTCTTCAATTTTTTTTTATATTAAGTCTTATTGCTTATCCACAGATGCATAGTCCTAGAATCCCCTCAAAAGAACGAAGCCGCCTGGCTAATGGCCGCCTACAGCCCCGTCCTAGCCAACGGTTTAGCGGACGAGCCGCCGCGTCGCGCCGCGCCCGCCTCCGAACGTTCCAGGCTCGCGGGCGCGTTGAAGAGCGCACGACGCGCTTTGGTCGACTCGGGCATGTTGCGGCGACCGGCTGAGGGGTCTACGGGCAACTTCTTGAGGAATACGCTGAGAAGGTTGGTGTTTTATAGTAAGACAGAGACTGACAGTCCTATGATATAAGAGCAGACGCGCAAATGCGTCTGCTCTTTAGCTAAATAGACCAGTAACCAACTTAGTTTATTTGAATCGAGTTTTGTGTGAATTGAACCAAGAAATAATTAAATATCATAAAATAAAATTTCACGTTAATCGGTGAAGTAGGAAATACGTGGTTACAAACATTCACACAAACTTTCGCGTTTATAATATTAGTAGGATAGGATAAAAGATGAAGAACACCTTTGAGCAATGTTCTTTGTTTTTTGAGGGAATCTGTAACAAAATATTTTTTTATAGAATCTTCAGGAGAGATCAGCTCAAATCTTAGTATTTGTCTTTCGAGTATTCGGGCGACAGACTACTTAGTTGCCATGTCATTCCAGGTTGAGTAAACACCGACTGGAGAAAGTGCGTCTAGACATGGCGGCCGAGAGCCAAGGGGAATGCTACAAGGGGTTTCCCGCGGGCTACTGGACATGGGCTCGCTCACTGCCTCACTCGCTCACTCGCCTCAACGAGGCCGAGGAGGTGGCAGCCATGCAGATATTCAAGGTATGGAGAATTATAGTCCCTTTAATAACTAACTGTCCGTAACCGTAGGTACACTCATTGGCTAAGAGACGACACTATCCATTTGCTGTGACAGCAGCGTGTTTTTACTCCTTTTTAGTCTTGCGTGAGAGAGTAGGTAACAATTCGGAAGCGTGCTGTGGCCTTAAACGTGCACAGATCGTCATTATGCCGCATTTTGCAAAGATTTAAAACTGCACCCGTACAAAATTCAGTTGGTGCAAGAATTAAACTTGCGTACGCACAACGCATGGTCCGCTACCGAGAAACGCTCCATAGCCACTAAATTCCCAAGAGGCAGGCTACCGATTGACCCCCCCGCGCCCCTCAGAATAGTGGCGTTCACGCAATAACCAAAACAAATGTGAACTTTCTTTTGAGACACCCTGTATTTTAGGTAGACAGAGGAAGCGGTTTTATTATTATTTTTTTCAAAAAAGATCGCGCGCTTTAAAGGAAGGGTTTGGTGGTCGTGTGGTGGTGAGCGCGTACGGTACGTGCTACTGGTTAAGTAACTGCAGCCTAGGTTACAGATTTCGGCTTGCAGTAACTTAGCCATGCGACTCTAATGCTTAAAGTTGTCGATTGTTTGCAGGACATAATGAGCCACGCGGGTCTATCGACTGGCGACAGCGGCAGCAGCAGTGGCAGCGCCCACAGCAGCAGCAGCAACCTCGCCAACAACAACAGCACTGCCAGCAACGACTCGGAGACGGACGATCGTGTGGCGCTGGCCCAGGCGCTGCTGCAGCGCTGTCTGCAGAAGGACACGCTGCTCACGGAGCTCTATGTGCAGCTCATCAAGCAGGTACCACCAAGAACCATCTACAACCAATCCACCGGCGGCGTTGGCTTGGTCATGATTCCCTCAAGCTCACCAGCTGGCAGCTGAGTCTGCATCTCTTTTCCAAATCAAATTCTTACTAATTCAGACGACAGAAACACCAGACCCTAGGAAGTCTTTAGGTCTCCGAAGTTCTGGGACGTCTCACTGGGTACTAGTCTTTCTAGCAACCTTGTATCTGCATGCATCTCTCGTCAACTCTCAGTATTTGACTTACTTCGTCGACATCTATCTTCAAGAGCTGTTCGGCATTTTTGTTACAGTGAGTGTGTTCTTAGTCCTGCTAAAATTATGAAATTCTAAATTCTAAATCTACTTCTCTCACTAACTTCCTGTGTTGTTTGCTTTAGACGACAGACCACCCCGAGCCATCGTCTCGAGTGTCTGCTCGGCACTGGGCGCTACTCTGCTGCGCGGTCGGCGCGGCGCTGCCGCCCGTGAAGCCGCTGCGCCGCCTGCTGCTAGCTCACCTACGGTACCGCGGCACTGCGCTGCACACCGGCGAGGAGGGCAAGTTCGCCCGCAGAGCTGAGCAGGTACACTACTTTTAATACTGACAACTTTTTTTAGGGTAAATGGTCACGCTCGGGTCAAAAAGTTAGATACGTATGTATCTTCTTCTTCTTCTTCTTCTTCTTCTTCTATCTTTCTTCTTCTCTTCTTTCTTCTTCTTCTTCTTCTTCTTCTTCTTCTTCTTATCTCTTCTCTCTTCTTCTTCTTCTTCTTCTTCTTTTCTTCTTCTTCTTCTTCTTTCTTCTTCTTCTTCTTCTTCTTCTTCTTCTTCTTCTTCTTCTTCTTCTTCTTCTCTTCTTCTTCTTCTTCTTTCTCTTCTTCTTCTTTCTCTCTCTTCTTCTTCTTCATCTTCTTCTTCTTCTTCTTCTTCTTCTTCTTCTCTTTTCTTCTTCTTCTTCTTCTTCTTCTTCTTCTTCTTCTTCTTCTTCTTCTTCTTCTTCTTCTTCTTCTTCTTCTTCTTCTTCTTCTTCTTCTTCTTCTTCTTCTTCTTCTTCTTCTTCTTCTTCTTCTTCTTCTTCTTCTTCTTCTTCTTCTTCTTCTTCTTCTTCTTCTTCTTCTTCTTCTTCTTCTTCTTCTTCTCTTCTTCTTCTTCTTCTTCTTCTTCTTCTTCTTCTTCTTCTTCTTCTTCTTCTTTTATATGTGGAAGTACAATTTGTGAGGATGATGTCACTCAGAAAAAACGTAACCAAAAAGTTACATGATGTTAAACTGCTCGGACATTCTTCCACCGAACTGCGAGCCCCAACCCGCATGCCCTGCGTGGGGATTATGGGCATTACCTAGCCTAGAGACTCCCTAGCCTGTAAGTCAACAAATTTTTGTTCTGTTTACCTTTTATTTGTATACCTATGTTTTTCTCATTCACTTCATTATTAAGTAGGTACTTATTGATACAACTCATATATAAGCAAGCCGTGTTCACAACGAGTAGGTTTTACACTCATTCTAATTTACATAATGTATAAGCCAATCCTTGTCTTTGTTCTGTGTAAAAACCAGTTTTGTGAACCTACAAATAAAAAAAAAAAAAAAAAAAAAAAAAAAAATTACCCCCCATGTGATAAAAGCCAATAAGACGCTTATCAGGGGGAGGCCTGCGTCCAGTAGTGGACCACTACCGGCTGTTGAGGAGTTGCAATATCTTGATCATGCTTTGATTCCCCAGGTGGCGCTTAGCATAGCCCAAGTCCCGCGGCGGTTAGCTGCGCCCTCTCGCGAGGAAGTTCTCTGCGCGGCCGCCAGGCGTCCCCTCCACGTGCGAGTGTTGTTACTGGATGGCAAACAACACGGGCTGGTGTTCGGACCTGCCGCCACTGCCGACCATCTAGTCACTATGCTGCGAGAGAAGATTGGACTCAATGATTCAGCTACAGGTACTTTTTGTCGCACTTGTTTCTGATTCAGAAGTCTGAAAAATCAAAGAATGAGTAAAGGAAGAAAGAATGAAAATTTATTTATTAGTTCACTAGTACAGCTTACAACTATTACAATTATACTTCTTTAAATACTATCTATACTTAAGAATATACAAATAAAAATTACCTAGAGCAGCAAGTGTAGCCCGCAGCAAACCAAAAGGTTCCGTCTCAGCATAATGTTGCACACAAATAATAGAGTAACACTGGTTTTCTAACAGGGCCTTTGGCTCATGTCAACATGGGTGGCAGACCACAGACAAAAAATAACAAAAAATATGCTGCGTTCCGTTGATAGACAAAATCGATTTGAGTGCTCGCAAAGCGGTCCGTTAATCCGATATCGCGTCTACAGTTGTTAACGAAACGTCATAGATGACGTCATAACAGGCGCCATCTTTGCACTCACAACGCTCACGCTACCGAGCATAGTCGCTGTGAACGATCTGTCAAATTGTCATATGATTATACAAATTGACAAAAGAAATTGTCAAAATCACCATAAACTTGAGGTTATGGTTACGTGAGCGATGTGAGCGCGTTTGTAGCCGTTCCGTTGAACATATTCCGATATCTGCCGATATCGAGCTCAAAGAAATCGGAACGACTTTGAGCGCTGTTAGCGCTGAAATCGATTATTTTTATATACGGAACGCATGTTACAACCATAAATTACCTACAGCTTGACAGCGGGTTGAATTGTCTAAGATTACAGCTTAAACTATACATAAAAGAGAATGGTGTCAATTCAGATGTCCTCAAAACTAAACTAAACTAATTTGACAGCACTAAAAATATATTTCATGACGATCGAAATCAAAAGGATGGCATCATTTTGACTATTGTTAAATTAGTTTAGTTTCATTTTGGCGACATCTGAATTGGCACTACTACCTACTTGTTATATACCTACTTGTTATATCTATACTAATATTATAAAGAGGAAATATTTGATTGTTTGTTGTATTGAATAGGCTCCGAAACTACTGGACCGATTTGAAAAATTCTTTCACCGTTAGGAAGCTTACTTTTCAGGCAGTGACATAGGCTATATTTTATCCCGGAATTCCCACGGGAACGGGAACTACGCGGGTGAAACCGCGAGTCTAGTAGGTATACAATATTTGTAGAGTAGGGGGAAAAGCGCCTAGTTTGCTGTTCCTGTTCATGTTAATTTTTACACATTTATTAGGTTACGTTTTGTTTATCCTCATCCAGGTTACGCGTTATACGAAGTGTGTGCACACTCGGGCGGAGCGACGGGCGGCGCGGGCGCGGGCGAGCGCGCTCTGGCGGGCACGGAGCGCGTGGGCGACGTGCTCGCGAGGTGGGAGAAGGCACCGGCCACTGCTGCGGCTTGCAGGTATACAGACAGTATCTCACCAGGTAGATCGTTATAGTGGAGTAGTTTATAGGAGTGTGTGCAGACTCACTGGAGTACACACGATACGAGACTAGTCAATACTAGTCTCGTATACAGAGCATACGTGCTACAGAGCAGTCTTAAGAGTGTGTGGATCGCTTAGCTCGTCTCACTGGGATGGCATGTCGGTCGACAAGGCGCGGCTCGCTTTGCAAGCCACGCTGTGTAGTATAATAACACACCTGAGCAACATTCATTAGGTAGTAAGTCGTTTTTGGAAGTCACACCCTACTTACTGATGCAGACTGTTGCAAACAATCTACAGGTAACTTAACTGGTCCATATCAATACCAGTCGGAAGTGTCTCCAAGACGCTGGCTGCATGCAGCTCTCGGGATCTATAATTTTGTTTAATTTTCTTTGACAGCCGTTTCACCTCAAAAAGACGACGATAAGCTAGTTAAGCAAAGTTGTAAAACTAAGATCAGAATGGTTGTTCCTTCACCTAACTCATATCCTTTATTCAGGCTAGTGTTCAAGAAGCGTCTATTCCTCGGCGAGCGACCATTGCAAACAAGTTGCGCGGCTGAGATGGAGCTCCTATACTACCAAGTGCTGCATTCGGTGCGCCACGACCGGCTGCCTATAGAGACTGAAGAGGCTGTGAGTATTCACTCAGACAGTTTTGTCTTTGACTTGACCTCCCGAAGTCTCGATTCCAGCTATCGCTAGTTGTTCCGGTCCCTTGTCGTATTCAGTCGACGGCACGAAGTTCTTGTAGGTCTTCACGTAGGTACCTACGCTGTACCATTAAACTCTTCGTTTCACTATGTCAATGGTGTCGTACAATCGCATCGCCTTGTCGCATCCAAAACGTATTATATTAACGACTAGCTTCTGCCCGCGGCTTCGCACGCGTTGTTTCTATGGAAATGTTTTGAGGTTATTTCTATCCCATGGGAACTGATTTATGGGATAAAAAGTCGCCTATGTTTGATCCAGGTTAGACTTACCTGTATGCAAAATTTCAGCCTGACCCGTTCAGTAGTTTTGGCGTGAAGAGGTAACAAACATCCATCCATCCAAACTTTCTTAATATTTGTGTGATGTGATTCTGCGACGATACCATTGCTAAGTATATTTCAGTGAACTCGGGTCGCACAGGCTGAGCAGTGTATGACATTCACTACAGCGTGAATGCGACCTGCAAGAGCGTCAGTACGACCTACGTAAATTGCATGCGTAGTGCGTCATCCAACTCTTAACATTACTCTTGTTCACAGGTGATGCTAGCAGCGCTCCACGCGCAGGTAGTCCACGGCGAGTGCTCCGGCGGCGCGGAGTGCGCGGCGGCGGCGGGCGCCGTGCTGCCAGCGCGCCTCGCGCTCCCCGCGCTGCCCGCGCCCGCCGTGCGCCTGCACCACCTCGCGCTGCGCGGCACGCCCCCGCACGCCGCCATGCAGCGCGCGCTCACGCTCGCCTCCTCCTGGCCTCTCACTCGCGCTACTATATTCGACGTCATGGTTAGCGCACTCCTACCACTAGGACTACCCGCCCCGCACTACCCTCATTCGAAATCTATGGCTGCTAAATAGGACTTAACCCCTCATACTTCGCGGTACTAACTTCATAATATCACCTTGCAGCAATCGTTCACGTCGAACTGGCCGCGCGCGCTGTGGCTCGGCGTGGACGCGCGCGGGCTCACGCTGCTGCGGCGTGGGTCCCGCGCGGCGCTCGTGTCGCACGACCACGACCAGCTGCTGGCCGTGTCGCCCGCGCCGCGCGCGCTGCTGCTCGTGACACGCTCTGACACCAAGCATGCCAAGCTGGTGCTCTCCACGGACCAGGTATGTTGTACGGCACAGTGCACACCTAGAGACACGCGACCATACTGACGCAGTCTATTGAATAAGGAATGTCTAGTTCGTGCTAGAGAGCAGAACAGTGTGCGGCCCGCTTCGTACGCCACTTTGTGTGAAATAATACGGCTCGCTTTGTTCGATAAACTGTGCGAGGGTTGTAACTCGCTTCGTTCGCCGCACTGGGTTGTATCCCTGCCAAGTTTGACCAATGATTTTACCCTACGTTTTGATCCCTAAAATCGAAATTTATAATAATTAATACTTAGTGCCCTACCATAACCGGATATTTAATCAAATAACAACTCTATTTATTCTCTCCACAGGCATATCAGATCGCGACGCTGATCAAAGACTACATCGAGGCGGTGCGCGGGCCGGTGTCCCCGGCCGTGGCGGCCGAGGCCTCGTGACACACCGCCCCGGGCGACGCCTAGTGCCAATGCTTCCACGTCAGGGGTCGACACGCTCACTAAATCCTCTACACGTCATCAACACATGCTTACAACACTAAGGTTGACCGGACTTTGGCTACTTTTGCTATAGCAACTGTAGTTTCCGCGGGACAGTCGCTTACCCCTTCTCCTATCTGAGCGATTGACACGAGGCGACGCTCAAATTCTAAAAGTGTGAGCGTCGCGTTTACTGCTCAGATAGGACAAATGGTTCTGCTACCGTTCGGTAGCTCAAGCAATAGAATGGACGTTTGAGTGGCAAGACACCGCTCGGTAGTTTACGCGGCAAAACGATAGCTTTAACAACAAAACGGTTGTGATAGTAGCCTATGTGCGGTCAGTCGAACACTTGGCATAGTGCGACCAAGGTATCTGTGAATTGGGCAAGATTGGACTAAAACTACTGTTAGCTGGTGACATGTAAACCGCTACAGGTTAGCGAAGTTTACATATTAGTGGAGATTTAATACGATCGGAACAATGAGACTCAATTTGCAGATATCTAGGTGGAATTCTACCAGATTCGTCAGGCAGTTGGCACATGTGTTGATAGATAGTAATTGAGATTTAGGTGTGATAGATTGGTTGGGTAGGATGCGAGGGAACTGTGTCACGTACGTTGGAAAGGTGGTTAAACTATATCCAACCACTTTTTGCAACGTGTTGATGTGTTTGACTAACGCCATTTTATTAGCAAAATACTTATTTAAATGTTTTCATTCCATTTTACACGTTTTCATACACCAAATTGTTATTCTAAATGTCTCTATTGAGATTGGTTTGCTCATTTACAAATTTGGTGCAAATGTGTTTGGTGCTGTGATGATTTACGTTTTAAAACATAGTTCTACAGACACATTACCTACGTGACATGGTTCAGAATTCTCCAGATAAATTATCATTATTCTTGGAGAATAAACTCGCTACACGGTTCGAAGTCATCTGTTGAATGAGGAAGTAAATTTTGATAGGTAGATCTTATTGCATTAGCAGAAACGTCAGTCGATAGCGTCAAGTGAACTGTTTATTTAACCGAATTCATTTAATTTTAACAATAAATCATCATTTACTTCAAAACATAAGCAAGAAAGCAGGACAGTGAACGGTTATGAGTGTTGGGATGGACGATTACAGTTGCCAGAAGACGGGGAAGCAAACAACAATAGACTCTATTAGCTCACAATATAGCTCAGAATTTTAATCTATAATTGTAATAACTAAATTATATTCCTGTTCTATTGAGATCCTTAGATTATGTCCCATTGGCAAAGACATCTTAACATTATAAGCTTTACATATTTTCTTGGAATAATTTCAACCTAATAAAATATATCCAGCTTAAAGTTATCGTATTATGTAAGGTTCAATTCTCATCAATCATTAAATAAATAATTCTTACGTATTGATAGGCCAACTAAATAAGATTGTCATGATGTGAGTAGTCCGAGGCTATAAGGTAAACCGGTGGTGACAGAAAACCGGTCTATATCTCTGTCAGTCTGTTTGATACCTATCAAAGGGTTTCTTAAGAATGTGATGTCAGTGCTACAATGGGACATTGCCTACATTAAATTATGCCAGTATTATACAATATACACGTTTTAAAGTCTGTTACTAAAAGCCTATTTCACCATACCAGGACCTGTAACTTTGTTTGTTCAGTCACTGATGGCAGTTACAGTTGTCGGCTTAAGACTGCAGATGGTGAAATAGGCTCTGAATGAGCTAAGTGTTAAGAATTCGTGGTGTTTATTAGATAGTGATAAATTAATCTTTCTTCCTCTTTGATTGTTTGGTGACGTTTGGTAATTTACAGGAAGTTCAGTAAACAATAACCGATAGTTAGTAATAATATTCAAACACTTTTGTAAGTTTGCTGTAAATTACCAAAATTGTACTTGATTATACCTTTTAAAGACCATAATTAATACTCGTAATAGTGGTAACAATTGTCTTGTTATGGATTCATTCTGATATTTCTAATGTACTGTGTGCATTCGTATTATAAATACTGGGTTCCTAATTTATTTTATGTGCAATCATATTTCTTGACGATCAGTGACAGAAAAATTAGGAACTACAGTATTGTAAGATTCTACATAATTAAAATCTATGGTTAATCTTCTTAAACTTAAGTATTAATTCTGTTGTAGAATTCTCTATAGATAATATTTAGAAACACAACCTGACTAATTATTTTGTGCCTTGAATAATCCTGTGTAATCTTGCTGAGAAAGCCAATTAAATGTTAAATAATCTCTTGTAAAAACCATAATTCAATGCAGAGTTTTAAATAGTTATAATGGCTATCAGCAAGCGACACGCTCGGTGAGCATTTTGTGCAAATTTATTATAACTGCAAATGATTAGCGATTGTTTAAATATTATGTATATCTTCTATTGCATATTATACCATATTGCACAATGTTATGTCTCAATATTTTATAATAAAAATATATTTAGATATTGTAGACTAAGATGTGTTAAGTATCGCACGGTTCTTACATATTGGTTATCCCTTTTAGCTGGCATACATAAATGCGATACAAATATTTCACATAACATAAACCAGAGCGGTTCGATACGATTTTGCGACGCAAGGCGTAATTTAACCTCGCATTGTAAAGCTGTGCGTCTACCGGATTGGAATCGAAGCGGACGCAGCGTAAGGTTTTGATGCCTTGTTTTTATTTCTATGGCACAGCTCGCACTGGATCGGCATACCTACCCATACCGATCAGGGGCGGTCGCAGCCCAAGACTTTGGGGGGGGTCACACTTGGTGCGGGCCGTAGCACCAAATGTACTTGTAGGCGGTTGCAGACCCCACCGAAAACCACTAAACTTTATCGGCGAGCGAAGCGAGCCGCGGAAAATTTATACTCAACTCCCAACAATAGTAGGTATAAGTTATAGCGAGCGAAGAGAGCCTCGAAAATTTTGAGATATTTTCTGAAGTTTGGGCAAAAGTAAGCAAGAGCCGCCCGCATCATTTATTTTGTTGTTGATAGGTATCTATAAAAAATAAATGATAGCGAGCGTAGCAAGCCCCGAAAATCTTAGAGACTTGCGGTAGTAGATATAAAGCTATGAATATAAATAGGGGCGAGCGGAGCAAGGGCATCAACAAAAAATTGGAAATACATAAAAGACATGGAAAAAAATGTAACGGCGAGCGGAGCGAGCCGCCGAAATTTTTGTTACTTTTTCGGGTAACTACCCGAGCAAAATGATGTTAAACAAGTGTCAAGCACTGGACCAAATACAGAGAAGGACAAAATACTATCAGCGAGCGGAGCAAGCCGCAAAATGCATATCAGCCGCAAACATGACATCCCTTCCCCCAACTCCCAACACAACAATAGGAAGTATAAGTAATGGCGAGCGAAACGAGCCTCAAAAATGTTGGAGATTTTTTCTGATGTTTGGGGAAAAGTAAGCCAGAGCCTATGACAAAATAAAGTAAGCGAAACCTGCCCCGAAAATTTTAAAAAGTTTGCGGTAGTAGATATAAAGCTATGAATATAAATCGGGACGAGCAGAGCAAAGGAGATTAACAAAAAATTAGAAATACAAAAAAGACATCGAAAAAGATGTAGCGGCGAGCGGAGCGAGCCGCCGAAATTTTTGTTCTCTTTTTCGGGTTGTCACAAACTGGTTCAGAAAATAAATAACAGCGAGTGGAGCGATCTCTGAATGAGCCACAGCCTTTTTTGAAATTGGTGAGGTAGCGTCCATGCAAGACAAGGAAGCTAAATTATGAGCTACTAGCTTCTGCCCGCGGCTTCGCACGCGTTCCTTCTATGGAAACGTTCAAAGGTAATTTCTATCCCATGGGAACTGATATATGGGATAAATAGTAGCCTATGTTTGATTCCAGGCTTAGAGCTACACCGATGCAAAATTTTACCTCAATTTGTTCAGTAGTTTTGGTGTGAAGACGTAACAAACATCCATCCATCTATCCATACCATACAAACTTTCGCATTTATAATATTAGTGTGAAGAACAATTTTGAAGTTTCACGAATAACAACCAAACATGCGGACAGCAGACCAGACACTATATAGAATAAACGAAAATTTTTATGATCTGGCTGTGCGTGTGAGTTGTTGGGTATTAGATATTTTGCAATCTGAAACGGAGAAGGAGTCCTGAACTAGAGCAAGCCAGAAGCTTATCAAAACAGCAGAATGTTATCAGAGGCAAGCAGAGCGTGCTGCGATAATTTAGTGGTTTCGTTAGATTTTTGGAGTGTTTGGAAAACTGACCTCAAACGAGGGATGAGCCCATGACCAGAGGCAGACAGTGTAAAGTTGCCGGCAAGTTGAGCGAGCTGCGACAATTTTTGGTTTTTGTTAGATTTTGGGCAACTTTTTAGAAAATTTGGCAAATTGACCTAAAACGGGCCGGGTTTTGAGCTTTGGATCATAGTCAGAAGGAACAAATGTTATCAGCAGCGACCAGATCAAAACGCGAAAATTTTGTTGTCTACTAATTTTTTGTACTGGTGGACAAAGTGACCTCGCAGATTATTTGTTATATTTTGTGCTTTTTATTGTGGTGGTTGGATTGATACAAACTGACAATAGCGGACCAGCCAGAGCAATAAAATTGGGAACGTTGCCTCTGTGCTAATCAAAACACAGAGCACAAATAACAGTAATATCGGCGAGCGGAGCGAGCCGCGATTTTTTTTATTGCTGCTGTTGGTAACCATAGTCAATGTAACGGAAGTAAACTGGACAATATAATCATCAAGCTGTGGGTTGCAATTTTTTAAGTACCTAAACTAAGATTTTGGGGGGGGTCATGACCCCCGTGACCCCCCCCCTGGGACCGCGCCTGATACCGATGCCAGGCGTATTGTAAATACCGACGCCGCGTACGCTGCCTACGTATGGTGGACGTCCAGCTTTAAGCATTGCTTTATCAGGACACTTATTCGCCTTTGCCTAACCTTGCCTTTAATCAATGGCCATGAAATGCAGGGCAACTGCACCATGCAAATTTTGTATGAAATTTCAAGTATCACGCGTTATTGGTAAAGAATCTCGGCATAACGAATAAGGGCCCCTCCAGTATCACATTTATGTATACCGCATTTTACATAAATTGACTTGGTGCTTTTATCAGATGGCTTATCTTGGGTTTCTGATCTCATAATGAGTATTATTTATTTAGATGCCATATTTTGTGTTAGGATGAGCAATATTTGATTAGGTTTATTTAATTTATATTCCACCTTCTATGATTTATTCATATGTAAATAGTTTGTGAACCAAAGACTTGATTCGTCCCCTTGGATATTGACATTGATTTTTCATTTATTTTGTCTTTAAATTGTAAATAAAATATACTTAGAGAAATATACCCTCAATAACGTGAAATTCTTGTAGGTAAGAAACTAAGCAAATATTTATGAGCTGGTAACATTATTTGGCATTTATGGAATTATGGAAAGTTTAACCTACATGGTTTAGGTAATGTGTATTAACACTTTGACTGCACCTGGCTCTAAGACTTGACTCTCGCGGCAACGTGTTAATATGGTTTGAGTACCTACCTAATTCGTTTTGCGACGACGAAGAGGACTTCTAATAGGAACTTCTTAATTTTAAGTTAGGCAATTTAGAATATTTTTATTGTTCAGTGATAAAACTTACATAATGACCACAAGAATATAGAGGTTTTGCGAATAACCACACAATAAGCTGCCTAAATAGACTGAAAGTGTCCAAATATTTTTATCATTTTTGATGCATTGTTTTTGTTACATTATGTATGGAATTTTACCCCATTATTTGAATGCCAAATAAAAGATAATGAATAACATTTGTTTTAATCTCATCACATCAGCCTGTTTTCACACAGTGTTGAGTACATAATTAGCCATTATGGCTAGTTTACACAGTGCGAGCTAGCGTACGAGTCGGCCTGCCGAGTAGCTGCACTGCAGTAACTGTGTCCGTCAAGGTAGCGTACACATAATCGATATCACGTTTGTTGATATGCCAATAAACTCTGCATAAACAGTGTAGAATTAGTGCAAAAATAAAATAAATACTGCCTCTTTGGTTTAAGAAATAATGACCATTCTTAGTGGGTACGCTAGCTTGACGTCAAGGCAGCGTACCCATTAAAAAACGAAATAATTCTTATAGAAAACGAGCTTTTCTTATTATAAATGCTATATGTAAAAATACTGCGAGAAATACTGCTTCTGCCTGTGGTCATACTTTATGCAATTTCGTAGTGCAACAATATAAAAAGTTGATGTGAAGTGCTAGGAACAAATGCATTTTGGTACAGTCGCACACAACAAATAATAAACACCAATGCAAAATCCGGATAATCCGCATTTCTTCATTCACAAATCCGGATATTAATTCGAATGAAATGTCAAATTTAAACAACATCTTTTAACTAGCTCTTGTTTGCGGTTTCACACGCAATTTCTTAAGTGTCAGTAGTTGGTATAGCGTGTACCAGTTTAGACACTCTGCATTACAGTGTATCTGGCTAGGCACCTTGTCCTTAGCTGGCCTCCTCCAGCAGCGGCAGATGCCAACAGTCTTTAACAGACCGTTACCTGGCAACAAAGTTTGTTGCACTAATATTTCTTTCAGTAATGTATTTGGTAGATGTAGATGCATATATCCGTATAAATAAAAATGGCAATTTTTCTGAATAATTCGGATTTCGAATAATCCGGATTGCAATCTCTATATAAACCCAAACAAAAATAGATCACAGAAACAGAGAACATAAAAAACAAACCGGTATGCGCATCGTGCGTGACGGACAACGCGATGTAAAACCACACGTGCGTGAGTGAGCTGGATTCGGCCGAATAGTCGCGATATCTTTATCTAGTAGGTAGGTACCTATTTTATCTTAAAATTGAATGCCTTTGTTACGGTAGGTATGTATATTATATAGTTAATATTACCGTGCTTAAGTTATTGGTAGATCGTACATGCTATTACAAAACTCCTAGTGAGTTGCAAAAATTATCAGTAAATAAATTCAAACAAATTGTCAAAACCTTGCTGTGCAAAAAGGCTTACTATAAAATATCAGATTATCTAGAGGATAAAAAAGCTTGGGACGGGTTTTGCTCCAACTCGAAAAATAACAACTAACAGGCTAAAGGTTTCTTCGTCGCATCTTTACTTTAGTCTACATACCGAAGCGACAGAAATCAAAAAATATCACTTTATTTCCGTGTCAGTGCTTAGTTTTATGATTTGACCTTTTCTAAGTGTACATTTATTGTATTTATGGAAATAAAGAGTTTTTGATTTTGATTTTTTATTTTGATTGTTATACATACCTACCTATGTAAGTATAATCATGTATGTTCTGTACCTTACCTACTGCTGTGTAGGTATAATAGAGGCTAGACATATACCTACCTAGGACCTATACTTACCTACGTAAGTAGGTATTATAAGTCATTATGATTTTAATTATCTACTCTTTAATTAATCTTTACAGGTAAGTACCTACTTTTTATTTGCCTAACTATGCTACGATAATTCTGATAACTGTAATAATAATGGATTTCCGCAAAGTAACGCCTGAATCTATTATTTAACTGTAATAATACTCATAGTAGATAACTGTAATAATACTCATAATATTATTGTTTAAGGCAAAAATAATAGAGCTCGTTAATAAGTTTTAATTAGAATTATAATTTTTCTTCGTGCTTTTTCCTTGCTTTTTTCTTCGTGATATTCCGGTTACTCCAGTTTTGCTCCACGGCTACGTACATAGGTACCTATATATCGTATTGTATTTATGCTTAATGCCTGCGTAGGCATTAAGCATAAATACGACGGGGGTAGCCCCGTGCCACACCATACACCGCGTCTCCCGCGCACATATCTGTTCAGGTAGTCGATCAATGAGTTTTCAGTGGGTTCAAAAGGTTCACACGCTACTTCGTGGCTAACTGCCTTCTTCAAGTGAATAGCCTAGTTGAAAGTAGTTGAAGACTAGTTGAATTGAATAGCCAGATACACTGTAATGCCGAGTGTCTAAACTGGTACACGCTATACCAACTACTGACACTTAAGAAATTGCGTGCGAAACCGCAAACAAGAGCTAGTTAAAAGATGTTTAAATTTGACATTTCATTCGAATTAATATCCGGCTTTGTGAATGATGAAATGCGTATTATCCGGATTTTGCATTGGTGTTTATTATTTGTTGTGTGCGACTGTACCAAAATGCATTTGTTCCTAGCACTTCACATCAACTTTTTATATTGTTGCACTACGAAATTGCATAAAGTATGACCACAGGCAGAAGCAGTATTTCTCGCAGTATTTTTACATATAGCATTTATAATAAGAAAAGCTCGTTTTCTATAGGAATTATTTCGTTTTTTAATGGGTACGCTGCCTTGACGTCAAGCTAGCGTACCCACTAAGAATGGTCATTATTTCTTAAACCAAAGAGGCAGTATTTATTTTACTTTTGCACTAATTCTACACTGTTTATGCAGAGTTTATTGGCATATCAACAAACGTGATATCGATTATGTGTACGCTACCTTGACGGACACCAGTAACTCGCACTGTTTGGACGTCGCTTAAAAGTAACTCGCACGTGCGAGTTGGACAGTAGCTCGCATCCGAGTTACTTTAACATTGTTTGTTTTCACGACCAAATTACTAGCGAAGTTCACCGAGTGACCGCCGCGGGTGCGTGTGACGTCACTTGCTCGGTCGCCGCCCGCCGTAGGCAGATATCAGTTTTTAGCGGATTTACTCCTATAATAAAAAATATAATTAAAAAAATATACATAACATCGTTGGTCCAATTTGGATATAATTTAAAAAGCTAAATCATTTATGTCAAAGAATAACGTGGATTTTTATCGTTTTTTTTATATCAATTTTATGGAACCAACGAAAAACTTGGTTCTTATGTAATTTGAGTCTTTTACCACGAGATCGCGTGAGTACCAAGATCTAGGCCTAGTTTGATAACCAAACCCGTTAGGTTCGCCCCCTTAAATTAAATCTCAATCGGTTTTAACCCATTTCCTGCCCGGGCACGGCAGTGAGAACCATGTATATCTGTTACATGGGCACTGAAAGTATTAACTACCCGCAAGACAGATTACCTATTTATCATAGTATCCTATGAGACAAACGATCCATAAAAGGTTGTCAAAGGCGGTATAGGTAGCCTTGAAGAGGGACTAATTAACTAGCTTTATGAGCTTAGACCTTTTCTATGAGGTTTGTAGAGCCAATGTCGAGTCGAGCAGGCAAAGAGGCTCTTCGCGGGTGATTTCTTCCGTTCAAACTCGTCACGAATGAATCTTCATGTTTACAACTTCCCAAAAAAATTGAACGAATATCATACGACTACATCGATCAAAAATTTACGGCCGGGGAGGCCGCATACTTGATCGATGTACGACTATGACAAAACTTTTGATTGGACAAAACGTAGAAAGAAAAAGGATTTGTCATTCCATAATACGAGACACATTTGAAAAGAAGTGGAAGAGACGAGACAAAAACTTTGTCTATGACCAGCCGCCATTTTGGAAATAAAAACATGTCTTCTTTCTCTGTCTATCAAACTACCTATTGAACTTAGCGAGAAAGAGAGAGAGATACAAGTTGAGTTGAATGAATGAATTTGTTTGCGTCTCCCGACGACGACGACCAGGGTTGCCAGACGTACGAGAAATCTCGTACATTTACGAGATTTACAGTCCATGTACGAGAAACGAGATTAATAAAAATCTCGTACACTTTTGTACGAGATTTTTACATTTTTTCCCAGCCAAAAAGAATCTAAATAATAAAATAATTATATACTCCACGCCATATTATACGACTCGGCACATCACTAGTTGTCACTAAATGAAAGCTTATTTAGTCTTTGACCGAAGAAATACATCTAGAGGGGAATCCCCACAAGATATATTTCTTTGTTTTCGTCCTTATCGCACTAATGTTAACATTGCATTCTTTCTTCTTTCACACAAATGTAGGGAAATGTTTATTACATATTACTCTCATTAGTTGTTGTTTGTCGAATTCCACCAGTGCATTTTGATATTTTACCCTAACTAATAAATGGTTACTTTGAATGGTTACTTTGAACCTTGACACAATTTTTGATTGATGACAGTGACAGGTGACGTTTGTTTTTTTTTACTAGGTGCGTTTCGTTTCCTAGAGACGTGTTTCGAAATGTTACCACAGACAAAAAATCTTGATCAGCAACCGGTTTTGGGTGCATTTTTTCCTTTCGAGTGGTTTGATGGAAATATCTATCACTATGCAAAGAAGGGTTAATTTGATAGAACCAACCTCATTTTTATAATCACATAATTGGAACCAGATATAACATTGTTTAAAACACAGATTTTAATAGATTTCTAAACTTTAAACTTGTACGAGATTATGTTATGAAAGTACGAGATTTTGGCATCCCTGGTACGAGGAAAAAAATTCGACACCTGGCAACCCTGACGACGACGTCTCTCGCTCGTTAGAGAAATACAAGCAAGCAAAGCAACCTCATTTTGTTTGAGTAATTATTCGTAATTATAAAACAATTGATTAAATTTTGTTCGGAGCATCGTAAAAAAATAATTTAGTTCGCGCAGACAAAATAAATACCTTTTTGTAAAAGATGGCATCATCAGATGTGTCGTTCAATCGTAAAATAATATCCGAAGATTTGTCGAATGTTGAATTCGACACAAGCGAGGATGTGGAAGTTATTCCTACTTTTGACTCAATGGGATTGCGAGACGAGTTGCTACGGGGGATATACACATACGGTAAATTTATATTCTACTCTAATTCACGTATGCCATGCCAAAACGTATCTGGTCAACAGACTAAACTTTCTCCTTTTCAGGATTCGAAAAGCCGTCAGCGATTCAACAGAGGAGCATCCTGCCCATAGTGAAAGGCCGAGACGTCATCGCACAGGCTCAGTCTGGCACCGGAAAGACTGCCACCTTCTCGATCTCCATACTACAGTCTTTGGACACCACTTTACGCGAGACTCAAGTTCTGATTCTCTCACCGACTCGCGAATTGGCAACTCAGATCCAGAAAGTCATTCTGGCGTTGGGAGACTTCATGAATGTCCAGTGCCATGCATGCATTGGAGGAACTAACCTTGGAGAGGATATCAGGAAGTTGGATTACGGTCAACATGTTGTGTCCGGCACACCTGGAAGAGTTTTTGGTAAGCTAAATTGTAGCACACCATCTAATGCAATGTCACTTATTCAATGTTTGCAATCTGAAAATAATAACTAAATTGTAAAACTCTCTTCCAGATATGATTCGGAGACGGGTGCTGCGTACCAGATCAATAAAAATGCTAGTTCTTGACGAGGCTGATGAGATGCTGAACAAAGGATTCAAGGAACAGATCTATGATGTCTACAGATATCTGCCTCCAGCAACACAAGTTTGTCTTATCTCAGCCACACTGCCCCATGAGATTCTTGAAATGACCTCAAAATTCATGACTGATCCCATAAGGATTCTGGTGAAACGGTGAGTGAAATCTTATAAAATAAATACATAGTTCAAGCTTCATTTAGTTTTACTTATGTTGTTAAAAATTTCCCATCTTCCATAAGTCCTGTACAGTCCAAAGGTATGAAAATTGACTTCTATATCAATGGCAACATGTCTGGTTTGCCACTTTTCTGCCATTGTCTGTTTCACAGAAATTTCATAGTCCTGAAATGGAGGCTTCCATTTGTCATGAAATGTTAATGAGTAACCTTCAACATAGTTTTCCCTTTTTACAGTGATGAATTGACACTAGAAGGCATCAAGCAGTTCTTTGTGGCTGTGGAGCGTGAAGAGTGGAAGTTTGACACATTGTGTGACTTGTATGACACACTAACCATTACTCAGGCTGTCATCTTCTGCAACACCAAAAGGAAGGTTGATTGGTTGACACAAAAGATGCAAGAAGCAAACTTTACAGTCAGTTCCATGCATGGTGACATGCCCCAGAAAGAGAGAGACAACATCATGAAAGAGTTCCGCTCAGGACAGAGGTAATATAATAATAGGAACTTTTTATAACCTTCAAGTGGCAGTGGCAAAGTATGGTTAACTTTTTTTGTAGTTTCTAAAAACTATCATCCACCTGTTATTCATAATGATTTTTCTACAGTGTTTGTGAAATATATTTTTTTTTTCAGCCGTGTCCTCATCACAACGGATGTTTGGGCAAGAGGTATAGATGTGCAACAAGTTTCGCTAGTCATCAACTATGATCTACCCAACAACCGTGAGCTGTACATCCACAGAATTGGCAGATCAGGTCGTTTCGGACGCAAGGGTGTCGCTATAAACTTCGTCAAATCTGATGACATCAGGATCCTAAGAGATATTGAACAGTACTATTCAACACAGATTGATGAGATGCCAATGAATGTGGCTGACCTTATCTAAACGAATGAAATGGATGTTAATCATAGGAAAAACCTTACTCTCAATCATTAGCACATTCAGTATTTTATGGCTTTGGAATATAATACCCAGGAATTTAAGTTGTGTTATTGTTATTACTCAAAATTAAACAATGATCAAACCTAGAATTGACACAATAAAATGGACACCATGTATACTACACTCTGCACCTGGTGAATCCCTCTGGTGGTAGGCTATTGGTCACCCTATGATCCAAATTATGTGGTATAAGTACCTTTCAAATACTTAAATGGTTTCTAGATGTAATTTTACTAGGTTATGTCTTCTGAATAAAAGATTTAAAAAATACTGTAGTATTTTTTTTTTATTCCTAATTATAATTATCTGCGACTGAAGGGATATTTATACTGAAACAAGTCAAGTTTATAATAATTTATATTAAACATGAAAGATACAGAAAATGATTTTAATTATGTAAGTATTATCCTAATTTTTGTGGCCAGTTAAAGTTAAGGTGGGCAAAGTTAGCTGATCTTACTGGCTAAGTAGGAATGTAATGGGTAGAAAGTAGATTGCAAAATTAATAAATATACTAGTTTACTAAAAATTATATCACATAAACATGTACCTATAGTTAATGTTATATCAAGTATGTTTTTCCTGATAAAATTATAACTAAACAACTTATCTTCCAGTCCTTATCCCACGCTATCCGTCGGCACAAAACAAAACTAAATATCTAATACTAACATTAAGTTTTATGCCCCACTGAGTTCAGAATAAACTTGAATAATATATTTTTTATAAGTAGGTATATACCTAGCTAATTTGTCCCTTACAATCAAGGAGCATAAAATAAAAATCTTGCAACTCAGGTCATTCAAAAGAAACTATGTCTAATCTACTTTGTTAGTAAATTGTTATTTGTGAAAAATCACTTATACAGAAGCTACAATGTTAGATAGAGCAGGAGTCAATGCAAAAAAATTACATTGAACCTATTTTTCAAATATTTAATGCTACCTCTTCAGACCTGGGGTACACAAGCGAGTACCTTATTAAATCTCCGTTTTTGGCTACTAGTGACATCTTTTGGCAGCTTTTGATACTATTTATGTGTTAACTACTGATACTAGTTCCTAAAAAAACCGTTAACAAAGCGTTGCAAGCGGAAGAAGTGGGTGAAAATTTTATTTGAATTCAAAAGTGCAACGTTTTTTTTCACAAAGTCGATGCAAAACTTTCGGAAAACAGGTAAATATGAAAAAACATGATAACTGATTGATTTTTTTATGTAATTTAGTTAATAAAATGTTAATTTCTCACATCTTCATGAGAGATTTGAAAAAAATTGTATGTGCAGTGAATAAGCCTGTTTTGTTCCGTAAATACACATGTGTGTACCTCGGGATGTTACTCTTAAGATTTGTACTACCTACCATGGAAAAATGACAATTTATTTTGCTTGTTAGATTTGGATGATGCCGCTATTGCTGAGGCACTTGATGCCATGAATGTGGACTTCTCTGGAGAAGATGATGAACCGGAATATTTGCCACTCGATGGCGATGGACCCTCGTCTTTGGAGTCGGAAGATGATCAAGTAAGCAGTGAAGAAATCCCTCCGACTTGAATTCTGGCTGACCAAAGAAATGATTCTTCGCGGTCCCGACATAAGTAAAGACGTACTCCTTAGCCAAGGTAGTCCAAACAATAACTATTTGTAGTCATTTTTCGAATATCTTGATGAAGACTTTTGAAAACTAACCGCAGACCAAACCAATCTGTATTCTGCACAGTTGGGACATTTGAGATCAGAATCGGTTAGAGATGACACAATTTACTGATTATCATGGAGACTCTGAAATATCATGCAGACTGAAATATCCTCAAGCACGGCTTTACTACGTTTTACGTAGGGAATTTGATGAAAAAGTACGAAACGATGGAAAAGTAATTGTGTTGCAATGGAAGGATACAAATGCTGTAGCAATGCTTTCTACTTACACTGGAAGCGCCCCAATGAATACTTGTAAGAGCTGGTATAAAATACAGAATAGAAAGGTAGATGTACGACAACCTTCAGTGGTCAAAAAATAAAACACCTGCATGGGCGACACCGACCTTTGTGACAGGCTCATAGCGTACTATCGAAGCGCTATGCGCCCAAATAAGTGGACTGTAAGGGTTTTCAGCCACTTCGTGCATCTAGCCATTCAACAGCTGGATAATGTACGTCCGTTGCTGCAACCAAGAGGGCGTCGAACCCAAAAACAAGCTCGGACTTCTACAATACAGGCTAAATGTAGCTACTGCTATGGTGAAATTTGCAGGTGGCAGAGTTGACCCTAATTTTACATCCAGGTCCAGCACAAACAGAGTAGAAGTTGGGCAGCTAGTTTCTTTGTCCAGAAATGAGCAGAGGGGAGCCAAAAAAGAAACACTGAGCAGTGGTCGCCCTACCGAAACCTGAGGTTCGGCTGGACGGCGTCAGTCATCTCCTGCGCTTCCTGGATGACAAGTTCGCATCAAAATGCCAACACTGACACTGCTCCTCATGATGCCGCACCATGAGAACTTGTTGCCAAATATATTTGTGTGTCACAAAGAACAATTGTTTTGAGATGTTTCACACCCAAAAATTAGGTGAAATAGGCGAAATATACATGCCATAGACCTGAGGTACACATATGTGTGCCTATCATAATTTCAAAATTAAAAAAAAATATTTTTTGAAAGTAAATAATATGTCTTATTTGGACCCTAATAACTCCTATTCTATCATAAAATAACTTTGAATTCATTTGTATAAGTCTCAGGTCTGAAGAGGGTATTTATTACCTAACAAGTAGGTAGTATAGAATTGATTTTTATTATGTTTTTTAAACAGAAATAAATTTAACATCAAACACTAACATGAATCACATCAACATCTTTGTAATTATACCAAAGATTTATACAATAGGTAAGTATGCCCGTGGAAAAATATGTTTACAGTTGGTTGTCAGAAGCAGAAAAATGGCTCCAACGCCTGTAAATAAAGATGCCAATAGCTCCTACCAGGAGGGCTACGAGAATCTCAGTTACTTGGTCAAGGAAACCATTGCTGGGTTCTGTAGATTCTAAAACCTGGGTCTGGACCTCTCGAACTGGCTCCTCTGGTGGTTTTGGGGCCTGCTCTTCCCCTTTGAAAGCAATTTGGTTAAGAACTGTCTTCTCCTCTTCAGTGATTGGTTTAGCCGCAGTGGAGGACAGCAACGAGGCTATTTCTCCACACTGTGAACACACCCATGACCGAGACTTCTTTGCCAGTATCTTGCGCTCTTCGGGTGAATAATCAATGGAACCAATGGTGCCTTCAGCAGGTGTCGGCATAAAAGCAATCAATGCTAAAAGAGCTGTCCTTATTGACCATGATGGTTGCCATGTTTCTGGATGGTGTCCTGATATGGACAAGCAAATCTTTTTATTCACCTCGAATCTGCCATTTGGTGTAAGGAGAATGATATGGGGTGGGTGCATGGGATATTCTTTGGGCAACAGTATTCTGCCATGATAGATACCCCCCTCAAAGTCTGTACCTTTCGGCCCCTGAACTGTGAAATGCCACTCGAACAGGTTGTCTTCTAAGGGTCTTGCGCAATATTCCTCCGTCGCTTCGGCCAATTCCAAAGCCTCTCTCATTAGGCGTTTGACACCAGGACATTTTGTGTTGTACTTTTCACTGATTTCTGCCATTTTGAGCAAATGGCAATACGTCTATCGAATACGTATAACTTTTTGTACGTATCTTATCTTTTTGTGGCTCAAACGGCTAATAACACGTAAGTTTTCAATGAAATAGTCACTGAAAAATGAATGATAACACTTACTTTGCCTAGAGAGAATCGAGTCGAGCGAGCGAGCGAGAGAAATTAAAGTTTTAAGGTAGGAAGGTATTCCTTGAGCGAGATAGATGGATATCTGACTTTACATCATATAATATTCATGTCAATGTCAAGTCAACTTCTTGTCTGTCTGATGGCTCCACGGAAATGTGGATGGCTCTGCGTCTCGTTTGAACCTGGACTGTGCAGTGTTTCATAAAAACGAGCCGAGTGAGAGGCCCCAAAGTAGTAGTTCATCTCTTTTTAGTAGGATGTCCATACATCTGTACTTTTTTATAAAGTTCTAATGAAACTGCGATGTGTTGGGAATAGAAACTTGATCTTTTCAAATATGATAGTATAAAATAACATAGTAACTTGATAATTAAGTTTCTACTAGGTTGTAGTAGTATTCACTGTCTGCTAGTCATTATCACGGACTACTTTCATCGTGCGCAAAAGATTTGAAAACATGTGTTTAACATTCTTACGGTAATGTTGCTGCGTAATTTGGACAGCTTATTAAAAGGTACGTATTCCAGAAGTAAGTTTATCAGAATATATGTTCAAAAGCCCTGTGACATATAGTTTCATGGACACCCTACACCACGTTGCAACGTGCTAGACAAGGACCAACTACTACTTTCAAGCCCTCCAGCTCGTTTTTCTACTCTGAGATGTCACAAAGAAAAATGAGCCTTGTGGACATAAGGTTACCGAGTACTTTTGAATGAATGAAATATGTTCGTGCGCGATCCAGAGAACTCTAAAGATTCATGGATTTTATTTAGTACAAAAAAGTTACCGTAAAATGGGGCGAAATTGATTAATTTTTAAATTAAATCGCGTGTAACTCCTTCATTCTCAAAGTAAAAAAAAAAAAAAAAATTACCATGATGGCGACTTAAGGTGCGGATTCATTTAATTTAATAAAAAAAATCTAGGTCTTCTACTTTTGTAGAAAAAAAATAAAATGTGACATCAATTTTATACAACAAATGGGGTCAGTTTGATTGCCCCCGTTATTTTAACTGTTTCTGAAAGTAACCCCAAACAGGAGTACAACAGTGTAAAAAATTTTTTTGTTCACTAATTAATTCTAGAGATATATAATTTCAAAGTCAAATGGGGTGAAATTGATTAGTGGGGCGAGTTGGATGACTCGTGATTTAACACCTAAAAACAATGAAATCAGACCAATTAATTAAAATTATTGGTTTTTACATACTTATTTATTACAACTTACAACTTTAATTCCACGCAAAAAAAATAAAATGTCATCGCAAAAAACAACTTACTTAATTAGGTAGGAACAACGTTTTGAAAGGCACACAAAGTAATTGAGATCGTCATTATTAATCACTTTTTTTCTAACTATATCAATCATAACTAATACTTTTGTCTAATATCTTACTATTTACTAAATTTACAACTCTTTGACATTTATTTCACTGGGGATATATAACATCCTTCCTGCATTCGTAATAATAAAATATAGAAAATGGGGTCACTTAGATAAAAAATCCATTTTCTGTGTTACTTAAAATGACATTTCAATTGGGTGACTTTGATAACTATCAATCTCGCCTCGTTTGAATTATCAAAGTAGCCCCATCGAATAAAACTCGATCTAGAAGACAAACTGATGCCTTACGACGAATAATAAACATTTTAGTTTAATCATCGAAAACCAAACAAAAACATTATTAATGTTATAACATTCAAAGAATCATACTCGCTCTTGCACCATTGAAGTTTTCTCAGCCACTTATTTTAAGTATTTCCGAGAGGGCCACAAAAAAGTTTTTTATCGCTCAACCGCAGCGCCAAAATAGTCAAATACGTTAGAAATAGGTGGCAGAAATATCAGTACTGCCAACCTAAAAAAATGATAAAGTTGCGTTCAGAAATTAGGGAAACATAAGTAGAAATAGGTAAAATTACAGTAATCATCAATGACGCCCTGTGTTTTGAAAGTCGCCCCATTCACGGTAGAGCACGAATTTTGGAAAAACAAATCTTTAAAAAATCATTTAGGTACATTAGCCGAGAGGTTTTTCAAAAGGCGCCAAGTTATTGCACTTGGTTCCACCTACCCCCTAAATGGCACACGGTCTGCCGAACACTCTGCATCACCCAGCGTTGCCACTTTGGTGATTTTATCACTAGATTAGAAAGGAGCCTTTATTCACAAAGAAAATTATACTAGTACTTACGTACTTACACTTAGCGGCACAATTAACCGCCCACCCTCTTAAAGTGGCAAATTTTGATGTTATCGCAGTTGTAAGTTGTTGGGCATAAATAAGTCAAGTGTGAATGAAATGTAGTGACGAAAAAATTACAAACTACCCACGTAACTTTGTTTTTTTATACGCATAAGTTGTGAATAGGATAAATATCGAACTTCGTCTCATTATCGTTATCGCTGCCATACTGCTTACATTGCTTCAGTGGCATTAAAAGTAAACAATTTGAGTTTGTTTTGGTTTCGTAACTTAAAGCTAGTGTTTGGATATCACAAACATGCCATTTGATGCTAATTCAGTGGCGAGAGCCGTCGCTCTTATCGACGAAGGGCTTAGTCAGCGTTACGTGGCGCGGAAGCTTGGTGTCGCACGTACCACCTTAAGGGATGCAGTGAAACGGTTTCGGGAAACTGGCTCCTATGAGCGAAGACCGGGACAGGGCCGAAAAAGATGCACCTCCGCTCGTGACGACCGATTTCTTGTGACTAATGTTCTAAGAAATCGGTTCACTACAGCTGTTGAGGCACGAAACCAACTTCGTGAGGTTCGCAATGTTCAAGTGAGTGAAAGAACAGTGAGAAGAAGACTAGGAGAGAATGCCCTTGGAGCTTTCCGACCATCTCGAGTGCCACAATTGCTCGTAGGCCACCGTAGAGAAAGACTTCGTTTTTCCCGAGAGCACGCCGAGTGGAACATGGAACAATGGAAGAATGTTATGTTTACTGACGAGACAAGAATATGCTTGCACGGTCCTGACGGTCGCCAGCGTGTATACAGACGCAAGAATGAAAGGTTTGCACCATGTACTGTTGTGGAAACAGTAGGTTACCAAGGTGGCTCTATCATGATATGGGGCGGCATTACTTACGAAGCACGCACCGACTTGGTTATCTTCGAAAGAGGTGGAATAAATGCTCAGAGGTATGTAACAGAAGTGTTGGAACCCCCCATTTGCTCCATTTATTGGCGAAGATTTTTTATTAATGCAGGACAACGCTCGCCCCCACGTTGCTAGAGTTGTTACCGCGTACCTGGATACTGTCGGCATTCGAAAATTACCATGGCCATCCCGGAGTCCAGATTTAAATCCTATTGAACACATATGGGACAACTTAAAAAGACGTGTTCGAAGCCGCATACCAGCTCCAACCACCGTAGATGAATTAAAACAATCCGTGATTGAGGAGTGGCAGAACATTCCACAACAACAGATCAAAGATGTCATCGACAGCATGCCAAACCGTTTGATGGAAGTCATGAGGGCTAGAGGTGGAAATACGCACTATTAGAATTCATTTATTCAGCAGATTTTTTATTTTTAAGCCATTTCATCACATTTGTTAATTTACGGTCAAAGTGTTTTTCAGACTTTTTTATACATAAATGTAATAATTAAAAACAATATTATCTTTCATTTTACTTCAAAATACCTACGTTATGAAATAACATTCAAAAGTATTGCCACAATCATTTTTTTAAACCGAAATCGTAAAAAATCAAGGTGGGCGGTTAATTGTGCCGCTGAGTGTAGTTACAATTGAAACAATTGAGCTAATTTAGTGATTTTTTTGGAGTCCCTACGTTAGTGATATTCTGAAGAAAAATTCACTAAAAAAATATTTGTTGATTTTTAGTGATTATCGAATCTCGAAAAAATTTCAATACCTAACATTCTTACTTATTAGCAACGACTTCCCAAATGTATGTGAAAATAGCACTATCCTAGGGGGGCCGGCCGGAAATTTTTGATCGATGGGTTACTAGTATGTGATAACTAATAGACGTGTTACTGAAATAAAACAGGGCATCACATTAACATGGGCTATAATCCTTTCTACAACTTATTAGAACATTTTATGAATATCAACATAACTTTTCTACAACGGCGTCCATGACATAGTGTTTCACCCTTATCACAAATATTTTACAATCTAACAATAAAATTATTTCCAACTCTAAACCTACTTTTTAGGCAAGCTATTATTCGGCCATTCGACGTAACACGCGCCTCGCGTGGCTCTAAGATTAGGTTAAATTTAAACAATATTTTAGTCAAAATTACATCGGAATTAAGTTGGCAGTTACAAATTTATTAAGTAATAATAATACATTTATACTTTCTATTTTTATCATAAGAATAAGATTTATTTACTGATTCAACTGTATTACCTAGTTGCAGTTCGTTTTATGAAGTAGGTACATATAAATTACTCAACAGTTTGTCTTTTCGGACGTACAATAATTATTGTTAGAATTATTAAAATAAACAGAATTGTTCTTCATTTTCGAACAATTAAAATTAATAGGTCAAACTAAACGAATAAGTCATACACTGGTTATTCTCACAACGTTTGTTCCATACATACAAAGCTTAAATGCGTAGTATCAGTTGACTACATTTAGTGGTAATCCAGATAGTTTGAACTGCCTGGCTTGTCAGAATTATACAATTATTGGCAGATCACAGTGCACTTAATGTTATGTATGAATATCGTTAATACCTACTTGTCTACCACAACACAAAACAAACAAAATTTAATTATAATGTTGCTGGTATCAATAAGCGTTTCACTATCACCTCATTATATTAACTCTTACTTAACATTGTCATATCGCTTTCATTTCATTTTAGTATCACTATTATGTTATTATTTAAGTATTAATTATCATGATTCACAAAGATATTTCAAGTAGTGATTCTAGGGGAAAATGAAAATTTAAGGTACATCATAACATAACATTATTAAACATAGTTGATAACTACATTATTTTTCAAGTATACAATAATTTGTAATAAGCATCCAAGTTATAACAAAGACTGTTTTGTCTCGGCCATACTGCTCAATAATATCGTCGTATCCTACGAATAAGGTTACAGTCGCCAATGTGACCTTTTATTTTTATTGTATTTTTGGAATCTCCATTATCATTTGCATCATACCAGTTCGAAAAAAGTAAATAAATAATGAATACAAAAAAGTTATTAAGGTTTAAAAATTTGGTTCCAATTGCACTGATGCATTTAGCCCGACGAATAAGGTAACGAACAGCTTTGGCACTTTTTTTCATGTGCGAAACGCAACCGACATGGGCATTTCCCGGCGAATATGGTTACACACTCCACAATAACCGTGTACCGCGGGCGAAAAGGCGCGCGGGCGCGGGTGACCGCTGTGTGTCGACTCCGAGCGAGGGGAAAACATTGCAGTAGAGTACGAGGCGGGCACATAAATTAGTGATTGATTAGTGACTAATTGCAAAACAAAAAAATTATAAAACTAAGAAAAACTCCCCTATGGTTTTTGAATGCTTGATTCAAATAAATAATTGAAACTTATACGTTATAATTCCTTTTATTTAACAAGGTATTTCAGCATAAATTTGAAACTGTTTATTATACAGGCTATCATCACAAATTATTCAGTCAATTGTTCCGTGATCATGGCGCATGAAACTGTGTCGAAATATTGGAAAATGATGGTAAATATCCCGTTTTAAATGACTTTAAGATAATTCAGTGCAGTTACTAATAGATTTAATGTTTTATTTGCCCTTAAACATTTGCATTACATTCGTTGCGTGCATTCTTGCGAATGAGAATGCGAGTATTAAATCTTGCGAATGTTCGCGAATGTGAGTATTCGTTACATCTCTTTTATGGATAAATGGGTATATCTATTAGATTATTGTCATAATATAGATTAATATTAGAGCCTCTGCTTAAAACTTGATTTTATTCAGTACTCTTTATTTTTGCAGCAATGAAGAAAACTATTTCTCTGACATGGGCTTTATACGGCCAGCTTCACAAGGGGAACTAATCTTGTAGCCTGTAGAACTTGTAAGAATCTATACAATGCGACCCAAGGCCATGCCACGTGGAGGGAAAGTATCTTAAATTTTGTAGATAGAACATTTTACTGAAAAAAGACTTGATTTTGATTTTTAAAACAATTTAAAAAGACTTTTGAATAATCGCCTGTCTGAACCAGGAGTCGAACCCTCCAAATTGTAAAATATAGACCCGTAATTTTACGATACAGATCAAAAGGCTCAATCATAAGGATTATTTTTTTCCAGATAACATAGTATCTTAAATAACAGGAAAACCATGAACTTTTACATACTAAATAAATACGTTTAAAGTTATATTAATTCATTGTATTTCCTAGTCCCCCTACTTAAATCATGTAGAGAATATACCATTATGAAATAGACTGTAAAACACCAAAATATATGTTTTCTCTAATAATATAACGTGAGTAAACCCACAGCAGTAGGCTCAAGGCTCATTGACGAGTTCTCTCATCTGGATACGGTTGACTAAATTGAGAAGATTGATTAATAATAATATTATATGATAATGCTCGACAATCCACACAGCACCATTTAGGCCCAAGCTAAGCAGAGCTTGTGTTATGGGTACTAGATGACTGATATACTTAATACAATAAGATTACATACATCTATTTTTTTTATTATACCTACATAGAAAACAACCAGATCACCCTCCCCTGGACAAACATCTTTTTATTTGATGATTGTAATTTAAATACTTACTTTATTTATTTTTAAGGAAGGCCTGCAGCTTATAATTTACATACATCTTATAACTATTACATTATTTTTTATCACTCATTTCAATACAATTACGCCCAAGGCTTATCGAATGCTTGGATTTATTATGAGAATTGGTAGAGACTTTAATAGCCCTTAAACTCTCATCCTATTATATAACAACTTCGTCAGGTCAATTCTTGAATATGGATCAACAGTCTGGAATCCAAAATTTAAAGTACATTTTGAAGAATTACAACGAAATCAAAACAAATTTTTAAAACAAAATTTATTTCGCTTTCCGACAGCTCCTACAGACTCTATAGTAGATCTAGACATTCTTTTTTTATATAAATTACTGAACAATAAAATTGACTCCGAGTTGTTACTTGATAATATTTATTTGCATTTCCCACGGGCTTCATCTAGGAAAAAGAAAACTTTTTGGATTCCAACCTCTAGAACAAATTATAGGCAGAACATGTTTCTGAATAGAGCTTGCAATAATTACAATAAAATCAACGAAATTGATATTTTCGACTCAACCGCCGCCGCCTCGTTGCGTAGAAGCATTGTAGGCATTCCTGCCGCCAAGTTAATAGCTTAGTTTAAATTATTTTATTTTGCCTTTAGTCTTTTGCTTGAAATTCTTATTGTTTCTCGTTATATATCTATGTACTGCCTGTCTTCTCTTTTGTATAAGTTTCAATTATTAATTTGGAGATTGCATATGTCCAGGAGTACATATACTTAGGCCAAATAGTTTCCTTCCAAGCGAGACAGGACAAAGAGATAACTCGCCGCACGGAAAACGCCTGGAAGAGCTATTGGTCGATGAAACATATTATGAAAGGACCTCTGCCACTCTCCTTAAAGCGGAAACTAATGGACATGTGCATTCTCCCCATTCTCACGTACGGTGCGCAAACATGGTCACTCACCAATGTTCAAAAATCTCGCCTCGGTGTCTGCCAAAGAGCTATGGAACGCAGCATTCTTGGAGTTAAATTAAAAGACCACATCAGAAACTCAACAATGCGCTCCAAGACTCAGATAGAGGACGTAGCTGTGAAGTCTGCCAAACTGAAATGGGACTGGGCTGGACACGTATGTCGCATGCCGGAAGGACTCTGGGCGAAAGCCATCACAGACTGGGTTCCTAATGGGCGAAGACCGCGTGGAAGGCCCAGGCGGAGATGGAAAGATGAACTGGACGCCTACAACCAAAAATGGCCACAATTGGCTGACAATAGAAAGGAATGGAAGGTGGAAAGGGAGGCCTTTGCCCTGCAGTGGGATCATGTAGGCTCTTAATAATAATAATAATTAATTTGAATCAAGCACTCAGAAACCCTTGGATGAGTTTTGCATAGTTTACGTAAACACTATTTTTCGTAGTATGTCAGCAATCCAACACTTTCATACGAACTAGGTTTTACTTTTAGCGTTAGAATGATTTTGAGCGGTCAGAGGTAGTAGTTGTACGAACATTTGTCCCGAGACGGCAATTGAACCTGCAACCTCGTGCGTCGCAGGCGGACCTTCGCCCGCTGCGCCACTAAGGTCGTAGATTGGGTGCTGTACAAGTTAAATCCATCTAATATTTTCCAGGTAGTAAAGCGTCCTGTGCAGCATGCATGAGTAAACAGTTTCTGACGCTAATTAACAAGATACCAAATGAAATTCTTGAAGGAAAGTTAAATATTACCTTAGTATTCTTGTAATTGTCCCACAAATTTCATCGAATAAGCTTACAAAGGCGATTGTTACCATCTCAGTTGACGTCGTGAAGCGAAATCGTCGTGGAAAAAGGTCACAGAGGCGCTTAAAACAGCGTCGTTTTGAAACTTGCACGCGGAACAAGGTGTTAAGCGACAAAAACTAGAGAAAACGGGTTTTTTTATTTATGAAAGCTACATGATTATTTAGCTAAAATCATGATAAAACGTCTTAGAAAAAAAAACTTACTCGTATAATGGAAACTTTTCGAAATAATAAGAAAAAACCGTCTCCTGTAAAGTTGGTGTTTTGCAACTGTAACCTTATTCGTAGGATACGACGATATAAGCGACCTCGCGTTCGATATCAAAATATTTGTATGTCAGTAAATATCGCAAGTAAACTGCTTGATATTACGTAACAAGTTTTAAAATTATAAGATTCAGACACATTTTTTCATAAGCACAATATGCAGATGACTAATATTTAATTTGCAATTAATAGTCTTATTAACTATACAACTTACACCGTTGCAATCCAACGGATCACTTTATCTGTCGCGTCCAACAGAAACTATTTATCACTGTCGCGTCCAACAGATCTTTTAAATATAATTAACACCTTACATTTAAAGTATAAGTAACAAATTACACCGTTGCAATCCAACGGATCACTCTATCTGTTGCGTCCAACAGAACCTATATATCACTGTCGCGTCCAACAGATCTTTTAAATATAACTAACACCTTACATTTAAAGTATAAGTAACAAATTACACCGTTGCAATCCAACGGATCACTCTCTCTCTGTTGCGTCCAACAGAAACTATTGATCACTGTCGCGTCCAACAGATCCTTTCGGTCACTATTAAGTTGTACAAAAAAAAAATTACAATACAATATCTCATTTATCTATGTACTCATCGGTACTCACTTTAGGAGATAATATATATATATCTCTCGCTCTCTCTTTCTCTCTCTGTTGCGTCCAACAGAAACTATAGATCACTGTAATGTTGCGTCCAACAGATAATTTTGGTCGCTATTATGTTGTTATATATTATAATTACAAAAAAAATCTATCATTTATCTGTGTACTCATTTGTACTCACGTTAGGAAATAATTAAATTATCTCTATTCGCTTAATTATTATTCTTCTTCTTTTTAATCGCTTTAATTGTTCACTGTGTATTTGTTTTATTTATATCACTATTATTTGCTCTTTAATTTTTCACATTGTTCACTTTTCACTTTTTTTTATGAAATGTATTTGGGATTTAATGTCCTCTTCACTTTGAATTCTTACTTTTAGAGAAATTATATCACAATTATCGCTTTCGTTGATCACTGTCTTTAGAAGTTTTATTCACATTACTTAACACTTTCATGGCCCACGGCGCAGATGTCCTGTGGCTCAGTGGTGCGACGGCACGCCCCTGCGGGTCGCACCACCAAGGCTGGGCAGTGAATGCGTTAATCACTATAATTTTTGGCTTTTCTTGATCACCCTTATAATACTTAAAATTAATATTATTATCTCTTAAAATTATTATGCTTATTCTCTAAACATTCATTTTTCGTATCAGATGCACACAATAGAATCTTACTGTGTACATATTTTTTTCACTTTCAATATTCACATTAATTAAAATAAGAATCATATTATGATGTTCTATTCTAATAACATTCACGTTCAATATTCACATAATGAAACAACTGTACCGAAATATTGGAAAATTAAATCAACAAATTATCAAGTTATTTATGTAATAATCGATAAGAGTAACATTTTCTAATACTATCAATTCACAATTAATATTCTCTTCTTCTTTAAAATACATTTTTGTTATTTATTATTCATTTTTATCGAGAGCTGGCGAATATCTGATACAGCGCATCAGCATTGTCATACAGCGTGACAATGCAGCCAGCGTCTTGGGGACGCTTCCGACTGGTGTTAATATGGATCAGTTGAGCTACCTGTAGACTGTTTGTCAACAGTCGGCAGTTAGCTCAATTGTTTCAATTGTAAGTACTTGTATAACTTTCTTTGTAAATAAAGATGTTTTTCTAATAATTTCATTTTAAACGGTAGGTACCTATACACAAAACAATCTCGAGGAATTAGTTTACATAATTGTTTTTTTTTCTTCTGCCATTGTACATCATGTGTACCTACTAAATTTACTTGATATCAATTTATGGCTCTCATAACTCAAATATAATTTCTCACTTTAGTAACTCACTTTAAATAAAAATAATTAAATATACGTGCTTCATTTAAAATAAAAGTTTTCCTTTCATTTTACTACATTTCTTTTTTTTTAACTTTTTTTTTTCGCATGATTATTCTATATTATTATTTTTCATTAATCTCTTAATTGATAACACTTTTATTGTAATGTAGGTAGGTAATTTTTGGGTAGTGAGACAGAAAGTATGTTTCTACAACAATAATTATTGTTGTTATATAAATTATTCATCACCACGTCTTTTGTACCATAATAATAAATTAGTCAATTTTAAATTTCAAGTCTTTATTCTGCTAAAAACAAACACATTCTTTTCAGTAATACCCTTGAACCACTTTTGAACGTAAGAGTTTTATTTTCTCGTTTACTGATGAATTGATGGTACTTTAATGATGGATGACTCATCGATCTCAAAAAACATCTCTATTGTCATTTATTATTTATTGTCTCTTTTTGCTGTATTTAAACTGAAATAAATTACACAGTCATGTCAACATTACTATCTCTTCCTTTATTTGTTATCTTTTATAGTTGATATCGCCAATACATTTCATCTTTAAGCTTTGTATCAGTCTCATATGAAGTTGATCTAAACGTAATATTTTAAAGAAGTTTTCGTTTTTATTCATCTATATGTACCTAAATATTATCAAAATAAAATAGACTAAATCAATATTTTCGTATGCATGTTTTATCAAAATGTATGTATACTATTTGCTCTATTCATTGCGTTTTTTTAATTCTCTTATTTTTGTGTAAATAATACCTACCTTTTTTTTTTAAAGTTTCAATCGTGCCTTTGTTTATTGTGGATAGATAACTCAAAATTTATCGATACCATTTTATTACCCTTAAGAATTCGATTTGTTATATTATGCTTATTTAGGTCCAAGTAAAGTTTGTTTGCTTCACACCAATAGTCTGAGTTATTTTACTAAGGCTCTTTTTTATTGCATCTTCTCGGAATCTTGTTCTAGATAAACTATAGTTAATTGAATCCATTTTCCTAGTAATTTCGTGCACCTATACACAATAACAAGTGGTATACGTAAGTAACAGTAAAACTTTGTTATTTAATTTCAAATTATTATTTCGCATGAGTTATGTCACTCTTAAGTCAAATAAATTAACTAGTAAGTGATTTATTTTTCTTTCATAAATTATCAATATTATCATTTATTTATTTTAATTCACGTTTTATTTTTATGTTACACTCTGAAATACGTTATCATATTTCTCAAATACTCCTCTATTAAGCTGAAGACAGGGCGCTATGGCGCTCATTAGGGGAGGCCTATGTCCAGCAGTGGACTAATATAGGCTGATGATGATGATGACTCCTCTATTATCATTCGTCATTTGAACAATAACAAGTACTAACGCACAATAACGAAAATAACACCGTATTTGAAATGTGTTTATTTTTATATATTTATTCAACTATAATATGCAATGTTGCAACTGAGTATAGGTACTCATTAACTCTCAGGAGCTACCTACTTATCTTATTCACAAAATTATCACAAGTGTCTGTGAAACTATGGGTAAGTAGTTAAGGGTTAAATATCAGTAATGTCTGTAAGACGGTGGGTATGCATTTAAGGGTTAACCGCAAAAAAAACCATTATCCAGTCATTATTTTTCATGAAGCCGATGAAATGCCATTCAAGTGTCTATCTATCTATATCCCATACCTACCAATAGCAGTGTCACTATTTTCTATTTTAATTACAATTTAATTAAGTTAATTATTTATTCTTGTCTCCCAACCCGTCAAGTAATGAACATCTAATACAATATCTTAAACTGATAGTTGACAAATTGTATTTCTGATAGGTATGAAAATAATGCATCATTTTGAATTAATGAAATTATTAAATTTAGATTATTATCATCGTTCAACCAAGTTATTATAATAGAGTTATTTCATTCTCTACTTGTAGGTATATTTTCAAGTCAAAGTTAAGCTAGTAGTAACTAACTTACTTTTATAACTGATGTTACTATTTTCAAATACCACTTGGAAGTTATTTTTGCAAGCAAGAGAAGAGATATCTTGGTCACCTGACATTCTATGTAAGATTATTATGATCATTTGTACTACACTTACATAGTGCTTAATATTATTTTCTTATTATTTGTGCCTGAATGAGGGTTGTAAATTCTATTTATAATCATTAGAGCAAATATTCAATAATGTATTTCTTAGCGTCATGCATTTGGAACCTAAATCAGTCGACAGGCTAGGCTAATCATGTTGTTTTATGTAAACCGGACAATGCACATCAAGCTGCTTTATTTCATTTTATTGTAGGTAACGCTCAAGACATTGAATAAGTACTTATTGATTATGTTATAGCAATTTATTTTATCATAGCCTAGTCCACAAATGACAATGCACTCTTAGCAGCTATACTCTACCTAGGTAAAGTAACTGCACACTACACTGTGATTATCATTGAAATAAATAATAAGTCAGACTTGCATACAGAATCCATTCTTCAATTCACTTCAACCAAATGTTTATCCAGAATGTAATGCATAACAAGTAACAAATTCTCACAACGGGAGGAATTTTCAATGTTCATCATTTTTGTTTTTACACATTGTAAATTTTTAGGAGATTTTGTAGATTTGAGGATTTTTACCAGATGAATAAGTACCATCACAATTCAGAATGTTAGAGCACAATTTCTAGCACAAATTGTGAACAAGTCAATCAAATAATTCCATGAAATTAACCGAACTAACTTTGAATAATCAATTTCTGTGTTTTTGTGTTTAAGATTTATGTGTTTAATTATCCCATTCATCTCTATTAATTTAATGGGGCATAGTAAAGGCCTTTGTAAAAACCTAATCAAATATTATCACTTGTAGCAAAATTGCTCGATGAACATGGGAGTAAACTTGTAATACATTTTGTTGGTCACTTTGATTACTGATTTATAATGGGTTTCATTGAAAGCTTGTATTTTACTGGTTCAGATAAATTTACAATATGAGTTTTGGCTATCTTTCTCAAGAAAAGAATGGAAAAAGTAACTTTATCATATTGGAGGTTACAGGTTTTGTTTCATTTTAGTAATGTTATGGATGAATATCACTCTTTGAACTCATAATGAAAGTCATCGCTATTTACCATTGAATTCAAATCGTTTTCAATCAATAAAAGTACAATCTAATATTTCGCTTGCCAAAGTTTGGCCAGGATAATAATTGCAACTTGTAGGCTTGTAGATATGTAAAATCAATGATTCAAATCAAAGAGAATAAAACCACTCCGATTCAATTAAGCGTTTGTTTTTGTCATAAGCCGATTTATGTAGGAAATCATTGGATAGGTCATCGAAACTTGAGTTTTTTCAGAATAAGTTTGACTGACCTCGGTTGGTAGATGTCACATTACCGTATAGGCGTGTCTATCCCTCTTCGGACTGATAACTAATAGACGTGTTACTGAAATAAAACAGGGCATCACATTAACATGGGCTATAATCCTTTCTACAACTTATTAGAACATTTTATGAATATCAACATAACTTTTCTACAACGGCGTCCATGACATAGTGTTTCACCCTTATCACAAATATTTTACAATCTAACAATAAAATTATTTCCAACTCTAAACCTACTTTTTAGGCAAGCTATTATATGGAACACATTTGCCGTGTAAGCTAACGTTAAAACATATACAAGTGTTGATGTGATTTGCTTCGATGATAGAAGAGTGACTCTAGTTTCATCGGAGCAAAGCAAATTCCGAAGAGAGAAGTTCATAACAACCTCAAAAAAGGAGGAGCTTCTCACTTCGGATACCTACGTAGTTATGTTTTTTAAAATATTTTTTTTAATACTCATGTTTTTAACGTGTTACATTATTATTTTATTGGGTATTACTGTTTTGAAATTTCAAAGGATATACACCATTTTTTTTAATTTATGACAAAACACTGGCTTTGCTGAAAAAACGTGAAATATTTGCATGTAAAAGTACACGAAAAGGAAGAGAATAATAATAAGTTTATTTTGAAACTTATAAAAACTAAATTATTACATGCTTACTTAAAACTACAATTTTGACAATGTATGTAGGTACCTACTTGAAAGTAGGTATGCAAAAGAGAATGTAGGTAACAATTATGTGACAACTAACAAAGATCTTGATCTACACACTAGGATTCCCTGTGTCGTGCAGACCAATACAACAGTCAGAATGGATAAATGTAATCAATAACAGTGTTCTCGTTATCTTCTTATTTCAACAATAAAACTAAGTAGGTAATCAATGTGGATGAGTGGGTGGATAAGTAATACCTGATAATGATTTTCAGACATTTGATAGGTTTACTTGTAGTTAGGTAAAACAAAAAAAAAAAAAAAAATAGTAATAGCAATAGTAGTAAAAAAGATTAAATTTGTATATAAATCAGCTTAAATGGTACTATACCTGTAAAATACTACGTAGGTAAGTTAGTAAGAGTGAACTAACTAAGTTACGGAAAAGGAAGTTAAGGCGAAGTGATTACTTTATTTGTGTTTTATTTTTTCGTTAGGTATACAATATATTTTTTTTTAGATTTTTCATACTTTATATATATATTTATACCCGTTTTTATACACCTATTGTGAGTGTCCCGATTAATTCAGTTATTTATTTTGGTGTGCTATTTATCAAACAGTAGAATGCTTTCAGTTTCATCATAGTCTTTGTTGAGTAACCAGGCTGTGAGAAGCTTTTTACAGCTCCATTTCGAAAGACCGTGGATATTTAAGGCCCGATTTACTTTTGAGTACAGAAAAGGTCCAATCCATGAATAGAACCTACAGTAGAATATAGTTTTTCGAGGAGGGGTCTTCCATCGGATATGGCGATGACTCATAATCATTTTGGACGGAGCCACTTTATGAAACTTTAGAATAGCACGTAAAATAAATAGTTGTCTTACTGTAAGATGACCGCATTCCTCATATAATAGTTTTGTGGAATAAAAAAAGTTCTTTTTGTTAGCTACTTTTAATACCTACTGCTCTTTGTGAACGTTCAAGTCTGAGAAGATGAGTTTCGAGAATTCGAAATTGACAATGTTATTCACAATAGTCAATCTTAACTGTTGTGAATATTACATCATAAATAAGAGAAAGACCATGAATAGATTCAATAGATTTCCAAAAACTGGAGAGATGCTGCACTGTGACTGACTCGGTATCAGCTCAAAAGATTTTTGTAAGATTTCTTTTTTAGAAATAATTGGCGTGGTATGAAGACCTACATGGCCTTCTATTATTTTAGTAGGTATCAGAATTTACTAAATTGGTGATAGTGAAAGAAATAAAAAATTTGGTAGGTGCACAATCCTTTATTATTCCACCTATTATAGCTTATATGTATAGCCACCTATATGTATAGGAAATACAAATTCGGCGACTCGGCAAACGTAGTGTAGGACGCCCTCCAGCCAAGTGGGATGACGAAAGACTGCAGCCAGATGCTGGAGGCGGCGAGCTGAAGAAAGGGCGCTGTGGCACTCAATAGGGGAGGCCTGCCTATGTCCAACAGTAGACTAATAATAAGTTGAACATGATCCCAATTCACCCCTTAACAAATAAAAGAATCGACAACGATGCCGATCCCATCTCTAGCTAAGGTTCTAAATGCTCTAAGAGCTAAGTCATGGGGCAGCGAGACAATGCGTGCGGATGTAACCGCATCCGGTTAACTTCATTAAAAGCCGCCACACACAAAAACCGTGGCCGGGCCGGAGGCGAAGGCGTGCGGGTTGTAATGCGTGAATTTATATGAGACTACACATACAGCGCCGGCCGGGCGTATGTGTAGTTTCTCATATAAATTCATCCGGCGCGGCCACGGTTTCTGTGTGTGGCGGCTTTTAATGCTTAATTGTAAAGAGAACAATATAATCTGATATTTCTATATCATAATGTTCTTTATTTTCCTCAAGATCATGTCTAATTTTTGATTCTTCATCTTAAGACGTTTATTTCTTTGATTTAGTGCTTTGATTTTGCGAATATATTTTTGACGATACATTTCTTTGCGACGTAATTCCATTATTAGTTTTTCTTTATTATAGTTTACGTTTTTATCAAATTTCGAATCCAAGTTAGCCACATCATCATCACCAATCACCGTGTCTGATGCAGTAGGGGAGTTAACCTGAAATATAATGACATTAACAATAGGGGTAAATAAAGCTGGTAAATTTAAAGCCTCATCTAGCCCCAAAGAGAGCAAGAGCTTCGTGTTGAGGGCAGCTATTAGATAACTCATGATAATGATGATTCAATATAACATTAATATAATACAATACATTAACATAGGTATCGATATTTTTACCACATAGAAAACACCCATACCACGAATAAATATCTGCAAATTGTACAAACATTTGTCCCAAGCGCGCGGGAATTGAACCATAAGCCATAAATAATTAGTAACTGAACTGAAAACTGCTGACAGATTACCTAGATTTATTTCTAGTCCCGGAATAACAAATAGCCTTTTCCTTAGCCCGAAAAATGCGCGAAAGGTAGTTTTCCGCTAAACAAGGCTGCCTTTCCACCAGAGATGTGCTACGTTGCTAAGTTTGCAGCCGACCAATAGGATCGCTTCATTATCGCGTAATTTTTGTCTGGTATGCAAATGACGCGATAATGGAGCGATCCTATTTGTCGGCTGGAAACTTAGCAACGTAGCACATCTCTGGTGGAAATAGAGTCCAGATTAATTCGAACGTCAAATTAGAGTATTGAAATGTTAAATTGGAACACGTCTAGGTACAATTATAAAACATGTTAGATAACTTTTTTACTTAATCTGGGGGCCTCTGAATATTGTGAAATTCTGGAAGGAAGACTATTCTTCTTCTATTTTTTTTATCTATAAGAACAAAATATATGGTTTAGTTATGTACCTACTTAGTTATCAATGGTATTAATTTAATTTAAGTAAATACATACTTCTTTCGAGGTTTGAGGTATATTATTTATTTCTATGCATTCCTCGGGTTCCTCTGCAGCCATCTCCAAATTCTGTAACAAGATTAAATTTACAAAATGTACCTACTCTAAAACTGTTTTTAATAACTTTTATGATATTGTCTATCAACGTCGTCGTTGTTAATCTACGATGAAATTCGGAAACGATGAAAATCACCCCAAAATATCCAAATATCTATTTAGTAACTCGGTATTAATAACAATGGTAAATGACAATATTCATTTAAAAGAATTGGTAGGTACTGGTAAGTCACATACCTTAATCGAAGTTTGAGGTAAACTTGTTTCTATACATGACTCGGGTTCTCCTGCTCCCATGATTAAATTCTGAAAAATGAGTTAGGTATTTTTTCTCATATAATTATTACTTTAAACGCTTAGGGAAGGCACCGGTAGTTAATTTTTTTTTTACTATTGAACACACCTTAGTTGGTAAGGCAGATCTAGTCAATCTTCTCAAACCACATTTTGTAACATAGAAATATTTTTCTTCAAAATGTGTTGAACATAATGAACTGCCCTTTGATGGTTTCCAAAACTCAGGTCGGGTTCTTTGAATTATTTTCATCCATTGTGTTCTTCTTTCGTCAGTAGGGAACCTAAAAATACACAATCCTGTAAAATCCTGTTAGACCGGAGTATAGTTTAACCCAACAATTTTTACCTTTACACCTTTACACTTTTCTCATTTGGAGTTCATTCATACCTCATTCATACGGATCTAGAATTCCAGAACCGGACACTGGCAGAAAAGTGGCAAACTTGTAGACACATGTTGCCATCAACCCATGCCATCAACAAAGTCGAGTCTAGCCTTGTAATGTAGGTACAAGTTTTTTTTTTGTAAAGAAGTTGAAGTATTTGGCAGGAACGCTGCTTGCTTGATCTTAGCTAACTTACACCTCGCTTCCTCCACAACTAAATTTGCTTGTTTAAGGCGAAGTGAGATCGTGGTTGCGCAGCTATGCAACGAGCGAACGCCCCGCGAGGCGGCGCGGCGCGGGGACCGCCGCGCCCGCGCCCCTCGCCGCGCACGCTATAGCTAGCTAAACTACTAATACTAAATAGGTAGGTAGTAGGTACACCTATAAGTTTACGTACAATTATGTATATTTGATAGAAAGGGGATTTATTTATAAATAATTTCCGATAATTTATTGAAATGTACCTATACCTAAGACTTATTATGAAGGTATGTATGTATTCCTATTTTTTTATTTATTGAGGATATTTATGTAGGTTAGATGCGCGAGTAGGTAATTTTATAAACGGACTTGTAAAAAGGAAGATATTCTCTTTTCGGCTGTAGGTAGGTACTAGGTAGGTAGGTATCTAAGTATTTTTATGATTACGTAGTTTGTTTTATTTCTTACCTACCTATATAAAAAACCCACTTTTGCTTATAGTGATAAGTCTACCAATACTGAATTAGATAAGTAAGGTACCTACCTACGCTTCTTATAAGTCGGGCAAAATGTCATCTTTTGTTTTTTCATCTCGTACCTAGTAGGTAAAATGGCCCGGTGCCTAAGATGGCCCACTTTTAGAAAAACTTATTTGCATGATTTTTGTTTCATGGTATGCTTTTTTATAAAAAAATATGAGCATACTCATCATCATCATCATTATCAGGCTATATCAGTCCACTGCTGGACATAGCCCTCCCCCAATGAGCGCCATAGCGCACTGTCTTCAGCTTGCCGCATCCAGCATCTGCCTGCAGTCTTTTGCAGATCGTCATCCCACCTGGTCAGAGGGCGTCCTACACTACGTTTGCCGAGTCGCGGTCTCCACTCAAAAACACGTATATGAGTATACTATGCATAGGTATATATAGAGTTGGCCAAAATTTGGTTCAATTGAAGAAAACAGGTAGGTAGATATTTTATAATTATCTTTATTATTATCTAGAGTTGATGCCTCAATGAGAATTTTCTTAAAATCCATCCATCCATCATCTCCATTTAATACACAAGGCTGGAGTGTGACTGACACTGATTGAAGGTCTAATAGTGCAACTTCCGATATTTCATGCACTTGTGGTCATACTTGTTCAGTAAATCCGTCACTAACTCGAAGATTTTCTGAAGTACTGAAACAATCAAGGTAAGCATAAATGTAATATTGAAAGCAAATAGGCGTGTACTGTCAAAGTGTGCGTACTAATTCGGGGTACTAAACTAACCACAACTATCCACTAACTGAAGAAATAAGGTAGATATCTAAGATGTTGTGATTCATGTGATTTGACCCTAAAATAGCCCACTATTCTGCAAATTGCTATAATTCCGTGCAATTAGATTTATTAACGGCTAAAGCCATTTGAAGAACCTAGGCTTGTATCGGTGGAAATACGTTTCTTAAAAACAAACAATTGGGACAAATGTTTGTACGATCTACTTACATTTGTCCAGGGCGTTCTGGATGTTTTCTATGTATAATAAAAAATATCTATCTATGTAGTGTATTGTATTAAGTATATCAGTTATCTAGTACCCATAACACAAGCTCTGCTTACTTTGGGGCTAGATATTGCTGTGTGTGAATTGTCCAGCATTATTTATTTATTTATAAAAGTGGGCCATCTAAGGCAGCGGGCCATCTTAGGGTCAATATCTTGTTCGAAACAGATAAACAGGTTATATATTATTATGTAGGTAACAGTGGTATTTTCAGGATTACATCACAATCGGTAGGTATTTTTTGAATTATATTTTGGGTTATCTAAGCACAGGCGCGGTCGCAGCTCAAGACTTTGGGGGGGTCACACTTGGTGCGGGCCGTAGCACCAAATGTACTTGTAGGCGGTTGCAGACCCCACCGAAAACGTCTAAACTTTATCGGCGAGCGGAGCGAGCCGCGGAAAATTTATACTCAACTCCCAACAATAGTAGGTATAAGTTATAGCGAGCGAAGCGAGCCTCGAAATTTTTGAGATGTTTTCTGAAGTTTGGGCCGCAAAGCTGAAGCAGAGCGTGCTGCGATAATTTAGTGGTTTCGTTTGATTTTTAGAGTGTTTGGAAAACTGACCTCAAACGAGGGATGAGCCCATGACAAGAGGTAGACAGTGTAAAGTTGCCGGCAAGTTGAGCGAGCTGCGACAATTTTTGGTTTTTGTTAGATTTTGGGCAACTTTTTAGAAAATTTGGCAAAGTGACCTAAAGCGGGCCGGGTTTTGAGCTTTAGATCATAGTCAGAAGGAACAAATGTTATCAGCGACCAGACCAAAACGCGAAAATTTTGTTGTCTATTAATTTTTTGTACTGGTTGACAAAGTGAACTCGCAGATTATTTGTTATATTTTGTGCTATTTATTGTGGTGGTTGGATTGATACAAACTGACAATAGCGGACCAGCCAGACCAATAAAATTGGGAACGTTGCCTCTGTGCTAATCAGCACAAATAACAGTAATATCGGCGGGCGGAGCGAGCCGCGATTCTTTTTATTGCTGCAGTTGGTAACCATAATCAATGTAACGGAAGTAAACAGGATAAAATAATCATCAAGCTGTGGGTTGCAATTTTTAAGTACCTAAACTAAGATTTTGGGGGGAGGTCATGACCCCCGTGACCCCCCTCCCCCCCTGGGACCGCGCCTGTCTAAGGAACCTTGTCGAAGCTCATAAGATGCTCCACTACATTATAGATGCACTATGATTGTAACACATTCCCGCGAAATTTTTATTATTTTGAATCAGTGGAAATACGTTTTTCAAAAGTGGGCCATCTTAGGCACCGGGCCCATCTTTGGGTCAGGTACCTTATTCAGAAAAGACATTTATATTTAGGTACCTAATATGGTATTATATATTGGCAAGTAGGTACCTCTATATTATAGTTATAGTAACACATAATTATTACATATAGTAAGCGTAAAAGTAAGCGAAAGTTTGAATGTCAATCATAATGTTATGTTTATTACTTATCTCTTCACGTCAAAACTACTGACGGATCGAGCTGAAATTTTTCTTTGTTGTAACCTGGAATAAAATAAATATTTTATAAAAATATACATAGTAGATAGTAAAATTATGTAAGTAGATACCTACCTAGCTATTTCACAAATAGGTACTTACCTACCTTCCTACCTACTGAATAACTAATGAGGGAAAAATATTCAAACAATTAGGTAGGTAGATAGGTACATATTTTATTTAGAACGATCTAAATAAAATATGTAAGTATCTACCTATCTAGGTAGATAGGTACTTATTAGTTGTAAGATGATCAATAAAAAACTTACTTACCTGTTCAAGTTCATCAATTTGAGTTTCTTGAGCTTCAATCGCGAATATTTTCTTGTTTTATTACACTTTTTATTGCCCATTTTTCTGTCCCGTACAATATTTGTTGCGTAGGCGGCAGCGGGGGGGCAAGGGGTCGCAAAAGTTGTACACGGGTGCTCTCGACGAGGCGCTGCGGCCGACTGATGGAAGGCGAGAGCCGCATTATGGCCGGCCCGCGCGCAATTTCAGTAGTAGTTATTTTTAAATGTGTTTTTGCTACAAAATTATGTTCTTTCGCAATAATGTAAAACCATAATCCTCTAAAGTATATATTAGGGAACACGTAGACGAAGTTTCATTGAAATATGTTAATTAACCAGCAAATGAAACTGGTTCTTCCGTAGAAGTACCACTGTACAAATTAAGATTTAGAGGTAACTTTGCGATTTTTTTCTATCGAGTCAAGTTTAGTCAATCGTGTTTCGACTCCCATAAGTCCCTAACGAGAATCCTAAACTTTTTATTGTCATCAAAAACAAATTAAAAAATTGATGTTTTTTGGCCTTAAAATTGATTTTCCGTAGAGTCAAAACGTGGGTTTTGGGACTCACTTCACCTTAATCAGTTATCTATAGGTAGCTTATTACGGGTATATAATTTAATTTAGATGATTAGCCGGCCCAACGTAAAACATACATGAATATTGTAATGGTGTTTATGGCAATGTGAAATGGTACAAAATGGAATCGTATCTCTTTCTTCACTTACAGATGATATGTGATGCCGTCCGCTTTATTTTTAGTCCTGGGAAAATTTTTGCAAGTAGGAACAGCACACGAGGGCATATTAATTTGTTTCGATAAATTCTATCTCACGCACACTCCTCACAACATCGATCGAAGTCAATAAAATAAAAGAAATGTTTGTTTATGTGTGTTGCCGGCAGTCAAAATGAAAAAGATCCGATTACGCCAAAATGTTCCGAAATATGAGAAAAAGACCCGTTTTGCTAATTTTGTGTAAAAAATGAACTAGTGGTAACGGGGATATTATGACTTCTTTATGAATTTATTGTACTTTACGTTGCTTCATCTTGATGAAGTTCAGTAAACTTCACTTATTTTTTACAGTACATTTTTAAATATAGATTGGTAGGTAGGTACCTGAAAATAGAATAAAAAGGTAAGATAATGTAATAGTTGAAAGAAAATTTAGAAAGGACAATGAGCAAAATTGTATGGAACTTGGTCCAAGAGCCTCCATTGATGGGACTTGCGGTAGGTAAATGAAAGGACAATACCGTCTTTACCATAAGGGCACACGGGGCCCGTGCCCAGGGCCCCCATTCTCAGGGGGCCCCGAAGGATCGACAATTTCTCTTACACATTTATTCTCAAAACATTTTTGTCGGGCACATTACACTTTTTTCACAGATCAGTAATCTTAACAGAAGGTATTTACCTACTACGCCATTATATCGATGACTGCTCCCATTCCTACTGTAGGTACTAATTATTAATATTTCCGAACGCATCCTACCTAATTTACTAAGTACACCATCTAGCGATCACTCACGCAATCACTCGAGATTCCAAAGTCAAGCTGCGACCATATTATGGCCGATTTTCCGATTTTTTGACGTGACAACGTCTTATAATTCGATAGAGCCAGCTGCACGCACGAAAAATCATGACGTCATGCGGCGTTACCTCGTCATGCGGCGTTACCTCGTCATGCGGCGTTACCTCGCTCTGAGGCGTTCCATGTAAGGCTTGAAGTGCAAGCGAGAGCGCTCGACATCCGTCTCTCTCCTACTTGAGTGAGCGATGCGTCTGCGTTGTCACGTTCAACTATCGTCAGTAAACCGACTTTACAGACAACCAATTTTTTTTTGTTGTTTTTTGTTTCGACGAATTTATGTACTTAGAGTCAACTTTTCAGCCATGTCAATGTCTTAAAAGTTGACTGACAGTGTCAAGCTGACGTTAAAACCATAAACTAACCAAGTATAGAAGAAATTAAAAAAAAATCGTATATTTAAAATTGAAATCTGACACCCGCGACATTTTTTTATCGTTTTTTCTGAATTAAAATTTATTTAAATTAAATGGCTTGGAAATGTGCTCTTTTTGTGTTTAGTGTAATAATATGATGGTAAATCTCTAAAATAAAACTCAAACTGGACATAAAAACGGTAAAGTTTTTTTTATGTTTTTTTTTTTAATATTAAAATTTTACCATTTTTCCGCAATTATAATTTAATTTTAATCAACCTCATTAATTACGTTATACAACATCAGAATGTTTCCACGCTGTTTTGTAGGAAATTTTATGGAGAATCCAAATATATATAGATGTTACGAGGTGTTAGTAGATAATAATCAAGAAATCAGCGAAATAATGCATTGTGATGCATTTCCGCGGATTTTTGCGGAAGTACCTGCCACACAACGGTGGTAGCGGGGCGCGGGGCGTGCCACTTGAGAGGTTAATGACATTATATCATACTATATTTTGATTACCTATAATAAATGGTCATAGGTACTTAGTAAAAGATATTATATAATTTTCGCTTTTTTACTTTCCAAAAGGGCCGCGAATTCTTGTGTGCCCAAGGGCCCCGAATTCTTGTGTGCCCAAGGGCCCTAGCCTAGTTTAAGACGGCCCTGTGAAAGGACATATTTGCCGTATGATTCTGGCAAAAGCCTATTAAATTCTGTCCCGGGGTTATTTTGTTATGGTCATATTTGTCCTAACTATAAAATATGACTACGTTAAACAATTTGGCTTTTATGTTATCTTTTTTTATTAAGAGCCATGCGATCAATATCACTACAAGGCTAAGATCATGAAACATGACTCAGATCATAATAAGCACTGTAATTGTGTCATCAAGAAACAATTAGAACTAGTATTTACAATTGAAACAATTGAGCTAACTGCAGCCTGTAGCAAACAATCTAGAGGCAGCTCAACTTATCGATATCAATACCAGTCGTCGCGTCCCCGTTACGCTGGTTGCATTGCCCCGCTGTATGGCAATGCTGGTGCGCTGCGCCAAATACTCACCAGCTCTCGGATCCCGCGCCGCCGCTTTGACCAGACGCTCAGATATTTTTAAAATTCCGGAAAACCTCGATACCGCACGGACCTAGACCTCTCTCGGCTCCAAGGGGAGCAAATGCAATAAACTCAAATTTAAAATTGCAATCCATCCCATTACCATAACTGTAGCAATACTTGCACGTGCACATGTTCTTTCTTAGGGTTCCGTAGTCAACAAGGAACCCTTATAGTTCACCACGTTCGTCGATCCGTCCGCAGCTTAGTCCAGAGACTATTAGTACTAGAATGCTGTAATTTGTCTAAGTTGGGCATTATTATTTGTGAAAAAAATGCTAGTAGTAGGTGGAGTGATTTTAAAAGGAAAACTACACAGCTTTAGTATGCTTTACTAGTAGAGTACCTAATAGTCATCCTAATCAACTTAAAGAATGTATTTTGGTAGGTATGTGTAAAACAGGTAAATAAGTTTATTTAGATAGGCCATGAACCGTGCAACTACTTACACTGCACGTGGCCGAACACGCACTTGACCGACTATTTTAAATTATTGTTCCGAAAATGATCGGAGCCGATCTTATTTTGCAGACTTGGAGTAAAACCTTTTTGTCATTTGACCTAGGTAGAATGATAATACCCATAGGTACCGGCTGATATTTCGTAAAATTAAAAAAAACAAGACGTTGGAAATGGATTTTTATAGATTTTTTTTACATTTTTTCTATTTGACATTAAACTATTGACACCTTTAGTAAATTGAAATAATGTAATATCAAAAATAAAAAGGTAGGTGATAAAAACAATGAAGTATTTTCTTAATGAGAACTTTGCTTCAGTTACCCAATTTTTTAGGGAAAATGCTATTCACATGCAACATTCAATCATACGACTGTGTGAGTGCAGCGATGCCAGATCTACTGATTTAGCAGTAGATCTACCTGCTTTTTAAACCGTCTACTGATCTACTTATTTATTTCTAAAATTTCGTGAAATCTACCTGATTCTCTGCTGTCGCTTGTCAGTGTCACTTTTCAAGCCAATGCTCGCCAACGATTCGTAACAACGAACTCCTTCCACTTCTGCAAACATCTTTGTCCCTATCGTTTACGATTGATTGGTCGGTCCGTTCGTTCTTTTGATAAACTTTTGCGTCAAAAGTATTGCCAGATCTACTGATTTAGCAGTACATCTCATAGATGGATTATTATACTTTCTACGAGTGAATACGAGTTTGAAAAGTCTACTGTATGATTTTGTAAAATTCGAGAAATCTACCAGCTTTCCCTCAGAGAGACCCATAAGGTAACAATAAAACAAATTAAAAATTCAATTTCACTTGGTTCATTCGATTCTCGAGTCAACTTCGTGTCTATTTTTTTCTAAATTTCAACCCCTCTTTCCCTGATGAACATAGTTTTTTCGTAGATAGGATTTGTAGATGTAGATAGGAATAACGCAACATCGTAGGTACACTACCTAGGTACTTAAAAAAACCGTTTTACTTTGCAACGGTAATTTTGATGAATGCCATAATTGAAAAGTGAAACACACACGCTATAAAAACGTAAAAAAAATTGAATCGAAATCGGTGCATCCAATAGGGAACTTTATAGTTAAAAAAAACGCACAGATTGATATCTACCATGCGTTTTTCGTGTCGGAAACTAGAAACTTGATTTTGTTTTAAATCAACTGAATTTTTCTTCAAGCTACTGATTTTTTGCTTGATTTTCTACTGATTTTGTCAAATTCCATCTGGCAACACTGGAGTGAGGGCACTGTATTTACGAGCTGTCAAAACACACATGGATCGGTTTTTGGCTCAGATTAAATATAGGTAGATCTTCAGCGAGCATTAATAATGGGCATGTGAGCCGCATGCACCCAGAAAGGTGGGCTCGCATCGTCACACAGTGGGTGCCTGAGAACGGGCGACGACGCCGAGGCAGGCCAAGGAGACGCTGGCGTGACGATTTCGACGCATTCCGGGTAGATTGGTGGGACCTGGCCAACGAACGCGATTCCTGGAAGAGTTTGGGGGAGACCTTTGCCCAGCAGTGGGACAAAATAGGTTAGATAAAAAAAAAAAAAAAAAAGATCTTCAGCGAGCATGCCCCAGAGCAAGACAAAGTATACGAGGTGGTGGGGGAAAAGTGCTGCCATGCAATTTTTTTACCCCGATTTTAGGTTCCTCATTTCATGTCTTAGTTGGTAGATCGGATTTGCGATTTTCCAGTTAATAAATTTTTAAAATTAAATTATCTGAGCGTCTGGTCGAAGCGAAGCGTGACCCGAGAGCTGGTGAGTATCAGGCACAGCGCATCAGCATTGCCATACAGCGTGGCAATGCAGCCAGCGTCTTGGGGACGCTTCCGACTGGTATTGATACTGATCAGTTGAGCTACCTGCAATAGTCTGAAGATAGCTCAATTGTTTCAATTGTAAATACTAGTATAATTTTCTATTTTGTGAATAAAGGCTATTGCTAGGTCATTATAATTATACAAGTAAGTATCACAATGTGAACCCTGTTTGGCGTTACAAGTGGAAGGCAGACCGAGGTTGTTTTTGGTAGGTAAATATAATTATGAACGTATTAAGGTGAGTAGTACAGATAGAGAAACAAGTGTTTTTGTTTTAAAATAATCAATATTTATTACAATAATTAACGTTTATAAATTTTATAGTTTTAATCAGTCTTCAACATTTCGTTTTATTACTACTTAATCATAAAATCACGTTTAATTATAAATGTCTTAGTTATATTACCTATACAATAACATTTACATAAATTAATAACACTTTAAAAAAAATGGTTACTTACGAGCGTAACATCGTATATTTGCTAAAAAATAGTAATGTTGCTATCTAAAAAGTACTTAACTTTCATTGTACTAGCGGATAGGTACTTATACCTAGTTAGTCACAGCATTTTATTTTTATTAAAAAATACACACGCATTTACTTACACAGAAGCATTTAAAATATCGCAGAATCATTATAAAATCCAATGCAAACGTAATTCTTTATCTTCGGGAAATCTGTAACAAATAAAAACACTAATATTATAAATGCGAAAGTGTGGATGAATGGATGGATGTTTGTTATAGTTGTTCTATCTCACGAAGTCCGATGGGCTATGTGTGTCATAGCAACAACTTACATATTACCTCTTCACGCCAAAACGGATCGGGATGAAATTTTGTATACAGGTAAGTAATTCTAATCCTGGAATCTAACATCTATGTTAGATTCCAGGATTTATATAAAAAGCCTATAGGCTTTTTATCCCACAAATCAGTTGCTATGGGATAGAAATGGCCTTTAATCGTTTCCATAGAAACAACGCGTGCGAAGCCGCGGGCATAAACTATTTTGCTATGCATAGCGAGCTACATCTATACTAATATTATAAAGAGGAAAGGTTTGATTTTTTGTTTGTTTGTTTGTTTGTATGAATTGAATAGGCTCCGAAACTACTGGACCGATTTGAAAAATTCTTTCACCGTTTGGAAGCTTACTTTTCAGGGAGTGACATAGGCTATATTTTATCCCGGAATTCCCACGGGAATGGGAACTACGCGGGTGAAACCGCGAGGCGATCGTCTAGTTATCTATAAACTAGCTATGTAGGTACCTATTAAAAAATATTTCAATGCGCCATTCGGGGAATTTTATCATCGGGTGCAGGCAACCCTAAATTTTCACAATTACAAGTTAGATGAACTAAAAATAGCATAAAACATAATGTTTGAGCCTTTATTGATTTTAGATTTACATACACACATCTGAGCCATTTTCAAAAAATATGTACATTTCGTGAAAATTCTTGTCATATTAAATATTAAATTAAAAAAAAAGTATTGTTGCTTTTTAATTTTATCAAGTTCTTTTACAAATTTGAACTTTTCTCTTAAGTTCCCACTAAAAATATATGGATCTTTTAAATCGATTGTATATTAAAAACTCTTTTTAATTATTTCCACCCTCCATGACCCATACAAAAATAAATGTCCTTTTTGCACCTTAGAAGCTTCAAATCATATTATTGGCTCCAACATGTTCTCTAACAAACCTAATCTATTTATATAATGTTAATAAATATATTTCCTGTTATTTATTGAGAACCAATAATAATTTAGACAATATTTCTAAGATAAAAAAATACTTTAATGTTTGTCTCAGGTTTTAAACATGTGAGTCACTCAGAGGATGTCACGGATGATTTCCATAGTTTTCGTTGTAATTCTGCCACTTATAGTTATTTTTTCATTACTGGCAACACTATGCGGCCTACTAGTTCTCAACAATAACTCGGCCATTTGGTTTTAGTTCCATTTTTTGTGTTGACAAAAAAGACCGGCCAAAATTCCCAAAAAAAATCATGTGAATCACGGTGCATTTACAAACGAAGTAAGGTGTGTATTATTTTCAATTATTTATAAAGCATAGACCTAACAAATGCTAGTTAGATTGTGTGTTCCATTCATCTGTATTGCTAATTATTTTTACAGAATATTTTTGGAGGTTAGGTTTTGCACAGAATGTTTACCAACATGTTAGTCACATTTCGTGAATTTTCGTGACTCATATGACGCACATCAACTTGCAAAGTAAAGGTTTGCTTACACTAGCAAAAAAAATATACAAAATATAATATGTAACTTTTCTGAACGAATTTTCTGTAAAACCAGATGATTTTGTTTTATTAAATGAAACAGATTCAATTTACTTCTAAAATTATATTGTAACCTTGCATCTTACTAAACGTATTTCTGTTAAAACATGTCATGTTAGTTAATTTTTGATTGCAATAATAGTAAGTAATAAATAGTAGTAAAAGTCAAATAAAACATTTTATTTTAACCCCAAACTAATTTGTAGTTTTGTTTCAAAAACTTTATGTGCACACGCCCTTACAAAAAATGTGACTCACATTTACTATAAAAGTACAGGTATATCACGAAACAGTTAAGTCACAATTTCTATCATGTTAGTCACAATGTACATATTTTTTGATAATGACTCATCTATGAAACTGTAAATTTTGAACCTTTTTGTAGTCAAAAGAACTTGTACTTACGAGTGGAATGATATATTCGGCACTTTTTCTTCACTATCACTTCTACATGCAAAAACGCTGCACCGCACCATAATTGTCTCTCTTTTTTATTGTTTTTAGCTGCGGGAATGTCCACATAAACACATTGATCACATTCAAACATAAAAAACAAAAGTTTAGAACTTTTAAAACTTTTTTCACCAGTCTCGTGTCGAGCTCCGTCGATGACAAAGGAAATTTGTTTAGCACATGGAGGTGCTAAACAATGCAAAAACCGGCACGCTGGATGAGATAGAGAGCTAATCGTCCTATTTCATTTCTTCTTAGGCTTTAGGCATAAGTCGTTCTCTCTTTAGTGTGAATGCGATGGCAATTGCGCGAGTTCTATAGGTTTCTCTTTCTACGGTTTTTGGTTACACAAATTGTCAAATTGTTGAATGACACTATCCCTCTGCTGAGACAGCAGCGAGTTTTTACTCTATGGTACTCGGTATATCGCTAATTAAATTAGATTAGTTAGAAGCCATTTGACAAGAAGTTGAAGTTAACCTACGATTGTTTTGTGTTGTGGATGTAGATTTAGTTAGATTTTACCGTAAAAAATTTAGCATTTGTAGCATTCTTCCGTAAAAAATAATTGTTAATCATGGACGGCCCTCCGGGGACGGGTCCACTTACCAGTAACAATGGATCGATGCCTCCTCCACCGCCGGGAATGCCAAGCTTTCCCCCGATGCCTCCACCGCCCGGCGCTTTGACGCAAGGAATGCCTATGGGGCCGCCAGGCACCATGCCCCCAGTATCCTCCTCTGGAGGACCACCTAACATGCATCCAAACATGCAAAACATGCCTCCTGGACCCCCGAACATGCAAAACATGCCTCCAGGACCCTCTAACATGCAGAACATGCCTCCAGGACCCCCTAACATGCAGAACATGCCCCCAGGACCCCCTAACATGCAGAACATGCCTCCAGGACCCCCTAACATGCAGAACATGCCTCCAGGACCCCCTAACATGCAGAACATGCCTCCAGGAATGGGTCCACCTCCGGGAATGGGCCCTCCTCCCGGTATGATGGGCAACATGGGCATGGGTCCGCCTGGCATGGGCCCGCCTGGGATGGGTCCGCCTGGAATGGGTATGGGACCACCTATGGGACCGCCTCGTATGCCACCTAATATGATGCGAGGTGGACCTAATATGAAAGGAAATTTTAATCAGGGCATGGATATGGGGCCTCCAGGGATGGGTCCTCCTCCAAACATGCCTCCCATGTGGGGCGATGGGCAGGGCCCTCCTGGGTGGGGAAGGCAGCAGAGTCACGATGGACCCCCGGGCTGGGACGAGCATGATGATGAAGGTGAAGAAGTAGAGGAGGAGGGAGATGAGGATCGAGGCCCACCATCCCTACAGAAGCCACCCTCAGGACTGCCCTCTCTACTGACTATGAAAATCGATACTCCTGAAGAGTTTAGGAATCTAAAGATCCTGCATGCTGGAGGAGTGGTTTTACCAAAAGCCCTGGAAGAGGCCCTCGCATACAAGGACCAGAGGCAAGCGGCCTTGGGGGATGAAGGAGAACAGGAAAAAGGTAACTTCTATCTTATTAACAAGAAAAAAAATTAACTACATTCACATACATACATCCACGCACGGGCTCTGTATTGTAATTATAATAATGATGCTGGACAATTCACACAGCATCATCTACTCCCAAGCTAAGCAGATTTCTCATGCTTGTGTTATGGGTACTAGATCAGATAACAGATAAAGAAAACACCCAAAGTAAATGTAAACTGTTTGGAAATCATGGTTGTTTATAATGTAACATGTTGAATAAAGAAGTTCAAAAACAAAATGAAAGGAAACACCCAGAACAAATATCTAAATTTGTCCTGAGGGGGGGAATCAAACCTGCGATCTGAATTGTACCTCTCAGCACATAGGTAATCTGTAATATCCTGATCAATATTGATTATACTATTAACATTGATAACCTAACAAAATTAATAATCTAATATATCCTGTGTGTAGAAGGAGATGCAGAGCTGGAAGCCCCACCAGCCCCAGTTATCAGCACAGAGTATGATGCAGAGGAAGATGACGCAGACTCTGATGATGAAAACATTCCTGATGCACCCTTACCACCAGTCATATCTAAACAGGAAGTAAGTTAAAGTATATCTTATCGTGCCTAACCCACCTCTAGCTTGAAATTTAAGTTGTTGTTTACCAAATGGGAATCCACCTTCCCCAAAAAAGATGGAGCTTCTTGGTCCGACCTTATTTATTATAATAGAATGCTGGACTAAGTTAGTATTTACGTTAGCTTGTGATCCAAGTCCTTCATAGTCTTGAATAACATAAAAATACTACATAAACACACCTTTTCTCCAGAGAAAAGGTGTGTTTATGTCGTTTTTTTGGCCAGCCAAACCAATGTTTGTAAGTAATACCCCCACACTTAATCCTAAAATCACTTTCTTGTTTTGGACAGATTTTGCACTACTCGCTAATTTGAGATCTTTTCTACTTTGCTCGTGCTGACATTATATTTCAACTCAAACTCAAAGCCAAAGAACATTTTGGTTTTTTGTGTTGGGGGTTATTGACAAACATTTTTTCTTCACAATGGTTTAAGTACCTTTGGTTACTGTCCCACTGTCAACCCCAATGATGCGATGTTTGTTAAAGATTCTAAATTTATTACTGTTTCAGGCCTTAGCAAACAAAGCTAATAAAAACAAGCGAAAGAAGAAGAAAAAGAAGGAAGCAAAACAGAAGAAGAGGGAAGAGTTGAAGAAGAAAGAAGCTTTGAAATCTACTGAGCCTGAAAAACCTGTTGATAAAGTTAAAGGGAAGAGTGATAAGTCTTCTAGTGATAAAGAGAATTTCAAGGAAGCTGAAATAGAGTGAGTCCAAAAGTTTTATTAAATACTAGCTTCTGCCCGCGGCTTCGCACGCGTTGTTTCTATGGAAACGTTAGGTGATTTCTATCCCACGGGAACTGATTTATGGGATAAAAAGTAGCCTATGTTTTATTCCAGGCCTAGAATTATCTGTATGCAAAATTTCAGCCCGATCCGTTCAGTAGTTTTGGCTTGAAGAGGTAACAGACATCTATCCATCTATAAATCCATCCAAACTTTCGCATTTATAATATTAGTGTGATTTTAGTTTCTTACCTCATATTTATAAATAACCGTAGGCCAGAGGAATTCTTGTTTAGAGTAAAACTAGTAGTTCTACGAACAGTAGACCTCGCGAGCACTACCTATTTTTCAACAATGAATTTACCTAGGTACCTACCTACCTAGGTACCATGTCTTTCGGCGGTAACTCGCTTGCAAATCGCCATGCCAGTGTGAAATAGCTATATAATATGAAATATATGTTATCGTATCACTTATCAGATTAAGCACCAGTTTATTATATGTAGGCCTACCCATTATATCTATGGGTCACACTATGCAAGAATAGGCGTCTGTTTCTCCAGAATGGATTAAATTTTATTTGTAGGTACTAGAGGTAGATAACAAATTAAGGACCTAGTTACTTAGACAGACACTTGGAAAGGTAGGTACCTATTACAGTTTACTTCACTTGAGGTAAGATTATTGTAGGTAGGTATTTTTTAACCAAATGGTGGCGCTGTACTGTATTATATAATGCTCTCTTGCATACCTATTACTGCATGTTGCGGAGCTATTCTGCTTGTTATGCCAAAAATGCTGATCAGACCTTTACCAATTTTTATGAGAACAATTAAAAACAACAACCTTTCATTTAAAAATATAATCATTGAAATCAGATGTCTTAAAGCGGAGATATTCTAAATCCCCCTTTTTGCCTTTTTTTGAAAGAAGTACGCCTCTAATCAAAAAACCCCGACGGCAAAAAAAATTCTATAAAATCATAGAATCTGTACACCAAGTTTCGTACCGATCGATAATACTACATGTAGAGGAGTACGGACATACTGACAGAAACGCTAATTTTGCCAGACTTGAAGCAGAGACGCTTCGCGTTCGCTCGGTCAATAAAGAAAAAACTTAAAACGGTAGGGCAACCACAGGAATTATTGTCTTAGGTAGAATAGAGAAAAATTACGTTGCGTCGTCATCAAATGCGTAAAATATTTGAAATTCATTCCTTTAACTTCAAATAATTTACGCAATGTATGACAATGGTGTCATTTTTGACTAGGGGAATTTCAACTATTTTGACTATATAGAATGAAAACCAAACTTATTACTTGCCAAGGATTATATGAGATCGCACGCGTATTTTCGGTATAATAAGTAGCCTATTGTTTTAAGTTAGGCTACGTTCGAAGGGTATGCCACATTTCATCTTGCTCAGTAGTTTTGGAGATCATGTAAACAAAAATTTCACATTTCACAAACTTTCGCATTTATAATATTAGAAAGTAAGGATAAAATCAACCTCATGGCCAATCTTCGATTTCATCAAATAAAGGTCAAAGCTTTGACTGAGTTTAAGAGTAGGTTAGCATTTTAACCAAGGCATAAAAATAATTAAATTCCAGATACGTCCAAGAGAGCATTCAGTTCCATGAGCTGGAGCCGATGTACAGGCAGTTCCACCGCATTCTCGAGTCGTTCAAGATCACAGAGAAGAAGGATGAGATCAAAGAGGAGAGCAAAGAGGTCAAGAGTTCCGCGAAGGTGGTGGAGAAGGTCACGGACCAGTTTGCGGCTGATGACGAAGCTGTGGAGGTAAGGACAGTCACAAACTTTAAATTATTTATTAACATGGTTCGGACTAGTGTGATATGGATTGTTTGCAACATTCTGCAGTTAGCTTTAGCTATTTTAATCGTAAATACTAGTCTTAATTTTGTGTATGTATATTCTTTCAAAGTTTTATTGTAATATATAAACTTTCTTATTTGTCGCTTATTCACTTATGTTATGCGACAAATATAATGTTTTTTGAAGTTTTAGATTTCGCTTCGCCCACGTAGATACCTAGGTGGAATCTAAAACTTCAATTTAATAATAGAATTCATATTCATATCATTTATTGTAATTTCACAATATCATGGGCTTTAATTTTTTGCGCGGAACTTTCAGAAAAACGCCGCAGACGAAAAGGATCGCCTCTCAAAGCGCAAGCTCAAGAAGCTTTCTCGGCTATCAGTTGCGGAGTTAAAACAGCTGGTGACCCGGCCTGATGTGGTCGAGATGTATGACGTCACGGCCAAGGATCCCAAGCTACTGGTCCAGTTGAAGGCTCATAGGAACACTGTGCAAGTGCCGAGGCATTGGTGTTATAAGAGGAAGGTATGTTGGAAAATATCTGGTAGGACAAGTTTTAAGGCGAATAGTAGGGTGGATAGTGGCGCCACTACATATTTAATTTTATAATTACGTTATACAAAGGAATTGACGACCTCTGTGGCGCGGTGGGCGAAGGTCCGCCTGCGACGCAGGAGGTTGCGGGTTCGATTCCCTCCTCGGGACAAATATTTGTACGATCTGCAGATATTTGTTCAGGGTGTTCTGGTCGTTTTCTATATATAATAAAAAATATCTATCTATGTACTCGTATATTATTATGTATATCAGTTATCTAGTACCCATAACACAAGCTCTGCTTACCTTGGGGCTAGATAATGCTGTGTGAATTGTCCAGCATTATTTATTTATTTATTTATTTAATTATCAAAAAATCGGACCGCGCGTAGTATTGTGATGTGCAGACCCGTCATATATTTATAGATGAAAATCTGAAGAAAAAATATATATATGGAATATCTGAAGAAAAAAAATAATCTGCTTGGTTTTTGAGATAGATAATCTCAAAAACCAAGCAGATTATTTTTTTTAGTAAAAACCACATCATCTGGTTTTTTCTCCGTTCCTTTTTAAGTAAACGGTGTATTTTATTCAATGTAGTCATTTGAAAGCTAGATAGTTTACCTACCTTTGTCAAGCATTATTTATTATAGCATTATAATATACTACAGAGATTTATGACGTGTATAAATGATGTCTAAGTCAAATTTCGGGTACCGCGGCCAGTTCCAATGGAGACCAGCCGTATGCGCCATTATTATAGTGCACAAGTGTATGCTCAAACACAGGTGCACACTCTCATATTCCGTTGGAAGTATATGAATATAAATCTTATGACTTAATTCCAGTATCTCCAAGGCAAGCGCGGTATAGAAAAGCCTCCATTCGATCTTCCGGACTTCATTAAAAAGACGGGTATCATGGAGATGCGAGCTTCACTACAAGACAAGGAAGAAACCAAGACACTCAAGGCTAAGATGCGAGAACGGGCGCGCCCTAAGCTCGGGAAAATTGATATTGATTACCAGAAACTGCACGACGCTTTCTTCAAGTAAGTTAACTAAAGAGTTGATGCGTTGATGATCCCTTTCCGAGTTGATACGTGTGCTACGACCTTAAACTGGTTCTATCAGTTTAACTACTTGTTAGAGTCAATTCATTTTTGTAGGAAGCTATGGCGTTGATTATGATACCGGTACTTCTATAGGCAGGCTGATAAAAATGAATGTACAGCCAACGTCAGAATTAAGTAGCCCCCCTGCATAACATGCAGGTTTTTTTAAAAGTCGAAAATAAATTATATTTTTGTTTAGGTAACTTAAAAACAGAATTCATAAATAATCGGATTCTAACCAGCGTTGAGTTAAGCAGGGGGTACCTAATTCTGACGCTGTCTCTACGTAATCAATCCATTGACCCGAGAGCTGGTGAGTATCTGGCGCAGCGCATATCAGCATTTCCATACAGTGGGGCAATGCAGCCAGTGTAGCAGGGAGGCTTGGTATTTATATGGATCAGTTGAGCTACCTGGAGATTGTTTGCAACAGTCTGCTTTATTGTTTCAGTTGAAAATACTTACTTGTTTTAATTAGTTTAGTTTTGTTTCTATTATTTGCTTGTAATTTTCTTTGTTGATAAAGATATCAATCCATTTGGATTAAGTTGCCTCATAAAATGTTATCTAGCTTTTGTAATACTTTTTTAATATAACCTAATAACTAGTAACATAGTTAGGTCCACAGAAGTGTTTAATACATTAGGGAAATAATTTATCGAGCGAATAAAAAAAATATGACCATTTATTACTTTAATTCTAAACCGGACGAAAAATATACTGAATGGGTGACTAAGCCGCCCGCTGCTTGTCACCCACTTAGTATTTCAGTACGGCCTACGGCATTTTCAATATTTTTGACATCTTTAATTTTATTTATTTTCGCTCATACAAATACTACCCATACATTATCCCATTTAAAAAATATATCTCCTTTAAAACAAATAAATATTAAAATATATATATATATATATATATTGTGATTATCGTTATTTTGAGTCATACTCAATGAAATTACGACCACATTGGCTCCAGTGTAACAACTGGTCAAATTGTTTTATCCCTAACAGGTAATAGGTGCTGAAGCACAGAAGTCCTAATGATATGGGTGAATCATGTAAGTAATCTAAATCCTTTATATCACTTAAAACTTATAACATATAGAGGTAATATTTAAAGTGAAGGTTAAACTCCATTATTACACGCAACTCAACAGTTTAATCGATATTGTATCTAAGAAACACTCTTATATTGTAAAGCCCTTGTTGTGGTAGTACCTAATACTGTACCCACACTGTACCATATTCCCCTGGTCGAGCATTCGCTTCATAACTCTTAATAATCACAAACCTAAAAAATTATGACTATTTAGTTTATTTTAAACTAAACCATCTAGCAGCATTCAATTTGTAAGATTTTTTGTCAATAAGACCTCTAATTTTCCACCTATTACACAGTCAAGGTCATAGGTATGAATGTGTCTCATATTGGATAATGGTATATAGTCACGAAACATTAAACCATTTTTATGTATCCGCAGATGGCAAACGAAGCCGCGAATGACGATCCACGGCGACCTTTACTACGAAGGCAAGGAGTTCGAGACCCGGCTGCGAGAGAAGAAACCTGGTGATCTGACCGAGGAGCTGAGAACTGCGCTCGGTATGCCTGTGGGTCCTGGCTCGCACAAAGTAAGTGTATTATTTTTTAAACCCGACGCAAAAAGTGTTCTAATTTTAAAATGTCTCTGGTGTGTCTATACGTGGCATTGTAGGTCCAAAACGTATAAAATATAGTTTAGTATTTTTATACGTTATATCCGTATCCTCTGTATCCGAGTTTGTAAGAAAAGGCGTCGAGAGTTTTATATTTTTGTGCAAAACTAGCTTGTGAAAAAGTTGTGAAAACTTGTGCACTCATGACGCAATATTATTTACCATGACTTTCTTGATTGATATTGCACAATACCTATGCAATTTAATGTTAAACCTTTTTATCTTTTGTCATCATACAATTTAGGAAAGCTGTTTTTGAATGTTTTTTTCACCGTTTTTCATAGGCCATTTTACATTCACAGGTGCCCCCACCATGGCTTATCGCGCAGCAGCGTTACGGACCTCCTCCCTCCTACCCCAATCTCAAGATACCCGGTCTCAACGCTCCCATACCAGACGGCTGCGCGTTTGGATACCACGCAGGAGGCTGGGGCAAGCCGCCCGTGGACGAGACGGGGAAACCGCTGTATGGAGACGTGTTCGGACACCAGAGCAGCGGGCAAGATGTAAGCAATATGTGTGACATACGAGACCAATCTCAAGATACCCGGTCTCAACGCGCCCATACCAGACGGCTGCACATTCGGATACCATAATTTTCATTATATTCTAGGCGGGACCCAGAATTTTGCGTACATTGATGTAACGAATAAGTATCTATATATATAAAAATGAAACCCGTTTTCCTTGGTCACGGCATCACGCGTGAACGGCTGGACCGATTTCGCTAATTCTTTCTTTGTTGTGTTTGTTATTGTGAGAAGGTTCTTATGAAAGAAAAAATTAAGAAAGTTGGAAACATAAATTTCCACGGGGGCGAAGCCGCGGGGCGCAGCTAGTAACTTATATAAATATGCTTGCAGGACAACGAAGACCAAGACATCGACAGGACCATGTGGGGAGAGTTGGAGTCGGAATCGGAAGAAGAATCAGAAGATGGTAAGTTGTCTTACGCATTCATATTACGGGATTTCCACTAACCAATCATTCCAACGATTCAATTCTTGGACCAAAAAAGGACAGAACATCTCGAGGCTATCTTATTCGCTGATCTCTCCATCACGAGTCGAGCCCAAGAGCCGCTTCGCTATTGAAAATATCGTATTCGACGCGCTAACGTTTCTCCTAAACATTATATTCCCTAGCAGTTTACAAGATTATAATCAAATCATTTATATTGCTACTCGAATTCACAGAGGAATCTGAAGAAGAAGGCGAGAAAACCGCAGAAGGCGACGTGGCAGCCGGCGTTGCGACTCCCGGCGAGGGACTGGTCACTCCCCTCGGCATCAGCTCGGTGCCCCCCGGCATGGAGACTCCAGACACTATCGAGCTCAGGAAGAAGAAGAACGAGAGCGATGTGGAAGGGTAAGTTTTATCCTACCGGCTGCGCAAAGGCCAGTCGTCCTTGCGTTCCTAGACTCAGCAATACGCACAATACGCTGCCAATATCTCGAACAACTACATAAACCTTCCTTCGTAAATGTGAAGGCCATAGATAAGATGTAATAATTTACTATTGTGGTTTCAGGGGCGATACGCCAGCTCTGTACCAAGTCCTGCCGGAGAGGCGCGTGGGTCTTACTGCTGGCATGATGGCGTCGACACACGTCTACGATATCAATGCGGCTAATCCAGGTAAGTCGATATATGACTTTTTTTTTTATTTAAGCTTTTTTAGATTCGTTCTTCTTTACTTCAAGGATTTCAGGGTGTTTAGGGCCTGATAAGGCATTGTGGTCCCCACAATAAACTTCCGACGAAATCTCTGTGTGGATCGCAGTTTCTCCACTCAGAATGAGAAGCTGTTTGGTTTACCCCGACGTAGAGGGAGATATGTAAGATTAACGTCTGCCTTTCTGTCTTTGGCATCGTAGCTGCCAAACGAATGAAAGATTTAGATTTAGTTATTTGTTTGACAGGTGAAATTGTTCTTGTATTAAAATGGTTTATTCATCTCTATACCCAAGTTTCAAATTAAAGTTGTAGATGGTTTGTTTTTTTTTTTGGAAAATTAGATCACCTCGACAAATGGTTCTGACGCGACATACATTTCCTGACTAAAACTTAAATTTTTCTTCCCTAGGCAAGAGAAGCATGCCACCACCATCCGGCACAAGCAGTGAAGGCGCAGAAACGCGCTCCGCCGGCGTCGAAGTGGCCCTAGATCCCTCTGAGTTGGAGTTGGAGCCTGAGGCGGTGGCTGCGCGCTACGAGCGACATCTGCGTGAGCAGAGACCTGGGAAAGCTCAGGAGGACCTCTCCGATATGTTGGCGGACCATGTCGCTAGACAGAAGGTAAAAGCCTGCTCTTTAGTTCCTAAGTATGTCATTGGTGCGTCTCGGAGTTGACCTGGATCCCTCTGAGTTGGAGTCACGCTACGAGCGACATCTGCGCGAGCAGACACCAGGGAAGGCTCAGGAGGACCTCTCCGATATGTTAGCGGACCATGCCGCTAGGCAGAAGGTCAGAGCCTGCTCTTTAGTTCCTAAGTATGACGTTGCAGAAGGTCAGAGCCTGCTCTTTAGTTCCTAAGTATGACGTTGGAGTGTCTCGGAGTTGACCTGGATCCCTCTGAGTTGGAGTTGGAGCCCGAGGCGATGGCTGCGCGCTACGAGCGACATCTGCGTGAGCAGAGACCTGGGAAAGCTCAGGAGGACCTCTCCGATATGTTGGCGGACCATGTCGCTAGACAGAAGGTAAGGGCCTGCTCTGTAGTTCCTAAGTATGACGTTGGAGTGTCTCGGAGTTGACCTGGATGGATCCCTCTGAGTCTGAATCGCCCGAGGCGGTGACTGCGCGCTAGACCCGTAGAGACCCGTGAAGACGCAGGAGGCAGGAGGACCTGTCCGATATGTTTGCGGACCATGTTACTAGGTAGAAGGTAAACTACATCTATTTAGTAGACCCTAGATTCTGCCTGCGGCTTCGCTCTCATAGTAGCAGGATAAAACGTACCTAGCAAAAATAATATATGGCCCCGAAGGTTGTATAATTATTATGTTGGCTAACCTGACCATATAGCCAACAAAACACGAATAAAAATACTCACCTATTTAATATTTAGTAACAAAAAAAAAGACATACCTATTTCATAACTAACTAAGTTCCTACTAGTTGTTATAATGTTTAGTATTTATATAATATCACTACATAAATAATATTTCGATATACAATATTTTAGTTATAGAAAATATTTAGTTTTAACTTATTTTAGGTCCCAGAGGTTAGTTTAAATATTTTTAAACCTAGATTAATTTCTTCTTATATATCTCATTTTAAGTAAACCCTGTGTTTGTATGAGAATAAAGTTCTTTAAACCTATATGGTCAGCAAAAACATGGAAATGTAAAATAGGACTAGGGCTTAAAATACGAACTAAGCCCCGAGTTACGTAATAAGCTTTATTCCTTACATCTTAAATCTAAAGTCTAACTATAAGCGCCCATTTCTTTCGATGTGAAATACATATTATGTATGGCGGGCAGAAACTCTTAGGCAATGTATAAGTATTACCTATACGTTGCCTAAGAGTTTTTATTGCCTTGTCTCTGCCTCAAATATTGGAAATCTGTATTAAAATGGCTGCGCCGAGCGCGCGTATGCGAATCTATTGTGTATTGTGGTTCATGCTAACATGAACTTTTTGTTACAGAACAAAAGAAAGCGGCAGCAGAATACAGAATCGAAACAGGCCAAGAAATACAAAGAATTCAAGTTTTAGTGTGTATTGTGTATTCGGCAGATTACCTCTTGGTACGATTTAATAGTGGAATAAGATAAATAAATATTATAATAACAATGATGTCCTTTGTATCCTAATACATTACCCCCTTTATTTGATTTGGATAATACATAAAATAGAAACTTGATCAAAACATCTATAATTAATTAATGAGATTAGATTATGTACTTATGTAAATATTGAAATACGACTAGGCAGCTGGTTGAAACTACGGGACTGAGGATAATACGATATTTTAGGGTGATAGGGTACCCATTGATTGGTAACTCCTACGCAGCTACGGAAGTAGTGCGGAAACGTGCTGGCTGGACTTCCAAGTCCACTTAAAAGCCGTCACACACAGATGCCGTGGCCGGGCCGGAGGCGACGGCGTGCGAGTTGTATCATAATATGAAAGACTACACACACACCGTAAGCGGTGGCGAAGCGGTGCACGGCCGTGGCGGGCCGGCTCGGCGACACAAACCGTCGGCGTCGGCGTTCGCGACGCGGCGCGGAGCCGTGGCCGCGCGGTGGCGAGGCGGAGGCGTGGCGTGTGAGCGTTGTATTTCAGCAAGTATAAGGAGTGTCTTCATACAGAGGACACGCCACACGTCGCGGTGCGGAGGCGTGCTACTAGCGGAGTTACGAGTTGTATTTATTTACAAAATTTTAAGCTTATGATTATGAGGCAAATAAGGCGCTAAATAAAATGGACTATACCGAAAAATTATTTTGGTCTCATAAGCTTAAAGCGTTGTATATACGATTGCCGTAAAAGATTATAAAAATGATTTGAAAAAGGACATCTTTACAATAATTCGACGCCGTGACCTACACACACAAGGCTTCAAAGCGCCTCCGCGACGATGCGACGGACGCCACGGCTCTCGCACGCCTGCACTGTGAAGACATCCCGAACGCCACGCCTGGCTCGGCTACCGTCCGCGTCCGCTCCGCTTCCGGTTTCTGTGTGTGACGGCTTTAAGTCATGTAATGATTTATCGTTATCATTTATTTGGCACCACCAGGGACTGATTTGGTTACCCGTTGAAGGGGTTTTCGATAAGGTTTTTTGAAGAGGTTGTTTTATAACCCTATCCTTAGGGGTTACACTTTCAATAAATAACCCGCTCTTAGGGGTAACCCCTTCAAAACCCAGTCGAATGGGTTACCCTTTGAAAGGGTTTCGAGTACTCGATAGTTTTGATGACCCGGTCGTTTGGGGTTACCTTTTCAAACACTGTAACACGGTAACTCTTTGCATTTTAGAATATTGCAATTATAATCTCTATTTGATTTGCGTAAGGTTGAAAATAAGGTTTTTAACTCAACGAATCCAAAAGGATGTATAAGTTGAGCTGCCTCTAGATTGTTTGCTCAACTTATCTTTAAATGGATTAGTTGAGCTGCCTCTAGAATGTTTGTTCAACTTATCTATAAATGGATTAGTTGAGCTGCCTCTAGATTGTTTAGTTGAGCTGCCTCTAGATTGTTTGCTCAACTTATCTATAAATGGATTAGTTGAGCTGCCTCTAGATTGTTTAGTTGAGCTGCCTCTAGATTGTTTGCTCAACTTATCTATAAATGGATTAGTTGAGCTGGCTCTAGATTGTTTGCTCAACTTATCTATAAATGGATTAGTTGAGCTGCCTCTAGATTGTTTAGTTGAGCTGCCTCTAGATTGTTTGCTCAACTTGTCTATAAATGGATTAGTTGAGCTGCCTCTAGATTGTTTAGTTGAGCTGCCTCTAGATTGTTTAGTTGAGCTGCCTCTAGATTGTTTGCTCAACTTATCTATAAATGGATTAGTTGAGCTGGCTCTAGATTGTTTGCTCAACTTATCTATAAATGGATTAGTTGAGCTGCCTCTAGATTGTTTGCTCAACTTATCTATAAATGGATTAGTTGAGCTGCCTCTAGATTGTTTAGTTGAGCTGCCTCTAGATTGTTTGCTCAACTAATCAATAAGGATGGATAAGTTAAGCTGCCTATAGATTGTTCACACTGAAAACCAGAACACTTGTATACAGACTGAGTGATCGCGCGATCGAAACTAATTGTTCAACATCTAGTATTTATTTTCAAAAAGTGCAATTGAAATGGAAACCATAGTGTTACACCAAAAAACCCATACAAAGAGGTAACCCCTTCAATCGGATAGCGCCACGAAAGGGTAAAACAATCGTTGCTAAAACCCAATGAAAGGGTTACCCTTTCGCTAGGGTTTTGTACAGGGTAACCCGAATAAGGGGTAACCCATTCGTAATGCGCAGACGATGATAGTGTTACCCATTCGAAGGGGTTAACCCAAACTCGGGGTTGTACGGTCCCTGGCCACCACACACACTTTTTCAGTTGTTTCATGTAGGTATACATCGAGTGTTCTTAAACTCGAGTGTAAGGCAGTGTAGTTCGGAAAGTTAGGGGGTTCTAAATTTAATTTAAACCGTTAACCGGCAGGAACAAGACATCACTCAGCAGCTTGACGTCTACTTTGACAGATGACAGCAAGTTGGCATTTCAATATTTCATTTCATTCACTCAGCCAATTTGAACTTGGACTTCGGCCTTACACAGCTGAGTTCATTTGTTTTTGTTAAAAATTACGGAAAACTTAACAAAAACAGTTGTTTTGTCATAAAACTAGGAATTAAAGTAGCCAAAATGTCTCGCGTACTTGTTGGAGTTAAAAGAGTGATCGACTATGCCGTAAAGGTAAGTTTGTACAGCTGAGTGCAAAGGTTACTTGTCTGCCTTATTTTCTTTCATCCAGCCCTTATTTCTAAGGTAAACCTGTAGAAATTAGCAGCAAGAACTGTGAGTTTAGTCTAAAATCAACATCTATTGTGAGAAGATCAAAAAGAGTAAGGTTACTTGTATTATCTTATCAGTAACCTCCTTGAACTCAAACCAAATAAGATCTATTGTTATTCTATTCCTTTTGAATGAAGAAATGGCATAGGAACTTAATTTTTTTTTTTAGATAGATATATATTTATTTATTGTTTCAAGTTTGTTACAATTTGTTAATAGCGTCTTAAATCCTAACATAGGTTTATCTAGACACTAGAGTTTGGAAGTTTGGAACCTCACATATACATGAAAAGTCCTGTCGGAGTAGATTTTTTTGGGATATTATTTGATTTCATAAAAACTTTTTTTCCAAGTAAAACATATATTTACCTAAATGCAGATATTAAAAAGGAAAGTACTTTATTCATAAAGAAAATTATAATCAAATAATATAAATAAATTAGAACTAGTATTTACATTTGAAACAATTGAGCTAACTCAGATTGTTGCAAACAATCTACAGGTGGCTCAACTCAATCCTGATCCATATCAATACCAGTCTGAAGTGTCCCCAAGACGCTGGCTGCATTGCACCCCTGTATGTCAATGCTGATGCGCTATGCCAGATACTCACTCGCTCTCGGGTCACATGTCGCTTCGACCAGACGCTTATAATTTTTAAAAACCCAAAGAGCCTCGGTACCTTATGGACCTAACGAAGGGGAGCAAATGTGTAGACTCTGTCGAGACCTGCATATTTGCATGTCTTCGAGATTCTCAGCCAAAAAAACTTGTGTATAAAACCTGCCCATACAACTAGGTCCGTGTCAAACCAGACAAGAGTGGAGTGGTCACAGATGGGGTGAAACACTCAATGAACCCATTTGATGAGATAGCAGTGGAGGAGGCTGTCCGGATGAAGGAGAAGAAATTGGCTAGTGAAGTCATCGCCGTCTCTTGTGGCCCTGCTCAGGCACAGGTAAAATAACATAACTAACCTATTTATACTAGACCCAGCCAGTAGGTAAAAGTTTGTAAAAATACTGGCCCTGATAAGCAAGTACCTATTAATTTTAACCAGTTTATTTATTTAAGGATTCCATACAGTAAAGCACAACACATGAAATTTTGACATAAAAAGTGGTTATAGGTCTAGTAGTTTGTCAACAGCAGGGTGCCAGAGTGCAGCAATTAATCGCTATAGGTAGCTAACAATGCAAGTTAATAAAAAAAAAGAGAAGAAAGAATAAAAAGAAAATGAGTTTTACTACCTACAATACAAAACATGAACAATATAAAATTACTTCTGGAATAAAAATGTTTTAAATAAAACAAGTTTTTTACTTGTGGCACAACACCTTGTGGCAAATATTCAACAGTCCAAAAATTTTAAAATTCCAAAAACATCTCTGTATCCTGTATCTGATCCTGTAGTAAAGTATTTTTTTTAAACTATTTACAGGAAACACTCAGAACAGCACTGGCTATGGGTGCGGACCGTGCCATCCACGTGGAGGTGGCTGGTGCCGAGTATGAGACCCTGCAACCTCTGCATGTGGCCAAGATCCTCGCCAAGCTGTCTAAGGATGAGAAGGCGGATATTGTTATTGTCGGGAAACAGGTAAGTCACTAAGCATAGAACTAGATTAGTGAAATTTAATAAAATATTGAATCCAAGAGCCAAATGGACCTTTGTCACACAAAGCTAACATGTCTTTTATGTCACATGCCAATAATGGAATGAATAACTGGTAGGTTCCAAAACCAAACATAGTAATAAATTAGGAATAGTTATGGCAACACTGATGTACTTAACTGTATTTCATTTGATAGGCCATTGATGATGACTCCAACCAAACTGCGCAAATGACAGCTGCTCTCCTGGATTGGCCACAAGGTGCTTTTGCCTCTAAGGTAAGTTTCCACTTAACACTTTGATTACCACAGATGCTCTCACCTTCTTATTGGTCCTTGCAGAGCCCACCCCTCGGATGTGCATCACTGAAGCTTGGCAGCAGTAGCTTGGCAGCGGGTGTATATATGTATAATTGCACCCAGAGTCATATGTTAACACAAAAAAGGTTGGACATTTTTATGAATGGACATTTTTAGCCTATATTTTGTCATTTTGCAGGCCTCCCCCTGATAAGCGCCTTATTGGCTTTTATCACATGGGGGTAATGCCCATAATCTCCACGCTGGACCGCGCACGCACGCTCCACGAATGTGGGTCTGGGGATCGCAAATCGGTGGTAGAATTGTTCTGCTGGGGGCGCTGCTGCCCGCCCCCGTTGGATATCCCTTCATCAACAACATCCCATCATCAACAGCCTGTATCTAATTCTAACTGGGATCTGCACTGACATCTCGCATGCGAGTGTTTTGTGCTTTGTCGCCCCTGCCTAACCAGCCCAACCTTGAAACGCCTTTATCTTAACCTGCCAGCCTACCTACGGTAACGTACAGTACCGTGCCTCCTCGAAAAAAAAACTTTCTAATAGGTATTTTTATAAGAAACTTTAAAAATATTTTTTTTTTTACTTTCAGGTAGAGAAATCCGACTTTGGTCTAACAGTGACCCGGGAGATCGATGGTGGATTAGAAGTCATCAAGGTGAAAGTGCCCGCTGTGATCAGCGCGGACCTGCGACTAAACGAGCCCAGATACGCTACGCTGCCTAATATTATGGTATGTTCACTGTCCGATTTCTTTAAACCAACACTTACATGGCCCAAGACGCACACATCCTCGCCCCCCGCAGCTCGTAGCGGTGGCGCACCCCTGCGGGTCGTACCACCGGGCTGGGCAGTGAATGCGTTAAGTTTCAACAGGTACCTACAGTAGCTTATAGTAAATAAATAAATAATGCTGGACAATTCTGCTGCACAGGGAACGTGTTAATGCTGGCAGAAAGCACTCGCCGAGGCACCCCGAGTCTAGCCGAGGAAGCGTGTACTTGGTGCGCTCTTCTCGCCTCGGGATCGCGTGTACCTGCCTGCCTGCTGCCTGCTACGCACGAGGTTGCGGGTTCGATTCCCGCCTCGGGACAAATGTTTGTACGATCTGCAGACATTTGTCCAGGGCGTTCTGGATGTTTTCTATGTATAATAAAAAATATCTATCTATGTAGTATATTGTATTAAGTATATCAGTTATCTAGTACCCATAACACAAGCTCTGCTTAGCTTGGGGCTAGATAATGCTTTGTGAATTGTCCAGCATTATTTATTTTATTTAGTAGTTTCACCCATGTCCCTTGGTCACACATTTTCTGTGTTATCAACCTCTTGCCAGGTGAATTGACCCCATGTTGACTGTTGAGGCAGTGTCACCCATCCCAAGTATTTTGAAAATACTAATAACGTCTAGTATACAGAATGCCTTTGGTTACCCTTTGGGGCCACTGCTGGTATCTGCTGGCACCTGAATACTCCCCGTATTTAGGATGATGATGATGACACCTAACTTAGAGCCATAATTACGTGCATAACTTTGTCAACTTACATAGGATAAAGAGAACGAGAAGAAATGTTTTCAAATCTTTATCATCATCAGCCTATATCAGTCCACAGGTGGACATAGGCCTCCCCTAATGAGCACCATAGCGCCGTCTTCAGCTTGCCGCATCCAGCATCTGCCTGCAGTCTTTTGCAAGTCGTCAACGCTCAACGCATAACTTTGTCAAGTTATACGTTATACGCTAACACATTGATTTTGTCGCGCAAAGCCGAAGGCTAAGAAATAGTGTAAACATATAAGTTGTGCATTCGTTTCGTACTAATCAAGTTACTGTTTATTTCAGAAAGCCAAAAAGAAGCCGCTCAAGAAGGTAACAGCCAAGGACCTCGGCGTGGACCTAGCTCCTCGCATCAAGGTGATCTCCGTGGAAGACCCGCCAGTCAGGCAGTCGGGCTCCATCGTCCCTGACGTCGACACGCTAGTCGCTAAGCTAAAGGAGGCCGGCCATGTTTGATTTAAGGTTTTCGCAGACTACACTAACGCACAGCACATAAATGTGCATTTATATATGGGTTAACTCGTAACTTAGATGCATTTTATATAGATGGCTCAGATAACAGACACCTCACGTTTGAAGCTTGCGCTAAACCATCTTGTCACTGTAAAATGTATCTTAAGAGTACGAGTTTAAGTCCAAATATAAATGTTTATTGTTGTGCCGTGCGGTAGCGGTGGTGGATGTATGTGCGAAGTCTTTTATACATCTTTGTGAACCGAACCTATTTGTACTGAAATATATTATGTAGTGCTGTTGAGAACTTGTTGAATTATACATCTACAAACTGTTTATTTGAATTGCTTTATTTTATCAGTAAGTAAAAAAAGCATTACACATTATCCTATTTTTATTATTATGTTATACCTAGGCTAAAATAACTACTTAGTTTTTTGACCAATTGAAGTATGACCACATTACAAGACGAGGTATCGATTTTGTTGGCACAACCACTAAACGAATTAGCCTAAAAATATTGCTGTTCCCCAGCCTCCTTTTTAGTTTAGGTTGCTAGTTAGGTTTTGTGCCAACAGAATCACTACCAACTTAGTAATAGAGAAAAGGAAAATTGAGAGATATTTTAAAATCTCATCACGGTTATGGCTTATTAGAGCCACTCTGCGCACCCGACCCGCACCGCCTCGCCTCGTGCGGTTAGTATTCGTTATATGGAATTTTATGGATATGCGCTCACTACATCAACTACGGACTGCCTCTCTCGCAAGCTTTCTACGCGCAGAAGGTGGACCACCAGCCGTCCACGCGCGGACCGCGGGTGGACCACACGCTGATAACTCTCTGCATGCTAGCCTTGCGTTGCCAACGTTAACAAAAACGAGGTTTGCTGGTTGACCACGCGGCGTCCGCATGAGTTGAAGCTAGGCGGTGCGAGTCTGGTGCTGTGTGGATCTAATGAGCTATGACCTTTATTAGTCCACTGCTGGATATGGCCTCTCTTAATGATCGCCATAGCACCCTGGCTTCATTCAGCTTGCCGCATCCGATGGCAAGCGGTGTTTCGCAGGTCCTCATCCCACTTAGCCCCAGGCCGTCCTACTCTAGACTTAACACTTTCTTGACCCAAGACGCAAACGTGCCTCTCGATCTCCAGGTCGCACCGCCGAGGCTGAGCAGTGAATGCGTTAAGATCTTGACACGCATTAATAATAATGTGAGTCGTTTTTTACCTACAAACCTAAATAAATGATTGATTTGACGTTTAACATAAAACAGTGGAATCAACAAGAATTGAATAAAGCTTCGGCCAACTACGCGGGAGCGTCAGTCGCGCGGCGGACGCTGCAATGGCACCACAATACCACAGGGCCTTTACACAGACACTCTATCGCGCGTTTTTAGGAGCGTACCTACAGGATTGGGCGGCGGAAAGCCTGCACACACAATCGTGCGCGATTATATTTTTGGATCTAGCTGCGCGTTTTTTCGCGCGCGATCACTCGTCAGTTTTGTCAAAACGGAAATAGCGGCCGTGTAAGGCTAACCGCATCGTCCGAGCTGGCGCGTGTTGGAGTGTGTGCAATTCTGTTTTATCCGTCGTCATCTTGTAATTAGTAAGCGCACGGCACGCGATTCCGCGTGTTCCTCAGCGTGCTCATCAATCGTACGAGGCGTACCTACCTACGCAATGGCGCTTTCCCTTCCCCTTCCAACTTCTTCACACGCTAGCTCTTTCGCGCACGATTTCTGTTTTACGCGCGATAATGTCTGTGTAAAGCCCGCTACAGGTTTGCCCGAAGCACAAAGCTGTCCCTATTATGAGATCGAAGTAGGTACGGATAGCGAGAGTTGTTAAAGTTGTTTTCACGTAAGAAGCGTTCCCTGGCAGATGGAATTTGTTTTATTTCACGTACCTACTATCAAATGACTAAGATTTTGTCAAATAAACATCAAAAACTAATAAATTATAATCAGCGTCCACGCGTAGGTAATATTAATAGATACCTATATATCTACCATTATAAAAAACGCGAAACACTTTTTACACCCAAGCTTTTATTAAACAATTCTAAAGACAACGCCAAAGAACCCAAACTCGACGAAGTTACGGTCGGTATGTCGGTTTGGTTAGGAGTTCCTATGGCCACCTTCTGTCTGCATCATCAGACCAGCTCGAAGGTACCATAAAATTGCATTGTCACCGAACTTACATAAGTATGCCAAATTTCAACTCAATCTGATGATAACTGGTCTAAAATTCAGTTGAAGATTTGCCTTTCGCCTTGGGACAAATGTTTGTACGATCTACAAATATTAGATCCGGGTGTTCTGGTCGTTTCTATGTATAATAAAAAATATCTATTTGTGAAATGTACCCATAACACAAGCTCTGCTTAGCTTGGGGCTAGTGATGCTGTGACACATTATTATATTAACAGGGTCAGTTACAAAATATAAAAATAAGAAAACATTTTTTATAAAAGATTATTAGTTTTGCGTAGAACGGTACGTATCATCACCAGAGAGAGCGAAAAATAAACCGGAAAAATCGAATAAGTAGTCGATTTTTGTAAGTTTAGACCTTATAAATACAACATAAAACTTGTTTTAATTATACCTATTTCTACTTAATAGACATCCAAGATTTTACTTCCTATTTTACTTTCATAAAGTAAATTCACATTATAAAAAAATATTTTACGAAAAATCGATTTTTATCGATCATACCTAGGTAATATAAAATTTCAGGGCCTACACATTTGCTCTCCTTGGAGCCCAGACCCTAGGTCCGTGGGGCTCTTCGGGTATTAAAAAAATATCTGAGCGTCTGGTCGAAACGACGCGTAACCTCGACCATTGTAATTTTCTTTGTCAATAAAATTTATCTTTACTGATTCAAAAACTAATAATAATATATAATAATTCAAATCACTAAAAATCTTATAAAATTATTTCGGGCCGAAACATTTTCCAAACAGTCAGGGATTATCGGCCCGCTCCGGGCCCGATGCCTCAGGCCATTATAAACCTTATTACCAAATGATAAGGGTCACAATGGCTTGAAGTCTATAATTAATTTGATTCGGAATGTACAATTACTTAGTTTTAATGGTTTTCTCAACAGTTATGCAGTAAAAACATGTGTACAATCCATGGAATTAGAGTAATTACAAAATAAAATGATGCGTTAACAGTCAAAAAGGGGTGCGCGCGCCACCCCTAATTCTTGAGGGATGAAAGTATCCCTGATAAGTAAGAATCCCTGACACCTTAGGTCATTTCCCTAAGTGTCATACCAAAACGTCACCAAACGCTTCCTACGTGAAAACGACTATAGATAAATAAAACCAATTCATACACACTATATTAAACTCCGTATAAGCGTTTATTTTCCTTTTGACAGCTCGCACGAGTGACCAGTGTGGCAACTGGACAGTGACGTAGGCTTGGGAAGATCTCGGAATGTTAGACCTTGTTTACTTAGGTCATGCAATTAGTCATGTCTTAATGTTTCACCGATTCGATCGATTTTGTGTTGCAATCGGTTTTGTTATTTATCTCAACATTTTGCATCTATTATTTTACAGGGCAAAGGAGTATTACCTATATATAGTTAGGTAGGTGTCGTCTGATTTTTGAGAATCTGAATATTCAATAAACAAAATTATATTCAATAAAAATTATTTTTGCTGACGTTTTATTTGCTACTTGCTGCCCGCGGTATTACACGGCGTTTTTCCGGAATACAAAGTAAGACAGACTGAGATAACTGTACATTTTATATTATTTTTAATACTTTCTCATAGAAAAAGCAACTAGAAATCTTCCGTTCTGTCGGCTCGATTAATATCGAAGCTCTCCTTAGTCCCGATATATTACGAGTCAAAAGATTCGCATCACTTTTATTAAAAAGAAACAGTCTATGCAATATTGCATTCTTTGATTCACTCTTCATTCACCTATGGAACTTCATGGCGTGCATGTGTCAAAAAGAAAATAAACGCGTGGACGGAATTTAGGGGTAGGTATATTCAATGATTCAATTCTCCACTGTAAGGCTGATACCACACTATTTTCCCTTCCAAACATCCAGAGACCAGTGAGTGGAAGCGAGGGTTGAACTTAGTACAAACGACGAGATCTGTATGATAACCTAGACTTTGCCCTATTTCGTGCATTTGCTTCGGTCCATCGAAGTGTTGAATGACGCTGGGTATTTCGCTGCAGTTTTCGTCCAGCGCCAGAAGACGGATTCCTTTTCCGAATGGGGAGCAAACTATGCGCCCGTCTGCGGAGTAGCACAGCTCCTGAAATTTTGAGAAGGTGATAAGTAACGATATAACGGTTGGTTTCATCCCTTAGTTTCGTATATTTTAGTTTAGTATATCGCATTCACTGCCCAGACTTGGCGGTGCGACCAGCAGGTGTGCGCCGCCGCTATACAGGGCTGGGCGAGATAATATATTTATCTATAATAATAATATATATAAAAATATCTATAAAAATATTTATCTAAAGTGTTAGTTTAGTTTAACGAGGGACATCTTCGGGGTGAGTGCGGTTCGTAGTTAACCCGCTCCCATAAATAATAAATTCGTCAAACTAGGGCAGTTTTTAACCCCCGACGCAAAAAGAGGGGTGTTATAAATTTGACGTGTCTGTCTGTGGTATCGTAGCTCCCAAACGGATAAACCGATTTTCGTTTAGTTTTTTTTGTGTCATAGATAATTTTATCCCGAGTGTTCTTAGCCTTGTTTCATGAAAATCTGTTCAGCCAATAAACGTCGGCGAGTTTTTTTAAATTTAAATTTTATCTTGTTATAATAAAATACATTAGTTTTGGTAATAATAAATAACACAAGCTCGGCTTGCTTTGGGTCTAGATGCTGGGTGTTCAGGAATATTTATTTATTAAATCAGTAAGATACCGACAGGACCTTAGGGAGTCGGCATAAGAGTTTGGCAGTATACCCAGCAGTGGGAATCGGGTTGATGAACTTGCTGATGATGATACTTAGAATAACGCTTACTTTGATAAATCCTTTCCCTAGATTTGTCTCCTCAACGTAGTACAATAGCCGCTTCCGATTCTGCCTGATTTTGCTTTTCTTTGCCATTGATTCCCACTCAGCGACGCTGACTCGGGACGGCGTCATTCCCGATAGTGAAGGTCTGGAAAACATCATCAGGATATCAACATAATACTACACTGTCAAGAAAGTACCGGGAAAAGATCAATAATACACAAAATGTTTGTTATTCATCCAAATTTATTTTGATCACCTTCAAAGTATGCTCCTTCAGAAACGATACACTTACGCCAACGAATACATTTTTTAAACGCAGTTTCCGGAATTGAGTTCAGTTCTCGCCGCGAATTCTCCTTTATATCTTCTACCGATTGAAAACGGGTGCCACGAAGTGGTAATTTGAGTTTAGGAAAAAGAAAGAAATCGGCTGGAGCCATATCTGGTGAATATGGTGGTTGCTCGATGGTATTTGTTGAGTGTTTGGTCAAAGATTCGGTCACAATGATGGCCTTGTGCGAAAGCGCATTATCGTGGTGCAAAATCCAAGAATTTTCTTTCCACAAATCTGGCCTTTTTCGTCGAATTTGCGCTCTTAAACGCCGTATAACGCTCAAATAATATTCTTTGTTTACCGTTTGACCTTCCGGCAAGAATTCGGAGTGCACAACAGCATTTTCAGTCACTATTTCCTTCACTTTTGCGATGTTAGCTTCAGTTGCAAACGTTGATAGCCGACCAGAGCGAGGCAAATCTTCCATCACATCTCGACCGCTTTTGAACGCTTTGTACCACTCATAAGCACGTGTTTTTGATAAAGTCGATCACCATTGCAAAATTTAAGACAAACTCTTTGTTCGATGTTTTTGTCCATTATGAAATTCTCAATACACACTATTATAGATATGATATAACTAAAAACAGCACTGTATTTAATATAATTAACAGATGCAACTCAAACTCCGCGCCAAAATGGAAAACAGCTGTGCCAATCTAACATCAACAAAAAAACAAAAATTTGAATTTGGAACCATAAACAAATCATCCATCCCCGATACTTTTTTGCCTGAATGTAAAGTAAAGTTTAGTAGTAAAGTTTGGATTGATTTTCATTAACCTCAATTTATACATTGAGCTTTTAGGGTTAAGCTGGCTAAGGTTGTCGCAGATCAAAGGCGCACCGCTACAGCAGAGCACAAAAGTTTGCATATAAATATGTGCTTTAACTCGTGACTTTTAGATGAATGAGAGTAAAAATCGGTGCATATCGAGAACCGTCACAGGTAAGATAATATGATATGCAGGGTTATTTTTATGGGTATGCTATGCAATGATTTGCGCGCGGTTTGTCCCCTTTTGCATGGACATATTGAACGTTTTGCTGCAATATTTTGAATCGCCTATTTGATTGCCTATATCTTGCTAATAGATACCTAGCTAAGCTAGCTACAGTGTGCCGCTGTACGGTACGTTTGATGCACGTAGAGCGGAGTTGCGAGCTCAGGCTAGTATACTATACTAGATTTGAAAATACTGTTTTAGCCCGATAACTTGATTCGCGTACAGATCGCGCGGGCACGTTTTTGAATACAATTCATGAGTCATCCGTTATCCAGCCCACTAATTAACCCTATACCCCTAGGATGTTGTAACTACGTCTCTCAGACGCCAGCAGCACTTACCTGACGTCTGCGTTGTCAGGCACTACCACCGGCGAGATTCCAAGGGTAGGCGGGGCGGGGCGGATATTAATGAACACACTACAAACAAATTACTAATTTAAGCATTTTGCAAATCAAACTATTAAAATCATTTTTTTATGAATGGTATTGTTTACATGGTTGATATTGCATGTGTCTTCAATCAAATAGAGTCTAAAATACGATAAAAATTCTTTAAAATCCTCGGTATTCGCTACTCAGAGAGGCGGTGAAAGCCGAGAGGGTGTGCGGTACGAAAATGCCCGGCAGGGTGATGCGCGAAACCGAGCGAAACTATTCGATGCCGCTCTAGGTACCGAATACCACAACTTACCTACTCTTTAATTGCACACCAAATAATAAAAAATCACAGCACAAAAAAAAATAAACAAATAACAATGGGCGGCTTTATCGCAAAATATAGGACGGACAAGAAGGGATCGAAAATTAAGTAGATTTGAATAGAAAATTAGACCTGTTTTAACCCTGAATGCCTACCCTCATGTTACGTACACTCCAGTCAGACCAGAGAAATGTATCAGGCACTCACGTATCAAGGTCAGACGCGCTGCGCTGTACCGCGCTAGCGCCCGTGGGAGCGCCCGTGGGAGGCGGACAGATGCCGGTGTTGATGCCCGTTATCCGCTGCATGTTGAAGTTACGTCTCGCAGACCCCCTGATAAGTAAAACCAGTGGGTTAAAATAAGTGCTACTTTAACGAACAAGTAGGTGTTTAAGGGTTGTCCGGATCGCATCACAACTCACCGTCTTACTAAGTCTTGCAATATCCTTTGCTGTTTGATTGAAATGCTGGCCTCCCACAGATCATTTTGAATACCCTGAAACAAATGACTCAAATAAACAATTAACTTGACTTCTTTGTTATGGGCAATATGTGTCTGGTTAGCCACTTTTTCTTTTTTGTTGCTGGAAGCTTGAGAGAGCCAACCAAATGGTAAGCTTAGCTACGAAGACGCGTACTTATTCTATCAAACAAATGTCACTCTCAACCGCCGCTCGAATGCCATATCAAGTCGCTCGAAAGGAAGGTTCCAAGGAAATCACATGCACATAAAATCTACAGTATTTCCCGTTGACCTAGATCGGACTAGACCGATTCATGATAGACCATGAAATCTGGCAAGAAGTTATAGCACAAGTAAAGGCCGAAATATTTTTGTATTTACCAGTATTTTTATATTTTGGCATAAACAAACAGAACCCTATAATAGGGTAAGTGATAAACCAGTAACCGCGTATAGTAAAAAAAAATTACTCACTCTATTCAAGAGATTACCGGCGGCCGGCGCGTCGGCGGCACCACCAGCACCACCGGCCGAAGGCCTATTACTAGGCCCAGCCACCGACTCCACTCTCGCATCTTCTCTCTCTGTTCTATTGGCCTCTGCGTCTGTCCTATTGGCCTCTGCGTCTGTCCTATTGGCCTCTGCGTCTGTCCTATTGGCCCCTGCGTCTGTCCTATTGGCCCCTGCGCCTGTCCTATTAGCATCTGCGCTTGTTATAGAGCTATCTGCGTTTAGATCGGGATTGATACCCATTAAGCGCGTGCTTCTTCGCCGCGGGGCGCTGCCGGTTGGAGTTGGTCGATTCAAGCGTGGGCTTCTTCGTAATCTGCTGTGCAAAAGGAAGGTTTTACGTTGACGGTATAAATAAAATAAATTATTATTAATATCTAACAAATCAAATATTATCGCAAAAATGAGAGTGTGAGGCTTACGCACTATAATAACAAAAACCTTAATTATTGTTTTTAAAAATAATTGCTGTTCGGATTTGAATATTTTTTTGGTTTTGTTTGCTCTAATATGTACATCATGCGGTTACCCATCTAATTATTGACGAACGATCACCGAAGTTAAGCAAACTGTTTGTTGTTACAGCGACAAGAGAAATACACACTCTGTAAAAATTTCACATATCTACCTTTTACGGTTCATGAGATACAGCGCGCTGACAGACGGACGGACGCGGAGGCTTAGTATCTAATAGGGTCCCGATTTCACCATTCGTGTACGGAACCCTAACAATAGGACATTTATTGATATAGACTTAATAGAAGCTATCAGTTTAAACCAAAATGCATACTATCTAGGGTACAAACTAATTAAAGCCAAGGTACAATTTAAGAGGTATATAAGTAGAAGCTAGGCTATCATTAACGCATTCACAGCCCAGCCTCGGCGGCGGTGCGACCCGCAGCAAGGGCGCGCCCCGCGCCGCCGCCGCCGCCGCTACACCCCGTGGCGCAGACCGGCTTGTGCGTCCTTGGGCCATGAAAGTGTTATACCTACAGGTCTACATGTTGGAACTTGGGACTTGAGTAGAAGTCTAGTTTTGGTGAAACTGTGAAAGGATACTTACGGGCCGGCATTCTCAGGCCCTTCGGGTCGTTTATTCCTGGGTCTACCTCTTGTTTTCTGGGGAGACAGATCTCGGGTGCTCTTGTCGGAATGCCCCTCGTAAGACTGGATGTCGTGGATGCATGTCCACTAAAAACAGTGATTAATTTTAAAAACGGTGAATATTTACAGGTTTATTGGGAATTCAGTGACACTGCGCGAGCCGCAGGTTCTGCCCAATATATACGACAGTTATTCATAATTAACATTGTACGCAGCCCTTCCTTATGTCACTGAAAGCGCTAACAAAAACGGGGGGGTGGGGGAATAACGTTTGCCCTATAGGTCGATTGTCAAAAAAAATTTATAGTATCCTTGGTCCATTCCTATATAACAGATTAAATGTGTGTAATACGAAAATTATACTAGTATTTACAATTGAAACAATTGAGCTAACTGCTGACTGTTGCAAACAGTCTACAGGTAAATGTGTTAATTAATATTTATTCCTTAAATAATAATAGTTGTAAGAAAAAACTAAAGGATACACTGCAATGTATGTCATATGAGGACATAGAAAATTTATTGACTGTTTTAAATTAGGCCAAAAATTTGCAAACACCTTATTTAAACTAGTTTAGTGTAAGCACAGATATTATAATACTGTACATGTAGGGTAGCTTATGTAATTATTTTAAAGTGCTCTTGTATAATTATAATATGTATTTGATTAATTTATTTGTTGTTAGCACTATTTTTGCCTGTACAGCAGGTTTTTACCTACACTTGGGTGCAAAAAATTCGCACGTATGCAACATTTTGACTTTCGCTGAATTTTTATTTCTGTGATTTTAACGGTACTGCAAAATATTACTACTATTAAATCAAAATGCACACGTGGCTTTTGAGTGACACATCGAGTGACCATCAACCTCTATAAACAATACAATAACAACAATACAATAGCATACACCGAAATCGCTCGTTACTGGTAGAACGCTCGCACTACTTGTCGCAGGTATAAAATGGTGCGTTTTAAGGGTAGTGACCTCATTCGCACATCAACGTTTACTTTGAACAGTCGTCAATTGATAACATCGTAACCCAAAATTAAAAAATGAGTACCACACCATAAATAGCCGCTCAAGTGGTGGCCCTACTTCAAGCAGGGAGAAACCAAATTGAAGTGGCAAGACAACTGAATCTAAGCCGGTTCTCTGTCCGTCGAGTATGGCAGAGGTATCAAGAGACTGGCGGCTTCAAACGGCGCCAAGGATCTGGCCGACCCCGTGCCACAACAAGGCGTGACGACCGTTTTATTGTGACGACTGCATTGCGCAATCGGCGTTTGAATGCAGTTCAATTGGGACAGCGTCTCCAAGAAACACGGGAAGTCGATGTCAGCCGATGGACAGTAAGAAGACGACTACGGGAAGGGAATCTGACTGCGCACAGACCAGCAAATGGACCGAAACTGACCCCAGCCCACCGACAAACCCGCCTTCGATTCGCTCGAGAGCATTTGGAATGGACTGAAGACCAATGGAGCGCAGTCCTGTTCTCTGACGAGTGCAGGATGTGCCTACATGGCAACGATGGAAGAGGAAGAGTCTACCGAAGGCCAGGCGAGCGATTTCAACAATGCTGCATCGAAGAACGAGTCTCTTACGGCGGTGGATCATGCATGTTCTGGGGAGGCATATCACTGCAGGCAAAGACTGATCTTGTTTTCATCTCCGGAGCGAATCCTGGCCGCCGATCAAGGGGACTCACTTCTCAAAGGTACATTGAGGAAGTACTCCAGGACCACGTTGTACCATTTGCGGGATACATCGGAGAAAACTTCATCTTCATGCAAGATAATGCAAGACCGCATACGGCTCGTATTGTGTACCAGTACCTTGAAGAGGTTGCGGTGCCTGTCATGGAGTGGCCAGCTCGCAGCCCGGACCTCAATCCGATTGAACATTTATGGGACGAGCTAAAAAAACGAGTTCGTGCCAGAGACACTGCCGCAACGAGTCTCCAGGAGCTGCAACATGCGATTGAAGAAGAATGGGAGGCCATACCGCAAGATTTTATAAAAACTTTAGTTCTGTCAATGAAAAAACGCATGGAAGCAGTCATTCGGGCTAGGGGAGGGAACACACCTTATTAATAAAAAAGTTTTTATGCTGATTTTCATGTTTTTAATTTAATTTCAACCCCTAACTTTTATGGTATAAATACACAAAAAACAGGTACTTCAGACATTTACCCAAAACTCACTAAGTAGACGCGGTATAAGGACAAAAAAGGTACCGCTGGATAGGTTTTGAAATAAACTTTAACATTAGATACCAAAAAAAATAAAAACAAACATGTTTTTTTTGTTTTTTGAAAATTTGATGAAAATTTATACATGTGCGAATTTTTAGCACCCAAGTGTAGTTCAGGCACACGCGTAATTTAATACCATTAGAATTTAAGATGAACCTCTTTGTTATCCTTCTAGTCCTTAGTTATTATTTTTTTTTTTTTATCATCACGGACACGTTCCTGTAGAACTCAGGTCTCAGTGAATTACCAACAAACCTGTACGTGCTGCCCGTGGTGGTGTGTGAAAGAGAAGACTTATTTGCCCTTTCATTTCATCCATTTCAGCACGGCTAGTTTTGTATCACGATGTTGGTAATAAAAGTAATTTTCTTTCTTGTGGACTACTATTGTTTAAGTGTAGAATAGGTGGTCAAGGCGCAACCCTGACCCAGATCAGCGCCACCACCTATTTTATCTTACTATTCTGTTAAACTAAGAAATATTAACAAATCGATTGGCCAGTTTGTGATAGGACAGAATAATAGGATAAATAGGTGGTGGCGCTAATTTGGGTCGGGGTAGCGCCTTAATTGAGGGATAGCAATTTATGATGAAAAACATTATTTTCAGATAATTATAAATGGTTTCTACTTACCTCAGATCTGTCATCATGACTTATATTTCTACTCAATGCGGTCCAGCCTTGTGGATGAATCTGTGAACAAATACAAGTATTATGTTCCCTATAATGTCTAAACATTATCAAAAGAGAAGACGGGTTTGGTAATTATTGTAATTTTTATCTTACAGGCTTGTATGGCAAGTAATATGAAATCAATATTCCGTAATCATTTATATTCGTGTTTTTTTTTAATGCTGGACAATTTACACTGCATTATCTAGCCCCAAGCTAAGCAGAGCATGTGTTATGGGTACTAGATAACTGATATACATAATACAATACTCGAAGATTTTTTTTATTATATGTACATAGGAAAACATCCAGAACACCCTGAACAAATATCTTCAAACATTTGTCCCGAGGCGGGAATCGAACCCGCAACCTCCTGCGTCGCAGGCGGACCTTCGCCCGTTGCGCCACAGAGGTCATCAAGTTACTATGCCAGTCTCTTTGTTTGACAACTAAATGGCTAAACAATGCAATCTTGTACACTATCATTTTAAGAGTATCGCAAACCATATTAGAACAACGTATAATGCACTGACAGATTTACCCCTAAAGAATCGGAAATAAGAGCCATCATAAGAGCTTACATCTTCATACAAGTATATTTTAGTAAGAGTTTGGGATAATCATCCTCTGATCTCAAAGGTATAAATAAATAAATAATGCTGGACAATTCACACAGCATTATCTAGCCCCAAGCTAAGCAGAGCTTGTGTTATGGGTACTAGATAACTGATATACTTAATACAATACACTACATAGATAGATATTTTTTATTATACATACATAGAAAACATCCAGAACGCCCTGAACAAATGTCTGCAGATCGTACAAACATTTGTCCCGAGGCGGGAATCGAACCCGCAACCTCCTGCGTCGCAGGCAGACCTTCGCCCGCTGCGCCACAGAGGTCGTCTAGTAAAGGTCAATCCGAAGTACGTACACACTTATATACTGTACCTGCCTTATGATAAATTTGTTCGTTATTTAATATTAGTTAATTTAAGGAAATTAGGATAAACATGCCCGGCGGGCGTGGGGATTCTGGGCATTACCCTCCATGAGATAAAAGTCACTAAGGCGCTTATCAGGGGGAGGCCTGCGTCCAGCAGTGGACCAATATAGGCTGTCGAGGAGGATAAGATGTATCTGTGTACATACATGCTTATCCTCCTTGACAGGTTTGTAGCCTTTTCTGAAATAAAACTCTTTTTTTTTAACGGATGCAAATGAAATTGGTCACAAAGATAGATTAAATTCCGGAGGAGGCCAGTTCATATCGAAATCTTTTTAGTGTGGTTTAATTGAACATACCTGCAGAGAGCTGACAACCTCGGCGTCATTATCCCCCGGGAAGTCAGTGATGAACTCAACGCGGTTCTCCTTGACGCTCGCGTCAAACAAGCAGTCAAACTTTGACGCGACCGGTATATCTTGAAGACTCATTTGCATCAGTCTGTATAGGTTTGGCTGGAAAGTAAAATTATCACACTAACATGTTACATTTTATACAAGCACAATTTGCAAACACAGTTTAGATTTACTTATCAAACAAAGGAATTTAATAACTAAACGGGTTACACACTTTTTTTGATAAAATAGAAATCTATTCAAACAGAACAAGGATGGATGCTTGTTACCTCTTCACGCCAAAACGACTGAACGGATAGGGCTGAAATTTTGCATACAGGTAGTTTATAGGAATAAAACATATATATTTTATCCCATAAATCAGTTCCTATGGGATAGAAATAACCATAAAACGTTTCCATAGTAACAACGCGTGCAAGGCCGCGGGCAGAAATTAAAATAATAATAATGGTTAGTTAATTTAATTGACGCATTAATAACATTGACATTAATAATAATAAACTTTACTCACAAAGAAAATTACACTAGTATTTACAATTGAAACAACTGAGCTAATTGCAGACTGTTGCAAACAATCTACAGGTAGCTCAAGTGATCCATATCAATACCAGTCGGAAGCATCCCAAGACGCTGGCTGCATTGCCACGCTGTATGGCAATGCTGATGCGCTGTGCCAGATATTCACCAGCTCTCGGGTCACGCGTCGCTTCGACCAAACGCTCAGATAATTTTTTAATACTTTACAATTATTTTTAACTTAACTTCATCATTGTTGGCGTAGTACACTACTGCGTAATTGCCATTTCGACGGAACAAAAGACCACTCTAGACGTTTTTCATACGTTTATGTGTCCGACACCGCAAATCGCATAACGCATCATCATCATCAACCTATAGTAGTCCACTGCTGGACATAGGCCTCCCCTAATGACCGCCAAAGCGCCCTGTCTTCAGTTTGCTCATCCAGCATCTGCCTGCAGTCTTTCGCAGGTTGTCATCCCACCTGGCTGGAGGGCGTCCTACACTACGTTTGCCGAGTCGCGGTCTGCACTCAACTATTTACCTCATTTAACGATTTGTTTTAACGCATCGTACTGCGTAGTGATTAAGAGACCAAGGTTTAATACAGTCCTGTGTACTACATACCTTGAATCCCTGCAAGTCAGAGGCCAAAGTGGTAAGATCCAAATTATGAATCAGCATAATCAGTCCACCAGTTGTGGACAGTATCATTTGTTTTGAGTCCGGTGACAGTTTGCATCTCATGAGGCTTGTTGTGTGGAAAACCCTGCAAATATTGTAAATAAGAAGTTGACTAACCCATTCACTGCCCCGCCTCGAGGCAGCATGGGGGGATATGTGCGGCTCGGGCCATGTAAATGTTAATAGAAAAAGACAGAAAAATCTGACTAACTTGCGTAGTTATATACATAGTTTTCTTGTAAATAAACAATAACTGGATTTTTACATTTACGCCTTTCCAAAGACGTATGCTCTGTCCCGCTACTATGAACACGAAGTTCTATGCCTATCCTTTTCACAAAATGGCGCGCATGGTGACCAATTCTTCTCAATCCGCATGCCCAGGACGGGGATTATGAGCACAACAAGGTGCGTACAAGTGTGTACAAGCCAATAAGGTGCTTATCAGGGGGAGGGAGGCCTGGGTCTAGCAGTAGACAAATATAGGCTGTAGAGGTTGATGTTGAGGCTTAAGGTAACATACATAACAATACCCATAGATGCATGCAGAATACCCAGGCATTGAGACAATTTAATTATAATTGCACATGACAGCTGGGAATAATATAAATAGCTGCGAGGAATAAAGGAAATCAGGTAATAAATTTTGACATACAAACCTTGAAAAAAGCACATTGTGTGTTGCAAAGGAGTTAATATCCCATGTATAAATGCTGCCATCCAAACCTGATGTCACTAAAAGCTTGTCTTTGTTCGAGTACTCAATGTTTTTGACCCATTTCGAATGGCCTACTAGTGAACATATTTTCTTAGTGAGGTTTCGGATATCCCATAAAGCAATTGTGGTGTCATCTGAGCAAGTTGCAAACATTCGGCTGTCTAGAAATCTGTAAATATAATTAATTATTATCTATTGTCCATAAATTAACAAAATGTCTTGGTGCTTATTATTTAGATAGCTGATTTTGCATCTAGCCTTTAGTGGCAAACAACTCTAAGTAACCTTTACTTGCTCTTTTATGGACATTGTACAGTGGACCAATATGATAATGAAATGGGGACAATTTATTAATTACAACAGATAAAATCCACTTTCGGTCAGACGTCTCTGACCAACACGAATAAATTAATCAAGTAAACAAGTTAGCTACGAATCGGTGTTGGAAGAACAAAATGTTATGTATCTTTGCAATGAATTCATGAAACTAGTTTGTATAGAACACAAATAATATTTGAAAGAGATTGTGCTTACTTCGCTCCGTTTACGCAGTCGTTGTGTGCGCCAATTATGCAGTGGATTCTATTATGATTTAAAGGGTCAAATATCTGTATGGCCCTCTTTTCACATGCTGCAACGAGCAGTGACCTGTAATAAAAAACTTATATAACTAATACACTGGCTTTCTTTGAACTTTTGTAACAAGAAGTTGTACATATTACAAGTAAAGGTTGTTCCAATTGAAATAAACTTGTTGACGACCTCTGTGGCCCAGCGGACGAAGGTCTGCCTGTGACGTAGGAGGTTGCGTGTTCGATTCCCGCCTCGGGACAAATGTTTTTACGATCTGCAGACATTTGTCCAGGGCGTTCTGGATGTTTTCTATGTATAATAAATAGAGTGTATTGTATTAAGTATATCAGTTATCTAGTATCCATAAGACAAGCTCTGCTTAGCTTGGGGCTAGATAATGCTGTGTCAATTGTCCAGCATTATTTATTTTTATATTTATTTATTACAATTGATAATATAAACTAACAAAGAATAATATTCATTGAGTTCCAGTTCTTGGTTGAGTAGAATTGAAAATAAGCTGCTAATCATTGATCATAGCGTAACGGTGATTGATTGGCTTGAATCTAAGCTTACCCGTCCGGCGAAAACTCAAGATTGTAGATTCCACCAGTTGGAGCGCTGGAATCATTCGAATGCCAGCAAAAAGTCGGTTTCATTCCACAGTATAAACTCTTCGCCAAGGCATCTCCAGCACCTACAGGTGTCGGGAAACCCATATCTCTGTGCCTTAACCGATAAGGATTGAATGCGGAGTACCTCGCCATGAATATATCGTCATTAGTTCCCCACATTTTGAGTAAGTATCTCTAAACGACTAGTTAATTAAATTTTAAATTAAGTACACATTATCAATGTATGAAATGCAAAAGAACACGCTGTTGCTGCAACATCTAATACAAAATAACACAAAGACAAATTGTGACTTCGTCGTATTTCATTTTTCAGCCATGTTTTTGATTGACCACACCACAGATGATTTTTGACATTCGCATTTATCTTTGTGTTTCCAACTGTTTCCTCGAGTCAGCGTTGGTTTTCAGCCAAAACTTGTTATACTGGATATTTAAAATTTATCTACCGTCCAAAAATTACCGTTTTGCTTTAACGATTCGACGAGAGTAGAGTGGAGAGTGTACTTTATTTTGAAAATATCTCTGCATCTACTCACAGCATAGTTTTTGAAATATCATTTTAATAATGTCTTCGTCCAAAAGTGCGTGTCACGTCAACGTATGACTTCTTTTTGATTTGATTGCAGAATTAGTAAGATGACGATGACGAGCGATGGTTCGTATCATAAAGTAACCGGCACGAGTCGCGAGCACAGATGACATAAGCTCGCGCATGTACACTTTTGGCCAAATTTATTCAGTACCGTTTTTTACCAAAATGATTGAAAGGTACCTATACAAACTAATTAAAATATTAGTGGTACTTGAAATTTTACTTTGATAGAGTAATGTTGTAGGCCTTCGAATAAAATATAATAATCTCAATAAAATAATATAATCTGAGTACTTATAACTTCTTCTTCTTCTTCTTTTATTTATGGCTTGCTGTGCTTGATAATTAGCAACAATTCTGCCAGTGTCCATGTAAAGAGTGTCATAAACTTAAGTACAGATAATAATGGGAAATTTAGCCGGTAGAATGAGGGAGAGTCTTATTAATATTAAATTAATTTTGAACAACCAGTTTTGTTGAATCTGAAACAACACAGACAACACAACACATAATCGGACAGTACAAAGTTAGTAGTTAATAACGCTATTTACAACTTAATATTATTGGATTTTACAAATTTACATAATAAATGTATAATAGGAGGGGAGGAGGAGAGAGATAACAGGCATTTGACAGAAGTAGGACGAGGGATATCTGGAGGGAGGACTTCATACAATGAGAATCTAAGTTTAGGGCAATTAAAAAAAATGTGGTCCACAGTCCCATCTTCCAAACCACATTCACACATAGAATGATCCCTGATCCTCAGTTTGGCCAGAAAAACCGGCGTGCAACAATGGCCTAATCTAAGCCTACATAGAGTAGAAATGGTAGGTTTATTAGCATTGCGATATTTAAAAAACCATGGTCTGGGGGGAATATCAGGTTGAATATCAGCATAAAGTTTACCTTTTATTTGTTTGGAAGAATTCCAACTGTCCAACCAAGATTTTTCTAGAAATTTGCTAGAGAGAAGGCAAAGGTCATAGGAAAATGTTTTGTAGTGATCACGTGAACCTATTTGGATAGCTGATTTTGCATGGATGTCAGCTGTTTCATTACCCGGGATCCCAGAATGGCCTGGGATCCAGGCAAGAATAATGTTTATCCCAAGATCATAGCAATCGAACAAAGCTTTTTTAATTTGTAGAATTATGGGAAACGGGGCTTTATTTTTGAAAGGATTAGATAGGATAGACTGAAGGCAGCTTTTGGAATCAGAGAAGATTAGAGAGTTATTTAAATTATGGGACTTTACAAATAATATGGCCTCAAGAAGAGCTATAGCCTCTCCAGTAAAGACTGATGAGGTTGTTGGGCATTTAAAGCAGAGACTTATATTTGTAAATGGAATCCACACTGCAGCACCTACCTCTCCATCCAAAGTAAGTTTAGAGGCATCGGTGAAGATGCAGTGCCAGTCTTTAAATTTTAGGCCAACTTCAGCGTAGAATATTTCCCGGGCATTAGGAGACTCCTTTTCTATGCCAAAATAGAGAAGAATATTTGGTTTATAAATCAGGGCATCATATGGTAACTGGTATAGAGGATTAAAAGGGTACTGAACAACAGGATGGGTGAGTTGAGAGAATGAGAGGAAGCTGCGGAGAATGCAAGGGATTTTGTCAATATATCTAAATAATTCTCGGAGACGGTTTAATTTTGGAAGAAGGGGATGATTTGAGTTTTGTAACAATTTAAAGATAAACCTATCTGCCAGATATTGTCGGCGCAAGTGTAAAGGGGGTTCACCACATTCAACTTGCATCGCATTGATGGGTGAGGATTTCATGGCCCCAAGTATTATGCGCAGGCATTTTGATTGTATTTTATCAATTTTGTCTAAAGCCGCTTTATTACACAGGTTTAAGAGATACTGCCCATAGTCAAAGTGACTTCTTACCACAGCATTATATAACAGTTTCTGAGAGAATGGGTGGGAACCCCACCATACCCCGGAAAGAGAACGAAGGGTATAGGGGTTGCATTATCCGTTAAATTTTCGTATCCGGATAATTCGGATAGTAGTGAGCCTTACTATTCGGATATTTCGGATAATTCGGATAATTGAAAAATATACATAAAAATTAAATTTAATCAAGGAAAATGGGTTTTTAAAGTATAAGTATTTATTATTTTATATTCAAAAAACGTTACATTAAAGTTCTAATAAAATAAAAATAGAATTCGCATAGAAACTGAACAACATAGAGATTTAAAATTCTTTACTGTACGTTTGTTAGAAGCATCTTAGAATATGCATCACAGATTTGGAACCCTCGTTAAGATGTTTATAATAAAAGAATCGAGCGCATTCAAATTAAGTTTAAGAAGTACCTTTGTTTCCGTTTAAGAATTCCATACAGTTCAGCCAATTACCTCGATTTATGTAAGCAATTTCACATTCTACCTCTTTCCAAGCGGCGTGAGATCGCCGACTTATCTTTTATACTTAAAATCACGTCGAATAATATTAATTGTCCCAATTTGCTTCAAAAAATTAAGCTTAACGTTCCCTGCAAACCTATCAGAGTTAACCCCCCTATCTACGTTCCCCATGCTGGCACTAACTACCGACAAAATTCCTTCTTGTGGCGAGCGAGATTACTCGCTCGCCACAAGAAGGAATTTTGTGTTAAAATTATTAAATTTTAACAAATTGAGTAAGCAATTTGATCTGGATTTATTCTGCACAAGTGTCAGCTCGGCCAGGTGGCGGCTCAGCGGAGAGTTTTTTGGTGCCAATGATGATGATAAATATGAAGTCGAAATTTTTGTAATGTAGATCCTAATCTATGTTTTTAGAGATGATGCATGTTGACTAGTCACATAATGTTCATAGTATTTTTCATTGTAATAATCCACCACTATCCATGAAAACCTTCAATAAGCTTTCTGGTACTTATTAATTTGTAATTCTGTTAAGTTTTAAGCCTTTGGTTTTCCCCTAAATAAATAAATAAAATTAAAAATAAGAGTATCGATCAAATGGGTTGAAAAACTAGAATATCTATGAAATAAAAACAGTTTACTTCTTTCCATCAAACTTATTTTTTAACAACAAACGAACGTAAATCAACTTCCTATTATAATAGGTACTCTAAAATGATTTTAACAAAGAACCAACACAGTCAAGAGATGTGGGGTAGCTGTGCTACGTGCGCGGAGATCGGTCTGTGTCAGCGTCGTCGAATCACTGACCAACCAGTGTCAACGCTAGTATGCGTTTGCGCGCTACCGCTAGTGTAGGTCTTGCTTGTTTATAGCTTCCAGTCATCATGGTCATAGGGAATCGGGCCCCTGGGGCCCGATTCCCTATGACCCAAGAGATAACATGCCCAAAACACAATACATAAATATACAGTAATCCGACTCCATACTAGACCGCCCGAATCGACGCACGCACATATAGGCGTCATTTACACGGCCGCTAAGGTAGTCTCGGCATGCACATCTATCCAGTGTCACGCCGCGCGCCGCGCGCCGCCGAGACTGGTCGCTGCGCTGAACGAGTTTGTTGTGCCGCGACCCCCGCGCTGTCAGCTCCCGTTTCGGTACCTCAACGTTGCAAGTGCGCGAAATAATAAATTAAATAATGGCGGCATCACGACCACGAGTATACTGCAGTGTTTACGGGTGCCTAAACTCAACGTTCGTTAAACCAACACTGTCATTTTTTCGACTTCCTGCTAATGCTGAAAGGTAAAATAAATATAGTCTTTACCACGTTTTAGGGTTCCGTACCTGAAGTATAAGTAATGCCAATGTTACTAACAAATATTTATGTAGTACCTCCATATTATTTTTTCTGAAATTCACTTATTGTTTCCTACCTACTTATTTTGCGGTCTAAATGTATTCTACATTAAATATAAAAGACCTAATTTTGGTACGGAACCCTAAATGTGCCAAGTCGACACGCAATTGGCCTTCGCTTTCTTGTTTGTCTCTTCGGAGGTGGGTGATGGACAAATGATAGGTAGGCTAATAGGTAGGTACTATCATTAAAAATGTATGGGAAATTCTGCTATGTATTTAATGTAATATGTATGTAATGTAGGTATACATTACATATTAGACATATTAGAATACATTACATATTAATTGGCCTTCGCTTTCTTGTTTGTCTCTTCGGAGGTGGGTGGTGGTCAAATGATAGGTAGGTACCTAGGTACTATACTTAAAAATGTATGGGAAATTCTGCTAAGTATTTAATGTAATATGTATGTAGGTATATATTCGCTTTTAGGACGTTTTCCTGTCATGCGTTTTTGCGCCCGCGTGCGGTTCTCGACCGCGAGCATGTCAAACAAAACACGCTCCGGGCCACACGCATCACAGATTTCGTTTGCCGCTGCTAGAGATGGGAGTTATTCTTATTATACATAGATAGGTATTTTTTCTATGTATTCTAAATTAACATAATATGTTTCATTCCTGAACTCAAACCAAACCCATTCAATAAAAATATACACACCTCTGTATTAGTTTTTGTAGGTACCAACCCTAGCGCTCCGCTCAACTGTAGGTATAAAGTTCGAAGAGACGGCTGAGTCATTCTACTGTATACATTTATCTACTGTGCCCAAAACGTGTGACGTCACAACGCGTTCTAAACACAAACGCGTTTCAAACGAGCCTATGTGTGGAATTGAAAAATGGTATTCTGCATGCCACAAGACTGGTTGTCTATGCCCCGTGTTTTGTTTTACGATTATTTCACACGCTTCGTTCAAAATCTTACATCCGGTCTATTCGGAAATTTTACGGTTTTATTAACAATTATTTTTTGTTTCCAATAATAAATATTTTGAATTATTAGCTTGCTCAACCATTAAATTGTTGAGCTTACACTACTATAATGTGATTTGAAAATTTAGAGCCCAAAAATAATGATTTGTATAAACATTCAAGTCACTCATTACTAGTTTCGGAACGAATAAGTAGTTTTCATTGATTGTTTGTTTTGAACAACATAACCTAAAAATCTACCAATTATTCTAATAAATAAAGCTAGATTACCACTGACTGACTGACTCATTCTATTATATAAGGATATTATTCTAAGGAGACGACGCGTAAGACGCTGGCACCAGCAAAGTACGACTATAAACAGGAGGTTACCCAGGGGTTCTGCGGACCCTCTTTCAATGGACCCTAAATTGTTTGTGCGGTGCTAAAGGGTTAGCAAAGAACTGTATTCTTTTCTATGTGGGATCCTTAAAAGCAGAGATGGAGTGACTCCTCAAAGGTGCACAAGTATAACACCAGAAATCAAAGTAAGTGCATCATTAAAATTAGTAATAGGTACTGGTACTTAGGTACACGAGATAAAAACCAATAAGGTGCTTATCACGGGGAGGCCTGCGTCCAGCTATGGACTGTTGTTAAAGTTCCTTATAGGCTGTTCGGGGAGGTGGCTGTACTTACCTACCTACACTGTAATACTACCTTTATTCTAACCCTACTTTTTAATACAAAGAATTACTTTTATTTTTTTAGATACAACACTCAATTTCCTGGCCACCGGTAGCTATCAAAAGCCAGTGGGGCAGGACTGGTTAGATCCCCTCAGCTAGCCGTCTGTAAGTCGCTGTGTAGAGGAAGTTGTTCATGCCCTCAATGAACTGCTTCCAAGCTATGTGAAATTTCCTACCACAAAACAAGAGAGGAATGTAATCAAACAAAGGGTATGTATACATTATATTTATTAAATTTTGTTTGAAATCTCCACAAGGGCATTGCAAACTTGTAAAAAATTGATTTGTTTCAACATTGTGTGGATAAAGTCCAGAATTTTGACACAATAGTAACACAAAATGTTATGCAACGGCACTACAAAAGTCGCACACCTTTTTGCGCTACCGTAACACGATGGTGTTACAAAGTGGTAGCGCAAAACTATAAAGTTGAGGTTACATGAAAAGCTAAAATAACACATGAAATGAACGAAAATAACATGATTTTATTTTTACATTGTGAGAAGACCAACACATATCAGTGCATAGTTGCATTTCACCAATAATGATGTCTGCAAAATCCTCCAAGGGAGGAAGATGGTACCTACCTATTTATTCCTATTTGAAATAATAAAAAATATTTCTGCCTTGTTTCAGATATGCGACAGCGATTAAAAATTACACAGAAGTGGAAAAATTGAGTGGCTACTAGGGGACTCTGGCTATCCCCAAAAACCATGGCTTATGTCGCCTGTGCTCCACGCAGCTGATCATACTCCAGAAGCCTACTACACTAATATGCAATATAATAAACAATCAATGCCTCATTATGCGAGTCTATTGTGATGAATTATTGAATGATTACCCTTCCCTAACGTTTTTCACGCCTATAAAAACACCATGTAATTATTTATTTATTTATTAAAGACGAGCAGCCTGTGGCTGATGTGTCTTTAACACACAGTGTTGAATAAGTCATTGCGTCACTTTTTTTAGTTTGTTTTTGTCGTCTGGTAACCAGTTGTCAAGTTTATTCTTGAAGGTGTTTGTTTGTTGTGAACCACTCTATTGCTTATAAAATGGTGCGCTGCAAGGGCTTGAGTAGAGTCACGGGCCAATCTAAGGTGGTGTCCACGGGTTGAACGTCCTTCTTTCTTTATGTAGATGTCTTGTAGGGATGGCAGGTTGTATTGGTGAGTATCTTGTAGGTTTCAATGAGGTCACCTCGAAGACGTCGTTCTTCTAGAGTAGTGAGGCGTAGTGCGCGTAATCTATCTTCATAGGATTTCCGTCGTAAAGACCATGGGATCTTGGTAGCCTTTCTCTGAACACTTTCAAGCAGGTTTATGTCTTTATGAAAGTAGGGGCACCGCTTGGCAGCTTGGAATCCATATTCGAGCAGTGGTCTGATGTATTGTATATCTTCCGGAAGACTTCCACTGCTTATTGTAGGAATTCTATTTGTAAAACACAATCTTTCAAGGTACGGGTAATATAATTGTCACATCTAGAGCGGGAACCGTAACCGTAGTAGATATTTTAATTTATTTATAGGTAACTTACGGGTTCCTATAAAAGAAATGATTTTATTTACATAATGTTTGTTATTATTTTAGTATAACCTCCAAAGACGAACGACGAAACGAGCCGTACTAACTATTGCAGGAACACGCTAATCTGTGCCTTAACACGCTATGAACGAGCTCGTTTAGTTGACAGTTCAAATCGTGCCGTGCCGTGTTATGGAATGACTGCTAGGGCATGCGGAATACGGTTTTGTCCGATTCCACGCCGTTGTCGTGTCGTAGGTGTGTAACACGCTTGCATTGGTCATAGGGAATAGCCGCCCAGATTCAGAAACACGCACGAATTAATACATGTAGGTATATTTTTAACAACACAAAGTATTGTATGCATTAAATATAACATTTCTAAAATGCTGGATGCGGTGTAGTGTTGTGTCGTGAATTAGAAAAATCAACTGTAGGTACCTATCCGTATTATTCGTATTATCCGGATAAAGGAGCTCCCATTATCCGGATATGAAAATTAGCGGATATCCGGATATCCGGATTGCAATCCCTAGAAGGGTATTAAGATTTCTTTCACACTTCTGGGCGGTAAGTGAAAAGTGCTGTATGCCAGTCATTCTGGAGTCCAAAGTGATACCTAAGAATTTGGCATTGTTGTGTTGTGGAATGACCTCATGTCCAATATACATTTCTACCGGAGGGATAACCCTTTTTTTTGTAAAAATTACAACGGAGCTTTTGGGAACAGAGAGGGATAGACCATGATCATTAAGCCAAACAACAAGATATGATAGGGCTGAGTTAAGTTGGGTTACTGTATCGTCAATGGATGAACTCGATATGTAAAGGGCAAGGTCATCTGCATACTGGAGGATTTCACAAAACGAGGTAACAGTTTGCTCAAGGTCATGAGTATAAATACTGTACAACAAGGGGCTTAGAACGGATCCCTGGGGTAAACCTTTCCAGACTGTTTTGGGAGGAAGGAAGCCATGAGGAGATTTGATAACAACTGATCTTTCCATCAGCAAATTACACATGAAACGAACCAACTTCTCAGGGACTCTCAGCTGAGTGAGTTTTCTCCTGAGAACCGGAAGAAGGACGTTATCGTAAGCGGAAGCTATGTCAAGGAAGACACCGGTGAGGTATTTTTTTTCTTTGAAGGTAATGTAAATATCAGCTGTTAAAAGGCTTAGGCTGTCCATGGTACTGAAACCTTTTCTAAAACCAAATTGAGTTTTCGCAAGCAGAGATCCATTTTCACACATCCATTCAAGGCGGCGTTTAATCATCTGTTCCGCGACTTTCGCCATAACAGAAGACAGCGCTATTGGTCGGTGATTGGAAGGATCCGTGGGGTCCCTACCAGGCTTCAAGATGGGAATAACAATCTGGGTTTTCCATTGAGCCGGGATAACACCATTATCAAAAAAAGAGTTAATTAAGGATAAATAAATTTTTTTAGTTTTTTCAGAAGCGTTAATAAGAAAAGAGTAGGGGATGCCATCTATGCCAGGTGAAGAGTCTGTCAGTCCGTCAAGTGCGAGAGTCAATTCGTTATATGAAAAGGAAGAGTCAAGAATAGAAGTTGAAGGAAGAAACGATGGGATTGAAGGGAGGGAAGATAAAAATGGGACAGATGGGGGAGCAAGTTTGTCCGAAAAGGCCTCTAGCCAAGATATAGGGTCATTGGCTGAAATGTTTTCTAAATGGGATGAGCCTCTGAAGCGTCTAATTTGTCTCCACACTAAAGATGAGGGAGTTCGGGGAGAAAGGTTTTCACAAAAATGTATCCAACCTTGTTTTTTCTTATTCGATGTTAATTTTCTAAATTTTGCTGCTGATTTCTTGTACTTAATAAAGTTTTCGGATGTCATACAAGCGGAATAAGATTTTTCAGCAGCTTTCCGTTCAGCTACCCCAGCAGTGCACTCAGAATCCCACCAAGGAGTAGAAACTCTGAAGTCTCTAGGAGGTTTTTTAAGGGGGATATGGAGATCAGCACATGAAATTATACTGTCAATGAATGATTTGTATGTTGACACAGAATCATCAGAAGAGTTTAAGGAATCTAATTTGAGGTCGAGAGCATCTGAATATGCAGTCCAATCAGCTCCAGACACTCTATATTTTAAAGACGGAGATTTATTACAGTGAGGGATGACGCTATGCAGAGAGTTGATGTGAATGGACAAAATTATGGGGAAATGATCACTACCATATGTAGACGGTAGTGTTTTCCATAAAATATCAGGAGAGAGAGAGGGGGAACACAAAGAGAGATCAACAGCACTTTTCGGATTTTGAGATGGAAGAGATCTGCGGGTAGGGGACCCATCATTGAGAAGACAAAGATTTGCTTCATCAATGATTTCTAATAGGGAAAGGCCAAACATATCGGAGTGACTATGACCCCAAACCGTGTTGTGGCCATTAAAGTCTCCCATTATGATCTTAGGGGAAGGGAGGGATGAGAAAATAAGAAGAATATCAGGAATCATGGAGGAGTTTGGATGAGGGATATATATAGACACAAAGGTAATATTAAAGGACTTGATATCAACAGCAACAGCGTTGATACCAAGGGGGAGGGACGGGAGGGGGATTTGGGAAAATGAAAGGGAGCGCCTTACTAACAAGGCGCTCCCGGCATGCCCGTCAGCCCTGTCGCTTCGCAGGCAGGTGTAACCCGGAATCCTAAAGTTGGATTCAGGCTTCAACCATGTCTCCGAAGCGGCAATGACTGACGGGCGGAATTTATTAATTAAATGGGATAATTCATGTCTTTTTGCTCGTATGCTCTGTGTGTTCCATTGGAGCACGCTCACTGGATCCATGCTGAGCAGATAAAGAGACTAACTGATTGAGTTTTGGGGCAACGTTGGACGGTAGGGAGTGAGGATTAGATAATATGCTTATTAGAAGAGAGAGAAGAGTGTCTAACAAGCTTTCATTAATGGATGAAGATTGGCTGTTACCAAGGGCACAACCATTAGGTAGGGAAGAAGAGGGGTCAGCGGTGATGAGTCTATGGGCTGCCTTATTATATGTTTTGCCCATAAGAGGTTTGGGACGGGGAGTAGCATAGATGGTTTTCACATATGATCGAGGTTGGGACAGACCAGGGAGAATTTGTTTTTGGGAAGATTGGGATAAAGTTGAGGAGAAGGGTTCTCCAGCAACCTCAGTATATGAGCGGCTAACTGCAGGGAATTGGGAGCTTGCTTCCTCATATGAAATGCTGTTTTGGGACATTACTGATTTGATATTTTTTTGCCTTTCCTGCTCAGGGCAACTTTTGCTCGTGGCAAAGTGATGTCCTTTGCAATGTAGGCATACTGCATTAGACTCTAGTACCTCACACTTATCTCCAGAGTGGTCTAGAGAACAGCGGAAGCACCTTGGTTTTGAGCGACATTGGTTTTTGGTATGACCATAGCGGCAGCACATATGGCATTGAATAGTGGGATATTGATAGATCTCTACAGGTAAGGAGTTGTAGTACAGGAAAATTCGAGAGGGGAGAGATTGACCTTGGAAGGTCACCACAACAGTCTGTGTAGGCACCCAAGTGACCTTGTTGTCTTCAACCACTTTTCGGTTCAATCGCCTTGCTTTGATAATTATACCGCATCCAGCAGGCAGGATTACATCTTTTGCAAATTCATCCATTGATAAATCAGTAGGAACTTGTCTCACAAGTCCCATCCTAGTGACATTGTAAGTTGGGATTACAGCTTCATACTTACACATACCTAGTATGGGAGAAGATATAAATTTGTTTGCAGAAGACGAGGATAAGAACTCAACTGATATTTTATTTCGTCCTACACGTTTAACACCGTCAGGGCACACATTTTCGAATTTATGTGTCATTAAAAATTGACCAAACTTGATTGTACGGATTGAGCTTCCAGCTGAATGGTCAGGGTCAGTACGGGATACGTGGACCACATAAGGGCCCTTGTCATTGTCGGAGTATGCTTGGATTGCTCCAACGATAATTGATGGGTGGGTATACACCGTTTGAATAGAGGCTACTGCTAACTCAGTTGAGGTTATGGTTTTTTTAGCCGGTGTATCCGGCTCCGTTTCTAGACGGCGTTTAGTGGGGACAGCTGAGGTACTTACGTCCATGGAGTCCGGAGGGTCAGGGTCAGGAGGTACAGGATCCGGCGGAATGACCGCCGGGACCGTCTCAACATCCATGCGGAATCTAACTTGGGAGGTTAGATGCCGCAAGGATAGGACCAGTCACAGATGAAAATACGGCACTTACAAACAAACCAACACCATACACAGATACCAAACACCAAAATTCAACTAATGGAAATTCAAAACAAGAAAACGAAACAGTAAATACAATTAATCTAAATAAATATCTCTACACCGTTTATTCGCTCTAACACTTCCAAGATGGCAGACGTACTTATAACTGTTTTTATTTATTTTTCAAATTATTTAAATTCGTCTCAATCTGGAGGAATAAGTAATATGCCTTCCATAAAACTAGACGCTGAGTTGGTGCTGGTAGAGGCCACTGGCTCATTAATCTCCTCAACATCGTCACTGTCCTCATCCTCCGAATTGGTCTCGGAGTCATCGTCACCAACGTGAATTATAAATTCTTCTGTCATTGCATCCACTATGTGATCGTTTTTTATATACTTACTCCTCATTTTCCTTCACTTTTTGACAAAATTTTGTCCATTCATTAGCTGCCATTAAATTAACTTTTTCCTTAACAAGACCCGTTAAGTGGCTAACGTTCCAGGTCACATTCTTACTGGCGACATAGCCTTTTATTGCAGCCCATGCCATTTCAATGGGATTGAGGTCTGGGTGGTATATAGCTATAGTTATAGCAATGAAAAAGTCACAGTTTGATTATGAGTGTCATTCTGTGCCTAATTGCGGTGACCATAGAGCCACTTTATGAGCAAGTGTGTTGAAAACTATATTAAAACAAAAACACTTAACAAATACGAAATAACAAAATTAAGCTACTATTTTAACATCCAAAACGTAAGTCGATAAAATTGCACGAAAGTGTACAGTAGCCGAATGACGCCCCGCCCCCATGGCTTCAAAAATTAACTACTGCGCAGATGTCATCTGTGCTCACGACTCGTGCCGCTTATTATACCAACTTATTAAATTGGATAGTTCTATGAAAACGAAACTCTATCTAGCAATACCACTGACAGATAAAAAAACGTAGGTGGTAAAAAAAAGAAAAATCACCAGGGACCACAGATAATTTATATTCTGTCAGTAAAAGCAGCGCCGCGCCATCTATCATTGAGTAGCAATTAACCTGACTTTGTATCCTGCAGAGTACAAGCGGCGCAGCGGAGCACATTAAACCTACCAGATCGTAGAAAGAGAAGCCTAATCCGAGTACCAGATAATAGTATAGGTACTCTGGTACAGTGCCCTAAACTGTTATTACTTAATTCCGCGCCGACGTCGGGTAAAAAGCATATGACATGTATTACTACTACTTTTGGGTTTATTGAAAAAATCACATTCAGAATCAAATTTTATTTCATTACAATGCAAACTACTAAATATTATGATTATGACATAATTAGGTCTAAACTAAGTTTAAATAATCTATATTCTTTATGATAAATTGTTTAATCGTACATCTCTATCATATAAAAAATCTATATTTACATCACATTTAAGTCAATGTCTTATTATATCTTAAAATGTCAAAACAAGCAAATAACTTAAATTTAAGTGCCACCTTTTACCAAGTATTAGGATTCAGTAACCCCGTGGGTGGTGGTATGAATCCAGAGCTAAGCACATTTTGCAGAAAAACTTCAAGTCTCGTTTTAGGTCCACCTTCATCAATATTCTGAAGAACAGGTAAATACTGAAAGTTTATCAACTTTATAATTTTCAAAAACTGCTTGCCATAATTTTTGTAAAATTCCGAACCACACACAGTGAAGAAGTCAAGGATAAGAGTTGCGCATATGTCTGGTTCAGGTCTCAGGTTTATAAAGGAAGCTAGCCAACCCCATCCATACTGCAGCCCATGTGGATTCGTAGTATTTATGAACTTGGGTGTTGAGGCAATCCAAATAGCACAACTCAATGTAAATATACCAGACATCCTCTTCAGAAACTTATCTTGCTTTTCCACCGCACCATCTTCACTGTAAGTGTAACCTCTTGATAGGTAAAACTCTTTGTCTGTCTGTCCTTCCTTCTGTGGTAAGAACATAGGTACTAAGTATGGGCACAATTTGTGAAAGTAGGCTTCTAAGAGCCTGCCTAGTTCAGGGAACTGAGTCCAGAGTGCAACGGTCAATGCAGCCAAGGGGAAGGCTGCTTCTGGGTTGCTTGACACTAGGAGGTCTCCTTGTCTCACAATCTTCTTGGCTAAGAGAGCAGTACAGTATGCCAGTCCCTGAGGATGTTGCGTAGCAGTCACATAGGTGTCTAGCACTTGTACCCTCTCTCCTTTCAGGAGTTTTGACAGTTTATCATATTTGTCTCTAATGTGTATGCCGCTGACTGAAGACAGAGCATTCACAGGAGTGTTCACAGCTTTTTGGCAGTCAAAACGGAACTTCTTCTGATTCACATTCTCTACCAGCTCTTTGTACTGTGCCTCATATTGTTCTAAGAATGAATTAAGTTCTTTGAAATAGTTGTAGTTTTTAGATGAATAAAACTTAGAAATAACCTTCTTGGATTCTGCTGCTGCAGCTTTCTGCACTTGAGCTAAATCAACAGCTTTTTGCTCTTCAGCCTTTTTATTTTCTAGTTCTTGTTGTTTTATAGCCTCTTCTTCCTTGATTTTTTTATTTATTTCTTCTTGTTTCATTGCATTCACTTTGTTCAATAGTTTTGACTTGATGTTGGAAAGGTTTTTAAAAAGAACTTCAGCTTGGGTTACTTGCTTATCTGTAGCTTTATCAACTTTACAGAAATCCATGATTGTCTCAATGTTTGTCACCACTGAGTTTATAATAGGAACATATTTGTTATAAATCTGCTGACCAAACTCTGTTTGCATTATGTCTGTATTGAGAATAGATGCTATATCACTATAGCATGTCCAGATCTTAGTGTGGTTGTCAGTGATGGCTACGAAGCGAGCTGCTGCCCTATTCTGTTCCTCTAATGCTTTGTTCTTTATGTCTATTCTCTGTTGGTTCAGCATTTGGCTTTTCTGTTGATCTAATTTAGCTTTTTCTAATATGAAGCAGTTGTCATTTGCTTGCATTTCTTTAAAAAGTTGTTGTTTTCTCATTTCAAGGGTTTTTTGTTTACATTCTTCTGTCTTTTTTTGTCTACATCTTTCTAAAGTTTCTGTCCTTTTCACCACCATATCTTCAATCAGGTTCCTAAAAATATTTTCTGAAGCTTCTTGAAGTTGGGCTTCAAATTTTTTCATGATGAGGGTGAATCGTAGGTCTTGGCCGAGTTTGTCTTCAATGAGGGTCTCTTCTTTTATTATCTCCTCCTTCACAGGTTCCTCTTCCTCGACTACTTCCTTTTTTATTGGACTGTTTGGGCCAATCGTCACTTCTTTGACTAGAGGACTCATAACAGCAGCTTTTGTGAGAGCAGAAATTCGCATTCTCTCAAAGTCGGCGAGGTGCTCGCTGATACCCACATCTCCTTTTTTAGAGTAGCTTGAATTGTTGTACAAAAATATATCAGAAAGACTGCTATCATCCCTTGAACTATCCATATTTTATTTCATTAGTTTTCGCAGAAAATCAATTGGCAACTCGAAATATTTTCTATTCAAATTCCTTTTGCAAAGAAATAAAGCCTTTTACTTCAACTTCTTATTTCTTGTTTTAGGGGGCACCATTTGCACCATAGATAACGTATAAAAATACCACGGTATTAGCAAGTACTTAGAGCATTCAGAACGGGAGATGTTAACGCAAGGCGTACCCCTCTGCCGGCCATAAGGCGCTACTTGGCCATACACGTTATATAAAACTACTTCACTCGTAACGCGCGGCCAGTTGCTGTCGTTTCGTGTCGCAAAGAAGTGCTCAGTGAAAATGGTGAATTGTGCGGTATTTCGCTGTAAAAGGCGATCAGAGACGTCAAACTTAAGGGAACACGGTATTTCCTATCACAAGTAAGTGGCACTTTTGTCAATTGTTTTTGTAATATTGTTGAATTTAGATTTAAATGGAATACCAGTTGCGACAGTTTTAACGTCTTAGTAGGAGGTGTAGGTAGAGGTGGTCGTTTTTACTAACATCGTTGTTGACCAACGATGTCAGTGTACGTTGTTCCCATCGGATGGCGAATAGGTGAACAACGGATGCCTGCGACAACGAGATGCCGAACCGAGTAATGCCGATCGCCACCGACAACAAACGAACGTCACACCGACATCGGAAGAGCGGAGAGGTTAGTGGCTCGGCATCGGATGGCGAACAACGATGTCAGCCGAGTAATGCCGATTGCCAAACCTAAGCAACGAACATCCATCCATACCTCACCGTCCGCATGCCTGCGTGTGTGTAAGCGAGAGGAGAGGATGCTAGAACATAGAACTGAACGTTTTATTATATCTAACTAGATATGGCATGAACCATGTACCAATGTTATTTATTATTTAAAAAAATACGATATCTAATTTTTTTATCAAAAGGCCTCGATATAATATAAGTATTATGGTATTTTAGATTTACCCTACTACTAGGAACCAAGTTAGATATTGAATTATTTTTATTTGTTCAAATTCCGTAATTTAGGACCTACCCGTCTAAAACGCTCATGTCACTTCCAGTAAGTTTCATATGCTCGTTATTCTTGTCGTTTGTTTGGATTTTTTCATTACGCAAATTACGATGATGTGCGCACCGCGGATTTTAAAAAGTCTTGTAAAAGTGTTTGTGTGAACCTAGGTACCTAATAATGTCGAGACGCCAAAAAACGGCCAATCCTAATACAAAAAAATATTCCCTCGAGTAGGCTAGGGAGGGACCTAATAGGTAGGTAGGTAGGTACCTACTAATTTAATTGTTTGGTTTGCTTTTGATAGGTTTAATAGGTCTAATAGGTAGGTACCTACTAATTTAATTGTTTGGTTTGCTTTAGATAGGTTTAATAGGTCTAATAGGTAGGTAGGTAGGTATCTACTAATTTAATTGTTTGGTTTGCTTTAGATAGGTTTAATAGGTCTAATAGGTAGGTACCTACTAATTTAATTGTTTGGTTTGCTTTATATAGGTTTAATAGGTAGGTAGGTAGGTACCTACTAATTTAATTGTTTGGTTTGCTTTAGATAGGTTAAATAGGTCTAATAGGTAGGTAGGTAGGTAGGTACCTACTAATTTAATTGTTTGGTTTGCTTTAGATAGGTTTAATAGGTCTAATAGGTAGGTAGGTAGGTACGTACCTACTAATTTAATTGTTTGGTTTGCTTTAGATAGGTTTAATAGGTCTAATAGGCAGTGTTGTGTTAGCAACCCGGCCGACATCGTTGGCGGCAACATCGACACCCGTGTCAGTGTTGTGTTAGCAACCTGGCCGACATCGTTGGCGGCAACATCGTTGTTCACAACGGATGCCATTCTGACAAAAACGATGCGCATCGTTGTGGAAATTCAACGACAACGCCCATCTCTAGGTGTAGGTGAGTTGGTATTCCTTGGTAGAAGGCGTAGTGTGGGGACTAGTTGAGTGAAATTGATTGAATGAATGATGGAGTGAAGGTAAAATTAGTTTAAAATTAGATGTTTTCGTACCTATTTTTTACCGATTTATAAAAAAGGAGGTTCGGTAAACTAGCTATATAAATAGCCTGTGAATAGAAATGCAGTCTAAAGTCCATGTAATGTCACTAGATTTAACGAAAAACTCCCTAATTTTTTAAAATTGATTAAGATTGAATAATCGATTAAATTTATAATACAAAGATGTTCCTAGTGCTTATAATGACACATTGATCATTTGTTACTTCAAATTAATCTTAAAATAAATTATCTGTTTTATAGATTCCCGAGCGAGGGACTTCTTTTGCGAAAACAATGGGTTACTTTTTGCCAGAGAAGCGATGGCTGGGTTCCTACAAGGACAAGTGCTATTTGTTCAGATCATTTTGACCCTTTAAGTTTCCAATCATTACCCAAAAATAATAGAAGAATATTGAACGAAAGTGCCCAGCCAACTATATTAATTAAGGTGAGCATTCTGTGCTACGTATTGTACTGCATTTCTGACATTATGAACGATGTACCTAAATAAATAATAAGCAAAAAATTACAAAAATATAATTATCTTTTTTTCAGAATGTTGAATTTAAACCCCAGATGGTCAACAACAACTGACCTTTTCACCACCAGTGCCGTCGTCATCGTCAGCATCGCAGTGCCAAATTGTTAGTTCTTTTTTAATATTCTTTTGCCATATTTACAAATGATACAAAACTTCAACGACTTGTTTCGTCACTTTATTGCATAAAGGAAACACTAGGCTAGACACAAAATTTAATAAATAATCATGATGTGTTATTCCTTATTTCTTGTGTCATTTCTTGTGGGTAGACAGCGATGCAGGTATACGTACCTATTCTCAATGACGTAGTAAAAAAAATACAATTCAATAAATTAATTAAGACTAGTATTGTACGTATAGATTGTATACAACAGTCTTCAGTTAGCTCAAGTGTTTCAATTGTAAATACTAGTCTCAGTGAATTTACGGAGTAAAATAATAATAATTGTTATGTTTAATCACGTTTTTTTTTACAGGTTGATACACCTCGCAAGAGAAAACTTAAAAAACAACTAGAATTCAAAACTAAAAGGATTAAGTAATTGCAATCTAAAACAAGGTATTTAAAGAAGAAAGTAAATGATTTACAAGAACTTTTAAATAACTCAAGTGAAAAGTCTTTAATAGATAAGGAAGAGAGAAGTATACTGGAAAAAATTGGAGTGGAACCTCGTGGTTTTACTTGCGTAGACAGAATATAGCTACTTACTTGTAAAATCATTTTTATATCGGTCGTTTTTTATTTTATTTAATTCAGTAGTTTCAAAGATTACGCTACAAACACTTCATAAGAAAAGGAAATAAAAGATATAATTTTGAACAACCAACATTTCATGCATTAGAAATCATTCATTTTATCGGTCTTTTTACACCCCATCACTACTTTTTTGTGTTAGTGTGTAACTAAACAATGGCGTAACAACAGTAATTTTTTAAATGTGTGCTTGTTTTATGATTGTGTACAGCTTTTACTTGCGTGTGCGTTTATAGGTACGCTGAATTTTTCTGCATTAGTGTGCGTAATTATGTAAATGTGTACTGTATCGTATTACCTCGCCTCCCGCAAAAACCGGCAGAAAGATTTTAGCAGCGTTGCCATTTGGCAACTTTGGTTGCCATTTTGGCAACATTTGACCCTTCGTGGCAACCAAATGGCAACCAAGCTCAAATGGCAACTTTTTGGCAACTTTTCGACTTGTCGCGCGATCATCAGTAAGAAAATATCGAATATCTTTCGCAGATAAACTGAACGCATCGAATTGAACTAAATCAAAATCTTGAACGCATTTTTATTCCCAAAAATGAAAACAATAGGTACATAATTAGTAGACAAACAAATTGTACCCGTATTTCCACAAACAAAAGGTCTATTTTGGTGAAGCTAGAAATAAAAGTAATTTTATGTAAACTCTAAAATAAAAATGGATGTGTGTGTCTGTCTGTGTGCAGCATATACGTATGTATCTCTATTGGTCTGTGGTGTGCAGTGCAGTATGCACTGTGTGCAGTGCAGTGCAAAGGAAAGGAAGTTTTTTCGTGAGTTTTAATGTTACGGCCACACTATCGCGATAACGCGAAGTTTTGCGCTGTCGCGACCAGTCTGGCCAAGAATTTCGTCCTGTCGCGAAGCATCATCGCGATAACAAATGCCCTTCGCGACGTTGTCGGTAAACTGCCGGACATCAAAGGGTTTTGTCGCGACAAAAGTTCGTGCGGTTGGCTACACTTCGCGCGCGCTTTGTTGACAGCGAGACGCCGCGCGCCGCCGAGCGGTGTGCACGTAGGTATTGTTGCTGATTTGTGTTATTATTATTATTAACCTATGGAGTGGACAAATGATGGAATTTTGTAATTTATCAAAAATTACGAAGCTGAGCCTGTTTTGTGGAATCCTGAAGAACCTAATCACAAAAAACATGAATTATGACGCCATGAGCGCAACCGCCGCATCCATTTTTTCCGTAAAATGAATTATCGTGACATTTTAGATTATCGCGACGTTGCGAAGTTTTTTTCCAATGTGGCCAAACACTTCGTCGTAGAACGAACACGAAGTTTTACCGCGACAACGCGAAGACGAATCTTCGCCTTGTAATGTGGCCATAGTATAGTACTTTTGTTTTTAAATCTACTGGAAAGTTCTCTTTTTATTGTTTTAATCGAAGAAACTACATAAAGATCTATTTGATAAATCAATTTTACTGATTGAATCATCATTCATTCATTATTCCTTATCAGCCCTTCCCAGCCTTTTGGGTAGGAATAAGACGTTGCTCATAATTACATAATGCAATGCATGCATGAAATCGACGAAAGGTACCTACCTAAGTAGGTACCTAATTTTGGCTGCTTAGTGTTTTTGTTTTGTCTTCGAGTTTCAGATTTTGTCTAAAACAATGTAAATTTCAGCCTTTGTTTTTTTAATACAACTAGGTACTTACTAAATTAATATTAATGAAATTCAGTATCATTACTTTGTATTCAGAATTTATTCGTCTACACTAAAACTCCTGTCAGTTTTGCCGCGCATTTCGCGCGCGGCGCGAGTGTCAAGCAAGACTCAACAACAGTGTTGCCAGATCGAATTTGACAAAATCAGTAGAAAGTCACGTAAAATATCAGTAGCTTGAAGAAAAAATCAGTAGATTTTGAAAAAACTACAAATTTCTAGCTTTTGACACGAAAAATGCGTGGTAGGTATCTGTAAGGTTTTTTGTAAAATCTTTGATTTGATTTTGATTCATATTTTTTGTATGTTTGTCCAGTGTGTGTGTTTCACTTTTCAATGATGGCATTCATCGAAGTACCATGTTGCAAAGTAAAATATTCATGGCTTTCGAATTAAAAAAAAATATTTTTTTTAAGTAGGTTTTTTACATTGATATGAAAACATTGATCAAAGCAACTCATCAGCTTGGAATTCGCCGAGATTTGTTCATTTCCAAGGGATCAGGTTTTTTTGGGGTAGGTAACTAGATAGTGTACAATGGTGTTCCGTTGTTCCTTTCAAGAAAAACAAACTATGTTCATCGCAGAAAGAGGGAAGCTAGGTGTCTATTTTTTAAAATTTAAATTTAAATTTTAAAATTTCATTAAAACCTGATCAATGCCCTTGGAAATGAACAACATTTCAACATTTCATTCAAAAAGCAGGTAGATCTACTGCTAAATCAGTAGATCTGGCAACGCTGCTCAACAAGCGCGATCTGTGTTCGGTGTACACGTCTACATAACACTACAGTAGGTTCGAGAACAGCTCCATTTCAGTTTTACTTATTATATATTTCGAAAAACAAAAAATGCTCTAATAAAACTAGGCAAATGGTAGGTCCTTAAATAGTTGCATTCAGTTGCATCAAACAAATTGGTTGGTCTGTCCGTCCTTTGTCAATGTCAAACAAATGAAAGAAGGAAAGTGTTGCCATCTTATTATTTTTTAGATAGATGTTCATTAACATCCAATTCAGGATAGACAAAGGTTATTATTGCTGCTTATTTTCAGATTATATTTTTTAGATTATATATTTCATTGAGTTGGAATTCACCAATCCAATGTGTGTGTGAGTGACTCGAAAAACTTTGAAAAACTTAGGTGTGTTATTTTTCAGTTTTTTTAACGCAGTTTTTTTTTACTGATTTTTTCTAATGGCAACTTTTGGTTTCAAATGGCAACATTTGAGCCTACAAATGGCAACCTGGGCTGAGTAGGCTCTGGCAACACTGGATTTTAGTACTGAAAGTAGCGCTTGGCTCCTCCCGTTCTGAATGCTCTAAGAGCAAGTACGATTATCATAAATGATTTATCTTAACATTATCACATCACTAAGCTTGTTTTTATGGTTTTGTGGACGGAACAAATCACTTTTGTCTCTCTCTCCCTCTAACGAAGGTACATTGTAGTTCCAAATAGCTTGATAGAATGGTGAACGACATTATATAGGTAGTACATTTAATTTTCTGGGTTCTAGTATATCAAGTCCTTCCATCAGGAAGATTTTTTCCGTCCACGTAAATTACAGCAAAATCTATGGAACAAAAAAGAAGAAGAAGATAAATACCAAAAAGAGCGCGAATTTTGACAGCAAACAAAACATCTGTTGCTATTCAGTCAGTTCCATTTTCTTCACCTCAACTCAACTCAACAACAAAACCAAAAGTTAAAAATTATCGGAAACCCGATTCTTTACGTGAAAAAGTAGGTAATGTAAAAATGGTGTTTCAAAATACTGGAAAGTATAGACCGGATCGGGAAAACACTAAAAGAAACGAGGCAAGCTCAACAGCAGGGCCAAGGTTTGTGAATAGTTTTAACTGTGATCTCAGCAAAAGAATCACAAAACAAGTTGTGTCGCAAATTATCTCTAATAATTAACTTGTTTTGTCGCTTCAGAGAGGACTCCTCAGAAACCCGTATCCGCATAGCAGTGGATAATGATAGGATCGATTCAAAATATGGATTTGATAGAGTTCGGGATGCGAAAGAGCGAACTGGATATTTGATAAACATGCACACTGTAAGTACCAATACATTCATCTGGAATCATCTCATTACCAGCTTTTTACATGAACTACATGTAACTTGAGATACTTGCTAAAAACGTGCATCATAACTTAGATTCAAACATGATTCAAAATATGTTGAATAAGTCAAAATATGTAGTTTACTTCAAACACTCTTCCAGACCGAAATATTAGATGAGGACAGAAGACTTGTAGCAGCCATGGACTACTATTTCATAGAGATGGATGGTTCCCGGTTCAAAATTTCCCTGATGTTCCAACCTTACTTCATGATACTCGCACGGAGAGAGTGTGAGCAGGAGGTTATACAGTACCTGTCAAAAAAGTATGTCGGGACATTGCACAAGATTCAAGTTGTTGAAAAGGAAGATTTGGATTTGGTAAGATGAAAAAAACAGTCAAAATTATACTCTATAGCCTGGACTACTAAGTTTTTCTATGGTTTAATACCATTAAAAGGTTCTTTATAGACTCTAGTAAACCTAAACTTATAGAACTAAATTTAGGTAGGTACATGTGCCTAAATCGGTGATTATGTTATTCTAAGAGAAAATGAAATCTAATAGCAGGGAACGATAATTTTTGATCCAATATTGTAAATAGCTAACATTACAAAATTTTTAAAGAATATACTATTGATTGTAGCCAGTGACACACATGATGATAAAACACCCCATAAATCCATCCATTAGGCCTTTAAAAGTTATATTATAAAGAATCCCAAAAACATTAAACTCTTTTTTGACCAGTGTGTAAATTTAATAAATGAATGTGTGCCTAAAAGAAAGAAAACACAGCAGCAAGGGTAACCACTCTTTAACCTCATTTTCCAGCTTAATCACTTATCAGGAATCAAGCAGAGGTACATAAAGCTCTCATTCATGACCCAAAACGAATTGATGAAGGTGAGAAGGGAGCTACTCACAGCAGTCAACAAAAACAAGGAGCGGGAGAAAAAAGACGCGATTTACGCCGAAATGCTGACTAATGCGCTGACCAGCGCTGCTGCCATTGAACACGCTAAGAAGACTACAGATCACTTGGAGAATATTCTAGATATCAGGCAAGTAGATATCTTAGCAGATGTTACATTTTGTAGAATATACACTTTCCTTGTAAAGAGAGAGAGAATTTTTTTATTTAAAAATTAACAACATTTTTGGGTATGTTTTGAAACATACTTGTGTAGCTGCTGCCTGCTGCTTCGCACGCTCTTTTCAGAAATAAAAAGTAGCCCTTGTGCGTCCCCGGGTTGCCATCTATCTCCATGCCAAATTTAATTAAGATCTGTTTAGGTGTCAAAAAGTAACTGACCAACAGAGTTACTTTCGAATTTATCCTCACCTCTAACAGCCTATTTTGGGCAACTGCTAGACGCAGGCCTCCCCCTGATAAGCGCCTTATTGACTTTTATCACATGGGGATGGTGTCCATAATACCCACGCTGGCTGGGAATCGCAGGCCGGTGGTAGAATTGTTCTGCAGAGGGCGCTGCTGCCGCCCCCTGGTGGATATGACGTAGTCGCCTCTTCCCGCGGGTGTCTTACGACACTCGCAACAAGAGTTGGGGTGGTGCAAAACATTTATTTGTTTGTGAATCAGGTCAGTTATTGGGAGTTAGTCTAGATCGCTAGATTCTGCCACTTGAGCATACAAACATTCATTAAGGCGAATAGTAGGGTGGATAGTGGCGCCACTACATATTTAATTTTATAATTACGTTATACAAAGGAATTATCAAAAAATCGAACCGCGCGTAGACGATATCTATCATAAGCTTTTTTTAAATCTATCGTTAATAGTTTTGTTTTGTGTTATTCAATCAAAAACCTTGTTTGGAGAGCTTGGTGGCCACCAATAGGAACTAAACTCTTGAAACAAGTATCTGCCTTTTCGTACCCGTTTTCGTAAGTTCGCCTTCCCTTTCATCTATCGCCGGGCTATAAAGCATTGCAATCTGTCTTGCGCGCTATATGGCGTAAAGGAAAAGATTAGACGATGGCTACTTACCCTTGACTTTGATGCCACTGAAGACCTCTTAAGTATCTTAAAGTAAAAGTAAAGACTACTATAACTTTTCACCATAGATTCCATTACGTAAGTAGAATAATATAATCCATAATTCCCCTTTTCCTCATCTACTACTCCCTTACCTTTCCCTCCTTGCCCTCAAGTCGGTAACTCCGCTCTACACAAATGTAATCAGTGGGTGACTTAAATGTTGCAGACTTCGTGTTCTGATTTGTTTAGTTTTGCATCACCTAATTTTCTAGATTCAACTTAATATTACTTTTTGTCTGTTTGCCCTGTATAAGTTACAAATAATCTTTACCGTTAAAGTTACTTTTGTAAACAGGCTTCCCGCGACACAGGCTTGCCTCGTGCGGGGGCCGCCAGTAATGTGTACCTGCTTATGTTAAATGGCAAATAAATGATTTTGTATTTTTGTATTTTGTATTTGCCTAAATAATACAGTACAAAACTATTAAAGATACATTTAAAAAAAGCTTACGATAGATATCGTCTACGCGCGGTCCGATTTTTTGATAATTCCTTTGTATAACGTAATTATAAAATTAAATATGTAGTGGCGCCACTGTCCACCCTACTATTCGGCTTAATACAATAAATATTGATTTCTAGAATTTATAAAATAACGTATTATACGTAAGTATTTTACTAAAATGAAACAGCATGCATTAATTAAACAGATCATCGTTCTAAGTTAAAACATATGTCAGGAAATTAATGTCAAAAATTATACTTCAATATAATTAGTCAAATGAAATTAATACTGTAAAAAAATATGATGATGTCGATAGAAAAAATAAAACAGTCAAATCAAAACCAATTTTTAAACAGTGGTACGGACAGTTAAAAAATCATTCACAGTGCTTACTACACTGTGAATGATTTGTTTTCAAATTGTTAACTGGAAAGCTCGCGAATAGATTTTGGTAAGTTATCAAAGATTTTAAGGGTGGCACCACACAGAATCCAATCACACTAATATTATAAATGCGAAAGTTTGGATGGATGTATAGATGGATGGATGTTTGTTACCTCTTCACGCCAAAACTACTGAACGGATCGGGCTGAAATTTTGCATACAGGTAATTGTAATCCTGGAATCAAACATAGGCTACTTTTTATCCCATAAATCAGTTCCCATGGGATAGAAATAACCTCGTGCGACCTAACCGCGTGCGAAGCCGCGGGCAGAAGCTAGTTTATAATAAACCATCCATCCAAACTTTCGCATTTATAATATTAGTGTGATGTGATACCCGTATATCTCCTTATTCGCTTACAACAGAGGTAACACTAGATTTTTTTTTAACTTTAATATTGTTCCGCGGCGGGAACCGAACCCGAAATATGCAGATCTCCATTGCTGAGGTCGCCTTATAAAGACATTATATTATAACATATTTAACATTACTTTACAGGGAACACGACGTCCCGTACCACGTCAGAGTATCAACAGACTTGGAGATATTCTGCGGTTCCTGGTACACAGTGAAAAGCAGAGGCACAGACACTCCCATCTTTACCAAGAGAGATGACATCATCGAACGACCCGACCCTATCGTCTTAGCATTCGATATTGAGACGACCAAGCTGCCTCTGAAGTTTCCGGACTCACAGACTGATCAGATTATGATGATTTCGTACATGATCGATGGGCAAGGGTATTTGATAACTAATAGGGAGATTATATCGGTGGACGTCGAGGACTTTGAGTATACACCTAAACCGGAATTTGAAGGGTAAGAATCAGTTATGGCTTAATGATCACCTGTACGTGTGTTGTTTTTTTTTGTTATAAAATCAAGTGACACTATAATATTACTAGCTGACTCGGCGAACTTCGTACCGCTCTCACCTTTTAAACCTTCCCTGAATAAGCTATCCTATCTTTCAAGTTAGATCAAACTGCACACGGTGTGCAAATTTAATTTTAAATCGGTTAAGTAGTTTAGGAGTCCATCGCGGACAAACAACGTGACACGTGATTTATTAAGATAAAATATTGCTTTCGCCATTTGCTAGCATAGTAAAAAATTTTAACCACCGTTATTGAGATTTTTCTTGTAAGAAAAATTCACAGTAACAGTCTAGAATCAGGAAGTTTGCAGTGTTCCCCCGTTGGACAGCCAGCACGTTAAGCCGTTTGTCCTGCGCCTGACCTCTCCCCAGTCGTGTCTGCCTGCGTCCCATCGGATTATGAGAATGAGGAAATAGAGACTGCACCTGTGTTTGCGCACACACTTGGGCTACGTTTTTCTAGCGCTCCTGGCTACTTTCCGCTGAGACTGGCAGCTGTGGCCGAAGATTCGCCTAGCTAGGAGGACATCAAAGATTATTTATCGGGTATTTATCGCGTACCTTGTGCTTTCACTGCCGTCAATTCTCGGCCGTAACTCCGAGTACATCAGTCGTCCTGTGACCAAAATCGCTGCAACACGATAAATACCCGATAAATAATCTTTAAAAATATTTTTACCGACGATTCACAGTTCCATGGAGTATCCTGAACCAGCCAACTGAGAACAACGGTGTACTAACATAATGTTGTCATTTCAGACAATTTATAATCTTCAATGAAGAGAATGAGCTGGCTCTTATTCAGAAGTTTTTTGACCACATTATAGATGTCAAGCCTCATATTTTCGTCACATACAATGGTACGTTTGTTCGTTTTCAAAGTCGGTATACCTAGAGTTTAAAGTTCCCCCGCACCCCTTACTTTCTAAACTACCATGTGTACTACCTCTTGACGGCCATGTGGCGCAGCGGGCAAAGGTCCGCCTGCGACGCTGGAGGTTGCGGGTTCGATTCCCGCCTCGGGACAAATGTTTGTATGATCTGCAGATATTTGTTCAGGGTGTTCTGGATGTTTTCTTTATATAATAAAAAATATCTATCTATGTAGTGTATTGTATTAAGTATATCAGTTATCTAGTACCCATAACACAAGCTCTGCTTAGCTTGGGGCTAGATAATGCTGTTTGATAATTGTCCAGCATTATTTATTTACTACCATGTACATGTAATAATCGTTAAACTTATTGTCCTCTGTGACAAAGATGCACAGAACGCAATTCTTAGGCCAAATTGGCCTTCTGGACAGTCGCGTCGATTATTCACTGTAAGTTTTGGTGTCAAACAATGAAAGAGCGAAGCAGAGCTGTATGAAGCTGTACTGTAGCACTGTAGCACTTTCGCCTGCTGCTTTGTCGGTGGCATATGAATTACTAGTTTATGCCCGCGGCTTCGCACGCGTTGTTTCTATGGAAACGTTTAAAGGTTATTTCTATCCCATGGGAACTGATTTATGGGATAAAAAGTCGCCTATGTTTGATTCCAGGGTTAGACTTACCTGTCTGCAAAATTTCAGCTTGATCCGTTCAGTAGTTTTGGCGTGAAGAGGTAACAAACATCCATCCAAACTTTCGCATTTATAATATTAGTGTGATATGCGTGAGTGTACTGCGCAAACTTCCCGCTCTCGCTGCACGTCACCGGACGAGTTGTTTGGCGGCAACTATAATATTTTTGATTAAAAATAGACGTAAGATACTTAGTAAGGTACTATAATGCACCTTGAATGGAAGCAACGAAAGCCTGTCAACTACTATGCCGACACGCACTTGACCATTTTATTTCCTTTTAACGTCTTCAGGTTCTGTTTGTTTTTATTGAACTTTGAACTTTATCAAATTTCGATTAAATACCTTATTTGTATCATCATAAAATTGATTTTCAGGTGACTTCTTCGACTGGCCGTTCGTGGAAGCCCGCGCTGCTATTCTAGGCCTGGATATGAAGCAAGAGATAGGCTTCGCGAAAATGGCTCAACGCGACGGAACTTACGCTTGCAGACCTGCTATGCATATGGACTGTTTATGGTAAATACGACTCTAATGTATTAATTAACATTAAGTTTAAATAAATAAATAATGCTGGACAATTCACACAGCATTATCTAGCCCCAAGTTAAGCAGAGCTTGTGTTAAGGGTACTAGATAACTGATATACTTAATACAATACACTACTTAATAGATATTTTTTATTATACATAGAAAACATCCAGAACGCCCTGGACAAATGTCTGCAGATCGTACAAACATTTGTCCCGAGGCGGGAATCGAACCCGCAACCTCCTGCGTCGCAGGCAGACCTTCGCCCGCTGCGCCACAGAGGTCGTCAAGTTTGGTTTCTCTATAATTGTAATTTACATATTCTCTAGTTTATTTCTAATCTACCTTAAAAAATATAATTATATACGACCCTACAACATAAATCTAATTCTCTTATAATAAAATACAAGGTTCACCGTCTCTAAGTGTTCTGAATAGTCAAGTCTAAGCGAGCAAATGTTAATTCATGCTGTAAATAAAAACAGTTGAGCGAGCAAATACGTAGCTATTCATTCATTCAGCGATGGTGGGTTTAGAACCGTTGCTCAGAACGGTTGCTCAAAACGCGCGGCAGTGTAGTGAAAACACAAGTTTAAAGCTTAGTATAGTAGACTTTGTTTTCAAGACGAATTAGTAGTGAGTGACATATTTTTGTCGTTGCAGTTGGGTAAAGCGAGATTCCTACTTACCAGTGGGGTCGCAAGGTTTGAAGGCGGTCGCCAAAGCCAAGCTGAGGTACGATCCTGTCGAGTTAGACCCTGAGGATATGTGCAGAATGGCAGCGGAACAGCCACAGGTAATTTGTTATCATAACCTCAAATCAGGCCACAGAAAACCGTCACTCAGACATAGTTCGATGACTCAGCAAACTTTTATAATAGGTACTGGCCTTACCTTAATTTGTTATCATAACCTCAAATCAGGCCACAGAAAACCGTCACTCAGACATAGTTCGATGACTCAGCAAACTTTTATAATGTACATACTGGCCTTACCTTAATTTGTTATCATAACCTCAAATCAGGCCACAGAAAACCGTCACTCAGACATAGTTCGATGACTCAGCAAACTTTTATAATAGGTACTGGCCTTACCTTAATTTGTTATCATAACCTCAAATCAGGCCACAGAAAACCGTCACTCAGACATAGTTCGATGACTCAGCAAACTTTTATAATGTACTGGCCTTACCTTAATTTGTTATCATAACCTCAAATCAGGCCACAGAAAACCGTCACTCAGACATAGTTCAATGACTCAGCAAACTTTTATAATAGGCGCGGGCCTTAGACCTTGTTTTATGGAAGTACTAGTTAATGCCCGCGGCTTCGCACGCGTTATTTCTATGAAAACGTTTAAAGGTGATTTCTATCCTATGGGAACTGATTTATGGGTTAAAAAGTAGCCTATGTTTGATTCCAGTATGAGAATATCATCTATGGAAAATTTCAGTTTCTGTTTTATAATATTAGTGTGATTATCAGAAGAAGAGTTGGTTTGTTGATTGAATTTAATGGAAACTTTGAGGCCTAAAATCTACAAGTTTACTATTAAATTTCCTTGCAGGTCCTTTCGAACTACTCTGTATCAGACGCCGTGGCTACATACTATCTGTATATGAAATACGTCCATCCCTTCATATTCGCTCTGTGTACCATCATTCCTTTGGAACCGGATGAGGTAAGAATTTTTCGATCTATTTTGTCTTGTTGAATTTTAAAAAACTAGGCAAATTGAGTCTTAACGTAACCAGCTAAGGTAGTTGCGAGATGACGCGAACCTGTTTTAAGAACGCATTTTCAAATTAGGAGCAGATTGGAGGACATGGGATCATTTCATGTCCCATTTTCGAGTTCTCGAGTTTTTTTAGTTTAGATTTATTCAAACAGCTACAAGATAAACCTCTACATAAAGTAAAATAGAACTCAAGGTATCATACACACTAACTGAATAAGTTATTAGTTTTTAGTTTCTTTCATCTCCAAGTAAAGCTTACCACCTGTTTTCTGAGCTATTCTAATCAAATACCTTTTCTATCACTTACTCAGGTACTCCGCAAAGGCTCCGGCACGCTCTGCGAATCTCTCCTCATGGTGCAAGCTTTCCACGCGAACATCATATTCCCGAACAAGCAGGTCGAAGAGCTGAACAAACTGACGACTGACGGACATGTGTTGGAGACCGAGACCTATGTGGGCGGGCATGTGGAGGCTTTGGAGTCAGGTTAGTGAACAGAGACCTTAATGGCAAGAAAACAGCTGATCTCGGTGACGTCATCAAACGAACAAGCAGGTCGAAGAGCTGAACAAACACGACTGACGGACATGTGTTGGAGACCGAGACCTATGTGGGCGGGCATGTGGAGGCTTTGGAGTCAGGTTAGTGAACAGAGACCTTAATGGCAAGAAAGCAGCTGATATCTGTGACGTCATCAACCGAACAAGCAGGTCGAAGAGCTGAACAAACTCACGACTGACGGACATGTGTTGGAGAACGAGACCTATGTGGGCGGGCATGTGGAGGCTTTGGAGTCAGGTTAGTGAACAGAGACCTTAATGGCAAGAAAACAGCTGATCTCTGTGACGTCATCAACCGAACAAGCAGGTCGAAGAGCTGAACAAACTCACGACTGACGGACATGTGTTGGAGAACGAGACCTATGTGGGCGGGCATGTGGAGGCTTTGGAGTCAGGTTAGTGAACAGAGACCATAATGGCAAGATAACAGCTGATCTCTGTGACGTCATCAACCGAACAAGCAGGTCGAAAAGCTGAACAAACTGACGACTGACGGACATGTGTTGGAGACCGAGACCTATGTGGGCGGGCATGTGGAGGCTTTGGAGTCAGGTTAGTGAACAGAGACCTTAATGGCAAGATCACAGCTGATCTCTGTGACGTCATCAACCGAACAAGCAGGTCGAAGAGCTGAACAAACTGACGACTGACGGACATGTGTTGGAGACTGAGACCTATGTGGGCGGGCATGTGGAGGCTTTGGAGTCAGGTTAGTGAACCGAGACCTTAATGGCAAGATCACAGCTGATCTCTGTGACGTCATCAACCGAACAAGCAGGTCGAAGAGCTGAACAAACTGAAGACGGACGCTCATATATGAAGGGAGCATGTGGAAGCTTTGTAGTTAAGTTAGTGGAAGGCAGCATTAGGTCATCTAGACGTCCACTGCTGAACGTAGGCCACCTATTAAGATCGGACGCAGAAGATTCCAGCGAGATAATTACAACAATCTCATGGCTATGGCTACCTCTCAAGGAAGCTAGTCGGAATCTTAGCGTAAAGCAAAGTAAGGCTCGACAAATAAATTAAAGAGCTTACGAAAAATAAGTTCACGCTTAACATCTTATTTTTGTTACCTGCCAGTATTGCACACTGTAACGTATAAACTATGAAAATAAATTAAGGAATAACACATACATTCATTCAACAGGAGTATTCAGAGCCGACATAAAATGCAAGTTCAAGATCGTGCCATCAGCAGTAGAAAAGCTGATGGAAGCCACGGAGAAGACGATGCGACACGCGATAGAAATAGAAGAAGGAGTTCCTCTAGAACTTGTCACCAATTTCGAGGAAGTTTGCGCAGAGATAAAAGCAAAGTTGCAGCATATGCACGATCATCCGAGAAGAGATGAGAATCCGCTGATATATCATTTGGATGTTGGTGCTATGTATCCGAATATTATTCTGACTAACAGGTAAGACTTAATTTAAGGCGAATAGTAGGGTGGACAGTGGCGCCACTACATATTTAATTTTATAATTACGTTATACAAAGATATTATCAAAAAATCGGACCGCGCGTAGACGATATCTATCATAAGCTTTTTTTAAATGTATCTTTAATAGTTTTGTACTGTATTATTTAGGCAGATGCTTGTTTCAAGAGTTTAGTTCCTATTGGTGGCCACCAAGCTCTCCAAACAAGGTTTTTGATTCGAGTGTCGCTAGGTGTGACGTCACGCGGAACTTTAACTTGCTATATCTTCATCGTTTTCAATATTTTCTGATTATCTAACTTACAGACTAATTAGAATTTTTAGGACACTAGCCTCGCTCATATAATATTAATATGGATAGTAGGAGGCACCAACTTATCATAGGCGTAGTGCTGAGTACATCGATTTTTTAAAGAGTACAGTCTTGTGTTTTAGAATTTATGTCATTATAAAAAGGTTACTTTCAGATTGCAGCCGTCAGCGATGGTGAACGCTAGTATTTGCGCGGTTTGCGACTACAACCGACCGGGCGCGACCTGCCAAAGACATATGGAGTGGATGTGGAGGGGAGATTATTGTAAGTAGATCCTGCATACTTAATAAATTATAACAATAAAAATGTTATTTATTTTTGTTCACAAAGGTGGTTGACAATATAACAAAGGATAGACTAAGATTAAGGATTTTACAGGTAAATATTCACAAACCCTGTTTTGTGAAGACTGGTGCCTGAAGTAGGTTCTAAGAACCTGTGTTATAGGTCACCAGGTCTTCACTCCACGGACCCATACATACAACTGACCTGAACAATAAATATAAGTAGGTATTTATTTATATCAAATTTATTTAAAGAATCGTATTAAAGTTTTGGTCTCTTAATCGGTACGCACAACGCGGCGGTATGCGGTGCCGGGCACATAATCGTATAAATAAAACGTCAAGTACGAGTCGGACTCGCGCACTAAGGATTCCGTTTAATTGTGAGACCTTCGTTCTTGCCAAATATCATGATTCTAGGTCAACATGATGTAGGTACCCTGTATATTTTGGTCGAGGTAGAGAATTTAAAAAAATATATTTTGGTGAGTAAACTACAAATTTACCGTTTTAGGATTTTTTTCTTTACTTGTGCTATATGACCTTGCTTCTTGCCAAATTTTATGATTCTACGTCAACGGGAAGTACCCTATAGGTTTTGTGTGCCTGTGATTCCTGTGGAAATTTCAAAATATTTGGACATAAACGGCTGTAACTTTTGAGTGCGTTGACTTAGAAGTTGTATTTATATCGCGGCTTCAAGAGGTTACGGACTTGAATATTTGACGTTAATTTCAACTCGATACGTCCACGCTTTCTGAGAAAAGAGGGTTGACAGACGGACAGACAGACAGACGGACAACAAAGTGATCCTATAAGGGCTCCTTTTTTCCTTGCGAGGTACGGAATCCTAAAAACGTCCAGAACAACCAACGGGAGCGTGAAAGTGTATTGTGATGACCAATAGCGTGCAAGAACAAGGCGTCAAAATGACTATCACGACATGTATTCGAGATTCTATTGGTAGACTTTACATACTCCACTCCGCTATAGTGGAATATAGGCCAATAAACATCGATTTACTAATTTTAGGAAATTCAAAAACGGTCGCGTCTATAATAAAATAATAATAATGCTAGAAAACCCACACAGCATCATCTAGCCCCAAGCTAAGCAGAGCTTGTTTTATGGGTACTGGATGACTGGTATACTTAATAGAATACATTGCATACATAGATAAAGTAAAAATAAAAAGTGCAATTTCGTTAACAGTGCCCGCAACGAGAAGCGAATACCAGAGAATACAGCAACAACTAGAAACTGAGAAGTTCCCGCCTTTACATCCCGGCGGGCCACAGAGAGCATTCCACGCGCTGCCTAAAGAAGACCAGGTATTAACTTCCTCAAACTCACCTCAACAGCCTGTATTGGTCCATTACTGGACGCTGGCCTCCCCCTGATAAGCGCCTTATTGGCAACACATGGGAGTAATGCCCATAATCCCCACGCTGGGCATGCGGGTTGGGGATCGCAGTTCGGTGGTAGAATTGTTCTGCAGGGGCGCTGCTGCCCGCCCCCGGTGGATAGCCCTTAGTCGCCTCTTGCGACACCCGCGGGAAGAGTTGGGGTGGTGTAATTTGCGTTTACAGCTTCGAAAGATAAGTTAGGTAGCGCTTATCAGTGGGAGGCCTGCGTCCAGCAGTGGTTATAGGCTGTTGAGGTTGAGTAAACATCTGAGCTATTTGAAAGACTATAAGCGAGTCCCTTAAAGAAACTGGTACCCTGTACCTGTTTTTGTAGGAAATGATGATGTTAATTCAGAAGTCACAAAAAAACTGCTTAGGGAATTAGACAGCAGTAAACATTTTGCCGTTCCTTTCTCATCAATCTTTTTTTTTTTTTTTTTCATTTATTTATGTTAAATAATTATTAACTTATTTTATCTACAGCTAACATAAACCGTAATTCGGTTTGTCCGTCAGCCTCAGTCTCTATTAGTTGGTACTATGTATCTTCCTACTTAAGTTCTACCAACTTAAATCGAAAAAAGTAATTATTAGTAAAAAGTCATTATTTTCAATGCTGTAATGTGCTATGTTATACACAGACACACACCTCTGATATTTTCTTATGTGATTATGACATCATGGTCACGTGTGTGATTCTAGTGTAAATTTGCAGGCCGCGTATGAGAAGAAGCGTCTGGCAGACTACTGCCGAGTCGCGTACAAGAAGACCAAAGTGACGCGAACCGAAGTCAGAACCACTACCATTTGTCAGAAGGAGAACTCATTCTACGTCGACACTGTTAGAGCTTTCAGGTAATATTGATACTTTGGAAACTAAACAAATACTGCTCTTGCAAATATTTCGAATTTTATTCGTGTCGCTTGTCTTACTTACCAATGTTAGCACAATTAAATCTATTCGTAAGTTGGCTAAAGAATAAATAAAGGGTTAGTTTTCCTTAAAACCACAGACTGACAAAATAATTATGTCAAATTTATTAGTAGTATATATATTTATTCACAAAGAAAATTATACTAGTATTTACAATTGAAACAATTGAGCTAACTGCCGACTGTTGCAAACAGTCTACACATAGCTCAACTGATCCATATCAACACCAGTCGGAAGCGTCCCCAAGACGCTGGCTGCATTTATTAAATCAAATTTATTAAATACCTCATGTTTCAGACAACTGTGATCTCTCTCTGGTTTTGAGTGAAATGTCCCTATGCGAATTCATAACGTCTATTGATCATTAAGTTCCAAATAACCGTATTTTTATAATTTCAGAGATCGCCGCTACGAATACAAAGCACTAAACAAGCAAGCCAAAGCGCAAGTGTCTCAGGCCGTCGCTAGCGGCGACGCGGCGGAAATCAAGTCGGCTAAGAGCAGAGAAGTGCTCTACGATTCACTGCAGCTAGCACATAAGTGTATTCTGAACTCATTCTACGGATATGTTATGAGGAGGGGGTATGTTATACTCCATCATTATCTATTCTAAACAAGTAACCCAAAGTGCAAGTGGCTCAGGCCGTCGCTAGCGGCGACTCGGCGGAAATAAAGTCAGGGAAGTGCTGTATGATTCACTGCAGCTTGCACATAAGTGTATTCTGAACTCATTCTCCGGATATGTTATGAGGAGGGGGTATGTTATACTTCATCATTGTCTATTCTAAACAAGTAACCCAAAGTGGAAGGTTCTCAGGCCGTCGCTAGCAGCGCGGCGGAAATAAAGTCAGGGAAGTGCTGTATGATTCACAGCTGTTAGCACACAAGTGTATCTTGATCTCTTTCCACGGATATGTTATGAGGAGGGGGTGCGATGGCTGAGATGTTATATTATAATAAACGTTATTATAATATAACATCTCAGCCATGGAGTTACCCAGGGCTGGGTATACCTTTCTACACTAAAGTCCAATGCCAAAATGGACGTGCGGGATGAGTTGGGGTGGTGCAAATTCTAAGCCGGCACCACACAGCTAGGTAATTTCTAGGTATAACTCTCCCATATTTTTTTAATTTTAATACTTCTAGCTCTTTCAAAGAGTCCATGCGATACGACCACAACAATAATGTCTTTCACAAAGTACAGTGGAATAAATCATGTTAATGTTGATGACATTTTTGACTCGAAATGATAATTAATCAGCGCATTGCGAATCCAACTATAGCATCAATACGATCGTAAAATTGGAAAGATTAGGTACTAGCTCCTCGTAAGTGGAACGCTCAAATTAGGTCCACCTCAGTCATAGTCCGAACGGCGCGGCGGCGTGGTGCCGCCGGCGTTCGTGTTTCGCGTGCGTATTGTTGTCTCGGTCGCACTTCGGTCTCGGTATGTCTTTCCATCTTTGTTGTCCATTAGGTAGGTATATTGCAAAAGATTGGAAATAATGTGTCTTTGCGTTTAGTTGCAACACAACACAGGCCATTTGTTGAGTTAGCGCTGGGAGAACGTACCATATCTACAGAATTGTACTTATGTCTATGAAATTAAGTAACTTTTCTACGACGTCAAGGAGTCTCGCCATTCGATGCAGTCGGTGCAGCTCAGAAAATGCGACGGGGCAACTTACAGCCAAATTGAGTTTTTGTCGAAAGAAGTCTCTATGGTTCTGTCGCTAGACTAATAGTTTTTTCCGTCATTCTTACTTTTGTTACTAAAATCTGCGGTTATTGACTTTAAATATACTAATTCTTGAGTGGAGACCGCGACTAGGCAAACGTAGTGTAGGACGCCCTCCAGGCAGGGGGGAAGACTGCAGGCAGATGCTGGATGCGTCAAGCTGAAGACAGGGGCTATGGCGCTCATTAGGGGAGGCCTATGTCCAGCAGTGGACTAATATAGGTTGATGATGATGATATACAATACTACTTAACTTCATTATCTTGTGTGCACAGAGCCCGCTGGCACAGCATGGAGATGGCAGGCATAGTGTGCTACACCGGAGCTAACATCATCATGAAGGCGAGAGAGATCATCGAGCAAATAGGCAGGCCTCTCGAATTGGACACTGATGGTAAGATAAATATCTTGACGTATCGAGATAATAGACTAGTGTCCTGAAAAATTCTAATTGATCCGTCAGTAAGATTATCAGAAGATATTGGAAACATATTTTTCTTTTTCGATTAAACAAAAAATGATGATGATATAGCCAGTTAAAGTTCCGCGTGACGTCACGCCTTGCGACACTTTTAGCAAGGCGTGACGTCACTACCCCCACTTCTAAACTTTGACGCGCTCTATTGTTGTAATTTTATGTTTGATTGACAAAAGAAAAAAAAATATGTGTCCAATATTTTCTGATAACCTATTTAGCTGACGGACTAAATATTATTTTTTCTACCCTATTGTTTATTGTATTTATCTCGCATTTTACAGATGGCCAAAGGCCTGCCCGCCTTTTAATTCTTCCAATAAATTTTATAAAATTCTAGCTTCTGCCCGCGGCTTCGCACGCGCTTTTCAATTAGCCTATGCCCCCCCGTATACTATTTCACCTTCCTACCAAATATCATTAAGATCCGTTCAACCGTTTATACGTGAAAAAGTAACAGACAAACAGAATTACTTTCGCATTTATAATAATAATAGCGTCCCGTCCCGGCTTCGCACGGGTGGATGGATATATATTTTTAAACATATAAATAGCCTATGTTACTCAGGGATAATGTAGCATTCTAATCGTGAAAGAATTTTTGAAAGTACTTAGTTGTTGAGTTTATTCGTTACAAACATACAAAAATACAAATCTTTCCTCTTCCTAATATTAGTATAGATAGTATGGACTAGTATAGTATTATAATATCTGTGGTATGGATTAATTTTTACAAATTTGTCTCTCTCTCCCAATAAGGTTTCATCATCATCATCATCATCAGCCTATATTAGTCCACTGCTGGACATAGGCCTCCCCTAATGAGGTTTGCTGGAAGAGAACTCTTGAGGGTTAACCTCGCCTTTACCATTATTTTTCCTGGAAAATTTTCTACTTGTACCAATTTTATTCAATAAAGAATTAAGAATTGATAGAATCTAAATTGGAAAAGACAATTTTAAGCGTGAAACAATTATTAGCACCTTAAGCCGCCACATTGGATTTTGTACGTCGTCATCTTTGATACTGGCAGCCATGTTTATACTTTGTTTGTTTATTCTCAGGTATTTGGTGTGTCCTACCCTCATCGTTTCCTGAAAATGTGACGGTTTACACAACTCATGCAAAGAAAAAGAAAATTAACGTTTCTTTCCCTAACGCCGTCCTTAATGCCATGGTCAAAGTAAGTTATAGTTAGTAACTTTAAATATTTTCCGTTTACTAATATATTCAGCGCTCAATAGTTAGTTAGCAGATAAGAAGCAGCAGTTTTGGTGTCAATCCAGATGTCGCGTCAAAATAAAACTAAACCAATTTGACAGATGTAAAAATAAAAATAAATAAAAATAAAAATTGTTTATTTCAAGTACATGACTCATACATAAGGTTACATTTAAAATACACAATTATAATAAAATACAATACAATGAAATGATGCCATCCTTTTTTCGATGGTTTTGAATGGGATATTGCTGTGTAGATAGTGCCGGCTTAGAATTTGCACCACCCCAACTCTTCCCGCGGGTGTCGTAAGAGGTGATCTCGGGCAGCAGCGCTCCCTGCAGAACACTTGTAACACCGAACTCCGATCCCTGCATACCCAGCGTGGGCATTATGGACATCCCCCCCCCCATAAGACAAAAGCCAATAAGGCGTATGCGCCTTATTGGCTTTTGTCTTATGGGGGTCTCTGATATGTCAGGGGGAGGCCTGCGTTCAGCAGTGGACCGATATAGGCTGTTGCGGTTGAGGTATGAAAAGGACGGCACCGTTTTTAGTGTTGTCAAATTAGTTTACTTTAGTTTTGGCGATATCTGAACTAGGACATTATGCTGTTTTAGTTATGAATCTATTTCATAAATTGCTTGTTCTAACGATACATAAAGTGCTAAGATAATTTCATCCAGTAATTTGACTACTTAACCATTTTGACGACCTCCATGGTGCGGCGGGCAAAGATTCGCCTGAGACGCAGGAGGTTGCAAGTTCGATTTCCGCCTCATGACAAATGTTTGTACGATCTGCAGATATTTTTTCAGGGTGTTCTGGATGTTTTCTATGTATAATAAAAAATTGGTTGTCTGTAAAGTCGGTTTACTGACGATAGTTGAACGTGACAACGTCTTAAGAAAATACTGATGGAATGGTAGCATTTGATACTCGATCAAAACATGTAAATGTACTATAGTATAGCAGCTGTCCACGCAGACGCATCGCTCACTCAAGTAGGAGAGAGACGGATGTCGAGCGCTCTCGCTTGCACTTCAAGCCTTACATGGAACGCCTCAGAGCGAGGTAACGCTGCATGACGTCATGTTTTTTCGTGCGTGCAGCCGGCTCTATCGAATTATAAGACGTTGTCACGTCAAAAATATCTATCCAAGTAGTGTATTATATTAAGTAAATCAGTTGTCTAGTACCCATAACATAAGCTCTGCTTAGCTTAGGGCTAGATGATGCTGTGTGAATTGTCCAGCATTATTTATTTCTTTCTTTCTTTCCTTAAAATACATTATTCCTCTCTAGGACCACTTCACAAACGACCAGTACTTCGAGTTAACAGACCCAGCGAGCAAAAAGTACGAGCAACGCGCTGAGAACTCCATATTCTTCGAGGTAGACGGTCCATACCTTGCTATGGTGTTGCCAGCATCCAAAGAAGAAGGCAAGAGACTGAAGAAACGATATGCTGTGTTTAACTTCGACGGCTCGCTGGCTGAATTAAAAGGTAATTATGACAAAAGGGACTCCTAATCGTTAGCCTTCCACAAGAGATAAGATAAGATAAATTTTATTGGTTCACAAGAAAATACACACATCGATAAATAAGAATTACAAAGAGAAAAATAAAAACAACGTCAGATCAAAAGGTTGCCACTCAGCGTGTGCTGCAGGAGCTCGGGGAGCAGCTGCAGCGCTGGTCTTCCGTGGCACCATAGCGTAGAGCGCGTCACTGGCTATGGACACACTCTTTACAATAATGTTTGGTGTCCAACATATTATCATATTGCCTATATAGTAAAATTTTATAAAAGGTACCTAGCAAAACATTTGCGAGTCAATGACACAGGTGATAAACTATAATAAATTTTAGACATGACACATAAATGGAAATAGAAAAGTAAGAGATGTGATAAAACTTTTTAGAATGGCTAAAAAGTGTCAAAGCCGGGGTTGCCAGCTTACGTGTCCATCCTAAAGTCCATCCTACAAGAATCAAGTGATGCTATAAGCCTAGTTTGACTCATTAACATCTAAATACTCAAACGACATTGTGATTTGAACTGGTATCACGTGAGAATTGCTCACTGTCACTAAATAGGGTTTTCCACTCTTTTTTAAGGTAGGTCTTAAATTATTCATTATTGTCCGATTAGATGGAAAAAAATATTACAATTTTTTTTAATACATAGAAAACCGCAATACTTTATTTTAAAAGTCTACTTTTCGTGAACAGGCGAAAACGCTGTCGGCCATATTTATCTGTGCTGTGACGTCATACGGGTAGAAAACCACAGACATATTACTAACTGCGCCTAGAAAACAAACAATTGACATTAGCAAACATCCATCATTCTAAAAATACAGACAGACTACATAGCGAATTTCACTCTATAAGATCCGACATAAAATTTTCTTAGAGGCCTATGACGTCACAACATGGACGACAGTGTTTTCAGAGTTGCGCCAAATTTGATATAAGTCAAGTAGCCTATTTCACAGCTGAAAACTGATTTACATTTGCATATTCGAGGGTAACATCTAATGTCTGCTGGATATGGCACATAATGGTCTTGAATTTCTAAGCTCTGAAATTGTTCGCGAGATCATATAACATCGTAAATTTTTTAACAGGTTTCGAAGTAAAACGCCGAGGTGAACTGCAGCTGATCAAGATATTCCAGTCGTCGGTGTTCGAAGCGTTCCTCAAAGGCAACGATCTGAAGAGTTGCTACGGGGCAGTTGCAAAGGTGGCTGATTATTGGCTCGATGTGTTGTATAGTAAAGGTAAAGCTTAGATTATGAACCTTATTCTTTTAAAACCGCGGCTTATGATCAACGTGGATTTTTTTCTAAATCTTTTCCTAGTTGTATGTAAAGTAAGTAAGTGTAAAGTGCCTCCACCACACAGCCACGATTTTCAAGTTGCGTTATGCGATTTTTCGAGGGGCGGGCGGTAGCTGGAGACAGTGTATTACGTGTGAGGAGGAGGGGGGCGCGCGACACAAGACGCGCTTCAAAATCGCGGCTGTGAGGTGGAGGCTTTATGCTGGTTTTTTCAAGCGTCATCTAGCTCAAAATTACAATAATTAAATTTTTTAGCAAGGGATACCTTATGACCACTCCCAATTATTCAATCTAAAGACATTGGTTTTTTAGTGTCTAAATTATACTGTAGATAGCCAAAACAATGCTTTCAATGCAGATGTCGTAAAAACTAAATCAAACTAATTTGACAGCACTAAAAATACTACCGTTCCTTTCATAACGATCGAAATAAAAAGGATGGTATCATTGTTAGTGCTGTCAAATTACTTAAGTTTAGTTTTTGCGACATCAGAATGAGGATCCGTAACGTTATAGCAATTTCAATAGAACTAGTATCCACGTTATTCTTTATGACATTATAAAGATATATCTTTTTGAATTATCCAAATCGGACCATTACGTACGAAGTTATGACTAAATTACTAGCGAAGTTCACTGAGTGGCCGCCGCGGGCGCGTGTGACGTCACTGGCTCGGTCGCCGCCCTTTAACCGTAGGCAGATATCAGTTTTTAGTGATTTACTCCGAAACTATAAGTTTGGGAAAAAAAATGTCACAACCAAATAGACTCAGTTTTGAGCAGGCGCGGTCCCAGGGGGGGGGTCACGGGGGTCATGACCCCCCCCAAAATCTTAGTTTAGGTACTTAAAAAATTGCAACCCACAGCTTGATGATTATTATTGTCCCGCTTACTTCCGTTACATTAGGTTTAAAGAACTTTATTTTTCTCATAAAAACATTACAGTTCACTTAAAATGAGATAAATTTAAACAGTAAATGTGTACTAAAACTAAATTTAAGTAGGTAAATAACTCCTGGGCGTTGAGGTTTAACTTAAATTACTAATCATAACTAATTATATTATCTAATAGTGTTACATTATATTTATGAAGTTATATTATTCTATTGAGTAGACATATGCTTTCAACATGTTTTTGAACTTATTAATGCTATCACATTCTTTTATGGTATTTGGTAAATTATTAAATATACGTGCCCCTTCTGAAATAATCGTCTTGATGATTATTATTGTCCCGCTTACTTCCGTTACATTGATAATGGTTACCAACTGCAGCAAAATACAAAATCGCGGCTCGCTCCGCTCGCCGATATTACTGTTATTTTTGCTCCGTGTTTTGATTAGCACAGAGGCAACGTTCCCAATTTTATTGGTCTGGCTGGTCCGCTATTGTCAGTTTGTATCAATCCAACCACCACAATAAAAAGCACAAAATATAAGAAATAATCTGCGAGGTCTTTGTCAACCAGTACAAAAAATTTGTAGACAACAAAATTTTCGCGTTTTGGTGTTTTCTGGTCGCTGATAACATTTGTTCCTTCTGACTATGATCCAAAGCTCAAAGCCCGCCCCGCTTTAGGTCACTTTGCCAAATTTTCTAAAAAGTTGCCCAAAATCTAACAAAAACCAAAAATTGTCGCAGCTCGCTCAACTTGCCGGAAACTTTAAACTGTCTGCCTCTGGTCATGGGCTCATCCCTCGTTTCGTTTGAGGTCAGTTTTCCAAACACTCCAAAAATCTAACGAAACCACTAAATTATCGCAGCACGCTCTGCTTGCCTCTGATAACATTCTGCTGTTTTGATAAGCTTCTGGCTTGCTCTAGTCCAGGACTCCTCCGTTTCAGGCAAGTTTGCAACTGCAAAATATCTAATACCAAACAACTCACACGCACAGCCAGATCATAAAAATTTTCGCGGCTCGCTTCGCTCGCCGTTGATTTTATATGGTGCCTAGTCTGTTGTTCGCATTATTTGGTTGTTATTCGACAAACTTTAAGGGGGTACCTACCCTCAAATTGCTTATTTTCAACTCCGTCGGACCTCCATATCTTCCAAACTACTGAATATTTAACTTTGAAATTTATTGGTAAAGTTCAGGACAAATTCTATCGATCATATGTTTCGAAAACACGATTCCATAAAATTTTCTCGATAGAAAAAAATCGCAAAGTTACCTCTAATTTTTTACTAAAACCCTAATTTCTCAATAAATACAGATGATACGATCTTGAGATTAAGCATAGTAATTGAGCTAAGTAAAAAGAACATTTTATATGTTGCCTTTTTTTCAATTAACTATTCTAATGTTTGTGGGGAGCAAATAACTACTAAAAACTTGATTTTTGGGCTTACGCCGCTTTGCTCTGTCCCGCTCCTGTGAACGCGAAATCCTATGCCTATCCTCTTCACACAATAACGAGGTAGGGTACCCCCTTAAAATTGTTCTTCACACTAAATGCGAAAGTTTGTATGGATAGATGGATGGATGTTCGTTACGTCTTCATACCAAAACTACTGAACAGAGTGAGCTAAAATTTTGCATCGGTGTAGCTCTAAGCCTGGAATCAAACATAGGCTACTTTTTACCCCATAAATCAGTTCCCATGGGATAGAAATTACCTTTGAACGTTTCCATAGAAAGAACGCGTGCGAAGCCGCGGGTAGAAGCTAGTAGCTCATAATTTAGCTTCCTTGTTTTGCATGGACGCATGCCTCACCAATTTCAAAAAAGGCTGCGGCTCATTCAGAGCTCGCTCTACTCGCTGTTATTTATTTTCTGAACCAGTTTGTGACCACCCGAAAAAGTAACAAAAATTTCGGCGGCTCGCTCCGCTCGCCGCTACATCTTTTTGATTTGCTCATTATTTGAAGAACCTCGAAACTTTTTTGAGATCAGTCAGTCATGATGTTTGGGGAAAAGAAAGCAAGAAAGAACCTACTTATAACTAAAATATATAGCTAGTCAAAAGACCCCCGAAAACTTTATTGACTTGGCGTTGGTAGATACGAGCGATCGTCGCTCGTCCTAATCTCGTCCCGATTTCAAAAATGTTTCGAGGCTCGTTTTTGTTAGGAGTTAAGGGTCGGGATGTCGTGTTTGCGGTCAATGTGCAAAACACTGCAAAAGATGTAACGGAACCACAAAATTTCGCGGCTCGCTCCACTCGCCGATAATGTTTTACCTATCACTTTGCTTATTACAGTACACCCGTTTAGATCACTTTGCTCACCACCGCGAAAAATTTACAAAAACCCAAATTTTTCGCGGCTCGCTCTGCTCGCCGTAACATCTTTTTGTGTATCTGGTTCATCTGTTGATCTCGCTTTCGGGGATCGCTACGCTCGCTATATATTTTTTGGCATAGGTAGGTTTCTTCTTGCTTCCTTTTCCCCAAACATCAGAAAAATCTCAAAAAATATGGAACTCGCTTCGCTCGCCATTACTTATACCTTATTATTATTACTTACTAGGTTAAGAGTTGAGGGTCGGGCGGTATGTCGTGTTTGCGGTCAATATGAAAAACACTGGATTAAAATTTAACGGTCACACAACATTTCGCGGCTCGCTCCGCTCGCCGATAGTATTTTATCTTTTTCTGTATTTGGTCTTGTGCTCGACACCCATTTAACACCTTCATGACCCAAGACGCAGACGTACCTCTCGAGCCCCGTATCTCGGTGAGGCTGGGCAGTGGATGCGTTAAGATGAGTTTGGCCACCACCGCCAAAAATTAACCAAAACCCTATTTTTCGCGTCTCGCTCCGCTCGCCGATAACGTTCAGTGCTTTTCTGTACGAGTCTGCGAGCATACCCCCATTCCCCCCCCCCCCCCCCTCGCAAGGAATTCCTTTGGGGCATTGGCTACGGCCCGGACCAAGTGTGACCCCCCCCAAAGTCTTGGGCTGCGACCGCGCCTGGTTTTGAGAGACCCATCAAATAATAAAAAATAAATAAATAAATATAAAAAAATCCATTCGGTTCGTCTCTCAAAACTGAGTCTATTTGGTTCTGTCATTTTTTTCCCCAAACTTATAGTTTCGGAGTAAATCACTAAAAACTGATATCTCCCTATGGTTAAAGGGCGGCGACCGACCCAGTGATGTCACACGCGCCCGCGGCGGTCACTCAGGTAACCTCGCTAGTAATTTGGACATAACTTCGTCAATTTTTGTCGTAGAATAATCATTTTTGCACTGTGTTATGGATTTCTTAGTTCTATAAATCTGCATTCTCAACTAAAAACGTTACGGATCCTTTATTTATATTTTAGGAGTGGCTCTAAGCTCTGTACTATCAAAAGAGCAGTCTCATTTTTGAAATCGATCCATTTAATATTCGCCCTGACTATCTCAATAAAAAATATTTCTCTCATTCCCCATTCCACCTCCAGGCTCAAACATGCCAGACTCGGAACTGTTCGAGCTGATCTCCGAGAACCGGTCCATGTCCAAGAAACTAGAAGACTACGGCGGTCAGAAGTCTACATCCATCTCCACGGCGAAGCGGCTGGCTGAGTTCCTCGGGGATCAGATGGTGAAGGATGCTGGATTGGCATGCAGGTCGGTTAAGTTTAGCTGTTTAAAAGTCATCATCATCATTATCAACCTATTAGTCCACTGCTGGATATAGGCCTACCCTAATGAGCGCCATAGCGCCCTGTCTTAAGCTTGCCGCATCCAGCATCTGCCTGCAGTCTTTCGCAGGCCGTCATCCCACCTAGCTGGAGGACGTCCTACACTACGTTTACCTACGTTTGTTTAAAGTACTTAGAACTAATTAATTACCCTGAATATTGCAACACGCTTAAAAGGTTATACCTCATAATGAGGATCCGTAACGGTTTTAGTTGAGAATGCAGATTTATATAACAAAAAAAATCCATTCGATGGGTCTCTCAAAACTGAGTCTATTTGGTTCTGTCATTTTTTTTCCCAAACTTATAGTTTCGGAGTAAATCACTAAAAACTGATATCTGCCTACGGTCAAAGGGCGGCGACCGACCCAGTGACGTCACACGCACCCGCGGCGGTCACTCGGTGAACTTCGCTAGTAATTTGGTCATAACTTCGTCAATTTTTGTCGTAGAACAATAATTTTTGCACTGTGTGTTATGGTTTTCTTAGCTCTATAAATCTGCATTCTCAAACTAAAAACGTTACGGATCCTCATTTTGCTATACTACTTACCATCCTGGTGATCATTGGCATTTTGTACGAACTTAACAATATTTGTTAGACTTGTAGGTATTATCCGGGCGCAGGTGGCCGGACGGGAGGCGGACCTGCGCCCGGATAGCGCATATCATAGCATAACCGGATAGCAACCTCGTCGCAGCCAGCTGCTACGAGGTTGCGGAACTTATGTATTGAGTATATCAGTTATCAAGCACCGATAAAACTAGCATGGCTAGATGATGCTGTGTGGAATGTGCAACTTTTTTTGAAGTGAAAACTTCTTTAGCGGCGCTGAGCACTTTTTTTGTATGGGTAAAAACTTTCAAACTCGCGTCAGGGTCACGTGATGCTGATCGAAAAAGCGTAAGATCGTAAGATGTAAGTTTTCACTTCTGCCGGCACTCCCGGAGTGCTATTTTTTTTTTAAATTATTTGCCCCAGTGCAGGGCAGATTTCCCCTCCGCCCAACCTGTATATTTCACTCCTTCACGCCAATAAATAACTACTTCATTATTGACGTGACAACGTCTTATAATTCGATAGAGCCGGCTGCACGCACGAAAAAACATGACTCATTCGGCGTTACCTCGCTCTGAGGCGTTCCATGTAAGGCTTGAAGTGCAAGCGAGAGCGCTCAACATCCGTCTCTCTCCTACTTAAGTGAGCGATGCGTCTGCGTTGTCACGTTCAACTATCGTCAGTAAACCGACTTTACAGACAACCAATTTTTTTCATTACAGATTTATAATATCTCGCAAGCCTGAAGGCGCGCCGGTCACAGAACGCGCCATACCCCTCGCCATCTTCCAATCACCAGCCGCGGTCAAGCGACACCACTTGCGGCGCTGGCTCAAAGACAACAGCATCACCGAAGACATCGATATACGAGACGTGCTCGACTGGGCGTACTATATCGAGAGACTGAGCGGCGCGATACAGAAGATTATCACTATACCGGCGGCTATGCAAGGCGTGAGTACTTTACCAGGTTGTAGAAACCGAGATATTTATTGTAAACTAGCTGACCTGGCGAACTTCGTACCGCTCTCACCTTTTAAACCTTCCCTGAACTTACACAAACATTTCAAGACCAAAATTAGCGAAATCGGTCCAGCCGTTCTCGAGTTTTAGCGAGACAAAGGAACAGCAATTGATTTACATATATAAGAAGATAAAGACATTTATAAAAACTTGACAAAAACTATTAAGGATAACAGAACAGCAAGGTAACCAAACAAAAACTTCGACAACGCATAATTGCACACGCGCAGCAAAAAAGGTGCAAATTCGGCACGCCCTTTCGGGTCGCAATGCAGAGGCGGGGCAGTGGATTAATTTATATTTATTTAGGGGAAAACCAAAGGCTTAAAATTAACAAAATTACAAATTGATAAATACTAGGAAGTTTATTGAAGGTTTTCACGGATAGGTGGTGGAATAGTACAATGAAAAAGACTATGAACATGATGTGACTAGTCTACATGCATCATCTTTAAAACATACATAGTTAGTTAAGGACTCTACGTTACAAAAATTTTAACTAAACATTTATCATCATTGGAATTGGATTGAAGATTGGCACCAAAAAACTCTCCGCTAAACCGCCGCCTGGCCGAGCAGACACTTTAATTAATCAGACCCCGCTTCCGGTACACACCGAAATTCACCCTCGACGTAGCCCTCGACAGCCAAATTAGCCTAAACTCGAAAAATAAACTGACGGCAGAGTTTCTATCCGCCTTTCTTTGGACTATCCATCATAAGCACACAATGCAAGTCGGAGTCTACAAGAAAAGTTTTACAGCTCAGTTCAGCTATTAAGGATCAGTTGTGCTACCTCTAGATTGCTTGCAACAGTCCGCAGCTAAAATCAATTGCCTCAATTGTAAATACTAGTTCTAATTTGTTTCCAGCTCGATAACCCGGTACCACGCTGTCAATACCCCGACTGGCTGCACAAGAAAATGCTCGCCAAGACTGACAAGTTCAAAACTAGGAAGATCACGGATATGTTCACCGCGCAGCCTAAAGAGATCAGACAGAGGGATGATGATGATAATGGTGATGATGATGATAATGGACAGAGAAATGGAATGGTATGTTATTTTGGTTTTACAATATTTTTAACAAAGTGTGGAAGGAAGTTCTGGGCAAAAACCATTACGGGTGGACTCCGAATGGGCGCAGGCCGCGTGGAAAGCCTAGGCGAAGATGGATGGACGAGCTAGACGCATACCAAAAAGAGTGGCCAAGTCTACCTATAAATAGAGAAAAGTGGAATGAGGAAAGGGAGGTCTTTGCCCTGCAGTGGGACCGTATAGGCTTATAATATATCTTGATCTTTTTTAAAGAAAGAATGTAGAAGTATTCATTACAAAACGAAACGATGCATATCAGCAAGATGGGTTCGGCAGTGCACGACGGGAAGCGGAGCGCGCGCGTCTAGAACCGCATTCATCCAGATAATGTATATCGTTAAGGAGTGACGGAACCGTGGTCCCACTGCGATGTCCCACTGGTGGAACAAAACTTTTTCGTGGTCCCACCAAACACACACTTGACCGTCCACATCCTCCCAGCCCCGCGAAGCGGGGGGGGGGGGGGGGCGACTCTGTGACTGAAAGGGTGTGTGTGTATATATAATTGCACCCAGAGCCATATGTTGAACGGTCAAGTGCGTGTTTGGTGGAACCACAAAAAAGTTTTGTCCGGACATCGCAGTGGGACCACGGTTCCGGAGTGCGTTAAAGGTTGTAACTTTGGTGTTCTTCCAACACAAACTAGTACGTTAAACTACGTTAGTTTTAATAATAAAAATGTAGCCTTCTGCGTAATTGTGCATTTCCCTATATTTCCATCGCGTTGCAGCGATCATGGTTTCCAGATGACTGATGAACTTTACTCTGCTAACAAAACACGAATATATTCAAGCACTTCAATTCTGTGTGTCTAGGGTAAAATAGAGAAAAATTACGTCGCATCGTCATCGAATGCGTAATATGTATGAAACTCATTCCTTCTACTTCAATAATTTACGCAATGTATGACAATGCGATGTCATTCTTCTCTATTCTACCCTAGACAACTATTCCCGTGCTAGGCCTGCTGAACAAACGTCCTGGCTAGGTTTTACAGTTGAGCTGCTTGTCCTTCAGATTATTGCAGTCCAGTCATAAATACTGGCTCTCCAATAAATCAACTTTTATTCCACTCTATCGCAAAATACCAAAGATTCTAGTAGCCCATAAAATACAGTTCTAATTTTTACCTCCACAGGAATTAGACATGGAAGACATAGGTAAAGAGAACAACGCTTCAACCTCAGTCATTCGTCCGATAGTGCACACAACTAAACGCAAGCGTCAAGAGTCACCGCCACCCGAGGCCACTAATTGGAGAGACGCGTTGGGCCCGCCACCGCCTTTTGGGACCACTAAGGTACATTAGCATGATTAGGCTATATCGTAGTAAATAGACATACATAGGTAAAGATAACGCATCAACATCAGTCATTCGTCCGATAGTGCACACAACTAAACGCAAGCGTCAAGAGTCACCGCCACCCGAGGCCACTAATTGGAGAGACGCGTTGGGTCCGCCACCGCCTTTTGGGATCACTAAGGTACATTATCATGATTAGGCTATATCGTAGTAAATAGACACAAGTACAGAGAACGCATCAACATCAGTCATTCGTCCGATAGTGCACACAACTACACAACTCTTGACGTTTGCGAGTTGCGCGATTTATCGCAACGAAGGTTTAGGTAAACTCTGATGGAATTCCTTAGTCCCCTTCTACTGTATTTACTGACTCAAAAATTTTATAAAGTTTGTGGCTTTGTTTTACAGGAAGAACGAAAGCAGTGGATACTTTTCCAAAAGAAGAAATGGCTGTGGCAAATGGAACAACGGGGTTACAGAAGTCGAAACAAAAAGGGTATACAAATAACAATTATGAATCCTTAAATAATTGTTTCATAAAATGAAACCGCTCATAAGCTTTTCATATATTTCTTAGGTAAAATAGATGATTCAATGCCCGCACCGCGCGGTATCGGCTCGACGACGAACACTCTGGGAGGCTTCATCAAACGAGCGCAGAGGACCTTGTTAAATACCCCTTGGCAAATTATACAGGTGACTATGTAGTAGTCTTAGGTTTGCGAATTCTCTTAAAATGCGCTAGCTAGGGAAAATAAACACATCATAATTAGCTGACATTGCCAAGATCCAAAAACAAGATCTGGCATTTCGGGAGTGAAACTTGCTTACGTCGCGACCCCGTCGCCACTTTATTACAACAAAATAAATCAATAATGCAGGACAATTCACACAGCATTATCTAGCCCCAAGCCAAGCAGAGCTTGTGTTATGGGTTCTAGATAACTGATATACTTAATACAATACACTATAAAGATAGATATTTTTTATTATACATAGAAAACATCCAGAACACCCTGAACAAATATCTGCAGATCCTACAAACATTTGTTCCGAGGTGGGAATCGAACCCGCAACCTCCGGCGTCGCAGGCGGACCTTCGCCCGCTGCACCACTGCGGTCGTCGAAACAAGTAAGTTTTGAAACAAATATGACGATGATAGTCAATTAAAAAAGTACACAAAAAATTCAATCGTCAATTTTGTTTGTTAGATCAGCCAAAACAATTTTAACTAAACACAAGTTAATGTGTTTAGTTTCATTCAATTTTTCCTAGGTGGCCGAAACAAGCGAACCCGGCCTCTTCCGCCTCTGGGCTCTAGTCGGTTCAGAGCTCCACCAAATAAAGCTGTCCGTCCCTCGCATATTCTACGTGAACCAACGTTCCCAACGAGCCACCGACAGCGGGAATTACTGGCGCAAGTGCAGTCGGGTGCTGCCGCGTGCTCACCCCGCCTTGCATCTCTACCAGTACACTGTACCGGAGAGCCTGTATAGGGAGCATCAAGAGTGAGTAGTATTATTGCCAGAAAGAAAACAAAAAATGGGCATAATTTAAAAGCTTTATAATGTTCTCTAATCATGTATTTGACAACCTGCTCATCGATTTCGCTTTATCCCGCGCCTGGAGGCTTATTTTAATTCTCCAATACGCAATTGCTCGTTTCATTTCGGTCAACATTACATACGGACATTACTCGAACACATCTCAAACACAACTGATATTTAAGAACGTCTCAAATAAATGTCGAATTTTTTACAAATTTTCATGGAAAAAAATCGCACAAAAAATCGCGACGCACGCACAAACGCGACTTAGATTTAAGTACGTCTCAATACTTAAATCTAAGTCGCGTTTGTGCGTTCGGGGGTTATACACCGAAATAGAGTACCAAATTGCACAAATAAACGAAACCAAACCCGCAATTGCATATTTTACAGAATTAAAATAGACCTCTTGAGCTAAATAAATGTGTATCTTCTTCAACCCTTTGATTTGAGGATGTGTTTATTACGAGATAGGGCGCACTAAGAAAGGTTGGTCATTTTCTAAGTTTAAGAAGGAAAAGTCTAGAAACAACTCACTGTCTTGTCCCGGACGATTTTACTTACTATAGCCACTTCTTTTGCAGAGAGCTGATGGGTGAACTGTCAGCGCCAGAAATCGAAGGCATCTATGAAACTCAAATGAGCTTAGAGTTCAGAGTTCTGGTCCAGCTCGGTTGCATTTGTGCGGTAGACCAGACGGAAGCTAGAAGGTAATTTACAACCCTATTTCCTATACCAAAAGTTTCATTTTCTGTCACAGTTTTTACCTAATAGTGACTTAACCTAGAAATATAATTCTCAATCTTATTTTCTGCCTCATACGTTGTATTTTCCACTGCCTAACAAAAGTCTGTTTCAGAATGATACAAGTTGGCTCAAATACGGACACGTTTACTCTGAACCAGCTGGTATTCAAAAGCGTTGCCCATCAACCTTATTTGCAAAAACAGGTACTTGAATTTGCACTTTTTTCCTTTGCTATAGGGATCTTTATTGTGTACTTTGCCCTGACAACTTTAACTATCATGCACATAAAGTCGATTATAATCTTACCTTTGTCTAAAATATGACTTTTAGTTTCAAAATTGAACTTATTGTGGCATGCAATAAAATCTATACCAATTTGTTCCAGGATGGTATTTCGCCGTTAAAACACATATTCCTCTACCAACACTCGGCTTTGAACTCGAGTAGAAGCATGTGGGCGTTTATTCTAGGGCCGACTAAGAAGGGCTATATTTTCGTATTGGATACCGTAAAGACGAATCAAGTGCCTAATATGAACACGCTGTATGCTGCTGAGAGAACGGCCAAGTAAGTAGAGCCTTATTCTACTATATGTCCAAATAAATCCAGGCATCTAGGCATTTATTCTAGGGCCGACTAAGAAGGGCTATATTTTCGTATTGGATACCGTAAAGACGAATCAAGTGCCTAATATGAACACGCTTTATGCTGCTGAGAGAACGGCCAAGTAAGTAAAGCCTTATTCTAATAAATGTCCAAATAAATCCAATGATTTGTGATCTCTTTTTTTCACAGTAAAATTGGTCATGATGTAAGCAATTTCCTTACATGTCTGTTCTTTTGTCACAATAATTTGGTCAAGGTTTGAAATATTGGTAAGAGTTCTATGCATAGAAAAAAAAAATTATACATTGATAAAAAAAATTAGATTTTGATTACAATCTAAATGTTGATGGTTTGTTAAACACGAATTAAAGCTTGTATCTTGAGTCTACAATTTAGTATTTCTCACTGCAAAATCAACCTTATTTCTTACCCAATAAATTAACAAAAGCAACAAACAACAGACTAAATGGTTCTACACCGTGGTGACACAGTCAACAATTTAGTATGTTTGTTATGATTTATCACTGCAAAATCAACCTTACCCCTCACAGAATAAACCTCGGGACGGAAGAAAGCACCCTACCCGCCTCAGAATTCACTTGGGAAGTGATAGTTGAGACCGAACCACGTAACATTTGGAGAGGCGTGCAAAGAGCCTTACAGAAATATAAGGAGGAACGAAGCGGGCATACGGCGATAGCGTTGCAGTGTGCGTTGTCGCCCCACGCTTTACTTGCGCTCATGCCTGGTAAGTTAAAACGTAGACCGAATCGAGCTTAAGGCTAAACGAGTCGCTCATCTTTCCATACAAACGTGGAAGGGTAACTACTACGCTGTTTGATGTTGACCATCCAAAACTAAGGATAGTATCAATTTATCTCGTCATTACCTATGTCTGTACACACGCGAAACCGTAAAAAAAGTACAAATAAAAAAAATTCAAGCTTCTCAACTTTCGTATTTCAACACCGATTTTAGCCCAACTTTGGGCTAAAACACATACAGAGAAAGAAAACTCTAAAATAAAGCCCGTACCGACATAGTTTAGTTATTCAAAAGCTGAAATAAATTTATTTTGAAAAGATACTCTCAATAGTTTTTTTATAATACACGTGCTACAAGTCTATTCCCACTTTTTTACGCGGCTGTTTTACCAATAAATCTATGTATGTGCATTTCATCAAGCGCGCGGTAATGTCTACTAAGTCAGGTGAGATGGCATACATTTAGGCCACGCCCACTGATGAGTTGGACCTTACGACTTGTGCAGCCTTAAAGAAACTAGAGAGCGAAGCAGAAGAACACCTTTAAAGGAGAAGCGAAGCGGGAATATAGCGTTGCGGACTGCATTCTCGCCACATGCTTTACGTGCGCTAATAGGTAGATTCTGTCCTACTTACTGACGAAACACAGTAGGTGGCTTAAGGACTGCGATGATGATGATAAATTGACAAACCAAGCAGATGTTTGTCAATGATAGTATATTTAATAACTAGAGAGCAAAGCGAGCCTTATAGAATTATAAAGAGAAGCCATGGTTATCAGGCGTTGCTAACTGCATTGTCATCTTACGCTTTACTTGCGCATAGATATTATAAAAATATACACTTGCGCTAATGCCTGCTAAGCTTGGTGTTGTATTGAACTTTGTGAAGGTTAAATTATACCTATGTTTGTAGAGCGAAGCGAGCTTTACAGAAATTTATGGAGGACATGGGCCAAGTGAACTCTTTTAGCTTGGGAAGGATTTTTGGAAATCTAAGTGTAGAAAGCGAAGTAAACCAAACCCTGATAACGGTTCAAACTGTATTTTATAAGTAAAATTTCAGGATATAATAAAACATGACAAAATTTAAAAATCCGCCGACGTTTATTGGCTGAACAGATTTTCATGAAACAAGGCTTCAAGAACACTCGGGATAAAATTATCTATGACACAAAAAAACTAAACGAAAATCGGTTCATCCGTTTGGGAGCTACGATACCACAGACAGATACACGGACAGACACGTTAAACTTATATATAACACCCCTCTCTTTTTGCGTGGGGGGTTAAAAATGGCGTGCATCGCTTTGCTCTGCAAGTCGTGAGCCTTACTATTATTAGAGTACCTCGCTGCATCCTTGAGATTTCCTAATTGAATATTGCCAAAAATCTCTTCGTACTAGTGTAATAAATTATGTTTGTTTAACCTAAAAAATTAGAATTTTTATCTTTCTATGACTCAAGGATGATTTAAAAAAATGGCGTGCTACGCTTTACTCTTGCAAGCATGCAAGTTGTGACCCTACCTATTATGTTGTCCAAAGGTCTAGCCGAGTTCCCGTTAGTGCCACTACACGTGCGCGATGTAGAAACTCTATACAACACATTAGAATGGCAGAGGATCGGCGCGCGCGCAATCGTGCGGCACTATCTCAATTTAGAATCCGTGCTACAGCTTACTATTGAACAATGCAGGTAATATTTAATTTTTGACTACTATGACCCTAGTTTGCTTACTTATTAAGTACTATGTCTCAGTGATCCGAAGTGCGTTATATCCAACTTACAAGAGAAGTTGCCATTTTGAAAAAGAAATATTTCATTTTGGTCTGACGTGTGAAACTTTACATGGGTAGCTGGTTTTTGTTTGTGAGATTATAAATATAATTATGTATATCAATAAATAGGTTCCTATCTCCTTGGAGCATTTGGGAGACTGCACAAAATGCTGCACTGATTCTTAAATTCTATAACTTAAATTCAATTCATTCAGCTATCAGAAAGAATGACTAAAAAACAAGAAAAGCGAGAGCCTATGAAATCACAACATGATGACTAAACTTCCAAAATAATATGATGATGATCCTTTCTTCAGATTTAATTCCGGTTCGGTTAAAAAAAATTGTAATCCAGAGAAAAGCAATAGTTTGCTTTTGTCATGACATTGTTCTGTTTATTTATTTCCTGAGCGAAACTAAAACTCGATTATCTTATCCCCAGATATTTCCACGTACCTCTAGGCAACATGCCTTCAGACCCCACTCTATTCGGAGCGGACTTGTTCTACGCGCGGCATCTGATCAAGCACAATTCTGTACTGTGGTGCTCCAGCCTCGAACGGCCCGACCTTGGAGGGAGGGAGACGGATGATAACAGGTACCTTTTGGCATCATTCCTTTAGATTAGACCCCACTCTATTCGGAGCTGACTTGTTCTACGCGCGGCATCTGATCAAGCACAACTTTGTACTGGGGTCACAGATTAGATAACGTAACAGATACCTCACTTACTCGATTTAACCAATCTACTTTGAGTCTTAAGGGAGAAGAAATAAAGTTCGTAACGCTCTACTCGCTGTTAGCGAGGCGGCTCGGTCAAAGCCACCCGCGCCCCCCTACCTCTACAGTTCCCTCGCTGGCCCTTGGCTTGACGGTAGGGTTGACCATCGATAGTTTTTGTCCAAGTGCGGATATTATACATTAAGGGGGTACCTACTCTCAAATTGCTTATTTTCAACTCCGTCGGACCTCCATATCTTCCAAACTACTGAATATTTAACTTTGAAATTTATATATGGTAAAGTTCAGGACTTATTCTATCGATCATATGTTTCGAAAACACGATTCCATAAAATTTTCTCGATAGAAAAAAATCGCAAAGTTACCTCTAATTTTTACTAAAACCCTAATTTCTCAATAAATACAGATGATACGATCTTGAGATTAAGCATAGTGATTGAGCTAAGTATAAAGAACATTTTATATGTTGCCTTTTTTTCAATTAACTATTCTAATGTTTGTGGGGAGCAAATAACTACTAAAAACTTGATTTTTGGGCTTACGCCGCTTTACTCTGTCCCGCTCCTGTGAACGCGAAATCCTATGCCTATCCTCTTCACACAATAACGAGGTAGGGTACCGCCTTAAGTGCCTTAACTCTCTCATGCAATATAACTAGGTATCCCACCTACTTAATAAATAAGTCCGTGAACAAAAACAAACGTAGAATAAAAAATACATTTTAATTATTAGAGAACATTGTAAGCTAGGTAAAAGGTATTATTATTGCTAGGTAGGTAGCTGCTTATATCCTAGATAATTTAAATATTTTTGTGTCAAGACATTATTTTCTGTACGTAGTAGGTATGTTCAGAGTGTCATACGTATGTACAAAAAAAATTGTACACTCAAATCACAAAAGATAGGTAGATGTAGCTGACATATTAAAAATACAGGGTGGAATTTTGTAATGCCACCTGGAGGGAAAGTACTCTTAATACTGTAGATAGAAAATATTACTCAAAGAAAACATTCCTTTAATTTTGAAAAAGAATTAAAACTGCATTCAAAGATTTTCGAAAATTCGCTTGCCACACCCGGGAATCGAACCGACTAAAATCTGTAAAAATTACATTATATATTAGAATGTTTTCACCATGGTTTGCTATTATTTGTATTAGAATAGTATTTATTTAGGTTCCTGCCACAAGTTTTTTTCAAAATACATGTCTAGAAAAATACTAAGAAAACATTCATTCTTTGATGTAAAAATGCGATTCGGTTTAATTTCATTTCAGAAAGGTATCCAAGAAAATGGAGCCAATTTTGAGCTACTAATTAGTTAGTTGACTTGTTATAGTAAATAATTAAAATAATTTAAGATTTCATGGTTTTCCTTTCATTTAATTTATTAAGTTTGTTAGAGAGATTTCATCCATTGACCCTAACGATCTATGCAATAAAAGTACAGGGTGTAATTTTTACAGATTTTAGTCGGTTCGATTCCCGGGTGTGGCAAGCGAATTTTCGAAAATCTTTGAATGCAGTTTTCTTTCTTTTCAAAAATAAAGGAATGTTTTCTTTTAGTACAATTTTCTGTCTACAGTATTAAGAGTACTTTCCCTCCAGGTGGCATTACAAAATTCCACCCTGTATAGGTTAGCGATTTCTTCCGTCCACGGTAATTTCATACAACGACCTGGTACCTAAATTCTCTATGGTAAAATAATTTCTAAAGTCCTTTCAGTCATTTTCGTAGTCTACAAAAAACAAACCTACGCATAGTATTATATTATCAGTGCCTTTTTTTTTTTTTTTTTTGTCTCGTCGAGGAAATTCGTTCACGAATAAACTGGTCTGGGGGGGACCAGAATTATGTGGGACTCGACGCCCTGAAAAGGACATAATACCCACTAAAACCTCTCCGGTGTCCCTCTCTCGCCATTTTCGCCGAACCACGGGAACATTTAAACATCCGTGGTATTATCAGTGCCTGCGCGGAGATAATCTCGGCTATGTCCGAGCGAGACAAAACTTATCGTTCGGCTTGCGGCTCGCGCGAGCGGCACGCTCGCGCGCGGCGGCGGCAACCTTTGGCACTGTCACCTCGGGGTGGTAAGAAAACTGTAGGTATATAACTCAAAACTGAGCGCGAGTGACGGAGCACTGCTGGGGTGCTCCAGCCTCGAACGGGGCGTTGGAGGGAGGGAGAAGATTGATAACAGATACCTTTAGACATCCTCCATAGTAGCTTTAGGAATCATTCCTTCAGACTCACTCTATTCGGAGCTGACTTGATCTACGCGTGGCACAGATGCCGATTTTTTTTGCTGATCAGAATCAAGCACAACTTTTTGGTGTGGTGCTCCAACCTCGAGCGACCCGAACTTGGAGGGAGGGAGACGGCAGGTACCTTTTAGGGCTCCTATACACGGAGGGCACGTTGCCAACGGCAAGGCAAATGCACCCTCTCCCTTCACTCTTCTGCTTTGAGTGAACACACTGAAGATTTATTTAGTCATCAAAAAATCGACCGAGCATTAAAGATTATTCAATTGAGAGTGGGTCGAGATAGCTTCATAATTGAAAAAAAGCCAGTTATACCATCATTTCATTTCTTTTTTCAGGTTGGTGAGTGAAGTGGAGGAACTATCTGGCTGCACCCACAACGCGCAAGGAGCCTACAACAGCGTGTGCGTCGAACTGGAGAGCGACGCGCTGGCGGTTTGTGCGCTACTGCAAGCGCCGCAAATTCTGCAGGTCATTTACATCTCTTTTTTCTCTGCTATAAGGTTCAAGGTTCAAGAAAAGTCAGGTAGGCTATATCAAGGACGCTTCGCTCGCCACGCTGTGCAAGGATAATCGTGAGCTTTGTTAAAAGGAACACTCCCACTCGAATCCCTCAGTTTACTCCTGAGTATTCATTAAATGAATAGCATTGAAGAAGAGCATTGGGTGAAGTGGGGTTGCGGACGATGATGATGAATCATTGAATACCCAAAACAGGCGAAATATTAAATTTAGTTCCGAATGCGTCGTGCGTGCTCGTGTAACGCGGAATTACAGCGCTATTTACGCTCGATTATGATCATATTATCACTATCGAGCAGTACCGAGAAATGGCTTCCTAAGACTGCTGGTCCTTCTGGATGCTTGTTTATCTCTTGATGTGCTGGACTATTTTAAGGTATCTCTGAATTTTTCTATAAGACATGATCTATTTATTGTAACAGATGGAGGGAACCAGCGCAGCAACATCCTTTGGCGCGCAGCACACTAACATTCAAGATGTCATGGCTAATACAGGTGCGCATTTGCATACTTCTGCGTTTTTCCCCAAGAGACAAATAGTGTGTTGACGTTTGCTTTTATTTGCTAATGCTCCAACGATAGTTTATGCTTCAACGACAGTTTGTTTCAACGATAGTTTATGCTTCAACGATAGTTTATGCTTCAACGATAGTTTATGCTTCAACGATAGTTTATGCTTCAACGATAGTTTATGCTTCAACGATAGTTCCTCCAGCTTTGGCTCTGCTTCAATTAGGTATGTCACGATCTTAGTACAAGCAACACAGTACGACGATAGCGCTATAATTTAATTTTTCACCATCAGATCATTAAAATAGCTACAGTGATTTTCTTCAAACATGACGAAACGACGATTTCACTTCTCAAATAAAAAAACTGAACCCAAGTAGTTTCATCCGTCGGGAATAGGTAGGAGAGGGTATCGAGGAGGGTAAAGAGAGGTATCGAGACTTCATCGTTACATAATTAATGATTATATCGGGTATTTATCGCGTACCTACCTTTTGTTATTATTTCCCGTACGTTTCTACCGCGTTACAGCGATCGTCGTCACGGGGCGACTAGATATACCCGACTTACAGCCGAGAATTGACGGCAGTATCCACGGCTACCCTCAATTCGTCTTCAAAACCAGGAATGTCCAAGTTCACATACGACACACTACACTGACCGTGTCCAATTGCAGTACAGTCGGGTCACGACACACACACTTTTTAATCACAGGATTCCACGAGGAAGAGAGACGAAAACCGTTAAACCGAACTGAGGGTCCAATACTAATACTCGTTTTACCACACAGGTACAAACGCATCAGTGAACTACGACGAGACAGCGCAGTGCAGCGGCGCGTTTAAGATCCTTCGGACCATGATAGCGTCCTGGCTGCGTGACGTCACACAGTACAAGAACGTCTTCGCAGACTATCAGATCTCGCACTTCTACAGGTTGGTTCATTTATATTTCAACAAAGACAAGTGCGAGTTGGACTCGCGCACCGAGGGTTCCTTATAATTATAAGATCTTGATTCTTGCCATATTTTATGGTTCTAGGTCAACAGGAAGTACCCTATGGGTTTTTGGTATTTGGCAATAATCGATTTTTTTGTGAATAAACTACATATTTACATTTTTCGTATTTTTCCCTTTACTTGTGCTATAATAACACATTGCTTCTTGCCAAATTTCATGTTTCTAGGTCAACGGGAAGTACTCTATAGGTTTTGTGTGCATGTGATTCCCTTGGAAATTTCAAAATATTCGGGCATAAAGATTGTAACTTTTGATTGCGATGACTCAGAAGTTTTATTTATATCACGGCTCCAAGACACAACGGACTTGAGTATGGGATATTAATTTCAATTTGATACCTCCACGCTCTCCTGAGAAAAGAGGGTTGACAGACGGACAACAAAGTGATCCTTTATGGATTCCTTTTTTCCTTTTGAGGTAAGGAATCCTAAAATCAATAAAACGACAAATTACAACTAAAATATTAGTAGTAATTGTAAAGACATTTATTCACAAAGAAAATTATACTAGTATTTACAATTGAAACAATTGAGCTAACTGCCGACTGTTGCAAACAGTCTACAGATAGCTCAACTGATCCATATCAACACCAGTCGGAAGCGTCCCCAAGACGCTGGCTGCATTGCCACGCTGTATGGCAATGCTGATACGCTGTGCCAGATATTCACCAGCTCTCGGGTCACGCGTCGCTTCGACCAGACGCTCAGATAGTTTTTTGAAAACCCGAAGAGCCTCGGTACCCCACGGACCTAGGGTCTCGACTCCAAGGGGAGCAAATGTGTAGGCTCTGTCGAGACCTGCATATTTGCGCCTCTTGAGATCTTCGGCCAAATCTGCCGCCGCACCCGCCCTCACGGATGTCCTCGGAAGATGGGAAGGCGCAAGTGTGTCGACGCATGTAGCGTCCCACACAATGGGCCTCCCCAACTCCCATGGGACTAGTGTCATACCGTCGGGCCTCTTACCATCGTCACGCAACAGACCATTCGGTTCGAGAATAGCTGGTACGTTAACGGTGACAAAGGCCCGCCGGATGATGTCGTTAAGGCTAGCGTGGCGAGATATCCGACCAGCGGCCCTAGTGCACGATAATCCGTGATGACCAAGCTGTTCGACAGCAGTACCGCACTGGCATTGTACAATTGTAAAGTATTTACCTTAAAAACCTTATATTCATTATGTCTCTTAGATTGCCCCTTAGTTTTCATTAGTTTGTAAGCATTTTGGTGTAAACTGTGAGCTTCTATTAAGTTTTAAAAAATAAATGTAATATAGAGTCACAAACGCATCAGTACCTTGTTGACGATATGTCGCTATACGGGTCGTTGAATTAGCCCGTTTGTTGTATTGTCCGATTGTAGACTGTTCAACGAGTTGGCTGAATGAAAGCTAGCCCGGATGAAAGAAAGGAAATTGAAGCCGTCGGGGAATTTTAATTTTAGTTCGCCACTGCAGCGCTAGTTTGAATCCTACATCTGTGGTTTGATCCAAGATGGATCCAAGTAAACGTAATTTTCGTCCTTAATTCTTTATTGCACTGAATAAAACATACATAGAAAACATAAAACTATAGTCCAATTCAGAATCTTAGATAATTTATGTAAACAAAGAAATGTCATGATATGTCACTGTCATAATGACAAGTCAGGGGTAGAAATCATTTTTTTACCATGGATCACTATTAGTAGTGATGGCGCGCGGTTTTGTTTGTGCGATACGAAAGATACCCTACTTGTGGATGTGGCATTGTCGCGGCCTCGTTTCCCTGTGACCGTAAGGAAATACAAATAAAACAATTTAAATAATTACATATTTTTATTGCTTAAAAAATATTACATTATTCTGACATCTCAGAATCTACGTCATATCATATCATCATATCCCTATCATAACACTACGTCCATCGTGATTGATATGAGAGGTATTTATAAGTTCAATGTTGGTTAACTTGCGGAGCTATAATACATTTAATTATTTATTATCCAGACCAGACTTTACCCTGTGGCCAATTTATATGTTATATGTATTTTTGAATACATTCATCACCATAAGTTTTTCTGTAGAACTCATAGATTTCTTCGGACGTTTTTTTTGTGGCGACAGATAGTCACTTGTGGACGATGTCGATGGACCCGGCATCTCCGCGCTCGGCGGCGCGAGCGCGGGTTGAGGTTCCATGTTGTGTGACACAACAACAACAACAAAACAAGCACAACAACAAGGTTTAAAACATAACAAAAACTGATAACAATAACAGACAACGATAATGTCAAAACGAAAACAAAACAAAAACTCAACAACGCACAATTGCACACGAGCAGCGAGAAAGGAACACATTCGACTTCGGCGGACGAGAGGCGAATGAAATTACAATACATACAATGCAAACACGAAATAAAATGGCGTCTAATGACAAAATGCGAAAATTGTTTCGAACCTCTATGATTTACGCCCATTTTACTCCGGTAATACCAGTGTCATAAAATATTTTCTGCTAATATTTCTTCATCATTTTATAACTTTGTTAAACAAATGAAATAAAATATAATATGTAGCACAAAACCATTGCTATTTTCCATTCAATGGATATTGATTAGAAAATAAACCCTACCATAAGTATTTAGAAAAATTGAGTAATCTTCTATGAACTTCTATTTCGAAACATTTTTTTTGATATGGTATCACCGTTGTTTACATAAATTATCTAAGATTCTGAATTTGACTATAGAGAAGGAATGGCAAAGGCAAGCTTAAACCTAAAAAGAGATCTTCCAGCAAACCTTATTGGGAGAGAGAGACAAGGTTATGTGGGTACAAATTCATAATTTCGTATCATCCATTGACAGTATTGCCAAAACTAAATAATTCAAAATGGCGCCAGTGAGCCGCCATATTGAATTCTTCCACCCTCTTTTAACTCTACCTTCTTGTTACAGGTGGCTAAAGACCCCAACATCCCTCCTCTACGACCCAGCCCTCAGAAGAACACTGTACAACCTCATGAAGAAACTGTTCCTAATGCTGGTAGCTGAGTTCAAACGACTCGGCTCAGTTATAGTGTATGCGGACTTTAACAAAATACTACTGTGTACTAAGAAGAATTCAGTTATGGATGGCATTGGTCAGTATTTATAAATTGTTTAGACGATTGACTGGCTAGAGTGGATAGGTGTCTTCTAGACCACTGAGAATGTACGACAGCCAATATGATTACATCGTTAAGCGTTTCGCACTTACCCCTTATTTGTTGTTGCCCCATAAAAGTTAAGAGCCATGAGCAATCAAGCAAATGGTCAGCTAAGACGACTTAAATTATAAAGGAGTAAACTGTAAGTTTGTTCGTAACTGATATCGTTCGGAAAATAATTTTGCTAATAGTGAGTGGTATACGAGGCACCTCATTACGTGAGGTTATTTTTCTACCACCCCTCTCCCCTTGGGGAGATGTCGTGAGATTTTTCTCGACCACTTCCCCCAATCTCACGTGAGATTATTCAAAACGTGTTTTTTTATGTAGGTAAATAAGTCTTATAAATCGTGAGATTGGGTGAGATTTGGCCCCTCTCCCCCCAAAAGCCTCGCGTAATTAATGGACGCTCCCTAGTCGTATGTAGGTAGCCAGTAGTAGGTTTTATGTAGGCAGCCAAAAATCTGTCACAAAGTAATGAATGTACCAACCCTCAAATGAACACTTTCATTCTCCTGCTCACGTTATCTTATAATTTCTGTTTTGTATTCCACATACATATTTCTCTCTACAGGATACGTGGAATTCGTAGTTCAAAGCATCAGAAATAAGGAGCTGTTCCACGGTATCGACATACGTTACAAGCAGTGCTGGGCCTATCTACTGTGGCTGGATGAGGCCAACTTCGCCGGAATACAGGTACTTTACTTACTTCATCTCACTTCAACCTCAACACCCTATATTTGGCCACTGCTGGACGCAGGCCTCCCCTTGATAAGCGCCTTATTGGCTTTTATCCCATGGGGGTAGCGACCATAATACCCATGCTGGGCATGTGGGTTGGGGATCGCAGATCAGTGATAGAATTGTTCTGCAGGGGGCGCTGCTGCCCGCCCCGGGTGGATATCCCTTAGTCGCCTCTTACGACACCCGCGGGAAAAAGTTGAAGTTGGGGTGGTGCAAATTCACGCCAAATCTACTAAACGGATCTGGCTGAAATATTGCATACAGATAATTCTAATACTGGAATCAAACATAGGCTTTTTATCCCATAAATCAGTTCCCATGGGATAGAAAACGTTACCACAGAAACAACGTGTGCGAAGCCGCGGGCAGAAACTAGTAAGAAATAAAGTCACCCTACGAAACTTGATTTTATCAACAAAGAATATACAATCTAATAAAAGCCAGCATTCCGATCACCTGTGGACTCTATAAGAAGTCTGGTAAGATCTTTATAAATTGCGTGTGGGACCCCAGGACCCCAAGGACCAAGGGTTTCAACCCCAAACGGCTAAAATAGGTAACCTGGGTCAAGGTTAGCGTATTTTCGCCGTTTAAGAGACTCCGCTGATGTTGCTGCAGAACCGGCCCTTACCGATGTCAATGATGATTAGCATTGCCATTCAACGTGGCAATGCTGCCAGCATTCTGGGCACTCTGCCTTCTGGTGACGGCTTAGATTTTTTAGAAATAGATATACTTACTTGTATATACTAGTTGTTATTGTTTTATTCCATCTAATAAAAGTAACAAATTAGAACTAGTATAGTTGTTCTATCTCACGAAGTCCGTTGGGCTATGTTTGTCATAGTGAATGCATGTACACATTGTTTAGTGTGCGTAAGCTCAGAAGCAATCAGTCTCGCCCGAGACGCGCTCCGGGTCAGTAGTGCTCATTGTATTCACGTCAGATTTTGGTAGCGAGTACCGTCAGCATGACAACTAAGCGCAAAGTCACTACTACAACCGGCTAAACGGACTTCGTGAGATAGAACTATAGTACACTACGATAGATTGTATACCAAATAATAAAACGTCAAGTGCGAGTCGGACTCGCGCACTAAGGGTTCCGTTTAATTGTAAGACCTTGTTTCTTGCCAAATATTCGGATTCTAGGTCAACGTGAAGTAGATACCCTGTATATTTTGGTCGAGGGAGAGAATCAAAACTTATTTTTTTGTTTAACTACAAATTTACGGTTTTAGGATTTTTTTCTTTCACTTGTGCTATAAGACCTTGCTTTTTGCCAAATTTTATGATTCTGCGTCAACGGGAAGTGCCCTATAGGTTTTGGTCCATGGCGAGAATTAATTTTTTTTTTGTGAATAACCTACAAATTTACTGTTTTCTGATTTTTTTCCTTTATTTGTGCCATAAGGCCTTACTTCTTGCCAATTTTCATAATTCTAGGTGTACGGAAAGTACCCTATAAGTTTTGGGTGCATGTGCATTTCCTTGGAAATTTCAAAATATTCGGACATAAACGGCTGTAACTTTTGAGTGCGTTGACTTAGAAGTTTAATTTATACCACGGCTTCAAGAGGTTACGGACTTGAGTATTTGATGTTAATTTCAACTCGATACCTCCACGCGTTCCTGAGAAAAGACGGTTGACAGACGGACAGACAGACGGACAACAAAGTGATCCTATAAGGGTTCCTTTTTTCCTTTTGAGGTACGGAACCCTAAAAGTAAAGTGTTAACACTTTCATGGCCCAAGACGCAGATGATCTCCCACAGCCCTTGCGCTGAGGCTGCCGAGGCTGGGCAGTGAATGCGTTAATAGATTCTCTTCAGCTCAATTTCTGTCCACAAGTGGAAGAAGTGATTCTGGTGATCTGAACCTACACATTCATGGCCCAAGACGCAGATGCCAGTATCCGTCCGCGTGTCGCGGCGGCGCGCCCCTGCGGGTCGCACCGCCGAGGCTGGGCAGTAAAAGTTTGTTAAGGGGGTACCTACCCTCAAATTGCTTATTTTCAACTCCGTCGGACCTCCATATCTTCCAAACTACTGAATATTTAACTTTGAAATTTATATATGGTAAAGTTCAGGACTTATTCTATCGATCATATGTTTCGAAAACACGATTCCATAAAATTTTCTCGATAGAAAAAAATCGCAAAGTTACCTCTAATTTTTTACTAAAACCCTAATTTCTCAATAAATACAGATGATACGATCTTGAGATTAAGCATAGTAATTGAGCTAAGTATAAAAAACATTTTATATGTTGCCTTTTTTTCAATTAACTATTTTAATGTTTGTGGGGAGCAAATAACTACTAAAAACTTGATTTTTGGGCTTACGCCGCTTTGCTCTGTCCCGCTCCTGTGAACGCGAAATCCTATGCCTATCCTCTTCACACAATAACGAGGTAGGGTACCGCCTTAACACACGACCACTCCATGGATCAATTTGTCGATCTAGTCTAGTGTCTTCGTCGATAGTGCCTACATTTTATCTTGTTATTCGCAGGGTAAATTACCAGAAGGCTTAACAGAAGTAGGATCGTCACAACTACCGGCTGCCTCGGAAGAAAACGGTGCTGAAGAGGTAAGTGCCAGACCAAATGATAGTTTGGTGCCCTTGTACCTAATAAATCTCACTATTTAGTGACTTTGTTGTAAACACCAAAATTATTAAATAGCCTTAAAACTAAATAAATAATAAAACTTTTAAAAAAAGTTACACGGGGCCCTTATGTGTATCTATCTAATTGCGTATTTTTACAATCTTTTATTTAACTTGCAATGTATGTAACTATGTACGGGTGGAATCTTGTAACTCAATTTTGAAGCAGATTTCTTCAACCGATTGAGGTGAAATTTTGTATACTTACGTGTTTAGTTTTGATGACAATGCACTATAAGCTAGTTTCTAAAAAGGTTTTTATAAATATTAAAACTTATTCATATTGTAGACAAAGATTAATCAATAAAGATGTACAGTCACCGCACCGCCAAAAAACGTTGAACAGATGACGACTCCAAAACCCCTCCTGCTGTCTTGCGGGTTTAGCAGCTTTAGGAATGGTGTGATTTTAGCAGTTTCTGTTGCTTTGTAAACACGTGTTTTCGGAGTCTTGGGCTATTAGGCGCTGACTGCACCTGAATATTGTTTTAGGAGGGTTCAGTAACAATGCAATGGAACCTCGCGAACTTCCTGCCTGGCGCGGTGAAGGAACAGTTCGCGGTCGCTGTGGCTGGCTTCCTCAGCGCCGCCTATACGGAACCCACCAGGCTCAGGGCTCTGTTGGCTGGCGAGATATCACAGAAACTGTTTCAGTAAGTATTACTACTAGGGTTCAGTGCAATGAAACCCCGTGATCGTTGCCGCTGGCTTCCTCAGCGCCACGTAAACGGAACGGAACCCACCAGCCTAAACCTTTAGCAGGGGAAAGCTCCCAGAAACGGTTTCAATGAGTTTGAGAGTACTAATAATGACCTCCTAGCCGGATTTCGACCACGGTGGCCAGTCTCATCGGAGACTAGCCAGATGCGCAGGACATATTATAGTGCACAAGTGTGTGCGCTAACACGGTGCACTCTCTATTCCCTCACTCTCATAATCCGATGGGACGACAGACCGACACGGCTAGGGAGAGGTCAGGCGCAGGACTAACGGCTTAAAGTACTTTCTGAGGCACCGGCGTGCAACACCGCCAAATTCCTGACTCCGGGCTGCTACTGTAAATTTTTCTTGCTAGAAAAACCCCAGTAACAAATTGGCCCGACCTGGGATTCGAACCCAGGACCTCATAATCAGCAGTTGAACCAACTGACCAACGAGGCAGTCATTTAAGTCTGCTGAGGGTACTATGGCAGTATCAAAGAAACAAACGCCAAACGTAAGGCAGAAATCCTTGTGGCCATGTGGGATGACGATACAGGGTGCTATAGCGTTCACTGGGGAGGCTTATGTCCAGCCATTGTCCAGCAGTGGTTTAGCTTGGGTTGACGATTATTCTATTTATTTAAAACTATATTGCACTGAAGTACAAAGAGCGGGCTTAATGCCGAGGCATTTTCTACCTGCCTACCAAAAACACATGATTTACAGGGGGTTGGCGTGCTAAAAATTATTATGATAGCCTATAGGTTATAATATAATAATAATAATGTCCTCCTAGCCGAGTTTCAACCACGGCGGCCAGCCTCATCAGAGACTAAACAGTAGGATAATATAGAAAACTACTGGACGCCCACGGCGGATTGATGCATCCCTCCAGTTTTGGAGTATTTTTAAAAGAAATCCTATAAGAACCTCAAGGTTTATGCCATATACAAGCATAAAAATTTCACCTTCTATCTTTTTTATTTTACTTCCAGTGACGGTAAAATAGCTTCGCTTCATGTTATTTACTTCTTGCAGAGTAACAGAGAAGATAAACTCCAGAATGCCGCTACTAAAATCATCGGATATAGGCGCACAACCCGGGCTGAAATCTGACGTGTTTGCCGGTGACGTCACGCCCGCTTTGTTGTACGTCAATGCTGTCTGCAAAGTGCTGTCGTTAGATTCTTCGCTGGATGAGGAGGTTTGTACTGTATTATATGCTTATCAAGATTGAAACTCCTCTAGAGGTGTTGGATATAGGCGCTCAATCCGGTCTGACATATGACATGTTTGCCGGTGACGTCTCACCTGCTTTGCTGGACTTCAATGCTGTCTGCAAAGTGCTGTTGTTAGATTCTTCGCTAGGTGAAATTTGTACTCTATTGCAATAAACTCAAGACAAAGCTGATGGATATACGAGCAGAGCCCAACCCAGATGCAAAAGAGGAAAAGTTAAAGCGCAAATTCGAAACGTTATTGGTGTAATAAATATCAAACCATCTGAAGAAAGTCGGTAAATAAAATTAATGTAAAAAAGTTAGTGTATAACTAAGTTTTTTAAGTATAGGGATATTGTATAAAGCAGTGTAGGTACCTATTCCATTCCTAACAATATCAAACCTATTTCAGGTAACTCTCCTCCGTAGAAACCTGCTCCGACTAATCGGCGTCGGGGAATTCAGTAGCAAAGCGGAATGGCGCGAGCCTTGCAACACCTGCGTGCTGTCAGAGGTCATCTGCAAAGTGTGTAACCACTGTCGCGACCTTGACCTCTGTAGAGACACGCGTGACCTACAGAACAATGTGTAAGTGGCCTCGACTAGACTAATAGGTGTAGGAAAATTCTGCAGAAAAGCAGAATGGTGCGAGCCCTGGAAACTCCTGCGTACTGTCAGAGGTCATCTGCAAAGTTTGTAACCACTGCCGCGACCTCGACCTCTGTAGACGCCTGTAGAAAGTCTGTACACGCGTCACCTACAGAATAATGTGGAAGTGAACTCTCTATCCTTGAGTTACCGTCCCACCAAAAACATAAATATTTTAACAGGGGAATTTCGGTTGATTGCGTGGCCGATATAGGAGCTGAGTGAGATCAATAATATTAAGTCCAATACACGATGGATCATCGTATAGAAAATGCCTAAGGACGCGGGACGACGACGATTCCGAGGCAGGCCTAGAAGATGGCAAGATGATACTGAATAAAAGAATAATTTCTGTGATCTCGACTCATTCATTTTGGCTCGATTGGTGGGACCTGGCGAATAAGACATTTGCCAAGTGGGGCAATCATCACCATCATCATCATCAGCCTATATTAGTCCACTGCTGGACATAGGCCTCCCCTAATGAGCGCCATAGCGCCCTGTCTTCAGCTTGCTGCATCCAGCATCTGCCTGCAGTCTTTCGCAGATCGTCATCCCACCAGCTGGAAAGCGTCCTACACTACGTTTACCGAGTCGTGGTCTCCACTCACGAACTCGTTTACCCCAGCGGTTGTCGGTTCTTCGTGAGATATGGCCGGCCCACTGCCACTTCAGCTTGCTAATTCTTTGAGCTATGTCGATAACTTTGGTTATCTGTCGGATGTATTCGTTACGAATAGTGGGGCAGTACAAATCTATAATAATTAAAAAACGAAATCGCTTTGTCTGATCCCATGTACTTTTTCCAGGCCCGTATGCGTCTGTCCTACTTGCGGAACTGCCTACGACAACCAGGAGCTGGAGTGGCGATTGATCGAGATAATGAACAGAAGGACCATGACGTACACCCTCCAGGATCTCATCTGCAGCCGGTGTCATCAGGTAAGCTTAGCTGCTTGTTTCGTGAAATAACTTTTATGTTCAAAATGAGCCGGCGATGGACCGCCTGCGACGCAAGAGGTTGCGGGTTCGATTTCTGCCGCGGGAATCTGCAGATATTTGTTCCGATTCTGGGTGTATTCAATGTAATATAAAATTTAGTAGCTAATATATTGTGATATGTACTACGTTATGTATAAATTTGTTAGACATTAGACATCCATATCACAAGCTTTGCTTAGGGGCTAGAAAATCATGGTCCAGCATTATTTATTACTAGCTTCTGCCCGCGGCTTCGCACGCGTCTTTTCTATGGAAACGCTTAAAGGTGATTTCTATCCCATGGGAACTGATTTATGGGATAAAAAGTAGCCTATGTTTTATTCCAGGCCTAGAATTATCTGTATACAAAATTTCAGCCCGATCCGTTCAGTAGTTTTGGCGTGAAGAGGTAACAAACATCCATCCATCCAAACTTTCGCATTTATAATATTAGTGTGATAGATTGACCTCTATATTTACATAATTTATATCAAGATAAAAAACGCGCGCATTCGGTCTATACGGTTTTAGTAGGCCTTAACCCTAACATATTTAGTGCCTCACTTTCTGCTTAATATTTCTAATTAAAACCTTTCATCTTTCTTTTTCCAGGTAAAAAGAGAGAACTTATCCCTCGTCTGTGACTGCGCCGGCGACTTTTCTCTGATGATGTCCGGCAAAGAGGTCCAAACACAACTCACTACCTTCAAGACCATTGCAGAGTATTATAAGATGCCACTCCTCTTAGAATTAATTGAATTTAATCTAAACAACATGTGATATAGTTAGCTTTAAGATTTTAAATATACAGGGTGCCATGGAAAGGGTGTACCTAGCCGAAAGGGGATGATTCTGGACATCGAGGAGGTCAACATTTGATCTAAGATTTTTTGAATTTCAAGACTATTATATACATCATTTCTTTGTTATAATTTCATGACAAAACACTTGTTTTGCTGAAAAACAAGCAAAAACATTTGTGAAATATTTTGTAATGTTAAACAATGCAAGAATGCAGCTAGTCTCGAACCGAATGGTCTGTTGCGTGACGATGGTAAGAGGCCCGACGGTATGACACTAGTCCCATGGGAGTCGGGGAGGCAGGCCCATTGTGTGGGACGCTACATGCGTCGACCCACTTGCACCTTCCCAACTTCCGAGGACATCCGTGAGGGCGGGTGCGGCGGCAGATTTGGCCGAAGATCTCAAGAGGCGCAAACATGCAGGTCTCGACAGAGCCTACACATTTGCTCCCCTTCAACTCGAGACCCTAGGTCCGTGGGGTACCGAGGCTTTTCGGGTTTTTAAAAAATTATCTGAGCGTCTGGTCAAAGCGACGCGTGACCCGAAAGCTGGTGAGTATCTGGCACAGTGCAACAGCATTGCCATACAGCATGGCAATGCATCCGGCGTCTTGGGGACGCTTCTGACTGGTATTGATATGGATCAGTTGAGCTACCTGTAGACTGTTTGCAACAGTCTGCAGTTAGCTCAATTGTTTCAATTGTAAATACTAGAATGCATGTTAAAAGAACTTGAATAGGAAGACTTAATTTTTTGCAAAATTAAATATAAAATTATTCACAAGTTGATCTCTTCGAGGTTTAGAATCAACCCCTTTCGACTTAGTACATACCCTTTCCGTGGCACCCTGCAGATAAAATAAAAATCAGGTGTAATTTTTTAAATATGTTTGTTTCCATTTCCGTTTCATAGATAACCAACCTTGGTAAACGTAATTTATTGAATAGATTAAAATGACAATGAGACACATTGATAAAAATATTTCATTGTAGTTTTTATTAAAAACTCTTTTTCATTTTTACACTTAATTTACAATTATATTTACTTACAAATAAGTCTTATTGTGTTACTAGTCCCAAGTAATCATCCATCAAAGTTCCAATTGCAAACTGAAAAAGAAAGATAAATGATTTTTAAAGGTATGTACCTAAATTCATGTTCTAAGGCTATTTGTAGATACATATTTAGGAACCAAGACAATCTACACTTAATCCAAAATTCTCTTTTTGGTTGTGATGGAGAAAATATTGTCAGCTATAAGGCCGGTTACAGTGCTCCACCGACTGTCAGTGCGTACGGTCCGCCCTGAAAGAAACGCAAACCGACCGTCAGTTTGTATCATTCAGTGCACTCCTGACCAACAAACTGACCGGACTGGTACAATCGGAACACGAAATGGACGCGTTCACAAATAGTTTAATTAGTGCTTATTATCTTCGGTACGAAATCGCTTTTTGACGACGAGTATACGCACATCCGTGCGACCGGTCCACCGGTCGGTGCAGCACTGAACGCGTTCATACGTTTCCATGGCGCGTCGGCCGACCGACGGCACGCATGCGCACGCGCTCGACCGACGGTCCTCGTACGCAGTGCGTAGCAATATACGCGTGCGTACGGTCGGTCCAGCACTGTACGATTTATGGATTTTCATATTAATGACAAGCGCGACTGACATACGCACCGACGGTCAGTGAAGCACTGTAACCGGCCTAAGCATTGCAGGAAAGAGCTCAAATTTACTAGTAGTGCAAATTCCGACTCTTAATCAACAAGAAAGTGATTTTTAGGTTCAATATGATGGCAATATTCACAATGATTGTATATTCAGTTTGGCAAGAGTATAGTGTAGGAGTACTTACAATGCCTGTAGCATCAACTCTTGTACCAACAATTTTCAATCTAATGACATCCTCTTCTTGTATAACATTGTCTTCCTGCTTGCTTTTGTAGCATGGGGGATTGACATTGGGGCAGAATTCCATATCGGCTGGTATTGACTGTCAAAAAATTATATTGTGAATTAAAAGAACATTAAACCAGTGCGCACAAGGATGCAGTACAGTAGCTATGCGAACAGCACTCCCCCTGATGAAGTCCCTCGAGGGATGAAATGTTGGTGTTCCTCCAACACAAACTAGGCTGGTAGATAACCCTCTTACATTCAAAATTAATTTGTCAAACTACAATAGATTTTATAGTAAAATAAAAGAACTTCCTACTAATATTTTATAGCTGAAAGTTTGTGAAATCTGTATTTTTATTACCTAGGATCTCTAAAATACAGAACAGATCAAGTTAAAATTTGGCGTATGTTTAGAACAAAGACTAACTTAGATAATAGTCTACATATTATACTGAAAATATGCGTGTGAAGCCGCGGGCAGAAGCTAGTAGTTTATAAAGTGATGGTTATTCATCTTTCTAAATTGAGAAACTTACATGATGTGATATGAAGCAGCTGAGAGGTCCTATTTGTGCAAACATTCCAACCTGTAAAAAGTCAAGACAATATAATAACTTAACATCAAATTACGCAATAACTTTTTAGAACAATGTTTTCTGACACAGATCTATTATCCTTCTTATTGTATCTCACTGGTGAAACTGGATTTATTTTTTAATTGTAATTTGAAATGTGGCATAAGAGAAACAGATAGCAGTCTCTAAATATCAATCAGCATTTTGGCAGGAGCAAAGAGTTACCTTATTGACTTGTGTAACAATAGCATCTAAGACTTCTCCCTTGAATGGTCGGAATACTATTGCCTTGTATTTCACTGGATACACAACAAAGCCTTGCCCAGGCTGTATTAATCCGGCGCCAATACTGTCTATTGTCGTTACTGCTATTACGAAACCATACCTGTAGAAGGAGTTTTAGTCAGAAATTAAGAAGTTCTGATGTGTGTATGTTTGTTGCAAGTATAACCTAAACTTTTGTTACGTACTTGCCGGTACATGTTCCTTCTACTTCTGTATATAATTTTTGTTTCACTGTGTCAAGAAGTTGTGGGCCGAAGTATCGTGGATGTAATAATATCTCGTGTTCTAGGGAAATCTGTAAATTAGGGGAAATGATCACTGAAACATTCAAACGAACGTACAAATGTATACTCTTTAACTTACGTGGTAAAACATAGCGGTGTATTTGTTTCTTTTCAGCTATAGTTTAGAAGCATTCAGACTAAGTAATCTTCTTTTCAATGAAATAGAAAAAACAGTACAAAACAACAAAACTTTTGACGAGAATACAATACAACTTTCCTTCCGTGATACAACTTTTGCTAGACGATGTTTTGTTTGATTTGATTGATTGAATTTGATTGAATGAAAGGAAAGAAGGAAGCGATCAAGCAAGCGAATCATTTGCTTGCTTGCATTAGCAGGCGGCGTTGGTTGGCTGGATGTAATTTTTTTTGTTGTCAAATTTTATGTAATGTCACTTTCCGTGGTCACTTTCGTCAAGTGTCGTGTCATTCGATTTCAAATCTTACATCCTTACGTCAGATGTAAAGACGTCACTATGCTCAAAGTATAATGGACATGAAACGCATGCCTAGTGATGTAATCACCACGAAGCTACGAGTCGATATTTTAAAGACGTCGTTGCAGAATCATACACATATTTATTGTTGTAAACAAAACATTTTAGGTATAAAATAGTGTACAGTTTCAACAGCTTATCTTTATTAGACATACGATAAACTTTCAATAGATACCTTTATAGCTAGGTAGGTATATATTTATTATCATTCCAAGTTATTTATTTTATGAATTTAAAATAGGAGACACACCATTGGGGAACCATCATATCAAAGAATTCTTTGAGCGAATAGAAAGCATTTGATACTAACCATTTTTTATTTTATTTCTAAATATCTATCTAATGTTTTAAGTTCTATGGGAAGACTATTGAAAATTTTCAAGGCTGTGATGAAAGTGCTTTTGTGATACATGTGTTATTGACTTGAGGAATACAAATTAATATTGAATTTATGCCTGGACCTTTGAGAGGATGCACGGACAGATTTCTTTTCAAAAAAGCAGGTTAAACATTTCTCTTTACAAAAATACACATTTCTAGATTGCGATTGATTGATCGCGCGCGATTGACTCCCAGCTCAGCGACCACTACGCCGTGCGAGCCGAGGTGACGTGCGAGGCTCAGCCGCGCGCAAGCGCTGCCCGCTTCGCCCGCTCCTATACAAACGCAAATACATGTAACTTCGTAGCTGCTATAGAAAGCGTTGACTGGTTCGAGGTAAGCGGTAGACGGTTGTTGGCGGATGATCTAGCTACAACTATTGTAAATATTTTAAAAAATAAACTACTTATATGCTTTCCTTTAAAAAGAGTTAACATAAGAAATAATAAAATGTCGTGGGTTACAAAGGAAATTGTAAGTTTAGAATTTATATTAAGGGAAACTAAATCATTAAGCATTAAGTTTCCGTCGAACACAGCTTTATTGACAAAGTTAAGTGGTTTCGAAGAAAAATTCAATGACTTGATCAGAAAGGAGCGGAGTAATTTTTATTGTAATATAATTAATAATGCTATAAACACTACTAAGTCAATGTGGGATGTCGTTAAGTTGGAGACTGGACGGACTGGGCGCATTCATAATGTCCTAGATTCCATTCGGAAACCGGATGGCTCTAAGTATTCGTCTGAGTCAGCGGCTGTCGATGCAATTAACTCGCATTTTGTTAACGCTGCACATACATGCGGCGCTCCTCGCGCGGACGTCAGTGCAGCCAAGCAAGAGTTGATTCGTGCATGCCCACCTGTGGACAGCTCCATTAGAATCCGGCCGTTCTCACCCGCCGAAGTTCTGAAAATTATATCGCAAGGGGTGGCACACAAACCAACCAAAGACATTTATGAGATGTCGATATCTTTATTGTACGCTGCAGCAGCACCACTAGCATTTATTCTTGCAGAGCTTTTCAACGCATGCATTAGAGAAGGACGATATCCGCAATCTTTGAAAAATGTTCGTGTGTCGCCACTATACAAAGGCAAAGGAAGCAGAGAAGAGGTTAACAGTTACCGGCCCGTCTCTATAATTCCAGGAATAGCCAAAGTTTTTGAGCACGGACTAAGTGCAAGACTCACGGAATTCCTGCAGAAGACAAAGTCCCTGTCCGACCGGCAGTACGCTTATCGGGCGGGAAGATCGACTACAGACGTAGCGCGAGAGCTGGTGCGACGCGTGATGGAGGCCCGTGAGAATCGGCAGCACGTAGCGGTCGTCATGTGCGACCTGTCGAAGGCCTTCGACGTCGCCGATCATGACGTTCTCGCTGCAAAACTGAAGCACTATGGATTGAGCGGTCCGTCACTGGCTCTTCTAACTGACTTTATGGTTGGTAGATGTCAGGTGGTCACGGGGGCTGGAGGAAAGGTGGCTTCAAAACCACTTAAAACGTCAGTAGGAGTCGCGCAGGGTTCTTCGCTCTCTAACATCATGTTCTCTCTCCTCCTCAATGATCTGCCGGGGTGCTTAAATACCGCAGACGTACTAATGTACGCAGATGACGTTGCCGCCGTAGTCAAGGCGCCCACAGTTGAATCATCGGAGGGGAGATTGAGCATGGTGGCGGAGAAGCTAAATAGTTGGTTCCGCATAAACGGCTTCCTACTGAATGTCACTAAGACTAACTTTATAGTGTTTAACCTGGCCGGGCGCGCACAGAGGTCCTTGAGCGTGAGCTTGGGAGGCAAGCGTGTCAACCAGGTTAAGTCAGCTACTTTTCTAGGTTTCCAGCTCGATGAGGGTCTGACGTGGGAGCTCCATATTGACAAGCTTTGTGATAGGCTAGGTCGGGCGTGCTTCGCGCTTTGGCGGTTGTCCTCGACTCTGGACCAGAACATGACTAGGAGCTGCTACTTCGCTTCTGTTCATTCGCTCCTTCAGTACGGCGTTGAGCTTTGGGGGAATGCCGCTGATTGGGAGCGAGCGTTCAGAATGCAGAAGAGAGCTGTTAGAGCGATAGTCCGCGTTCCGTGGGACACTCCAGCCCGCCCTATATTTAAAGAACTAAAAATACTAACAGTCCCGTGCCTGGTCATCCTGCAAGCAGCCATGTACGCCCGGAACCACCTTAGTGAGTACGCCAAGTTCGGTGATGGCCACACCTACATGACGAGGAACAGGCACAAACTGAGGGCCGTACAGCGGCGCCTTACTAAAACTTCGAAACTGATCCACGTTGTAGGGCCGGCGGTCTATAATCGTCTCCCAATCACGATCACAAGTGCTAAGTCAACGCAATCCTTTAAACATAAATTAAAGAACTGGCTGATCGAACAATCCTTCTACAGGATTGACGAATTTGTGAAATAATATGCTAATGTTATTTTATAATTATTATTTTTTCCAATGACATAATTTATTATTAATGAATTTTATCGATTGGTTTATTAATTTTATTGAAGTGTATAATGTAATTTAATCACTGAAATATTATAATTAATTGATTATTTATTATTTTAATTGTTAATGGTGCCAATAGATATTGTATACTTTAGTATAGTATATTTTAAGGTATACTATGTACCTAACCATTTGACTTGTAAAACTATATTTTTACCAATAAATGAACCATTGAACCAACCATTGAACCATAGAAGGAATATAACTATTAGCGAGAGTCAATTTTCTTTTTTCTTAAAGATATTTCGGAGCGAATCAGTGCTCTTTAGGTTATAAATACATCTAAATGTTTGGATATCAACAGAGTTTCCCCAGAAAATTATTCCATAACTTAATTGAGAATAAACTAATCCATAAAAGGCCTGTTTTACTATACTTTTTGATGTAATTCAGCTGAGTGCGGAAAGAGCGTAACCTTTGAAGTTTAAATGTGAATCAATTAAAATTAAAAAATATATATAAAATATTGTTAAAAATATTGTTTTATTTATTTATTTAGCTTCGTTATTTTTGTATTTATTATTCATATTTAATGGTGAAGGTTCATAATTTTGAAATCTTATTATATAAGTCTTGCTACATTTACTTTTAAATTTATTTGCTCAAGCCAGTCTACAAGTCGCTCAGCGAGCTATAAAGGAAGGATAGGATTCGTAACGAATACGTCCGACAGAGAACCAAAGTTATCGACATAACTCAAAGAATTAGCAAGCTGAAGTGGCAGTGGGCCGGCCATATCTCGCGAAGAACCGACAACCGCTGGGGTAAACGTGTTATTGAGTGTAGACCACGACTCGGCAAACGTAGTGTAGGACGCCCTCCGGCCAGGTGGGATGACGATAAGCAAAATACTGCAGGCAGATGCTGGATGCGGCAAGCTGAAGACAGGGCGCTATGGTGCTCATTAGGGGAGGCCTATGTCCAGCTGTGAACAAATATAGGCTGATGATGATGATGAATTTACAAGTGATTTTATTGTAAAGTTTCCTGTTCAAATTCGGTGTCAGATTTTTTATTTATTGCTATTTTTAGGTATTGTAGCGTCGTCGGCAAACATAACGCATAGATATTTTGTTATTTTAGGTAGCTCATTGACATAAAGCAAGAATAGTAGGAATCCTAGTATGCTCCCTTGAGGTACACCCAGTAAAATATTTTCGAAATTTGATTGAATTGTTTCAATGAGGATCCGTAACGTTATAGCAATTTCAATAAAACTATTACGTTATTTTTTATGACGTAAGAATGATAAATATTTTTAAATTATCCAAATCGGACCATTACGTACGAAGTTATGACTAAGTTACTAGCGAAGTTTACTGAGTGACCGCCGCGGGTGCGTGTGACGTCACTCGCTCGGTCGCCGCCCGTTAACTGTAGTAGGCAGATATTAGTTTTTAGTGATTTACTCCGAAACTATAAGATTAGGAAAAAATGACAGAACCAAATAGGTTACCAAATAGGCCTATTTGGTTCTGTAATTTAGTTTCAAGGGTCAAGTTAATTATGTAAACCAATAGATCTACTATGTACCTAATCTAAGCTTGCTTTAATGACTTGCATTGGAATATTGTCATGTCCAGAGCTTTTTTTATTTTTTAACTGTCTAACTATACCAATTATTTCAGTAGCGTCTACATGGCCATAAATAAAATATAGTATTACCACCATATTGAGAGCTATGGCTGGTTTGATCATTAGATTTATTTGCGTTTAAATTTTAAGAAGTAGGTATGTATTGAGCATTGAAACAATTTGTTGAGGGTAATGGACCTCTTCATTTTCAATTTTTATGTTATTTTTATATTGGTTTTTATGGTATTGTTAGTGTTCGTGTTACTTAAACCATGGACATTTCAACTTCTGAAGCTAAAACTTTTCAGTTATTACAAATTAATGTTTCTTGTCTTAATATAGTAAATTGAAGCAAAACGTTTGAATTTGTACCTAACGCAAAACAAGGGTGTACTTATATTGTACTTTTTTCAGTTTAACGTTGCGTGTTCGCCAACATCCATCATCGTCCTCGTACAACACGTGACATCACTAGTGATTACTCAAACTCAAATCAAAAATGCCAAATGAAATGAAGGCGAGCGAGTAGAACGTAATCATTGTTGTAAAAAATGGCAAAAACTTACGATTATTTATTCAAATTACTTCTGATTGGTGATTCTGGAGTGGGAAAAACATCAATATTATTCAGATTCTCAGAAGATGCTTTCAACATTTCATTTATATCAACAATTGGTAAGTGATCCAAGTCATAGCAAAGCAAAGGTTATTGTCAGGAGATAATTTTTTGTACGATGTCATGAAACAGGATTTTTGATCTTTGTTCATTGTGATTTTTTTGGTCCTTGATTTGTACCGCTTGGTTTTTATGGCGGCGAGGGCGCGGCACCTCGATAATACGGCCCTTATCGAATAAATGAACCGAGAGTTCATGACATCATACACACTAATTTTAATTAGTTAGCTCCAGAGTTCACTTAACGAGTGTCCGCCGTTTTCAGGTATCGACTTCAAAATCAGAACGATAGATCTTGATGGGAAGAAAGTTAAGCTACAGATATGGTAAGCCTTCAAAATAATTATTGGTTTAGAGTCCTGTATAGGAGGGGCCTGTGTCTAGAGTGACAGGTTCCTTTTGATCCACTTATCACTACAGCTTACCTTTTAATACTTGTGAGCAGATTTTCCTTTTCGCATTTTAATCATGGTGTTATAGTTGAATGTAAGCTTACCCTAAAAATACTTAGTAGTCAACTAGCTTAACTAGTAGGTAACATTGTTATCCACATTTAGATTGATGACTCATCAGTACCACTTCGTTCCTCAGTAGAGTTAAGTTCTTTTTCCCCTTATCAATCTTTTGACTCATCATTTTAAATTATCTTTTGTGCTTCTAGGGACACTGCTGGCCAAGAACGATTCCGTACGATCACAACTGCTTACTACCGTGGCTCAATGGGCATTATGCTGGTTTACGATGTAACAAATGAAAAGAGCTTTGAGAACATAAAGAATTGGATTAGAAACATTGAAGAAAATGCGAGTGCGGATGTGGAGAAGATGATACTTGGCAATAAATGTGATTTAGATTCTAAAAGACAGGTGAGATTCTATCCCCAATACATCCATTCAAATATTATAAACCCGCAGCTTCGCATATTGCATATTTTCGGTATAATAAGTAGCCTATTATCTAAGTTAGACTTTGGTCTAAACGTACGCCAAATTTCATCTTGATCTGTTTAGTAGTTTTCGAGATCCTAGGTACCTAACAAAGAATTCAGATTTCACAAACTCAGATTCAGATTTCACAAACTTTCTGCATTATAATATTAGTAGGATTTGAAAATAACTGTGTCTATCTGTTACATTTTGTCGCATAAATGGCTGAATGGATCTTAATGAAATTTGGCATGGAGAAAGATGGTATCCCAGAGATGGACACGTTACTTTCTATCTCGGAGAAAATGTGCGAGCAGCTAGTAGATTTTATACCAACAAATGTTATATCTACCAGAGGACTGCAGCTTCCTTCTGTGTATTTATATTTATTTGACCTGCAAAGTATTATGAGGCCAGGAGCAGGCCGAAACATTTTTTATACCGTCAGGGATTACGCGGCCCGCGCCGGGCTCGACGCCTCTATTGGCCTAGGCCAATATAAACCTTATTTCCAAATTATAAGGGTCACAATGGCTTGAAGTCTATAATTCATTTGATGCAGAATGTACAATTACTAAGTTTAAACGGTTTTCTTAACAGTTATGCACTAAAAATATGTGTACAATCCATGGAATTAGAGTAAATACGAAATAAAAATTATGCGTTAACAGTCAAAAAGGGGTGCGCGCGATGCACTAAAAATATGTGTACAATCCATGGAATTAGAGTAAATATGAAATAAAAATTATGCGTTAACAGTCAAAAAGGGGTGCGCGCGCCACCCCTAAGCCTTGAGGGATGAAAGCTATTATAAGTAAGAATCCCTGAAGGGAAAACTAAAGCCTTAAAATTAACGGAGTTACAAATTGATAAATACCAGAAAGCTTATTGAATATTTTCACGAATAGGTGGGGGAATATGTATGAATATAATGAAAAAAACTACATATTCTTAACACTTCCACTGTAATCACTAATCTGCCTGCCAAGCATGATGATTATGGTGGAGTATGTTCATCAGTGAATGTTTAAGAGCTAATGAGGATAGATAAACACACCACACCAGTTCAGAGTGTAAGTCTAAAAATTAAACACATATTAAGTACACTACACACCCAAACCCCTGTTTAAGACCAATTTTGAGGTTCCTTTTTACTAGTGCCACTTAAAACTTTATATCATGCATTGTAACAATGCATCTATTACAAACAAACATTCAAATGTGTATGCTTAGGGTAATTACCACACAATTGGTGGCAGATCGTGACTCAATCATGTTAATAACTTACAGGAAGCAAGTAATAAAAATAATGTTTTGGTAGCAAATTGATTCATTCATATCTAGCAGACAAAATAATTGGTTAATAAGATGTTACAATACAAATTAGTAGACACCTTTGTTTTCTTGTTTGATGAATGAGATGAACTGAAATACATACTTATGAAATAAATGAATGCCTTGTAATTTAATTATTTTAGTTCTCTCTCAGTTTAGTCTTCCGGTCATGCTTACTTTAATGCTGTCTGTAACATCCAGCATGTATTATTAAATTTATCAGTTATCTAGTACCCATAACACAAGCTCTGCTTAGCTTGGTCCTGTGGAAATTGTCCAGCATTATCTATAAATTATTATTTAAGAATAGACAGAGCCGGCCAAATGTCGTAATGTTTTGGAGAATATATTAAGTATCCCGAAAACATGTGTTAATATGTAAAGGTATTTGGACACCATGCTATTGGTTATTTTTACACATCTTTTCTCTGCTCCGGTGGAAACCAACTGGACCTGTTTTAAACTAAAAATCCCTGCTATGACGTCATCTTAGCAGGTGCTAACTTGGTGCTAAGTAATTTATGTGGGTTTGTTATTTGAATGAGGATCCGTAACGTTTTTAGTTGATAATGCAGATTTATAGAACTAAGATATCCATAATACACAGTGCAAAAATTATTGTTCTACGACAAAAATTGACGAAGTTATGACCAAATTACAAAACAAAACAATTTAATAATAATAAATACAAAAATACAAATAATTCCATTCGATGGTTCTCTCAAAACTGAGTCTATTTGGTTCTGGAATTTTTTTCCCAAACTTATATTTTCGGTGTAAATCACTAAAAACTGATATCTGCCTATGGTTAAAGGGCGGCGAGCGACCCAGTGACGTCACACACGCCCGCGGCGGCCACTCAGTGAACCTCGCTAGTAATTTAGTCATAACTTCGTACGTAATGGTCCGATTTGGATAATTTAAAAAGATACATCATTCTAATGTCATAAAGAATAACGTGGATACTAGTTCTATTGAAATTGCTATAACGTTAGTTACGGATCCTCATTGTGTAACTAGGTTACTTTACTAACTATGTATAATATTGTAGGTTTAACTACAAGCGGCTGGCCCACTGCGGCGCACGTGCACGCAGAGTGCACAGCTTACAGCGCAGTGGGGCTGTGACTTCATTTTGATCTCATCGCTTATTTTGTTGTTTTTTTTTTACTATTTTAAGCCATAATTGTTCATTTTCAGGTGTCAAAAGAAAGAGGTGAACAATTAGCAGTAGAATATCAGATTAAATTTGTTGAGACGTCTGCGAAAGACGCGGTCAACGTAGAAGGAGCTTTTTATACTCTGGCGAAAGATATCAAAGCGAAGATGGAGAAAAAACAGGTAATGATTGCTGTAACTACTAATTTATCTATCTATCTTTTGTATGTGTTTGTGCACACACTTGTGCAATAAAATAATATAGGACATAATTAGAATCTGCACCTCGCTCCTGGCTCCGTTGAGCCTGGCAGTTGTGGCCGAAATTCGGCTAGGAGGAAATCATGTGTTGCAAATCTTATGTATACGAGGATTTTTGGGGGAAATAATGTTAATAGGTTTATGTTTTTCTAAATGATAATTGGATGGTGGTTTTCAATACAAGTTAAATTTTAGTCTCATTTATTTTCCATAAATGAGCGTAATTTCATCATGCAGAAAAAAAGTAAAACTCTCTTAGATTATTTTTATGATTATGTTATGGGAAAAAATTTTGAATTAATTTAACTCCATTTTTTTATTGGTAGTAATTTATTTTAACTACTGTACTGTACCTTCTTATACGATTTATATTCGAAGATTAACCTATTGCTCTGTAAACTTATTATAACACATTCTATAAACATTCTTATTTTTATCTTCATAGTGTATTCGTATATATTCTATCTAACCATATATTTTATCTTGTTTCATGGCTCACTTGTCGAAAACAGAAGGTAACTGGTATATATGTGCTTATTTCTTGTGTTGTTTGTGCGTAATTACGTCAAAGAAGTATTTATTTGTTTTAACATTTTATTAATAAAAAGGGTTTGAAGATTTGGCCCTAACTTAGGCTATCCACACTGTTTTGTTTTATCAAAATCGCGGCGCACAACGAAAGTTATTATATTTGGATATAAGACCCATAAACAATAAAAAATGTCCTAAAAGCGTCAGGTTTCTGAGATATTCACATATAAAAAATTGTTGTCTGTAAAGTCGGTTTACTGACGATAGTTGAACGTGACAACGCAGACGCATCGCTCACTCAAGTAGGAGAGAGACGGATGTCGAGCGCTCTCGCTTGCACTTCAAGCCTTACATGGAACGCCTCAGAGCGAGGTAACGCCTCAGAGCGAGGTAACGCCAAATGACGTCATGTTTTTTCGTGCGTGCAGCCGGCTCTATCGAATTATAAGACATTGTCACGTCAAAAAACACAAGAGCAATAGTTATTTTCATCTGTGAATATCTCAAAAACCTGACACTTTAGGACATTATTAGAGGTGGCCGTTTTTACTAACACCGTTGTTGACCAACGATGTCAGTGTACGTTGTTGCCATCGGATGGCGAATGGGTGAACAACGAATGCCTACGACAACGACATGCCCAACCGAGTAATGCCGATCGCCACATTCGCCACCGAAAACGAACGTCACACCACACAAAACAAAAAATAACCCCCGACATAATGTCACATTATGTTAGGGGTTATTTATGGAACGAAGTTCCTTATCGCGCGTTGTGAAAAGGGGCTAGACGGAAAAAATTCATACGAAAAGTTGTAACGACACTTTTTGACGAAGAGAACCGAAGCGACGACCGCAGCCGAGTTGATCCGAGGTGCGCTTCGATTCGAACAATCGTGTGTTGTATTCCGCTCGCTCGCGCAACGTGTCATTGGAGTGAGCGGGATATATCAGTTTTCTGCGGCCTCACTGAAGATGACGCGATGACGCGAGATTAATCAGAAGGAACTTCGTTCCATCCGGGTGTCCCTTGACACCTCTCAAGTTTTTTTGTTTTGTATAATTAAGCCCTGTATCCAAATAATCGCCCGCGGCGATTTTGAAAAATATAACAGTGTGGCAGCCGTAGTGAGGGCCACTCTCCTTTCAAAAATCTACAAACCCCTCTGTAAAGCCAATTTGAGTATAATGCAAATAGTAATGCTTGCTATTATGTCACAATCATTGTACGCTTTTTACGATACATCCGATAAGTTGATAACGGTAAGAGCAACCGATAAAGATTGCGAAAGTCCAGATTACATTATAAATTAGCTTACTAATAAAACTAGACGTTAAATTGAAAAGTAAAAGTAGCTTAATTTTGCTAGCATGAGATTTTAAACAGATTTGAATTCCATTGCGTTTTTAAAAACTTAAAACAGTTTTTAAGTTCCATTGTGTGTTTTTCATAAGTATTAAAATCTTTATACTCGGTGTCATATTGTCGTGCTTGTGATATGCGTTCTCATTTTGGTCCGCGGATCTAGCACATCGATTCTGCTTGGATTTTGAGATTAGCATGGTCCAGGTCCAGACTGGCCGAGCACTGCGCGAGGCAACGCTTAGCTGTTTGATTTTCAGACGGCCTCGCGTGGCTCGCCCAATCTGGACCCGTCATCATTCAAGTCGAGTATTGCAGTCGTTGTTTTGTTTAACTAATGAAAATACTTACGGCCTTTTGACGTGTTCCCTAATATTTACTAACGTAAAAGTAATTAAGTACCTATACCTACCCATTAAAACTTGCTTACCTACGGGCAGTCCCGAGTCTTAAAGGGCCATATTGAAATACGAACTCTCGGGTGACGGATCGCACGAAACGAACAATCCTTTTTTTTTTTTTTGTCTAGTCGAGGAAATTCATTCACGAATAAACTGGTCTGGGGGGGACCAGAATTATGTGGGACTCGACGCCCTGAAAAGGACGTAATACCCACTAAAACCTCTCCGGTGTCCCTCTCTCGCCATTTTCGCCGAACCACGGGAACATTTAATCATCCGCGGCAAAACGAACAACCCTGCCACCAAGTAGCTTCGGAGGCATCAATGACGCCTTTATTTCGGATCTCTAATAAATAAATAAATAATGCTGAACAATTCACACAGCATTATCTAGCCCCAAGGTAAGCAGAGCTTGTGTTATGGGTACTAGATAACTGATATACATAATAAATTAATAATATACGAGTACATAGATAGATATTTTTTATTATACATAGAAAACGACCAGAACACCCTGAACAAATATCTGCAGATCGTACAAATATTTGTCTAAAAAATAAATGTCGGCATCATTTTCATACTAGGGTCATCGGACGAACGGATCAGTCGTCCGTCGTTTTGGGCGATCCGTCGGCTTCGTAATTCGCAAAGTAGACCTCCAGATGGGTACTATTTAGATTGCACTGAACGCGTCCGGAAAATCAATGTCATTACTGGCCGTTAGGATGAGACTAATGACTAAGACCTTGTCACAAAAGGTAAATACAGCCTACCTCAAAGTAAAATGTAGACTGCAGCGGAGAGCTGCTTACCCTAGACTTTAATTTCAGCCTCTGCATTGTCAACCTTCTGAACTTTAATATCTCTGTTCCAGGAAGCCAGCAATCCCCAATCCCGGCCGGGCGCGCACCAGCTCCGTGCCAACGACACGCAACGCAAGCCTCCATCCTGGCTCTCTCGCTGCTCGTTACTTTGACGCTGGCTCGCCAGACCAGCACTCATGCCATAGCCATACTACATTGCACCCTGACCAAACCTTCCAATTACAAACGGTAATTAGCCACTGATCTTTATTTTTTATGCCCAGCTTCAGCGCAAGTATAACAGTAACAGAGGTGTGCGCAGTGGCATTGACGATTTGGATCGCGTCTGTAGCCAATTACGTTCAGAATTTAAGTTTCTGACGTGACGTTAGTCACTCTTTACGCATTTTGTTCGCGATACTAGGGCTTCTCGGTCTGTTATTCTCGGCTTTGTGGGCCATTTAATTAAAGACCAACGAATTTATGCAATACACCAGATAATCTGTTAATTTTGTATTGTTATTTAATGATCATTTTCGTAATAAGCTTCTGTAATTGGAGTGGCAGAAACAAGGCAACCGTCTATCGCTTAATACCATGTGAATGTAATTTGTGCGGAAACAGGCGTTAATTCACACCCACTAAATCTCCAACTTGACGCGATTAGAGACAGCGTTACTCTGTACAAAACATTAACAGAAACATAAATGGTCTCGATTTTTAAGAATCCAGTACAAGTGTAGATGAATTGACATATTTTCTTTACTCTGAAACAACCTGCATCAAATCTGTACTTTTTGTGCCATGTGAATGGAGCATTATTTATAATGCTGTATTGGTAATACACAATTGTAATCTATGTTACCACCAAAAAGCATGTTAATACTCCTAAATATTACACCCTATTATTGTAGTATTTACCCATGTATTAAATTCTACTTTAATTACGGGTTCGGCAGAAATTGACCCGACGACAGACCTTGTTATTATCCAAACAGATGTTTGGATAAAGGAATGCACCTTATTTTATCCTGCTAATATTATAAAGCCGAAAGTTTGTGAAATCTGAATTTTTGTTACCTAGGATCTCCAAAACTACTGAAGAGATCAAGATGAAATTTGCCGTACATGTAGAGCAAAGTCCAACTTAGATAATAGGCTACTTATTATACTGAAAATACGCGTGCGAAGCCGCGGGCAGAAACTAGTTATATATGTATAAAGTTGTTTTATAAAAACCTAACAAGAATGTAACACAGGTTAAAATTTCTAATGCAATGTTCTACAAGTATGTAAAAGCATTCATTGTAGAATGCTGTATACCTATGTGTTGTAGCTTGAGCTTGGCGATCAACGCATTGGCGTTGATCGCGTATGTGATTTTCAAAACCTGTCAGCATTCATGAATTGTGTCATAGCATTCTCAAATCGAAATAATACAATAGCATAAATTTGATCCACTTGATTATTATATATTGCAATGCGACATACTTTTAGAAAGTGGCCATGTTTTTAACTAATATTTAATAAAGGCTGACTTGACGTATGTACTTATCTACAGCTGAATGTTTTGGGCAGTCTGTAGTACTTATCAGAAAATAAGTTGTAAAAAGCAAGTACAGTAAAGTTATTTTCTCTCTACATACCCTTTCTAAAATCTACAACACTATTATCTTGACTACATCTATTTTTTTACCAATGTTGAAAAGGTGCCTCCTGAAGAACTACCGTATGGAAGACTTGGCTTTTCTATTTTTATATCCGCAACAGTAATTGTAAGCATGTAGACATTATGGGTAGTTCAACAGTATTTCTTTTATTTAAAATTTTATATCATGTACATTTGTTTTACCTACTTTAAATGTGAAAAAATATTTTAGGGTTAAATTAATTGGTGTTTCATTATTTCAAAAATGGTTTTATGGATATTATTTTTCTATAGATTATTTAGCTGTATTATTTCTTTTGCTACATACTTTTAATTAAGAATATATATATTTTAATGTAATATATAACTATTTAATTAGAATAAACAGCGCTTTTTTAAAATGGTTTTTTTTTTACACACAAAACAAATATTAAATTTTACCAAATATAAATATCTTTATTGGCCAACAGTTTTAATTCAGGACAATACATTTTTTTAAAAAAATATGTACTTAAGTTTGGTGTCATTACATTACACCATTGTCTGAGACATACTTTGTACAAACCTGAAGAATATACAGCAGGGTCTCGATAGTCAGAACCCCAGCTTATCTGAAAGTCTCTATAATCTGAGGCCCCACTGTAGAAGTAAAATGCATTATGTTGCTTGTATTTTAGGTACTTTAGGTCTTGTTTTGTACTTAAGGACAACAAGTTGCTTTGCTCTTAAGTAGGCAGTTTTAGATGCAAAACCAAGAGCTCCTAAAAATTTATAAAGACTTAACATTAATAGTTCTTTTGCAAGCTGTGATCCCTTTTTCCATAATGTCACATAAACAGGTACAGGCCCCAGTCTGTCAGACCAGATCCCATTCCGGAACGCTTTTGCTTTGGCCTCCGCTGACATAATCTGTGGAGCTATTTCAAACTCCAATGTGTTCTTCTTAATGCTCTTGGGGACAGATGCCTTGGCAAAACCAAGTTCTACCAGTTTTTGTGCAATGTCAACAATTTCAATCTTATTACCCTGAAAAATAAGAGTTAGGATTTAGAGTAGGTCGAGGTAAATTCACAGGCAATCTAAACTATAAATGCAATAATACCTTGAGTTGAGGTAAATGCAGAAAAACAGCAGAGACTAGGTCATCTTTGTCCTTGGCAATGGGTTTCAAGGTCATTTTATGACCTTTTGCCACACAATCCAACCAACTGACTGCATTTCCACTTACAAGCTCAACACCCCATAGCTGTAAAGTTTAAGAGTGAAGTTCAGAACTATTTGAAACTACAATTTATGAAAGCCAGTAAATCTGACGCAGGTTGCAAACCAAAACCTAAGCTTAGTTTGAACTTAGTTTGAACTTAGTTTGCATAGCTGCTGCAGTTTTGTATACTGGTGTAAACTGAAAACTACACACTAGTATGATAGATAAACTGCTTGCTAAGCCAGCTTAGCTTTTGGTTTGCAACTGGGTAATGGTCAAACCTTGACTGGAAGAGGTGGTTTGCTGGAATGCCAGAATGGTAAGTGGATAGGTGCTTGGTGGTCCACTAACACTCTGACAGGATCATGCTGAATCCCAGCGTACTTCCCTTTTAACAACTCATGATTTCTTATGAAGTGTCCAGGAACTTTGCTTGCTTTTGAAAACTTGCTTACCTACGGTAGTAAATATAATTAGATTCGACCAGAAATATAGCTATGAAAATGGGCCACCGTCCACTTAACAAGTTTAGTTGATGAATTTGCTGTAAAAGAGCTTCTTTCAATTAAGCTACAGGAATGTGTATTGTGGCACCCCTAATATATCATACACTATATTTTAGGTATGGTTTTTTTGGTATACAATTAATCATTTTATTGCTTCTGATGATCACACTGTCATGTGTCGTGTGTTATGTAATGGTTAAGGAAACGTTTTAGGTTTTTGTACATACCGGACGGATTCTATATATTGATGCAGCTAATCCAGCACTCGCCAAAGCATATATTCCTATCTGTAAACAAGATTACAACGTACAAAATCATTCTTTATTTTGTTTGCCGACGTAAGTACTTTCTTGAATATTTACGCACATTTACTCCACGGTAATCCTGCTGCAGCAAATGTCGTATATCGTTGATAATTTTGTTCAGTTTTTCCGACATTTTGCGACAGGATTCAAGCTAACATGGCTAAAAAAAGCGTCGAAATTATTCAATTTTGTTCTATCTTCCAACCACAAGGAATTTGAGTTTTTCCATGTTTTTTTGTTTGATTGACAACTTGATTGATTAGACAGTGACAACTTGTGTATCTTTGAGCCAGCAGCTGGCCAGCATAAAACAAGATCCGTCTTAAAACTGACATTGGCAGAATTGTGTCAAACTATGACGCAGAGCCAAAAATAAAAGAAGAAGAACAAGATCCGTCAAGTGCGAGTGTAACTCGCACACCGAGGGTTTCGAACGTTTGTCAATTAAACAAATACCTAAAAATAGCAGGTACCAAACTACATTTTAGATGGATCGCTCTGCATAGGTACTTCGGAGATTAGGTAAATTTTGTTGTCTTTTTTCAAAATATTTGAAAAAGTATGAAACCTAAAGAAATTTCAAAAACTGTTTTGAAATCTACAAACCAATACCTTTCATTTGATACCCCATTCGTAGCCCCCCCCCCCCCCTTTTGAAAATTATTTACCCCCTTTTTGACCATTTTTCAAAAAGTGTTCGTTTTACAAACTTCTCTATATTTTTCTTGTAAAATAATAGATCCATATCTACAAACGCTTCATACATTTTGGATGGATCGCTCTGCACTCTTCGGAGATAAGGAGGGGGGAATGAGTAGAATTTCGACTTTTTTCAAAATATTTCAAAAAGTACCTGAACTTCTGTAGAGACCTACAGAAATTTCAAAAACTGTTTTCTGTGTTTGTTTCAATGATACCCCACATGACCCTGTAAGTATCATTTAAAATTTATGTTTTTCTTAAACTTATAGTTTCGGAGTAGGTAAATCACTAAAAACTGATATCTGTCAACGATTATCGGGCGGCGGCGACCGAGCGAGTCACGTCACACGCACCCGCCCGCGAAAGTCACTCAGTGAACTTCGCTAGTAATTTGGTCATAACTTCGTTAATTTTTGTCGTAGAACATAAATTTTTGGACTATGTTATGGATTTCTTAGCTCTATAAATCTGCATTCTCAACTAAAAACACTACGGATCCTCATTGACGAATTTTTGATAGAATTTGCATGGAAAACTGTCAAAAAATCTTATCGTTGCGTTTGGGTAGTTGGGTGTAGGTAAGCTAAACAACGTAAGATTTCATTTATTCATGTCATTATCATGCATGAACTATCCTACCCAAAAATATTGAAAATGAAGCGAAAATATCATATCATATACTTAAATAAATACCTACGTAAATCTAGCTGCTGCCCACGGTGTCTAACCGCGGACAAGCTAGTTTTATGTAATTTTGGAATCAAAGACCACGAGCGATTATATAATGAATATGATGATGATTATGATAGTATTGTCACAATCGAACGAGGTAGGTATGATTTTAGCAAGGAATTTAAGTTTGCAGATACGCGCAATATAGAAAAAAAAAGAGATCTCTTCGTTGTAGGTACTTTACTTTTATAGTGTGGCTTGCGTGGCTGGGGCCACTTTCTGCGACGTAATTTATTACCTACCTTTCGGGTGCCTTTCGGTTGTCGTCGTCGAAAGAGGTCGGGAGCGAGGGTCGGTCGGACGGATAGATGCCGGTTATTCAAAATCCAAAGACCCATGCCAAAGACAAAATCCCGCCTCGCCGCGCCAAGGCTGAGCCTATACTTAATCTGGCGGAGGCCTTCACGTGGCGCGCATTTGACGTTGACACTGACTGTCTGATTCTGATGTCTCCTTGCTATGACGGACGTGTGTCACTGTCAAATGACGTTCACTGTTGGTTGGTTTTGGTTGCGGCAATTTGTAGATTTCGTGAACTTGTTCGTGTAATTTCAATTTCAAAATGATAACAGTTCTAAATACAATCGACACGGGCCATGAGGATATGATACATGACGCTGAACTGGATTATTACGGATTGAGGTTAGCCACTTGCTCGTCCGATCACTCTGTCAAGATTTACGATGTCAAGAGCGGAACACAAACACTTGCTGCCGATTTGAAAGGGCACTTTGGGCCTGTGTGGCAGATCGCCTGGGCTCACCCTAAGTACGGCAACCTCCTCGCGTCATGCTCTTACGATAGAAAAGTCATAATATGGAAAGAGGCCGGAGAATGGACGAAATTATACGAATACACAGGACACGAGAGCTCAGTTAACTCAGTGGCTTGGGCGCCTGCCGACTACGGCCTGATCCTCGCGTGTTGCAGCTCTGACGGTTCCATTTCCATTATAACTTATGTGCAGGAGACAGGCAACTGGGATGTGAAGAAGATCCCTGGGGCTCATGCCATTGGTGTGAACTCAGTGAGCTGGTGTCCAGCTATATCAGCAGACTTGAACTTGGACCCACTCAGCAATAAAGAGGCTCCTAGGAGGATCGTTACTGGTGGATGTGATAACTTGATCAAGGTATAGATAGATTATTTCTTTATTGCACCATCAATAATACAACAATTAAAAATTAACTTAATACTAACTATATCTAGTGTGGCTAACTATATCTAGGTATGTAACAGAGGGCTGTCTTACATTATGCTGTTGAATTTCTTTCAGTGTACATTACAAAATTGTTTTTACTTTTTAGATTTGGAAAGAGCAAGGAGAGCAATGGGTTGAAGAAAATAAGCTTGAGATGCACATGGACTGGGTCAGAGATGTGGCATGGGCCCCCTCTTTCGGCCTCCAGCGCTCCATGATTGCCAGCTGCTCTCAAGATAAGAGAGTGGTCATTTGGACTAGCGATGATAATGTGTCCTGGACACCAACAATACTGAACACTTTTGATGATGTTGTTTGGAGTGTCAGCTGGTCCCTGACTGGTAACATCTTGGCTGTGTCGGGAGGAGACAACCGAGTCAGCTTGTGGAGGGAAGGCACAGATGGCCAGTGGCTGTGCATAAGTGAAGTTGCCAAAGGATTAGGGCAAACTCCTAATGATGAGAGAAGCACTCTTTGATGTATTTGATTAACATTTCCTTTTCTTTTTTTAAATATACTGTGAATATTCCTAACACTTAATAGTAATATAATGATAATACGAAACAACACTAAAATGAGTTTGTTTTTATTGATTTCGCAACCCAATACGCAAATCTATAAAAAATAATTGATAATGCAAAATAGGTACATTGCTCAACTTAGGGTTCTATTCGACCACGGCACAGTAGATAAATGTATACAGTAGAATGACTCAGCCGTCTCTTTGAACTTTATACCTACAGTTGAGCGGAGCGCTAGGGTTGGTACTTCCTACAAAAACCAAATCTGTGATGCGTGTGGCCCGGAGCGTGTTTTGATAGGTATGCCCGCGGACGAGAACCGCACGCGCGGGCTCAAAAACCCATGACAGGAAAAGCGCCCTAAAAGCTAATATATACCTACATACATATTACATTAAATATATAGCAGAATTTCCCATACATTTTTAATGATAGTACCTACCTACTTATCATTTGTCCATCACCCACCTCCGAAGAAACAATTGCGTGTCGACTTCGCATATTTAGGGTTCCGTACCAAAATTAGGTCTTTTATATTTAATGTAGAATGCATTTAGACCGCAAAATAAGTAGGTAGGCAAAAATAAGTGAATTTCAGAAAAAATAATATGGAGGTACTACATAAATATTTGTTAGTAACATTGGCATTACTTACTTATACTTATACTTCAGGTACGGAACCCTAAAACGTGGTAAAGACTATATTTATTTTACCTTTCAGCATTAGCAGGAAGTCGAAAAAATTACAGTGTTGGTTTAACGAACGTTGAGTTTAGGCACCCGTAAACAGTGCAGTATACTCGTGGTCGTGATGCCGCCATTATTTAATTTATTATTTCGCGCACTTGCAACGTTGAGGTACCGAAACGGGAGCTGACAGCGCGGGGCTCGCGGCACAACAAACTCGTTCAGCCTTCAGCGCAGCGACCAGTCTCGGCGGCGCGCGGCGCGCGGCCGGCGTGACACTGGATAGATGTGCATGCCGAGACTACCTTAGCGGCCGTGTAAATGACGCCTATATGTGCGTGCGTCGTTCTATACTTTTTGTCCCAAATACACCCCGTTACCTTAAGGAACGATTTCAATACCTCCACCAAACCCATAGCCGCTTCCTCCGCTCAACACACACTCTTCAACTGCAAACTCTCCGCCCCTTCCATTCCTATAGCTCATCCTTCACCGTACGTGCCATAAAGCTGTGGAATGCCCTACCAACTTCAATTCGACAAGCTAAGTCTCTCCCTATTTTCAAACATATGGTCTATGAACATTTCCTTACCTCTACTTCAAACTGTTAATATCAAATTCGTATTATTCTAAACACCTTATATATATTTATTTTATGTATATTATATTTCTTTTTATGTATATTATACTTATTTTATGTATATGATATTTATTTTATGTATATTATATTTATTTTATGTATATCATATATATTATATGTATCTGTCATATTAATTGTATTTATAGCTACTAGTATTTGCTTACGTATATTTAATCCAAATATTATACCCGCTGTAGAACACGCCACCGTCTATACATGTTCTTCCATTTCCTGTCCATCCAAAGGTTGCCTGGAAGAGATCGCTCATAGCGATAAGGCCGCCCATTGTGCATTGCTATGTGTTTGTCTTTTCCTGTCCCGTGTTTCTATTTTATTTGGTGTGCAATAAAGAGTACTTGTATTGTATTGTATTGTGCGTGCGTCGTTTCGGGCGGTCTAGTATGGAGTCGGATTACTGTATATTTATGTATTGTGACCACGGGTTCAACAGCTGCTACAATAGTGCCATCTTTAGTCAAAACATTTTTTCTGTTTTGACTACTCGTCAATAGATGGCAGTCTATATATCAAATGCTTAGAGCATTTAGAACTGCTCTAAGATCAAATGCGACTTCTAAAAAATATAGCGTCCACGCAACGAGACGAGAATACGTAGAAAGAGAAACCTAATAGAACTCGCGCAGTTGCCATCGCATTCACACTAAAGAGAGAACGACTTATGCCTAAAGCCTAAGAAGAAATGAAATAGAACGATTAGCTCTCTATCTCATCCAGCGTGCCGGTTTTTGCATTGTTTAGCACCTCCATGTGCTAAACAAATTTCCTATGTCATCGACGGAGCTCGACACGAGACTGCGGAAGAAAGTTGTAAAAGTCAGAAACTTTTGTTTTTTATGTTTAAATGTGAACAAAGTGTTCGTGTGGACATTCCCGCACCTAAAAACAATAAAAAAGAAACACAAAAATGGTGCGGTGCAGTGTTTTTGAATGTAGAAGTGATTGTGAAGGAAAAGTGCCGAATTTATCATTCCACTCGTAAGTACAAGTTCTTTTGACTGTAAAAAGGTTCAAAATTTAGAGTTTCATAGATTTACATACACACAAGGCTCAAACATTATGTTTTATGCTATTTTTAGTTCATCTAACTTGTAATTGTGAAAATTTAGGGTTGCCTGCATCCGATAATAAAATTCCCCAAATGGCGCATTGAAATATTTTTTAATAGGTACCTGCATAGCGAGCTATATTATCTATAAACTAGTTTATGCCCGCGACTTCGCACGCGTTTTTCCTATGGAAACGTTTAAAGGCCATTTCTATCCCATAGCAACTGATTTGTGGCATAAAAAGCCTATGTTAGATTCCAGGATTAGAATTACCTGCATACAAAATTTAAGCCCGCTCCGTTCAGTAGTTTTGGCGTGATGAGGTATATGTAAGTTGTTCTATCTCACGAAGTCCGTTAACTTACCTCACTACGAACAACTTTGCGCTTAGTTGTCATGCTGACGGTACTCGCTACCAAAATCTGACGTGAATACAATGAGCACTAGTGACCCGGACCGCGTCTCAGGTGACATTTTATGCTTCTATTCTAAGCTTACGCACACTAAAACAATTGATTGATTGATTGATTGATTGAACACTTTATTGTTTACAATACATAAAATAACTTATATCTAAATAAAATAAAAACGTACAATGGGCGGCCTTATTGCTTAAAGCAATTTCTTCCAGGCAACCTTATCACTAACAGTAGATATAATACATAAATTGTTGGTAGTGCATATACAAAAAACATAATACAGGAATATATACATAGGCAATTACAATACAAATAGAAACATTATACATACATAATATACCAATTATCAAGCTACATTGACATCAAAAGTGACAGGTGAAGGCGAATCAGAAAGAAAGGAAGCACAGCTTAAATAGCTGAAGATAGGAAATGGGACTTGAGTTGGGATTTGAATGAGTTAATGGAAGGAGCACGTTTGATAGCGACAGGCAGTTTATTCCAAAGACGTACTGCCTGTACACTAAAAGAATTGCCATAAAAGGATTGGGAATGGGTGGGAAACTTGAGAAGTAAGTTATCTGATGACCTAAGATTGAGGGAGTTAGAAGAATGAAGAAACTCAAATCTATTTTTGAGGTACGCTGGAGAATATGGGTTAAAGAGAATAGAATAGAGAAGAGAAAGTACATGCATGTCCCGGCGAAGTCGAATAGGGAGCCACTTGAGCATGGTGCGAAAAGGAGAGACATGGTCATATTTGCGCAAACCAAATACGAACCTAATGCAAAAATTTTGGAGACGCTCAAGTTTATCCAATTGCTCCTCAACGAGATCTAAATAGCAGGTGTCAGCATAGTCCAGTACGGGAAGAAGAAGGGACTGGGCCAGAGCAATTTTTGTAGCAGTCGGTAAAAAGTACCGCAACCTTCTCAGGGAACCCGCGGAAGCATAGAGCTTTTTACACGTGACTTCTAGCTGAGGGCGCCATGAAAGTTTACGATCAAACGTAACCCCTAAGTTCTTCACAGTAACACTGTAAGGAACAGGTATCCCATCAAAGATAACTTGGGGTACAGACTGCCAGTCTAATCTATCTATCAATCTCGAGCTCCCGATGATAATAGTCTGGGTCTTAGCGGGATTGATTTTTAGACCATGAGCTTGACTCCACTCAGCGATTCGACGTAAATCCGAGTTCGTTATGTCAACTGCGTCGCCAATACGATCCAGGTGAGCTTGAGCATAAATCTGCAGGTCATCGGCATAAAGGTGATAGGATGAGGTTAAATTTAAAGAGATAGAGTTAATGAATATGGCAAAAAGAAGAGGAGAGAGGACACCGCCCTGCGGAACACCGACAGAAATGTCGCACCATGACGAGACAGACTCACCGACTCGGACTCTCTGCCGGCGGCCATGCAAGTAATTGAAGAACCAGTCAACTACCCCCTGGGAGATGTTAAGAGAACGAAGGAATGCGAGGAGAATGTCGAAGTCCACTGTATTAAAGGCATTGCTAAAATCCAGCAAGGTCAAAACCGTAAGTTGTCGACTATCCATGCCCCGGCGTATGTCGTCCGTTATGTTTACTATTGCAGTCACCGTGCTGTGTCCTTTACGGAAACCGGACTGCAAGGGCAATGTGTACATTCATTCACTATGTCACACATAGCCCATCGGACTTCGTGAGATAGAACAACTATAACAAACCTCCATCCATTCATCCACACTTTCGCATTTATAATATTAGTGTTTTTATTTGTTACAGATTTCCCGAAGATAAAGAATAACGTTTGCATTGGATCAAAGCAACGGGTCGCAAAGATTGAGAACCTAAAAAATCTTCGTAATAAATTTTTTTGTAATGATTCTGTGATATTTTAAATGATTCTGTGATTTTTCTACTTAATCTAATTCAACTTTCTAAATCTAATCTAACTGTCCCATATAAATAAGAAAAAATATCTTAAGTAGGTTCTTGTACAAATTGGTATGCTAATTTTAAAATGATTCTGTGATTTTTATAATGATTCTGCGATATTTTAAATGCTTCTGTGTTAAAGCGTGTGTATTTTTTAATTAAAAAAAAAAATGCTGTGACTAACTAGGTATAAGTACCTATATGCAAGTACAATGAAAGTTAAGTACTTTTTAGATAGCAACATTAATATTTTTTTAGCAAATATACGATGTTACGTTCGTAAGTAACCATTTTTTTTAATGTGTTATTAATTTATGTAAATGTTATTGTATAGGTAATATAACTAAGACATTTATAATTAAACTGTGATTTTATGATTAAGTAATAATAAAACGAAATTTTGAAGACTGATTAAAACTGTAAAATTTATAAACGTTAATTATTGTAATAAATATTGATTATCTTAAAACAAAAAGTTTCTCTATCTGTACTACTCACCTTAGTACCTTCATAATTATATTTACCAAAAACAACCTGGGTCTGCCTTCCACTTGTAACGCCAAACAGGGTTCACATTGTGATACTTACTTGTATAATTATAATGACCTAGTAATAGCCTTTATTCACAAAATAGAACATTATACTAGTATTTACAATTGAAACAATTGAGCTATCTTCAGACTATTGCAGGTAGCTCAACTGATCCATATCAATACCAGTCGGAAGCATCCCTAAGACGCTGGCTGCATTGCCACGCTGTATGGCAATGCTGATGCGCTGTGCCTGATACTCACCAGCTCTCGGGTCACGCTTCGCTTCGACCAGACGCTCAGATAATTTAATTTTTAAATTTATTAACTGGAAAATCGCAAATCCGATCTACCAACTAAGACATGAAATAAGGAACCTAAAATCGGGGTAAGAAAATTGCATGGCAACACTTTCCCCCACCACCTCGTATACTTTGTCTTGCTCTTTGGCACGCTCGCTAAAGATCTACCTATATTTAATCTGAGCGAGAATACCTATTACACGCCTGCAACAGATTATAAATGGGAGATTTTTCGTCAGAAAACGATCACTTGATTTGGATTTATTTTGATCGTTCGTTGGATTTTGAACGAATCAAAATGGATGCTGCTGCTTGCTGGGTGTGAATGAACTATGTGCTGAAAAACGAACAGCTTTTTATTGAGTTGTGTCGTGGGCCCGATTATTATCGGGAATCCGGCGTCGCGGTTTTGTTGTGTAGTCGAAATAAGAAGTGTGCAACCAAAAGTGAAAGCTCGGGAACATCTATCAAATTAGTAGTTCAATTCGGTAGTCACCGTGTCGGTAATGTGTATTTATGATAGCTTCCAAGGAGCTCGCGATCCGCAGGTGGCCTTAGGATGAGGACTGGAGCGGATAGGTCGCATGTTGGTCGGTATCCGCGAGTGATTGATGTCTCGTTCCCGAGTTCATCATGGCGAGAGGAATCGGACTAATGTTTAGCTCGTGTGCCGTATGAGCCCTCTGAAATGAAATGCATATACAGGAAGGAACAAACACTCCTCTGACAACATGTACCAAAATGACAGAGGAAGTAGACAGAAGACATGGCGTGAATGGTAACAGCAGCAGCAAGACAGTGACTGAGGATGCTACTGTGAACGATTCATCTCTCAATGCAACTGGTGGAAGGCTCAAGTTCTTCAAAGGTGGGTTCCTCTCATTGCATTCTTATTTAGTCTCTGGTCATGTCAAGCAGCTGTAGTTTCAGCATAGTAGATAAAACAAACCAGTTACCATGGTATAAAAACTAGAAAGTCATTCATGCTCTGATAAGCATACATAAGCATTGGACTGCCGGTGCCAATTGTCTGAGCACAGCCTCTGTGCTATTGTTGTGGGTTTCGTAAGGAGTTATGAGCACTGTACCGTAAACCAGTCTAATCATTTAGCTGGTGTTTTAAACATGGATTAATTGGACTAGCTAAAGGTGCTTTTCCAATATTATTGCAGACAGAAGATAAGTAGGTATCACAATTATTATAAATCTATTTCCTTAAGACCATTACAGACAAGATTTAAATATTCTATACATTATTAAATATTTAGATTTGATGATGACAGTAAACCAAAATTTTGTATATTGCATAACAGAAATTGGTTCTGTTTACCTAGTCCATTCACCTGCAAAAACTATGAAGCTTACTGTGATTGTAATAATCTTTATTGTTTGCTCATCCTCATTGTCAGTAGGCCAAAGGTCATGATAACACGGCAATAGAACCGAATGAAACTACAATCATACCATCTGATGTGACCAAATGACCTACTCAACAAGAATATGGTCTTAAGTTGTCATGCTTTGTAGATTGAAATTGACTGCTTTATATTTTTTTTTAATATGCTGTCATTTGACCAGTGAATTTATTAATGTTTCAGTTAAGCTTATGAAACATATCATTCTCACATTCTTAATTTAAGTTATTGTAATATTGATGATTGATACAGTTTTTGTTCTTTCCAGTATGTTATTTATTTCATTTGAAATATATAAAAATGAATTGCTGTTTGTCTGTCTCGCTAAAACTCGAGAACGGCTGGACCAATTACCCTATTTTTGGTCTTGAAATGTTTGTGTAAGTTCAGGGAAGATTTAAAAGGTGAGAGCGGTACAAAGTTCGCCAGGTCAGCTAGTTTGTAATAAAAATCAACAGCTGAGGAAACATATTGGATGGGTTAGAAAGAACCCAGACACATATTTGAGTGAAGGGCCTGGTGACCTGTACCACAGGTTTTTTCTAAAACCTATCACAGGCACCAGTTCTCTCACAAAACAGGTCATAAGGGAATAGGTACCTTAGTTTTCCTATTTAGTTATATAAGCACCTATTGTGAGAGAAAATAAACGCTTTTATTATTATTATTTATTATTATTATATTTGAGTTTTTAAAAGCAAATACATTTTATTCAAAGATGCTATTGAACACCGATAGAATTGGAATCAATAATTACTAATTTCACTTAGTTTAGAAGTTCAAACCAATGTCAAGTGATGTACCATCATTGTCTTGGCTTATTGCATATTTAATCATATACATACCTGTGGAATACACTATACCTACATAAAAATGTCATTGAACTTTATTATTTCTGTAGGTTTTGTCAACATTGAGATCATTATTGTCACAGTCATTCATATTTTCAGTATTCCGTGGTGCATATCTAAAGCTATTCCTTATGGCTTGAGGTATTGCCTTGCAGCAAGTCAATGTGTGCAAATTATTACCGCAAGAGCTGACCTCAGGCATGGTCATGGATTTTAAAATTAAGTGAGAAGATTAGGTTATAGCTAGCAATATTTGGTTCTAGAATATACAAAACTTCTTAGATTTGCTCCGATGATATCTTTCTGACCTATTGTTTACAAAAAAAACAAGGATTCTATAATCAAGTGTAAATACCCGCTCATGGAACTGGTCCTTTATTGTCATAGTTTCTATGCTCTTTTATAAAGTGAAGTGCAACCAGGGACCGTACAACCCCGAGTTTGGGTTAACCCCTTCGAATGGGTAACACTATCATCGTCTGCGCATTACGAATGGGTTACCCCTTATTCGGGTTATCCTGTACAAAACCCTAGTGAAAGGGTAACCCTTTCATTGGGTTTTAGCAACGATAGTTTTACCCTTTCGTGGCGCTATCCGATTGAAGGGGTTACCTCTTTTTATGGGTTTTTTGGTGTAACACTATGGTTTCCATTTCAATTGCACTTTTTGAAAATAAATACTAGATGTTGAACAATTAGTTTCGATCGCGCGATCACTCAGTCTGTATACAAGTGTTCTGGTTTTCAGTGTGAACAATCTATAGGCAGCTTAACTTATCCATCCTTATTGATTAGTTGAGCAAACAATCTAGAGGCAGCTCAACTAAACAATCTAGAGGCAGCTCAACTAATCCATTTATAGATAAGTTGAGCAAACAATCTAGAGGCAGCTCAACTAATCCATTTATAGATAAGTTGAGCAAACAATCTAGAGGCAGCTCAACTAAACAATCTAGAGGCAGCTCAACTAATCCATTTATAGATAAGTTGAGCAAACAATCTAGAGGCAGCTCAACTAAACAATCTAGAGACAGCTCAACTAATCCATTTATAGATAAGTTGAGCAAACAATCTAGAGGCAGCTCAACTAAACAATCTAGAGGCAGCTCAACTAAACAATCTAGAGGCAGCTCAAGTAATCCATTTATAGATAAGTTGAGCAAACAATCTAAAGGCAGCTCAACTGAACAATCTAGAGGCAGCTCAACTAATCCATTTATAGATAAGTTGAGCAAACAATCTAGAGGCAGCTCAACTAAACAATCTAGAGGCAGCTCAACTAAACAATCTAGAGGCAGGTCAACTAATCCATTTATAGATAAGTTGAGCAAACAATCTAAAGGCAGCTCAACTGAACAATGTAGAGGCAGCTCAACTAATTCATTTATGGATAAGTTGAGCAAACAATCTAGAGGCAGCTCAAGTAATCCATTTATAGATAAGTTGAGCAAACAATCTAGAGGCAGCTCAACTAAACAATCTAGAGGCAGCTCAACTAATCCATTTATAGATAAGTTGAGCAAACAATCTAGAGGCAGCTCAACTAAACAATCTAGAGGCAGCTCAACTAATCCATTTATAGATAAGTTGAGCAAACAATCTAGAGGCAGCTCAACTAAACAATCTAGAGGCAGCTCAACTAATCCATTTATAGATAAGTTGAGCAAACAATCTAGAGGCAGCTCAACTAAACAATCTAGAGGCAGCTCAACTAAACAATCTAGAGGCAGCTCAACTAAGCCATTTATAGATAAGTTGAGCAAACAATCTAGAGGCAGCTCAACTAAACAATCTAGAGGCAGCTCAACTAATCCATTTATAGATAAGTTGAGCAAACAATCTAGAGGCAGCTCAACTAATCCATTTATAGATAAGTTGAGCAAACAATCTAGAGGCACCTCAACTAAACAATCTAGAGGCAGCTCAACTAAACAATCTAGAGGCAGCTCAACTAATCCATTTATAGATAAGTTGAGCAAACAATCTAAAGGCAGCTCAACTGAACAATGTAGAGGCAGCTCAACTAATTCATTTATGGATAAGTTAGCAAACAATCTAGAGGCAGCTCAACTTATACATCCTTTTGGATTAGTTGAGTTAAAAACCTTATTTTCAACCTTACGCAAATCAAATAGAGATTATAATTGCAATATTCTAAAATGCAAAGAGTTACCGTGTTACAGTGTTTGAAAAGGTAACCCCAAACGACCGGGTCATCAAAACTATCGAGTACTCGAAACCCTTTCAAAGGGAAACCCATTCGACTGGGTTTTGAAGGGGTTACCCCTAAGAGCGGGTTATTCATTAAAAGTGTAACCCCTAAGGATAGGGTTTTAAAACAACCTCTTCAAAAAACCTTATCGAAAACCCCTTCAACGGGTAACCAAATCAGTCCCTGAGTGCAACACATAATACTCCACATCAATTGATGATCAGCACATTCTGTAACTTAAGTAAACAAACAACAAGTGTGTAATGGGATATATGAATACCTATCTAACTCAAACAAAATGATATGAATAATTAGTAAATTTCAATGAAGCATGTTTGTAGAAGATAGTAAGCAGCTAAGATAATTGAAGTCATGTTCAAAGTAAAAGGTTAAAAATGATATTGTAAACGTGAAAAAAGAACGTGTTAAGAATACTATGACCTGTATTCATCAAATTCTTTTATCAATCAACACTCCTTGACTCAATATTGTTGAACAAATACCATTTACATACTTTCTGACATAAAACCAATAAGTTTAATTTAATTATGTTAAATTTGTATCCACACTTCACACTAGTATTATTTATTTACACGCATACCTAACGTGACCAGACGTCCCGTTTTGAACGGGACTGTCCCTTTTTACAATTACGAGTCCCGGTGTCCCCGAAATGAACTGTGGGACGCAAAATTGTCCCGTTTTCAAACCGCGCGAAAATTTGAGTATCGGACGGTCGGATCCAGCCCACCCGCCGCCGCGATGTGACGCCCGCACAACCGGACGCGAGCTAGCGGTGTGCTAGAGCGAGACCGCGTCGTCGTCAACATAACGCTTCTTCTTCAAAAAGAATTAATAGGTATAGGATGTGGAGCCCATGTAATTCACAATGCAATAAAATCTGCTGCAGATGGGCTACCCGTAGACTACGAAAGCGTTATTGTGAAGATATATTCATTTTTTTATATTTACACGATTCGAGTTGAAGCTCTAAAGGAGTTTTGTGCCGAAACTGAAACGGAATATCAACAAATGCTCGGCTATAGCAAAACCAGATGGTTTGCTCTTATGCCTGCTTTGGAGAGGGTTTTAAAAATGTTTCAGCCGTTAAAAAGCTACTTTTTGAGTATTGAAAAATGTCCCCTCTTACTAAAAAACTTTTTTGAAGATCCCACATCCGAATTGTGGTTTTATTTTTTACACGCTCAGTCAGCAAGTTTTCATCAAGCTGTCTTGAAACTTGAAGGTCAGACTGTATCGGCAATTGAAGCTGCAAAAGAAATTAATCAATTAAAAGACAATTTAACTCGGAAACAGACCAATCAGTTTCTTCCATTTACGGTCCGCCAACTAATGTTAAAATTGAGAGATAATGGTACTGATATCGATGAAGAATTTGTGAAGAGGACGGCTACAGAATTTTACAAAACAAGCCGTGAATATCTGGACCAGTGGACTTGCTTTCTTACCAAAGAAATGGAGATATTTTATTGGGCAGATTTAAAAAAGGTCCCCACATGGGAAGACATTCAAAAATCTTTGGATGTATTAATTGTAAAACAATATATTGACTGTAATAAGGATACTGAAGTTTTTGACGAATTTTCATTAATTTCTAATTACATTACATCGCAAAAAGTGACTGAATGGAATAATTTAAATGTTTCCATGGAAACCCGTTGGGTGGAAGTATTCAAACACTTTCGCGCCAACAATCTTCATCATGAAAACTTTTCGATTTTAATTGAATATATTTTATGTTTGCCTGCTACAAATGCTCCAGTAGAAAGAGTATTTTCGATTATGAACAAATTGTGGACATCTGAAAAAACCCAGTTACAAATTTCAGTTTTAAAGGCGATGTTGATAATTAAGGTGAATATAAAAAAAACGTGCCAAGAGTTTCATTCTTACTTGAAATCGTCACCAGCTATATTAAAACAAATTTGTTCCTCTGATAAATATAAATATAATTAAACATTTACCTAGGGTACTTACCTATATTTTGTGATTCGTAACTTTTAAGCCAACCAACTTTTTCTGAATAAATAACTTTAAAAAAATGTTTTTATTTTTTCATTTTTGACAACCTAAATAAACCGATGTCCCGTTTTGAGTTAAAGAATAAATGGTCACGTTACGCATACCTGACCCAAATCAACACCACCACCTATTTTATTTTATTTTTATGTTAAATTAAGGAATTTTCAAAAATTTAACGTGCAGTTTCTCTGATATACCTGTCATAAGCTTATTTTAATGCCTCTGTAACCGAACCCTGCAGTCTTTAGAAAATATTTTTATTTTGATTTGATGGTTATTAGTTATAACTAATTCTTTAATTCCTTAATACAGTTTCTTCATAAGTGGTGTATTTTTCTAGTAAATAATCAAAAACATCATTTTTGCGCTTTTACCAATCCAAAAACGGAAGTTCCATCCCACTCCTATGAACCTGAAATCCTATGCCTATTATTATTATTATTATTAAGAGCCTACATGATCCCACTGCAGGGCAAAGGCCTCCCTTTCCACCTTCCATTCCTTTCTATTGTCAGCCAATTGTGGCCATTTTTGGTTGTAGGCGTCCAGTTCATCTTTCCATCTCCGCCTGGGCCTTCCACGCGGTCTTCGCCCATTAGGAACCCAGTCTGTGATGGCTTTCGCCCAGAGTCCTTCCGGCATGCGACATACGTGTCCAGCCCAGTCCCATTTCATGTCATTTCAGTCCCATGCCTATCCTTTTCAGAAATTGGCGCTCAATGCGCCCTCTTAATACATAACTAGGTTGGTTTGGCGTTGTATTACATCTATTAAAAATGTTACACTGCACTTTGCCACATGCCTGAAATGATATTTAAAAAGGTTATTGACCTTTGTTACAAAGGCTTTGTATATTTGCTTAATCAGACGTAATTTTAGATTACTTAACATCACGGCGTTTTTTAGTGGCCATGAACAAACATATTTTTCAATACTATTTGTGAATTTAATATATTGCTGTAAGCACCTAAAACTTAATAATATTACTCTGATTTATCATGTTTTGAATTAATACTATTATATCGGTAGGCCATACTCACGCGTTGTAAGTAACTACACTACGGACTAGGTCTTGTCGATTTTATGTAGGTAGTCTCTATCTACCTTGAAATGCGTTTGTTTAATGTGTATCCCTGCGTTGTTCCAGATGGCAAGTTCATCCTGGAGCTGGTCCGCGGGTGCGCGCGCGCGGGTGGCGGCGGCGGCGGCGGCGGATGGGTGTCCGTGCCGCGCAAGACGTTCTGGCCGCCCGCCGCCGCGCCCGCCACGCCGCCCGCGCCGCCGCCGCTCTCCGTCTCCGACGACAACAGCAGCCTGCACTCCTCGCCCTGGCAGCGCGACCACTGCTGGAAGCAGCCTGCGCCGCGCAAGAACCTCTCCAAAGAGCTCGCGCTCTACTACTGCCGGCCCAGCACGCTCACCACGCGTCACATCCAAGCCGAGAGCCGCGCGCGCCGTCGCCGACCCTTCGAGCCCGCGCCACCTCCTCCCCCGCACCGCAACGGCGACGCTGAGGACGTCATCGACTCGCCCGATGACCGCGAGGTCTACTACCACATGAAGCTGAAAAAGCCGTACCAGTACCGCAAGCTGCGTGTGTACCGCAAGACGCGCGCGCGCCTGCGCCGCAAGCTGCTCGCGCGCACCGTGGCGCGGCTGGCGGAGCGCGCGCCGCCGCCGCCACTCAACCACAAGCTGGCGCACTGCCGCCAGGAGCACGCCATCGTATCGCCGCGCAAGCGCATCCTCCGTGAGCTCGAGCGGGTCAGCCTCGAGGACGGCAGCAAGCGGCGCGCGAAGACTGCGCCGGCGCTCTCCACGCAGTCGTACCCCGCGCCGGCGGGCCCGAGCCACGCGCCGCCGCCCGCTCCTCCGCCCCCCGCGCCGCGCCCAGCCGCGCCGCCGCCCGCCAAGCACGTGAGCAGCTACAGCATCCACTCGCTGCTGAGCATGGGCGAGGAGGCGCCGCGCCGCTCGCCGGACAGCAGGCCCGCCTCGCTAGTGACGGACTCGCCGTGCAGCGTTCCGTCGCCGGCGCCGAGCGGCAGCCCGGAGCCCTCCCGCTACCGTTACGCGCAGTCGCCGCCATACGCGCGTGGCTGGGGCGCGGCGGGCGCGCGCCTCGACCTGCCCTACGTATACGGGTACGGCTACGGGTACCTGCCCCCGCTGTACCGAGCGCCGCCTCCGCTCTGGATGCAGTACGTGCCGCCCGCCCCGAGCCCCTGGGCGCCGCTCGCGCTCCCGCTCCTCACAGACCACATACCTAAAGATGAACCTACATCGGGTCAGTACATGCTTACTTTATTCACAACTAGCGGCCCGTCCCGGCTTCGCACGGTTGGACATTAATTTTAAAAAAAATTGGGATCAACGTAGGTTTCTAATATTTCTGTGGCAGGATATTTTATACTTTTATCCGACTGCCCCGTTGGTATAGCGGTCGCGTGTTCAACAGCTGATGATGTGGTCCCGGGTTCAAATCCCGGGTCGACCCAAGATTTGTGTTATTGGGTATTTTCTAGCAAGAAATATTCACTGTAGCAGCCCGGAGTAAGAAAACTGGCGGTGTTAGATGGCTTAACGTGCTATCCGAGGCACGAGGGCGTGCCTCAGAAAGCACACTAAGCCGTTGGTCATGCGTTTGACCTCTCCCCGGTCGTGCCCGCCCCCGGTGGATATACCTTAGTCGCCTCTTACGACACCCGCGGGAAGAGTTGGGGTTGTGCAAATTCTAAGCCGGCACCACACACCAGCGCACACACTTGTGCACTATAATATGTCCTGCGCATCTGGCTAGTCTCCGATGAGATTGGCCGCCGTGGTCGAAATTCGGCTAGGAGGACATTAATTATTATTATTTTTACCTACCTCCCTCGCTGCGTTGCCCGTTGCTCGGGTGCGGCGTCATTTATTTTTCTAATAGTATTTTGTTTAGATTGTCATTTTTAAATTCGTAATATCTTTTGAATGGAATGTCCGATTTGAATAATTCTAAAAGTAATCTACAGGTATTGAAACAGTCTTAATTATGAAATGATTTATTTTGTTAAGGATTAATACAGAGGTATGGATATCATGGTCAGACTTTGGTCAGTATTTCTATCAACTTTTAAAAAGTAAAAAAATTGTTATACTGACATAACTACAATAGTTGGACATATGGTATCGCTGAGTTTTTTGTAGATATTTCTATAGTCTTTAAAATTGTAGAACATTTTTTTGTTCTATCATCAATAGTTTCCGGAGCGCATGCGATGATAGACAATTTATGGCTATTTTTTTTACACCTTGGGTTACATTATTGAAGTTTTAGTAGGGATCCCTAACTTTTCAAGAAATAAATATAGCCTATGTTACTCAGGGATAATGTAGCATCCTAACGGTGAAAGAATTTTTGAAATCGGTCCAGTAGTTTTTGAGTTTATTCGTAACAAACATACATAAATACAAAAATACAAATCTTTCCTCTTTATAATATTAGTATAGATAACATTTTGATTTGTCTTCCAGATTTGCCCCTCAACCTGTCGAAGCACTGACTCTGAGGACGGCGTTGGCGAATACGTCTGAATAGACGGAGCACACGTTCCCGCTAGCATAGAATTGGACTATTTGCAAGAACACATGTAAAATATAGTCTTATTGATATACATTCTACTATCGAAAGTAAACAAGTGGTCACATGGCAACATTCCAGTGTCACGATGCGTGTTCCATCATATACCTCCATCCCACCTAATCCAGAGTTTTGAAATCGTGCTAATGCGGTGTTTAATCGATAGAAAGTATATTTTGCATACAAGAACAAGTTATATTTTGTATAAATTGCGGTTTCCTAGGAAATCTATTTACAATGATGTATATTACACTGAAATATTATATTTTAGTATAGACTAATATAATGTATGCAGAGTCCTGTGTATTTTCTTACGAAATATTTGTATTGCGAAAATATTTTAATATTGGCTATTATTTTAGGGTAAGGATATAAGATGAACTAATAAACAAAACAGTTATCAATTGTTAACAATCAGTGCCTTGAAACTTGAAAGTATAAATGAAAGTGTTTCATGAATGAGAACAATTCTGGCTTCGTCCAAATTTATAATAACACATATTTTTGTACTAATATTACGACAAGATTAAACATATTTATCTGAACGCTGTTCCTCGATCATTGGCAATTCCATGTTTATGTTCGATCTCATTATTTAATTTAGAAAATAAAACGAGGTAAAGACTACAGTTTTGGGATCAAATTTTGATGTGTGTTTACGTGACATGTAAAAAGAGACATTGTATATAAATGAGAATGGTGTATTAGTATTGGAGCTTGGGAGTAGATAACAGAGCGTATAGTATAAGATTATGAGTAAAAGTTTATTACCTTCAATATAATTATTATAATTGTACAGTATTTTTATAATGAGTATTTTATTATGTTTATTTGTGTCGGGCGTCCTATACAGACGGCGCCCGCGCTTCGTTGATCGCGCCGTAGGCTTGAGATTAACCGTAGAAGTAGTTTACTGCAATTTAGTTGACGCGATGGTTATGTATATTTTAAGGGCAGTTAGCGACGGTAAGGGACTGACTTTGATGTATCATTTACGGAATTGTATAAAATAGCTTGTTTAAATCGGAGGCCTACATTAACGTATGTTACAGGCAACATAGTTGACTAGTGTAAAGTAGCTGTAATACATCTGCTCAATTTAAACTTTGGGTACATTATAGAACATCGTGTTTCCGCGTCGATTTTGGGAGTGATCTTTGATTACTTATTGCAATATGTCTTGTTACATTTGAGTTTACGCATTTCATCTTGTGTCTACAGTAAAGTCAAATATTTATTTGATCGTATTGAGCGTGTTGTTAATCAGTTGGACGTTTTATTTCTATAAAATATCGCTCTGTCGTGTTTGTATAGAATTAAAGATTTTTCTGATGAAGAATCTCAATGTTTTGCGTGAACTTGACTGAAATTTAATTATTCTATTTATTCAATGTAAATCAATTGTGTTTTATTGATACCATCTTTCTTCTTACTATGATTGTAAAACGTTACTTTCTACCGTTGCGTATCGTTTTATTACCTATTAAACTAATATGTAGTTCTTTTTACACTTGTATGATGGAGCTCAGTGTATTTACAATACGTATATTGTTAGGGATAAAAGTACATAATAGTGCCATTTTTCGACAATTCTACCGAAGCTCATCTCAATCATTTGTATTGATTGTATTTATTTCGTTTACTATTTTGTAATGAATAGTGTTTTTTATGTATTTTTAATAAATGTTAAGCTATGATAGGGTTGTCGAATATCTTGCTTGCTTTTATACATTTTAATTTCTAGTGAATCATATGATTTAGGTCACTCCGAAATTCGACTTAAAACTGATATAGAAGGCAACATATTATACTTATACAACATATTATACGCAAACAATATTATACCACAGACTTCGAATTATGTGATAGCTCTTATAAGACGCGACAGCACGTGTCTGAAATACACTTGATTCATATTTATCTTACGGAAAATAGTTATATTATCCATTATAATAAGATGTAGTTATGTACTCGAATAAATATAACTTTTCCAATGATTGTATTTTATTGATTACTAGCGACCCGCCCCGGCTTCGCACGGGTGCAATGCTTGTTCTAAATATACTACAGAATCGGCCCCCGGCCAGTACCGCCGCAACTGCTATGTCCCTGCATTTTAAATCTGTAATATCTTCAAAAATATTCATTCAAATTACTATTATTTATCGTAAAAAATGATTATTGTGGGTCTATAGGAGATGGACATAATACCATCGCAGAATTTATTATTGTAGTACATTATTTTGATCTATCTCGTAGGGTTCAGCCAGCAGCGTTTGCAATGTAAGCGCAAAAAATGTGTTTATTTACGACATCACATTAGAAACCTCTAAAACTATCAGTGTGGACGAAGAGAAACTGGTCTCCCTCGTGGTCCTACTAGTAGGACCACGAGAAAACGCTTGTTTCTCTACTATATTATGCATTCATTATTATACATAAGTATAAACCTTCCTCTTGAATCACTCTATCTTTTAAAAAAACCGTATCAAAATCCGTTGCGTAGTTTTAAAGATATAGGTAAGCATACCTAGGGACAGACAGACAGCGGGAGCGATTTTGTTTTATACTATGTAAAGATACCTACAATAACACTACATAGATACCTAGACATTTTTTTATACATGGAAAAACATCCAGAACACCCTGACCAAATATCTGCAGATCGTACAAACATTTGACCTCGGGGCGGAAAACAAACCGGCAACCTCCTGCGTCGCAGGCGGACCTTCGCCCGCTGCACCACAGAGGTCGTAAACAAACAAAACTAAATGATCACTTTAGTCCGCGGCCTAATGAAACACATGTTCAATTTTCACACACGGAAGCAGGGCGTCAATGAATCAATGCAACATAAGTACCTACCTACCTAAATACCCACATTGCGGCTGAAATTCCTCCTTTTTTCAAAGTCGGTTAAAATACTGACAGTACCAGATGCTGAAGGACCGAGGTTCAGCTCAGCGAGTGGTACCTGACTAGGGTTGCCAGATGTAAATTTGATAAAGGAGGACAGATGGGTCTAAAAAGGAGGATTTTTTGTAAAAAGGAGGACATTTACAATATACCTATAAATAAAATAAAAATCGTTTATTACAGACCTGTTGTGGCGCCTATAAAACACACCAGTTACAAACTTTTAAATTAACAATAAAACGAGTGTAGACAATATAACTTTAACGATATTTGTCTGAGCTGCCAATTTTTGCAAGAAGATTGTGGTTTTTCAACAAATAATCATAAAAATCTTCACATGACATGTTTTTGAAGTTGTATTGAGTAAGAATCAACGATTTAACGCACACTTAATCTGTTCCTCTCTTTGCTCCACTGAGTATTAATCAGTGAGATAATTATTTCCATATTCGCGTCTATACAAAAATAAAACTCGCAGATCTTGAGCAGTTCTGAGTAACATTGAATGTTTTTAACACTTTTGAAATTGATTGTTCGTGCAACTTAAAATCAAAATATACCTACCTACTTCATCAGAATCACCATCGGATTTGGAGAAACGAAATCAGGTCACAAAAATTACATTTTCAGCGAGCATTAAAAACGTAGATACCTACTGTATAAAAAGGAGGACTTAGAGTAGGTAAGGGAGGAATATTATCCTTCAACGAGGCCAGCCCGAGTTCCAGGAAGTCAAAATACTACAATGACCTTGTGCTTACTCAACATTATAATGTCCACGCTAGACGCCGGCGAACGCCGCGGTCTCATCGACGGTGTCAGGTATCTGTCTAATGAACAGTAGGAACTAGATTCAATGCAACAAGCTTCTAAATGTCAAGGCTACAAAAACGTCATAATAATAGAAACCATATTCCAGCTCTTAGCCAGAGAAAGCTACCAACTCTATTTTGTATTTATTTATTCCATCGTAGGTACACTTGTGTTACACTTGATGTCGTTACATTCTATATTTATGTACTATTTTAATAATTACATCTATAGGTTTTTCGTTATAGGAAACACCATAAGGTAGGTACAAAGGTAAAAAAGAAAAAACAGACAGACATGACTGAAAATTAAACAAAAATGAAATAAATAAAAATTAATTAATCAAGGGTATGTCAAGGTATGCTGCTGTATAAGGGCATTGTCAAACTATACTAAAAATAATGTACAATATTGTAATAATAATAAACGGAGAAAATAATAATGGTAACAATGTCAGAAATAAAATAATTTAAATTAAATTTACTTGTAAATAAAGCTGCTGTAAAAGGGCATTGTCAAAATAAGCTAAAAATTACCGTCTGTCTGTACCTCACCAAATAAATACCAAGATGGTGATGGTAGGTACCTGCGCAAATATTTCAGTTATCTACGTTAGGTAGGTACGTTCGTTGTCTCAGCATTTTTTCTTGTTGTGATACTTTACACAATAAAGATAATGTGCAATGACCATATTACCAAACGCCAGCTGAATGAAAGTGGGGTCATTGCGACCAGCCAGGAGTGTATCCTTGAAGGCAATGACTTTACACTATAATACCATTCGTCACTAATCGAAACAAGTCAACATAACGACAGATATCTATGTATGTACCTGAACCAGACCAGATCAACCATATTATAGTCTCTAACCAAAAAAAAAAACCAAACCACAAGCCTTAACTCATCCTTGACGAGTTTAGGAGAGTCCTTCGAGAAACTAAAGAATAGTATAACACAGAAGTCGAGGAAATATCTTACCATAACATCCACCGCTACGCCATCAGCTTTACCACTTTAATGGGCGTAGTGAGCGCTGTAATAGCATGGATGTTGAGGGGCGGACGCTGGCGCTGCCTGTTGAGAGCCGCGGCGAGGGGAGGGTCGCTGCCCGCAGGACGCCGAGGCGGGATCCCTCCGCCCGCCAGACCTCGGCGCGACGCGGAATTCACCGTCAACAGGAGTTAGCAGAAACTGCTGCTCCGCCGAGGCCCACCAGTGCACCACCACCAGTTGAAGCGCTAGTGGTGCTAGTGGCCTACAAGCCGCATAGAAGGCCTACAAGTGCTGAGTGCTAATCGTGCAAATAAAAGAAGTGAAATCGGTTCTCAGCTCAACAGTTATACCAATCGTTGGCCGGATAGAGCGGCTAGGCGGGGTAGAACGGACAAGGGGCTAGCTAGATGATAGTGGTGTTGAGGAAGAGAGACAATACTTTAGTGATAAGGTTTATACCATACCTATCCCTTGTTTATCTTATTTGTTTAGGTACTTATTATACCATTTTACCAGATAACTTTAAGATATACTATATTTTATAAGAATTATTAGAATAAGACCAATGTGCTTTTATATTTTGCTTATAAACCAATTTGTATTTTATGAACAATATTTATTGTATTCGATGACATTTATAAGATGTACCTAGGTGTTATGTATCACCATCATTCACCAAACCAGCATCCTCATCTCGTTGTCGGGAGTATGTTAGGGTAAACCGAGACCACGCAGCAGATATGCATTTAGCTGCGCTTGCGGTTAAATGCGTATTCGGTCGCGTTTACCTAAATTAACTTAGTTCGCGATCGACCGCCATCGTCGCGTACCAATACTTACCTATTACCACTTCAACCATTTCGTACCATTTTACCATTCATACCATATGTTGGCGGCAATAGTACAATTATCCATTAATAACGTGTCTTCAGAATATAGTCCGTACCATACCATTACCACCAGTGACTTTCCTTGACCACCAACCATACACCACACCAAATACCAATCTCAAAGGGCAGTTTGGGGATCAACCAGCGCCATCTACCACAACCCCCAACCATAACCTTTTTCATGGTCCTTCGACAAAACCTACCAGCCTACCAAGTGATACAGTTAAGTGAAACCATACCATTGGATTGCAGTGATTATTGAGGACAGACGCAGGTTGCAGAAAATTAGGTCAGACTGAACTATTTTATTTTATTGCATTGTAATACCTATATACTTACTCTACTCTACACCATGGATAACCTTTTCTTTCAAACTGAAATTTTCGAAGCATTATAACAGCTGCTGGCTAATTTTAAGAAAGCTGGAGTGGACAGAAAGACGTATGAATATTATAAGCGTAAGAATGACTTTTTGGAGACCTATTGGTCCACGTACCTTGACAATCATTGCAAAATAAGTAAGTTAGCGGAACCCGACCATGTTTATAACACAAAGGGCTGTTACGAAACAGCTGAAGAAGTTTATTTGGCGACCTCAGTGGCACGGCGGGCGAAGGTCCGCCTGCGGCGCAGGAGGTTGCGGGTTCGATTCCCGCCTTGGGACTAATGTTTGTATGATCTACAAATATTTGTTCCGGGTGTTCTGGTCGTTTCTATGTATAATAAAAAATATCTATCTATGTAATGTATTATATTATGTATATCGGTCATCTAGTACCCATAACACAAGCTCTGCTTAGCTTGGGGCTAGATGAAGTTGTGTGGATTGTCCAGCATTATTTATTTATTTGGCCGCAAAGCTTTTTCAAAAAAACCATTGACCAGTTAGAGCAAAAAACATCAATTCTTCAACAAGGTAGCCTACGTGTACCAGAAGCCGAGGCGAACCGACCAGGCACGTCAACTCGACCAACCATTTCTCAATCAAGCACCCCCCAACCAGTAGGGAGACCCTTGGGTACAACGGGGAACACCACCAAACTGGAAGAGTTGATAAGGAAACAAAAAATAAATATGAGGGCCTTCATGAGGACCCTCAGCGGGATAAAAACTGACGAGTTGGAGAAAAAATGGGAATTCGAGGACGCCTTGAAGTCCCTGGAATCTCGTTGGTCCACTATAGATAATTTACATTGGGAAATAGAAGGAGAGAACGGCTGTGAAGACAACCAATACCAGGAAGACTTCACTGTCCTACGAGAGCATTTTCATACAAACGAAGAGAGCTATCAACGCCAAAATGTGGTCGGTATCCCATCGTGAAAGATCCACCCCGCAAATTGACATACCTGGTTTAATGGGAACTTCAAGGGCTGGGTATCCTTCAAGGATCTTTTCACCGAAGCTGTCCATAGCAACCCCTCCAAGATTAACGCCCAGAAAATGCAGTTTTTAAAAAGTAGGGTGACAGGAGAAGCCGAGCGACTGATCTACCATCTACCAATCAGTTTGGAAAATTACGAAGCGTGTTGGGAGCTTCTTAATCGTCGCTATGGGAATAAAAAGCTAATTTTTACCTCCCACGTCAACATCCTGCTCGACCTCCCTACCATGCACGAACAATCCTACGCCTTGATGAAGTAGCTGCACGACGTTACCAACGAATGTCTTCATGGTACCTATCCATAATTTAGGTGTCGACATAACCACATGGGACCCACTCCCAGTGCATCTACTAGCACACAAGCTGGACAATACTTCTTTCACGGAGTACTTGGAATGGGTGAAAAACCCCAGGGAGCTTCCCTCTTTACAGGAGTTCCTGGGATTCTTAGAATCCAAGTTTACGGCTTTAGAAGCGGCTTGTCGGAAAACCGACCCAACCAACCATAAGACAAACCATTAAAAGCAACCATCTAGCTCCAACCATTACCAAAAACCAAACCATAACCATAACGAACAAAAGGATCGATCATTCAATGATTTTAAAGATAAATCAAATATGAATGCCTTCCACTTATCTAGGTCGACGTCCTGTGGAGTGTGTAACGTCGATCACAATACATGGCAATCTCAGCAATTTTTAGCGCGAACACCCGAGCAGCGATTACAAAAAATTTATAAATTAAATTATTGCCAAAACTGCTTAATAACCATTCCAATGAAAAATTCTCGTCAACCAAGCGATGTCGCAAGTGTTTAGGTACATATAACACTGCGCCAAACATACCATGAGAGCATTAATAGACGGGGGAACTCAAGTGTGTCTCATAGATGAGCGGGCCGCTCAAATCTTGGGTTTGAAGAGAAATCAATGTAAAACCAAAATAGTGCAAGAGGAAAAATTACCATAGAAGCGCATTCGATTTACAAGTTCTCCTTCAATACCAACGTCATAATTATGGATAGCTTGATTTCGAACCTACCAAATACATCATTACCAAAACCATCATGGGAACACATACCTACATGGTATAAAACTAGCAGACCCTGAATTTTACACAAGTCGACCAGTAGACTTGCTTTTTGGGGCTGATGTTTATAGCAAAATCATGTTAGGAGGAATCTTAAGAGCAGAGTACGACGAGCTACCAATCGCTCAGCAGACTCAGCTAGGATGGCTCCTCTGCGGTACTGTGAGACCCCATTACCATAGCAATGTTGTTCTGCGCCAGAAGGACAAATTACTTAATTTTTCAGAAAACGAAGCGCAAAACCAACACATTAACCATACTACCTACCATAAACCAAATCAAACCAGAAAAGAAAATAATGTTCCTAGACCAAACCAGCATAGATGTCTATAAACAAGATTCATCTATCAATATGATTTATGTAACAAATAAAAATAGTTGCAACACCAACATAATACCAACGTACCATCACGGAAGCAGTTCACCAACCTCACCACGGGTCACACGCGTTGAACCACGCTAAATTGCTGACAAACAAAAACGTCGAATTATATGACGACCCTGTTCATTTACATGACATAGTGCACTCAAATAATAAAATTTTGTTATGTCGCAAGATGGAGCAAGGATGCCTAAAACCAAGTCACCATGGGGGCCGGGCTAGGGCGAGCCGTAACACCAAAAACCATAAGCGGTTTGCTACGAAGACCAAAGTCATACCATTGTTCCTACCGGCAAACCAAAATTTGACCAAAAACCAGAAGATGGACCAACTACCAAACCAGAACCAATTGGAAGAAGATACCAACCAAAATATTTACACAATAAAATATGCCCTACCAATCAAAACCAATCCCATTGTACCTAATATTATCCTTCAACGAGGCCAGCCCGAGTTCCAGGAAGTCAAATACTGACAATGACCTTGTGCTTACTCAACATTATAATGTCCACGCTGGACGCCGGCGAACGCCGCGGTCTCATCGACGGTGTCAGGTATCTAGGTATCTAATGAACAGTCGGTACTAGATTCAATGCAACAAGCTTCTAAATGTCAAGGCTACAAAAACGTCATAATAATAGAAACCATATTCCAGCTCTTAGCCAGAGAAAGCTACCAACTCTATAAATTACCGTCTGTAGGTACCTCACCAAATAAATACCAAGATGGTATTTATATACAATACAATACTTTAGTGATAAGGTTTATACCATACCCCTTTTTATTTATGCACTTATTATACCATTTACCAGTTAACTTTAAGATACCTATACTATATTTTATAAGAATTATTAGAATAAGACCAATGTGCTTTTATATTTTGCTTATAAACCAATTTGTATTTTATGAACAATATTTATTGTATTCGATGACATATAAAAGATGTAGCTGTTATGTATCACCATCATTCACCAAACTACAGCATCCTCATGTCGTTGTTGGGAGTATGTTCGGGTAAACCGACCACGCAGCAGATATGCATTTAGCTGCGCTTGCAGTTGAATGCGTATTCGGTCGCGTTTACCTAAATTAACTTTTCGAAGCAATATAACAGCTGCTGGCTAACTTTAAGAAAGCTGGAGCGGACAGAAAGACATATATGAATATTGTAAACGTAAGAATGACCCTTTGGAGACCTATTGGTCCACGTACCTTGACAATCATTGCAAAATAAGTAAGTTAGCGGAACCCGACCATGTTTATAACACAAAGGACTGTTACGAAACAGCTGAAGAAGTTTATTTGACGACCTCGGTGGCACGGCGGGCGAAGGTCCGCCTGCGGCGCAGGAGGTTGCGGGTTCGATTCCCGCCTTGGGACTAATGTTTGTATGATCTACAAATATTTGTTCCGGGTGTTCTGGTCGTTTCTATGTATAATAAAAATATCTATCTATGTAATGTATTATATTATGTATATGAGTCATCTAGTATCCATAACACAAGCTCTGCTTAGCTTGGTGCTAGATGATGCTGTGTGGATTGTCCAGCATTATTTATTTATTTGGCCGCCTAAAGCTTTTTCAAAAAATCCATTGACCAGTTAGAGCAAAAAACATCAATTCCTCAACAAGGTAGCCTACGTGTACCAGAAGCCGAGGCGAACAGACCAGGCACGTCAACTCGATCAACTATTTCTCAATCAAGCAACCCCCACCCAACCAGTAGGGTACAACGGGGAACACCACCAAACTGGAAGAGTTGATTAGGAAACAAAATATAAATATGAGGGCCTTCATGAGGACCCTCAGCGGGATAAAAACGGACGAGTTGGAGAAAAAATGGGAATTCGAGGACGCCTTGAAGTCCCTGGAATCTCGTTGGTCCACTATAGATAATTTACATTGGGAAATAGAAGGAGAGACCGGCTGTGAAGACAGCCAATACCAGGAAGACTTCACTATCCTACGAGAGCATTTTCATACAAACGAAGAGAGCTATCAACACCAAAATGTGGTCGGTATCCCATCGTGAAAGATCCACCCCGCAAACTGACATTAGTACCTTCTTTAATGGAAACTTCAAGGGCTGGATATCCTTCAAGGATCTTTTCACCGAAGCTGTCCATAGCAACCCCTCCAAGACTAACGCCCAGAAAATGCAGTTTTTAAAAAGTAAGGTGACAGGAGAAGCCGAGCGACTGCTCTACCATTATACCAATCAGTTCGGAAAATTACGAAACGTGTTGGGAGCTTCTTAATCGTCGCTATGGGAATAAAAAGCTAATTTTTACCTCCCACGTCAACATCCTGCTCGACCTCCCTACCATGCACGAACAATCCTGCGCCTTGATGAAGCAGCTGCATGACGTTACCAACGAATGTCTTCATGGTATCCATAATTTAGGTGTCGACATAACCACTTGGGACCCACTCCTCGTGCATCTACTAGCACAGAAGCTGGACAATACTTCTTTCACGGAGTACTTGGTATCGGTGAAAAACCCCAGGGAGCTTCCCTCTTTACAGGAGTTCCTGGGATTCTTAGAATCCAAGTTTACGGCTTTAGAAGCGGCCCGTCGGAAAACCGACCCAACCAACCATAAGACAAACCATTAAGAGCAACCATCTAGCTCCAATCATTACCAAAAACCAAACCATAACCATAACGAACAAAAGGATCGATCATTCAATGATTCTAAAGATAAATCAAATATGAATGCCTTCCACTTATCTAGGTCGACGTCCTGTGGAGTGTGTAACCTCGATCACAATACATGGCATTGTCAGCAATTTTTGGAACGAAGTTCCTTATTAGCGTCAACAATCGAGCAGCGATTACAAAAAATGTGTAATTAAATTATTGCCAAAACTGCTTAATTAACCATTCCAATGAAAAATGCTCGTCAACCAAGCGATTTCACAAGTGTTTGGGTACTCATAACACTTTGCTTCATGATGACGCACTATTTAGACCAAATTCGCCTTCACCATCATGACTTACTGCCGTGGCTCCCAATGAAGAAGAGAAGATCGAACCAATGTTTGGATAAAAAATTACCATAGAAGCGCATTCGATTTACAATGAGTTCTCCTTCAATACCGACGTCATAATTATGGATAGCTTGATTTCGAACCTACCAAATACATCATTACCAAAACCATCATAGGAACAGATACATGGTATAAAACTAGCTGACCCTGAATTTTACACAAGTCGACCAGTAGACTTGCTTTTTGGGGCTGATGTTTATAGCAAGATCATGTTAGGAGGAATCTTAAGAGCAGAGTACGACGAGCTACCAATCGCTCAGCAGACTCAGCTAGGATGGCTCCTCTGCGGTACTGTGAGACCCCATTACCATAGCAATGTTGTTCTGCACCAGAAGGACAAATTACTTAATTTTTCAGAAAATGAAGAGCAAAACCAACACCTTAACCATACTACCTACCATCATACCTACCATAAACCAAATCAAACCAGAAAAGAAAATAATGTTCCTAGACCAAACCAGCATAGATGTCTATAAACAAGATTCATCTATCAATATGATTTATGTAACAAATAAAAATAGTTGCAACACCAAAATAATACCTAGGTACCATCACGAAAGCAGTTCACCAACCTCACCACGGGTCACACTATTGCTACGAAGACCAAAGTCATACCATTGTTCCTACCGCCAAACCAAAATTTGACCAAGAACCAGAAGATGGACCAACTACCAAACCAGAACCAATTCGAAGAAGATACCAACTAAAATATTTACTTCAATAAAATATGCCCTACCAATCAAAACCAATCCCATTGTAATTATTATCCTTCAACGAGGCCAGCCCGAGTTCCAGGAAGTCAAATACTACAATGACCTTTGTGCTTACTCAACATTATAATGTCCACGCTAGACGCCGGCAAACGCTGCGGTCTCATCGACGGTGTCAGGTATCTGTCTAATGAACAGTAGGTACTAGATTCAATGCAACAAGCTTCTTAATGTCAAGGCTACAAAAACGTCATAATAATAGAAACCATATTCCAGCTCTTAGCCAGAGAAAGCTACCAACTCTATAAATTACCGTCTGTAGGTACCTCACCAAATAAATACCAAGATTGTATTTATATACAATACAATACTTTAGTGATAAGGTTTATACCATACCCCTTGTTTATCATATTCGTTTAGGTACTTATTATACCATTTTACCAGTTACTTTAAGATATACTATATTTTATAAGAATTATTAGAATAAGACCAATGTGCTTTTATATTTTGCTCATAAACCAATTTGTATTTTATGAACAATATTTATTGTATTCGATTACATTTAGATGTAGGTGTTATGTATCACCATCATTCACCAAACCACAGCATCCTCATCTCGTTGTCGGGAGTATGTTCGGGTAAACCGACCACGCAGCAGATATGCATTTAGCTGCCCTTGCAGTTGAATGCGTATTCGGTCGCGTTTACCTAAATTAACTTAGTTCGCGATCGACCATCATCGTCGCGGGTTCAAACCAATACTTATTACCACTTAAACCATTTCGTACCATTTTACCATTCATACCAGTTGGCGGCAGTAGTACAATTAACCATTAAGAACGTGTGTCTTCAGAATATAGTCCGTACCATCCCATTACCTTACCAGTGACTTTCCTTGGCCACCAACCATACACCACACCAAATACCAATCTCAAAGGGCAGTTTGGGGATCAACCAGCGCCATCTACCACCCACAACCATAACCCTTTTCACTGCCCAATGTCATATTAGCTGCTGATCAATTCAGTGCCGACCATTATCTGCGGCTCAAAATGTTTTTTCTGCTTGCGAATTCAATTTTTCGGCTGGCCAAAACCTCTATAATCTGCTGATCGTTTAAATGATACCCTTTATTTTTGTAGCTGTTTTGTTTGTTAATACACTGGCAATGTGGGGTGTCGTGGTCGGATAACCTCCTCGTGAGCACGTACGTATGTTACTTGTCCTTGGGGATTCGTCCCTGAGGAACGGTAGCAGGTGGCGGGACGGTGCACCCCGGTTCCCACCGCTAATGATATCTCCCTTCGGGGGGATATTGTTAGCGATGGCCGATAATCCGACAAAACAACGGGGATGATAACCCTATAAATTATCAATAATGGCAAGTGTTAATAAAAAAAAACTGGCAATTTTCGGTAACGTCGAAGACATGGGCCTTCCGCCAACCGAAGCAGATGCAGCCGGGCCCTGGCCCGCCACCAGCGCCAGGCGCAGCCACACGCTGCTGATGGTCATGTACCTACGTCATGACCATCAGCATGAGGATGAACGACGCAGAGGACTGGATGATGTGCAGGCTATCATGTGACCTGATGACAGCATTGAGTATCTGGAAGGAAGTTAGTTATTGAATAACAAACAGTAGGTATGTCAAAATGTGTTGATAGGGGTTGAGGTGGGTCGGGAACTAGTTTTGGTTAAACCGTATGGGTGCCTTCACCAGCATCATATACGATTTCACATTCCAGGCACCTGGCGGCCTGGCCCGCACACCGGTTGGCGTGTGGGCCAGTGCTTTCACTGCTGGACGTGCATTTTGTGCACAATCATGGTGGCAATTGATACAGAGCAAATTTTAAATGAGAAAATTGATATTATATAAATCGAAATCTAGATCTACGAAACTGCTACGTCAGGTGGACGACATCGCTACGCCGCCAGGTCTATGAAGTTGATTCAATACGCTGATGATGATGATGACACGTAGTCGCGTACCTACCAATTTTATAAGCTAATCAACTCACCCAACATTTGTATTTACAGTGCACGCTATGGCTTGTCACCCTCCAAATAATGGTCATGGATCGGAACGCCCCGAGGGGAACGCCACAGCTGTAGCAACTGGCCACACAAGCACCGCGTAGAGCCAGGCTTGCTTGAGCTAAGGGAACCGTGATGCCTCCTAAGTCCCCATTGACAGGATCAACGCTGAGCAGCTAAGTATGTCGACGATGTTCTTGAATAAGCAGGCTAAACGGTCTGGAATATAAAAGGGCGTTTTACCATCATCATCGGCCTATATCAGTCCACTGCTAGATATAGGCCTTCCATAAAGAGCGCCATAGCGCCGCATCCAGCATCTGCATGCAGTCTTGCGCAGGTCGTCATCGTACTTGGCCTGAGGGCGTCCTACACTACGTTTGCCAAGTTACGGTCTTCACTCAGGAACAAGTTTACCCCAATGGTCCGTGGCTGAATACTATTTCTCATTTATATTAATGATTTAGATACCGAAAGTTTTCGAATCCTCATGCTCGTTATTTGCCGACGATATCAGTGGTCATTCCAACTAAATCAGGCTCTAATATAAATATCCTTCTAGACACAACATTGACTAAGCTAAGTTAGCTGGCTGAATGACCACAATCTGCAGTTAAATTTCAGTAAAACAAAAATTATTCAATTTAGGCCTTATCAGAAACACCCCATGCATATAAAATATACTTTTCAAAATACTGACATAGAAAATGTAAACATCTATCCTCTTTTAGGATTGCACATCGATTCACATTTAAACTGGATGGAACATATAAAAGCCGTCACACACAGAAGCCGTGGCCGGGCCGGAGGCGAAGGCGTGCGAGTTGTATCATATGAATTTATATGAAAGACTACATACACACCGTAAGCGGTGGCGAAGCGGTGCACGGCCGTGGCGGGCCGGCTCGGTGACACACACAACCAGTCGGCGTGCGCGACGCGGCGCGGCGCGGAGCCGTGGCGCGGCGGCGCGGTGGCGAGGCGGAGACATGACGTGTGAGCGTTGTATTTCAGCAAATATAAGGAGTGTCTTCATACAGAGGGCACGCCACACGTCGCGGTGCGGAGGCGTGCTACTAGCGGAGTTACGAGTTGTATTTATTTACAAAATTTTAAGTTTCTGACCCGAATAAGGCGCTAAATAAAATGGACTTTACCGAAAAAACTTCTTTGATTTTTTTTTTTTTCAAAATCACCGCGCACAATTAGATAGAAGACACAAAACCTATAAAAAAGTCTTATGATTAATATCCTACAGCGTCAGGTTTCTGCGATATTCACATATGAAGAAATATAATAAGTGTAGGGTCTGGATGATGATGACCTTACACGAAAGATGATGTTGTAGATAGGTAATCCAACTTGTATGGCACCGCACTATGTATCTATCACTAAGTTCACTGATAGGGTAATAACTTAATAAGTAATAACTGTCATAATTATGCCAGTTAAAATGAGTAGGACCACAAGATTCACTGTTAAAGTTAGTTTATTTACAAAGTTAAGTTATACAAGGTTAAGGTGGCAAATATTTCCTTGATAGGTGTTTCTTGCGTAATAGTAGGTCGCGTAAAAATTATAATAAAGTAAAATGCAGCGCGTGCAAAATGACGCGTGCGCAAGTTTGCTGATGTATGGTGAAACCGTACATGTTGGCAACCCCAAAAGGAGAAAGTTAAGTTAGGTAAATGTAAAGATAAATTAAAGTTATAAAAAGTTATAAAAATTAAGTTTAAGTTGAAATGTAAATTATAGTAAAGTAAAAATGTAAGTGAATTAAAGTTAAAATGTTAAGTTCAATAAAATGTAAATGACTATCAAGAGAATATTATGCCAGTACAAAGCAAAGGAGGATTATTCATCAAACGTAAACGCGATGTTGTCTCGAGGTGTACGTTGTAGTTCGACCCGTGCTCGTGACGAGGTCGCCGCGTGGCTGGGTGCTTTTTGGATGTCCTTCTCTTGCGTGGAGCGTTGAAGCTCTATGTCTTCGTTGTTTCCCATTTAGAATTTTTCATGCCTTCGTATGCCATGAATTCACTTTCTAGGAAGAAAAGAAACTGATCTAAGTGAGGTAGTTCCCTATGATCTTGTAGTTCCTTCATGTAGTTAGTGAATGTGGTGACGTCCAGCTTTTGCGTCATGAGATGTACGATCAGTGGGTCCCATGTAGTCGTATCCAATCCGATGTTTGCTAGTCCATTCATGCATTCCCTGATGAGATGACATCATGCAGCTTCTTCAGGTTCTGACTATCAGGTTGGTCAATAGCCGGCAAGTTAAGCATAGTGTTGAATAACGAAGTGAACTGAAGACGATAATTGTCGTAGCGCTGAGACAGTATGTCCCAGCACGAGCTGTAGTTTTCAGCACTGACGCTGAGATGTTGTATCAGTCGCAGTCATTTTTTGTGCTTTGTTGATCATCGGGTTGTTATGGATGGTTTCTAGAAAAAGGTCCTTGAACGATATCCAGCTGGAGTAGTCGCCAGGGAATTCAGGAATCTCAATCTTAGGTGCCGAATGTTGGTAGTGCACAGTCGACCAGATCTTAGCGTTTAAGTTTCTTTTCAGTTCGTCGTACCTGTCTTCTATCGACACGAACATACTGTAATAGTTGATGTCGTCGGTGCCTTTGAGTAGAGCCTCCTACTCCCAGTGATGTTTGTCGATGATGTCCCACTTAGACTTCAAAATAGAAAGACGGTCTTCCAGCTCCCATTTCTTCGTCATAGTTTTTAAGTTTACCTTAGACATGGCACGGTCAAGAGCTTTGAAGTTACACTCTTGCCGTGTGAGTAGTGTTTTTAGATGTACGTCGGTACTTTCTTCAATAGTAACGCTCAAATCAAATTGATCAGTTTTGCGATTGTGTAGTTGATGCAGTAAGTTGTCCATGTCTTTTTTAGTTTTTAGATACAGCTGTAATGTTTTGGTGAAAATGTCGTCGGTGAAGTAGGTAAGTGTGCGTTTTTTCTTCGATAGTATCGAGAAGAGTTGCGTGACGACTCTTAATGTCCCGCCACTGGTGTTCGAGAGATTGCAGCCGGAGAGTAAGATAGTCTTCTGTTTTTCTCGACTTACTATCCTTCCCGTAGTTGGAGCATAGGGTCTTGATGTTGTTGAAACATTCTTCTTGTACTCCTAATACTTCCATGTTGTTATAGTTAGTAAAAAGTGTGAGTTAGTTAGGTACTCTGGCACGTAGTTGACGGTGGCATGGTAGAGTAAAGTTCCGTAAAGTAAGTTATATAATATAGAGTTAGGGTTCTTGCCCTGGCACGTAGTTGACGGTGGCAGGGTAAGGTCAAGTAGTTGGTTTGCTTCTAGCTCTGGCACGTAGTAGACGGTGGCAGAGGGAGAGCAGCGTTGGTTCACGACACGAATGCCACAGAGTTTCCGTAGTCTTCACAATTTCAGTTGAAACTGATCGTTGCAGGTTTTAGCTTGCACATAAATGACAATATGTACGCCTTCTCAATCAAACTGGTGATTCCCGCTGGTGGGAGGATAATCCAACCGATTCGCTATCGCCAAAAAAAAATACAAAAGCATAAGTTATACCAGTTAAAATGAGTAGGACCACAAGATTCACTGTTAAAGTTAGTTTATTTACAAAGTTAAGTTATACAAGGTTAAGGTGGCAAATCTTTCCTTGATAGGTGTTTCTTGCGTAATAGTAGGTCGCGTACTGAAGTAAGGTGTGTAAAAATTATAATGAAGTAAAATGCAGCGCGTGCAAAATGACGCGTGCGCAAGTTTGCTGATGTATGGTGAAACCGTACAATAAGAAATATATTTATAAATATATTTATTATAAGAAATATATTTATTTTCATCTGTGAAACCGAGTGTGTAGCTTTACAAATTAACAATCCAACATTTAACGCAATTGTTAGTAATAGTTCAAATTTGTTTCTATTATTGATTTAAATTATCTTTATTAACGTTATTAGTCAACAATTTACATTTAGGTAAGTACCTACTTATTGTAATTGTGAACAACAATATATTGTAATCAATGTAAATAAATAAACTTACGATTGGCGTAAAACCGCTGCTTGCAGAGATTTAAATTGATACTTACTCCAGAGAATCATGTTAAACAAACAAGGTGAAGGAACATATTATTAAAAAACACGAGTGTATCCACCAAGGCTACGAGCGTTCCTCGATTACTGATGAAGTGATGAGATACCTGCAACAAAATACATGCAACACATTTGCTTTTTAGGGTTCCGAAGTATTAGTAGTACCTATATAGTACGGGTGGCAACCCTATTCCGAACCCGTATGGTGAAAACGGGACCCTATTGCTAAGCCTTCTCTCCCTCGTATCTCATGAACCGTAAAAGGTAGACTGTTGAAATTTTCAGTGTGTATTTATTTCTGAACAAATAAGTATTAAAAATAAAGCTGTGGAGTTTACGGGACGCTAGGAAATATCAACTTTTTTTTCAATGTCAAAGTCCTAGTTCCACCTTTGACCTTGAGGTCAGTCACCCTAAGGTCAGTGACCTTAAGGTCATTGAACTTTTTTTGGGAAATCGTTGGTTTTTGCTAGTCGATGACCGAAAGTAAAATTATTCAGTTTTGATCAGGACTCTTTTTTTGCCTTGTATTGTAGTTGCCCTTTTTTTTGCTCGACCATAGCAATCACTGAATCTCTTGAACCGTTTACGGTTGACAGTTGAAATTTTCACGTAGTAATCTAGATTATTATGTAGATACTTTATTAATCTCTAGTAATTCACATTAATAGGTGTTCTGTTACCGTCTAGGTGTACTTGTGGCCCTACAGTCTCATCAAACTCAAATTCTAAAATAGATGCATGGTATCTTCCTAAACATCATTATAATATTATAAACACCTAACTAGTTGATGTTGAGATGGCTCGAGGAGACCTTGTAAATTCTTGTGAGGATGCACGTTTTTTAAGTCAGTGGTCAACTCTCATGGGCATAGAAATCTAAATAACAAGTCTCTTGTTATTTAGATTTCTATACTCATGGGGCTTAATCAGGCACGCGAATGGAAAGGGCTTTATTATTAGTCATTTCCGGTGTTCTATTTTGTAGTCTGTTCTGTGCCCTTCAAAACTGTCAATTTCATTCAAAAGACCGGAAACGGAACTTTCGAATGATATCAGATGTCTAGCATTCAGAACGAAGAAGCGTTCTGAATGCTCTAAGCTGGCTAAAGGTTTTTTCGTCGCTTCTTTACAGTCTGCATACCGAAGCGACACTATATTTAGTAATTAAATTTATAATTTGACCTTATTATATGTTTTTATTTTTATTTTGATGGTCTGTGATTGGAAAAAATAAAGTTTAATTTTTCTCATGCGTCCGCCATTTTGATTCGAATAGTTAAAGCTTTGTTCGTTTTCGAATGCCTAACAATAATTTTCGAATTATTTAAAGTCTTTTGCGTCCCGTAAACTCCACTCCAACCGGCCATCCATGTGTAGTGTAGTAAATACCATAGAACCACAGATGTAGGAATCATCTGTGCACAGAATACGGCGCTGCGGCGTGAAGAGGTAGGTAACAAACATCCATTTTAACTTTATTAAAATCTGTTAGATCGATGCATACATCCCAACTTTTGCATTTATAATATTAGTGTGATAGTCTCTGCCCAAGTGAAATCTATCTTCCTCAACACTAGATTTTTCTGACTCTTGAAGGCCATGGTCGCTGCAATCACTCTGAGATGATGCTTCATCAAATAGCTTTTGTAGTACCTATGGAACCGTCTTGGATTGACTTGTATTTTTAAAAAACAAAAGAAATCACTTACCATTTTTAGATAATTGGGTCCAAGGCGCGAAAAATCCTCTCACCAACCACAAAGAGAATTTAATACTACCTACGAGAAAACTAGATACCTAACCGGGCGACTGACTGAACTGAACGAGCAAATCGATCGCCCCGACGTTGACTGACGCCGCCGCCACCCGCCCCGCCGCGCCGCACCCCTGCGTGCGCCTGCTTTGTAATAATAAGGATAAAAGCTGTGCGTCTGTGAGAGGGCTGTGGAGAGGGGTTGTAGCTAGGGTTGCCACTGGCAACCCTAGCTACAACCCCTCTCCACAGCCAACTTGCCAGATACGGGCTTATCGTTTCCTGGACATTTCTGGGGTAACAAACGGGGTTTGAGTTTTAGAGTCCACATCCAAGTACAAAATGTTTGCTGTTGGAAGGGCAATATAAAAAAAAATACAAAATTACTAGTTAGTATTTTAAAAGGAAACAAGATCCGTCAAGTGCGAGTGTAACTTGCTCACCGAGGGTTTCGAACGTTTGTCAATAAGTAGGTAAGTACTAAGCCCCCCCCCCCCTTTTAAAGTTATCCCCCCCTTTTTGACCATTTTTCAAAAAGTGCTCTTTACAGACCTCTATATTTTTTCTGTAAAATATATATTCATATCTGCAAACGTTCCATACATTTCCAATGGATCGCTCTGCAACATTCGGAGAGGAAAAATGGGTATTTTTTCGAGTTTTTTCAAAATATTTTGAATATTATGTAGTATAAAACCTACAGAAATTTCAAAAACTATTTTGAAATGTACAAACTTAATACCTTTCAGTTGATACCTTACTTGACTTTGTAGGTCTTTTCTAAAATTTCGGCATCACAATTTGTATGAAAAAAAAAAAAAAAATTTTTTTTCATCATATCTGTACAAGCGCACCTAATGTATTATTATTTTAAATTTCAACTTAATAGCTGCGGTAGTTGCTGAGATATAAAAGAGGGAAAAAATTACAGACAAGCGAGACCATAAGGGTTTCGAAAGCGATGTCCGATCTCAAAACCCTAAAAAGGAAAAAATGCAAATAATTTTTTAGACATTTATTTTTCAAATTTATAGATATAACTGTATGTATAGGTACATAATATCATACTCAGTCAACATTAGTCTTATAGGTAGGTTCCAAAAAAATTAAGCACCTCTCTTAAATAAAAATCAACTTCAGGTATTCTCAAACATAAAAACTGATTAACTGATTTATGGGATAAAAAGTAGCATATGTTTGATTCGAGATTTAGAGCTACGTATATGCAAAATTTCAGCTTGATGAGTTCAGTAGTTGTGGCGTGACGAGGTAACAAAGATCCAAACATCTAAACATAGGTACATACAAAGTTTCGCATTTATAATATTAGTGTGATGTTATAATAAATAAACCTAATAAAGACTTACTGTCAACGCGCGGCCACCTTCATACCTACTGAATTGCGATATCCGAGTTACTTACGTGCTCCGCACCGCCGCCCCGTGATATCGTAACTTTGTGGGAAAAAAACTAGTGTTCATGAATTTCGGGACAGTAAAGTATAATTACTGGACACGGGACCACACGTGAAATTCCGGGAATTTCACGGAAATCCCGGCCATCTGGCAACCCTAGTTGTAGCCGAGCGGCTGTAGAGCGGCCGAGCGGCTGTAGCCGACCGGATTATTTTGCTAGTGGTACCTACCTACCTATTTCACTACAAGTCAAGTTTGTGCGTCTGCTATCTGAAGTCTCGCTCGCTCAGTTAGCATAGTGTAGAAAGAGATGCCTTCTATTTCAACGCAGAAAGACCGCTGTTAGCTATTTAGCGCTCTAACGGAAAAGCACAAGCTGAAATGAACTTTATTGCGTTCCGTTCAGTGGCGTAGCGTGAGGGGTGCAGTGGGCCATGGCCCGGGCAACATACGAATGGTGGCGGCGGCGCGGCGGCGGCGCGCGGCGCGGGGCGGCTGCAAGGCCCGCAATCATAAAGCCCGGCCACACGCTGCGACGCTGGGGGCCTAGGGTAGTCGGACCAATAGATATTTTGTTTACTTAATTATAAGAATTGAGTGGTAGGCATTTTTTATGCCTGTAATGGCATTTTTTATTGAAGCTTCAACACTGTACCCTTCGTTAATAACCGAAACATCGTCCGACATCGTCACTCACTCATGACTCAACGGTCAGTCACGCTCTAGGAGCTCATTCAGTGCACACGAGTTTCGGACATTTAAACTAACAATATTGTACCTACTTCTCATAGGCTCTGTTATTTAACTTTATCTCACTATTTTCACTGTACGAATAATCATTTTTAATTAATAAAATAGAAGTATTTCGTTTACACCACAATAAATCTAACATTTATTGGATAACAAAATAAAAATAAAAAAAACAAAATCCACAGCACATAATAAATACAAATATGTCACTTATCAAGACTTACGGCCAATAACGAGAATAAAACTAATTTAACAATACAGGAGCTCCGATATACGGTGAAGATCACACAAAAGCGCTGCAAGAGCATTTTAAATTATTATGGCGCTTTTACGCCACCTTTGTAGAGCCATTTTAAATTTATAACGTACATTTAACACCACTTTAGACCAATTGTAGAGCTTAATAGCTGCATAATTTGGACCTATTTGACGCTACAAGAGCACTTTAACCGCTTATAGATCTCCTATATTTCTGCCGATGCCGTAACGAAAATCCTCTATCTGGCTACTGTACAGCTTGTTAAAGCTCTAGTGTGCTAGTTGGGTAAGGCGCTACCCCGACCCAAATCAGCGCCACGAAATATATTATCTTATCGTTATGTTAAACGGAATTTTCAAAATTGATTGGCCAGTTTGTGAATATAAATGTTTTAGTTTGTATAGTGTAGGCAGAGATGCGAAGTTGCACTTTTTTGCCACCATGTTGGCCAAAAAGAGCAACTTCGCATCTCTGCTTAAAGTATACAAAATAAAACTTTTACGGAGGCATTAAAAAAAGCTTATTATAGGATTGACAAACTGGCCAATCAATTTTTAAAAATACCTTCGTTTAACATAAGTAGGGACATTTATTCACAAACAAAATTATACTAGTATTTACAATTGAAACAATTGAGCTAACTGCCGACTGTTGCAAACAGTCTACAGATAGCTCAACTGATCCATATCAACACCAGTCGGAAGCGTCCCCAAGACGCTGGCTGCATTGCCACGCTGTATGGCAATGCTGATACGCTGTGCCAGATATTCACCAGCTCTCGGGTCACGCGTCGCTTCGACCAGACGCTCAGATAGTTTTTTGAAAACCCGAAGAGCCTCGGTACCCCACGGACCTAGGGTCTCGACTCCAAGGGGAGCAAATGTGTAGGCTCTGTCGAGACCGCCTCTTGAGATCTTCGGCCAAATCTGCCGCCGCACCCGCCCTCACGGATGTCCTCGGAAGATGGGAAGGCGCAAGTGTGTCGACGCATGTAGCGTCCCACACAATGGGCCTCCCCAACTCCCATGGGACTAGTGTCATACCGTCGGGCCTCTTACCATCGTCACGCAACAGACCATTCGGTTCGAGAATAGCTGGTACGTTAACGGTGACAAAGGCCCGCCGGATGATGTCGTTAAGGCTAGCGTGGCGAGATATCCGACCAGCGGCCCTAGTGCACGATAATCCGTGATGACCAAGCTGTTCGACAGCAGTACCGCACTGGCATTGATGAGGCGCGCAACACCTTGCACCCAACCGGAGACATGTTGCGATACGGAAAGTTACGGGATCCAATAAAGTACCAGTGTTATATGAAGGAAATGCTTGCAACCAATGTCCTGACTCCCATTTAGAAACGGCCAGGAGGCGGGCACGATCTGCAGAGCTGGAGCACGTTTGTAACAAACAGTTCCGTGTCAACTCACACAGAGGCCCGTCCCATTGCCGTTGGGACAAAAGTGATTTTGGGGGAGCAGCATCGGGGCAAGCACTATGCCAAGCCGTTCGAGCTTCGTCTAAAAATGAAATTTTCAATGACATTCCAGGTGGGACCAAAAGAGAAGGATTTAAAAATTTTTCAACTAAAGAACTAGTGCTGTAGACAGAAGACAAGAACGCTGGTAGGGCTACACTTGAAATTTTGCGTATACCTAAGCCTCCCAATTTGACAGGCAGGGAGGCCTGCGACCATGCCTTGTCATCTAAATCAATATTCAAAACCGATGATAATGTATTCTTTATTATGTTGTCTAAGCCTTCCAAGAGCTCGCTGTGTTTCCACATTTGACTACATCTCAAAGAATACGTAAATTTAGGTACAAATAGACAGAACCGAATAATTGTAAAAGCCATATGACTATTAATTTTGAGCAGTCTGTCCGAATTTTTGTGGAAATTTTGAATTTTCTCATCTACAAATGACTGAAAAGACTCATCAAGAATTGGTGAACCAAGGAGTCGAAGTGAACATTTATCAACAACTGTAATGTTGGGGGCTAATGTATTGAATTTCTCAATGATATTGTTTTTGTCTACACAAGAGTCTGAAATAAAAAGCTCACACTTTGAAAAATTTAATTCCAAACCTATTTGTCGAAATTCGTCTGTGATGATTTTTAGATCATCAAAAACTGCGTTCACTTCTCCACCTAATGTTCCATCATCCAAATACCAAACATTAAGCTTGGATTGGAGACGTTGAATTATGGGTTGGATGGCAAGGCTAAATATGGCCGGACCAAGAGGGTCGCCCTGCTGACAGCCAACAGCGGACGAAATGACTTTATTCCTGTATATTAATTTTGATGGCGAACCGTAACATTGCCAAAGAAATGGGTAAATTTCTGGAATTTTGTCTTTAATTTCTTTTAGCAAGGCGCCCCTGTCTACGGAATTGAAGGCGTTTTTGACGTCTACCTTCAGAATTACCTCCCCATAATTTTGGTCTAAAAATGTACGAAGGGAATGTACTGCGGCCTCACATCCACCTCGCGAACCAAAGCCTAGCTGAATTGGTCGGAAATAGTCGCCTAGATAGTCGGCTTCTTTCCGACAGCAGACTTTAGCTGCGAGGCGGCGGTAGGTGGTGCCCACGGCTATGGGTCTTATTCCGCCATCCTTCTTTTTGAGCGCACAAAGATTCGCACCGTAAAGGAGTTCTGTGATCTCGCTATTGACTCGGCCTGACAACATCAGGTTGATCAGAGATGTCAAATCTTTCAGAAGGACTTCACCTGCATGGCCAGACCCGCCAGATAGAAGATCTTTTAGATGCTGTGGAGTCACAGCATCCAGGCCGCCGGCAGAGCCACTCTGAAATGATGTGACAGCTTTAAGCACATCCTCGCTGGTCGTGTCCACGGCGACATCACTCTCTTCCGGTGGATCGGGGAGTTGAATATTGGCCCCTGCGGATGGATGCTTACTCTCAAGAGATATGAGGGTAGCATCGTCATTTGGTGCCATCGTGTCATTTGAAAACATAATGCGAGAGGCACCTTTAATATCACCATCACTGAGTTTACTCTCTACAAGTCTGTATATAGTAGACTCAGCCAATGGTTGATTAGATTTCGAATTTTGTTGTGTGTCCTGATCAACAATTGAAATAGGCATATCATATATATATATAATATCGTTTAACAGAATAATAAGATAAAATAGGTGGTGGCGCTGATTTGGGTCGGGATAGCGCCATTTGTCTTGTTTCCGTCACGTTCTCAACTTGGCTAGGAGGAACACTAACGAACTTGTCATTTCGTCCATTAATTTTAAAACATAATTTTATTAGCGGACAGATGCCCATTGTTCCCTCTATTTATTCGAATTTGGATTCCATAAAAAGGAATTCATTGTAAATATTATCTTCAAAAATATAGTTTAGCCTGTTATGATAGCATGAGATAAATGAGAATTTATATTTATAGTACAGAATATATTTTTTTGTACTTAACTATATTTTTAAACGACTTCAAAAAGTAGGAGGTTCTCAAGTCGTCTGTATGTTTTTTTTTAATGTAAGTAGGTACCTATGTTACTTGATGTTTGTACGCTCTGCAGATATTTGTTCAGGGGTTCTGGATGTTTTTCTATGTATAATAAAAAATATCTATCTATGTAGTGTATTGTATTATGTATATCAGTTATCTAGAGGTAGTACCCATAACACAAGCGCTGCTTAGCTTGGGGCTAGATAATGCTGTGTGAATTGTCCAGCATTATTTATTTATTAAATCTGTCCGCCTATGGTAAACCGATTTTACTGATTTACCGAGAGAATTATCCCGAATTGGTCCCATAAAAATATTATTCCCAAGGGATTGGTATTTAATAAGAATTGGTATTCAAAAGGGGGGGCTACCCCACTGAGTGGGGTATCATATTTGAAAGGTATCGGTTTGTACATTTCACCCCCCCCCCCCCCCTATCTCCGAAGTTTGCAGAGCGATCCATTCAAAATGTATGGAGCGTTTGTAGATATAGATCTATATTTTACAGGAAAAATATAGAGAAGTCTGTAAAAAGAACTCTTTTTGAAAAATATTCAAAGAGGGGGATAATTTCATCAGAGTCTATTAGAAAAGCTGTATCTATACCAGTTTTCAAAGCTCGTGTTAAGGAGTTTTTCCTGGCAAAAAAGTGAATCTTGGTACATACTATTTATTTATTTATGTATATAAGTAGTCTAATTATTTTTATTTATATATATATACACATATATATTTGCATTATTTATATTTGTTTATTATTTGTTTCTTTTCATAATGGTATGTATTAATATTTTTTTTTTTACATAATCTTCGGTACACCCCCTGCCTTTCGTAAATTCAAATAATTCTTTCCATCCAAAGGTTGCCTGGAAGAGATCGCTTCTAAGCGATAAGGCCGCCCATTGTACTTGTCTCGTGTAATGTCTCCTTGTATTGTTATTTTTATGGTGTACAATAAAGCATTTTTGTATTGTATTGTATTGTAATTTTCAAAAGGGGAGGCTACCCCTCTGAGTGGGGTATCAAATGAAAACGATTTGTACATTTCAAAACAGTTTTTAAATTTTCTGTAGGTCTCATACTATTTGAAATATTTTATATACCTCTACTACATAGTTTTAGGTATTCATTAAATTTCGAAGTCTCTAAGCGGTACCTTTAGTACATACCTACTTGTTCACAAACGTTCGAAACCCTCGGCGCGCGAGTTACACTCGCACTTGACGGGTTTTGTTTTATGATAATATTGATTGTTTTGGAAAAACTTAAAACTACTTCAAATTTCAATATACTGTTTTTTAAGTTTTGCGGGACATATCTCATTTTCCATACAATAGCGAAACATACATCCATAAAGTTACATACATACAATCGAACATAGAACCTCCTCCTTTTTATGAAGTCGGTTAAAAAGTGACATCATTGCTTTTCGCATACAAAAGTGTCTCTAAATAAAACATCACAGTATTTCAATTTGTGCTTTATTTATGAAAAAAATTGTAAATTATCCTACAATGAATCTCCGAATGAAATAGACTTACATATCGTTTTATGTATCAAATACATTATTTTGCTCGACGCCAGATCAAACCACATAAGAACAATATAGTTAAAATATTATCTACAGAATCCATTCTCGGCGATTCGATTACCAAAAAGTACAAGTTCTCGGGCGGTATTCAATTTATTTTACACGTCACTGGGAGCCGAGCAGCGCCGCCATGGTGTAGGGGCGCGGCGGCGGTCAGTCGAGGATCACGAGGTGCATGGGGGGCGTGGGCGCCGCGTGCGCAGGCGGCGCGGAGGCCTTGCCGCTCGCCGGCGGCGCCGCCCCGCCCGCGCCGCGCATCGCCCGCCAGGGTGCGCGTGCGCCACGCCGCAGCGAGCCGCAGCTGAGACTCCGTCGCGCGTTCCTGCAATACAATCAAGCGTTACTTTACTATGCAGTTCTATAACAAAGTCCCGTCGCGTCTGTTTTCCCGTTTAAGTGCCAGTCTTGGAGTCTTCAAATCTAGAGTAAATAAGTTCCTTCTGGGAAAGCGTGCTCCATCTTAGGCCACATCTTCACTTACATAAAGTGAGTTGGTGGCCAAACGCTTGACCATCATCAATGAAAAAAAAAAGATATGAAATTTCTTAGTTCTTTATCCGACACTACATATTATAATCAAAGTCCAGTAATTTGATTAGAGCCACTTATTTAGAGAAAAATATTATATATAATAGTTAATCACTCTCGTCATGTCCAGCAGTGGACTAATATAGGCTGATGATGATGATGATGATGAATCACTCTTGGCGGCTGGTCGTGGTTACATTATTATCAGCCTAAGCCAGTCCACTGCTGAACATGGCCTCGCTTCTGAACACCCTGTCTGCAGCATCCAGCATTTGGCAGATCGTTGCCACACGACAAAGAACTATGTTTATAAACATAGTGTAGGATGCCCTGTGGGCAGTCACCCTCTTTACTCAAAAACACATTTACCCATGATGGACACTTTGTACTTCTCAAGGTTGTCGCAGATCAAAGCCGCACCGCTACAGCACATCACAAAAAATGGGCTTTAGCTCGTAACATTTAGGTGCATTTTATATTGACGGCATCTGATGACAAACAGCTCGTGGGCCACTCGATTGAAGTTTGTGGGAAGACATTTGTCACTGTAAAATGTATCTAAACACAACGAATTGAAGCCCATATTTAAATGCACATTTTTATGCTGACCGGTAGTGGCGTTGGATTAAGAGGGCGCATTGCGTGCCATTTTGTGAAAAGGATAGGCATAGGATTTCGTGATCAAAGGAGCGGGACGGAGCATACGTTTTTGCGAAAGCGCAAAAAATATTTTTTTAGCTTATTTACAAGAAAACTAACCAACTTATGAAGAAACTGTGGAATCAAAGAATCAGTAATAACCTAATCAACAAAAATATTTACTATAGACCGCAGGGTTAATGAGATCATGACCAAATTAGGTGCAAAACAGTGTACAGTCAGCTGCACAGACATGTATACACTTCCAAGGCTTAACTTTTATTTTACTCGAAACTTTTTAAATAAAAGGACATGCACACGTTTTTCGTACAAAGTAGTCATCGTACTTCGTCAGAATGCGGTACATAAATTATCACAATTACGATACACTTACAATTTAGTCAAATTGAAAACTTGGGAGTGTATACATATTTTTGCAGCCGACTGTACTTAGGTACTTTCATGATTTTTTTTTATCGTATTTTTTTTTCGCAATCCTGTTATCCAATTAGGGAACCGAAAAAAAAATGATAAATTTTAAATTAGAATTACATAATTCTAGATTTTTACCACGGGGATCCCGTGAGTACTGGGATCTAGACCTAGTTTGACAAGCGAACCCGCTAGGTTCGCCCGTTAATGTGCGCAAAGCTATATTATGTTTCAGTTTTGCTCTTACTTGGCGGCTTCTGTTGCTCTGAAGTATAAGTCATCTGGCGCGTCCATCCACGAGATGACGTGTCGGCGGCCGCCGCGGCCGCTAATGTTTGTCGGTTTGCCATTCACCTGGAAGCATAAGATAATATTATTTACAAGGTAGAAGTAAAGATTTAAGGTTTAAAGAACTTTATTCTCATAAAGACAATTACGTCACTTACATGAGAACTAAATTAATAAGTAGGTACTTAGTTATAACATAACAGTCGTTCATTCATAGTAAATAATAGGTAATAAACTACGAATATAACAAACAGCTAATTATAAAATATAAAATATTCCCACTTCACGTATTTGTTTAAGCTTTGTTGTTTTAAATTGATTGAACTAAAGTAGATAGGTACCGAGAATATTTCATACAATTTAGTTTCACTGCTTGATATGCAGTGACAGTTTCTTTTTAAATACGTGAAGTGAGTTAACACTTTTAATATCTGCTGGGTAATTTGTTATAAAGTTGTGCGCCTTAGTGTGGAGTTGTTTCTTTAGAATCTTGCGGACAAGAATGCATGTACAGTAATGATATAGTTCTTTAATTTTCATAATGCCCGTTTCTTTGTAAATTTTATTTGTAGGTGTAAGATAATGATAATTGAATAGTAGCTTAATTATTTTATTTTGCTTAATTTGCAGTATATCTAACTTCGTTTTTCCAGCGCTACCCCAGATTTCTATCAAGTAGAGAAGGTGTGGTTTAACCAGTGAGTTATATAGAGTATGACGTAACTCCCGACGGACACATTCAACGATGTTTCGCAGCGAACCAGTTAAAGATGACAGTTTTGTTTTGATATGATTGATGTGGGCGCTCCATGTTAGAGATGAATCCATTCTTAGCCCAAGGTATTTTTCATTGTTTTTATGTTCTAACGAAGTATTATTAATGTTAAGTGAGATGTGAGGGGGGATAATTTTATTTTTAGATCTGAAGATAGTATAGCATGTTTTTGAAATATTAATTGTTAGCAAGTTGTGTTGAAACCAAGAAGAAAGTGTATTTAAGTCGCTCTGTGCACGCAAGATTATGTCTCGAATAGAGTCTCCAAAGTAGAACAGACATGTGTCGTCTGCGTACGAAGTAAGATGACCGTTTAAACCTATTTGACATATGTTGTTTACATAAATCAGAAATAGTAGATTAGCAGCATATTCCAGACAAATTCGATGTACCATTCATTATGAATGTGACCTCCTTCTTCACCATGTTTGTGGACCACGTTTGTGAACAATGTATGTACCATGTGTGTTCGGTGTACCATATTTGTGAACAAACCGCCCATACTTAACCTAAACTTCACTCTGTTGCCGCGTCTTTTTACGCATTTCGTTGTGGTGTGTTTACAAACATTTCACATCAAGTTTGCTAGTGTTATAGAAGTAGGTACATCGAACCCAAATTTCGATCCAATCCATTCAGTAGTTATGGCGGAGTTTCGCTTTTTATAATATTGGTGTGATATGATGTAATTGTGTGCAACATTCGGAGTTACATGCACCAAATCAAGTTGATGTATGACTCCTTGAAAAGAAACTCCGTAAGAGAACTCTGGCAACCGACAACCGCTGGTGTAAAGGTGTTCTTGAGTGGAGACCCCGACTCGGCAAACGTAGTGTAGGACGCCCTCCGGCCAGGTGGGATGACGATCTGCGAAACACTGCAGGCAGATGCTAGATGCGGCAAGCTGAAGACAGGGCGCTATGGCGCTCATTAGGGGAAGCCTATGTCCTGTCTGTGTGTGTCTGTGACTAATATTGATATTCTTATTAGATATTCTTATTCTTAATATAGGCTGATGATAATGATGATGAAGCAAACTCTGAACGAATTACCATTATACTACAAGAATACCCCCTTGACTGTCCAGCAGCCTCTTCTACATAGTGATGCTGAATCCGTCTGCAAGCATAGCTTAGCTCTGCTGGAATAACATCCATAAAGGCTTCCGATTTAATTTCCAGTTCTGTGCAACTTGTAAAAGATTGACTTGGTAGGTATTTTGATCACAAGTGTGAATGTGAATCCACTACGCACATGTCTATGAGCATCATTGCCGTAAGACATGTACGTAATGGGCACTGAAAGTGTTATTACTCACGTGTGTAAAGACATGCGCCGGCAGCGGCTGGCCCGTGGCCTGCGCGCGCGCACACATGGCGGCGTACTGCTCGCGCGAGGGCCGCTGCATCGGCGCCGGGTGCTTGTTGGGCCGCTTGGCGGGCGGCGGCGCCGCGACACCTCGAGCTCCCGGACCGCCTCCTGTACGGAAGGCAAGGTGTTACATCTTGGATATGAAGGCTTTATGTAATAACTAACTCATTACAAAAATCGACCCATTTCAAAACACTACCTATGTTTAGGTTCAGGCGTTAGGCCTTTTGGGTACTTTTCACCAGAGTTAGTGCGTTCGCACCGACGCATGGCGGAGCGGATTAGACCTATCGAATTTATTGAAATAAAGCCTTCACCACACAGCCGCGATTTTGAAGCTGCGTCTTGCGTTTTGCTATTTTGCGGGGGGCGGGCGATAGCCGTAGACAGTGTATTACGGCGTGGGGGGCGACGACACAAGACGCGCTTCAAAGTCGCGGCTGTGTGGTGGAGGCTTAAACAGCTCGTTATACCGCTGGTTCCTTATTAGTCAATTCGCGGAACTCCGCGTCAGTGGGAACACACCCCTAAGTTGCGTGATCAGCTTCGAAATGGTCAAACACTTCAATTATCATCCATCGCTTAGCTTCCTATCGGTAGCGCTTGACAGTTTTCAAAGCGTAGCTTAGCTCTGCTGGAATAACATTCATAATGGCTTCTGATTTGATTTCCAGTTCTGTGCTATTTGCAAAAGTCAAAATCTTAAAATTAAATTCATGGAACTAAAGTGATATTTTCGATTTCTGCCGACAACAATTTCACATAACTTTACATAACTCTAACGAATATATAGCAAACGGAAATAAAAAATAAATATAAACGAAAATTACTCTGCTGTACTTTTTAAAGGGAGCAAATACCTATCTACCATGGGAAAATAAACATAATAAAGTGTAGTTAAGGCGCCAACCCGACCAAAATCAGCGCCACCACCCACCAATCGGACTTGCAGTTTGTGATACCTATCTTATTCAGTTAGCTTATTTTTCATGCCTCTGTAAACGATATAGTTTGTAGTGTAGACAGATATGCGAAGTTGCACTTTTTGGCCACGATGGTCAGCAAAAAGAGCAACTTCGCATCTCTAAGATAATAATAAGATAAAATAGGTGGTGACGCTGATTTGGGTCGGGTTAGCGCCTTGAAGTAGATAATGATAATACAAGATGAAATGCGTGTAAAATTACGTGATATTTGATGATAATGAGCTATGTATAGATTACATACCTGGATCTATTTTTCCAATTGTAAGCAAATAAGAAGAATAAAATGTGTGTGTTAGTAACAATACTTGATACAATACGTTGTGTGTATCCTAGGCGATATTTTAAGACTGCCGCGGTAAGTTTTCTTTCTACGTGTCAAGTCTGAGAATATTGCCTAGCTAGATGATGGTAAGCGATTTAACTAACCAATAGTAGCTTAACATTGCACTGATAGTATTGAATCTGGCGTCAACTCGCAAATTCTCTTGTGGTTAATGTTTTCGCCAGGTTTTTCTTGCTCGCCATTTGTCTAGACAGGCAGAATGTATATTACAAATGTGTTCAATAAGCACTTCATAGTTTAACGAAGCCTTCCTGAAAAATAATGACTGCTTGACAATGATCTTGTCATATCTTGTAGAAAAACTGCCTAGTCAGTTTGAGTACTCCATCTGTGTATGGCTGATACACCAAGTTATTTAGCAGTGTTAAATGACCCCGCACTGCATTGAATACTTGTTCTCATTCAACTTCGTCCTGTACTAACATCTCGCATCATTGGAGTGGTTTTTTGCATGAATAAGATACGGTCAAGATGCTGAGATGTTAAAATGTAACCGTTGAGAGCCAAAAGAAGTTGGGTTTGTTATGTCCTGGATTATGCACAATACACTCCTGCGAGATGTCAGTTGAGATAACAGTTCTCCAAATAGAACTAAGCCTGTACTCACTAGCGAACTGTGTCAGTAACCGTTGCTTGTTACTGTGCCTAAAGTAGTACGTGGTTCACGAAACTGCCACGAGTGGTTCCCAGAGAGCCGAAGATCTAGGGTACACTGATTTTATCACCATGTGTGTATTCTGTAGGTACTGCTAGGTATAAGCTTGCTATTGGCCAAGCACCGGGATTGTTGTTTAGGGTAGAATGGACAAAATTGACATCGCATCGTCATAAATTATTAAAGTTGAAGGAGTGAGTTTCAAACATTTTACTAATTCGTTGCCAATGTGACGTAATTGTTCTCTATCCTACCCCCAACACAAAATACACACACAACAATTCCTGTGCTTGGTTTACTGGGGGGGCAGCTCGCAGCTAGACGACGCTGGCATCCTGTAGACACCAGAGCCTTGCCAGTTAAGTTTAGTACAAGTATTGAGGATACTGACTGTCTAGCCCGTTGATGTCGTCGTAGGCGCGTCGTTTGAGTGCGTTCGGCGCGTGCGGCACTGCCAGTTCAGCGGCCACGCGGCGCGCCTCGATCTCTGCGCGGGACATCACACGCTCGTACATCAGGCTGCCGTCTGGAACATTACAAAAGCTCTTTTATTTCTGCAAAATGAGATTCGAGACCTTGGAGTATCTACATTGGAGATCAAGAGCAGATGGTACCATGTCAACGTCACATGCACGCATTGTTGGTATGCCATTATGGAAGTCAAACTTCTCCGGAGACCGCACGGTAGGCCGGGCGCCGTGCCATGTGGAAGCTGTCTAGTTAGCTCATACATTTCTATTTTACACGGCGATCGTGCCGTGACCGTATGCATGTGAAAAGGGCCTCAGGCGTGCGTTTAAACAGGCACAGTGGCGATGCGACAAATCATGTAAACAGACTCGGGCCGTGAACGCCCGCTTATGTTCTGAACATACGCGTATGTTTCTGGTAGGACTTTGTAATCCACACATATCCTCAGCTAACGTAGTAGGTATGTACCTGGAGCCTTGGGCGGCTTGGGGAAGGCGACGTGGTGAGGCAGCGGCATGCGGTCCTTGGGTGTGAGCAGCAGCCAGTCGTGGGAGCGCACAGCCAGCGGCTCGCCGCGCGAGGCCGCCAGCCGCGCCGCCACGCCCGACACGGCGCCCCGCACGCGCGGCACGCCGCCGCCGCCGCCCGCGCGCAGCTCCGCGCCGCCGAGGCCTGCCATGCCTACTGAACCTGAAAAAAATCATTCATTCAATAATAATAGCTGAAAATACGGCCAGCCAAGGCGGTCAGATAAATAATAAATAAAAAATGCTGGACAATTCACACAGCATTATCCGGCCCCAAGCTAAGCAGAGCTTGTGTTATGGGTACTAGATAACTGATATACATAATACAATACACTACACTACTAGATAGATATATATATATTTTTTATTATACATAGAAAACATCCAGAACGCCCTGGACAAATGTCTGCAGATCGTACAAACTCAGCGGCGCTTCGACGACCTCAGCGGCGCAGCGGGCGAAGGTCCGCCGACGCAGGAGGTTGCGGGTTCGATTCCCGCCTCGGGACAAATGTTTGTACGATCTGCAGATATTTGTTCAGGGGTTCTGGATGTTTTTCTATGTATAATAAAAAATATCTATCTATGTAGTGTGTACCCATAACACAAGATCTGCTTAGCTTGGGGCTAGATAATGCTGTGTGAATTGTCAAAAAAAAAAAAAAAAAAAACCATTTGTCCCGAGGCGGGAATCGAACTCGCCACCTGCGTCCTGCGTCGCAGGCGGACCCGGCCGCTGCGCCACAGAGGTCGTCACAGGTCAGAGGTAGAAGCCACTAGGAGCGAGATATTTTTTCTAAGTAGACTACCAGAAGACCGTGGTTGAAGCTCGTACAGGACCAATTGAGCTGGCGTGTAGAATATCTTTATTGTAAAAGAAGTGTTATTAGTCCGGCCATATAGCTCGTGGATCTGATAACAACTAAGGAGTAGGCATGGAAGTTATAGCTACTTTTATTTCACTATCACGTCGCGAAGTTATTTTTTTCTGTCACGGTTATATCACGCGTGATAAATCACGGTCGTTATATTTCATTAGTGATGATTATTATCACAGTGGGTGCATTTTTTCCGCCTGTTACATGTTGCAGTGATAGTGATATGATTCAGAACTTATCGCTTAGCTAATCGGCGATGTTTTTTTGACAATAAAACGTGTTTTCTTCAATGATCTTTCCCTCGTACTTCGACAGGCTTGGGACTGTCAATGTTTAAGTAATTATAAAACACTAGGACGACAACTTTATTTCTGTATTAACAGACAATCTCAGGTGAGCTTAGTTTAAAATAACACGCGACTCAAAACGCGACATGCACGTGCAGCAGCAACAAGTAAAGATTACAAGTGAGTGAAATGAAGTGAAACTCTCACAACGTGATATCACTGGTATTATAAATTTCAAGTACCTACATGTACCTAAATTAAATGAGCACCTTAACGTCTTTAAAATAAGACTCATTTTCATATGAAGTTTTTGTAACGGAGCGTAGCCTCCAGATAAATTAAAGCCTATAGTGTTGAGAATAAGATGCAATTTCACTTAAATGAATTCTCTCTTCTCGCTAGTGGCACGGAGTCGCTACAGTCGCATGCTGTAGCTTTGTCTCTCTCGCACGATAGAATTCTGCGAATTGTAATGTAGCTTAGCCCGCGTGAAAAATCACGCTCGCGTTATAGGTAACTCACGGTTTCGATGCATGTAACTGGTGTGGCACGTGATTTATGTTTTCACTAGTGATATAACCAGTGATGCGTGAAATCTTCCATGCCTACTAAGGAGTAAAGTTTCTCGGTTGGTATTCACGATTAAATGCGAAACGGAGCGTTGGACGACCTACTTGATGGACCAATGACATTGTAGCGGTGTCGGAGAGTCCTATGTCGCCTATGTTCAGCAGTGGAGGTTTTTAGGCTTATAGGATTAGCGTGTCTGACTTGTATGTAGGATGTAGGTATGTATTGTATTGTATACTCACAGTCGTGTTTGACCTGCTGTAGATTTATAGGCGAGAAGGGAGAACGCGCGAAATGTCTCGGGCGGCGCAGCGCGCGCGCGAGGCGGCGTGCAAGGCGCGTGAAGGGCGACGCGCGTAGATAGAAGGCGGCGCGTGTCTTCATGACGGGCCGCGCGCCCTCGCCGCCCACGCCGTGTGCCGTCGCCACGTGCCGGGCTAGGTGTGCGCGTAGCTTGAACTCCTGCAACGATCAATAAATCCATTACGATCGACATTAAATATCTGGTACAGTATCTTTTGTATACCAGATGAGATGACTGATACACAAAACATGCATACTATGTAATAATAATACTCCTGGACTCGGCGTGCATCGCAAGCTCCTCTCTCTGCAGTCCTGGTAACCAGCCGCTTGAGCCTAGCTTCGCAGCCGGTGATTCACCGTTTTGATATTTAACTTTCTATAGTAAAAAATGTATGTTAAACGAGATTTAAGAATAAATGAGTGTATAATAATAATACGATAAGCCTTGAAGAAGACAATGATCACTTACCTTAGCGCAGTTCAGCACAGTGCAGCGGTGTGGGCGATGTGAGACGGAGAGTGCAGATTCTTCGCCTTCCCCACGCGGCCCTTTCACCACTTCTACTTCTGTCTCGCCGAATACTCCAGCAGTCTGGGACACAACATTACAAGTTGGCATGATTTTCATGTAAGTATATTTTAACATAATAACTAATAGTATAAAGAGGAAAGATTTGATTGTTTGTTTGTATTGAATAGGCTCCGAAACTATTGGACCGATTTCAAAAATTCTTTCACCGATAGGAAGCTTACTTTTCAGGGAGTGACATAGGCTATATTTTATCCCGGAATTCCCACGGGAACGGGAACTACGCGGGTGAAACCGCGAGGCGATCGTCTAGTTTTAACATAATTAAACACCAAATCATGCTCGATTATTGATGGAACATTCTGCTAGGAGCTAAATGTTCCATTATCACTCACTTGCAGTATGCTCAGGTATTTTGACGAGTTGTTGGTACTCAATTAAGTTTAAGCACCAAGAAAACTAGCAAACAAGGAAGTCCTGCCATAGGTTTTGAATGATGAAGTATGTGACATTAGTGATAAGGCCACCCACCAGCCACTGTACTTCGGTCTTATGTTATGCTCTTTGAATTAATTTTTGTTGGCAGATAAAGTATTGTTGATTATAAAGTATTATAATGTTTAAACTCAGATGCATCGAACCTGATTCTGAACTGATTATAGTTCGGTTGGGATGCCACCCATAATCACCAAAGGACACAATAGGATGGTACGGTGATACAATACAATACAAATATTCTTTATTGCAAACCAAGATAGAAAAAAAACAGCATACTTACATCACTAACTTTGAGGCCACCATACTTTTTCCAGTACTGCCAACATGAACCACACAATCTGTACTGTAAATGCTGCGGTCCCCATGAGTACCACTGATTTGAGCTCGTCCCTGTGAAAAAAATAGTATTTTAGTTTCTTTTTTTGGTAAATAAACCTTCGTTTCACCATGATCTCACCTTATGGAAAGTTAATTGTGTTTAGTAGAAAGTATTAGTTGTAAATATCAGAATGTAACTATCTCTTATCTAGTGTTCCTGATGCTGCTCTTAGGTACACTTGAAGCATTTTTTTTTTACGTAAGCTCTCGACGTCGCTACACAGACGTAATAAGACCGGTCGCTATGGCGGGGAAGGCTTGTGTCCAGCTGTGGACTAGTATATGCTGATGTTGATGACGAAGCCGGTCAAATAGTGCACATAAATGCCACTGATCAATATGTTCAAGCCTCATCTTTTTGCAAGATCACACAAACATTGGACCGGCGGGAATCCGCAACCTTCTGCGTCTCTGATGGACTTTAGTCCACAGAGGTCGTCAAAATGTTTTGAGATTTTTTTATAGTCTACTAGCTTCTGCCCGCGGCTCCGCACGCGTATTTTCGGTATAATAAGTAGCCTATTATCTAAGTTAAGCTACGTTCTAAATGTACGCCTAATTTCATCATGAACTGTTCAGTAGTTTTGGAGATCCTACCTAGGTAACAAAAATTCAATTTCACAAACTTTCGGCTTCATTATAATAGTAGGATAAACCTTCGTTTGACCACAATCTCGCCGAATAGAAAGTGAGGACGATGACGTGGCCGAAGGTGTCACATGAAGGTCTAGAAGACACTTATTAACTCTTCTTGCAGAGACCCAGGTTGTAATTGGCCAGTAAAACAGAATCTGGCAGCGAGTTCCATTCCTCAGCGGTGAGAATGATGAAGGTGGAGAAAAACCGCTTAGTGCGAGTGGAAGGTATGTATATCCACCAGATAAGGATGGCTGTGCGTCTGGAGTGGAAGGGAGATGGTGGGATCAGCTGATGAAATTCCTGGTTGACGGTTACCTTGACAGGACGCGCAGAGCATGGCAGCGGACATAGCTGACGTGCCGTTGGTCCCGCCGTTGAGCACAGCCGGCGTTTTGCTCCCGCTGTTGTTGTTACTTGTGATGAGTGCTGGGTTAGGCTTGTTGCTGTAACAATAGACGCTTGTTAATATGAAACTTATGTATTTATTTATTTTCTACTTTATATAAATCACACTAATATTAGAAATGCGAAAGAATGGATGGATGGATGGATGTTCGTTACCTCTTCAGTCCAAAAATACTTAACAGATCGGGCTGAAATTTTGTATACAGGTAATTCTAATCCTGGAATCAAACATAGGCTAATTTTTATGCCATAAATCAGTTCCTATGGGATAGAAATCACCTTTAAACGTTTATAGAAACAACGCGTGCGAAGCCGCGGGCATAAACTAGTAAAATATATAATTCTGGGCATTTCAAACAGCATCATCTAGCCCAAGGCTAAGATGACCTCTGTGGCGCAGCGGGCGCCTGCCTGCGACGCAAGAGGTTGCGGGGTCAATTCCCGACTCGGGACAAATGTTTGTACAATCTGCAGATTCAAGTTTCAAGGTGTTCCGAGTAGAAAACTCTATCTATGATAAAAAATCTATCAATGTGGTAATGTACATATTAAGAATACTAGTTATCTAGTACCCATGACACAAGCTCTGCTTAACTTGGGGCTATGATGCTATATGAATTGTTCAGCATATTAATTATTATTTATTAAGCAGAGCTTGTGTTATGGGTACTAGATATATTATATTCTTCAGTAAACGAGGTACTTAATACATTAAACTACATAGATAAATATTTTTTACCTAAGATTAACATTATAAATTAAGGTGGTAGTGTAAACTACAAATGCTAGATAAACCGAGTTGAAAAAATTCTGATCATAAATTTTCATTATTTGACTTGTATTAGAGTTTTGTCCGACTGAAAACCAAGCCTTATTTTTTTAGCATTACTGCTCCACGAAAATTACATTTAAATTACGGTTACAAGACTAGGTACACGATTGTACTGGGTAAAAATAGATGTATATTTTATGGATAAATACAAATTTCTACCCGTGAGGCATATCACAGTAAAGTTTCCAAAAAATTATCTCAGCGTCTGGTCGAAAGGACGCGTGACCCGAGAGCTGGCGAGTATCTGGACAGCGCATCAGCCAGCATTGCCATACAGTCGGGCAATGCAGCCAGCTTCTTGGGGACGGTTCTGACTGGTATTGATATTTATTCGTTGGGCTACCTGTAGGTTGTTTGCAACAGTCTGCAGTTAACTGAGATATTTCAATTGTAAATACTAGTTCTAATTTGTTTGTTATTTCATTATAAAATACTAGCTACTACCCGCGGCTTCACACGCGTGTATTTTCGGGTATAATAAGTAGCCTACTATCTAAGTTAGGGTTTGCCCTAAACGTACGCCAAATTTCATCTTGATCTGCTCAGAAGTTTTGGAGATCCTAGGTAACGAAAATTCAGATTTCACAAACTTTCGGTTTTATTATATTAATAGAACTGAATACTGAAAATTTTCCATACTAACACGAACATAAATTTATTGAGAACCAAGACAAGCTCTATAAGTAAGTATTGATTATTTCTATTTATACAACCACCCCATTGTGGGCGTAAGGTAAAACGCTCACACAATCAATTGGCCAATTATCAAGCTGGGTTTAGTAGGACAGGCTAGTAATCCATATCCACTATTCTATCATCATACTAATTACTATTATAAAATTACGACCGATTTGGCGCGGCGGGCGAAGATCCGGCTGCGACGCAGGAGGTTGCGGCTTCGATTCCTGCCTTGAGGCTAATGTTTGTACGATCTGTAGATATTTGTTCCGGGTGTTCTGGGTATTTTCTATGTATAGTAAAAATATTTATCTATGTAATGTGTATCGTACTCGTATTATGTATATCAGTCATCTAGTACTCATACCACAAGCTCTGTTTAACTTGGGGCTAGATGATGCTGTGTGGATTGTCCAGCATTATTGATTTATTATACTAGCTGCGCCCCGCGGCTTCGCCCGCTTGGAAATGTATGTTTCTAACTTTCTTAATTTTTTTTTCATAACCACCTTCTTTCTCACCTTCTCCTGTCAATAACAAACACAATAAATAAAGAATTAGCGAAATTGGTCCAGCCGTTCACAAGTGATGCCGTGGCCAAGGAAAATCGGGATTCATTTTTATATTTCGTATAGATTTACAAGAGCGAAAGTAATTGTGTCTACACCTAAACCAACCAAAACGGCCGAACGGATTTGATTGAAATTTGCCAGCGTTTGGTCCCTTAGAAGCGAGAAAGGAGCGACTAAATAATGTGTGTATCATGCATGATACACACTACTTCGTCGCTCGTTTTTTTTCGAACTAACGCTCTATCGCGCGTTATTGGCAAATGTAATGTGCTTGTACATAACTATGTGCACAAGTGCAAGTAAATTGTCTAGCATTATTTATTAATTTATTTTAATTAATAAATAATGCTAGTTCAATCACACAGCATCATCTAGCCCCAAGCTAAGCAGAGCTTGTGTTATGGGTACTAGACCACTGATATACTTAATACATACATTATACTACAAAAATAGATATGTTTTGTTATTACTAGCTCTCCCCGCGGCTTCGCGCGCACTTTACCAGGATAAAAAGTAGGTAGCGTATGTCCGTTGAGCGTATCCCAAGGACGGACATACGCTACTTTGGAGACTTGAGCGTATTACGCTCCCGAGTTACTAAGGCGGTGATGTATGCAACTCCGGAGCGTCTCTCCCCCGCCCCGTCCTTTGCACCCCGCACGATTGCTCTATCAAAATCACCTCAAAATGCCTTCGTCGAACGACTATATGCATATAGGTAGGCTGTAATAGTAGTATGGATACATAGAAAACATCCAGTCCAGAATAAATATCTGCAGATCGGTACAAACATTTGTCCCGAGGCGGGAATCGATCCCGTAACGCAGTCGCAAGCGGACCTTCTGCACCACAGAGGTAGTCGATAAAGGTCTAATATATGGTATTGCTCGGTACAAACACTCACTAGTTGGGAATGTACACTTGTTTCAACTTGGACTCCGCCTCGACTGCCTTCACGCGCTTCTGTTGCACGTAGCGGTCTGTTGTTTTCCACATGTAGTAGTATTCGACGAGGTTCTTTAGCGTTTTCCATGGCAACTGAAACAAACAACAACAGGTTATAACCAACAAGAACTAGATGGATGTGCCAATGGGCATATACCATACATGTTATGGCTGGCAGCACGAAGCATACAAAACTCTTAGCCAAATGCTCAACTGGGCAGATAGCAAGAAAAAGACAGATTAAAAAAAACAAAACAACTATACTCCGGCTAAACCCAAGACATACTTAACCTAAATTCTCGATTATTGACAGAATTTGCAATACGTGTCGATTTGTGTTCTTTCCTACAATGCATAATGCTGACAATTATTTTACAAACTCAACGCCAAAATGAGAATTTTAGATTTTTGTGTTGTAACTTGTTAACAATTATTGTACCTTGATAATAATAATGGACTCAGCGTGCATCGTTCGGAAGTTCCTCTCTCTGCAGCCCTAGTAACAGGCCGCTTGAGCTTAGCTTCGTGGATTCATCATTTTGATATACTTATGTATTTTTTACTTTAGAATATTTTTATAATATTATATTTTCTACAGTATTTTATAACGAGATTTAAGAATAAATGAGTTTATAATAATAATTAATAAATAAATGAATCATCATCATCATCATCCGCAACCCGACTTCACCCACTGCTGGATAAAGGCCTCCAAACTTTTGTGATACTCCACACGGTCCTGCGCCAATCTCATCCAGGTTAACCCTACGGTGTTAGAGATGTCATCTGCCCATCTTGCCACTGGACGTCCAACGATTCTGTACCCAGTTCTTGGGCGCCATTCAGTAAGCGCCTTGCTCCACCTGTCGTCTTGTCTCCGTGCAAGGTGTCCTGCCCAGGTCCATTTTTACCCAACTATGATAAATAAATGAATAATACTGGACAATTCACACAGCATTATCTAGACCCAAGCTAAGCAGAGAATGGCTTGTCCTCCAGGGATTATGTCTACACTATATCCGTAGTGAAGTACAGTCTGTTTGATATCTATCAAAGGGTTTCTTAAGAATGGATATTATAAAACTTGAAAACTAAATCATAAAAAAGTATATAATATCAGAATCATAAAAGTATTGGCAATGTAACGAAGGCATCCTACAAAGGTCTTGGTTCAAATCAAATGGTCGAAATATATGCTCCCTGCGTAAAGCTTTATCTTGTAAGCATTTTCCTCTGCTTCTCTTCTCATAATGATTGGGGTAAAGCAATTTCATAATGAATCTGTTTCATAGGTGATCTATTTATAGAGTAGATTTTATTATTGTGGGAATTGGCAAGTGCCCAAATACTTATGGATAGAAATCTGAGTTGAAGCTGAAATGTGTGAATGCGAGAAGAATCGATACTGCAACCAGTTTCAATAGCTTGCAATACCTTAGAAATTAAACGGATGTTATATCATCATGAGCTTATATTAGTCCACTGCTAGACGTAGGCCTCCCCTAAAGAGCGGCTTACCGCCCTGCCTTCAGCTTGCCACATCCCGCATCTGCCTGCAGTCTTTCGCAGATATTGGGTGGTACTGATCAATTAATTTAGTCTAAGCTTGCTCTATGACTGCAAAATTGAAATTTTACCTGATTATCAGGTCATCAGGTATCGATTGCAGTCGAGTCGCATGTTTGTTTCTACTGTAACGGCATCTACATAGATAACGAACGGGAACGACCCCGTTCGTTATCTATGTAAGTGACCAAACGAACGAACTACATGATTCATCCTTTGTGGATGATGATGACGATGCTCTCGCGTCACGTCGTCGCCCGAGCCAGGCAAAACCTTTTTCTGACCCTTCTGAACGCCACATTTACCTATATATGACCAGCACTAGCGCATAGGTATTTTTGTTCACTTTGTGTCTTGGCGTAGAGGAAACGGGAATGCGTTTGTGGCGTGGCGCTCAAATGTTAGGTCGAATCCGCGTCGACAAATATATCAAAACCCTATTTCACTTACTCATCATTACTCACTAAATGAGATTAAATTATACAACAAATATACAACTAGCTCTCCAGCGCAGTGTACGTAGGGACTCGGAACGCGCGCGATTTCGACTAGAATTTTCACCCACCCTGAAGTCCCTCGTTAAGGGTCCGGCGACGAATGAATTTCCCATACAAACGTAATACAAAAATGATTTGTAATTTGAGCACATTTTCACCATGGTCTGCTATTATTTGTATTAAAACAGTATTTATCTAGGTTCCTGCCACATTTTTTTTTCAACTTTCTGAAATGAAATTAAACCCAATCGCATTTTTACATCAAAGAATGAATGTTTTCTTAGTATTTGTGTAGATAAATATTTTGAAAAAAGCTTGTGGCAGGAACCTAAATAAATACTATTATAATACAAATAAAAGCAAACCACGGTGAAAATATTCTCAAATTACCAATCATTTTGGTACTACGTTTGTATGGGAAATTCATCCGTCGCCGGACCCTTAAGGGATGAAACCTTGGTGTTCCTCCAACACAACAAGGTTCGTAGGTAACCCGCTTACATTCATAATGGAAAGTCCAACTGTACTTACAAAGTCCTGTCGTATATCAGCAAAGTCCTTGCCGTATTTATCGAGAGCCTCCTCGAAGAGATTGGCCTCTGACGCCGACCACTCTTCCATCTCGTCTCGGCAGAGAACTGGTCCGGAGGCGGGCACTAGAGAGGAGAGCGCTGTCTCTATGCTGTACCCGGATTTGTGCAGTGTGTCCATTGCGTGGAACTGGAAATTGAATGGCAGGTTAGGATTTTGTGTGTAGTAACTTACGGGGGCTTCTTGGAGGCAGGTCCGACAGAGTGGATTCCGCGCAGATAGATACGACATAGTTCTAGGGTCAATCTATCGATACTAATATTATAAAGGCGAAAGATTTGATTGTTTGTTTGTATTGAATAGGCTCCGAAACAACTAGACCGATTTGAAAAATTCTTTCACCGTTAGGAAGCTTACTTTTCAGGGAGTGACATAGGCTATATTTTATCCCCGAATTCCCACGGGAACGGGAACTACGCGGGTGAAACCGCGAGGCGATCGTCTAGTCTTCAATAAACAATTTGAACGCAGGCCTCCCCCTGATAAGCGCCTTATTGACTTTTATCACATGGGGGTAATCATAATCTCCACGGTGGGCATGCGGGTTGGGGATCGCAGTTCGGTGGTAGAATTGTTCTGCAGAGGGCGCTGCTGCCCGCCCCCCGTGGATATCCCTTAGTCGCCTCTTACGACACCCGCGGGAAGAATTGGGGTGGTGTAAATTCTAAGCCAGCACCACACAGGTTATGTTACACTGCCCATAAATTATTAACGTATGAAATAATTATACGTGGAGTGTTTCAAGGGTAACCGCCGTTTGTTGAAGTGAAAGCAAAGTTTTGATCAAGTGTATGGATTCCTTTTATTTATGCCAATGCCAAACATCAATAATTATTTTCTTGAACGGCTTCCGTTTTGTGGTTTATAATATGTTTACGCCTTACGCTACAGAATACAAGTACCTATACAAGAATTTATTATTAAAATTATATTTTACACGTCAATATAAAATTTTTTCATTACAATTAATGAGCTATTAATATTGTGATTCATCTTGTGAAATATTATCTATCATATTTTAAATATTGACTATATAATATATGCATCTAGTAGCTTATCAGTGGGGTGGGGGGGTCCTCTACAGTTCAGGTAATTCGAGGAATTCACCGATGCTGTAGAAAACCCTTCAGGTTCTGTAGGTAGAATTATGCTGTTATGGTCGGCTTGTGAACAATATCCTAATAGGTGGCCGTTTGGTATAAGCTAGTCTATCGCTTTCTTTCAATACCTTCTTAAATAAATAATTCTGAACAATCCACACAGCATCATCTAGCTCTAAACTAAGCAGAGCTTGTGTGAGGAAAAACTCAAATTAATATAACCTCCAGATTTCCAGGACTAGTTACAGATTAGCCCATTGTTATATCAGATTTGTGATAAAAAGCAGAATCAACTACCCACAGAGGGAGTACCAGCACAACGGACAGATACGCTCAACTTCCCGAGGTCACTCCGCGAAGCCTGTGAAGACCCCAGGAAGATTCTGCGCTTCTGGACGGAGTTAGGCTGGCTAAGCTAGCACAAAACAACGCATAATGGACCAAATCGAGTTCAAACGCTGACATAGGAGTATTTCCACCTTATCTAACCTATGATAAAAGCCATAGATCTTAAATAGCACTCGAACCATCATAAATAATTTTGAAACTCATCGTATTAACTAGATTATTGTAATGCCCATTAACAGCAGATATCTTTAGGTATTAATTTCTTTATTTTGTGTTACTATAATTATTTATTTTGTCTTATTAGTTATCTCCATTATAATAAATGCAAATTGACTTAACCAAGTGTGCCTTGTGCTCCAACGGCTAATAAATATATGAGTATGAGTATGAGTATTAGCCTGCTGTAGGGCCAGCACGGGGAATGTTGGGTAGATTATAGAAAAATTACGTAACTTTGTCGTCGAATGCGTAAATTATTTGAAATTCATTCCTTCAACTTCAATCATGTACGTAATGTACGACGATGCGATGTCATTTTTGTCTATTCTACCCTAGACAACAATCACCGCGCTTGACTTACTGCAGCGCAGAGGCCTTTCTTTAGTCTATACATTTTAGTATAGGGAGTCTAGAGTTGTGTTGTTAAAACAATAAAAATTGAGATTGTGTGTCCCACCTGGGCAAAGACCTCCCTCTGGCGTCCGATCTACGGTCGAAATGAGAAGAATAAATAATGCTGGAAAATCACACAGCATCCTCTAGCTAGCCCCAAGATCAGCAGAGTGTGTTATGTTATGGGTTACTATATATATTTTTTATTAATCATAGAAAACACCTAGAACTAGAAGACCTAGTTCTAGGTAGACCTAGAAGACCTAGTTCTAGGTAGACCTAGAAGAAAGGTTAGAATAGGATTATTTATTCAGGTCAAAAAATAACATTACATTTCGGTTAGAAGTGCCTTAAAGCCTATGTTAGGTTTAACTAGACACAGAGTTCTCGTCTTGTTCAATAAGAGGTATTATTAGGTAGGTAAATTCGTCGAAATACTTTCAAGTTATTTTAGAATAACTACCTAAAAAGATATAAGTTAAAAACAATAGAGAAATGAAAGTAGCATACCAATGTGATGTCCCGACTGGCCGCAGCAGCAGACATATGCAGCGATGGCTGCTTCACACTAGACGAGCAGTCCAACGCCCTCGCAAACGTTCCCACGGAACGGGAGACCACCAGGAACTGGTCAATCTGCCGGTCCGTGAGACCGTGCTCCGGCGTCCACACTAGAGTCTCCAACTCCTCACTGTTCCGAGGGTCTTCCTCCCCTACAACAATACGGTCCACATTCACTGCACTTTGAACTTCATCACTCACGCTCGACACTTTAGCAGAACACGTACCTTCTTTCAATAAATTAGTTACTTCAGTCTGATATCTACTTCCAACTCTGATTTCTCCCTTATCTGCTAATAAAGTCTTTTGTGAAGGATCAAATACTAAACAATAAAAAAATGCGTCCTGAAACAAAAGAGAACATAAAATTAGATATCACATAAGTAGGCGACTTTATTACAGAACATATTTGTGAGAGGGAAATAAGATGTTTTTAAAACAGATTTCTAACACTGCTTACTTTGAGTTTATTCGGCTACCTATCCTCAAGCCATTCATACATAAGGTATAAATGTTTGTGAACAACTCGCAGCAAAAAAATCCAAAATTTTCTTTTTGGCGTTCAGTTTCAAAAATAATTATCTACAATATGTATTGCAGGAAAAAGCACAAATCGAAAAGCGCAAATTTTGTCAAAAATCAACCTTAAGAAAGTTATTTTTAGGTTAAGTATGGGGGGCAATGTTTTGTATCTTGAATATTTTTAAACTTACGCGATCTGAACACATTATTATTAGTATTATTCGAAACGTCGGGAAAAATAGGTAAATAAATGCACTAAATGCCCGTTAAATAGTACTAATAATTATCGTATCTTGAATTTGGGCAATGTAAAGCTAAGCCTATCTCTTCCTATGCCTGTGAGCACCCACTACTTGAAATAGGCTTCCTCCTGCATTATTTCGTCCACCAACCATTAATACAAGTTTGATTGAAGTGATATTTTCTTCCGAGGATCTCAATAGGTTTAACGTGTAACAGGAAACGACAAGAGATTAATTAGGGCGTGAGCGTGACGTTATCCTAGCGAATACATGATATGACCTTGCAATGACAAAGAACCAAGTGTTTAATAGGTGTTTTTACGTTGCTTACTTTGTTGCCTATTTTGTTAATTACTCGCAGCAAACTAATCGAAGACGTTTTTATAATGATGAATCCTGGAACCTTGCATTTTTGTTAAAGGAAATGGAAGCTGAAGAAGTTTTCTCATCTGTAGTTTTGAATCCCTCTTGTCGTAATCCAATTGGTGTAATTAGGTTGGTTAATAAAAATGCAAGGTACCGGGATACAAGATGTTTGCAGGTATGGATGCCTGGTGGGTGGCTTGACAAGACACGCCGCTATCTCATCGCTGGTCGCTTCGGCTTTAGCCGATGGCCCACTGCAGTGTACAGCGGTGGAACAGCAGCTTTAAAACCACGAACGATATTATGGTAGCTATACGATAATTTTATCTGATATAAACATTCCGTCCGCCGCTAACCGGCGTCTCTACATAGTGGGAAGACCTCTTGGCTGCGTATTCGGTGGACAGCGGGAGTGTATTGACAGATATCAGGAATATTACGCGCAGCGGGTCAATGGTAGCCTTTTATCTCTCTCTCTCTGGTCCACGGGTGGACGCAGGCCTCCACTTTATAAGCGCCTTTTCCATAATCCACTAGGCATGCCGAGTTGGGATCGAAGTTCGGTGGTAGAATTGATCTGCAGGAGGCGCTGCTGCCCGCCCCACTCTCTTACGACACACGCGGGAAAACTACACGGCTACACCGTTTGGCCACTCGCCTTTCATAGCTAAGAACATTATTGGTATGGTTTGATACATTCCGCCGCTAAGCTACGTAGCACATCTCTATAGGAAAAGCACCCTAAAACTCAAGCGATAAGATCGCTTAGCTCCTTTCTTGTTTCTGTGGTTAACATACAATGTCCTCGGTCGCAACACTCTTCTGCGTGGTCGGTACATACTCACATCCTTATTGAGATAGCTGAGCAGCGACTCTGTCTCGTTGAGCAGCGTGACGGTGCACTTGCCGCGTATGTGCGTGGCAGGCAGAGTCTCCACGTGCCGCGAGAGGAACAGTTCGCGATGCTTCGCCTGGTGCCGCTGCTTGGGCGCGAGCCCGTCTGTGCCCGGCAGCTCCGTAGATTCCTCCTCCATTCCAGAAACTGGAAACACAAAACGTTTTTCATCAGCAACGAAGAAAATAAGCAGACAATAAATAGAATAGAAATCAAGTAGCCTCTGTCTATTTTGACAATTATTGTATGGTTGGATAATATTTTATGGAAAGCCAGGACCACTTTGGTTTTAAACGTTCAATAGTAATTCTCGGCGAAAGACCGCAAGATTGTGTGGATTGTGGGGGAACGTAGGATGTCAGACAAATAAACAATGAAGTGATTGGAGGAAAATAAACATTTTTACTTTATTTTACTACGAGTTAAACTACCGACTGGACTGAAACTAAACTAAACTGACTAGACTAAACTACCGACTTATTAAAGGTAAACTACTGACCTGATTGGAATAAAATTCGGTAATAAGAAATTCTGCACACATAAATATTTGAACCTAGAATATACATAGGTATATGCTACTTTTTATTACAAAAAAAACGCGTGCGAAGCTGCGGGCAGAATCTAGTATAACATCTATATATATTTGGATTCTCCATGAAATTTCCTACAAAACAGCGTGGAAACATTCTGATGTTGTATAACGTAATTAATGAGGTTGATTAAAATTAAAATAATTATATGGTTATAAAATCTGTTTGTTTGGTTTACGATAAGTTCGAAAACGAAGCGAGTAATAAGTCCCTAATCTGTTAAAAAGAAAGCACTTTAATCAGATCGTGGTCCAATTGAATGCAACCGATGGACGACGCAATGAACCATTATTAGTAAATTGAACAGCTTATAAAAGTGCCGTTAAGGACACCTCGCATGATTTGAATTGAACGCTGCATCGTCAACGGGGGTCGAAATAAAAGCCGTTGTAAGTGCCACGTGGCAGCTGTTTTGCCGCAGGGTCTCAGGTATGTTCGCTATTGCTCTATTTAGGAGTATTTCCTTCGAAGCTAGCACGTGTGCCCTTTGAAATTTGATTCCTAGCGGTATTTTCTCTTGTATGATATGTGTCCCCTTTGTACGAAAGGAAGTCGCTTCCAAGGACAACGTGTTCCTCTCATCTCACTTATTAAATTCGAACTTATTATTAATGCTTTGTGATCGTTTTTCCTTGTAGCTATGTGGAGAATAGGATATTGTGTAACAATAATACCTAAATATAATTGTTCTCGATTTAATTATATCATCATTATTTCGAGCTGTCTACAATAGATTGATATACTCGTGGTGAGTTCGTTTTGTTTTCGTAAGCTGGAAGCTAAAATTAATCCATCCAGTCAAGCGACAGAACTGTAAACGCAAACAAGACCCAGTTACAGGTTGACTATTGCAATGGTAATCAACGTTTTAGTTTCGCAACACATCATCTCGTGTGTATCATGTGAACACGGTGAATCACAAGTATGCTCCCATAGACGAGAGCGGTCAAGCGGGAATATTTCGAAAGAGCGGAAACATGGTTGCCTTGCGCGGACCACTGCACTTAGGTCACTGGCTCAGTTTTATTATTTCGGCAATAAAACCCTTTACTGCCTTCATAGATCTAAAATTCTCCAAGGAGGTTAACAGATAGTAAAGCAACGAGGGGTTCATGCTCGTAAAGTTTAAATGGTATTTGAATATCGCGGTATCATAACTTTTGCAGACTTCAAAATCCAGACCTATCCTAACACATTTTTGAACTTATAATTGAAATCTGTTGAAAAAATGTAGGAAATCTGAGGTGAAAACGATAAATACAGTTTAAATTGGAACCTCCTTTAAAGTCTGTTAATAATGGAAAGTATTCTTGAGTGTAGCGTTCTGTTGGGGTGCACGCAGCAGCCGCAGCCGGCCTCGTGGCGGGGCAGGTGCGTTGCGAAACATGCCCACGTCAACTTATGACTTTATGTGCCGACGCCGATGTGCTGACCGCCATTACGACACGCGCGGTACACGTACGAAGACCGAACCTCGCCATAATGCCGGCCGCACAAACGCAGCGAGTAAAGTATCGCGAATGCGAATTATTATTGTCATTTAAGAAATCGCGAGTTTCGATTGGCTATCTCCGAGTCTTGGTCATCCAATTCAATTTCTTTATACGAGGCTTACACCTGTCGCGGTCGGTTGTGTAAAGATAAAACTGCAGTTTTATCAGTTTATTTTTACATTGCATACGTATTTGATGAAGGCAATTAACTTTTACACTTTAATTGTCTGTGACCTTTGTTTGTACTTCTTCACACAAAACTTCTAGAACCTTGGGTGTATTGCCACTCCATTAATTTCCAAATTATTACAAGTAGATATAATTTCATAGCTCGCATACTTCTTCACGTCCCGGAAAAGATTTCATGTTCCTCGCTGAGAAATACCAAACAATCCGGTTGTGAGGAACAATGAAAAAACAACATAAATCTGTAGCAAAAATCAACACTGTCTGACCTCTATTTGGTACATTCAGATTGGCATCCGGTATTATATGGTCAGTGATTTTGTTTGCTTTCGAAGGGTGTCGCATCGACTAATAAGTCAACATTAGGGACGCCCTTCCCTGCATAGTGACGGAGGTTTGATCCCCGCTGGGTAAGCTTGTCGCGGGCCTAGAATCAACAATACTTGCTACAAAAAAATAAACCAAAGCGTACCTACTGACTGCCACTATGTTTGGATCCTTTTGTTAATCAGAGTTGATCATAGCCCCTCGATTATGACGATGTAGATGTAAGATTGTTGATCTTCTTGTTTTAGGTTACCGCTATTACGATAAAGTTCAATTTGCGCTGAGAGCTGTTTCTTAGAGAAACAGGTTTCTGATGGTTTCCAGCTTTATCAAACACTCCGTCCATCTCTCTCCATTACAGCAATGATTGCTATAAATGTATAAAACCTCAGAAAATAGCACGTTAAAGTGAATAATTCGATCACCAGGAACACAACGATGATTGACGGCACGAAATCTTAAATTAAATAAGAAGCAGACAGGAGTGAAGAGTGAAATATTGTTATTTCACACTTGTTTTATTACAGAAACTGGTTGAATTGCATGTGTTGCATTGCAGTTAGGAATCTGGTTTTGCATGACAGGGTTGAAAAACACCATAAAAACTAAGAAATGCTCTTTACTCCGTTTTGGTTGGCGTAGTGCATTATATGCCTTAGAATATGATGATGGTGATAACGTAGTTTAAAAGGTTGTTCCCCGTTGTTCTTAATAAGAGTTACCTACCCAGATTTTAAGCTAAGTATAGACAAATGTTTGAGTTGAGCTGTATTCTGGCATGGCCAAAAAACCTCTTGCACGTAACGAAAATTCCAAGGGCTTAGGTTACATCAACATGGCGTCAGCCAAACTTTAAAAGCGGGGGAAACAAGCAAAGTTTGAGCTTATTATTACACAATGATTCCCAGATTTATTGATTTTGTTTCGTATGGAATCAGCTTTAAAACCATCACAAGATTAAAAGTGTCTTGAGCAAAAAGGGGAGAGAGACATTAAAACAAGCTGGAGAATTTAATTCCATTGGCAATATTGAAATGAGAAGAGGCGAACAGACAAAAACCGAAAATACGATTGCTGAGCTCCCCCGCCCCGCAAGCTCCAAGTTTGTGTGTTGTTTCGTGGTGTGCCCTATACCTACACTTCAACATCGATACTTTTTCCGAGGTTCGGAAAACTGTTTGCATATCGGGCTTTTGTTACAAATCTGGGTGCTTTGTGGGATCAGCCTACGTTGTTTTTGGTTGAATAAATTCAGTAAAACAGCGTGCGAAACATGTTGGCATGTAACTACAATATGTCCCTATCGACTATGTGGACAGAACACACGTGTTCTATCCACAAAAGTTCGCCAAAAATACGCTTGTTCAATAACAAGCTTACTTTTGGCGTGACTTTTGCATAAGGTAAGGAAATTTCGAGTGTTATTTGTTGAAAGTGTAGAGTAGCCAGCCAGGTTAATTTATCGACATAATGTAGCGCGGGCGATAGGCATCACTAGAGCGTCGCGACGTCGAGGGCCCGCCATTTACCGCGACGCCCCGGCCCGGGGGCGGCCGAATTGCGGGGGATTTACTTTATGATAATTATTTCGATTGCCATCGCTAAGAAAGAAGCCCGCACTTGAACCGATATCGAGAGATTCTGGAGCAAGTGAAGCGCCCGTAAAAATCACAGCTTTTACACCGAAGTACTTCTTAGCTCCGACGAGCAATTTGCTCCCGGATCGACGGAAATTAGTAAGCAATCTGGTAATTCCAATTAAGGGACTCTCAGAGGCTATTTCGATTAAAAAGAGCTTCTTTAGTATCATGTTGAAGCCAGGTTGAGGCGTTGTGATAATGGTTTAGTTCATTCTTTAACAGGGATCCCGCGAGATAATCATAGACGGTGAGACGGTCTTGAATTTCCAGACTTATTTTTACAGCTCTTATTACGATTGGCTGGCGCAATTGCTTTACTTTATCTGCTGAGTTAAGCCATGCTTTGTGAGGGATTTAAGCGAGATTCTATGCATCTTCATGGAATACTATCATCTGCTAGCAGAGGTACCTTTACTTCATTCATGGTCAGCACATAGGTTTAACATCTTAGCATGTAATTATTGTATTCTGCAAATATACGATTGATTCTGATTCAGTATGACTGAATAATTTCAAGTGCTATAGTAACTTTACGTATGCTGGATGCAGCAAGCTGAAGACAGTGCATTATGGCGTTCATTAGGGGAGGCCTATGTCCAGTAGTTGACAAATATAGGCATTTTTTTTTGTAAAATCAAGTATTCGTGCACCGTTTTTCATAAATTGGCTGATATTTGAACTGTTTTCCCATGGAATGAACGGGCAAGATAAAGGTACATAAGCGTTGTCATAACATTCCTAGAACAGAAGTAAACGGAATGCGGAATGACGAGGCAGCATGCAACGCGAATGAATACAAAACAGTTCTGTTATGATATTCACGCTGTTCTACAGTTTTGACGATCACTCTGTTTTACCACCATTGACCACCAAAACTCGTATTCTAGACCCAAAAAATTTCCTTCGTTTTGTTTCTGATATAATGCTGGATAATTCATACAGCATCATCTAACTCCAAGCTAAGCAGAGTTTGTGTTATTTATGAGTACTAGATGACTGATACACATAATACAGTTTTATATTGTACTAGCTTCTGTCCACAGCTTCGCACGCGATTTTCCGGGATAAATAGTAGTGTATGTCCGTTCTCGGGATACCGTGTACCTCCCTGCCAAATTTTATTAAAATCCGTTTAGCCATTTAGGCGTGAAAAGGTAACAGACAGACATGCAAAATTACTATCAAATTTATAATACTAGCTTCTGTTCGCGCCTTCACACGCGCTTTTCCGGGAAAAATAGTAGCATATGTCCGTCATCGGGATACCGTCTATCTCCCTGCCAAAATTAAATCAAGATCCGTTCAGCCGTTTACGTCAAAAGGTAACAGACAGACAGAATTACTTTCAAATTTATAAATTTCTGTCCGTGGACTCGCACTCGTTTCTATATCTCGTAGGAACTCTTTTATGGGATAAAATAAATAAATGTTTGATTCCAGGCGTTTTAAGAGCTACATCTATGCAAAATTTCAGCGCGGTCGGTTCAGTCGTTATGGAGTGAAATGTCTGATTCCAGGCGTTTTTAGAGCTACATCTATGTAAAATTTCAGCCCGATCGGTTCAGTCGTTATTGCGTGAAGAGGTAACAAATATCCAAACTTTCGCATTATAATATTAGTGTGATTAATATGGATGAAAGAAATAGCTGAAAGATAAAAATTTCGCAGGCTTTTATAGACTGAATAAAAATACGTTCACTCTCAAGCTATATTCATTAGTTACATAATTCTTGGTCGGTAAGATGGCTACTCGTTAATCGTCGTGCTAAGAACCAATGGTTGGTCCAAAACAGGTTTACTTCAACTAGATAATTTAGAAATCTAGAAGGTATCTAGTACCTGACGTAACGGTTATAACTGGACTTTGGAAGATGGTGCATTACGATTGGACTGCAAGAACTAAATGAAATCGGTTGTATGGGCGCTGAGCGGTGGTTGTTTTTGACCGACTTGGAAAAAAGGAGGACGTTCCATGTTCGGCTGTATGTATCCTACTAATATTATAAAGAGAAAGATTAAAAAAATTAATTTTGGAGATAGGTAACTAAAATTCAGATTTCACAAACTTTCGGTTGTGAAATCTGAATTTTAGTTACCTATCTCCAAAATTACTGAACAGATCAAGATGAAATTTGGCGTACATTTAGAGCAAAGCCTAACTTAAATAACAGGCTACTTATTATATCGAAAACACGCGTGCGAAGCCGCAGGTAGAAGCTAGTTTTACTATAAAACATAGTAATTGCTGTATGTTTTTTTTACTATAAAATCGTAGTTTGACGAATTCATTAGGAATTCTTCAAGAACTTCATCATTTGATGAAGGTCGATGGAGGCATCCGTAGGGATTGTTAAGGGATGAAACGGTGGTGTTCTTCCAACTCAAACGAGGTTCGTAGTTAACCCGCTTACATTCATAACGAAGGCTGTATGTATGTTTTTTCATGTTTGTATCGTCGATTTCTCAGTCAATTATTGACCGATTTTGAAACTTCTTTCGATATTGTATAGAAAATGGATCCGCGGTGGTCTTATAAAATTTTTAGAGGGACTCCTTTTTGTCCCGCAAAGTTTATAAAAAGAGTAGTCTACTTTTCCGACTGGTTTGGATATGGATCAGTTGAGCTACCTGTACACTGTTTGCAACAGTCTGCAGTTAGCTCAATTGTTTCAATCACATCACACTAATATTATAAATGCGAAAGTTTGGATGGATGGATGGATGTTAGTTACCTCTTCACACCAAAACTACTGAACGGATAAGGTTGAAATTTCGCATACAGGTAAGTTTAACCCTGGAATCAAACATAGGCTACTTTTTATCCCATAAGTCAGTTCCCATGCGATAGAAATAACCTTAAAACGTTCCCATAGAAACAACGCGTGCGAAGCCGCGGGCAGAAGCTAGTTACTAGCTAGGTACTAGCAGATTTTTTTTTTGTGAATAAAGGCTATTGAGTAAAGTGATGGGATTCGAAATAGGTTTGTAGTTTTTCAAAATAATCAAATTATTACATACTAGACGATCGCCTCGCGGTTTCACCCGCGTAGTTCCCGTTCCCGTGGGCATTCCGGGATAAAATATAGCCTATGTCCCTCCATGAAAAGTAAGCTTCCTAACGGTGAAAGAATGCGAATTCTAATCGGTCCAGTAGTTTCGGAGCCTATTCAATACAAACAAACAATCAAATCTTTCCTCTTAATAATATTAGTAATACATACTATGTTTTGAATAGGATTACTGCAGGGTCTGATGTTTACCGTCATTATCTTCCAGCATTATCTTATCTCTCGGATGCTTGGTGGCATTTTTAGTGAAGTATTGAAGACTAGTTTCTGCCCGCGGCTTCGCACGCTTTGTTTCTATGGAAACGTTTAAAGGTAAAGGGTATTTCTATCCCATCGGGATTGATTTATAGTATGAAAAGTAACCTGTATTTGATTGCTTAGAGCTACATCTGTGCAATATTTCAGGTCGATCAGTTCAGTCTTTATGGCGTGAAGATGTTACAAACATCCAAACTTTCCATTTATAATACTTATACTAGTTTCTGTCCGCGGCCTCAAACGCGTTCTTTCTATGGAGTTTTATGGTTATTTCTATCACATGGATACTGATTTATAGGATAAAAAGTAAGTGTATGCAAAATTTCAGCCCGATCCGTTCAGTAGTTTTGGCGTGAAGAGGTAACAAACATACATCCATCCATACATTTAAACTTTCACATTTATAATATTAGTGTGATTGATGATGATTGTGAGATAGTCTCTAAGTATAGTAATAAAGTTAAGTAGGAGTTATTTATTGATAGAGATAATAATGGTTTAAAACTTTAAAATACGTTGATCTTCGTTACTTAGATGCTGTGATTAAACTAACACTTTCATAGCCCAAGACGCAGATGCCCCATCCCGTGCCCAGTCTGGGCAGTGAATGTGTTTAAATTTATCTAGTTGTACAAAGACGCTCCGATCTATTTGCAAGCGAGACCAGAGCTCCTCCGAGCTCTGATCTCGTTTGCAAGTAGACGGACAGGGTCGCCCAAACAATTTAATAACCAGAGATTAAGGATATACATGCGTTACTACGCAACTAATTAAAGCGTAGGCAAAGAGAAAATGGCAATCTGTGGAGTCCTCCCACCCCCTTTAGTGGGGGGTGTCGGTTACGTATGCCCCCTTGGGGTGGTCGGGTGTATGGTTTTTCTGCTCGGGCATCCTTTGCTTACTTATTGATCCAGTCAAATGTGTGGAGGGGGCGCGGTGGGTGGTGCGCCCCCTCCCGCACCCCCCGAAGGGGTACGTCCAAATAAATCTGCCCGCCCGCGAAACACCGCAGTGACAACAGCGGCGGCCGGTAAGATGCGCTCGCTATGTCTCAGCGTTACCTATCCAAGGTGTTCCCTAATCCTACACTCTAATAATAGATCTGGCTAGTCTCCGATGAGACTGGCCGCCGTGGTCGATATTCGGCTAGGACATTATATGTAAAATTCTGTAGATACGGCACGTTCTCCCAGCGCTAACTCAGCCAATGGCCACAGGCCGTTGTGCTACAACTAAACGCAGACACGTTATTTCCAATCTTTTGCAATATAGATAGATAGATAGAAAATTCTTTATTGCACACTTATAGATAGAAACAATACAGCAAAACAGCTTAAAAACTAAGTGACAAGTGGCGGTCTTATCGCTCAAGAGCGATCTCTACCAGACAACCGTGGATGGATAGGATCATTGGATAGTATTAGGGGTTCTGTGTGCTCTTGAAGGTTTTATAAATAAATACTTTTAACAAAATACTACGCATAAAATATACTACATACATAACATTATACCTAATGAACAACAAAGATGGAAAGATGTACCGAAGTAGGACTGTGACAACAATACGCACGCGAAACACGAACGCCAGCAGCGCCTATTTGGGGACCTGATTGGACCTAATTTGAGCGTTCTACTTACGAGAACCTAGTGCCCAATCTCCCAAATTTTACTAACATCGATGACTCTAACAGGGCTAAGTAGACTGCGAAAGTCGAAGCCTGGGCTAAGCCGGTCGGTAAAAAATAGCAAGCCCTCATTTAATTGAAATGATTTCCATCGGAAAGCATAGCAGGAGCGTCGGGCACGACCTTAGAGTCAGGCATGCGCGCGACCGATGAAGGCACCTAACCCGCGACGCTTCCTTTCATAGGGGTCAATGACGCTAACTTGAACCGCATAAGCTTGTTATATTTTTGTAAACGATTACAGGTACATAATTAGAACCTTTTACGTCACAAAGAACGCAGATCCTTTGTGATCATGGTCGTTCTCAGCGGATGGTGTACGTCGTACAAAGTAACTTAACTAGTATTAGTAACATTTATTGGACAAAAGACAAAATTAAAATTTTAAATAACCCGCCGACGTTTATTGGCTGAACAGATTTTCATGAAACATAGCTAAGAACACTCGGGATAAAATTATCTATGACATAAAAAAAACTGAACGAAAATCGGTTCATCCGTTTGGGAGCTACGATAACACAGACAGACAGGTTAAACTTATATCACCCCTGTCTTTTTGCGTCGGGGGTTAAAAAAGAAGTAGACTAACCTATACACTAGCCAAACTAGATGTGGGATGGTTTGTAATTAACCTAAATCAACCAGAACATATATCTGTAGATCGTCGAAACATTTGTCCCGAGGTGGGAATCGAACCAGCAACCTCCTGCGTCGCAAGCGGAGTTTCGCCCGCTGCGCCACTGTGGTCGACGCTAAGCAAGTGAGTTTTAGTTTATTGTATCGTGGTTAGTTTAAAAATATTCTGCATCGAGTTTCGAGAATCGAGAGCTAGCGTACTTATACTTGGTAACAATCACATCACACTAATATGTATTACAAATGCAAAAGTTTGGATCGATAGATGGATGGATGGATGGATGTTTGTTACCACTTCACGCCAAAACTACTGAACGGATCGGGCTGAAATTTTGCATACAGGTAATTCTAATCCTGGAATCAAACAGAGGATACTTTTTATCCCATGAATCAGTTCCCATGGGATTAAAATCACCTTTAAACGTTTATAGAAACAACGCGTGCGAAGCCGCGGGCAGAAGCTAGTATTTCATACATGGCTGTCTCTAGACGGGGAGGTATGTTGATAGAGCAAAGAAAGAAGTTCAAAAGTCAGATCATTTAACTATTTATGTTAATCCAATTATTCTAACTAAAACATGTAAAGCCGGACACTGACCGGCGGCGTTACGGGGCGTCATAAAACGTTACGCCGACGCCGTGTGGAAAATCCGTCACGTTGCGAGCGGCTTTTTCCCCGTACGGACTGTTGCGTACAGTCCGTACGGGGTACGGTGTAACACATACGGTGTACGCTGTGTTACACATGAAGTGTTACACAGCGCTCGCTGTGTAACACATTATGGTGAGTACAGACCAAGCGAGCGAGAGCGACCGAATGCAAACGAGTGGGATTCGACGATCGGTACGTTCGTTCTATTTTTCTTTGACGTAGAGACAGCCGCCGGAGCACTGCCGAAGGCGAACGAAGGCACGTTTGGGCTCGCTTGCTTTCGCAATGACGTCCACACTGGTTCTTTCGCGTTTGTTCGTTAGCCTTCGCTTGCTCTCGCTCGCTTGGTCTGTACTCGGCATTACATTACGCCCCGTAACACCGCTCAGTAAGTTATCACCGCCGTAACACCGCTCAGTAAGTTATCACCGCCGTAACACTGCTCAGTAAGTTATCACCGCCGTAACACCGCTCAGTAAGTTATCACCGCCGTAACACCGCTCAGTAAGTTATCACCGCCGTAACACCGCTCAGTAAGTTATCACCGCCGTAACACCGCTCAGTAAGTTATCACAGCGGAAGTAAAACACAAACTAAAACTTAACTCAGAAAAAGAACACCAAAAATTATGGGAGCGTCGAACAGACTGCAAACATACTAAATCAATATTCCCCTCCAAAGATAGGAAAACCACAAACACGTTGCTCAAGATGAGCCGCGAGGACCTGAGAACGATGGTGGGCATCATCACAGGACACTGTGAACTGAACCATCATCTGCTCAAGACTGGAGCCACAGACAGTAGCCTATGTCGCGGCTGCTTCCAGGAAGAAGAAACTGTGGAACATGTAGTGGTTCACTGCACGGCCACAGAGGAGGCCAGAAGGGTAACGGGATTGAGGACTCTCATAGAGGGATCTAACCCGTCCTCACCCACAGAAAAGCTGAAACGAAGCTGTCAGTCACCAAAAGTCCTGCTCCGGTACTTCAAGGAGCTGGGCTGGTTAGGGCCTGGTTAGGCAGGGGGACAATGCACAATACACTCCTAAGCGAGATGTCAGTGCAGATCCCAGTTCCCCCACTTAGAATTAGAATTAGAATTAGCCTAGCTAGATCAGATAGATTAAAGATTTATTCAACAGACAGTAGTACTGATAGTGAAATCAAAGGAGTGGTCAATCAATTCGTATTATAAAGATAAAATTTTAAAGACATTTTCTCCAGATATCTGGAGGAAACTTCTACTCAAATACTTGGATCAGGCGCGCGGAAAATTTGGAGCATGCGTTCGTTTTGTCAAAAACTGGTAGCAATCTATTGTGTCGGAGTGGTGCCAGGATTAGAGTTTGTTTGGGAAAGAAGGCAGAGAAGAAATGCAGAGCAACTAAGATTCGAAAAATCTGAAACTTCGTTATTCGTATTTCAAAGAATAGTTTGTTTGCGAAAGAAGGTAGATAAGAAATGCAGAGCAACTAAGACTAGAAATATCTGAAACTTCGTAATTCGTATTTCAAAGTAGACTTAGAGTCGGTTTGGGAAAGAAGGTGGAGAAGAAATGTAGAGCAACTAAGACTAGAAACATCTGAAACTTCGTAATTTATATTTCAAAGTAGGACAAAAGGAAACTAGAAACTTTTAACTTTCGTTATCAATTGCGTTTTGTTCCCTTTGGTTCGCCGATAGAGTACATAATTCTGTTTTGTACTTGACCCTCGAACAGTTTAGAGCCCCATCTACATACCTAGGACACGCAGAATCGATGGTGCTCTGAACTGTTCGACCCTGTTTTCACACTTCGCCGGTATTCATGACCAACAGCGATTCCCTGGGTTAACACGAGGTTACGAGGGGAATATGCAGAGCTTCCCGGGGCGCATATTTTGGTTGACAGCTGTGCTCTACCTGTTGACGTGTCGCTATTTTTGGGTACATTTTTTTCAACCGCTGTCGACATTGTTGAGTCTACAAAACATGGTATCTATTGATTCGTTGGTTCTTTGTTTGGTTGTGCTTTTTGTTCAGATCGGCGATGGTTTGTTTTCAGACAGCAGATCGCTTTCATAAATCGTGCTGTCAAATTTGGAGTTAGAAAATTTAACAAATACCAAGCTAAAGGTTTCTTTGTCGCTTCTTAACTTTAGTCTACATACCGAAGCGACAGACATCAAAAATATAGCTTTATTTTCGTGTCAGTATTTAATTATGTAATTTGACCATTTCTTAGTGTACATGTATTTAAGCAAATAAAGAGCTTTTAACTTGATTTGATTTAACATTTGGGGTACGCATTGCGCATTAGGAAATCAACAAAATAGCACGGACAATGCAATCATGTCCATTACAGACAAAGGATCTACAATCGCCATTACATGTGTTGCAAGCATTGTCTTGTAAAGGAGGTTGGTGATGCGTGCTTTGCGGGAGTCAATTTTGGAAAGTTGTAAGTGTGCTGAGCGATCACTTGAGTTGATCAGTTCTATCGATAAGCGAGGTGACTATACTCTTTGCCTTTAGTCTAGACTCTCTACTGTCAACGCCGTAAAAAGCGTAGATAAAATAGCGTCCAACTGTTGGCCTAATGTTCAACCCGCGCTTGCTAACTTTTTTCTTCGAGCATATTTTTGTAGACACTCGACTCGAAGTTATGGTAAATAATCATTATTTCGAATGGGTGTTTCTTTACAACTGGTATCATTAAGTCAAAGAATAATGCGTACCGTGAGTTTAAAACCTAGCTGTCGCGCACGCCAGCTCACGAAAGTTGGCCTGTTTTTTATGATTGTTTTGCAGCGCGACGTTCTATCTAGACATATTAAAATCAAAGCTCTGCATTATCGGCTCGGAAGCCTGTGCCAGTGAACTGGGAATGCAAATTTCGCAACAATGTAGGTGCCGCCGGTTGTAGCGTTATAGTGTAATGCGTCGGTGTCCCTACTCCACTAGACGTGGCCGCCGCGTAGTAAAACTACACATAACAAACTTCGTATATCAACCTCATATTTTGTAAATAAACCTTTAATTCGTTCCCTTTGAAGAAGCTTACAGAGTTAGAATCTCTATTATTAACACCATAGAGTCGTAATTGTATAAGCTTGAGACGAATTCTGGAATCTCTGGAGTAAAGTGCAAAAGCGGAGCGTCATTAGTTATGGATCAAGTAATAAATGATTTTATGGTAGCGAGTGATATGATGACATCGTTTATGTTGATTAGGCGTGTACGTGTACAGTAGGCATAAGCTAGGCTCGAGGGTCGGCCGGTGCGGAGTGTCCCGTGTGGCGGCGCTCGGCGCGGCGGCGGCGGCGGCGGCCGGCCGTGCGGGGCAGGGAGCGCGCGGAAGGAATGCGTCGTTTTCGCATCGGGAGAAACGAATGCGTTTAAGCGTCGCGGGTATACAATGGCGGCGTGACGAGATCCGGTTCGCGGGCGGCAGGGGGCAGGGGACGGGGTCTCTAATCGATAGCCGGCGAGCGACGGCCGGGCGACTGCGGCGCATAGGTGACAGCTCCGGCCCAATCAAATTACCGGCCGTGGAGGAGTGCTGCAGTGGCCCGACACGCATGCCGGAGAAACGCACACCACCTCCCGCGCACCTCGCCTCTGCCGAATCTGCACGACGCCGTCGGAAACCTATTGTCCCATATGCCACACAGGCTCTCGCAACATTCGCCTATGCAACACATTGACGGATAGTCGACACTTATCAACCTGCCTACACTATTTGCGAGCTCCACCCCCAGCGAATCCCCACCCTCTTCGTGACGATGCAATTTGTATGTAGTCTAGGATTTATACTATACAACCTAGATCAATCTAATCCGTTCTATTTCCGCTGCGATGATTGTCTATCTTTCGTCTGGTCTCGTCTCGACTATGTTAGATTTCCATTCAGTTGCTAATTTTAACGTGGATCAATCAAAACTACCTTCGTCCAATCAGAAGTTAAATGATCAAGTGGCAAGAAAGACTCGAGAATTTTTGATATTTAGAGTGATATAGATGCTCGAGTTTATTCCTTAGAAAAGCGTTACTCAAGCATAGACCGAGCAAGCTTTAATATTACGGACCTAAGTCTTGTCAACTAACAGAAGTTGAAAGCTATGGCTTCAGAAAACAATACGGCAACTCAGGTTGTAGCTTAGCTATACTTTATTATACGGCTGCCACGTGGAATACACTCTAGAAATAACTCGTTTGGATTTGTGAGGTGCCTTACTTCATTCGTTTTAATACTAGCTAACATGAAATATATGTGATATGTGGATCTATGATGAATTGATGATCTATGATGTGACGGCATGAAAGAAAATGCTTTGACTAAATATAACTTCTAAAGTATATTAGTTTAGAAGTTATTTTTAGTCAAAGTTTTTTCTAATCGTCATGACATGACCTATGATAGTTGATAATCGTATCGAAGGGCCGGAGAGAAATTCGCCGTTTGGCATACCGGCTATTTGGCTATGGCAAGTTTCCGTTGAGACTTGTCACAGTGGCCGAAAATTTGGCTAAGAGGACATCATCATTTTACTAGATTTATTTTTATTTTCAGTGAAATAAATAAAACTTTAAAACCTGAGCATAATCGGCAAGGTCTATACTTTATTAGCAAGGTCTATATTTTAATAAAAAACAAAATCCTACAAAAATCCAAAATAATATTAAGATATGCGTTTGTTATCCTTACGGCAATAAATTTAATGTATTTTTTTATATACAAAAAAGAAACAGTTTAACTGTTTGCACAATCAACAATGCTTGTAATGCTTGCGGTTAGTAATTTGTACTAAAGTGATAGATAAAAGCGAATGGTTGGCATCAAAAGTGTCAACGGATGTAGAATAATCGAGACATCTACGAGTTTCACGGTAGAGGATTGGTGTACGCGCATCTAATTATAGGTTATTCCACCCGCGTACCACACAACAGATCCACGTTGTACATTAACGACCAGAAGGCCAATTCTGTCACTCGATATTTCATCGAATTATACGCAGTATCACAGGATACTGCGTATCGATAAAATATCATGACATGATATTGCAGTTTTGACTCGATATATTATAAAACTGCACTTTCGTGCGATTTATCGAGCATCTTATCGAATAAAAGTCCTCGATATTTGTATTTTTTGTATTTGTATTTATTTATTCCATCGTAGGTACACTCGATGTTACACTTGATGTCGTTACATTCTATGTTTATGTACAATTTTAATAAATTAATTTAATAAATTAATAACATGTATAGGTATTTCGTTACAGGAAACACCATAAGGTAAAAAGCTAAAAAAACAGACAGACATGACAGAAAATTAAATGAAATAAATAATAAATAAATTAATTAAGGGTATGTCAAAGTACCTATGCTGCTGTATAAGGGCATTGTCAAACTAAACTAAAATAATGTAAGTACAATATTACAATGATAATAAACTGACAAAATAATGGTGTTTACAATGTCAGAAATAGAATAATTTAACTTAAATTTACATGTAAATAAAGCTGCTGTAAAAGGGCAATAAAATAGCACATTGATGACATGATAAATATAGAATAGCACATTTTGAGAATAAGCATGTTTTCTGTGTGGTGGCTTAGAATTTGCACCACACCAACTCTTCCTGCGGGTGTCGTAAGAGGCGACTAAGGGATATCCACCGGAGGCGGACAGCAGCGCTCTCTACAGAACAATTCTACCAGCGAACTGCGATTCCCAACCTTCATGACCAGCGTGGGGATTATGGGCTTTTATGGCATTTTTAGTGTTGTCAAATATTTTAGTTTTGGCGATATCTGGATTGTCACCGTTGTGAATACTTCGATGTGTGCTGTGCAGCAATCACTCGATATTTTAACAGTTCTTGCCATATTTATCGAGTAGATATAATACCAGAATTGCCCTCCTACTCACGAATGTCTATCCTCCACAATACATACACGCTCTATGAGTCTGCACACAGAGAAGTGCTGCAACATGTCATGCATACTGACGACCGATGTGGCGCGGCGGGCGAAGGGCTGTGAGTTCGATTCCCGCCCTGAGCCAAATGTTTGGTACGATCTGCAAATATTTGTTCCGGGTGTTCTGGGTATTTTCTATGTATAATAAATAATTTGATTGTTTTCAGAAACTAAAAACCGACTTCAAATCCCTTATTTTTACACTCGTTTTTAAGTTTTGTGGGATTAATACAAATCTTTATGAATAAAAAAATTATGGGACCACCTCCTCGGGATCGTTCTATACACAATAGCGAAAGAATTTTTAAGATCTGCTTAGCTTGGAGCTAGATGATGCTGTGTGGATTGTCCAGCAGAATTTATCTATTTATACTGAGCTGTGGCTAGCCAAGCCACGGAGATCAAGACATAGCTTAGACCCTGTCCCAAGAGAAAGACTGTTAACAGTAAACTTGACATTGAGGGAGAGCATTAAAACCGAACAATACGTAAAATGATAACGACGCCGTAAAGTTCCTACAAATCGATTGACGGCCGCATGTACGGAATAACAGCCTTCTCACACTGGCGTTTTGCGAGCGATTGTGTTAAGCGATGCGATTGCGCAGCGACGCCGCGACGACCTAGAATGCACGCCGCGACGACCTAGAATGCACGCCGCGACGACGCATCATGCAGGCCGCGACGACCTAGCATGCACGACGCGACGACCTAGCATGCAGGCCGCGACGACGCATCATGCAGGCCGCGACGACCTAGCATGCACGACGCGACGACCTAGCATGCACGCCGCGACGACGCATCATGCATGCCTCGACGACGCAGCCAGCACGGCGCGACGACGCACCAGGCACGCCGCAACGACGCACCAGGCCCGCCGCGACGACCTAGCATGCACGCCGCGACGACGCATCATGCATGCCTCGACGACGCAACCAGCACGGCGCGACGACGCACCAGGCACGCCGCGACGACCTAGCATACACGCCGCGACGACCTAGCATGCACGACGCGACGACCTAGCATGCACGCCACGACGACGCATCATGCACGCCGCGAGCTCGCGGAGTCGTCGATGCTGCGTTTTGAACACTGATGTCATTGGCTTCGACGGCGCTACGGCGAGTTCGCTGCGTGCCCGCGGCGTGCTCGTTGTGCAAACGGATCGCTTTGAAATCACTCGCAAATTGCCAGTGTATTAAGACTATTAAAAGCTTATTTTTCTGAAATGTTTGTCGTTTTATGGGAATGTAATGAAGTGACCGTCGCAATTAAATCGATGACATCATAGCCTCGGTGCGCGGCGCGATGGGAAATAAAAGCACAATTCAATCAACCAACGGTCAACCGGCTTGTTGGGCTATCAATGTTAATAACATTTTACCGTAAAGTACCGTAATTTTTGGTAAATTGTACAAAATTGATTTATGATACACGCGAGAGAAGTTACAGGACATTCTACCTATACCGGAGAAGCGGACAAGAATCAGAAAAGGACTTAGCACATACATCCAGCATCGCTCGGTAGCGGTGATGGATGTATGTGCTTTAGTCACGGCAAAAAAATAAGCCTTCAAATATGGGCCTATACTCGTTATCTTTAAATACATTTTACAGTGACAATTTTACCGCGAGCTGTCTTCTATCCGATGCTTTTATCCGAATGTATTTAAATGTTACGACGTACTGCCTATATTTGAAAGCACATTTTTGTGCTACGCGGCAGTGTGCGGTCCAGATCTGCGACAACCTTTAGGGTGCGTTTCCACTGACGCGGTGCTGGGCGGAGTAGAGAGGAGCGGACCGTGAACTGACCAATGAAAAGACTCAGAAAATGAAATGAAACAAGAACAAAATTAAAAATTTTAAAAACCCCCGGACAGATTTTCATGCAACATGGCTAAGAACACTCGGGATAAAATTATCTATGACACAAAAAAAACTGAACGAAAATCGGTTTATCCGTTTGGGAGCTACGATACTACAGACAGACACATTAAACTTATAACACCCCTCTCTTTTTGCGTCGGGGGTTAAAGACTTAGCTCCGCGTCCGTGGAAACGCAACCTTATTCTGGTGTATAAAATATTATCATGTTTATGGGTAAAATCATGAAAAATCACTTACCTAGCGCTGTGTCGAGGACTGCTTGTGCGGCCTGTTCCTCGCTAACCGGCGTTTTTAGGCATATTTTTTTGAGTTTCATTGCGACCGGTGAGTCTTCTGACTGGGCCACTGAAACAAATGATACATTTTATACATTGTCATCATGAACATTCAAGTTTTCCCTGTTGCTTACCGCTAGTATAAAATGCATAAGAGCTATCTGTAAAAATATTAAAATAAATAAATAAATAATGCTGGACAATTCACACAGCATTATCTAGCCCCAAGCTAAGCAGAGCTTGTGTTATGGGTACTAGATAGGGATTGCAATCCAGCGGCGTTTTCAATCCAGCTGGATTCTTGCTGGATTGACCTGAATCCAGCTGGATCCAGCGCGGATCCAGCAAAATGTGGAACGAAAATAAAAAGACAACATTTTTAAGACTTTTTTTATTAATTTGTACTTCTTACGATAATCTATGAAATCTTTCACTCATTTGGTGATATCATATATCAACTTGCTTTGGTTTCTTAATCATTTGAGATCAAAAGAATCAACTTAAAATTAAATCACAAACATATAACCTCATATAACATTTAAGATAATGTTTCTAAGTAAGCAATATCTTATTATGTTTAATGATAGGATGGCTAATCAGTAGCAATCAGTCTTACAAATTCTTTTAAATTTAACTATAAAAAAGGACCGTAATAATAATACTATTTTAATCTTCAATCAATTTTTTGTATCAAAAGAAGCTCTGATGGCTGACTATTTCTTTTTTTGAATTCTCTGAAAGTAAGACCTTAGAAAACAAATTTTAACTACAGTCTTATCTCCCAACCTGCTTCGCACATGTAGCCGGCTGCTGAGAATGCCTTTTCGGCCTCTACACTGGTCTGTTTTAGAGTCATTAAATACTCATAAACCATAGATAAATGTTCACCTCGCACTCCTTCGGTCTCATAAACGCTCATTTCTTTTTTCAGGACCTTTTCGTAATCTAATTGACCACTTGGCTTTTGTTTATTAAAGTTCTTCTTCTCTCTTTTAAGTTCCATCTCAAGCTCTTGCTCTAAAGTCATTTCCACGGGTTCTGCGTCATCATCGAGACCATCCTCTTCTAACTCCATGATATCTTCTTGTACTGGCTCTACAATGTGTTACCAATTATTGGTAACACCATAGAGTAAAACTCGCTGCTGTCTCAGGGTAACACATTGTAGAGCCGAACGTTTCGTATGTTACCAATAATTGGTATACTCGATTTATGGTGACAGAACGGTAACGCCGCGCCGCCCCGTTTTGAAAATGGCGGCAACTCAAAACTAAACAATAGAAATTGATACGTTTGCGGATCCGCATCGCTGGATCCAGCACTGTGTGCTGGATCCAGCATCTTTAAAAAGGCGCTGGATCCAGCTGGATTGCTGTATGCTGGATCCAGCAACTGCAATCCCTAGTACTAGATAACTGATATTTTTTGATATTTTATTATACATAGAAAACATCCAGAACGCCCTGAACACATGTCTGCAGATCGTACAAACAATTGTCCCGAGGCGGGCATCGAACCCGCAACCTCCTGCGTCGCAGGCAGACCTTCGTCCGCTGCGCCACAGAGGTCTGGCGCAGCGGGCGCAAGTTAAGGTAAGTTTATCTGTTAGTACCCATAACACAAGCGCACGAAGAAATTGAGAAGAAATGATGGTGGCTGGATTGTTCAGCGTTATTTATCGGTATCATTGCCTTAATCAACTAGTCACTAAAATAATTATGCTCAGAACGAAATAGCGAGACCTTAGTGAGATTTGACATAAGAGGGCGCATTGCGCTCCATGTTGTGAAAAGGTTAGGATTTCGCGTTCATAGGAGCGGGACAGAGCATACGCTTTTGGAACGGCGTAAGCGCAAAAATGATGTTTTTGCTTATTTACAAGAAAACTACACAACTTATGAAGAAACTGTATTAAGGAACCATAAAATTAGTAATAATCTACGAATCAAAACAAAAATCTTTTCCATAGACCGCAGGGTTCCTAAGATCTCGACCAAAATAGAGGCAAAACAGTGCACTTTCATGATTTTTATCGTTATTCTATTTCACAATCGTGTTTTCACAATTAAGGAACCGAAGAAAAAATGATGTATACCTAATTCTTGTTTTTTACTACGGGGATTCCGTGAGTACTGAGATCTAGGCCCAGTTTGACAACTAAACCCGCTAAGTTCGCCCCTTAGGCTGAGCGCAGACTTGAGTCACGACAGTTTTAAGACAGACTTTCCTCACATAGAAAGTCTGCCTTAAAACGGAAACAAAACTGTTTTGTCTTGCATCTTCATACATTTTGTAAAGCAATAGTCTGTCTTTAGTCTGTCTTAAAACTGTCGTGACTCAAGTCTACGCTCAGCCTTATGGTAGATCGTTACCGGGCGCGCGGGAAATTATATTACTGTAGAATGCAGAATATACCAAAAACCACAATTTTTTTTATTTTCCGCGCGATCGGTGGCCTTTCTACCATAAGTCTCTTGATCGGTAGGCCAAGCACAGGGATTGTTCTTTAGGGTAGAATGGACAATGACATCGCATCGTCATTTGCGTACATTATTGAAGTTGAAGGAATAAATCTCTGCATAGTATAAAACAAAGTCGGTTCCTGTCTATCTGTCCCTATGTATGCTTAGATCTTTAAAACTACACAGCGGATTTTGATGCGGTTTTTTTATTAGATAGAGTGATTCAAGAGAAAGGTTTATATGTATAGTATATGCATAACATAGTAGAGAAACACTGATAATTTTAGAGGTTTTAATGTGATGTCGTAAATAAACACATTTTTGCGCTTACACTGCAAACGCTGGTTTAAATAATAAATAAATAAATACTAAATAATGCTGGACAATCCACACAACATCATCTAGCCCCAAGCTAAGCAGAGCTTGTGTTATGGGTACTAGATGACTGATATACATAATATAATACATTACATAGATAGATATTTTTTATTATACATAGAAACGACCAGAACACCCGAAACAAATACTTGTAGATCTTACAAACATTTGTCCCAAGGCGGGAATCGAACCCGCAACCTCCTGCGTCGCAGGCGGACCTTCGCCCGCCGCGCCACATCGGTTTAACCCCACGAGATAGATCAAAATAATGTACTACAGTATTGTATAGCTTAAAAAGGTCTACAAATAAGTCCGCAATGGTTAGGGATAACCCACAATAACCATTTTTAATTCCTTTACTATTTACGAAAAATAATGGCTTATTTACGAAGCGATTTTAAGCAATACAGCATCCAATTAAATACCTTAAATATATTGTGCATTTAATATAGATTAATATGGCCCTTAACAGCATGTAACTTAAATGAATATTTTCGAAGATATTACAGATTTAAAATGCAGGGACATAGCGGTTGCGGCGGTACCGGCCGGGGGCCCGATTCTGTAGTATATTTAGTATCAGCATTGCACCCGTGCGAAGCCGAGGCGGGTCGCTAGTTTTAAATAATTTACGCATTCGATGACAAAGTGACGTAATTTTTCTCTAAGCTACCCTACACAACAGTCCCCGTGTGTGGCCTACTGATAGAGTCTTTCTTGATAGAGTCATCACATCAGACTAATGAATCATACCAATGTGGATAAGGAACAAACCACCGTTAACGTACCAGCTATTCTCGAACCGAATGGTCTGTTGCGTGACGATGGTAAGAGGCCCGACGGTATGACACTAGTCCCATGGGAGTTGGGGAGGCCCATTGTGTGGGACGCTACATGCGTCGACACACTTGCGCCTTCCCATCTTCCGAGGACATCCGTGAGGGCGGGTGCGGCGGCAGATTTGGCCGAAGATCTCAAGAGGCGCAAATATGCAGGTCTCGACAGAGCCTACACATTTGCTCCCCTTGGAGTCGAGACCCTAGGTCCGTGGGGTACCGAGGCTCTTCGGGTTTTCAAAACACTATCTGAGCGTCTGGTCGAAGCGACGCGTGACCCGAGAGCTGGTGAATATCTGGCACAGCGTATCAGCATTGCCATACAGCGTGGCAATGCAGCCAGCGTCTTGGGGACGCTTCCGACTGGTGTTGATATGGATCAGTTGAGCTATCTGTAGACTGTTTGCAACAGTCGGCAGTTAGCTCAATTGTTTCAATTGTAAATACTAGTATAATTTTCTTTGTGAATAAATGTCTTTAATTATCAAAAAAAAAAGGAACAAACCATACGATTTGTACATTTTGTACCCGACTTAAGGCCATTTCGCGTTAAATTGTCCAATAACGTCCTCGCTGTTTTAAATATTTTTCAAAAACGAATCTATTTAACGTAATGAAACGAATTACGCAATATAACCAATATCATATCAATATTATGCCCACTAAGGTTGAAGTTTTTTTCCAAAAGAAATGAAAAAAAAAAAAAAAAAAAATTTGCTCCAATTTTTCCGCAAGGTGCTTTACATAAATGAGTTTTTTTTTGGGTTACATTATTATTGTATTGAATTTAATAATAATTACGAAAATCTTTACAGCTTAAAGAAAAGATATAACATTGAAGTAGTAGTTGGTGTTTCCTGTTTACTGTAAGGGTTAAAACCCCACGCATTGTATTTTCTACAGTAATAAATTATAAAACTACTAGCTTCTGCCCGCGGCTTCGCACGCGTTGTTTCTATGGAAACGTTTTGAGGTTATTTCTATCCTATGGGAACTGATTTATGGGATAAAAAGTAGCCTATGTTTGATTCCAGGCATAGAGCTACACCGGTGCCAAATTTCAGCTAAATCTGTTCAGTAGTTTTAGCGTGAAGACAACAAAATCCATCCATCCAAACTTTCGCATTTATAATAATAGTGTGATACAATATTTTTAATTGAGTAGATCAGATATTGTTCATATTTTGTGTTTGTTTCAGTACTTTACCGCGGAGCCGCCTTAAAAAGTTTATTGGCGAGTTAATGACAAAATGATATAAATTGCTCCGTAACACAATCACACGAGTGTCAAGCGACCATTGTCTCCGAGGTTGATACAAAGTTACGAGTAGGTATGAGTGTAACATCATATTAATACAATGATGTAGGTAAGTGCAAGTATGTTTAGTTTTTCCTTGGCGGTAATAACTCGATTAATCGCTATAGGCGCTAAGAATGACCTTGTCTTCTCTGAGCATTATATCTACACAATAGGGGCAAGCATAATTTACAAGCTAATTAGATTGTGGGAGTTACATATTCTTTGCTAGACTGACTAAGACTGGGCATCAGGGCCCTGATTTCCACTAAATTAATAGCGTCATCGTGTCGGTGTGACATTCATTTTGTAATTTTACCATTGATGAGAGAAACTGACGTGTACAGTCACAGTAGGGCTGGTCCACCAGTTTAACGTCGCTCAGCGAACTTGCTAGGTAGGAGTCGTAACAAATACATCCGACAGAGAACCAAAGTTATCGACATAGCTCAAAGAATTAGCAAGCTGAAGTGGTAGTGGGCAGGCCTTATCTCGCGAAAAACAGCCGGGAGACAGACCGCGACACGGCAAACGTAGAGTAGGACGCCCTCCAGCCAGGTGGGATGACGACTGCCGGCAGATGCTGGATGCGGCAAGCTAAAGACGGCGCTATGGCGCTCTGGGAGGCCTATGTCCAACAGTGGAATAATATAGGCTGATGATGATGATGAGAGAAACTACAGATGGTAGGACGCATGTCAAGGTTGAAAAATTCATATATCTATCGATCTCTCGGTGCAAATGACACCTAAGGCACTACTAGAGTTTCTTTCATCTATGGACGATTCTGCCAATAACAACTCACTTGCAGTGCCCTCAGTTATTCCGTGATCATGGCGCATGAAACTGTGCCGAAATAATGGAAAGCTCTAAACTCAAATCATGGTAAATATCCCATTGTAAATGACTTTAGTACCATGGTGGTTGTCAACAATGTCTTTTATCATCAATCAAATATGATAAATTTGAAATTAATTCTGTCTTTACGTTTTTACGCCTAAACGCATCTCAATGAAATTTGGTAGGGAGGTAAAAAATATCCCGGAGACGGACATAGGCTACTTAAAAGGCGTGCGAAGCCACGGGCAGCACATTATAATTGTGATGAATGAATAGTAAAGTAAAGTAAAGTAAAAATGTTATTTATTGACATAATAGTAGATGTAACAGACATTATGAGTCCATAAGCTCCTGAACTAGTTTAAAAACTGTGTTTCAGGAGCCAGTGGCTTCTCCAACTAATATTATCAGATAATTATGTCAAAGTAACATAACTAATAACTAATCTTAATTGTAGGTACAGAGAAAACAAATTAAATAAAAAACATGTAGAGCTATTGACTTCGAGCTTGTGGTTTCAAAGCTACATTGTGATGTCCTATACATTACAAGAAGCTAATAAGAATTCAAACAGCATTCAGTCACAAACAACACGAAATAAAAAAAAATACTCCAATTGACGTGAGATAAAAGTGAAAAGCGTTGGTCTTCAAAGACTCGATTATATTATGGGTACAACAGTATCTAAAAATCAGAGACTTGGTTGTTTTAACCAAAGCAGCACTTCACTGTTCGATTTTCATAACGTTTTGAATAAACAATGTTTAAAATCCTGGAAATGTATGTCAGAGTCTGCGACCTTGTCCCGGGAACTAGGGGGTATCGACAAGTTGGCGTACGCTGGCTCGTGGCTCCCCCACGTTCCCGTGCTCCGTGGCATTGTTTGGGTCGCACTTACAGGCGTGCCATGACCCCCAGCTGGAGTTTGGAGTGGAGGCTCGTACAATGATACTTACAGTTTAGGAAGCCGTCGTGACCTAGGTCAAAGTGAAAATAATATGCTATTCTTAGTTGTCTTTATCGTGGACAAGATTAACAAAGGCGTATTACGTACATAGTACTAAAAATAGCATCAAGCACGTTTTGAAAAGTGGTTTAAAACACCAGCACCTGAATTGGTTGCGTTTATATTTTGAGCAATATCTTTTAGCTGCTAAATTTTTGAGTTGGAAAGAGAGATGGAAATGTACACCAAAATGTACATTTCCATATTCGGCGCTACGCCGCCGTGCCTTTGATTGTTTGGATAGACGCTTTAAGACGCGCTGAAACCTTGGTTTAGTAAAGGTATGGTATGTATACACTTACATAACTACGTAAGTAGAGCTCCAGAATCGTTATTTCGTATTCCCTGACCTAGGCCAATGTTTAGTAAGTGGTTCTGAGAGTTCCGCGATGTAATCGGGGCTTCTTAGCTGTTCCGCTGAAGTTTTGTCAACCAACATTGGGAAGTCAGCAAAACTGTGCCAGGAGTAAATCCTGCAACCTTAAAAGCTTCTGTTTAGTAGACTACTCGTTTTCGACGATACAATAGTCGAGTTGCCGGTATTTAGTTATCAAATTTTTCAGGGCAGCTTATAAACTAAACGGGGCTAGCGTACTCGTATTGTTTTGCGTTGTCGCGAAGTCTGCCCGACGGGTTAATATATTTATAGGAGGTAAGTCGGAAAATGCTTTTACAAAAGTGTGCCACGAGGGCAGAAGCGAGTCTGCAAGCGACCTTGAAGAATGCCGGCCACCGGAGACCCGGGCGGTCTAGTCATGAAGGGTTCGCTTCACTGCGAGCTTCGTCTCGACTCTAGAGGAGCGCGTACACTGAACAACTCTTCAGATTGTATTTTAGCACGACCTACGACAATGTTTGGACTTTGGCTGGTGCTTAGCAGCCTACATGATGTAATAGAGTCTAACGGGTTTCTTGATTCAGTGGTGTTAGATAGCTATGAATAATGTTTGCTTTGGTGTTCATATTTGGGATGTGGTCCTACTCTTGACGTAGGTTATTCAAAGAATCGGCGCACAGAAATTCGCGTAAAAATACTTTAGTTATGATGGTTATGAAATCAACAAGTGGGGTCGTCTATTGCGAGTAAAACTTAAGCTCTATGTCGAGGGCTGGACAAGATGTTAAGTACATTGACATAGTAAATTCATAACAACCCTCCGACACAGGGTTACATTTATTGTCCAAATAAATTTGATAGAAAAAATATATGCGGGGTAAATCTGTGTACGCGCAGAGTTTTTATTAGTTGTGTGAGATTCGGTAGTGTCGCGGTGGTTACGGATACGGCTCGGGCAGGTGCAAGCGAGGCTGCACGCTGCGCCGCAGGAGGCTGCGGCCACCCTCGTCCCCGCATCACCCTCACATCCTCACACCACCCCACCCCGTGGCCCACCCGCGAACGCCATCTTAACAAATCGATAGGATATGACTGTTCTCCACTTCGCGGGTGCGACTTTTGGGCGCGGACAGAATGACCCCTCTTGATTGCGTAACGCAAACCAGGCTACGAACAATAAGAGCTGAGGAATCCAATTACGACTTTTCAAGGAATCGTAAAACGAAATATATTATTAATCCTAGCATCGTCGGGTCGTCAGTGACACTGGTTACTTTACGTTGACAAACATCCACCCTAGCTTTCATTGATTTTGTTCGAAACTAGTTTAACTCTGAATTTCTAAGAAAGCGACCGGTGTCGAGGACTTTGTTTTCCATAATAATGCTGTGTAGAAAAATTTACCCCTCGTAAATTAGGTTTGCTCGAAATAGTACCATTATCCTAAAAAAGCTTCGACTTGCTGCGCCTTTTTCATCAACAAACAGAATTAATTCAATGAGGAGGTAATCCCAACCGTCCTATAACCCAAGCGGGAATGGGAGTAAACCGCGGCGCGCTCTCGCCGACTCTACTTAAATATTCACGCCCTCTAATGACACGATGTCGGCTCACTTTAACATGGTTCTATCGGATCTGGCCAACTTAGCGGGCTGAACCAGAGCTTTAGCCACACTCGAATTTGCGGGATGCGGTTGAAAAATATAAAATCATAAAATCTAGATGAGATAAATCAACAGGTAGATGGTTGGAATATTTGGAAGTGGACCAGAAAAGCACTTGCTTTGATTTGATATTTTTAAAAGAGCTTTATGTGTGCTCGTTATGTCGAAGTTTTGAATCGATATTTTTATTCCTACCCTAACAAAATCGGTTTATTTATCGTAGTTACCACGTCACGAATTAATTATTTGCATTGTGAATTGTTAGTAATTACTAGTTTTAGGTTAGTATAGTAAAGAAATTAGGTAGATACAAACGGATTAAAATTATCGTTAGTTCTAGTTCTTGATTTTAAATTATCATTTTTATTTATCAGAACATTGAATCAGAGTACTGGTGAAGTAGACTAGTCGTTTCGCGAGGTCGGCCTTAATGAATCCAATATTTTTTGAAACAGAAGTCGTTAAAAGAGTTTAAAATAATTTACTGCCTATCCGAGAGGATTAATAGCTCATTCAATGATTGTTCAGCATGCAATTATTCATATAAAAACTCTAAGGAAACCATTAAACGACCTCACTGCTTGTGCACTTGACTGTGCGGAATAGTCGCTACATTATAAAACTAAGTCCCTGGCCGCGTCTGTCTGTTTGTCCGATCGCGATAAACGCAAAAATTACTGTCCGGATTTACATATAATTTTCACCAATAGATGAAGTGATTTATGAGGAAGGTTTAGCTGTATAATTCATGTAAGGTTTTGTGTAAATTGGATGAAAATAATACGAGGATGATTGTTGAAGATGTAGGAAAAAATCATGCCGCTTCGGATCTTTGCTGGTGTGCGACACGTAAACCAATACAGTTGCATGAAAACTATGTTAGTTGCGGAAGTATTCCAATAAAACTGCGTGCGAAGCCGGGGCGGGATGCTAGATTTTGTTTAATCTAGTGAGACAGAACTGACCATGAACCAAAAACAAGTTTAAGGGTGCTTTTCCACAAGAGCTAAGCGATGTAGCTAAATCGCTGGATTAATCTAGCTAGATTTTTATAGTTAAGTGATCCTATTGCCTGTGTTGAGCATAAAAATAATCATTGATGCCAAAAAAAAAGGAAGAGAGTTTTTAGTTTTAATTTCAAATTATAGCATACACCGGCATTTGTGTTGCGCTTGAGCGGAACAAAGGTCCAATGAACTTCATTCAAGAAGTTGGAAACTAGATTTTCGAGTAGACAACACTCGAGTTTGAACTTGGAGAGTCTAACGGCTTTTGGCACCTGCAGAGCCTCTTCACGACCTTGGATCAACGCAGGCGCAACACTAAAGTCAGTGTTCGCTATAATTCCAAATTAAATTCCGTATTCAAATTTAAATAGAAAAATAGCTAAGTCTTCGCCACGTTTGTGTCGGCGGCAGTAGCGTCGCGTGTGAAAAACTTGATCAATCAAACTTCTTTGCAAAGCTTTGTTTTTTGTACTAAAGTACCTAACGAAATATGCCTGCTCTACTTTTAAAACGAATTACCTATATGAGTTAAAAATACTATTTGATATTATGGAGACACTGAAAATGCTGTTTATTTTAAAAGATTTTATTTAACTTGCAATGTATGTAACTATGTTTGTACGGTTGGAATCCCGCAACTCAATTTTGAAGCAGATATCTTCAACAGATTGAGCTGAAATTTTGTATACACGTTCAGTTTGGATGACAATGCATTAAAAGCTTGTTTTTAAAAAGGTTTTTTCAAATTTTAAAACATATTTCTCTTTATATTACTGATACAGTTTTGAGATTCAAGTATTGTTTACTGGTAAATAATTGATAGGTGTTTCCAAGATAGATATTTTGCTATTTATTGTATTCTTGAGGGTTTATCAGGTGAGTACCGGAAATGGTTAGAGCAGATAACAAACATTTTCCCCAAACAAGGAAACACAACAAAAACCAACGAAGTAATTATAATATTTTCGCCTTCTAGTTAAGGTGAACGTTGTCACCGCGCTCTTGTGCCGTACGACCGTAGTCAGCAGAGCGGTGGAACGGATACTCGCTTCACCTGCTCACTTCCGCTAGATAATTGCAAGAATTGTATCTGGGCAGACTACGGATAAACTCAGCTCTTTATCATGTGCGTGTACTTATAAACGTAGGTATATCAACGTTGACAATGGCTCCGGCGACGATATAAGTAATAGTACGTAAGTAAGTTATATCATTACAGCGAATCGTGCGCTTCCACGTCGATAACTAGCATAGCTAATGATAGCATGATGTTATACCATGCTGGCGTCTGTTAAAACGGCTTACTGAACATCGGTGACAGCTCCGAATTTTGGATGCGGAATAATATTGGTTAAATTTCGAGCTATAACTGGAAGTTATTGGGTTTGTAGATGTTAAAACAATGCGACGGTGTTGTACAAGTGCGGATCAGTCGGATGCGTAGAGTTCGTTGAACTCTTGTCCCCTCCACTCGCGGTAGTCTCACTTTCGATGCGCCCGAGGCCTCCGCGAGACCACGTGCCCGTGCGCAGCTACTCATGCCCGTGCCGTGCCGATGCCGACCTGCCGTTGGTGACGTCACCACTCCTCAACACGACTCACACCGGTGTAAGGCAGTGGAGCATGAACTTGTTTGTGCTTTTCATTAGGACCTCCATGGGAACCGGGTTTACGGCAACACCCTCTACCATCGTAAATACCCAACTTACTTCGTTACTTGGATGGACTAGTATAAGTCTAGTAGACTCAGAGCGTAGAAGTAGCCAACAAATACAGTGTTGAAGATGTCAAAAAGAAAGTGCGAAATATCACGCTTATGTGCAAATGTAAGGCAAACGAACTCGTAAACAAACATACGTATAGTAGTCGTACTTACGTCAGACTCAACACACCACGGATTTTTGTGTTCGTCTTTTACAACAGCATTAAAACACTATAAAACGTTCTCGTGACGTATGTGTAGCTAGTAAGATGGACGGAAATTATAGGCGTTGAATGTTAAAAGCAAACAAGAGACATAATATTGTTAAAGTGGGATGAATAGATGCTAGTTAAGTTAGGCTTAATAATTCAAGTCTGAGGCCCGTATTATGAAAGATTGCTCAGTCGTCCATCTATGCTTGAGTAACGCTTTTCTATGGAATAAACGTCACTCTAGCATAGATATATGACTGAGGAAGCTTTAATAATACGGGACTAAGAGTCTAAAACTAGCTTATAAAAGGTGACTTAACACAAGCTCTGCTTAGCTTGGGGCTAGACTAGATGCTGTGTGGATTGTCCAGCATTATTTATTTGTTTATTTAACTGTCGAATCATAGAAGAAGGCTTAGAATTGTAGTAAACACAAACGAGGTGTAGCCAAAAAATTGCGACAAATGAGTCTCAATTTCCTATTCGTATACGTGCCCTAGTGTGTGTGAAAGCACTGAAGTTATATGCTTGTCAACTCGCATTTATATTGGTTTTTGGTTACCAAATCAAGAAAATTGTTGAATGACACTATCCCGCTGCTGTGACAGCACGGTGTTTTACCCCTGTGCCGCATTTTTTACGACTTTTCAACTTACCTGTAAAATAATGCTCGTTGCATCGGGATGTTAAAATCAAATCTAGCATTTGTTATGTCAGGTCACAGAAAAGCTAACTAAATCAAAAAACAGTTCCTTGATCTCGGCTCACTGAATATTAAACTAGATTTGTCGGAGCAAAGGATACGACTGGACTGGACTAAGCAACTCTAAAGCCGGGTTTAAACTGTGAAGGGTAAAAGGGTAATGAGCGGAAAATGGTTAAGCGGGACGGACTCCTTTTAAGGCGCTACCCCGACCTAAATCACCGCCACCACCTATTTTATCTTATTATTCTGTTAAACGAAGGAATTTTAAAAAATTGATTGGCCAGTTTGTGCTTCCTATCATAAGCTTTTTTTTAATGCCCCTGTAAAAGTTTTATTTTGTATACTTTATGCAGAGATGCGAAGTTGCTCTTTTTGGCCACCATGGTGGGAAAAATGAGCAACTTTCCTACACTATACAAACAAAAACATTTATAGAGGCATTAAAAAAAAGCTTATGATAGGAAGCACAAACTGGCCAATCGGTTTTTTGAATTTCCTTCGTTTAACGGAATAATAAGGTAAAATAGGTGGTGGCGCTGATTTGGGTCGGGGTAGCGCCTTAAGGGGCGAACCTAACGGGTTTGGTTATCAAACTAGGCCTAAATCTCGGTACTCACGGGATCTCCGAGGTAAAAAAAACCAAAATTACATAAAATTCTACATTTTTTCTTCGGTTACCTTATAGTGAAAAAAAAAATTACGATAAAAAAGAAAAAAAAACATGAAAGTGCTCTGTTTTGCACCTAATTTGCTCGAGATCTCGGGTACCCTGCGGTCTATAGAAAATATATTTACTGTAATTCTTTGGTTCCTTGATATAGTTTCTTCATAAGTTGATTAGGTTTCTTGTAAATAAACAAAAACATCATTTTTACGCTTACGCCGTTCCAAAAACGTATGTTCATCACATTCATCACTTTTTTTAAAGTTTTGTGGGCCAAATAAGGATTTGTTAGCAATTCGTCCAATAAGCGGTTCGTCAGGAATCCATGCGCGGTTCGTCCAATTCTTACAAAGCACTTTAGAATTATCACTTCAAAATAGTTTAAATTTCCTATTGTTTCATACATTTATGAAAAATGACAGTGAATTCCAAATATGTCTTCTGTCAAAAATGACAGCTGATGTACTAATCCTTCGGGAATACTTTTTTATATAGAACCACCTCGGGATCATTATCCAAACAATAGTGAAAGAATTTTCCAAACCAGTCCATGATTAACGGAGAAATCGACGAACATACATACATACGTACAACCGAACATAGAACCGCGTCCTTTGTTCGAAGTCGGTTAAAAATTACGATACTCTGTACTAGCTTTACTTTTACATAAAGCAACGGAAGTGGTTAGTGGGGATAGCAGAATCTGCGTGAATGGAAGGAGACTTACGTATTCACATTTCATTTTAATTTTTTACGAAGCTTGTGGAATAATCCATATTCATATTATGCTGTGTTGGCCGATCAAGTGAATAGAAACATAATCCATTGAGCAATAGTAAATTATGATGGATACTAATTATTACGTTTGTTTTGTTCGAAATCTTCCTTTAGTCCCATCTCGTAGCCAGATTTGGTAGCTAGCTACGAAATGGGAAATGTGCTTTCCCGTCTTGTAGCTACCTACTAAATGGGTACGATTTTCCCATCTCGTGGCCAGATTCAGTAGCTAGCTACGAAATGGGAAATGTGCTTTCCCGTCTTGTAGCTACCTACTAAATGGGTACGATTTTCCCATCTCGTGGCCAGATTTGGTAGCTAGCTACGAAATGGGAAATGTGCTTTCCCGTCTTGTAGCTACCTACTAAATGGGAACGATTTTCCCATCTCGTGGCCAGATTTGGTAGCTAGCTACGAAATGGGAAATGTGCTTTCCCGTCTTGAAGCTACCTACTACTTAAATGGGAACGATTTTCCAATCTCGTAGCCAGATTTGGTAGCTAGCTACGAAATGGGAAATGTGTTTTCCCGTCTTGTAGCTACCTACTAAATGGGAACGATTTTCCCATCTCGTGGCCAGATTTGGTAGCTAGCTACGAAATGGGAAATGTAATTTCCCATCTCATGCCTAGTTAATTAATTAAAGACGCCGCTATGGCGTTCATTAGGGTAGGCCTATGTCCAGCAATGGACTAACATAGGCTGATGATGATGCTAAATTAATTTGTGTTCGAATATTCCATTGTAATAATTAATTATGCGACTAATATCATTAATACTGAGCAAATCTGTACGCCGGACTATAAAAATTTCATTCTCACGATACGAAACAATTTATATGGAGTAGATTGAATGTCCCCGAAAGCAAGCAATGTCGACGATATCTACCAGCAAAAACTTCGCATTTTCCTTATCAACCAATTTTATATAGGTACAAATACGTATGTAAGTATATTTATTTCAGGTATATCGTTATCCTACTAATATTATAAAGGCAAAAAATTGCGCCGTTGTGAATATTTTTGGTCGAAGACAACGCAAAAACTACTAAACGGATCAAGCTGAAATTTGGCGTACCTTTAGAGCAAAGCCCAACTTAGCTAATAGGCTACAGAAGCTGGTATAACATATTTCTTATTCTAAATAACACGTGCGAAGCCGCGGATAGAAGCTAGTAATATGACATAAAATTAGTGATAATGCCAGTGCACGAGTAATGGAAGCAGTTAGAAGAGTCCTTTGCCAAAACCGGGAAAACAGACACAGAGGTTGCCTAATGTTTTTTCCAAATTTATGCTTACAGTAAGTTAGTTTAAGTACTATTTATTTATTGTGGTTTAAGTGTCTGAATAAAGGTTTTTATTATTATAATGCCAGTGAGCAGCGTGCGTAACGTTGTAGAGTATCTGTGCTTGTGGTCGACGATGACCCATCGGCGCGTGGCGACAATTAAAACCGGGATAAGTGTTGCGTGTACCTGCGAGATGAGAGCAGCGCCACGGTCGATACAAGGGGGTTAGCCGCTCGGGGGGGCGGGGGCAGGCATCCAATTAAGAAGTTTAGAATACAAGTCACGGAGTATTGATATCTCTCTATTTTTATTGCGTGAAAAAGTATGAATCCCAGACCGCTGAGAATATAAGTAGCGAAGGGATGTAGCAGGTGGGTTGGTTTATGAGACTAGTTTCTGCTCGCGGCTTCGCACGCGTTTCTATGGAGACGTTTGAAGCTTATTTCTATCCCATAGGAACTGATTTATGGGATAAAAAGTGTCCTATGTTTTATTCCAGACCTATCCGTATGCAAGGCCCACTCCGTTTAGTATTTAGGTGTAAAGAAGTAATAAATAAACATCCAAACTTTTGGATTAATAATATTGGTCTAATGAATTGTGTGAGGAATAATCTATGATTTCTTAAAATTCGATTTGCTTAATTGAAATATTGATACGTATTGACTGATGGCAGAGCAAATACAGAAAAAGTGATGCTGTGTAGAATATTAACATGTGCCATGTGCGCTAAGACGAGTTCCGAGCCGGATAGCGTCCGGAGTGTGAGGCGGGGCGGCGAACCAACTCTTCATTCCCATTTAGCTACTGAATTGTACGACGCCGACGGGAGGAGGCCATGATTATGTTTACTAACCCCGACCGCCCGCGCCCCCTGGTCTACGCGGTCCGAATTAACACACGATCTTTGTCCCGAAGCTCTTTACATAGCCTCGCCAGAGTTGCCAGTGATCGGTGTTGCTATGCGAGATTCGTATTTAGATTTCGGTATGCAGGTACGGTCTCCGTTTGATTTTGGAAGGTGGAAGGCGGAATTGATCTGAGAGCAAGGAGATCGAATGTTTTGAAAGGTTGGCTTTGGCATGCGAAATAAAATAGAAAGATTTCCGAGTCGTGTTGGAAAGTAGTGAATATTAAGTCAGTGTCAAAGTATGACTGTCACTGTAGGGTTTATGATAAGCAGCTGTCATTCGGGAATGACATTAGTTTTGTACCAAAAGTGCTTTTCATGTTGTGTTGTGTTGTCCTTTTGCGTAAGTTGTTCGTTTGTTTTAGCAAAATTATTTTGATGCTAAATTATAAGAACTAGGTTCTTAAAACCGATGATATTCTGTTTTAGAAGTTTATGACAGTCCTACACAGACACTGGCAGAGTCGTAGCGAAAAGCAAGCGGCGGCATTAAGAAAGAAGTTGAATGAAAATGAAATTATGCTCCCACATAACGTTGTCTCTCTCTCCCAATAAGGTTTGATGGAAGATAACTCTTTTTAGGGTTAAGCTCGCCTTTGCCATTCCTTCTCTAGTTTTATGTTTTATTTAGTGCAATAAAGAATTAAGAATTGAATCTGATCGTCTGCAAATACCACGGCTCGTGTAGGCTGCTGTAAATCTCTCACCTGCTGTTGTATCCCGTAATATCAAGAAACCTGTGTTTTATGAAGTCGTTGTTGTAATCGAAGTAATCAATTCTTTTGGAAAGAGGTGGTTGTCTACAAATTAAACAGTGACCCACTGATCCTCCTACACACGTCGAACTTAACTTTATGATACACAGACACTGGCAGAGTCGTAGCGGCAAGCGGCGCCATTAAGAAAGAAGTTGAAGTCTAATCAGTCTCTTCTGCAAATACCACGGCTCGTGTAGGCTGCTGTAAATCTCTCATCTGCTGTTGTATCCCGTTATCACCAAGAAAGTCTGTTCGCCCCTATCAAGAAACCTGTGTTTTATGAAGTCGTTGTTGAAATCGAAGTAATCAATGCTTTTGGAATAGAAAGAGGTGGTTGTCTACAAATTAAGCAGTGACCCACTGATCCTGTGCGGGCTCACTGCGGGCGTCGGTAATCGTCTAAAAACTGGACCGAGTCGTCGCCGGCCCCTGACCGCTGGTTGCGGTGGGATATGTAGCGCGCTGAATTTCTCAATGGAGCGTTTTTGTTAAGCATTTAAACGGGATTTAAGTGTTTTCTTGTTGCTTGTTTCAACAAGCATATTATGGTTTTTGTTGATTTTTACTACGCTGTTTGTAAACAATGTCGAGGGATAGAACAATTTGGGAAATACATTCTTCACGAGCACTCTTCGCAGCGCAGTGACCTTTCCGAAAATCTATTATGAAAAATATGTGTTAAATTTTTAATCATTAGGTAGTTATTGTAAAAAAAGACATAATTTCCATAGTTTCACCCCACTAGCCATCAATAACACAGTTACTTACTGAGTCTACTCCATAACTCTTTGCCGTTAATCTTAATAGTTGACCTTTCAGCAGTAGACTGCGGTAAGCCGATTGCTTACCACAGCGCCGCAAGGGTCATTACCACGCGGCTGGGGGCGCGTTCATACTAGCGATCGCGCCCGGCTTCAGACGTTTACGTAACGACTTTATGACAACCACTGATTAATCTTCTTGACCTGTCCTTGGTACTTTTGACACAATTTTGTGAAAATCTAGTTTAAAACTCCGAAAACTGTCTGTTGAAGGTACCAACTAATTTAAGGTTTTTTAAATAGGGTAGTTGCACTCGGCGCGATTGGTTAGCGCATTCCCGTACTGAGGGAAGGTTGCGGGTTCAATTCCCGTCAAACTCGATTTTTTTTGGGATATTATTTGATTACCTACTAATTTTTAAACAGGTAAAGTTGATAACAGTTTGTAATCGTAATCTCGGAGCAATGGGCTCCGATTCTATAAAAATATTTCACTACCTCGTATCCAGGTGCTAAAGTAGTGAAGTCGGGAGCAAAAGCTAGTATAATGTAACTAAAATAAATAATGCTGGACAATCCACACAGAACCATCTAACTTGAAACAGGAGTCCTGATTACAAGACATGTGTTCTTGTTGACTTAAGTAATGTATCATGCATGATCAAATTGAATATCTGATGATCATGATGTCCTATTGATATCCCAAGATGAATTAGAATGTTTGCATACCTAAATTCAACCTACGGGCACTTAGGAGCGTCAAACTCCATCGTATAAACAGCACGGTTCGTTTAAAACTCGTAGAAAAGACGCATAAACAAAATGGAAACGAGTGCCACATGAGTATACAAATCTATACTTATAATACTGTAACAGGTCGAATTCTGTACATTATTTTGATTTCTTTTTGTTGTAGGGCACTCTATTTTCATTCATGTCTGTCTGTCTGTTACTGTATACGCAATTTAACTAGGTACATACATAAATATAGATATTTATATTAAAAGTGCAACAGGTCCAATTCTGTGCAATGAAGTTTTTTTTTGCACGGCGTTTCATAATACGAGAGAAACTGTGGTTAAATGTGAATTTAATCTATCGGCAGGTATGGCAATCGTTCAGCTAGCGTACAGCTAGTATACAATACATCCCATAGAGTAGCAAGTCGGTACATAGATAGATAGATATATCATATATTCATAAAGAAAAAACATTACATAGGTTGGTTAGTAATGCCTTAAAGCCTATGTTAGGTTTGTCTAGGCAAAGAGTTCTCATCTATTTCACTTAAGAATTCTTATTACTACTGTTGGTTAACATTGTAATTTAACTTGCCTAAATATACATTGTAGGCAAATAGCACTATTCAGGTAGAGCAAGAGAGTCTATTATCGAAAGTCGGTGAGATTAATGTTTAGGGGTTTAATTAGAAACGATTACTTGTCGAAATGTACAACTAATATTGTTTGCATATATAGATTCAACCTAAGGTCACTTTAGAACGTTTATACAGGGTGCCACGAAACATGTGTACTAAGACGAAAGGGGGTAATTCTGGCCCCGAGGGGCCAGAATTACCCTCTATCAAATTTTGTTATACGATTTTTTGAATTTAGATAATTTTTTTATTTAAAATCACGGTTCGTTTAAAACTCGTAGAAAAGACACGTACACAAAATGGAAACGAATGCCACATGAATATACGAAGCGGTACACATACATCCCACATAGAGTAGCATAGCATGTCGGCACATAGCGCTATTCAGGTAGAGCAGAGGGTCGACTCATGAAAGTCGATGAGATGAATGTTTAGGGGTTTAATTAGAATCGATTATATTATGTCGACTGTTTGTCGAAATGTACGACTAATATTGTTTGCATGCATAGATTCAACCAAACGTATCTTAAGAACGTTTATAGAGGGTGCCACGAAACATATGCGAAAGGGGGTGATTCTGGACCCCGAGGGAATAAACTTCGGTTCTATAATTTTTTTATAAAAATATTTTTTTATATAAAAAAATCACCCTTTCTTTAAAAATCGTAGAAAAGTCGTATAAACAAAATGGACACGAATGCCACATGAGTACTTACGAATATACAATAAGCCCTTTGCTACCTGAATAGCGCTATATGCCGACTAATGAAAGTCGATGAGATGAATGTTTAGGGGTTTAATTAGAATCGATTTAATGTCGACTGTTTGTCAAAAACAATTAATATTGTTTGCATATATATATTCAACCTAAGGTCACTTTAGAACGTTTATACAGGGTGCCACGAAACACGTGTACTAAGGCGAAATGGGGTAATTCTGGACCCCGAGGGAATCAACTTTTGTTCTACGATTTTTTGAATTTAGATCATTTTTTTCATCTAAAAAAACACGATTCGTTTAAAAATCGTAGAAAAGACGCAAAAACAAAATGGAAACTAATGCCACATGAGTACTTAAATATACAATACGTCCCATAGCACTATGCAGGTAGAGCAGAGGGTCGATTAATGAAAGTCGATGAGATAATGTTCAGAGGTTTAGTTAGAATCGATAAGTGGGCCGCAGAACAGACTTACTACACAGCACAAAAATGTGCATTCCAATATGGGCTTTAAATCGTAATATTTAGATATAAAATATTTTCACGGCATCAGATCACAGGACAGCTCGCGGACCACTCGCCGAGCTTGTGCAAAGCTGTTTTGTCACTGTAAAATATATCTAAGGATAACAAGTTTAAGGGGGTACCCTACCTCGTTATTGTGTGAAGAGGATAGGCATAGGATTTCGCGTTCATAGGAGCGGGACAGAGCAAAGCGGCGTAAGCCCAAAAATCAAGTTTTTAGTAGTTATTTGCTCCCCACAAACATTAGAATAGTTAATTGAAAAAAAGGCAACATATAAAATGTTCTTTATACTTAGCTCAATTACTATGCTTAATCTCAAGATCGTATCATCTGTATTTATTGAGAAATTAGGGTTTTAGTAAAAAATTAGAGGTATCTTTGCGATTTTTTTCTATCGAGAAAATTTTATGGAATCGTGTTTTCGAAACATATGATCGATAGAATAAGTCCTGAACTTTACCAAATATAAATTTCAAAGTTAAATATTCAGTAGTTTGGAAGATATGGAGGTCCGACGGAGTTGAAAATAAGCAATTTGAGGGTAGGTACCCCCTTAAGCCCATAATTGAATGCCCACGTTTTTAAGCTGTGTGGTAGCGGTATTGATTATATGAGCGCAGAGCTCAATGGGAAGTAGGTACCCTGTATATTTTGATCCAGGGAGAGAATCAAAGATTATTATTCTCAACCGACGAAAAGCGGAAGAGGTTCTCAAATCGACGCGTATATTTTTTTCATGTATGACCACGGATAATTTTTTACAGAGCAGTCCGATTTTGATAATTACAGGGTATACCCCGAAGGTGGTCCTTGTTTGTATGCCGCCATTTTGTCCCGCGGCGGGAGTCGAATCCAACAACTTCTAGCGTTAGCAAGCTACGCGATTTGTAAAACGAATGTCGTCACTTTGCGGGTATAAGTATAGCATACGCTTGTCTCTACAATACTTTCTGTATTTAAATAAAATAAGGTGTTGATAATCTGCCAATTTAATTATAGCATGAAAATACCACATCCATACTAATATTATAAATTCGAAAGTAACTCGCTAAACGGCTGAACGATTTTTTATAAAATTTGGCAGGGAGGTAATTGGTATCCCACAGACGGACATAGGCTACTTGAAAAGGGCGTGCGAAGTCGCGAGCAGAAGCTAGTTAACAATATTAAAATTCAATGACATTATGTAAGCGACGAATAGGTCTTTGTTTAAATGGAATGGCTAAATAAGTAGGAAGTTAAAATCATGAGCTTCACATTTCCGCTTTTTAAATGGTACTACTTATGCTGTACTGGCGGCGTAAGTTATTTTTGGAATTGAGGTGTTTGAAAATGTAACGGTGTTCTGATTACGAAGGTATAAAAAATAAATAATGCTGACAATTCACACAACATCATCTAGCCCCAAACTAAGCAGAGCTTGTGTTATAGGTACTAACTAGATAACTGATATCTAATATACATTTTGCTGCATAGATAGATCTTTTTAATTATACATGGAAAACTCCTTGAACAAATATCTGCAGATCGTACAGATATTTGTCAGCCAGTTCTATTGCTGTTCCCTAATGTTTCTATGTAATTTTTTTTTTTAAGGTGATGAATAAAAGTATTATCTATCTAATAAGTAGCCTATGTCCGTCCCTGGGATCCCGTGTACAGAAGTACACGGGATCCCAGGGACTCCCTCACCTCCCTCTCAAATTTCATTACGATCCGTTCAGCCGTTTAGGCGTGAAAAGGCAACAGACAGACAGAGTTACTTTCGAATTAACGATATTAGTCTGGATGGCGTTTCTGTATATTATTGAAAATTTTACAGACCTAATTTTCTCTACGGTTTCCTCAGCCCTGTAGGCCAATTCTGCGTATCACTCGATATTTTATGCAGCCTTCAATAATTTTATATCGAGTCCCGCCAAAAACTACATTCTAGTACGACTTATCGAAAAAATGCATTCAATAAATATCGAGTTGCAGAATTTAAGGCGAATAGTAGGGGTGATAGTGGCGCCACTACATATTAAATTTTATAATTACGTTATACAAAGGAATTATCAAAAAATCGGACCGCGCGTAGACGATATCTATCATAAGCTTTATTTAAATGTATCTTTAATAGTTTTGTACTGTATTATTTCGGCAGATACTTGTTTCAAGAGTTTAGTTCCTATTGGTGGCCACCAAGCTCTCCAAACAAGGTTTTTGATTGAATAACACAAAACAAAACTATTACAGATACATTTAAAAAAAGCTTATGATAGATATCGTCTACGTGCGGTCCGATTTCTTGATAATTCCTTTGTATAACGTAATTATAAAATTAAATATGTAGTGGCGCCACTATCCACCCTACTATTCGCCTTAAGAACGCATGTTTGCTACAAAGCAATCACACGATATTTTGATAGTTCTAGCCATATTATTATGTATTTCTCGAGTAGATATATTGCCAGAATTTCCCCCTGGCCTTGTAACAATTTAACGTATGGCACAGTTTCGAAGGTTATTGTCGTGTTGTCCAAGGACTGTCGAAGGTAAGAAGCGAGGCACTATCGCGTGAGCACTTGCTTTGCTCACTGGGTATCGATTCCCGAGTGACTTTACGATTTCGAGCATTGTCCTCGTAAAGATTCCTGTTCCCGCAGTGCTTATACGCTTCAACTCGCAATATTTAGTTAGATATTCTCAAGGCGAAGAAAATAGTTGGCATTTAGTGATACTTTAGTTGATGCCATGGCAATAAGAAGTCAGAAAGGCTTTGAAAATTATGGGTTACACAATTTTAAGAGTGCCGGACTATATATTTTACGTGTAACCTGTTCGAGTGAGTATATTAGAAACAATATAACATACTATTCACTTGCCAAACTTGATGTGAACTGTTTGTAATCAAACCACAACAAGAAAACGAAATCTCACATGCTTGGCGTAGAGTTTTAGATGTAATTGTAAGCAATATTTATTGAAGGAACGATCTCAAATCGACCAGTAATGTAAATTGCGTTTGAAAAGACGGATGTAAGCAGGTTAACTACGAACCTTATTTGTGTTGAAAGAACACCAACGTTACATCCCTTGAGGTTCATAGTTAACCCGCCTACGTGTAATGAATTCGTCAAACTACGATAGATTTTACATCGAGTTTGGTTAGTGAACAGATAGCTGCTAAGCTAGATACGCAAATAGTAGGTTTGAGACACCCGCTGAGTAATCCTGGTAACAGACATAGGATAAATTGACTATTAATAGAATGGTATCAGACACGCGTCATTTCACGTGACGCGAAATATGGCAGAATATGTTATAACAGTCAATTCACTGTCTTTAAAATTCGTGGATGTGCCTGGCAGTGGAGTGTTTAGAAAGTCAATAGGTAAACAAATTACCTATTTATATCGGGTAATAACTTTAGTTTTAGATATTATTAATAAATAATGCTAGACCCATCTACACAGCATCCAGAAGCTGTGTGTGGTGTCGGCTTAGAATTTGCACCACCCCAACTCTTCCCGCGGTCGTCAGAGGCGACTAATGGATCCACCGGGGCGGGCAACAGCGCCCCCTGGAGAACCATTCTACCACCGAACTCGCATGCACAGCATGGGGAATATGGGCATGACCCCCATGAGATAAAAGCCAATAAGGCACTTATCAGGGGGACGCCTGCGTCTAGCAGTAGACCAATACAGGCTGTTGAGGTGAGGTTGACGAATCTACGCAGCATTATCTAGCCCTAAGCTAAGCAGAGCTTGTGTTATGGGTAATGATGACTGATTATACTTAATTAAAGATACATCTAATATCGAATGATTTATCTTCGAAAAACATACAATCAGTAGACCATTAACTAGCTTAATGGGCAATATTTAAACATATTAAAAAAAAAAACGATTTTTTTCTTCAGATTCATGTTATTCGCGTATTATTGAATTATTATTATTAATTAAAAAATTTAAAGACTAAGTTTACATAACTTTTTTGTAATTATTTCATGACAAAGCACTGATTTTGCTAAAATAAACATGCATAAAAACATATTTTGTAGAATATTTTCTGATGTTAAATAATGCAAGAGAGCGTGTAAAAGAATACGAATAAAAAATAAATTGAAATTCAATAAATCGTACATTTTCTTTTAGATCTCCTTGGGATTCAGAATCACCCTTTTCGGCTTAGTACACAAGTTATGTGGCACCCTGTACAGTACTCATTGTGCCTATAGCAGTTGTTTTCGGGTGTTAGAACCCTACAAAGGAAAGCACGTCACACGACAGAACTCTAGATTAGACGAGAGCTTTGACGTTTATCTTCTCCTAGCGCCTCGGGTTGATTGCGAACACCACCACCACAGCTCAAGACCGCTGCTGGACCTAGACAATCGCTCAAAGAGAGGGTCTAACCAATTGGTCTGAAAAATGCATTTGCTGCAAACACCTAAAGATACCATTTGTTTTTTTTTTTTTTTAATTCTGGACAATTCACACAGCCTTATCTAGCCCCAAGGTAAGCAGAGCTTGTGTTATGGGTACCAGATAACTGATATACTTAATACAATACACTACATAGATAGATATTTTTTATTATACATACCATTAAAGTATTACCTGCGTACTTATAGAATGGGCTGGAGATGACGTCATCTCTCATGCGGTCTTGCTATACGATTGCGCTTAAATCTCCCATTCCCATTAAGGCGGTACCCTACCTCGTTATTGTGTGAAGAGGATAGGCATAGGATTTCGCGTTCACAGGAGCGGGACAGAGCAAAGCGGCGTAAGCCCAAAAATCAGGTTTTTAGTAGTTATTTGCTCCCCACAAACATTAGAAAAGTTAATTGAAAAAAAGGCAACATATAAAATGTTCTTTATACTTAGTTCAATTACTATGCTTAATCTCAAGATCGTATCATCTGTATTTATTGAGAAATTAGGGTTTCAGTAAAAAATTAGAGGTAACTTTGCGATTTTTTTCTATCGAGAAAATTTTATGGCATCGTGTTTTCAAAACATATGATCGATAGAATAAGTCCTGAACTTTACCATATATAAATTTCAAAGTTAAAATATTCAGTAGTTTGGAAGATATGGAGGTCCGACGGAGTTGAAAATAAGCAATTTGAGGTACTATACCCCCTTAAATGGGCCATCCGGGGAGACTGGGTATAAACGATTTCGGTTTCCATCACATGGTACAAAATGTACAAATACAGATACATACAATTTTCTGGCTGGATAGAGCCGACCGACGACGAAGCTGTCAACGTCAAATTATCACATTTGTCGAACTCAATGCTACGGTTTTATTTTTATTTATTTGCTATTATATTAATATAAGCTCAAATAAAATATAAAATTACAATCAACCAATAGAAATAAATTACAACTAGTATTTACAATTGAAACAATTGAGCTAACTGCAGACTGACTAAGTTTACATAACTTTTTTGTAATTATTTCATGACAAAGCACTGATTTTGCTAAAATAAACATGCATAAAAACATATTTTGTAGAATATTTTCTGATGTTAAATAATGCAAGAGAGCGTGTAAAAGAATACGAATAAAAAATAAATTGAAATTCAATAAATCGTACATTTTCTTTTAGATCTCCTTGGGATTCAGAATCACCCTTTTCGGCTTAGTACACAAGTTATGTGGCACCCTGTACAGTACTCATTGTGCCTATAGCAGTTGTTTTCGGGTGTTAGAACCCTACAAAGGAAAGCACGTCACACGACAGAACTCTAGATTAGACGAGAGCTTTGACGTTTATCTTCTCCTAGCGCCTCGGGTTGATTGCGAACACCACCACCACAGCTCAAGACCGCTGCTGGACCTAGACAATCGCTCAAAGAGAGGGTCTAACCAATTGGTCTGAAAAATGCATTTGCTGCAAACACCTAAAGATACCATTTGTTTTTTTTTTTTTTTAATTCTGGACAATTCACACAGCCTTATCTAGCCCCAAGGTAAGCAGAGCTTGTGTTATGGGTACCAGATAACTGATATACTTAATACAATACACTACATAGATAGATATTTTTTATTATACATACCATTAAAGTATTACCTGCGTACTTATAGAATGGGCTGGAGATGACGTCATCTCTCATGCGGTCTTGCTATACGATTGCGCTTAAATCTCCCATTCCCATTAAGGCGGTACCCTACCTCGTTATTGTGTGAAGAGGATAGGCATAGGATTTCGCGTTCACAGGAGCGGGACAGAGCAAAGCGGCGTAAGCCCAAAAATCAGGTTTTTAGTAGTTATTTGCTCCCCACAAACATTAGAAAAGTTAATTGAAAAAAAGGCAACATATAAAATGTTCTTTATACTTAGTTCAATTACTATGCTTAATCTCAAGATCGTATCATCTGTATTTATTGAGAAATTAGGGTTTCAGTAAAAAATTAGAGGTAACTTTGCGATTTTTTTCTATCGAGAAAATTTTATGGCATCGTGTTTTCAAAACATATGATCGATAGAATAAGTCCTGAACTTTACCATATATAAATTTCAAAGTTAAAATATTCAGTAGTTTGGAAGATATGGAGGTCCGACGGAGTTGAAAATAAGCAATTTGAGGTACTATACCCCCTTAAATGGGCCATCCGGGGAGACTAGGCATAAACGATTTCTGTTTCCAGAATGGTACGGTACTAAAGAAATATGGGTACAACTATCTGGCGGGATCTAGTCGATCGACGACGGAAATTTTAATATCAACGTCAAGATATAACCTAAGTCATGCTCAATTGTCATATTTGACCTTTTTTGCTCGGTTATAGCAATTCTGATTCAATGTTACAAACAGTAAATACAGTGCAGTAATTGAACGCAGTCAAGCAAAACAAGGTCAAGTGTGAGTAAAATAAGAATGAGGTTAAACTTCATATAGCTCTATAATCTATCTGATTATTAAGATTGTTTGCAACAGTCTGCAGTTAGCTCAATTGTTTCAATTGTAAATACTAGTTGTAATTTATTTCTATTGGTTGATTGTAATTTTATATTTTATTTGAGCTTATATTAATATAATAGCAAATAAATAAAAATAAAACCGTAGCATTGAGTTCGACAAATGTGATAATTTGACGTTGACAGCTTCGTCGTCGGTCGGCTCTATCCAGCCAGAAAATTGTATGTATCTGTATTTGTACATTTTGTACCATGTGATGGAAACCGAAATCGTTTATACCCAGTCTCCCCGGATGGCGATCCATTGATTTTAGCGCAATCGCACAGCTGCTTAGTTCGATTACAATCTAGGCGGGACAGCGACGGAATATCTAATATTCCCTCATCATTCCCTTTCAATACGCAGGTTATACCAATAAATTGAAGTGAATAAGAATAAGAACATCTTTACTTGTAACTAAAATACAGTATTTTGTAGTGATATGCATTTAGTAAGTTACAGTTATTTACTACTTAAGTACTAACACATATTTATACATAAAAACTGAACTTGTAAATTAAGAACTGTTATTAAGAACTAAAAGTGGACTTACATTGATGTTTATCAGCTAACTGTATAAGAGGATTTGGTAGGTCCCGCCGCCTGTAGAAGCACATGACTTTTGCTTCCACATTGCCCGACGGTGTCTTGTTCAGTTCCTCTATCCGTCGGATTTGGTACGGAGACGTCGACGACGTCTCGAAATAGACGCAGTCTGGGGACAAGACATATGTACATTAGATAAATCTGCCTAGTTGGTCTAGCGGTCTGCTTGTTCAACCGCTGATTATGAGGTTCGAATCCCGGGTCGGGCCAATAGTTGTTATTGGAGTTTTTCTAGTAAGGAAAATTCACAGTAGCAGCCCGGAGTCAGGAAGTTGACGGTGTTAAACCCCTGTGCCTCGGAAAGCACGTTAAGCCGTTAATCCTGCGCCTGACCTCTCCCCGGTCGTGTCGATCTGTCGTCCTATCGGATTATGAGAGTGAGGGAATAGAGAGTGCACCTGTGTTTGCTCACACACTATAATACGTCCTGCGCATCTGGCTAGTCTCCGATGAGACTGGCCGCCGTGGTCGAAATTCGGTTAGGATAACATTATTACATTAGATAACTTCGATTAGTATAAGAGAATATGCGCATGATTTGATAATATCGATGCTTGTGACTTTAATATGCATTTCACCCCATATAATTATAATCCGTTAATTCAGGGAACCTACTCGGAAAAGGAAAATCTTAGTTTCGTTTTCATTTTTGTGCAAAACCAACTCTTATGTCGCTTGCATAAGATTAGCGTTTGCATGAAAACGAATCAGAAACTTCGATTTCGTTTTTAAGAGTAGGGGCCCAGGTTTCTTGAGCTACTCGTATACTAGATACTACACTCGGTTTGAAATTCCTAGATATTTTTTGGGAATAAAGGGGTTTACAAAACCAAATAAATATTGGTGGTAAATATTTTACAACAGATCATCGGAGGAATTTGCAGAAGGTTGACACACAGTTTTCATTCATCTCTCGTCCGTTTTTGAACTTGAATTTAAAGCTTTTTCGCTGCGCGTGTGCAAACTTATGCGTTGAAGTTTTTCTTTAGTGGTTACCTTTTTGTTTTCTGCTATTGTTTCAGTAATCCTACTAATATTAAAAAGCCAAAAGTTTGTGAAATCTGAATTTTTGTTACCTATGATCTCCAAAACTACTGAACAGATCAAGATGAAATTTTGCGTACGTTTAGGCGTACTAACTCAGTTAATAGGCTACTTATTATACCGAACATACGCGTGCGAAGCCGCGGTCAGAAGCTAGTGTTTTCAAACATAAATATCTTATTTCACAAAAAAGCAAAATATTTATCTTGAAGCTTTCATAGACTCGAGTAGGTATTAAGGTTGGTACTTAAAGTGCAATAACATGCGCCGAAACAAAAGGAGCACCGTTCTCCTAGTCAACAAAGCATTGCAACTCGCAAGCTCCAATCGATAAGTACAAGCATTTTGTTTGGCGCATATTCACCAAACGCAAGTCAACTGTGAGCATCCTATTCCGGTTAGCCAGTGCGGAACAATCTGGTTTTCAGCCTATAAACTAGCCAAACTCGATAAAGAATATGTTTAAACAAACCACGACACATAATTATGCACATGTACCTACCCACATAACGTTCTCTCTCCCGATAAGGTTTGCTGGAAGTGAACTCTTTTAAGGGTTTTGCCATTCCTTCTCTAGTTTTATGTTTTAAGTATATGTATGTTTTATTTAGTGCAATAAAGAATTAAGACACAAATAACTAAACTTACTTGCTTGGCGTCGAGTTTCAGATATTAATTGTAAACAATATTTATTGGAGGAAGGATATCAAATCGACAAGTAATTTAAATTGCGTATAAAAAGACGCGGCAATAGCAACTATAAGTGACGCGGCAACGGCAATTTTAGGTTAAGTATGGGCGGTTTGTTTACAAACATTCTACATCGAGTTTGGCTAGCGTATAGACAGAAAATATCAAACGCGTTCGTCGGTCACTGGTTTTTGTCGGATATGCTTTGATTTAGTTGGAGAATACTTCAGGTGTAAAGAGGTTTTGTTTGAATGAATCATATACAAAGATCTACATAGTATACTACATACAGGTCGTCCGGTAATTCCATTAATTACCGGACACCCTGTATGTAGTATAACCCCGCAGGTACTTGTGGGGGGTACCACAGCTACTCAGGAAAATATATTTAAAAATCTATCTGCAGCCGTTTACGATTTATAATTTTCTTTTTTTAAGCACCTAAGTATGAAATTCACTTCAGAACTACAAGGAATAAAATAAGTGGAAAATTAATTTGCCGCAAATCGTAAACCATTCTATTAACTGATGAAACAAGAACAAAATTAAAAATCCCCCGAGAGTTTCATGAAACATGGCTAAGAACACTCGGGATAAAATTGTCTATGACACAAAAAAAACTAAACGAAAATCGGTTAATCCGTTTAGGAGCTACGATACCACAGACAGATACACAGAGAGACACGTTAAACTTATAACACCCCTCTCTTTTTGCGTCAGGGGTTAAAAACTAAGTTCGAATTATTGGTATTTTTGGAGCATTTGGGATAATTAGAGATTTTGGGCTAAGAATCAACGTTTTCCCGAATGCTCCCAAAATATAATTGAATCAAAGTTGGTTGCATCATGCGTTCACAAAGTAAATTACTTTTCCTTTAGTTTTAATCCTTGTAGAACGCAGAAAATATTTAAAACAACAAAAATATTTGAATCTCGCGCCATCACGAAACGATCAACCTTAGCTCGAGCGAGTCTGACCTGTCTTGTCATAGTTCTACGCAGAGACAAATGTTACCATACTGTACCACATATTTCCTAGGTACCTACATACATAATGTAAATGGCGCTTTTTACCGTTAGGCAAGTAAATAGCTGCGCTCGTAATGAAATGCTTGGAACCTTTCATTTAGTCTGTGAGCAGGAATTGTTCTGGTCGATCTATCTTCGACACTTGCTTTGTTTTCCGTGACCATTATTAGACAAATTACTAGAAGGAATTCGTGTTCTAGGATATTTGGAACATGGCAGGAAAACAACTAACAGGCTAAAGGTTTCTTCGTCGCTTCTTTACTTTAATCTACATACCGAAGCGACAGAAATCTAGACACGGAAATAAAGTGTCAAAAAATTAACACTTTATTTCCGTGTCAGTTTATTCGGCTGAAATGATTACGATCGGACTACGTTAAAATTTTATGAGTGGTATTTGAAGGAATACAATGCTGGACCATTCTCAGCGATAAGACCGCTTTTTGTACTGTTGATTTCGTACTGCCTCGTTGGTATAGCGGTCAGCTTGTTCAACCGCTGATTATGAAGGTCCTGGTTTAATCCCAGGTGGGGCCAATAGTTGCTATTGGGGTTTTACTAGCAAGAAAAATTCACAGTAGCAGCCCGGAGTCAGGAAATTGGCGGTGTTACACCCCCGTGCCTCGGATAGCACGTTAAGCCATTGGTCCTGCGCCTGACCTGTACCCGGTCGTGTCGGTCTGTCGTCCCATCGGATAATGAGAGTGAGGGAATAGAGAGTGCACCTGTGTTTGCGCACACACTATAATATGTTCGGCGCATCTGGCTAGTCTCCGATGAGACTGGCCGCCGTAGTCGGAATTTCTACTAGCAGGACATTATTATTTCTTATTTAGATATAAGATTTTTATTTATGTTTATTTCTAGTAGGTATCTACAATAAAGTTTTCATTCATTCATTCACACAGTATAATCTAGCCCCAAGCTAAGCAGAACTTGTGTTATGGGTACTAGATATCTATCTATACTAATATTATTAAGAGGAAAGATTTGATTGTTTGTATTGAATAGGCTCCGAAACTACAGGACCGATTTGAAAAATTCTTTCACCGTTAGGAAGCTTACTTTTCAGGGAGGGACATAGGCTATATTTTATTTTATCGTGGAATAAACACGGGAACGGGAACTACGCGGGTGAAACCGCGAGGCGATCGTCTAGTATCTGATAAATATAATATCATAACCAAGATCTACTGAGTCTTGTGCAACCGAAATAACTAACAAACCTATAGGAATTTTAATTGGCTTCTTAGCTACGAGTACTTTGCCGTAATCACTCTCATAATTCGTATGAAACTTTCCATCCTGGTGCGATTGCAAGGCAAGCTAAAAATACTTTGGATGAGACGTGATTTCAATGTGCTTTAGAAAAGAGAACAGTTCTGTTGTATACGTTAGCCAAAATCAATGTGATATTTTAAAGCAAACCACAACATAAAAAAAAACTAAAACTCACTTGCTTGGCGTCGAGTTTCGGATATAATTGTAAGCAATATTTATTGAAGGATCCTTCCTTTAATAAATATTTCAAGTAAATTGAAAAAAGACGCGACAGCAGAGAAATTTAGGTTAATTAAGGCGGTTTGTTTACAAACATTCCACATCAAGTTTGGCTTGTGTATACATTCTGATACCAATTTAGGATTTTAAAATCAGTGGTTGAATAACCTTTGTCCCAATACAACTATCGAGTATAATCTTATCTTGGATAAATTAGGTTATGCATAAACCGAACTACGTACGCATGAAAAGTGCATTGTCATTTACATAATAGATATTATATGTGTTTCGAAACGGACAGCATGGTTTGAAGAACCGCATTTGAAATATGGATGTATATATATGTCTATAAGGTAGTTTTCTTGGGAATAATGCCTTAGTTCCTCCGTCAAAGTCATAGCAGCAAGTGTCTGTCATTGTGACTGTCAATGTCAACTCATAGCGTTTGAAATTTTCAGCGGTGTATGCGGAAAATTTTGTGTTTTTATGGTTTTTTTGGTGAAAAAACGATGTTTATGGTGAAGTACAAGCATTTACTTTGTGCAAAATTCGTGCCCATCTCTCCGAGTTATAATCCCGACCACTGGCTATGAGGTAAGCGTGGAAAACTCAATCACGAGCCTGGCACAAAGTTCCCATCGGATGGTACCTAATACTTTGTTTATTCATGTCGCCGGCACCATCAGGCCGGCCGGTACACGCACGAGTGTGATCCTCTAGTACAGTTTGTCTTATCAAGTTATTGCGATAATAACCCAGGTACATAACCTATAGACGGAAGGTGCGGTGGCACCTTTTAGCACCCTATAAAGATCATGTTAAATCATTTTGCAATCTCTAATTGAGTGTTACAAACATACTTTTGATGAAAAGATGATGATTTAGTAACATGACTACTATTATAAACAGATTTATGTGCATGTAATAGGTATGAAATAATTGCTTGAAATAAAAACATCACACAAACACCAAAAACACCAAAGTTTGGCAAGGCAAGACATACAAATGCCTACATAAATAACATATCGAAATCTTCGTAGGCTACCTGGTAGTACCTACCTACCTGGTTTGGTAAATAAAAAGTTGACACATTAATGCTAAAAGCTGTCATACTAAACACTTGTAGGATTGTCAGAAAAATCCTGCAAAATGAACGACCTAGCACCTGAAGTGCACTTGCCTGAGGCCCATGTGCTTTGTTTTTTTACCGGTTTTTCACAGAGAAGATTAAACCTTAGCACAATAATAATAATCATAATAATAAGTCCCCAGGTTCGGTTTGTACTGTTAGGGGCAGAATCACCACTTTATTTTGAAGAATCAGAATTTTGCTACATATTTCATTGTTACTGGCAGACAGAGTACAGAGAATATATCAGAACAAGAGCTGATTTTTGACGAACTAATCTATATTGTATTGGAATTTAAATATAATATTATGAAAATGCCATAAGTAGGTATATAATTATAGCTTTCTTTTGCTTAAATTATTTAAAGAACAGTACCTACCTACCTTATAACTATTAAGTTAAAAGGTTCTGCAAATTGACCTTTCACATTACAGCTTGTAAATAAAGTTACCTGCAGGTATGTTTAACACTTACTCGGAGTAAGGTGCCAAACATAAAAATACTTTGTAGTCTCTCATAATATGTTACTTTCATTGCATTGAAACTGAATATTATGCTCTAGATCATTTGTCATGGTGATCTCCGACATTTTGAAGTACCTATCTAAAACATGATTTACTTCCAAGATCTGTTGACACCAGTTGGAATGAACATCACATATTGAACCTAGTTTCACATTCCCAGAATCATAGGTTATTTCCACAGTTGTTTCCTATGGCTTTCATAGAACAACTTTATTTAATAGTAAGTACCTAAAATTAGTTCTATTATTGACCCCGTATTATTCTGAAAATCATTTAGACCCAAAGTTTGAAATAATCAAAATTAAATTCTCTGCAACAAACTAAAAATGATCAAGACAAATACAGATTACTATTATTAACCTAGGATGTCCAACAGCAGGGCAATGGCATTCCTTTCAATTAAAGATAAATTCCTACTGCTATTTTGTTTGAGTTAGTGCAACTCACTTCAGGTGAAGGTTAGTGCTCACCAACACACCATCAGAATCTGGTATATTAAATTTTTATTACAATATTCACAAGTCACAAGAGTCACAAGAGCTCAAAGTTTTTTCTTAGTTTTGTTAATTAAGTAGCAGAGGATCATTACATAATTATTTGGTTTACAATAAATACTTTGAAACCTCATAGATAACCAAACCTTCACAGTTGGTTTCACTCGGATGTGATCCACTTTTGACGAGATGCATCGGATGCACTCATTTGAACGAGAGGTTCCAGTCAGGTGGGCAATGACCCTATCAAATATCTGACACTCAAGCCAATATGTGGGACTATACCATTTCATACCGGTAAACGAAACTTATTATTTTAAGTATAAAATAAGGGAAACTTTATCCTATCGTCAGAAACAATGTAACTGGAACTAATAATGGTGATGTTCATGAGAGAGTTATGTTATAGTTTGGCCAACTAACAGTCAAATAATCAACATAATACCGGTATGGTACTTATTGCCCCTGGCCTCGGAGGCTATATCCTAAATTAGGGGCCATCGCATGCTTACTTGGGCTAGGCGATGATGTTATTGGAGCTGTCTTGACGACGATTCAGGACACTACTACGGCAGCATGCCTCTCGGGGAGGTATAGCGGCATGGCCGTCTGCCAGCCAAATAATCTAAACAGAGTATCGGAACGGTACTTATTGCCCCCGGCTGCGGAAGCTGTATCCGGAACATGGGGCGTGGCATTATAGACATCAAATGAAGGCTATTACAGTAAAATAGTACAATACTTCTCATTATTATATTTCTTCTCATATTAACCAAGTGTGCCTTTTGCTCCTACGGCTAATAAATTTATGAGTGTGAGTATTACCCCATTCATGGCCTGGACTCTGCGGTGTGACCCGCAGAGGTGGCGACTCTGGTGCCCCGTTGCTAAACCTGATAGGTTAAACTAGCAGATGGACACTGACAATGTTAACTCCAGTGCGGAGGAGATAAGGATGCAATTTTTCGTTAAGCCTTCAATGGCTCGAATGGTACTTAAATACCTCTGGCCTCGGGGACCGTATTTAAAAGAGGTTTCCTAGGTGACACTTCATCATCATCAGCCTATATTAGTCCACAGCTGGCTATAGGCCCCGCTGGCACTTGGTCTTAAAAGCGATACCTCGCTATAACAACTTTTATAACACCTTCAGTCGAAGTGTGATCAGTCTTGCCCTCGGAGACTGTATCCGGATAATGGGGCATACATACCAGGCGATTTACGCCCCAAGACATTTTGCCAATTTATTCGAGCCTGAGAGGATAGCACACAATCTATGATAATGCTTCTGGCTTATACATTTTAAATCTTGTATTGAGGTTCTGTCTGAGCTCCTTTAATGTTCTCTCCCCAGTGAAGTCCCCCCTCAGATGGAGACACTGGAACTTTTGGTAAAAAAGTGTGGGGGGGGAAGGGGGGTTAGACGGTACGGTGAAGTAGACAAGTGGTAAGACTAGGCACGTCACCCACTATCCTGTATCAGATTGTCCATCATTATCACCAACCAAGGTACCATTACCCTTTACCGTCGGATATGACGTGGTTCTCCGCAATTAGATATATATCGTCTAGCGGGAACACCATGGAGTTATGGTGTCAGTGGATTCATAACCAAGTATTTTTCATGAAAACAATAACATACCCAAGCAGACACCTGTTTTGGTGTTTTCTGCAACTGGACCTGATTCAAGTACTTATGTTGTTCAGTTCAGAGAACTAAAAAGCTATATGTAGATATCATTAACTACCATCTTCATATTACATAGAAATACCGATAATTACACAGCAAGGGTTATAGCGAAATAACCCCTTGTAAATAAGTTATCCATACCATAACATATTTTATTTTATATTTGTAATGTAATAATGTTAAAAGTCCTATTTGAACTAAATGCAATTAGTATGGACAGTTAATTAAAGATATACTTATGAAGTATGTTTATGTGAATCCCAGATCTCATAATAGCAAGATCAATTAAATTTATTGATTCTAAAAATGAGCACATTACCAAGCATGTGATCAACAAATAAATCCTGAATTAGATAAAATTAAAACTATCACATTCAAACTGAAAATATTCTACTAAGCAGAATTCCATTCATTGAAATATTAGACCTTGCATTTTAGAGCTTGCATTTTAAATCAGCAAGATTTTATGAATACCATAATCCTATTTAATAAATTGATGAATCTAAATGGTCCGTAGTAAAGTTTCAAATAGAAACCAGAACTTTACTCATTTAAATAATGAAATACCTATATTACCTATACATACAATATTTTCATACTTAGATCACTGCCTTTTACCCAGTTTATGACAGTTTTAAACATTGTCCGGCCCCACGAAGCGATCTGCTGTACAGCGACAGAACTGCGGCGTCACCGGCTGCCACTATCCAGACCTAAGCCCCAACGAAGTGACCTGCATGACGGCGCACAATACAACTGCAGAACGGCGTCGCCGGCTGCCACTATCCACATCCAAGTGTACATAAATGTGCTTCAGGGGCACTTTGTGTGATGCTAAGTATCGTTGATTTCTGATCAATTAGATTTGATAAATACTCAATATTTTGTTTTACACAACTTTAAAGTCTTAGAAGTTATGTCCTAAGATCTTTGACTTTGTTATTTAAGTATTACATGTTAGTACCTACTTAGTTACATGTCATACATTTTATTTTCACATAGCGTTTGTCCGTCTTTCACCAGCAGATAACAAACAGGTCTTCAAACCATGCTGTCCGTTTCGAAACACATATAATATTACCGTTTTGCACAAAAACAAAACGGATATTATGTGAGTGGAGAAACGGACAGCATCAGCAAGGTACTTGCTGGTGTTGATGACACTATGAGTTGACATTGACAGTCACAATGACAGACACTTGCTGCTATGACTTTGACGGAGGAACTAAGGCATTATTCCCAAGAAAACTACCTTATAGACATATATATACATCCATATTTCAAATGCGGTTCTTCAAACCATGCTGTCCGTTTCTCCACTCACATAATATCCGTTTTGTTTTTGTGCAAAACGGTAATATTATTTTCAGCAAAAGATTTGGTCAATGTCCTGGTAGACGCAATCAGAATGTTTTCTAGAGTAGACGAGCATGATTTTTTGACTACCTCTGTGGCGCGGGCGAAGGTCAGCCTGCGACGTAGGAGGTTGCGGATTCGATTCCCACACCTTGTAACAGTTTGTACAATCTGCAGATATTTGAACCGGGTGTTTTCTATGTAGGTATAGTAAACCTTTAAAACTGGGACAAATGTTTGTACGATCTGCAGTTATTTGTTCCGGCTGTTATATCTGTACATAAAATAAAAACTGTACGTAATTTATTTAGTACTAGCTTCTGCCCGCAAATTCGCACGCGTATTTTCGGTCTAATAAGTACTTAGCCTATTATCAACGTTCGGCTATGTTCTAAACTGTACCCCAAATTTTATCTTGATCTGTTAATTAGTGAAGATCATAGGTAACAAAAATTTCACATTTCACAAACTTTAAAACAAAACAAAAACAAATCCGTCAAGCCGTTTTTTAGGTGACAACAACAGCAATTGATTTTTATATACTTTTATATAAAATGTATATTAAAATCATACATAATTGTATACAGAAGAAGATTACTATGTTATATTACCAAACAATCTCGTAGAGTAGGGTTCAAATTATATGATCCCCTCTAACAATAAGCAAGACACTTGCCCTACGCTACAACTACAACAGACCGGAAGTAATAATTTTTGGTTGGCTGGCATGGTAAAGGAGCGTACATGTGACCGGCCGATACGTATACGTATCTCTTCTCACTTGCGTGGTTTCTCTAGTGTTTGAATTTATTTGAGAGGGGTAAATGAATTTCACGTTTTATCGTATAAGATCTGAATTTACCTCACTTTAGTGTGTAAAGGTAGCAGCTTAATGGCCGCACCACTGCCGCAAAAACACAGAAATAAGCATTCAAATATGGACATTGAGTCGTAATCTTTAGATACACTTTTCATTGACAGAATAAAGCAGCGCGCGGTAAGCAAGCTTGCCGCAACCAAGCCGTAGCCACTCGTTGGTTAACGCCGCACCGCAAGCTTCAAGCCAGCTGTGCCGCTTCGACCGCTCGCTTGAAGCATGTAGCACGATCATACGGCTCTTCGTCGAACGTGCGTAGACAGCGAGGTTGCTGCTAGTTGTCGCCGCGTGGACAACGCGCGGACAGGATTATTTGAACCGGAGGCGTGCGGGAGATGTGTGGTACCGGTGTCCTATATCCTTTATAAAGATTCGAAGCTATCCAACCTCTCTAACTCTAGGGCACGTGCTGATAATACAATCCTAAAGTTAGTTCGTGCATTACGTCAACTAGTACCTACTTACGCACACTCTAGGGTAAGTGTTGATAATGTGGAAGAATTCTGAATATATGCCGCGACTTCGTTTTAGATAGAAAGTAGCATAAGTCGGTCCTCGGGCTACCATCTATCTCCTTGCCAAATTTAATTAAGTTACGTTCAGCCGTTTAAGCGTGAGAGATAACATAGATAGACAAACAGAGTGTCAAACAGACTTTAAATTTTTTAATAATAAAGTTTATTATGGACTAAACGATCGCCTCGCGGTTTCACCCGTGTAGTTCCCGTTCCCGTGGGAATTCCGGGATAAAACATAGCCTATGTCACTCCCTGAAAAGTAAGTTTCCTAACGGTGAAAGAATTTCAAATCGGTCCAGTAGTTTCGGAGCCTATTCAATACAAAAAAACAATCAAATCTTTCCTCTTTATAATCTTATCTTAATATATATAAATCACGTGTCACGTTGTTTGTCCGCGATGGACTCCTAAACTACTTAACCGATTTTAAATTAAACTTGCACACTGTGTGCAGTTTGATCCAACTTGAAAGATAGGATAGCTTATTCAGGGAAGGTTTAAAAGGTGAGAGCGGTACGAAGTTCGCCGAGTCAGCTAGTATTAGTATAGTTTAGGAAGCACCTAGCCATTACAATATGCATGGACTGGGGTTACATGCGGCTGATAGCAATGTTAACGCCCGGTCAGTTTTGCCAAGTATATTTTTGGAACGTGTCAATAAGTAAGTGTATAGTAAATTTAGACTGGACACGTCATCCGCGAGTGCGTAGAATGATTGAATTCGATCTTTACCGGGTTTAAAGTTAGTTTGCGCGCGATGCATTTCTTTTGTTCGAGATCGCTATGGGTATGGGGTCACTAGCCACGAACAAAAGCAGGTAAAAACGATTGGCTTGGGACAATTAAGCAGCTATTATGCACGAGTACAACCAAACGTAAAGCCACCTTTCCAGCGGAGATGTTCGGGATGAGCGAGCTATGATCCTATTGGCAGATTGACCAATCCACTCAGCATCATCTATCCCCAAGCTAAGCAGAGCTTGTGTTATGATGAGTACTAGATGACTGATACACATAATACAATACATTACATGCATAGACATTTTTTATTAAACATAGAAAATACCCAGAACACCCGGAACAAATATTTGCAGATCGTACATACATTTGTCCTGGGGCGGGAATCGAACTCGCAACCTCCTGCGTCGCAGTCGGACCCTCGCCCGCCGCGCCACATCGATCGTCGTTTGATGAGATTGCTGGTGGCTATGGCAATGGATATTTCGAAAATCACATGCCAAGTGGTTTTGACGAAATTAGAGCCCAAGAATTCGGTAGGTCAATTGCGATAAACGCACCTTGACCTATCGAAAGTTTTGCCAATCGCATGATAGACTAGCAGTCTAGTCGGTTATCAGTCAGTGTTGCATCTAACAGCGCCTCCTGCAGAACAATTCTACCACCGAACTGCGATCCCCAAACCGCATGCCCAGCGTGAGGATTATGGGCATTACCCCCCATGCGATTAAATCCAATAAGGCGCTTAGCAGGGGAAGGCCTGCGTCCAGCAGTGGACCATAAGGGCGGTTGAGGGGTTGCATCTAAGGACAAACACAGTCGTACCTACTCATAGTGTTTCATTATCCTCAACGCTATTTATAAGATTACTAGCCGCTGCCCGCGTCTTCGCACGCGCTTTTCAAGTAGTGTGACCTGTCCTCGGGATACCATTTACCTCCCTGACAAATTTCATTACGATACGTTCAGCGTGAAAATGTGACAGACAGAATTACTTTCGAATGTATAATATTAGTATACATGTTTAGTGCTTGTTTTATAAAAAGCGATGTAAAATCAATGGAGATCGCAGTGAGCACTCGACAGAAACTAGAGACAGCTGAATATAAAATGAGGTCACGAAATCGTAGGAAAGACACGTAATGCTTTTGTTATAAGGGCTGTATGGTGAGAAAAGAAAGTCTTGGTATTACGTTATTTATTTTTACATTATTTAATGTGATAATTTGAAATGACGACTAAGATCTTTGTACTAGACGATCGCCTCGCGGTTTCACCCGCGTAGTTCCCGTTCCCGTGGGAATTCCGGGATAAAATATAGCCTAGTCACTCCCTGAAAAGTAAGCTTCCTAACGGTGAAAGATTTTTCTTTCAAATCGGTCCAGTAGTTTCGGAGCCTATTCAATACAAACAAACAATCAAATCTTTCCTCTTTATAATATTAGTATAGACTAGCTGCTGCCGCGGCTTATCACGAGCTTTTAAAGTAGCCTATGTCCGTCCCCGGTATACCATCTACCTGCCAGATTTCATTTAGATACGTTCAGCCATTTAGGCGTTAGGTAAGAGACAGACGGATAGATAGAGTTACTTTCGAATTTACAATATTAGAATAGATGTAGTTTCAAAATCTGAGACAATACCGTCAAAAATGCAATTTATTCGTAATCGTTACCAATATTGTAACTGAATTTCAATGATCAGTAGCTTAGCCTAGTATGACGTGTCAATTGACATTGAACTATAATCGAGTACGATACGGTTCATTTCGATCGTCGACACGTGTCCGATACCCATTCTTTTTTCACCCAACGGTAAAGAAGGCCGAGCCATCGAAGTACTTAAGTAAATTGTATTTCGTGTCATGTCGACTACAAAATATGTATCAGTTTCATCATCAGCGTCATAGCGCCCGTCAGCTTGCTAAAATGCAAATGCTGGATCGAGCATTTCCATTTTTTTAGGTTTTTCGAAGGTCCAAAAAATATCAGGTTGGTTATAGGGTTATGCCTTATTGTCGATCTAGGTATATCTGAGCACACCATACTCAAAGAAGTAAGTTACTTTCACCAGACTAATCAATAATAGTTACGAACAAAGAATTAATTCGAGCCATATTCGTCGCTATACTATGAGTGGTTATGCGATGTATGTTGTCGCGTCAAAATGAAGATGATCGATATCTTAGTCTACCTAGCAAGCCCTCACGTGTAAAGCCTATCCCAGACTGAATAAAGCTTAGCGCCAACTACGTGAGACTTATGTTAATATAAGTACTTTATTTTTGTGCCAAAACCAAACAGAGTTTGTACACAAAAGCTAAAACATTATGTGGCAAAGTGATATCGCATTTTTTTAGCGCGAGTTAAACACCGTTTTTTTTCCTTAGGGCTATGCTAATATACCTACTTTAATTTTTATTCAAAACAAGCCAGTTCGTTTACAGAATTAAAAGACCTTCTGATAAAAAGTGATATCGCGTTTTTTTCGAGTAATGCACCGTGTTTTTTTTCGATAGGGCTATGATACCTACTTTAATTTTTAGCCAGAACAAGCCAGTCTGTTTCCGGAATCAAAAGATCTTCTAAAAAAAAGTAAAATCGCATTTTTTTTCGAGTTATGAGCCTTAATCTATCCATCGTATGTTACTACGATACAGACTGCAGGCAGACGCGGCAAGCTGAAGACAGGCTGTAGTGTTTATTATGGGAGGCATATATCCAGCAGTGGACTAATACAGGCTAATAAATAAATAAATAAATAAATAATGCTGGACAATTCACACAGCATTATCTAGCCCCAAGGTAAGCAGAGCTTGTGTTATGGGTACTAGATAACTGATATACATAATAATATACGAGTACATAGATAGATATTTTTTATTATACATAGAAAACGACCAGAACACCCTGAACAAATATCTGCAGATCGTACAAATATTTGTCCCGAGGCGGAAATCGAACCCGCAACCTCCTGCGTCGCAGGCAGACCTTCGCCCACCGCGCCACAGAGGTCGTCGCTAATGATGATGTCGATACGATAGTGGCTTGCCAAGTGCCAATGCTACTAGATATTACGCCTTTAAGTATGATGCGTGAAGTAGGCATAAATTCGTGTGACCTTATAAAATTCACCAGACCTAGATTTTTAAGGTCATGGGGGACTTACTTCAACTGCCGATAAAGCTCGTGATAGCTATAATTATCCTAAAAATTTGTTGTTGTTAATAGTCTGTATAGCATGGTTCATTGACTAAACTGGTTTAGGTATGGGTTGTAACCACAACACATACTACTAAAAATATTTCGCAACGCTTAGAATATATAAACTGATGAGGAAAACTATGCACAAATTAACAAATTGATAAGCATTCTCCGTACAAAGGTCAATAAAATTACTTAATCAATAATTAGAATTTTCAGAGTCAATGTTAATTTTAGGACATACCTAATACATAAAAAAAGAGTATGATTATCCATCTGACATTGTAGATGATGTAACTATTAAATTTTAGAAAATTTCAATGTTTCCTTGTTAGAGCCATCATCACTAAACTATTGTCTTTCTTAGATTACTGTGACCAGGTTTTAAGCAGTTACTTTCAAAATAATACCAACACAAATAGATGAATCTATAAAATAAACTGAATAGTTAGGTAAGTTACACTAGGCTTACTAATGGGTCATTGAACTCATACTTTCACATAACTGAAGGTTATGTTAAGAAATTAAACTGTGCCTTTTATACATTATATGTATATATGACTTGTGCATTTTACATAACAATGACTTACACAATTATCCTGTTTTATTGACAACTGATATTTTTTTTTGTTATTTGCATTGTAATGCTTAGGCTAATCAAGCCCTAGACAAGCAGAGAAATAGCTTTGCTATGGCTCGCTAGGCCGACAGAACTGTACAGAAATAAAGAAGAATTGAAAGCTGGGAAAACATTATCCTTAATTCCTGCACTTTCAATGAGCATAAATGGATTTCCTGAGGATTGAATGAGGGGTAGGATTCATAGCTACCGAACCAGTCAATATTTACCAACAGCTTTCAAACCTAAGTAACTTTAGTAGATTTATACGAATTTTAATTTGGCTATGATTTTGAATTTTCAATTTATGATTAAGAAACGCAGAAGTCTAATAGGTAACAGCAAAAGTAGGACTAATTAAAAATGTGTCAAAAGACATTCACATAAACAAATCACCAGCCCCTTGCGAGTTAGTTCATTCACACCATACAGTCTTACTTTGTTTTAAATAAATATCTTGAAATTACTTAGTAAATGTTACAATAATCAGGTAACTATTGTGATTTTATTAAGCCCTGGAGGATTTTATAAGCTATGGATTTTATAAATCCATTCTCAATAATATAATTTACTTCAATGTTGTGATAGTTTTCAAACCAAGGCAATCAGCACTATGAATGGAGCCAATGTTGATAGGAAGTTATGTATGAGGAAGAGCCTAATTAGCATTCGACGCGACCGCGGCGGAGCGCGCCGCACGAGGAGTCTCAGACCCAGCAACCATTCCACTATCAGATCAGACAATTATTTCTCACCTCTATAACAATAATCTTACAATCATCAATGAAAGCCTACTTCACATAATTGTACCTAAAACCCTACACCCAAACACGACAAAAACAGCCCCCTACCTAACAAACCACCAAATATTCAAACCAAAATATTTTGACAACATTGAATCTAACCTAAAATCTCGCGTCAAAGCCATAGAAATCGTACCAAACAACCCCGAATTGTCTTAGATGCTCATGATTATTCGAAGCGTTTCATGTGTAACCACCCGAACGCAGATACGCAAGCCGATACAATGATACCTAGATGCAAATGCTAATGTCCTATTTCACAAATTTTGGTCAAGAAATATTTTCTTGAATGTTTTATCCCGCCAACAGAAGACTTGCACTAACCCCATTTTTTTAGGGCATCCTTGGTAAGCACTATGTTTTTATTGAACTAATTAGAGTGAGCAACTAATGAAGGTACGACAATCAAAGCAAAGCACCGCTAGTCGGCTGGCGGTGAACCGGCGAAGCTACAACAAAAATAACCAATTACTGCAACTTACCGCCGACTCTGTACATATTCGCAGCCATTTTTATACACAATCACTATTCATTAACACTTAATTATTCTACATCTGACACAATTTATAACTAAAACACTATGTAATTGAGCTTATAACAATGTTTTTCATCACGTTAGCTCCGGACGCCTTTCGCTGATCGCCATTTTCTTTCACACTACTAATTTGGCCAGTGCGCAGTCGCACTTTTTGGCGTAAACTTCCTGCTTTTGAAACAAAGCAATGACATTTCATTAGTTTTTTTTACACTTGTTCATATCAGAAAACTGTTGATTTATCATAAAATGCAGATTATTTTACGAATATTGTCCATTTTTGAAATAATTTACAATGTCGTAAAAATAAAAAAAATAATTCATTCAAATAACGTTTCAATAGCGATGTCACTTTATCTTTTGCCTTTTGACATTTAAATTTCATTGTGCTCATTCATGTTTTAATTTTCATTCTTATATAAAATGTATGATAAACATAATAAAACTTTTTGATAATACAAGAATTTCGAAAAATATTTTATTAAGAACCGAAACCTCAAGACATGCATGTAATATTCGGCTTCTACATTTTTTTTTAAGAGATGGTTTATTAGCTTATGCGTGGAATGGAACGTAGACCAAAGACAGGGACGCTACATTTTCTTCTTTTCTCTATGGTTGAAAATATTGTCTATAGCTAAAGCTGGACCAACCCATTTACATTTTTGTATAGATTTTAGTTATAATTTTTTAAATTTGTTAAATAAATGCAGATATAATATTAGAATAATTTTCTGAAAAATGAAAATCCTAAACATTTTTCTCTAGAAATTTTCAAAACTTTTTACTCTGCGTATTCGTAAATGACGTGGCCGAAGTGACAGCTGTTTTGTCTATGGATTGACAATTGCCAAATCAGCCAGCCCCTACCGTCTGGGAAAAATTGCAAAATAATAATAAATATTTGCTTTCTGAATGAATTCCTAGAGGTGCATTGTGCTAAAAACTGTGTGGGTGGCTTATAGTAGCCGTATGTCTTCTTGGTAGGTATAACAACAGTGTTAATTAGTTGCGAAAGGGGTTCCTTTTCGCTCTTGTTTTTACTGGATTTTTGTTGTAGATCGGCGCTATGACTACTTACGAGGACTTCATACAGCAAAATGAAGACAGGGACGGCGTACGGTTCACCTGGAATGTGTGGCCTTCGAGCCGGATCGAGACAACCAGGCTGGTGGTCCCCCTGGCTTGCCTCTATCAGCCACTCAAGGAGCGACCGGATCTGCCGCCGATCCAGTACGAACCCGTGCTGTGCACACGCAATACATGCCGGGCAATTCTGAATCCCATGTGTCAGGTTGATTATAGAGCTAAGTTGTGGGTCTGCAACTTCTGCTTTCAGAGAAATCCTGTAAGTAGTTATTTGTTGGTTATACAGTACAATAGTCTTATTGGGTCACTTGGTACTTAAATATTTATGAGATTTACTCATCGAAAATGCCACATTTTTGAGCTTTCACTGAACTTGGAGTAACTATTTGAACTGACAAGTAGCAAAATAGTACTTACAACAAGTCCTACTTGTAAGATTGATATTTTTGTGATCAACTAGTGATCCTTATGAACCAACATTTTTCTTTCAGTTTCCACCTCAATATGCAGCCATATCTGAGCAGCACCAGCCTGCAGAATTGATCCCTAACTTCTCTACTATAGAGTACACAATCACTCGGGCACAGACTATGCCTCCTATTTTCCTGCTTGTGGTAGACACATGTATGGATGAAGAGGAGCTGGGAGCTTTGAAGGATTCCCTTCAGACCTCCCTCAGTCTGATGCCTCAGAATGCTTTAGTTGGGCTGATTACCTTTGGAAGAATGGTTCAGATTCACGAATTGGGTATGTACTTGACCCTATTTCTCTAAATATTTTTTTATTACTTCCTTCACATATGGCCCATGAGCTCATGCAATTGATGAGTCATCCAGGCTGTCAGGTTAAGATTGTTTCAAAGAACATGTGTGCCATTTAGTCCTGTGAGTAATAAGGATTGTTTTTTGAACAGGTACGGAAGGAATATCAAAGTGCTATGTCTTCAAAGGGACCAAAGATTTGACAGCAAAACAGATTCAAGAGCAGCTGGGTATTGGCAGGGTGAACGCGCCCAATCCTCAGCAACGACCAGGGCAACCAACCCCCCAACCACCAGCCCATCGGTTCCTACAGCCAGTCAAACAATGTGACATGGCCCTGACTGACTTGTTAGGGGAACTAGGTCGTGATCCCTGGCCTCAAGGGGTAGGAAAGAGACCACTACGTAGCAGTGGCGTGGCTCTTTCACTCGCTGTTGGTCTGTTAGAGGTGACCTATCCGAACACTGGAGCTAGAATCATGCAGTTCCTCGGAGGCCCCTGCTCTCAAGGCCCTGGTCAGGTTGTCAACGATGAGCTGAAGCAGCCTATCCGGTCTCACCATGACATCCACAAGGACAACGCCAAGTTCATGAAGAAGGCTATCAAGCATTACGAGGCTTTAGCATTTAGATCAGCCACAAATGGTCATGCTATTGACATTTACTCTTGTGCCTTAGATCAGACTGGTTTAATGGAGATGAAGCAATGCTGTAATTCCACTGGGTAAGGCCCAATTCCTATTCCAAGATGTATAACAAAAACAATTTGACGACCTCAGTGGCGCAGCGGGCGAAGGTCCACCTGCGATGCAGGAGGCTGCGGATTAGATTCCCGCCTTGGGACAAATGTACGATCTGCAGATATATGTTCAGGGTGTTCTGAATGTTTTCTATGTATAATAAAAAATAAAAAATACGTATCTATGTAGTGTATTGTATTAAGAGCTTGTGTCATGGGTACTAGATAACTGATATAGTTATCTAGGACTCATAACACAAGCTCTGCTTAGCTTGGGGCTAGATAATGCTGTGTGAATTGTCCTGCATTATTTATTTATTTTATTTATAATGTCATAAGATTTATTTTTACTTATTACCTAATACCATACCTACCACACCATCCATCACCACACCATCAACTTTCGCTTTCTTAAATTGTTCAGGGAAATCAAACCTTATTCTGTTTGTTCTAGTGGCCATATGGTGATGGGGGATTCCTTCAACTCATCTCTGTTCAAGCAAACATTCCAGAGGGTCTTTGCTAAAGACCAGAAAGGGGATTACAAGATGGCATTCAATGGAACTCTGGAAGTTAAGTGCAGTAGGGAATTGAAAAGTAAGTAACACTTAAAAAGACCTTTACGTAAAAAAAATATTTTAAGGGTTTATCAGTGTCCAATCTGACCCAATCCCATAAAGAATATTTAAAAATTTTATATTTAGGCTGTGTAGTCCTGTTGCAGGGCAAATGCCAGTATTCCACTTCTACTCTGTATTTTAGAGCACTGAAATTCTATCTAACTTGCTGATCTATAGACTCGTGCTATACATTAGCCAAACTTGATGTGAAAAGATTCACTTAAATATGCGGCAGCAGAATGAATTTTAGGTTAAGTATGGGCGCTATGTACATTTTTGGATATATAGTACTAGTACCTATCTAAAGCAACTTTAAAATTATTACAGTTTCTGGCGCGATTGGTTCATGTGTGTCCCTAAACCAAAAGGGGCCAAGTGTGTCGGACCAAGAAGTGGGGATGGGCAACACTTGCCAATGGAAGATGTGCACATTCGAACCTAGTACAACTATGGCGATATTCTTTGAGGTTTGTATTTTCAATTTTTGACCCCTCTTCAAACTTATTAAATTTACCACTAATTGAATAAGAACTTTATTAGGTTTAATATTTTTACCTTATACATTTTGATTAATTCCTAACCGTCACTTCATGCTATGAAATTTTATTTTAAATAAACTTCACAATGAACTTAAAACTTTATTAAAAACTAATTAGTTTAATGGATCAACTTTTATTTTTATTTCCTTATTCTCTTTTATTTTATTTAATAATTTCTTAGGATTATTCCCTTATATTTTTACAAGAACTAGTCATTTAACCCTTTTTGGTTTTAGCAAATTACTTTAATTATTTAGTGAAAATTTTGTTGCTTAGAATAGAATTGTATTACCCTGATGTAGATCACTTTTTAATATTTTTGTTATTATACTGGGTAAGCCCTCACACTCAGGGTAATACCTCGTGGTGTAGTTGGTTAGCACATTCTCATACTTATGGCAGGATGCGGGTTCAATTCCTGTCAAAGTCGAAATTTTTTGGGATATATTTAATTCCTTATATCACTTTTTAGCATCACGTTTCATCATCCTCGCCTGCTCTTTAGCAAAGACCCAGCAGTTTAGATGTCACTCACCTGTATCCCTTAGAATAAGAATGTCTGTTTTACCGCTAAAGTACAACCTCGGAGTCTTCAAATCCGGAATGAATAAGTTCCTTCTAGGAAAGCGTGCTCTGTCTAAGGCCACATCTTCACTTACTTTCGTTAGAGAAACGGTGGCCAAACTCTTGACCATTTCCAATAAAATAAAATAAAATATTTTGAGTTCTACTATTTTCTATAAAATCCTATTGTCATATATAACAGGTGGTAAATCAACACGCAACCGTCCCTCAAGGCGGGCGCGGCTCCGTCCAGCTCATAACGCAGTACCAGCACTCTAGTGGGCAGCGGAGGGTCCGAGTTACCACTATTGCACGCAAGTAAGTCATCATTCGTTTGTTGTCCCTGAGTATTCAAATTAACCCGTCTTACCTCACCTCACCAAGGCTGGTGAGGTAAGGTAAGATGGTCCACTGCTGGACGCAGGCCTCCCCCCTGATAAGCGCCTGGTTGACTTTTATCTCATGGGGGATAATGCCCATAATCCCCACGGTGGGCATGCGGGTTGGGGATCGCAGTTCGGCAGTAGAATTGTTCTGCATGGAGCGCTGCTGCCCGCTCCCGATTGATATCCCATACCCGCGGGAAGAATTGGGGTGGTGTCAATTCTAAGCCGGCACCACACAGCTTCTAAGCCCATCCGTTCCGTCTATTCGAATAAATATATTGAAATCGTAGCTAGGGTAGCTAGGCCGAATAGCCTATAAGCTCCCATTGCTGGGTGCTTTTAGACTGTTCTCTATCCTCTATTTCGCCATTCTGTGTGATCTGTGCCAACCTCATCCTTTCCGCTATATTGACGATGACGTCAGCCTTTTGTCGTCTAAAACGTCTGCGGGCGATGGCCCATCCATCCCGGCCTTCCATTTTTCGTCTTTCCGTGTAGCCAATATTCCAGTGCGACTGTAAACCGTCAAGAAAATAACACCATCACGAAACGGAAAAAACAGCATAATCATTTTATATCTTCATCTTGTCGAAAAGCGCGTTGCGTGTCGTTTTTCCAAGACAAAAAAAATAGTAGCCCAAGTCCTTCCCTGGGATACCGTCTACCTCCCTGCCAAATTTAATTAAGATCCGCTCAGTAGTTAAGGCAGGAAAAGGTAACAGACAGACACAAAGACTGAATTACTTTCAAATTTTTAATATGAGTATGAATGTGGATTACTGGATACTCTTCCATTGTTTCTCAGTTGGGGTGACGCATCAGCCCACCTGCACCACATATCTGCCGGGTTCGACCAGGAGGCTGGTGCGGTAGTAATGGCTCGCCTGGTCGTGTATCGCGCCGAGCTCGAGGACTCGCCTGACGTGCTGCGCTGGCTCGACAGGATGCTCATACGACTGGTAACATTACATTATATGTACCACCACTATCTGCCGGGTTCGACCAGGAGGCTGGTGCGGTAGTGATGGCTCGCCTGGTCGTGTACCGCGCCGAGCTCGAGGACGCGCCTGACGTGCTGCGCTGGCTCGACAGGATGTTCATACGACTGGTAACATTACATTATATGTACCACCACTATCTGCCGGGTTCGACCAGGAGGCTGGTGCGGTAGTGATGGCTCGCCTGGTCGTGTATCGCGCCGAGCTCGAGGACTCGCCTGACGTGCTGCGCTGGCTCGACAGGATGCTCATACGACTGGTAACACTACATTATATGGACCACCACTATCTGCCGGAATCGACCAGGAGGCTGGCGCGGTAATGATGGCTCGCCTGGTCATGTACCGTAGCCGGTAGTAGAGTAGAGGACATACTTAATGTCCCTGCGCCACTTTGGTTGTAAAGGTCCTATCGATTCGCTGAGTTTAGATACTCGGTAACGGCGAAAAGCGTAATATTATGTCTCCCATTCCACATTGTGGTAATGTAAACTATATCTACAATAGCATCTACTTTTCTGATAGACTCTCTACCTCTCTTAACGTGTATATCAGTGATTCCCAAACTATTATTCATTCCACAGTGCCAGAAGTTCGGCGAGTACGGCAAAGATGATCCGAACAGCTTCCGGCTGTCCGAGAACTTCAGCCTGTACCCGCAGTTCATGTACCACCTGCGGCGCTCGCAGTTCCTGCAGGTCTTCAACAACTCGCCGGATGAGACCACTTTCTACAGGTACATTTACAAAGATAACTTCAAGACATACTTGAAAAAACGGAGGAAGCAGGGTACCTAGCACGGGGATTACTGTCTAGGGTAGAATAGAGAAAAATTACGTCACATCGTCATCGAATGCGTAATATATTTGAAACTCATTCCTTCATCTTCAATATTTTACGCAATGCGATGTCATTCTTCTTTATTCTACCCTAGACAACTATTGCCGTGCTAGGCGACTGTACTGTTTTCGTCTGTATTTTTTAATTTTATGTGACTTTCAGTGCAAATTGTCAACCTTATTGATGATTCTTTCGCTTTTGTATCGATGTAGGAATCGCGGCTAGCTCTTTCTGGGACGCTGATATAAAAGTAGTAAATATAACAATAGCTGTATTGTATAAAACTACGTCTAATTATGATGTTAATGAGTGTGGTTCGGATGATTGCTGCTGATGCACTGACCCCCGTAGGCGCCCGGTCCGCGCTCGCGGCACGAGTAACCTACTTAGCTGATGATGCTAATATACCTACCTACGTGATCGATGTATCGAACAATCGAGAATGGTGCCGAGGTGATCCCATAAATGTTTTATTCCTGAGGGACATTTGTCCAGTAAAACTCAAGAATCAGGATTGGAAACTTGCCACAACAAAATTATGCAAGGACCTAACAATTTTTATTTTATTTTTTTAACTAAGTCGATGGTCTTTATTCACAAAGAAAATTATACTAGTATTTACAATTGCTGGGCCTTTGACCAGCAGTGGGACGGAATAGGCTGAATAAAAAAAAATAAAAAAAAAATACAATTGAAACAATTGAGCTAACTGCAGACTGTTGCAAACAGTCTACAGGTAGCTCAACTGATCCATATCAATACCAGTCGGAAGCGTCCCCAAGACGCTGGCTGCATTGCCACGCTGTATGGCAATGATGGTGCGCTGTGCCAGATACTCACCAGCTCTCGGGTCACGCGTCGCTTCGACCAGACGCTCAGATAATTTTTAAAAAACCCGAAGAGCCTCGGTAACCCACGGACCTAGGGTCTCGACTCCAAGGGGAGCAAATGTGTAGGCTCTGTCGAGACCTGCATATTTGCGCCTCTTGAGATTTTCGGCCAAATTTGACGCCGCACCCGCCCTCACGGATGTCCTCGGAACAAATTAATAAATAATGATAAATAAAAAAAAAAGCCTTTTATTCCATAACCTTAAATAACAATTGATCAGTCATGCTTAAAAATAATAATTGCTTGTTTAATTTAAAAATCGTAGGTATGTCAAATTTAATATAATTAATGTTTGAGTATAGATTTAATAAATGAATTTGCATAGCTAATTTTAGATTTAAATATTTATATTTCGTCATTAGTTAGGTTAGGACCCCTCTCGGGTAAAGGCCTCCTCCAGTTCAGTCCAGTGTTTGCGGTCTTTTGCGACGTCTGTCCAGTTTTGCGTTTTCAGGTACTTTCTAATTTCGTCTGACCATCTTGCTAGGGGTCTCCCAATTCTTCTATTGCCCTTTGGCCCTTTCCATGAGGTCACTAAGGTAGCCCACCTTTCGTTTGGCATTCTGGCGATGTGTCCGGCCCATCCCCACTTCATTTTTAGAGCATGTTGTAGAGCGTCTATAAATTTTGTTTTTAATCTGGTTTCTGAATGTCGTATCCTGTCTTTCAGCTTTATTTTCATAACATTTCTTAATAAATTACTCCCAACAAATTAATATTACAGACCTCTTGATATGCCCTCAGCTCTTTTATCGATGAAGCCACTTTTCATTTGACTTTTAGCCCAGTTTTCTCATTTATGTGTTTGCTGGAAATATACCTTACCCAATACCACCTTAACACAGGGTGTTCTATTTAAACGCGATTAATAGGACGCCTGTATATTTTAAGGATTGTACCAAAAGGACACTTGACCGCTGAATATCACTTCTATTTCCTCATCCAGTTTATATGAGCGATAAAGGGATGAATCGTTCCCTCGCACAGAATAGTAGCAGTTAGTATGACACTGAATGGAGTTTTCGGACGCGCAACAAGATGTCGCTAGTAAAGGTAGCCGAGCTCTAGATCGCGCTAACGAAACTGTCAATCATCAAAAGGTATCCAGTCATCTGGTACTTTAAGTATTTGGGCTGGTTAGGGCCTGGTTAGGCAGGGGGACAATGCAAAATATACTAACATGCGAGGTGTCAGTGCAGATTCGAGTTCCCTGACTTAGTATTACGATAATAGGCTACTATTTATCCCGAAAACAACGTGTGAAAATCAGCAGTTAGAAACTAGTAGAAAATAATTTTTAAACTGATTTATCTTGTTACAGACACATGCTGATGCGCGAAGACCTCACCCAGTCCCTGATCATGATCCAACCGATCCTGTACTCGTACAGTTTCGGCGGCCCTCCGGAGCCGGTGCTTCTAGACACCTCGTCTATACAGCCGGACAGGATCCTGCTTATGGACACGTTCTTCCAGATACTTATTTATCATGGAGAGGTTCGTATCACTTATTCTTCTATACCATCACTCGGCAAACGTAGTAGATATACGACGCCGTCCGGCCAGGCGGGATGACAATCTGCGAAAGACTGCAAACAGATGCTGAAGTGAGACGCTGAGTGCTAGAAGCGGAAGACAGCTGAAGACCTTATGTGCGAAGACCTGACCTAGTCCCTGGTCATGATCCAACCGATCCAGTTTCGGCGGGCCTCCGGAGCTGGTGGTACTAGACACCTCGTCCATAAAGCTGTTCAGAATCCTGCTTATGGACACGTTCTTCCAAATACTTATTTACTCTCTAATACTTTTTTTGGCAAACGTTTTTATCGGTGAAGTATCGCGGCGTTCTAATCGCGCTGACCGTCGGTTGCGCTTGGACGTAAGTTGCCCTACGGCGGCGGGTTACCATGGGGAAGTTCGTATCACACTAATATTATGAATGCGAAAATTTCGATGTTTGTTACCTCTTAGCGTTAAAACTATACTCAACGGATCGGGCTGAGATTTGGCATCAGTTTAGTTCAAGACTTGGATAAACATATAGGCTACTTTTTAGCCGCAGGCTGAAGCGAGTTATCTACTTTACTTCAATTTCTCTCAAAAAATCAATCTATTTAAATCGTCAATTACTGAAAATAGAGTTCCTGAGCCGCCTCCATCCATCGACTACCCTTGACCGCTACACTGTCGTCGCCCATCGAGTGAAAAGTTTTCCAACACTCAGTTTAGTATTTAATCGCGGTCTACCCGAGAGCTTTCATTCCTCTGTTTCACACTAATATTACTAGTAGTTCTACGAACAGTAGACCTCGCGAGAACTTACTTTTTTAACAATTAATTTACTTATTACTAAAGTTAAATAAAGCGGGATATTTAGGTAGGTAGGTAGCCATGTTTTTGTAATTCCTGTTTGTAGGTAGGAACATAAATCCATTGACGAATTTACCGAATTTTTATGAGAACAATTAAAATTACTACCATTCAATTAAAAATACAATCATCGAAATCAGATGTCTTAAAGCAGAGATATTCTAAACCACCCTTTTGCCTTTTTTTTGGAGCAACGCCTTTAATCAAACGCTTTTAATCAAAAAACCCCGACGAAAAAAAATCTATAAAATCGTTGAATCTGTACACCAAGTGTCTTCCAGATCGGTTGTAAAATAAGACCTGTAGAGATATACTGACAGAAACGCAAATTTTGCTTGACTTGATACAATAAATGCAAAAGTTTGGATGAATGGATACATGAATGGATGGATGTATGTTTGTTACTTCTTCACTCCAAAATGCCTACTGAGCGTATCAGGCTGAAATTTATTTTGATTAGATGTAGGTCCTAACATAGACCTGGAATTACACACTATACTTCTTATGGCTCATAAATCTGTTCCCATGGAATAGAAACGTTTCCATAGAAACAACGCATGCGAAGCCGCGGGCAGAAACTATACTTGTTTATAAATAAATCCTGTCTGTATCCTGCATGTGCTGTTTTTGGGGTGTCAAATAAAAAAAACTTTACTCTAATTCATGTCCTATTGTTTGTCAACAGACGATAGCACAATGGCGAGCGCTTCGCTACCAAGACATGCCAGAATACGAAAGTTTCGCGCAGCTTCTACAAGCGCCCATAGACGACGCGCAAGAGATCCTGCAGAGTCGCTTCCCTGTGCCGCGGTATATCGACACGGAGCATGGCGGCTCGCAGGTAAATATAACAAAAAGAGAGAGTACGACAGTTTCGCGCAGCTTCTACAAGCGCCCATAGACGACGCGCAAGAGATCCTGCAGAGTCGCTTCCCTGTGCCGCGGTATATCGACACGGAGCATGGCGGCTCGCAGGTAAATATAACAAAAAGAGAGAGTACGACAGTTTCGCGCAGCTTCTACAGGCGGCCATAGACGACGCGCAAGAGATCCTGCAGAGTCGCTTCCCTGTGCCGCGGTATATCGACACGGAGCATGGCGGCTCGCAGGTAAATATAACTTAAACAGAGATACGACAGTTTCGCGCAGCTTCTACAGACGCCCATAGACGACGCGCAAGAGATCCTACATCGCTTCACTAAGACGCGGTATTTCAACACGGCGCATGGCGGCTCGCCAGGTAAATATAAATAACCTGCATACTGAGAATGACGTCATCGTGGGGCTGGATGAAGCTGTGTGGATTGTTAGCATATTTATTTATGCCTCATGCAGATCAGCTTCGAACTGAGCAGTACAGCATGAGAGATGACGTCATTCTCAATCCTATTCTATATGTACGCAAGTTATGCATAATAATGAATATTATAATTACTACATACCTTCTACCGATCGGCACTTACGCGGCTTGTGAATCATGAGGCGGGACAAGCATAATAGTCCGGGAGCCGACTGCAAAAAACCCTACCTGATAAAAAAATAGAAAATACCTACTCTGTAGGGGTAGCTGACTTTTAGTAACTGCAACTGCTCTTGGTCGGCCGCGGCTTAACTTGGCAAATTTTGTGCAAATGACAAAAAAGTGGTACAAAAATTCATCAAAAAAAACCTCATCGAAAAATAGAATGAAACTTGTATGGTAGAATAGAGGCTTTGGAGGACAGTAAAAAAAAGTGGTCGGCCTAATCCTGCGTTGGCAGGTTCCTGTGTCCGACCGAATTTGTGGTACCACGTGACAGCTGCATTTTACCTCATCGAAAAATTGAATCAGAAAAACGGATTATATTAGCTAAATTAAACCTGTTGACGTTTGTCTCGGTCGGCCTCACCTTAGCCTGGCAGTTTTTGCAGTCCGACCACATTTATAAAAAATGATGCTCAGTTAAGGTTTTTGTTATTATAGTGCGTAAGCCTCGCACTCTGGCTAATTTCTAATTTCGAAGAAATCAAAATATCGCAAAAATTTTCGACTTCGACGGCATTTGAACCCGCATCCTTCCCTCAGTACGGGAATGTGCTAACCAACTACACCACGAGGTCAAGTGACGTAGAAGTTGAAAATCTTTGCGACTTTCTACGGACTCAAGCGCCGTTAGCGATATTATTTGATTTCTTAGAAATTAGATGCTCAGTTGTATTTATTTCCCTTATTATGACGTTAAAACAACCATGCAGTTATTGTTTCATCCTTTAAGACTTATGGGCCATCACATTATAATATTTTACAATATGCCATCGCTGATAGCATAGAAATAAGTGGTACCGCCATCACCTGAGCAATATCTCGCATGGATGCAATGCAACTGAGCTGACATAATTGATGTTGTTTAATTTTGTACTTGTGTTACTAGGTCGACATCTTAATTTTTGATGTTTTGAAGTTTAAAGAGTAAAATCAAAATCGTTTTTTTTTTTAATAAAATTACAATCAACTAATATAAATAAATTACAACTAGTATTTACAATTGAAACAATTGAGCTAACTACAGACTGTTGCAAACAATCTACAGGTAGCTCAACTGATCCATATCAATACCAGTCGGAAACGTCCCCAAGACACTGGCTGCATTGCCTCGCTGTATGGCAATGCTGATGCGCTGCGCAGAGAGTAAAATTAAAGAGTAAAATTGTGTTGATATTTATAGATAATGATAATTTATTTGCATTAGAGTAGTTTTTACAAACAGGTATATTCACATATGTGTTTTGTCATGAAATTATTACAAAAAATTATGTAGGTAAGTAAATCCCTTGAAATTTCAAAACAATAATAATAATGTAAGAATACACGTAAAAGAACACGAAGAAAAGACGTCTCAATTTTTTTTTAATGTTATAAAATGTTTGAAATTAAAAAAAAAACGTAGAACAAACGTTGACCCCCTTGATGTCCAGAATCACCCCCTTTCGCCTTAGTACACACTTTCCGCGGCACCCTGTATAGACACTTCTATTATCAATGGATTACAATAAATTATTGACTATTGACCATCATCACTAAATTCAAACTAAATTTAAAGTGGTATAAAAACAATCTACATGTCAACGTCATATTTTATTAAACTAGACAGTTTCAACACTTTTCGTCTCTTCGCCGTCAAATACCGTTTTGGTTGCTAATATTCTTTCCAGCATATCATTGACCTTTTGTTGCGTCTTCATAAAGTTATTAAAATGTGCGTCGTATTTCTTTGGCTCCCTGTACATTGGCATCTGAAGTCTCGATGCTATTTTAGCCGTACTGAATTCCAGATCCTTTCCATGTTCCCTGTACCGAAACATATGCGGACGAATATAATTGTCGCTCTTTTCAAGCTTCTCATGGAACCTCTCTTTCTTTCGATCATTGTAATATGTATGATGTACGTAATTCCCGTGTCTGACTGGTTGACGTCTAGTTACCGGTTCGTAATACTGGGGCCTATAGTAATCGCCGTTCCTCATTTCATTTCTGACAGGCCCAAAATCTTTATAATGCTCTCGGTTTTGATGCTCGGTCTTATAATAACGAGGCGGAATTTTGTTGTTGTACCTATTGTCGTTTTGGTTTTGATTATTATTACGTGATGGCAAGTAAAAATTCGAGTTTCGAGGAGTATCGAGTCTTACTCTCTGGAGAGGTCGATTAGTTGAAACTATTATATTTTGGTACACAAACGACTGCTCGGCGGGTAAGCCTATCGGGTGAACTTCGGCTGAGTTAGTCTGTATTAAAGATGGGGGCACTTGATGGTTATTATCATTAGGGTTGAAAATGTTAAATTGCGTAATAGTCCGTTCTTTATCCTGTGCAGCTAAGCTCAGCAGAGAGAATGGAGAGTTTGGTGACAAGTCCTGTTGCCTAGGGTTGGCGTGGGCCGCTTGCATCACAGGTGTTTCCAGTGCGGATGGAACTTCAGCTGCTCCTATAACTGGCTGCAGGATGATCGGCGTTATGGTTAGAGGATGCATCTGTGCCCACGGTGACTCGGACATTCTCAATTGTCCAAAATTTGGTGTTTTTATTGGAGTTTGATGTAATGCAGAGTTATCTTGATTTGTTTTGAATTCCCGTAACATTTTCATCAACTCCAAAAGCACTTGTTCAGTATGGTTTTCTGACGTTATTTTAACTAGTTTATTTTTTGGTACATGTGTTATTTTCTGTGCTTCCTTAGGGTTTCCTGAAAAGGCAAATGAAGTTTACAGTATCTTTATTTTATAACTGCCTGCCTAAATTACTTATTCATGTTTTGGTACATTTTACTACCGAATAAAACTGTACTTTATATATTAATTTATCTATTAAGTTAGTATTCGTGTAGTTACCTGTCGTCGTGACTGTTGTAATCATATTATTTCTCTTCGGTGTCAAGTTTACTGTTTTAGGCTTATTCTTAGTCGTAACCTTAACAGGTTTCACGCTTGTGCTCATATCATGTATATCTTTAAGAACTCTTGCTTTTACACTCTCAGATATTTCTTTAATAACATCTGCTGTTAACGGTTGTGTTTCTTTGTCAATATTTTGTGTTTGAATCTTTGAATCCGCAGTAATTCTCATTGAAGCCTGTAAATCCTGTAGAACTTTTGCTTTTACACTATCGCTTATTTTCTTTATGATATCAGCTGATATAAGATTGTTTTGATTTCGTGTTGTTGTTGTTTCAATTATTTTTGCTTTCCTTGTCGTCGTCATAATTTTTAACGAGTCTGTGTTATCTGAATACAGCATTTTAATTTGAGAAAGTAGATTTTGGTCTCTAGATTGCTTGTTTTCTTTTTTAGCTGCCGTTTTTATTGCGGTTCCAAATATTTTTAAAGAGGAAGCGTCTAAATTGTCCATTATGAATTTCATTGAGTCATTATGTTCTTCGGTGATAGGTTTTTTTTGCGATTGTGTTCTTTTCTTGTTTAATAATTCATTTATTTTCTGTGCAAAGTCGTCATAGTCGATTTGAGTGGTAGTAGGTCGATTTGTGGTGGTCAGTTTTTGGAAGGCTATAAACTTTTCAAGGATGTGGTTTATATAATCCATATTTTTATCTTCTTTTATTTTATTATGTGACATAGAGTTTGTAGTCGTTTCTACTGCAATGTGCTGTGCAGTTTTATTCATCTTGTTCAATAAGTTCATGAAATTGTGAATATTAGATGTCTCTATTTTGAGTTTCGCACTATCGCTTTCTTTCTGAGGATTGCTGAAATAGTTAAGGAGATCTTGAAGGTTTGAATCAATAGCCTTGGCCTTTTGCTCTCCACCTGAAATATATCACACGGTATATTTGTTAATCTGTACCTAAGCATTACCGGGAATTAAATTTGTTACCTACTTGATTCAGGCGAGTGCGTTGTGTTTTCTTTTTCTGCTTTTGAGTGGCCAGTCACCTTCATGCATTCCTTTCGTAGTTCTCTAAAATCAAACGCTTTATCAAAATCTCCGTCTTATAATATAACTCTACTACTTGGTACATAATGCAAAGCTAGTTTACTGCTGTAAAAACTTTCAGTAAAACAAGTGATGAAAGACGATCTTTGTTTGTTTTGAACCCGTACATTTCCAGGATACAATATATGGAAAATCCAGAGATAAATCCTACCAATATTATAACAATATAACAAGACCAAAATTAAAAAATTTAACCCCCCCCCCCCCCCCCCCGATAGATTTTCATGAAACATGGCTAAGAACACTCGGAATAAAATTATCTATAACACAAAAAAAACTAAACGAAAATCGGTTCATCCGTTTGGGAGTTACGATGCCACAGACAGATACACAGACAGACACGTTAAACTTATAACACCATAGCATTAACATGTACGTTCACAGGGTGTTCTGTATGTTTTCTATGTGTAATAAAAAAATATCTATCTATGTAGTGTATTGTATCAAGTATATTAGTTATCTCATATCACAAGCTATCTATCCCATAACACAAGCTCTGCTTAGCTTGGGGCTAGATAGTGCTGTGTGTATTGTCCAGCAAATTTATTTATTTATTTATCAAGATTAAACTTTGCTTACCTACCTACATGTAGAACATAGTACAACTCAATTAATATGATTGGCTAGTTTTTCCGACATTGCACGTGCGAAGCCGGGGGCAGAAGTAAGTAGTAAATGACATGTAAGGCGTTTAGAAAACAAGTGCATAAAATTAACTCACTCATTGTTCATAGCCTCGATGTTTACATTGTGCCGCTGCAGTTTCTTCAAAGTATTCACGTCCAAATCTTCTTTTTGCACTCCATTCAGAATCAGCACACATATTATATCTGCAAATTTCGTAAATTTTTGACAAGTTGAAATTTGATTTATGAAAAGACAATTAAAATAGATTTTAAAAACGTTTCTTCACTAGGCCCACCCGTTAAGGTCATAGAACCAGACCATTTAAGGACAAGTCTTAACAGACTACAGCCGACCTTTTAAAATTAACTTTTATTGGGACTGGGACCTTTTATCTTGTTGGGAACGTGACTGTGAGCCTGTACGGTTGTGAACGTACATGTTAATGCTATGGTGGCAATGAACGCACGGCACCACATCTTTATCGCTACGTGGCCACTAGTTTACATGCTGGTCGAGCTAACATCAACACGCATTGGGCGCTCATTTGATTTTGCTCGCTGTGTTTTCATTTTACTGTAGACGTTGACGGAAACACTTGTTGCCGCCGCCGGCGACACAGTGATGTTAGATAGGAAAAATCTGATAATGTTTTCATGTGTATGGATGTGAGTTTCTTTATTCCAGCATAACAGATTTTGATGAATGTGGTATCATAATTAATGATTTTGTCGAGTATTTATCGAGTACCTTTGTTATTAGGGTACGCGTAACTTTTGTTATTATTTCCCCTACGGAGAGCGTAAACGCGTAAAATACCCGATAAAATCATTAATTATGTTAACAAATCGCGAAAGTTTAAAAAGTATGTGGTATCGTTAGAATACTTACATGTAAAAAGTAAAGGCAGTGTAGTTTTTTTTTAATATTTGCTTGTTTACTAGACGATTAAACAGATAAAACCAAAAGGATTAAAGCCACTTACAACATAAATTTCTAAATTCGCCAAATGTCAACAAAAACGGCCCGGGATTCATAGGACTCTTAAATACCTATGTTATGCGTATAAAATGCGCAGTATTGGAGTAGGCCAGGGTACATTATTTGGTGTAATTTTATATGTTTTTTATGTTTACTATAAACATGATTGCCTTGTTTCAGGCTCGTTTCCTGTTATCGAAGGTGAATCCGTCGCAGACGCATAACAACATGTACGCCTATGGCGGGGTGAGTTAAACTACTACTATTATTGTTATTGCTTACCTGATTTAATTAACTTGTCGTTCCATTACACAGCGAAGGCCTCAATATTTCCCTTCAACACTTGATTCAATAATTCGATTCGATTTATTTTATTGAATACCTCTCATAAGGAACAGTTGGGCCCGTATTATAAAAGCTTGTTCAGTCAGAGATTTATGCTAAGAAAGTCAAAATATTAAAACTATATGAATTTCGCTAAACTATAAGAATTTCGCGTGAATCTGTGTAGATTCCGTATTGATGATTCTGTAGCGGAGAGTCTGAATAGCCCTGCTGGAGATTACTGATTATGGGTAGGTGGAGCTAACGGCGCTAGAGACCGTAGGAAGTCGCAAAGATTTTCGACTCCCACGTCACTTGACCTCGTGGTGTAGTTGGTTAGCACATTCCTGTACTGAAGGAAGGATGCGAGTTCAAGTCCCGTCGAAGTCGAAAATTTTTGCGATATTATTTGATTTCTTATTCAAAATCTTTTCGTTGGTTCCTTAAAATTGAAAACACGATTGCCTAAAATCATGAAAGTGCACTGTTTTGTACCTAATTTGAAGTCTGCGGACCCTGCAGTCTATAGAAAGGATTTTTGTGTTGATTCGTAGGTTATTATTTTTACTAATTCTTTGGTTCAATAATATAGTTTCTTCATAATAATTAATAAGTGTGTAATTTTCTTGTAAATAAGCGAAAATATCATTTTTGCGCTTACGCCGTTCCAAAAACGTATGCTCTGTCCCGCTCTTATGAACGCGAAATCGACGCCTGTCCTTTTCACAAAATGGAGCGCAATACGCCTCGTATTAACTAAAGTCATCTGTAATCGTTATAGTACTAAAATATTTTGTATTTGCAGTGCTGTCAAATTAGTTTAGTGCGATATCTGGATTGACACCTGACTGACAGAGTAGGCTGACTGAACCATTAAATTACTTCGAACCTCATTTTATTTCAAGTGTTTCTTAGATAGCAATACCTTTATGATATGCTTACTTAAGTAGGTAGGGCAATAAGATAAAGGCCAATAAGGCGCTTATTAGGGGGAGGCCTGCGTCCAGCAGTGGACTAATACAGGCTGTTGAGGAGGAGGTAGGTAGGTACTGTCTTGCAAATGTTTGTTCAACTTGAACCTCTAATAATTTTATCATTTTAGACGTTATTCTTAAAACAGCATGGAGTGATACCACCATACAGAACCATCAAGAGGGTGATCGAGTAAAAGAAGTTAAAACTTAGCAAATATGTAGAAAATAATAAGGAAAATCGCGCGGAAAGTAGCAAGCAAAAGCTAGCTAAATGGGGCAAAAGCTTTTGCCCGTTGCTAAAGTTACCAAAAACTCTTTATGGACAATCTGCAAGGTTATTAACTCAATAAATAATAAACGGTGTTTGGAGACACGCCTGTAGAAATGGGTTTCTTAAGGCTAAAGGTTTCTTCTTCACTTCATTACTATAGTAGCTTTAAAAGATTGAAGTGAAGGAATCAACAACTGCAGTGAAAAACTTATTAACAATTTACTGTTCAGTTTGAAAAATTTACATTCTTACAGCTTTGCAAGTCTTTTTCACTTCTTCCACTGACAAAAAATTGAAGTGAAGAGAAAATCAATTACCTACACCTTATTTCGTATTTGATAACAATTTATAGTGTAAAATTTGACCTGTTTATGTGCTTATTTTGTAAGCCTAAAGAAATAAAGTTATTGAAATCTGAAATCTCAGCCTTACGTCATTGAATCTGTTATAGAATAAATGGCAAAACATAAACGTCGTATTCGTTTGCTGAGGTAGTCCGTTATCATATCACATATTTACTCGCTACTCGATCGCTTCTCTAGTTCAAGCATGGCGTGAAAGTGAAACTGATTTTGTTTTTTTTTGTTCCATCGTTGTTTGGCGATAACCAGGCGATGCCGATTCCATCAGCGGTAGTGTTTTTTATTTTCTTCATCAATTTTGGTGTTGGGTCACTAACGCTTACAAACGTACTAACCTGCTAACAAAAAATGTCTAAAATTTGCTTAATTTTTGGCATTTTTCACTGGGGTATTTTTGACCCAACTCGACTTTTCAGTTACACGTTTAATTGTGCTGGTTTGGGGTTAAATTAAAATACAAACAGTGCTTAAAATGAATGTTTTCGTGTCACTTTCATGAGTCGTGAATGTTCACATAATATCATGTTCCATTTGCATGTTTTATTTTAACAATTTATAATGATGGTCTATTTCAAGAAACGATTCACCTAAAAAAAATAACAAAGCAAATGTTTTACATCAATCAATAAATAAAATTCTTATTTGAAAAGCAAAAAAAAATCCACAACTTCCGAAACAGCCCACAATATTTTACTATAAAAACTTCCGTAGTTTGACGAATTCATTATGAATGTAAGCGGGTTAACTACGAACCTATTTTGTGTTGGAAGAACACCAACGTTTCATGAAGCCCACAATATTCCTATAGCAACAGCGCTATTTTTTGACAAAAAAGCACATTCCGATCTGCATTCAAAATCATTATCACATTGCAAACTTTATTGATACATCGAAACTGTCCATCGTTTTCATCCCATTTGGTTTTGGTGGTAGCAAACTCTTTTCCTCGGACATTTCTAATGAAAACTTTTTACAGGACGGTGGCGCCCCCGTGTTGACAGACGACGTATCACTGCAAGTTTTCATGGAACATCTCAAGAAACTCGCAGTGTCTTCCACTGCTTAGGCCCCTACACGCAAGGGACAGAAACCGGATCGTAATGATATGAGTTAAACGCAATAAAGAGCCACTTAATTTCTTTACCTATCTGTAAAAAATGAGACGCGCTAAATTAGAGATTAGGGTCAACACACACCGGAATGCCACGACGCGGCAGCGAGACTTTCAGTGTCAATCTTATCTTCATATATAAGACTAGTAAACCTTAAAAAGCTCGAAAAAGCCGCGCGTCTTGATAGTGGTCGCTGCTACGGCCGCATCGCGTCGCTGCCATCCCGGTGTGAATACACCGATAAACTAAAAAATTCTCGCGGAAGATGGTGGAACTACAAACAATAATATCCTATTCTTGGCAAAATTCGAGGCGCATAAAGCGCAATTTTGAATAACCCCTTAGTTCCGATTTAGTCCACCTGGACTGAACGTAGCACTAAACTAAAATGTTATATGACATCGGTAATTCAAATCTTACTTAAGACTTACTGACCTAGGTTCAAAGGTTATTAAATATCTATAATCGCGTAGAAATTCATATTGCGCGGTTAGCAACCAGAGGCTTATCCATCACAGAAGCAATATGTACAATGTTTGTAGTAACTTTATACTATGACTAGGTACCTAGGTTGTTTAAGATCGCCACAATCAGTGTTACTGAGTAAGTACATTGAATTGAACACTTCCTGTGCGTTGATAAGGTGTAATTCTACGTGTACACTTGCGATCTAAAGCAAAATATCGCGTTGGTGATACTGACATACAGTTGCATTGATAATAACATGCGTTTTGTGCATTGCCTTTGAAAACACGCGTTTTTTTCGTCATAAAAATCTACGGTTAATTCGCCGTGTGTAGCGCCGTCAACAAGTTTCCATAGTGATCCATTCAACACTGACGACCGTGCCTACACACGCCGAATAAACCGTAGATTTTATGGCGACAAAAATGTGTGTATACAAGAGCCCTTGTAGTATGACGTGATACCTCCGCTTTAGTAAGCATTTTGTATTGTAATGTGGTTATTGACAAGACAAAATTAAAATTTTAAAAAACCCGCCGACGTTTATTGGCTGAACAGATTTTCATGAAACTTGGCTAAGAACACTCGGATTAAAATTATGGCTCTTTGCCCACCGTACACCTCGTGAGACCACCTGGGTGTGCAGCGGGAAGTTTTTTTTTACTACTGTTCGCCGTTGTTCACCTGGGTGTACCGTGGGAAATATAAATTTTCCACCGTCCACTTTACCGTTTTACGGTACTTGTTTTCCCTTGTAGGCCTCCCACCCCCGCGAAGCGGGGGGGGGTCAACATTAACTTACTCCTAACGAAGCCCGTCCAACCCCCGCGAAGCGGGGGGGGAGCGGGTTCGTGGCGACTCTGTGACTGAAAGGGTGTGTATATATATAATTGCACCCAGAGCCATAATATGATGACACAAAATAGTGAGGTGACTGTTCACCTGTAGGTACTTGCAGTCCAAGGTGGTCCGTCACCAATATAAATTTAAAGATGTTTAGCGGTATGATTCAGAGGTGAACAGTAGTAAAAAAAAACTTCCCGCCGCACACCCAGGTGGTCTCACGAGGTGTACGGTGGGCAAAGAGGGAAAATTATCTATGACACAAAAAAAACTAAATAAAAATCAGTTCATCCGTTTGGGAGCTACGATACCACAGACAGACACGTTAAACTTATACACCCCTCTCTTTTTGCGTCGGGGGTTAAAAACATGTTGAAAACCCTAGGTACTACGCCATCTATATTGTGCTTTTGATAACACGTGGTTGGTGGCGCTAGTGATGAGCTTATGTTAATTTTGTAGGGAAAACTTTTAGTTCCGATTTTGGCCACCAGGCGCGTTCAAGAATTAATGTGCTCTGAAAGACTCGTGTCGTGTTACGGTTCCGGATAATAGAAAATTAAGTTCTAAGATATATTTTGTATGTTTAAATTATAATGGAATAATGTTTATTAAATTGTCAAATATCTTCATTTATTAGCAATAAATTTGATTTATAATTGAAGCGTTGTTTCTATTATTTTACAAGAGAAGTCAAACTTTCGGCTTTCGACCTATCCATCCAGTCCTTCGTTGACTGGACTTTACACGGTGTAACAAGAGGGGTGGATCATCAGTGGCTGGGGGGTGGGAGACCTGCGATATTCAGCGGTCCAAAAGTTATTTGGATTTAAATTATACCTACATTTAATTGTTATAGGGGTACAAACGGCCCACTATTTAGCTTGTTACACCTTGTATAGTCCAGTCAACAAAGAATTGTGGATGGAAAGGCCTACTCAAAGTCAAACCGTCTGCTTTCGACTTTTCGACCCCCCTTTTGAGCACTCATCGACTGGACTTATATGTTCCCGTGTAGCTAATAACATCTTTCATCTGATTAATAATCAGGCAGGTAAAATAAAATTCGATTATGTTTATTTGAAATATATTAACATTATCTACAATCTGTAACAATAACTACCAATGCGTTACTTCATTGATAAGTACATAAACCACTGATATTGATAAGGGCTAATGTCGCCTGGTGTAACAAACAGAACAGCTAAAAACAAGTCCAGTCTAGGACATCACATCAAAACGTTAAATTAAAAGGAATGCACAAAAGTCATTTTTCTATGAATTCATGCACGTTCCCTGTGCAATACCCACTGGTGGTGCATTTTGAGGTTTCACCATATGTGTATGACCCACTTATGGGGTATGAGCCCAAAGGCTTGTAAACATGTACACGCGTGAGCCTACCCACTTTTATCGGCATATACACTAGCCAATGAACTAAAAAATAAATAGCTAGGGACTTTTCATTTAGAGTTTGCGTTTCCATGTAAGGGGTCATCTATAATCTCTTGGCTGCACAGGGAACGTGGTAAAATGCACCATGATCAATAATTTTAGTTTTTCATGATTGAAGAGGATGAATGAAATTCATTAGAGAGTAGTCTAAGACTCAACTTAGTTATTATCTACTTTTCTAGTGTTAGAATCACATTATAATTGCCTCAAGATTTTCTAAGTGCCATTTAACTTTGTCTAAGTTACCCCAATACTATTATATCACACTTTCATTTATAAAATTATACTAGATAGTGTAGTTAGGAATACTTTCTTAATTCACATTGGTTGGTCTTTGGATGGCGTATTTTTGACATCTGTGTTTTCAGGACAGAGTAACATTTTCGGTAAGTATAAAGAAAGTAAATTTTTTGGTGTAGGGTGTTATGAGTAAGTTTTGTTGTATTTGGATTGATTAACAGAAATTCGAATCAAGAATTATATGCCATACACACTTTAAAAAAATTCAAACACTGAAATAATAAGTTCCCATACAGATTTTTCTATGAACCCCCACCCCATGTGACTAATTTCGCTTAAAAATTAATGTTAACACAACACTCAAGTCTCTGCCTTTTTCATATACATTCCGTAAACCAACACCGCCAATGCTGCCATCAGAAAGTACTTGATGCAATCGGTTCACGAGCTCGGAGGTCAGTTTAGGAAACGGATGGACATCTTCTGCTCGATGTCAGTGCGTTCCAGTGCATTGCAGAACTCCTCGAATGAAATCATTTGGTCGTTGTTGACGTCGGCTTCGACAATGGTGCGTTCTGCAATGCTTGTAAGTTGCTCCTCACTGGAAAAAATATATAAATAATTTCTAATTCTGTGTACAGAATGCACTTAAAAATAATGAATTTGCATTCTATAATCATTATTTTGCGCATTTGCTGTGTGCGTTACCCCAGCAGGATTTTTTCTTCTAGAATGAAGTTTGTTTTACAAATAATTAGAGCGTTGTACACTGTAAATGTGCGTCAGGAAAAAAAATTTGTGCGTGTCCCCGTTTCGGAATAAAACGCAAAATACGTTTCCTGCTGGGGTAACGTTCTTCCAGCAGGAAGATTCTAAACGAATGGCCCTAGACAAATTTAACTTATATGGGCAGATAGCTTATATTTGTGCATAAATGTGCGACTAAAAAAAAAATTTGTGCGTCTTAAGGTTTTTGAGATATTCGATTTCCTGCTGGGGTAACGTTTTGCAAAATCTTATTTCTCGGAAACCATTGAATGTGCATCTACAAAATATACATACACTAGTAGCCCTTGATTAGTGCTTACATATAACATAGAAAAAATTACGTAAATACATACAGTTTTTATGTAATCAGGCTTCTTTTTATAACCTAAAAAAAATTCTAGCTCTTCAATGGACAGATATACAGGTTCATATTAAACGGTATTCGGTTTTTGTTGTCATTCTTCGTATCCATAAAAAGTTTCAAGAAGCTACTTAGACGCGTTTTTGAATAATATCGATTAAGACACATCGGGTGATGTCATAATTTTGACGTCAAAATGCAAGAAACCTTTTCAACTCAAGATCGTCGGTATAAACTAAAAAACTAGAGTGTTTAATGATTATTATATCCTGAAAATTTCAGCTCTCTACGTCTCGTATTAAGCTAGTTATAAACGATTGACTGAATTAAGACCCACACTTCATAATCAGTCTTAGCCTACCTGGTAGTCCGACAAAATTAGAACGACCACTAAAAAGCGACTGTTTCATACATACTGATGACCATCTTAATTTGGCTAACGAGACGCATTGGGCCTGGGTACACTCGAGTACAAAAGTTATGGATTACTTTTGCCAACTATTTCAGGTTATTAAGAAATCAAGTCAGTTGGTATTCTACCTACCTATCTTTTTAAACGACTCCCTCGGAAGGTGGGTTAAGTTTTTCGAGAATTGTATACCTAATTACCTTAATGATTTTTTACGTAGGTAGGTAGGTAGTTTGCTACACCTAGCTAGACAGATATTTTCTCGAGTAAGGCTAGTCAAAATTTACCTACCAGTGACCCTGGTTCGAAAAAACCGTAGGTAGTTAAATACCTAGTAATAATAATAGATGGCACAACTACGTTTGTTAATATTTTGTATTCGAGTACCTATTACTGTTTTTCAACATAAACTTATCTAGTTTCACTTAGTAAATAAGTAGGTAGTAGTCAGGTAGGACCTATGTCTAGTACTAACTACCTATGTAGTTTACTAGGGCAGATCTCACACCGGAATCAGACAACAAAAACAACACTGCACAGTACAGCCTGGCTTCGCACACTTCACTCTACCTACCTACCTACTACTACACACTAAAAAGTATTATAATTATAAATGAGAAATTTTAAATGGATGTCTGTTACTTCTTCAGGCCAAAAATAGATAGCTACCTATAGATATATCAATACTAATATAACTACGAACGGATGGTGCTGAAATTTTGCATAGATAGCAAAGCAAAGTACCTATAAGCCTGAAATCAAACAGGCCATAAGTATCTTTAATATTTCATCTGGGTCATTATCAAAAAATATGTACATTGTGACTAACATGATTGAAATTGTGACTAAACTGTTTAGTGATATACCTGTACTTTTATAGTAAATGTGAGTCACATTTTTTGTAAGGGAGTGTGCACATAAAGTTTTTTAAACAAAACTACTAATTAGTTTGGGGTTAAAATAAAATGTTTTATTTTACTATTACTACTATTATTACTTACTATTATTGCAATTAAAAATTAACTAACATGACATGTTTTAACAGAAAAACGTTTAGTAAGATGCAAGGTAACAATATAATTTTAGAAGTAAATTGAATCTGTTTCATTTAATAAAACAAAAGCATCTGGTTTTACAGAAAATCCATTCAGGAAAGTTAAATCTTACATTATGTATATTTTTTTTGCTAGTGTAAGCAAACCTTTACTTTGCAAGTTGATATGAGTCACGAAAATTCACGAAATGTGACTAACATGCATTCTGTGCAAAACCTAACCTCCAAAAATATTCTGTAAAAATAATTAGCATTACAGATGAATGGAACACACAATCTAACTGGCATTTGTTAGGTCTATGCTGTATAAATAATTGAAAATAATACACACCTTACTTCTTTTGTAAATCCACCGTGATTCACATGATTTTTTTTGGGAATTTTGGCCGGTCTTTTTTGTCAACACAAAAAATGGAACTAAAACCAAATGGCCGAGTTATTGTTGAGAACTAGTAGGCCGCATAGTGTTGCCAGTAATGAAAAAATAACTTTAAGTGGTAGAATTACAACGAAAACTATGGAAATCCTCCGTGACATCCTCTGAGTGACTCACATGTTTAAAACCTGAGACAAACATTAAAGTATTTTTTTATCTTAGAAATATTGTCTAAATTATTATTGTTTCTCAATAAATAACAGGAAATATATTTATTAACATTATATAAATAATAAATAATGGATTAGGTTTGATAAAGAACATGTTGGAGCCAATAATATGATTTGAAGCTTCTAAGGTGCAAAAAGGACATTTATTTTTGTATGGGTCATGGAGGGTGGAAATAATTAAAAAGAGTTTTTAATATACAATCGACTTAACAGATCCATATATTTTTAGTGGGAACATAAGAGAAAAGTTCAAATTTGTAAAAAAACTTGATAAAATTAAAAAAGCAACATTACTTTTTTTTTATTTAATATTTAATAAATGCCGGACAAGAATTTTCACGAAATGTACATATTTTTTGAAAATGGCTCATCTACACCTAGGTACTCATTATTATGTAGCTACCTACTTAATAAATCAGTGAATTGCATGAGAGAGTTAGGTACATAATGCACGCTTTTGCATGGTCAAACCTACCGTCAAGCCAAGGGCCACCGCCCCGCGCCGCGCCGCGCCGGCGAGAAAACTGCAGGGGTTGCTGGGCGCGAGTGCGCGTTGATCGAGCTGCCGTTTATTGGTGAGGTCGAGTAAGTAAGATGTTACAAGGAAACATTATTTCATCTGTGGTTACACTAAGTAGATATTACATAGTTATGTAGGAATCTATGTCGTCGCCTTTAGAGTTTACTAGGGCAGATCTCATACCTAAGAACTTTTAAATAACATTTAAATAACATAATTAAACCATAACCTACTTGTCTGATTATTCAGTTTTTTATAAATCGATAGTAATTAAAACAAAAACCTGCTTTAAAATATTCATTTACCTACTATTATATAGGTACTACGAGTACCTACACAATCCGTTGGTGGCGTAGACTTAGACCTATGTATGTGATACGTAGTTAGGTATAAATTTATACCTATAGCCTAGGGTTTTACACACGTGGTAGCCTACGTGACCTTCACATTTTATGAAAAAAAAATGCATTTCTTCGTAAGCACGAACCTACAAGTACCAACCGAAGTATAAGATTCATGTTCGTAAGTAACATTTTATTTTATTCAGTTTAGAATACACAAAAATATTCACGAAATCCTATAGGGATGATCTAGTTCAGCCAAAAAACTTTGTAGAGTCGATCTCGTCTCGGCTAATTCACCAATCGGAACTTCGTCCTTGGCATTGACAAGTTGACAAACAACTCATTTAAAAAATAAATAAATCCTTCAATTCAACATTATCAATAAACAAACAGTAATAAAGAAAACAAATAAATAAGACATTATTATTAGAATTCTTAAACATGTTGGACTCTAGCGGCGGTGGGAAAATTTGAGAAAGAGAAAAAAACCAAAGCAAAAACAATGGTGAGCGTAGCGAGCCGCGTAACAGTCGCTAGAAATGACGCAATTCCTTTTGTTACTTAAAGGGCTAAACGGGTCTTAATAAAATTTGACAGGGAGCTAAACGGTTTCCCGGACATAAGCTACCTGAAAAGCACTTACAAAGCCGCGGGCTGAAGCTAGCTATAAATAAACGAAATTAATTCTGTACTAGTGGTGAAATTTCTAAAAATTATTTACATATCTAGTTTGACCTATTCAGGAATATCGGCGCGCTCGCACTGGGCATTGTGTCCTTTCGCTTCCTAGGAGCAAGAAAATTACATGGTTGTAGAGAAGTTGGGTTGCTCCGTGGACCACTATGCGCCTCGCAATTCGAATTACAAAGATGTACCTACCTACTTAAAATTAATATGAATATTGACTGTCATTAAACTTAATTTATCGCATTATGTAAAATTTTCTCAGCAACCTTGTTTTGGTATACTAAACCTATATTTTTTGTAATTATGATCAGTATTGTCGCGGAGCCCCGGGGCTCCGCGGAGCACACTTTGAGAATGGCTGCTCTAAGGGGATAGAAAATGGTTTCTAGTTTAGTTTACAAAGAGATTCGGCAATTTTTGGCTTAACTTCTCGATTAAACTTCCAGTTAAATCCATAAAATTTGATACCTAGGTATAAGTATTTAGCGTTTCGGTCAGTAAATAAATAAGACGTGCTTCAGTATTTTTGTAAATTTATCCCTTGAGGTATTGGAATTCCGTTACTTAATTTTGTAGTTAAAGCCATGAAAATTGGTAGGTATTTTGCCTATTGCTTGATGGAAAATTACGCGTTCACCGTTTTTAGAAATTTACCCCAAGAATATAAAAATTTGCATTTTTAAGGATTTATGTTCATTTCAAAGTCTCAAGACGAGAGGGGCATAGCCCCCATGCCCCCCCCCCCCCCCCCTGTATCCGCCAATGGTAAACAGCATATTATTATTATTTAGTCTATTGTCATGTCATGAATCAATCGTGTATCGTAAGGGTCAGCTCATTGCAGATGGCCATGACACCGTAACCGGACTTTTGCCTTAGTTGAACCTTTATGTACCTACTTACTTTTAATATTGTTCCTTTTACTTCAATATTTTAACCGCAGGCGCGGTCCCAGGGGGGGGGTCACGGGGGTCATGACCCCCCCCAAAATCTTAGTTTAGGTACTTAAAAAATTGCAACCCACAGCTTGATGATTATATATAGATTATATTGTCCCGTTTACCGTTATTTTTGCTCTGTGTTTTGATTAGCACAGAGGCAACGTTCCCAATTTTATTGGTCTGGCTGGTCAGCTATTGCCAGTTTGTATCAATCCAACCACCATAATAAAAAGCACAAAATATAACAAATAATCTGCGAGGTCACTTTGTCAACCAGTACAAAAAAGTAGTAGACAACAAAATTTTCGCGTTTTGGTCTGGTCGCTGATAACATTTGTTCCTTCTGACTATGATCCAAAGCTCAAAGCCCGCCCCGCTTTAGGTCACTTTGCCAAATTTTCTAAAAAGTTGCCCAAAATCTAACAAAAACCAAAAATTGTCGCAGCTCGCTCAACTTGCCGGCAACTTTAAACTGTCTGCCTCTGGTCATGGGCTCATCCCTCGTTTCGTTTGAGGTCAGTTTTCCAAACACTCCAAAAATCTAACAAAACCACTAAATTATCGCAGCACGCTCTGCTTGCCTCTGATAACATTCTGCTGTTTTGATAAGCTTCTGGCTTGCTCTAGTCCAGGACTCCTTCTCCGTTTCAGGCTAGTTTGCAAAAGCAAAATATCTAATACCAAACAACTCACACGCACAGCCAGATCATAAAAATTTTCGCGGCTCGCTTCGCTCGCCGTTGATTTTATATGGTACCTGGTCTGTTGTCCGCATATTTGGTTGTTATTCGAAAAACTTTAAAATTGTTCTTCACACTAAATGCGAAAGTTTGTATGGATAGATGGATGGATGGATGGATGTTCGTTACGTCTTCATACCAAAACTACTGAACAGATTGAGCTAAAATTTGCATCGGTGTAGCTCTGAGCCTGGAATCAAACATAGGCTACTTTTTATGACATAAATCAGTTCCCATGGGATAGAAATTACCTTTGAACGTTTCCATAGAAAGAACGCGTGCGAAGCCGCGGGCAGAAGCTAGTAGCTCATAATTTAGCTTCCTTGTTTTGCATGGACGCATGCCTCACCAATTTAAAAAAAGGCTGCGGCTCATTCAGAGCTCGCTCCACTCGCTGTTATTTATTATCTAAACCAGTTTGTGACCACCCGAAAAAGTAACTAAAATTTCGGCGGCTCGCTCCGCTCGCCGCTACATCTTTTTGAGTTGCTAAGTATTTGAGGGACTTCGAAACTTTTTTGAGATCAGTCATGATGTTTGGGGAAAAGAAAGCAAGAAAGAACCTACTTATAACTAAAATATATAGCTAGTCAAAAGACCCCCGAAAACTTTATTGACTTTGCGTTGGTAGATACGAGCGATCGTCGCTCGTCCTAATCTCGTCCAGATCTCAAAAATGTTTCGAGGCTCGTTTTTGTTAGGAGTTAAGGGTCGGGATGTCGTGTTTGCGGTCAATATGCAAAACACTGCAAAAGATGTAACGGAACCACAAAATTTCGCGGCTCGCTCCACTCGCCGATAATGTTTTACCTATCACTTAGCTTATTACATTACAGTACACCCGTTTAGATCACTTTGCTCACCACCGCGAAAAATTTACAAAAACCCAAATTTTTCACGGCTCGCTCCGCTCGCCGTAACATCTTTTTGTGTATCTGGTACATCTGTTGATCTCGCTTTCGGGGATCGCTACGCTCGCTATATATTTTTTGGCATGGATAGGTTCCTTCTTGCTTACTTTTCCCCAAACATCAGAAAAATCTCAAAAAATATCGAAGCTCGCTTCGCTCGCCATTGCTTATACCCTATTATTATTACTTACTAGGTTAAGAGTTGAGGGTCGGGCGGGATGTCGTGTTTGCGGTCAATATGATAAACACTGGAATAAAATTTAACGGAAACACAACATTTCGCGGCTCGCTCCGCTCGCCGATAGTATTTTGTCTTCTTCTGTATTTGGTCTTGTGCTCGACACCCATTTAACACCTTCATGACCCAAGACGCAGACGTGCCCCTCGAGCCCCGTATCGCGGTGAGGCTGGGCAGTGGATGCGTTAAGTTGAGTTTGGCCACCACCGCCAAAAATTAACCAAAACCTTATTTTTTCGCGTCTCGCTCCGCTCGCCGATAACGTTATGTAATGTTAGGTCTGGTTTATTAAACGAATTGAATTGAAACGTTTAGTACTTTTCTGTACGAGTCTGCGAGCATACCCCATTCCCCCCCCCCCCCCCCCCCTCGAAAGGAATTCCTTTGGGGCATTGGCTACGGCCGGACCAAGTGTGACCCCCCCCAAAGTCTTGGGCTGCGACCGCGCCTGTTTAACCGTACAATATCGGAAACTTCTGTACGTGCAACACAGACAACGTACGCTGGGATTCCCCACACGATTTACAATCCAGATCGGACAAAATATATTTTATAAATGAGTGCAAGAAAAATTACTGACAACATGAACGTCGTGTCAATGCGGTTGACCTTGATATAATTATATTTTTAGATTCTAACAACAACAAAATTAAAAAGGTAATTTCAGCTTGTACATAGGTACTTCTATAGATCAGCGTTGAAATAGCGGGCATCTCTTTCTACACTAAACAAACTGAGCGAGACTTCAGACTTCTTAGTGTGTTGTAGCTAGGTAGGTAGGTAGAGTGAAGTGTGCGAAGCCAGGCTGTACTGTGCAGTGTTGTTTTTGTTGTCTGATTCCGGTGTGAGATCTGCCCTAGTAAACTACATAGGTAGTTAGTACTAGACATAGGTCTTACCTGACTACTACCTACTTATTTAATAAATGAAACTAGATAAGTTTATGTTGAAAAACAGTAATAGGTAGTCGAATACAAAATATTAAGAAACGTAGTTGTGCCATCTATTATTATTACTAGGTATTTAACTACCTACGGTTTTTTCGAACCAGGGTCACTGGTAGGTAAATTTTGACTAGCCTTACTCGAGAAAATATCTGTCTAGCTAGGTGTAGCAAACTACCTACCTACCTACGTAAAAAATCATTAAGGTAATTAGGTATACAATTCTCGAAAAACTTAACCCACCTTCCGAGGGAGTCGTTTAAAAAGATAGGTAGGTAGAATACCAACTGACTTGATTTCTTAATAACCTGAAATAGTTGGCAAAAGTAATCCATAACTTTTGTACTCGAGTGTACCCAGGCCCAATGCGTCTCGTTAGCCAAATTAAGATGGTCATCAGTATGTATGAAACAGTCGCTTTTTAGTGGTCGTTCTAATTTTGTCGGACTACCAGGTAGGCTAAGACTGATTATGAAGTGTGGGTCTTAATTCAGTCAATCGTTTATAACTAGCTTAATACGAGACGTAGAGAGCTGAAATTTTCAGGATATAATAATCATTAAACACTCTAGTTTTTTAGTTTATACCGACGATCTTGAGTTGAAAAGGTTTCTTGCATTTTGACGTCAAAATTATGACATCACCCGATGTGTCTTAATCGATATTATTCAAAAACGCGTCTAAGTAGCTTCTTGAAACTTTTTATGGATACGAAGAATGACAACAAAAACCGAATACCGTTTATTATGAACCTGTATATCTGTCCATTGAAGAGCTAGAATTTTTTTTAGGTTATAAAAAGAAGCCTGATTACATAAAAACTGTATGTATTTACGTAATTTTTTCTATGTTATATGTAAGCACTAATCAAGGGCTACTAGTGTATGTATATTTTGTAGATGCACATTCAATGGTTTCCGAGAAATAAGATTTTGCAAAACGTTACCCCAGCAGGAAATCGAATATCTCAAAAACCTTAAGACGCACAAATTTTTTTTTTAGTCGCACATTTATGCACAAATATAAGCTATCTGCCCATATAAGTTAAATTTGTCTAGGGCCATTCGTTTAGAATCTTCCTGCTGGAAGAACGTTACCCCAGCAGGAAACGTATTTTGCGTTTTATTCCGAAACGGGGACACGCACAAATTTTTTTTCCTGACGCACATTTACAGTGTACAACGCTCTAATTATTTGTAAAACAAACTTCATTCTAGAAGAAAAAATCCTGCTGGGGTAACGCACACGCATTTGCTGCGTGCGAAACCGCGGAAAAAGTCTTTACTGAAAAAGCCTTCCTACTGTTTTTGATAGTCACAGGGCCTTAGGAATGAAGAATCCTGTCAGGCATTTCTATGGTTAAGGCAAGTTGTATGCCGCATACTAGCGCTGCCACCTATTTTTACTTATAATTACGTTATATACAAGAATTTGCAAATATCCAATGCACAGTTTGTGATACCTATCCTAGGTTTTTAATCCCTCTGAAATAGTTTAGTTTCGTAATCTAGACAGAGAAGCGAAAACAGAGTTTGGTGGCCATCAAGAGCAACTTCGCTATTCTGCATAAAGGAAATAAAAGAAAACTATTTTATGGGCATTACAAAAAAGCTTATGATAGTATCATAAACTGTACAAAGGACCTTTATAAATTCCTTTGATTAACATAAATATAAGAAAAAATAGGCAGTGGCAGTGGCGCTGGTTTGAGGCATACAACCGCCTTAAGGCTGCTGTTCATCAAAAGATAATTGAACAATTAGCTGCAACATCGGTTAACTTTTTGAATGTATGAAAGCTTGTGTCAACAACATCAATTTTTTTTTCTTTCTAACCTTTAACAATCAATAGTACTGGTGTAGGCTTCCTATAAACTCTTCCAATATTAAATAATAGTCCGATTATTTTTGAAAGAAAACATGCTTATGTATGCAATTAGTAGAATGATTTTTTCCTTAGCTTCAAATTACCTTATGTTCGCTCCAACCATCATGTGCAATATGGCCAAGAGTTCATCTCTAGAGATCTTGCCGTCGCTGTCCAGGTCATACATGGAAAAGGCAACTGAAAGCAAAATGGCATGAATTAAATGTTGTTGATTATAAACAATACTATACCTATAAGACTAAGGCTAGGCTTAAACTAACACATTCATGGCCCAAGATGCAGATGCCAGTATCCGTCCCCGTGTAGCAGCGGTGCGACCTGCAGGGGAGCACAGGGTGAGGCTGGACAGTGAATGCGTTAACTATTGACCTAATAATCATTTTGTAATGACATCTCAAAAAATAGGTGTATTGTGGATTTTTCGCCTGCCTAACCAGCCTCCTGTGTTTCCACACACACACTTATGCACTATAATATGTCCTGTGCACATTTGCGTAGCGTAGCGTTGCATAGCGGAGACTAGCTGCTGAGACTGGACACCATTGAAAATAGAAAAGAGGTGGACATCATCATGTGAAGACAGACTTATTGCCTCAAAGGTACTCTTCAGATCCTTTTATCACACCTCTTTCATAGCCATTAGTGTACCATCACATTTTACACAGCCAACTGACAAGCTTCTAGGATTTCTTTTATTAAATGCACTCTACAAATGAGAAGTACTTACATCGCAGTTTGTCATCCCTGCTGTTCAACTTATTTTCCCTATTCTTCCTGATTGGACGGAAATTGGCTAGCACCCTCATAAACTGGAGGAAGTTAACTCTGTCATCATGGCTCTCAGCAAAGAATGAATGTACTATGCGTTCACTCAGTGGGTTGATGGCGAGCTCAGGTATGCGAAGGAAGTCTTCCCGGGAGAGAGTTCCACAGTCATTCTTGTCCAGGGAAGTAAAACGGGAGTAGAGACGCTCTATTTGGTTCGGTGTAACTGTTAAATAAGTTTATTGGTTATTAGAATTGGTTATAGGGTGTGGGAAAATCTTTGTTCAAATGACCTTGCTGACAATCTATATAATGATAGCTTTGTTCTAAAGTAATACTAAAAAGTGCATTTGGAACGGATGAATGGAAGAGATTGCACAGCATTACTGGAGCTGACTTAGCTCTTTCTCTGCCTATTATGAAGAGGTTATCAGGTTTCCCAGCAAAGCAACTGAACTTTTGTCAATAGCAAAACACTAACAAAGCTTCAAAATCAGCAAGACAGAAATAACATCATCGTAAACAATACTCACATCCAGTTTCTTCCTGAATTTGGGCTATTTCTTCTTCCCTCAACAAAAGTGACGATTTATTGCCCATTTTTTAATTTTATTTCCTACTCGACCTTTGGTTCTGAGTCAACGGTAGACGAGTTTACTCAATCTTACGCGACGTAAAATGTGGAAATAATTGATTTTCTTGCGATGACTGTTATCGCAATACTCTTATAACAATCCTAAATTCTACGAGGAAATAAGTAAGTTTTTAGGACCGAGACGTTCTAAGAAGTCTGTAACACCGACACAATTTCTCCTATTTATTTCTTTTAGCACCAAAGATTATTTATTTTGTAATTTTTGTACTTTGCCCAGTTTGCCCACCACCACACATTCATCGATCAGCAGCTGGCTGAATGCGCGCGTTCAGGAACAACTGTGGATTTGTGGAACAAACAGATAACAGCTCGTAACAGCTGCTGTCAGTTTAAAAACAATTTCATGTCGATCGAATGATGTTATTGAACACAAAGCGATGAATGAATAAGATTTCATTCGTCCAAGGGTTTGAACGATTGTTTGAAAAACGATAGCCTCTCTCTGCTTCTCTACACTATTCTATATAAATAAAACAAAGTCGCGTTAGTTACACCGAAAATTCTACGCGGGCGAAGCCGCGGGCACAGCTAGTAATATTATAAAGAGGAAAGAATTGTATTTTTGTAGAAATCAAATATATCGCAAAAATTGTAAATATAATAAATTGTATTTTTGTATGTTTGTAACGAATAAACTCAAAAACTACTGGACCGATTTCAAAGATTCTTTCACCATTAAGAAGCTACGTTATTCCTGAGTAACATAGGCTATATTTATGTTAAAAATAAGTATCCATCCGTGCGAAGCCGGGACGGGCCTCTAGTACCTACTACATATTTTCTTGTAAGAGCCGGCCTAGCGGACACTCACACTATGAAATCGTAATGCGGTCAGCGCCGCGCCGCCGCCGACCCCATCGGAATATGAGAGTGAGGGAATAGAGCTCTTTGGAATAGAGACTAGTGAGTGCACCTGTGTTTACTTGCTCACACATTTGTGCACTAAATTATGGTCCTGCGCCTCCACGTAGAAAGTGGGATACCTATAAACCTATTATATAGGTTTACTAGCTTCTGCCCGCGGCTTCGCAAGCGTATTTTCGGTATAATATTATGAAGCCTATTACCTAAGTTAGGCTTTGCTCTAAACGTACGCCAAATTTCATATTGAGCTGTTCAGTAGTTTTGAAGATCCTAGGTACCTAACAAAAATACAGATTTCACAAACTTTCGGCTATAAATTAATATTAGTAGGAAGTAGGATAGGATAGGTAGGTAGGTATGAAATGAACCCGTGGAGTAGATTCGAGCTACCAAAAACAGAGTCGTTTTAATTTTAAGTTTTCATGTCGGTATCCCAAATTATCCTGCGGAGGTAGGCCCTGGTGACCCGACCCCAGGTTTTATAAACCTCTCTGGGGTACCAGTCTCTTGCAAAAAAAGATATAAAAATTAAGCTTAAGCCAAAAATTGTAAACAAATTATACTAGTATTTACAATTGAAACAATTGAGCTAAATGCAGACTGTTGCAAACAGTCTACAGATAGCTCAACTGATCCATATCAACACCAGTCGGAAGCGTCCCGAAGACGCTGGCTGCATTGTTTACAGTTCGTTGGTTGGTTGCCATCTTATTTTTAAGGTTGCCAAGATACCAAATCCTGAAACGTCGATTCTGAAAGCTGAAGGTTACTGACAGTACTTTTTATTGATATTTTTGTTTGATGTTGTTTACACTATGCATTCTATTTTATTCTACATTGTTCCAAGAGTGTTTTAAATAATGAGTGCTAAGGCTCCATCGTCTGAACATTTGCCTGTAAAACCGGAGTCGGAACCTCTTGATACAGTAGTGGAAGTGAACGAAAATGTTGCTGAAGTACTCGAGCCTCTTGTTGAAGTGGAATTTGAGGAAATTCCTTCGAGGATATTCGGCCTGAAAACAGTTCTAGGCGGTTTGACCGTAGAGTCTCTGAACAATGCTATCTACGAAAATGGCGTGGTCAATCTATGCTGGCCGGAAATCGAGGATCCAGTGTTTGAAAATCGCACGTGTTTTCCGAAAAGTTATTACACAAACTCGACAAAAGAAAGACTTCTTTTAGCTTACGCTGAAAATTTTAGGCGCCAATATTTGTTCCATTTTATACCTCGGAAGCCAATTCTGCTACAAGCGCCGAACGAATGTGGGCTGCAGGTAGATTCGCATTTGCAGTTTCCTTCTTTCAATGGATCATAGATGGCGCTACTAGTTTGCTGAGGCTATGAGAATAGAACTGAAAATAACGTTATTTTATGTAATAAAATACACATGTGTTTTAGAAAATGGTGTGCACAACGATCAGGCCCACCAAATTAGCCTACGGTGATACGGTGAACTGGCAGGGCATAGCGGAGCTGGTTTCAGACTATTTCGACTATGAACCACTGACTAAGCCAATGCTGCACGTAAGTACATAATTTGATAATTTATTTCAAACAAATCCACGTCGATTTAGTTGTAAATCAAAATATTCGTGAAAATAATCAAAGCTCTCTGGTCGGTGCCAAAAGTTCTTGAAACTTTAGTATCGCTAGTCACTGGTAGATGTCGCTGTAAGTACATTATGCGTCCTTTGATTTTGATTTTTTTTATAAATTAGACAGTAACATTTAAACAGAGTTTGGGGGCCACCCAGAGCAAGTTCGCACTCCTGTCTAAACTACATAAACAAAAGAAAACAACATTTACAGAGGCATTTCAAAAAGCTTTTCAGTATCACAATCTATATCCAATGGATTATAAAAAAATCCTTTGTTTGACGTAACTATAAGAAAAATAGGTGGTGGCGCTAGTTTGAAGCACTACCCCCACCTTAACTATAAAGGTCATTTAGAGCCACCCGTGACCAACCTGGTGGTCAACCAGTGAACCTCGTTTTCGTGAACTTTGGCCATTGCAGCGCATTCGCTGTCAACGGAAGGCAAGCATGCGACCAGCGAGTTATCACACTTATCATCGAGTGGTCCACTTTACATCCCGGCTTGCGAGCGATCCGAGGTTGATACAGTGAGCGCGTATACTTATAATTTCATTTAAAAAACACAAACCTCACGAGGAATACTATCCGGTTCGGGACAGGTGCCAGATGGCTCTAATAAGCTATGACCTTAAGTATCACATTAGCAAGCATGACCTGGGGTTTTGGACTTCCACGATGATTGATTTTAAAGTGGTTCATATCGGAAACACTTGACGCTATGTAGGTAAGTGCAAATAAAACCGCACCATTTAAAGTTTTAATTTATTTTAATTGTTCAACATTTCGAGATCACAAACCGTGACAAGAGAATCATAATTTTTCCATACAAACATCTCAATTTTTAATTTTGTACAAAATATCATCTCAAACACTTTTCCAGCTAGCTTATTCAATAACATGAAATGCAAATAAACAATGAACTATCTATTAGTGGGAATGAGTGTGAATATTTTTGAACGTTTCTAGAAGATTCTTAACAATAAAAAGTAGAGTTGCATCTTAACTCGAAATGTCTGCACCTCCACCGACTATTGGACAATCTCTTAGTATAACATTAAGATCTCTATTAATTAGGAATGTACTTACAATATTAATAATCTCTCAATAATTTATAATTTTGATCACAGTGTTCTTACTGTTAATTTTAACGTATAATACAATTCCAGATATCGATCATTGTCGACATATAAAATACTGAGCAATAGAAAACAATTACACAACGAGTGCCTAGCGCTTACGCAATATATCATCTATAACCTTAACAATATTACCTTGTTCATACGATTGGCACAATGATACTGTACCTTCAATATTTGGTATTGTGCTTTCTCCTCTCGACCTTCGCCCCCGCCCGCCCATACAACATAGAACTGCAGAAAGGACGCCTTATCTGACTTAGCATTACATTTGACTTGAGGTAGAACATAGGGAATCCTCTATAAACTATAAAGGGTACAACTAGGAATGTTTTTCAAATGGCAACATACAGCGGTACTACTTATTCTAAACATTAACAGTTCGAGTGCGGAAACTTAATATTCAATAACATCAATGAGTTTCTTACTGTACAATATTCTAAGGGTAGAGTCAGAAACGGATCTGGCGACAGACTCGTGCGATAGCGCACTGAGCATAGCAGGCTTACTTTAAAGCCCAGAAAAATAAACAAAAATAATGCATACTATGCATAGCTTTTCTTTTAGAACAAAGAAATTACGCAGATTTGGCTACACATATCACAAGTGAACGCTTACTGGCGACGTAACTATGTACATAATTGAAGTATTCCCTGTAGCGATGGTCAGCGCAGGGGGCCCTACTTGTGCGGGGGCCGGCGCGCGCGCAGGTTGTGTAGGAGGGCGCGCAGCTGGTGCAGGTGCATCCGCGTGACCGAGGGGTCGCCGCTCGCCTCCAGCCACGCCAGGAACTTGTCGCCGTGCTCCAGCGCCTCCGCCGCGCCACCCGCCCCGCCGGCACCGCACCCCGCCTCCGCGCCGCCGCTGCCCGCGCCGTTGTTAAAAAGTAGGTTGTCGAGCACGGTGCGCGCCTTGTTCTGACTGCGCGGGGGCTCGGCGGGCCGCTCCACGGGCTCCTTGTTCTCGGGCCCCGGGCTGGGGACGGCCGGCGGCTCCGCGACGCGTGGCTCCGCCTCCCCGCCCGCACTCCGCCCCACGCCCGCCTGCACCAGCGCCAGCGGACTGGTCGCTGCGGCGCGCTCCTCCTCCTTGCCCCGAGTCAGCTGCGAGTACAGGATGTTCTCTTGTGACTTGTCCCGCGGCCCCGCCGCCGCCGGCCTGTGCCGGTCGTCAGGCAGTGGCATCGCGCCGCCGAACTGCTTGTAGTACTGCCAGAGCCACGAGTTGCGGTTGTAGTCGAGGTGCGGCGGGGGAAGCGCAGCTGCCGGCGCCGGCTTCGGCGGCGCGCTCGGCTCGGCCGGCTTGCCGAGCTGCAGGTGCGGCGCCGGCGTTTGCGCCGTCAGGTCGATCATCGCCTGCTGCGTCTTCAGCCAGTACCAGAGCGTGTCGTCGACGGGCGGCGCGCTCGACGAAGATACGTGGTGGTGCGACTTCGAACTATGCCGGTAGGGGTCAGGGTGGTGTGACTTGCTGCGGTGTTTGGTCTCGCCTAAGTGGTGGTGTGCGCCGTTGTGCGCCGGCTTGGGCGAGCGCACGGAGCGCAGCGCGCGGCTCGCGGGCTGCGCGGACAGCGTGGAGAGCGCCGGGTTTAGTTGCGCGAGGAGGGAGAGGTTGGTCGCGATCTCGTTGAAACTCAGGCCGAGATGCGAGTGCGAGAGCGGCGGCAGGTGGCCGAGCCCGGACAGCGGGCTGATGGCCGACATGGAGACGCTGGCACCGGGGTCGGGGCGGCGCTCGCGGGGCCCGTGCGCGACGGGCGCGGGCTCAGCGCGCCGCGTCGTCAGCTCCACGGGGGCCTCGGCGGGGGGCGCGAGCGGGGTACAGAGGGGGGCGGGTGCGGGGGAGGACAGGTCGAGGCCGGAGACCTGCGGCGGCGCGGGCGAGGGCGGCGTGGCGGGCGACTCGGTGCGCGCGCGCTTCTCGGCCGGCTCGCCGTCGTTGCTCTTGTCGGTGTCGGGGGAGGAGAGGCGTGACGTCATGTAGCGCAGCTTGTCCTCGTTCTTGCACCAGCCGCGCAGCGTGGACTCGGGCACGCCGATGTCGCGCGCCACGGAGGCCTTGGACTCGCCGTCGTTGACGCGCTGGATGGCCTCGATCTTGTCTCCGGGCGTCAGCGCCCGCATCGGACGCTTGCCCTTGGTCGCCATTTTGGCGGCTCGCTTTCTGTAGCAACGGGAAAACACTGTTAACAACTGGTCTACGAGAATTAGGTATGAGGTGTGCCAAAATTTTAAATCTTGACCATAAAAACGTTAGTGTCCCTATAACCTTACCTTACGCTTAGGTAATAGGGACACTATTACCTAAGCGTCAGGTTAGGAGGAAAGTTAGGAGCTACGCCGATAGATATGTGCCTAATATGTGCCTGTACCAACGTTACCGATTACAGACATATAATAGGTATATAACATATAGGATTGGTGTAGTCACATATTAGGTAGGTAATGTTACTTTGGTATGGTAATGTACCTTGTAATTGACTTGACCATTAGTCATAACAATAACAATAGCCGGTCAGTAATTTCATCAGTGCCCGTCGTAAACAAACCTCACCCAAACAATGAAACAACAATGTCACAAAACTGTCTACTCCTACTAAAACCCAATAGCAAATGGGCCCATAATCCAAATCTTATACAGGCCCTTTTAGTTCACTATAAAAACGCGCGGAAAGCTATAAAGTTGCGAAAACATAAACAAAAAGAAGACATAAAATTATGACCTACGACAACAAGGCGGCAAAAGTTGGCGGGTCGTTGGCACGGTGACCTTGCAATCGGTTAGCGCACTGCGCCGGTCACCGCTAGATGGCGTCACATGTACACAGAGGAAAATTTTAAATGATTTAAAAATGCGTTTCTTGCATAGTTTCATAAAAAACTCCTCATTTATTTTCAATTATAACATTCTTATCTAGTATAGGATTTTTCTTCTCATGGTTAAGGAAGTGTAAAAGATTTTTTTGCGAGGGAAATTTTAAGTTTTGCAAAGTTCCAAAATAAAAGGTTTAGGTGCCTACTAGGTAAGTAATTAACTCAAAGGATTGCTTTGAAATTCTACCCTTGCCTATATCATCTGTTGCGAAAATACGAAATTAGATTGAATTTTTAGGTAAGTATTACAAATTTAAAAAAAACATAGTTTTTAAAAAGCTCATACTTTAGCTCACTCTTTGTTGCTAGGTATTTTGTTTGGTTTTTTGATTACAGATTATTAAATCTAACAAAATAATATTAGTAAAAAACACCAACTCTATTTATTTAGCTAAATGAATAACTGCAAGATTTGTTCGTTGGCTTGCGATTGTCGAAATTGCACTGTACGTACAGTCGGTAGGCAATAAAATAATTTAAAAAAAATACCTGGAAAATCCACACTATCTAGCATTCAATATTTTATAGTTATTTATTAAAAGTAGTGTGGGTAGGCAGATAAAATAATATTTTATAAAAAAATTTGAAACGCCTGTTATTTATTTCTCAGCGTGTTAAATAATTTTGAAATATAATAATAAAGCGCAAAAAATAGGTAGGCATTCACAGAATTCCATTTATTTTTGTAAAATTTACTGTCTTCTGCTGATTCGAACGATACCGATATTATTTTTTAGTTTTTGTTAATTTTATTTGTTTAAAACTTTATTGAACTAAGGTTACCTAACCGATTTTGCTTATGGTCCATCGAAAAAATAAATTCGCTATAAATATTAAAAACTAAAAATCCTTCGATTTTTAGTTCATAATATTTACCACAAAACAATTTAAACACTTTTAGCAACAGAACTTAAACAAAACAAAATGTCCCTATTTCCATCGAAAACAATAATAAGTACTAATCACATAAAAACTTACTTGCGAATTGATCCGTTTATCTTGTTCAAAGAAGATATCCCAGCAATTCTGTATCACTAAATAGTCCAGTCCCAAAGAGAATATAATCACAACGTCCAGTCCGTAAAAACAGAAAAGCACACACGTAAAACTAAAGGAGCGTTTTAAATCCCACTGTCAGTGACGAGACGACCGAGTTGGGTCGCGCGGCGCGCCGTTCTGCCGCGGCCCGCGGGTGATAACGTGATCCGCGGCCGGCCCGCTCTTTGTGTCCGAGGCTCGCCCCCCCCCCCCCCCCGCGACCCCCGCCCGCCATCTTACTACCCCTGGACCGTAAACACCTATCCTGCGTAATTAATAAAAAAACAAACTTTGCGATCGCGCTGCGACTCAACTTTGTCGAACGTAAGTTTTTGGTCAGTAATTACGCGTCGCAAAGTTCACTTTGACCACTGAGCCATGAGACGTCTATGTTTTGGCTGGAAAAGTGACGTTTTCTAGCGTACAATAGTGGCGTAAGTGAAAATCGCGATGAAATGAAGAAAGCTTTGTCTGCTACGGGTTTCGTAGACCCGCTACGGTCGTAGACGTTTCGTAGCAGGCCTTTGTTTATTGTAGAAGATTTCTTTTCCATGCACGATGTTTTCGATGTACTTAAATTTTACTATAATAACTTTCGTAGTTTGACGAATTCATTATGAATGTTAGCGGGTAAGCTACGAACCTAGTTTGTGTTGGAAGAACACCAACGTTTCATCCCTTAACGAGGGACTTCATCAGGGTGAGTGCGGTCCGCGTCGCGCCTGTACTGCGTCCTTGCGCGCACTACGGGCTAAAGCACGGAGTGCAAAGCACCCTGCCTGTTTAAGTCGCTCGTTAAGAGATGAAACGTTGGCTTCCAACTACCTAAAAATTCTTACAGCCGATTGTTCTTACGGCGATGGTCTATAATTAACGAATCAATTATTAAATCCCTTGTCAAATCTGGTCAAAAAATAAATTTATTTTGATACTTAGTTTTAGATTATGACAATGTAGCGCTAATTTCTGAAGTCAGTCTTTTACAATGGATGTGTAATTACCAGTTAAGGAGTATTATCGCTTGTATGAATAACTCAAGCCATTTATAGCTTGTTAGCACGTTGGATAGCTTAGCTTGATTTTATTGCTTTAGTAAATCGGTAGTAGTTAAAGTTTCATGGGAGGAATATCGTAAAGTTTTGTGGAACGCTTGCCTTTTTTGCCAACGATGGGACTCAAACCCTCTTTATTTCCATAAATACAAGAAATGTACACATAGAAAAATTCAAGTAATAAAATTAAACCCTGACACGGAAATAAAGTGATATTTTTGATTTCTGTCCCTTCGGTATGCAGACTAAAGTAAAGAAGCGACGAAGAAACTAGTCTGTTATTATTTGAGTTTGAGCAAAACACGTCCCAAACTTTTTTATTCTCTAGATAGTCCGATATTTAATAGTAAGCCTTTTTGCACAGCGAGATTTTGTCAATTTGTTTGAATGGGGGGATTTTGAAGAGTTTACTGATATTTCAACAGTAGTGTCGGGTAGGTAGGGTCAGCACAACAGGTTTATTTATTATTTATTTATTTATCTCAGAACTCACTTTTCTTACTCGTGTCATCTTAAAAACAGTCAATCCATCCATCTTTTCTTATGCCTACTTAGACATAAAAACATTAACATAAAATATGTATATTTATTTGCAGTAAAAGCAATCATATAACAAAGAAAACTACAATCAAATAATAGAAATAGATTAAAAGTAGTATTTACAATTAAAAACAATTGAGCGAACTGCAGACTGTTGCAAACAATCTACAGGTAGATCAACTGATCCATATCAATACCAGTCGAAAGCGTCCCCAAAACGCTGGCTCCATCGCCTCGCTGTATGGCAATGCTGATGCGCTGCACCAGATGCTCACCAGCTCTCGGGTCATGCGTCGCTTCGACTAGAGATAATTTTTAAAAAACTCGAAGCTCCTCGATACTCCACGAACCTAGGGTCTTGACTTCAAGGGGAGCAAATGGCTCTGTCGAGACTTGCATATTTGCGCATCTTGAGATCATATAACAGCATATTAAGCACTTAATAGACAGGTAGAGTTAACATTATTATGTATAACCATTTTAGGAAACATTACCTATTACCTTGAACAGATATCATTATAAAATCTGTGAAAACAATGGTAGAAGATTCGCATTTCAATTTATTTATTTTACCATATGAAACATGCAGAGTATCTGTAGCATGCCTAACAGCTATAGACCTACCTATTGATTGAGAGTAGCGGACTTACAAAGGCCGTACGTACGTATACGTACGTGTATAAGGCTTAGGTACGTAGGTATGTACGTATGTATAGGTAGACGCAAAGCCCGCGGCGCGCGGCGACTCGCGATTTACGGCGCCTCGCTTGCTCAGTATTTCGGGCAATGTCGTGCAGTTATCAATCTGTGGATGTGGTATTTTTAAGTTTTTTAATCCATCAATCTTTTTCTACAATCAACTAGCTTCTACCCGCGGCTTCGCACGCGTTTTTTTTAATCCGTAGCTTAGTGGTATGTTATTCTTGGCATACAACTTCGTTAGTGTAAAGTTTCAGGTGTTGTCTTGGCACAAAATTTCAACGAAATGTCAAATGAAATGTTTGTGCCGTTGTTAAATTTTTGTGACGACGAATGTTTCAGCAGCCCAAACATTCGTTTTTATTTGTATTAATAAGATAGACCGTCCTTTGACCACAATCTTACCTGATGATGTGGCCGGCGATGTTACACCAAGTTTTAGAATAGGTGTCTTCTGAAACTTCGTGTAACTCACTTTTGTTCATAAGGCAGTGACTGATTCTGAAGAGCACAGTATAACAGACCCCAAAGCGCTTTGTTAAAAAGAGCGTTCGAGAGATTAGGTACCTAATGTTGCCAGTCGGGCCGCGGATGTAGCCAGTCGGGCCGCGGATGTTTAAATGTTCCCGTGGTTCGGCGAAAATGGCGAGAGAGGGACACCGGAGAGGTTTTAGAGGGTATTACGTCCTTTTCAGGGCGTCGAGTCCCACATAATTCTGGTCCCCCCCAGACCAGTTTATTCGTGAATGAATTTCCTCGACGAGACAAAAAAAAAAGTACCTAATGTTAACTTGTTATAGGTACACCTACACAGCTATTGGTCAGTTGTATTGCACTGTACGCCCACCTTCAATACTTGGCTTTTGGCAAATCTGGCTTTGAGAGTCGCTTTCGAGCTCGTTCGAGACAAACGCAAAACTGGTTCGTTCGATTTTGTCGGATGATTATATAAACCTAGTTTCTATGTCGGTATTTCGGCGTGGCTTCGCAATCGTTTTTCCTTAGACTTGAGACTTCCTTTTTTTACTTTTATTTTTACTTTTACTTTACTTTACTTTAGAAGATCGAGATTGCCATTATATAAGAAGTTGAAGTTGAAGATCGAGATTCCCTTTCCAGAGATGAAAGGAACAAAAACAATTAGGCACCTACATCACTGGTAGTCTATCAGCTACATTCCAAGGCTACTTTGCTTTAGTAACTTATCTCTAATACTCGACAAAGGGCGTTCTAATGAGTGGCAATCATGTTTTACCCGTGACTAACCGAATTAGTATTTTTGGCGCAGTTGGGTTGCAATTTTGTGGATTGTTAGTTCTTTTTGTCAATTGTTCATCTTACTCATATCTTGCTCTATGAATGAGATGAATAAATTGTGAAGGAATCTGTATTCTTATAAAATAAAATCGATGTGCTACATTTGAAAAAAAATGTCACGCGTTGATGTCTTTTGTATGGAGTTCTCACGACTACTAGTTTTCGTAACAGAACGCCTACGAAAAATGTTTTGATAGTAAGATTTTGCACTTTAAGCAAATTAAATACCTACTTGGTTTGATTTTATCTTACTGACGCACTTAATTTTTTTTAACCTTAACTCAACAATCATTTCCTTTGATTTAAAAAGCTTAAATTAACCGCAAATATTTTGTAAATCTAAGGTTTATAAAATTTTACTCTCAGCTCGATATTTATACCTCTAAAACTACCGCCTCCAGCCTCCAAGTCCCCGTCCTCTGATGTTGTTATCGGGTGCGACACCCGACGCGACGCCGGCGGTACCCCCCGCGGCCCCCTCTCTCCAGCCCCCCGCGATCCGCTGCCTACTCAGAAACTAAGGCCGTGACTACTAGTCGATAATTGTATTCGAAGGATTACACAAGATAAAGAATTAAAGATTTTGGTACTTGGGGATATGGTCTTGCCTTTGTTCTGGACTGTTCTTGAATTTTGTTGATTAAAACATAAATATTATTTGAAGACCTCTGTGGGGGAAGGTCCGCCTGCGACGCACGAGGTTGCGGGTTCGATTCCCGGCTTTGGACAAATGGTGGTACATGCAGATATATGTTCCAGGTGGGTTTGGGTATTTACTATGTAAGTATAATAAAAATTATCTATTAATGTAAATAATTGTATTCAGTCATAGAGTACCCATAACAGAAGCTCTGCTTAGTTTGGGGCTAGATGATGTTGTGTGGATTGTCCAGCGTTACTTATTAGTCCTTACTGAGAGGGTTCTTAAAATATAAGTACATCAAATTTTTACAACACTAACATAACATTGAAACATTGCCTACACATCTAAAATAGGAGACGCACATATTGAGACAAAATGCGTTGTTTTGACACACTGTTGATGTTTAAAGAGTACTCGTATTTTTGAAGTGAAAACTTCTTTAGCGGCGCTGAGCACTTTTTTTGTATGGGTAAAAACTTTCAAACTCGCGTCAGGGTCACGTGATGCTGATCGAAAAAGCGTAAGATCGTAAGATGTAAGTTTTCACTTCTGCCGGCACTCCCGGAGTGCTACCTTTTTTCAAAATATGTACCTACCTATGTGCATACATACATAACTTACTTAACAAGAATAGCAGACCAATATTTTATTACTCTAGCAAGTTTATATCAACGGGGATAAAGTTCAGTAAACTAAGTATAAATTTAATTAGGAACAGAATATAATTTTCATAGATCTCTCGAACGCGGTCCGTTAGTAAAACCACAGATATTATAATATTATACTAGTAGTAAAACATAGCAGCGGGTGCCTTGTCTATGGTCAATTTTAGGGTTCTAGTGTTCAGGTTGAACCCTAGGGATAAATAGGGTGCAAGTGCTAAAAATCTTCCTATTTGTTATGAAATAGTTACACAAAGTATTATTAGAATTATTTTAGACATGAAAAAACAGATTCCTTTAAGGTTTTTGTAATTAAAGTCCGTAAGCCCTCGCACTCTGTAATTTCTAAGAAAGATTCCTTTAAAATTAAAATGCAAATTCGCGTTATTTTTTACTGAAAACAACACTAGAGACCATTTTAAGACCATTTTATTCTGTAGTTTTGCGTGTTATTTCTGTTAAGAGTCCTTAATAAATAAATAAACACAAGCATCCGTCAAACAGTATTTTTAACGCGGGAACCGAATCCCAGACCCCTCAAAACGAATCCCGCGGTTCTCATAGGCACCTATTGACAGCTTGGTATAGCTCGCCGCGCCCGTCTTGATCCGCATTACCCCACTCATTAGCGGATGGCGCGACCGGCTGCAGTGTACTGTCTATGACGCGACTGGAATTTTTACATCCTGCAAGTATGTGCCTTCCTACAGTTCCTACGCTGTTGTGCCATGGATCAGGTAGTAGTTTGTATGTGTCATGTCGTTACCTTGTCACTAAGCTTTGGACAAAAGCTTTGTAACTATTGATCTCTGGACAACAGCACTATGTAACTATTGATCTAAGTAAAAAACTGTAGTTTGAAGTTAATGCAAGGGCAAGGTTGGTGGTTTGTTTCCACTAGTAGCGAAGGAATCGGTAGGTAGGTACCTATTTGATCTAAAAACTCATGTTTTCATTGTGTACCAATGAAAAAACAAAATAATAAAAATAACTGCGTCTAGCTCATAAAAAAGCGAAGAGCGTTTTCTTCCATGGTCCAGCCAGACTCCGGGGGCGTAATTTAAGTTTATTAAAAAAATTGGATTTTGAATACAGAGAGAAACTGCAACATTACGACATCACTAAATTCTAGAATAATTTTAGGGCCAGCATTATTTAGAGTGCGAGGCTTACGCACTATATTAACAAAAACGATATTTAGTAAGTTTGAAATCAGAACAGAGTTGTTTATTAAACTGTTTGTACAATTTGTTGTTACAAAAATATATGCATATCATGCATGCATGCATGCAATTTGGAACAGCGCAGAGGCGCTGTACAAAATTGTACGTAAAAAGTTGACATCACGATTACGTTTAGTACTACTACTACTAGACTTCCCCTCTGTACAGAACCGACATATTATTGTGGACATAATACAAACTTACCTACGTACGGCGCATGAGTAGGTATAATGCATGCAACTCATAAGCATAACGATAGGTATACGCGTCATGGTCGCTGTGGTCTTGCGGTGATAACGGGTGCATTGTCCGCTTTGGTCCAAGGTTACATTCGATACAGCTATTGGTGGTAGAATGGCTTTATGTACCATGTCATGGTACCTCATGGCATGAGGTGACCTGGTGTGGTGGCCAAATGCAAGCAGCAATCACAAAAAACCATAGAGTAAAAACACTATGATTAAAAAATATATTTATAACTAGTTTATGCCCGCGGCCTCGCACGCGTTATTTCTATAAACGTTTAAAGGTGATTTTTATCCCATGGTAACTGATTTATGGGATAAAAAGTATCCTATGTTTGATTCCAGGATTAGAATTACCTGTATGCAAAATTTCAGCCCGATCCGTTCAGTAGTTTTGGCGTGAAGAGGTAACAAACATCCATCCATCCATCTATCCATCCATCCAAACTTTCGCATTTATAATATTAGTGTGATATAAAAATGTAATTTCTCTTTATTAACAAAGAAAATTACAATCAAATAATAGAAACGAATTAGAAAAAGTATTTACAATTGAAACAATTGATCTAACAGCAGACTGTTGCAAACAATCTACAGTAGCTCAACTGATCAATATCAATACCAGTCGGAAGCGTCCCCAAGACGCTGGCTGCATTGCCACGCTGTATAGCAATGCTGATGCGCTGCGCCAGATACTCACCAACTCTCGGGTCACGCGTCGCTTCGACCAGACGCTCAGATAGCATATAAAAAGTGTCACCGGTAACAATTTGTTGAACGTGGTCTTTATTTACACGTTATAACTAAGTAAAATTATCTATATTTAGTCTAAGGCGCACTTGGGTGAGGCTCGCATGCTGACTTGTTGATCCGAATTTGTATCGACCAGACGCAGAGCCATTAACCAAGAATTGAATTGCATTGATCCGTTTTTTTTTGGCGATAATGGGCATTACCCCCCATGTGACAAAAGCCAATAAGGCGCTTATCAGGGGAGGCCTGCGTCCACTTGTGGACCAATACAGGCTGTTGAGGTGAGGTGAGTTGATCCGAATTTTACTTGTATACTACTAGCTTCTGCCCGCGGCTTCGCACGCATATTTTTGGTATATTAAGTAGCCTATTATCTAAGTTAGGCTTGGCCATACAGCGTGGCAATGCAGCCAGCGTCTTGGGGACGCTTCCGACTGGTGTTGATATGGATCAGTTGAGCTATCTGTAGACTGTTTGCAACAGTCGGCAGTTAGCTCAATTGTTTCAATTGTAAATACTAGTATAATTTTCTTTGTGAATAAATGTATACTGCCTAAGTTAGGCTTTGTTCTAAATATACGCCCAATTTAATCATGATCTGTTCAGTAGCTTTGGAGATCTTAGGTAACAAAAATTTCACATAACACTAACTTTCGGCTTTTTAATATTAGTACTTAGGATGTTGTTGGTGGTTCGATTCTCGCCGCAGACATATGCCTATGGTCGAGCTTAGAGTGAGCTGCAAATTATGTCAACAAATCGGGACAAAAAAATGCTCGCATCTGTATTTTTCTTTGACTCTTGCACAAGCTCTGATTATTTTCTCTTTATTATAGACTCGTTTAGGTACTACGCTTGTACCGTTCACCAAGAGATCATCTATGCAGTGCTGGCCGGCTATAAAAACTTTACAGCCGAGGTTGCCAGCTTCCCATAGTAAGCGATCATTACTGGCCACTACACAACCAAGTAGGTTGCTACCTAATGTGTTCTTCGAAAATCGAATGTTGGGTAGGTACATTCGATAGCCGCAAGGCGGATGTCTGCCCACACCGCGAGGTACCCACGACTCTATAGCCGGGCGATAAGGTTGGTATTGCAACGGTGGTGTTGCGGACTGGTAAACAACACAATAAGTTTTCTCTGTAATTGTTATCGCGACACCGCGAGTGCAGGGACGGTCGCGGCGCGGGGCGTAGGGTCGCCACTTTGCTGGTGAACGTTTTTAGTTTTAAACATCGAAGTGCGTACAAAATCGATGGTTTAGAATATTTTTTTCAGTTATTTCATGCTGTAGGTACTTACCTACATAGGTTTTTAGGCTACTTTTAGCGTACTCACAGGTGGATTCGTGGTCGTAGTGGAGGTGTTAAAATTCACAGTTGGAACCTACTGGCCTGCCTCTGGTCCTTTAGTATTTATGTTTTTTTTAGCCCTGGAAATCCCTCTGTTGGGTAGACTTCCCCTTTCTCCGTTTTAGTGTTAAAGATTCAAAAACATACTACAGTCAAAACACCCAGTAGGTACCTAGGTAATTAAGGACTTCAGCACAACCCTAGCGACGACTGTGCGACGCGAGGTCACACGCCTGACGCATAGATAATGCGGCCCAACCCTGCGACCTTCAATCGGGCGTGACACCGCGCTGCCATGCCAGTGCTTAGCAGAGGCATATTCGAGCTGAGATGAGAGCGAGACTGCATGTGTATAGCTGGATTTATTTTTGAAACCATAAAGACTTTGTGTACCTATTCCAAATTCAAACAATTTATGCGGGTATGGTGACACCGCGCTCCCAATACCTACTTAGCTGAGTGAGGTACATTCGGGCTGTGTTTGCATGTGTGTAGCTGGTTTTATTTTTGCATTGCAACCAACTTTAAAGACTGTGTATTCCAAATCCAAACACTTTTAGCGGGTGTGGTGACACCGCGCTCCTAATACTTAGCTGAGTGAGTGTGAGTACATTCGGGCTGTGACTGCATGTGTATAGCTGGTTTTATTTCTTAAACCAACATGGTCTATTCAGTTAGACCAGTGTAATATTCGCTACCCAGAGCGGTACCGAAATCCGAGTACCCACTCGTATTTAGCTACCGTTTTGGGGAGCGGCAGTCATTGTGTCTCTAAAGTTGTTATTTATCTCTTTTGATTGTTTTGTTGTTTTCCCATTTGTCTCACTGTTGGCGAAAGTTCGAAGAACAACGTGATTTTCATTTTCAACCGACGAACCGAGTTTCTCAAGTCGACGAGTATATTTTTTTAAATATTTGACCACGCCATAGAAATCTAAATAACAAGTAAGTATTTAGATTTCTATGGACCACGCATAACTTTTAACAGAGTAGTCCGATTTCGATAATTATTTTTTTATTGAAAAGGGTATATCCCGAAGTTGGTCCCATTTAAATTTGGAATAAAAAATCCAACCCTGAGGGTAGGAAAACAGGGGATGATTGATTGTCACCACTCACTGATTTTAATGTAAGTATGACAAATAGTAATCCATCGGGGGTAAAATTTATATACTTACCTAAGACAAAAGATTTAAGTCTTCGTAGGTACTTATATGACTTCGGCATCATTATCTATACAAAACCAAAAGGTTCATCGAAATCGGCCCACAATTAACGGAGAAATAAATAAATAATGCTGGAACAACCACACAGCATCATCTAGCCCCAAGCTAAGCAGAGCTTGTGTTATGGGTACTAGATGACTGATATACTTAATACAATACATTACATAAATAAAAAAATCGGCGAACATACCAACTTAAAAACATACAGCCAAACATAAATAAAACCTCCTCTTTTTAAAGATAGTTATCTTTAAAAAGAGATCGATAAAATATCGATATTCCAACATTACCGACTACCAGAGTCGAGTCCTACTAAACAAAAGCTCATAAAATAATCACAATTATCCGGTATGTATGACGTAGGCTATGTATGTATAATTAATAATGTCTGTATGTATGTGGTCACCACGAGGGGACGCAACAAGTATCCGTTACGTGGATACAGAGCCATAACGCATAATGCGTCTGTTTTGTCTGTTAGTTACGGTGTTTTCGAGGATGGTTTCCGGTGTTGAATGAAAAGCCGTTTTTGTAAAGGCAACGTACAAATTATATTTAACTAGTTTCTTTCATATTCATATCATTTATTGTGATTTTATGCATACAGGTATTGTTCTTAGGTAGTCTTAGTGGGTACACAATGCATAAAAACCCTGCCAGGGCACTAAAATTATGTTGAGTTCGCTCTTGTATGATGATAACTTTGATACTTCATATTTATGGAATTAGATAATTTTGGAATGTCATTTCTAAATAAATAGTCATTATAAAAGACAAGAATAAATATTAATTGAATTTAATAAGAACAGGTTTTCAATTTAATAGAACTACCGCAAATTAACGTGAGATTTGGAATAGGTAATCAAAATAAATCAATTTAATCTATTTCCAGGTAGGCAATAAAAAAGTGTCACAAAGGGTAGGCATGCTAATTGTGTAGGTACTAATTGATAATGACATATTTTCAACGTCAAAATAAATTCAAATAAAATAGGAATTTCCCGCGGCTTCGCACGCGTTGTTTGTATGGAAACGTTTAAAGTTCATTTCTATCCTATAAGAACTTCTATGCGATAGATGAATTGGTATAAATGTATGTGTTATTCCAGGGCTAAACCTATATTTATACGAAATTTCAGCCCGATCCGTACGGTAGTTTTTATGTGAAGAAGTGACAAACATACATCCATCCACAGAAGCTTTCGGATTTAGAGTATTGGTGTAAAATTGTAACTATATGAAAATAACCGTGTCATATCAATTCTCATGAAAATGTAGGTGCATTTGCTACAATACGTTTCTCAATGAGTCAAAAAGATTACCGATATCATATCTAAGGGACGGACAACCGGTAATAAATGCCGACGGAAGTCACGGGTAACAGCTAGTCGCTCATATCCCACGTAATAAAAACAAACAAAAGTGCATTGAAAGTCCAATTCCACCCCTATTGTCATATCATAAGTAACCGTTTGAAAACGCGACTTCCTAAGAAAGATTACAAGAACAAGACTGGAAAAAGAGAACAAAGAACAAGGGTCAGGCCGCGAATAGAGACGTTACAATTGTTCATTTCTATGAATAACAAAAAACAAGACAGGCCAAGACCGCGTATCGAGTTGCAGAGCGCTTACAAAAGATAAACTAAACTAGCAGCTTTTAGAATTATCAGCAGGATTTTAGAATTATTAAATAGTAAGAAAAGGGTTGAGATAAATCTCTTTGTTAAATGGACTTCCGATTAAAAAAAACTCCCCAAGGAGTTTTGAATAGAACTTCCCTTTTCACACTTTAATATGTGATTCGGTTGTCCTTTAAATCTGATAATTGTTATGTTATTTAAATAGTTAAAATATTATGTGGGTTTGGCTGATCAAACTGCAATCGCTTAATAAATAAATAAACAATTTATTCCAAATAACTCAGGACTAGAATGACACCAAAGAGGTTCATCTTTAATTCTAATGGTATTTAATAAGGCCTGAACTAGGTAAAAACCTGTTTTTAAGGCAAAAAGAGGGCTACCAACAAATAAATTAATATTAATTATAATATTAATTATACAAGGCGATGGTGCATACTTTAAAATAATTACATAGGCTACCTACACTAAACTAGTTTAAATAAGAAAAGATTTTGCAAATTTTTGGCCTACTTTAGAATACAGTAAATTTTCTGTGTCATCCATCATCCTACTTCCTACTATCCTTCCTTCCTTCCTACTAATATTATTAAGCCGAAAGTTTGTGAAATCTGAATTTTTGCTACCTAGGATCTCCAAAATTACTGAACAGATGAAGATGAAATTTAGCGTACGTTTAGAGCAAACCCTAACTTAGATAATAGGCTATTTATAATACCGAAAATACGCGTGCGAAGCCACAGACAGAAGCTAGTCTATTATATAGGAAAGGACCAAGGATACTGTACAATTTATTTGAAAAAGTGTGTTTCCGATCTACACGATGCGAGCTTTAAAATGGAATCGCTGCATCGCGAGTTGATCAAAACAATTTTTTTACAATTTATGTACAATGAACTATAGATTGTGGTATATCATTTGAAAGGTAATTTTGTTACCTTTCAAGTGATATCAAGAAGATATAAAATTAATTAAATCGGCTACCTAAATTTTGGGAATTATTGCAATAGGTCGAAGCAGGCGCGGTCGCAGCCCAAGACTTTTGGGGGGGGGGTCACGCTTGGTGCGGGCCGTAGCCACAAATTCACTTGCAGACGGTTGCAGGCCCCACCCAGAATAGCTAAACTTTTTCGGCGAGCGGAGCGAGCCGCGAAAAATTTACCTTTTTGATAATGTTTCGTGGTGGCGGGCAAAGTGATTTTGAAGACCGAAAACATGACATCCCTTCCCTCAACTCCCAACAAGCGAGCGAAGCGAGCCTCAAAATTTTTTGAGGTTTTTTTTCTGATGTTTTGTTGACAAAATAAATGATAGTGAGCGAAGCAAACCCCGAAAATTTAAAAGACTGTGGTGGTGGATATAAAGCTTTGAATATAAATAGGGGCGAGTGGAGCAAGGGAAATAAACTTAACTTACTTACTCACTTGTTTCTGGACTGGTTTCCGCAACCAGTCCAGAAACAAGTAAGTAGGTAAACCAAAATTATGAATCCAAAAAGAGGTAATCCGAAATTTTTGTTACTTTTCGGGTGGTCACAAACTGGTTCAGAAAATAAATAACAGCGATTGGAGCGAGCTCTGAAAATTTTGAAAGTTTGCAGCGGCCAAGAAATATGTTGAAAACCTACAAAATATATATATCAGTGAGTGGAATGAGCCGCAGCCTTTTTTAAAATTGGTGAGGTTCATGCAAGACAAGGAAGCTAACTAATGAGCTATGAACAATTTTTAAGTTTGTCGAATAACAACCAAATATAAGGACAACAGATTGGACTCCATATGGAATCAACGGCGAGCGAAGCGAGCCGCGAAATTTTTTATGATCTGGCTGTGCGTGTGAGTTGTTTGGTATTAGATATTTTGCAGTTGCACCTAAAACGGAGGAGGAATCCCGCACTAAAGCAAGCCAGAAGCTTATCGAAACAGCAGAATGCTATCAGAGGCTAGCAGAGCTTGCTGCGACAATTTTTGGTTTTTGTTAGATATTGCGCAATTTTTTAGAAAATTTGGCAGTGACCTAATGCGGGGGGGGGGTCGAGCTTTGGAACATAGTTAGAAGGAACAAATGTTATCAGCGAGCGGATCAGAACGCGAAAATTTTGATGTCTACTAATTTTTTGCGCTAGTTGACAAAGTGACCTCGGAGAAAATTAATTGAGTAACAATTTTGTGCTTTTTATTGTGGTGGTTGGATTGATACAAACTGACATTAACGGACCAGCCAGACCACTAAAAATAGGTAACGTTACCTCTGCGCTGACCAAAACACAGGGCTCAAAACAACAGTAATATTGGCGAGCGGAGCGAGCCGCGATTTTTTTTTTGCTGCAGTTGGTAACCATTTTCAATGTAACGGAAGTAAATAGGAAAAAATAATCATCAAACTATGGGTTGCAATTTTTTAAGTACCTAAACTAAGATTTTGGGGGGGGTCATGACCCCCGTGACCCCCCCCCTGGGACCGCGCCTGGGTCGAAGTTGCATCTATCGGCTTCTATCGGCGCCGGAGCTGGATGAGCTGGATTTCTCCCTCGTATCCGCTGTTTTAGCTCGTCCCACATAATGCCAGATTGGGTTCAAGTCAGGAATAAGGGCTGGCCAGTCTAGTGTGGGAATGCCGACATGGAAGACGTCTGTCGGTCTGTCTAGTCACTGCTGCGGTGTGGCAGCGGACATTATCGTGCATTAAATCAAGATTTATCGTCGCCAATAAATCCTGCGTTAGGGAAAACATAACTTAACTCATAGTTCACTGCAAAGAAATTGTAAAAATTAGTCTTGAACAACCCTTGAAGCGATTCCAGTTTAAAGCTCGCAAGTGTAGTTTCATCATTAAGTGACTGCAGTGTTTGAGACTATACTTGTAACACTTTCCATGACTAGTAGTCATGAACATAACATAGATTAAGAAAAATTTGTAACGAACGTACTAATGGACCTGAACTGATTGTTTCTGATGTCTGAAATAAATGAATTTTATTATTTATTTGTATATTTCGCTTTGACATGCGCATCTCCAGCTCTGACAAGCGTGGTGGGCGGTGCGTCCCTTTTGGACGCACGCACCGCCACGGCTGGGCAGTGAATGCGTTATGCATTGCTTTGTTACAGAATAAAAGAAATTTATTTATTTATTTATTATTTATTTGTTTATTAAAAATACTTACACTATTTTTACAGGGGCCCATTTTAATGCAATAGTGTAAAAAGTCTATATACTTAAATTAAAATAAAAAAATTAAAATTACATGAACTAAAAACATAAATTACACAATAATATATAAAATTCGTCAATATACAATGTCAAATTACTTTACAACATTATAATAATTATTCACTTAATAAATTCAAATTACATAATGTCAAACCTAATAAAATAATAATAAAAAAAAATCGGTAATCAATATAATAATGTCAAATAATTACAAAATGTCAAATCTTATTAAATTGAAAAGTAGGCAAGTTCTTAATCTATTACAAGACCTTAACTAGTCTGCTCTTTACTGATTAGCGACCATAGACCCTAGAACCATGGACACGTCATACCCTTGCTATGCAGCGACCGACGCGACGACCGATTTCAACTTACCGTGCCATAATCTGCGCTCAGATTACACCTTACCTTTCGGGGAAGAACAATCAAATCGTCATTCACGTGACCGTCAATTTGCTACCTACTAATATTAAAGCCGCTTTTACCCATAATTAGGGTTCTTATAAGACGCTGATGATTTATGTCCAGTGTTATAGCTTCAAAGACAAATATACCTAATTAGGTATATAATATCTCAGGTTTTGCCGGTTAGATCTTCGAAAATCTCATAAACACGAAAACTACGACAATGATTTGAGAATATACACACACAATATAGACTGTTTGCAACAGTCAGCAGTTAGCTCAATTGTTTCAATTGTAAATACTAGTATAATTTTCTTTGTGAATAAAGACAATCCACACAATATACAATACAATACTCTTCAGATAGTGAAAAACAGCACATAAAAACTCTTATTAGTTGTTTTTCTGTCTTGTTTTTCTTTGAAATGAAAATTATTTAAATAATTAATTATTAAACATACCTACTTATTTATTACTTCGAGAGGACCCAAAGCAAAAATATGAAGGTATTTATTATTTTATACAAATTACAAAGGACTTCTTTTCCGCGTCTCACCGTAAATTTTGGACCTTCCGATTACCATGTTAATGAATATCGCAAAAAGAATTTTATGACTGCTTAACCTGTGACGATAATTCTTTGAAATTTGACAACTCAAATGCATTGTTTACTTGTTCCCACCGAAACGCGAACATTTAACTTTATGATCGGTCGGCGCCCTTTTCATACACACGAAGCGTTGACTGGCCGCGAATTTTATTTGTTGCTGGGTAATGCGTAAAAAAATCACACCTGCATTGATATACAAATTCTGTAGATAGGTACGTCCTCCCAGCGCTATCACAACAAATGGCCTGTGTGACCTACAGCTAAACGCAAAGACACGCTACTTCCAATCCATTGCAATATACCTAACTATTACTGACGACCTCTGTGGCGCAGCGGGCGAAGGTCTGCCTGCGACGCAGGAGGTTGCGGGTTCGATTCCCGCCTCGGGACAAATGTTTGTACGATCTGCAGACATTTGTTCAGGGCGTTCTGGAGGTTTTCTATGTATAATAAAAAATATCTATCTATGTAGTGTATTGTATTAAGTATATCAGTTATCTAGTACCCATAACACAAGCTCTGCTTAGCTTGGGGCTAGATAATGCTGTGTGAATTGTCCAGCATTATTATTATTATTGTACAACAATGATGGAAAGACGTAGGTACCTATCTAGACCGAAGTGCGATCGAGACAACAATACTCGCGAAACACGTACTCCGACAGCGCCGGTCCGACTGTGACTGAGGTGGGTGGACCTAATTGGACTCAATTTGAGCGTTCCACTTTCGAGAAACCAGTGCCCAATCTTCCGAATTTTACTTACATCAATCCTTTTTTTACTAACATCAACTTTGCTTAATCAATAATATATACGATTAAAAAGCGAATTTTAGTGCGGTGTATTTACAAACATTGCAAATCGTATTTGGCTAGAGTATAAGTGTCTGACGACCTCAGTGTCGCGGCGGGCGAAGGTCCGCCTGCGACGCAGGAGGTTGCGGGTTCAATTCCCACCTCAGGACAAATGTTTGTACGATTTGCAGATATTTGTTCAGGGTGTTTAAAAAAAATAATATCTTCCTATGTAGTGTATTGAATTAAGTACCTAGGTATTGATATCAGTTATCTAGTACATAACATAAGCTCTGCTTCGCTTGGGGCTAGATAATGCTGTGTGAATTGTCCAACATTATTTTTAAAAGCTTTTATTTAACTTGCAATGTATGTAACTATGTTTGTACGGGTGGAATCCCGCAACTCAATTTTGAAGCAGATATCTTCAACAGATTAAGCTGAAATTTTGTCTACACGTTTAGTTTGGATATGTATTAAAAGCTTGTTTTAAAAAAGAAAGGTTTTTTAAAATATTCATTTTTATTTTGTTTTTAACCGTTCCTATATAAACATACACACCTTTTGTAAGAACAGCGCTTCCAACCTCTTGCACCCCCTACGTAATGCTCTGATTACAACAATGGCGTCCGCGTCCCTTCAATTAGTTTTTACGCAGAGATAATGATTTACAACGGACGCACAGACGGACGGACAAAGCAACGATAGCAGTATCTACCCACCCTCATTATAAACGGATGTTTCACTTCGAATGGTTCCCTTTACGTAGCGTCTCATTTCTTAGCGAATTTCATTTCATACAAATTTATATTATTCGTAATCATAGGCGCGTAGCGGTCTGCTGACGTATCTACAGTCAATTCAAGATATCAAATAATATCGCAAAAAATTTCGATTTCGACAGGACTTGAACCCGCATCCTTCCTTCAGTACGGGAATGTGCTATCCAACTGACGATCTCTGTGGCGCGGTGGGCGAAGGTCCGCCTGCGACGCAGGAGGTTGCGGGTTCGATTCCCGCCTCGGGGCAAATGTTTGTACGATCTACAGACATTTGTCCAGGGCGTTCTGGATGTTTTCTATGTATAATAAAAAATATCTATGTATTTAGTGTATTGTAATAAGTTTAACAGTTATCTAGTACCCATAACACAATCTCTGCTTACCTTGGGGCTAGATAATGCTGTGTGAATTGTCCAGCATTATTTATTTATTTATTCCATACTAGACGATCGCCTCGAGGTTTCACCCGCGTAGTCCCGGTTCCCGTGGGAATTCCGGTATAAAATATAGCCTATGTCACTCCCTGAAAATTAAAATTCCTAACGGTGAAAGAAATTTTCAAATCGGTCCAGTAGTTTCGGAGCCTATTCAGTATAAACAAACAAACAATCAAATCTTTCCTGTTTATTATATTCATCATCATCATCATCACCAGCCTATATTAGTCCACTGCTGGACATAGGCCTCCCCTAATGAGCGCCCTGTCTTCAGCTTGCCGCATCCAGCATCTGCCTGCAGTCTTTCGCAGATCGTCATCCCACCTGGCCGGAGGGCGTCCTACACTACGTTTGCCGAGTCGTGGTCTCCACTCAAGAACTCGTTTACCCCAGCGGTTGTCGGTTCTTCGCGAGATATGGCCGGCCCACTGCCACTTCAGCTTGCTAATTCTTTGAGCTATGTCGATAGCTTTGGTTCTCTGTCGGATGTATTCGTTACGAATTCTATCCTTCAGAGAGTTTTGATCAGTTACACGTTCACGAAGTTTATTATATTAGTATAGACAAATTTATATCATGCGAATCATTAAGCGTAATCATAAGGCGCAAACAATACTAAAATGTTTAAAAAACCCCTAGAAGATTTTCATGAAACCTTACCATATAATTTCAATATCATTGAAGCAACACGGTACTACATTTCGAATCGATCGGACATAAGGAAGTTAGTTAGACAGATCCCCTCATCAACTAGAAAAGAGATGATGATCTTCAAACGTCTGAACAGATTTTCATGAAACATGGCTAAGAACACTCAGGATAAAATTATCTATGACACAAAAAAAACTAAACGAAAATCGGTTCATCCGTTTGGGAGCTACGATACCACAGACAGATACACCGATACACAGACAGACACGTTAAACTCATAACACCCCTCTCGTTTTGCGACGGGGGTTATAAAGTAGCTTTATCGGGTCTCTCTAAAGCATGTAACTCGCTGTGTAACACGCACGTTACACCCCGTAACGCCAGTTCAGGTCAGTTCCCAACTTTAGCGACGACGAATGATAAAGCTAGAGAAGAACCGCTTAGAAGTATTCAACTTGTACCGCTACTATCTAAAAACTAAGCTGAGAATTTCACGATAAAGCTCAAAAGCTCCGTATAATAGAATAGTACGTAAAGCTTACAGAATAAGGCTTAAGTTAAATTGTAGTAAAGCAGCGAGTAATCGCGGGCGGCCGCTTCCCGGAACGCGAGAATGAGTAGGTGCGTCGTCCCTGTGCGCGCCCCCCAGCTTTTGGGTCTTATTGTATTTATCAACTCACAATCACCATAAATACTTGAAAACTAAAGTTCAGTGCGTCCTACCCGTCAGCGTCATGACCTGGAAACTCAGGTAGGACTGGCCCATTAGTTCAAAGTCGTTCAGCGATCTAAGGAAAGAGCTATGCTCGGAGTTTCTCTGAAGGATAGGATTCATAACAAATACATCCGACTGAGAACCAAAGATATCGACATAGGTCAAGGAATTAGCAATATGAAGTGGCAGTGGGCCGGCCGGCCAGATCTCGCGAAGAACATCGCTGGTGTAAACGTACGTGCTTTTGAAGGGAGACCGCGACTTGGCAAAAGTAGTGTCGGACGCCTTCTAGCCAGGGATGACCCGCAAAAGACTGCAGGCAGATGCTGGATACGGCAAGCCGAAGACAGAGTACTATGGCGCTTATAAGGAGAGACCTATACCCAGCAGTGAAATAATATAGGCTGATGATAATTAAGATCAATCGGCATAGGACAGTCAGTAAAAGCTTAATGTTGCTTGTAGTCTTTTATTCGCTCAGAGACTCGAGCGGGTCCATTTTAAGTAGTTTTGTTTTACTTTATATAGTACCTCTATGTTTTTGCTAGTGTAACCAGCCTCTTTTTTTATTCGGCGAGGAAATTCGTTTACGTATAAACTCTGGGGAGAACCAGAATTCTGTGGGACTCGACGCCCTGAGAAGGACGTAATACCCGCTAAAAACCTCTCCGGTGTCCCTCTCTTGCCATTTTCACCAAACCACGGAAACAATTAAAACCTACCGTGGCCCGACTGACGTCTCCTCTTCCTCCTATACATGGCCGGCGAGCCCACCACTCCACACACTCGCCGACCCGATTCTTCCTTCACATTTCCTCCCCCCGATTAGGACACAGACAGTGTCAGTGTAGACAACCTAACTCCATCCATATGTGCAGAGTCTTCCTGGGATCTTAGTTATAGTAAAAGTTTGATTTCCATGACTTATGGGCTAGTGACGTTGGAGTCGCTCCCATCGGCTCGGCTACGATGACGTGGCGCTGTTACAACCAGCATCTTTGACCACCGATGACGAATGCGGCGAAGGTGCGATACCTAGGGTAACCTAGGTCCATCCATAACTATATTTATTTATTTGTTTATAACTAGGACCATCAAACTTAACCAATTACACTAGTTACTTAAGACTGGGACCACGTGTCCGACGCACGTCATCCCCCAACCACCAAAGTTTTTTTAATTTTGATCCGAATAATCTAATGTCTCGTGACGCATGACGTCCCGTTCACGGTGATGGTAGAGAAACACCCAGCAAGGTTATTCAGACTCCGCTACAAGTCATCGATACGGAATCTAACACAGGAAAACTACTTTTCTGGTAGTTTTGTGCCTTGCTGAGCGCAGAAAATATTAAAAACTGCTGACCTAGCTGAGTGGAGGCCCCAACTCTTCCCGCGGGTGTCGTAAGAGGCGACTAAGGGATATCCACCGGGGGCGGGCAGCAGCACCCCCTAAAGAACAATTCTACCACCAAACTGCGATCATTACCCCCCACGCGATAAAAGCCATTAAGGCGCTTATCAGGGGAAGGCCTGCGTCCAGCAATGGACCAATTCAGGCTGTTGAGGTTGAGGTTGAGGGAGGCTAAGATATTTGAGTTTCGCGCGAATCAGTGTTAGATTCCGTGGCGATGACATGCAGGCCCTCATGTCACGTCATTCAAGCAGAGCTGATCTTCAATAGTACGTTGTTGTTAAAAAGCTTTTCTGACCATTCCTGACTCCTTGTCGATAAATGTGGCTCGACCCTTACTATCCAATGTCCATCGCGGCGTGAAAGCTTTCGGCTTCTGTTCCATGTGGGCGATGCGAGGAGATGCGTTATTCCACGGGTCCTATTCTGTACTACAATTTCATTCGGAATGATGTGATGACGCGACGAATTACGTATCTACGTGTTTGATAATGGATATTCCTCTGTCGCGTTCCAAATATCTCGAAATCGTTGGCTGAACTCGAATTTCAGAGCCTACCTACTAACAATAGCTGTTCGTTTAACAAGGGCGTTTGATATGAGGTAATTTCTCGAATATACGGCTACGTTCCATGAAATGGTGCTTTTGCAATTTTAGAATTCTTCGCTTGCTTGATCATCAAAATTGAGCACGCGGTTAAAAAGCAACTTTGCACTCTTGTATAACAAATAACGATTAATTATCGCTTATCTCTTAGTAGTGAACTGCACATTGCAGTTTAGAAGGCAGCGTGCGTGTCGAATCGCCTTCAATGGGATGCATGCGTCGTGTCGTGACGGCCCGCGACGACACACAAATACCAATCGCGGAGATTTCCTGGTTTATTTGTTACTGGCTGGTTTTTGTGCTGTTTGCAACGTTTCCACGGTTTTACTGCTTTTGTACTTAGGTATTTTGAAAGTGCGTTGTCTTGGGCAAACGCGCAACGGTACTGATGGAACGTAACTGATTGTGATCTTACTGGGTTTTATTATGCAGCTTTATACGTGTTGCATGAAAATTACATATCTAGTCACAAGATTGGTCTTTTGTGATTGTAGGTCCAGGCTATTTTGTGTTTATGGTGGACTCGCGGAAACAGGGACCACCCCCTAACTTTTGAAGATGTTTTGATTTGCATAGGTAGGTACATTACCTGTATAGTATTGATTGGATTCATGCATTAAGATTCTTTCTTAAGATGTAAGTATTAAGTAAGTATAATTTTATTTTTATTAGGGTATTTAGAACATATTCAAACTGGTTATATCTGCAGCCGTAGGTCGTAGAATTAATTCGGTTTTAACAGTCGATCGAAAAAAAAATGTTTGAATTTTAAGTCAAATCAGCCAAAAAGTGCATTTATTCGATTTTACCAGTAAGCCGACGCAGATTTTGAAAAAATTATTAAGATTCAGTGTACATAAGGTTTGAATGAAATTATTTGATTCTTTTGGAAAAAAGCTCCGTAAAGCAAGCATTATGATGTTGAAGAAAGTGATTCCGTACATTTTGTAATTATCTGAACTGCCTACAGTCTGTATGTCCATTAAGGTCCATTGAGTAAGGTTAAGATTCAGTTTAGGGTTTGAATAAAATTATTTATATTAAATTAATTATTCTTCTGGGAAATAAAAAAGCTCCATAAAGCAAGCATTATGAGTGAGTAAGGTAAGTTAAGTATATTTAAGATTCAGTTTAAGGTTTGAATAAAATTATTTATATTAAATTAATTATTCTTCTGGGAAATAAAAAAGCTCCATAAAGCAAGCATTATGAGTGAGTAAGGTAAGTTAAGTATATTTAAGATTCAGTTTAAGGTTTGAATAAAATTATTTATATTAAATTAATTATTCTTCTGGGAAATAAAAAAGCTCCATAAAGCAAGCATTATGATTATGATGAAGGAAGTATCTCCGTACATTTTGTAACTATCTGAACTGAACTGCCTACAACAAGCATGTCCATTTGTCCATGCCCTTGAAAAGTTGAAATGAATCAGCTGTGAGCCGATGCACATCTGCATGCGCCCCGCGAAAACTGTCAAGCTGACAACGCCGCGCGAATGGTAATTAGTAACGTGGCAACGTCGCGTCGCGGTGTCGCCCGCGATTATAAAAAGCCGTGTTACATTGGGTACATTAGTCAGGTAGATATGGAAGGTTAAGAATTATGCAGGGTAATGACGGCAGGTACGCCGCGGATCGCGGAAACAATACCTGCGCGCGCGCAGGCGGCTTGTGGAAGGAATGCGTCACGCCGCCCCGCCGCTACGCTTAAGGGCAATTTCATCGTCTTGCTTTATCTTGAATTCTTGAGTGTTTAAATGTATTCAATTAGGTCTATTTAAAAAAATTGCCCTAGCTAGAGGTATCTTTGGATTTGTCAGTTCCATTCCAGTATTGCTTCAATTGGGAATAAATAATGCTGGACAATCCACACATCATCTGAATAACGGAAGTGTGTACCTACAATTTCCTGAACTTTCATATATAAAAAATCATTTTTTAAATATCAAATCAACATTATATTTATGTCGTAGATGCTTTAACACTCTCATTGCCTATCGCAGTGAATGCGTTGAAAGGGTTCTGTACAACCTCCTTACTTATCTTGCAATGCGCCTATTATCTATGCGGATCACCAACGTCTATTGTTTGACGTTAGACCAATTCTACGAGAGGACAGAGAAGGAACTGGAAGAAAGCTAATTGGGAATTCTGGTTCAATCATCGTAGCCGAAAGTACTAGAAAGTCACAGAAACCATGTAGAGACGGTCTCGCGATTCGTGTAGTCTGAGACCCTAGCCTTGTGTTTGTCTTTCAAGCCTTATTTTCAACTGACATTACCCAATTATGCCCACAAGTGAGACAGATAAAGTACCTACTCCGTTATATAGGTAATTAGAACATTCCGAATTCTGTATTTAACTTTGCACATGTTCATTGACCAGTTAAATTAAGCATCACAGGTTAAGCTAAAATTCAAAACCCACTGCAGTAATGTCGTACTTTGTTTTAACTCTTTCCTTGCCCATGATGCACATGCATCTGTTGAATTGAACCTGGTGCAGCTGCGAAGGATCGAACCACAGAGCCACAGAGAAATGCGTCAACTCTGCGATATACCCATACTTGGGTATCTAACACCGCTATCTACAACTTATTTACGCTGGTCCAAGGAATCATCCCCGCTAGATCACTAATTAAATCACATACCTACATATTAATATTTACTTGACTTTAATAAAAAAGAAATTAGTTATATTCCATTGTTAACATAAAATATTATTATTTCTTTGTTTTCAGATAAATTCATTACTCTTTTATTGATTATTCTTGAATTCTATCAAATTTATCATAAATGAATTCCTATATGACTAGTGTGATAAGAAAAGTAATTCTGTATTATGTCAATAAATAAAGAAATAAATATTAAATGCGATAGTTAGGACTTTGGATGGATGGAGGTTTGTTTCGTCTTCACGCCAAAACTACTGAACAGATCCAGCTAAAATTGCATAGATGAAGGTCTAGACCCAAAATAAAGCATAGGCTACTTTTTATCCCATAAATCAGATTCCATGGGATAAAAAAAACCTTTTAAGCTTTTGCATAGAAACAACGCCTGCAAAGCCGCGGGAACTAGTACTGAATAAAAGTCCCTGTTGCGTATTTACCCCGCTTGACCATTCGGGCCGTGCGCGTCGAAAACAATAGCGCCCCTATTTTTTGCTATTGACGAATGCGTAAGTGATTATTCCTGTCCGCACGGACGTGATCATTTCTAAGAGATCTGCTACTTTGAAATTCGTTCTTGGAGACTTTGGACTTTCTTTTGTCTTGCTTTTTTCGCGGTGGCTGATTTTGGAAGTCATATTTCTGTAACAATCATAGAATTCGTAAAAGTTTGTGGCGTTTGAAGATTTTTGGCCGAAGACAACGTCAAAACTACTGAATGGATTCGGCTGAAATTTGGCACACAAAAAGATCTGGACCTGTACTAACATATGTATAGGCTTCTTTGTATTATATATAGGTATATATTTTCAATTATTTTTACTTTTACCATTGTGTGTATATTAATCTATGTTCTGATTTAATATATTTTGTATTTTGATATAAGTGATTATTTTATATACTTAGGTACTTTTTAACTGTAAATATTCCGACACAAATGTATTTGTTTGCGAATAAAATAAATAAAAAAATAAAAACGTGAGGGAAGCCACGGGCAGAAACTAGCAGTTACCTATTATGGGGTTGGTAAGTTTATGTGCTAGATTGTGCTAGGAATAGTGATACTTTTTCTGGATAATTATTACCTACGTAGGCACTGAACTCTAGCCTCCACATTTTTTAGATTTCTTCCTGTTCGTCCCACCAAAATATCCAGAGAACCGGAACTTATTGTATTATACAGTAATATTTAAAGTATTTATATTCTTCCAACTGGATTTGATGGGACGAAAAGGTAAAATCGCTGAATTCAGTAAGACATTAAATCACGTTTATTCCTAACCCCCGACGCATAAAGAGGGGTGTTATATGTTTGACGTGTCTGTCTGTGTATCTGTGGCATCGTAGCTCCCAAACGGATGAACCGATTTTCGTATAGTTTTTTTTTGTGTCATAGATAATTATATCCCGAGTGTTCTTAGCCATGTTTCATGAAAATCTGTTCAGCCAATAAACGTCGGCGGGTTTTTTAAAATTTTAATTTTGTCTTGTTCGTACAGTTGTTTTTATAAAGTGACATCTTGACTCTACATTTTGTCGATAGCCGATCCCTCAAAATGGAAGAGATATCTCAAAAGGTATGAGGAAAATATAAAAATAATAGGAAAGGAATAAAGGGCGAAGCAGAGGCGCGACAGTGGGTGCCGGTCGCGAAACGTGGCGCCCAGCGATTGATGGACGCAATTTGCAGGGCGCGGGCGTGCCCTTTTGAGTTTTGGTTGGACTACAAAATTCAATCATACTAAAAAATCGTCTTGGGGACGCTTCCGACTGGTGTTGATATGGATCAGTTGAGCTACCTGTAGACTGTTTGCAACAGTAAGCAGTTAACTCAATTGTTTCAATTGTAAATATTACGAGTATAATTTTTTTTGTGAATAAAGATTGGTATACTAAAAAATCAAATTTGATTCCAGGGTCCACAATTTTTTTAAGTATTTAGAAACACATTTAAGGGTTTTGAGACTGTTAGTGTAGAAAGACAAAGCTATTAAATGGATTTTCGAAGTTCTTAAACAACAAATAGCGAAAGCTTTATCGAAAAACAAACTATTACGTTGATATTTGATTCACTTCGAGGAGATCTATTGATTAGTATTCATAGGTATTTTTAATCCCCGACGCAAAAAGAGGGGTGTCATAAGTTTGACGTGTCTGTCTGTGGTATCGTAGCTCACAAACGGATGAACCGAGTCTCGTTTAGTTTTTTATATCATAGATAATTTTATCCAGAGTGTTCTTAGCCATATTTCATGAAAATCTGTTCAGCCAATAAATGTCGGCGGGTATTTTAAAATTTTAATTTTGTCTTGTTATTGATTAGTTTTCATCGGTATTTTTATTTCTAGATTTCTTTTGATTTTCCCGTCAAGCCGTGGCCACGGGAAGATATAAAAATTCAACATGGCGCTCTTCCAACATTTAAAAACCTTCACCCACGATCGTGAGGAATATTCCCATTGGCACCACATTAAGGTTTTATTATTATTATATTCCCACTTAGGGCACCTATTTTATTCCCACTTAGGGCACCCACAAAGAAGTAGTGTCTATTGATGGGGTTTATACTTAAAGAACAAAATAAATAAATAATGCTGGACAATTCACACAGCATTATCTAGCCCCAAGCTAAGCAGAGCTTGTGTTATGGGTACTAGATAACAAATATACTTAATACAATACACTACACAGATAGATATTTTTTATTATACATAGATAACATCCAGAATGCCCTGGACAAATGTCTGCAGATCGTACAAACATTTGTCCCGAGGCGGGAATCGAACCCGCAACCCCCGGCGTCGCAGGCAGACCTTCGCCCGCTGCGCCACAGAGAGAGGCCAGAGGTCGTCTAAATGAAGTGCTGATACAAGTTGACGGGTGGGGCTCGGGTTAATATTTCGTATCGGAGTTACGTTGCAAAGAAGACGGGCGGGCGTGTGGTGGAGTAAAATGCAGGTTATAGTAGCTAATGTAATAAATAAAATAAATAAATAAAAAATGCTGGACAATCCACACAGCATCATCTAGCCCCAAGCTAAGCATAGCTTGTGTTATGGGTACTAGATGACTGATATACATATAATACATTACATAGATAGATATTTTTTATTATACATGGAAACGACCAGAACACACGGAACAAATATTTGTAGATCGTACAAACATTTGTCCCAAGGTGGGAATCGAACCCGCAACCTCCCGCGCCGCAGGCGGACCTTCGCCCGCGGCGCCACCGAGGTCGTCATGCTATTCTTGATAGATCAACTATTGCTGCAGCCCGTCAGCGCTGAGTGGTTGGCTTTAATCTCTACTAGTTTCTGCCCGCGGCTTCGCTTGTTTCTATGGAAACTTTTTCTATCCCATGGGAACTGATTTATTCGATAAAAAGTATCCTATGTTTGATTCCAGGATTAGAATTACCTGTATGCAAAATTTCAGCCCGATCCGTTCATTAGTTTTTGCGTGAAGAGGTAACAAACATCCATCCATCCATCCAAACTATCGCATTTATATTATTAGTGTGATATTTGTAGGATTCGTAGGAAGTGTCATTTAGACTCTTCTATAGCAACCCTACATAATAATATCTAGTATAAAATTATAATATCTGTGATAATATTGACCTATCAACGCCGATTTTATCGGCGTGACACTAAAACCAGCTCAAAATAGAACCTTCACAGAGCACATTCTGGTTGACTTCCGGATGGATATCCAGGATGTTTTAGTCACTAAGCCGCACTCGAATTTCAAAATTGACCAAATTTTTGACGTCACTCTTAAAGTAAAAAAGCAACGCCGATGATCAGCGTGACACTAAAACCAGCCAAAAATAGAACCTTGACCAAGCACATTCTGGTTGACTTCCGGATGGATATCCAGGATGTTTTAGTCACTAAGCCGCACTCGAATTTCAAAATTGACCAAATTTTTGACGTCACTCTTAAAGTAAAAAAGCAACGCCGATGATCAGCGTGACACTAAAACCAGCCAAAAATAGAACCTTGACCAAGCACATTCTGGTTGACTTCCGGATGGATATCCAGGATGTTTTAGTCACTAAGCCGCACTCGAATTTCAAAATTGACCAAATTTTTGACGTCACTCTTAAAGTAAAAAAACCAACGCCGATGATCAGCGTGACACTAAAACCAGCCAAAAATAGAACCTTGACAAAGCACATTCTGGTTGACTTCCGGATGGATATCCAGGATGTTTTAGTCACTAAGCCGCACTCGAATTTCAAAATTGACCTATTATGTTTGACGTCACTTCAAGTAAAAAACTTTCAAGAGGTCCAGTGGTAGCTGACTACCCAGCATTCCCACATGTGCTAATGTACCGTAGGGGCGCCGCGCCGCGATAACTTAGAGCCGCTTGCACCCCACGTCGGGCACCCCCCGTCGCGAAATGGCCGCGCAATTGATTGTTATGAAAAAAACTCTGCACTGCGTGTTTAGGATGGCCCTGTTCACTGAAGTAAAGTTAGATATTGAAAAGAATGTTAGGTATACTTTAAGCATTCAGTTTATTGCCCTCAGGGTGACAACGAAAACTTCCTAGAGTGTCAACTTCCGAAAACGACATTTTCCGAGAACGTGTATTTTAAACTCGTCAATTTCCTAAGATGACAAAATCATAAATGGCAAATTCCTGAAACGGCAAATTCCTAAATTGGCCGAGGATCTCAAGAGGCGCAAGCAGGTCTTGACGGAGCCTACACATTTGCTCCCCTTGGAGTCGAGACCCTAGGTCGGTGGAGTACCGAAGCTCTTTAGGTTTTTAAAAAATTATCTGAGCGTCTGGTCGAAGCAACGCGTGACCCGAGAGCTGGTGAGTATCTGGCATAGCGCATCAGCATTGCCATATTTGCCATACAGCGGAGCAATGTAGCTTGCGTTCTGGGGACGCTTCCGACTGGTATTGATATGGATCAGTTGAGCTACCTTTAAGATTGTTAGCAACAGTCTGCAGTTAGCTCAATTGTTTCAATTGTAAATACTAGTTCAATTTATATATATTATTTGACTGTAATTTTCTTTTTGAATAAAGGATTCTTAGCATTGAGCTACGGGGTTATTTTTAGCCTGTTCTGTCTTTTACCTACTATATGCAAATAGCTCTGTTTTCACTTCTCGCGTTTCAATACAGTATCGACCGCGACGGTAGGTCTGGTCTGCGTCAAGCTAAGGTTTGGAACACTGTTTGCTCCAAGAAGTTATGGGCTTGAGTACCTATTTGATGTTATTTTCAACTCGGCACCTCCACGCGTTCCTGGGAAAAGGAGGTTGACAGACGGACAACAAAGTGATCCTAATGGGTTCCTTTTTTTGAGGTACGGAACCCTAAATAAAATGTGAGTAAAGGAATAGAGTGCGCCTGTGTTTGTGCACACACTTGTGCAGTAATGTTAGGAGGACATCATCATCAGGATATCTTTTGCGATTGGACATCATATCTAAAACTTTTTTGTCTTTCTATCAATGAATCGAAAATCAAAAAAGAAGATCTCTCAATCGAAGTGTAGCCAACTCCCCCAAACGCAAAAAAATTTCAGACTAAAAACAAACATTCCTAACTCCAGAACTCCCAATCTCTCAGAAATAAAATTGACCCGTGGCTTCTCGGTCGAATATTGATTACCCGCTGTTCTGTAAGCTATTAATAGGCCCGCGGCTGCCTACGGCTTTGGCCGGACATGTGCGCCTTCCATTAGTTCCATTCCATGCCGCTAATTGCGGCGGCGCGACTGTTCGACGCCCGACTTTCAAACACACGAGAGTATGTTTGCTTGACGAAGGAGGTAATGCTTTTGGGGTGTATTTTTGTCTTTTGGAAGTTTTTGTCTATGGAAGTGGCAGTGTTAGCCACGTTGGCCGTAAGGTTTCTAATCCGAATATCGGTGATTTTATATTGACCGTGCTATGTCGTGGTTTTGGTAGCTCTACATTATCTCATCTGCCTCGCAACTAGATCTCTATGAACAGTTTAGGTTTGATTATTTTATTAATTTATTGCGTCATGTTATGGTACATACAATTTATCAGGACTTATTGACTATATTAAGGACTACACCCAATATGTACCCATTTATGGTTGCAATAGGATAGTTTAGTTCAGCTTACACATGAAAAGGATAAGATTTATTTTAAACCAATTTAGTTTTTAAACAAAACGTGCTTCTTTGCACTCAATCATTTGACAATTTAACCACTTAACTATACTAGTCTCTTTTGAAACGCGCCGCCGTGGCCGAAATTCAGCTAGGAGGACATCATCACCACCCAACTACTACTCTCACTGTTCAAAAAAAGGGAAAGAGCACAGAATCGCGTGGGGCACAGCCCGCATCCCGTTTCCGGGAACGCGGCCCAGCAGATTATATAACACTCGGGCTCCGCCGGCGGCGCGGGCGGCGCGGCGCCGCGGGCACATAAATCAGGGACGCCGCGCGCCGCCGTCGCTTCCTTTGTCTTTTAGGGTTCTGTGGGTGGGTATGCCACACGGTTTTGCTAAGCCTACATGTCGTCCGCTTTGGCCGTTCAACTCAAGATTTAGACATTTCGATTAAGATGAAACATACGTTGAAAACAAATCACGTGACATTTCTAAGGCTTATGTCAAACCCATACATTTTTGGACTTTTCTACTACCGCTTTCGATAATCGATTGTTACATTGTCTAGCCCTGCAGGTTCGTCTTGCTACGAGCCGTCCACCGCTGCTATCGTACCCTTCTCTAAGTGTACATTTATTGTATTTATGGACATAAAGAGTTTTTTATTTTGATTTTATCCAAACCGAGCTTTTTTTGACAGGAATGGACCCATGATATGATTTTAATGTACTTGCCTAGATTTAAAAATAGATATAAGTACCTGCCCATAAGTTTTCGGTTAAGATTATTGTATTTGCTGCTAAATAAATATTTTTCATTTTTCATTTTTCATTTTCATTTGCTCATGACAACGTGACGGACTATGCAGAACCAGAGCGTGGAAACGGCGGTTTCTGTCCATAGATTTTGACTTTAAACTTGCTGTTTGTATCGTTCAACTTTGACGGCTAGACACGGAACTCTCGAATCGCTAGTGTGGCTCCCACTTGGCCAGTTTTTTGTCTTTCCGCGGTAATAAGATCTCGCGTCAACATCAGGTATAGAACCCTAGAGAACCCTGGCGGGTGCTGTTGCATTGACCGACGCCCGGACCCTTTTACTTATTACTTACCTATTTACGAATTTAGATAATGATATTCGGGGAATAGGGATAAGGGAGCGGTGGCGCGACGCGTATCGCGTTTTTCTGCGATGCGGTAATGATGCGGAACGGAAATTCGTTGTCGTTTTTGAGTTTGAGCGCACCTACAGCGTTAACAGAATAAATAAATAATAATAAATAATGCTGGACAATTCACACAGCATTATCTAGCCCCAAGGTAAGCAAAGCTGGTGTTATGGGTACTAGATAACTGATATACATAATAATTATACGAGTACATAGTTAGATACATTTTATTATACATAGAAAACGACCAGATCACCCTGAACAAATATCTGCAGATCGTACAAACATTTGTCCCGAGGCGGGAATCGAACCCGCAACCTTCTGCGTCGCAGGCGGACCTTCGCCCACCGCGCCACAGAGGTCGTCTAAAGAATGTTTTCATTTAAGTGATTAAAAACTAGTTTCGGCGTGAAGAATTAACAAACATTTATCTATCCATACAGCTAAACTTCCGCAGTTATAATATTAATGTGATAAACGATCATATTCCAAACAAAAAATCTGTAATAAACAGTTAAAATTAAAAACTACCACGACATCTGAAATGAAACACAGGAATATGATTGTAGTGAAGTTTCAGCAGAAAAATGACATAACCGTACCTACTTGTTCCACCGATTTGTGATAAATAGGGAAAGTTTTCACATGTGACTTTGACCTATCTATTTTTGGTTATCAACAAGGAATACTGGCATATTTTCCTTCAACATCAGTACCTACGAGTACATCCTGGTATGCGTTCGAAAGTTCCACTCTATGGAACTGTATGAGTCAGGGCCGCGTCAGCCGCGGACGGAAACAATTAATCGCAAAGATAATCGTCCAAAGACTCGATACTGTACCAAGGTGACTCGCTGTCATTACCGTCATTATGCACGGCCTAGGGCCACGGCCTTATGCTTTGCGCCATACGGTTGATTATTGCACCTACCTATTGCAGTTTTTAGGGCATGCGGTGCAGTTTGCGCCTTCTGTCGTGGTTTTTGTCTGACGTATTGTAAAGGGAATTAAAGGTGCCAGACGAGAATTGAACAAAGTAGGTAAGTACCTTATGAGCTTATTACCCTTTGATTGAGCTTTAACAAGCTGGTTGCAACTGTCTAGTTTTGTTTGGAGATGGTTTAATAGGAACGAAGATTCTAGCACGGCTATTCAGTCAGACTCTCTGCTACCTACTACTACTGGAAGGAATTAAACTGCCAGAAAATGTTACTACATCGATGGCCAGAAAAGTATTTTTCCACAAATCGTACTTCCACTATTTTCTGGGTCATGGTTTTAAGCTTATTTTCTAAAGGTAGTGCGGATACTACCTTCAGGAAATAAACTTAAAACCATCGATGTACGTAAAATTTGGGAGATTGGAGCTTATCGAAAGGGAAAGGCTCAAATTAGGTTCTATTTGGTCCACCCACTTCAGTCACAGTCACAGCTGGGGCGTGCCTTATCAAAAGGGTGCCGATGTGTGTCCGTTTTTTTTGCACGCACCGGTCCAAATAAGAACTATTACTAGAATAACTGGATGAATAGGTACGGCGGATATTCGTGGGAACGGATGATTCTGAAGGGTTAAGATCCGCGAGAAAAAAAAACAATTAGGTACTTATAGCGGTTCGGTGTCGCGATCGCGTGAGAGCGAGCCATTCTCATTCCTGCCCTTAATTGGGCCCTTCGTTATTAACTTGAAGTTTGGCTCTGGCTGAACGATAATTTTGGATTTCAAATAGGTAGGTACATATTTCTACCTCGTTAATTTTGAGAGATATCTAGACCTACCATTACCTACCCTACTACCTACCTACCTACCTACTATCTATACATAACTAGCTGCGCCCCGCGGCTTCGCTCGCGTGGAAATTTATGTTTCCCACTTTCTTAATTTTTTCTTTGCTATAAACCTCACGAAGCCCGAGACCTTTCCAACGAATGCAAAACCGTGGAAATCGGTTCAGCGTCAGGAAGGAAAACCCGACTTAAAGTAAAAAAAGTAAAAGTAAAAGTCATTTATTTGCAAACACGTGTAAAAAAGAAAAGATGACAAATAGTTTTTTTTTTTGAGTCAACATGTTTGACCAATATACATTGGTGTGCAAAATAATTAGAGAGTATGGCATGCAGGTCTAAATGTAATTGTAAATAACAATAAAAAATTTACAAGATTATTAATTTTAGATTTGAATTTAGTATACATAGCATAAAATTAAATAATTATTTTATATAGTATTTTACTACTTATTTTTATATAGTAGATTTCCGGGCATGATGATGATGTGACTTTTACTGATTAATAAATACAAGAAACAATTCAATAGGCAGCGATTATTGAACTGCATTATAATTATGTAATCAATTGTTATCGTGCGCGCGAGTGTCCATGATCTGTTATCAGTTATCAGGTTCGCCTTGCGACACATTCATTGCAGTTAGGTATGTGCAATCAGACATGTGCCCACGATTGGTACTTGTAACTTATTTATTTATTTATTAATCACCAACATGGTGTAAAACTAGCTTATCTATACTTCTTGGTCATCTTGTGTTTCAGGCAAACTGCTTTACAGGTAATTTACATTTGTAGGTAGGTCTATAGAAAGTGATGGATAGTGGGTTTTCTATGTGCAGGGACAAATACCAAAATGTTTTGTTCCTTTACGTGCGTATTGGATTAAGTTGTTTTATTTTTACCATTGCTTTTTGACGTGACAACGTCTTATAAATTGGTTTGCCGGGTGACACTTCAAGAAACTGCGTTACGCGTTACGTTCCGCTCACGTTATGCGCTCACAATGTTTTACCACTCAAAGTCGTTGTCACGTAAAACTTTCGCCCGTATACCGACTTTACAGGCAACCCATTTTTTTTCTTATGTTTTGTACCAAGTAGTTTGTACATAAAATTTCAGCCCGGTCGGTTCTGTCTGTGTTAATACTTATAATAAGTGAACAAACTTTACTAATAAGAAACGCAATGCAAAAAAAAATTATGTACAATTCGTGTCTTTACCAATAACATAAATAAGTACACATACAAAAATAATAAAACATAAATAGGTTACATTGTTTCCCAGATTTTAATTTTCTAATGTTTGTTGTTATAGGTAGTCCATAATTACTCATGTTAAACTCATCTTACTGGTCCCCGCGACTAGGCTAGATTAACCTAGACTAGGCTAGTCTAGGCTTTACCTAGTGCGAAGGCGAATGGTAAATTGTAACCATTGTGGATTCTTTATACCTACATAAATAAATAATTTTAATAAATAACTAATCTAGAGGAACGGGACGCTAGTGTAATTAGGATAGAACTTCACTTACAGGTAAGTCCGTTTAATCATTAATTTATAATATTAGTATGTATTCACCATTCACTAAAGGTGCATACGCGATTACTATGTACATGTATACTTAATACCATGTATACTTAATAGGTAAATATAACTAATCTAGAGGAACGGGGCGCGCGCACAGTGTAATTAGGATAGAACTTCACTTACAGGTAAGTTCGTTTAATCATTTATTTATAATATTAGTATGGATGTTCCATTCTTAGAGGAGTAAAACGAAGTGGGATATAAGTGGTTTCTTATTTGCATGGAATATATTTTGTGAATTTTGTATAATTGCAATGTTTGTCTTTTACTTTTAAATCTTTTTATTCTATTATTATTTATTTGAGGGCTTTATCGCTTAGCGATAACAAACTTAAAGCTAACTTTGATTGAAACTACATATTTTGACCATTTTATTTATTGATTTAATTTTATTTATTTAATCAAATCGTATAAATAAATTAAAACTAGTATTTACGCAGTAGCTCAACTGATCCAATCAAGACACTGGCTGCCCCGCTGTATTTTAATGCTGGGCTGATGCTTGATTTTAATATTATTTGATATCCCGTTCCTCCCACCATCGATATTGGTGGGACAAACGGACGACCAACGGACCAGAATAAAACAAGGATAAACACATTAGTTCACTGGTGGTGACTAGTAAGAGTCTTACTAGTCAATAGTCTCATACTAGGTACCTCACATACTCTACATACATACAAATAATTGAATGTTTGTTCATTTTGTCATGTTATTTTACTGTATTGTTTTGATTAATTACTTTTTACTTAACTACTTACTTTTAAATATTGTTGTGCATCTAATATAACTTATAATCTGTGAATAATTCTGGCAAGAGCGGTGTCCTCTAATACAAGCAAATTTAGCTTAAAGGGGGACTCCAAACCCTGTTTGTATAATTTTATAAGTTATCGAAATAAACATTTTATTATTATTATTATTTATTATTAAATAGTGGGACGACTGGGTGACTGCGAAGCCGGTGGGACAAACTCGTACATAAAGATGCCGAAATGAAATGAATTTGTAAAGGTTATAAATTATGATCATAATAATAAATTATTTGAAAGCAAAATAAATTGTTTCTGTGACTGTACCAAAGTTCCGTTTTGGTATTCGTTGCGAATAGATTTTATATTTCATTTAAAGATTTCAAATTTGGTATTCGTTAGGAATATAATATAATGACGTCAATAAACTAATACCATTGGTATTAGTTATCTGGTACCTATTAGAAAGGAATAGATCGAGATATCGAATGGTTTATCTATAATGCTCCATCTATAGTAACTATAGATGGAGCATTATAAACATAAATAAAAAATAAAATAGACGAAAAAACTGTTTCTTTCATCTATTTTTTTTTATTTATGTTTATTAGCTACACAAAACACATAACAAGCAATAATAATATAACAAAAATTTAAAGGAGAATACGAACTGACTTGAGACGTAACTTATGTGCTCATTAATTTTATTAACATTAGTTGAAAATTTAATAGATGAGAGAAACTGTTTCTTTCATCAATTTTATTTTTTTATTTATGTTTATTAGATAAGTACACAAAACACATAACAAGCAATAATAATATAACAAAAATATGAAGGAGAATACGAACTGACTTGAGACGTAACCAATGTGCACATTAATTTTATTAACATTAGTGTTAAGTAGACATTTTAACAAAATATCTGTTAATTATGAAATAATAAGTTAACAACAGAAAATAAATATACAAACAAAATAAACGAAATCTACAAAAAAAAAACTTAGGTAGAATTCCAAAATGTGCACGATTCTATATTCTGTTTGGAACATACAGCATTAGATGTCACTAACTAATGACGACCGATGTGGCGCGGCGGGCGAAGGTCCGCCTGCGACGCTGGAGGTTGCGGGTTCGATTCCCGCCTTGGGACAAATGTTTGTAAGATCTACAAATATTTGTTTCGGGTGATCTGGTCGTTTCTATGTATAATAAAAAAATATCTATCTATGTAATGTATTATATTATGTATATCAGTCATCTAGTACCCATAACACAAGCTCTGCTTAGCTTGGGGCTAGATGATGTTGTGTGGATGTCCAGCATTATTTATTTATTTATTTATTTAATTGAGGAGATCATCAAAATTGTTGGCTGAAACAACATTTCAGACAATTCGTAAGTCGTAAAAAGTGTTCTTAAAAAAATTCAGTCAGTTTGTTTTAAATCTATGGAAGATGGTTGGAACACGCCAGATTGTCACAGTGATAAGTTTATCAGAATCCTACTGGTATTATAAGCCGAAAATTTGTGTTATGTGAAATTTTTGTTACCTAACCCTGAATACCCAAACGCAACTAAGATTTAAGCACATCTCAAGTTGCTATTTTTTGACAGTTTTCCGTGAGATTCTGTCAAAAATTCGTCATTTGAGACGTCTGAGTTTTTTTTGACATCTTGTGTATTGTACCTACTCATTTTAATTTCATACTTTACATTCAAAATAATTTAATTACTCTAGTCATAGAAACTAAAACAATGTGCACTTATTATTAAGAAAAATTCCGACACAATGTAATAATTGTTTGAGAATAAATAAATGAATGAATGAATGAATGAAGTTGCGTCGGAGTATTCGAGGGTAAGATCTCCACTACTGAACAGGTCATAATGAAATTTGGCGTAGGTACATTTAGAACATAGATAATAGGCTTCTTATTACACGGAAAATACGCGTGCGAGGCCGTGGGCAGAAGCTAGTAATAAATAAATAATAAATACCTTAGAATAAGTTCTTCTTACATCCAGCAAGTATATCGCAACCAACGGGTCGTGATTCGTGACGCGGCCTCGCTTCTAATACTGATGACATTCTAACGAAGAGTCAGTCGGCACTTTTAAGTCCTTTACTTGCATCAGCAATGATATGATAAGTATTTACTTGGACGTTATAAATAGTCATGATTGAGCATCATCATCCAGCAGCCTATATTAGTCTACTGCTGGACATAGGTCTCCCCTAATTAGCGCCATAGCGCCCTGTCTTCAGCTTGCCGCATCCAGCATCTGCCTGCACTCTTTCGCAGATCGTCATCCCACCTGGCCGGAGGGCGTCCTATACTACGTTTGCTGAGTCGCGGTCTCCACTCAAGAACACGTTTATTCCAGCGGTTGTCGGTTCTTCGCGAGATATGGCCGGCCCACTGCCACTTCAGCTTGCTAATTCTTTGAGCTATGTCGATAACTTTGGTTCTCTGTCGGATGTATTCGTTACGAATCCTATCCTTCAGTGAGACTCCGAGCATAGCTCTTTCCATAGCTCGCTGAGCGACTTTGAACTGGTGGACTATGGTGATTGAGTATGGTTTGTAGATTTAACACATTCACTGCTCAACCTCTGCGGGGCGACCCGAAGAGGTGCGCCGCCGTAGTTCCAGTAGGGCTGCGATTACGGTGTGTAGTTTAGTTACCTATTGGCATTACTAGGCTCAAGTGTTAGTAGTTGAAACGTTAGGATGCGCGTACACAAGCCAGCATCGGACAATAAATAAATAAATAATGCTGGACAATTCACACAGCATTATCTAGCCCCAAGGTAAGCAGAGCTTGTGTTATGGGTACTAGGTAACTGATATACATAATAATATACGAGTACATAGATAGATATTTTTTATTATACATAGAAAACGACCAGAACACCCTGAACAAATATCTGCAGATCGTACAAATATTTGTCCCGAGGCGCGAGGCGGGAATCGAACCCGCAACCTCCTGCGTCGCAGGCAGACCTTCGCCCACCGCGCCACAGAGGTCGTCAGTCAATCCACTGATAAGTGTGTCCACTGATCGGCAAACCGAATGACGTCATTCGCACTAAACGGAGAAGCTGCCTGCAAGAATCCTTGCCAGCATTGCCGACAGTCCGCTCCGTGCGGTTCGGATCTTGTATGGCAAACCATTGATGGGGCCAGTCCGGTTATCCGATGCCGGCCTATGAACACGCACCGCGTTTCAAATTGAAACGCGGTGCGTGTTCACAAAGGATTCTTGCAGGCAGCTTCTCCGTTTAGTGCGAATGACGTCACTCGGATTGACGATCAGTGGACGTACTTGTCAGTGGATTATCCGATGCCGGCCTGTGAACACGCACCGCGTTTCAACTGCTATCGCTTGAGCCGTAATGCCAATAGGCCCCGTGTAGTTACACGGGTTGTCGCAATTCGTACATTCTTTTGATAAGGTAATTACACAAATTTTGGGGCAGTTTGTACACTGGCTACCTGGACAGTCAAAGTAAAAAGTGTTTTCCATACGAAAGAACCTAGTACCTATTGATAAAAAATGTCACCATGTATATCCGGCAGCAATGTTGAAACGTGCCATCAGCAAAATAGTCTGCAGTATGTGCCTTTCGCTCGCTATCTTTTTCTGAGCAAAATATTAAAAGTCTTTCTTTATCCTCGACGACGACCTCTGTGGCGTAGCGGGCGAAGGTCCGCCTGCTACGCAGGAGGTTGCGGGTTCGATTCCCGCCTCGGGACAAATGTTTGTACGATCTGCAGATATTTGTTCAGAGGTTCTGGATGTTTTTCTATGTATAACAAAAAATATCTATCTATGTAGTGTATTGTATTATGTATATCAGTTATCTAGTACCCATAACACAAGCTCTGCTTAGCTTGGGGCTAGATAATGCTGTGTGAATTGTCCAGCATTATTTATTTATTATTATTATTTATTTATTATTATATCCATGTTGTCATACTCATATACCAGGAATCCTTCATGAAAATCTGGTATTACGATGTCCTCGATTTTGTTGTATTTGATGCTTGTTATACATAAATCTTTGTTTCTTGCTCTATCGAAGCTTGTGGAAACACTTTTGAAATTTGGAATTCTTGTCACAAAGTTCTGTCCTTCGCCTTTCATGCCTTTACTACACCACCGTGATTTCGGCTCTGGACAACACGTGCGTTTGCGTCATGGTCAAACAACGTGTTAAAGTTAGAAACTGAATTTAAGAGATTTCTTTATGTATTAAGTGGTAAAGTTTTATAATAGCAACCCCACCAACATAACTCCAGGTCACGTTTCGCGAGTCACGCGGGCGACCGCGGGACCTGATTAGGTAATGAGAGCCGCGAATAAAGGTTGTCGCACACGTAGTCACACTAATATTATAGATGCGAAAGTTTGGATGGATGGATGTATAGATGGATGGGTGTTTGTTACGTCTTCACGCCAAAACTACTGAACAGATTGAGCTGAATTCTTGCATCGGTGTAGCTCTAAGCCTGGAATCAAACATAGGCTACTTTTTATCCCATAAATCAGTTCCCATGGAATAGAAATTACCTTTGAACGTTTCCGTAGAAACAACGCGTGCGAAGCCGCGGGCAGAAGCTAGTAATATTATAAATGCGAAAGTTTGGATGGATGTATGGATAGATGGATGGATGTTTGTTACCTCTTCACGCCAAAACTACTGAACGGATCGGGCTGAAATTATACGTACAGATAATTCTAGACCTGGAATAAAACATAGGCTACTTTTTATCCTATAAATCTTTCCCATGCGATAGGAATCACCTTTAAGCGTTTCCATAGAAACAACGCGTGCGAAGCGGCGGGCAGCAGCTAGTAAAAAATGATACTGGACAATTCACACACCGTCATCTAGCCCCAAGCTAAGCAAAGCTTGTGTTATGATGTAAAACTTTTTGGAAATAAATAAATGATGGGTACTAGATAATTGTTACACAATGCATTACATAGATGGATATTTTTTTATTCTACATAGAAAACACAAAACACCCGGAACAAATATGTGCAGATCGTACAAACATTTGTCTCGAGGCGGGAATCGAACCTGCAACCTCCTGCGTCGCAGGCGGACCTTCCCCACTGAGGTCGTCAACATAACGACAACAACTCGGAAACGGATCCGCATCCTGTAGTGTAGGCCTAGGCACGGGGATTGTTGTCTACAGTAGAATAGAGAAAAATAACGTCATATCGTCATCGAATGCGTATTATGTTTGAAACTCATTCCTTCAACTTCAATAATTTACGCAATGTATGACAATGCGATGTCATTCTTCACTATTCTACCCTAGACAACTATCCCCGTGCTACGGCGACGTGTCAAAAAGACTACAGTAGGCCTACTGTAGTCTTTTTGACTCGTCGCCGCCGACGCGACGGCCGCGCTGTCGCGACAAGGCATAGACAATGATTTTGATAATCTCTCTACCTACTCAATCAGTGAGTGACACATAATGCTGTATGTTCCAAAACGAAAGAAAGGAATAGATCGAATTAAGGAGCTAGAAACACATGACTTCTATATTATGAGCTCACCTTAACCTCTTTCTGATCTCGCGTTCGAGATGAAAAAAAAACTGAGTTTCATCAAATAAAGGGCAAGGTAATATTATCCTATAAGTAATCCGACTTCATACAAACGGGCGAAACGCGAGCTATACCTACGCGCCTCGATCTCGGCATGCGCTCAGCATGCAGACAGTCGCGGCTGTGCCGCAGTGACGAACGGATGGTGTGATGTTTTTTTAACAATAACCGCACGATTTTTTCTCTAAAAATAAGTTCAGGTACATCTTATATATAAAAATGAAACCCGTTTTCCGTTGTCATCGCATCACGCGTGAACGGCTGGACCGATTTCGCTAATTCTTTCTTTGTTGTGTTTGTTATTGTCAGGAGAAGGTTCTTATGAAAGAAAAAATTAAGAAAGTTGGAAACATAAATTTCCACGGGGGCGAAGCCGCGGGGCGCAGCTAGTATTTAATAAAGTAGCTGCAGGTATCTATAACCAAGTAAAAGATATTCCTTTTTCTCCAAAAAAATCTCCTAAAATTTAATAATAAAGCATTTTGTAGGTACGTCTCAGTCGAGGCGCAAATATTTTTCGGTCGCAAATTTATAAGACCGATTTGTTATTCAAATATAAACAGGTTTTTTAATTAAATCTACCAATCAAAAAACAACACGCATTTTTATTGAACACTTCCCATTCAATTCACAAAGTATTTTATTTGTTTATATAAAAAAGTACCTTCCTATATTTACAATCACAAAACTAAATGGAAACACAAAGTAGGCATATGTAATTAAAATGGTGGAGGCGGGCAGCCCTATCACATGTTTACCTACCGCGCGGCTGTAGGCATTTATTTCAAAGATACGGCCGAGTCCAAATACTGTTGGATAATATTATCGTGTAAAGGGTGTAGTCTCAGTAGTCCGGTTACGTTAAAGTCAACAGGACTACTGAGTCGCTCGACGTATCAGTAGCCCGGTTCAATTAAACAACCGGACTACTGACTGATACGTTTTTTGCAACTGTTATTTCGGTGTTGAGATATGTGATTTTTGTAATTTAAATAGGCATTTGTAATGTAAGATTTGATAAATGATTTGAATTTTGTAATTTTTATTAGCTACATAATAATGCAAACAGATCCCCATATTCAATGCAACGATCCCATCCATCCACGTTAGTCTGGTAGAGATTGCTCTTGAGCAATAAGACCGCAAATTGTCACATTTTTTGTGTAAGTAATTTTTATTTAATTTTGTTTGTTAATTGTTTCGTTAAGTGTGCAAGTAAGAATTTTTTAAACTATCTATCATCTTTGAACTCGCCCACGCACCGTTAGCGACACTGGCGTGATACTCACCTCCTTAGATAATCTGAAACTCACAGATTAAAACAACTCACGGTCACAGATAGCATCACAGTTTTACTCAGGTCAGTGCCACCGACCGCGGCATTACAGCTCTGTCCAAACTTTCTACTTCTAGAACCTATATTCACACTGAACGCTTTCCCTTAGTCTGGTCTAGGCTGGTCACTATAGACGTGCTAAAGATGTTCGAGGCAGGTCATCTTTTGTTGAATGAGAATGATAGTTTAACCACAGATTAGATAACGGTTTAACTTCAAAGGAGGTTTTACTTTCCCACATTACCAACGTGGAATTACGACTCCTTGTTGTCGTAGCGCGCAGGGGAAATAATAAAAAAATGGTTGAAGAGCTTTTGAAATTCGAACTTTGGATATGAAAATTTTTACTAATGACGTATCATTCCCAAGGAGGTTTGTTTGTTTCTCTAACCAAAGAGTTCTTGACATCGTAGGCATGTTTTGGGAAAAAACTGCAATAACTCCGGCAGCATCACGTAAAATTATAATCTCCAACTCCTTATCAGCGAGTTTTATTCAATACGTGCCGATCCGGACGCCGCCGTTCCTATCACGAGGTTGCGAACTCTCCGAGTTTGGTCTTATAGTTGTGGATAACTTGATAAATAATCGGGCACTTTTTCCGCATGAAAAAAAATCCTTAACACTTTGTCATCGTAGCTGAAACGTACACTGCTGGACTAGGTACCCCAATATCATACCACACATGTACCACACTGATAGAGGTTCCTGCAAACAGGTTACAAGTTAATTGTAACTAATAAAGAGGTTGTTGAAAATAGGTTACAAGGAGTAGATATAAAATAGGGTAGTAAGTAATGGTCAGTTGTATGATTAGATACATGAGGTAATGCTTGTAACAATTGTGATACACAGTTTCAGTCGTAGTGGTATTTAGCTGCATTATACAGAGGTAAGAGGTAAGCTTAGCTCTAACAGAGTAGGCTTAGGCACTCTGTACCACTTTACCGTAGAATAGTTATTATGTAAGTACAGTTACCAGATAATTTGGACGAAATTCCGCGGGCAACATACGGACTAAGGCAGCCGGTTCTCAGAAATGCTCTGTTCGGGATTAGAGGGATTTGTGGAGTCCTGTGAAAATTATCAGCTAATTCGCTGAATATACCTGACTAAGTGTGGTTCAGCCACTCGGGGCTGTAGCAGGTAGCTAGGAATAATAAACGTATTTTGTTTAGTAGGAAACTTTGATTTGTTAACAAGTTGACCCCAAAATAAAAAAGTAGGTACCTACCTACCTAAATAAATATAATATAAGGCTTATATTATATTTATTTAGGTAAGTAGGTACCTACTTTTTTATTTTGGAGTCAACTTATATTATAAGCACGCTAAGCAGTAGTCCTGCGCTTGACCTCTCCCCGGTCGTGTCGGTATGCCGTCCCATCGAATTATGAGAGTGGGGGAATAGAGAGTGCACCTGTATTTGCGCAAACACTTGTGCATTATAATATGTCCTGCGCATCTGACTAGTCTCCGATAGGACAGGCCGTCGTCGAAATTCGGCTTGGGAGGACATCATCATCAAATAAATTATGTAATTAGGTTTGGAAATGTCTTTCTGATTGTAGAAGAAAATCTATCCGTACCTAACTGATTTTGTTTTTCGTTAGTATTTATAACATGAGTATTGAGAACCTTTAACATGGATGCAAACCGATAGATTCATTCGTTCATTCCATATTCAAATGCAAAAAAAGATAATGAAATTTTTTTATAATCTTTTTTTTAATTTGTCTGTTACAATCTAACCTCCCCGAGGTTGGATAGTAACAGTCAGCTTGACTTAACCTTATCATATATTATTTTAGAAGCTTCTAGCAATAGAAGCACAATATTCTAGCACAATCTCAAGCCAAGTACCCCGCGGCGGCAGCAGTCTAGCTCGTATTCTACCAGATTTAATGTTACGTCGCGTTTTCCGCGGTAATATCACAGTAATATTGTGCAACGGCCTCTGATTCTGTGATGTGCGGCCATTAGCGCGGGCTTCCGCGTCTCGGCCAATGCAGCTGCAGTCCTGCGACATATTTTTTGGTGCAAACAGTTTGCAGATGGCTGCGGCGGGTGTGGCTGTTCTGATCGCGTTGGAGCGGAGTATGCATTGACTTATACGTACACAAAAAACAAATACAAATACAAAAACGTTTATTTTGGACAAGTACACAGATATAATAGTTTACGTCATGTTGAACGAAGAGAACACAAAAGTTAAAACTGCGGCTTTGTCTTTTGGCCCACCTCCTGACACGACATCAAGTAGATATATTGATGTTGCATCACCACACCTCAACAGCCTTTATTGGTCCACTGCTGAACGCAAGCCTCCCCTGATAAGCGCCTTATTAGCTGTTATCTCTTGGGGGTTAATTCCCGCTATCCCCACGCTGGGCATGCGGGTTGGGGATGATGTTTATTCATTAGGTTTTATTTAAGTTTTAATTTTATCTTAATTCTTGCGATTTCCGATACGAAAACTTAAGGTTTAGCAGATAATTGTGTGGCTATTTCAAAACAGCCAGCCATAGGGTAAAATGGAATTAAAGGAAATTGAAACTTTTCGCAAAGCGTACGTATAGTTTTATCTCCAAATGAGCCGTTTTTAATCAAGTTCTTATTATTTGAGTATCTAAAAGCATTTAACATCAGTTCCAATCATTCAATTCATTCATTCAGATATGAATATACCGCTAACAAGCTAACTTTGTCTGTTAAATCTTAAATTAAATAGTTTGTTTCATTCTTGGCTGGATCAGCCCCAGGCCGATGTGAGTGGCACACGTTGGAGGAAGACTTCACCCAGCAGTTAGTAGATACGAGCTGAGAAAGTAGTTAGTGATGTTTACATATTATATCAAATTACCATTACTGAACCTACTCTATTATGTTTGACTCCTTTTACTCTGGATTACGGAACTTCAAATTAGGGTTTACGTCTTTTTTTGGATATTGTTGGGTTTTCCCCTCCACTTTAAATGGGAGCCAAGCTCTGCCATCAATCAAATAAATGTCACCTATTAGAAATGAAAAAATATGTGATTTGTTAGATTTTTGTAAAACGCTATTCGCTCGCTATCTGCCCACACCGCAAAATGGCGGGTTGTCATTAGTCCGCTCACGGATATTGTCCGCGCCACGTGTGGCGGCCAGAGGCGCGCGCGCACGCAGATACCATAGAATAATTATCGAGAGTATTTCATACATTTTAGTTATTATCTCTTTAGTTATTTACCATAAACCTATAGACCCTTTTAGTTATTTAAGTACTCTTTTATCTTTAGGCCTTTTTAGAGTTCTACTCTTTTGTCTTTAGGTCTTAGAGTTGATTCGTTCGGATGTTTGGGGACTCTACTCTTTGGTAGAGCATTAGGAGAGTTTTATGATAACCTAGCTTCTGCCCGCGGCTTCGCACGTAGCCTATTATCTAAGTTAGGCTTTGCTCAAAACGTACGCCAAATTTCATCTTGATCTGTTCAGTAGTTTTGGAGATCTTAGGTAACAAAAATTCAGATTTCACAAAATTTCGGCTTTATAATATTTAGTAGGAAGGATTAGTAGGATGTAGCTAGTTATAAATTCCGACACTAATTAAAAAGTTTCAAATAACATATATTTGCAGCCATAATTACAGACTATTAGGTAGGTATTACCTAATTACAAACCGATAAATATCTTTGGGGATTTTTTTATTCACAAAGAAAATTATTTCTTTATTCATTAGGTGTCTTTTTTTTTCATTGGATTTCTTTACATTAGATTTCTTTATTCACAAAGAAAACTATACTAGTACCTATTTACAATTGAAATAATTGAGCTAACTGCAGACTATCGTAACTACTATATATTAATATAAACCTAATGTTACCTCTTTTGTAATTGCATTTTGTGTATTCAAACTTTCAAAGCTAAAGTCAGTTAGGTACTCTACCTGATTAAAAGATCCTATTGCTATTTCTTTTTACTACTTCTACTAAATGATACCTACCAATAGATTAATATTTGATACAAGAATTATCTAAAATACCTATGAATTAATTAAAGTTTATTGACATTTTATTGTAATAATACACTCGAGAGCAATGAATCCGGGTCACTCAAAGAATCCAAAAAATCTCGGAAAGTAAGAATGCTAGGTTAATGCAATAAATTGTATTTAATAGACAATTTAATACTCCTTAAATGAAAGTTAAAAAAATATGAGTCACCATACATTTTATTTACACAAAATTACATAAAGAAAAAAAACTGCTGATCTCTCCTTAAAACAAAAATAGGAAACATGAAATTTTTGAACTTTATGACGATTTTCTTGAATTTCAATACTTCGTATTACCTCCTCGTGCTTCCATTACTGTGTTTACGCGGTTTGGCATGCTGTACACCAAGTTCCCTATACGATTTTGGGCAATATTCTCCCATTCCTCTGTGAGAGCAATTTTGAGCTCAGGAAGCGTGATTGGGGGAGGGTTTCGTTGTTTCACGCATCTCCCTAGCTCGTCCCAAGCATGCTCGATCGGGTTGATATCCGGGCTGCGCGCTGGCCACTCCATACAAGTAATGTTCATCTCTTGAAGGTAGTCATGCACAATCCTACCTGTATGAGGTCGGGCATTGTCATGCATAAATATAGCATCCTCACCCAAATTGACCATAAATGGACCAACGTGTTCGTTGAGAATTTCTTCCACATATCTTACGCTAGTTAAAGAGCCGTTTTCTATGATCACCAGCTCTGTGCGACTTTCAGAGGAAATTCCGGCCCACACAAGTACAGACCCACCACCGTAGGCTACTTTTTCTTCGATGCATGCTTGCTTGAATCTTTCCCCTGGTCTTCTATACACTTTGTGTCTTCCATCGTGCTTGTAGAGCATAAATTTTGATTCGTCGGAGAACATAACTTTCGACCAATCTTCAATACTCCAATTTACGTGGTTCTGGGCATATCTTAGTCTTGAAATACGATGGCCACGCTCCAGTTTAGGGCCGTTTGCAGGTCTAAGGGGTTTTAAGTTAGATTCAGCAAGCCGACGTCTTACTGTCCATGCACTTGGGTTACTTCCTCCGAGGCGTCGAAACTGATTTGTGAGTTCAGTTCCTGTGAGAAAGCGATTTCGAAGCATGGTGTTCACCAAGTATCGGTCTTCTCGTGCTGTGGTACACCTAGTTCTGCCCGTTCCTGGTCTGCGTAGGTTAGAACCAGTTTCTTCGTAACGTCGGAGAACTCTTTGTACTGTTGACAGCGATACACCGACAGTCCTGGCTGTATCGCGCTGACTCCGGCCGGTTTCCACCAATGTAAGTATTCTGGTGCATTCTTCAAGTGTAAGCGACATGATTTCGGCTTGAATAATGAATATTGAGCACTATCAACCTGGTTTATGTACCAACATAAATGACAGATTACAAACAAAAGCAAAAACAAATCCTGTAATTTCGTAGTTCCATCTTCGACAGTGTTCCCTTTTCAAATTTGATTTTTTTATGATATAACTTTACAATAACTAAGAAGTTTTAATACTTTCATTTAAGGAGTATTAAATTGTCTATTAAATACAATTTATTGCATTAACCTAGCATTCTTACTTTCCGAGATTTTTTGGATTCTTTGAGTGACCCGGATTCATTGCTCTCGAGTGTATTTAGTACCTAGGTAGTGGAATAAATGGCTTTTTTATTTCATTTATTTTATTATTGCTTTTTTTATTGATTCGTGTAGATAATCGTTTGTAGTTGATTGTAGTGAAATTATTTTCGTTTGTAGTAGCTCTGAAAAAAAGTTATTCCAAAATGAATTATTTTACGAAAATTTTCAGAAATCTTTGAAAAATCGAACTTTTTGCTATTTCTTCTTACACTGATATCGTAAGTAGGTATCCAGTACCGGTATCGGTATCAACAATGTAATAAAGGAGTTTCTCTGGACGTGTTCACTCTTTGTTCCCCGTAATCGCGGTGCCGCGCCGCCGCCGCCGCCGCCGGTGACTCACGCGCAGCGCGCTTGCGATCTCGCTGGTCGTCCGATTGAAACAGGGACCTCATTATATTTTGCTTTTGATAGAACTCATTCATTTTAGCAAATGATTCAGATATACAGGGCGAAAAATTTCATGGTCTTACTTTTATTTTAAGATGCTACTTATGCTATTTGGAAAAAATAATCCTTACGATCGAGCCTTTTGATTGAAATCGTAAAATTACCGGTGTTTTTTTTACAGTTTGGCGGGTTCGATTCCCGGTCCAGACAGGCGATTATTAAAAATCTTTGAATGCGGTTTAATTTGGGTTCAAAATCAAAAGGAAGTCTTCTTTCAGTAAAATTTTCTATCATATATATTTAAGATTTTCTTTCCCTCCATTTGGCATGGCCGTGGGACGCCCTGTAGGTATTATTATGCATTGTAGTAACGAGGAGTAGACAAAAGCTCTAAGAACCTAAGCGTTTTTTACTGCGTGAACCTTAGTACGTAAGTAGGTGCGAAGAACTACACAGGTCCTACGAAGGCTTTTTTAACGCCCTTTATAACACCTCGTCAAAATTTCCTCACAAAGCAACGTTAAGGAGTTCATATTTTAAACTATAAAACTTTCGTAGTTTCACGAATGTAAGCATGCACGAAATTAGTTTATCGCGGCGGAACATCCATAGTGGTTCAATAGCACGATGGGTTAATTTATTCTTACTCAAAAGTAACTAGCTGTTAGCTATTAGCATAGAATTTATTTATGTCTCATAAACCCCAATAAAGCCAAACTTTGAAAATTAAAACCACTGATACAAAGAGGTTCTATGAATGAACGATGTCCTTGTTCATCCACACACACTTGATAATGGTAATATACCTACCCAGACCTTCCACTTTACAAAAAAACCTAAATTTAACGTCCTTTTATACCTATTCCCCTCTAAGACAAAAGCGGAGATTTATTTTTTTAAATTAAGTAAATCAATTGCCACCTATTCAAATCAAAAAGGCGACAGTTTGTGCCGTTGTAAAGCTCTTTGGCCGAACAATGGCAAAACTACTGAATGGATCGGGCTGAAATTTTGCACACTTAAAGATCTAGACCTAGAATAACATATAGGCTACTTTAGTTCCAAAAAATGCATGCGAAGCCGCGGGCGGAAGCTAGTTACCTATGTACAATGTACAGTGGTACTTTATTTAGCTCTCTTTTATAAAGGTCACACAAAATCACACAGCATTCGTTAAAAACGATAACGTTCCGATAGTTTAGTTTACGCTGATATTCGTGCTAGTCTGTAGCTCGAATTCCGCTAACTACTTGAAATTGGACGAGGGTACCGGGTTTGATTATTTGTCTACATTAGAAGCAATACCGCTTTGTTTGTGTACTATGCTAACGCATCATCACACTGAATCACACTTCTATACTTCTATCTATACTAATATAAACAGGAAAGATTTGATTGTTTGTTTGTTTGTATTGAATAGGCTCCGAAACTACTGGACCGATTTGAAAAATTCTTTCACCGTTAGGAAGCTTACTTTTCATGGAGTGACATAGGCTATATTTTATCCCAGAACTCCCACGGGAACGAAAACTACGCGGGTGAAACCGCGAGGCGATCGTCTAGTATATTATAAATGTGAAAGTTTGGTTTGGATGTTTAGATGGATGGATGTTTGGATGGATGGATGTTTGTTACTTCTTCAAGAAACTACGGAACGGATCGGGCTGAATTTTCGCATAGATGTAGTTCTAGGCCTGGAATAAAACAGACTATTATTATCCCATGGATAGAAAGAACTTTTAAACGGGCAAAGACTAGTTATTTATAATCAGACTAGCTTCTTCCCGCGGCCTCACACGCGTATTTTCGTTATAATAAGTAGCCTATTATCGAAGTTATGCAATGTTCTAAATGTACGCCAATTTTCATCTTGACCTGTCCAGTAGTTTTGGAGATCTTAGGTAACAAAATTCACATTTCACAAACTTTCGGCTTTCTAATATTTGAAGGATAACCAAAAGGTTCTTCTAAGACATTTATTGTGACAATATGATTACTAGGATCTCCTAAACTACTGAATAATAAATAATAAATAAATAATGCTGGACAATTCACACAGCATTATCTAGCCCCAAGGTAAGCAGAGCTTGTGTTATGGGTACTAGATAACTGATATACTTATATAATAATTAATAATATACGAGTACATAGATAGATATTTTTTATTATACATAGAAAACGACCAGAACACCCTGAACAAATATCTGCAGATCGTACAAATATTTGTCCCGAGGCGGGAATCGAACTCGCAACCTCCTGCGTCGCAGGCGGACCTTCGCCCACCGCGCCACAGAGGTCGACTGAATACTTAGATGAAGATGAAAATTGCGTACATTTAGAACATACCCTAACTTAGTTATTAATAGGCTACTCATTATAACAAAAAAACGCGTGCGAAGCCGCGGGCTAGTCTATCATAATCCTGTTTGTTAAATTTCCAGTTTTCGGATTTTTTCCTTTACATGTTCTATAAGGCCTTGCTTTTTGCCAAATTTCATAATTCTTGGTCTACGGGAAGTAACCTATAGGTTTTGGTCCATGGCGAGCATTAAAACGTAACGTTTTTAGTGAATGAACTACAAATTTATGGTTTTCGGATTTTTCCCTTTACTTGTGCTATAAGACCTTGCTGCACACCAAATTTCATGATTCTAGGTCTACGGGAAGTACCCTATAGGTTTTGTGTGCATGTGATTCCCTTGGAAATTTCAAAACATTCGGACATAAACGGCTGTAACTTTTGAGTGCGTTGACTTAGAAGTTTTATTTATATCGCGGCTTCAAGAGGTTATGGACTTGAGTATTTGACGTTAATTTCAACTCAAAACCTCCACGCGTTCCTGAGATAAGGGGGTTGACAGCCGAATTCGATCATTCTTTTTTTATTGGAAAGGTTAAAACCCCGAAAGTGGTCCCATTTATATTTGAAAAAAATTTAACTCTAAGGGTAGGAAAACAGGGGATGATTGATTGTTCACTCACTGATTGTAATGTTTGACCACGCATAACTTTTTACAGAGTAGTCCGATTTTGATAATTCTTTTTTGATTGGATAGGGTATACCTCGATGTGTCATCAAACTAATTTTTTTTATCTAACCAATTTTGTCCCACTGCTGGGCAAAGGTCTCCCCCAAACTCTTCCAGGAATCGCGTTCGTTGATCAAACTAAATTAGACTCGAATTTTAACTAGATGTCGCCACTAGAAGAATTTGAATTCGGTTTAACGTTTATTAAAACACGACAAATTTTCTTTTTTCTAGCTTTGATAAAACCATGCATGCTGTAATAAAATAATATACTTCGAAATCATGTTCTTTTTGGGGGCGTGTGGCTTAGAATTTGCACCACCCCAACTCTTCCGGAGGCGACTAAGGGATATCCACCGTGGGGCGGGCAACACAACAGAACCATTCTACCACCAAACTGCGATCCCCAACCCGCATTCCCAGCGTGGGGATAATGGGCACTATCCCCAATGTTACAAAGGCCACTAAGGCGTTTATGAGGGGAGGCTTGGCCTACGTCCAGCAGTGGACCGATATCGGCTGTAAATGTGTAACGTGATGTTGTTTTTAAATAAATACAAATAAATAAATAAAAATGTGTACTTGGTGAGCTTATAGTTTGTCTCTCCGTCGTATTTAGTCTGTTCAGTACCTATATTAAATAATTATAACCTCCTTTTTGATGGAAATCTTTCCCTCTTGCCTTTTGATCGGTAAAGTACCCATTATAAAAGAAGTTGAAGTTGATCGGTAAAGTACAAAATCAAAATCAAAATCTCTTTATTTCCATAAATACAATAAATGTACACTTAGAAAAGGTCAAATTATAAAACTAAACACTGACACGGAAATAAAGTGATATTTTTTGATTTCTGTCGCTTCGGTATGTAGACTAAAGTAAAGAAGCGACGAAGAAACCTTTACTAAGAAACCGCACATTTATATCGATGGAAACCGCCGATTGTATGACGCTTAGTGGAGGGGCGTGCATTTTGGCGTGCATTTTTAGAATGGTTTATCCCTACCAGTACCTACCTGCTGTCCATCATAAGTAGGTATATTATCTGCGTGCACAATGACGTGAGCGACGAAAACCTTGGCAGCCCGCGACACGCGGTCATGACATTGCTGCGCGATCAACGCTCCGCGGCGGGTAACCTTACCTTATCTTGTTTTGTATGGAAATTATATTTATTTATGCATTTTGTGAGGAACCATAGAGTAATAACTCGCTGCTGTCTCAGCAGAGGGATAGTGTCATTCAACAATTTGACAATTTGTGTAACCAAAAACCGATCCATGTGTGTTTTGACAGCTCGTAAATACAGTGCCCTCACTCACACATTCGTATGATTGAATGTTGCATGTGAATAGCATTTTCCCTAAAAAATTGGGTAACTGAAGCAAAGTTCCTATTAAGAAAATACTTCATTGTTTTTATCACCTACCTTTTTATTTTTGATATTACATTATTTCAATTTACTGAAGGTGTCAATAGTTTATTGTCAAATAGAAAAAATCTATGAAAATCCATTTCCAACGTCTTGTTTTTTTTAATTTTACGAAATATCAGCCGGTACCTATGGTTACTATCATTCTACCTAGGTCAAACGACAAAAAGGTTTTACTCCAAGTCTGCAAAATAAGATCGGCTCCGATCATTTTCGGAACAATAATTTAAAATAGACGGTCAAGTGTGTGTTTGGCCACGTACAGTGTAAAGGTGGGTACAGACTGGTGAAACGTAACATGCAATGTGTCATGCAATGAAAGAATTCACCGTACACATTGCTGCAATGTATCATGAAAGGTAACACACTTTGTAACAATTTCTCATAGTTTGGACGTCTTGTGCGCGCGAAATGTGCATTTCACGCGCACGCTACGAGCATTACAAGCCGCGCGCGGAGCGATCCGTGATTTGTCGGTTTTTCGAACGAACACAAAGGGGCGCGCAGTGTGCGCGGAGCAGCCAACGTGGACGGTCGTTTTGAAATCAACACGTGCACGCAACGAACATGGAGGACGACACTGCGTGGAGTGAGGAAAAGGCATTTTGCTTGATAGATGCGTACAGAGTTCGTGAAATTTTGTGGAACCCGCAAAATGATAACTATTATAAGAAAAATCTTAAGCAAGATGCGTGGTCGGAAATCGCAAAGTTGATGACAATGACTGTAGAAAAATGCAACAGCAAAATTGTTAGTCTTCTCTCTTCATACCGCCGCGAAAAGCTGAAGGAAAAAAAATCAAAGGGGACAGGAAAAGGTAAGAATAATGATTAATGTTTGTATTATTATTGTTATTTTTTCTTCATTTATAAAGATTAACAAACAGTAGGTAATCACTTCCTGCTATAAAGGGTTTATAACAGGTTTAAAACGTTTGATAACTTTTCATGCATAAGACCGTTAAAGTATAATGGTAGATAAAGACATACAGGGTGTCCCGTAAATACTACGACATTCAGCTGATTTTTTTTCGCGATTTCGAATGGTCCCATAGTAAAAGTTGTTCGTATTGATGAGTACTTTAACCTCTGGCAGTATGTCGTACTATTTACGGGACAGCCTGTATTGTAATGTAGGTAAGTGTATATAAAATACCACGAGAATGTGTAATTTTTTACTTCTGACGTAAAACGAGGGGTGTTATAAGTCTGACCCCTAAAACTGTGGGTCTGTCTGTCTGTAGCATCGTAGCGCTTAAACGGATGGACCAATTTCGATGCAAAAACGAGAAAAAGGAATTCAAACCTCATGTTTCAGCTAAATTATTTATTTATCCTAAACAATTAACTTTGTATTACTCGGTTGCAGGTGCCTCGGAAACATACATAAGTCGTTGGTTTGCCTATGATGCTTTGAAGTTCTTAGACGACAGGAACACACCGAGAAAGAGAAAAAATACGGTATGGATTATTCTATGAACATCTGTCTTGCCAAGAAACCTTTCCTTCTTTCGTAAAATAATCAGCCAATTCATCTCTGATAGCATTTAGATGTGCAGGTGATCGTCTGGGAATATTTCTTATGGGCAGTAATGATGTCATGTCGTCATTATTTCGCCTCCATGAACCTTCATTTAAAATTCCTTCTTCCTCCTGATCAACTAATCCTGGAGTTATGAACACGTTTCTAGAATGACGTTTCAAATAATTATGTAGAAGAACGATTGCCATAACTACCAATTCAGCATTATCAGGCTGTAAAAGCATTGGTTTTCTTAAAACTCTGAACACAGACGATATAATTCCAAATACGTTCTCAACAATCCGTCTAGCTCTACTTAATCGGTAATTAAATATTCTCTTCGATGAACCCTTTGGATGTGTCCCACCATATGGTTTCATCAAGTTTTCACTTAAAGCAAAGGCACTATCGCCTACAAAAAAATATGGGATGGAAATATTTCTATCGGGGAGTGGACGCGGCGATGGCAGGTTTATTGTGTTATTCTCTATCATATCATATAATGTGGTATCTTTGAAAACTCCGCCATCTGAAATTCTCCCTTGGCACCCCACGTCTACGAATAGAAAATTATAATCTGCATCAACTAGAGCAAACAAAACGATGCTAAAATTTTGTTTATAATTATAGAACTCGGTTCCGCTTTTGATAGGTGCTTCAAGTATAACGTGCTTTCCGTCTAATGCCCCTGAACAGTGTGGAAAGTTCCACCGGTCTTCAAACTCCTTGCTTATCTTCAACCAGGCTTCGGCTGTCGTTGGTACCTAAAAAGAAAACAATTAATTATTTTTTGCATTTTTAGGAGTCACTTCATCGCTCGGACTTGGGAAACACTGCCGACCAAAATGTGTTCACCCCTCCAGTACCACCAAATGAATGTACTCCAAAGAGCGCTAAACAAACCAGGAGGGATGACAATGTGCTCTCAGATGTGATGGGAATACTGAAAACAACAGCCAATAAATTGGACAATTCGATAGGTATTCCTGATACAACGAAAAGTTTCGCTTCCTTTATAGGGGCTAAAATGACTAGTTATTCTCCACAAACTAGGATTTCGGTGGAACATGCAATTTTTGAAATAATTATGAAAGCTGACAGGGGATATTACGATTACCATGCATATGGTTCACACCAAGATGATTATTTATCCAGGGCAAGACAGAACTGTGTGGATCTGACCGGATATTCTAATCGTCCCTCAACATCGGCCGGACCACCATCGGGCACAAACGAAGCGGGACCCTATGGCTATACTACGGCAAGAAATGAAGATACTACTGACTATCCAACCAACCAGCCGCCCTTGTCGGTCTCTTCACAAGAGTCTTACACGTCTTCTATGGATGACTTTAATGATTTAATGTGATAAATAAAGACACTTCTAAACATAAATAAAGATTTTCATAATACGTACCTTAATGTATTCTTTTAATTCCTCCATTATTGCGGCGCACACTTCAGGTACAATAGCACTTATGGATTGTTTCGATACTCTAAACGTATACTGCAGACTTGTGTAAGAGTCCCCGGAACCCAAAAATCGAAGTGTTATTGCTAGCCTATCTTGGATTGAAATTGGAGCTCTTAAATTTGTATGGTTTCGACTAATTCTTGGTCCGATCATCTCGAGCAAATTTTCAAAGTCTGTTGGCGTCATCCTTGTAAAGTTTTTGTATTGTCCACTTATGTGCTGAAAATTCATATCAGTAAGCAGTTCTCTACCTTCTCTCCGTTTATACAATTCTGTCCGCCACCAACGTCGGGGTCTTCGGCGTGTTTTCATGTGTTGATGTATTATTAATAATGAAGTACTGATAATCGTCAAAGCAAGAACGTGGTCTTCGGACTCCATGCTTCGTGTGATCTACCGGTTTTGTAAGTGACGCGCACGAAAAAAACGTGTATCGAAGGGCCGTGTTCGCGGCAGAATGGCGGAAACAGACGAACGCGGGAGGTTCGTAGTGAATGCGCGTTAAGAGCGCGCTATGCGTCCACGCTTGCAGCGAACATGCAATGAAAGGCAGAATTATACATTTCATGTTACGTTTCACCAGTCTGTACCCACCTTAAGTAGTTGCACGGTTCATGGCCTATCTAAACCAACTTATTTACCTGTTTTACACATACCTACCAAAGTACATTTTTAAGTTGATTAGGATGACTATTAGGTACTCAACTAGTAAAGCATACTAAAGCTGTGTAGTTTTCCTTTTAAATCATTCCACCTACTACTAGCATTTTTTTTACAAATAATAATGCCCAACTTAGACAAATTACAGCATTCTAGTACTAATAGTCTCTGGACTAAGCTGCGGACGGATCGACGAACGTGGTGAACTATAAGGATTCCTTGTTGACTACGGAACCCTAGAAAAGAACATGTGCACGTGCAAGTATTGCTACAGTTATGGTGATGGGATGGATTGCAATTTTAAATTTGAGTTTATTGCATTTGCTCCGCGTGCGGTATCGAGGTCTTCCGGAATTTTAAAAATATCTGAGCGTCTGGTCAAAGCGGCGGCGCGGGACCCGAGAGCTGGTGAGTATTTGGCGCAGCGCACCAGCATTGCCATACAGCGGGGCAATGCAACCAGCGCAACGGGGACGCGACGACTGGTATTGATATCGATAAGTTGAGCTGCCTCTAGATTGTTTGCTACAGGCTGCAGTTAGCTCAATTGTTTCAATTGTAAATACTAGTTCTAATTGTTTCCATTCATTGATTATAATTTTCTTTGTAAAATAGTAATTTGAGTTTATCATCTTGAATCTACTCAAAATATCGTCGAGTGACTGAAAATTCTAAAACTGTGATATTCCGCGTAGTTTGATTCCTAAGTCCTAACTTGAGGGAATTCCACCCTCTCCTCTACTATTTTTATATACCTAAGTACTAAGTAACAAAACCTGGGTATTTTTTTCCCAGTGCATAGCAACATTTTCACGAAAATGGTGGACGAAATTTTTAAATTTATTTATGAGTTTTGATGAATGTTTTAGGCAAAATTACAAACGGAATATTAGTACTTACCGGTGGAATGAGATATTTGCGGTATTATTTTTCCGGTTACTGGTGTTTAAACATCCTTGCACCGCACAACACATCATTTTTATATTTTTATGTGAGAGCTGCTTTCCGTCTCATTTGAAGTATTGTACTAACGGCTCAAAATGAAAAATCCGACGGTCCGTCCCAATTTATTAGACTTACCTCGTTTGTGTCAACTATCATTCTAAGTCTTCTTCTTCTAAGTGAGGAACAGTATTTAGTAGCTAGGTACACATTACACTTGAAACTCGTTCTGCTTGCTCTCAATGGGTTACGGCTGAAAATCAGTGTTTTTTTGCTTCCTGAGCAAAATATTACGCTGAGCCATGGCCTTTTTGACATACTGCAGCACACACGGACAGTTTGCTTAGATGTTAATACCTAATGCTATTGTTTGTTTTATTTATCAACTCTATTTTATACTTAAGGCGAATAGTAGGGTGGATAGTGGCGCCACTACATATTTAATTTTATAATTACGTTATACAAAGGAATTATCAAGAAATCGGACCGCGCGTAGACAATATCTATCATAAGCTTTTTTTTAAATGTATCTTTAATAGTTTTTTACTGTATTATTTAGGCAGATACTTGTTTCAAGAGTTTAGTTCCTATTGGTGGCCACCAAGCTCTCCAAACAAGGTTTTTGATTGAATAACACAAAACAAAACTATTAAAGATACATTTAAAAAAAGCTTATGATAGATATCGTCTACGCGCGGTCCGATTTTTTGATAATTACTTTGTATAACGTAATTATAAAATTAAATATGTAGTGGCGCCACTATCCACCCTACTATTCGCCTTAACTGTTTATTTGTATTAGTGTACTATACAATTGCTGTAGACTGTATGTGTGTGTCTGAAGATGCAAATAAAGATTTAATCTATCTATCAGTATCTTGTAGGTAGGAACTTACCTACTCGCGGATTTGTATTGTAAGCGTTAGCCAGATTATTCATTGTTCTTGGTCCTTCTCCTCACCTCTAACAGGTGAATTACGGCATCTCGACGCACGCTGCCGTAGTTCCCCTGATCGTCCGTTTTGTCGGGATATATCCCGACAAAAAACAAAAGTGATCGAGATGATTCCGTGCATCGAGATAACGTGCGTTGAGATGCCGTAGTTCACTCACCTCTAACACCTAATATTGATGATGATGGCCTACTAAAATTTCGGTGAAGGCGGCCAGTCTCAATGAAGACTGACCAAGTGCGCAGGACATACAAGTGTGCAAACACAGGTGCACTCTCTATTCCCTGGCATATTAATTTTAACTTATAAAGGTACCGATAAGTGACTAAGTATTTGAGGGTTCCACTCCTGGACAGAAGCCATTCCCTCCACACTGACTCCTAGATCTTGAGCCTCTTCCATGCAATCGACCGAGGCTGGGTAAAACGACTCAAACTAATAATTATAAATTAAATAATATTTAAATAAGTACCTATAAATTTTTTTGCAACGGATTTCCGCAAAGTAACGCCTGAATCTATTATTTATTTATTTTGTTATATGGTAAGAACGGAATAAGATTATCATATAACTACTTAAACAACTTAACGCTTCCGACTGGTATTGATATGGATCAGTTGAGCTACCTGTAGACTGTTTGCAACAGTCTGCAGTTAGCTCAATTGTTTCAATTGTACCTATATACTAGTATAATTTTCTATTTGAATAAAGGCTATTGCCCTTACTTAATGCTGATAATTTTTCACACAACATCATCTAATCATTGGAAAGTCTCTTATTCAAAATCATTATAAAGACTATAATAATCATGATAATGCTGGACTATCCACACAGCATCGGGACCACAATCTACATGACTACTTCTAACATTAGATCCAGCTAAGGCATTACATCTACTTCATCAGATCAATTGTGCAAAAACAGAAATAAAAGAATAACAAAATGACAAACGACCCAAATAAAAGTAATCTACAAAAAGTACCGGCACATTGTTACTCCAGTTCCAGTAGCAGCTGATCCTGTAACATCTCTATAAACCTTTGTACAACATAAAACGACTTAACTCGGCTGCCCAGAGTCAAAACGTAGTAAGGGTAATTTTTTCATAAAAACGACTCTTAAACGGTTGCAGGTTTGATTCCCGCCCGGGTAGAATGTTTGTATGATCTGTAGATATTTGTTTATTTTGTTTATTTATTTTATTTTTAAAATTTTGGAGAAACTTACAGCTAGGTTTACAAATTTCAGATGAACATTATAGAACATGCCTGGATAGACCAGTGCATGTCTGTTGTTCTGGATGTTTTCTATGTAAGTATATAGAAAATATCAAGATGTGTAATTATATTGCATTAAGCATAATTATCAGTTATCTCGTACCCATAACAGAAGCTCTGCTTAGTTTGGGGTTAGCTAGATGATACTGTGTGAATTTTCGACTTTGGTACCTACTTATATGACTAAAAGGGATACGTAGCAACTCCCCTTAGCTTGCTGGAGTTAAAACTTCAAAATTATAAGAGGAGAATCTTAAAGATACGTAGTACACCTGAAGTGAGTGAAAACAACATCCGCTATGATCAGTCTAATCCTTTTCCTAGGACACGCTTTTAAAGCGATGAACACGTTTTTTACCTTCCTGTAAAAGTTGTCTTGGGTCCCTTACTGCGTTTTAAGTTTAGGCAACCGAACAGCTGAATACTACAATTGCCTTCATCTCATTACAGATCCTGTCCCACTCACTTAAAGCTCAAACTTGCCAAACAGCCAATGATAATAACAACAGGGTAAAGAAGGGCCAATTTACGCTGAGCTTTCACTCCTTTCGCAGGGTTTCAATTGTTGTACGAAGAGATAGGGCAAGTTAAAGTGGTCTATTTGAGGGTAGGGAAAGTTTTGCAGATATTGAAACGAATGCCGACCTGTTGAGCTCGGTTTGTAACTTTGTTAATGGTTCCTTGGCCTGATGAAGTCGATTTGATGGAGACTATTTGACTTTACAAGTCTTTTGAGGAAAGTCAAGTTTACTTGACAAGTGTATTCTTTGTTTGAAAGTAAGCGACAATGAAATTTTGCTCGTTATAAAATGGACTGTCTCCTTTTCGTAGATTTTTGACGTGACAACGTCTTATAATTCGATAGAGCCGGCTACACGCACGAAAAAACATGACTCATGCGGCGTTACCTCGCTCTGAGGCGTTCCATGTAAGGCTTGAAGTGCAAGCGAGAGCGCAGAACTAGCGACAAAGAAGCACAATCGGCCTTTGCGTTCGGCAGCGTTCGAGATCCGTCTCTCTCCTACTTGAGTGAGCGATGCGTCTGCATGGACAGCTGCTATACTATAGTACATTTACATGTTTTGATCGAGTATCAAGTGCAGTGAAAAGTGAATGTGGTGTCAATTGTTTATAGCAACGATAATTACAGCGATAAAGGTAATGATTCTTTCGATATTAATTATATATTCAGTGATATATTGTCGAATATTCGTGCTTTCATCATTAAAATGAATAGCATCGGTCCGCTAGTGCTGCGATTGTAGGTTATGCTATAATTGACAAAATTAAAATTTTCTTTTGAAAAATGCTACCATTCCATCAGTATTTTCTTAAGACGTTGTCACGTTCAACTATCGTCAGTAAACCGACTTTACAGACAACCAATTGTTTTTCGCAGGTTCGTTTTTTCGAGTGTTGACCTACACAAAGTTGAGGTATAGGTACTGTGACTTTCAACAAATTGTTTTAGCTTCTGGTCGAAGCAACGCGTCGCTTCGACCAGTCGATAATTTTTATGCTGGTGAGTATCTGGCGCAGTGCATCAGCATTGCCATACAGCGGGGCAATGCAGCCAGCGGCTTGGGGACGCGACTACTGGTATTAATATCGTTTAGTTGAGCTACCTTTAGATTGTTTGCAACAGTCTGCAGTTAGCACTCTTAATTACCTACCTCGACGCATCAAAACGGCTAAAGCGATTTTGATGAATGAGGTATCAAAATACTCGTTTGGACTCTATATGGTTGTTAGCTATATTTTGTTGACCTTTATTTTGCTAAACTAGGTAGGTACATACCTATTTGTTTCTCATTCTGTTGTCTTTCAAAACCATTAAAACCATTGAACCCATTAAAATTGTGATTGTGGTAAGTAATACATGGTCTTTAATACATGTATAGTTTTCGGTCTACACAATCTACACTTTCAATCGCACAAAGATTTTATAATTTGATTTTAAATCACATGCAGTCATAAATTGTAAAATTAATAGATGATAGAATTATGGGTACCATCAGTATCATCACCTCAACTGCTACGGATGGCAACTCTTTGTCTATGCCACTCGCCTCTGTCAGCCAGCTTTATATGGACGTGCAGAGCTTCCAAGAATAAATCTAGGCCCTGACTCTGAAATTTTTCATATTAATACTGTGCATTTTTTAGTTTAAGCTTACCTAGGTACTTATTTGTAACTAGACGATCGCCTCGAGGTTTCACCCGCGTAGTTCCCGTTCCCGTGGGAATTCCGGGATAAAATATAGCCTATGTCACTCCCTGAAAAGTAAGCTTCCTAACGGTGAAATAATTTTTCAAATCGGTCCAGTAGTTTCGGAGCCTATTAAGCCCAAACAAACAAACAATCAAATCTTTATAATATTTGTATAGATTTTAAGTGTGAATAGTTTTTTGTTACTTATTCTTTTTATTTCCTTTTGACTGAATTCCTTTATTTTAGCTGTTGTTTGTGCAGTTAATGCAAATGTTGTGCAAGCCTGTTATGAGCACACATTCGCTAATATAATCTTTGCACTATGTTTCTAAAATGTTTTATTATGTATGTATTTCGTTGGCATTGCCGATAATACTCCGAACGGGACAGCGACAAAACACTGTACTGACTGGACACTATCACACTAATAATTATTATTATTATAATATTAATATACATTTACTTATAATTATTATAAGTAAATGTAATGTTTGGATGAGTGGATGGACGAGTGTTTGTTAGAACAGTTCTTCATGCCAAAACTACTGAACGGATCGTGCTAATATTTTGCATAGATTTAGATCTAGACCTGGAATGACATAAATTTTGTTTAATATAAGAGTTTTCATGAGATATCTATTTAATATATAACCTTTAAACGTTTTCATAAACAAATTTTGCTTAGACCTAGATCAAGACCCGGAAAAACACATTTTATCCCAGAAAATCAGTTCTCATGGGATACAAACAAACCTTTGACATTTCAAGTTCAACTAAACATCGCGAAGCAGAGACACGGGTAGCAACTAGGTCTTAAATTATATCAAAATCGTTGATCAGAATCGGAACCTTCTCGGAAGTATCTTGTTATTTCATCCCGGAACCGGATCTATGGATCAATTTGGCGGGAAACTATCTGACCGAAGCTACTGCGCCCCGTAAAAACAATATCCTATCTGACCCACATATTTTACGACAAGCGGAACGCCCACGACTTCGTTTATTTTTGCAAGTCCCTTGAGTATTTTACAAGATGAATTTGGACTCTACTAAAACTTTCTTTAGGCTTTTCTAGAGTATTTATAATCTAGATCAACACCAAAAATTAATGAACATAGCCTCACCTCACCTCCACAGCCTATATTCGTCCAGTACTGGTTTCAGGTCTACCCCTGATGAGCGCCTTATTGGCTGTTACCTCATGGGGGGTAATGCCCATAATCCCCACGCTGGGCTTGCGGGCTGGGGATCGCAGCTCTGTGGTAGAATTGTTCTGCAGGGGGCGCTGCTGCCCGCCCCCGGTGGATATCCCTTAGTCGCCTCTTACGACACCCGCGGGAAGAGTTGGGGTGGTGCAAATTCTAAGCCGGCACCACACACCTGATGAATGAACATAGAAATGTTTGATTTTCATTCACGAAAGCTCCTAAAAGCGTTTTAATTTCTGAACAGAGCTTCTGTCTGCATATGGGTTTAACGTTTTCTGTCGTTGACCACACTTTTTCAGGTTTTAAAATACATAAGGTAATGTCCCACCTGAATTATGATTTTCGATTGCGATCGACCAGCAATATCTAACTCAGAATACGAAACCTCTTTCCCCCGTAAGAACGTAACAAGAAATTTAGAAAAACGCTCGAAGAGATGCGGAACCCGCGCGTCTAGAACCGCACTTACCTCGAAGAAGTCCCTCGTTGGAATGAAACGTTGGTGTTCTTACAACACAAATAAGGTTCGTAGTTAGCCCGCTTACATCCGTAATGAATTCGTCAAACTACGAGTATGATAGTTTTTATAGTAAAGTAAATTTAGAAAAGTCAAATAATATGAATAGAAAAAAGAGGGCTATTTGATGCCCTCTCGTTCAATATTTCCAAGCTATAAGCTAGAATGGTAAATATCCCGTCGTAAATGACTTTAATGTTAATGACAATGGATTTTAAAGATTTATCTTTTCAAGCTAGGCTAGAGTACACTGTCGCCTCAACAAGCACATGTCATGTTCAAACTGGGGCTTAGCGACACACAATCCTGCAGGTTCTGTGAGGAGGCGGAGGAAACGCCTCTCCATCTTCTAGGAGAGTGCGGAGCACTGATGCAAAAACGTAGCATCCATCTGGGCAAGCACCTGCTTAGTCCAGACGAGCTAAGAGACTCCACCCCGAAGAAAATCCTACAGTTCCTAGCAGCTGCAAGGGTAAGTGGCGAACTGTGAACGCCGCTGCTTCGAGGCGAACACACAAAGTGGCGATCATCAAATAGGCCTATCATGGCCGCAGTGATACGAAAGCCACCAAAAGCAAATAAAAAAATAGGCTAGAGTAAAGAAGTTTAAAATAACTGTAGTTCGTAGGTATCTACCTAGGTAATAAAACAGGTAGGTAGGTAGTACTGTAGGTAGGTTCGATAGGTTCCTATTATTGGCTACTCTATTCATGTCGTTGAATAACGAACCGATCGATACCCCAGGATCATTCGATTCGAAATTAGAACGTGTGTTCCTTTGAGCACGGTCGAGCAAGGCAAGCAAAGGGGAGAGCGGGTGTGCCTGGGAGCATTTAGGCCGCAAATACACTGCGGAGCGCAGCGGCCCGTGAAATCGGAATGCAATGTGCTCATAGCGCGTTGTAAGCTGTTACTGGTTAAATACGGTACTCTATTTACGCTGTGTGCAGATATAATGCTGTGTGTGAGAGACCTGTTGCTTTGATTTCTACATATTAGGCTGTTTTTTATTAATTTGGATTTATTTCTCGGAGAACAAATATATTTACGCGGGGTTTGAATATGTTCAGAAGTAATGCGGATTAAACATCTTTGACCGGCCATAACATAACCATTAATTTCGCAATTTTTATTCAATTTAAATTCTTTCTCCTTCTCATCAACACATTGCACTAATGAACATGCCATTTGAAGCGCAAACTTAATTTAAATAGGTAGTTTAGATGTGTTTTCTAGCCTTTTTCACGTATAGGTATCTATTCCTTATCGCTCCAAAACCGCTTCGCCCACGACTGTCCTCGACCCCTTCAGTCTCCGGGGCGCTTTATGCCTGCCGGACCGGGGTCAGCGAATGTTTTTTTTGTCACGGCACGTACTTACCCCCGCCTCCTCGCGACTCAGGGGGCGCGAAACGCGTTTTCTGTGTCGTTTTTGAGTTTGGAACACGACGTTCTAATTTTCTTTTTAAATCTGCCGGCGATAATTAAGAAAAGTATGACCAGGAATGAGAGCGGCCAGTATTTTTGCTGTTTTTGCTTTTTACTAGCTCTGCTTCGTTTCTTTCGCTAAATTATTGCATAGTAGGTACTCGTAGGTTCCTATTTCTACCGACTTTTGTAAGCGTGTGTGCAAACTAGATTAAAAATCAAACGAATTATCAATGGAATAGGTAATAACCGGAGAATGGGTAGGTACTAATGACAATCAAATCTGAGTACCTAGGTAGTTAGATTCCTTTAATTTATTCGAAAAAGAGCCAAAGCCTATTTTCCTAAATAGCTTTAGATTGAATTAGGTTGAATTAGGTACGTATACGATATCTTTAGTCACTAATACGAAGACTTCCGGAGTTCTTTGTCCAATTAACTTAAAACATTTTCATTATGCTGAACATTCATTACCAGCTAATAAGCCGAGACCCTGGAAACTCGCGGGCGGCGGCGGGCGCCCCGTGGCGCGTCGCGTTGTCATGGCAACGTGTCTATTCTATAATCTATGGTAAGGCGTCCCTACTAACTTTACCTTAAGCTGTAACGTAGGTGCCTCCCCCTGAAGCCACAGAATACTGGATAGTTTGTACGATTTTACCTTTGTCGTATTCTGTGTAGGGGAGAACAAACTTCTATCTACTCTGTGAAACAGAGATTTCCTTCTGGTGTTGACAAAAGGTTTTCACGGCATTTTCACGGACTCGCGCTGGGTACCTACGTGCGGCTTTGTTGCGTAGAGAAGGCATATTTTCTTCTCATGATTGGTTAAAAAACTTTCCTTTTTGTTGTTCCAAGAAAAGACACAAAAGTAAAACTAGTGCTAAATTTAGCCCGAAACTTTCAGAGGATTTTACTGTAGATTTTACGTCATTCGCGCACTATCACACATCTTCAAGATATTGTTAACCAAACCAAACTTACCTACCTACGTAATATTTCTGTTGCGCAGTGTTGCCCTCTCTCTCATTAATATGTAGGTACCCGGCCGGAAACTGGACACCATCTTGGATAACTCGCCGATCGGCTGCTGAAAATTTTATCAGCGAGCCATGCAGGTAGCTCTTTGGTTTTGCATAGAGTTTTGGTCCAAGAAAACAAAGGTCTGACACTCCGAGAGCAATACAATCTACGTCATCGACGGATATGGCGGTTCTCAAACTTTTTAGTATGGGGAAAAAGTACCTATATAGATCTGTTCATTATTAACCTAACTCGATATAGAATGTTTGTTAACAATCCGCCCCTCACCTCACCTTAACAGCCTATATTGGTCCACTGCTGGACACAGGCCTCCCCCTGATAAGCGGCTTTTAACAAACCGCCCAAAACCTAAAATTTACTCTGTTGCCGCGTATACGCCCTTTAAATTACTTGTCGATTTTGAGATCCTTCCTCCAATAAATATTGCTTACATTTTTAATAATAATAATAATAATTTATTTCAAAACAAGCAAACTTATTATGTGTAACAAATAATTAATTAATTTTAAATGTTTTGGCTTGGCTTCTAGATTTTGGATTACAGCACCTACACTAAGTGGTGAAACTTGTGTCGTAGGTGCTGCATTTCCTTCAAGGTATACAATAGATTAGCCACAAATCAATTGTTGGTACAATTAAAATATACAAATTAACTACGTGATGCCTCATTAATTACGTTATTAATACAATAGCAAATGAGTAAAATAGATTTTAGATTTAACGATATTATTATCTAGTGTATTAACATGTACCTACAGTGGAATAAATGAAATTAGATTAAATTAAAAATCAAAAATTTAAATTACTTACAAACTTGTGTGAGTTTCTATTTGTGTCGTGGTTTGTGTACAAACATTCTACATCGATTTTGGCTAGTGATCTACTTTTTCCCCAAACTAAAAAGATCTACTTTTTCCTCAAACTAATAAGTTTGAGAGCCGCTATATCCGCCGATACTGGTAGAATTTGTGTCACCCAATGTGACAGCGATGTCTCGAAATGCTTTATGTAGGTACCTATATTATTATACCATGCTTAGTTATAAATAAATTGATTTATTTGCTAAAGTATTGCATTTGATCCGGATATTAGCGACTTTAAATTCTACGTTAGATTTACCTGTATTAGCGATGCTGGAAATTGATTGTCAGTTTTTAAGGGTTTTCACTGGACTATTTTTATATATTCAGGTCAAAATGCGGGTAGGAACCTCAGCTTTGGGAATTGCTTAGACGTTGCTGATAATCGGTCATTGTATTTGCGGGTAGAACGAAGATTCATTCCTTAGCTGTAACTGATCGAGAAACTCGCGTCATGATAATGATTCTAAAAGTATAGTTGTTATTTAAAAACTAGTTCTTTCACATGAATATAAAGTTATTAGCTTGATCTAATTTTATTATTTGGAATTCCCTGAAAGTAACCAGGTTTTGACCTGGATGGAGTAAGTATTTAATACCTGGGATGTAGAGGACTAAAACTAGGTAAGTTTATCACAATGCCGGGAGGAAAATCGATGAAAAGAGACCCATCTCGCTTCTTTATTTCCTGCAAAAGATATGAACGCGCGCGGTTCCTTTTAAAAAACTTTGTTTTACACTTATAATAGCAAACAAACAAATAAAAAAAAAAAGTTATGTAGGTTTGTTTGTAAAAGCATAAATAAGTTGCCTCTTTTTTGCAGCTTTTTCCTACTTATAGGCTCTGGACTCTGGTCCAGCGAATTAACAAAATTTGAAATATAAGGTTATTAGTAAGTATAATAACGTAAGAGACCTAATTTTGTGTTGTGGGCCATACGCAGGGATTCATTATCATCATCGTCAGCATATATTAGTCCACTGCTGGACATAGCCTTCCTCTAATAGTCCCGCATCCAGCATCTCCAACGACCAATGTGCGAAAATTTTTGTTTTGATTCGTAGGTTATTTTATATCAAATGCTTTGGTTTCTTGAAACAGTTTCTTCATAAGTTGTGTAGGTATCTTGAAAATAAGCAAAAACTAGATTTTTGCGGTTAAGAACCCGAAATTCTATGCCTATCCTTTTCACAAAAATTCGCGCAATGCGTCCTCTTAACATATTTTTAAACTAAATAAACGCTCTCTTTAATCCTCAAACTCCCACCTCATAAACAAACATGAAATACTCGGACAGTAGGGTTGTCAGTGGACGCGTTATTTAAGCCCAGGGCTGCCAGCTCTATAAAGCGCGGGATTTAGTGAGATTGTGCGAACCCTGCTATTAGGCAGGGACTGGGTGGTAGGTGCCGTGGTTTGTGACTACAAATCCCTTACGTAAATAATAAGTACCTACTACATAGAAAACTGTAATGTAATGTGACACAGCATCAGCAAGAAATCAGAGCTTTTGTTAGGTACACAATTTGATAGATGTTTGACTATTTTTTTGGTGGCTCCGAAAGATAATCGAAAAGTCATCAGTTTCGTCGATTAACTTTGATATTTCATTCTGTCAGAAACGACAATTAAAGTTACTACGTCCGATTTTTTTTCAAAAACATTAAAATTATAGCTGGTCTACCTCAACTGCCTATATTGGTCCACTGCTGGACACAGGCCTCTCCCTGATAAGCGACTTATTGGCTTTTATCTCATGGGGGGTAGTACCCAAAATCCCCACGCTCTGTGCAGGCGGGTTGGAATCGCAGTTTAGTGGTTAAATAGTTCTGCAGGGGGCTCTGCTGCCCGCCCCCGGTGGATATCCCTTAGTCGCCTCTCACGACGCCCGCGGGAAGAGTTGGGGTGGTGCAAATTCTAAGCCGGCACCACACGGCATAGGTCTTTAACAAATAGCATGAAGCCGTATGCAAATCGTATTAGTCGCTGCACAGTCCCTTGCTAATATGTATGTGGGCATTTTGCAAAGTGACGAGTTAGTGACGCGTCTGCGCTGAGATAACGGGAGGGGCTTCTTCATCATCATTCAGTCCACTTACACCCACTTCCAAGACCCTGGAAACCTTACCCAGTGTAAAATATGAGTACTAGTCTATATATATAAAAATGAAACCCGTTTTCCTTGGTCACGGCATCACGCGTGAACGGCTGGACCGATTTCGCTAATTCTTTCTTTGTTGTGTTTGTTATTGTCAGGAGAAGGTTCTTATGAAAGAAAAAATTAAGGAAACATAAATTTCCACGGGGGCGAAGCCGCGGGGCGCAGCTAGTAGATAATAAAAGAGGTACGTAATTTATGCCGACGGCTTTGCACGCGTTGTTTCTATGGAAATGTTTAAAGGTTACTTCTATCACATAAGAACTGATTTTTTTTTATTGTGATAGTTACTATGTCATCGGTTAGTTTTTGATAAAGCATTATAATCTTTATTCACAAAGAAAATTAGACTAGTATTTACAATGATTAATTAATTTAGTTGGATGTATAATTTAGATTTTGATAAAGAAGATCGAGGAGAATCTCATAGACTAAGTTTATGTTAGGTTTATTTTGTTTTGTTACATAGAATGTATTTTTTTTTGTTGGATTAAGCACTATTGGTATTTAGAGTTACGGGGCTGACAACATGGCATCATGTTCGGCAAAACCCTCATGCACCAAATAAATGACAAAAAAAAGAATCTATTTAAGGGATAAAAATTAGCCTGTTTTACTTGTTTTATTCGGCCTAGAACTGAATGCAAAATTGCACCCCGATCCGTTCGATAGTTTTCGCGTGAAGAGCTCTACTCCCAAAGTAAGCCGAGCTTACTGTTATGGGTGCAAACATCTAAACATCCAAACTTTCTCATTTGTAATATTACTAGCTTCTGCCCGCTGCTTCGCACGCGTATTTTCGATGTAGTAAATAGCCTATTGTTTAAGATATAAGTTTTAAGTGTATGCCAAATTTCATCTTGATCTGTTCAGGAGTTTTGGAGATCCTAGGTAACAAACATTTCACATTTCACAAATTTTCGCATTTATAATATTAGTACGATTAGTATAATTTTAGTAGGATAATGGTGTCGATTCTGTTGTTTTAGAATTAGCTAACATTAGGATTTAGGAATGTCAAATAGACGAAAGCTATTCTATGTTTCAAAAATTAGACTGTCTGGTTTAAAATTAGGTTGACAGATCGAAAACAACTCAACTTATTTAAAATAGTTAAAATCCTATTTTTTGCATTGCATTTGAGCTATGATTAGAAACGTCTACCTAATTTTAGAAAGGCATCTAATTTGGTCGTGATTAAAATGTATTCTAGTGAAAAACGGGCAAATTCTTTAAAAAAAAAAAAAATATGGATTTGTGCTATTTTTAGGATCTGTACAGAGAATACCATAATTTTAGGTCAACCTAACTTAGAAAATGTAGAAAATTTAAGTTAGGAATCCTAAAACAACAGAATCGACATCAGTGTGGTAGACCTCATATTTTACTCTGAGTGAGGTTTCCAGTCCAGGGTCTCGGCTTCATCTACAGCCTAAACCGGTCCACTGCTGGACGCAGACCTTCCCCTGATAAAAGCCATATTGGCCTTTGTAACATGGGGTAGTGCCCATAATCCCCACGCTGGTCATGCGGGTTGGGGATCGCAGATTATTACTGATGATTATCTAGCAATTAAGTAAGTCGTTTTATCAGAATCAAAACGACTGAGACTGTCTAATATGACCTAAAACGTCACACTTATCGGGGAGATAAAACCCTATCTGGCCGTTAGAGTAGCAGGTAACTTTATTCCTCAGTTAGGGTCTTTATTCGACAGTTCACTACTATCTGACCATTGAATAATTTGGCGTATTTTAAAAAACAACTGGGTGCCAGAATGAGGATCCGTAACGTTATAGCAATATCAATAGAACTAGTATCCACGTTATTCTTTATGACATTAGAATGATGTATCTTTTTAAATTATCCAAATCGGACCATTACGTACGAAGTTATGACTAAATTACTAGCGAAGTTCACCGAGTGACCGCCGCGGGTGCGTGTGACGTCACTGGCTCGGTCGCCGCCCGTTAACCGTAGGCAGATATCAGTTTTTAGTGATTTACTCCGAAACTATAAGCTTAGGAAAAAAATGACATAACCAAATAGACTCCGTTTTGAGAGACCCATTTACGTTACGGATCCTCGGGTCCAGCTTAGTACATATTTGAAATTCAAATATTTTTTTTGTGGCACCCTGTAGAATTCGCGGCTGGACTTCCCCGGCAAGGAGCTACACCGCAACTCTACTCCTGATAAATTAATAGTAGTTGGCCGCTCGGGCAACGGGGGCTTATCTCGGTTTATTAGCTCTGATGACGCTCCGATGACGAGGCGGGAATTCTGCTGAGACCTGAGGATATGGCTTTAGCGGGCTTCTGAATAAAACGCAATAATAGAAAGAAATAGGCAATACACTACACACATAAATTAGTCTTTTGGTACGTTAAACACAAGTGGGTTATGGCCTTTTCCCACCAGTTCAGTTCGGAAAGTTTTTTTACAAAAATCATTGGTGATTTTTGTCATTCACACAGTAGTTTGCATCTAGTTTTTTGCGGTAGAACAACGAGCGGTTATTAGATCTTCTAAGAAAATTCCACCTCTCCCCGCTCCCTGAAAAAACGGTATGCAGGCAGTGGGAACACTTACATTAAACTATACGTGTATTTAAACTGAATCTAGTTTGTAGTGGCAAAACCGAATGACAAATTCGAACGTAACTGTTTTTTGCAGGATATCGTAGACAGTATACTCCTCACCTAAACAGCCTAGATTGGTACACTGCTGGACGCAGGCTGCCCCCTGATAAGCGCCTTATTGACTTTTATCTCATGAGGGGTAATACCCGTAATCCTGACGCTAGGCATGCGGGTTGGGAATCGCAGTTCGGTGGTAGAACTGTTCTGCAAGGGGCGCTGCTGCCCGCTCCCGGTTGATATCCCCTAGTCACCTCTTACGATACCCACGGGAAGACTTGGGGTAGTGTAAATTCTAAGCCGGTACCACACAGCTATACTCACTTAAGTGTAAAATGGGATGGGCAGCCAGTGTTGCCATGCTACTTCGGTGTGTCTCAATCCGGCACACCTAGCCAACAACTACCATAAAGGTTCTCCTACGCAGGTCATACAATCGCGATTATGCTAAACAGTTTCTGTTTTAAGTTGTAAGTAAACGACAAAACATTCTGTAGAATGTCAATTTTCAAAAAAATCTACCGATCGAATCCGTTTTTAAAAACCGCTTTCGAAAATTGGCCCTGATTAGGAACTTTTGTCTTTGTTGCGGCTGTTTGTAGGTCTATCAGACTGAATCAAAATCACAGAGATCGAGACGGGCGAATTAGGAACCTCTGCGAGGTTTCATACCAACAAAAAGATTTCAAAGAACACGTTCTGAACGTATTCTTCGCTGCTCTCTGTGCTCTCGGTTCGGAAAGGTGTGCCTTTAACTTGAGCCGTAAGCTCAATTTACACATATAAAGCTAAGGCTACATATCCAATCTACGTATACGATATAGAAGTAGCTTTATTACACATGCTCCACGTGCGGTCGTTTCGGCCGCGCCTACGGATTTGTCGACGAATCAAAATACCTAATCGCTTTGGGCACAGAATAACTTGATAGTACTGGCTTTGGGGCTTATTATAAATCCATAATCATTAAAATCATAATCAAAAATCCTTAAAAATAAAATAGACATGAAAATAAAGTGATATTTTAATTAATTACGATACGACCGCCCTAAAATTTTTCCCAATCCATGAAAAACATTATGTACCAAATCAGTGATAGATTGATTACATTTCTGGAGTCGTATTTGTTTTTAAGTTTGAAGCTCAATTTTGTACAGGATAAATGTTGCAACGGAAAGGAAGCATGTGCCATCATTATCATCATCATTTCTGCCTGGGATCAACCACTGGTAGGTTCTTTCACAGCGTTCACCACATTGCAACATTGACGATGTCGATGTCGTCAACCTATCTTGCAGCATTATAACTTTCACGATGTGGTCAACTTGCACGACCAACCCGTGAGGGAAAAAAGCCACAGTCGAAACTGAATTATTACTCATCATCATCACCATCAGCTATTAGGCCACTGCTGGACACAGGCCTCCCTTTATTAGCGCTAAAGCGTCTTGTCTCCAGCTTGCCGCATCCAGCATCTGCCTGCAGTCTTTCGCTGGTCCTCATTCGTCGTGGCAGGTCGTGAATTTACTTAAATCTGATATTTAGGTATAGCCAGAGCGTCAAAATTAACTAACCCCCCTTCATAACACATGCAGGTTTAAATCCCGGTTAATCGTAGGAGTTTTAAAAGTAGATAAGAAATTGTATTTTTATTTAGATACATAATATAAAACAGAACGAATAGATATATAAAAAAAAATCGGATCCTAGCGTGCATTGTGTTACGTAGGGGGGTAACTTAGTTCTGACGCTGTCCGTACCTACTTAATCCTGAAATATCACGAATTAAGGTATTCCAGAAACACACGAGTTTAGGGATTCCAGAAACCTACAAGTAAGTTTAGGTATTCTGATACGTAAGCTAAGAATGATCTCAGGTTGAACCGGTCGCGGTGTCCATTAGCAGTGAATCAAGCGCCAAACGATGCAGGCGTGATTGTCCAACGTTTATTACGTCCACGTTATTTACGCCGAGGTATTTACGTCGCGTAATTATGTCGCCACCGTTCACATCTGCGTTTGGATCGGAGTTGACAAAACTATGGATATCCAATTGTTTTTGGTTTCATTCCAGCACAGATTAGGAAATGTCGATGTCGATGTCAAAAGACCAATAAATATCTTTATTCACAAAGAAAATTATAGTCAAATAATAGAAAAAAATTAGAACTATTATTTACAATTGAAACAATTGAGCTAACTGCAGACTGGTGCAAGCAATCTACAGGTAGCTCAACTGATCCATATCAATACCAGTCGGAAGCGTCCCCAAGACGCTGGCTGCATTGCCACGCTGTATGGCAATGCTGATGCGCTGTGCCAGATACTCACCAGCTCTCGGGTCACGCGTCGCTTCGACCAGACGCTCAGATATTTTTTTTAAACTTGAAGAGCCTTGGTACCCCACGAACCTAGGGTCTCGTCCAAAGAGAGCAAATACGTAGGCTCTGTCGAGACCTGCATATTTGCGCCTCTTGCGATCCTCGGCCAAATCTGCCGCCGCACCCGCCCTCACGGATGTCCTCGGAAGATGGGAAGGTGCAAGTGTGACGCATGTAGCGTCCCACTCATAAACTGAGAATGGGAAATGAGCAGCGGGACATCATGCTGATGCTGATCTCCAAACCGACGGCTAGACAGATTTTTTGATGTGCATACATTGCCCAAGAAAACTTGGAAAAGGGCAGAAAAATAATAAATCGGGAAAAGATTTTAACCACTTCTCTGGGCATTTTGGACAGAACATATTGAGATATATCTAACCCAGCTTGTTAGATATCTCTCAATTGGTACATGGAAATCTCTCAGGTGTGCCGTTATATGCCGTGATTTAAGTCGTCATACAACGATTTAAATCGTCCGTGTTACAGATATCTCTCAATAGAAAAATGGGACAAATAAACATTAAATTCGACGATATTTAAGACGACCGATGTGGCGCGGCGGGCGAAGGTCTGCCTGTGACGCAGGAGATTGCGGGTTCGGTTGTTCCTTGGGACAAATGTTTGTACGATTTGCCAATATTTGTTCCGGGTGTTCTAGGTATTTAAATGTTTAATAAAAAAATATATCACAAGCTCTACTTAGCTTAGGGCTAGATGATGCTGTGTGAGTTGTCCAGCATTATTTATATATTTAATTATTATACTTCATAACTTTCTTTGAAAGTTTCCTTTGAAGTCGTAACTGAAGTCAAATCTTAGTATTTTCCGAAAATTAACCCCTCTCCCTATGGAAATGTAAAGTGGTAGGGTCAGAGCTGTAAGTTTACGAACTAAGTTGAGTAACCTTGTTCAGGGCCCTGGGCTCTTGTGGGGCAGAGATGTGTGTTGTAAATGAAGATGCGGCTGAATGTTTTGTTTGGGTTCAAAACTAGGTAGAGATAAACCATCCTAAAAATGAACGCCGACTGTATGACGTTTAGTGGAGGGGCCGTGCATTTTGGCGTGCATTTTTAGAATGGTTTATCTCTACTTTTATTTACGCCCAAATATAGGCAAATTTTTAAAAGCTCGCGCGATTGTCTTTTGTTTTTTGATACAATTATCCACGCTGATGTCGCAAATCCAGGTCTTCAGTATACGAAAGATAAAAGGCGATACGCTTTTGTTTTTTGTACACAGAAGGCCAGCTTTAATACTCAAACCTCGGAACAATAACAGGCATGGAAGCCGTGCTAAAATAAAAACCGAGTACTCTATAGTTTATTCGTATAAGTCAAATAGCATGTCCTAAGGTGTGAGTGAAACAAAACATGTCTGTTTGTTTTAAATAATTTTGAACGTGTCACAAGATAAAAACGGAGAAATGTCAAATGGTTACCTTTGGTCATCTTATAATGCTAACAAATACAAAAGTTCTATCCAAGACGTCAAAATACTTAAGTCGGCTATCAACTTAATTTTGTAGTTTTATGATTTGATAGTAAATGTCTGGAGTTTGACGAATTCAACGAGTGAAAAAAGCGAGTATTTATTATTTTCTGTCTGAGAACGTGGCCAGAAAGTTTGTACGTGAGGTGTACCAGTGCTCTGGAGAAAATGTCTTGTGTTATAGAAGGGTGTAAATCCCATAGTTCGAGAAAAGAAAATGAGGATGAATCGTTAACATTTCATCGGTAAGTTTCTAAGAGATATTCTTCAATATTGGAAATATAAAAGTGATAGACGGTAAGATAAAATAGTACTGTTTGTCTATCTACTCAAAAGAATACACCTATTTGCTTTATTTAATGATATTTCTGAAAAATAAATTGCGGCAGATATAGGTACTAGTGATGTACCTTATTATTGTTGTCGATAATAATCATTTTAATATTGTTGCAGATTTCCTAACGATGATGAAATGAAAATTAAATGGATTGAGTGCATCAATAGGTCCAACTGGACTCCAAAAAAGCACAGTAGAATTTGTTCGAAGCATTTTACCGAAGACTTATTTGTGCCAAATATTAATGAAAGATGGAGACGACTGAAATCCGATGCTGTGCCTATATTAAACATACCAAAAGCAGTGGCGGATTTGCCGTAAGGCCCAGTAGGCCCGGGCCTAGGGCGGCCAGATATTAAGGGCGGCAAATCGTGCCAAAAAGAAGGAAGATTTATAAAAAAATATTTTCAAAAATTAATTTATACCGCAATGGTTTTCTACCGAGCCATACCTGGCAACCCTAAGCGGCCGCCCGCATTCTACCAACCTTCTAGCAGTTAAAATAGCCAACCAACCTTCGAAGGAGTTTCGAAAGTTGTGGCAAATTCAAAATTAAAACTGGAGCGCGCGATAGCCCGGGAAATCGGTTTTTCTTTTACAAAATAAGCCTTACAAAGGCTTATTTTGTAAAAAGTTTGTATGGAAACGTGTTCTTTTTGGTTCTTTAATGGAACGATAGGCTATCTACATCGATCAACTAGGCGGCCTCCCCCGTAGATAACCTAGAACCTTACAAGAATGACACTCAAAAGTGTCCACGTTTTGTTTTGACGCAGATAGTTTGCGCAGAGCCTGTCAAGTTTTTTGCATGCGGAACAAGAGATTAGTGGAGTCGAATTTATTTGATTTTATTTTGTAAGTAGGTAGGAAGGTACCTAAAATAATTTATACACTGTTTATTTTTATAAGGATTATAAAATCAACAGAATTCAGGTAAAGATAACGAATCATTTATTGATACAACTATAAATTAGCGACGCAACAGTCAACAAACACAAGGGTCATTTCGGACATACAATAATATAAATAAGTTAACAAAAGCTAGTAAAATAAACCTAAAATACAATTTCAGGCAGGTACTTTAAATTTAAAAGAACTAGTGTCTGCCTGCGGCTTGGTAAGAGTTTTTCTATATGCCAAAAAAAAAACGTTATTTCAAGTCAACTATAATATATATAACTATAATATATAATACATATTATAGGATCTTATAAAATACTTTTAAACTTACGCCATATGAACACATTATTTATTATTACCTACTAATTGTATTACTATTTGTGCTAAAATGGACCTCCATTTTTCCCAACGCACAGGATCTCGAGGGTAACTAAAAAAAAATTGGTTGTCTGTAAAGTCGGTTTACTGACGGTAGTTGAACGTGACAACGTCTTAAGAAAATACTGATGGAATGGTAGCATTTGATACTCGATCAAAACATGTAAATGTACTATAATATAGCAGCTGTCCACGCAGACGCATCGCTCACTCAAGTAGGAGAGAGACGGATGTCGAGCGCTCTCGCTTGCACTTCAAGCCTTACATGGAACGCCTCAGAGCGAGGGAACGCCTCAGAGCGAGGTGACGCCTCAGAGCGAGGTAACGCCGCATGACGTCATGTTTTTCGTGCGTGCAGCCGGCTCTATCGAATTATAAGACGTTGTCACGTCAAAATTAAATACTAAGTTGATTAAATCTAATACTTTTGGTAGTCTTTCTTTTATTAGAGAGTCCACGCAAATAAAATTGAGGGCGGGTCAGCTAGTTATTTTATAAACCTCAACCAGTTATTTTAAATGTCTTTTCATGAAAAAAAAATTATCTCTTACAACTTATCACAAAAAAAAATTAGAAACAATAGCCAATATAAATTAGAAATATATTCATCAACTTAGAACAAAATAAATATTTTTACATAGGCAAACCCAACAGCAATATTTAATGCTGATTTCTCAAGTATATAAGATAAGGCTCAATTGGCGAAATCCAGAAAGCTGGTACACATGCTCGGCCCAAGTGTGTACAACCGACTGCCACACGAAATCACCAGCGCACCATCGATGCAATCTTATAAGCACAAGCTGAACAATTGGCTTATTGACATGTGTTTTTATGATGTTAATGAATTAATGACAATGAAAATGAATTAATATTTTGACATTCTTATTTTATTATTATATTATACAATTGTATTGTTTAAAATGTATGATTATTATAATGATATTCCTATGTTATATTTAATCCAATTTTAATTTATACTGTTACTTTACTATAGTAATTTTAACTAGCTCTACTTACAAATTAAGTAAGTCTATGTACCACTTGTAAGACCTGTAACTATGTTGCCAATAAAGAATCTGAATCTGAATCTGAATCTGAATTGGCTCATATCACAATACACAGGTAAAAATTACATTTAAACTTACTGAAAATAAGAAATTCCATCCCTTTTCTGTTGCTTGGTCGGTCGATTATTGCATTTTTTATACGAGCACTTGACCATGCTTTCGGTCCGAGAGCTAAAATGACACTAGTTGAAAAGGTATCCCAAATTGCCAAATGGGATACCTTTTGATACTGACGTTTTCAGGGAGCGCATTGTGCATCTAAGGGGGGCCGGCCGGAAATTTTTGATCGATGGCTATCTAACTATAAAATCAAACGTACACTGGACATAAAAACTGTAAGAATGAATTTTCATGATTTTTTTAAAAAGGTTCGATTTAAAAAAAAATCACCTGAAAATTTGAATTTTTTAAAAAGTTTTGTTTTACTTTATTACTTACGTTACGCACCTTCAGTATGTTTACATGCTATTTTGTAGGAAATTTTATGGAGTATCCAAATATCTATAGATGTTATGGACTATTCCTAGATAATAATCAAGAAAATAGCGAAATAATGCGCCGCGTCCCATTTCCATAACGTTAATTCATGAATTATGTAGGTAATTCTCACAGAAATCTGTGCCTTGTTATTAAGATTTCTGTGGTAATTCTAGTCTATAATGATGGGTGCTGAAAAAGGGGCGGCACATGGCCTGGGGCCTAGAGCGGCTAGGACTGCAAATCCGCCACTGACCAAAAGAAATATCCAGCTTCGTCGTGGTATGTAGTAAAATATGTATTTATTTGACGTATTAAGTCATTCAGTGCATGTTACTACTGCAGGCTACTTTAATTAACTTACAGATGTAAAAAATAGAAAAATTAAGTACCCAGTTTATCAATGTGATAATAGTTTTATCTCTTCTTCCACTAATGGACAAAAAATTGAAGTGAATAGAGTCACTACTACCTTATTTCTTGTTCATAATAATAACTATTTATTAAGCTATTTCAATAGTATAAAATTTGACTTGTCTAAGTGTCATAATATATAATTCATTTTATAAGCCTAAAGAAATAAATGAATTAACTTTTTGACTTATTTAATTTTAGCTTGTCTTACTTACTAAATTATATGTTGTACTTAATGTTTCAGAAAACTTTATCATCAACTGAAGCAAATCATAGCCTAGCAGAACCGACCACAAGTTGTCAGTATCAAAATAGAACGGTAAGTTTTAATCATTACCTATTATTTTATTTTAAAAGTTAGCACATTGTTACCAGCTTTAGTGTAACTTGACTAATAATAGTAGTTATTGTTGTTGTTTGCAAGGGTTAAATCTTGTAACTCAATTTTGTAGTACTTATATTGTCTAATGATGTAATTCATATGACAATATAATATTATGAAGTCGTTGACTTGATGTGATGATGAAGTTGAAAGGCGGCCATAGTAAATGCTTACATAAAGAAATAATTTATTGACTATCTTGTTTTACTGATTGATATCAGCTTCCTCACATTTTTTTTAAATATATATTTAATAGTTGGCTGCTGATAATCAAACAAAATAGGTAAATTTAACGCTATTCGAGATTTGACATCTTTTTTGTACATGTTTTAGGAACCACTGACTATGAGAATACGCCAATCGAATTAAAAAGAAAAATATCAAGCCTTGACTGTAGCACATCTGCTGATAAAGATGGAATAGAAGCTGCAAGTGAAAAAAAAATCAGATTGTTACAGAAGCAAGTTGAAAATTTGAAAAACGTTTCAAAACGCCGTCTACAACGAATTAACACTCTAACTAAACGAGTAACACGACTTTCAAAAAAAAATGCGGATCTCTACACAGTCTTACTAGACAATCTTACTCTACACAGTCTTACTAGACGTAACTGATCATGATTATATTTTGTGCCCATCATCTCTTTCAGAATATCATAAAAATGTGGTAGAATATATAGCAGGTTTCATTGGAAAGAAATTGAAGAAAACATTAAAATGCGAAAAATGCATAGAAAGTCTTGAAAACACCGAACAACTCCGTGAAAAATCCCAAAAAATAGAGGAGGCCTATTCAAGCCAACATCAGATTTAAACAGAATCTGTCAAGTCTCTGAAAAAATTGTAAGAGAACATGAAGTGCATATAGGTTCAAAGTGTCTTGGCCAACCAAGAAATTTGTTAGAGATGATCAATAAAGTTTCAGCTAATATATTACCAACACAAATTTTTTGCGAGTTAAAAGATCATTCAATAGAGCAATCTTTATATGATGACCATAGGAATCTACTCATTAAGGCTATTGCACAAAATTATTTTAAAATCAGGATTCATTACATCACAAAGCAGTTGAGTGTGCCTACTGAAAAAATTCGCACATATTTAACGAAGACAATTATATTTAAAGGTCAATGATTTTATTCAATTAATGATTAAGTATTAAATAAAGAATTAATTTAAATTATTTTAGTTTCATTTAAACTGTAAGTAGGTACCCCAAGTTTAGCAAGCTGTGAGCGAGACGTCGACGAAAAAGGTTCTTTGTGGAATGAATAAGTACTTCAATCTTGTCTCTGGTTAGGTACCTACCTATCGTGATGGCGTGTTTTTGTAATGGTTCGTTCGTTGCATTCCACATCAGAACATTTTTTCTATACAAGTATACCTATGAACCTTTTTCTATCGAGTAGAGGAAGGTGGGAAGGTGATGTCGACGCCGCGTCGTCGCCACCGCCGTCTCGCTCACGCCTTGCCAAAATTGGGGTTCTAGTTTTCTAAGGCCCTTCGAAAAAAGTAGTTAAACCTAGTAAAAACTAGTTCCTACTAAAAACTGATTTAAACTGTGACATATACAATGGAAGACTTCATAAAATAATTTTTCGCAAAATAATAAGGACTTTAATGATTATAAAACTAGGCTTTTTTCAATAAGATCGATTAAATAATAGCATAGCCATTGCCTGATTCTCCGTGGGTTCCCGAAATCATTTGTTTTTTTTGCAAAAAAACAGGATAAAATATCAATAGTTCCTATGACATGTAATATAACTCATATGATGAACATTTGTAGTTTTATTTTTTAGAAAAATTTAATACTTACATGTTTTTCATCGACATCGACACGCCAATAAGCCCATCACTATCCAAAAATTAACTTGTGACAACCTGCATGTTAACGAAACAAAACGGTATTACATGTCTCTCTCCTACGCACTATTAGCATCGTAAGTAAAAAGAGATAAGCATATCGTCGGCTTATTGCAAGAAGTCATTAGTCGCAAGAAGTCACTAACTGCGTTAGATATACCATTGAGTTCGTCTCGATGAGCTCTACATTTTGGTAAAACTCACAAATTTGTAGCTCTTCAAACTTAGAAGTTATGGCTTGGTTATAAAGTCAATAACTGCATTTTTGCTATATCTGGTTTCATAAAATTTATTAACTTACATTAATACATTTTAACAAAAGAAAAAAAACACAATTGCCATTATTATTTTCATACGTAACTCATTTATGTGACTTAACAATATTTTGAAAGTGCTTTTACGTTCACAAACGTTTGAATAAGTTTTACTTTAATTCATTATTTGCACCTTAACCAGTTTTGTCGTATCGTATTTTTTGGAAAAAAAATACTAACGGTTTTAAATGACTTCTATCAAAACGAGTAACGTCTACACTGAATTTTTTCTTATTTATAGAATTAATTTTTTACACTTAATTACTTTTTTCGAAACATAATTAATGGTAAAAGAATACTATTCGAAGGAAGTATTGTTTTGTTAGTGATTTTTGTTATTGTAAAAATAACAGGTAAATGTAAGGTAATGACTTTTGCACACATACATTTACGTGTTGCTATGCTACTTATGAGACCGCGTGCCGTGTGACCGGAGTCACGGAAGCGGGGCAGAGGGGTATTTTGTTCGGGCCGCTCGCGCCTCTGCCGCGCCGCGTAGTAGTTCGTTCTTTCCGGCCCTTGTGGGGGCACAGAGCGGGGGGCATCGAGGCTTGGCCTCCTTACCCCGGCATCAACTCGAGGGGTGACGACTCCTCGGTCCTTGGGTTTCGCTAAAAAATGCATTTATTTAGCTTGTTCATCATTTTATTTTTTTATTAATATATTTGCATGTTTTTTCTTTTTTTATTGTTTGGTTTGGGTTAATTTTTTTTTAAATTAACCCACGGTCTATCCGGGGGGTTCCGCGGGGGTGAGGTCCCAGGGAAGGGGCCTCCACGGGCGGTCATCATCTGGGGGCCGGGGTTGGTGAGGCGCTATTTGGTGAAGGTGGGCTTGGTGGCCGTTGTCGGCGCGGTCGTACATTCGACGACTGTACTGTACGACAAACTCGTCTATGGATTGGATCTGCGGGTCGCGGGCGATGACATCGTTCCTGACGTATTGGCTCGCGCCAGTGCAGATCCTCAGAGCCACGTTTTGCAGCCCCTGGAGCCGGTCCCTATTCGTCTGGGAGACTAGTGAGTACCAGGCCGGCGCTGCATATGTGATCGGACTTAGCCTTTGTAGACCCACATTTTGGTCCTCAGAGACAGGCGAGATCCCAGGACGGGTCGGAGAACGATCGGGCGACGCGCGCTTGTTGCAGTGCGCTGTCAACCTTCGGCTGCATCCTCAACGACCTGTCGATCCCGAAGCCGAGGTACCGGATGTGCGGGCTCCATGCCACGTTCTGGCCCCGAAGTGTCAGCTGCGGTGGGTGGCCGATGCGGCGGGAAACAAACAGCGCAGCCGTCTTTCCCACATTGACGGCCATGCGCCATTTGTCCAGCCAGGGCGGCAGGATGTTCAGCAGCCGCTGCATCCTGCGGGCTGCGATGGTGGGGCTGGTGGAAGACGCAAAAAAGGCGCTGTCGTCCGCGAACAGCGCTAGCGACACATCCCTCTCCCCGGGGCGTAGGTGGCCCTCCAGGGTGGGGATGTCGTCGGTATAGAACGCGTATAACGCTGGCGACAGGCTGCTGTACATCAGCAGAGATGGATCGAGTGGAGGATGTGGCACCTTCAACTGCGACGAAGAACAGCCGGTTGTCGAGGAAGGATGCCACAATCCTGATGAGAGCTAGTGAAGTTGGGGTTTCCAGGAGCTTGTACAAAACGCCGGGGTGCCCAATACGGTCAAAGGCCGTTTTCACGTCCAGAAAGACCCGGACGGTGCAGCGCCTGGCGTTGTGCTCGACTGCAAGGTGGTGCAGCACCCTGGTGAGCTGCAGCGTGGTAGAGTGGCCACTCCTGAAGCCGAATTGCTTCAGGCGCGGCTCGATAGTTGGAGCCAGGCGCCCCAGGAGCAGGTTTCAGGAGCTTGCCCACTATTAGTAGTAGAGTAATGGGGCGGTAGTTGGCCGGGAGGGGGTGATCCTTGCCGGGCTTGGGTAGCACGATGACCCGTCCAGTCTTCCGTTGAAGAGCCGGGCGAGCGCAGTGACTCCGCGGCGAGGCAATTGTTGGGGACTCGTCATAGCCTGGCGCCTTCCGTCTGGGTAGACGGAGGACGGCCTTCCGCACCTCGGCAGGGGAGATGAAGTACTCCCCGTCTAGGGGCGGTGTTGGGCCAGACAGGAAGTCCCTCATTGTGTCCTCGACCTGGTGGTGGTGGTTCAGGGTTTCAAAGGTGGCGTCGGCTGCAACGGGGTGAGGCGAGAACTGCTCCGCGAGGTGCTCAGCCAGAATTTCGGCACGGTCGGCGGGAGCAAAGCGCCGGACTCCATCTCGGTCCAGCAGCGGGTAAGTTGTTGCCGGCTGCCGCGTGAGCGCCCTATTCAGCGCGTACTGGTTATTGTCCTGTTCGGAAGCCCGGTCGATGATTCGGTCCCAGGTCTCACGCCAAACCTGTACTGCGGCCGAGAGCTCGGGAGATATCGGGTTGAGTCTCGTCTTCAGTCGCGGGCAGCGGGAGCGCGCCCACTCGCGCTGGAGTTCGCGTTTTCTCTCTATTACCCTCTTAAGGTGTTGGGGGAGGTCGTTGCGCTGGCCCTGGCGCCTGGTGATGGGTACGGAAGCGGCCGCCTTAGCTTCGATGATGCGCGCCATCAGCGTTGAGGCCTCGGATTCCACTTCTGCAGGCGTCTGGAGAGGTCCGACGTCCACGGACTCGAGTGCCTTGGCGTACGCGTCCTCACGCCCTGGGACCGGGTCCGCGGCCAGGTCGAGCGTAATGAGGAAGGTAGATAGAATAAGAAGGTTTTCAGGTAAAGCTCAAAGTCTGTTACTTAATATTTTCTAATCTAAATAATAGTTTACTTAATCGTTTCCAACCTATTTATGTGTTTATAACTCTTTGCTGGTTAGCAGAATTATTTTCTAAAAGCTTAGAACGTGTTTTTGACTGATTCATGTGCCATTATTACTAATTTTAGTTATTTTATTAAGTGTTTTCGACAAAAAAGGTAATTTGTTTAGCTTTTAGTGATAAAAGATGTTATTTTATGATTATTTTGTCTTTTAATACTCGAAAGAGGCCACCAATAACTTCTTTGCAGAAATACTTAACTCTAATTTAGACAAAACTTTTTATCGCAAGAAGTCATTATCTTTGCATTTTTAGCTTTTAAAAAAATTGCAGTGGTTGAATTTGTACTGATTTCAATTAATTATAAAATAATTACATATCTCTATATATTGGCGTTCAAATTATATTGATAACTGTCGTAGTTTTGATGATATATGGGCTCTTAAAGTTATAAAAACTTTAAACTGCTTTTGCCAAACTTTTGGATTTGTCGGTTAATGACTTCTTGCAATAAGCCGACGATATGCATTTCATTTCTTATTTTAGCCCGGCTTCCATGCCTGTTATTGTTCCGAGACTCAAACGCAGCTGAGATTCTAGATTTCAACACGCCTCCAGTCGCGAAGTGTCATAAATTGCGACTTAACCGTGCTTAAATCACAGTTGCGTTTAAGTAATCGACGATTAAAATGTTGGCATGGCCTCCCATCCCAATTATAAATTATGTATTTCTTAATTTTTGGAATTTCGGAAAGTGGCTCTTTTAGATTATGTAGGTAGATGTACAGTTTCAGCCACATTTTTTCGGTTGGTTTCAAGGTTCTTTTTGTGAGGTACCAAAAGATAAGACACTTTTATGAAATTATTCTAAAAAATATACCATAGTAGGTAGGTACTCTATTACTGCAAATGGCTGTGAATGTGCGTACTGAAAATAACACGGATTTTTCAAACCATGACACATTTTAAGCCGCGAAAATAAAGAAGACCCGTCAAGTGCGAGTGTAACTTGCGCGCCGAGGGTTTCGAACGTTTGTTAACAAGTATGTATGTACTAAAGGTACCGGTTAGAGACTTCGAAATTTAATGAATACCTAAAACTAGTACCTAGGTACCAACCTACATTTCAGATGGATCTCTCTGCATGCTTCGGTGATATGGTGACGGTAGCGGTAAATTTTTCGACTTTTTTAAAAATATTTAAAATTATGAAACCAACAAAAATTTCAAAAATTGTTTTGAAATGTACAAACCAATATCTTTCATATGATACCCCACTCAGTGGGGTAGCCCTCCCTTTTGAAAATTATCATTTAAGTAAGTATTAAAAATTATCATTTTGACATCTCAATTTGTATGGAAAATGCTAATTTAAATTTTTCTTTCTTTTTTGTTCTTAAGTTCTGTACAGGCGCACGAAATGTATTATTAAATTAAATTTCAAGTTAAGCTGCGGTAGTTGCTGAGTTATTAAGGATTGAAAAAAGGACAGACAAAGCAAGAACATAAGGGTTTCGAAATCGATCTTCGAAACCCTAAATATCGAAGAAATCGTGCTGTGAGTTTTCGCAGTGCGACCTTAGCCTAAGGCAACGGTAAATCAGTAGCTTTCATATTCCATACCTACCAACATGTAATATATGTACAAGAACCTCTAAGACTATGTAGGTAGGTACCATCAGGCCTAGAGATTCGTCGGCAATTATTGTCCGTCAGCGGGCGGGGGTGGCCAGTGGGGTAAAGGGGGGTAAGATGGCCACCGTACGTAATTAATTGGCGCGACGCGAGGGGCCGACCGCGCCGTCTCTACGCGGTATTGCGTGTGCTGTGCCCACTGGCAAGCCGGATTTTGGGATATACTATTTTGGGGAAAAAGTCTTTTCGCGTTATAGTATGTATGAACTTGTAATAAAATCTCTTTGGCTGTACTATTTGTATCTGGCTGGTTTTGGTATCATTAAAAGTTTAAATCTTAAGATAGAAAATTCCAAATTCAAATTAGGAAAATGTGTGATTTTTATTTGTTTTTCGTACTGTCAAGATGAGTGAATCTAATGAAGAAATTCGATACATTTTAAAATTTTACTACAAAAAAGGTAAAAATGCAACGCAAGCCGCGAAAAAATGCGAAGAAACTTTTACCCCAACCTACTATTTAGTTTAGTAGGTTTTGACAGTTAATAGGTGTGTCTAGATCGGTCGCGTCTACACTGAGTGAGTTTAGAAAGGGATTCACGGGTTTTTGTTTACTTCTTATTTTAAAATTTATGTTATGACTTAAAAAGTATACCTACCTACCCACGACAGGTATAACATAATAATTCTTAGTTAGCTGCGAAGCCTGCGAAAGTAGCCTGGAGATTAGGAAATTATTAACAAATACTAATGAATCAAAACATAGGGTCCATTATGATTTTTTGTGTTTAAATTATAGTTAAAACTATAGAAAGCTTACGCTTAGTTAAATATTTGTATAGGTCAACATTACCAAAAAGATAAACTCTGAAAAAGAACTTCACATTCTCGTCCCCCTCCATTTTTTCTACTGATTTTCTCAAAATTTGAATATCCTAAAACTTGCACAAATCATGGACACCGCGTCGTCCGGCGATCCGACCGTAAATGTCTCACCCACACGCTGCCATACCTACCCACCCTAATACACTGCCGACCACCCCAACCAGACCTCCCAGAAATACCCAAGCGTTCACAAACCCTGCGGTTTGCGCCAAGTTACGGGTCACGTTAGGTTGGCCAGCGGCCCATCGCGCTATACCATACCTTGTCACTAGAGCTCTGACCGCTAGTGACGCTGCCCCCTCTAGCCCCTGTTTGGAGAATAAAGCGGGGGGAGGGGAAGGCCACTTGGAGACGGTCCAGCGGGTCATACAAATTGCATGGGTGTGAGTGAGTAACGCTGTTGGAGCTCTGCTCGTTTTAGCGTAAATTCTGTTGCGTAAGTCAGAACGGACCGTCTGCTGAGATGGGTTTAGTAGTAACTGATTGTTAATCTGCGGATAATAGTAAGAAAGAAATAGAGTAAAAACGGGGGGATGCATAGATGTGAAATTCGCAAAGCTTTTTTTAAATCAAATATTGCATAAGTTAAAGTTAATGATTTAAATTCTTTAGTTTCAATTATTATTTTATTTTTTATGTTTAGGGGGTTTACCGCCTTTTTGAAATGATGACTTGTAAAGTTATCATTTTAAAAGCTTTGCGAACTGCTCTCAACGTTCAAGATCATTTCCCCAAACACTCAAACGCAACTCAGATTTCGTCTCAAGTCGCGATTTTTGACAATTTTCTATGAAAATCTGTCAAAAATTCGTCTTTTGAGATTTGCTTAAATCTAAGTTGCGTTTTACTATTGGAGGCAATTATACACGTTAACATATTTTGACAGCGAGTTTCGTCATTATCATCACAATCTCAGACAATCTCAAAAATTCTAAACTCGGTCTTACAACTTTCGTCGTAAATTTTTAGCTAAGGTACTTTACTTACTTATGTTTTCAACGCGAATTTCGCTTCTATGAATATTTTTTAACATAATTATCTAATGCAAAGCTAGATGATTGGACATACGGGCTGAGTAATGAGATAATTGACGATAGATATGAAACTCCTGAGTTACCTAATAGGTACCTAGCTAAGTTCTTTTTCTGAATACCTATCTGGTTATCTTACTGTAAGTATTCATTATGATTTTATGACGATTGCCTTTTTTTTTCTTCAATAAATAAATAGTGCTGGACAATCACACAGCATTATCTCTAGCCCCGAGCTAAGCAAAGCTTGTGTTATGGATACTAGATAACTGATATACATAATACAATACACTACATAGATAGATATTTTTTATTATACATAGAAACATCCAGAATATCAATTAGTAGGTAATTAAGTACTTACCTACTTAAATAAATTGAAAGTAAAGGGATATAAAACTGAAATTTAATTCAAATCGACATAAAACTGAAAAAGTTTTTGAAAAAATGAAATGTTGTGTCCGAAAAATCGAATAAAATTATACATACGTAATCTCGTGCACTACGCTTTTCATGGAGCCAGTTTTACGGGAATCGTGGTTCATTTCCATGAGCGTCGCAAAGGTTTATAGACTTGCATGCGGTACCCTAAAGCTAAAAGTGCACGGTATGCGCGCCAAGCTTTAGTGACAGTAAAGTTTACTGTCAAATTCGTTTGACGGTTTGTATTTCGTAGCTATAGATGTCTCTGTAGCTCTGCAGTCCGGTTTCCGGCAAAGAATACGGGTAAAATAAGTTAAGAGGGCACGTTGCAGCCATTTGTGCAAATAGGGTCGAGATAGCAATAGCCGATTAGGATCGGGTAAAGCATAAGTAGGTACCTACTCGTACCTTACCTACATCTATTAACATTTTAGCAGAACCAAATACATTAGCGCCCATTTTACTGTTTCGCTTCTTTACTAGGTCCATACCGAAGCGACAGAAATAAAAAAATAACACTTTATTTCCGTGTCAGTGTTTAGTTTTATAAAGGAGAGGTTTATAAAGAAGTGGTAGATTCTTCATAAAGTCGTCAAATTCAGAACTGATTACTTCCCACTAATAATATTTTTTCAGTTTCCTTATATCCTCAGCTTAAGTTTTATTCGTCAATACTAACCTTTCATGGTATTTGCTGATAAGTCTCAATAACTATGTTAGTTACCATAAATAGTAGATTGTTAGCTTAGGGTTGAAAAGAATCAATTCCCGAGGTAGTTAGACGCCCGAGCGCAGCGAGGGCGGCTATAGTCCGAGTAAGAATTGATTCTTTTACCCGTGGCAAACACTCTACTTTTCATTTAGAATATGAGGAAAATAAAAGATTTTCTATGACACAATTAGCCTCGTCTGTAATGGAATCTGGTGTCAATATTTAGCTTGAACTCATTTTTAATATTCAATTCAAATCTTAGCACAAAAGTCCGTCACAGATAATACATAACAGATTTTAGTATCCCACCATATGTGTTGACTTTTTAAATTTTAAATATGGAACTCGCCGCTCGCCGCGTAATTGTCGCGGCACTCGCGGTTTATTCCGCTCAAAGAAGTTTGCGCTAAATTCACACTGGCTGTTTAGAAAGTCATGACATTTTTAAATTAGTTTTTTTTACATAAAACTCTTCACAGCTGACAGCAGTTCTATTTTTAAAGTACATTCCGGCCCGAGGGTCGGAATGAATTTGTATGAGTTTTTCCCTCCCTATGAAAGGAAAGCAGCATTTTCCACCCAATAATCAGATCAAAACAACACTACTTTCCCAGAATGAGAAATGAAAAACAAATTTTAATTATTCATGTCACATACACTTTTTTTTTTTAGTTAGATATTTATTTATTGTTTCAAGGTTGTTACAATTTGTTAATAGCTTCTTAAATCCAAACATAGGTTTATCTAGACACTAGAGTTCTCTACGTAATACTTAATTATAATTTTTATAAGCTAGCATCGGAAATTAATGCGGTAGGCAGCCACGCACACAAGCACAGTGACTTGATAAACTCCAGAATACATTCAATAAATTATCATAACCAAGATAAATTAAAATCACTAACTCTAACTAGATGTAGTAATGGAAGTAAAGAATGTGCAGTAATGGAACTGGGCAAAATTTATACTTTAAATAAAAATCCTGCTAAAAATAATAACATGTTGTTTCATCGCAAGATCCGAGTGGTTTTTTGCAAGGTACGCATAGTGTGTTGATATTTATACCCGACATAATGAGTCGTTTAAATACATCACAAAGTATTTAAAACCCCTTATTTGACGTATTGAGCCATGAAAAATGAATGAAAATCATCGAGCCAAATCCGTTGTAAAAAAACATCATACGGTTTGATGGAAGTACATACTTATTTGGGTCTACCTTTGAACCTTTGATCGCTCTCAAAATATAAATAAATACAAGTTGTTCGGAAAATAATTTCCCGTTGCACGTAAAATAAATATTTAAACGGATGGTCGAAAAGCTCTCCCAAAAAAAATAGTTAAGTATTTACAATGAAACCAAACGATCCGTTGTGTACCGATTGTTTGGCTTTTTGTATTTATTTATTTAAAATAAGAATTTTTGTTTAATACCTACTACTTTTTGTACACTCATAGAAATATCAATCCCTTCCCGAAAAATAGCGATAATCATCATTTTTATACTAGTAATAAACATAAACTAGCTTTGCCCACAACTAGGCTACACAATTAATGTATCTTTCAAAGGGCAATTTATACGCCTCTACACCAAAACTCCTAGTGAGTTGCAAAAAATATCAGTAAATAAATTCAAACAAATTGTCAAAACCTTCCTGTGCAAAAAGGCTTACTATAATATATCAGATTATCTAGAGGATTAAAAAGCTTGGGACGGGTTTTGCTCCAACTCGAAAAATAACAACTAACAGACTAAAGGTTTCTTCGCTTCTTTACTTTAGTCTACATATCGGAGCGACAGAAATCAAAAATATTGCTTTATTTCCATGTCAGTGTTTAGTTTTATAATTTGACCTTTTCTAAGTGTACATTTATTGTATTTATAGAAATAAAGATTTTTTGGCTTTTGAATTTGTTACCTATGCTGTAAGACGACTTCTATGGCGCAGTGGGTGAAGCTCCGCCTGAAGCGCAGAAAGTAGCGGGTTCCATTTCCGCCGCTCGGTTATGAAGAATATGAAGTTAGGTATTTTTATCTAGGTTCCTATATCTACCTACGTATCTATCTATCTACCTTTAACTACCTATAATGTAAAGGTTTTTTACTGAGAAACTTCAAATTATCAAATTAAACACTGACACGGAATTAAAGTGATATTTTTGATTTTTGTCGCTTTTGTTTGTAGTAAAGAAGCGACGAAGAAACTTTTACCCCGTGTACCTATTCCTATGGTCCATTACTACAGTCGCTATCTTGTCAGCCAGCCGTCCTCATTACGTCCCCATTCCCGACCGGCCCATAAACCGCTCCCGCCGAGCCGAATGTAAAATGTGACTCGTTTTATGTACGAGACGGGTCTTTGATGGCCTTTTAAACAGCGCGCGGGAACGCCAACTGACGGTCGCAGGTTCCAGGGACGGATACAGGACGGGGGTTTTGGGGCAATCTTAGGTATCGAGGGTCGAATATACAATGTGACTCGTATAATGTACGAGACGGGACTTTGAACAGCGCGCGAGTACGCCAACTGACGGTCGCAGGTTCCAGGGACGGATACAGGACGGGGGTTTTCGGGCAATCTTAGGTATCGAGGGTCGAATATACAATGTGACTCGTATAATGTACGAGACGGGACTTTGAACAGCGCTCGAGAACGCCAACTGACGGTCGCAGGTTGCACGGACGGAGCCAGGACAGGAGCATGGGGGCAATCATAGGAAGTGAGCGCCGAAAGTTAAAAGTGACTCGTTTCATGTACGCTCCTATTATCCTCCTATTATCAATGCCCCTTAGTTTACCCCTGCACTGTCATATAGCTTCACTGCTGCGGAAATATATCCACGGGCGCTACCAACACCCTCTATCAGTTAATATTCACTTGAATAACAATAGCGGGTTCTTCAGCCCCCTTTATTTAGTCCCTTAGTCCGTCCCTGCACTGTCATACAGCTTTACGGCCGCGGTAATATAGCCGCGGGCGCTGCCTACACTATCTAACTGTTTTAATATTCGCGGCACCGTTCGAATAGCGCTGATTTTTAGTTAAGATTTACGGCAAACGGGTATTGACCGTGTATGGCAGGACTCCTAGTTAATGAAACAAGCGAGAAACGAGGTTTTATGGTTTTTCCTCACCTATGTTTTATATTGAGTTTTTTTTTAATTGTTTACTAGCTTCTGCCCGCGCCTTCGCACGCGTTGTTACTATGGAAACGTTTTGAGGTTATTTCTATCCCATGGGAACTGATTTATGGGATAAAAAGTAGCCTATGTTTTATTCCAGGCCTAGAATTATCTGTATGCAATTTCGGCCCGATCAGTTCAGTAGTTTTGGCGTGAAGAAGTAACAAACCTCCATCCATCCATCCATCTATCCATCCACACATCCATCCAAACTTTCGCATTTATAATATTAGTGTGATGGTACCTACCTATTTTGTGAACCAATAAATTGATTTTCTTTCTTTCTTTTCTCACCTCAACACCCTAAATTGGTCCACTGCTGGATGCAGGCCTCCCTCTGATCCGCCTTATTAACTTTCATGTTAACATCTCATGGGGTGTAATGCCAATAGTCCCCACGCTGGGCATGCGGGTTGGGGATCGCAGTTCTGTGGCAGAATAGTTCTGCAGGGGGCGCTGCTGCCCGCCCCCCGTGGATATCCCTTAGTCGCCTCTTACCACACCCGCGGGAAGAGTTGGGGTGGTGTACATTCTAAGCCGGCACCACACAGCTTATGGTTTAAATAATTAGAATAATAAGAACAAAATAAGTGCTTTCAATAAGGTGTTTTACAAAGAACGAAAAAGTCTAGTACCTACCTTAGAACTCAATAGATTGCGGCGGTATCTTTCGCGGAAGAATAAGGTCGTGGTAGTCGTGTCAACGTATGCCAGGTCTATGCCATTTTAATTTCAAGCTTAAACGCCATCTTTTCAGTCTGGTGGAACTATTTTTTCATTTCTCAATTCTCATACTCGGAAAGTAGTGTTGTTTTGATCTGATTATTGGGTGGAAAATGCTGCTTTCCTTTCATAGGGAGGGAAAAACTCATACAAATTCATTCCAACCCTCGGGCCGGAATGAACTTTAAAAATGGAACTGCTGTCAGCTGTGAAGAGTTTTATGTAAAAAAAAACTAATTTAAAATATGTCATGACTTTCTAAACAACCAGTGTGAATTTAGCGCAAACTTCTTTGAGCGGAATAAACCGCGAGTGCCGCGACAATTACGCGGCGAGCGGCGGATATTTAAAATTTAAAAGGTCAACACATATTGGCGGGATACTAAAATCTGTTATATATGTATGTATGTATCTGTGACGGACTTTTGTGCTAAGATTTGAATTGAATATTAAAAATGAGTTCAAGCGAAATATTGACACCAGATTCCATTACAGACGAGGCAAATTGTGTCATAGAAAATCTTTTTTTTCCTCATATTCTAAATGAAAAGTAGAGTGTTTGCCACGAGTAAAAGAATCAATTCCTACTCGGACTATAGCCACCCTCGCTGCGCTCGGGCGTCTAACTACCTCAGGAATTGATTCTTTTCAAACCTAGGCTAACAATCTACTATTTATTGTTGGAAGATCGATCAGATGCTGTAAGTCAGTGCAGTATGTGTTGCGGATTCGATTCCCGCCTCGGGACAAATGTTTGTACGATCTGTAGATATTTGTTCCGGGTGTTTTATATGATAAATAAAAAAATATCAATCTCTGTTATGTATTGTAGTATGTTATAAATCAGTTATCTAGTACCCATAACACTAGCTCTACTTAGCTGCTTAGAAGATGCTGTGTGAATTGTCCAGCATTATTCACTTATGTAGGCGCTTTCGCATGTCTACAAAGAAAAAAAAAATCGCAAACAAAAAGTCAGACACTTGTTAGAAGAACGTTTTCTTCGTAAAACTAAACTAACTGCAAACCAATCGCCACTGTGTATCGCAATAAGCTATCCCGCGAAAACTTCAAAAATATTTTTCACGGTTACTTAGCCCCATGTTATTTGATACGCCTATAATTCGAAGTGCCAGGATAAGCCAAGTATTCTAAGCCGCGGGTCGTGTCCCACCCCCTTTGTTTAGTTTGGCAGGTGAGCACAACACGGGGGTCGCGTGGGAGATCGCTGACGTGGGCGCGGGCCCCGTGACGTGACGAGTGATGGAGGACAATCTCTCGGTGGTCTTTGTGGAAAGACGCAATAAGCAATAGATCGTGTATTGGGTGTATTCGGCTTAGGTGTATGTATTTCTGTATGTATGTATGTATATTTCTGTATCTATGTATAACTATATGTGTATATTTTTACTTTCTGAGAATATTTTTTTGCTGAGTGATCTAACAGCGCTATAATTTACATAAAACAGTAGACATAGAAAAAATGTAAGCTAAGCTAAAGCTAAGACCAATTATAAGATTAGAGAAAGAAAAATTATTTAAACAGAAGGGTGAGTAAAGATGATAGAATAAAAAAGTAAAATTATATTAGGAAAATACTAAAATCACGCTTTTGATGTATGGATGGATGTTTGTTACCTCTTTACGCCAAAACTACTGAATGGATCGGACTGAAATTTTGCGTACAGGTAGTTTTAAGCCTAGAATAAAACATACTACGTTTTATCCCATAAATCAGTTCCCATTGGATAAAAGTAATAAAGTAAAGTATAAAACGTGTCCATAGAAACGACGCTTGTAAAGCCGCGGGCACTAGTAAACAATAAAGTCCGCGCCTGTCGAATACCGTGATCGAACTGCGGGACAAGTAAATTTCCGAGAACTTCTGTTATATTTGTAGTTTCCACAATTTCTGTGGTGCTCTAGGTACCAACTTGTTTGAGCGAATACTGAAGGTTACTGAAGGTTAATAATGAAGGTTTAGGTACGTACTAATAATTTACCTTCGGTGTACTGAAGCTCCAGTTTTGTGGTCCTATGGAAACGGGTGGTTGGTATTCAGTTAATTTGAGGATCGGAAATTTCGAGGTGGTCTTTAATTAGACAGTCCTCCTTAGAAAGTCCTCCAAAGGTTTCGGAATTGCTAGAGCACTGGTCATTCTAGTTATCTTTTAAGAATAGGCAGTCGACTCACAAAGAGAGGGGTGTTATATAAGTTTGACGTGTCTGTCTATCTGTCTGTGGTATCGTAGCTCCCAAACGGATGAACCGATTTTCTTTCTGTTTTTTTTGCGTTAAAGATCATTTTATCCCGAGCGTTCTTAGCCGTGTTTCATGAAAATCTGTCGGGGAGTTTTTAAAATTTAAATTTTTGTTTTTGTATAATTTTTGACTTGTCACACTTTTCATGACTACTACTAAAATAGAATTAAGAAAAATTTGTGACTTAATATGGACCTGAATTGATTTTTTGTGTTGTCTGAATTAATGATTTTTTATTTTAACTTTGTTCTTTTGTCGATTGGTTCTTTGCCCGCACTTGCGACTTCTAGCAGGTGTCTGTATATCTGTGCGGCAGCCTTACGGCTATAGGACGTCACGGCAATAACTAGCCTGCCCGATATTTTCTGCAGTTTTATTTTAAGTCCTCCGCTCGCAGGCGGCCCGCATCGAACGTTGTCAAACGGCTGGCAAACTTTCGCCTTTGTTTCAACACCGACCGTTATGCGGCGATTAATTTCAGCGAGCCACGCGCTGACCTCCCCGATAACAAACAGAATTGTGTAAAAAAGCACTCGACGCGACCGAATCGATGACCACAGCTTTATTTCAACTTTATCGGTTTTTGCGACACATAAGTTGGCACCCTCTATGCGCCGAAAGCCAGTAAGTATGTAAATTACGGTCACGGGCGACGCGGCCGGTCCTCGGGTGCCACTTATCTATTCAAATTCGGCGCTGGGTGCGGGGCTGCGTCGCCGGCCCGCGCTAATCAAAATCCGATCAGCCATTAAGTCCTCTCGCTATCTGCGCTTAGTTTACGAGCGGCTCCCGCCGTGGGGGGGGTGATCACTTATTTATGTGGCGGGGGGAGTGAAAAACTACCCTCTTGTCGTCGGCGCGGCGGCGCCGGGCGGCGAGGCACGCGAGATGCGCCGTAAACCGCGCCCTTTGTAATCAACCGAGCCGCGCTTTTTATGAGGCTGCTCGCGCCTGCATACTCGAGCTTGGGATAAATTTATCCCGCTATCTGATATCGAGGCGCGCGGTATAAAGTTTTATACGATGCCACATGCGGGAGTGCACCAATTTTGCCAGTTGCGCTATTAGCGGTACAGCACCCAACCATCGCTTTTATTTGGAACTAGCTTCTGCCCGCGGCTAGCACGCGTATTTTCGGTATAATAAGTATTTTGCCAAATTTCATCTTGATCTGTTCAGTAGTTTTGGAGATATAGGTAACAAAAAAATCACATCTCACAAACTTTCGCATTTATAATATTAGTAGGAAATGTGCTCGTCTATGCCATTTTATTATTGTAGGTCCACATTTTATTGCGGTTGACGCGATGATTTTACTTTTGACATCGTTCATTAGTCGTTTATTTATCTTATTTTTTCTTTAGAAAATTAATTTTCAGTGGTCTATTCTCATTGCCATCTTTCGCACAGTCTGTCGCCTTCTATCATAAAATATACGGTTTTAAAAACTCCCAGAGTGTTCATAAGTTCCAATCACAGAGTTAATTCAGTTACCTAAATAATATTAATCCTTATTTGTATAATATTAATCCATAAAAAATATTATCATTCATAAATCAATATTATCATCCATAAATGTATCATCGAGAGAGAGAGATAGAGAAAGAGAGAAAATAATATTATGACACAGCGCATCAGCATTGCCATACAGCGTGGCAATGCAGCCAGCGTCTTGGGGACGCTTCCGACTGGTATTGATATGGATCAGTTGAGCTACCTGTAGATTGTTTGCAACAGTCTGCAGTTAGCTCAATTGTTTCAATTGTAAATACTAGTGTGATTTTCTATGTGAATAAAAGCTTCTGCCATTAAAGACCTAGACCTAATATTAAGTTAATTAATATAATAACTAACTTCATCATCATGTAGCCCCTCTTTTCCATTCCGTAAACAAGTAACAACTCGGAACGCAAGGTTGTTTTTTCTTTAAATCTCATTCATTCATCAGAGTTCGTTGCCCGATGCGACACGATTTGTTTGCGTCCTCACTTAGGTGTCTCCGAGTAGGTATCATTATCGGTGAGTAGGTATCATTATCGGTGAAAATAATCGAGGCGCGGACGAAAACAACGACTCACGCGATTATCTGTTTGAATGTCAGCCAATACGCGTCAAACGTCGGTCCATTTCTGAAATAATTACGCAAATAAATGCGGTGCGTTGTGAAGGAAATTGACGGATCTCTATATATATAAAAATGAAACCCGTTTTCCTTGGTCACGGCATCACGCGTGAACGGCTGGACCGATTTCGCTAATTATTTCTTTGTTGTGTTTGTTATTGTCAGGAGAAGGTTCTTATGAAAGAAAAAATTAAGAAAGTTGGAAACATTAATTTCCACGGGGGCGAAGCCGCGGGGCGCAGCTAGTTTATGATAAACTGACGGTTCGCGTTTTGACTGTCTCTTCCTTTTTGATGGTTTGGTATTGTATTTATTTATTTCAGATACTTAATTAAATAATATATATTACATACACAAAACTAAATTAAATTCAGAATAACACAGTTCATCCACTAATATTATAAAGCCGAAAGTTTGTGATATCTGAATTTTTGTTACCTAGGATCTCCAAAACTACTGAACAGATCAAGATGAAATTTGGCGTAAGTTTAGAGCAAAGTCTAACTTAGGTAATAGGCTACTTAATATAACGAAAATACGCGTTCGAACCCGGGCAGAAGCTAGTAGTCTATAATTATAAAAAACTAGTCATAAACTTGGGTATGCAGACCACCAAGCGCGCCAAAGGGTAGACAATTGACACCCTGTAAATAGTCTGAGTTAAAATGCTCACCCAGTAACGCATCACCATAGCCGAAATCGTCTCATCATCATCATCATCTTCAACAGCCTGTATTGGTCCACTGTTGGACGCAGGCCTCCCCCTGATAAGCGCCTTATTGGCTTTTATCCATGGGGGTAGCGACCATGAATATAATATAGCCTATGTCACTCCCTGAAAAGTAAGCTTCCTAACGGTGAAAGAATTTTTCAAATCGGTCCAGTAGTTTCGGAGCCAATTCAATACAAACAAACAAACAATCAAATCTTTCCTCTTTTTAATATTAGTATAGATATACCAATTAGTTTCATATAGTTAGCTGTTAAGATTACTGTTTAGTTAGAGGTGTAGCATTACTTATTTTATTTTATTTAGTATACTAGTATTTATTATTATTATTACTTTTATATGATCTTACCTACTCAACAGTGTATTGGTCCACTACTGGACTACCCATATAATTCTTCACTCCACTTTTCAAGGGCCCTGCCTGAAAATCAGCGCAGTATTGGGCAAATGCCTTAACTGCAACATGCTGAGGCTGGGACCCATTTTACTCTTAACTTTTATCTCCGTAAATATAAGTACATAATATGTACTTATATACTTATATCTTAAATATACATAATATGTACTTATATTGAAGAGAGAGAAAGATAAATAATTTATTGATAGAGTTGTGAGTGTTGTTGTATTCTGCTTAAAGTTATGTACTAATGTATTTTTTGGGTAAAATAAATTATTTCTCTTTCTCTCTCTCTCAAATTTTATGGAAAAAGGAGACGTCACGACCATTTCTCGTTATTAACATCAAATATACACCCTCTGGACTAACTACATCATATTCCGGTTACTTAGGTATTTTTCTACTAAGGTACATTTAAATGACAGCATTCTAGAAATGAATACAGACAGAAAACATTGCTACGTTAATAGCTAACACTAATTACTTCGAATTTATTGTCCGTGACGCCCTTACCATGTGCAAAAATAAATGATTTGCGTCTAGGTGGAGCAGTCATCCATCAAGTCGCCGAGATAGCCGCGCCGCATGATGCGCGTGCGCCGCGCAATTTAGCGGTCGTCGCGGCCAACTGCCAGGGCTGCCACTTGCTCATGTTATACTCAACGATAATCATGTCAAATCCTAGTTTTTCCTCGCAGTTTCGCACGCGTTGTTTCTATATAAACGTTTTAAGGCTATTCCTATCCCATGGGAACTGATTTATGGGTAAAAAGTTCATCATCATCATCATCATCAGCCTATATTAGTCCACTGCTGGACATAGGCCTCCCCTAATGAGCGCCATAGCGCCCTGTTTTCAGCTTGCCGCATCCAGCATCTGCCTGCAGTCTTTCGCAGATCGTCATCCCACCTGGCCAGAGGGCGTCCTACACTACGTTTGCCGTTGGGTAAAAAGTTGCCTATGTTTTATTCCAGACCTCGTACCACATGAATGCAAAATTTTAACCCTCCGTTCTGTAGTTTTAGCGTGAAGAGTTAACAAACATCCATACATCCAAACATCTTGATGTGATTTATATTTCACATACATAATCAAAATCGAAACTTTTTTTGCGTCGCGGTCATTGAGCTACAATCTACAATTAATACAATCTATTATAGATTTCATTACGGATGTAAGCGGGTTAACTACGAACCTTATTTGTGTTGGAAGAACACCAACGTTTCATCCCTTAACGAGGGACTTCTTCAGGGTGAGTGCGCCTCACCAATACACAATAGTCGCGGTTTAAAAATCATTTCAACTTCATTATCTATCCAAGATGTCCTTCTAAAAGGTTTTTTTTTATATAAATAACAATCATTTCCATATTTATTTCGCATTTGAGCGGCATAAAGCTTTCGCTCAAACCAAACTTAAGCTCACATCGGATATTGTGCGCCCGCCGCAAGTTCTTGCGATTTTTATCGCACTACAGTTTTTATTCTAGCAGGGTTGTCACAGACTGACAAAGTCATTCGTATAGTCACTAAACTCACGTTTTTACTATTAAGTACGCTACCTTTGTTCTGCTCATGTAACACCACAGTAGTTTTTTAACCCTGTATGATGTGCACAAAACACCTGTCACGGGCATTTGGTATGCTTTGAGTGTGCATATTATATTCAACAGTATTGCGGGCACCAGAGTTTACTCGCAGACTTGCTAATGTAAGCGGATTTATTTGTAGGGCTCATGCACTGACTGACCCTTTGTGTAGAGCCCTGTTTTTCTCTGACTCTAGATTTTCTTGTTTTAGCAGCTGTAACAACTCAAATTCAAAGCAAACTTTAGTAACTTTCGGGTTTACAAAACGTCGCTCCGCAAAATTTTCCGATTTAGATCTTTACTTTTTCTTGCAGGGTTGCAACTTATGGGAGAAAATAATCATCTTTTCAACTTTTTCCATAGGTATCTAATTTCATGTCTATAGTCTCGCAAGTCGTGTTAACTATTTAGCCCCTGAGAGAGAGTTAGGGAAGAATACTCAGTATTTTCTACTCTTGTCTCTCTGTTGCGTGTATTTGAGCGGTTCTGTACCAGCCTCATTCATTGCCTTTTTACGTTGCTCTTTAGTATTTTCCCCAGTGATAAAAATACGAAAGCAAATGTCATGAAAGCGGATGGCGCTAATTGTATGGAAAGTAGATTAATCCACGCACAAATAAGGTTCGTAGTTAACCCGCTTACATCCGTAATGGATTCGTCAAACTACGAAAGTTTTTATAGTAAAACTAGTTTATTCCCGCGGCTTCGCACGCGTTGTTTCTATGTTAAACGCTTAAAGGTGATTTTTATCCCACGAGAACTGATTTATGGGATAAAAAGTATCATATGTTTGATTCCAGGATTAGAATTACCTGTATGCAAAATTTCTGCCCGATCCGTTTAGTAGTTTTGGCGTGAAGAGGTAACAAACATCCATTCCTTTTTCCTTTTTATCCCATAAATCAGTTCCCATGGGATAGAAATAACCCTAAAACGTTTCCATAGAAACAACGCGTGCGAAGCCGCGGGCAGAAGCTAGTAAGAGATAAAAAGTGTGCGTGGCAAGTGGCAACCCTGATGTGGGCGTAGTCGCGGGCGTCGTGTCCGGTCGCGCTATCTGCAGGATGATCGGAATCGTTGACACCGCGCCAGCGCGCCGCCGCCGCCGCCGCGCCGCGCGGTGGAATGACCGCGCGGCGTTAATTGTCGCGTCACCTTCGAGCAAGGGCGCGACGCGACATAAGTAGGGAGGTACGAGTACCTACATAGTTTATTGTTGTATAGACGGTTTTCAGTTTCACTTTTATACCTATCTGTATCGTGTATAGGTAGTGTTAGCCAAGTCGAATGGTTAGCGAACGGCGGGCAAGGGCCTACACACCCGTAGGTGAAACGTGTACGTACAAAGTGTACGTACACTGTATACGTAGAAAGTGTGTAGATGTGTAGGGTAAGGAAGGGTATTGCCGGTCACTTAAGCAAAATGAAACACAAATTACAAAAAAATCTAGTTTTTATTTAAAAACTATATGGAAAACTTAAATTTAACTATTATTCTATCATACTTATGAACTATGACTTCAGTTTTCTCAAAACACATGCCACAATAGACTTTTTTAAAAAAATATAGCTTTGACCGGTATTGCCCGACATGGCGGGCAATGCCGGTCATCAGGTTGACAATACCGGTCAGTTATTTTAAAGCCATAAATCACAAATATAATCTTCGGGGGACTCGTATCCTGAGCATTCGGCGTGAGCCCAATGCCCACACAAAACGCAAAAAATATACATAAGTACAATTACAGGCCAGTAACTGTACCTATATAAAAAACTAATATAAAACGAATCATCGGTAATATAAAACGAAAATCGGTGACCGTAAAAAAAAAAACACAAACAGTCAAACATAGAACCTCCTCCTTTTTAAAAAAGTAGGTTAAGTATAATTATGTATAAAAACAAACTCTACGATCATAGAACATAATGATTTTTTATACGTCGCAAAATATCATCTGCTTGTATTTGTGACTTGCGGCTAATGCCGGTCACGGTGACCGGCATTACCCGCCTGCGCACTTTTGAAGTTAATAATAATTTAAGAAAAAACGCGTAGCTAATTGCTTCAAATGTACAATCTAATGCATAGTTAGATAACTGACACACAAAAAATATTATAAACAATAAATTATATATGAAAATTACGATACTCACCTCTTATTTTCTGCGACCAGAAAGTTATAACAAAGTGGCGCAAAACACACACGCGTCTTGGACGCAATGGCAAGTGGCCGGAACTAAGCGGGGGTCGGTGCATCGGGGCAGGGAACGATCACGCCACCCTCTTTGCATGGGTGTATGCGCATAAACGCAGTATTTTGTTAGAAAGTGAGGTGACCGGTATTGCCAACTGACCGGTATTACCCGACATTACCCTAAGGTTTTCAGTTTTACTTCTGTTTCTGTACCTAATAAAATAAATCGATAAGTAAGTAGAGATAAACCATTATAAAATTGCACGTCGTGTGACGTTTAATTTAGCGGGCGTGAATTTTTAGAATGGTTTATCTCTATCTAGCTATAAGTCTAAGGAAAGCAAAGAACTGAAACGTGTCGTCTGGCCAGGACCTAAGTTAGACGAACCACGAATAAGACTAACCACTTAGAGTTTGAATTGAACAAAATGACAATTTGGAGATAGACGCTCCGCATATGGGTACTATGTATTTCTTATAATATGACTAGCTTCTTCCCGCGGCTTCACACGCGTATTTTCGACATAATAAGTAGCCTTGAAGTCTAGGTAGTCTAAGTTAAGCTATGTTTCAAATGTAGTATAGGTACGCCAAATTTCGTCATGATCTGTTCAGTAGTCTTGGAGATCTTAGGTAACAAAAATTCACATTTCACAAACTTTCGGCGTTATAATATTAGTAGAATTTAGTTAGGATATTAGTAGAATAGGACTTAGTAGGATTGCTTCTTAGAAATCCTTTTGTCGATTGACATTGATCTATTAACAAAACAAAATTGACATGTTTATAAACCAATTATGAATTTCAAACGCCTCTTTTTAACAGGTCCTCGTGATTGTTTACATTTTCGATCTCAAGTCTTTCGATGACAATGGTGTCAATTGAAATGTCGCTAAAACTAAACTAAACTAATGTAACAGGACTAAAAATGTTGCCGTCCCTTTCCAAACGATCGAAATAAAAACGATGGCATCATTTTTAGTGCTGTCAAATTAGTTTAGTTCTCTAACTTAAGTCATTAAATTATCGCGAGAGAAACAGGCTCAGCCGACCCCCCTCTCCCCTACACCAACCCACCCGCGATCGCGTCTCGCGCGTCAACACGTGACGGTCACCCGTGGACAGAGGTGGGTTTTAAACGGAACCTGAAACAAAATGGCGGGTTAAGGTAATAGTCGGCTGCTGAATACGAACAGGCTTCGCATACGAAACTTGGGGAGTGGGAACTATAGATAAACTAAAAATAATTTTGTATTGTATTTGTATCTTTCGTCCTTGTCGGGTTTATCAAGCAATACATTTGTATTGCTTTGCTAAATCCGTTTTGACGAGTACCCAGTAGTAATATGCGACGCAGGAGGTTGCGGGTTCGATTCCCGCCTCGGGGCAAATATTTGTACGATCTGCAGATATTTGTTCAGGGTGTTCTGGTCGTTTTCTATGTATAAAAAAAATATCTATCTATGTAACTAACTAGGTACTCGTAGGTATATTATTATGTATATCAGTTATCTAGTACCCATAACACAAGCTCTGCTTACGTTGGGGCTAGACAATGCGGTGTGAATTGTGTAGCATTATTTATTTATTTATTTAAAACCGTCCGCCGCAGTCGTTTCCCAGCTTTACCCCGACGCGTGTAATTCGAGTCCACGTGTTTGCGGGCCGAAGCCCGAGGCTAGACAGGCCGGGAATCCTTGTAAAGATGAAATTATTGTACAAAGACAAAGCTATGAGGTTATTTGATGCTAACGATGACATGTTTTTACAGATAAAAATGAATTAGTGAATTATTGAAACGTAATAAGTACTTACCTATAGGTAGCTCATAATAGTTATTTATTATACAAGAGTGCAAAGTTGCTTTTTAACCGCGTGCTCAATTTTAATGACCGAGCAAGCGAAGGATTCTAAAATTGATTAAAATCCTGAACGTTAGTGAGGGAATCAAAAGAGCACGAGGTAAAAAATCTTTGCACTCGAGTGCAACACGTAACTTTTCATCCCACCAGCGAGGAAATGATAAAATGCAAAAAAAGAAAATGGCGCGCGCAAAGCAAATTAAATAAATAGTACACCAAGAAGGTTCCGAGTCTGAGTTTTTAACAAATTAAAAAAGGTTGTTTAATAAATTCGGCACCATGGAGGTTGAAGTAAATAGGTTTCGAATCACAAACGTAGTGCACACGATGTTCTAAATTCAATTTTACTTTATCCTCTCGCGGATAAAAACGGTTTTGCACTCAGATATCGAAGAGCAAAAATACTCTTTCCGAGATGGGGGGGGGGGGGGGGGGGGGGGATGAAAAATATGTTTCGTTACCCAGACCTTTCTTTAATAAAGCCCCAAACCACAATATTTGGAGTGGGACATACTTAGACTTACATAGTATATGGCACAGTTCGATTTTAACGTAAGTTATATAACAGGGACATAATGTCCCACTTCGATGTTTTAATATACACCACGATGGGCAGGCGAAATGGTGATCGCAGTTTACGAGTTAAAATACACAGAAATAAATAAAAAAAATAAAAAAGTAAATATTGGTGGTCAATTCACACAGCATTATCTAACCCCAAGCTAAGCAGAGCTTGTGTTATGGGTACTAGATAACTGATATACTTAATACATACACTACATAGATAGATATTTTTATTTTACATAGAAAACATCCAGAACGCCCTGGACAAATGTCTGCAGATCGTACAAACATTTGTCCCGAGGCGGGAATCGAACCTCCTGCATCGCAGGCAGACCCTCGCCCGCTGCGCCACAGAGGTCGAGAAAGAAGCTGCGGCCCTTCCTCTGATTGGTTCCTCTAATGGACTCTCACTAAATCCACGGGTACCTGGTTGGAAAGGTCGATTCTTACGCTGCGGCCGCCACGACTAAATAATAATTTTGTTTTATTGTACCTACGCTAAATTTTATCGTCTTAAGTACACATCGATGCACTTAAATTTAACAAAATGCTTGAGATTAGGTACCTACTCGCTTCTCGAAAATGGAACGCTGAAATTAGGTTCAATTAAGCACCCACCTCAGGCATAGTCGGAACGGGGCGTTCGTGTTTCGCTTGCGTATAGTTGTCTCGTCTCGGTCACGCTTCGGTCTAGGTACGTCTTTCCATATTATTGTTCTGGTAGGTATATCTTTGCGTTATATTACTTGAGTTAGCGCTGGGAAAACGTAAGTACCAACCATCTACAAAATTTTACTTATATCTATAACAACGATAAAACTCTACACTATTCCATCTGCTCTCCAAGCTCTTATTCTAAAATAACTCACTCTATAAATAATCTCAAGTCAGCAGCTAAATTAAACGTCTGTTAAAAAACGGAAACGATAAAAGTTCCCAAAACTCTTTGCAGTGTCCCAACGAAAGTAATCTTAGCACGATAACAATCGAGTTTCAAAGTCAGGCCCTCTCTCTTTCATTCATGCCCATTGCTCAACTAAAACAAACTTTATTTCAATTTATAAATGTGTGGCTAACTACGTCACTTCCCCGTCGACTGCGCATGTGTGGGTGCTGGGGTCCAAAGAACGTTGTAGGTACAGATGGGTCTAAGTTAGGTTTTTTGTTATTTTAGTGAGTAAGCCGTCACTCGGGGTAATTTCTAAGAAATCAAATAATATCTGAAATTTTTTTAAGATATTAAAAATATTTAAATGTTGTTTCAGACGAAATGTTGTTACTTCCGAAACTTTGGTTCTTGTGCTTTTAGATTATGAACAGAATTTAAATAAATTAAAATTGACTATTTACGAAGGAAACTTATTCTGTTTTAGACGAAATCATTAAAAAAGTTAGGTATAATACATTGGCCAAGGGCGAGTCACTCCGACTCCGTTTTTGTATTTTATTTTGCATTTATGTGATTCCCGTTGGCGCCTTTTTTCTGTACAGTACAGAACCCTATAAGAAATTGCTCATAGAATTCAAATTTAGGTACTTTGATATTCAGTGTCATAGAAAAATCTTGTTTTATGCTACGAATTGACGATGAACGTCGACGTAGCCAGAAAAATATAAGATTATTTTACGAACGCTGTTCTTTCGGGGTAAAATTTAATTACCTTTAAGCGGCAGTCGATTCGTCTTGCATTCGCTGGAAGCTCGACATAGCTCCGCCTGCAATACCGGGAATAGCGCTCTTTGAGCCAATCGCATTTTGTGCACGCATACCGAAGCTGCTATTCCGCTGTGAGGGCGAGCGACGCGACGATCTTGTTAAATGGGAACTGTCGATGATTAGGTATCAGCCGTTGAGTATTTCCGCCTTGGCCGAAATTTGACTAGAAGGTCATAATTATCATCACACGTTTTTTGATTTTGGTCTACAGTGGGTCAAATATTTTAATATAAACCCATTTCCTGCCCAGAAACTCGTCTTTGTGAGCCTCATCGTTATCTACATCATAGACATTCTTAGTGTTAACAAATAATATGCAGTTAAAAATGTTAACTCAAGTTTTTGGAGTCGGTTTTAACTTACCTATGCGCGGGAAAAATCGACGGCATTTATGTAATATTACTAATTTATTATGAAAGAACAGACAATTTTTTCCCCTTGGAACTGTACACGCTGCTTACAATTATGTTTAAAATTTGCATCCAAAGGCTTGTTTTTCTTTACTAGAACGTATATTTTAGTATTCCCATATTTTTGTATAACTGTGTGGCTATCAGGCGCGGTCGCAGCCCAAGACTTTGGGGGGGGTCACGCTTGGTGCGGGCCGTAGCCACAAATTCACTTGCAGACGGTTGCAGGCGCCACCCAAAACGGATAAACTTTTTCGGCGAGCGGAGCGAGCCGCGAAAAATTTATCTTTTTGATAATTTTTCGTGGTGGCGGGCAGTGATTTTGAACGGGTGTCAAGCACTAGACCACATATTATAGAGAAGGACAAAATACTATCGGCAAGCGGAGCGAGCCGCAAGAATCTTATTTAATTGCAGTGTTTTGCATATTGACCGAAAGCATGACATCCCTTCCCTCAAATCCCAACAATAGTAAGTTTAAGTTATAGCGAGCGAGGCGACCCTTGAAATTGTCGAGATTTTGACGTGACAACGTCTTATAAATTGGTTTGCCGGGTGACACTTCAAGAAACTGCGTTACGCTCCGCGTTGGTTTGCCGGGTGACACTTCAAGAAACTGCGTTACGCTCCGCGTGAGCGGAGCGTAACGCAGTTTCTTCAGTTACCACTCAAAGTCGTTGTCACGTAAAACTTTCGCCCGTATACCGACTTTACAGGCAACCAATTTTTTTCTGATGTTTGAAGACTTCTCGCTCGCTATCATAATGATGGCGAGCGAAGCAAGCCCCGAAAATCTTAGAGAGAGACTTTGCGGTAGTAAATATAAAGCTACAAATATAAATAAGGGCGAACAGGGCAAGGGACATCAACAAAAAATAAATCGAAAAATATGTAACAGCGAGCGGAGCGAGCCGCCGAAATTTTTGTTACTTTTTCGGGTGGTTACCCGCCGATAGTATTTTATTGTATTAACCAATACAGAGAAGGAGAAAATACTATCGGCGAGCGGAGCGAGCCGCAAAAATATAATAGTTCCGTTATATTTTCTGCAGTTTTTTGCATATTGACCGCAAACATGACATCGCCTCCCCCAACTCACAACAATAGTAAGTTTAAGTAACGGCGAGCGAAGCGAGCCTCAAAATGTTTTGAGGTCTTTTTTCTGATGTTTGTAGACAAAATAAATGATAGTGAGCGAAGCCAACCCCGAAAATTTAAAAGACTGCGGTGGTGGATATAAAGCTTTGAATATAAATATGGGCGAGTGGAACAAGGGAAATAAACTAAACTTAGTTACTTACTTGTTTCTGGACTGGTTGTGGAAACCAGTCCAGAAACAAGTAAGTAGGTAAACCAAAATTAGGAATCCAAAAAGAGACCGAAAAAGAGGTAACGGCGAGCGGAGCGAGCCGCCGAAATTTTTGTTACTTTTTCGGGTGGTCACAAACTGGTTCAGAAAATAAATAACAGCGACTGGAGCGAGCTCTAAAAATTTTTAAAGTTTGCGGCGGCTAAGAAATATGTTGAAAACCTAAAATATATATATATCAGTGAGTGGAATGAGCCGCAGCCTTTTTTAAAATTGGTGAGGTCCATGCAAGACAAGGAAGCTAACTAATGAATGAGCTATGAACAATTTTTAAGTTTGTCGAATAACAACCAAATATAAGGACAACAGACCAGACTCCATATGGAATTAACGGCGAGCGAAGCGAGCCGCGAAATTTTTTATGATCTGGCTGTGCGTGTGAGTTGTTTGGTATTAGATATTTTGCAGTTGCACCTAAAACGGAGGAGTCCCGCACTAGAGCAAGCCAGAAGCTTATCGAAACAGCAGAATGCTATCAGAGGCTAGCAGAGCTTGCTGCGACAATTTTTGGTTTTTGTTAGATATTGCGCAATTTTTTTGAAAATTTGGCAAAGTGACCTAATGCGGGGCGGGGGTCGAGCTTTGGAACATAGTTAGAAGGAACAAATGTTATTAGCGAGCGGATCAAACGCGAAAATTTTGCTGTCTACTAATTTTTTGCGCTAGTTGACAAAGTGACCTCGGAGATTATTAATTGAGTAACAATTTTGTGCTTTTGACGTGACAACGTCTTATAAATTGGTTTGCCGGGTGACACTTCAAGAAACTGCGTTACGCGTTACGTTCCGCTCACGTTATGCGCTCACAATGTTTTACCACTCAAAGTCGTTGTCACGTAAAACTTTCGCCCGTATACCGACTTTACAGGCACATTTTTTTATTGTGGTGGTTGGATTGATACAAACTGACATTAACGGACCAGCCAGACCACTAAAAATAGGTAACGTTACCTCTGCGCTGATCAAAACACAGGGCACAAAATAACAGTAATATCGGCGAGCGGAGCGAGCCGCGATTTTTTTTTTGCTGCAGTTGGTAACCATATTATTCAATGTAACGGAAGTAAATAGGAAAAAAAACAAATCAAACTATGGGTTGCAATTTTTTAAGTACCTAAACTAAGATTTTGGGGGGGGTCATGACCCCCGTGACCCCCCCCCTGGGACCGCGCCTGGTGGCTATGAATAAATTATTTATTCCTTATTTTACATACAAGATAATTTTTTAAGTAATTGAACTATTATGAAAACCATTCCTAAAATATCTGAGTAGTCTTGCTAGGAACCAAAATCTATAAGTCGCTAGTATTGACTGAAATTTTCTAATGTTTCCTAAAAAAGGTCCGTAATTCACCCCATCTACGCACACCATATTCTTTGCCCCGCCACAGTCGCAAACACATAAATATGTAGAAGCTATTGCCTCAGATAAAGTTGTAAAAAGTTATGAATGAAACCGAGAGTGGAGTAGTAGACCCCCCCGCCCGTCCCCCCTTACAACCGCTTTGGAGAGCGATTTCAGAGAACATTAGTTTTCTGTTGTGCTTTATGGCTAGAGTTGTGGTTTTCTTTGCGAGGCGACTGTCTGCGAAGGTTTTGTCTGACAGCTTTGCAGTTTTAAAGGGCTCTTGAAACTTGAAACTAATCTAATCGTATTGATGAATAATATGAACACTTCAACTTCTTGATGACGATAGTTTGCGTCTATTCAATGCCATTGTCCGTTAGAAGATAACATTGTACAGGTGACACGGAAAGGGTGGACTAAGCCAAAAGTGGGTCATTCTGGACATCTTGCTGGCTTAACGTTTGTTTTACGATTTTTTGAATTTCGGGCGTACTTACTTATTCTTTCTGTTTCTGAAAAAACTACGAGACACATTTTTTTTCATGTTCGTGTTCTTTTATGTGTATTCTTAATTTCTTTCATTATGATTATGGTTTTGAAATTTCAAAGGATTTACATAATATTTTTGTGTTAATTTCAATGCAAAATACTTTTTTGACGTGACAACGTCTTATAAATTGGTTTGCCGGGTGACACTTCAAGAAACTGCGTTACGCTCCGCTCACGTTATGCGCTCAAAATGAGAGCGAGTGAGAGGCACGCGTCCCTTCCACTCGGGCATGGTTAGCCCGCCTAAGAGCGAGAGAGACAGACATAAAAAGTGACTTCCTACTATACGAATGAATATTCACATTAAAATTATTTTACCACTCAAAGTCGTTGTCACGTAAAACTTTCGCCCGTATACCGACTTTACAGGCAACCAATTTTTTTTCTGAAAAAACATGCTATTAATATTTGTGAAATATTTTGTAATGTTAAGTAATGCAAGAGTGAGTGTGAAAGAACACGAATAGGAAGAAAAACCATTTTTTTTAACAAACAAAAAAAATCGAAATTAAAGAAATCGTTATTCATAAGTTGATCCCCTCGGGGTACAGAATCACCCCCTTTCGGTTTAGTACACCCATTCCGATTTCCGTGGCACCCTGTACATTGTTAACAAATCTGATAAAAAAACTTAAAATCACATTATTGGAGTCGAGTACAAAATAATTGTTAATAATATTTATTGAAGTTTTACTTATGTACTGCGGGAGTTTTTTTTTTGTAGATATTGAGTTAAAAAATTAAGTACCTGTACTTACATAACAGTCGTTGTACTAAGAAGACGGCATCAGTCCTGGTGGGATTGAGAGTCTGCGTAGAAGGTCCAGGTCCACGCTATATTACACGAAATCTGTCGTAATACTTAGAGATTTTCTCTACGTCGTCGCCTTGGTACAACAGGGTTCTATCTGCCATTTGGTCAGAAAATATTTTTTTACCTTCTAAGTGTCACGGGGTGGACGACACGTGACAAAGTGTTATGGCAACACTGGTTTGTTTCGTTTTCATTATTAGGGTGGTCTTTATTTCTGGGGTATTAAGTATACATTTAGTTTGGACTATATTCGCGATGACGACCTCTGTGGCGCAGTGAAGATCCGCCTGAGAAATTAGTTGTGGGTTTAATTCCTAGCACGTGTAGTCTATCTTATTTCAAATATGTATGAAACAATAAAAATGTGAAATGTTAACTATTTTGGATAATTCTAAAGTAAAAGTACTTAGTAAGAATTGGATGAATTGCGTATGTATTCTTGAATTCTGAAACGCGTTTGAATTGTAATTGGAGGAATCGCGTTTTGGACGAACTGCTAACAAATCTATCTGTAGTTAAATGTTGTAGGTGGTAAATCAACCCCACTTGTAGACATAAGCAAAGTAAATATTATGTAGGCTAGGTTTCCAAACTGTTGTGTATCAAACAGTTAGGTAACTGGTCTATTTCTTCGTATTATCATCATGGTAGTTAGCTTATAGTTAGATACCTATCGATTTAGGTTTAAATGTCGTAGCATATTTAACCAACTTCGAAAAAAGGATGAGGTTCTATGTTCGGCTGTATATACGTTCGCCGATTACTCTGTCAATTATGGACCGATTTTGATGGTTCTTTCGCTAAAGTAAAAGATAATGAACTCGAGATTGTCACATAAAAAAAAGTTATTTATTATTTGTTTGTTATACTAGTATTTGCCTTGAAAAACTAAAAATTAGCGAACAATGAGATAATTTTTTATAAAACAATCATTTTTTGTTAAAAATATTAAGTTAATGTATGATTGGAATGATTAAATTACCATGATGGCGTCGCATCGTTGGAAGATAGCTTATTATATTATCTGGCCACCCTTACCCCATTGCTGTAGAAAAACCTCTAAAGGTACCTACCTAATCTTTTTCTCCCCTTTACTATAACGGTTAAAAGTACTAACAAGTGCCAAGCCAACAGATACAGGTTAAAGTTTAACCCATTCACGTGAGTAGATTCTGGGCATACTTTAGTTGAGGAGAGGCATAATTTGTCTGGTCTCGCAATATCGACGGATATCTCGGCGGTCGCGTTGTGCCCGTCCTTTATGTCTCACGACGTCGCGTCGGCCGTTAGTGACGCCGCCAGCCGCAGGGTAAGGCAGCGCACAGGTTAAATGGAATAGCGGGCATGAAGATTATAGGTACAAACACTTTTATTGGCCACTAGACGATCGCCTCGCGGTTTCACCCGCGTTGTTCCCGTTCCCGTGGGAATACCGGTATAAAATATAGCCTATTGTATTGTATTGTTGAAAATATAGCCTATGTCATTCCCTGAAAAGTTACCTTCCTAACGGTAAAATAATTTTTCAAATCGGTCCAGTAGTTTCGGAGCCTATTCAATACAAAGAAACAAACAATCAAATCTATCCTCTTTATAATATTAGTACTTACATATAGATGATGCACGTTTCCAGCCAGACACGTGTAACCCTACGCTGCGGGCGGCGCGCCTCTCGTGGTCGCACTGCTGAGGCTAGGCAGTTAATAGGTTAAAAAATACGTCGTAGCATAAAATACAGTGAACTTATCCCCATATGATTTGGTTAAAACTTATACGCACTCTAGTAAGACGGTAAGCATGATTTGATTGACGACAGTAAATCATGATTGCAGCCGAGTAAACGAGATTCAAAGTAACCGACCTGAGCGTGACGGTTTACCGTTCCAAAGTGCGCTAAAGAAGTGTTCACTTCACTTGTCTGGTCTCGCAATATCGACGGATATCTCGGCGGTCGCGTTGTGCCCGTCCTTTATGTCTCACGACGTCGACCGTTAGTGACGTCGCCAGCCGTAGCGCACAGGTTAAATGGAATAGCGGGCAGAAAGAACAAACACTTTCATTGCCCATGACGCATGACACCGGCAATGAAGTCTGTGGAGGGATTGCCAATGACGCACGTGCCTTCGGGTCGCACTGCAGAGGCTGGCCAGTGAATTGGTTAAAAAACGTCGCAGTATAATAGAGTATACAATAAACACTCTCAGTATACAGAGAGTTTAGGTACACAATTTAGTTAAAATACACGACGATAAATAGCACGATTTAGTCCACACGATTTAGTTAAAAACTTATACGCACTAAAAGTAAAAAAGTAAAAGTAAAAGTCATTTATTTGCAAACACGTGTAAAAAAGAAAAGATGACAAATAGTTTATTTTGAGTCAACATGTTTGACCAATATACATTGGTGTGCGACATAATTAGAGAGTATGGCATGCAGGTCTAAATGTAATTGTAAATAACAATAAAAAAATTATTCACTCTTGGAATGTTTTGATTGATGACTTGACTGTTAGGCGGTTAACAGTGTGTTTATCGCCTAAATGACGACTGGGGCCGAGTTAACGTGATTCAGCGTAACTGGTGCGAGCGTGACGGTTCACTGTTTTGAAAATGTACCTAAATTACCAAATTTGTGTCTGTTCTCGGATTTGTGGAGTTGACTGTGGATTTGGCCAAAACGCTCATCTAACATGTCACTCTAAACATCTTAAAAAAATTTCTCGGGCGATACGTTCGGCGCGCGTCGGTACCGATACATCCGTAGATACAAAACCAAACGCCCGGTTGAATAAAAGCGTGCGTTTGAGTGTGTACCTCCAGATGTTTCGGACCGGATGGTTCATCAAACGCGCGTCACCAACGCGCGCGATTAAAACGCCTGTGTACATTGTCTATATAAGAAATAGAACCTCCGCTGCTCTCACAGTAACCACACCCTTATGCCGTCATCAGAGGAGCACGTATTCTAAGCTCGGCCATGCAAGCGCTGCTCGCGTATCTCTGCCATATACCTTCCTTATATACCTATCCTATATACCTGCTTATGTACTCAGGAATATTCTCTATGCATCGCGAGTTCTGGGAAATGGGCGCTGCTAGGAAACACGAAGGCATCTTGTGTTTGCGGTGGACCGAAATAGCGCTCTCTGATATGCATTTACTTCTATATCGATATAGGTGTGCCTTGAGACAGTTAATAAAGAAGGCTGCATTAGAATTCTCATTAAACATCCATAGATATAAATTATCATACGAACAAACTGACAGACAATGCACTGAAGGACGAATCTTTCTAGTGCCACTTTAGTACCTAGCTGTGTTAAATATTAATACTACTGTGATACATATTAATAATAGGGGTAGTATCATATTGCCGTTTTATTGTAGTACGTACTTCGAATTGACATAGAACCTTCATGGTTTGAAATTTTAGAGCGAAACTTTTTCACATGGTACCTATGAGGTTCTTCTTTTAAAAAATGTGCACCATTCGATTATCGACTTTCAGTTGTTTTTATATTCAGTTTAGACAAGAAAGATACTTCGAAAATTCGAATGATTTTTGAATACGTGGAACTAACGCGGCAGAAACAGCTCGCAATATCAATGTTGCGTTTGGAGAGGGGACTGCTAATGAACGCACCGTGCGATTTTGGTTTACACCATAGAAATCTAAATTTAGATTTCTATGGTTTAAACGCTTTCGTGATGGAAACTTTGATTTGAAGAACGAACCACGTGGAAGACCACCCACACAGGTGAATAACAATGAATTGAAAGAGATGGTGGAAGCCAATCCGAGCCAAACTACCCAGGAATTAGGGGCATGGTTTAACGTTACCTTACCAACAATATTGACTCATTTGCGTCAAATCAATAAAATAAAAAAATATGACTCTACTCTACTCTCTCTCTACAACTCCTCGACGACCTCTGTGGCGCGGTGGGCGAAGGTCCGCCTGCGACGCAGGAGGTTGCGGGTTCGATTCCCGCCTCGGGACAAATATTTGTACGATCTGCAGATATTTGTTCAGGGTGTTCTGGTCGTTTTCTATATATAATAAAAAGTATCTATCTATGTACTCGTATATTATTATGTATATCAGTTATCTAGTACCCATAACACAAGCTCTGCTTACCTTGGGGCTAGATAATGCTGTGTGAATTGTCAAAAGCTTGGTAAGACAAATCCAAAGAACCCAAATTTACCATTTTCTCCTCTTTGTAATGTTAGTTTTTGTTATTTAAATAATGTTCAACGCATTCACTGCCCAGCTTCGGCAGTGCGACCCGCAGGGGCCCGCCGCTACACGGGGCTGGGAGAGTTCATCTGCGTCTTGGGCCATGAAAGTGTTAGTTTAGTTTGTTCTTTGCTTGTGTGTGTGTTTTAGGTCACCTTATACATTACGGTCTCTGCGGAAAACCAGCGCTATAACATGATCTGCTCTACTACTAATTTAAAATTTTAAAAACCCGCCGACGTTTATTGGCTGAACAGATTTTCATTAAACATGGCTAAGAACACTCGGGATAAAATTATCTATGACACAAAAAATGTAAACAAAAATCGGTTCATCCGTTTGGGAGCTACGATACCACAGATAGATACACAGATACACAGACAGACACGTTAAACTTAAAACACCTCTCTCTTTTTCGTCGGGGGTTAAAAATAAAGCGAAGTGACCTTGAACGACTCTTACAATCTACGTTTTTCGCAGCTTTATAGTATTAACCCAACTTATTAATGCAATAAATACAAGCCATCTTCAGTGCCAACCCGACGGCCACCGCGCTCCACGGAATTGTGCTGAGTTGCTCATCGTTCGCGATTCGCTCAGCAATGGACGAGGTGGAGCACGACACACGGGTATGAGGGATTCAGAATAAACTCCTTGTAAAGCCAATTAGTTTGGCCTCAACCTCAACCTCAACAGCCTACATTCATGGTCCAATGCTGGACGCTGGCCTCCCCCTGATAAGCGCCTTATTGGTTTTTATCTCATGGGGGTAATGCCCATAATTCCCAATCTGCGCATGCGGGTTGGGGATCGCAGTTGGGTGGTAGAATGGTTCTGCAGCTGCTGCTGCTCGCTCCCGGTTGCTATCTCTTAGTCGCCTCTTACGACACCCGCGGGAAGAATTGGGGTGGTGTAAATTCTAAGCCGGCACCACAAAGTTTGGCCTAATGGGGAGTAAAAGTAACGAACTTTTGAGGTTTCAGAATAAGCTAGCCAGATCCCTAAGTAAGCTAGTCAGCAAGATTTGGCTTTACGGGAAGTACCTTGGTTAACTTTCGAGATTTCTGCGAATCGTGGTAGGTCCGGAACGCGAATTTGAGGTACCTAACGATTTTGATTGAATGGGATACGAATATCGACCCAAGGCAAAGCTAGGAGTTTCATCTGTCATTTATTTCGAATAGGTTATTCGGAGAGTGGGAGCTGGAGGCCCATTTGAGGGAAAATTTTAGGTTCCATGTAGGATTTTGGTAACAACATAGGTATTCAAAAAATAATTTAAAAATAGAACGATTACTTACTGGATTGATATCGTTCTTAAATATTTTCTATGGTTCATTCATTTCAAAAAAAAGATTTATTCTAACGAACATGTCTGTTACGTAATGTATCAAATCAACAGCAACTTTTTCCAAAATAACTTACATGCCTTTTATCTCACATTAGTCAGTTGAACAAAAACCTCGTGTGTCACGAAAGCCAACGAGCTACAGGGTGCCCGGTATTTTAGCAGCGTCGACTCAGGCGATACCCGAGTAGACCCCGCTAAATAATCTGTGTTAGCCATGGAGGTTATGGTATGAGGTATACGTGGTTATCTGAAGATGAGGAGCCACTTGACCCCCCGGGGGTCTAGCTCTGATGATTTAGGATATGTTTCAGGAACGGGATTGTTTTTTCTTCGCTTTTTTCAGGAGAGAGAATGAATAGACATCTTTAATCAAATATCAAAGTGCTTTATTTCCTTTAGACCTTACAGGACTCTTGAACACGTCACAAAATTCAAATTACATACCTATGTGAAAATAAGGAATAAAGTGATCACTTTGATTTTTTGTTGACTTCAATCTTTATAAGGTAATGTAAAGAAGCGAATAATAAACCTTTACCTTTAATACGTGTAATATCAAAATATGTATATGCTTTTATAAAAATTGCATTCATAATTTACTTGCTGCGCTTTTTGATTGGTGTTACGATATCGATAATAATGATCTTGCTGTTCTACTTTGATCGCGTTCAATCTAAACTAAGTATGTTCCGATCCTAGCTTTATCCAGTTTCACTCCACGACGATTGCACATTTCCAGTTTCCCAATTTTAACTGTGCTAAAAACCCAAAATAAACTAGTCCTCATTTCAGTCTGTACAAAAATGCTGCAGTGACTCTTGACCGACTTCAGTCTATTAAAATGTACATGCGGCTAACTTTACACCGGTCTTTTTTCATTGTACTATAACCTTTTCATTGTCCATTCACGAAGAAAGTTTCGTTCCAACAATGACCGAAGTGCACTGTACCAATACCCTCTTCAGCCGTGAAGTCCGGCCTATGTATAGCAGAAACCTGCGGTACATAAGGCATAGCTAAGGTACATAAGGCTATGTGTTCTCGTTATATAAGCTGAACCGAGCGGCGACAGCTAGTCGGAGCGGTCGACCAAAATACAGCCACCTGACGCTCCCACCCTGAAGGTGGTGATGGCTAAGTTAGGAGCGGAGGCGATTTTTGATGGATTTCGTCAGAGAAAGAATAAATAAATAATGGTTGGACAATCCACACAGCATCATCTAGCCATAAGATAAGCAGAGCTTGTGTTATGAACGTTTGTATATGTTACTAGACGATCGCCTCGCGGTTTCACCCGCGTAGTTCCCGTTCCCGTGGGAATTCCGGGATAAAATATAGCCTATGTCACTCCCTGAAAAGTAAGCTTTCTAACGGTGAAATAATTTTTCAAATCGGTCCTGTAGTTTCGGAGCCCATTCAATACAAACAAACAATCAAATCTTTACTCTTTATAATATTAGTATAGATGTATGCAGGTATATGCGCGACATTTGACATATTATTCGTTCTAGTTAGATATCTTAATGTAGCTAATAATAATAACTATAGGTACATATTTTTTTATTAATCGATATTACAACAAAAGATCGAAGAATTTTGCTTAAATTATAATTTGTTATGTTCCTGTCATTGTCTGTCTTAATAAGAAAAAGTTTAGTAGCAGTTCAGTCAACTCGTTTTGGATCCTCTATAGTGCGCTTATTGCTACATAAATTTCATTCATAGATCATCATCATCATATCAGCCCTTGTCGACCCACTGCTGGGCATAGGCCTCTCTATGTTTATGCCATTCACCTCGATCTTGTGCTAATCTGGCCATTCTTATATACATGGGTATAAAACTACAAAATAAATAAAAACTACAAAATTCGGAGTGGATTACGGAATCCACTCCGAATTTTGTAGTTTTTAAATTTTTGTCCTTCTAATCTTCACAATCGCTCATCTCCTCTACACAAAATCGGCGTAATTTCAGTAGAAGCAAGCACAAAGCCGCCCGCAGCGGCCGCTCGTCTTACCCGACTGCGCGAGTATATGCCAGCTATACCTATATACAGCTAGCCAGTCACATATACCGGTATTTATGAGATGTTCCTACTGTAATCACTGGCACACACCGCGTCTCGAATATTCTCAGGCGAGCTGCAGTGCCCATAGACTTAAATCGTTGGATACGCTCTGACACCAAAAACTGTGGCATTGCCTTTGAATGTGTGCGTTGTGTTACAAATGAAAACGCATTATGAGTAGTTAAAATAGTATTTTTGCCATTAAACCTAACTGTTATTATAACTATTTTTTGTGCAATCGTATTGCACGAACTTTTGTGAAAAAAACACACAACACACTCATTCCAAATGAGTAAGCTATCTCATTTCGTTGCCAACGCACGCACAATATGAGTAGGTTCCTAGTTAAAATTGTGTTATTGCCATTAAACTTAATTACTGTTATTTCCGCTGGCAGGCGTCCCAAATTTATTATAACTATTTATTGTGCAATCATATTGCACGAACTTTTGTGAAAAAAACACACCACAAAAACACACAATACACTGATTCCAAATGAGCGAGCTATCTCATTTCGTTGCACGGCACCTTCTCACTACGGAACGGGCCTTTCTAACGATTTAAATCTTTGGCAGTGGCCAAAAGTATGGGTGTTCTGCGATAGGTGAAATATGCGAGTGAGATAATTGTGTAGCGTCTGGTCGTGTCTCGGTTAGACTTGGCAGTCTCATGCTTTAGGTATGCCTAGTGTATTTCGCCTTAGTATCTATATTAGTAAGGCATTAAAGATGGGATTAAAGTTCATGGGATAAGGATTTAAGTTTATGGGATTTAAATATTAAAGTCTATGGAAGTTGTACCTCTACCAAGTTAATCAGGTAACTAAGTATAGGGTTATTGATAATCACTGACACTGCGTGAATTTGCAGATTCTGCCCATCATCACGAAAGAGTTCGTGATGATGCCAAGTCTTAATTCTGAAACTTGGTAGGTACCGACCCCCTTCATACAATAATCGTTTAATAAAGGGGCTTTATTTGTAACTAAACTTAAAAACAGTTCTGTCCTTTGTTAACAGTGGGTTTGGGAGTGGGAGATCGGTCTTTAGACAATCATTGCGTTCTGGTTCTGAGTTCTATTTCCAAAAAAAAAATTGGTTGTCTGTAAAGTCGGTTTACTGACGATAGTTGAACGTGACAACGTCTTAAGAAAATACTGATGGAATGATAGCATTTGATACTCGATCAAAACATGTAAATGTACTATTATAGTTTAGCAGCTGTCCACGCAGACGCATCGCTCACTCAAGTAGGAGAGAGACGGATGTCGAGCGCTCTCGCTTGCACTTCAAGCCTTACATGGAACGCCTCAGAGCGAGGTAACGCCGCATGACGTCATGTTTTTTCGTGCGTGCAGCCGGCTCTATTGAATTATAAGACGTTGTCACGTCAAAACATTGGGTCCAAAAAAGAACAAAAAACGGAGTCCTTTGAGAGATTTCTGCGGATTAATTCTACAATAACATAAAGATAGAGGAATCCTAATTCCCAAACTTTTATGTAAATAGACATAAACGTTTGGGAATTAAAATTCTAAGGTCTTTATGTTGTTGTAGAATAAATCCGCACAAATCTCTCAAAGGATTCCGTCCGGACCTGAAAGTTCATCTACCTAAACTTTTTCTGAATGTTTTCTATTTCATTAAATTAATTTTTTTAATTTTCTTTTTTTTGCTTGTTCCTTCTTGGTCAGGTACGAGTTGAATCTGCACTTCTTGCATTTTATCTCCTGTGCGCCTTGTTAGGTCTTTTTTTACCCGACTGTGCAAGATGGAGGGTTACGTTTTTTACGTCTTTACCATTCGCAAGGACAAGTGAACTGCCTTCCTAATGAATCATTAAACAAATGGCCAGGCCGTGTCTGTCTGTCACACGGTGGCTGCGAAACGAAATTGGTTCCTTCATTATTGGCATCTACAAAAACAGGCCAGCCGGGCTCGCTGGACCCTGACTCCGATAAATTCGATATATTTGAATCCAGCAAACGAATTTTCAGTGTTCATTCGATTATCATGATCAGGTACCGCTTTTTGTGCATTTGGCCAATCAAGGTTGTCACTGAGAATAGCAACACTGAGACAGATTCAGTTTTTATTCAGTTTCATAATTTCTTTATTAAGGCTTGGTAGGCCAGCAGAGGCCGAACTTTTGTGATTTTAAAAATCATCTGAGACTTAGAAAATAGTGTTTAAAATTATGAAAAAAAAATTACCTAAGGATCTAGTCTAGTCAAAGTAGCATTCAGTTACAAGATCTAATGAACTTCACTCGATAGGAAAAAATCCCAAAGTTACTGCTTTTTCTATTGTTTTTTCAATATTATGAGTAGCGACCTACTGATTTTTCTACTTTTTTTTGGTACTCAACTAAAGGCACCAGATATTTCTAAACAAATTCGCAGAGTTTGACTAGATGAATTTATTTTCATAATCACCATGTCTAGATAACTACGAAAAACACGAGCGCGGCGGCTTGGCAGGCGCGCGTTTTCCCTTACGCCTACTGCTGCAGGAATACCTGGCCTTAACATAATAAAATCAGAATTCAGAGGATTAATGTAGATTTAATCCTACTACTTGTAAACATAACTTTTGAGCTGTTTTTGAAGCCATACTTGGCTTTTTTTTAAACTTGTGAAGTGAATTAATTGCACGAATCTAAAGCATAGAGAACATTTAATTCTAAAATTATTTTTTTATAAACATATACCTATATTTTAGGATAATGAATGGACCGAGACAGATTGGCATCATCAAGATACAATTCCGGCATAACAAACTCGTCGCGAAAAAATATTTATGCAATTTTGTAACTTTGTTTAAAGCTACCTACTTATATGATTGGTGTAGCGAGTAGCGCTGCACTTAGCACCCTGGCACCCTTCGATCTATATATCGATGTATAGATCGATCTAATATAACCTTGGTTATATTTGATCGAAGCTGGCACCGCTGAAAACCAGCGCTCCTATGGCAAGAGTGCCATAGCAGCTTTACGCTAAGCCGGTGATAAGCAATGTCATGATATTTATTATGTCACACAAATAAAGATCTTCTATTCTTTTCTAAGCACGAGGTAAGACGGTGTCTACATCGCACGCGGCTCTCGTTCGGCTCTCGTTCAGTCGATAAAACTTCTTGAGGAGACGTCTCGACGAGTGTATAATACCGGCAGAAAGTGAAGGCAAACAAAAGACGGGGATGGCGTTTAGATGTTGATGTTGATTGGTTTGTGAGTTCCATACTCAGATAGTTAATATTTTCTCTTAGTTTTCAATGAAATCTCTAAAACCTGAAACTGTTTCATACAAAGAACAGAACAGTTCGATTTGAGGCGGTCAGTCGTAGGATTTACTAAAACTAAAATAACTTTTGACTTTATTTAATGCAGAACTTATTTTTTTCACAATCTAGCACGTAACTCCTGACATGACTTTTCGATAACTCTCACTGTTTCAGACTTCCTCAGAGGCCCTGAAGAAAACTCACCCTATATAAAAACATACCTATAAGTCGATATTGTGTGCCACAGTATCAAATGACATAAACAAAACACGGTTGAATTTGAATTACATTTCACGACTAATCATATTTTCATCTGGGTATCACATTTTTCATTTGCTGATATTTTCGGTCGCATAATCCAGCATTCGCGGAAATTTCAACCGTAGTCAGGGCCCAGGGCAGCCTGGTTCGCAGGATTAAGTAGGTCGCGCCGTCTCGTTGCCATGGAAACCGATCTCTACTTTGTTTATGTGGTTTTGTCAGCATCAAGGTTTTATCTCTTTTTTCCGGCTATTGAAAATGCGTTATTTCGTAATACGTGACACATACTTATGTGTCACACCCATGGTAATGTATGTCACCTGTATACGCGTTTATTATTAAGTGATTAAAAAGTAAGCTATACAGAGTGGATTTTTTGGACTGGGCAGTAAGGGGAGGTACCTTAACCTGTGTAGCTACATGATTATCCCGGTATTTGTATATACCATTAATGGTTTTAGGAGATCATCCATATTTTTAGAGAAATTTTTATTCCCTTTCTTAGATTTTCCAAAAAAGTACCTACAGTTAGGAAAAAACTGTAGGTTTTTTGGAAAGTCTAAAAATGGACACTTAACACGAATTTTTTTTTTATGGCCGTCGATCCTGTTTAACTGATAAAAAACTTCCTATACTGATAAAGAAACTGACTGAAAAAAACTTGTTATATTGATAAAAAACTTCTATCGGACCAACTGAGGTTGGAGTACTTACCAAAATAGTCAGAAATCGCAAAAATCTTTTCCCATATGTACTATAACGTAATATGTATAATTATTCCAGGAACCTACAGAATTTTATGTGTGCAGAATTTCAGCTGGGTCCATTCAGTATTTTAGGCGTTGTCTTCAACCAAACGTCTTTACATCGACACAAACTTTCATTTCTTTATTTACAAATTTATAAATTTACAATTTTAGGAAAACTAACAGCTAGATAACTATAATAAAATAACAGAAATGGTGTTTAACTTACGGCTACTAGAAATTTTCCTCAAAAAACTTAAATTAAATTGTTAGTATCAGTCGAAAAAACGATAACATGCGTGAGCATGACGAAAAAAGTCTTTGTCCGAAATCCGAATGTTCATGTTGGATCATAGATTTAAGTTCTATAATAAATCTATGTGTCTAATTCTGTTTTTTTGTCACTTAAGTCGTCCAGTATTCTAGGCTACGAAGCGAAGCGCAAAAGATAGTGTAGCATTCCTTAACACTATCATTGCCCAATACGCAGATGCTAGTCTCCGTCTCCGTGGCGCGGCGGTCGAGGCTGGGCAGTAAATGCGTTAAAATCCCCAATCCATTAGCGTGGGCATCTCCTTGTCATTAAAACCGTCCATACGCTATCCACGGGTTAAACATTAAACATTTCAAACCCTATTTAGCTTTTCGCGTTCAAAATATCTCCATCTAAACACATTTCGTGCTGACATAAGTTCTCCTGGCACATAAGCTGAATGCTGAATGCCATAAAGGGGCTTAGTACAGTCGAGCTTACGGGCGAGCGAGCGGTTTTATAGGCGAGCGGGCGAGTAGGTACACACGGGTAGACAAGTGGTGGTACTCTGTTTATTGAGAGTAGGATTTGGTGTCACTAAAGTTTTTAGTGGCGAGGTGAAAGAGAGTAAAAAAATAATGAATTTAGATTAACAACGGTACGGTACTAGATAACTTATAAGTACCTATACTTGATACAATATTACATACTAGATAATATTACAGATAAACATAATTTTAGGGTTTCGAAGATCGGTTTCGAAACCCTTATGGTCTCGCTTTGTCTGTCCTTTTTTCCCTCCTTAATAACTCAGCAACTACCGCAGCGATCAACTTGAAATTTAAAATAATAAGACAATTCGTGCACCTGTACAGATTTTAAGAAAAAAAAATGAAAAATGAAATTGAACATTTTCATACAAATTGAGATGTCGAATTTTTTTAAAAGAAACCTACAAAGTCAAATGGGGTATCAAATGAAAGGTAATGGTTTGGACATTTCAAAAAAGTTTTTGAAATTTCTGTAGGTGTCATAATACTTTTTGAAATATTTTGAAAATAGTCGAAAAAATACCGATCCCCCCCCCTTATCTCCGAAGTTTGAAGAGCGATCCATTCAAAATGTATGGAGCGTTTGTAGATACAGATCTATATTTTACAGGAAAAATATAGAGAAGTCTGAAAAACTAACACTTTTTGAAAAATGGTCAAAAAAGGGGGGGACAAATTTCAAAAGGGGGGCCACCCCACTGAATGGGGTATCATATGAAAGTTATCGGTTTATACATTTCAAAACCGTTTTTTAAATTTCTGTAGGTTTCATACTTTTTGAAATATTTTGAAAAAAGTCGAAATTTTTTTTCAAAAGAGGATGCTACGCCTCTGATTGGGGTATCAAAAGAAAGGTAACGATTTGTACATTTCAAAACAGTTTTTGAATTTTCTGTAGGTCTCATACTTTTTGAAATACTATGAAAATAGTCGAAAAATTTACCGCTACCCTCAACGAAGTATGCAGAGAGATCCATCTGAAATGTAGGTACCTACTAGTTTTAGGTATTCATTAAATTTTGAAGTCTCTAACCGGTACCTTTAGTACATACCTACTTGTTCACAAACGTTCGAAACCCTCGGCGCGCGAGTTACACTCGCACTTGACGGGTCTTGTTTTATACAAGAAACCACCCAGAACACCCGGATCTAATATTTGCAGATCGTACAGATATTAAATATCTGTACGATTACACAAATTTTGTGAGGCGGGAATCAAATCCGCAACCCCCTGCGCCAAATCGCTCGTTGTGCCATTGTGGTTGTCATCATCTACACAGAAAAGCGGTCAAGAAACAGGTTTTGAAAATTTCTTTGCTTGATTGACTTGCTTAAAAACGAACCATTTCTGGGTGGTGGTTATTTTTGTAACTAAATCATAAAAAAACCTTCTAAAAGCTCAGCTAGATGATCCCAGACCTAAATCGCAGCGATTTCGATTCCAAATCTGCGTCAACTGCATCACTCCCCCACCCCCCTCAATCTGAGAGATGATCGTGACGCGAAATGACTTATTTACTGCACAGTTTATTATCATGAGTGAACTCGTTAGGTGGGGTCGTAAACTATGCGCTGGCTCTCACCTGGTCTCCGAGGGGGTATTACATGTCGCCAGGATGTTGCTATGATGATAGCATCATGACTTTAGAACATTAACAGCGGTACTACAAAAACCAACGTAAACACTGGTACAAGCGTTTAGCTAAACAGTGTCTAAACAGTTAGACATGGGTTTAACGAGAGTATAACATCAGTTGTGTCCAAGAGGCACATGCCCATCTGAGTAACCACATGGTGGTTACGCTCAGACAGGGTTTGGCGAGCTTATAAATCATGATTTCCCTGAATTTTTGTATGCGAAACCTAATCTTTCTATGAACCTGATGAAATAACCTACATTGAGAGAGAACTTTTGAGTACACTCAAATTTGCTGTCTGGTTAAAACCCCAATGAGGCGACCAACTGTCCGGCTCAGATCGGTGGATCGCCTCACTGAGGCGACCAACGGAGGACACATGTGCCGCCATCTTGGACACAACCGATTACAGGATAACTCTCGTTTAAACTATGTCTAAGCAGTGTCTAACTGTAAACCGTCGTGAAACGCACTTTTGTGGTAACGCTTTTGTTAAACACGCGCTCAACAGATGTCAAACTTTTTTGTAGTAAAGCCGTAATTGACAACAGAAACATGATAGAGATAGCGACAATAGAGTCATACCTACTATATGACCCGTACGCACGCGTTTTTTCGGAATAAAAAGTAGCGATACGGACGGCGCGGAATAACTACGCTGTGACGTCATTATCCAATACGGAAACCGAGCTGCCACACAAACGTACCTAGCTTATCTCGCTACCTTTTATATCTTAGGTGGACCTTTTCACCGCAGAGGTCGTCCCGTAGAATTAAACAGAACCTTCCAAACTTAACTCATGGATTTCGATGCCAAAGCGTGATGTTGAGCAGCGACAGCGATTGCAGGAAGTAATAATGGTGAGATGACGATAGAAACCAGTCGCTAATTTCTATCAGAACACGGAAAACACCGGCACAGCACAATAAACCGGCGCGCATTGACGGCGACTCGTAAACGCGATCTGCGATACGGACGGCGCGGAATAACTACGCTGTGACGTCATTATATGCTACGGAAACCGAGCTGCGACTGGCGCAGTCGGTGAAATTTAAAAAATACCAATTTCCAAGATGGCTTCGTCAGGATTTCACAATGACTCTTATTTTAAAGTGTCTCACTGATCAGCAAAGGTTCCCTACGATAAGAAAAATCTTTCCTATGGTCGCTGGCTGCCACCAATCAGTCTTCCAACAGTCTGGAACAAACATACTTGATACAAACATACTTTATACAAACATACTTTATACCTAAAGCTAGATACTGACCGTCGTTACGGGGCGTAATGTTTGTGCAGTCAGTACGGAGAAAGATCGCTGTATGGTGCCGGCTTAGAATTTGCACCACCCCAACTCTTCCCGCGGGTGTCGTAAGAGGCGGCTAAGGGATATCCACCGGGGGCGGGCAGCAGCGCCCTCTGTAGAACAATTCTACCACCAAACTGCGATCTCCAAACCGCATGCCCAGCGTGGGGATTATGGGCATCACCCCCCATGTGATAAAAGCCGCTTATCAGGGGGAGGCCTGAGTCCAGCAGTGGACCAATACAGGCTGTTGAGGTGAGGAGAGGTGAGGCTCCATAACAGCTTAAAACTCGCATGCTATTGATAGCATGCGAGTCTTAGGTATAATGCAGATCGGTTAATTAATAACGTTGGCGTACGTTACACACTAGCAGAAGTATTAAAAACTAGCTTCTGCCCGCGGCTTCGCGCGCGTTGTTTCTATGGAAACGTTTTAAGGTGATTTCTATCCCACGGGAACTGATTTGTGGGATAAAAAATAGCCTATGTTTTATTACAGGCTTAGAATTATCTGTATAAAAAATTTCAGCCCGATCCGTTCAGTAGTTTTGGCGTGAAGAAGTAACAAACATCCATCCATCTATACATCCATCCAAACTTTCGCATTTATAATATTAGTGTGATTCCAAAAATCAAAAAAGCGCGAGATAAAAACCCACGCGAAAAAGTTCTTGGAAAAATATACATCCCTTAATCTTGCTCTTCTATTTTACTCCTTCAGCAAGATAGGGGGTTGTCCGCTCGGTGGGGTGCAAGGGGTGTTCGCACCCCTTTGCTCTTTTTGCGTTTCTTCCAATGGATGCAAATGCCCCTACGTCCAATGTCGCTGCAGAATAGGAATTGAGAATTTTTCCGCTAATTTGGAGATGTGTACTTGGGATGAATAATTCTGTGTGAATTGGTGAAGCGTTTCTGTTTTGACGACCTCTGTGGCGTAGCGGGTGAAGGACTGCCTGCGATGCAGGAGGTTCGGTTTCGATTCGTACGTCCTAGCATTTTTATTATTATATTTCTTATTTCCATGTTCTCTGGCCGTTAACAAGAGACACGGTCTTTTGAAATTCACGCGTGTCGGGAGAGAAATTAGGTACCGACTAATTATTATAAGTTTGGGGCTGTCCACAAAAAAAACAATAAATTATAGTACCTCTAATTTTGGAATGCACTTATAAAGGCTCCATATTTTCAGAGCCATAATTAAGGATATTGTTATTTTAGAAAAAAAAATTGCATATGAAAATTGAGGTGTTGTCAATACAACGCCATAATTTTCATCATAAAATCAAAAAATGTCAACATACTAGACGATCGCCTCGCGGTTTCACCCGCGTAGTTCCCGTTCCCGTGGGAATTCCGGGATAAAATATTATATAGCCTATGTCACTACCTGAAAAGTAAGGTCGAGTAGTTTCGGAGCCTATTCAATACAAACAAACAAACAATCAAATCTTTCCTCTTTATAATATTAATATAGATTTTTCGAAAAATTAGCTGTTGTCACTCGGGATGATAATAATACATCTAAACCTGTTCTGTCATATAGAAGCTACACGGCGGAACAAAGTAAATCACATAAATAAATAAATAAATAATTCACACAGCGTCATCTAGCCCCAAGCTAAGCAGAGCTTGTGTTATGGGTACTAGATAACTGATATACTTAATACAATACACTAGGTACATAGATATTTTTAACCCCCGACGCAAAAAGAGGGGTGTTATAAGTTTGACGTGTCTGTCTGTGTTTCTGTCTGTGGTATCGTAGCTCCCAACGGATGAACCAATTTTCGTTTAGTTTTTTTTGTGACATAGATAATTTTATCCCGAGTGTTCTTAGCTATGTTTCATGAAATTCTGTTCAGTCAATAAACGTCGGCGGGTTTTTTAAATTTTAATTTTGTGTTGTTTTATTATACATAGAAATCATCCAGAACACCCGGAACAAATATCTGCAGATCGTACAAACATTTGTCCCAAGGCGGGAATCGAACCCGCAACCTCCTGCGTCGCAGGCGGACCTTCGCCCGCTGCGCCACAGAGGTCGTCATACATTAAATAACTCATGAACCCTGAAACCATTGAAACCATTTATTCATTGTGATTGTGGTAATTATACATCAGGTCTTAAATATAGTTTATACTACACCTGCTCAGAAAGTTGCCTATTCCTTTTCCATTTATAGAATAGAAAGTATGTCTTTGCAGGCCTATAGGAAACCGGGAGGAAAAACTCTATGGAATTTCATTTCTCACGTGTTTTAGCGGAAGGAAAAAGTGTATGGAAATCCATTTCTAACGTGTTATTTTTTTTTAATTTCCTAAAAGATCGGCCGGTAGCTATGGTTATTTTCGTTCGGTCAAAGGACAAAAAGTTGTTACTCCAAGTCCATTACTCCTCCTCCGATTTCCGAACAATATTTTGAAAAAAGAACCCAAAGGCTGGCGCGGTCAATGAGGTTTTACCAACATCATTGGGCGCGATTTCAATTAATAATTAATTCTGCTTTTATTTTCCTCGAAGGTGTAGTATAAAGCACTATTTATCACTCGGCAGAAAGTGCGATTCCTACCTCGTGTGTTTTAAGGCGACAAAACGACCAAAACGACACATTCGGTAGGAATTGATCACTTTCTCGCCTAGGTGTAAAATGCATTATTTCTGTCTACACAATCTACTCTTTCGAGCGTACAAAACATTACATTACACTGCTTTTTTTGCAGTTAGTCTATACTAATATTATAAAGAGTAAAGATTTGATTGTTTGTTTGTTTGTATTGAATAGGCTCCGAAACTAGTGGACCGATTTGAAAAATTCTTTCACCGTTAGGAAGCTTACTTTTCGGGGAGTGACATAGGCTATAAATTTTATCTTTGACGGACTGTGAAACCGCGAGGCGATCGTCTAGTGTGAAATATGACCATGTCCAACAGGTGACAGGTTTGTCTCGAATTGTTTATAATTTTCACTAATTTTACTATCTCTCATGGAAGATGTACTTGTACAGTGGCGTTCATTATTAACTGATTTCCCCTGGCAGATTCCAAGTCTCGTAATTACACCTCAACCTCACCTCAACAGCCTGTATTGGTCCACTGCTGGACGCAGGCCTCCCCCTGATAAGCGCCTTATTGGCTTTTATCACATGGAGGTAATGCCCATAACCCCCACGCTGGGCATGCGGGTAGGGGATCGCAGTTAGAATTGTATTACAGGGGGCGCTGCTGCCCCCGGTGGATATCCCTTGATCACCTCTTACGACACTGTTGGACAGTTGGAGTGGTGCAAATTCTAAGCCGGCACCACACAGCACGTAATTACACCGTTGGTTTCATATATACTACTAGTTTATGCCCGCGGCTGCGCACGCGTTGTTTCTATAATCGTTTAAAGGTTATTTCTATCGCATGGAAACTGTGTTTTCTGGGATAAAAAGTGCCCAGAATTACCTGTATGCAAAATTTCAGATCCGTTCAGTAGTTTTGGCGTGAAGAGGTAATAAACATCCATCCATCTATACATCAATCCAAACTTTCGCATTTATAATACTTATTAGTGTGATTGAAATTGTTGTTTTTGTAGAAAATGTCTTGCTATCTTCATCTTAGCAAAAGCCTCTAGTTTTAAAATAGTTCCGTATTCATAGGAATTGACTTCAAACGCAACAGGGGGGTCAGCTGCCAATGAACGCCACTGTGCTACCTAAACCAAACCTACTTGAGTACCTACAAAACTAATAAATGCTGTGTGCGGAAGTCCCGCTGTTCCAAGCAAGGTGTCAACACCGAGACCTGCTTCCGCCGGGATAATTAAAAACTCTGCCCGGGATCGCGGGAAACCAGTGATGGAATACTAAAGTGTGCAGGGAAAGCCGGAATTCTTAATCAACTCCGGAGGCATACTATGAAACAGGAAATGCTAAGTTTCGGGTGACGGATGGACTTAAACCTTGCCACCACACTTCGGCGCGTCACCAAACCAACTGATACATTTCGTTTCGGGACTCATAAATGTCAAAATCATTTTCATAGCAAGTCTTCGAAAAAACGGATCGGTCGTCTGTCCTTTCGTACGATCCGTCATCCGTCAACTTCGTAATTCGTTTTTCAAAGTCCTCTTAAAACGGATCGATTCTGCATCGTATATCAGATATACGATGCAGAATCGATCCGTTTTAAGATTGATCGTTACTTTTCCTAATACATAACATTAGATTCTAATGTTATGTATTAGGAAAAGTAACGTAGTCACAGAGTACAAAAATCAAAAGAGTCGTAACGATTTAGATTATAGTAGTTAAAAACCCTAATCACAATTCTAAATCTAATGTTAACTTGTCGGAAAAATAGTAAAAAGTATTTATTTTCGCAATAGTGAGTATAATTGTGAAGATACATTAGTTAATTTTTTGTAAACCTAATACATTCAGATTGCACCAATAGAAAAACCCGTCTGCTTCCCGAACTAGGACTTTGCAGCCCGTGTAGCAAGATAACAGAAAGCCTGTCTAAAGGCACAAGTCGTTTTTTTAAACAAAAGAGTTTAGGTTTCAAATACAATTTCTATACATTTTAAATTGCTAATCATCGTAAGTTTTGTCCTAAAAAGTGTTTCGTATGCCGGATGAACTTTCGGGCCAACGAAAAGTCCAAACAGCGAAAAGTTGCAAAGCCGGAAAGCCGGAAAGCGCAAAACGGTCCAACCAAGCCTGCTTAAGGACGAGAGGCTCACGTAACGAACGCACTAATTAATAAGGGTCCGATATTGATTTACGAGTAGTACCTACTGGCTGTAGGTACTGTAGTACAGACCCCTTGTAGGTACTGTAGTACAGACCCCCTGTAGTAATGAGCGAAGTGAGGGACTAACTTTATGTCGTGAGGGAATTCAAGATGTTGCTTCTATTGAAATAGATTTATGATTGTTACCAATCAAAGGCTGCTAATTATCTTATCTATTTGCGAACAGTATCTGAAAAGAATCGATTGGCTTTTTTTTCAAACCTTGTGCATGGTTAGGTGAAAAATTTTCACGAAAACAATCATACAATGAAGTCAAGTCACTTTTTTTTTTCAACTAACAATTACCGTGGTTTGTGTTGTAATGGTTTTTTTTAAGTAAAAATGTTATTTATTGACATAATAGTAAATGTAACAGACATTATGAGTCCATAGTTCCATAGTTAATGTTTTGTATTGTTGTTTTTGTGATTGTTTTATACGGAATTAGTGACCAAATTCAACTGCTCTTAGGAAAAGATGTAATACTGGCCGTTGAAGAGATATTTTTATAACTCTTAGATACATAGAAAATAATTTATTATACCACACAAAGACAGGAATTAAAATAGAGAAAAAGCTGTGAATAGAGGTACTATAAAAGTTTTTAAGCAGTTCATCACAAAATAATACCAACACCCTCGGTGAATCCACCATTAATATTGGCTCCTATCCTAGCACCTAAAGTACAGTATTCGCTATTTCAAAGCAACTATGGTAACTACATCTTCTCGAATTTCCGGGCAAAGCCTTTGGATACGTGCACCCCCCTCCCACAGCCGCGGGGGGTCGGACCCCGCGTCTAATTGACGCCGGACGCCCGCGGGGTCTGCCCCCCTTCCGGCCACCAGCTCCGATTTACAATGACGATAATCTTTTCTTGATGACTGTACTTTACGGCTTGTGAGCGTGCATCGATAATCACACATAACTTAGCACGTAAGACCTAGCTCAATTGTCGCAAAAGTGTTAAAAAGGCATTGACTATTGGCAGTGACCGAAGTTGGGTTTATTATGGACTCATAGACAATGGTTACGATTTGCGGCTAATTAATCTTCTGTTAGTTTTAATCCATATCCTTTGAATGTAGAAACAAATCAAAGGCCATAAAAAACGCGCCAACACAAAACATTTAGATCGTAACCCCGAGAGATCTTCTGATATTTTCAACGAATTTTTGAGACTCTTCCTTCGAGCAAAGGAACCCACAAAGATTCTTCATGTCCGCACGTCGGTCTACATTTTACAATCCGAAAACTTTTGCTGAAATCTACATCTTATACGGACCTGTAAATTAATTGTTTAATTTGGTCAACTCTAAGAAAACAAAACCATACGAGTCCAGCCGTATCCGTAGAAAACAGCAAAAAATTTACAGCCCGAAATATTTGTACAAAACGAGTGATTTGTTTACTAAAGAACACAATAGCGTGGTATTTTCTCTTCTAGAATTTCAGGTTGAAATGGGCGATTTATTAAAATCTTTCGAATTTGACTTTTCCTAGCTGACAAATACCATCTATATTAATAATTTCGGACCGGTCTACGGTAGACTCGAACGATATGCACATCAAATTGAAGAGCGTAAAAAATTAGTCGATCCGAGTCGACAACTTATAGGCGGAACATTCGGATTATCGAGTAGTTTCAATATGAAAATGAATAAATTGCTAAAAAAATTGTAACGGTGCGTGTTGCAAAGTAAACATGTCAATTAAGTATAAACATGTCTATGGTTCGGTCGTGGTACCGTGGACGGAAGAAATCGCTCCCCAGGGTATATAAATACTCCTTGATCGTAGCTTGGTAATATATAGTGATCTGTGGTTCGGTCTAATTTCTTTGAATGAAAACTCTTTGCTCTTTGATTGAGAAATCATTTAATAGTAATAGTAGTATTTTATTGCACCCGTGCGAAGCCGGGGCGGGTCGCTAGTTCTCTCATATCCCTGTACATATGCTTATTATTCCGTGAGTTTTTCTTCGTTATTTATACGGGAATTTTGCCCTCGCAGGATTAAAGGAACGCTGCCCCCGAGGACCCGTGTTTAGCTTTATTTCCAAGCAGGGATGGATCGAGGTGCATGCTTATCTTTTTTGGTTAATTTTCCTTTGTCAAAAGCACAGAGTAATTTTTTTGTTTGTTTCGGATTTTGATTGGCTCATGAATTTCATGATCTAACAGGACTAAGACAACACTGGAACAAAAATGGCGAATAGCACTTGAAAACTTCGCATTGTGTGGTGGGTCCAGATGTGTCCAGAATTCAGCAAATATTTGTGCAGCATCTTTGTATGGATGTATTCTCAAATCACCTTAAGTAATTAAACCGCTTCTTACGTTTTTTTGCCGTAAAATCTATCTTTGATTAGTTATCCTAATATTTATACCTTGGATTTTAACCAGACGATGTTTTCCTCAGTAGTTTCAGACACATCGATGGCAACACTTAGCTTATTTCCTATGAGGCAACCCCTACATCCTCAAGAGTCCCTTAAAATCCCAAATTTCCCCTGTATTCCGGAGCCCCTTCTACATCCCTGAGTTCATCTCGTCCCCTGTCATTTTACGCGTGCCCAGCGGATGTTTCTCGGAATCGTTAATGTAAATTGATGGAGGGTGCACGCGTACGTTTGCGCTCATTATTGCTGTCCGGCTTCCTCGGAGATATTGCACGTTGCTGAACAAATAAGACCACCCCACCTACGTCTACTGCCCGACGACGTGGTCCACCTTAAAGATTCGGCCAAACCTGCACGTCAAACACGCGGGACAATGCGGTCGATGCGGGACGAAGCGGGAGCGTAGAAATCGAACGAAACTTTTCAAATATGGTTAAAATACCATTCATACCTATTATAGAAGAAAAGAGCTTAGAATGATAGTAAACACAAACAAGGGATATTAAGAAATTGGAAAAATAAATCTCATTTTCCTATTCCTAAACATGCGCTTGTGAAAGCACTGACTGAAATTATAGTTTATGCTTATCAACACACACGTAGATCCGTTTTTGGATTCAATATCATGAAAATTGTTGATTGATTCAATAATAATATAAATTAGTAATTTATTATTATTTACTACTAATGATAAAACAATTAGAAAATTTTAACCGTAAGAAGGTCTTTATTCACAAAGAAAAATATACTAGTATTTACAATTGAGCTAACTGCAGACTGTTGCAAACAGTCTATAGGTACCATTTTTTTTTTAGTTTTCACAAAAATTAATTTAAACAATTATATCGACTAGACCACATTACCATGCGCAACTTTGATTGAAAAAAATATTGGATTTTTCTTTAGTAGCTAAGTTTTGAGAGTAATTTCATAGTTAGATCCACCACCGTTTCACATAGATGTTGTACGACTTACTTGTTTTAGAACAAATTATAAAACTGATGGATGACACATACCTGTTGTTATCAGTGAATAATTTTCCACTACTTTTTTTTTCCATGATATAGTTATTAATTCACTAGACGACATTAATTTATATAAATTATTATGAAATACCTCCTAGATATTGGTTGTACCAACCTATAGCTTAGTTCTACTTCAAAAACATACTAAAAAGTCTATTCACAGTTTGGAACAAAGTTGCCCCGTAAAAGTTGGGGGTTGCAAAAAGTTGGCGCTGGCCCGAAGTGGGTCAAAGTTGAGCAGGAAATATTATGTAAGTAGGTCTGCGGAACGTCTGCTCATAATGAAACACTGTCTGGCTTGTGATGTGAGTCTAGCAGACGAATGTGGCTTTTGTTTATGCGATGATGTTATTTGTTTATTAAAATGTTTCTGTTTTGTTTTTGACTAAATATTTTTGGATATCGGGATGTGAGATTAAAAAACTATGCATTACCGTTACATTTTATATTATTAGCCTATCAAAAAATGAATATCATTGTATCAATTATTATATTAATGACAATAAAATCCTGGACTGATTAGGTAGCTTTTTTCAAGATGGGCTAAAAGCTTTTATTCACAAAGAAAATTATACTAGTATTTACAATTGAAACAATTGAGCTAACTGCAGATAAACAGTCTACAGGTAGCTTATATTTTCGTTTTTGAGACAAAGCTACGCGTACTTACAGCCGCACTCATTTTAATTTCTATTCTATTTTGATTATTTAAACTAATTACCTATTATCCATGGCCTTTTTACAGCCATTCATTTTACTTTATCTTTTTTCTAATTATTATGACAATTTTTTGTACCAATATTTTATAGCAATTAAATTGACCAAGTATTCCTTGTGAATTTACGGTAAATAAGTGATTTGAATTGAATTATTGGGAATAAGGGGCGAATGATTTGTAAGTTGTTTTTTTTTTGAAAATGTATTAGCATGTTAGATTCATAAGTCACGAGATAAAAATAAAAAAACGAGAGTGTTGTGTTTTTGGTTAAGTTGTGAAAAATTTATACATCGTTTTCGTTCTTTGGAATAAATGGTTGGTTCTCCATGGCACAATACCTCGAATAGGGCAAAGACCTCGCTGTCCATGGGGGACACCGAGGCCTTTGCCCTGCAGTACGATGATAACAACTGAAATATTAATAACATCAAATAGTTTGAATTAATTGGTGCCACGTTGGGCGCCAAGAAGACCCTTGGTTTGCGTTATTCTATACGAAATGTAATTTCAAAGGGCTTTGCTAAAGTACCCATTTTAGAATGCAGCTTGCCTTGTATGGTATTTATAGCGTTCGGTCTGGCAGTTTGCACCGCATTGGTCGCTAGTTAGAAAAACTACTTAATTATATTAGTAGAAAGAACACGCAAATTACATCATTTATATTAAAGTGCTTTTGTGTATTTAAGAATACATGTTTCCTGGAATAGAACCTACAATAAATGGTCATGCAATAAATGTCAATGGTTGTACTACGCTGTGCGGCAACAAGAAAAGAAAATACGTAAATTTTGTTAAAAACTAGGAGAAATGTATCTGGATTGATTTTCCTGAAATAAAAAATTCACGACAAATGAATGGTACAGGGTGACTTCGTCGTCATGCCGTTTTGCACCGCGTTGGGCGCCAGAACGAAAATCTACGTACGCATCTTCGTGAAGCATGGAAATATTCAAACTATAACTAAAAGTTATTTAGGTTTATTTAAAAATACATGTTGACGCTTTGTAGTTCAGTTCCATTCAGTCATGTCCCTTGGTACCACATTGAGCGCCAAGAAGAAAAAGCGAGGTATCTTATCGGCTACGTAGGTAAATACTACGAGAAACGTATATAACAAGAAAGGGTTTTCGGTATTTTGTATGCTTGTTAAAATAATGGTAGGCACAGTTTTCGGTCATGATGTCAGATGGTACCACGTTGGGCGCCAGGAAAAAAATCTATGAAATTCGAAAAAAAAAACTGCGATGTATTACTAGAAGGGTCCTTTGTGTGTATTTTAAAGTGCATATACTTGCTTGCTTCAATGGTTCTAGTGGTCGGTCGGTCTTGTAACTCGGTAGGCACCACGCTGGGCGCCAACAAGAAAAAGCGCTGCTTGTCAACACTACGTGCCCAGCTTGCTTCGCTCCCCCTAACGAGGAGCGTCCAGCGGTCAGCCCCTCCCCCCACAACTTGTATTACTGCCGGCAAGATCAGGGTGTTCACGGATAGTTAGTCGCACTGGATAGAACTGGATCTTAAAGTATCTATAGCTATACTCTTTTTTTTAACTCAAGTATTTTTTTAAACTCAAGATCTAAGTAAAATCTGTCGATATGTTACGTTCTCCCAGCGCTTACTCAACAACTGGTTTGTGTTACTACTACGCAAATGCTCGCTCACAGTTAGATTTCCAATCTTGTGCAATAATTACAATGAACGAACGAGGACATTGATGTAGTCAATAAATCATACTAAAGTACGTCGTAGCAAGCACGCGTAACACGAACGCGCCAGTCCGACTATGACTGCGGTGGGTGGACCTAATTGCACCTAATTTGAGTTCCACCTTCGAGAAGCTAGTACCTCATCTCCCTTTTTATACTTAGATCGATGCTTCAACACGAAAAAATTATTTTGCTACTTACTTATGTAATGGCAATAGTGCTGTAGAAAAACGATGCATTTTTGTTACCGGCTTTTGTTTCTATAAACCAGTGTCTGTGTGATAGTAAGCCGAGCGCAAAATCTCTGTAAATTACGAATGATGTTGTCTGGCTTTCTCGATACAGGCCCGGCATAATGAAGAAGTCGACGAAAATCACTGTTGAAAGTCGCTCAGCAAATTATGTACTAAATTACTCATAACATAAGTATCATGTAAATTCAAAGTCTAATCTTTACGCGCTTAACTATAATAATTGTAAAAAATCTATCAAATCTACACTTCAAAGTCTTTCCTACGATGATACAGAGAAGCTATTAGATATTATCAAGTAAATTATATTTTTATACATAAAGTTAACCTAGTTAGTATAGTGATTAATCTAATTTTTACTCTATGTAAGTTAAGTACCTAAATATCATACACAAAATGTTTGTAACTTAAACAACATTAAGCTAAATGCCTTTTTTTGTAATAATAATAAGTGATTGTTTTAACTAATAATTAGCACTCTTGTCGCCTGAAACACAGGATTACCTAGTTCAGGCTAATTTGTTATACTTAGCTGTATTTATTTGTTTAGTGCACATAATGCATGGGAGTAAATTTATTGGTATTTATTTTAAATATTTGATCAGCTGGAAAATTCAGCTTAAAAACTACTTGAGCAGCATTTTAAGTTTTGATCGGCTGTAAAATAAAAACCACCAGCAACACTTGGTCGGCCACTAAATTATTTTTGGTCAGAAAATAAATAGCTGTTTGATCGGCAAAATTAATGTTTTGATCAGCAGAATTAATTATATGATCTGCAGGATTATACAATTATTTTTGATCAGCCAAAAATTGATTTTTTGAGCAGCAAAATTAATGTTTTGGTCAGCCGAATAAGAAAATCGTCGAGCTGAAAAAAAAAAGGTATAAGCCATAATCAATGGGTTTTCTTTTAAATGTATGGTCAACTAAAACTTTATATTACTGCGATTTTATGGAAAAAGAGCATTTTAACACTTTCATGGCCCAAGACGCAGACGAGACTCGACCCTCGTGTGGCGGCTGGCCAGTGAATGCGATGCAATACACTAACACTTTCATGGCCCAAGACGCAGACGAGCCTCTCGACCCTAGTGTGGCGGCGGCGGCGCACCCCTGCGAGTCGCACCGCCGAGGCTGGGCAGTGAATGCGTTAAAGAAGGTGGGGTTTTCATAGTCGAGTTGATACAGAGGCACGTAGGAGGTAGGTAGGTAAGGTACCTATTTCTACCTTACCTATTTTTTTTGTAAAATGGTATCAATGTGCTGAGGACCCTTGTTCGTTGTTGGTCATGTCTGTCCTGTGTTTGTGACACCGGCACGGCAGTGACAAACAAACGTACGTAGGAGATAGGTAGGTAGGTACCTACCTTACCTCGCGTTGTTGTTAGCAACTGAAGGAACCCTTGATTGTTATTGGTCATGTCTGCCCGTGTGTGGTGGCATAGGTAGTGGCATAGGTACGTACAAACGAACATATAAGATAGGTAAGGTACCTTACCTACATACCTATTACCTACGCGCAAAGGTTGCGCAGTGTAGGTACCACCTACCTTATTTTAATGGGTCAAAGGGACACGGAAGGGTGCGCAGACGACGAGCACTCACACTTACTTTCGTTTGCCGTAAGTTAGTGTGAGTGCTCGCTCGCCGCCGCAGTAGTGTAGTCGTTCCTTCCTACACGAAATATCTACCTACCTAATGAACAACAAAGATGGAAAGACGTAGCTAGACCGAAGTGCGACCGAGACAATAATATAAGATAAGATAAATTTTATTGGTTCACAAGAAGATACACACATCGATAAATAAGAATTACAAAGAGAAAAATAAAAACAACGTGAGACCAAAAGGTTGCCACTCAGCGTGTGCTGCAGGAGCTCGGGGAGCAGCTGCAGCGCTGGTCTTCCGTGGCACCATAGCGTAGAGCGCGTCACTGGCTATGGACACACTCTATGCACGTGTCACAATACGTCACGTCACAATATGCACGTGAAACACGAATGCCGGCGGCGATGGCGCCCCGGTCTATCTATGACTGAGGTGGATGGACCTAATTGGACCCAATCTCTTGAATTTTACTTACACTTAAGTACATCTAGGTGTGACTGTATCTCATGAACCGTACCTACCTACAAAGTAGACAATAGCAATTTTCAGAGGATTTAACAGAGGGAGGATCCTTTGTGTTTCTTTGATTATCTATAGTACTACCGAAAGTAGTGTTTGCAACTAATGTGGCAGGAAAAAAGATACCTACTTAACACTTGTTTCTCGGTAGCCTTGTCACAGATAAGGGTATACACTTTTTACAAATACCTAGACACATTTTCGATTACAGGACCTTTAATTTTTCACAAAAGTCAATTCAATTTGATTGCACAATAAATGAAAATAATAACAATAAGATAGATTTATTACGACTTTAATGCACCATCAGTACCTACATAAAACATTAGGCAAGCAATAACACTATTTTTCACGACTCATTGGGTAGGTAGGTAGTTTGCGGGTGTCGTCGGCATTTTGACTCACTCATTCAGACATTTTGGATTTCAGGGTACCTATTAGTACATTTAATTTTGTTTTTCACAAAAGTTCGTACATATTTACTTAGGTAAGTAAGTATATCAGTACTTACTTACTTCAGTAAGTAAGTACTTATATCAGTTATCTAGCCGTACCTACCTACCTATAATACAAGCTCTGCTTTGCTTGGTGCTAGATAATGCTGTGTGAATTGTTCAGCATTAGGAAGGTACTTATAGGTAGATACCTACCTGGGTAGGTAGGTTTTTATTTCTTTCTATTTCATTTCTTTAACCAGTTTTTAACGAGTTAAGTACCTACTCCCAAAGATTTATATCGTTAAAGATACCTATGTCCTATTTATACCTAAGTACGATTTATCTAGCTATATAGTGTATATTGTATTAATACAATACACTACATACCTAGATAAATCGTACAAACATTTGTCTCATGGCGGGAATCGAAGCCACAACCTCCTCCTTCCTACCGACTCCGCGACGCTGCCGCGCCCGCCGGCGCGGCGGCGCGACGGCGGCGGCGCGGCGGCGGCGGCCAGATGACTGCACAGGTAGCAGGGCATGCATGGGTGGTTTTGAGCGAGCCGCCTCTCTCAGCGAGCAGAGCCGTTAGGAACATTATCTATGACCTACGTATTTCCGAAAAATATTTCCCAGTCAAAAATCCTAGAACCTGGCCGGGTACAGCGCCACCTCCCGGGTCAAGTTATAAATCTAGACCATCCTGTGACCCACTCTAACACACCATTAAATAAAATGTCATCTAAATCGGCCCAGCCGTTGAGGAGGAGCTCAGAGACAACATGTAGATAGATAGCTACAGATTATTAATAATGAAGGGTGTATTAAGATTAGCAAACCAAAATTAATTTGACAGCTCGCCAAAACATTATAAAATCCGAACCAGGATTTGCTGATCTTTTTCATTCATTTAATGCTGCAATATCATTTTAAAGGCATGCCAAAATTTCATTAAATACGAATCACGATTTGCTGCTGCTTCACTAGTATATTGCTGCACAAATATTTAATTTACTGTGACATAAATTTTTAGGCTGCCCACTGGCACATTAGTTGCTGATCAATTCAGTCATTTTTGCCGACCACTAGCTGCGGCTCAAAATATTTTTTCTGCTTGCAAAATTAATTTTTCGGCTGCCCAAATTCTCTTTAATCTGCTGATCGTTTAAATGATACCCATAATGCATTGTCTATTTACGAGCTTCTTTGAATAATTTTTTTTTTAATTATTTTTTTTTCATTTGTTTTAGATTAAGTCTATGTATCTCTTCTTATTTGTATTATTTGCTGTAATAAATATTTGTACTTATCTTTACTTTAGTATGTTGGTTTGCATGGAGCCTGCTTGTGTTTAACATTAAAGTTAGTCTTTCGTAAGGCCATCAACTCGTCGCGCCTTTATGAAGCCTTTGGAATAACTCAAAATAATAATCCTAGGTAACCCACACATCATCATCTAGCACTAAGCAGAGCTAGTGTTATACATACAAGATAACGGATACACTTTATACTAATTAGTATAATAATATGTGTAGATAGAAATATATTTTTAATTCCATATACTTACATAAAAAAAAACAACCTGAGCCGGAAAAATGTATCTGTAGATCAAAATGAATAATTAGTAGATTGTTAGCCTAGAGGGTTGAAAAGAATCAATTGCCGAGGTAGTTAGATGCCCGAGCGCAGCGAGGGCGGCTATAGTCCGAGTAGGTATTGATTGTTTTACCCGTGGCAAACACTCTACTTTCATTCAGAATATGAGGAAAATAAAAGATTTTGTATGACACAATTTGTCTCGTCTATAATGGAATCTGGTGTCAATATTTCGCATAACAGATTTTAGTATCCCGCCAATTTGTGTTGACTTTTTAAATTTTAAATATGGAACTCGCCGCTCGCCGCGTAATTATCGCGTACCTTTTGTTATTATTTTAGCTACCAAATAACTATGCCAATTTTAACCTACTAACCTATTTTATTTACTCAACTTCCACCAGCGAGTCAAGTTAAGACTGTGTGTAACAGTAAACTGCGTGGGTCGACTAAGGTAGCTACCGGTACCTGTTAGGTAAAACGGCGGACGTCCGTGGGTGGACTAAAGGCATCTTCGCAGAATTGATTGGCTTTACCATGAAAAAGCTCTAAATCTACGACGCGAGGGCGTTAATGACGTCACACGCAGATCAGCTGGCCGGACGCGATAGCCTTACCCATCGTAGACAAAAAATAGAAATAAAATCGCAGAATGCTATTCAAGGTTAATAAGCCGGTGAGGCTTGATAAATTGAGTGCCTATGACGCACATGTGCAGGTTCATCAGCTTGTTGAGCATTGGCGTGGCCTTACAAGTCGCACCAGTGAGGCTAGGCATTGAATGCGTTGATGCATTGAATGCCCATGACGCACATGTGCGGGTTCGACAGCTTGTTGAGCATTGGCGTGGCCTTACAAGTCGTACCAGTGAGGCAAGGCATTGAATGCGTTGATGCATTGAGTGCCCATGACGTACATGTGCGGGTTCGACAGCTTGTTGAGCATTGGCGTGGCCTTACAAGTCGCACCAGTGAGGCTAGGCATTGAATGCGTTGATGCATTGAATGCCCATGACGCACATGTGCGGGTTCGACAGCTTGTTGAGCATTGGCGTGGCCTTACAAGTCGCACCAGTGAGGCTAGGCATTGAATGCGTTGATGCATTGAGTGCCCATGACGTACATGTGCGGGTTCGACAGCTTGTTGAGCATTGGCGTGGCCTTACAAGTCGCACCAGTGAGGCTAGGCATTGAATGCGTTGATGCATTGAGTGCCCATGACGTACATGTGCGGGTTTGACAGCTTGTTGAGCATTGGCGTGGCCTTACGAGTCGCACCAGTGAGGCTAGGCATTGAATGCGTTGATGCATTGAGTGCCCATGACGTACATGTGCGGGTTTGAAAGCTTGTTGAGCATTGGCGGATTTAAAGCTCGTATATCAGTAGCTTGCCCGTGAAGGGTACACTAAAACTGGGCAGTGAATACGTTAAGCTAAGTTAAGTAAGCTGATTTGCGTCGCTAAATGTGGTGAGCGTGAGACCTTAAAGTTACCACACCCACGGATAAGGGACCTGCAGCTTAAAATGACGTTGCATACGCTCGGCGAGGCTGACATAACGCGATAGCTTTACGTTTTTTTTACGCACACCCGTATGTCGAATGCCGGTTACTGACCGGTGTTATGACGTGTGGTGCCGGCTTAGAATTTGCACCACCCCTACTCTTCCCGCGGGTGTCGTAAGAGGCGTCTAAGGGATATGCCCACCGGGGGCGGGCAGCAGCGCCCCCTGCAGAATAATTCTACCACCGAACTGCGATCCCCAACTCGCATGTCCAGCATGGAGATTATGGGCACTACCTTCATGAGATAAAAGCCAACAAGGCGCTTATCAGAGGGAGGCCTGCGTCCAGCAGTGGACCAATACAGGCTGTTGAGGTGGGGTTGATGGTTATGGGGCGTAATGTGCCATTCGCAGCGAGCATGAAACGTCCAAAATCAGTTTCGTTGCTCAGTACGGAGCAAGAAGGGCCTTGCTGTTGCAAGGGCCTTCTTGCTCCGTACTGAGTGCACGAACGCTCGCTGTGAAACACGTTACACGTTACATCTCTCCCCGTAACGCCTGTGTACCGCCGACCCGGGTGTAGACAAAGGTTTTTCGTACCGGCTGTTACTGCGTCGATAAATATGGGTAGCCATTGCTTCGCAAAGTTTGTTTAGTGTTTTAAGGTGAAGGTATTTTAGAATACTTTACCTTTTAAAGAAGGACGCCTTGGAACTTCGTACCACGCTGGGCGCCAAGAACAAAAAGTTACTTATCTACATAAAATAACACGTGAAGCAAATTATGGTAAGACCCATAAAGCCTATCTATATAATATTTCTGGGCTGTCTTTCTGGGTATGGAAAAGTTTTATGGTAAAGGTTTTTTTGAATACTTTTACCTTTTAAAGTAGGACGCCTTGGTACTTCGTACCACGTTAGGTGCCAAGAAGAAAAAGTTACTTATCTACATAAAATAACACGTGAAGCAAATTATGGTAAGACCCATAAAGCCTATCTGTATAATATTTCTGGGCTATCTTTCTGGGTATGGAAAAGTTTTATGGTAAAGGTTTTTTTGAATACTTTTACCTTTTAAAGTAGGACGCCTTGGTACTTCGTACCACGTTAGGTGCCAAGAAGAAAAAGTTACTTATCTACATAAAATAACACATGAAGCAAATTATGGTAAGACCCTTAAAGTCTGTCTGCATGATATTTCTGGGCTAAGAAATCAAATAATATCGCAAAAATTTATCGACTTCGACGGGACTTGAACCCGCATCCTTCCTTCAGTACAGGAATGTGCTAACCAACTACACCACGAGGTCAAGTGACGTGGGAGTCGAAAATCTCTGCGACTTCCTACGGTCTCTAGCGCCTTTCTGGGCTATCTTTCTGGGTCTGGAAAAAATACATTAAGATTCTAGCAGCAATGGAAAAAAGTTTATTTCAGCTTGTATTGTACTTAGTAGAGTCCAGACAAAACCTCGTAGAGAACATATTTTTCTACACTGTGCAAATTAAACGACAACCTCTGTGGCGCAGCGGGCGAAGGTTTGCCTGCGACGCTGGAGGTTGCGGGTTCGATTCCCACCTCGGGACAAATGTTTGTACGATCTGCAGACATTTGTCCAGGGCGTTCTGGATATTTTATATGTATAATAAAAATATCTATGTAGTGTATATATATTGTATTAAGTATATCAGTTATTTAGTACCCATAACACAAGCTCTGCTTAGCTTGCTGCTAGATAATGCTGTGTGAATTGTCCAGCATTATTTATTTATTTATTTATAACTTTATACGATTCTTTTTAGCTGACTGGATTTTACCAGTAAGCTATCTGACGTGCTGACCACTTAAGGTAAAGGTACACACCCACGGATGACCTATCCAGCGTGCACACCTCCATGGGCCGGACTAACGAGCGGCGACCGCGACGCGCAGCCCTAATGTCTTCATTTGTATTCAGATTCACATCCACTGATAGCAAGGATGCTGGCCCTTCTGTCCGTTGCGTAATTTACGAAAGCATTTAGATATCTGTGTAAGTGATTCTATGACTTATTAATTACACACACTTGATAGCGGACTCACCTAGCTTACCTAGCATATTTTTCAATTTTGTATTCAGTCTGTAAGTTAGGTTCAGTGACGTCTATTGCTAGCTGACCACCCTGGCAGAATTCAAGTCTCGTAATTACACCAGTTTTGGTTTTGTAGCATTAAATTTTTTTGATGTTATTATCTAAAACGGCTTGCTGTTTTCATTTTATCGAAAGATTCTAGTTTTGAAATACCTATGTAGTTCTGTTTTCGTAGAAATAATCTTTTAACGTAACTGTTTTTTTTTGTTCTAAGCTGTTTCTCTGTTGTGTCAATAAATGTCTCTAATTACTAGATTTTGAGCGTTGCTTTGTACGCGTTTCAGGATAAAATGCCAAGGTTCTAATGCCCAGAGTACCTAGAATATTGTTGCATTTCATCACGTTTTGTTCAGCTGTTGAGTCATGCAAAGATTACAGGTAGCGTTCTGAAAAAAAAAACCAACGTTGTTTTTTATAAGCAGGTTCAAAAGGCCTGTTTTAGGAGGAGAATGAGATGCCAAATAATGGGACTGAAAGTTAATATAAATAGTAGATAGTTTTTTTAAACGGAAAGACAGCCATAGCCATGAGCTTTACCATGGGTTTAAAAGTTTAACATTAAGGCGGTAATCTCACTTTTAGAGACGTATTAGGTAGTTACCCAACTAACTAATTGTTCTAGCATAGGTCCAAAATATAATTGATAACTATATGAATAAATTGATAATTTCTTTTAAACTTATTAGAGCGAAAATTTGCTCCTTGTTTTGTGGACAGCGTACCCTGTTATCTACAAGCAGGGTATCTAAGTGAGGCTATACCTGAGTGAGGGTGGGCAAGAAACGTTTGAGATTCAATACGTCTGGAGGGGTGTGTATTTATGGCGGTATCTGCTGAATGCGCTGAGCAAACTTTGCTGACCAACCATCTGTTTATTTTAAGCCTACCTTGGTTTGCTACCAAAGGGTACCGCGTAGTTCTGTATTCAAATATTCAAGGTAGCTCAGATTGTTGATAAGAGAAGACAGGATAGGTTAAACTTTAAAGAGCTGATGACGTTGACAATCATTTGAATTTGACTTTGACAGATGTGAAACTGAACTTAAAATAATTTAAATTTTTTCCATTTCCATTTCCTGAGTTGTAAGGTAAATAGGGTTTTTCTTTTTTGAATAACGCGTCGTTCTGGAAGAAAATTCTAGATTGAAATCTACCACTTTTTGTACTTTTATATTTTTTATTTTTTGAAGGAACTTGTGTCATGTTTTTGTTTTGAAAAGCAACTTGTACCTACCTTCGTTCATAACTGTTTTAGGCCTATCTCCTCAGCTATACCTCCCTAATTCAAGCAAGAGCTTCATCCCTAGGTATTTCCGTTTTAGAACATCTGTTATCAGCACAGCAACTAAAGACCAGAATAGGCTGAAGCTCGGAGACCTGAAAGGCAATCTCCTATGTACAAACGAAATACATAAGTAGGTACCTACCATGTACTAGGTAGACAGAACTCTTGTAGTGATGGTAAGTGATGGATGCTTGATGGGTTTAATATCGATGATTTTACTAAGGCACTGGTCAGATACCTTAGTGTCCGCAAGTGTTTTAGAATAATATTTTGTGGTCGAAAATCTTACAGCTAATATTATGAACTACAGTCGCTTATTAGGTAATGTTACTTCTACAATTTTTAATTCCTCTCAAAATAATTATAAAAAAATATTGATAGCAAATTAATATCAAAGGCAAAGCCGTCATTTTAATAACCAAGTTTAGTCCAACTATAGAAAAGGTACCTACGCGATAAAAATCCGATAAAAAAATCATTCAACATTTATGTCACTTTAAAAAATATGGCAGTCCTTGCCATTTTCTCAAAATTTCCCAGTGTTATTATAATAAATAAATAATAAATAATGCTGGGCAATTCACACAGCATTATCTAGCCCCAAGGTAAGCAGAGCTTGTGTTATGGGTACTAGATAACTGATATACTTAATACAATACACTACATAGATAGGTATTTTTTATTATACATAGAAAACATTCAGAACGCCCTGGACAAATGTCTGCAGATCGTACAAACATTTGTCCCGAGGCGGGAATCGAACCCGCAACCTCCTGCGTCGCAGGCAGACCTTCGCCCGCTGCGCCACAGTGGTCGTCGCAAATAAACGTTTCATCTAATTTATCTATCTGAGATAGGAGTAGTATTATTTTGTTTTGTGTACACGTTGTATGTAATTTTTAATCAATACGCTTTTTGCTCTAATTTCCAAAACAGTAACAATATAATTGTTGCACTCTGTTTCATACTTTTAGCCTTTATGAGCCTACTTTATAAGCCCTTAGAACAGTTCTTAAATTCATCGACATCTACTGTCCCCTCCGGACATCACTAGTAGACAGCGAGCGGCGAGTGTGCGCGTCGATAAATTCCGGGCGCGTTGTCAATCGCCCGCGAGGAGCGCTCAGGAATTAACGGCGCTGCTGTCAAGGCGCCGCCCGCGTCCCCAGTACGACGGTAATAGGGCTGTCACGTCACGGGCGTAATTTTTTATTTATTTTATCAGTAGATTTTTCAACGCTTTTTTCAAGCATTTAGCTCGCGGATCTGTTTGAAAGTTCACTTTGAACAGGTACTCACGCGGTAGGTACTTCCATGATGGTTTGATTTTGATGGTGCTAAAGAGCTCGAATCAAATTCTAGCTTTTCTAGCACCCTCAAACGAAGTTCGTATCGTACTTACTCCTTCAAACTTCAAATAGTAAGGTTTATATTTCTTTATGACCATGTCTAGCCGTCAAAGCTTAAAAGTATGAAACAGCGCGCAACAATTATATTGTTACTGTTTTGGAAATTAGAGCAAAAAGCGTATTGATTAAAAATTACATACAACGTTATACACGTTGTATGTAATTTTTAATCAATACGCAGAACAAAATATACTACTCCTATCTCGGATAGATAAATTAGATGACACGTTTATTTGCCACTCCATGTTATATAATATATTCACGCTCAGTAAATTATCGACAATAAAGCTGAGTGACAAGTTGGCAGCCCTGCACAAATTGCGCGTGTACGGCGCACACTAGCCATGTGAATTATATCGCAAGCTCATGCCAGCGATGTGGGTGAACCACGCCGCGCTGCCGACAGCGTCTTCTGCACGCCTAGCCGGATTATCGATAATTTGCTCGTACATGTTGTAGTTATACAACACTATTTTTTATTGTTTGGGTATCCTAGAAACGATCAGCAGATTAAAGAGGTTTTGGTCAGTTGAATTGAAATAGTGAATTTGAAAGCTGAAAAAATAAATTGAGCCGCATTTTTTGTTTTAGCCATTATCATCTTGTAGGGTACCTATCCATGAGGTCGAATTTCATTCTCTCCTCATATACCTAGTTTTCACGTTGAAGGTCAACCGAAAAATCGGATCCAATAGGTAGGTAAGTACCTATAGGTATATTTTAAAAGTTACAACCATAGATTAGTAAAAACACGAAGGTTACATTACATATAATTTAACATTATGAAATGTAAAAGGTCGAAGTAAAGATGAACCGAATTGTTTAGGTTGTTTCTCTTTTATAGTCATGCTGCATGCTTTCTGTAGCCAGCTACTTACTACGAAATTTAAATTAAAGAAATGTACCCAGATAATTATTTTCCTAATCATGGAATCGCGACACGACATTCTTGAACAAAAGCAACATAATTAATGAACATGGAATATTTTTTTAGGTTTCGAAATTTCTCCCATGATAACAGAGAAAAGAACGATGCCATTCTATCTTTGAATTTCGAAAAGGCCGGAGGCAAGCGCGGCAGAATGATTACGCCTCCCGCGCTGCGGGCGTCCGCGAGAAAAGAAGGAAGCGTCCCTCGTTTGCCTTTGTGCGCGAAAAAATAAAACTTGGGGGAGTGGACGCGGGAAAAGCACGCGCTAGAACTGATTGGGATTGGATTCTCGTACCAACATTTATTCTATACCTACCTACCTACCTACTTACACGAAAAATATGTAGAGTTACTTTACTTACTTACCTAGGTACTAAAAATAGTATTTGGTTGGTTGTTGGTCCATAAAACACACCTTTTTATTCTAGGTTAGGTACCTATACCTACGTATTGTTTAAGTGATTGACCGTAGGTACCTACGGTAGTACCTACCAAAAGATACAAACCTATGTGTCCTGCCTAGCAAACTATTTATTAGGTAGGTAGTAGGTACTAATCCTAGATAAGTACTTACTTATAAGTACTTAGAAATCTAGCAATCAGAAAGTCGTAGACCAGCCGATTTTCTAACTCAACTCTCCATCCAATAAAGAAAAAAAAACAACTAAAGGCAAGCCCATCGATTATTCACCACAATTTGTATTCAACTATCCCTGTACACAATTAGGCGCGAAGCTTTCCCTTATTTCTGTACGTGTGCTTTGCTTCGGGTGAAGTGAAGGCGGAGAGGGGGGAGAGAGGGGGGGTCCAAGCCATTAGCACAGCGGCATCGTCGGCGACCGTCCGCGGACACACCAAGACTTGCGGTCCACATGACTCTTGTTGCCGCGAGGTAAGGTTGACTTTGCAGCGTTTGGGTTTCGCGGGTTGTTGCGAAAGTCGTGCATAATTTACGCGGGCCCGATAGACGGTCGCGATTGTTATTACGCGTGCGGATATTGGATTTGGCGGGAACGCAGCGCACGGTGTCGCAAGATAATGCGGGGACGCGACGAGCCAGTAATTTAATAAGGTTGGTTAAGCACGTTCGGGCTCGTTCGCTGCGAGTCTATTAAGTTAGGGATTTTCCAGTACGTAGTTGTGCTGATTTTCGTAAAAAGCAAAACAAAAACTTACGCAATTTTTTTGCCTGTGATTCGGACTTTACTTATAGACCCAGATAAAACCATAGAAGGATCTGAAAGATCACAAAAGTTACTGATATTTCCCGACGCATCCAGCAGGCGTCTTTATCATTAAACTGCTGGTAGTTTAGATCTATTAGATTCAACAGTTGCGCAGGCAACCCATCCAATTACATTTCACAAGAAATTCTCTCCAAGCCTAGCTCCCAGCCCACGTGATTAAAACTGTCCAATTGCGCGCCAAATGTAGTGTTATCGTAAGCGTCCCATCGCAATACGTACAAGCACTGGTGTCTCAAAACACATCCAATCAATCAGTGACAACATTCATGCCATCCCTATCCTAGAAGGGGCTATAAAAGGCACACGATTGTGTTTGCGAGCGCGCGCTCCGGGGCTACCTAAGCGGGCATTAGCGAAGGACGCGTAGGTTACCGACTGCCCAACGCAAGCAGAACTTCAACCCAACGGTATACTCCGATCCCTGCGGCTCAAGTTACAACGGTCGAGCAACGTAATTTACGCGCGAACGGTCACCGCCGCTGGTGATTACACTGGCTCGTTGGCGTGTTGGTCGTTGATAACCCACCCGTTGCGAAAGCTCCAAGATATTCGGCGATGCATAGCAGCGTCTGTGTGTTCGAAATGGGTGGCGTTGCCTGGAGTCGGCGCTCGCCGGTTTAGGACAACGACGTGGGTAAGTCATTAAGGTGGCGTGTGCATGGACTTGACTGCCGCCCGAGGAGGGTGAGATTATTGCCGCTAGCCGCTAGCTGTAGACGGTGCGTTAACTTAATTATGTACTTACCTACCTACATACTCTGAAATTAAAAGAGCTGTAAGTACCAAAAATTCAAAAAAACTCATCATCCGCGTTAAGAACGCGGATGATGTTGCGGCTAGAACGGTTTTGTTATTTTGCAAGTTTTTCTTTCTCATCGCGACAACTAAGGTACTACCGTACGTTTACATTTCTGCTTCCCAAAAATCCTTGGATAGGATCCGAGTTGGTTTGATATCAGTGTCTAAACTGAACTAAACTTAGATTATTTTAGACGACATATTATGAATTGACAAATAGGATGGCATCATTTTGAGTCTGTCAAATTAACTATTTGACAGACTCAAAATGATGTCGTCCTGTCATCCACAGACGACCTCTGTGGCGTGGCGGGCGAAGGTACGACTGCGACGCAGGAGGTTGCGATTTCGATTCCCGCCTCGGGACAAATGTTTGTACGATCTGCAGATATTTGGTGTTTTCGACGTTTTCTATGTATAATAAAAAGAAATCTAAATAGTGTATTGTATTAAGTATATCAGTTATCTAGTACCCATAACACAGGCTCTGCTTAGCGTGGGGCTAGATAATGCTGTGTGAATTGAATTGTCCAGCACTATAAAATTCAAATAGAGTCGGGATATCTGTGATATTTCCTGAAAATCTGAAATAAATGCCATAACTGAAATCCATTTAACATAAAGTAATGCAAACAAAACGTAGAAAAGCGCCGGGAGCCATGTGCCGCCGGCCGGATCGTGCGCGGCGTCGAGGGACTTCAACACCGGGACGCGCTCTGAAAGTCCAAACCCCTCACTGTAAAGACCTTCGAAAATCACCCTGGGACCAGCCGGTCTACTGTGAAAAGTTTCGGATGACGGATCGCACGAAACGTACATCGAACTTGCACAGAACATAGAAATTTGAGAGAATCAGATCAATCTTTATTTCATAATTCGTATCGTAGTTCATAATGTAGTTTTTTCGAAGAGAATTTGTTTCTAAGCCATGAAAATAATTTATTAAGTATTTGATCTAAATCTTCACCTCACAACAAGTTGCGGGACCAGACGTCAACCAACAACCTTGACGATCTCTATGAAATAAATGTCAAAGTAATAATATATTTTGAGACATTATGGATAATAATTTTTAATTTTCGTATGAAAACTTTTATCTAATTATTGAACGTCGGATCGGTCGTTAGACCGAAAACAAGTTTTCGTAGTAGTACGTGCGATCCGTCATTTGAAACTGCGTATTCCGTTTTTCAAAGTAGGGCCCCGAAACGCCAGGGCCGCGAAACGGCGAAACTCCATTTAAAGATGTCGGGATAATTTAGCTGACGAGGCGAGGTCCAAATTGACGCGCCCCCGGGGCTCGCCATTCCATATATCGATCACCGAGTTCTAGAGGACAAGTGCACGTAAATAACCCTCATCAATTTTATTTCGTCGCGACCTTTTGGACAGAAGCGTTTGGGTCAAGTGGTGCCACGTTGTGCGCCAGTTTTTCACATGTTGGGCGCCAAGAATGGCGGAACATTTTTCCGTATCTGTTATTATTAAGTTTATCTATTTGCTGCGTTGTAAGTTTGGGCCTATACAAGCGAAAGAAACTAGGTCACTCGTTGCAAAGGTTTTTTAGTGTCACTGTCACACGGTGGGCACCATACAGGATGTGACACTTTTTCATGACTTTTGCTCTTTGTTCAGTTTTCGGTTCAAAGTGTTTTTGGTTGTTATCATTCTGGTGAAATTTCGATACCATATCTTCTTGTTGTACTTAGTATTGTATTGCCGATTGGTCCCACGTTGGACGCCAATAAGAGAAACTTAATTTATGATGCCCTATACGGCCCTCCTTTAGGAAATTTCTACTTGAGAGTACTTTGTCACTCCATCCAAATTACTATACCATAGAATATCATAGTGAAGTAAACTTTTACTGGTAGGCAGTTTGCGTCACGTTGGACGCCATTATGGCAAAGCGTTCTTAATCCATTTGCATGTCTCACTTAATAACTTGCAAATAGAACGTTCTTTATAGCTGTTATCATTACAGACAGCCTATAGAATATCAATATAGTACCGATGTCATAGTAAGGTTTCACTGAAAGGTTTGTCCCGCGTTGGACGCCAAAACGAGAAACCTAATTTATCACCTGCAATCCTGTTTAGGATCTTGACAACCTCTGTGGCGCAGCGGGCGAAGGTCCGCCTGCGACGCAGGAGGTTGCGGGTTGGATTCCCGCCTCAGGACAAATGTTTGTTCGATCTGCAGACATTTGTCCAGGGCGTTCTGGATGTTTTCTATGTATAATAAAAAATATCAATCTATGTAGTGTAGGTATTGCATTAAGTATATCAGTTATCTAGCTGTTAGGTAAATAATAACCATCAAACATAACTGGGTAAAATTGTATATCAGCCTGGCAACACAGTGGGTGACGCACGATTAGCCAGGCAACTCTCGGCTACCGGACTCATTCTATCGCCGACAGCCGTCCTGAGCAGACTTGGTATTTTTGACCTACAACTGAATAGTTGTTGCCCAGCCTTTGCTTGCAAAACGAGTCTGTACCAGTTTGGGACCGAACGGAGGTGGAGTCGGTTGAGGCATGCTGTTTTTATATATATCGCCCAACAACTTCAGAAGAGGGATTCCGATAGCAAGGTACGTAAAGTGAAGATTTCTTATAATTATTCGTAATTACTGCTCTTTATCTTGTTATCACCCTGCCCACAAGGTGTTGAGGGTTGACTTGTTAACACGTAATCGGGGTACATAACTCCGATAGTGTTAACAGATTGATTTAGAAGTGCGGGTTTGTGCAGGCATTCGGCCAGGGCATGCCGTCCCTGGTAATGTCGTCACGTACTTAGTGATTTTATTAGATACCTACCTGCATTTTTGGTTAGTTTGAAAGCCTGTTTGTTAGCACGTGGTCAGGGTATCTACTCCCTGACAGTGTTGGCGGAATGATTTGCAAGTGATCGGTATTTGTGTAGGCATTTGGCCAGGGTACTCCCTGGTAACGCCGGTACGTGCCTGGTTAATTCTGATTAATATACTAATGACAATATGTTAAAGTACACTAAATAGCGATTGCTCGATAACATGTAGCGGGTTCACCGTTAAGTAAGTAGGTAGGTACCTACCGAATCTGTGATCGTGGCCGCGTTTGGCCAAGATACATAGGTACCCGCCTAGTCGCCTACTCTATGATAGCTTGAACGCGGGCTCAGCAATTTAACTGGCTGGATTTCCTTTTCAACGTGTTTTTTGTAACCCCAAGAGAAATTTATAAACTTTTGTTTGGATTCTGGTTATCAGTGATCCATGATCGCATTAACTTGTCAGATGAAATGGAAATATGCCTTGAAGAACATTGATGCTTGATAATTTTTAACAGCGAATGATGGAAGCAGTTAGCGTGACCACCACCGTAGCAGAGAACACCGTCGCCATAAGGCGCCAAAGCGGACGGAGCCGCGACGAACACAGCCAGCCAGGTACCATAGATGCTGACGTAATGTGATCGTGATGGCTGTGCTGAGAAGCGTCCAGCGAACGATGGACGATGCAACGAGAAGCGAGGTAAGTCGTGTAATTCTACTCGAAATCCTTCACGCAACCGTTGATATAGTAGGAAGAATCGAAGCGCCAAAGCAGGCGTACCTAGAACAGCACGTCGCAGCGAGAGGCTAGTTGCGCCTCACATTCGAAGCCGTTGTCGTAATCGGCACTATAGTGAACTTCGTGAATCGAATCGGAATGTATTTGAAGGTGTACTTTATTAGTACCTAGATATAGATATTATGTACCTATGTCAAAATCCGTTGATAGGCTTTGATCCATGCCATGCCTCACTTCTTCAATGGACTACAAAATATTTAGATTTTACCCTAACCAAATCTGGTGGGCCTCACCGAATCGTGATACCAAAGAATACCAACCCATTTATTAAATTTTGATTAGCTCCGTTATGTACTAACCGATGTAGATAGGTGTACGATGATGAAGATTTCATGGCTTTATGTAGGTATGGGATAGAATAAAGACCTCGATATTTACTGCTAGTGACCTGACCACCTTATAAATTACCCAACCTTCGGAACGAATACATTCTACAGGTACCTACGCAATATCTACGCTCAGAATAACTACAGTAGGTACCTAGCATAATAAGGAATAGGGACAAATTTGATATATCTACGTAGGCACTAATTTTAAGTTAAGCATGAAATGAAATCATGGAGCTGTAATATTTTTTTTTAGTTTTACGATCCGTTTCCGAGTCGTGGTACCACAGAAACATATCTAGATATATTTCTGTGCGTAGTACCTATGTTGCATAGGTATGCATCAGAGTGCACTTGAACCGATCAAGATAGCGACGAGTTTCAGGTTGAGTTGTCGGTGAAAATGCTAATCACAAACAAAGCAGTTTACTTAAAATATTTGCTACTTCACTTGATAATAACGAACGTTTGGCTACTTACGCTAAGAACTTTGTAGTCTAAACGGATAGGTGCCATGCCAACGTCATATTATATCCATGCTCAGTTTGCAAACCCATGAACACAACTAGCTACCTATCTCTCTCTAGACCTACCTACCTACATACCAATGCACGAATGCACCTTTGATTGCAGCGTATTCATGAAATATTTGCTAGAGAAAATATAATATTTAAATAAACTCGATCATAGTCTTGAAACAATGCTCACCTACCTAATTATAGATTTGTAGATGACCAAAACCTCGATAAGTAGTTCCAAGATTTATAGGTATTTTTGGTGGCAAAAGATCATTCACTTTCTATTTTTCTGTTAATAAAACCATGACACGAAGCCGTGCTCGCGGTGGTTTCCAAAATAGGACTTTTGTGAGAACATGCGGGTTCGATTCCCGCGGCGCGGCAGGTATTTGTTCGATTTCCGGATGGTTGTTCGGGGCCTGAGGCATGACAAGCATTAAGTACTTTAATTTATATGTAAAATAATAATGAGCCTTTGTAGGAATTCCGATTTAAACTACGTAGAAAGCGTAGGAAGGTACCTACCTATAAAAACAAAACACAAATTCTAGTGTTTTTTTTTTATGGTTTAAGTCATTTCTTTGATCATCCAAACTATTATTTATTGCAATGGACGACTGGAAGGCAAAACCTAAGATAAGTCTTCGCAATCTACTAATTTTTTTTTGAACAAGGAATAAAAACTAAGAATTGAAACAAAAACAATTTATGGCAGCTCCTTAATCTAACACTTTTGATGCCCGCGACTCACATGCAACCTTAACCAAACATTTTGTCATTCAGGTGGCAAACTTCTTACGTGTAAATAATGCATATAAATGAAGCAATAAAATATCGAATAGAAATCATTGAGGGTAGCGAAAAGAAATGTGAAGTAAACATGTAGGATTAGAGGAGTAGAGAGTATGAACAGGATGTAAGAGTACGAACGCTAAGCAAGTATGAACGGGAGAACCACACTTTTCATAAAAGTCAACAGTGTGTGAATGTGTAAATATATAATGTAGTGTAGATGATATAAAATGAACAATAAATAATATACTTAAATCAAACGCTTAAACTAAATATTGTGGGAAGATTCCCACGTAGGTCTTTAAACTAACATTTTCATGGCCCGAGACGCAGACGAGCCTCTCGACTCGACCCTCGTGTAGTGGCGGCGGCGGGGCGCGCCCCTGCGGGTCGCACCGCCGAAGCTGGGCAGCGAATGCGTTAATACGCAGAGTATCAATTACATACATATTTATGCCTGATTATGCTTTGAGTACGAGTAGGTTTTCGGTAGGTAAATTATTTAGTACGATATTATTATACTGTTACACCCTACGTGTTAATTAGAGTTTAAACGGTGAAAACGATATAAGTACTCGTAAGTTGTTTAGGTCCATAATAAACAAAATAGAATAAAATAGAATGGAATCGAATGGAATCGAACATAATCGAATAAAATCGAGTAGGATCGAATAGGATAATAGAAAAGGTATTTATATTTACTAACAGACGCAATTGAAACACGGGTCGTCAGTGACCGTGATCAGAGAATTAGTTACTGCTGGCATAATAAAATAAATTGAGTTTCCAAAGTAAACTACTTACGACTTTTCAAATGAATTTAGGACTGTAGTAGGTTCAATTAAAAATAAACAGAGTTAATACCATACTCAAATAAATAAAATTAAAGGTAAAATACACACCTAGGTTTACAACACCTATAAAATGTAATATACTAGAAGACGATTTTTCTAATTTACTAGTGACGACGACTTTTCTCATTTACTTGTGTAAAGGTTCTCCTACCTGCAGCCAAATCGCGCTTTTTGGATAGTTGTGTTGGTTTAAGGAATCTTGACCAGTGTTTGAGCGGGAAGGGAAATTGAAGGCAAACTAGGCTATCCTCGATTGGTTGATATGTCGTTATGGAGCGGCGGTGAATAATTATGCTTTTATACTAAAGTATCTTCAAATAGGTCGAACGGGACTTTCTAGTCCTTTTTTTTAGATAACTTGAAGTCGTGCAATGTCTTACAAGAATAATTTTAGTAACAATTTACTAGACTTAGGCCTATCAAATTCTATTTTGGGTCTATTTGAACTCCCTAATCCAATATAGGGTAGTTAATGTAAATTTAAACAATGATGTTGAAAGTTGTAGCTGTAGGTACATTGACAATGAAAATCATTATTATTGCTGCACTGATCATGATATTCTATTGGATATTATACGTAAACGTTTTGCTAATAGTTTAGCAGAAGATAACAATGACATCTTATTGACACACAATTTAATAGTCAGGTATGCAATGCATTTCATGATAATAAACTTAATAATGCTGTCCACGTTTAATTCGAACTTAGTCCGCTGGTTGTTAACTGTGGACATGCGGGGCACAATGATGCGCCGCCCAAAGAGTCTCAGTTAACAGTCAGAGTGAAAAAAAAACGATAAGTTATTTTTAAGTCAGGTGAAATTAATATAATTGACTAACAGCTTGTTAACTGTGGGCATGCACAACGATGTGCCGCCCAACGAGAAGCAGTTAATAGACTCAGTGAAAAAGGGAACAATTTGGTTATTTTACGCGTGAAATAATTTTAACGTAGGGTAACCAAATGATATTACATGATGGGTTGTTAATTGTGGGCATGCCAGGCACAATGATGTGCCGCCCAATGAAAAGCAATTAACAGTCTGGGTATTATAAATAATAAAAAGCAATTGGGTTATGTTGCGCGTGAGTTATTTCTAGCGTAAGATTAACCAAATGGCATGACAGATTGTTAATTGTGGGCATGCCGCCCAGCGAGAAGCAGTTAACAGCCTGAGTGATGATCTACTTATTGTGGGCATGTTTCGCTCAGTGAAAAGCAATAAGTTGATGAAAATAGTAATTCTCACTAATAGTTTTACTATAAGCAAATGAAGTGATAAGCTTTGCAACCAAAGCTAAGAAATGAGAAGGAATGCAGTGACGAACTTAACAACCAAAGCCTAACGTGGGAGCTACACATCGACAGACTCTGCGAGAGAGTGGGAAGGGCTTGCTTCGCTTTATGGCGTTTATCGGCTACTCTTGAAGAAGGGATGACCAGAAGCTGTTACTTTGCATCCGTTCACTCGCTCCTTCAATATGGCGTGGAGCTGTGGGGCAGAGCTGCTGACTGGGAGCGAGCGTTTAGGATGCAGAAGAGAGCTGTTCGAGCGATCGTGAGACAATTAAATCCAAGACTTATTTTTGTTATTATTATATATTGTTATTATTTGACGGGCTCATTAGAGAGAGATATTATTAGAAATATTTCGAATCTAATAAATAAATAAATGGTTGCCGTACCTAAATGTGAACAAAAGGGATTCTAAGCTTTGTTAGCTGGATCGTGCTCTTTGATTTAAATCTCTTTGGCATACGTTTGTAAGAATATGGTCTTTTATTCGTTACCTTTTGTTTTTTTTTGATGAAATATATTTTGTCCGCAAGGATAGATAAAGTTCAAATTGAAAAATCAATGATTGTTTGGAAAATAAATTAATGTTTACTTATATGTTAATATTTATAAGCAACGAAGGCACTCGTTGACGGTCGGACGGCCGAGCTGTTAGGTAAATAATAACCATCAAACATAACTGGGTAAAATTGTATATCAGCCTGGCAACACAGTGGGTGACGCACGATTAGCCAGGCAACTCTCGGCTACCGGACTCATTCTATCGCCGACAGCCGTCCTGAGCAGACTTGGTATTTTTGACCTACAACTGAATAGTTGTTGCCCAGCCTTTGCTTGCAAAACGAGTCTGTACCAGTTTGGGACCGAACGGAGGTGGAGTCGGTTGAGGCATGCTGTTTTTATATATATCGCCCAACAAGTACCTATAACACAAGCTCTGCTTAGCTTGGAGCTAGATAATGCTGTGTGAATTGTCCAGCATTAGGTATTTATTTATTTATTATCTTTCAAGAAGGGCCAGTGTGTGTGTGCGTGTTTGTGTCAGTCTAAACTCTTTTTTAAGTCCACTGCAAAATTCATACTATCATCAAACGTAAACAAAATAAGCCCGATCTGATAAAAACGCGGAGTGTTGACGTGCCTAATCCTGAGGGCGATGTGATTAACCGTTAATTGGAACAGCCGAGGATCGCGGGCCCTTCACGTAGGTAGGACATTACCGTTACGTCCAGGGACCGGGTCCATCATCATCATGCAGACCGAAAGACGTCTACTGACTACTGGACTTAGGCCCAAAGATTGCCACAATGACCATAAATCCAGCAATCTTTGGACTGTCCACGCATGGCAGGCGGGGTGGGAGTTGCATAGATCGCAGTTCTGTTTTGCAGACTATAAAGCAAAATTTTCGATGAGAAATCTATAAAATTTTACGCGTTAAGTTTTAGGAAAAATGTCTGTTATTTGTACACACACAGCGACGCGAATTTTTCTATTTGAATTTGGAAGATTGGTCAGATATTTGTTTTCTCAATGTTGGTACTTGAAGTTATAGACAAAAAACATGCAGCGGACTAGCTTAGGGTGGACATACGTCATTCGAATTATGAATTATAGCCTCGGAGTCGAGGTCCCAAAATCCTTGTTTTATTGTAGGCCTTATTCTGTTAGCGATAAGGGGCACAATTTTGCTGAGTTTGCATGATAGTAGGTAGATATCTCCAATGGCTGTATGTACGGAGTTTTACGAGGCTATCTTTTGCGCGGACCGTGGGTGTTCTTTTCCATAGCCGCGGGCTTTATCGTGTCGCGTTCCAAAGAATAAAATGCAGATGGAAGTGCCAAAACTTAAAGCTAAATCCATTTTCTTCTTTCAAGTCTTACTTCATACGGTTTAGTAGCTAAATGATCAGTGGACGATTTAGTTTTAAATTTTTGACGGTTCTAAGTGTCATGTCTGGTCATGTCAAAAAAACAAGATTCCTAGGAGAACTATGTACCTCCCTATTTTGATTCCTTACATCCTCTAATTTCATTAAGCTGTGGTCAAAATAGAACAGACTTAATGCTAGGTTTTGGTAACCGTAAAATTTTTATTTTGACTGACATTTAATTACTTTCTAATTAGTGACTAATACTTTTACGTCGATATCAGAAGATAGATACTCCAGATCGGCTCTTATCAATTTACCTAATGCTCTTTGACCATTGGGCGGTGGGGACGCCACCCGAGTGTGGGGGGGCTTTAATTAGAACGCGCGCTCGCGTCCGTCGACGGACATCGGAGAGGTTATAGCCTCCTGCGGCTCCGCTCGCCAATACCTATTAGGCATACTACTGTCACGTATGCTATGGCTTTCGCTGTGTGTCATCATCACGATATTCTAAGGAGGTTTTACCTATCTGAGTGTTTAAAGTTTCTGTTGGTTTCTTTGAAAAAAGGCGAAAAACTACCCATCCCCCTTATCTCCGAAGTTTGCAGAGCGATCCATCTGAAATATATAAGGACCTAATATAGCGTTTGGATCTATATTTTACAGGAAAAATTTGAGAAGTCTGTGAATAGAACACTTTTTGAAAAATAGAGAAAAAGGCGGGGAATTATTTTCAAAAGGGCCTACCTACCTCTCTCAGGTAGGTATCAAATGAAAGTACTATTTTTAGGTATTCATTAAATAGCGAAGTCTCTAACCGGTACCTTTGGTACACATTTGTATAATTGACGTAAATGTTCGAAACATTCGGCGCGCGACTCTCACTTGACGGATCTTGTTTTAGGATAATTTGGAATAGTGTAGAACGCTAACCTCGCGGCGGGCGGCATAGCATTCGAAATTTGAAACCAATTTAGTTCTGAGGCTGGCTGCAATCTTGAGAGTTGCGAGTATTCGAAATTTCAAACGGTTCGTTTTTCGCTCGACAAATTGATAAGGTAATTTCAGAAAAAAAATCTCTACATAATAAAAGCAACCTTGAATAATCATATTAATCATTCAATGTAATTCTCGATGACTAGCGGTTACCTAAGACTTGCGACGGTTGTGTAGACCCTTTCCATTAAGAGAACTGAGAACGCCTTACGATCCGATACCTAATGATTGGTACACAACCTCCTTTGTCCCGAAACCTTTGTCCAGGTAGGAGCCTATGGGCACGTGGGTACCTAGGTACATCTAGCTAGTAAATACATGTTCTCTGTAGAATCAGTGACTAAATACAATCTTTCAAATGATGCTCGGAGTCTCTCTGAAGCATTCGTAACGAATACATCCGACAGAGAACCAAAGATATCGACATAGCTCTAAGAATTAGCAAGCTGAAGTGGCAGTGGGTCGGCTATATCTCGCGAAGAACCGATAACCGCTGGGGTAAACGTGTTCTTGAGTGGAAACCTCGGTTCGGCAAACGTAGTCTATGATGCCCTCCGGCAAGGTGGGATGACGACCTGCGAAAGACTGCAGGCAGATGCTGGATGCGGCAAGCTGAAGACAGGGCGCTATGGCGCTCATTGGGTGAGAGTTATGTCCTGCAGTGGACTAACAACGGCTGATGATGAAATGATTTTCTAAAAAACATATCTAAGAAAGAGTTGAATACTAGTTTACCACCCCGGCGCGGCGTAGCGTCCAGAATTAACGCCTTGGTAGGAGCCTATCATGTAGATAGGATTATAATACCTTCTTACAATATTTGCGGCCCCCTTATTAATCAAATCAGGCAGCAAGAAACTGTTCAAAGCTAACAAAATGCCATAGAGATACCTACAACAGCATACATAGGTACCCATAATTTTCATTGATGATAAAATAGCTCAGCCATCTTGTCAAAGGTACAGGATATTGCTTCTATCCTGAAACAGTGTAGAGATCCCTAATTGGACCGGATGGGCCAGAAATCAATGCACCTTGCTGGCCGGATGTAGGTCAGAACAACGCTAAGCGTTATCTTGAGATGGCCTATACACAGTATTACACAGGGTGTTTGTAACAGAACGACAAAATAATCATGTGGGTTTTTCTCATGAATCTGTTTCTAAACCTAATAGGACCTTCAGTTTGAAGATAGGTATAATAACATTTTTTTTATTCTTAGGTAGTTCATAGAACTTTCATTAGAAGTAGGTACCTAATCCCTATCTACAGAAAACTGAGTAAAGATTCCTGTTGCCTAATTAATTCGTCATCATTAGACAGACGCTTCCCACCTCTATGACCGAATCAGACTCTCTGCTAAACGCAATCTGCAATTATCGTCAGCTATGAAAAAAATCACTTAATTAAAACAAGCAGGTAAGTAGGTAAACCAAATTAAAAGATTCCAATCACATAAATGTAAACGTAAACTCGGAATAATTTAAAAATTTCAGAAGAATATAACTGTCAAACTTCGCAATGAGTACTCGTGTCTTGTGCGCGTACATTACGGCTCGGTACACTCGACGTCAGCTGCGAGCTGCAGCGGGGCCCCGGCCCCCTCCCGCCGGGCCCCGGGGGGCCAGATCCCGGCCATTCCTCAAGCTCTGCATCGCGGCTAAAGGAGCGCGAATACCTAACGTAATGGACATGTAGCGAGGTATTGTGGATTCTGCTTAGGGTGCATGTTGTAACAATTGCATAGTTTTAGTTAAGTACCTACTGGAACCAGCAGCGTTTTACCAAGTGTTTGTTTAGGAGGTAATTGTTTCGTTTTGAATGCCTACTTCGTTTTCAAAACTTTTAACCTAGCCTAGCCTACCACTTCAAGGTCATCATAATGATTATAAATATGTATTTTAAATAGCAAATTTCACATCAGCTCAACTTTAGAAAAATTAAACACATTATTTTTTAAATACTCATAATTAAACTATAGTATGGAAGTCCATGATATTTTCTTGAACTAGGTCCTTCCTATAACTAAGCCCAAGTACCTACCCATCTACCTAACCTACATTGTTACATTGTAAATCCAAACAAATGCAATAATCAAGCCCAAATCTCACAAACACGAAATACGAATCCACCGGCCGCGGGTCAAACAAAATTTAGTTTCCATTTGCGTAACCCTCGCGCGACCCGTTTAAAGATTCAGCATGACCGCCGGCGACGGGCGACGCGGGTCCAACAGACCCCTTTGAAGATATTCACCTTCATTAGCGTGGGTCCGGCCGACCCCGCGGGGCGAACAACCGAGTTCGCCAAAAGCTTGCCAAACGTCCTTGCGCTCTCCACTTTGCTCGCTTTATGTAATAAACGATGTTTGACTGAATTATAAGCGACGTCAATGGAAGCTACTGGCCGGTCCCTTTGCAAGATAAACTTGCTGTGGGTATCCTCTGCGAGTTTGCTTACGCTAATTAGTTGAAATAGCAAAGCTGTTTTGTTAGCTTTGCTTATAAAGAAACACACAGTAAGTTGGTCAATAACGTTGTCACCATTGCAGTACATTAACATTCTAGATACATTTATGCGTAAAAAGATCAATTTTCACTTTAACCGAGTACCTACGCCCCCGTGCCTTAGCTATTACAAAAAAATGGTTGTCTGTAAAGTCGGTTTACTGACGATAGTTGAACGTGACAACGCAGACCGAGGTAACGCCGCATGCGAGGTAACGCCGCATGACGTCATGTTTTTTCGTGCGTGCAGCCGGCTCTATCGAATTATAAGACGTTGTCACGTCAAAATGCACGGTAAGTAAATGGTAAGATGGTGATATTTATAATTTTTTTATCAAACTTACAACATCCTTTCCGTAAGTACCTAAGTTACAATTTAGATCTATCAGTAGGTACCTATCTATCTACATACCTATTCAGTTTTCAACAAGTTTTACTATCAAACAAACTCACCTTCTGAAAATATGTAATTCCTTCAAAGACGTTTTCTTACAGTACCTATCTGTATGTTTATTATCAAACCTTCGAAACCTCTCGATGAAACCTCATCTCGTACGACAAAATCCACATTTGTATCAAGTGGGCAAATAAAGAAGGAAACAACTTAGATGAAGTGCCGCCGGACCGCGTTCGCGACTAATTAACCCTCCCAGACCCCCGGGCGCGGGGGGCCCAGCCCCCGCAGGATGTGGGGTGGCAGCGCAACGGTTAAAAAATATGCGACATCCGCGAGACGATGTGAATTTTTTCAGCGAGTTTTCTCGGAAGTTTCGTAGTAATTATTTTTTAATTTTGCAGTCAGAGCTCAAGGAATGCTACTGCAGTAAGTAACAGGTAAGTAACGTAATTTTGGCATCGGATAGGTAGATTAGGTAGGTAGGTACCTATATTAAGATAGCTTTTTAGTTATGTTCCTTGGCTTGGGTTCATTTAACTGAGATTAGCTACGAGACTTATTTTAAGCCAAAACCTATCGAAAAATACATAGAATCAAAACAGAGGAAACAGAATAAATATTTTAGATTTAGATTATTCCTAACAGAAAACCTTATAGAGTCATCATATTCTACTATCAAACTAACAGTCAACGTCTAAAATTACAACTCAACATCAATCCTTCAAAGTTAAATCAAAAATCTTTCAAAATCTTTTGCTTTCGTCGTCTTTTGTTTCTTGTGGCAAAATGTACCAAATCGTAATAATATGACGTACATATTTACCCAAATGTTCATATTGATCAAAATCGCTTCAAAGTTCTTTAGAACACGTGTTTTCATAAATAAGTTTACACGTGCCTGCTTAGTAGGTACACAGATTTCCACGTTTTACCTGATTATGACGGCTTTTAAGTTTTCCTGCTACGTTGAAATATTTGTGATCCGACGACACGGGTCCATTTGTTTTTCTGGTATAATTTATAATAGAGTGTGAGGTTACTTCGGAGCTGATTCCAGAATTTCAGGTGCGTGAAATTAAACCGGGTTTAACTAACAATATTTAGGATTTCATATAACCTAGAAATTAGTTAAAATCCGATTTTTTCGTAATTTACGTAGCAAATGGCTTAGAATGTGCGCGAAAACTACACAACCTTAAACATGTAAAAGCAAAAATTACCTACATAAAAAATATATCAAGTCTCTCACTGTCCTTTGATTTATGAGCTTTTGACAAAATCCGTTTGATACGGTCAGAGCTGAGCCTCAATGCCGGCCTGTCGACACTAGCGCTCTTTTTACCGACTGGCCTGACCAACAGAAACTCTAAACACAAACCCAATTAAATTTCGTTACTCCATCACGACCGCTGTACCTACCTAATACCTAATTATAGCAGGGCCGTGGAAGGGCTCCACCAGTGCACTCGCAGAGTGAAGGGCCTGACCTTGTGACATATCGCGGGCGGAAGCGTGCCCTGCATTCGAGGTGCGCCGGCGCCGGCGGCGGCGGTGCAACGGTTTGTAACATGTTTTGATGGTGATATGTTTCTCTTTATTACTTTTATATGAAATTACCAGCGAACGTCGTTCGCAGTAGGCGAGACCAACATAGATTTGTTACTCGCAAGTCTCGCAACTCCAAAACGACCTTAATGTGTAAAAGTAGGTATATTCTGCTCAGCACCTTTCGCCTATCGCATTATGTGTGCCTGTAATGATAGGTGTACAATATCACACTAATATTATAAATGCGAAAGTTTGGATGGATGGATGGATGGATGTTTGTTACCTCTTCACACCAAAACTACTGAACGTTTCAGATTGAAATTTTGCATACAGGTAAGTCTAACCGCGGGCAGAAGCTAGTTTTTAATAAATAAATAATAAACTGCCGGAGTTAGATATTTTAGGCCTTAGAGGGCAAGCACAAGGATTTTTGTCTGGGGAAAACAGACAGAAATTACGTCACTTTGTCTTAAATTACGTAAATTGTTTAAAATTCTTTCTTTCAACTTTAGTAATCTACGCAATGTCTGACGATACGATGTCATTATTTTCTATTCTACCCTAGACAACAATCCTCGAGGTTAGCCTGCAGGTCCTTGGCTTTCTGCGTCTAAGGAGGACCTATGCCCACTCCGCCACAGAGGTCGAATTGGAAAAGAAGTTACTCTCTAGTCTATGCCTAATTTTCTGTAATTCTATGGCTCAGCGACCCTAAGTGGATGTTTGTCTCAACTTATCGGCACAAAATATGATGCATGGGTAATTTCGGAGTAGTCTCTCTAAAACTTGTGAATTCCCTTGATTAATGTTTCTTTGGAGGTTGCGGAGTATAAAAATTTGTTCCGAGGTGAGAATTGAGCAATTCTCACCTCGGAACAAATTTTTATACTATCTGCAGATATTTATTCTGGGTGTTTTCTATGTATAAAAAATAATCTCTATTGTTGTATAGGTATTAAGTTTATCAGTTACCTAGTATAGTACCCAAAACACAAGCTCTGCTTACTTTGTTGGGGCTAGATAATGCTGTGTGTATTGCCCAGCATTATTTAATGATTTTTTGGTTCAGTTAAGTTCAGAGTGACATAAAGTTGCGCCCGCGCAGCTCACGTGACGCGGGGGCCGCGGGGTAGAGACGGGGGGGAGTGACAGGATGTGGTCACGCACATTCGCGGGTGATCGTATCGCGCCCGGGGAGCGCGGAGAAACCGCGGCTTGGTACCGCTAGCTGTATAGGGTTGGGAGTTTGATATCGGTATCGATTAATTATAATAATTATCATTATAAGCCTATAGCGTCCCACTGCAAGGCAAAGGCCTCCCTTTTCTCCTTCCACCTTTTTACTATTAATAGCTAGATTTTTGTCTGTTTGCCTGTCTGTTTTTCAGCCGCGCATCACGCCGAAACTACTGAATGAATTGAAATGAAACTTGGAATGATTTGAGTTCATACTACGAGGAAAGTTTCAGAATACGATAGAAGGTTACAAATATTATTTAACTTATTCTACGTTCCAGAGTAACAATAAAAATGGTGGATTTATTCAAACAGCACCATTAACTTAGCCCTAAAGTAGGTAAAACCTTTTCTTATGAGTAGGTACCTACTACACGACGATGGGTACTACTGTGAGTCGAAAACGATACCCACATCAAATTCTTGGATGGGGAAGGGGGTTCACGGGGGCTGGGGCGTGGGGGGTCAAAGCACGGCTCGCTTCGCTCGCCGTGCAGTTGCCCAATGGTCGTATTGCGGTGTGCGAAAATGTGATTATTTCTACATCATCTTAGTAATTTGTCAAGCTCCGGACTCGCAACCAATAAAATTGTATAATTTATATAGGTAATACAATTTTTCACACCTACGTTGACTGCGCGCCACAAAAGGCCAGTATCGCATGTCACCACTAATAAACACGATTACAATTTGCTAATGTGAGTCGGTATATTTTATCGATATCGATAGGTAACGATCAACGCTCGTCCGCTGTAGAGGATAGCGGATGTGCGGTCGAGTGCCGCGGGCGGAGACACGTCGCGTCCCGCGGGCTCTGCCGCTCTACCATTACACGAGGCAGCGACATCTTGAATAACTGGTTCATTCTAGACTTTTCTATTGTTTGAATCATCGATATCGATGTCCGCTGTACAGGATAGCGGATGTGCGGTCGATTGCCTCGCGCGGAGACACGACGCGTCCCGCGGGCTCTGCCGCTCTACCATTATACGAGGCAGCGGCATCTTGAATAACTGGTTCATTCAAAACTTCTATTGGTTGTATCATCGATATCGATGTCCGCTGTGGAGGACGGCGGGTGTGCGGTCGAGAGCTCTCTACGATAACGCCAGGTAGCGACATGGTGGATACCTGGTTTATTCTAGACTTTTCTTTGGACTGAACACTTGGAGATAATGAATAATGTTGCTATTTTTAGTGAACGAATTATTACAATTCTGCTCTTTACATCTCCACAGAAAAGTTTACAAACTTAACCTCTTTATATGAGTAGTGTTGCTAGTATAGTTTGTAGATTTTATGATCGATATCGATGAAATTCACAAACTAAACTTTACTCTAGGTGACTAAGGTACTAGAAGGTTAGGAATCGAAAATAATACAAAACAAAACTTTAATCCATAGCCCAAAGGCTTATTTTCGTAAGATACTAAATATGAGTTCGCTTTTGAAGTTTAGACATTAATAGGTAGGTACCTAATTGATTCCCAACCCGCATGCCCTGCGTCGGGATAATGGCATTACCCCTAGGTAATGATAAAATAATGAGACTCTTATCAGGTTGAGGCCAGCAATGGACTGGTAGAGGCTGTTGATGTTTTTTTTACACATATCACCTTAATTAGTCACCGCACAAGTCTAAAACCTATGTAATTATGTATTTTTATAAGCTGTTCTGTCCTGACCCTATCTTGTGTAGCGTAGGGTGGATGAAATGAATGGAAGTCTTGACTTTAAATATAAACTTCTATGTATTTTATTGATAATTTTAACATGAAAAAACATGATGTGCCTATGGCGGCAAAAATGTATAAGAGCGAGAACAATTTTTGGCATCCCCTTTGACACGTTGAAGAACTGTCACTGTCGTTAACGTCAGATCAGATGCATGACATTTGTATTGGCTTACAGCGCCGGAACATAAGCTATAGGAAAAAAACTTTTAGTATTTTTTGTATGCCTCTGACTGAACAAGCTGTTATAGCTCAGCTATGGCTCCTTTTATTGCAATGCCACGATGCACCTGGTCCCCGTAACTACAGCAGGGCGAGACTGCTAATTTTTTAAAGGAAATTCTTCGAGACAGAGCGAAAAGCAAGTTCTTTTATGCGCAATGGATTCTTTCTTACCGTAGATAGAAAAGGTTCATTGGGTTCATAAAGTCGCAAGTTTGTGAAGGTGTGGACAGTTATTTATTGGTTTTAAATATTGATTTCGACCAACAGAAAGATCACAGGATACACATTAGATCAAACATACTGATATCATTGTTGGGTATTCATCTCCATGGGAGGTGGACTAAATAATATACCTAGAGCTGACAAAATTCCAATCACAGTTTTTTTTTGTGTGAAACTTACAAAGTAGGTATTTATCCGTAACCTAAACGGTTACAGATATGCATCACTAATCTAGTTACCGACATATACCTACCCTTACTTTGCCCCAAGGCCCCCAACCCCTGCAAACGTCAGCACAAAACAACTGAAAAACGCCAAAACTTAGCCCCGGCTGGCATCGGCAAAAACAAAAGGGGTAAATCTAGCTGTAACCGGATGAAACTGGATGTTTTGTTAGATAACAAGCCCCAGCGCTGCAACAAGTGGCCGCGTTTACAGCCGTTTTATAGCGATGTCCACTGAATACCCTTTCCAAATGGATTGTCTTTCAATTGTTACGACCTTTTTCAGCTAGGTCTAAAACGTAGTTGCGTTTCAGTTTTCTGTTAGTGCTCTTTTGTTAATTGGTAGACAAAGCCTAGTAGGTGAAACATGGTAATTATCATCACCAGTAGTACCTACAAGACGAAATTAAAAATTTTAAAAACCCGCCGACGTTTATTAGCTGCACAGTTTTTCATGAAACATGGCTTTCTTGGGATAAAATTATCTATGACACAAAAAAAAACTGAACTAAAATTGGTTCATCCGTTTGGGAGCTACGATACCACAGACAGACACGTTAAACTTATTAGTTATAGGTATGTTTTTTAACGCAAATAGGGGTGTTATAAGTTATAATTATAACGCCCCTTTTTGAGTTAAAAAACGTCGACGGGTTTTTAAAATTTTTAATTGTATCTTGTTATCCGATGATGGTCAAGCGTTTGGCCACCGACTCACTTAAAGTAAGTGAAGATGTTGCCTAACTAAGATGGAGCACGCTTTCCCAGAAGGAACTTATTTACTCTGGATTTGAAGACTCCAAGATTGTACCTACTCTAACGGGAAAACAGGCGCAGGAAGTGGCTTAACGTCCCTCAAACTCATCTATGATTTAGCATCTTTCTTAATACGGGCTTTGTCCTCCGTTTTCTCGTGGTTCTACTGTTTTGTCCTACTAGTAGAACCACGAGGGAGACAAGTTTCTTTTCGTCCTACTATAAAAAAAAATACTACCACCTGTATATGATAGATAGAAAACACTTTATTGCACACCATACATAAAACATTACAAATAATCGGTCCGTATCAAAAGGACAATCTAGCATAACGCCCATTTAGGATGAACGACATAAAAGTACAATGACCTACTAGTAAAACGTCTACAATTAAAAACGCCTTACAAGTAGAACAGCCGAAACGACAAATCACCATGAAGGTAAATGGACTGGTACACTGGTACAGAAAAACCACAATTTGAACAAACATATTTTATGCCATTATTATCATTTTAATCTACGGTTGACAAAGTACCGATAACAAACTAAATTTTGGAAATTTTCAGTTAAAAATTAACAAAAAAAATACATTTAAAATATTATACAAATAATAATATTACAAATAAACTAAATATATCACTGACATACAATGGACGGCCTTATCGCTGTAGCGTAGGTTTAAAATGGTCACTTCCGGTGAATCAGTTTTGCAGTTGAAGTTCCGATGGAAGTTGTAGAGTCTTGTAAGGTATAAAGAAAATAACGATGTAGGTAGGTAGGGTACCTAACTAACTACGACGTAGGAAGAACTTAGGTACCCACGTACTTCCTAAATTCATGGAAACTAAGCATATTGACTTTAATTTCATAGCACAAAAAGAGAGCTACGTCTCCATTTTATTCGTATAGGAATAAGATTTCGAATATAAATAATATGTTACATAATTAATCAACGGAATAGATAGGATTGGACCGACAACCTGGCAGATCGTAGTTTGGATTCATGTAAACCGAAATTACTTCCAACAAAGTTACTGTTTCCCTTGCGTTATCTCCACTCTTCATCCCATGTTCACCAGCCCAACCTTACACCATAGATTACAAACAGTTTGCTCTAGAGAGGGGCCATTATCGATAATGAATGTATCGACGTGCCTCCCTATGCCGCGGGAATTCACATTGTAAGCTGCGAATGACCATAAAGAAGCGTGTTGTGAGAATTACTCGATGTGGCTGTCAGCTGGTGCAATTAGGTACCTACTCTCACGTGATTAGATTAGGAATGCAATTTATGTATGTAGTACGTACTTAAAAGTTTATTAACAAGGAAACTTTAATCAATAGAAATAAATTAGAGCTAGTATTTACAATTGATACGATTGAGCTAACTGCAGACTGTTGCAAACAATCTACAGGTAGCTCAGCTGATCCATGTTAATCCGAACCGGAACCAGACAGAAGCGTCCCCAAGACGCTGGCTGGATTGCCCGGCTGTATGGCAATCAAATACAAATCAAATAAAAAACTTGAAATCGATTTATACAATAAATGCAACTACACTTAGAAACTTACACTACTACAACTTATAAAATTATACACTGACACGGAAGTGAAGGGATATTTTTGATTTCTGTCGCATCGGAATGAGATAGACTAAAGTAAAGTAACGACGAAGAAACAAGCCTGTTAGTAGTTTTTTTTCGAGTGGAGTAAAACCCGTCCCAAAGTTTTTTTATTATCCTCTGGAAACTAGGTAGACTGATATTTTATAGTACCTAAGCCTTTTTGCACGGCAACGTTTTGACAATTTGTTTGCATTTATTTAGCCCATTAAAAGATACATTACTTAGCTAATATTGTCTAGCCTAGTTGTGGGCACAGCGAGTTTAGTCAGATACTCACAAGTAATTATAGTCGCGAATTAGCAAAGTTTAATCGAAATATCTAATTCTATAACTACATTTTTCTAGCTAAAAAATTAACGTTTCACGGACCATATTTTACAAGTTTATAAGTTTCTATATGGATAAGGATTTTAGCACGTGTTTTAATTAACAAATCAATGAGAGAAAAATGTTTCACAGATATTTCAAAACTAAGCAAGCAGGAAACGCATTTTAATAACTTTGCCATGATAACTAACGGTAAAAATTGCTCGTCATCATGAGCTAGAAAGAAATTTATAAGTATCTAAAACTATAAGTACCTACGCTACCTAGCTAGCTATTCAAGAGAAGACTTATCTAATAATTTCTTATAAATAGATGAATATGGTACTTACCAAAAATTAATTATTCTCTGCCAGAAGTAACAATAACAATTTTCTCTTTCGATTAATTAAATATTTTGCTAGTGTACTCGTAACTTTGCCCCACGCGTGACGTTTCTTTGTCCGCGACTTTCCCGTATCCTTCGCCAAATTAGGGCGGTGCGCACGTCATCAATCGATATCGCGTGATTATCGATGATAATGTCGAGCGGATGGAGATTGTGAGTGTCTCCCACGCTTGCCCGCAGGCGCGAGCTGACCGTAGGGTGGATAACAATATATTTTAATTAGTATTCGATGGGTCGGTTGTAGGGATTCTATGTGTTTATCGATTTGTGGATTTTTGTTCAATTTATGTTATAAAATTCTTTGTAGTAACTGTGCTGCTTTAAAACAGTTTTATTTTATTTAAATATTAATTTACTGTAACGTTTTAATAAATTAAATACAAATGTGGTCAAACTCTCCTCTCGTCAAGTCCCAAGATATTTTTGGACAAGTTAAGATATAAGTAAGAATATTGAAATGGAAACGACATCGGGAATCCGGATCGCTTGAATAATTTACTGCGTTTTGACTGGTCATCACGAACCCGCTATTTGCATAATTGCCCATTAGCAAGTTTTTGTTTACAGTCGACTTCGATTCGGACAAAGCAGCGGTTTCGCTCGAGCGGCTCCTCCACCGTTCTCAGCCTCATTTGCATTTATTTTATCCGAAACCCTTCGCCTCGATTAACCTTAACTAAATGCGTCGTTCTACTCAATGTGCTTTGCAAATGCCATTTATATAATGAAGATATTTGGAATCAAATTGTATGTGCCCATATGTGCGGGGACAGGATTAGCGAGTCCCGGCCGGCCTGCTCATCAATATGGCTCCGAGAAATTCCGTCTCGAATATCTTCGGCGGTCCCCGTTTGTACGTAAACACGCAAAATCCCTCTGAAGGTACACCGCGGTCTCTAGACATGTGCGGGACATAAATTTGGCGAGCGTTACGTAGGTACAGGCCGGCCGCTATGTGCGGAGATACATAAGGAGTACCTATGTACTGAGCAACACGGGCGTCACTTATCCGCGCGGAGGATGCGGTGGCCGTCCGATCGCCCCCCGGCGACCCCCTGCGACCCCCTGTGGGAGACCCCCTAACCCCCTCGCGATTCATTAAGTCGGGCGCGGCCGACGCGGCGGACGCGTCGCGGAGTCTCCGTGAATTCAAATTAGAGGCGGCTCGGACGTCGTATGCTAGAGATGGGGTACCTTATCGGGGCTTTATCTTTTATCGAGATCACTAATTTACAAAATTAAACTTTCTTAAGTAGGTAATGCATTATCTGCCTTCATAGTGGAACTGAAGGGCCATTCAATTAGCTTTAAGACCAAGGATTTCAATATAGGGGAAAGTGGGGGAAATACGAACACCTAAGGGAAAACTTCAATAAAACAGAGGAATTTGATCACAGAGTTTTCTTTATTGGTTAATTATAAAGTTTACTTATCTGTCTAAGGAATTCTCTTATCAAAATTAATATTATTAACAAATTGTAAGATTAAGAAGAAAAAAAACGAAACCCTTAGTGTTCGGCTTTACCCGCCTAAGGGCGGGTAAAGCCGAACACTAAGGGTTTTGTTTTTTGAACACCCTGTGGGGTAATTACGTACTAACATTATTAACGACAGTTATCACATTAATAACCCAACGATGTTGACTGTCCGTCAGTATAATTCTCGTGAGCCCAATTCCTACTGTTATCATTATCACTCTTTTCTTTAGGTGGTCAAAAATGGTTGTTTTTGGAACACTATAAGTTTCTGCTGCTCTGTCGATGCTGAGTTTTTTTATTTTAACATCATCGATAGCCTTTATGAGATCTTCAAGATTGTACTTTTGTTTGGTATTCCTTATGTAATTACCACGCATCTGAAAAATAATGTAAAAAGGATGAAAAGGGAACCAACAAACGGGAAGGGGGGTTATGCCGAACGGTCGAGATTGCCCGACATGGAGTGTTCGCATTTACCCCGCAGGATCAAAAACAATAAAACAAACAAAATAAAATTAGGTTATATTTTTTTCCGCGATTGCGTTATTGTCATTTAGGAGATTAATAAGTGAGTATTCCACTGTGTAAAAATTAAATTACTATTGAAGATAGAAATAAAATAACACCAACTCGAATTTACCAAAAAAATTACATCAAAAACATGCGAAATATTGAAAAATGCATACCTTGACAAGTTCGTGCGTCCGCGTCTCCCGTGTTGTTGACTGGCACTAGTAGTGACGTGATGTCTGAAATGGTGGCAAGTAAAATATGGCTATCTCTTTCTAACACATTAGAACCATTGGATTCGGGATTACCCCGCGTTCGCGTTTCCCCCATTCTCCCCTACATCCATCAGAACGGAGTAAAAATGTTGATTAGTCTGGATCTGAATATGGGTAGGTATTGTATTGATTAAAGAATTGCACATCCTATTCTATGCATAATTTTTCCAATGCTAAAAGCTTAGATATAACTAAACTTACTAGCTAACTAGTAACGACTATATAAAAAAAATTAAAATAATTAATGGAATGTACCGAATAAGAAATGCCGAAAAAATTACACATCTCCAAAGTATTACGAGTAGCATTTACACAACCATGATACGAGAACGTGAACTCAAATACCTACAAACTAAATTACGAACCCCTAATTCCAATTTTAATAAATATAATATAATATTATAAAGAGGAAAGGTTTGATTTTTTGTTTGTTTGTTTGTATGAATTGAATAGGCTCCGAAACTACTGGACCGATTTGAAAAATTCTTTCACCGTTAGGAAGCTTACTTTTCAGGGAGTGACATAGGCTATATTTTATCCCGGAATTCCCACGGGAACGGGAACTACGCGGGTGAAACCGCGAGGCGATCGTCTAGTAATAAATAAATCACAATCGACAAAGTTTCTAAGAATTAATCCAGTATCCCATCCCTAGTGCCCCTTTGTCTCGACAAGACAGACGCGCTCGGCGCGCGCGGGTGGCGCTCTGCGAAGAAACTGCTGTGTACACTGTGCCCTGCGGCCGTGGCCGCGTGGGGGCGCACGTGCCGGACGGAAGTCGCGCCACCGCTCCGCTAAATGATTCAAAACTCCCTCGAACAGACCCTGGACTGCCCGGTACCCCGGTACTTGCAAGATTTATGCCCCTGCCCGATCCCTAGATTAAAGATGTCGCGCCTTTATTGAAATACGCTAAAATATTCCCGAGTTTCCCGCCGCTTTGGCGCGACTCGCAGCTCATTCACATTCACTCGCTGTTCTCACTCATTTCATTCACTTCTTTATTGTTTGTTTTTCGATCTATTTAATATGGCGCAGGGCGTCCTCGTTAATCCTCGGAGGCCGAATTATGGCGTAATGATGTAGCTACTCGTGTTTAATTAATTGTGCTAGAGTTTGCTCGTTAGATTTTTAAAAGAGACCCGATTTTGTAGGGTTTTTCGTTTCATTTACACTTTATTACGTACGTTAAGTACCTACCTATCTTACCTATAAATGTATTAAATCACCCTACTAGAAACATTAAAATCTCAAGACTTCAGATTCGGCTCTCTTCTCGATAGTATTTTATCAATAAGCTAAAAGAACTACTGAAACTGAAAAGAAACTTTGAGATAATGACGCGAACCAAAGTTGAATGCAAAGTTTGCACATCCATGCAACGGTGCAAAGTTTGGCAAAGTTACCGACGCCGGAAAAGTCCGCATGCAAATGTGAACTTTCCCTCTTTTCATCCTGAGGGTGCAGAGAAGTAAATAATTTCCAGTAGGCATCAAATATTACTTGATTTTTTGTAAAATAATATAGGCAGGTAACAAATGTAGTACAGATTGAGTATAATGTTCCTAGAGCCACATGTAGAGCAATAATCAGTCATTTTTGAGAGCTTTTGATTAACGCATCAGTCGATTGGCTTTCGTAGTCAAAGTATTTAGAAAATTAATCAAATGCATTGCAGTGTTTCTCTCTGCGTTTGAGATTCTGTAGTGATTTTTTTGCTAATGTAATAGGTTTATAAGATTTTAATAGTTCATGGAAAACAAGGTACAGTAGAGAAATCAGCATAAACATTGTGATCGGTAAGAGTCAACACTTTTCTTTCAATTTAAATTAAAAGAAAAGTAATGCCACAAAGTTTTAAGCGAACTAGCAAACCAACCTTTACAAATACCTGATTTATCATTTGCCTTAATCCAACTTTTGTAAGTACCGTTGCTGTTGGGTTACTAGTTATCATTTACTGTGTCATACATAACTGCACTTGGCCGATTTACGGCTCTTGCAGGATTTCAATTGAAAATGTACTTTGATGTAGGTACTCGTGAGTGATATTTGTGATTATAGCATGCATAAAGTATCTGTGCAACTAATTTTATGTAGGAAGGCATTCAAAGAAAAGTTGTAGGTAAATTAATATTTCGATATTGATATCGACACTAACTTTACATTTTTTCTATGCAGCGGACTGGAAATGGTTCTTTGTAGCAATGATATAAGTTTTAGGATCACTTTGTGGTAAGACCCGTATCATAGGAGAGGTTTTTGATTGCGCGGCCTGCTATTAAATGCTGTTAGGAAGGCATAGTGACCGTTTCAGGGAAGCCCGGAGATGCAATGACCTGGCCTACATAACTACAGGTTCTCGAATATCAAAGCAATCTGGCCGGGCCGGCGGAGGCACAATTCGGCCTCCTTGCGCATATTGCATGCACGTACCAATGAAGTTTGCTTTGTAGGCGGTAATCTGGGGGTATCGGGGTGGTGGGTGGCGGGTTATGTACACACGAGCCTGAGGCGTCGAGGTAGGCAAATGGCCGGCGAGGCGTAGGCCGAGATCTCGAGCGATATCGATCCGCGGTGCCCGGCCGGCCGTCGCCACGGACACCGCGCGGCGGGAGGGCGGCGCCGCGTGACAATAACACTCCTTTGTTTGCTCCAGGGAGCTGCGAGACGCAGCCCTCAGCTCATGTTGACACTTGCATTCGCTCTCACAGGCCTGTCGATAAGCCTTTTGCAGACCCTTGTCTGGGAACTAAAGCTTCTGTCAATGTTTTCATTTTTTCAGCAATGTTTATCAGTTATCATCATGACGAAGTTCGGGGGAAAATGGTTATTTTCTCTTGATAATTTATGAATTGAACTTTACGTCAATATGCGAATATGTCGCTTAATTTTTCATGGGCCAATGTTATCACCAAGTAAAAAATTGTTTCATCGACATCGATGATTTCATGCGCCCTGTCCCTAGCCCACGTCGCGACCGCGCGGCAGCGGGTGGCGCAAATCACTCGCGCGGACTGCCGTTCTTGGAGAGCGCTCCCATTCGCGCTGCGGTCGTTTGCCGTATATTTATTTTTATTTGTCGATAAAAAATTCACGAGTCCGGCGAGTCACAAAGACTACCTAATGCTCGTTCAAGTAGGTTTTCTGGATTCGGTGTAGCGAGTACTTATTTTTTTCTTTGCAGTAAATAGGTCAGCATTTTGTAATGTTGATTGAAATTGGCTTGTTTTTGGTTTTGACAAAAATTGTTTGAAGGAATTGTACTAAGGTAGGAAAGTACTTGTACTCTAATTTCACGTCGCTAAATTTTCTTCATTAGTAGATTAGGTAGGTCTAAGATGCTACGCTTTGTTACTAGGTGCTACGACATTTGCTACGGCTCTAAGTGCTACAACGTTTGCTACGGCGTTACCTACTACGACGCTTGCTACGGTGGCACGTAGCACAAGTCGTAGCAAAAGTTAACGGCTTTTTATTTTGACTACAATTTAATTGCTGTTGCTTGGTGTTTTTTTCTAGGTAAGTTTTTTAATAACGAGCATAGAAACTATGCGTCTTCTACGACTATACCTAACGTAGGCATAATCGTAGAAGACGCTTAATAGAAGACGATTAATACGACGAATAATTTACTTAACTAACGAAAATATTTTGTGTGATCCTCGCAAGGCTTTCTTTAACTTGCGCCCACGATTGCATAAAGGGATCATTTTCTTCAAATTAATTCTCCAGAAAATCATTAAAACTAATTTCATCGATATCGATAGAATTTGTCGCAGCGCTTTCAATTAGAAGCACAGCACGGCCTCGCATGAGTGGCGTCTGTACGCGTCGTCGCGAGCCACCCCTTGCCCCCCGCAACTGGACCCCCCTTGAATCGATACTCGCGAGTCTAGTGTCTTGCATCGATATCTCGATATGCATACTGGTCAGTCTCTAGTTTACCTTTGATTTTCATAGGTAGGTTTGTTTATTTAGTGTGATTGTAGGTTGAAAAAATACACTGTGCATACATAATAAACTAAAAAACACTGCAAAACAATAAATAATTAAAATAATGACATGTATACAATACTAATGCACAGGTACACATACTATACCATACAGTACAGGTACAGGTAGATTATGACTGTGCTATCTTTTCCTATAACTAGAAATCCTATAATTAGAAAACTAAGCTTTAGAACTACATAAAAGTACCTACCTACCTACAACTTTCAATCCCAAAATCGTAGATTCAAAAAATGTCGCTTTATGTATTAGTTTTTTCTTAGTTATCTACTAATAACTGCTTATCGTTGGTTCTGGGTAGGTATCAATGGAAAATATCTCGTACACTATGGAGTCTTACTCCGAACCTGTTGCGCAAGTTTTTCCTCGCATATGTCAGTCTTTGTTCTTGATAATAACAGCCGGGTGTTCGTACACTGATAATCTCTATAGTTACTTTACTGATCAATGATCAAATCTCTTCTCAACGTTTAATAGCCAAAATAAAGAACTATTTGATAAGAATTTGGTCATTGATCATCAAGCACAGTAAGAAGAGCTTACTTTGGGACTCGGGCTAAATGATGCTGTGTGGATTGTCAAGCATTTTTATTTTTTACTAGCTGCGCCCCGCGGCTTCGCTCGCGTGGAAATTTATGTTTCCAACTTTCTTAATTTTTTCTTTCATAAGAACCTTCTCCTGACAATAACAAACACAACAAAGAAAGAATTAGCGAAATCGGTCCAGGCGTTGTTGAGTTATGCGCTTACCAACACATTTTGCGATTCATTTTTATATTATAGACTAGCTGCGCCCCGCGGCTTCGCCCCCGTGGAAATTTATGTTTCCAACTTTCTTAATTTTTTCTTTCATAAGAACCTTCTCCTGACAATAACAAACACAACAAAGAAAGAATTAGCGAAATCGGACCAGGCGTTGTTGAGTTATGCGCTTACCAACACATTTTGCGATTCATTTTTATATTATAGATAGAAGATTATAACATCCGTCTGTAGGTACAGTACCTTTGTGTCATCAATATCGTCATTCTAACTTATTTATTTATTTAATCTGATTAACAGAATGAAGATTCGTTGATTTACGGTTTAAGTCTACGAAATGTCTTATCCCACCTTCGATTAAGACTTGGTCAAACGCGATCGCAACTAATCTTCAGAATCGTCAAATTCGTCAGCGTCAAGCACGCGCCCGCCAATATTATTTTCATCGATATCGATGATTCTCAACAGCTGCAATAGCACAACTCTACAGGGCGTCTTGTTCGAGCTCCAAATAACGCTTGGTCAAGCGCGACTGAGCTACGTACGTACGTACCTACCTACGTACGTACGTTACGTACGTGGGACGCTCTAATTTCAGCCGCTAGCTACAGCGGTGCGGTGCTGGTTCGCTCTGCGCTGAATATTATATTATACCTTCTGCCTTCTACGTACCTGCTTGGTCTACAATACTGTGCAGTTAGCGATTCATGTTAACTTCCAAGACTAGACAAGAATAGAATCTGATTCTATTAAAACACCTACCAAATCTAATCCAACTCAATGTGTGGTACTTACTTAAGTACCTACTTACTAGCTCAGCATCGTGCATTTTGTGCAGGGTGATCAATCTTGAGTTGACCTACTGTGGGACTTCCTCACCTCACCTCAACAGCCTGTATTGGTCCACTGCTGGACGCAGGCCTCCCCCTGATAAGCGCCTTGTTGGCTTTCATCTCACGGGGGTAATGCCCATAATCCCTAAGCTTCGCATGCGGGTTGGGGATCGCAGTTCGGTACCTAGTAGAATTGTTCCGCAGGGGCTCTGCTGGCCGCTTCCCGATGGATATCCCTCAGTCGCCTCTTGGACAACAACAGGACAAATAGTGCTCCTTTACCATGGTTTTGAAGATGATGGTTCATTCAAACTATAGTCCAATGCCCGAGGTTTCAAAATATTGACGAACTTTATTGATAGTGCAGAATAACTTTACTATACAGGGTGACTTTTTGAGATGGGAGTAGATGGTCAAATCCAAAACTATGAGAGTTAGAGAAAATTCGTGAGAGTCATGTGCTCAATATGAGAAAATAAAGACTGCATACTTACTTATTTTTTTACGGAACTTTTCATTAATGTTCACAAAAATCATTAGGAATTATAATAGATATTTTAATGAGGAAACCCCATTCAAAATACATGCCCATTTATAATCATCCTGGATTGCAGCGAGCGTACCAGTTCGAAACGGTTATTTAAAATTTCACGTCAAAGTGAAAATTTTTAATGATCTTTTACCTTCTCTTTTCTCTTCTTTGTAGCGTAATAGGGCGAGGTTGAAAACTAAAATTAAAAAAAAATGCCATTACCTTTCATTTTCAAGAATACATTTCTTTGCTAAGATTGATTTTTAGCAACCAAATCCGTTGGTGCAAAAATACAGGATATCATCCTTTTTAAAAAATCATTAGTTCTATTTCCAAAAGTAAGAGAATAAAAAAATATAAATATGCCGTTTTTATTTTCTCATAAAACGAGGTCATGACTCCCTTCACGACTTTTTCTCTACCTCTCAGTGTTTCTGGTTTAGTCATCTACTCCCATCTCAGCAAGCCACCCTGTACCTATTGTAAAAGATATATTGAATTATTCAACTAAGTAAATCGTCAAAGCTTCGACCGAGATGGTATTTGATCGCTAATGAATACTTGAAACGGTACTCCTTTAGGTAACAATAGCTTTTTAATAATCTTAAACTCTTACAGCACAGAATCAGGGCCGGTTTCAAAAGACGTAGAAAGGAAACGTGTAAAAACAACCGATTGAATTTAGAATACTTAATATTACCATCATCATGATTAAATTCCCAACAAAAACTGAAAAGTTTACTCCTTATTCTTATCAATACATACCTAACTTAACCTAGTATTTAGGTCCTACAACTAAGTGAATTTATCTTCAACTTCTTTGTTTATAAGTACCTAAGAAATCCATTAAATACTCCTTGAGTGTAAATAACTAATCAATAGAATATCAACAGTGGTAAAATGTTATACTTATCATGCAGTTTGTGAAAAAATTGCTATTATTAATTATTATTAATTGCGCAAATGCGTCAAACTTTTGGAATTTACCCAAATATTGACAATTGAATTTCATAACATAGCAAAAAACATAATAAAGAACCTAACATTTTCCGTGAAGCTTCAACTCACAACAAAAACCGAAAGCTATCGTCTATTATTTACTTATCAATTATACGAAGAAATGTTCAGCGAAAGTGTTAAGTTTGCAATGAAAAGTGAAAGTTGAGGCAGAAAGTTGTACCCGGCTTGTTTTCCCCAACTTTGGATTCAATTCGCAGGGGTGGGGGGTGGCGCCCTTGCCACAGAATAAACATAACTCACTTTCACAATAGCGTTTGTTTACGAATCTGTGGCGGTGAAAACGCGGGAAAAGTTTTCTGTCGTTTGTTTTGATGTCGTATTTTATGGGTGTCTTTATTGTGCTTGCTTTGATATTTCAGTGTTCCAATAGAAAAATATAATAGCAAACACAGTTAAGAATAAAGTATGGCCTAGGTCCCTAGCTAGGCTATCTAGTGATATTAAAAGTAAATGCTAATTCTTTACCTTATTTCATCGATGTCTCACAGAAATAAGGTATTTTTTCTGTTTTGGTTAGGTTTTATTCATTAAATTTAAAATCTTGACATAGCCATAAGGGAATCTAAAAATTAAAAAATCTTCGTAGGTAGAATCAACACCAAATCACCATCAAACCAATACATACCTAGGTCAAAATGAAAAACATCCGTGATTTCAAGGAAATAAACATAAGCACGGCAAGCAGCTGGCGCCATCTATTGGCATTTTCATGAACAAAGATATGCAAGCAAGCAAGCCGAAAGCTAAGTCAGTCAACGGCTCCAAGCTCTCCCTCTCTCCTTACAGGAGTTGTGTGGAGTTGCTAAGGTGTAAATATAGATGTCGCTTTTTAAACATGTTGATTTTTACGTTTGACCACTCTTTGATGTATGCATGGTGAGACTGGTCACACCTACATTACTTTACCACCACACAACACAACTTAGACTTCAATTCAATTCATTTATTAACCCCCAACGCAAAAAGTGAGGGGAGTTATAAGTTTAATGTGTCTGTCTGTGTATCTGTTTGTGGTATCGTAGCTCCCAAACGGATGAACCGATATCCGTTTAGTTTTTTTTTTGTGTCATAGACAATTTTATCCCGAGCGTTCTTAGCCATGTTTCATGAAAATCTGTGGGTAGGTTTTTAAAAAATTTAATTTTGTTCTTGTGTTATTCATTTGTGATACACGGTATTACAGGGATGTTAAGACACATAACTAAGAGCACTGCAATCTGCCATTAGGCGTATAAATTCAGTAAAGCCCTGTTCAGACCTAAGCGCTATTCGGTACCCAAAGCGATAGGGCAATGCCAAGGGGGTATGCGGTTATCCTAGTGCTCACTAAAATACCCGGAGGCATACCGAGCAGTGCGCGAAACCGAGCAAAATCCTATCCAAAACTACCGCTGTCGCTCTGAGCAACGAATACCGCGCAGCTTTGAACTAGCCGTTGCCGGTGCTCAATCTTGGCTTTCCCACTTTGAGCCAAAAATCTCCCCCAACTCTCGCCTTTATTAGGTTTATCTTTCGTAATTATTATTTTATGTTCTAAAGTCCGCTGTCAGTGGCTAGTAAGCTGTGTGGTGCCGGCTTAAAATTTGCACCACCCAAACTTTTCCCGCGGGTGTCGTAAGAGGCGATTAAGGGATATCAACCGGGGGCGGGCAGCAGCGCCCCCTGCAGAACAATTCTACCACCGAACTGCGATCCCCAACCCGCTTGCCCAGCGTGGGGATTATGAGCATTACCCCCATGAGATAAAAGCCAACAAGGCGCTTGTCAGGGGGAGGCCTGCGTCCAGCAGTGGACCAATACAGGCTGTTGAGGTTGAGGTTGAGTCTAATGTTTCTTTCCCTTTCAGCCCGAACGCATTATGTCCCCATACACCGCCATCAACCGCCGCAGCGCGAATCCCTTCGAGCTGGCTCACATCGCCGTGTCGTGGCTCATCGGGTGCCGATACGACGCGTACGTGGTCGTCGGATGCGCTGAGCGAGACACCTGCATGGCCATCAGATATAGGACTGAGTGTCCGTATGTGCCGGATGAAAGAGAGGTCAGATATTTCGGAGAGATCCGGTTATCTAGATTCGGAAATCGAACGTTGAGTGCCCGTTCACAGCGCCTTGTTAAAGTCAAAATGATTTATTTCGTTCAGAACTTACAAGACCATAGGACACGTGAGATATTGCAAATTAGATAAGTAAGCCTAGGTAAAACAATCGGCTGTCCGATTACGCAAAACCACCCCTCTCAAATTGACATTTGAAAGCCCTTTGAATGGCCTTTATAATTTACTATTGTATGGAAATGACCATTGAAATGGCTTTGAAGGCCATTCAAAGGGCTTTCAAATGTCAATTTTAATGTTAATTTCAAATGTAATTTTTGCGTAATTTTGCGTATGTAATCGTATAGAAAACCAAGTCCCATTCGAAGCGAGAACGTACTATTTTGAGATTATCCAGCCCGTAGCGTTTCTAATTGTGGGAATTTACATCAGTCATCTATTTATTAATTTACTTTATTAATATAATTTTAGGATAATCCATACTTAATATTATACATTCTATAGTAACTCTGCCTGTCTGTCTGTCTGCTACTTTTTCAGCTTAAACGGCAGAACAGATCTCAATGATATTTGGCAGGAAGGTAAATCGTATCCCACGGACGGACATAGGCTACATAAAAAGCGAGTGCAAAGCTGCCGGCTGCAGCTAGTATTTTCATAATAAAATACTATCCTGACTTACGACAAGAAATAAAATTAATAAAAAAACAGTCTCAACTCAAGACAGACACAATATTCATAATATATAATATAAAGGATTCAATTGCAGGTCCTTCTATTTCCAGGTGATCCCGGAACCGCCTCCGGAAGAGGAGCCCCGCTACCGCCTCGTCCCGTTGCCGGATCTATCCTCCAAGTACGTTATTGAAATGGCCAAGAAAGAGGCTGACCTGGAACAAGCAGCTCAGGACAAGATAGAGAATGAACGGAAGAGGAAAATTGCTGTGAGTCTGTTATGTTCTACGACAAACCAAAATATAGAAAACTGTAGAAGAACTAGTGGCCTAAATAGACGACCTCTGTGACGCAGCGGGCGAAGGTCCGCCTGACACAGGAGGTTGCGGGTTCAATTCCCGCCTGGGGACAAATGTTTGTATGATCTGCAGATATTTGTTCAGGGTGTTCTGGATGTTTTCTATGTATAATAAAAAATATCTATCTATGTAGTGTACTGTATTATGTATATCAGTTATCTAGTACCCATAACACAAGCTCTGCTTAGCTTGGGACTAGACGACGCTGTGTGAATTGTCCAGCATTATTATTTTATTAAATTCCTGCCTCGGGACAAATGTTTGTACAATATGCAGATATTTGTTCCGGGTGTGCTGGTTATTTCTATCCTATGGAAATTGATTTGTGGAATAACTATGGCATAAGGAATTAAAATAGGCCTCCAAGCTATTCTCCGTTGATATTAACACGAGCTCTGCTTAGCTTGGGGCAAGATAGTGCTGTGTGAATTGTCCAGCATTATTTATTATTTATTTATTAACCGCCGAAGCTATGAAAACATCAAAATTTTGGTCTATATGAATAAATAAATAAATAAATAATGCTGGACAATTCACACAGCATTATCTAGCCCCAAGCTAAGCAGAGCTTGTGTTATGGGTACTAGATAACTGATATACTTAATACAATACACTACATAGATAGATATTTTTTATTATACATAGAAAACATGCAGAACGCCCTGAACAAATGTCTGCAGATCGTACAAACATTTGTCCCGAGGCGGGAATCGAACCCGCAACCTCCTGCGTCGCAGGCAGACCTTCGCCCGCTGCGCCACAGAGGTCGTCGAGAATGATGCTATTTAAAGAGCACTGTTCATTTATTTGCCTTACAGCTATACGAAATGCCCCCACAAGATGACATCGACGGCTGGCGTACCCACGCCTGGGTCCTCATCCTGCCAGGGCAGATGGACATCCAGGAGCCGTTCTTCATAGAACCTAGCGAGGGTGTCGGATACCCTATCACTGCAACAAAGTACCAGCACATTGAAAGTGTTTACAATAATGAGAACTATTATGTGAGTTTTTATTCAATAAGAAAATTATACTAGTATTTACAGTTGAAACAATTGAGCTGACTGAAGACTGTTGCAAACAGTCTACAGGTAGCTCAACTGATCCATATCAATACCAATCGGAAGCGTCCCCAAGGCTGGCTGCATTGCCACGCTGTATGGCAATGCTGATGCGCTGTGCCAGATACTCACCAGCTCTCGGGTCACGCGTCGCTTCGAACAGACGCACAGATAATTTTTTAAAAATTCGAAGTGCCTCGGTACCCCACGGACCTAGGGTCTCGACTCCAAGGGGAGCAAATGTGTAGGCTCTGTCGAGACCTGCATATTTGCGCCTCTTGAGATCTTATGTGAGCTATTATGATCTTTTTTGCATAATAACATAACTATTTTTGGGGGTCGGTGATTGCTTATTTTAGCAGTGTTTTGTTTGTTCTGACTAATTACAACAGAGACATTATTGGATTTTCCTCCACAAAGCCATTGTTAACATTGAGAAATAATGGCCTTTTGGCGAGATGACGATCTGCAAAAGAGTTCTGCACGGCCATTCAGACTCTCTGGATAGTCTGGATGAGACAAGCTCTACGTTCTTTAGGAAGACCTATATCCAGCAGTGGTCTAGGATAGGCAGACGCTTATTAAGACACATTGTCAAGTTCCGATAGCAAAGTGTTGAGTCCTCCAAACAGGTAATTGCAACTGCAACTGAGTTATCTTCGTATTTTCCTTCTAAATATTGGCCCTGTGGCCAGGTCGGATGACGATCAGCGAGACACTACCGGTAGATGCTGGATACGGCAAGTTGAAGATCGGGCGTCGGTCATAAGTAGCATAACCAGAGCTGTTGACGAAACCGTCTTTTATTTTTAGGTGCGCCTGCTTGTTGAGAGATTTTTATATATAAAATAATAATTCAGTTATTTCAGACTGTAGAAAGATGTGTAGAAAGATGTGTAGAAAGTTACAGATGATACACATTATTATATCTTAAAACCAACATACATAAAATACAAAAATGTAATTAGTAGCACGTTATTTGGGATAACGGTGATGGCGTGTAGATCACGCAATCAGGGTGTCAGCTGACGACGGTGACGGTGCTGCCAGTGAACCTTCGAAGCTTGACACCCTTCGGCCAAAACTCTGCGCTTCGGAGAGGCTTTTATCCAGCATTAAAAAGCACATGATGACGGTTGATGATGGAACATTGTCAAGTTGGGATAAGAAAGAGTTGAGTCCTCCAAATAGGTAAACATCCAAGCATCCCTCGATGGCCCTGGAACCCTAAGCTACGACCTCACCGACCTCAAATGCTGGGAGCACATGCTGCCTGGTGAACCGTACGGAAGACGCAACATGGTGGGGATCGACTACTCTGAGAAGAAGACGGCGCTCGACACTGAGGGACATTTCGATATGCCTGCTAGTTGGGTGGAGAAGTTGGACATCAGTGTTGCAGGTAAAGTAAACAGAGGTGACAATAAAAGCAGAGATGGTAAAAGAACATATCCAAATTTAAATATCATCTTCTATCCTGAACTTGATCTTGTAGGATTTGGGACTCCTGCATGCTTGCGTACGATGGAGATTGTGTAAAGGTTTAAATGGTTTTTCGAAATTTACTTTTTGACAGTTGCTACTGTTGCTTGGTTTCTTCCAAGGGGTTATGGTCCAAATTTATAAGAAGAAATAACAATAGCTAGAATTTTTAACCCCCGACGCAAAAAGAGGGGTGTTATAAGTTTGACGTGTCTGTCTGTGTATCTGTCTGTGGTGTCGTTGCTCCCAAACGGGTGAACCGATTTTCGTTTAGTTTTTTTTGTGTCATAGATAATTATATCCCGAGTGTTCTTAGCCTTTTTTAATGAAAATCTGTTCTGCCAATAAACGTAGGCGGGTCTTTTCAAATTTTAATTTTGTCTCGTGTTTATACAGGGTGTTTGGTGGAGGGTTAGACAAACTCGGTGGGTGTGTAGGTGGACCTATTTGTGAAATACAAATTGAAGGAAAAGACCCTAACTGTTTACAATTTTTTTTAATCCTATTTTTTGTATTTTTTTAAGATTTTCCGAAATTTTACGTCTCTACCCCTAGAACTTTTTTTTGGAACATGTTTTCTCGTAAACTTTTTACTTGCTTTTGGTTTCAGATGTATTCTTCGTCTTTTGAAGGCATTATTTATTTGACAAAACGTGTAAATAATTAGTTATAAGCTCTCAAAGTTAAAAATAGTAAAAAAAATAATCAAGAAGGACATCTTTGCATCGTTTTTAAAAAAAAACTAACAGCGATCCAGGAGTTCAAATGCTTTTAAAAATTTCTCTAAACATCGTTTATTATAACAGTATATCACATGTAGCCGAAAAATCTATAAACTTGTCAAAAATTAGCACTTATAGGGAAAATGGAGTAAACACGCTAAGAATAAAACATTGCATTAAAACAATTTTGGTTCAAATATCACTTCCCTATTTCTAATACAAAGGTAGGAACGCTAAATTAATTTAAGAAAACCTTTTTTTTATCATACCAACTAACTCGAAGATTCGAATTTCGAAATCAGAATTTCGAATTCGAATCAATATTTGTAATCGTTAAATTTCGTTCTTATTTTGGTAATTTGTTACGGTTTTTTACGGTTTTAGAAATTTTGTAATTTGTTATGTTTTGATAAACTCTTTGTTGTTCTGTTTTGTTATCGTTGTTTTTGTCACAATGGCGGAATTCAGTATTGAAGAATACGCTGATATTATTTATGCGTACGGTCGATGTGATGGAAATACACGTGCAGCACAGAGACTGTACAGAGAGTTGCATCCCAATAGACGTGTGCCACACCACAGCACATTTTCTAATACCTTTCGGCGACTTCGAGAAACGGGAAACTTAACTCTTCGAGAACCACGAGTCAGTGCAACGCAGCAGCATGTTGGTGTGGACGAAGCCATACTCCAAGCGTTCAACGAGGATCCCACTACACTGGTAGTCGAAAGGTGATAATGCGCGACGCATGCAATTCTGTCGTTTTTTACTAAATACTGACATTGAGGACGGAAACTTATTAAACAGCATTTTATGGACGGACGAGTCGAAATTTACACGAGAGGGGATTTTCAACCAACACAATCTACACCACTGGGAACAAAAGGGTCAAAATCCACATGCGACTAGGCAAACATCGCACCAAACGCGATTTTCTCTCAACGTCTGGGCAGGTGTGATTGGTAGACATCTCATTGGACCTTAATACTTACCGGACACTCTTAACGGGGACAATTACTTGGAATTCTTGCAAAATGACCTCCCTGAATTGATGAGCAATGTGCCGATATTTCACGAAGATCGACCAATAGTATTTCAAAATGATGGGTGTCCGGCACACTATCGTCTCACAGTGAGAGAGTTCCTAGACAACGCGTTCCCCGACTCGTGGATTGGACGGCTTGGCCCCATCTCATGGCCTGCACGGTCCCCAGATCTCACTCCTCTTGACTTTACCATATAGGGACGTGCAAAAGAGCTAGTTTACGAAAAAGAAATACAAACAAAGGAACAATTGATTGAAAGAATTGACGCAGCTTTTGCAAAGATGAAAGACGAGATAACGCTCCGTACTACTACAGTAGAAATCCGACGTAGGTGTCGCGCGTGTATTAGAAATAGGGGAGAGGTTTTTGAATAAAATATGTAATTTTTAAAAAATAAAAATCTTTTTTTTTTTACTTTGTATTTTTACTCCTTTTTCCCTTTAAGTGTTAATTTTTGACAAGTTTATAGACTTTTCGGCTACATGTGGTATAACCGTTGTAATAAACGATGTTTAGAGAAATTTTTAAAAGCATTTGAACTCCTGGATCGCTGTTAGTTTTTTTTTAAAACGATGCAAAGATGTCCTTCTTGATTATTTTTTTTACTATTTTTAACTTTGAGAGCTTATAACTAATTATTTACACGTTTTGTCAAATAAATAATGCCTTCAAAAGACGAAGAATACATCTGAAACCAAAAGCAAGTAAAAAGTTTACTAGAATACATGTTCCAAAAAAAAGTTCTAGGGGTAGAGACGTAAAATTTCGGAAAATCTTAAAAAAATACAAAAAATAGGATTAAAAATAATTGTAAACAGTTAGGGTCTTTTCCTTCAATTTTTATTTCACAAATAGGTCCACCTACACACCCACCGAGTTTGTCTAACCCTCCACCAAACACCCTGTATTATTCCTCAAAATAATGATTCTGTGGGAGTCCCACAAGGTTTAATACTTGATCCCTATTTATTTCATTTCTATATTTTAGAAAAGGGCCAGCGCTACCCTGGCAGCCACAAAGTCATACATTACAAGAAAGTTCTTTGTGAGAAGTTCGCTCCATACTCTGAACGCGACGGCATCGTCAAGAGAGTCAAGATCTTCGAAGACTATGCTCTAACTGTTCCTCTGCTCACGTAAATATGTATCTGCTGAAAGGGATCACAATAATGGATTAAATAAATATAGTAATCACATCACATCACACTAATATTATAAATGCGAAAGTTTGGATGGATGAATGTATGGATGGATGTTTGTTACCTCTTCACGCCAAAACTACTGCACAGATTGAGCTAAAATTTTGCATCGGTGTAGCTCTAAGCCTGGAATCAAACATAGGCTACTTTTTATCCCATAAATCAGTTCCCATGGGATAGAAATCACCTTTTAACGATTCCATAGAAACAACGCATGCGAAGCCGCGGGGCGCAGCTAGTAAATAAATAATGCTGGACAATTAACACCGCATTATCTAGCCCCCAACTAAGCAGAGCTTGTGGTGTTGGTACTAGATAACTTGTATCACATCACACTATCACACTAATCACACTAATATTAGAAATGTGAAAGTTTGGATGGATGGATGGACAGATCGATGGATGTTTGTTACGTCTTCACGCCAAAACTACTGCACAGATTGAGCTAAAATTTTGCATCGGTGTAGCTCTAAGCCTGGAATCAAACATAGGCTACTTTTTATCCCATAAATCAGTTCCCATGGGATAGAAAGCACCTTCAAGCGTTTCCATAGAAACAACGCGTGCGAAGCGAGCGGCAGAAACTAGCGCTTAATAAATAACACTTCATGATTAGTAAAACACACTACATACATTTTATCTTAAAATTAAAATTTTTATCTTATTATATTTTTGTAATGAATGTGCAACATAAATGTATGAGGGTAGGTTGCCACCTCAGTTGATTGCAGGCCATTACAGAGTTTATGTGTGCACTCGTGTTTTTATTATGATAATCCCTTGAAATACGCGATATTTGGCGACGATTGTAATCTACGTGTGTTATATTTTTGTGTTGGGGCATTGTAACAAGTGTTTGTTATAACGAGTGGACACGAAACAATGAGTTTTGGCGGCAGTCTCTCATTTGATCACCGTGTGCAAGAATGGAGCATTTTCAAGAGTCGTTTTACACAGTACTGCGTGGCGAACAATATTTCGGACGAAACCGACAAGGCGGACTTGAAGAAACGAGCTCTGTTGCTCACTGCACTATCGGAAGATACCTACCGCGTTGCAAGGGATTTGGTTTTTCCCGCAGACTTGGATACCATCAAGTTCTCAGTGCTTTTAGAAAAGTTGAACGTTCATTTTCAATCAAAGAAAAGTACGTTTGCAGAACGTTACAAGTTTTATAAGGCTGAACAAAGGCCGGGAGAAGACCTATCTGATTGGGCGGCGCGAGTGCGTAGCTTGGCGCAATATTGTGGGTTCAAGAGTGAACTAGAAATGGCCTTACGCGACAGGTTTGTCCTAGGGTTAGAAAACATCAAAGAAAAGGAAAAGTTATTTGCGGAAAGCATCGAAACATTGACATTCAACAAGGCGTTGGAGCTGGCGCAGAGCGTGAGGTGTGCTCGCGCGGCGTTGCAGACCGCGCGGACTGGCAACGCCGCGGCAGCCGAGGCGTCAGGCGCGGGTGCTGCTGGTAGCTCGGAGCTGAATGCGCAAGCGCAGCCAGTCTTCGCGATGCAGCGAGGAGCGGCTTCTTCGTCTACTGATAAAGATAATTCGCGAGTGTCGAAGTGTTGTGAGGTGTGCGGTTATAAAAATCATACAAAAGATCAGTGCCGTTTTTCTAATTATACCTGTCAAAAGTGCAAGAAAAGAGGACATCTAAAAAGAGTGTGCAAAGCGAAGATAAGTGATAGCAATTTCATAGGAACGGATGACGATGGCGCTGATGAAGGTATTTACAGTTTATTTAATTTAAAAAGCTTGCCGATCAGGGACGAACCAATCTCGCGAAAAATCATAATAAATAACAAAGAAATTCAATGTGAACTTGATTGCGGTAGTGCTGTTTCTGTCTTGCCGGCCGTTATCTATCAACAGCTGTTCGGGAGCGATAACCAATCTTATCCATTGCAGCCATGCAAAGAAGTTTTTAACTTTTACACAGGGGTGAAAATAGCTCCCATGGGTTGTGTATCGGTACCGGTTATTTTTGAAAGCCGTACGGAACACTTAGTTTTCTTTGTTCTCGAAACAAATGAAAAACGTTTGCCTCTTTTAGGCCGCGATTTTATGAGATTGTTCCAAATACATCTGTGCAGTAAGATAAATTGTAATAACGTTTCAATGAAGAGTGACCACCACACCCCTGCCGCCGCCGCTGGCGAAAGGTTGATAAAAAAATATTGTAACTTATTTTCGGACGAATTAGGAAGGTTTAATAAATATAAAGTAAGTTTAAAATTGAAACCAGATGTACAGTTAAAGTTTTTTAAACCGAGACCGGTACCATTAGCTTTGAAACCTAAAATTGAAGAAGAGTTGGACCGTTTGTTGGCGGCAGGAATAATAGAAAAGGTAGACCATTCGGACGTTGCTACGCCTATAGTACCAGTTCTAAAGCCTGATGGAAAGGTGAGGATTTGTGGTGATTTTTCGGTTACATTAAACAAAGCTTTATACATGGATAATTTTACCCTTCCGCGGATTGAAGATTTGTTTGCTAAATTGCATGGGGGAGAAGAATTTAGCAAATTAGACTTAAAATTAGCTTACCTTCAATTAGAGCTTGATGATTCAAAGAAATGGTGTTGTATAAACACACACAGGGGTTTATATATCTTTAAGCGCCTAATTTACGGATTAGCAAACGCACCGTTTATATTTCAACGCACAATGGAACAGTTATTGGGGGACATAGATGGTATATGCATTTATTTAGACGACATTTTAATCACGGCACCTAACAGGAAAATGCACTTAGAGAGGTTAGACCAAGTTATGAAGAGGTTAGAGGAAGCCGGACTACGGGTAAAACGCGGAAAATGCGAGTTATTCAAAAGTTCTATTGAGTACTTGGGCTACGTAATCGATAAGGAGGGTTTGCATAAGTCAAACAATAAAATTGAAGCGATCGTGAATTGCAACCCGCCTACTAACGTGAATGAATTGAAATCATTTTTAGGAATGGTTAATTATTATCGTTGTTTTGTACCGAATACATCGTCGGTGTTGAGTCCTCTCAATAATTTACTGAAAAAAGACTGTAAGTGGGCGTGGGATACAGTTCATGCTGACGCATTTGAAAGAATAAAGCAGGAGCTTAGTTCCGATCGTGTGCTAGCCCACTACCACCCGGAATACCCCACCATAGTGACGTGCGACGCGGGTCCCAGCGGCCTGGGCGCCGTGCTCGCTCAACGCCAGCCGGACGGCACCGAGAGGGTTGTGGCGTATGCTTCTCGATCATTGCTCAAACCTGAATTAAATTATGCTCAAATTCAAAAGGAGGCTACGTCAATTGTGTTTGCGATTAAAAAGTTTAATCACTATTTGTACGGGCGTACGGTACCGTTTGTGTTGCGCACCGACCACAAACCACTCTTGTCAATATTCGGCAATAAAAAGGGCGTGCCCGTACTCGCAGCGAACAGACTTCAAAGGTATGCACTGTTTTTATCAGCGTATAATTTCAATATTGAATATGTAAGGAGTCACGATAACGTGGCTGATTTTCTGTCTCGGTCCGTATCAACTTACGCCAGTGAGGGCGGCAATATTGATCAGTCGTCGTATATTAATTTTATAGGCGAAAGTGTCTGTATGCCCATCACTATTGATGACATACGTATTGGTACAAGTCGGGACGAGGTATTGCAGAAGGTGATCGGTTTTATTAACAACGGTTGGCCGACAAAAATGAAGAATCCGATTTTACGGCCGTTTTTCTTATGTAGATTAGATCTAGCAGTAGAGAACAAGTGTATTTTACGCGGCCACAAAATAGTCATTCCTTCTTGTTTTCGCGAAAGACTATTAGACGAATTACACAACTCGCATTTCGGTGTGGTTAAAACTAAATCCGAAGCAAGAATGCGCATGTGGTGGCCAAACATAGATAAACATATAGAGGAAAAGATTGGCTCGTGTAATATATGCAACACGCTCCGATGCAATCCGCCTAAGGTCCCGCTTGTAGCGTGGCCATACCCCGAGCGCGCTTGGGAACGCGTGCACATAGATATGTTTATGTTGGATGGAAAGCAGTTTCTTATCGCTGTGGACGCTCATTCTAAATGGGTTGAATGTTTCCTAATGCAAAAAACGGATAGTGAATCAGTTATAAGTAAACTGTGCGAAATGTTTAGCCGATTCGGTTTAGTCCGCATTTTGGTTTCAGATAATGCTACCAATTTTTGCTCGAATGAATTTGAAACATTTTGTTTATTGAATGGAATTCAACATATGACAGGGGCTCCGTATCATCCCATGTCGAACGGTCAGGCAGAGAACAGCGTTAAAACAATCAAAAATGGTTTGAAAGCGATTTTAAATAGACACACAAATCCCAAAATAATGTCTAAAGCTTTAAATAAGTTTTTATTTGATTATAGAAATTCTATACATTCGTCTACTGGATTTTCTCCAGCCCAGTTAATGATTGGTCGTCCTTTGCGTTGCCGGCTTGACTTGTTAAGAAGCACAGCTGGGTCACATATACCTTCCTCGCCGTCCTCGTCGTCCTCGTCGACCGCGGCCAAAGCCAAGGCCAATGTACTTATAGCACAGGAGAATCAATCTAAACAGTTTGCAGGGAAACGAAATGTTTGTTTCAAAGTAGGCGATAATGTTTTGACAAAATACTATTTTAATAACGGTACTAAACATACTTGGAAACAAGGTATAGTTACAGATTGTTTGGGCTCAAGGATGTATAATGTTTTTATTTATGATGATAATATGAACGTAAGAAAACATGTGGATCAATTATTAGTATACAAAGGGAACTCGTTATTGGAACCAGATGACAATGATTTTGGAGGTTTTACTGAACCGTCGGGTCCACCTAACGAGCCACAGGCTGGTACAGCGCCGGACCCGAACGTGACGTCACCGGAGCCGGCCCCGACCTCAACCGCATCTCCTGCGAGAGATGGTGGGATGGAGGAAGTAGGAGTCGAGTCTGATGGGTCTGATGACGAGTTTCTGGATGCAGGCTCACCCAGTTCAGATGTCAGGGATCGCGGTACAGAGAGCCCTTCTGATTGTAAGGAGGAACCAACCCGTCGGAATCGCTCTAGAAGGGCTAAGAAACCTATTAATTATAAGTATTGAATAGATTTAGTTACTTAGTTGCTAAGGGTTTTAATCTAGTATATTTTAATAATAGTGGTGGAGGGATGTAATGAATGTGCAACATAAATGTATGAGGGTAGGTTGCCACCTCAGTTGATTGCAGGCCATTACAGAGTTTATGTGTGCACTCGTGTTTTTATTATGATAATCCCTTGAAATACGCGATAATTTTTATTTCGACATACATTTTAATTAAATTTTTAATATTGCTGACAAAATAATTATGATATACCTACTTATAGGTGATGAATTGTGTATCCTCTTCTGTATCTTAACTAACATATGCTTGAGGACTAAACTAATAATGTAAAATTGTAGACCATTTATTTGTACTTAAGAACTCTAACTTAGAATGTTGCAACGCCCTTACAGGGTTCATGTAGATTCTACCTAAAAATGTTAACACCTTATAATGGACTAGAATGCAATAAATATATAAATAAATAAAAAAAAATACATAGATATATATTTTTCTTTTGTTTACAAACAAACCATACACTCTATGGCCATACTATACATATTGCTGCGTCTTTTTACACGGAATTTACATTACTTACTTGTCGATTGTGATTGTGATCCTTCTTTCAATAAATATTGCTTATTTATACCTTCCCATCTGCGTATAATTGTTATTATGTTTCAGCTATGAGTGGTTCAACCATAGAGAGGACAGAATGGAAACAATGAGGCTAGACCACCTGGCAAAAGAAGTTCGAGAGGTGTTCACAGTCGGCAGAAAAGAGCACATGATCAGTGAGTTATACAATGTGTCTGGTTACCGGTGTCGGAGACTTTGGGGGGGTGAAGTACGGTAAATTTTATCGACAAATCACTATCCCTAATTTTTTTTCCTCGCTCCCTGATAAAATGGCAGCCATTTTGTTTTCTTTTGCCTCGAAGCATGGGTGCTTGTATTGTTTAAGCTATAGCTACCCATGCAGAGGTTCTAGGAGGACGATAGAGGACTCATTTGATTGCCAATAATGTAGGCAATAAAGCAATGATAACATTGTTGCATTTTCTATTTTATAATAGAAGAAAAGAGAATTTATAAAACAAAAAAAGTTATTTTTTAAATTTTTTTTTAATTTTTAGCTTTTTCATAAAATTGAGACTGTCAAGCTACATGTTTTTTGTTATTGAACGATAGTACCTAAACACTTTATTATACCACACAAATACAGGAAACAATACAGAGAAAAAGCTTATGTTAAAAAGTTATGTTTAAATGAACTAAGGGTAGGTATAGGTACAATTCAAACTACAAATAAGAAAATTTTAAATTAGGAAGGTACGTAAACCTATACCTACATAATATTAGTAATGTAATTATGGTTCAATAACAGTTACCTACATATTGTTTATAAATTTCAATAGGTAGGTAAGTACTAATAATTTAACACAATTTTACTTGGCTGTCGTCCAATGGTCGTCGTTGGTCGGAACTGGCCGTGTATTCGACCTACCGAACTACCACATTCATCTAAAATCACGCTATGTGGATCGTTCATCATTATTAATAATTTTATTTTGTTCCTAGAACATACCTACTCGCTCGATGCCCCCTCGGTCTCCGTTGAGGGCGTTCGGACAATGATTTTCAACTACTACCCACGCGTGGACCACCTCAACAGCATTGTGTGCACACCGCTTACCTTTGCCGAATACTACACTGATAGAAGTGACAGGTATGACGAACATTATATTTTCGTCGTAAGTTCTGGTATTTTAATTCATTCGATTCGTTTCCGAATCGAAAACGTCGGATTCGAATTCGATTCCGACGGATCTATGAAACGCTATTTTGTGATATTGTGTGACGACCTCTGTGGCGCAGCGGGCGTAGGTCCGTCTGCGACGCAGGAGGTTGCGGCTTCGTTTCCCGCCTCGCGACAAATGTTTGTACGATCTGCAGATATTTGTTCAGGGTGTTCTGGATGTTTATTATGTAGGTACTTATAATAAAAAATATCTATCTATGCAGTGTGTTGTATTATGTCTATAAGTTATCTAGTACCCATAACACAAGCTCTGCTGCTTAGCTTGGGGCTAGATAATGCTGTATGAATTGTCCCGCATTATTTATTTGTTTATTTTGATTTCGCCTCGGGTCGATGATCTAAAATGAGGAGGAGCACCTTATTTCGATCATCAACCCGAGGCAAAATCAAAATAGCGTTTTATAGATCCGTCAAAATCGAATTCGAATCCGACCTTCGAAAACGTCGGATTCGAATTCGATTCCGATTTTCCGAAACGTTGTCAGCCATATTTATCTGTGCTGAAACGTCATACGGGAAGAAAACCACAGGCGTACCTAATACTAGCCGCGCCTAGAAAACAAACAATTGACATGAGCAAACGTCCTGCATTGTAAAAATATAGACAGACTACTTAGCGAATTTCACTCGTATGAAATTTGACGACAGCGTTTTCAGAGTTCAAAATTAAAAATTAAAAAAATACTTTTAAATTGACAATATATAATATAGTCATCGTACGCTTTTAATATCAGAAATCTATAAATATTGGTATATTAAGTCAAATACTACAGAAAATATTTATCTATTGTGCTAAATTTGATATGAGTCTAAGTAAACTACGTAAATTATTTTGTATTATGTATTTTTAATTGACCACAGCTTATTGACAGGTAAAAGTAATTTAAGAAGGCATTTACATTAATTTATCCCGTTTTTAGACTAGAATCACGAGAAATAACATACACAGAGGGAAATAAACTAGATCCGAAAAGACATGTCAAAGACATCGTCGAGACTTACAGCAGAAACAACGACGTACCAGCAAGAAAAGACGTCTGGAAGAAGATCTTTCATATCCAGGAGAATACCATAGAGTTGCTGAACCATTATGAGTATAATTTTGTTACAAATGACACTAGACATTTTATCAAACCGAATCTAGCCGAAACTGGCGGGAAGATTTTGTTCTATCCGGAAAAGACTTCGGGATATATCGTGAGTATTATACTTACTACTAAGTATATAGTATACTACTTCTAAGTATTTTATAACTACTAAGTATTTTACTATAAGTAACTACTATTTTACTATAACTACTAAGTATTTTACTACAATAACTTCTAAGTTGACGACCTCTGTGGCGCAGCGGGCGAAGGTCCGCCTGCGACGCATGAGGTTGCGGGTTCGATTCCCGACTCGGGACAAATATTTGTACGATCTGCAGATATATGTTCAGGGGTTCTGGATGTTTTTCTATGTATAATAAAAAATATCTATCTATGTAGTGTATAGTATTATGTATATCAGTTATCTAGTACCCATAACACAAGCTCTGCTTAGCTTAGGGCTAGATAATGTTGTGTGAATTGTACAGCATTATTATTATTTTTTTTTTAAGTATTTTATTACTACTAAGTATATTATACCTAACTAACCAGGCGCGGTCCCAGGGGGGGGGTCACGGGGGTCATGACCCCCCCCAAAATCTTAGTTTAGGTACTTAAAAAATTGCAACCCACAGCTTGATGATTATATTGTCCTGTTTACTTCCGTTACATTGATTATGGTTACCAACTGCAGCAATAAAAAAAAACGCGGCTCGCTCCGCTCGCCGATATTACTGTTGTTTGTGCTCTGTGTTTTGATTAGCACAGAGGCAACGTTCCCAATTCTATTGGTCTGGCTGGTCCGCTATTGTCAGTTTGTATCAATCCAACCACCACAGTAAAAAGCACAAAATATAACAAATAATCTGCGAGGTCACTTTGTCTACCAGTACAAAAAGGTCTGGTCGCTGATAACATTTGTTCTTTCTAACTATGATCCAAAGCTCAAAACCCGGCCCACTTTAGGTCACTTTGCCAAATTTTCTAAAAAGTTGCCCAAAATCTAACAAAAACCAAAAATTGTCGCAGCTCGCACAACTTGCCGGCAACTTTACACTGTCTGCCTCTTGTCATGGGCTCATCTCTCGTTTGAGGTCAGTTTTCCAAACACTCCAAAAATCTAACGAAACCACTAAATTATCGCAGCACGCTCTGCTTGCCTCTGATAACATTCTGCTGTTTTGATAAGCTTCTGGCTTGCTCTAGTTCAGGACTCCTCCGTTTCAGGCGAGTTTGCAACTGCAAAATATCTAATACCAAACAACTCACACGTACAGCCAGATCATAAAAATTTTCGCGGCTCGCTTCGCTCGCCGTTGATTCTATTATGGTGTCTAGTCTGTTGTCTGCATATTTGGTTGTTATTCGTTATATTAGTGTGAAGAACAATTTTAAAGAAACTTTAAAATTGTTCTTCACACTAATATTATAAATGCGAAAGTTTGTATGGATAGATGGATGGATGGATGTTTGTTACGTCTTCACACCAAAACTACTGAACAGATTGAGCTAAAATTTTGCATCGGTGTAGCTCTAAGCCTGGAATCAAACATAGGCTACTATTTATCCCATAAATCAGTTCCCATGGGATAGAAATTACCTTTGAACGTTTCCATAGAAAGAACGCGTACGAAGCCGCGGGCAGAAGCTCATAATTTAGCTTCCTTGTCTTGCATGGACGCTACCTCGGCAATTTCAAAAAAGGCAGAGCTCGCTCCACTCGCCGATATTTATTTTCTGAACCAGTTTGTGTCAACCCGAAAAAGGGAACAAAAATTTCGGCGGCTCGCTCCGCTCGCCGCTACATCTTTTTCGATGTCATTTTTGTATTTCTAATTTTTTGTTAATCTCCTTTGCTCCGCTCGCCCGATTTATATTCATAGTTTTATATCTACCACCACAAACTTTTTAAAATTTTCGGGGCAGGTTTCGCTCACTTTATTTTGTCATAGGCTCTGGCTTACTTTTCCCCAAACATCAGAAAAAATCTCTAACATTTTTGAGACTCGTTTCGCTCGCCATTACTTATACTTCCTATTGTTGTTTTGGGAGTTGGGGGAAGGGATGTCATGTTTGCGGCCATTACGCAAAACACTGCATTTTGCGGCTCGCTCCGCTCGCCGATAGTATTTTGTTCTTCTCTGTATTTGGTCCAGTGCTTGACACTTGTTTAACATCATTTTGCTCGGGTAGTTACACGAAAAGGTAACAAAAATTTCGTCGGCTCGCTCCGCTCGCCGTTACATTTTTTTCCATGTCTTTTTTGTATTTCCAAGTTTTGTTGATTCCCTTGCTCCGCTGGCCCCTATTCATATTCATAGCTTTATATCTACTACCGCAAGTCTCTAAGATTTTCAGGGCTTGCTACGCTCGCTATCATTTATTTTTTAATAGATACCTATCAACAACAAAATAAATGATGCGGGTGAGAGTAAGCAAGTGGACCTACTCTTGCTTACTTTTGCCCAAACTTCAGAAATAATCTCAAAAATTTCGAGGCTCGCTTCGCTCGCTATAACTTATACCTACTATTGTTGGGAGGAGAAATTTTCCGCGGCTCGCTCCGCTCGCCGATGAAGTTTAGTGTTTTTCAGTGGGGTCTGCAACCGCCTACAAGTACATTTGGTGCTACGGCCCGCACCAAGTGTGACCCCCCCCAAAGTCTTGGGCTGCGACCGCGCCTGTAACTAACATGCACCATAACAAGTAGGTAACTAACAAGTGATTATCACACTGCAATAATTAGCAATGACCTCTTAGAATATTTAACAATAATATTTTTTTGTTATCTTGTAGGTTCACCCTATACTTATATTATAGCTTTATTAGAAATAAACGAACGATTCGTTTCTTATGAATTTGTGCAAAACGCAAAGAGTTGGTTTTCAGTAAATCTTTTAAAGTTTTCCAAAAATGTGTCATAGGTACCTACTATATCATATACCTAAATTAAGAAATAGACCAGGTATTGAATAAAATGAGCTACGAAGTCATGGAATCACTAACAAATAGCATCTCGTTCTGGTACTATCGCCAAAACTATAGATGCTAGAAAAATAGGCACCTGCATCATCACATCAATCCTACTTATCTGTGAAATAAATACGACAAACAAACCGGCCAAGGCACGTCGGACTCGCGTAGATACTAAGGGTTCCTTATACCTAATTGTTAAACCTAGTTTCTTGTTATATATCATGATTCTAGATCAACGGGAAGTAGGTACAACGAGAACAGCTATCATTATAATAATATGCACAGATGCACACCTAATCATCATCATCATCATCAGCTTATATTAGTCCACTGCTGGACATATGCCTCTCCTAATGAGCGCCATAGTGCACACCTAATGAAAAGAAAGAAAGAAATATATCTTATCATTGTTTATTTGAGGACTTATTTGGTGTTTAGGATCTTGTCTTGTACTTGCCCGGTTTTTTTATTTATTTCGGATTGCCATCAGCTTATCTAATTACAATAGAAATTAAAATAGACACAGAAAGCTAATAATAGGCATTCACTAATAGAATTATAATAAACTACCTAAGTGTAATCACTAAAAACTTTACGTCGACAATTGCGTACTTAATGAAGCAATAAAATTAATTGTATAATATAATGTTTTTCAGGCAGACCCATGCGCTAAACTACCGCGCTCAATTGACGTGTACTACGCCCTATGCGATAACATAACCAGGGAATACAACACCAACAAAGCAATCCGAGACCGAGAAACCGACGTCTCTGAGTACCTGAGGCAGCGGCACAGGGAGCTTGTAGAGCCTCAACTGGTCGTCGCACTGTTCGATACGGACAGGAACGAGGATGCGAAGAAGGGGTGGAAGGAACAGGTAAGAGAAATATATAAATACTTAATAATTTACGGAAATACTGGGAGCATAACACCGACAAAGCAAGCTCTCCTCCGTAGACCGAGACACGTTCTCGGTGACCCCGTTGACCCAATCACCGCCGCTAACCCGGGTTGAATACATTTGACATCACTCTAATCTGACATGTACCTGTAATAATGTATTCGGCAAATAAATGATTTTGATTTGATTTTTGATTTGGTGACGGCAACCGATTCGCTTCCGCACACCACACAACCGACCAAAAACCCACCCAGCCGGATGCGGGGTCGAAGAATTCCCCGCTTCGACCCATAGGTGCACTTGTGCACCTCGGCAAAACCTCCCTTTCCTCTTGTAGCATCTGGCAACAGCCCAAGCCGAGGCTCGCACCTAAGTGGTGGCCCTTGTGTTGTGCGTGTTGCCCCAACCTAAGTTTTAACCGGCGAGGCGCCCTCTGCGCCCACCAAAAGTCCGGTAACGCTGTCATGGCCATCTGCGGTCAACAGCATTTTAGTCCTTTCGAAAAAAAACGTCTAAGCAAGACGGGGTGACCGATATCAATGAGTAACTAATTGAGACAGCGCACAGCGAGCTCATAGCGCCTCTGTTCTATCTCTCTTTTCGACACGGACAGCAATGAGCTGCGAAGAAGGGTTGGAAGGAACAGGTGAATAAAATACTTAGAAATAACAAGAGGAAAATGTACACAATACCTACATACACTTAATCAAAATATTATATCGCCGGCTTCCACCAAGGCGGTGGTGTCGGGATCGACCTATGCGTCATGGAAAAGTTTTTTTATGTAAATACCTAGGTACATAATTTATTTGCTTTCTCCTTTAAGGCGGTATCCTACCTCGTTATTGTGTGAAGAGGATAGGCATAGGATTTCGCGTTCACAGGAGCGGGACAGAGCAAAGCGGCGTAAGCCCAAAAATCAAGTTTTTAGTAGTTATTTGCTCCCCACAAACATTAGAATAGTTAATTGAAAAAAAGGCAACATATAAAATGTTCTTTATACTTAGTTCAATTACTATGCTTAATCTCAAGATCGTATCATCTGTATTTATTGAGAAATTAGGGTTTTAGTAAAAAATTAGAGGTAACTTTGCGATTTTTTTCTATCGAGAAAATTTTATGGCATCGTGTTTTCGAAACATATGATCGATAGAATAAGTCCTGAACTTTACCATATATAAATTTCAAAGTTAAATATTCAGTAGTTTGGAAGATATGGAGGTCCGACGGAGTTGAAAATAAGCAATTTGAGGTACTATACCCCCTTAAGGCTTGGTAGGACAGCAGAGGCCGCACTTTTGTGATTTTTAAAATCATCTGAGACTTAGAAAATAGGGTTTAAAATTCTGAAAAAAAGATCTTAAGACTTAAAGATCTAGTCTAGTCAAAGTCGCATTCAATTACAAGATCTAATGAACTTCACTAGATAGAAAAAATCCTAAAGATACCCCTTTTTCTAATGTTTCTTCAATGTAATGACTAGCGAACTACTGACGTATTACTTTTTTTTGTACTTAACTAAAAACACTTAGTATTTCTAAACAAATTCGCAGATTTTGACTTGATAAAATGATTTTCTTAGTCACCATGCTTAAATAACTACAAAAAACACGAGCGCGGCGGCTTGGCAGGCGCGCGTTTTCCCTTACGCCTCCTACTGCAGGAATACTCGGCCTTAAGTTTACAAGTTATTTCGCCGCGAAAATGTACGACAGTTAGCTATACATTTTCAAGTGTGATTAGAGTATTTAGAGATTAGAGTACCTAATCAAAGAATGTTTGCACTCGCGCGAGATGCAAGTCCTTAATTTTCTTACAGAAAAACTTCACAATACCAACAATATTAAAGTATTTTTAAATTACTTAGTTGCAATTTGAAACAGACACCAGAATTGCTAAGTCAGCAAAGCAAAATATAGTACCAAAATTATAACTAGATGTCGCCACTAGACAAATTAGAAGGCGCTATCGAAGCGTTCGCGCTTCAGAGCGACTTTCGAACCCCATTTTAAGGCTAGTCAACTTTGCGCAGAGGCAATATCGTAACCAATGAGGTTAATCCGAGGTGCGATTATTGCTAGTTGAAAACTTTACCAATACCCCGCCATGTGGACGTGAAATACCGTCCGCTACGGCAATTTTTGAAAGGGCGTTAAGGCTATGAAAGTCAATAAGAGATCAGACGCTTGGAATAATCCTCGGCTGCTAGCGGCTGGTTGGTTTGTTGTTGTTGATTTACTTCTCAGAGTAAGTAAAGTAAACAAACAAACCTTTATTTATTTGATCATTTTCCTGTGCTGTGCCATCTTAGTGAATGTATAGGAAAATTCACTAAGATGGCACAGGAAAATGATAGATAGATCTGTTATGTTATGGCAAGGCAAACCATTGATGGGGCCAGTGCGGATTGTCCGATGCCGGCCTGTGAACGTGCACCCTAACGGCTGCTAACGGTTCAGCGGTAATGCCAATTCTTACCACACCGTGATCGCAGCCCAGGGCAGGACAACGTCGCCATAATTAGTTTGTAATTCTTCAAGAAGTTCTTTAACGTTAAGTTCTTCGTTTCGATGGTCAAGTTCACGCTCAATTTTGTTTACTTTAATCGGAGATGCGATGTTGCTCTCTTTGGCCACCATGGTGGCAAAAAATCATCTCTGCCTACACTATACAAACTAAAACATTTATAGAAGCATTAAAAAAAGCTTATGATTATTCACAAACTGGCCAATCGATTTTTGAAAATTCATTCGTTTAACAGAATCCTACTAACATTTTATACGCGAAAGTTTGTAAGTATGGATTTTTGTTACTCTTTCACGTAAAAACTACTGAACGGATCAGGCTGAAATTTGCATACAGGTAATGGTAATCCTGGAAACAAACATAGGCTACTTTTTATCCCCTAAATCAGTTCCCGTGGGATATGAATCACCTTTAAACGATTCCATAGAAACAACGCGTGCGAAGCCGGGGGGCGCAGCTTATTACTCTAAGATAAAATAGGTGGTGGCGCAGATTTGGGTCGGGGTAGCGCCTTAAGAAAAACTGCGTTGAGTTACCTGTAGATCGTATGCAACAGTCTGCAGTTAGCTTAACTGTTTCAATCGGAAAAACTAGGTAGTACCATGTGTACTAAATTGTTCCTATTATTTCATTGTTATTTTTTAAATTTTTTCCTTCTTGTATAATAAAAAGTGTAGTATTTAAACGAGTGACTGTTTTAAGTTTTAAGTGACAAAAATAAATAATTTACGTTATAGTATTACTAATTGAGCGACTGACTGGGAGTGACGAGAAATCAACCGAACAGCAACTTACAACATTAGTTTAGTTTTTTAAATACAAAATGAGAAGTCGTATAAAAATTTTGTGTCAACCTATAGCTCTGGGTGCAATTATACATATACACACCCTTTCAGTTACAGAGTCGCCACCAACAAGAGAGTCACAACAACATAACAAAAGCTCTGCTTACTTTGAGGCTAGACGCTGTGTGGTTCTGTCCAGCATTGCTTAATCACAATTTTTGCTTTAACCAACAGGAGACAATCAAAGCTGAAATAACCGAGCGAGAGAAGGAAGCAGAGATCGATCCGTTGGCACCGTACCTCGCTCGAATGTTCGGCTCAGGACATGGTACAGGAGCCCTACTCAGCGTCAAGGAAGCCAACTTGGTCCGGGAGCAATGCATTAACGACTTCAAGAGCAAGCAATTGGCAAGGCAGAATCTTGTACAAGAGAGGTTTGATAAGGTATCAATTCGCTTGAAGATTATCTATCCGTAGATGTAATTACTTATTATAGGCTCAGGATATGGTACAGGAGCCCTACTTAGCATAAGGTAGCTGCGCTGGTCCGGGTGCAATGCATTAACGGCTTTAAGGGCAAGCAGTTGGCAAGGCAGAATCTTGTACGAAAGATTTGATAAGGTATTTATTTATTTAAAATGTTTACCAACCACATACATTTCAATGATCATTATCATCAGCCCGTATTCGTCCACTGCTGAACAAATCCCCCAAACGACGCTACAAATAGCGGTCTTGATCCGCCTCCATCCATCGATTCCCTGGGAACGCTACAATGTCGTCAATTCATCGAGTCAGTTCCCACACTCCGGTTCGCATTGCATCGCGGACGCCACTAGAGAACCTTTACTCCCCAACGGTTATCGGTTCTGCGAGCTATATGACCTGCCCATCGCCATTTCAGCCAGCTAACTCTGAGAGCTATGTCGGTTAGGTACTCTGATTATTCTATGGATTTCCGTAAACCGGATCGCGTATCGCCTATCGCTTAATCTATAGATAAATTCCGAGCTCTCTCCATATCACACACAATCACACACACATAGGTATTGCCCACCTTAAAGGTATTATTATGAAAAACTTCAAATAATATAACGTGAATAAACTATCTAAAAGACAAACATTATTTTTATTAACATTTAGATTAATATTTAACCTGGCGGGTCCTCTAGAGGTCGCCGGAAATGGTCCAGCAGTTTACTTTAGTTTACTAGTATTGAAAATGTCTAAATCTATCATTGTGTTCATCTGATCTGATATTGGCTACACAATCTCACAGTCGGAGCCTGCAGGCCAGCACAAACTATAAAGGGATACCAGGCCAGGTAGAATTCGATTGGAGATTTAAGACAGAGTTCTTCAATACCACGTAACGTTAAAAGAATAAACTCCCAGACAACGGGATTAAGCCAAAACAAAGCATGACAGAGCTCAAGCTATTAGGTATAGCCGATACGAGATAGAGCTACTTAGATTTTTAAGAAATCTCTTCAACCATATTGGTCAGACAAATCCATCTTCTCCTTTTTGCTGTACGAGGTTTGTAGGTAGTAAGTCTTATTGTTCGAGGACTTTGCGAACCTCAAAATTTCAATTCCGTTTGTACCTTCAAACAAGCCAAACTCGATGTGTTGCCGCGTCTTTTTATACGCAACTAGTTTATGCCCGCGGCCTCACACGCGTTGTTTCTATAAAAACGTTTAAAGGTGATTTATATCCCACGGGAACTGATTTATGAGATAATAAGTAGCCTATGTTTGATTCCAGGATTAGAATTACTTGTATGCAAATTTTCAGCCCGATCCGTTCAGTAGTTTTGGCGTGAAGAGGTAACAAACATCCATCCATCCATCCATCCATCCAGCCATCTATCCATCCATCCAAACTTTCGCATATATAATAATTAGTGTGATTAACTCCTAAACTTGCAGGAGCCCACCGGCGGGCTCGATGGTATGTAACGGAAAACATTACTTTTGAATTATGATCCCTATCAATAAATATCTGAAACTCGACGAACCAAGCAAAAACTTACCTTAACTGAAGTTTGACGATGATTACTCGAGTCGCTGCATCCGAAGAGATAATTTGTGTCGTGGTTTGTTTACAAACATTCTAAATCGAATTTGGCTATTGACTCTTTCATTCCATTTTTTAAAAGGCAATCTTGAGCATTTTGTGTTTTCTTCCAGCTCAACAGTGAATACAAAGCCAAGAGACTGTGGTATCTGGCGAACCAGTTCATCCTTACTCCAGAAAAGGAAGCCGCTTACTTTGCAATGAGGTCAGTAATTCCTTCTTTAGCATGAACTAGCTTCTCGCGACTTCGCTTCATGGTAAGTAGTAGAACAGCCTGTGTCACTCAGGGATAATGAAGCTTTCTATCAGTGAAATTTCATAAACCATAGCAGTGGTATTTTAATTCGTCGGATTCGATATCGGAAACGTTTTTCTTCGTAAAAAGCTTCCGATATCGAATCCGACGGCCTTTCCAACGAATCAAAATGGGATATTTTGATTCGTTGGAAAGGCCGTCGGATGCAGAAGTTTAAGAGGTTTCCCCAACTCACAAGTCCCAAACAACCCTATTATGTGAACAAGCAAATAACACACCTGAATAACACTAGAAGTGGGATTAGGTGGTTAGTGACGCTCTAGAAAATAATAGGATATTTTCTAGTTATTACAAGTAACATAATAGATAGCAGGATAAGAAGCTTTGCGCAGATTGTAAGCTATTTGCTATGAGTCTTATCTACAAGTAAATTACTTTGTAGAATCTAGAAAATAGTAAAAATCCCTTTTTTCGAGCCTCGCTTAACACTTTAACGAAGACAAATTATAATAAACTAGTTTCTGCCCGCGGCTTCGCACGCATTATTGCTATGGAATCGTTTTAAAATTAGTTCTATCCCATAAATTAGTTGCCAAGGGAACTGATTTATAGGATAAAATGTATGTGTACCATGTATCACATGCCTATATCATACCAGGCCATACCTACATCTATGCCAAATTTCTGGCGTATCCGTTCAGGACTTTTGGCGTAAGAAGTCACAAACATCCATCTAAACTTTCGTATTTCGTGATGTGATTAGTGCGATATTGGATACCTACTAATAACAAATCTTTTGCAGTGCTGAGCTGGCCTTCCAAGTACATTCCTTAGAAGTTCGCCTGACGCGTCACAGAGACCTCTCGGCACCAAGATTCAAGATCCTCATGGATTACCTGGACAAGCATCCATTGCTCAAGGAGTATAATAGACTGGCTAAGAGCCATCGGAAGTAACACGCTTACTTGTGCACCTCTTAACTTAAAGCGATCGTTAGGCTGCCTGTCCCTTGATGCGGAACGAGGATATTGAAGCGGAGATTTTATGTTATATTCAGCAACGGAATTGCATAAAATCTACGCTGTTTTTACTAATGGAATTTATTAGAATCTCCGCTGCCAGGCAGGCAGGCAGCCTAAAGCGGTAAGGCCTGTTAGATTTGTCTTTTTTGATTCAAGGCCTTCTCTGACATACATAAGCGGTACTCTATTCCCAGAGAAGCAGCAATACCCGGGTACGCGATAATCCCAAAAAAAAAAATCCGGCGGGATGATCTACCGCGTGAAATCCAGTGAAATCAAAGCGAAATTTACCGCTGCCCCTCTGAGTAGCAAATATCGGAAGTGTGAATATTATTATGCATTTACCTCACAGAATAAATAAATAAAATAAACGAGTCTTATCTTGGCCATTGTTTAAAGTTTGCGAAAGGTTTCTGTTAGGTTTAGAGAGGCTTGTAATTTAAAGATCTTATGAGGGTAGAGCGAATGGCTGCCATTTTTTGCAACGCGTGCGTTTTTACAACACGCGGTCATATTTTTATTGATTCGCCGCGAGATATTCGCTCGTCAAAGAGATATCTTAGTTATAAGATAGATTGTTGGAATTGTATTCTTTTATGAAAACTTAGGAAATTTATTCGTTAATATATTACAAATGGAGAAAAGTTATTTATTGATAATGTTTTGCCATATTTTTTCATTCATCTGGACGACAGGTAAATGTTTGGAATTCATTAATTGTTTTCTGGTAGAATATATTTATGAAGTTATCTTAATACTAATTGTATTTCATGCTTCTTATTTACGAATTGTTGAATTGAATAAAACACGCAAATTCCCGTTTTACATTCACTTTTATTTTTCTGAGATTTTATGACAGTCAAATTATCATTCGATTGCGCTTATGTGTAGTAGCGGCATTTTTAACTTCTTTGAGATTCACTTTTTATACCTACATTCATACTCATTTATTCACTTAAGATTCACACTTTTTCATTTTCACGACCTATATTTGGCAGTAGGTATCTTGGGATTTACAGCTCTATCAATGTTTGGGCAGTATCCAGCTAGGCTGCGGATGGTCCAGGCTGGTGCTCCAGTCGCCAGCGCCCCCTAGCAGGTTGCCTCTCCCGTCGTGAGTCGCGAGCGCCAGGCGAGAGAACTTGTTGGCGAGACGACGTTGTGGAGAGTCAGTCATCAATGTTTGGGCAGTATCCAGCTAGGCTGCGGATGGTCCAGGCTGGTGCTCCAGTCGCCAGCGCCCCCTAGCAGGTTGCCTCTCCCGTTGTGAGTCGCGAGGGCCAGGCGAGAGAACTTGTTGGCGAGACGACGTTCTGGAGAGTCAGTCATCAATGTTTGGGCAGTATCCAGCTAGGCTGCGGATGGTCCAGGCTGGTGCTCCAGTCGCCAGCGCCCCCTAGCAGGTTGCCTCTCCCGTCGTGAGTCGCGAGCGCCAGGCGAGAGAACTTGTTGGCGAGACGACGTTGTGGAGAGTCGGGTCTGGATAGCGGCGGGAGAGATATGCTGCCGGAATCTAGAATGACGGAAATTTGTATGTCATTAAACTCTTTGCGGAAGGAGTTGTTGCTCATGAAAAACGTGACGGCATTTTCAGGATTATTAACCACAGAAGCTGAAACAGCATTATTTTACACTAGTTTCTGCTCGCGGCTTCGTACGCATTGCTTCTATGGAATCGTTTGAAGGTTTTTCTATCCAATGGGGACTGTCCTATGGGATAAAAAGTAGTGAAAACCTTTTTTGATGCCGATCGATCCTGTTTCTTATACTGATCAAAAACTTCTAACGAACCAACTGAGGTCAAAGTACTAAAAACTCAGAAATCGCAAAAATCTAGTTCGATACGGGCAGTAACCCTGGAGGTACACCTTACTGCGCCGTTCAAAAAATCCACCCTGTATATAGCAATGTCTATTCTCATTATTTATCTAATGAAACTTTACTTGCACGGCTTTTATCAGACCCACCTGAATGATAGTCCCCGTAGTTAGGAGCATGGTCACTCGGCGTCTCCTGACCGAGTCGCTTCCTGTACTCGCCTGCAAAGTGCTCTATTAATGTGTCCATCATTATAGCTTGTTTGGAGAACACCTGGAACATTGAAAATAGACACCTAAATTAAGGAAAATTAACCATCAAAACTTCTTCAACTCCTGTCTCTTCACATTCACAATCGTTATTATGCTGAAAGATTCCCTAAAATAAATAAATGAATCGTTAATTATCATTATCAATTACAATAGGCTCTTTTTTAAAGTAGATTTAAATGATTAATTGTTTTCCAATTAGAGGGAAAATAATAATACCACTTTTTTAGGACTGTACTTTTCGTAAACAGGCGAAAACGTTGTCAGCCATTATTTATCTGTGGTGTGACGTCATCCGTCTCGAAAACTAACAATTGACATAGCAAACTTTCATCAATGTAAAAATATAGACAGACTACACAGCGAATTTTTAAGATCCCGTCATGAAAGCTGAGAGTTCTATGACGTCACAACATGGCCGACATCGTTTTCAGAGTTAAAAATTGAAAATTAAAAAATCTATTTTTAAATTGAAAATATGTAGTCACTTTTAATATCAGAAATCTATAAATATTGGGTACTACAGGAAATATTCATTCATTGCGCCAAATCTATACTAATATTATAAAGAGGAAAGGTTTGATTTTTTGTTTGTTTGTTTGTTTGTATGAATTGAATAGGCTCCGAAACTACTGGACCGATTTGAAAAATTCTTTCACCGTTAGGAAGCTTACTTTTCAGGGAGTGACATAGGCTATATTTTATCCCGGAATTCCCACGGGAACGGGAACTACGCGGGTGAAACCGCGAGGCGATCGTCTAGTGTGATATAAGTTAAGTAGACAGGGCGCTATGGCGCTCATTAGGGGAGGCCTATGTCCAGCAGTGGACTAATATAGGCTGATGATGATGAAGTAGACTATTGCAAAACTGTATCGATCGATATTAGGCACTAGTTCAGACAAGAGGAGCATTTACTTAAGGAGAAGATTGTAGTGTTGCCCGACACCCCTAGCTAGACTATAATATGATGAAATTATAATAATAATCAGTATTAATATAATTTCAATAATATAATTTAATTAATATATAATCCAGGAGGCACTCCCATTTCACACTATACACAGAGCTAGGATACCTGAAGAATCTTGGAGACCCTCAATCCATTCTCCACCACCATGAACTGAAGGAACAGACACGGCAGACAGTCCTCGTTCACGTCTGAAGGCAGGCCGATGTCCCAGGACAGTTCCTCATAGGCCAGACCTAGTAGCACCGTCTGGAAAATGGATTAGATGCCTTTATATGGAAGGAGTGGACGGTAGACGGAGTAGGACCCAGATCGCTCATAAACTGGTGGCCGACCTCCGTAGTATCCTCCACAGCCTGATTATTTAGCATAAATAATTAATAAATATTAAATACATATAAATTGTCCGACTGGATAGACCAACCTATCAAGTGATCTCTCTGCTCTAGAATTGTTTGTTGCTGTCTCGCGCCTGCCATAAGGCATTAGAAATGAGTCTACATATTTTCTTTGCGCACGGACAGAGGTTCTCAGCATCGTGAATAACGTAGACTCCATCAGAGTTGACCGTCACCAGAACTTCGTGAGTCAGCGGGCTTGTGAAAGTTCGGACCAACTGTTGCTCCACCATTTACTAGATTTCTTGTCACCAACACCCTGAACCGGAATGTATGGAAGGGAGATAACTCGAGCTCTCAGTATCGCCAATAACGTAGACTCAATTAGAGTTTACCGGAACCCGGAACTGGTATGTCTTTGTGAGTCAGTAGGCTTGTAAAGCTTCGGACCATCAGTTCCTCCATGCATTTACTACAGATTTTTTGGCCACTAACAACCTGGACCGGAATGTATGGCAGGGGGATGGGGGGGGGGGGGGGGCTATCCCCCTTCCATACATTCCGGTCCAGGTGTTTGCTTGTGCACAATAGATATCTTGGATACTCACGCTCTCAGTATCATCAATAACGTAGACTCCATTAGAGTTGACCGCCACCAGAACTGGTATGTCTTCGTGAGTCAGCAAGCTTGTGAGGCTTCGGACTGGTTGCTCGATCTGACCTTGGAAGAACGCCGCGCTGGAAAGGTCAGTCACAATCAGTCGACAGATATCTATCTTGGTTAGTAATGGTGTTAGCTGTGTGGTGCGGTTTAGAATCTGCACCACCCCAACTCTTCCCGCGGGTGTCGTAAGAGGTGACTAAGGGATATCCACTGGGGGCGGGCAGCAGCGCCCCCTGCAGAACAATTTTACCACCGAACTGCGATCCCAAACCCACATGCCCAGCGTGGTGATTATGGGCATTACCCCCCATGTGATAAAAGCCAATAAGGCGCTGTTCAGGGGGAGGCCTGCGTCCAGTAGTGGACCAATACAGGCTGTTGAGGTTGAGGTTGAGTGATGGTGTGGACGGCACACGAAGTGGGAGGGAATATCCATGTGATGATGCTGGCAGCCGCGGTAATGCCGGCTGGAGTGAAAGCTGAAGGGTAGCCAGGATGGCGTTGGAAATTGACTAGTTATCTCGCCAGATATGTTGACGACATCTTCAGACATAACGCGTCAGCAGGACAAGACAGAGGAGACTAGCAGAAGCGAAATAATGATATAAAGCAAAGTAGGTGAATGGGGTATCAACGTAGGAGGATGATTTATTTATTTACTAGTTTCTGCCCGCGGCTTCGCACGCGTTGGTCCTATGGAAACGTTTAAAGGTTATTTCTTTCTCATGGGAACTGATTAGTGGGATAATAAAATTGATTCCAGGCTAGAGCTACATCTATGCAAAATTTCAACCCGATCGGTTCTGTCGTTTTGGCGTGAAGAGGTAACAAACATTCATCCATGTATCCATCTCTCCATCCATACATCTAAACATTTCGCAGTGTGATTTAAATCCTATATTTACAAAGGGCTTGTAGCTTCACTGGCTTCGTCAGCCATGTAGAATGATGATAATGATCTGAAGTAGATCCATTAATGTTGACAAACCCTGGGTAAAAATAACAAGTGCTTCTACGGATAATTTTTCACTCAATCCGCCCTGGAACTGCCTGTCTTAAAACACTCACCCGTAAGTAGGCAGTGTCCGCACATGCGCCAGGTACTTGTGCCTGAGTTTCCGGGGCGGTGCCGCCGGGGGGCGCTGCGCTTGTTCGAACAACATGGCCTCCGGACTGCCCTTCCTACCAGCGGGTAACAGTTGCGCCCAGCGGCCGGCGCGAGCGTGGAGGGGGAGGTATTTGTCTTGGTTCTCCCTGTAGAGTTGAAGTTTAAAGTTTACCACTACTCGAGAAATCTGCTAAAATAAAACCACACGCTATTGTAGACAACATTCCTGATTTTTGAATAGTTTGATCGGTGTGAGCGGAAGGCTGTGGATGAAGCTCGCATAGGATCTATTAATTTGGCGTGCATAAGGAAGGAAACCTATTATTTCGGCCGAAAACGCAACCTTCGCCCAATGCGTTCTGAATCGTCGAATTAGAACCTTTCAGTGCCAGAGTCGACGAAACCCCGCGGTTTTGAATTTTTTTTTATTTTATTATCTTATTTTATCTCTAACTATATAAATAAAAAGGACAGCGACATTTTTAGTACCTACTGTAAAATAAGTACCACCCCACATGTCCAGGGTGGGGATTATGGGCACTAGGTACCCCCCATGAGACAAAAGCCAAAGGCGCTTATCAGGGCGAGGCCTGAGTGATTGCCTGAGCAGTGGACATATAATAGGCGGTTGAGGTTGCAGAGGTAAAATAAGTTACCAACAGAATCGATAAGCTAATTTCTTCACCTGAAGAACTTAGCAGTGTGTCTGTGTGGGTCAAAAGGACCGAGTTCGATCCTGGCCTGTAGACTTCCTAACATGACAGCTTGGGCGCTTTCAAGCGGGTATCGACCTGTGACGACGTTGTGGCGAGCTTCTTCGTACAACAACTCTTGGATACGGGAATCTCTGAAATAATGAGAAAGTTTTGGTTGTAGGTAGATCTTGTTTTTAAGCGATTATGGTATTTTAATTGGGTAGTTGGATCTACGCATTTGATCCATCTCTCCTAAGTGGACATTGATGTCGTAGTAGGCCCAGAAATAGATTGAGATTAGCAAAGTATGCATTCGAATCTACCTGGCAAGAAATTGCAAGTACACAAAATGCAATCGGCCAAGAAGAGTGAAGTAAGAAAAGGGAAATCTTTGCTGTGGGAAATCTTGTTACTTTTTGTCAGCTGCTTTTATCTCACTCTAGGCAAATGCCTATTTCAAATCCTGCATAAGATCATAACGAATAAAATCCTGGGTGTATCAAAAGAAATGCTTTCATGTATGGTCCGGTGGTGGTCAAGCATCAGAAACTACACTTACTTGATTCCCTCCTCAAGATGTTTAGGAAAGAAGACATTCCTCTGCAGCCTCAACACAGGCTGGTCCCGGGACCGCCTCGCGGACGACGCGTGTCCGTAACGGGACACCAGAGTCTGCCAGCTGGCCCACACACGCCACGGACAATGGTGCGGCTTTAACTGGATCTCTGGAAGGAGTGCCTACAATTCAGAAGAGGAAGCAGCTAGTAATCTAATGGAGCTGATTTGAGCAGTGGTGTGTCAATCGTTCGATCTCTTGAAGGAATCTTGCACTTCAGAAAGGCAAAACAAAAGAAAAATTGGAAATGTTGGAGGAGCATCGTTCAAACCACAGATCATAGACCTCTGTGGTTCAATCAAACATACGCGCAAACACTCACTCAAGCGCACAAAAAACTCCGTAGATCATCGTTCTTAGTAAAATTCGGGAGATTGGATACTACCTTCGCGAAAGTGGAAGACTCAAATAAGGTGCAAAAGGTCCACCCACCTCAGTCAGTCAGAACGGCACCGCCCAGCGATCATGTTTCGCGTGCGTCTTGTTGTCTCAATCGCACTTCGGTCAAGTACGTCGTTTCCATCTTTGTTGTTCATTATGTAGGTATATTGCAAAAGATTGGAAATAGCGTGTCTTTGCATTTAGTTGTAATAAAACACAGGCCTTTGTTGAGTTTAGTTAGCGCTGGGAAAACGTACCATACGTTCTCCCAGCGCTAACACAACTTCGTAAAAAGTAGATCGTAAAAAGTAGACATTCGGCCATTTGTTGAGTTAGCGCTGGGAGAACGTACCTTAACGTTACCGAATTTTACTTAGATCTATGCCGTAGATAGCTCCTGTCACAGTGGATTCGTCTGAACTGTTCATCCAAGGTTTGAATCTGGCTTATGCATCACCGTTGAGACTTTCAGAAAGCGGTGGGCAGTCTCACGCAAGATGGAACCCAATCTGAAGAACCACCAAGATGGCTTTTCACACTCACCCAGTAAAGGACTGCACATCCACAGTGCAAACACACTAGCAGCCAGACTCCTTGTAGTCGGCTGAGTCAGCCCCAACTCCTCAGTAGCCAGCACTGCGTTCAGGAACCTATGGGCTGTCACGCAAGATGGAACCTCCTCTGAAGACATCTCTACCATGAGGGCGGTAGGAGACATAAGGTAGACGCAGGTGACCGGAGGAGCTGAGGTGGAAGATGACGAGGCTGTGCTTCCGGATGAACCTGGGAGAGAATCGGGAATTCTTTAATTTGAAGTAGGTAGGTACCTTATTAGATGAAAATACCTACGCTAGTCTGATGGGCGATACTGCGGCCTGTTCATAAGTAAGATCCTTTTACTCGCTTTTGCAGGATACCTACATAAACCCACCTACTTATATGTACCTACCAGAGTAGGTACCTAGTAGGTATACAAGGTATAGGTACCTACTCTGGCTAAAGTCAATGACAAAATCTTTGAACAGGGTAGTAGGTACCTATAGTTATGAAATAAAAGACTAGATATAAAATTTCAGCAATTTTTATACCAGGTGAAAGAATTAGGATATTCTGTGGTCCAATCAATCAAAGCTCATGTAATCGCGCAGCAAATGTTACCTGGCAAAGGCGGAGAGATGGCGCTAGAAGAACTTCCGCCGCTGGTGATTGGCTCCGCGGTGCTGAAGGAACTGGCCACTAGGCTGCTGGACGCGGTCTGATTGGAGCAGCTGCTCAGATTTGAACCTGGAATGGAACGGCGTTCGGCAACCCTGAATCAAAGTGTAGTGCATGAAAATAGGGTCATAAATACATTTTTTGACGTGACAACGTCTTATAAATTGGTTTGCCGGGTGACACTTCAAGAAACTGCGTTACGCGTTACGTTCCGCTCACGTTATGCGCTCACAATGTTTTACCACTCAAAGTCGTTGTCACGTAAAACTTTCGCCCGTATACCGACTTTACAGGCAACCAATTTTTAGATAGGTAAGTGACGTGGTCAGAAGTATACCTCAAGGTGCATAAGTACCTAGGTACTAAGAAAACAAGATTTATTTCATATTTTCCTAGACTGATTTAAGCGCAGGTCGCAGGTAGGCACAAAACTTACTATAACTTAACTTGCTGCTGATTTATCGGTCGGGCTAAGGTGCTTATCGACTAGACGTAAGTAAGACGGTAGGTATTTTAAAGGTCTCGTAGATTTATTTCTTCGGGAACATAACAAAACACTTATTTGTATGGTTCTTATTTATCTATCTCTTAACTTACCCATAACACTCTTTTCCAAGGAATCCGAGCTGTTACTCTCCTTGGAATCAGGCTGCAATGGCTTGTGAGGGTCATGTTTGTCCCACTCATTATGCCGTCCCAGAGGACTGTAGGACAGGTGAGGAAGTCTCTGGGACACGGAGTAGAGGTGCGCGTTCACTTCCGCTTGGAGCTTTTGGCTTTGGACGCTGTAATACTCTTCCCGAGATCTAAACTCCCTGACAGAAATATTGGCTGAATAGAAATGTTCGATATTGCATGAATGTAAGAAAAAACTTACTTATAATATAAACTTCGTTTATATTCTTTGATTGTAATTTTCTTTTTAAATATAGATATTTAATTTTAAAACATAGTTCAAAATAATCGAACTCAGTAAAATTCGGGAGATTGGGTTAGTACCTACCCAAATCAATGTTAGTGTTTTACCCTGGCAATACTTAAAACATTTTTTAATATTTTGTTTCTCTATTCTGGCAATACTGATTCGCCCGCGAAAGCGATCAAAAGCTTCTCGAAAGTGTAAAGCCTTCCACTCTTTTGACATTAGGTCCAATTAGGTCAACCCACCTCAGTCATAGTCGGACGTTCGTGTTTCGCGAGCGTATTGTTGTCTCAATCGCACTTCGATCTATGTACGTCTTTCCGTCTATGTCGTTCATTACATTATAAAGGTATATTGCAAAAGATTGGAAATAGCGTGTCTTTGCGTTTAGTTGTAACACAACACATTAGTTAGCGATGGAAGAACGTAGGTACCTTAGCTACAGAATTTTACTTATACTCGTAACTACTTAAGTTCAAGAAATACTTAAACTCAATTATAAAAAAAAAACAACACAAACCCTCTGTAAAATAGAATATGATGAATAGAAGGGTATTTCTTACGTGTATTGATATTCAGCCTGAATAGAATAGCCTCGCCTTGAATATTCCACGGGAATGATTGTAATATAACTTCCATTGTTTTGCACGTTCGGATTTTCTCCATAGGCACCCATATCTTGTTGGTGTTCCATTTGTTAGTTTTTTTAGTATTTTAGTGATTCCTGTTCATCTTTGTAAACACGGCGCAACCAAAAAGTTATTGATCGCTTTCGCGGGCGAATCAGTTTTGCCAGATCAAAAAAAAATCTTCTTCTTTTGTTTTTGGCTCTGCATCAAAAAGTATTGCCAGGGTAAAACATTGACTTTGACAGTTGACTGACAGTGACAGTCGGTCAGCTGCATGGTATGTTGTATTTGTATGCTCTGTGGTTGGTTTTATTGTTCTGTGTTTTGGTTTTGCTTACGTGCGTGTTCTTTTCTTTTTGCTGTAGAAAATAATTATCTACCTATCGAAATCGTAGATAATTCGACGAATTCTAGTTTTGATGATATTTTTACAATTTCATAATAGCTGAACAAATAAGTAGTGCCCAGCCGAAGTTGGAACAAAACACCTGAAGTCATGTATGGTACACAAGCTAATTTTTGTGATAAAATTCTCCTAGCGCAACACGTCCACTTTAGAATCTTATCAAAATAAAATATTGTTCTATTTCTAGATAACGCAAGAAACCTATAAATCAATATTTCCAAAGATTGACACCGAATGGAGGCGAAACTGAAAGAATATAGAGCCCTACGTCGCCGCAAGGAATTAATCGAAAACACCAAGCAGAAACTCGAAGAAACCAAGGAAAAACTAGTTAACTTCATAGTTCCAAGTATATTCAACAATATGAATAAAAAGAAAAATGAGGATGAAGTGTTACTTGTAAGTTTAAATTCAATTTACATAGCTGCCTTCCATATAATAAATAGGTAGATTACTTACCAAATCTTATTCAACACATGCATCGATCAAAAATTTCCGGCCGGCCCCCCTTAGATGCACATTGCGCGCCCTGAAAACGTCGGTATCAAAAGGTATCCCATTTGGCATTTTGGGATACCTTTTCAACTAGTGTCATTTTAGCTCTCGGACCGAAAGCATGGTCAAGTGCTCGTATAAAAAATGCAATAATCGACCGACCAGGCAACAGAAAAAGGATGGAATTTCTTATTTTCAGTTAGTTTAAATGTAATTTTTACCTGTGTATTGTGATATGAGCCAATTGAGCCTTATATACTTGAGAAATCAGCATTAAAATTGTTGTTGGGTTTGCCTATGTTAAAATATTTATTTTGTTCTAAGTTAATGAATGGAGCGGCTATTGTTTCTAATTTTTTTTTAATTTATTTGTGGTAAGTTGTATGTGATAATTTTTTTTTAATGAAAACACATTTAAAATAACTGGTTGAGGTTTATAAAATAACTAGCTGACCCGCCTTCAATTTTATTTGCGTGAACTGAAATAATGTTTTTTTGGCCCATAGAAAAACTCTTACGAAGCCGCAGGCAGACACCAGTTCTTTTAAATTTAAAGTACTTGCCTGAAATTGTATTTTAGGTTTATTTCACTAGCTTTTGTTAACTTATTTATATTATTGTATGTCCGAAATGATCCTTGTTTGTTGACTGTTGCGTCGCTAATTTATAGTTGTATCAATAAACGATTCGTTATCTTTACCTGAATTCTGTTGATTTTATAATCCTTATAAAAATAATCAGGGTATAAATTATTTTTAGGTACCTTTCTACCTACTTACAAAATAAAATAAAATAAATTCGACTCCACTAATCTCTTGTTCCGCATGCAAAAAACTTGACAGGCTCTGCGCAAACTGTCTGCGTCAAAACAAAACGTGGACACTTTTGAGTGTCATTCTTGTAAGGTTCTAGGTATCTACGGGGGAGGCCGCATACTTGATCGATGAACACATGTCATAAAAGTCACATAAAATTTCCAAGTAAAAAGCACCAGGTACCTATCAAAGATCTAGGTAGGTAAGTGCTGATTTCAACAATGTTTCAAACAAGCGAAGTATTTTAAGAAAGTTGCTTGAGGCGCATACCCGACCCAAATCAGGCCATCAACCTATTTTATCTTATTATTATGTAAAACAAAGAAATTTTCTATAATCAATAGAATTTTGCTCACCATCGTGGTGCACCATCATGGCCAAAAAGAGCAACTTGGCATCTTCGATTTTAGAAAATTCCTTCATGTAACATAACAATAAGATAAAATAGGTGGTGGTGCTGATTTGGGTCGGGTTTGCGGTTTATGTTGGTACAGCTAATTAATGTCCAGAGCATTTAGAGAGACATAGAGCACAACTAAATAAATTCTTTCTCTTTAATTTTAGATGGATGAAGAACCAGAGCCAGTTAAAACAAAGACTATACTTATCCAACCAGAAGACCCCTGTGATGCTGCTTCGGAAACCAGTGAAATAGAAACATTGGCCGAACCAAATCAAGAATCCTGGACCTACTTCATTGTAAAATGGGGGCTTTACACAGTGATCTGGATCAGCTTATTTATGTACTTTGTAATGATCCAGTTTGGGGCAGTTTTCTTCACGTTTTCTGTACTTATAGGTATTTACTTGAATACTAGGACTCGGCCAAAGAAACAGGGAGAGGTTTCTGCTTACAGTGTTTTTAATAAAGACTGCCAAAGTATTAATGGTACTCTTGATGCAGAACAGTTACAACGACAGATGTTATATGGTGTAGCCAGTATAAGGTGATTTATTGTTAACACTTCCACTGCAATAACTTTCTAAACTATCATGGTTATTAATACTAAAGTCATTCACAGTGGGGTATTTACCATGATTTGAGTTTTCCAATATTTCGGCACAGTTTAATGCACGGAATAATTGAAGTAATTTAGAGTAATTTTTTATTAGCAGACATACCGATCTACCCTCACTTTTTGTCTTGTGCTATGAATGTTACCACTACAACCAGTTTCATTATTGATCGCTCAATCACGACACACCAGACTGAAGCGACAGACTGCGCTATACTATTGTGCTATATAGTATAGCAAAGGACCTAATGCTAGCTATATAGCATGGCGTTCACATTACGCGATATTATCGCAAGCATTTTAGCAACCTCAGTTGACCGCGATCTTTGAAAAGTGTGCACAGTTGCGGGACGGCCGGGGGTAAGGGATGAGGAAGAGGGCGGCGCGTGATATAGCACTGCATGAACTCAGCGCATCGCACCAATTTTATAGTGTATGTATAGTAAGCCACTAATATAAATAGTACAGTACAGTGTGAACATGTCCATAATAATGTATGGTGCGCTATATTGGTTGTGCTATGAGCTATATACTATTATAATTTAGCATAGTCTGAAAGCCACTTGACTATATCAGAACACAGCCCAGTTGGTACATCATTTCTTCGTTCTTTGCACATTCTCACAACAGGGTTCTAGGTTCCGGATAGTTGGAAACCTTTTGCGTGAGAACAAAAAAACTCAAATCATGGTAAATATCCTGTTGTAAATGACTTACACTGCAGTAGGCAAAACACAGGGATTGTGGTCTTGGTTAGAATAGAGAAAAATTATGTCACATTTTCATCGAATGCATAAACTATTTGAAATTAATTCCCTCAACTACAATAATTCACACTATATGACCATGTGATGTCATTTTTATCCATTTTACCCTAGACAACAATTCCTGTGGTTGGCTTACTGGAAATAAACACACTGCTAGTGAACCCATTTCTCTTTGACTGAAATTTTGCCATGATCCTGGATGTGGGTATGCAGAACTAATATATTAAGCTGTCTAACGGCTTTATCAGGTTTAAAAAAATATATGGAATTATTTCTTAAATGCAGTGAGTATCGCAAAATATATTTCAGTTTGTGTTGTATTTATTAATAGGTAATTTATTTGATCTTATTAGCTATGTAAGTATGACTAAGTTTATGCATTTGTATGATTAGGAATCTGATGACAAGATGCTGTTATTTGTACCTATTGAGTGCCTTATGGCATAAAATGTCCACTGTATCTTGAACTGTCCAAATACTACCAATTTAATAAACGAAACGCAATCCAAGAAGCATTTGTAGATATACCTACGGGACCTGGTGAGTATCTGGCGCAGCGCATCAGCATTGCCATACAGCGTGGCAATGCAGCCAGCGTCTTGGGGACGCTTCCGACTGGTGTTGATATGGATCAGTTGAGCTACCTGTAGACTGTTTGCAACAGTCAGCAGTTAGCTCAATTGTTTCAATTGTAAATACTAGTATAATTTCTTTGTGAATAAAGATTTTATTTCCTACGAGAGAAAATTCTGAGAATACAATATTGTACATAAGCCAGACTCTATGTAGAATCTAAGGTTTTTGTTATTATAGTGCGTAAGCCTCTAATTTTTGCGATATTATTTGATTTCTTAGAAATTGGATGTAGAATGTTTGTAAACTTATAGGTACCTACTTGTCGATTTGTGATCCAATAAATATTGCTTGCCACCAAGCGAGTTTTAGTTATTGTGTTTGTTTACAAACATTCCATATCGAGTTTAACTAGTATACCTGTAGATCGTAAATTTTTGGGATAGTAAATAATTTTGTAGAAAGGTGTTCATTCAGATGTCGCAGACACTAAACTAATTTGATTTATTTATATTATAAGGTCTACCTACTATAGATAAAACAAAAAAAAATTAAACAACAGAATACAGAAATATTTATTGTAAAACTGTTGTACTTAGAGGTGTTAATAAAGGCTCATAGACACGGACGGCACAACTGCTGCAATGGTCTATGCAAGTTAGTTATCTTAGTCCTATATGTCTTATAAAGCTTTATCTTACATTATTGTACATCCTAGGATAAGCTGTAAAAATATGAACTTACGGCAGTTAACGGTAGTCGTCGATCAACGACTGCCCCGTTAACACTGCTATACAAACCAAAGCTTAGAAGACTTAAATGACAAAAATAATTTACTTGCATAGTTAAGTGGTGAATTCACTATCTCTCATAATATTCTTTGATTGACAAGGTTCTTACGTCTAGTGCTCTATAATTTATAGGCGGCCTCCCGCAGTAATGGCACTAAACTTGTAGCCATTCCTCTTTTATTGATCGAAATAAAAAAGATGGCAACATTTTTAGTGTTGTCAAATTAGTTTAATTTGTAACATCTAAATTGACACCATAGTCAGTATTTATAATTCTAAACATTCAAATTATTATTTTTAGTACCTATCGGCTGTTATAATAGGGGACTGACCTACAAATTAGTACCTACCTACTAAAATAATTTTCTAAGATGTCAATAAAATTCCTAAATATATATTTTGTTTTATTTAGATTCTATTACATGACGGCTTCAGTGACGCAGTGGTTGCGTAGCCGGTCGAGACTGAGCGTTGGTTTGATTCAAGAGCTCATGAATAAAACGACAAAATAAATCATGCATATTTAATACAATAAACAAATTGACAACAATAAATTCAAATTCTACAAAATGCCACACTTATTTCTAATAGTGCTATAGGTAGGTACAGTTTGCTTCAATTGAAATACATAGCTCCACAAATAACAATAATTTTTACTTTGTAGGTACCTAGGTAGGTACACCATTTATTTAAAAGCGCCGCTGTTTTCAATCAACTCGATAGAATATAGTAAAAAACATAATTTTGAGCACATAATCCTTAAAGTAGTTGGATAATTTTATATTAGTAGCCATGTAAGTAATCAAATACAATTATTTGGGCCGCTGCCAAATTTGCGACAGCCAAAAATTGTCGCAGACCTTGTGTTATGGGTAGATAACTGTTATTCTTAATACATTACATACATAGATATTTTTATTATTCTTAGAAAACACCCGGAACAAATATCTGCAGATCATACAAACATTTGTCCCGAGGCGGGAATCGAACCCGCCACGGTGGTCGTCAAATTCATTATGATGCTCCATGGGGCCATCGATCAAGGTAGTCGACGACCCCCAGAGCAGATATTTTTTGGATAATCTACTTCTTCATTACGGACGTAAGCGGGTTAACTACGAACCTTATTTGTGTTGGAAGAACACCAACGTTTCATCCCTTGAGTGACTTCGTCAGTCAGGATGAGTGCGGTTCGGTTGCGGTAAGTGGTGTTGTTTTTTTTATTTTTATTTAATCGGGTTAACAAACAATTACACTCTTCTGCTACGGCTCCACCTACGTTAGCGTTGACGTTAGTGTTAAGGCTCTACCTCCCCGAACACTAGCGCCGCCACATATTTTACCTTATTTTTACGTCGAAGAAAGGAAATTCCAAAAATTACGTTGGGCAATTTGTGATACCTATTATAAACATTTTTTTAACGCCTCTGTAATAGTTTTATTTTGTATAGTTTAGGCAGAGATACGATGTTGCCGATGTTGCCCTTGGTGGCCACCAAACTATATTTTCGCATCTCTGTTTAAACTATACAAAATAAAACTATTACAGAGGCGTTAAAAAATGCTTATTGATAGGTATCACAAATTGCCCAACGTAACTTTTGGAATTTCCTTTAACGTTAAAACCTTGGCCACATCTGCGTGACGCCCAAATTAGCGCGTTAATTAACGCGATAGGACACAGGTGGAGCCGTAGCATTATTAAATAAATACTTACTTATTCTAAGTGTTATTCTTTATGTGCAATCAACACCGTTACCCTCTTATAGATAAGTATAAAATAGAAATAAGCAGAACAAAAATTATTATGGTTATGTACCTACTACATAGTTAGGTAAGGTACACAGAGAATAAAAATGTATTCTTGCACTACAATCCCCGCGCCCGGTATTACCGCGTTGGAAATATCTGAAGCATAAATAATAAATATGTTATGTTACACACAAATTTAATTGCCTACTTGTAGTTTTTACTTGTAGTCTTTTTTGCTTTTTAAAAATAATTAAAAGTTAACCTGTAAAAAACAAAAAGTTGAACTTATCTGAGCGTCTGGTCGAAGCGACGCGTGAACCGAGAGCTGATGAGTATCTGGCACTGCGCATCAGCATTGCCATACAGCGTGGCAATGCAGCCAGCGTCTTGGGGACGCTTCCGACTGGTATTGATATGGATCAGTTGAGCTACCTGTAGACTGTCTTCAGTTAGTTCAATTGTTTCAATTGTAAATACTAGTATAATTTTCTTAGTGAATAAAGGCTTACTTGCAAGGTCAAAAAAAAAGTTGATAATAGTTGTTCCAACACAAATAAGGTTCGTTGTTAACCCTACTAACTACGATAGTATTTAGGTATAGTATAAACCAATTTCTTGTGTCTACGTAATGGCACAAAACCTTAATAACTTACTTTACTTACGAGTATTTCAAAGTGGACAGTTTAAGGCACCGTTTAAGTAGGTATTTCATAAATCAAGCTATCGTAAATTCACTATAAATTCAAGTATCAATTTCCTTTACTACCTATTTATGTACCTACTTACAGAATTTTACGAAATTTTATACGTAACTAATTATTATTATAATTTATTAATTTGTTCAAACTTGACTTACAGAATTACATACATTCCAAAACTTCAAACATTTATAATTATAACACCTTCTCCTTAAGAGTAAGTAGAAATTTCAGTAGATAATATTTTAACGTTTATAATAGCTTTTAATAACAATAATAAATCTATAAAATACAGAAAATTCACATTTAAAGGAGGAATGTAGAATAGTCTCTTAAATGCAGAAAATAGAAGACAAGAGAGTTTATTATATCTAATAAATAACCTTCCGGTTAAATGCAATGATAGAGTAGGTACCAATCTTACAATAAAAACCTAGGTTAGGTACCTATTCTTTTATACCAAATATTTAAGCCGCTGCCCCACCGCTGCGCACGGAGAGGCTACGCACGTGTCTAGCTTCACTTTGCAATAAAATGTATGTGATAACGTCCACTGCTACCCACGAACACGCTACGCACGATTACGAGATTGCATGTCGTCATTGCTACACGAAATGCGGCTGTGTGGCTTGCTCGAATATGGCACCCACGCAGCTCAACGCTGTCAACGCCATGCAGGCGGTGCACGCAAAACTGTATTGCACTACAATTGTACATAGTCGTGGGTTAATTTTTATATAGTGTGTGCTGCACTGGAAACGCAGACCCACGTTGACAAACAAACGAACACACGCAGCTAAAATGCCGCGTGGCCGTGTATAGCGTGCGCCGTGGTGGGGCAGCGGCTTTATGCGAATCCAATAATCGGTAAATATTAATACAACAAAACACAACACAGATGCCTAATTTTGATAAGAATAGAAAAACACATAATATCAGTCATGCTTATATTAATAGGTAGGTATTTTTTCCTCATAATAACAGTCTGCAGTTTGCTCAATACTTTTATTGTGTACTAACTGCGCCCCGCGACTTCGCCCGCGTGGAAATTTCAGAAATTTATGGCACACCCCATAGGGGTAGTTTTGTAAAAATAAAAAAAACATGATTCATTATTTACTTTATAGTTTATCTATACCGAGTTCTGAGTGAATCGAACCAAGGAATAATAATTTTTCATAGAAACTTTAACACCCATTTTTTACCCCGTCAGAGCTTAATTTTTGAAAATTAGATTAGCCTATGTAGGGGAGACCGGGGATGGTTGACTATAGGGGTAGGTAGACTAACTGCCGATAACATGTGACCAGTTTGAGTGTGACGGCATCCAATCACAGCCAAGTATCACCCTCCCCGCCCCGCTCAGTCGTCCGAAGCGCCGCATCGCGGTCGCGCGTCGTTTGGGAGCAGTGACACGTTCTTCATTTGTCTATCACGTAAGTAAAATTTCCACTTTGTATATATTTTGTTTTGTTGCTTAAACGTTCTATGTGATGAGTTTGTCTGTTAGCATAAACGTGACTTAGACGTATATTTAATATATAATTTAATGTATCTTGTTTTTCACATCGGAGGACGTATTTAGGTTATGCTTGCGTTCAAAGTCAAAAATGGCGTATGGGGCTGGTAGGCCAATTTCTGTCGGGGCTGGTTGAATAACTAGTAAACCAACTCTATTTGAATATGGATTTGAAAACACAATTTAGTTGGGACTTTTAATGGACTTAAAATAAGTATAGGGTCAAGTGGGGTAATTGCAACAGCGGGGCGAAAGTAATTTAATTTATTTTATTTTGATAATTTATATGTTATTTTAAATTTTGATTAGTTTAAGTAGTAGTATAAGTATTAATTAGCTATAAGTATTAATTAGCTATTAATTAATAACATAAGCTATGTAGAATTAGTTTAAGTCAAAAAATGTTTTAAAATAAGACATTTGCAATCACCATTTTTTTAATATACCTACTTAAATTTATTTAATTAGAGATAAGATTTGATTTTAATAATTTTGTTTAAGACTTATTAAGAAATATTTTTTAATTTTTTTAATTTAATATCATCAGCATAGTTAAATAAAAAATGTTAAATATATGTAATATGTAATTTCATTAAAATAAGAGCTGTCTCTGATAATGTGTAAAAAACATTTAAAAAATGTCAATACCTGATTCAAATTGTTGTTTTGTTTCAATAAAGGGTTCAACAACAATAAAAAAACATCTTATTATTTACCTTTTCTCATGAGTTGACGCATAATGGTAGTTAGGTCAACTTACCCCAGGCATATGGTCTACCTGCCCCGGTCCAGGGGCAGATTGACTAAAAGTTAGTGTACTGGAAAATGCATTAAATTATCGATTACATACTAAACTAAGAACTATTTATTATATTTTTTATTAGTTTAATAGTTTCCTTACCGAATAATATTGTTTTCTTGTCTGTATATATAAAAACACGAAAGATATATACAATTATGTAAAAAGTTAGTCAACCATCCCCGGTCTCCCCTATTCTAGAACAAAAACTATCCACACACCAAATTTCATCTAAATCGGTTCAGTAGTTACAGAGATACGTGGTAACAAACATTCACTCAAACTTTCGCATTTAAAATATTAGTAGGATTTTGTAAATACTTGAATTAATTGTAATGTTCTTTCTAAATAAATACATAACTTTTATTATATATTACATTTTTTAAGAGAGCTTTTGGGGCAACCTAAGTGGGGTTTATCTGCACTTTTTATGTACATTATAGTACATAATTATCTTAATATATTGTCTTTAGTACTATGTAAAATATGTACTTGTTGACTAGCCAGAAAAACTTTTATAACACTCATTTAAATCTTACAACTATTTGCACCATCATAAAGTTAAAGTATTGCACTTTTACTATTGGTAACTCTCACTTTTAACTTAAAGCCAAGGCAGTTGATTCCCATTTACAATCTAAATTATGGCATTTATATTTAATCAAAATTCGTTTTAGAATTTCATAAGGCAGGCAGTAAGTGAAACACTAATAAAAATCAGTATCAAACTACTTTAAAACGTCAAAAGATTTTGTAAATAAAGCATAAATTCTTGCAAAATATTTCTTCAAATATGAAAGAAAGAAAATTGTACTTATATCACATATTTCTGCAAGGATTTGAAGTTCTTTGGTATATTCAGTGGGCAAATAAATTTCAATCTTCAGCAATAGGCGTTCGGCACCTCTTAAAAAACCCACACATATTAAGCGATAAGTTACAACTATTAGGACTGGGCACAAAAGGGTGCGCATTAATATCCCTCTTAACATCAGGAAGCAAAAACACAACACTCACAGCAATAATCATATGCCAAATCGAATGTACCACCTTATAATTCTGCTCAGTTTGCAGAAACGCGTAACAAATCAAACCTACAGACACCAAAACCATTCCAAACGGCATGTGTCTCGTATAAAAACTCCTTGGATACCTCAACTTACGATTCGTCCTATAATCTATGACCCAGGATGTAAACAATACGACTATACCTACAGCGACTGGCAGTAAGAACGACATAAACGAATGCATATTCCAAGTTGTTAACAACGCAATCACAATAGCACCTATTAATTGCAACGACGATAATACTTTATCGTTGATTATGCTCATGGCTAGTAAAGTAACCCAGAAAGACATTATACCGCAGTAGAAATCTCCGAATTGTAAGATGTTACCTTTAACGATGCAGTAGGCAATTTGAGAGGGGGCATCGCAAGCGTGGTAGAATGTTGAGAAGACCATAGTGAATGCGTACATCATGGCTTCTGTGTAGTACCGGCGGATGGTTGCGACGTAGATAGAGAAGAAGAATAGGAGATTGCTGAGGGTTAGGAGGAGGATAGAGAGCATCATGTACGCTTTGCTGTCCATTCTTGAGTCATCTGAGCAGTCCCAGGCTAGAAAAGAAAGAACATGTATATAATAATGCTGGACAATTCACACAGCAATATCTAGACCCAAGCTAAGCGGAGCTTGTATTATGGGTACTAGATAACTGATATACTTAATACAATACACTACATAGATAGATATTTTTTGTTATACATAGAAAACATCCAGAACGCCCTGGATAAATGTCTGCAGATCGTACAAACATTTGTCCCGAGGCGGGAATCGAACCCGCCGCCTCCTGCGTCGCAGGCAGACCTTCGCCCGCTGCGCCACAGAGGTCGTCGTATGATTCTCGTATGATTTTACGTAGTACGTTCCTGGAGCGCGAGTATGCGACGAAGGATCGACAAGCCCTGATTTTGTCTATGGTGTCGACACTTTTCGGTGAGACGGGTCTGATCTTATTGAATTATACCGATACCAGAGACGAAATACGTACTTATCGATCCTTATCGAAGTCCGTGCTAGCTCTCCTCGGGTTTATCTTCTGTATAATCAGTCTATTCACTAGCCAAACTCAATGTAGAAAGTTAGTAAACAAACCATGACAAAAATAACTAAATCACACTTGCTTGTAAGCAATATTATTGAAGGAAGAATCTCAAATCGACAAGTTATGTAAATTGTACATAAAAAGATGCGGCACCACAGTGAATTTTAGGGGTTTGTTTACAAACATTCTACATCGAGCTTGGCTAGTGTATTGTTAGGAATGTTTAGATCATTTAAGTTCCAAAGATGGACTACGTGCGTAGCTATTCTAATTATGTGTCAGCAACGAGTATTTTTCTTTATGTTGCACACATTTTTAGTAAAGCTATACTATATTATAATATCTGTGACTATACTAATATTATAAAGAGGAAAGATTTGATTGTTAGTTTGTATATTCTATTAGTGAATGCCTATTATTAGCTTTCTGTGTCTATTTTAATTTCTATTGTAATTTGATAAGCTGATGGCAATCCGAATTAAATAAGTAAGTAAATAAGTATTGAATAGGCTCCGAAACTACTGGACCGATTTGAAAAATACTTTCACCGTTAGGAAGCTTACCTTTCAGGGAGTGACATAGGCTATATTTTATCCCGGAATTCCTACGGGAACGGGAACTACGAGGGTGAAACCGCGAGGCGATCGTCTAGTCAGATATAAAGCCATAACAAAGGACAGGTCAACAAGCAATACCTCCGTAACCAGCCGAGCAGGAGCAATATGACATCACCAGCCCTCCAAAGGTGTTGAAGAGACAGTTGCCGTGGTTGCTGCAGCGGCCGCCGACGCAAGAAGTCGAGGATATCGACAGCACCACTGTTGTGTTGCACTCCGACGTACCTATGTGTGTGTTGTTATAGGTAACACCTGGAAAATTGGTTTAGTAGTTAAAGTATAATTCACAATGAGGATCGGTTACGTTTTTAGTTGAGAATGCAGATTTATAGAGCTAAGAAATCCATAACACACAGTGCAAAAATTTTTGTTCAACGACAAAAATTTACGAAGTTATGACCAAATTACTAGCGAAGATGACGACCTCGGTGGCGCGGCGGGCGAAGGCCCACCTGCGGCGCAGGAGGTTGCGGGTTCGATTCTCACCTTGGGACAAATATTAAATAAATAAATAAATAATGCTGGACAATTCACACAGCATTATAGCCCCAAGGTAAGCAGAGCTTGTGTTATGGGTACTAGATAACTGATATACTTAATAATAATATACTACATAGATAGATATTTTTTATTATACATAGAAAACGACCAGAACACCCTGAACAAATATCTGCAGATCGTACAAATATTTGTCCCGAGGCGGATAATATTAAAATAGAACAGATGGAATGGAACATAATAATATAAACATATTTGTAGGTAGTACCCACATAGTCTTATAAAAAACAGGATAGGTATATATCTATGTAAAACAGGGTCCTGGGTGGATTGATTTTTTTTGATAATTCGCTTGTGTGACACTATAAAATAAACTCACCATCAACTTCAACTTCTTTCTCTGACCCGTCGGTATCTACATAGTACTTTGTACCATTATCCGACGTGCGACAAGGACAGACGACATTGTCGCAAAACAATCTATGACTCAGATACCAAGTCCCGCTCTCTGGGTACGGAATTATAACCTTATCGTAAATAGAATCCGAATCTGTACTGTTCAGCACAAATAAGGCAGGTTTTTCCTTATCATTGTATCTACACCGTCCATTCTCCAACGGTACGCTTGCATACCCGATGTTCAAGCAAATAACAACCTTAAAGAACTGATTATCCTCCGTGAAAGCTAAGAGAGCATTCTTGTACGATCTCTTCCATCCCATATAGTATTTTACACTCATAAGAAGACTAGCTTCAATAGTCACAGTTCCTCCAATATCCAAAAACTGGTTGACTTTGAACCTTAACGACTTAACTTCATCCGAAGTTATATTGACTAGACTGGTCGAGTCTTGGAGATCCGTCGTCGGCAATCCGTAGTTGAATGTGAAAAATCTGCCTTTATCGTCTCGCATAAGGTCTAATATCGTGTGATTCTCGATTTCATCATCTGATCTTAGGTAGTAAGATTCGCAATCTGCTAGAGCTGATGCGTTGCCTTCGACATGGCCAACGTATACATAATGCCAAGCGCTTGGATGAGGTGTGAAAACTATGCTCTGGAAGGAGTTTACCCTGGGGTCAAAAGCACAGTTTACAAGATAGCTGTCATCAGTGGGTAAAGACAGCGATTGTACTCTGAAATTCACTTCTTTCTCTGAATCAGTAGCGTTGACCACAGTGATGTTAAGTGATATTGGGGCCACACTGTCTATAGACATGCATTTGAAATATGTCGGTATTTCTGAATAGTCTAGAGTGGTGCTGCTGTAACAGTCTATTAGTTCAATCTCGTCAGCTCTTCGGATTTGTAAGTCGGTGTATAGAATCGTCTGGCATGCTGCTACTAGACCTGAAAAAACAAACAAATCGTTTGTTAAAGTGAATCCAATTGCCAATGCGTATAGAGAAAAAAACTCGTCTTCGGGTCAAGGATTTTGAATACGCTTCATTTGCTTATAGTATAAGGAGCAAATTTAATAATAGATTTAGGCGTTTTTGGAAATCTATTGCACAATCCTACTATCCTATCCTATCCTACTAATATTCTAAAGCCGAAAGTTTGTGAAATATGAATTTTTGCTACCTAGGATCTCCAAAACTACTGAACAGATCAAGATGAAATTTGGCATACGCTTAGAGCAAAGCCTAACTTAGATAATAGGCTACTTATTGTGCCGAATATAAGCGTGCGAAGCCGCGGGCAGAAGCTAGTATTGGGATAAAAAATTAAAAAATGATTTTATGAGGAGCAAGTTTAGCTTAGCCTTGAGATAAGGCAAGTACTACTTTACTTTCAGCGCGTATATTAATGCGTATTTTTCTAGATATTTAAAGGTTAACCTCAAATAGGTACTCGGAATTAAAATCAGAATGAATTTTATTTTCTCCGGGTACTTAAATACCTCCAATACGTTTTCACACTGAAGTTTGATTAAAGAAAGTAAAAAGAAATAGACAATTCTAAGGTTTTTGTCATTATATTGCGTACGCCTTACGCACTATACTGACAAAAACCTTAGAAATGTCTATTTCTTTCTTACATTCTTATGCGTAAGCCTTACGCCTTACGCACTATAGTGACAAAAACCTTAGAAATGTCTATTTCTTTCTTACATTCTTATGCGTAAGCCTTACGCCTTACGCACTATACTGACAAAAACCTTAGAAATGTCTGTTTCTTTCATACATTCTTATACGTAAGCCTTACGCCTTACGCACTATAGTGACAAAAACCTTAGAAATGTCTATTTCTTTCTTACATTCTTATGCGTAAGCCTTACGCCTTACGCACTATAGTGACAAAAACCTTAGAAATGTCTGTTTCTTTCATACATTCTTATGCGTAAGCCTTACGCCTTACGCACTATAGTGACAAAAACCTTAGAAATGTCTGTTTCTTTCATACATTCTTATACGTAAGCCTTACGCCTTACGCACTATAGTGACAAAAACCTTAGAAATGTCTGTTTCTTTCATACATTCTTATACGTAAGCCTTACGCCTTACGCACTATAGTGACAAAAACCTTAGAAATGTCTATTTCTTTCTTACATTCTTATACGTAAGCCTTACGCCTTACGCACTATAGTGACGAAAACCTTAGAAATGTCTATTTCTTTTACTTTCCTTACTCAAATCGAGTTGTATGTAAAAATAGTGATTTGCCCCTATTCTGCTGGTAGAAACGCGCGAGCGCGTCGCCGTATCACAATACGATGCAATTACTGAATGATGCGTTCAACGCAGGAAGCGTAACGAGGTCACACTATTCATAACATAAACTATTCAACGAACAGGACTTTGCTTCTGAGATTTTACCTCTGTACAGACTTCAAACAAACCGAATTTTCTGTTATTTTATTACCATTTCTTTATAAAACTTTTATACAAGCAATTAGACGTCAATGACAAAAAGACGTAACGCTTTCATGGGCTACTAGCTGCCGCCCGCGGCTTCGCACGCGTTGTTTCTATGGAAACGTTTAAAGGTGATTCTATCCCACGGGAACTGATTTAGGGGATAAAAAGTCGCCTATGTTTGATTCTAGGGTTAGACTTACCTGTATGCAAAATTTCAGCCTGATTCGTTCAGTAGTTTTTACGTGAAAGAGTAACAAACATCCATCCATCCAAACTTTCGCATTTATAATACTAGCTTCTGCCCGCGGCTTTGCACGCGTTGTTTCTATGGAAACGTTTTGAGGTTATTTCTATCCTATGGGAACTGATTTATGGGATAAAAAGTCGCCTATGTTTGATTCTAGGGTTAGACTTACCTGTATGCAAAATTTCAGCCTGATTCGTTCAGTAGTTTTTACGTGAAAGAGTAACAAACATCCATCCATCCATCCATCCAAACTTTCGCATTTATAATATTAGTGTGATGTGACTATACAAGGTGCCACGAAACATGAGTATACTAAGCCGCAGAGGGTGATTGTGGACCCAGAGGCAATTCACTTTGATTTTTTGGATTACGAACATATTTTTACTTATAAAAATATCCTTTTTTCTTAATTTCGTGTTCTTTTACGTGTATTAATACCGAGTTATACCTCCGACTACCACCTAGCATCCAGCGTCGCGGTCATGGCATTACCCCTACCCCTGATAAGAGCCGTCAAGACGCTCATGAGGGGAGACCTATCTCCAGCAGTGGACTGACAGGCCGATCTGGTGGAGTTTTAAACCTCCTTCGTTGTAAATACATCTCAATCTCAGTAATTTGAGTCAAACATAAACCGCAAATGACCGCACCTAACGCAAACGCTCCTAAGTGGAAGGTGACACCGTTCGTACAGATCACCCACGGACAGATTAGCCAATTATTCCATTCTCACACAAGGTTGACTAATGTTTTGATCGCCAACGCAAATACGCGATGCAACAGAGAACTTAAAGCCTCCACATGCACACAGCCGCGATTTTGAAGCGCGTTTTGTGTCCCCCCCGCCGTAATACAGTGTATACCTCGGGCTACCGCCCGCCCCCCGCAAAATCGCTAAACTCAAGACGCAGCTTCAAAATCGCGGCTGTGAGGTGTAGGCTATATTCAGTATTGTACAGGGTGGCTTTTTGTGTGGGAGTGGGTGGACAAATCAATCGGGTTTACCCTCGATAACACTTCTGTTCATAATTTCATGATTCATTTGTGGGAAGCACGTTAAGCGGTTGGTCATGCGCCTGACCTCTCCCCGGTCGTGTTGTCGACCCATCAGATTATGAGAGTGAGGGAATAGAGAGTGCACATGTGTTTGCGCACACACTTGCGCACTATAATATGTCCCGCGCATCTGGCTAGTCTCCAATGAGACTGGCCGCCGAGGTCGAAATTCGGCTAGGACGACATTATTCATTTGTAAACTTTATCAGCAATTCCGTTAAAAAATTACTTTTCAAATTATTTTGTTCGGATTTGGATTCTAATCTGATTTATTTATTTATTTAATTTATTGGAAAACCAACGGCTTAAACTAACTTGATCAAATTACGTACTAACAACAGAGAGCCAATTAAAGATTTTCACGTATAGTGACAATTTAACTAATCAAATGTGAACTTAATAGAAAACAGCTCGAACGACAATGACGTATTACTGATTATATACTACTAGACGATCGCCTCGCGGTTTCACCCGCGTAGTTCCCGTTCCCGTGGGAATTCCGGGATAAAATATAGCCTATGTCACTCCCTGAAAAGTAAGCTTCCTAACGGTGAAAGAATTTTTCAAATCGGTCCAGTAGTTTCGGAGCCTATTCAATTCATACAAACAAACAAACAAACAAAAAATCAAACCTTTCCTCTTTATAATATTAGAATAGATATATATAAACAGTATAGCAAAGAGGTTAAAGTTGTTGTGGTAGTCAAAGATTTAAATCGTTCTTTGGTGGTAGTATGTTATTTCAGAAAACACGTAGGTACCTGTACTGTTGTGCCTTATGATGTTATTGTACCTAGCAGAACTTAATGAGCCTTGAAAAAGCGTTGTGGCTGAGCAGCCCCCGTTTTAAGACTTTGAGGGGCGGAAAATGGCAAAAAAATAGTGAAATGGCATAGAAAGGAGCTCGGAAGAACTCGGAACGTCACTGCGATGGATCATTATTTTATCCGTGATATATATCACGGATGAAAATGATAGTCGTTTGAGTCCAGGGCCCGTACTCTTAAGTTTATCATTCGTTTTCGTGCAAACGATAAATCTTATGCAAGCGACATAAGATTAAAAGAGAGACTTCGGTTTTCTTTTCCGAGTAGGCTACTGTTTCGACAGCTCTGCAAATTTTGCAATGTTATTTAATAACACATCAAACGGGTTATTGGTTTGATACAAATGTGAATGCCATTTAGTTGAAAACATTCACTCGTAAAAACCTCCACATTTTAATTAATTAATTACACCGCGTAGAACTACTTTTGAACTGTATCAGGTATTATCGCGCCTTTTATTTCCCTAGACCCGTCGCCCCGTGACCACGATCGTGAGGAGACTAGAAGCAGAAAGTGACGTCATAGGAAAGTGACGTGATAAGGATAGGATTTATTAGGGATGTTTTTATCTCTGACTGTACCTTTCCACACTTTTAGTTCACATAGGCACTTTTATAAATTTGTGGGTTGAAACGACAATCTTAAAAACAGCCGAAACAATTATTATTACTTTTGGCTTGTGGTGCGAACAATTTGGTGCGAAACACCGCTACACCAACGTAGGGGAAATGAAAAAAAACAAGATACTCGATGAATTTAATCAATATTATGTTAATAGCGAAAGTTTAAAAAGTTGTACTAGAACCACCTTTGCAGTAAGTGCCAAATAGCTCAAGCGCGTTGGGAGATAGGTGCAATTGCCTAAATGGCTGTCATAGGTACCCAAAAAACTGGTCAGTTTGTGAACGAGCTTTATGTAACCCAGGGCGTAGCGAGGTACGGGGAGGGGGGGCGTTACCTATTTAGAGTGATCTGGTCCGCTACATTGTACGAGTGTTTTTGGCCAAAAATACATAATTAGGTATTATGTATTCCCAAATGCTCTAAACGTACAATTGAATCTAATTTTGAAACAGCATGGTTTCATAGAAGATGGCTTACGATTCGCGGCAAATTACTTTACCTAGGTAGAGATAAACCATTCTACAAATGCACGCCGAGTGTAGGTACCTATGACGTTTTGTGAAGGGGACGTGCAATCATTACGGATGTAAGCGGGTTAACTATGAACCTTATTTGTGTTCGAAGAACACCAACAACGTTTCATCCCTTACATCCGTAATGAATTCGTCAAACTACGATAGTTTTTATGGTAAAAGGGGCGTGCAGTTTTATAATGGTTTGTCTCTACCTAGTTACCTATCTAAATCGATCCACCTCTTACCTTGCTGTTCAACTTTCTGCGTCCTAGGATCCTCCCACTTAATATAAACCAGAGCATACCAGTTCCCAGGCTTAGGGTTCGGTATTGTATAACTCTGGTTCTGCCCGCCCGATTGCAGCTCCAAGGTATGTATCGACTCTCTCAGCTCTGGGTCTATGAAGTGCTTTGGGAAATCATAGCCGTCTGGATTGACAGCTGGGTAGGAGCCATGTTTTAGGTTTATTATCACTTCTCGCGGGCTGCAGGAACCTGTAAAATCAAGGTGTTCAGTGATTACCGGAAGGATGAAAGATTACAGAGACTTAATCCTAATCGACCACAGCGCACACAACAAATTCGCTTATAGTCAAAGACTGATCGTGGATGCAGAAAAAAGGAATATAAAGTGGTTTCTTTCGTCTATTGAGGTGACGACGTAAGAAGCATTAGCGTGGGGAGCAGTGGCGGTCGTGCCGTAAGAATCGACAACTCCAACTCAACTTGTGAGTTGCAAGAGTCGAGAGAAACTACCACAGGGGGGCGGTAGCTTCCTTTCATCTATTTTATCAACAATCTGCTTGCTGAGCGTGGTGATTATGGCAAAGTCTAAGGTAGAATACCAAAAGGTGTCATTCTGGGATGATACCATTGTCATAGTGAAGTAAATGGTTAAGCAGAATTGTGATTTCTGTGCAATTCTCTTTCATACAGTTCCGGCTACCCGGACAATATTATCCAGCAGGTTATAGGTACACCTCAAGGTATCATCATTAACCTATATTAGTCCACTGCTGTGGACTAATATAATGTGCCTGCTGTGGAAAACCACAAACATATTGCTCAAGATGAGCCGCGAGGACCCAAGAACAATGGTGGCCATCATCACAGGTCACTGTGAATGTCAACTGAACCATCATCTTCTCAAAACTATACCCACAGACAGTAGCCTGTGTCGCGGCTGCTTCCAGGAAGAAGAGACTGTGGAACATGTAGTAGTACACTGCACAGCCACAGAGGACGCCAAACGGGAATCGGGACTGAACACTCTCATAGAGGAATCAAACCCGTCCACGCCTACAGAAAGGCTGAAACGAAGCTGTAAATCGCCAAAAGTCCTGCTCCAATATTTTAAAGAGCTGGGCTGGTTAGGGCCTGGTTAGGCAGAGGGACCATGCACAATACACTCCTATGCGAGAGGTCAGTGCAGATCCCAGTTCCCCCATTCAGAATTAGAATTAGTCCACTGCTGGACGCCATAGCGCCCTGTCGTCAGCTTGCCGCATCCAGCATCTGCCTGCAGTCTATCACAGATCATCGCACCTGGCCGGAGGGCGTCCTAAACTACGTTTACCGAGTCGCGGTCTCCATTCAAGAACACGTTTACCCCAGCGTTTGGCGGTTCTTCGCGAATTATGGCCGGCCCACTGCCACCTTGCTAATTCTTTGAGTCTGTATGTGTGTCTCTGTCTTGTGTGATGTCTGTACCATATGCTCTATGGTCTGTACCTACCTACATAATAGTTTAAGTATAAAAAATTTCCTTATCTACAATAAGGAAAATTAAAATTAAATAAGCAATTAGTTAATATTGTTTTTGATTGAATTATCCGTGAATTAATTATGCTTCTTATCAGTAACATAAATTAGTATCAACTTTTTTTCCTCTACCTATTCCGTCCCACTCTGGTCAAAGGCCTCCCTCAAATCTTTTCACTCCGTGCGATCTTGCGCGATTTCTCACCAATAATTTAGGAAGGCGTTAAGGTCCTCCCGCCAACGTTTTTGTGGCTGACTTCGAGCCTACTTTTGGGAGTGCATCCACTTTTTAAGTCATTTTATTACTTTTAATTGGTTTAAAGTGTGTGTTTTGTAGTGTACATTTTATTAATCATATTTATACATTCTCTCATGTAGAACTTCATCAAAAATCGTTTGGGGCTTTTATTCCACTACATATATATGTATAGGTATATGTAGTTGCCAAAATCGAATTTTAAATATAGCAAACTTAATTATTTTTACTAGCTATACAAATAGAAATACAAAAAATTAAATGGGAAAGTAGTAAGGTAAAAAATATTACATGTAGGTAAAAGACGTAACTTACATAAAACATCAATTAATAATAAGTTAGCCCTTATCTGTACTGAGATAACAATATCAAAACCAGTTTCACCCATTAATAGTTCCAAGTTATCACAAACAGGGAGCATATAAATTAGTTCACCATGCATCAAACTAAATTCAACCATAAACACAACCCTCAAAGTATATTTGTGCTCTCGTTAGTATGTTTAATTTGTGTAGCACTTGTTAGAAGGTTGAACCCATAGCAAACAAATGGAAAGTAATTGTAAACAATTGATTTTAGATGAATTGGAATTGGATTGAGGCAAGTTATCCTATTATGAAAGCTATTGTGAGAATGTTTCAGATCAGTTTTGAATGAAGTCTATTTTAAGTTCAATTTTACTAAATGGAAAAGTGTGTGTTCGGTATTTTATGAGCTATACAACCTTTCAGGAAGCGCATAAAAAAATATGTTCATAAATAAATAAATAAAACATATATTGCTGGACAATCCACGCAGCATCATCTAGCCCAAAAGTAAGCAGAGCTTGCCTTATGGGTACTAGATGACTGTTAAACTGCATAGAGTTATTATAACAATGTGTGGTTTGTCCAACATTATTTAGTTATTTAAGTAATAGAGAAATAAGTAGGCTTTGCCTAATTTTATCATGTTTTTCGTATCAAAACCAACTTCTGTTATCTATCAATGACGGACTGTAAATTGAATAGATAACATATATCAATAATATAATAAATTATCTTATCATAGGATTGTTAGCATACAACAGCAGCAAGCAAAAAGATGTGCAAAAACCTACCAATAGTGTTCAGATGAAGCTCCTCCAACTGGAATGTGAAGTGGGCATCAACCACATCCCTCATAACAGGGTAAAACACAATAGACACCGTGCGGTAACTTCTGTACATATAAACATCTGTAGCTATCTGCCTTGTGACCAAATGGTAATCATCTATCAAAACTGTGCGAGTTCTTGTCAACTGCTCAATGACTCTCTTCCTGTGGAGCTCTTCCTCCTCATTATCGCCACTTATAGTGATAATGAACAAGTAAATAGTTAAAAAGTGCGCGAGGGCCCTCATTTTGGCAACCGCCTACCTTTGGGGCTTTCCTTTTTGATCGCAGTAATTCAACTCAACGTAAGTCTCTCACAAAAACACAGTACTTCATGCTGATCGATGCTGATAAACACAGAAACGTCTACTCCTCTCAGCCGGCTCAGATAAACGAAATAAAATAAAATAAAATTAGTCAGCCGGTTCAGCGCACGAAACGAAACAGACAATCAGAAAATAAATTATCAGCAGGGTTGCCGCTCAGGCAAAAAAAAAGTCGCTAGGCTACAACCGAAAAGTCGCCAGATATATGAAAAATCTAGTTAAATGTCGCTAGATTTTTTATAAGGATATTGCATTAATAAAAGACGGTTAATATTTAAGTGTTTATTACTTGAAGATAATCACCACTTACTTCCCATCAGGCGGGCCGTTTGCCTTTCTCCTTACATATTACATTAAAAAAAGATGTAGGTTTACACAAACAATAAGTAATCAAAATTGAATAAATTGCAACATTTCGTCATCTAAGACGTCATCCTCATCACAAACATTGGCAGGAGCAGTTCTGGAAGTTGATGGTCCCATTTCGGTACGCTTTGTTTTTTAATGGTTTTTGAGATTTTGGAAAGAACATCTTCAGGCAATACGTAGCTGTGGCAAGTCTGGTTTAAATTTTTTAATTGGTTTTTGACGTGACAACGTCTTATAAATTGGTTTGCCGGGTGACACTTCAAGAAACTGCGTTACGCGTTACGCTCCGCTCACGTTATGCAGACATAAAAAGTGAAAGGAACTCAAAGTCGTTGTCACGTAAAACTTTCGCCCGTATACCGACTTTACAGGCAACCAATTTTTTTTATAAGAATTATTGAATTCAAAGTAACAGGCGCCAATCTGTTTCTTAGTTTATTTTTTATGATATTCATCACACTGAACATTCGCTCGACTTCAGCGTTTGAATGTGGCAGTGACAGAACTGTTATAGCCAAATCTGCTAGTTCTATGTATGTATTGATTCCTGCAGCATTTTTATACTTATAAACTTGAGCCCAGAATTTCACAGTATTTTCAGTTGTATCCCACTTGACAAAGTGAATACTGTGCCACTGCTGTAATAATTTGTCGACTTTGTCTTCATCAAAACCCAGTTCAATTGCAAGTTCAGCAATTGAATCATCCTTTATCTGCTATAATGTGTTTTCTTTAGACAGCTGAGCCATTTTTTCAAGAGCGGTGTAATTGCTGGGAACGCGGTTTTGTATTTCTTTTGCAAATTTAATTAGAAATCGACACAACTCTTTCTGATAGGGGCTACGGCTTCACGTGTCAAATTGGACGTACTGATAAGTGATTCAAATTCATTTTGACAAAGATTGGAGAAAGGGTTAAAATTACAGGTAAACAAAAAATAAAGTTTTTATGCTAATAAAAACTTTATTTTTTGCAAAATATTTTATAATATCAAAATATTTTATAAAATATAATAAGTATAATATTTTTTTTACAAAATAAATCATCGTGTCACGCGCGGGCGGCGCGGGAGGAGAGGCAGTGCGGCGTTGCGCCGAAAAAATATCATTCTATGAGATAGCGGTTCTTAAACCCTTTGGACATCGAAATATTTAACAGAGACCTAAAATTAAGTTCGTTGCCTAAATGAAAACAATAGAGAGCGGAGCGAACTTCAAAAATCTTAAAAACTTTTTAGGGACTTATATTAGTAAAAGAAACGAACAAACATACAAAATAGGCGAGCGGAGCGAGCCTCGAAATTTTTAAAGATATTTTAGTGACGATTGGAAAATTTTTAAGAGAAAAGGAAGAAAAGACGGTATAATAACGGCGAATGAAGCGAGCCTCGGAAATTTTAAAGTTTTAGCGACGACGATTGGGAAATTTGCGAGAGAAAAGATGATATAAAAACGACTAGCAGAAGGAGACTCGAAATTTATAAACATATTTTAGCGAAATTTAGGAAATTTGTAAGTGAAAATGTAGAAAAGACGATATAAAAACGGTGCGGCGAGCGGAGCGAGCCTCAAAAATTTGAGAATTTTAGCGCCGATTGGGACACTTGTGAAAGTAAAGAGTTTACATACAAAATAGGCAAGCGGAGCGACCCTCGAAATTTTCATGTTTTCTTAGCGATGATTGCAAAATGTGTGAGAGAAACGAAAGCAGAGATGACATAAAAACGGCGAGTGGAGCGAGCCACGAAAATTTTTGACGTGACAACGTCTTAATTCGATATAGCCGGCTGCACGCACGAAAAAACATGACGTCATGCGGCGTTACCTCGCTCTGAGGCGTTCCATGTAAGGCTTGAAGTGCAAGCGAGAGCGCTCGACATCCGTCTCTCTCCTACTTGAGTGAGCGATGCGTCTGCGTGGACAGCTGCTATACTAAAGTACATTTACATGTTTTGATCGAGTATCAAATGCTACCATTCCATCAGTAGTTTCGTTCGACGTTGTCACGTTCAACTATCGTCAGTAAATCGACTTTACAGACAACCAATTTTTTTTAGATACGATTGGGAAATTTGTGAAAGCAAATACGATTTAACAGCGCCGACAAGTGGTGCGAGCTGCGACAATTATTGAGACTCTAGCGGCTGTGGGAAAATTTGTGGAAGAGAAGAAAGCCAAGGCAAAAATATCGGCAAGCGTAGCGAGCCGCTAAAATTTTGCGTCATTTCTAGCGACTGTTGGGAAAAGAGAACGTATGAACACTAATAGGTGTTGATACGTTCTTTTTTTTTCACGCCTAAACGGCTAAACGGGTCTTAATGAAATTAAGAATTGCAAAAACAATTCCGCAGTACGCAGTATTCCGCCGTGCTAAAATTGATATTATTATTGACTGTCATATAACTTAATATTATATTATATAATGTATAATTTTCTCCACAACCATGTTTAGGTACTGAACCTTTATTTTTTTATATGACCAGTATTGTCGCGGAGCCCCCACAGTATCTAATAGTAATTTCTAGTTTAGTTTTCGATTTAACTTGAAGTTAAACCATTAAAATTAGGGATTTTAGGTATTTAGTTTTTCGGTCGGTAAATAAATAAGACGTGCTTCAGTATTTTTGTAAATTTATCCTTTGTAGTACTTATAGGAATTCCGTTACTCAGAAACATGAAAATTAGTAGGTATTTTGCCTTTTACTTGATGGAAAATTACGTGTTCAGCTTTTTAGAAATTCAACCCAAGAATGTAAAAGTTTACATTTTTAAGTATTTATGTTGCTGCTGCAAGTGGACGTGGTGGTACTGACAAGTAAAAATTCAGGATATATTTCTGTTTCCTAATAAAGGTACATAGCTAACCTACCGATGAGTAGGTATGCCGTGTAAACCTAAACTGCACCTAAATTGACTCGAAAAATAGAGTTGAAAGTATAGAATTCCTAGGTCTTTTGGGGGGGGCCATGGCCCCCATGCCTCCCCCCCTTGTATCCGCCAATGTCGAGACTGCATGTTTTTACAGCAGGAGAAAAACTTATTTGTTGGTTTTTTGAAAGAACTTCACATTTTTGTTGGTGTTTCTTTGTTTTTGCGTGTTTCCATAAATCGTTGATTTTAGCCAACATTTCACTGTGACAAAACGAACAAAAGGCCTTAAATGCATCATTCTTATTAGGTTTAAGCCAGCCTTTGAACTCTGCTTGGTTTTCCCACTCAGTTCTGTACTTTTGGGTGTAAGTCTTCTTCTTTAATGGTACGTCCATTTTAACTTTCCAACTAAATTTTGTTAACTGGGAAAGGACAAAACTAACAAACACTGTAAGTAACTTGTGAAACAATGACGCGACGCGAACTGAAGTATAATTGGTAGGTAGATAGATCAAGTACCATGTGTAAAACAAGAAGACAATAACTAACAGTTCGAATGCTAAACAGAGACGGAACAGTGTTTGGTACCACCACAGAATAACTACTACTTAGTACTCGGTGGTACCAACCACGGTCCACGACAAATAAACTTCACTGCTAGGGGCATCCCCGAATTATCAATAATAGACTAAGTGTTGCAAGTACCTGGACGGCTAATGATTCCAATCCGAACCAACAAAAATACTAGAATGTTTGCATCCGTCTACGGCTAATGGTGCGGATTTGAACCATCGTACTACAGGTCATTTAAAACCTTTGCACAAGGGTGTAGAGTCGATTATAGCATGGTAGTTTTATATCTATCGGTCCGTTAGAGAAAGAACTGTAAAATAAACCCGCCATTCATTAGTCAAGTGCTATTTATCTGTGACAAAACAGATTTGAAGTTGACCTTGTCGCGCGTAGTCGAAAAATAGTCGATTTCATTTAGATTTTTTGGTTGATTTTTATTTTGAATTAGCATGAAAAGGAGGTTTGGTGGAAAATATGGTTCTTTCTTAGTGCCGGGGTAGATATTCTAGCCTCAAAATCGAGTTCTAGCCTCAAAATCGAGCCGAGAATATGACAAAATTACCTTGACAAAAAACTCATCTATTTTTGACTTATTGTTTGAAAATCGATATTTATTACTCATAAAAAAGTGTATATTTGTCACCTATCGGATAGGTAATATATTTCTCATCAGAACTACATTTACAGAATACAAATCGGTTCAGTACTTAAGATTTTATGATAAGTTTATCAAGTGGTCTCGCCGGGCTGGCGCCGTGAGGCAAAAAAGAGGTGTTCGAGTGGCGGTAACATATCGCGCGCGCTTGCTCGCACTGACAACTTCAAAGAGAGACCAAGTAACTATTTTGTTATTTTAAAAAGTCGCTAGATGTCGCTAGATATATTTTTGTCGCTAAATCTGAAAAAAATGTCGCTAAACGAGTCCAAAATCCCCTAGATCTAGCGACAAAGTCGCTAAAACGGCAACACTGATTATCAGGTCGGTCGGTTCGGTTCGGTTCGGTTGCATTCGGTTGGTTGGTTTGGTTTGGTTGGTATGGCCAACTGTGACCATCGAATAAATAAAATTTCTATTCAAATAACATTGCGAAACGACTCTTCCCCATTATTATAAAATTAGTATTAATTAATACGGATACTTCTATGACTCTTCCGGATATACCCTTCATACATTCCCGCCAAATGCGTGTCCCGCAACGCGCAAACAAACTAAAAATCAATAACACTATGGTACTTTCATATATATTTACGCTTACCAAATAAACACAAAAGTCAAATATAAACTAATAACTAAATATGACTTACTGTCATTTAAGAAATACCTAGTGTAAATAGGTTTTCTCATCACTACAATGTTTTGTACACTAGTAAAATAATTTAATTTAACATTTTATATTATCAATCATGTAGGTACGTAGCTACTTAAATACTTAAGGTATTTATTTTCTTGGTTATTGCATAATGCATGATTGAAGTCCATTAGTCAAAAACACATAAGCACGGTCACGGGGGTCGTGTCCCCCCCCCCCCCCCCCCCCCAAAATCTTAGTTTAGGTACTTAAAAAACTTGCAACCAACAGCTTGATGATTATTTTTTTTCTTTTTACTTCCATTACAGTGATTATGGTTACCAACTGCAGCAAAAAAAATCGCGGCTCGCTCCGCTCGCCGATATTACTGTTCTTTTGTGCTCTATGTTTTGATAAGCGCAGAGGCAACGTTACCTATTTTTAGTGGTCTGGCTGGTCCGCTATTGTCAGTTTGTATCAATCCAACTTGTTCCTTCTGACTATGGTCCAAAGCTCGACCCCCGCCCCGCGATAGGTCACTTTGGCAAATTTTCTATAAATTGCCCAAAATTTAACATAAACCAAAAATTGTCGCAACTTGCTCAGCTTGTCGGCAACTTTATACTCTCTGCCTCTGGTCATGGGTTCATCCCTTGTTTGAGGTCAGTTTGCCAAACACTCCAAAAATCTAACGAAACCACTAAATTATCGCAGCACGCTCTGCTTGCCTCTGATAACATTCTGCTGTTTCCATATGCTTCTGGCTTGCTCTAGACCAGGACTCCTCCTCCGTTTCGGGTGAGTTTGCAACTGCAAAATATTTAATACCACACAACTCACACGCAAAGCCAGATCATAAAAGTTTTCGCGGCTCGCTTCGCTCGCCGTTGATTCTATATGAAGTTTGGTCTTCTGTCCGCATATTTGCTTGTTATTCGACAAACTTAAAAATTGTTCGTAGCCCATTGTTTACCTTCCTTGTCTTGCACGCATGCCTCACCAATTTCAAAAAAGGTTGCGGCTCATTCCACTCGCTGATATTTATTTTTCATTCATATTTTAACATAATTCTAAGCCACCGCAAACTTCCAAAATTTTCAGAGCTCTCTCCACTCGCAGTTATTTATTTTCTAAATCAGTTTGTGACCACCCGAAAGTAACAAATATTTCAACGGCTCGCTCCGCTTGCCGTTACATATTTTTTGGGGTCTTGTTTGTATTCCAAATTTTTTATTAATCTCCCTTGTTCCGCTCGCCCCTAATTATATTCGTAGCTTTATATCTACCACTGCAGTCATTAAGATTTTTGGGGCTTGCTTCGCTCACTATCATTTATTTTGTCATAAACTCTTGCTTACTCTACCCCATACATCAGAAAAAAAATTGTTTTGTCCTTCTCTTTATTTGGTCCAGTGCTTGACACTCGTTTTAAATCAATTTGCACAGCGTACCCGAAAAAGTAACAAAATTTTGGCGGCTCGCTCCGCTCGCCGTTACATCTTTTTCGATGTCTGGTTTGTATTCCTAATTTTTTGTTCATGTCCCTTGCTCCGCTCGCCCTTATTTATATTCTTAGCTTTATATCTAACACTGCCGTCTTCGGGGCAAATTTTGGGGTTTGCTTCGCTCGCTATCATTTATTTTGTCATAGACTCTTGCTTATTTTTCCCAAATTATCAAAAATAATTCAAAAATTTCGGGGCTCGCTTCGCTCGCTATAACTTCAACAGACTATTGTTGGGAGTTGAGGGAAGGGATGTCATGTTTGTGGTCAATATGGAAATAACTGCAATAAATATAACGGAACCATAACATTTTTGCGGATTGCTCCGCTCGCGTATAATGTTTTGTCCTTTTCTATATTTGGTCTAGTGCTCGACACCCGTTCAAAATCACTTTGCACGCGAAAAATACGTTAAACGTAAATTTATTGCTCGCTTCGCTCGCCGATAAAGGTGATTTTAGGTGGGTCCTGCAACCGCCTATAAGTGAATTCCTGGTAACGTTGTGCACCAAGTGTGACCCCCCCCCCCCGAAAGTCTTGGGCTGCGACCGCGCCTGCACATAAGTACTAACCCACCTAGATTTAAGACTAACCTGGTTTTACATTTGTAATTTTTGTGATCCCTTTGTTGAATTTCATAAATAAATAAAATTACCGGTTTTACACAATTACCACTTTATCGAAGTCGTTTCGCAATTCTTATCTACGAAATCCTATTTTTACTTAACAAAGCAGAGAATAAAACCCCAAATGTAAAAAGTGGTTTGATCACAATAGGTACTTTTAAAAGAGCTGCCTAACAATATCCCTTACCATAGGGTTGACAATAGAAAAAAAAATCGTATTTATCAATTAGTGTTTCTTATTAGCATTTGGTGGCTTCACTTATGTAAAAACGGTTTTTTTTTACGTTGAGATTAATGTATATGACGGAGAAGAACCCTCCGTACGCTTTTTGAAGAGGGTGACGTCAGCAGCGTTGACTGACGTCACTGGCATCCTCGTCACGCCGGGATCCATAGGAAGGAAAACACGAAGTTGTTGTGGCAGTAGATTTATTCCATAGCAGAGGTCCGTTCCGTCCGACGACTCGAGCAAGAGTGAATTCTAGCCCGGCCGACGGCCGTATTAATAGCAAAGCTTAGCCCCGCGTCGAACGATTACAAACGCGAGCGAAAATCGCCGTCGCGAAGCTAATACTTTGACTTTTTACAATGTTTTGTAACCTAACTCAATTCTGTGATTAGATTTAGTTGTTTAACAATTAAATAACTCTCAAAACTAGATTTTCCTATTAAAATAACGTCTTCGCGCCGACATATATTTTTAGATAAATAATTAAATTATTGTTTGAGTGATTTGTTATTATTCTTTTAGTTTGCTGATTTTTTAATTCAATGTGTATGTTAATGTGATTTAGGTGGTCTGAAATAAAATAATATTCATTCATATAAGCATGACATGTATGAAATGCAAGCAAATATTTTGAGGAATCGGAAATATGTTCAAAAGCCTAAATCTAGCTAGGATTGTATGAAGAGTTGGCAGCATTATTTGAAAAAAATCGATAACAATGAAGTAAAAAATATGACGTTGACATTTGACAGTGACAATGACATAATTCCAAAAGTCGATGCCGTGTGTCATGAATGTGTCATCCTACTCGATAGAATAAAAATCGATTGATTTCACGCAATATGTACAGCACTTCAGTTTGGAAGTGTTGCTATCTAAAAAGAGTTTCCCGATTTTATGGCAAGCTACTACTTTGTGTAGAATTTTTTGCATATTTGCGTATTAGTTTTTTTAACGGTTTTTCTTTAGCAAGCTCTTACAAAGCAAGGCCTGATGATACACTGGTATACAATTAGGGTGTGGGACGGAACTTGGTAAAACTATAATAATATTTTATTATATGGTATCTTGTGTGTTCGATCGGTTTTCATCTTTGAGTCAATATTCAAAGAAGCAAACTGGTCTGTGGTAAAACTAGGTACTTACCTGTTATTTCTACCTTACTATTTTCTGAAACTGTTTCGCTTGCAAACAGTTTGCTTTTATGCGGCAATTTTAGATGGTCGGTGATCCAGTTCAGCCAAACCTATCGAAAAGAGCGTCTTGGTCATTCAAATATTCTTCATAATTATTTCTGTGATACAAGCTTTAATACATTGGGGAATTTTTGACGTGACAACGTCTTATAAATTGGTTTGCCGGGTGACACTTCAAGAAACTGCGTTACGCGTTACGTTCCGCTCACGTTATGCGCTCACAATGTTTTACCACTCAAAGTCGTTGTCACGTAAAACTTTCGCCCGTATACCGACTTTACAGGCAACCAATTTTTGACATTAAGATATGCCAGGCCATAGCTACAGATTAAGGTACGCGGTATTTGCTACCCAGACCAGTACCGTCAATAACCCTAAGTTTGTGAACTTTTCGAAACATTTTGTTGGTTTTCTTGATTTATGTACCTACTATGTAACTTGTTTATTCCAAAATTCTTTTTGATAAAATACCTGTGTGTGACTTTCTTTTACTTAGAGCTTTTAAGCTACAAATATCAAGAAAGACACGAAATGTACCTACATCAGTTCTATTCATCGAAAAACGGACCGTCCAGATGCCAGGTGAATTAAGCGACAAGTTCCTAAATTCACCTACCCTAATTTCCTTGGTCGCTGTAAATCGTTCAGAATTGTTGGATTAATTTAGTTGATTTTGAATTTGTTTTCTAACATTTTGTTACAACTAAAGCCACAGAACTCGAGGTAGGTAGACAAATTTGGTCACAAATCTGGCCATCGAGTGGGTCAGCTCAGCTCCATAAATTTTGCCAGCTGTGGTTAAGGCTACCACAAATATTCCTTTTTTGACGTTTTGATTGCTTAGATGGGACCAGTTTAGATACATTCATTGATATTTAATAAATACTCGCCTTATCTACAATAGATAGGTAGGTACCTATTGTATATCGAGTATTTTATTTACAGAACGAATACCGCACTATCACACATCACAATATCCACTCGGATTTCACTGCCACTTTCTCTGGGCAAATAAAGTTTTTTGTAATTTAAGGTCTGTTTAGTAGGTGATTCTTTCGTTTTAGGAATCTTCTTTCTTTTGTTCAATAAATAAATAAAGCGTAGGTCTGCGCAAAAGTGGTATCTCAGAGGTAGATTTCATAGTTGGATAGGGTATCCCAGAAATCTTTTTGCTCGAATCGGAATCGGCCGGACGCGCGCATGTCTTGTTCACGTTCGTTTGTAAAAATCCAAGAAAGAGTGCGTTAAAATATTGCCTTCGATGGCAAATTCGAAGCAATCCGAAGTCAACGGTGACTGTTTGTGTCCGTGTAAAAAGTCTAAAATGGAAAATAAAGTAACTGTAGTTCTGGGTGCTCAGTGGGGAGACGAAGGAAAAGGAAAAGTGGTTGATCTCTTGGCTGTGGACTCTGATATCGTGTGCCGCTGCCAGGTTTGAATAATTTGGCTTTTAGTTTAGATTTCCTATCTTGTGCATAGTATTTCATATCTCTCCGTGTTCGATATTGTTTATTTTTCGTTTCGTGTAGAAAAAATTCTAAAACTTATTGAAATAGATTCCGAATTTCCGATGTTTACTTACTTTTTGAGGTTAGACTCTACGAATGTCGGGGTTCAGGAATTCTATTTTAAATTTATTCCTTATTTATAATTTAATGTTCCCTATCTTACTAGGAAAACAGAATCAGCGATAACCTTTCGCTGCTGGCGCGCCGCCAAGATTTGTTTGAAAACATGCAGAGACAATGTTTTCAGGAATTGAGATTGCGCGGTTTTGTGCCAACTGAACTGCCAAGAAGCGGGAAAATCTACAGACATCCAGTGTTGCGTAAATTTTCCGTTGTAATTACGTAACATATGCACAGATCATGTGATTCTGTAAATGTACACTCAGCTTTTACAGTTTTCATTTCCTGTACTACTACCTACTCTCTAATACCAAATAAATTTTATTGGTCGGTCTTATCAAATGGCCAGCTTTCACCTGATATAATTAAATTTTAATACCATTTTCCAAAGGACACTGAATGAGTGACTACCATACAATGTATGGGTATCAATAAGCTCTCATTCATTCGTGTCATAAATAGACCTTGAATGCCTGGTAATTGTGGATTCTTGCCAAGGTCTGGGCCATTGATTATGATGGTTATTGTAATGAACCAACAATTCTGGCTGAGCTCTTTCTAAATTTAATTTTTATTTACATATGCTTACGTCAGCAAAATATTTATAATTTAACAACCTACTTATGTTTATCTTTCTTTATTTCCATCTATTTATTCAAAGATCAATCAAACTAATGTCATATTATAAAATTAAGATTATTAATAATAAATAATCTTTATTTATTAGTATGTAATCCACTTGGTATCTCATTATACAACTATTTAAGATAACTGTCTGTGCTACACAGACATCAGTAGAGATAAACCATTCTAAAAATGCACACCGAGTGTAGGTACCTATGACGTTTTGTGGAGGGGGCGTGCATTCATTACGGATGTAAGCGGGTTAATTACAAACCTTATTTGTATTGGAAAAACACCAACGCTTCATCCCTTACATCCGTAATAAATTCGTCAAACTACGATAGTTTTTATAGTAAAAGGGGCGTGCATTTTTAGAATGGTTTATCTCTACATAGATATTTATTATTGTGGTAAGAATTTCACAAATAAATGTCCGTTCAATATTATTTGCCATAAAATGCTTGTTTACCAAGGACACTTCCTTATTTGTAAGTTGCATCATGATATCAACTGTGTAATCAGAACATTGAGTGGTGTATTGATAAGATTCTATTTTAGAATTTTATTATTGATTTATGTTTCATCTTCATGTTTGTAAAAATACTATAACTTGTTTTTTTTTGGGGTGTTAAAAGTGGCAAAAATATCACATTATTAATGGACGACTCGTTGGCTATGTTAAGAAGGGTGTTGCCACACCACTCTGCTTATTACATCTCATCTTTATCTCACCAACCTCTTGTCTTGTGCGGGACCATCCACTGACTCTACTGCCTGTACAATAGTATTGCAATGCCATAATTTTTTTTTCGCCAAAAACAATATTCTAAACCTTTTAAAGAACAGTAAATTGTCATTGATTGCAGCCTTGCTCTACATTACAATAAACTTTCAACTATTACTAAACCTAGTTTGTTAGAAAAAGAGAAATCTACAGTGTGAGAAATCTGTCAACAATATTCAAGGTTCCTAAAATTTCAAATTTTCAGTCCCAAATTATTTCATGGTATTTATCATCATTTAAGTCGAAAGAGTTCCATTATTGAGGGAAGGCACCGCCCAAAAATCACCACCCATCGAGGGTGATAATGATCTATGGTGGTTTGCTATTTAAAACCCACTTTTGACATTTGGATGGGTTCGTAACGGGCGTGAGTTAGATTTCTTATGCAGGACAAATGTCCAATGTCCGTATGTCTGTCTGTCTCTCCGTTCATCATTATTATGTAGCGTGACATCCAATCGTTAGTAAGTTATATTAATTGATAAATTAATAATTTTAATCCATACTGCATGAATATTATGTAGCAAGTATCTCCAGAACTAGTGTTTCGATTTTAAAATCAACGTCATCAACAGAGGATATAAGATTTAATTTTAAAACATAATTTAAAATTAAATCTTATATCCTCTGTTGTAGCACACGTACCTACCCACTTTTCCAAATTTGTCTCTCTCTCCCATTAAGGTTTGCTGGAAGAGAACTCTTTTTAGGGTTAACCTGGCCTTTAACTTTATTTTTCCTGCAAAATGTTTTATTTGTACTATCTATTATTAGTTGTGTAGTGTATTTAGAGCCAAAGGCTATGTTTTATCGAGGATCATGATCATCAGCCCATATATGTCCACTGCTGAACATAGGCCTCCCCCAAACGACGCCACGAATAGCGGTCAGCTGCTACAATGTTGTAGGTCCTTGTAGATGGTCTCTCATCTAAGAGTTTTAAAAAAGATCTTTTTGACTAATGCTAAAACGATGAGTGCTAATTGCATCTTAATTGGTGCATTCTGTATTTTATAATATGTAGGTACCTAACTTTTTAATTGTAGCTTTTTGTAATATGGAAATCTGTGTTCTTTTAACTTGTAATTTTTATGGATTTTGTGTTTCAATAAATAAATATTATCATTATTAATTTCAGGGTGGCAACAATGCTGGACACACAGTGGTGGTCGAGGGCAAGGAGTTTGACTTCCACCTTCTGCCCAGTGGCATCATCAATCCAAGATGCACATCCGTCATAGGTAAGTGCCCGCGGCCTTGCACGCGTTCTATAGAAACGTTTTAAAATTATTTATTTCTATCATGTTTCTATCTCTACTACCTACGTCTTCCTACTTTACTTCTATGCTAAATTTCAGCACAGCGGCCGCGCGGTCCGTTCCATAGTTTTGACGTGAAGAAGGAACAAACCTAAATCCATCCATCTAAACTTTCGCATTTACAATATTAATGAGATAATGTGATCGATGGATACTTTGAAACACCGATATATTTTCCGAACAACCGAGTAGTGTAGACAAAACCCAGGTAGGTTTTGTCTACACTACTCGGTACCTACCTCCAGATGAGAGTGCTCATAAAGTAAAGAACGAATCGCACTATTATAACTAATCTTCACGCTTTTCAGTCCAAGGTCTTTCATGAAAATCGATCAATCAATACTGATACCATGATTGCGAAAGTACTTAACTGTCTGTTTGTCCTTTCTATGACTAAAGGTACGACTGAATGGATATTAATGAGAGGCAAGGAGATAGCTCGTATCCCAGGAAGGACAGAAAGCTACTTCTCTATAGCGCGCGCTTTTCCTTTATGGGGTCGTCCGTTAATCACGTGATGTTTCTTAGCAACTTTTTAATCTGCCGTCTCCCCTTGGTGATAGGTGGTGAGGTGTTGGCTACCCCCTACTCTACCCAAATTCACGTGTATTTTCTTGTAGATAGAATCAAAGTTTCAAAATATTTCAGAATGTTGTCTGTAAAATACACACTTACTGTAATTTAATTCTTGAAAATTTAGTACCGTTATAAAAATGTCTGTCTTCAGTTCCGGTTTAGAAATCGCGCATGCAGGTGGATCGTTTCGTGTTGGCTTGAGATTCAATATTTTATAAGTTATTTCTACGTTCAACAAATAATAAATAACGGAAATAAATCTTGGGGACGCTTCCGACTGGTATTGATATGGATCAGTTGAGCTACCTGTAGTTTATTTGCAACATTTTGCCGTTAGCTCAATTGTTTCAATTGTAAATACTAAGTAGTATAATTTTCTTTGTGAATAAAGGCTATTGCCAGTTAAAAAAAAACTGGAAAAGTAATTTTCCGCAAATCGTAAACCATTTCCTATTAACTTATGAAAAACTTCAAAAACTTCGTTTCTCTCGTATTTTGACGAAACTATCAGTTTCGTGTTGGCGCGAGATCGCCTTCAACGTAAAATACACGATATCATAGTACCTACTAAACTAAACCTCCCTCTTGTAATATTTCGTGATTTTTTCCGAACCCTTTTTCGAGCATCACGTCCGTCCACCGCCAGCTAAACTAAGTTAGTTTAGTTTAGCTCGCATAGTTGAGCCAGTTTTTCATACATGTGCGTCCACCGCAAACTATGCCAACTAAGCTAACTTAAATGAAAAACTGGCGAGCTGACTTAGTTTATCAGGCGGTGGACGACAGTGTACAACAATCTTCCTAAAATTGTCACGAAGGCAACTAGCCTCACATCCTTCAAGATCAAACTGAAGCACTGGCTCGCTAAACACAGCTTTTACAGCTACGAAGAATTCTTAGCCTGTAAAAGCGACTTATTGTAATTATCTATCTAGTTAATAGATAAACTATTTGTAATATTTTTGATTTAAACGTGTTATTCTTGAAATGAACGAAATTAATGATTATTGATTATTGACGACGACCCTTGCTTGCAGACGATTGCCCGCGACTTAGCGCGTGCTTTTCCGGGGGAAAAGCACGCGCTAAGTCGCGGGCAGAAGTTCGTGAAAATATAAAGTTTAAAGTAGGTGCCTAGTGTGTCCAGTCCATGTTAGCGTAAACCAGTTGCGAATGACGTGATTATTATGACTAGCAGATTGGAGTGACTAATTCACGATAAACGAATGTACACGTGACTGTTCAAGTGGTGATACCTCGCTTATTAATTCTGTGCGCGATATAATCTGACTAGACTCGAGAGTAATGGGTTTAACAGTCTATACACTAGCGAAACTCGACGTGGAATGTTTGTAAACTATGTAGGTAACCACGACACGAAAAACTAAAACTCACTTTTTTAGCGTCGAGTTTCAGATAGTAATTGTAAGCAATATGTATGGAAGGAAGTTTCTCAAACCGAGAAGTAATGTAAATTTCGTTTAAAAAGACGTGGCAACCGGTGTAAATTTTAGGTTAAGGCGGTACCTACCCTACCTCGTTTGTGTGAAGAGGATAGGCATAGGATTTCGCGTTCACAGGAGCGGGACAGAGCAAAGCGGCGTAAGCCCAAAAATCAAGTTTGTAGTAGTTATTTGCTCCCCACAAACATTAGAATAGTTAATTGAAAAAAAGGCAACATATAAAATGTTCTTTATACTTAGCTCAATTACTATGCTTAATCTCAAGATCGTATCATCTGTATTTATTGAGAAATTAGGGTTTTAGTAAAAAATTAGAGGTAACTTTGCGATTTTTTTCTATCGAGAAAATTTTATGGAATCGTGTTTTCGAAACATATGATCGATAGAATAAGTCCTGAACTTTACCATACATAAATTTCAAAGTTAAATATTCAGTAGTTTGGAAGATATGGAGGTCCGACGGAGTTGAAAATAAGCAATTTGAGGGTAGGTACCCCCTTAAGGCGAATAGTAGGGTGGATAGTGGCGCCACTACATTTTTAATTTTATAATTACGTTATACAAAGGAATTATCAAAAAATCGGACCGCGCGTAGACGATATCTATCATAAGCTTTTTTAAATGTATCTTTAATAGTTTTGTACTGTATTATTTAGGCAGATACTTGTTTCAAGAGTTTAGTTCCTATTGGTGGCCACCAAGCTCTCCAAACAAGGTTTTTGATTTAATAACACAAAACAAAACTATTACAGATACATTAAATAAAAGCTTGTGATAGGTATCGTCTACCAGCAGCGGTCCGATTTTTTGATAATTCCTTTGTATAACTTAATGATTAAATTAAATATGTAGTGGCGCCACTATCACCCCTACTATTCGCCTTAATCGCGCCTTACGACACCCGCGGGATGATTTGGGGTGGTGTAAATTCTAAGCTGGGACCACACAGCTACGAGTATACATATACACTGACTTACTAGTTTTACTTAAATTTCCGCATACAATTCCCAATCCGGAAAATTCTCGTCTGCATTGACCCTGAACGTAAATAGGCAGTAATTCGTTACAAAGATACATTAACGTTGCTCTTCGTTCCAGCTGTGCCTGGTACTTTGATCACAACAATTACGGTTTTTATGTTTACGGCATTATTTGCTTAGTTTATACATGAAGGACGGAGGTATTTCGATAATGCCTTCACGACTGAAAAGGTTAATGTTATTCAGCAACTTTAATCGGGAAATAAATGGATTTTCTAATCGCTAGAGAAAACCGAAAAAACTTTCGTTCTCAGCACCAAAACGTTCAGACAGTACAAATCAGCACATATGGTTAAAATATGAACTAAAGCATTTTACAAAGAAAGATGGCGCCGTGCGTTGTGAAGATGATTGGGCAAAGACAACGCTAAAACTACTGAATGTATCGAGCTGAAATGCTGCACACTTTAAAGTTCTGCACGTGGAAATGTTGGAATAACATACAGGTACCTACCGATTGCCCATACAAAGTTACGTTCGTCAGAAAAGCTCGAAATTCTGTACCTAGGTATCAATAGATGGCGTTGACGACGACGACGGTGCATGTGGCTGAGCATTACAATAAAGTACTCTCGAAGTGTTACAAAGATAATCTAACAGATGGCGCTGTACTGTAACATGCTCTCTTGCATATTATTGCATTTTGCGGAGCTATTCTGCTCGTCATGTCGAAAATCCTCATCAGATCTTTACTAAATTTTTATCGTAACAATTTAAAGACACTACTTTTCAATTAAAAATATAACCATCGCAATCAGATCTCTTAGAGCGGAGTTATTCTAAAGGTCCCTTTTAAGCATTTAGCATTTTTTAGCATTAGCATGCAGCATTTTAGCATTTTTTTGGAGGAAGTACGCCTTTTACTAAAAAATCCCGATGACAAAAATATTCTATAAAATCGTAGAATCTGTACACCAAGTTTCGTACCGATCGGTTGTAAAATACGGACCTGTAGAGGAGTACGGACATACTGACAGAAACGCTAATTTTGCCAGACTTGAAGCAGAGACTTTGCTCACTTCGTTCGCTCAGTCAATTATTCTATAGATCTATTGTTGTATTCTATTTTATATCAATTGAATCGTAGTTAATTAGGTAGGTTGCTAGGTAGCAACCTTATCTGAACGGTCATTGGTCTAATTTTATAAAAGAAGTTCTAAAGTTATCGTAGCCAGCGACCGTTGATAAAATATTTAGGCAAGTTCTAAAGTTATCGTAGCCAGCGACCGTTGATAAAATATTTAGGCAAGTCGAGTGGACGTGGAACTAAATATCTTTAGACTTGAACTTGTAAATAATTCCAAGCAATATTGTAGCCTGCCTTCGTTCAGCTGTTTGTATTTCATAGGTACATTATACCAAAATATTTGATTTGGTTCACGTCCAAAACATTTTGTTACGCGCATACAATTACAATAATTATTTCAGGATTTAGTGTTCTATACATACACAATCTTACATTATCTGGTCGCTCGTCTGGTTCTGGTTTTGCTGTAGAGTTCGTTCTTGTTAGTTAATTTACTTTAAAGATATTTCTGTCTGGAGAGTATCATCTCACCTCACCTCAACAGGCTATAATGGTCCACTGATGGACGCAAGCCTCCCCCTGATAAGCGCCTTATTGGCTTGTATCTCATGGGGGGTAATGCCCATAACCTCCACGCTAGGCCATGCGGATTGAGTATCACAGTTCGGTGGTAGAATTGTTCTGCAGGGGGCGCTGCTGCCCGCCCCCAGTGGATATCCCTTAATTGCCTATTACGACACCCGCGAATATGATGGAGAATATTGGTATACAACAATAGACATGCCTTGTAGCTTTGTGCGTAAAAGCGATACTTGCACCCCCCTTGCTAATGATCCGAACTTACCTACTCTTACGTTTCGGCGACCTAAGGTCGATCTTGGCCTCCGAGAAGTCGTGTGACGGATCTCACGACTTCTCTCGGCTTCTTGGCTCTGTGGTGTCTCTTACAGCGTCGATGTGAATCTTGGCTTTGGCCACACAAGACTTAAAGAAGTCTTGAACTCAAAGAAGTCTTGTGTCAAAGAAAAAGAAATCTACCACCGAACTGCGCTCCCCAACCCGCATGCCCAGCGTGGTGGTTACGGGCATTACCCCCCATGAGATAAAGCGCTTATCAGGGGGCAGGAGACCCTGCGTCTAGCAGTGGACCAATATATGTTTTGGTAGTGGTGTGTCAAAGGCAAAGCCAACATTCACATGATAGGCATCTCGGTTCTAAACTGTCTCTCGCAGAGTTCGCGGATATGGAATACCTTTTCGTCAATCCAGCAATACCGGCTTCGTCGATTAGGATACCTACGCCTCGATGGTTTTTCCTGAAATGTTCTAAACAATTTCTGGTATTATCGAACGATGTTACAAACTAACTCTTGTCACATCAAGATAACCAGATACCGCTTGGCAAGCATCCAAGGTTTCTGGGTATGTTGTTATCGGTCAACAAACAAACGTTGTATATTTACGTCTACAATCAGTCTTGAATACTGCATAATGGCCTATTCTTGGTCATCAAGTTTATTTTAATGACAGAGGTGTTATTGGGGCGTAAGATCTGGCAACTTTGTATGTGTTAATTTGATCAAATGCGTCAGTGATCTTTTTATGATCAGCTTGTATTAAATACTAGCTTCTGCCTGCGGCTTCGCATGCGTTCTTTCTATGGAAATGTTCAAAGGTAATTTCTATCCCATGGGAACTGATTATTTGGATAAAAAGTAGCCTATGTTTGATTCCAGGCTTGGAGCTACACCGGTGTGAAGGTAACAAACATCCATCCATATATCCATCCATCCATCCATCTATCCATCCATCCATCCATCCATCCATCCATCCATCCATCCATCCATCCATCCATCCATCCATCTATCCATCCATCCATCTATCCATCCATCCATCCATCCATCTATCCATCCATCCATTCATCCATCCATCCATCTATCCATCCATCTATCCATCCAAACTTTCGCATTTATATTATTAGTGTGAAGTGTGATGGTTAATTTAAACGTAAGGCCGCCAGGTATTACCTTATGAATTTCCGTCCTAAGCCCAGTACTTTTAAAAACGAAATCGAAGTTTCTGATTCGTTTTCGCTAATCGTATGCAAGGGACATTCTCGATTTTCCTTTTCAGAGTAGACCCCTGGACGCAAAAATGTATATTGAACTGTTTTCTAGAGTAAGTGCTACTACTGCTACTTCTGGAGCAATTAATAATTATAAGAGCTTTATTACTAAAAATCGACATATTAAGTACTAAAACCTACATTATCATATCACACTAATATTATAAATGCGAAAGTTTGGATGGATGGATGTATAGATGGATGGATGTATAGATGGATGGATGTTTGTTACGTCTTCACGCCAAAACTACTGAACAGATTGAGCTGAAATTTTGCACCGGTGTAGCTCTATGCCCGGAATCAAACATAGGCTACTTTTTATCCAATGAATCAGTTCCCATGGGATAGAAATTACCTTTGAACGTTTCCGTAGAAATAACGCGTGCGAAGCCGCGGGCAGGGGCTAGTAAATCATAATTCATTGTAACGTGGGTTCATAGATAATGATTTGAGAAAAACTACTTTTCTCGTAGTTTATTCCTTGCAAAACGAAGAAGATTTTTAAAACCGCTAAAATTTCCGATTTTCGCGTAAATCTGTGTCAGATTCCTTGTCAATGAGTCATTTGCGGAGAGTCTGAAAAGCCCTGCTGTTCTTCCTCCACTTGTTTAACCGCCATTAATATCACCAGGGAACGGAGTGGTCATCCACCTGCCGGGTCTTTTCGAAGAGCTGAAGAAGAACGAGTCCAAAGGAATGAAGGACTGGAACGGGAGATTTGTCATCTCAGACCGAGCGCATCTGGTCTTCGATATACATCAGCAGGTATGTACGTATTGTGACTGACAACAAGTCAGTTGATCTTCTTGAGCCTGTGATTGAAGACTAAAGGTAGACTTAATACCTTCTAGCTTCTGCCCGCGGCTTCGCACGCATATTTTCGGTATAATAAGTAGCATATTATCTAAGTTAGGCTACGTTCTAAATGTACGCCAAATTTCATCTTGATGTGGTTAGAAGTTTTGGAGATCCTAGGTAACAAAAATTCCGATTTCACAAACTTTCGGCTTTAAAATAGTAGTAGGATAGGTATCCTGCTATCTATGTATACTAAGGCCGCCTTTACACCTGTAAGTTACTTTCGTAAATATAACTTACTTAAGGTTGCATTTACACCTAAAATAAACTTACAGTAAATAATGCTCACGTAATTTTTGTGAGTTTAAACTTACATAAATTATTACACGCCCATTTACACCAGTAAATGAATCAACCAGTAATAAAAATGCCTTCTCATAGACGCCACGTTCAAGCGGCTGGCTGCATAGGTATAATTTTGCCACTTGGCTAAATTGTCCTTTCAAATTATGCAATTTTCTAGCGATTTCCTCTGGAGTGGTACTAAACATTTTACTAAGTTCAACATGTAGTGAATTTTGTTTTACACGGTTTTTGTAATTCTTATTTTTATAGTCCCACAGTATGGCACGTGCTTCAAAAGCGGTAATTAAAGTTTCTACCTCGTTTGGTGTCCAGTTTTTATTTTGTTTGTGATCTGAACATTATTTTGTTGTAAGTTCTCAACTTATCAATTTAATTCGATAAGCTGGGAGTCGCTTCCGTAAACAAACTCGAACACGTTTAGACTTATAATTTTCAAATTTACGAAAGTGTTAAAAAATTACAGTAAGCCACTTACAACGAGTGTTTACACTTGAAAACTTATCGTTAGTGACTTACTTAGGTGACTTACGTAAGTAAAACTTACAGATGTAAAAGCGGCCTAACTAACTTCTGCCCGCGAATTCGCACGCTCTTTCCCGAGATAGAAAGTAGCCTACGTACGGACGTAGGCTACTACCTAAGACGATCGAGGACGGCCTCGGGATGATGGTATCCCCATGCCAAATTTCATTATAATCCGTTCAGCCGTTTACCAAAGTTAAGCAAAGTCGGGCGCCGTCTGTACTTGGTTGACTGCTTGGTTAGCCTTTAGCTTTTTTAACAGTTTTTAGGGTTTTTAGTTTCTTATGCGAAATAGTTCTCGACTCGCACTTGACCGGTTTACTTCTCACTCTTGGTTAGAGATTTTTTTTAGGGTATTCCCACAACTCAGCATTTGTGTTGTTTAAATTACATAGGTACGGGGAATACCCAACAGAACAGTACTGTCCGTGGTACTGTGAACAGTTTCAAAACATGAGGAATAAGCTTCTCTGATATCAATTTCCTAATAATGCTACACTGTTGTTTCGGGAAAATACCGACTGTAGTCAACATAATGTGATTCCTCTGAATGCCTTTTGTAATCGAAATCATAACCGTATCTGGAATGTATAATAGGTGGAACTTGCCATTATTGGTTCTGGCAGTAGTGTTTCAGTTCGTATTATCAACGAAATGTTACTAGCGGTATTCTAATGAAATGATTGTTTTGAACTAGCTAATAACAGACTTCAAATTCATACTAATATCACAGTATAAGTCAAACATACAGTAGGCTGACGCCTTTGATCTTGCGGTAAATCCCGACAAATCACGCGACAGCGTATCAGGGCTAGGGTTGTCACAAGTAAAGAATATTTATTCACTTAATTATTTATTTGAGATCAACATTATTAAATATTCATATTATTATATAATTGAAACCAAAATAAATAAGTAAGCCAAAAAAATTAAATGATAATTAAAATTGATCAAAACGCAAATCTTGGTTGATATAAGATGATGATGTGCAATCTCTCACGGCACAACTTGTTTTGCACCATTTCTAAAAAGTAATAATAAATTCAATAAAATTATGCGTCAGCCCTGAAAAATAGCACCCGAGTACTGAGGTACACGTTATAGGCTACTCGGGAGAGCCCTTCCCCCGTCTTGTTCCTTGCCCCCCGCACGATAGCCCTGTCAAAACGCCTTCGTCGACTGTATGCATATAGGTAGGTAGGCTGTGCTAATATCACAGCCTACCTATAATGCATACAGTCGTTTGACGAAGGCGTTTTGACAGGGCAATCGTGCTGGGGCCAAGGGGCGGGTCGGGGAGCGGGACGCTCCCGAGTTACTAAGGCGGTGATGTATGCAACTCGGGAGCGGATTGGCTACATCATTATTAGGTTAGGCCTTCATGCAGCAGTGGACCAATAAAAGCGGATGATTATAAATACCGTAAAAATCAAGGCAACTTTTTCAAAGAACATCAAATCTTGACTAGTTCAGTGACCAATAAATTTTCAACTTAATAATTTTTTTAGTATTTGTTTTTATTACAATGAAGTGTTACATATAGTTATATAAAGAAAGTTTCATGTGTCTGCCTATTGTGGTTCAAGAGATACAGGGCCTTGACAAACGAAGAGCACAAATAGCCAAAAAAAATCACTTATTTTACGGAAGCCTCCTTTAATTTATCCTTTTATTTTTATTATTTGCTGTTATAGCGGCAACAGAAATACAAATTCCCTGAAATTTCAACAGTCTACCTCAGGGATCAGTTTATATGAGGTCCAGTTTTTATAACGATGCGACTGTCGCGGTCCGTTTGGCAGACTAGACTATAAATAATAAATAAATAATAAATAATGCTGGACAATTCACACAGCATTATCTAGCCCCAAGAGCTTGTGTTATGGGTACTAGATAACTGACATACATAATACAATACACTACATAGATAGATTTTTTTTTATTATACATAGAAAAACATCCAGAACCCCTGAACAAATACCTGCAGATCGTACAAACATTTGTCCCGAGGCGGGAATCGAACCCGCAACCTCCTGCGTCGCAGGCGGACCTTCGCCCGCTGCGCCACTGAGGTCGTCAAAATGACTATTACATGTCGTCCTCACGTGAGATTTAACAGTACTTTTTTACATATAAAATATACATAATTATATTTTTCTGCTTACATAAGGTCAATATAGGTCGGCGGCGGTCCGGATACGGACCGCGGTCCGCCATTTGGTGACTCCTCGTCTACCTCTTACGGTTCATGAGTTATAGCCCTCTGACAGACGAACTGACGGGCGGACAGCGGAGGCTTAGTAATAAAAAAATTGGGTTCCGTTTTCACCCTTCCGGTACGGAACCCTAAAAAAGATGATTATCATTGATCTTGATTTACGTTTGACATTTCCACAGGTTGACGGTCTCCAAGAAGCGGAAAAGGGGAAGAACTCGCTAGGCACGACCAAAAAGGGCATTGGTCCGACCTACTCCTCTAAGGCGTCGAGAAACGGCGTGCGGATAGGGGACCTGCTGGGAGACTTCGCTATATTTGAGGAGAAGTTAGTATTTTCAACCCTATTGCGACATGTCTACCTTTATAACATAAAAACATAAAAATTTAATAATACAATATTTTCATTGAACATATTTATATATTTTCATTTATTATTATCATATATTTTCATTATTATCATATATTTATTTATCATATATTTTCATTGATTGATAATAGGTGCTGAACATAAAAACTAAATAACTACCTAAACTAATGAAGTGTCGGATTGTGTCAAGGCCTAGAACGGCTACCTACAATGTTAGCATGATATTTTTGGGAATCCATGAGATAATTTTTTAAATATTTTTTAAAAGCCCATTTGGATTTACTATTTTTAACTGGTGGTGGAAGGTCATTCCAGCATTTTGTGGCAGAAAATCTAAAGCTGCCACGAAATGCAGCCGTTCTATGTTTTGGACAAATAAGACGGATGGCAAAACGAACATGACAGCTGGAAAAGTGAAGTTTCTCATACAGGTAGACCGGTTGCTTAAATTTGACAATACCAAAAATTAATGTAGCCAGGTGAAGCGTTCGACGAGATGTCATGTTGAGAAGACCCTTGGCATTGATATATGGAGAGATGTAACTGCGTGGAGGGATAGGGAAACAGAAGCGTACACATGCGTTTTGAATCCTAAATAAATAAAATAGGTAGGTCTGACCTTCGAGGTTGCAGCCGGTATAAAATCAGAATCTACACATCAATTTGAATGTGAAATCTGTGAGTAAAAAGAATGCTTGGCTTTGAGATGAGAGTACAACGCCAACGGCGTCTTATTTTCAACTTCTGAATTATACTGCCACCAAAACCATTTCTGTCCTCTAAACTTTTATTTTGAAACATATCAAACATAAACGAAGTTCAAGTGTAAACTAAATGACACTTACATAAACAGAGTAGAGTCCACTACATTAAGGCGCTAACCCAACCCAAATCAGCGCCACCACCTATTTTATCTTATTATTATGTTAAACGTAGGAATTTTCAAAAATCGATTTTGCAGTAGCGCCTTAAGAGGCAATTCGGCCCTGAAAGAGATGGCGAAACAAGCTTGACATTATGTGACATTAGATTGTATGTCAATGACATACAATCTACCATCATAACATGTGGGTGCATTCAATAAGAATGAGAAAAGTGTGGCTTATGCCCAGGAATGACACTGTAACAATGAAAATAAATGAAATAAGTGATAAACCCATTAACAAAAGAGATAGATTTCTCTTAGTGAGACTGTAACATTTAAAATAAATGAAACAATCATAAACCCATTTCTGGAAAGAGAAGAGAGGCCTTTGCACTAGTCCAGTAACATCTGAACACAAGTTATAAACTATTTTAACTTTGTTTTCAGATTCCGCACCCTAGCAGCGAACTACAAACGCATGTTCCCGTCCCTAGACGTGGACATTGAGGGGGAACTAGCCCTGTACCGGGACTACGCGGCTAAAGTACGCCCTTTGGTCAAGGACACTGTTTCGTACCTTCATAAAGAGATCCAGGGAGGAAAGAAGGTTTTAGTCGAAGGTGCCAATGCCGCCATGTTGGATATTGACTTTGGTAAGTTGGCTGTATTGTGACTACGCGGCTAAAGTACGCCCTTTGGTTAAGGACACTGTTTCGTACCTTCATAAAGAGATCCAGGGAGGAAAGAAGGTTTTAGTCGAAGGTGCCAATGCCGCCATGTTGGATATTGACTTTGGTAAGTTGGCTGTATTGTGACTACGCGGCTAAAGTACGCCCTTTGGTCAAGGACACTGTTTCGTACCTTCATAAAGAGATCCAGGGAGGAAAGAAGGTTTTAGTCGAAGGTGCCAATGCCGCCATGTTGGATATTGACTTTGGTAAGTTGGCTGTACTGTGACTACGCGGCTAAAGTACGCCCTTTGGTTAAGGACACTGTTTCGTACCTTCATAAAGAGATTCAGGGAGGAAAAGTTTTAGTCGAAGAGGCCAATGCCGCCATGTTGGATATTGACTTTGGTAAGTTGGCTGTACTGTGACTACGCGGCTAAAGTACGCCCTTTGGTCATGGACACTGTTTTGTACCTTCATAAAGAGATCCAGGGAGGAAAGAAGGTTTTAGTCGAAGGAGCCAATGGCGCCATGTTGGATATTGAGTTGACTTTGGTAAGTTGGCTGTTAAGACTGGCCTGGAAATTCTGCCAGGAGGGCATCAACATCATAAAGATAATTTATCCACATTATTATATGTACATTGCGAAAATATCCAGCAATACTTATTTATTTTATTATCCGTATCCCCAGGTACCTACCCCTACGTGACGTCATCAAACTGCAGTATCGGCGGCGTATGCACCGGTCTAGGTCTTCCCCCGAGCGTCATCGGCGACGTGCTGGGCGTAGTGAAGGCGTACACTACACGGGTTGGCGATGGACCCTTTCCTACAGAGCTGCATGATGTAAGTATTGTACTCAACATCAGGCTACTATTAAAAAAAAGACTAGTAGTACAGGTTATGTCTAGACAAAGGCTCCCCTAATTAGGCGCATACCTGACCCAAATCAGCGCCACCTCCTATTTTATCTTATTATTATGTTAAACGAAGGAATTTTCAAAAATCAAACCTGCAGTTTGTGAAACACACAAACTGCAAGTTCGAGAGAGGTGTCACAATTTGTGATACCTATCATAAGCTTATTTTTAATGTCTCTGTAAATGTTTTATTTTATATAGTGTAGGCAGAGATTTTGTTGCTCTTTTTGGCCGTGAAAAATTTTAGGCATTGAAAATAAGCTTATGGTAGGTATCACAAACTGCAAGTTAATTCCTTCGTTTAACATAACAATAAGATACAAGATAAAATTAAAAATTTCAAAAACCCGCCGACGTTTATTGGCTGAACCGATTTTCATGAAACATGGCCAAGAACACTCGGGATAAAATAATCTATGACACAAAAATAACTAAACGAAAATAGGTTCATCCGTTTGGGAGCTACGATACCACAAACAGATACACAAATACACAGACAGACGTTAAACTTATAACACTCCTCTCTTTATGCGTCGGGGGTTAAAAAAAGGTATCGGCGCTGATTTGAGTCGGGTATACGCCTTAACGCCATAACGCCCTGTTTTCAGCATCCATCATCTGCCAACAGTCTTTCGCAGATTGTCATCCCATCTGGCCATATTATAATCTATATATATATAAATGAAACCCGTTTTCCTTGGTCACGGCATCACGCGTTAACGGCTGGACCGATTTCGCTAATTCTTTCGTTGTTGTGTTTGTTATTGTCAGGAGAAGGATCTTATGAAAGAAAACATTAAGAAAGTTGGAAACATAAATTTCCACGGGGGCGAAGCCGCGGGGCGCAGCTAGTAATTTATAATTCATGGAATGACCCGACCTTGAATTGACCTTCAACTTCAACTTCTTTGTGAACGGCTTGCGTCTGGTTTAATTGAATAATAAGAACCATGGCCCAAATCGAAGATCGATATTTCCAAATAATCCGTATCGACTGGAGAGAGCCACTACCATGGTCTCTCATACAATTTCCTTCAGGAAACAGGCCAACTCCTCTAAGAGCGAGGCCACGAGCGTGACGATTCGCCGCGTGCGCGGCTGGATCTAATGTTTCCTCGGTAAACAACCATGTCATGTGCACCTATAAAACTCCTATCACCTCGTAAGCAACAGGTTTCCCACGTCGATATTGCAAAATGATTCATAAATCCGTCCCTATAAACTCCATTTCCCCTTAGGAAATAGGCTACCTGTTTAGATTTAGTTCGCTGTAACATGATTCTTATTTCTATGTCTATAAAATTCACTTTCCTTCAGGAAACAGGCAAGTTTCCCCAAGAGCGAGGCCACGAGATCGGCGTGACGACTCGCCGCCTCTGCTGGCTCGATCTTGTCGTTCGTTAGATGAATATTGCAAAACTGAAACAACAAAAAATCTAATTGCGAACAATCTCCACGTGTATTTATAAAATACTAGCTGCGCCCCGCGGCTTCGCCCCCGTGGAAATGTTTCCAACTTTCTTAATTTTTTCTTTCATAAGATCCTTCTCCTGACAATAACAAACACAACAAAGAAAGAATTAGCAAAATCGGTCCAGCCGTTCACGCGTGATGCCGTGACCAAGGAAAACGGGTTTCATTTTTATATATATAGACAATCATCTCTAAGGCAACAGGCTACCCACGTTGACATTGCAAAATGATCCATAACTCCCAAGTCCCAAGTATATAAACTGCAATTTCCATCACGGAAAAGGCCACCTGCTTCAATTCGGTTCGCAGTAAAATGATCCTTATCTCCATGTCTTTAAAATTGACTTTCCTTCAGGAAACAGGCCAGCTCCTCCAAGAGCGAGGCCACGAGATCGGCGTGACGACACGCCGCGTGCGCCGCTGCGGCTGGCTCGATCTGGTCGTCGTTCGGTACACGGGGCTTGTCAATGGATATTCCTCGTAAGTAAATCTAACTGTATCTATGTTTGTTTGTGTACTCTATTGTCCGCACTTAGACTCGATTTGGTCCATTGTGCGTGTTGTAACTGTATCTATAAAACTAGCCGTAAAAAGATTTAATTATTGACGTGACAACGTCTTATAATTCGATAGAGCGGGCTGCACGCACGAAAAAACATGACGTCATGCGGCGTTACCTCGTCATGCGGCGTTACCTCGCTCTGAGTTGTCACGTTCAACTATCGTCAGTAAACCGACTTTACAGACAACCAATTATTTTATTTTAATTCCAGTTTGTGCCTAACGAAGATGGACATCCTGGACACATTGCGAGAGATCAAAGTGGGCGTGGCTTACAAACTCAACGGAAAGAAGATCGACTATTTCCCGTCTTCTATGACGGAACTCGGCAGTGTTGAGGTAAATTGTACTTTGTGTATACGTGATTTATATCTCTTTTCTATGCTACGGTTAGTCTAGTTACGGCGAGAAAACTATTTTGAAGGAATGCTTTGTCACCGCACGATTTTGGTCGTATTTCGGAGGCATTTTAAGAAACTAAAATGAAATTATTTTAAACGATTTCATTCAATTTTGGAACCAACCTTCAAGGATAGATGTTATAAGTAGGATTTGAAATTGTATCCAGATTTGAACTGCCTCAAAAACGTGGCTGCGTTTTCACCAGAGATGTGCTTTGCAGTTTAAAAGTTGTAAAGTCAACCAATAGATAAAAATCAATAATCAAAAACTCTTTATTTCTATAAATACAATAAATGTACACTTAGAAAAGGTAGCCCTCATTCTTAATTTTAAGAATGCTACCCATAAACTTATCTACCAAAAAAATTATCACTAATAAAAGAATTAAAATAATAAGATGAGGTACGCCTATTGGTTATAGCCGTGTAGAGGATGCCAGCAGAAGCGAAATTAGGCCTTTATCCAGCAGTGGGTGATCCCACGGCAACATGATGGTGATTCGAGTACTTACATCTTTGGTACACCACCCACCGTAAGCACCCGGCCTCAGTTAGTCCAACTCAGTAATGATATGACTTTTTTATTTAGCACATAGAAAATTACATCACACTAATATTATAAATGCGAAAGTTTGGATGGATAGATAGATGGATGGATGTTTGTTACGTCTTCACACCAAAACTACTGAACAGATTGAGCTAAAATTTTGCATCGGTGTAGCTCTAAGCCTAAAATCAAACATAGGCTACTTTTTATCCCATAAATCAGTTCCCATGGAATATAAATTACTTTTGAACGTTTCCATAGAAAGAACGCGTGTGAAGCCGCAGACAGAAGCTAGTTAACAGAATAAAACAATAACAACTAGTAGGTACTATCTATTTCTTAAAAATCAATCTAAGCCGTCACCAGAAGGCAGAGTGCCCAGAATGCTAGCAGCATTGCCACGTTGAATGGCAATGCTAATTCGTTGACTGAAATAGAAGCCAGCATTCCAATCACGATCAGTGATCCACTCAACACTGACGACTGTTGCCCTTACCATCCGAAGTTGCCCTTAGGATGCCACCACAATCAATCCATGGACCGTTGATACATAGAGATTTAAGGTTTATTTACACATATCAGTGAAGTCACTCTATAAGAAGTTTGGTAAGATCAGTGCTTATATTTTGCAGGTGGAATACATTACCTTACCCGGCTGGAACTGCAGTATAGAGAACGTCCGAGAACTGGCGGACTTGCCCGAGCAGGCGCGGAAGTACGTGAAGGTTATAGAGGAATATCTGCAGATACCTGGTAAGTCCAATTGTTTTTATTATTCCTGCTTTTTCACTTTCAAATGTATCGTGAATTGGGTTACGTATTTTTGTTATGTATTTGTAGTTGTGTTTGATAAGACAGCATTCTGGTCGAAACATAATACAAATCGTATTATATTTCGACCAGAATGCAGTAACATTATACAAATCGTATTATGTTTCGACCAGAATGCAGTAATGCTGCTCATAATCATGGTAGACTATACTTCAAGATCATCATGTACAAACGTCGTCCAATAATTGGACACGGCGTTTGTAACATGACAGTAGCTGGTCATAATTATTATGACCAGCTTCTGTGCGAAGCTTCAATCGCATGATAACTGAATAAAATTTAGCCCGTCATAGCACTTGACATAATGCGAGTTGCCTACCTGTAAAAGTTGGAGTTGAATCAACTTTCTCTCATTACAAATTTGCCAATTTCACATCTTTAGTAGATAAATTATTATACCAACTTCTGAGCATAGGCCTCCATATTTGTGCCATGTTCCAGGGTTATAATATTTTTTCTTTATTTCCAGTGAAATACATTGGCGTCGGGCAAGGCCGGGAGTCTATCATAAGCGTTAATTAACAGCAATCGACACTGCAGCGCCACTGACACTGACTCGCCTAAGTATTGTTAGCGCTTTTGTACAACACGTTTTTTTCGCCGTAAAAATCTACGGTTAATTCTCCGCCAACAAGCTTCCTTAGTGATCCACTCAACACTGACGACTGTTGCCCTTACCATCCGAAGTTGCCCTTAGGATGCCACCACAATCAATCCATGGACCGTTGATACATAGAGATTTAAGGTCGATTTACACATATCAGTGAAGTCAGTTCCGACACAGTACCGGCATAGTGCGAAATATTATTTCATACATTCTCTGCCGGTGTCGGCACTGACGCTGAGAGCACTGTGTTGTCACGGACACTGACAAGTGGGGATACGTTCATAGAGAATGTATGAAAGAATATTTCGCACTGTGCCGGTACTGTGTCGGTAATGTGTCGGAACTGTGACATATTGGTGGGGTAGTTTGACCGCATATTTTGCTACTATCGCGTATGCAACCGTTTTTTTTTGTTAAATCTTCGTTTTCTCGCGTAAGGCGCGTCGCTCAGTCGAGCAAGAGTCGAGGCGGGGCGTCGAGGAGCGGGCGAGTGAATTCCTTTGAAATCGCGACTCCTTCGCCATTTTAAAGGAATTTCTGTGAAGGAAATATAGAGATTACGCCTAGACTGCTGTGGGCAGCAGCGTCGCCTCGTCCTCGCCAGTGAGCGACGCACCAAGCTGTCTTGCCGCTTAAACATCCATTCTGTTGCTTGAACGTGCCTAAGCATAAGCTCTTGTCTTGTTCAAAACTACCAGTTACTCTAGCGATAGCAGCCAATGTGCGGTCAGCCTGACTCAGAGACATTAAAGACCAATTATCTTTTCTACTAATTAATATGGAGCGCTCAATATGGCCTCAATGCACATGATTATTGAGAACATGTTTCTGGTGCAGTCTGGTCAGTGTTAACGTGGTTAGCGCCGCTCGAAAGAACACTCGGGTTTTTACTATTTCTAGGTTCTACAAGTAATTTATATAGCAGATAAGTTTTGGCAGATTGTAAGTCATTTGCTATGAACCCACGCTAAAACAATCTACCAATCAATTGTCGTTTTGAAGTCCATTGACATTATAAGATTTTTTAGCTCCAAAACTACAACAACAATTGCTTTAAAGATTCTTTTAGCAAAGATTCATGGCAAATAGCTTACAATGTGTGCAGAGCTTCTTATCTGCTATCTGGATTACACGTTGAACCTAGAAAATAGTAAATGTCCGATTTTTTTTCGAACCACCTAATGCATTTTGGTCAAGTCAAGTCCCAATTGGTTCTGTAAAACTGATGGCGGAAAATTAATTGTAATAATAAGCAATACAACTCAAAATAAGGTGTATCTAAGTCAGTCGCGCGTTTAGTGTAATTTAAATCGAAATATAGGTGAGTGTAAGGATCTACCATCTTCTAGTTAAAATCAATCGAGATCCATCAGCATTTTACAAAATAGTGCCGATCTGTCTTCACAAATCAGTATTTAATTTATGGTTTCATAGTTACAGTTGAATAACTTTAGTTATTACTGATAGGTTGAGTTGGGCATGACCTGGTATGTCTATCCTTTTCTGATGCTAACATTGTTTGCTAGACGTCGAAGCCAAGGAAAGAGACAGCAGAATACTGGGAAATAGTGCTATTAAGTTCATAGGAATTATAAACACGGTGCTTCTATTAAACTACTGAGATAACCCGAGCTTCCCTGAGCATAGGTAGCGCCCTTGTATTTTTAATCTATACACTAGCCATGCTCAATGTCAAATGTTTGTAAAGAAACCGCCCATACTAACATAAAATTCAAATTGACAATAATGTAAATTCATAAAAGTATATAACAGATATACATTTATGAATTTACATTACTTGTCGATTTGTGATCCTTTCTTCAATAAATATTGCTTACAATTATATCTGAAACTCAAGTGAGTTTTAGTTTTTGGGTCGTGGTTTGTTTACAATCATTCCACATCGAGTTTGGCTAGTGTAAAGGGAAATATTATGGCCTTTTTAGGGAAGCGTCAATAGGTAGGTCAATTTATTAAGAGTATGTTATATTGACATTTCTTATCGTTAGATATCATTAAAGACAACCTTTGAACTGTATTCACGAGATAGATGATTTTTCGCTGAAAAGTTTATTTAAGACATTATTTTATAATTACGTTCATATTAAGAATTTGTATTAACTCTCTTACATTTTTATTTGTTGGTTTATTCATTGTAGTTTTTATATTCGCTGGTAATGATACCTTAGTGTCTAAATTAGACAAAAGTTAAGCCGTTAGCCCACTGCGGCGCACGCTGTGCACGGCCATGCAGCGCAATTGCTGGGGCTCGTTTGACAACGTGGGTCGACGTTTCTACTGCAGCACACACTATACATGAAAATTACTATGTACAACTAATAACGCAGCACAGTTTTTAATCATACGAAAGTCAGTGAAGCTACGTACCGCGTGCGTAGAGTTGACAGCGTTGAGCTGCGTGGGCGCCATATTCGAACAAGCCCAGAGTTTAGCAATGACGTCATTGTTACAAGCGTGGCTCGCTCGAAAAGAGATATCTCGTAGCGTGTTCTTGGGTTGCAGTGTACGTTATCACATACATTTTCTTGTAAAGCGAAGCTATACACACGTGCGTAACCTCTCCGTGCGCAGCTGTGGGGCTGTGGCTTTAAGTCTCCAAGACCAGACCTGACAGCAACTTTAGCAAATAAAAGGGACACTAATTTTGAGTTCATTACTATAATTTATATCTGGTGCAATTTTAGCACAAACTGAGCTGTTAAGCTTGTCGCACATCTGGAAAGCACCGCTGCACAAAATGGCTTTGCGGAAAATTCGACTAACTACTAAAATTCGTTTCAACAAAAAAAAATTGTGTCAACATTATGGCTCTGGGTGAAATTATAGATATACACACCCTTTCAGTCACAGAGTCGCCACGAACCCCCCGGGGCTTCGTTAGGAGTAAGTTAATGTTGACACCCCCGCTTCGCGGGGGTGGGACGCCTACAGGTCGGGTCAACACAAGTTCAAATTGCTTTAGTTGAAATGTTTTTAGTCAAATTGTTTTATAGTCGAAGTGTTTTAGTCGAATTGTATTAGAGAAATTGTTTTAGTCGAATTTTCCGTAGACGCAAAAATATGCATTCAAATATAGGCTTTAACTGGTAACATCTAGATTAATTTTATTTATGCGTCTCAGATGACGCTCGCGGACCACTCGTTTGAAGCTTGTGGGAAGCCATTTTGTCACACTTTTAATGCACGTTTTTGTACTGGCTGGCAGCGGTATTGGATTAATGAGTGCAGAGCTTCACTCTTCAATTGTTTTAACAGTTATTTTATTAACTTTTTATTGTATTCAGTTACATTTTTAACTGTTGTCTATCGTTGGTAAACCCATTCCAAAGAGGTATGTACTTAAATAAGGTACTTACGTTTCGATAAACATCGCTTTTTTATATTGTGAGGTGTGTTTTATGTGATATCTTTATTATTAAAATGTAAATATTTCAATACAGTTACTATTATGCCAATAAAATAATGAATTATTCTTTTATTCCGTTGTTTTATTAGAAACTGACCCGGCAAATTTCCTGAATCAAAGATGGCGTTGCTTACGAAAATATTTACGAGACAACAAATGTTCCATATGTATTTGTGAATTTTTCATACTTTTAATATAATATTTATACTTACAAAAAAAATTATAATCAAATGATATAAACTTATTAGAACTAGTATTTACAATTGAGCTAACTTCAGACTGTTGCAAACAATCTACAGGTAGCTCAACTGATCCACACAATACAACTTGGAAACCTCGGCCAAATCTGCCGCCGCACCCGCCCTCACGGAGGTCTTCTGAAGATGGGAAGGCGTAAGTGTGTCGACGCATGTAGCGTCCCACACAATGGGCCTCCCCAACTCCCATGGGACTAGGAAATTCTTAATTAGTTATTCTGCTATTCCGGACAGAGAGAAATCAAAGATCTTTAAAATCGGTTCAGCCGTTCTCGAGTATAGGTAAATGGTGTAACTAACACGGCTTTGTGAAAAAGCCACCCTGTATACTAGATTTACCTTCAAATTATAATTATTACTCCTAGCAACTAAAGCACTGGGAAAGATCAAAACTGAAAAACTGGTTTCGTTGGAATATCATTTTATCAAGTTAATTTTTTACTTTCCTATAATTTCAGTCTAGCACATTTAGATATATTTAAATATGTCAATACATATAGATTTTTACAATAGATTTAAAATACACATATTGATTTGGATTATTTTCAAAAGACAAAAATATGCTCTAGTAAAATTAAAGTACTTCAAGTACCATTATCATACATTAAAATGGTAAAATACTAACTTATTCCATAGAATCTCGGAGGGATATAAATTATTCCTGTGAACATAGAATATATTTTTTACATTATCAAGAGACGCAGTTTCCAGAGAAAAATTAATAATCCTCTTTTAATGTATACACTAGCCAACCTCTATGTGAAATGTTTGTAAACAAACCACGACACAAAAAACTAAAACTCACGTGCTTGCGAGTTTCAGATAATATCTGAAACTCGCAAGCACGTGAGTTTTAGTTTTTAATATAAATATTGCTTACAATTATATTATAATTGTAAGCAATATTTATTGAAGGATCTCAAATCGACAGGTAACGTAAATTGCGTATAAAAAGACACGGCTACAAAGTGAATTACGGTAGGTATGGACGGTTTGTTTACATACATTGTACATCCAATTTGGCTGGAATATAGGTCTAGAACTAAACTTTAACATAAAAGCACTAACAAAATTGAAACCTAATCCGATTAGTAGTTTCAAACTTTCGCATGTACAACTATTTAGTGTGATGTCTAGATTAAAAAATTATTACAAAAAGTACCACATTGAATCACACTAATATTATAAATGCGAAAGTTTGGATGGATGGATGTTTGTTACCTCTTCACGCCAAAACTACTGAACGGATCGGGCTGAAATTGTAGGACGTTCCCGAGTTACTAAGGCGGTGATGTATGCAACTCGGGACCGTCCCTCCCTCGTCCCGTCCCTTGCCCCCTTTTTTTTCGAAAGGACTAAAATGCTGTTGACCGCAAAACCTGCCCTGTCAAAACGCCTTCGTCGAACGACTGTATGCATAAGGTAGGCTGTGATATTACAGTATACAATACAGTAAGTACAAAAATGTTTTATTGTAGGTACACCAGAAAGGCAACATACAACAAGAAAAAAATAAAATTTTAAAAACCCGCCGACGTTTATTGGCTGAACAGATTTTCATGAAACATGGCAAAGAACACTCGGGATAAAATTATCTGATACAAAAAACTAAACGAAAATCGGTTTATCCGTTTGGGAGCTACGATACCACAGAAAGATATACAGACAGACGCGTCAAACTCGTCAGACAAACAAACTTCAACTTAACACACTCTTTTTGCGTCGAGGGTTAAAGAGACATCACATAAGATAAGTACAATGGGCGGCCTTATCGTTTAGAAGCGATGTCTTCCAGGCCGTATATTTGTTTCTACTGAGTCAAAGATGGCACAATTGATAAACCTATTACACCTATTACCTACAATATTGTAAACAGTAATTAATTAGAAATAAAATATTTGATTTATTTCCAGATTCAAAACTACGACGACCTCAGTGGCGCAGCGGGCGAAGGTCCGCCTGCGACGCAGGAGGTTGCGGGTTCGATTCCCGCCTCGGGACAAATTTTGTACGATCTGCAGATATTTGTTCAGGGTGTTCTGGATCTTTTCTATGTATGATAAAATACGAGTATCTATCTATGTAGTGTATTGTATTATGTCTATCAGTTATCTAGTACCCACAACACAAGCTCTGCTTAGCTTGGGGCTAGATAATGATGTGTGAATTGTCCAGCATGACAACGTCTTATAATTCGATAGAGCCGGCTGCACGCACGAAAAAACATGACGTCATGCGGCGTTATCTCGTCATGCGGCGTTACCTCGTCATGCGGCGTTACCTCGCTCTGAGGCGTTCCATGTAAGGCTTGAAGTGCAAGCGAGAGCGCTCGAGATCCGTCTCTCTCCTACTTGAGTGAGCGATGCGTCTGCGTTGTCACGTTCAACTATCGTCAGTAAACCGACTTTACAGACAACCAATTTTTTTTATTTATTTATTTCACGTTCACTCCCTGTCGCTCGCACAGGGTTAGCGCTAGCCTCATCGTGCGTTGTGGGAGGGAGCAAACAGGTGTGCAAACAGTTGCATGCGCGTGAGTTCCATGCAGTCTGGTATAATCAGCGTTTTAGGCTAAAGTTAGGTACAAGGGATGATTCTATTTTTTTTATTTAATCTTCTGTTTCATTTATCTAGATGTATGATAGGAAATCTTCGAATTTTATTTCAGTTTTTATCTTAGAAGGTAAACATTATTTGAGACTTATTTCAACAATGATAAGATCTTAATTCTAAAATGCGGAGTTTTTAAAACTACGAAGAGATCAATATATCTTGGATATAAGTTATCACTGAGCCAATGAACAAAAAAGTGTAGCAGAAGCAACACAGATGGGCTAATTATTTTACTATTTATCATCCACAATCAAGAGTTAATGTAAACAAACAATTTATTTCTGGCAAAACCAGGTATGGAAAAAATAATCCTTCAAAGCAGAGTAACTGGCCTATGGTTTTACAATTTAACATTTACAATTTTACATTGGGTCAGCAATTTACAATTTAACATTGCGTCAGTAATTATTTACAATTTAACATCATTGGGTCAGCATAACCATTTGGTATCAAATTTCGGCCACTACAGTTCAGTAATATTTTGCTGACCTTTACATAAGGGTATACTTAGTTCCTGTGGCGTCCACGGCGTAAGAATCGACCCCTGCAACTCAGCCCATGTGTGAGAACGAGAACTAACTAAGACCTCCACTGCGTACATCAATCCAGGCTTTGATTATGGCAAAACTCCGGAGAGAGGAATATTCAGCAATGGATGTAAATGCTGCAAGGATACTTAGTCCCTTCCATTAGACTCTGCATTCTTCCTCTTAGGCTTGCGATGCCGGTCTCTCTTGCGGCTTGATGATGAGCAGGATGAAGACGGGCTGGAATCTGGCGGGGAGCCCGCTTCTTCAATTGTAATGCCTGTTTGTTCCTCTAGTGTAGAGTTGCGGGCTGCCTTAACATCTGAGTTACTGCTGCGCTGAACTGATCTGAAATTTCGAGGAAGAAATAAAAACTTAAACATCCTGTTTGCACAGTTGGGTAAAAACCTCATTATGGTCTGCATGTTTCACTGGAAGGCCCTACGCTAGGGCAATAGCATAGCCACCTCCCTTTGAAAGGAACAAATGGTGAGAGCTACTTAATCCATACAACAAACTACACTTTGCACTTTGCTTTCTGAAGGAGGCAAGGGAGACCTTTGATCAGCAGTCTGATGCGGAGGATAGGAAGGTTAGATAGATTTGCATCTACAAATTGTGATAGATGCTTTAAAATAAATAATTAATAATAGGTAGGATCATTAGTATTATTATTCTTATTGTTGAACTATCGACGAGCAGTTGAGAGCTGATATTTACTTATTAATTAAAGATGAGCAGCCAGTGGCTGATGTGGCTATATCACAGTGTTGAATTAAGTCATTGCGTCACTTTTTTTAGTTTGTTTTTGTCGTCTCGTAACCAGTTGTCAAGTTTATTCTTCTTCTTCTTCTTTTATTTATGGCTTGCTGTGCTTGATAATTAGCAACAATTCTGCCAGTGTCCATGTAACGAGTGTCATAAACTTAAGTACAGATAATAATGGGAAATTTAGCCGGTAGAATGAGGGAGAGTCTTATTTTTTTTAATATTAAATTAATTTTGAACAACCAGTTTTGTTCAATCTGAAACAACACAGACAACACAACACATAATCGGACAGTACAAAGTTAGTAGTTAATAACGCTATTTACAACTATTATTATTGGATTTTACAAATTTACATAATAAATGTATAATAGGAGGGGAGGAGGAGAGAGATAACAGGCATTTGACAGAAGTAGGACGAGGGATATCTGGAGGGGGGACTTCATACAATGAGAATCTAAGTTTAGGGCAATTAAAAAAAATGTGGTCCACAGTCCCATCTTCCAAACCACATTCACACATAGAATGATCCCTGATCCTTAGTTTGGCCAGAAAAACAGGCGTGCAACAATGGCCTAATCTAAGCCTACATCGAGTAGAAATGGTAGGTTTATCAGCATTGCGATATTTAAAAAACCATGGTCTGGGGGGAATATCAGGTTGAATATCAGCATAAAGTTTACCTTTTATTTGTTTGGAAGAATTCCAACTGTCCAACCAAGATTTTTCTAGAAATTTGTTAGAGAGAAGGCAAAGGTCATGGGAAAATGTTTTGTAATGATCACGTGAACCTATTTGGATAGCTGATTTTGCATGGATGTCAGCTGTTTCATTACCCGGGATCCCAGAATGGCCTGGGATCCAGGCAAGAATAATGTTTATCCCAAGATCATAGCAATCGAACAAAGCTTTTTTAATTTGTAGAATTATTTTTGAAGGTGTTTGTTGATGTGGCTGATATAATGTCTATATCACAGTGCTCAGACAGTAGTGGTCAGATTGTGCATTCATGATGATTTATTACATTACTCACTTGTGAACTTTAGTGAGCTTCTTATTATTGCTGGTCTTGATCTTCCGCTTGCGTCGCTCGGACGGCAGCGGTGCTCCAGCCCAGTCAGCGTCATCTTCGTCATCACTCAACAGTCCAGCATATGATGTCGGCTCACGGCTGTTTGAAGCAATGCGGCGGGAGGCGATGCGAGAACTGTTGCGACCCATGCCTGGAATTAACACACATACCAAGCTAACTATTTGGTTTCTGATGATTTTAAAATACGCTTCGCTTTAAAGCGCTACTATTGCATTGGTTTCTGTAATCTGAGTGTAGTGGTAGTCATCTGTCGGAAATTCGAAGTTAAGTAAATCGCATCTTAGAACTTACCCATGCATTTCTCAAGATGTGGAGCGAACCTAGTAGCAGACACAGGCCGCTCGCAGTTAGGACAAGAGCAGTTGCAATCGGACGTCTTTTTCAGAACAGACAAGCCGAAAACATCACATTCTGAAGAATTCACTATCTTGTAATCTTCTTCTTCTTCCTCGCCTTCCAATAGCTCTGTGAGTCCGGTCTTCAGTCCATGGTGGAACTCGAAAACACTTCCGAGGGTCACATCATCGCATAAACTGTCGAAAATGAAGTTAGCAGCTTCCTCTGCATTGCCTTCATCTTGCATTAGTTCAAAGAACTTGGTGTCCAGATCGTGCATGCTAAGTTCACTGGTTCTGTTAGACATTTTGGTATCGTTTTGTTATTTCTGATTTTTTAAAATCATAACATTGTTCACAAAACAAAATCACTGCACTCCGCCCGCAGCAAAGCAAATTCACAAATCAATGCAAACAAAGAGAGAGAAAGAGTACACGTGTGCACTGCACCTTATTCACCTTATTGAAGGAGTAGAAAAGAGACAGAGAGTTGAATAAATGATTTTTTTTGTTTTGACATTTTTGACAAATTCACTGACATTAACATTGACACATGGATTTGATTATTAAAAAATATAATGAGGTTTTTACCCGACTACGCAAGGAAGGAGGGCTAAATTGACGGTATATCGTGTAAAACCCACAGTACATATTTATGTGGTAAAACCTCATGTAAGCATCCACCCCACTGCTGCGATTTTGAAGCTCGTCTAGTGTGTCGCGCGATTTGTTTGCTGTACATTTTGTAATAAGGCGCATACGATCTTACACACTGTTGCGACTTTATCGACGCGATAGAAGTTGTCCGACGCGTTTCCGCGTCCTGCGTATATGCGATAAGTTCACGGACCATTTTGTCCTAGTACAAATGGGACAGGGACCGTACAACCCCGAGTTTGGGTTAATTAAGCCCTTCGATTGGGTAACACTTTCATCGTCTGCACATTACGAATGGGTTACTAGGTAGGAGTGTGTCGTTAACAGAATTTCCATTCACTTCACGAAGCTATCTAATGGCAATGGGCACCGATAACCGTTAAAATAACATCTTCGTGATTTCACGACGTATGTAGGTAGGTACTCGTAACTAAACGCGTGAATTTTGACGTTCAGCTAACGTTAAAAACCGCTAAGAAACGAGTTTATTTCGAGCATGGTGTTGTGAAAAACTTCCCTTTATAATTAGTTTAGTATAAGTTTTCTTAGTTTAGTATAAGTTTTCTTAGTTTACTCCACAACTTGAAAAAAATAAGATGTTAAGCCAGAAAATAAGCCCTCCGCGCCATAGGTATCCCCATTATCTAGGAGATTGGCATCGTGTGAGGTTTCTACGTGATCAGCCAATGGAGCTTCTTGGCTCCTAGGGAATTTCAAACTGTCACAACTCCAGAACCACTTGAGACAGACCCACGTTCTTGGGTCTCTAAGACATCAGAAGAATAAGGTCTATCACACGGACCAATATACTTGCCCCCCCTCTCCCTCCCCATCTATGTTAAGAATTTATTACGCCTTATCTCTGAATCCATCCAGGTGAGAAATATACACCAGGTTTTAGTGATCATTTTGTTGAATAACTTTTCACTCAACAATAACTAACTACATTATCAGTCTAATCGCTAAACGAATCAACAACGAATGCAATGTGATTTATCGCAACTCGTGTATTCACTGTTCACACTTAGTTCAAGACATATCGCACATATCGCATTAACGATTCACTCAATGTCGCGACCGTTAAGAATAATAGGTAGGTAGATAGTTATTGACTTTGTTGCGTCGGAGATATATTTGTTCTGTGGTTGCGTCGTCGTTGCAATCGTTAAGAAAAATAGATACTTAGGTAGTTATTATATCGCGGCTTCACGTTATTTTAACTAAATTCAATAAACCGTTTATTTAACTATCTGATGAAATAACGACACACTCCTAAGGGATAAACAGAGATGCGAAAATAAAGTAAGGGCAACATCGTATCTCTGCCTAAACTATACAAAATAAAACTATTACAGAGGCGTTAAAAAAATGCTTATTTATAATAGGTATCACAAATTGCCCAACGTAATTTTTGGAATTTCCTTTCTTCGACGTAATAATAAGATAAAATATGTGGCGGCGCTAGTGTTCGGGGAGGTAGAGACCTTCAAAATCCTAACCAACAGATATACCTATTATCCCAAATTTATCAAAGACACTGATACTATGAGCAAAAACACAAACCTGAGAAGACACTCGCTGAAACTGCAACGCGGGCCAAGTACCAGCAAACCCAGAGAGCACATACTACCAAATCGCATATTGAAGTCTTGGAACCGGTTACCGGAATCAGTGATCACTGATCAGTGCCCCCTTAGTGAACTCTTTCAAAAATAGACTAGACAAATATTTAAAGTGCATTGACAAAGACTCAGATATACACGCATCAGCTTAACAGTTGGTCACAAATAAATAAATAAAATAAATAAATATTATAGTGCACAAGTTTGCGCGCAAACACAGGTGCACTCTCTATTCCCTCACTCTCATAATCCGATGGGACGGCAGACCGACACGACCGGGCAGAGGTTAGGCGCAGGACCAACAGCTTAACGTGCTTTCCGAGGCACGAAACAACGTAGTACCTACTTAGGTACCTAGCCCCGTCAAGTTTAGGTTCGTTGGATTTGTCTTCCCAAGTAGGTAGGTGGGTATAGTTGTCCTATCTCACGAAGTCCGTTATCTACCTCACTACGAACAATTTTGCGCTTAGTTGTCATGCTGACGGTACCTACTCGCTACCAAAATCTGACGTGAATACAATGAGCACTAGTGACCCGGACCGCGCACAGAACAATTCTACTCTACGCAGGCGCGGTCCCAGGGGGGGGGTCACGGGGGTCATGACCCCCCCCAAAATCTTAGTTTAGGTACTTAAAAAATTGCAACCCACAGCTTGATGATTATATTGTCCTGTTTACTTCCGTTATATTGATTATGGTTACCAACTGCAGCAATAAAAAAAATCGCGGCTCGCTCCGCTCGCCGGTATTACTGTTATTTGTGCTCTGTGTTTTGATTAGCACAGAGGCAACGTTCCCAATTTTATTGGTCTGGCTGGTCCGCTATTGTCAGTTTGTATCAATCCAACCACCACAATAAAAAGCACAAAATATAACAAATAATCTGCGAGGTCACTTTGTCAACCAGTACAAAAATTAGTAGACAACAAAATTTTCGCGTTTTGGTCTGGTCGCTGATAACATTTGTTCCTTCTGACTATGATCCAAAGCTCAAAACCCGGCCCGCTTTATGTCACTTTGCCAAATTTTGTAAAAAGTTGCCCAAAATCTAACAAAAACCAAAAATTGTCGCAGCTCGCTCAACTTGCCGGCAACTTTACACTGTCTGCCTCTGGTCATGGGCTCATCCCTCGTTTGAGGTCAGTTTTCCAAACACTCCAAAAATCTAACGAAACCACTAAATTATCGCAGCACGCTCTGCTTGCCTCTGATAACATTCTGCTGTTTTGATAAGCTTCTGGCTTGCTCTAGTTCAGGACTCCTTCTCCGTTTCAGGCGAGTTTGCAACTGCAAAATATCTAATACCAAACAACTCACACGCACAGCCAGATCATAAAAATTTTCGCGGCTCGCTTCGCTCGCCTCGATTCGATTCTATATAGTATTTGGTCTGTTGTCCGCATATTTGGTTGTTATTCGTGAAACTTTAAAATTGTTCTTCACACTAATATTATAAATGCGAAAGTTTGGATGGATGTTTGTTACGTCTTCACACCAAACCTACTGAACAGATTGAGCTGAAATTTTGCACCGGTGTAGCTCTAAGCCTGGAATCAAACATAGGCTACTATTTATCCCAGAAATCAGTTCCCATGGGATAGAAATTACCTTTGAACGTTTCCATAGAAAGAAGCGTGCGAAGCCGCGGGCAGAAGCTAGTAGCTCATAATTTAGCTTCCTTGTCGACGCTACCTCACCAATTTCAAAAAAGGCTTGCTCCGCTCGCCGCTACATCTTTTTCGATGTCTTTTTTGTATTTCAAATTTTTTGTTAATCTCCTTTGCTCCGCTCGCCCCGATTTATATTCATCGCTATATACCTACCACCGCAAACTTTTTAAAATTTTCGGGGCAGGTTTCGCTCACTTTATTTTGTCATAGGCTCTGGCTTACTTTTCCCCAAACATCAGAAAAAATCTCCAACATTTTTGAGGCTCGTTTCGCTCGCCATTACTTATACTTCCTATTGTTGGGTTGGGAGTTGGGGGAAGGGATGTCATGTTTGCGGCCAATATGCAAAACACTGCATTTTGCGGCTCGCTCCGCTCGCCGATAGTATTTTGTCCTTCTCTGTATTTGGTCCAGTGCTTGACACTTGTTTAACATCATTTTGCTCGGGTAGTTACCCGAAAAAGTAACAAAAATTTCGGCGGCTCGCTCCGCTCGCCGTTACATTTTTTTCCATGGCTTTTTTCTATTTTCAATTTTTTTTGATGCCATTGCTCCGCTCGCCCCTATTTATATTCATAGCTTTATATCTACTACCGCAAGTCTCTAAGATTTTCGGGGCTTGCTACGCTCGCTATCATTTTTTTTTTAGATACCTATCAACAACAAAATAAATGATGCGGGCGAGGGTAAGCAAGTAGACCTACTCTTGCTTACTTTTGCCCAAACTTGAGAAAACATCTCAAAAATTTCGAGGCTCGCTTCGCTCGCTATAACTTATACCTACTATTGTTGGGAGTTGAGTATAAATTTTCCGCGGCTCGCTCCGCTTGCCGATAAAGTTTAATGGTTTTCGTTGGGGTCTGCAACCGCCTACAAGTACATTTGGTGCTACGGCCCGCACCAAGTGTGACCCCCCCCAAAGTCTTGGGCTGCGACCGCGCCTGATCTACGTACGAGGGACCGCGTCTCGGGCGAGAGTGATGGAGGCCATGGATGGAGTTCGGTTGGGCAGGAAATTTGTCCAGGTGGTGTGAGGACAGGTGGACTAAAGCACTGACCTGGCGCACTGTGTGGGCACACATGGAGGCAGTCTCCATGTGTGCCCACACAGTAGGAAGGAATAGCATTATTTTCTCGTTTTCCACATGTTGCCCTTATTTGGCCTTTGCCTACATTTTATGTACCTACTCGTTCTATTTTGTCTGAAGTTATTGTATAAATTGTATTTTATTAAAAAATATAATTATTTATGTTACATTTCTCATATTTATATTATTTATATACTGTATAATAAAAGTCCAATAAGCGGGCGCGCAATACAGCGATAGTAAATAAGTATTTGTGAACCTCTGTGGCGCAGCGGGCGACGACGCGACGGTCCGCCTGCGACGCTGGAGGTTGCGGGTTCGATTCCCGCCTCGGGACAAATGGTTGTACGATCTGCAGATATTTGTTAAGGATGTTCTGGAGGTTTTCTATGTGCATAATAATAAAAAATATAATTACCGATACCGCACTATCTAATTAAACTTACTCACTTCTCTAATTATAACCGTTCTAAATCAATACCGGCATAATTTATATCTATACCAAACATGTACATTGTCAATGTCAGTCGAACCGAACCGGTATTTGAAAATACCGCTATTCCAAGCCCTGCTTGAAACATCATCATCATCATCATTATATTTTCACACTATCGATTTAATTTTTTTTTTATTGACCTGACAACGTCTTATAATTCGATAGAGCCGGCTGCACGCACGAAAAAACATGACGTCATGCGGCGTTACCTCGCTCTGAGGCGTTCCATGTAAGGCTTGAAGTGCAAGCGAGAGCGCTCGACATCCGTCTCTCTCCTACTTGAGTGAGCGATGCGTCTGCGTTGTCACGTTCAACTATCGTCAGTAAACCGACTTTACAGACAACCAATTTTTTAAACAAATTTAATTTATTCACAAAGAAAATTATACTAGTATTTACAATTGAAACAATTGAGCTAACTGCCGACTGTTGCAAACAGTCTACAGATAGCTCAACTGATCCATAACAGATAGCTCAACTGATCCATAATAAAGAAATAATAATCGATTTTAATAGCATGTTTCGTTTTATTTTTTCGAAACTCTAAGGCTGAGCGCAGACTTGAGTCACGACAGTTTTAAGACAGACTTTCCTCACATAGAAAGTCTGCCTTAAAACGGAAACAAAACTGTTTTGTCTTGCATCTTCATACATTTTGTAAAGCAATAGTCTGTCTTTAGTCTGTCTTAAAACTGTCGTGACTCAAGTCTGCGCTCAGCCTAACTGGAGGTAGGTAGATAAATATTATGGCGACAGAGTGTAATATGTATTTAGTTTTTTTCTTGTGCGTTGTTTACGAACATTAGGTAAGTATGTTGGTAGTTTAAGATAACGATGAAGCCGAGATGTGATAATAGGACAGAATTAAATTGTATCTAAACAAACCGCCGCTGTAACTAACTGATAATTATCTTATATTACTTATTTATAAATAAAGCTTCATTGTAAAATTGTTCAGTCAGTCAGTGAGTACTTAAGTAGTGGTAGTGGTGTATTGTTAATTATCGTAGCCGATAAAATGGTAAGTTGTTCGAATTTTAATTGTATCGTTGGTAGAATACAGTTTTTTTACAGTTTTTTTTTACGGGCAACGAGAAAAATCCCTGGGAGCCTACTCGGAAATCGAAGTTTCATTTTCGTTGTCGTGCAAAACCGCATAAGTCGTCGCTTGCTAAACCCTTAATCAAATGGTGGGAAATTATTTCCCACTTAGTCCGGCTGAACAAATTGATGATAATGATGATAATGATAAGCGTTAGTAGAAACGAATCAGAAACCTACCTATCAGAAATCCCAGAACAGTGACAATCTTATAAAATGTATTCACCATAGAAATCTAAATAACAGTGCCTTGTTATTTAGATTTCTATGGTAGGTATTCACACTGTAGGGACCTATTAGGTACCTAGATAAATAAATTTAAATAATGCTGGACACAATTCATACAGCACCAAATACTCGGAAAGATTTTTGAGAAGGTGGCCAAAACTATTGTTTGTTCTTAACTAGTGCTCTCCTGACACCCAAGACACAAGCCTAGTGCTTAGTTTGGGTCTCACCAGAAATCCCTAAGTACCTATGTATATTTGGTGAGTAAATGATTTATGATCATGATTTATGACGTAGCATGGGACAACCTTTAGATAATAGTTGTCGTACCCACGTCGTACCCAGGTGCGTACGGTATTTACATTAAGTACACGCAATTTTTAACCGACTACGAAAACAGGAGGATGTTCTATTCGGCTGTATGGCCGTCTTGTGAACAGATTTTGATGATTCTTTTCCTAATGTATAGAAAATGATTTTTATTACGGAGGGATTGGTATTAGTCCCGAAAAATTTTAAAAGGGGGATATCAGACGGACAGACAGACAGACAGACGGACTACAACATGATCCTATAAGGGTTCCTTTTTTCATTTTGAGGTACGGAACCCTAAAAACTGAATAGGTGCACAGAATTATGTAGGTACCTACTTAGTAATTTGGAGTCGATATTTAAATATGACAAGCAAATAACTTTATTCACAAAGAAAATTATACTAGTATTTAAAATTGAAACAATTGAGCTAACTGCTGACTGTTGCAAACAATCTACAGATAGCTCAACTGATATAGTCGATTTTTTTTTCAAAACAATTAAGTACAATGATAAGTACCTAAAGGACTACCATTTTGGAAGTCATCATGTTTATTTACTTTACCATTGTTCTCAGGTGGTATTCACAGCGCGTGGTCTCACTCCCCCCGTCTTCACCCCTCTGAATGATGATCTTACTGTGAACTATGCTGCTATACCTGGATACGCCAAGTTCCTGGCCGATAATGGGATCAAATCTGTTCTGGGTAAGTGGATATTATGTAGGTAGCTAGGGCCGTGGCGGTAGAGGCTTAAGAATCTACCACTCCAAGCAGTTCCATCAGTTCATTAGTTTAATTCATTTATTGGCACGTCACATTGCACATAGGTAAGATGGTCTGAAAATAAATCAAGGTAATCATTGGATATGGATCAGTTGAGCTACCTGTAGATTGTTTGCAAAACAGATTGCAGTTAGTTCAATTGTTTCAATTATAAATAAATACTACTTAGTTCTAATTTATCTAGATTTGATATATTTTTTGTTTTCTTTTTAGGGCAGACGTTATTTACAAAGAAAATAACATTATTATTTGATTGTAATTTTTTTTGTCATTGAAAAGTCTGATAATCTAACTGACGGACTGTAGAATAATATTTTTTTACCCAGAACACTACCCCATTGAGTTCGTACAAAATGCATGAAAAAGCGCGTAATAAACAGCTTGTCGCTCGCCACCGGTGGCTGCGGCCGGTGGTCCGTTTGCGTCAAGCCATACGAGACTCAAGCAAGACTCACATATCAATCTCAGGATCCTGCAGGCGGCGACACGCCGGCCCCGCGCCCCTGCGGATCACACCGCCGAGGCGGGCAGCGAATGAATTATTGAAATGGTTTTCCAGTGGGGGGAACGACAGGCGAGAACATGTCCCTATCGCTAGCTGACCGTAAGCAGGTGGTGGACGCCTGGGTAGCGGAGAAGAAGAGCACCGGGCTCCACATCATGACGCAAGTCGGGGGCGGACCCGTGGCTGATGTTCTGGATCTGGTAACTACCTACTTTCATCTGTATTTTTTTATATTCAGCTGTTACTTTGGGGAAATCCATTGCAAAATATTAGTTTTTTTATTTTTTATTTATTCATTACAATAACTATCTGAGCGTCTGGTCGAAGCGACGCGTGACCCGAGAGCTGGTGAATATCTGGCACAGCGTATCAGCATTGCCATACAGCGTGGCAATGCAGCTAGCGTCTTGGGGACGCTTCCGACTGGTGTTGATATGGATCAGTTGAGCTATCTGTAGACTGTTTGCAACAGTCGGCAGTTAGCTCAATTGTTTCAATTGTAAATACTAGTATAATTTTCTTTGTGAATAAATGTCTTTATTGGTTTTCTTTACAATAACAATAACAATATATCTTATTATTTGTACCTACCATATAAACCTTGTGAGGTTTGTCGTGGTACTCACATTCGTTTTCATTTTATTTGTAATCTAAGTGTAAGTAATAAAACAACGTACTAATTATAGGCCTACTACTGTAATTATTATAGGCCTACTGTACCTGCTGCATCGGCTATCGTGATCACTCTCTCTCGCTCGCTCAATATTTGTAACATATCCGCTCAACATTTTCTCTGATGACATTCAACAAAATGCAATTCGCGTGCAGCGCCCTTCTCCCATAAATTGACATGCCATGCAATCAGAGAAGGTAATGCAAAATCTAATATAAAAATGAAACCCGTTTTCCTTGGTCACGGCATCACGTGTGAACGGCTAGACCGATTTCGCTAATTCTTTCTTTGTTGTTTGTTTTTGTCAGGAAAAGGTTCTTATGAAATAAAAAATTAAGAAAGTTGGAAACATAAATTTCCACGGGGGCGAAGCCGCGGGGCGCAGCTAGTATTAGGATAAAATATTTGCACGCGAATCGCGTTTTGTTGAATCTCATCAGAGAAGGTTTGGCGCAGAATTGTTCATCATGACCATCATCAGCCTATATTATGGCCTATGTCCACAGCTGGACATAGGCCTCCCCTAATGAGCCCCATAGCGCCCTGTCTTCAGCTTGCCGCATCCAGCATCTGCCTGCACTCTTTCGCAGAATCGTTCGTGCGGAATTGTTACATACCTACTAAATATTATTGGTAACTTGCCTAGTGTTCGTTTGGCGGCACTTACTTACACCTAGGTACGTACAAGATGACGCACTTAGTCAGAAGAGTGCGTATTCTTGCTAGTCACACGCCCAAAGTTAAACTAGATTTTGTTTGCGGCTTTTGGCAAGCAAGTATGTGAACTTAGTTGTGGGAAACTTAGCCGATCGTAGAGAAAAATTCCTTAAAAAAATAAGTACCTAAGCCACCATGTTTGTAATTGTAAGGCATAGAGGATACTACGGCAGTTCACTGCCCTTGAGGGCGAAAGAAGATCATACATCAGAAGGTCACACTATTAATGCTGGACAGTGACGGCTTTAAAGATGGAAGAAGGCAAAAAGCAAATGCATCTGCAAAAAGGCTTGATGTAAAAAAAGAAACTGAATATAGGTACCTAATGATTTCTAGGTGACTGTACTCAAATACACTATTTCTTGAAAAGCTTTCCAAATGGGACGAAATGTATGAAGCATACAAATTTTTATCAAAAACGAAATGGGAAGTTTACGAGATGGGAAGGAGCCATAATAACGCATACCCGCTTCGTCCCCGTGATACCGTAGAGTAGAGTAGGTATATAGTAGGTACAGTATTTTTTTTTTAGTAGGTACCTCAGTTTATTTTGCCCATCCCAAGGTTGCTTAGAAGAGATCGCTCATGGCCTTTGTACTTCGTCTACTCTTACCATCTAGATCTGTATGGTTTTCTGTCTTGTATGGTACAATAAAGTTTTATTATGTACATTAGGGTGTTTCACTTTTGTAGGAGAAAAAAAATTTAGTGATATTTTTTCTGACTTCGCTCGGTTTCCGGTTTTAGCTTACCTTAATAGTATATTTGCCAAATTTCAAGTGGATTGGACCATGTTTAGAGGTTGCACAGAATGAACAATTGAACAGTTATAAAGAAAAATCGCAAAAAAATATTTAATTACGTTTATTTCAAAATAGCACAATACGGTAGCCACACATTATTCTTAAGTAAAAGAAAATTAAATTAATCATAAAATCGAACGTTAAATAATGAATAATTAACAACTTGATTGGCTACATAGGCTGCAACCTCATCTTTGGTTCGCTTACCCACGCATTTTCTCTGATGCTCGTTTCTGCTGTTTGTCTTTGACCAAATCATTAAACGTTTTTATCAAAGCTTTGCCCCTTTCTGCGGTGTCATTGACTACCTTTAGACTATCGTATCGACTAAGCCTCTGAGTGTTGTGCAACAATATTCGTTCTTCATCCTTAACACCGAACAATTCAAAGAAAGACCTCGTTTTGTAGTAACAAAGTCACTAAGGGATTCTTCTTCAAATTCTATCGTCTTGTTACATATCTTTCATAGTCATCTTATTCTGGTAAGCAGTATCAAATAGTTCTCCGAGGTCACTTTTCCATTTTCCAGACAGTTTGATATCTGCCGTGTCCGTATTTCTGTATTTCTCGTTTGCCAAATTTTGGTATTCCTTACAGAGTTTCTGAATGTCAGCTCGAATATTTACCTCTGTCTGGTATATTAGCCTTCTTCCAACCTTCTGGCAGTTTAATACTCGTCGACTTAGTGGCGTCCCAAAGTGTCTCATTTTTTTCTATGTAATGGGTGTAAAAAACCAAAAACACTTGTTCCTTGGAAGGAAATCGAGCTCCTAAAAAGTTATCACAAGGAACCCTCCAAAGTAACCAAATTCCTCGTCTACTATTTATATTTACATTAAAATATGCTTGATTGTTTTAAAAGACACACTTAAATCACTTATTATCCTCCACTTTAGATAATGAACGTGAAACGTTTGCTACCCTCTTTATTAATTACTTGACATAAAACTCATCAAACTGTGCAACCTTTAAATGATAATCGATTTTACTGATTTTTGGCGTACGAATCTTTTATATGAGTGGAAACAAGAATTCGAGCGAAGTCAAAGAAAAATCGAAAATTAGGAAAAATGAAACACCCTAATGTACATCCATCTATAGTAGCTACTTACATTTGTTTTTTCGCAGCTTAGTGTCAACTCGTTTTGGTTTGAACTGGCTTATCAGAGAATGATAAGGAATGCACCAAATATTCCTGTAGTAAATTAGTTTTATCAGCAGTACATGAACTTGAATTTTATACATTTTAAATGAAGAGAACTATTCAAATGGTAATTCTAAATAGTTATCTTTGATACATGGTGCCAAGGAAATGGTGTACTAAGCCGAAAGAGGTGATTTTGGACTTCGAGTGGATCAACATGTGAACAACAATTTTTTTAAATATTTTTTTTGCACAAAATACCTTTTTTTTTCTTCCTATTCGTGTTCTTTTAGACATAACTCTTTACAGTATGGCAATAGCCTTTATTCACAAAAAAAATTATACTAGTGTTTACAATTGAGCTAACTGCATAGGTACTGTTGCAAACAGTCTACATGTTACATATTATTTTTGTTTGAATCTGAACAAGCGCACGAAAAGTATTATTATTTTGAATTTCAAGTTGATAGCTGCGTAGTTGCTGAGATATTATAAGAGGTGTTGAAACCGATCTCGAAACCCTAAAAACGTCTGTAATTTTATAAATTTAATTTTTTACACGAAGTCCGTTTAGCCCTGGTTATAGTAGTAATTTTTGCGCTTAGTTGTCATGCTGACGGTACTCGCTACCAAAATCTGACGTGAATACAATGAGCACTAGTGACCCGGACCGCGTCTCGGGCGAGACTGATTGCTTCTGAGCTTACGCACACTAAAACAATGTGTACATGCATTCTCTATAACATACATAGCCGACTTCGTGAAATAGAATATCTAAACACTTGCATTACATAGTATGAAAATAGTGCTATTTTTATAAATAAATAAACATCACCAATCCGCCTGCTTTGCTTTGGAGGAGGCAAGTTTACCAATGGACGTTTGAGAGCTGATGAAAGATTTATAATTCTAGGCTAAATACTGCCAAGCAGCAGGCGTGGACTCTCTCTTGACACTGCCGGAGCTGTACTTCAAGCCTGGCTCGGTCCAAGACCTGGTGGACTATGTGGCGCTGGTAGCAAAGGCGGCTCCCAAGCTACCCGTACTGTACTACCACATCCCGTTTATGAGTAAAGTTGAAGGTAAACTCACCATTTATATCTATTTATTTATTTATTTTACTTATATAAGATCTTTTGGCACAATATACCTACCTACATATTAATGCGATGTATGAAGATACATGTTGCTATACACTTATAGTTAAGTAGGTTTTGCCCGCAGCTTCACACGCTTTTTTCTGGAATTAAAAGTAACTAGCCTATATGGTAAAGCAGGTCTAGAACTACTTACATCAACGCAAAATTTCAACCCGATCCGTTCAGTAGTTTTGTCGTGAAGAGGTTACAAACGTCTAACATCCCAACTTTCGCATTTATAAATATGAGTTTTACCCTTTTTTGTTTTTTTTTCTCGTCGAGGAAATTCATTGACCAGAATAATGTGGGACTCGACGCCCTGAGAAGGACGTAATACCCACTAAAACCTCTCCGGTGTCCCTCTCTCGCCATTTTCACCGAACCACGGGAACATTTAAACATCCGCGGCATGAGTGTTATGTTACCCTGGGGCCATACATAGAATTTTAATTAAAGCCTACGGCTATGGTATGGTATGGTTTTAGTTAATGATGATGAAGCACAAGCAAAACTGGTTTTGTAGAAGAGACCCTGCATAATCTTCCAAAGTAGCTACACAGAAAATCGACATTCATAAATATACGGACATCACTCTGTGATCATTATTGTATAAAATCGCCATACAAAAGACATTAACGCGCTATAATCATTAGTTTGTGTGTAAGGCAATCTTGTATTTAGATTTTTCTAAACAACACAACATTATCACTTCTGCCTGTCTTCTGATTCTCCAGATTTAATTTATACTTATGACAGCATCATCTACCCTAAGTTACCTAAGTAATTCTGGACAATTCTGTCCAGTATTGTTTATTTACTTATTTATTTTATTATTTAAATTCCAGTGAACATGCCGGCATTCGTGGCGGCAGCCTCCGCACAAATCCCCAACTTCAAAGGCATCAAGTTCACCAGCAACGACCTGAGCGAGGCGGCGCAGGTGCTCCGGACCCTGGTGGAAGGCCAGGATGTGTTCCTTGGAGCTGACACGGTAGGTTATTGCAGCAATATGTTGCCGATTTAGAATTGCCAAAACCCAAGGCGGCATTCTGAAATGCAGGTGGAGAAAAAGTGTGTGTGTAGAGCAATTCGTTGAATTTTGCCATGGCAGTGACGTGTGTCTTGGTGAAAGATGATTTTCTTTTCTGGCCAACCCTGGCCTTTTTTCACGAATACTTACACTCTTGTAATAATGTACAAGAGATTAGCGTAATAGACACCAGTTATCGTTTGATCTTTTGGAAGATAGTCAATCATCAAAATTCTTTTCGCATCCCAGAAGACCGATGCCATCACTTTTTCAGCAGATTTAACGACCTTTGTCTGCTTTGCTGAAATTACTGCTTTTGTCCACTGTTTTGACTGTTTTGTTTCTGGCGTGTAATGATGGACCCATGACGCATTGGTAGTTATGAATCGTCGTATAAAATCAGCCGTAGGTATCGCTCTTAAAATGATCCAAACATTCTTGTGACATGCATTCGAATTCGTTTTTGATAGACCGTAAGCAAATGCGGCACCCACCTTGTCGGTAATTTTTGATCCCCGATTATTGAGATGTATGCGTTCTTTGGAAATGCCCACCTTTACCAGCTTTTTCGGACAACTTTAATCGCCGGTCAGATAAAACCATATCATGCACTTTTGTGATCACTAATGAAGTGGAGACACTTTTGGGGCGACCGGAGCGTTGTTCATCTTGAACGCTTGTACGGCCCGTATAAATCTGCCACCCAGTTTTTTAACGTCGCTTAAGACGGAGCATTATCACCTAAAACGTTTTGCATTTCTTAAAAATTTCAGAATCCTTACTTCCTTTCAAAATTACAAATTTGATCACTGCTCTTTATTTAATTTTATCCATTAAAAAAAAAAACACCTTTTAAATGATTCGTCCACGAGAAAGGACTCGCGCCAATGACTTGTTTTTTTTAATGAGTATGTTGAGAAGGAATCTTTGATACGACATATTTTTTTAAATCGGTCAATTCTAAGTGGGGTAGGATAACTACTTCTCATCCCGCGTACGTGCATACATAATACTGAATGCTTAATTAATCTTACACTTTATTGCCCCCAGCTCCTTGCGCCAGCAGCCCTCCTCGGCATCAAGTCCAGCATCGGAACAACATTCAGTCTATTCCCTCGTCTGGCGCAGCAGATCTTGGACGCAGTGGAGAGAAATGACGTGGCAAAAGCTAGGCAACTGCAGGAGAAACTCAGCTTGGCCGTCGAGGCTCATACTGTTGAGGGTAACTAGCCTTTACCTTTCACCAAGTCTAGCATCGGCGCAATATTCGGTCTGCTCTGCAGCAGATCTTGGCCGCAGTAGAAAGGATCGACGTGGCAGTGGCCAGGCAACTGCAGAAGAAACTCTGCCTGGCCGTCGAGGCTCAAACTGTTGAGGATAACTAGCCTTTACCTAACATCAAGTCAAGAGCATCACATATAGACTCCTCCCTCGTCTGGCGCAACAGATTCTGTACGCAGTGGAGAGGAGCGACGTGGCGGTGGCCAGGCAACTGCTGAAGAAACTTTGCTTGGCCGTCGATGCTTATACTTTTGAGGGTGAGCCTTTACCTATCACCAAGTCTAGCATCGGCGCAATATTCAGTCTGCTCAGTATAATTGATTGAAGCCTCAACAGCACATCTTGAACGCAGTGGAGAGGAACGACGTGGCAGTGGCCAGGCAACTGCAGATGAAACTCTGCTTGGTCGTCGAGCCGCATAGTGTTGAGGGTAAATTTAATGTTTGACGACCTCTGTGGCGCAGCGGGCGAAGGTCTGCCTGCGACGCAGGAGGTTGTGGGTTCGATTCCCACCTCGGTACAAATGTTTGTACGATCTGCAGATATTTGTTCAGGGTTTTCTGGATGTTTTCTATAAATAAAAAATATCTATCTATGTAGCGTATTGTATTAAGTATAGGTATCAGTTATCTAGTATACCTACCCATAACACAAGCTCTGCTTAGCTTGGGGCTAGATAATGCTGTGTGAATTGTCCAGCATTTTTTTTTCGCTTTAGTAAAGATAATGATCCCGAGGTGGCGTAATTAAATAGAAAAAAAAATTATGGATGGGGATAATATAATTGTTGCAGTAAATCTAAAAAAGTGTATATTTTCAGGAATGTGAAATCGGTAAAAATAGAAAAGTTACAGATTAGTTATTGAAAATAAAATACTTCATTTTATGTTCACAACATAAATCTATCTAGGTTAATTTGGGTTAATTGAAACAATGTTTCTTCCTCAGGTCCCTGGGTGCCAGTCATGAAGGCTGGCATGGAGATAGCCACGGGTATTAACGTGGGACCACCTTCTCTTCCTCAAAAACCTCTGTCCGCTGAAGCCAAGCTCAGGATCCAGAGGAAACTGAAAGCATTAAATCTGGCCAAGTGATCTGTCTTTAGTACATCTGGATATTGTATTTGTATACCTATACGATTGAGAGGCATTACCTAAATTATAATCGGGTAGACATGTAAGAAAAGATATAAAAATAGAATAAAATAATCATTTTCAACAAAAACTCTTTGTATTAATGTATTTGTATCGTATTGTATTGTATTTCATTTATTTCACATAATTAAATAATCCATATTACACACACACACACATTTAAATAAAATTCTAAATTAAAATTAAGTATTTGCAGTGAATAGCAGGACTTGATTTTTATGAGCTTTCCACATGCAGGCGGCGGATATTAAATACCTTACCTACCTAGCTAGTACTCTCAAAGGAAGTAAGTACCTACTTACCAAAGTAAAAATACATTTCCAATGCCTGTGTTAATAAATGAATAAATAATGCTGGACAATTCACACAGCATCATGAAGCAAAATGAAGTAGGTATGGTTACCATAAGTTCCCTATTCTAAAGCCACTGTTCACCAGCCAAGAACGCAAAAACGGGTGGACGATTCTTCGATATTGAAGTTCAAAGCTTTCAAGACCACCCTGAGTAGATCCATAGATTTCCAATGATAATAATAATAAAGCCTTTTATTCTAAACTCCTAATTATTTTGGTACAAAGTTTTACGAGTTCGTATTTTATGCTTAGGATTAAGTTAGTAGGTGCCTAAATATTAGTATTTACACTTGTTGAGAGAGTTGGATCCCTTCTTGGGTAAAGGCCTCCTCCATCTTTATCCATGACTGTCGAGTGCCTGGGTATCCAGCTTTTTTTTTAAAGTCATCAGCCCACCGTCTATACGGTCTGCCAAATGTTGGCAGACCGTTTTGCCATCTGGTCCCTTCCATCGTGTAGTCCGTATGGTCCATCTTTTATCAGTGAGGCGTGAGATGTGCCCAGAACATTTCCACTTAAGTTTTAGAGCTAGTGTGAATGCGTCTGTTAGCCTGGTCTTTTGTCTGATTGAGCTGCTTCTTATTTTATGTATTTTTCTTATCTTGAGAATGCTCCGTTCCATTGCTTTTTGTGTGACCTTGAGTTGGCTTTATTATTATGGCTGTATTCGTAAATACCCATGTTTGGCATCCATACAGTAGACAAGGTAAGAGACAACTATCAATGATCACCTTTTTCGTATTTAGGCTGTAGTTCCTTTTCGTGACCAAAACTTCCTCCAAGTGACATTTACTCGTCGTTCTATTTCTTCTTCGTTGCTAGTCTTACTGAATGATACTTGACGGATTTCCAATAGCGGTACATTATTACGAGGTGATAATCAAGCTGCATTCGTTCTTCATCTCATTTGCAAGCAGCAAAGTTACGTAGTAGTGAATTGCATCCCAAACTAAAATAGATCAGTCTCCACTAGAGTCTGCAGGTACAAAGTACGGATTGCACTTCGATGTTCTGTAGTCTGGGCATTGATCTAAATGAGTCTGGATGAGTTTTTTATTTGTCTATGATATTATTTGACAATGCCCAGAAAATAAAATTCCAGTTTATTTGTTGACCATCCAAATCACAGTGTTATTTCTCTTTTTTACAAAATTATGTAGGCATCGACAAAACGCTTAAAACATCAAGTTATTAAAAGTTTATTTCCTATGTTTAAATTAAATTCAAAAGTTTTACTTCCACGCAAGAATGTAGTTGAAAGAACCTTCGTGCAGCTCAAACAAGATCATGGGTACTCTAGCAGTGCAAAGACATCGGAATTCGACAGGGTCCAATCCACACCCGAGCACACGGTCCAGAAGTCATGGCTTACGATGGCATGCCATGTACCTCAGACGAGGTACATAAGCTATCAAATCATAGGCGATTTAGAAAACATTGGAGGGGAGCCTAATTTGGTAAGTTTTTATTTATTATACTATTTATATATATAAAAATGAAACCCGTTTTCCTTGGTCACGGCATCACGCGTGAACGGCCGGACCGATTTCGCTAATTCTTTCTTTGTTGTGTTTGTTATGGTCAGGAGAAGGTTCTTATGAAAGAAAAAATTAAGAAATTTGGAAACATAAATTTCCACGGGGGCGAAGCCGCGGGGCGCAGCTAGTAGTCTTATATATAAAAATGAAACCCGTTTTCCGTTGTCATCGCATCACGCGTGAACGGCTGGACCGATTTCGCTAATTCTTTCTTTGTTGTGTTTGTTATTGTCAGGAGAAGGTTCTTATGAAAGAAAAAATTAAGAAAGTTGGAAACATAAATTTCCACGGGGGCGAAGCCGCGGGGCGCAGCTAGTTATACTATATATTTGCGCTCAGAAAAAAACTGAATAGGTCGGGCATTAGTCAAGGCATTATTTGTGTAATTTGCTGGAACGGAAAACCTGAGTTTGTATGTTTGACGATATTTGTAGCGTAGTATTCGAAGTTTCGTTTGAGCGACAGAATGTTGCGCGTTTAATTACAGACACGAAACAAAATGTTTTTATAAACTTCAGCTATTTGTTCCAAGATTGGGTCTTTTCTCAGATAGTCCTGTCTTACTCGCTCAGGAACATGATGCATAGAGGGACAAGAGGAGGTCTTTTTCTCAAGTGGGGCGTTACAGGCTACTTATTGTAATTCGTTTTGCCAATAGTTCTTTCCAATTTAACCTTACTTATGCTAGAAACAGACTGAGGCTACGCTACGCAACTTCCGCGATGAAATGTAGAAAACGTCGCATAGTATGGCGTACGATAAGTATGTCTCTAGGCCGTCTGTTTTAATATGATTACGAATAACGACCGATTGTAACGTTTCGTTCAGGTTCGATTCACGCCTTGGGAGGGACAAATATTAGTACGATCTGCAAATATTTCTTCCGGATGTTCTGGGTATTTCTATGTATAATAAAAATATTTATCTACATATGTTATGTATTGTATATCAGTCATCTAGTACCCATAACACAAGCTCTGCTTTGGGGCTAAATGATACTGTGTGAATTGTCCAGCATCATTTATTATAAGGTATTTTATTTATACAAATTCAAGCGTCCAGATATCAAGTGCCTTGCGTAGGTACATTAGACCAGTCTGTTTCTAGCTTTATTCTTTCTCGGGGCACAAGAAACATAATCTTCCTCAAATTAATAGTTTCGATTCTGTACCTAACTGAGCAAGTAAAAGGCATCCATGGCCACTTCACTAGCCTTTGGTGTCACGTATGTTGTTGCGTTACCACCGTGTTGCAAGGACGTGTCGAGAAGCAATATCAGCTGTGCCAGTGATAAAGAGATTTTTATCTGATTTTAAGCGATAAATTATTTTGTTAATTCTCGATGTTTCTGGAAATTGTAGAGATGGCAAAAAGTATTTGTTCTTGCAATTGTTATTTGTGAAATCTTATAACGAATGTGTAACTAATTACCTACCTAAACGTTGTCTATTAATTTACGTTGTAATAAAATCGGGAGTATAAAATTAAACAGTGCGTTTAAGAATTCCTAAAAAGAGAATTTTTAAAAATGGGTAGAGCAGTGCTTTTGCTGGTGTTTGTAAAATTGGCTGCAAGTTATAGTGTTGATTACGACGTTTTGGTAAGTCTTTAAAATTTGGATTTCTTAACCGTCCGGGTTCGGTTAGTCATATACTCGTATATAATTTCCATACTAATATTATAAATTCGAAAGTAACTCTTGTCTGTCTATCTTTTACCTATTCACGCCTCAGCGGTTGAACGGATTTTAATTTCGACGATCTCTGTGGCGCAGCGGGCGAAGGTCCGCCTACGACGCAGGAGGTTGCGGGTTCGATTCCCGCCTCGGGACAAATGTTTGTACGATCTGCAGATATTTGTTCCGGGGTTCTGGATTTTTTCTATGTATAATAAAAAATATCTATCTATGTAGTGTATTGTATTATGTATATTAGTTATCTAGTACCCATAACACAAGCTCTGCTTAGCTTGGGGCTAGATAATGCTGTGTGAATTGTCCAGCATTATGTATTGCTTACGCGATTATGGTATTGGTTATGGTTATGTAACTTTTAAAGGCTTGCTTCGCTCGCCTTGCAGTCTGACATGTATCGCAAATGACTCTGGGTGCAATTATACATATACATACACCCCCCTTTCAGTCACGGAGTCTCCACGAACCCCCCCTACAGGTCGGGTTAACTGAACTAAAAACGCAAAACCAGCAACGTATTGTGAAAATGCAACCAGGTATCGTTCAGGGGTGCCATTGGTCCGCATTCTTTTATTTGGAGCCTAGAACTAGCTATATCCAAAATTTTAGCCCGATCCGTTTTTGCGTGAAGAGGTAACAAACATCCATCCATCCATACATCTAAACATCCAAACTTTCGTATTTATAATATTAGTGTGATGATTAAATTTATTATTATGAATTCATATTTATAGTATGAATGGATTATGACTTTTTTTTGTAAGGTTGGTAGGTATCTATAATCTGTTGTCATAATGTTGCTTCACAAAAGTTACTTCGATTCAGCTTAGGAAAAGTTTCTATGGAATGGCACCCAAAATTTTTAATAAATTGCCAAGCAATGTTAAATTGCTACGGCTGACAACTGTTTAAAAATAAACTGAATAAATTTTTAACAGCAAAATGTTATCTTTACTATATCTATACTAATATCATAAAGAGGAAAGATTTGATTGTTTGTTTGTTTGTATTGAAAGGGCTCCGAAACTACTAGACCGATTTGAAAAATTATTTCGTTAGGAAGCTTACTTTTCAAGGAGTGACATAGGCAATAATATATTTTATCCCGGAATTCCCACGGGAACGGGTACTACGTGGGTGAAACCGCAAGGCGATCGACGTGTAGTTATCATATAAATGATTTTCTACTGGATTAGAAAAAAATTTTATTAATTAGTAATAACTGCAAAAAGTACGTAAGTACTTACAAAGTCTATAATTTTATTTTTCTCACTATTATAAGTAATTTGATTGACAAATTTATTTGTATTTGATTTTAATTTATCACAAAACTAGCTGCATTCTTACTACCCGTTGTCCTATTACCCGTTTTCCCGTAGGAATGAAGCATTTTCCCGCGGTAAAAAGTAGCCAAGATGTTCATCAGTAATAATGTCGGCTTCTAATGGTAAAATAATTTAATTTAATAATAAAATAATTTAATAATTATTTAATTAAATAATAAATAAAATAAATAAATAAATAAATAATAAATAATGCTGGACAATTCACACAACATTATCTAGCCCCAAGGTAAGCAGAGCTTGTGTTATGGGTACTAGATAACTGATATACCTACATAATAATATACGAGTACATAGATAAATATTTTTATTATACATAGAAAACGACCAGAACACCCTGAGCAAATATCTGCAGATCGCACAAATATTTGTTCCGAGGCGGGAATCGAACCCGCAACCTTCTGCGTCGCAGGCGGACCTTCGCCCACCGCGCCACAGAGGTCGTCTAATAATAATTTAATAAAATAATACAAACAAACAAATAATCAAATCTTTCCTCTTTATAATATTAGTATGGACTACTGACCTGTATTTGCATCTTCTAAATTTAGGTACTTAGAACATGTTGTGCTTTTATATTAATTTACATCTTAATGACTCATGTTCGCAAATAAATGACTTGAACTTTGAATTTAAACTTGGCGCTTGTAGTTCTATTAATTCGACTTACTAGTAAGCGACATGTATTTTCACACTGACACAGTTATAAGACCTTGTTAGCACAAAGCAATGACGGGGCGTCCGTCCTAGAGCCAGCTGAGCTTAACGGTCATGCAAAATTGCTTGCTTGATCAGCATAACTGGCGACTGCGGAGTTGTCGAAGGTGAAATTACTGCATTTAATACCCGCTGCGGGACAAAATATATTTGTCTGCAAATCTCCATGGGGTTAAATTTTGATAATATAATAAATTAACTAAATAATAAATAAATAAATAATGCTGGACAATTCACACAGCATTATCTAGCCCCAAGGTAAGCAGAGCTTGTGTTATGGGTACTAGATAACTGATATACATAATAAAATACGAGTACATAGATAGATACTTTTTATTATATATAGAAAACGACCAGAACACCCTGAACAAATATCCGCAGATCGTACAAATATTTGTCCCGAGGCGGGAATCGAACCCGCAACCTCCTGCGTCGCAGGCGGACCTTCGCCCACCGCGCCACAGAGGTCGTCAACTGAAATCATTTACTAAAGTTTTTGTTTTATTTTATCTTATCTTAATTAGCTGTTACTATCCCACTGCTGGGAAAACGCCTCCCTCTTCTCTCTCAGTTTTAAAGTTACAGATCAAAAATAAAATAAAATAGTTTTTTTTGCAATTCTCCAACAAAATCCTTTTTTCTTCTAGGTTTGTGTTCGATATTTTTATTTATTTTATTTTCTTAGCTAGATAGACTATCTAGCTTTCAAATGAGACTATTTGGATATAAAGTGTGTAGGTAAGTAGGTAACTTAAAAAGAAATGAAGAAAAACCAGATGATGTAGTTTCAAAAAAAAAAAAATCGGCTTGGTTTTTGAGATAGCTAACATTATTTTTTTATCTATTAATATTTATGTCGCGTATCCGCACATCTCATTTGATCAAGGTTCGATAATACACATTGCATACGTAGTCTCTTAAACCTCACAATTTTCTTAAATAAGTAGGTACCTACTCTTAATTTTTTTCGGTATCAGTTTGACAGATTCTGCCGCTTCTTCCTCGTGCTCCTACTAAATTCTCCTACTGGTAGGAGCACCGGGACACCCATGTCCTGATGCTCCTACTGCAAAAGGAAATTGTAAAACGCTAAGTAGGAGCATCGAGACATAACTAAAATAGATTTCCTTATAGGCATACTCTGATTCAAGTACCTACAGGTGAACAGTCACCTCACTATTTTGTGTCATCATATTATGGCTATGGGTGCAATTATACATACACACACCCTTTCAGTCACAGAGTCGCCACGAACCCGCTCCCCCCCCGCTTCGCGGGGGTTGGACGGGCTTCGTTAGGAGTAAGTTAATGTTGACCCCCCCCCGCTTCGCGGGGGTGGGAGGCCTACAAGGGAAAACATTAGTGTTTAGGTATAAGTAGTTATTATTTGTTTATTAGTTGCTTAAAGTAGTTGACTGTTCAATATGTTATGTGATAGGAGCAGGAGGAATTAAATTTAGAATATTACATTATTCCCCGTGGTTTTTATGTTCAGTAGGAGCATCAGGACATGGGTATCCCGGTGCTCCTACCAGTAGGAGAATTTAGTAGGAGCACGAGGAAGAAGCTGATTCTGCGTTGAAAGTGTTAATGTTCTTCCTTCTGTCTATTTGTTATTTTGTCTTATTTTGTTAGCAGGAGAGTTTTGGTTTAGCTTTCCCGTGGTGCCCAGCCGTATTGGGATGCTCGTTTTCGTTTGTTGTGTTTTTTATTTGATTATTAAGTTCTGGAGAGCGTACGCTATTGCTATTAAATTACTAGGCCGTCAGTGGAAGTTTTTAAAACCAGAGAGAGCACATCCGCTTCCGTCGAGTTTGACTACTTTTTACCAGATTGTTCGCTAGTACATCCGGTCCAGTGGCGACACCTAGCGACTGCACGCCGTTTCTTGTCTACGCAAAATGGACTAAAGATAAATCCTAAAAAGTGAACAGTGAATCGCAGAAAAATTGTAAGTTTTTGAAGATTTTACGATTGCGTTCATAACTTTTTTTATTCTAAAAATATTTCCGCTACTTTAGGTAAAATGTAGGACACATTGATCAAAAAACGTCAAGAATTTATTACTTTTGCTGTCCACAGCAGGGCAAAGGCCCACGTTTTAAAAGCACGTGGTTATAATTTTTAACTTTAATGCCAACGGGTAACGTTTAACTGATTTTTCCATTCGGATCTCGTATTTTAATATAACCTGATCATTTATCTAAATAAATTATCGTCTTGTGTTTGGTATACTTATTCGGTTTTTTCAGTACGGATTTCGTATTTCAAAATTAGTAATAGATCATTCATTTAAAAAAAATGGTTTGGGTTCTGTATTTTCGGTAAGTACCTACTTTTTGTATCTTTTGGACAAAAATCAAGGAATGATTTAGTCAATACAATTTTGATAACTAAATTTCGAAATTACAGATTTTAGAATCGAAACCTGCAGTGGATGCAGCAGTTTCAAGCGGAATAGCTCGCAAGCGTTCCCGGAGCCAGTCGAGCAGCACCAGCTGTTCCTGGTGCTGCAGCTCTAGTGAATCACAGGGCTCTGCCAAAAAAAAACCGCGCCGCCGCCGCCGCAGGAAGACGAAACGTGCTCGGCGCTCCGATCCCATAGTAAGCAAACTTGTCGAGCACATGGGCAAGCTCCATAGCTTTAGGTATATCTGAGTTAATTGTGCGATAATCGGGTCATTTAGAAACTGCTTGCCGTTACGATGAGGTATCGGTCTGTTCTGAAGTTGTCCCGTTTGATGAGGGAAATAACAACACAATAACACGTAATTTAAATATTGGTACGCTGGTGTCGTGCAACGTTCATCACCGGCCACGGACACCAAGGAAGCCCCCGTCCCGCCTGCCATGACTTTCGTTCACGCCAGTCCGACAACAGATTACCTTCATACTTCAGGCATCTACTTATAATGTATATACTTTGTGTATACTACATCAGGTGGTGTTTATAAGAACAAAATGTCTTGACGAAGCCAGTACTTACCTCCAAATTTAATTTCGACCTAAAACATCTTTATTCACAAAGAAAATTTTAGAAAATTTACAATTGAAACAATTGAGCTAACTGCTGACTGTTGCAAACAGTCTACAGGTAGCTCAACTGATCCATATCAGATCATCGACCTTAAAATAAAGCTGAAGGAACCATCTGTTCTAACAGCATCCAAGTTTTAAAATATTTGGTGAGGTTCAGTACATAAGTTGGTCAGATGAAAGATATTCTGAGGTTTTTTTGTAGCTCTAACCTCATAACTGTTTTTGTTTATTTCAATAATTTTTAAGAGATTCTTGTTTTCAACGCTGAAGTGTGTCATACTTATTTAACGAAACTACACTTTATTGGAAATTTTATTGTTTTATTTCTAATATCTCATCACAATAATGCTATTCCCTCAATATCTACAAGTGGCGACACCAGGCGATAACAAACGCATCCCATTACAAAAGCTTCCAGTGAATAAATATGATCCATTTTTGTAAGAAAAAAATTGGCGCGCGACCGCTAGGTGTCGCCACTGGACCGGATGTTCCTACTATTGATCGAACTAATCGACGGGTTCCGGGCTATTTGTATTAAGCGACATTTTTGAAACTTTACAGGAGAGCAGTTTAAAGTTTCGATTCTTAGAAAAAAAAATATAACTTTAGCAAATCGCATTATTTTAAAAAAAAGAAGGATTTTATTGTTTTTATAACATATTCCCCATAATTGGATTCAAGTTTTTTTCTTATATTCCTATTTTTAACGAAGATAAATGTCGCTTAATACAAAATGACCCATATTTTACTTTTTTTTGTTCCAGGCTAAATGAATTAACCGCCTATGGTTATTGTTTCTTATTCCAGGCTAAATGACTTAATCGCCTAGGTTTATTATTTCTTGTTCCAAGCTAAATGATTTAACCGCCTAGGTTTATTATTTCTTGTTCCAAGCTAAATGACTTAACCGCCTAGGCATGCATATAATGGCTCTAGGCTAAGTGCTTTAATCAAAGAGATGGTCATATTTCAAACCTAAGCTAATTGGTTGAAATATCATATCTTAAACTTATTAATTATGGCTAATTAGTTTATGCGACTGATTTTTTTTTTAAATAAATTGTTTGTAAGCAATTTAATCATACTTGAATAATGAAGTTTGCAGAAATTGGCGGTTAAAACATTGATAAATTAAAAGGTACATACATAGGGTATCTTTTTAATACTTATGAAATGAGAAATAAAACACACATTACGAATTTGGGTATTTCTCACAAAATGTAGAAATTTCATTTTGCATTTCTTAAAATAATTATATTTTAATATACATTTTTTTTTGCAGAAATAAGTTTTAATTTAATAACGTTTATTAAAAATGAAGGTCTTCCATATTTTTATTTTTATCTTGTAGAAAAATGACTTCAAAAAAACTATGGAATGAGGAAATGACAGACAGGATGAGGGAATGATGTTTATTGACAACTTGATACTAAATGGGTAATAAAAGGCATTATTAATTGGTGAATAGGTAGTGAGATCTGTCTTATAGTCTAGAGAGCCACTTAGGTTCTCATAACAATATCACAAAGATACTGTAGGTATCAGGTTAACTCGAAACGTGTTTTTTTTTAATATAATATCTTTACTCTTATTATTTATTAATCTCACTTTGTCTTAAAATCTCAATCACATTTCAGTTACACTCAACTTTAAGAACCGTTTAGCTCCTTGATAATGACGTTCCCCATTTTAATTAACTTTGGCATCTCTATTTTTTGTACTACTATATATATATTTCAGCTTAAATATTTTGTAATATTTTTCTTTCTCTCCGTGTTTATTTCCAAGATCTTCATAGTTATTCTTGAGGTCCCTTGATAGTGTTTCTCCGAAAATTAGTCTTTTTTTCAGGAACTCGTATATTCTTACAAGCGAAAACACTTTAGTTGCTGCAGAGTCAGGGTCAGAATTTTTAGATTTCTATCTCCAATACCTCTTCTTGTATTTTTGGCTAAGCTAAGGAACACAGTCATTCCTTATTTTATTTTCAATAAAGGCTTTTTGGAATGTAACATGGTTTTCCCTATATAATTTACTATTCTTTTTCCATTGTTTTCGTTTTTGTCTTGCTTCTCTTGCACTCATAGATCTTATTGATTTAACTTGATCTTTACTCTTTTCTTAAATACTACTTTAATCTTCCTTTTTCACGCAAAGCTTCTAAAGACTCGGTATTACTTTTAATTTTATCCTGCCTTTTTCGGTCGTACGTACTCTTTCTTTTTTAATTTCTTTTCTTCGTCACTTAACTTTTTGACTTTCCCTATTCTTGATGTTCATATAATATGTATTTTTAAGCAATGAAAAAGCATGCTATACAAGCTGATTAAAAACAATAAGACGCAATTTTATATGCAAAAATCATTCCCTCATACAATCGTCATTCCCTCACTTTTTAAATAGTGAGGGACTGACGGACTTGAATAAATTAACTTAATTTATCATTTCATTAATGCATTTTACTCCCGAAAACCATATAAAAACATTCAAACACTCGAATAGTATAAAGGCTTACCTTTTTATATCAACAGTGAGGTAATGAAATGTTTTAAACGCAGAGAAATGTAATGTTTTAAAAATTTAAACCAAATTTTTTTTGCATTAACTCCTTTCATTATGACGAAAATCCACCATGTTGACATTTTTCGCAGTGTTGCCAAGTTTTAAAAACTTAACAGCGGCGTTCAAGAATGTAAAACGGTGCGTTGAAAAATCGAATATTTGTAACCGGTGAGGGAATGACTTTATTCCAAGGGACATAATGTTTAAGTCGATTTTTTTATATTCCTTATTATTTTAGAGCAATGAAAGCTTGACCATGCAATCATTACTTATTACCAAATATTTATGTAATATAAAATTTATAAGAATATGAACAGATCTGATGGTATAATAAATATATATTTTTTTTATTTCGGACCTAGGGACACGATGAGGGAATGACTTTCAGACTAATAAATGAATTGCATTTTTTTGTGAATATATTATATAATTTTTTTCGTACAAAATATTAGTGTAGATACATACTAATATAATAAAAATGTAACAATGATGACAAATCCATACAACTTGGGTATGAATCTGACAAAGAGGCTAAATGTATTAAACGACATTCTTGTATATTTATAAGATAAAGCTAATTGTATTAAGCGACACTGAATAAGAATTTAACAAAGAGGCTAATTATATGAAGCGACACTGGATAAGAATTTAACACAGAGGCTAATTATATGAAGCGACATTTCTATATATTTATAAGGCCAGGCTAAATGCTTTAACGTACGTTACCTGTGAACTGTTGTTCCAGGAAAAAAAGTTTAAACGACTGTCTGGTATTTGGTAGTGAGCTTAAGTACACAGTTCCTAAATTTGTCAATATTTTGTGTTGCTTCATACATTGCAGTCCAAAATGGGCCCCAAAAATGCGGTTGTATTAAGCGACAAAAAAGTGCTCCGATCGTCACCAAACCCAGCTCAAACGACGCAGAAAAATTTGCTGATTCCAAATATGTATAAAAGTCTATATCGCCCAGAGTGTCGCTTAATACAATTAGCCCGGAACCCGTCGTAATAAACTTGGAATCGCTCAAATTCGACAAAAAATTGGATGTCTGTAAAGTCGGTTTACTGACGATAGTTGAACGTGACAACGTCTTAAGAAAATACTGATGGAATGGTAGCATTTGATACTCGATCAAAACATGTAAATGTACTATAGTATAGCAGCTGTCCACGCAGACGCATCGCTCACTCAAGTAGGAAAGAGACGGATGTCGAGCGCTCTCGCTAGCACTTCAAGCCTTACATGGAACGCCTCAGAGCGAGGTAACGCCGCATGACGTCATAGCGAGGTAACGCCGCATGACGTCATGTTTTTTCGTGCGTGCAGCCGGCTCTATCGAATTATAAGACGTTGTCACGTTAAAAAAGATGTGCTCTCGCTCAAAATAAAAGCTTCCAGTGAGTAAGTATTTAAATGCATTTTACTTCAGGTAAAACGCTCCTATTGTTATATTTTGCACGAGTCTTCAGGTATTGCGTAATGCTTCTATTTTCGTTGCATATTTTGTTCATTTTGCTGAACTGCTTATGTCCTTGCTGTTAGTAGGTACTTGGCCTATTTTCAACCGACGAAAAACGGAGGAGGTTCTCAAGTACGCGTATATTTTATTTTGTATGACTACGCATAACTTTTTACAGAATGGTCCGATTTTGATAATTCCTTTTTTATTGGACCCTATCCAATAAAAAGGGATTATCAAAATCAGAACTCTATATACCTCGATGTGTCATCATCTTTGACGACCTCTGTGGCGCAGCGGGCGAAGGTCTGCCTGCGACGCAGGAGGTTGCGGGTTCGATTCCCGCCTCGGGACAAATATTTGTGCGATCTGCAGACATTTGTCCAGGGCGTTCTGGATGTTTTCTATCTATAATAAAAAATATCTATCTATGTAGTGTATTGTATTATGTATATCAGTTATCTAGTACCCATAACACAAGCTCTGCTTAGCTTGGGGCTAGATAATGCTGTGTGAATTGTCCAGCAGCATTATTTATTTATTTATTTATTTTATTATCAAACTAAATTAGACTCTAATTTTAACTAGATGTCGCCACTAGAAGAATTTGTAGTCGGCTTATCGTTTATATATAAACACGCCAAATTATCACTACATAGAGTCCTCTTCTTAGAGTTGATTTCTTTATTAGGCGCTTTTATCAGCAAACCTCAAACAATAAATTTTTTACTTAATAAACACTTAATATCTTCTTTATATTTCGTATCTATGCCAGTTGCTTTTGTTGCTGTTTTCGTTCTTGTAGGATTTTTAGTAGGTTATTTTTGTAAATTTTTCTATATTCTTATATTTTACTGTTAGTTTGAATGCTAATGTTTATTTTATTATGTTTATGTTTACTTGTAAAATAATTCCCCCTATTTGTCCAAAGGTTGGTAGTCGGTACTTACTATTTTAAGGTAGATATTTATTACATAGCGAAGTCTCTAACCTTTACTACGTATTTGTATGGTCGAAGCCCTCGGCGCGCGATTTACTTGACGGACCTTGTTTTTACGAGAAAAGTCTAAAAGCATACCCCTGACACTCGCCCATTTCTCCATACAAAAGTCGCGTCTCGGCACATACATGTGCAACTGTGTTGCGCTACACGTGCCACTGTGTGTGTGACGTCTAGGGTCATTTTCTGAATATATTGTGCGAGTTAGACAGTTGCAAAAGAACTCGGACATTTTCACTGTCTATTTTTTTCCTGTTAAAGGTGGAATTAAACCGCAAAACAGAAGAAACTTCGTAAGTCCATGATCAAACAAACAAAACACCAAAAATAAATTTGAAATCTTACTATATATAATTCTTCTGTGAGTGTGTATGTCACTGAACTTCTCTCAAACGACTGGACCGATTTTGATGAAATTTTTTGTGTGTGTTCAAGGGGATCTGGGAATGGTTTAGATTCACAATTTTAACGACTGGACCGATTTTGATGAAATTTTTTGTGTGTGTTCAAGGGGATCTGGGAATGGTTTAGATTCACAATTTTGTTTAATTAACGCGTGCGAAGCCGCGGGCAGAATCTAGTCTATATATATAAAAATGAAACCCGTTTTCCTTGGCCCCAGCATCACGCGTGAATGGCGGGACCGATTTCGCTAATTCTTTCTTTGTTGTGTTTGTTATTGTCAGGAGAAGGTTCTTATGAAAGAAAAAATTAAGAAAGTTGGAAACATAAATTTCCACGGGGGCGAAGCCGCGGGGCGCAGCTAGTTTGAAATAAAACACCATCGGCGTTAGTCAAAATCATTAACCATGTCTACGCTTTGTGCGTGCGCCGTGCACCCCATGCATTTGGAACGCAAACCGAACTCGACTAGGGGCCGGCGGCGGCGGATTGAGGAAGCTCGGTCAGATGGAGGACGAGGAGTGTCCATTCTAGAGTTAGGTACGTTAGTATTATGCTGTTAAAAGTCTCTTATTTTCAGTCCGTCTCGCTGGAAGGCCTCTACCCAGCTGTGTACACCCCCTTCGATGACAAAGGCGAGCTCAATGTGTCTGTGATACCGGCGTACGCTGAACATCTGAAGACGAACGGTGTCGATGGAGTACTTGGTTCGTACAATATCTAAAGCTGGATTCTGACCGGGGTGGTGTGACAGTGACGGAACCGTGGTCCCGCTGCGATGTCCCACTGGTGGGACAAAACTTTTCGTCCCACCAAACACACACTCGACCGTCCAGATCCTCCCGCGAACCGGGGGCGGGTCAACATTAACTTACTCCTAACGAAGCCCGTCCAACCCCGCGAAGCGGGGGGGCGGGGGTTTCGTGGCGACTCTGTGTCTGAAAGGGTGTGTATATATATAATTGCACCCAGAGCCATATGTTGAACGGTCAAGTATGTGTTTGGTGGGACCACGAAAAAGTTTTGTCTCACCAGTGGGACATCGCAGTGGGACCACGGTTCCGGAGTGGGTGTGACAGGGCATAATGTAACGTGTTACACAGCGAGCATTCGTGCATTCAGTAGGTTCCGGGAAAGTAGGCGTTCGCAACGAGCAACAAGACTGATTTTAGCTCATGCTCGTTGCGAATGGTACAGTACGCCCCTCAAGGGTCCGGCGACGGATGAATTTCTAAGAAATCAAATAATATCGCAAAAATTTTCGACTTCGACGGGACTTGAACCCGCATCCTTCCTTCAGTACAGTAGTTTTCGACGCCCACGTCACTTGACCTCGTGGTGGTGGTTAGCACATTCCTGTGCTGAATAGAAAGGATGCGGGTTCAAGTCCCGTCGAAGTCGATAATTTTTGCGATATTATTTGATTTCTTAGAAATTACCTTGAGTGTTACTGAAGGTTACGCACTATAATAACATTAATAACATAAAAACCGACGGATGAATTTCCCATACAAACAGAGTAGGTAAGTACCAAAATGATTTGTAATTTGAGGATATTTTCACCATGGTCTGCTATTATTTGTATTGGAATAGTATTTATTTAGGTTCCTGCCACAAGCTTTTTTCAAAATACTTATTTACAAAAATACTAAGAAAACATTAATTATTTGATGTAAAAATGCGATTCGGTTTAATCTCATTTCAGAAAGGTATTTTGAAAAAAAAAATGTGTCAGGAATCTAGATAAATACTATTTTAATACAAATAATAGCGGACCATGGTGAAAATATGCTCAAATTACAAATCATTTTGGTATGGGAAATTCATCCGTCGCCGGACCGTTAACATCGGTCAGTACCCGCTTTAACAAAGTGACCCATCCCTTATCAGCACAAATACAGTGTTAGACTGGCCGCATACAGCAATAATTCAGTTTCTGAATTCCGTAATTAGTTCTATTTAAGGAAAAGGTTAGTTCTTCATTCAGACATCCGTGAGGGGTGCGGCGGCGGCAGATTTGGCCGAGGATCTCAAGAGGCGTAAAAATATGCAGATCTCGACAGAGCCTAGGTCCGTTGGGTACCGAGGCTCTTCGGGTTTTTCAAAATTATCTAATAATTATCAAAATATAATTATCAAAATATATTATAATCTAAATATATTATATTATCTAAATATAATTCAAAATTATAAGATCTGAGCGTCTGTTCGAAGCGACCCGAGAGCTGGTGAGTATCTGGCCCAGCGCATCAGCATTGCCATACAGCGGGGCAATGCAGCCAGCGTCTGGGGGACGCTTCCGACGGTATTGATATGGATCAGTTGAGCTGTAGATTGTTTGCAACAGTCTGTAGTTAGCTCAATTGTTTCAATCGTAAATACTAGTTCTAATTAATTTCTATTATTTGATTGTAATTTTCTTTGTGAATAAAGTGTTAAAGTTAAATGTTTTTGTTTACAATATTTCAGTGGCGGGAACATCAGGCGAGGGGCCATCACTGACGCAGGTTGAACGGAAGGCGCTGGTGGAGGCGTGGATAAAGCAGGGGAAGACTCGGGGCCTGAAGGTGGTGATGCAGGTCGGAGGACAGAACCTGCCTGATGTGTTGGAACTTGTAAGTTGGTACAGTTGTTCTATCTGACGAAGTCCGTTTAGCCCTGGTTGTTGTAGTAACTTTGCGCTTAGTTGTCATGCTGACGGTACTCGCTACCAAAATCTGACATGAATACAATGAGCACTAGTGACCCGGACCGCGTCTCGGGCGAGACTGATTGCTTCTGAGCTTACGCACACTAAAACAATGTGTACATGCATTCACTCAAACATAGCCCAACGGACTTCGTGAGACAGAACAACTATACAAGCCGGTATTTTAAATGTACAGGGTGTAACGGAAAGGGTGTACTAAGCCGAAAGGGGGTGATTCTGGAACCCGAGGGGATCAACTTGTAAATAACGATTTTTTGAATTTCGAATTGTTTTTATTTTTTTAACACCTGTTTTGATAGTGAACCTAATTTAGGATTTCAACGTGGGCGTTACAGGCCGTAATGTAACGTGTTACACAACGAGCGTTCGTGCAGTTAGTACCTACCTACAGGGAAAGAAAGCGCTCGCAACGAGCAACGAGGCGGATTTTAAGTCACTGCGTTACATAGCATGCTCGCTGCAAATGGTACATAACGCCCCGTAGGCCATAACACCCGTCAGTACCCGGTTTAACTCAACGTACCAGGAAACATGTTATCTTTTTGACAATTGACGACCTCTGTGGCGCAGCGGGCGAAGGTCTGCTTGCGACGCAGGTTTGTTTCGCCTCGGGACAAATGTTTGTACGATCTGCAGACATTTGTCCAGGGCGTTCTGGATATTTTCTATGTATAATAAAATTTTTATCTATTTATGTAGTGTATTGTATTAAGTATATCAGTTATCTAGTACCCATAACACAAGCTCTGCTTGGGGCTAGATAATGCTGTGGGAATTGCACAGCATATATTATTATTAATAAACTTTGTGTACTTTATATATTGTTTTCTCTCCAGGCTGCTTTTGCTGAGAAAGCCGGCACCGACGCCATCTTAACCCTTCCAGAGCTGTACTTCAAGCCGAAGAGTGACAAGGAGAATGTTAAATACTTAAAGAAAGTATCCGAAGCCGCGCCGACGCAGCCGATAATGTACTACCATCATCCGTCTATGAGCGGGGTCAACAGTGAGTATTGATTCGCAGCCGATAATGTACTACCATCATCCGTCTATGAGTGGGGTCAACAGTGAGTAGTGATTCGCAGCCGATAATGTACTACCATCATCCGTCTATGAGTGGGGTCAACAGTGAGTAGTGATTCGCAGCCGATAATGTACTACCATCATCCGTCTATGAGTGGGGTCAACAGTGAGTAGTGATTCACAGCCGATAATGTACTACCATCGGAGTCAACGGTGAGTGATTCAGAATGACGTCATCTCTCACGCTGTCTTGCCTAAATCGAATTCGAACAGGGCAATAGGGTATTACACCCATTTTTGAAAATAAATAAATAATAAATAAATAAATGCATTAAACTTTTGCATTTTCAAATTTCTCGCGTCATTTGACGAAAACGCTGGACGCAGTGGACGCCATATTGCTTTGTGGTCATGACGTCAGTTGGCTGTGTAAACAAATGCAGTGAAATATTGTATGTTATAGAGGAAAGATAAGTTGACAGTTGACACTTCTAAGTTTACATAGCCGTATGACATGGCGACTGAAACCTCTAAATTGAGTTTTAAAATTTAGAGATACGAGATTTAGAGATACGAGGTAGGGTACCGCCTTAAGGCGTTATTGTGTGAAGAGGATAGGCATAGGATTTCGCGTTCACAGGAGCGGGACAGAGCAAAGCGGCGTAAGCCCAAAAATCAAGTTTTTAGTAGTTATTTGCTCCCCACAAACATTAGAATAGTTAATTGAAAAAAAAGGCAACATATAAAATGTTCTTTATACTTAGTTCAATTACTATGCTTAATCTCAAGATCGTATCATCTGTATTTATTGAGAAATTAGGGTTTTAGTAAAAAATTAGAGGTAACTTTGCGATTTTTTTCTATCGAGAAAATTTTATGGCATCGTGTTTTCGAAACATATGATCGATAGAATAAGTCCTGAACTTTACCTTATATAAATTTAAAAGTTAAATATTCAGTAGTTTGGAAGATATGGAGGTCCGACGGAGTTGAAAATAAGCAATTTGAGGTACTATACCCCCTTAACTTCTAACGAAGCCCGCCCAGACGGAGTTAAAATCTGTGCCCAAGAATAAAGAAATAAATAATTATAGATATACGTTTTTGAAGCTTATTCATAAAATTTGACTTAACTTGTTTAAGTAATTTTGTAGCGCTCCAACGCGGTACATGTTTGGCACTTTATTTTATTACCTAAGATCAGCACAGCAAACACGGAACAATAGGTATTAATTTGTATACATGTAACAACATGTGAACGCATTAATAAATGATTCTGAGATGATACCATTGTCATGTCATAGTCGAGCGATTAGTTAAGTTGATTATGGTCCTCGAGAAATGGATACTGCATGAGAGATTACGTCATTCTTAATCCCATTCTATAATTAGGTAGGTACGCAGGTTATACAAACATTCTGTAGTATTTTGTCTTTTAGTCTTCTTCTGTCTTGCTTCATAGAAAGAAATCAAAATACCTTTTCTTAGTAGAGCCATCGAGCATGTGGAATGTTAACTAACAGTTGATTTTTAGGGTTATATCACCCTAAAATGATTCAGGCCTGATAGAATTCCAATAGATAGCTGTGTGGTGCCGGCTTAGAATTTGCACCATCCCAACTCTTCCCGCGGGTGTCGTAAGAGGCGACTAAGGGATATCCACCGGGGGCGGACAGCAGCGCCCCCTGCAGAACATTCTACCACCGATCTGCGATCCCCAACCCGCATGCCCAGCGTGGGGATTATGGGCATTACCCACCATGACATAAAAGCCAATAAGGCGCTTGTCAGGGGGAGGCCTGCGTTCAGCAGTGGACCAACACAGGCTGTTGAGGTTGAGGTTGAGGAGATTTCCAATGACTCACCCGTAAGGGCCGGACTACACCAAAGCGGAGACATGACGAGCGGAGAAGAGAGAGAGCTCCGCTTAGGACATCTCCGCAAATCTCCCCTTTGGACGTCTGGGACCTTAATTCTATGAAATCTTCCGATATTAGTATCATACAAGACAAAATTAATTTTTTTTAAAACCCGCCGACGTTTATGGCTTGGTAATAGTAACATGGCTAAGAACACTCGGGATAAAATTATCTATGACACAAAAAAAACTAAACGAAAATCGGTTCGTCCGTTTGAGAGCTACGATACCACAGACAGATACACAAATACACAGACAGACACGTCAAACTTGTAACACCCCTCTTTTTGCGTCGGAGGTTAAATATATAGGTACGGCGACGGGTTTATCTTCAATCGAAGCAAAACTGCTGAAAGCTCATGTAAAATTGTTTTATATTTTCAGTAAAACCCAAAGAGTTCTTCAAAGAAGCTGTAGCGTCCATTCCGAACTTCAAAGGGATGAAGTGTGATTTCGGCACTGCACTGGCGTTGATGTCCTCTGGGTTACTTCAAAAGGAACATGCTTTGTTTATGACCAGCCATGTAAGTTTTTTAAGTAGCACTTTTTTGCCTCGGCTTCGGGCGCGATACGTTTTATGGTTATCTTCTATCCATACGTTTTATCGTTATCTTATCCCATGGGACTATATAAAGGATAAATAATATGTCTATGTTTTATTCCACGCATAAAACTACCTGTATGCAATTTCAGCTCGATCGGTTCAGTAGTTTTGGAGTGAAGAGGTTACAAACATCCATCCATCCATCTAAACATACAAACTTTCACATTTATAATATTAGTGTGATGTGATTCACCGATTCCTCCGTCAATTATTGTAGACCAATTTAGAATTTTACGTTTTGTATTCTCAAACTTTAGGAATTCACGATAAGTCGTAAATCTTAAAAAAAAAACGGTGCAAATAATTAAAAATATGAAGTTGGTTTTTTAGTAATTAACCGACGTCGAAAAAAGGAGGAGGTCCTATGTTGTTCGCCTCTATGTATTTTTTTGCGAGTTCGTCAATTTCTTGGACCGATTTTGAATTCTTACGCTATTGTATAGAGTACTAGTTTCAGCCCGCAGCCTCGCACGCGTTGTTTCTATGGAAACGTATAAAGGTTATTTCTATCGCATAGTAACTGATTTATGGGATAAAAGTGACCTATGTCTTATTCCAGATGTAAAACTACCTGTATGCAAAATTTCAGCCCAAGCCGTTCAGTAGTTTTGGCGTGAAGAGGTAACAAACATCCATCAGTCCATACATCTAAACATCCAAACTTTCGCAATTATAATATTACTAGCTTCTGCCAGCGGCTTCACACGAGTGTTTTCGGTATAGTGAGTAGGTAGTCTATTAGTATCTAAGTTAGGCTATGTTTTAATTGTGCGCCGAATTTCATCTTGATCTATTCAGTAGTTTTAGAGATCCTAGGTAACAAAAATTTCACAAATTTTTGGCTTTCTAATACTAGTAGGATAGCATTAGTGTGATAGCGAATGATCCAGATGTGGACCCACGAAAATTTTATTCCCAAGGGATTACTATTTATCCCGGAAAACTTAAAAACAGTGGAGAATTACGGGATTTGAAGATTTTAGTTATTTCAAAACAATCAAATTATTTTAAATTAATACTTAGGTTATCATTTACTAAAATTATATTTATACTAGCTGCGCCCCGCGGCTACGCCCGCGTGGAAATTTAAAATGATCACTTAGGGGTATGAAAAATAGATGTTGGCCGATTCTCAAACCTACTCAATATGCTCACAAAATTTCATGAGAAATTTCGGAGGAGTATGGCAACGAAAACTGTGACACGAGAATTTTATATATTAGATTGACTTTAAAATAAAATCTCAGAAATCTTTAAACCTAGTTGGAATAGTCTAATCTAATTTCTAAGAAATCAAATAATATCGCAAAAAATTTCGACTTCGACGGGACTTGAACCCGCGTCCTCCCCTCAGTACGGGAATGTGATAACCAGAGTGCGAGGCTTACGCACTATAATAACAAAAACCTTAGTCTAATCTTGTTGCGTAGCTGAATGTAAGTTGGTACTTTAATATTATTTACTGAATACGAATACGAAGAATTAGTATATATATAATATACACAAATTCTTTGTAACATAGACATTGTTAAGAGGGCGCTAAATGCACGCCATTTTGTGAAAATGATAGGTATATAGGATTTCGCGTTCACAGGAGCGGGACAACGCATACGTTTTTGAAACGTCGGCGTGAGCGCAAAAATATAGTTACTGTTTATTCTTAAGGAAACTACGCAACTTATGAAGAAACTGGTTGGCAAGGGCAAGGAACCAAATAAGTAACTAGTATATACTAATATTATAAAGAGGAATGATTTGATTGTTTGTTTGTTTGTATTGAATAGGCTCCGAAACTACTGGACCGATTAGAAAAATTCTTTCACCGTTAGGAAGCTTACTTTTCAGGGAGTGACATAGGCTATATTTTATCCTGGAATTCCCACGGGAACGGGAACTACGCGGGTGAAACCGCGAGGCGATCGTCTAGTACTTAATAAAAGAACTCCCAAATTGGTTTTGGGTCTGGCTAGGTCTTCTATGTGTACTAAAAATATCTAAGTATCGGTAGTTATCAGTTATGTAGTACCTATAACACGACCTCTGCTTACTTTGGGACTAGCTGATGCTGTGTGGATTGTCCAGCATTATTTATTATCATCATTATATAGCATTATAGAGTTTTTGGAATATGATTACAATCAGTTTAACGTCAAATCCCCTAAATTATCTGGCATCTTCCTTGAATCATCTAACTAAACTGAGAGATTTACACGAACCTTCGTTTTAAGGATATACTTTTACCTTGACTATTTCTCTTCTACAGCAAAATTGTATTAAGCGTATTTTGGACTAGTCATAGCCACATCATTTAATTTAAGAAACATTATATTGTAAAAAATTTATTTGTATGATGTATTACAGACAATAAAGGAATCTGAATCTAATATATTTCCAGGTGACAATGTCATCTAACGTGATGATGGGTATAGACTCGAGCATGACAGCTATAACCAGCATCTTCCCCAAAACCATGGTGGAGATTGTGCGAGCAGTGAAAAGTGGCAACTTGCAGAAGGCCAGACTCAAGCAAGTGGAGCTGAATGAACGGGCTGACGCTATCACTTCATTAGGTACCTATTGTTCCTATAGTACATCATCATCATCATCATCATCACCAGCCTATATTAGTCCACAGACATAGGCCTCCCCTAATGAGCGCCATAGCGCCCTGTCTATAGTACATATGAGGCGTATATATCCTAAAACCATGCCAGCTCTAATAATTAATTTTTAAAAATATTTTGTTTAATTTGATTATTGACTATGCCCATTTACAGCAGATATCTATAGATATAAATTTCTTTGTTTTGTGACTATAATTATTTAATTTGTCTTATTAGTTATTCCTATTGACTTAACCAAAATGCCTTGTGCTTCTACGGCGAATAAATATATAAGTATGAGTATGAGAGTAATGTTCACTATGAAAATTCGCGGTAATTTTAAAAAAGTGGAGTTGTCAGTTTTTGGAAATATACGCCTCATATTCTTCTTCTGCCTTTCTCTATCGACCCTGTTCTTATAAACAATCTGCTGCATAAACTAATCACTTCACTTTGTCCATGGTATAGTCACAAAATGACAGTTACCAAACTGCTAAAACTATCGCTGAAAATGGTCGCTATTCTGAAATTTTTTTGAAGTTTATGTTTTCTTAGGTAGAATAGTTTCTTTTTCTAAGGTAGAAAAGTATTCCACCTTATAAATAATACAAGACAAAATTAAAATTAAAAATCCGCCGACCTTTATTGGCTGAACAGATTTTCATGAAACATGGCTAAGAACACTCGGGATAATACTAAGTAAATAATAATAATACGGGATAATACAAAAAAAAACTAAGTAAACGAAAATCGGTTCATTCGTTTGGGAGCGACGATAACACAGACAGATACACAGATACACAGACAGACACGTCAAACTTATAGATAACACCCCTCTTTTTGCGTCGGGGGTTAAAAAGACTTTATGGAGGGAGCCGCGTCAAAAATATCAGAATAACGTTAATAATTTTACTGCATCTTGTGATTTTGTGGTTGTGAACGACCTACCTTATTTGGCATTTAGTATATCAATATTTTCCTGCAAATAGCACCGCACGCACAATCTATATTTTCTTTCATCTAAGAAAAAGAAAAGAGTTTCTTTCATGTAAGGATTCTACGTGACGATTATGCGACGGTACCATTTTTAAAGTTAAGCGATTGGTTTGCAGCATTGAGCCCCAGCAGGACACCCTGTATTAAATGAAAATCATTTAAAAATAAATAAATTACATAATGTTTACTGGGTGGACCAAACAGTGACATCATAAAAAAATTAATGCAGGGAGTACCCAAAAATATCCCATGTGTGTGTTCCCCGATTTTTCGTAGTTTTCGAGTTATGATTTCTCTAAGTTTTCAAATCGAGGCCTTTTGTATCCATATAACAATTCGAGTCTTAGATTTATAAAAATCTAAAATGGGTAAGTCCAAGGCGTAGGTAGGTCCAAAGGCCCACTATTGAGCTCGTTCAAAATGAAGGAACTGGGTCGCAGACCTAATAGTTTGACTGCAATTGCGAAGTTCAGGTGCAACCTGAACTTCGATTTTAACTAAAATTTTATCTGATTTTAACTAAAATTTTACCAAAGTGCACATAACTTTTGAACCGCTGAATATCGCAGAACATACATGGTGGTTAAATCGATAGGTACTGAGGTTCTCCACCCCCCAGCCACCGATGATCCACCCCTCTTGTTACACCGTGTATAAATAAATGACATATCTCAGTCGTCCCCCAGTTGTATCCCCTCTTGTATAGTTTGATGTCTGTGACGCGGCAGAAGTATAATTATTGTTCCGATTCCCGCAAAGAAAACCCTTGGAGGGTGTTAACTGTTAACCCTTAAACATTATTTTCCAGGAGACTACGTGATATTTAGTAAAATAGCAATGAATCTAGTCAACAAAATCAACGTCGGTAACGCTCGTCACGCGAGAGACGCTATCACAAAGGAGCAAAAGAACACATTAATGATGAATTTGGCATCGATCGATGCTAAATACGCTTCGCTGAGTACGCAGAAATCTTTAATCGACCGTTAATCAATATTTTGTTTGTTTCTTGAAATTCTTACTGTACCTAATGAACCCAAATAGAATGCCTTACTAAAATTAACCTAGTTTTTTTTTTCTTCCGAAGTGTTAATTAAAATTATATTTTCTCATTAAACAATAACAACTAGTATATACAAGTAAGTATATCTATTTCTTAAAAATCTAAGCCGTCACCAGAAGGCAGAGTATCCAGAATGCTAGCAGCATTGCCACGTTGAATTGAATTGCTAATTCGTTGACCGAAATAAAAGCCAGCATTCAGATCACCTGTGGACTCTATAAGAAGTTTGGTAAGATCTTTATAAATTGCGTGTGCCCCAGGACCATAAGATAAAGACCATTTCTCATAAAATAAAACTCGTATAAGTTGACATCAGTTTATATATTTGTAAATATAGAGTACTTGTTTTATGTTGTTTTTCTACCTTCCATCACAAACCTTCCTGACGTTACCTTAAGGTTACATAGTTGACATCAACAGCAAAACTTCAACGATGTTACCATTATGGTATCATCAGGAATTTTGTGATGTAAAATACAGATATAATTACATACTTACTTAGAATGTAATGTGTATAAAAATAGAAAAAGGATAATAGGTATAGTCTTATACATGAGAATAAAGATGCCTACAAAATAATTCTTACAATTTTGAATCGCTCAAGAACCATTATTTACTACAAACTGATCATATCATTGAATATTTTAGTAGCACCATCTATTACGTAATAACATTCTATTCCGGGTGTTCTCTACTTATAGTAAAAATATCTGTCTATGTAGCTAATGTAATCTAATAGGTAGTTATAATCAGTAATCAACTACCCCACAAGCTCTGCTTAGCTTGGGGCTAGATAATGTTGTGTAGAGTGTAGATGATCACGATTAGACAAAATTGTCTAGCCCCAAGCTAACCCATCATTGTTTATTATTATTATTTTCAGTTTTGACATTATCTCCAGTATGCGAATTCCTTTCTGTAGGTAATAATTTGATGTAGCTCTTCCACCTAGAGCATTTTTTAAAGTTTTCTGTTAATATCAGCTGGTTAGGACTCAAATTTGTTGAACAATAAACATGGTGGCGGTCAACTTCGTCTTCATATAGCTTGAACAAGTCTTGCAAGTACACTTGGTCTTGCAAAAAATCCAAAGTAAACGAAATCAAAGCGTTCGGAAAATCGTTGGGATCTAGTGTCGAACCGACCACTTCAAGCAGTGGGTTACCATGTTCAATAATGTTGCGTAAAGGCAGATCAGACAACATCTTACTGAATCTAACATTCGCTAGTTCTTTTAACCAGCCCTCCTGAAACGCATTCATGACATCGCATATCAAGATTTCTATAACAATTCTAAACACCTGGTCAAACTTGTATTTGAACACTAATTGTTTGTGGTCTCTGCACCCTTCCAACAGTTTGTCTAGGTGATGAGCTCTGTTTAGTAAGCATTCTAAAATCTTACTCTGATACGAGCCTCGCGTTTTGCCTCTGACAAGACTTTCCACAGTTTTTCTGCATTTTTCACTTATGTTTAGTGATAAAATATTTGCGTGTTCCTTAGCTGACAAAGTTTCATTATCCTGAATTTTTTGCTTCATGAGACAATGAGCACATTTGTTAATTAAAGTTTCTACGCAGCTGCAACTAAAGGTAATGTTATGAAGCAGGTAGTCTGATTCAGCTTTTGTAAGATAGTTTTTTGTTTTGAGTTTTTCTGAAAGAGTTCTTATTGCTCTGTACTCGTGCCCTTCTTCAGGTAAAGGTGGCTTAGTTTTTTTCTGATACATTTTTGCCTCGTCTTTCATTATACGTATTAATTTAAAAGCATCTGAAACTCCTTCGGCGTCTGGGTATCCGTGAGCACATTTTGTCATTAATCTTGTCCACGCTCCATGCTTTATTTCCCAGGCGTTATATTGAAAAATATTAACTTCTTCTACAAAGAACTTTAATAAATTAACTATGTCTTTCCAATCATTGGAAAAATCGTGAATGCTCTTTAATTTGGTTTTGGTCTTATTTGAAATCTGTTGTAAGGTTTTATTGTTTAAAACTAATTTCGATTTTTCATTTTTATTTAATATCGATTTAGATTTTAATATTTCATTCGTCAGATCATCTTTAATTTTTTGAAAACTTTCTTCATTGGGATGGTTACTAAGAGCTTTGGTATCTAAAATGTCTCTCAAATCATTTTTCAGAGAGTTCCAATTTTCGTTATTTTGTTTAATTTCTTCAAGTTTTTGCTGTATGTTGCTAGTATATGTTGGTATTTTTATTGCTGCGTTCTTGAAATTTTTTCTTTCTGTAATTTCACATATCTCACGTATATGTGTAGCGTTTGCACTAACACATCCCCATGACTCAACTTCAACTCCGAGCATTTCAGCCCACTTCTCTTCATTATCTTCCTCTTCTAATTTTTCGTATGCGGTATTCAACAATTTCAAACCTGCTTTATACATACTTTTCTCTAAAACAGGTTTGTAGAGCGAAATGACTTCCTTGATAGCTCTTTTGACTTCGAAAAGATCGGTTATTACATCTTCAAATAGATAATACTCGTTTAATTCCAAGTCAATTCTCCTTATGAGTGTGCCTTGTCTTGCACGTGAAAGAGATGAGTCTCTTATATCTTCAATTATCTTAACTATACGTTTAGGTATTTCTGATTGTAAAAGTGCCCTTGTTGTTGGCGATAAATGGCAAGTATCATGGGTGGCGCTATGCTTTACCAATTCACCAAGAACTTGTATAACACGTTGCACTATAAAAACGCCTCGCTCTCTGTCTTGTTCAAAGTCTACTTTTGCTATTGCTTTCATGTAATTTAACATTTTTTTAAGAGAATAATCGTCTCTAATGTATGGTAGTAACGTCAAACTGTTAAATTCTTCTTTCGGTATTCGGCTTCTTAAATTTTCCTCAACATCAATTTTAACATTGCCCAGAGTAGAGACAAAATGTGAAATTGATTTTCTAAACTCAATCCATTTGTAATAAATTATAGGTTGGTTTAAAAATCGATTTGTTTTGTTTTTTGGTATTTCAATGTTCAACATATTTTTAACAAAATTTTCTTTTTGTTTATTTCTTCGTAAAAATAGGCTCCAGTTGTCGCTGACCTCGTATAAAAAGTAATACAAGGCACATTCAATGTCTTGGTATGCATATTTTGGTAATACCAATCTTTGTTTGAGTAAGTGAAGGTTATTTAGGATCAGTAATGCTATGTTGGAATCTAATTTACGATAAAGAACTTCAAATATATAGTAATTATTGTATTCAGACTCACTATCTATTTGCTTGGTATTTACAGTTTTTTCGTAAATTTTAAATGCAGTTACTATAAGAATTCTAATCGCTTCCACTTCATTTTTCCGAATTTCTTCATCTGAGCCGTTTCTATTTACTTTTAAACTGAAAAGTTTCTTGTATAGTTCTATCTGAAAATTGTTGAAAACTGTAAGGCTTTTTACAGGTAACGGCAATTGGTCCCCTAAATGTTTTTGACAGCTGTTTCGCGACTGTATAAGTAATTTCTTTAGAAATTCAAGATTAGGAATAATATCAGCCATTGTGCTGCTACTGGAGATAGGCCAGTGTACATCGCCAGACCAGTAGTCATATAACATTTCCAACATCTCGGTATTAAATGACACTATTGTTTCGCAAAACGCTTGTTTATATGCTTTTTCAACAACAGAGCCTTTATTTGGTAAATACTGCAGTATATCTGACTCGTTTAGCAAATAATCCAAAATTTGTGGCTGCCTGTACTTACATGCCAGAGTTATCAAGTGCGTATTTCTAATAGGATTGTCTTTCTTACAATAAATTGCAGATAACAATGTTTTATCATAAGTTTTATAAATAGTTTTTATTAATTGCTTTAAATAAGGCAAATCTCCAGTTTGGATAGCGTTTGCAACTTCTTTAAAAAGATTGAAATTAGTTTCACTTTTTTTAGGACTTGTACTTGGAATATTACGTTCCTCGTTTTCACCACCTCGAGCAACGTTGTAAGGTTGGTTTACATCAGGATTTGTTTTTTTAGAAGGTTTATTGTGAAGTAGAGTTCTTAAGTTGAACTTCGCTACAAAAGATATTGTGTCCATGTCACTTTCCTTGTCAATGGTCTGCTCCCCTGGTTTATCTTCACTGGAAGTGCTGGGTATTGGCTCATGCTGCTGGTGCTGATTTAAATTTGGATTATTTATCTTAGATCTATCTGTAAATTTTGGAGAAAATTCCTCATCGTTTTGATTTTCGTTTGAAGATTTGAGCTTCGCTATGACCGGGTCTTCGGTGGTATTACTTTCTTTATTTTTAAAGGTATCGAATACACTTTGTTTTGAGCAAGTAGTGTCATTATTTTTGGACCTCTGCTTACTTGTTGGTCCATTATTTTGCTCCTTTTCAACAGCTTCCTTAGCATGAGATCTGCTAGATATTGGCTTACTTTCTTTGTCCTGATTTATTGATTCTGACGTAGTTGCCTCATTCTTATGTGAGGTATTTTGTAAAGATAATGAGTTTAACTCTGTGACAACAATTGCATCAGCTGTTTCCATAATTTATTTTGTCGTGGTAATTATCACTCATTCTCTTGCGCAATCTGAAATTTAATAGATCTTCATTACAAACAATTTGAAATAGAATTATTAGGTTGTTAATAATAATAATAATAATAAAATCATTTATTGCCTATAAATTACTTAACCTAAACTAGAATTAACACAAAAATTTAAAAACTAATCATAGGCAAAGGGAGTAGATTCAGCTTTGTGCTGAATGTAAGAAACATGCAGCGCTGATTTTAAATCTACTCCCCTCGGATCTCTTGTTCTTGTAATCTCTTGTTCGAATTTTGATCTAATTGTTCGTTGTACCTAGTCTTTACACAATCGCAGGTGAAATGTTTTATAAACTAAAATAATGCAAGAGTGTAAATCCACGATAAAGAAGAAAACACAATGATAAATTTTTAAAAAAATATTCGAATTAAAAAAAATCGTATCGGTTTCTAGAATCCTGTATAATTCAATTAAATAACAGATGGGGGGAATAAATAGTACATTTGGGCACTTATTTAGACTAGGCAACCTTATAGCTGGCCCATCTGCGGCGCGGCAACCCGAAGTTTTCTGGTTCCTTGTGTCATATTCTCTAGCTAATGCTCGATTTTTTTAATAACACAAGAGAAGATGATCGACAAAAATGTTCCTAATTTATATTTTACTAGCTTCTGCCCGCGGCTTCGCACGCGTTGTTTCTATGGAAACGTTTTGAGGTTATTTCTATCCCATGGGAACTGATTCATGGGATAAAAAGTCGCCTATGTTTGATTCCAGGGTTAGACTTACCTGTATGCAAATTTCAGCCTGATCCGTTCAGTAGTTTTGGCGTGAAGAGGTAACAAACATCCATACATCCATCCATCCAAACTTTCGCACTTATAATATTAATGTGATGTGATTATTTATCAGCTTCTGTACGCGATTTGGCTAGGCAACCTATGTGTGATATATTAATTGGTATATTATTATGTACCATAATATAAGCCCAGTCATTATCCAATAATACTCGTACATGGATGTAGGTATAAATTTAAGACCGGAACAATCCGTTCTCAGTCCCGCCCGGTAGAGTTGATATCGCATCGTCATACATTGCGTACATTATTGAAGTTGAAGGAATGAATTTCAAATAATTTACGCATTCGATAACAAAGTGACCTTATTTTTCTATAATCTACCTTAGACAACAATCCCTGTGCTAGGTCTACTGGATAGTTTTATGTACCTACCTAATTCTATATTTAGAGCATGAAATAACCTCTAAAAATAATGTCAATGTCTGTAACAATAACAAATGACTGATAAGTAGGTACTTACATTATAAGAAGTTGCCGGCAAAAACTTGATCCATAACAATTTAAAAACTAAACAATCCACATCACTTTATTTTATTGCCACAAAATTCGGTTTAAAAGTGCACGTTCCCTATTTTTAAAACAACATGCCCTTGTTATGTTGTTTGTTACACATCAACATTCAATACACGTGTGATGTGAATACAGTGGCGTAAATGTAAATAATAAAATGGAGTCCTGGTTTACAGTGAAGATAGCGACAAGGCGGTACTAACCAAAACATTTAGTTTATCTATATCCTGTATGAATCAGACTGCGCCTGCGTGACTAAGTTGGTTCACATTTGCAGAGCTAGTCTCGATCGTACTGCATGAAATGATATGGTTATATTTTCGAAGAGTGTTTGAAAAAATGAACTATTTAAGCGGGAAGCATGGCTTGTAGGTACTATCCCTACTCTATGTATAATAATTAAGCAATGGATTTCATTAGGTACTTTAGCAACTGTAATACTTTATTGAATATAAGTGTAAAAAATACTAAGGCTTGATTTAGCACAATCGCTTGGTTAATCGGGGTCACTGAATAGCAGGTTGCAATTTACATTTAGGAAAAGGAAAATAAAAACAACACATATTTTATTTACCTATATTATATATTATCTGTTAAATACTTATTACTTCATGATTATGCATTTAAATCCTAAAATCTAGAGGCATGTGTACATTATTTTACTAATAAAATTTAAGAGATCAATCGAGCGCCTCAATAAATCCTCCAGCCAGTTCAATTCGCAGCGCGAAGACATGTTGCGGACTCAAAGGAGTCAGGGGTTTCCTCGGAGGCCCCACCTCGAGCCCGGTCTGTAGTTCCATGGCTGCCTTCATGGTGGGCACGAAATCCCCTGGAATTGTTTATCATACTCTCATTAATAAGGATTTACTAATAAAATTAGTATAATTTTATTTATATCAATCAATCTAAGAATTCATATTGAAACAATTGAGCTAATTGCCGACTGTTGCAAACAGTCTACAGATAGCTCAACTGATCCATATCAACACCAGTCGGAAGCGTCCCCAAGACGCTGGCTGCATTGCCACGCTGTATGGCAATGCTGATACGCTGTGCCAGATATTCACCAGCTCTCGGGTCACGTGTCGCTTCGACCAGACGGTCAGATAGTTTTTTGAAAAGTAATTAATAATACATCCATACTTTAATATTATAAATTTGAAAGTAAGTCTGTCTGTTACGTTTTCACGCTTATACGATGGGAAAGGGGTTTGAATATTTTAGCACTAACATCGGTCAACATTTTGTTTTTTTCTGAATCGCGGCGCACAATAAAAGTGATATATTTGGATAGAAGACACTAACACAAATAAAAAAAATTCTACGTCATCTAAAAAGAATGTCCTAAGCGTCAGGTTTCTGAGATATTCACATAATTATGAAAAAAAACTATAGTTATAGTTATTCTCATCTTTGAATATCTCCGAAACCTGACGTTTTAGAATATTATTTTTAGACATTTATTTCTATGGAAATTGGTGGTGGAATTGTTCTGCAGGGGGCGCCCCCGGTAGATACACCTTAGCCGCCTCTTACGACACCCGCGGGAAGAGGTGGTGCAAATTCTAAGCCGGCAACACACAGCTTACCGTAGTGACACTTACCGTAGGCACCTAATTTGTTCATCAACCGGTTTATTTTCTCCTGCAATACCCTGGCAGCCTCAATGTCTCCTATCTGCACGTCCGCTACGACCCTGGCCACTACTCGTGGAAAGAGGTTGTTGATGGTTGCTATGCTTGATTCATGTCCCATGAATGCTGCTGGTGCTATATGCTGAAACAGAAATCAATTTAGTCAAATATTGAAATCAACAGTAATATCCGCCAGGCAAGAGCAGCGCTTCCGGCTGCATCACCAAGGCTAATATAATAATAATAATGCTGGACAATTCACACAGCATTATCTAGCCCCAAGCTAAGCAGAGCTTGTATTATGGGTACTAGATAACTGATATACTTAAAACAATACACTACATAGATAGATATTTTTTATTATACATAGAAAACATTCAGAACGCCCTGGACAAATGTCTGCTGATCGTACAAACATTTGTCCCGAAGCGGGAATCAAACCCGCAACCTTCTGCGTCGCAGGCAGACCTTCGCCCGCTGCGCCACAGAGTTCGTCGTATCATAACAAAGCGTCTACTGAATCTGACCAGAGTGGAGCACCTACGCGTCCTAGTGGGGACACTCACAGGACACTGTCCACTGAACAAACATCTCTTCACCATCGGTGCAACAGACAGCCCTCTCTGCAGAGGGTGCCTCATTGCAGCGACAAAGAATCAGCTGTCCACGTAGTCCTGGAATGCGAGGGAGTAACAACGCAACGGCACAAAATCCTCGACCACCCGAGGTCACTCCGCGAAGCCTGTGAACACAGAAATCTGAATAACAAGGCACTGTTATTAAGATTTCTGTGCCTGTGAAGATCCCAGGAAGATTCTGCGTTTCTGGACGGAGTTAGGCTGGTTACACTAGCAAAACACAACACGTATAACGGACCAACCTGAGTCTCAATGCGGATAAAAGAGTACACACAACATAACATAACATATTTACAACAGTAAGCCAAGCACAGGGATAGTTGTCTACAGTAAACCAGACAAAAATTACATCACATCGTCATACATTGCGTAAATTTTAGGTACCTATTGGAGTTGAAGGAATCCTAAATACTAATTCTATAGACGCTGTTCCTAAAACGACTGATTCTTATTCTCTGGTAAGTCCCTTTTAGTCGGCTCATGACATCCACGGGTGTTGGAGGGGTCAATTCCTACACAGCAACCAACTGTCATGACTTACATGATTAGCGATGAAGATCCTCTGGTCAGGATCCAGGAGATCAGCCAACTGCATGGCAATGGGAAGATCAGCCTTCATGCCTTTGAAGTGGGGAATCCTGCTTTTGGCTACCTCGAAGAATACTCGCATGTTAACTGTAACAAGTAATTGATTGTGTGAGAAGGTATCATAAAAAACCCTACTCTATCCGTGTATTTAATTATCTTTATACTACACCTGCTCGGAAAGTGGCCTATTCCTTTTCCATTTATAGAATAGAAAGTATGTTTTTGCAGGCCTATAGGAAACCGGGAGGAAAAACTCTATGGAATTTCATTTCTCACGTGTTTTAGCGGGAGGAAAAAGTGTATGGAAATCCATTTCTAACGTGTTATTTTTTTTTAATTTCCTAAAAGATCGGCCGGTAGCTATGGTTATTTTCATTCGGTCAAACGACAAAAAGTTTTTACTCCAAGTCCATTCGGCCTCCTTCGATTTTCGAACAATATTTTGAAAAAAGAACCCAAAGGCTGGCGCGGTCAATGAGGTTTTACCAACATCATTGGGCGCGATTTCAATTAATAATTAATTCTCCTTTTTATTTTCCTCGAAGGTGTAGTATATAGCACTATTTATCACTCGGCAGAAAGTGCGATTCCTACCTCGTGTGTTTAAAGCCAAAACGACACACTCGGTAGGAATTGATCACTTTCTCGCCTTGGTGTAAAATGCACTATTTCAAATCTATTATTGTAGGCAAATAGAAGCCTAAGTGGGGAAGCAATTTTTTGGACAGCATTTCAACGTTAAATACGACAGATGACTCATTATCGTTATGCTACGGCTCCACCTGCGTCCTAACGCGTTGATTAGGGCGTTAGGCAGATGTGGCCAAGGTTTTAACGTGTTCATTTATTTTATTACTGGCACTAGCTGACCTGCGATTTCATTCGCGTGAACTTTAGTAGTAGTACTAATGTACATCCGAGTAATATTACCCGAGCACTACGCGTTTAAGCCGCAGATAGAAGTTTAAGTAGAAACATAATAACCCATGAATGTGAATTTCTAAAAAAATTGGTTGTATGTAAAGTCGGTTTACTGACGATAGTTGAACGTGACAACGTCTTAAGAAAATACTGATGGAATGGTAGCATTTGATACTCGATCAAAACTTGTAAATGTACTATAGTATAGCAGCTGTCCACGCAGACGCATCGCTCACTCAAGTAGGAGAGAGACGGATGTCGAGCGCTCTCGCTTGCACTTCAAGCTTTACATGGAACGCCTCAGAGCGAGGTTACGCCGCATGACGTCATGTTTTTTCGTGCATGCAGCCGGCTCTATCGAATTATAAGACGTTGTCACGTCAAAAACTGTTAGTAGGTGCTTACGACCTACACTAAATTTTCATGCAAAATTTCAGCCGCAGCTTTTCTAGATTTCCTTTCAAGATTTTGTTGTTGGCAAGAACGGAACGTTTCTCCGGACGTTCCGTTCTTGTCTGTTGCATTACGTTCCTTTATGCTAAATTAGAGGTTTTCATTGTTTTTGTTTTATTATTTTTTTGTGCTATCCATAAAAACACTAACAGCTACCACATCATCATACTCCATTTTGTTGAATCTGTTAGGGAAGCAACTTTCTTATCACCAAAGAAGAAACTATTCCAAAAAGTACCATGCTGTGTGATCAGAGGTGTCGGGGCAAATTTTTTAGATGCCAAATAAATATAAATCGATCCATTACGGTCAAACTCATGCTCAAGATGTTGAAAGAAGTTTATGTATGGGCACAGAATAACCTATACCACGGAAAGGGCGTACGAAGCCGAATGGTGATTCTGGACATTTTGTAATAATTTCGTGACAAAACACTAGTTTTTCTGAAAAACCGAAACATACCTGTAGAATATTTTGTTATGTTAAATAATGCAAGAGTTCGTATAAAAGAACTTGAATAGGAAGAAAAAAATACTCTACTTTTAGCAAAAAAAATATTCGAAACTCAAAAAATCGTTATTCGCAAGTAATCCCCTCGGTGTTCAGAATCACCCCCTTTCGACTTGTTACACCTTTTCCCTGGCAACCTGTATGTCCTCCTAGCTGAATTTCGACCACGGCGGCCAGTCTGATCGGAGACTAGCCAGATGCGCAGGACATAATTATAGTGCACAAGTGTTTGCGCATACATGCGCGCACTCAATATTCCCTCACTCTCATAATCCGATGGGACGGCAGACCGACACGACTGGGGAGAGGTCGAGCGCAGGACCAACGGCTTAACGTGCTTTCTCACTCTCATAATCCGATGGGACGGCAGACCGACACGACTGGGGAGAGGTCAAGCGCAGGACCAACGGCTTAACGTGCTATTGGAGGCACGGGACACCCTGTATAATACAGTATGGGGTGGCCCATATGGTTAACGCATTGACTGCCCAACCGCTACATGGAGGTGGAAGTGACCATCTGCGTCTTGGGCCATGATAGTGTTAGTACGAGTATATCCTAAAAATCACTTTCTTGTTGTCGATTTCTTGATTTTCGCTCTTCCTATAATACTTAGCCACAGAGCTTAGTGACAATTTTATTTAGAACTCCAAAAAGAGATTATTGTTGTGTAGTGTGTCGTTCACAGACATTGTACACTGAGAATTGCCAGAGCATTATATCTTATCCTATCCTACTATAATATTATAGAGCCGAAAGTTTGTGAAATATGAATTATTTGTTACCTAGGATCTCCCAAACTAATAAACAGATCAAGATGAAATTTGGCGTACATTTAGAAAATACTCTGACTCAGATAATAGGCTACTAATTTTATTATATAGAAAATATGCATGCGAAGCCGCGGGCAGAAGCTAGTAGTTAGATAAATCCCTTACCTTCGACACCACTCATCATGGGAAAGTGGTAATAGATGAGCGGCAGAGCAGGTGCAGCAGCGGCCACCAGCTCCAAGTATCCCAGGAGCTGTTCCACGTTATTCGGCTTGAAGTATAACTCCGGCAGCGTCATTATGGCATCAGCTCTCACTTCTGACGAGAACTTTGCCTGTGGAACACAACATATATTTATTGTTTATTTGATTAAAACTGTTATCAAAACCAATTACATTAATTAAAAGAAAACAGAATTACATTATACGTTAGGTACTACATACCTACCACTCCGGAACCGTGGTCCCACTGCGATGTCCCACTAGTGGGACAAAACTTTTTCGTGGTCCCACCAAACACATACTTGACCGTTCAACATATGGCTCTGGGTGCAATTATACATATACACACCCTTTCAGTCACGGAGTCGCCACTAGGAGTCGCCACGAACGAAGATATTGATAATTTGGCTCACCAGTTCAAGGACATCAGGCAAGGGCGCCGCCCCCACTTGGGAGATGACCTTCACTCCATGAGGCTTGGCTTCCTGTATCCAAGCAGCGAGGAGCTTTTTCCGCTCGTCCAAGCTCAGAGAGGCTGCTTCTCCTGTCGTGCCGCCAACTAACAAAAAATTATTATATAAAGTACATAGGTACTTTATTGACAAAGAAAATGACGATCAAATAATAGAAATAATTAGAAATAGTATTTAAAATTGAAACAATTGAGCTGCAGACTGTTGCAAACAATCTACAGGTAACTCAACTGATCCATATCAATATCTGTACCAGTCGGGAGCGTCCCCAAGACGCTGGCTGCATTGCCACGCTGTATGGCAATGTTGATGTGCTGCGCCAGATACTCACGAGCTCTCGGGTCGCTTCGACCAGACGCTCAGATATATTTTTTTAAACCCGAAGAGCCTCGGTACCCCACGTACCTAGGGTCTCAAGTCCAAAGGGGAGCAAATGTAGGCACTGTCGAGACCTGCATGTTTGCGCTTAAATATAATAAAAAAAAAAAATAGATATTTTTTATTATACAAAGAAAACCCACAAAACACCCGGAATAAATATTTACAGATCTGCGCCCACTGCACCACTGAATAATTTTTATTGAGAATGGTCTTGTCCGGGATATTACTACTGCTATGATCATCAGATTCATCAGGTACAAGCGGCACCATTATGAAAGGAGTTGAAGTTGATCATTACAAACCTAGACATCTTCATACGCCCTAGGGTGCAGTGATCTAATACCACCTGACGATAAGACCTGACATTGCATAGCTGACATCTATATGAATAAATAAATTTGAGATATCACCCGTGCTGTTCTCGAGATTTCTAAAATAGACATTACTCAGCAACTTTTGACTTTCATGTCGCTACCAGCCGACCAGCCCTTGCCTGGTTAAAGTCAGATTCTGTTTAGGACAGATCAGTAGGTAAATAATAGCCACTGTTATTTCAAACTTACCTAAGATGCCCTTTATGTTGTTTGTAACCAGATAATTTAGATACTCGGGTATGACGTCATAGTTGATGGCCCCGGAGTCGTGCATGGGCGTAAAGACTGGCGCCAAGATGCCGTGGATGTTGAATTCCTATGGAAAAGAAAACATAAGACACGAAGTAACATCACCGAATCTGTGAGAATGTAGATAACTTTTAGGCATTGAGAAGACTGCTTAGCAAAGAATATGCTCACGATGAACATTTCTGGGTCCAAGCGAAGAGAAAGGCCAAAAAAGAAGTGGAGAAAGTTAAATCCATCCACTCGTTTAGGCTGCAGGGTAGGGAGGGGGAGGGGGTGTGCCTAAGAAACATCATACATTATGTAGTAAAAATGAGGTTTCTTACATAGATCTCTCAAAAAACATAACCCTCTTTCGTGCAGTTGGGTTAAAATATATATTTAATTAGGTTACTTAATACTCATAGCACAAGGTCTGCTTACTTTGGGGCTAGATGATGGTGTGTGGATTGTGCAACATTATGTTACTTCGCTAGAGTTTCCTATTTTAGTTTGAACCTTTTAAATTTTTTGTTTGTGATCTCAAATTTCAGTTAAAATCAGAGCAACGATGCCAAAGCAGTCTTAGAAAATGCTGGCGAAGTGAGCTTGAATTAGTTCAGGTTCGATTGTTGGGACTTCTAGGAGACCTAAACCCAGCAGTGAGATAGTAAAGGTTAAAAAATAAATCGAGTAACTTATACATTACCGAATAAAAAAATATTATTTTGTATGGAAACAACGTGTGCCTTTTCAAAATGGAAGATGCCACCGGCTTCTGAGACACTTTCGAAATTGTTCGAGTGATTTTTACTTATTTTTATTTTTAACTTTTAATACCTATGCAACAGTGGGTTATTTGCAAAACAGTTCTGGTTTTAAATAAATAGGTATAGAAAGCTCTTTGAAGGTAATGTAATGTAATCCAAACATTTGATAGGTACCTACGAGTACATTAATGTATAACTGGAGATTTTTTTTACATTAGAATGCTTATCAAAAGCAACGAAGGGGAAAAAAACATGCTATAAATACTTTGCACGCAATTGGTATGAAATGATAAAACAATTTATAAAAAACTAGTTTCTGCCCGCGGCTTCGCACGCGTTGTTTCTATGGAAACGTTTTGAGTTTATTTCTATCCCATGGGAACTGATTTATGAGATAAAAAGTCGTCTTTGTTTGATTCCAGGGTTAGACTTACCTGTATGCAAAATTTCAGCCTGATCCGTTCAGTAGTTTTGGCGTGAAGAGGTAACAAACATCCATCCATCCATACATCTATCCATGCAAACTTTCGCATTTATAATATTAAGTGTGATTAGTGTGATTGATTATGATTAGTGTGATAGTAGGCTAGATGATAATGGGTAATACTTTTAGCGAAAATAATAATAAATAAATTAAGTACAAATGTATAAGTACGTTATACCTATATAAGGTTGGTTTTATACCTAATTTATATCACCTGAAGGTGCAGCGCAAGTCTGGGCAGTGAATGTGTTGAAGCTATGCAGTGAGCGGCTACAATATGCATTCAATTGATGTTCTGCGTTTTATTTCATTAATAACAATTTATAGATTTTTTATAGGAAACAGAGGAATTTTAAAGGAGATTTTTATTGTCTAGAAACTATTTGTTTTGGAACCATTATTAGAATGTGTTAAAGCTATGTAGTAAGCGGCGGTAGCTATGTAGTGTAAATCTGCATTCAATTGATGTTCAGTGTTTTGTTTCGATTAAGACTTTTTAACAATGTTTTTAAAGATTTTTTCAAAGGAAACAGAGGAAGAAATTTTTAGTGTCAAGAAACTATTTCTTTTTGGTGCGTATCGAAAATTTAGGTTTATATTTGAAAAATAATTGTACCCACTTGTACTATAAATAAATTTATGAATAAGATAAATTTCACTCACCATAACAATTAACTTTAAATACTTTTTTACATGATGTCGATAAATTATTATAAACTCAAGTAAACTTATTTTCTAGGTTTATCCAATACTAATTAAGCTTATAGGTTAAGCTAATAGGTTTATCTATAGATAAATCAGATTCGAGCGTTTCATTAACAAAATTTCAAATATAAATTTTTAACTATAATTAGGAAACTGATGACCTCCTAATATATCTGAAAAAGTGACTTACCATTATTCCTTGTGCTAATTAAAACAACACAACATCAAGCTTTGGAAAACCAAAACGGACTGATCCAGAACCTAACTGTCAACCAGTAACATTAAGTAAATCAGTAACATTATAGGTTACCAAGAAAGTGACCACAAAGTCATTAATGCCTGTTCTTAAGGCGCTTTGTTTCGCCACAGACACACTTTAAGAAAAGAATAGAATAGAAGGTTTTTATTTGTGACATAATGAAATTACTTATTTATAACTAATAAAATTAAAACCTTACTAATAAAATTCTAACTTTAAGACTATTTATCAATCACAACTAATTTTAGAAGGAAAAAAATCCTTTGTTTTGTGCATCGCGGTTAACACAAGGTATCTACAGGTTGGCAGGTTGCTTTCGTTATTTTTTGTAAAGAAAATGATAACGATATAATATTTTCATTTTTTAGAAGTCTTAGTTTGTAATAAATAACTACATAAATAATAATAAATAAATAAACCATGCTAGACAATTCACACAGCATTATTTAGTCACAAGCTAAGCAGAGCTTGTGTTATGATGTGTTATAATTATAAAAAACCATGTTTTAGTGCATACGCTCGTGAGAACATTTTTTATACATTAAAAACTAGTTTATGCCCGTGGCTTCGCACGCATTGTTTCTATAGGAACGTTTAAAGGTTGTTTCTATCCCATGGAAACTGATTTAAGGGATAAAAGCCTATTCCTTTTTAAAAATCTAGAGCGTGTGGCTCCAAATAAGGAATAGGCCTTTTATGCAAAATTTCAGTCCAATCTGGTCGGTAGTTTTGGCGTGAAGAAGTGACAAACATCTATCCATCGATCCAAACTTTCAAACAAACATTTATAATATTTGTACCTACAATTCTTAAGATGTCAGAAATGAATCTTAACACGTAACTATTCGCCTTAAGCTTTGGCGATGAGAATTATTATTAAAAGTAGAGCCTCACAATACAACTAAATGTACCATTACAGTGTCATTAGGAAATGATTCTTGCTATATGATTAAGTAATATGATGCAAAGTTCAGTTATCAAAACTTTAAAAACTGTTTTTTTAATCTATACTAATATTATAAAGAGGAAAGGTTTGATTTTTTGTTTGTTTGTTTGTTTGTATGAATTGAATAGGCTCCGAAACTACTGGACCGATTTGAAAAATTCTTTCACCGTTAGGAAGCTTACTTTTCAGGGAGTGACATAGGCTATATTTTATCCCGGAATTCCCACGGGAACGGGAACTACGCGGGTGAAACCGCGAGGCGATCGTCTAGTATCTAATAAGTTAAAATAATTGTAAAAATTGTAAAACATTTTATAAAATAAATTATAGATTAAAATTGTTTCCGAACAATGAGGTAAATAAATTAATTAATTGAAGTATTGAAGAAGATTTTCATAATATTAAAATGATCAATACAAATTAAAATAATATTAACAAAAGCAAACAGGCATCCTTTCAGTCATTCATTACTCTCGCGAAACCTCAGGCATACCAACATCAAACTCTTCCATTCGTCTGCGAAGATATCACAGTCTGGTTTCTGGTCAAGAAGTCTGTTGAGAGGGTGCGAGGCAGTGGAGAGTTCTACACAGGGCACAGAGAAAAGTATGTGGCTTCTGTTGCGAACGTAATCATCAACATTTTACTGGGAGTGCTTAATCTTTTTTTTCTGTTTCGAAGTTTGTTTTTAGCGGATCAGCAAATTTTTTACGAGGAAATAACTTCTTAAGCCGGTTACTGACCGGTGTAACGGGGCGTAATGTCCCATTTATAAAATAAATAAAATAAAATATAAAAATAAAAAAAAACTTGAGAGGTGTCAAGGGACACCCGGATGGAACGAAGTTCCTTTTCAATGCGAAAAGACGAAACGAAAATAACTGGCTTACTTTCTATCAGAGAGAGAGAGAGACAGACAGAGAAAAACGCTCACGCCGCACGGCTTAGTACTATAGCAAAAGGTGTCGTTACAACTTTTGGTCTAAAAAGTGTCGTTACAACTTTTGGCCTTAATTTTTTCCGTCTAGCCCCATTTCGCAACGCGCGATAAGGAACTTCGTTCTAATGATAGCCTTTAACAATCTTTTACAATTTTACTAATTTTTATCAGTTTTAATAAAATCTACTTTCAATTTTTGAATTTTTACTAATTTTTGACACCGGTTCTAGGTAAGTCAGGTTGACCTTTGAATATGCCTCCTCCATTATGTGCCATTGCAAGCGGTTTAGGCATGACCTACGCCATCCCTCAGGCAGATCATCTTCCCAACGCTTAGTAGGTCTGCCTCTGCTGCGTTTCCCTTCACGTGGGTACCAGACTGTTGTCTCGTAGGACCATATCCTTCTCGTGGATCTCATGGTATGGCCGGTCCATCTCCATTTCAGCCTGCGTATTTTGGTTGTTACGTCTGCTACTTTGGTGATCATTCTTATTTCGGTCAGTCTTTTCAGGTCTTTTAATCTGTCATTGATCGTACCCCTTTCCATTCCTTGTTGTCATACTTTCAATCTATGAATATTCGCTTGAGTCAGGGCCCAAGATTGACCCATTTACCATTTTTTAATTCGCATGGAGCGAAACGTTATGTCATTGCGAACGCCTTCTTGCCGTACTGACTGCACGAACGCTCGCTGTGTAACAAGTTACATGACCAGACGCAACACCACTCAGTATCCAGTATCTAGCCAGTATAGTTTGGTTTTTTAGTCTTGAGTGAAAGAAAACGCCTGCTAAATTCCTTCTACATGTACCGAATATACTTTGCTTAGCGTTTTTATTAAGGTGATAGATTTTCCGACAAGTTGTGTTTAGCAGTGGATTAGTAAAGGCTTCAGACACAGTACACTAAACTACAGTACTCCGACTCCATACTAGATCGCCCGAATCGACGCACGCACACATAAGCGTCATTTACACGGCCGCTAACCAATCTTCGCAAGACCAACAAATCTATCCAGTGTCACGCCGCGCGCCGCCGAAAACTGGTCGCTGCGCTGGACGAGTTTGATGTGCCGCGATGACGACGCCCGCACTGTCCGCCCCCGTTTCGATACCTCAACGTTGCAAAAAGCGACGAATAATAAATTAAATAATGGCAGCATCACGACAATGAGTACCCATTGTATATAGATAGTTCTTATCACACGCTAAAGCTAAGTTACATAAATTTGTTGCATGTCTCAGATCTCACTTATTTAAGTTTACTTTTACTGTTTGTTTTATTAAGATTAGTTTAGTTGAGCAAAAATTTTGTGCACGCTGCGGCGTCCCATAAGTGTGAAAACGCATAGATATTAAGAACTGAAATGTACTATTAAGCCATAATGTGATTTTCACGTAGGATGCCCTTGATTAAATAAATAAATAAATACTGCAGTGTTTAAGGGTGCCTAAATTCAACGTTGGTTAAACCAACACTGTAATTTTTTCAACTTCCTGCTTATGCTGAAAAGTAAAATAAATATTGCTTTTTTGTTAGTCTTTATCACGTTTTAGGGTTCCGTACCCTAAGTATAAGTAATGTTACTAACAAATATTAAATATCGATGTATCACTCTATATTTTTTTCTCTGAAATTCCCTTATTTTTTCCTACCAACTTATTTTGCGGTCAAAATGTATTCTATATTAAATATAGAAGACCTAATTTTGGTACGGAACCCTAAATGTGCGAAATCGACACGCACTTGGCCTTCGCTTTCTTGTTTGTCTCTTCGGCGGTGGGTGATGGACAAATGATAGGTAGGTAGGTACTATTATTAAAAATTTATGGGAAATTCTGCTATGTATTTAATGTAATATGCATGTACCTATGTATACTTTTAGGGCCCTTTTCCTGTCATGCGTTTTTGTGCCCGCGCGTGCGGTTCTCGACCGCGTGCGTGTCAAAACACTTTGTAGGTACCAACCCTAGCGCTCCGCTCAACTGTAGGTATAAAGTAAGGAGACGGCTGAGTCATTGTACTGTACTATTATTGTGCTTCAGATGTGATGTGTGACCTCTGAGGTAATTCTGCAGGGCCCCTTTTGTCAGGACAAGACAGCTATTCTGACTGTCCGCTACCGAGTCATGGACACGGAATCTGACACAGATTCGCGGGAAATTCAATTATTTTAGCGGTCCCTTTTTTAGACCAGTAATTGAACACTGAATTTCTCAGAAACCTTATCAAAAATTACTTCTACTAAAGATAATAGTCATAATTGCAGAGAAACACATAATTGGAGCTTAATAATATCAACGAATCGGTAATCCAATAGTAAGCTTAAGAAACTGGTTAACTCACCTTAGCTCGTTCTCATGTGAACTAATTGAGGTCCAAGAGCGCGACTGATGGTCGAGTGACGATGTATTGAAAGGTATAGTATTGCTGCTTCAAATGAAAAATATGACACTACAGGTAGGTACCACTGAATTCTTATAATTCAACTGAATTCAACAAAATGTTTGTTTCGTTCATCTACTGGGAGGCGTTCATCTATTGGTCCAACTACCCTACATATACCTAGGTAGGAAATACATATACCTACCATGATAGGTGGGCACAACAGGGCATAACATTCTTAAAAACTTTGCTTTTAAATAATAATAAATAAATAAATAATGCTGCACAATTCACACAGCATTATCTAGCCCCAAGGTAAGCAGAGCTTGTGTTATTATAATAACACAGCAGGTACGCAATTAAACAAAAATGCATAGCCGATTCTATAAATAATGACTCATGATTACTTAACACGGCTTGTCTGAGCTTCCATAAGTGTTTCAGTGGTTTAAAATTTAAAAATAGATAGGTATAGCTGAAAACAGAGGAAAAATCCCTTCACCTTTATCTAGTTATCCCAAACGAGGCTATTGACCATTACCATAGTAATTATGTATCTATACTGCGCTCTAATAATTTCACGGACTCGGTTACGAAACACGACACGTGTTCCAACTTCCAGTTTCCGCGTTTGTTTCAGTATACGCGCAGTTCAAACTCAGAACTAACGTGTAGCAGACTAAAAATAAAATAAATAAATAGAACGCCTTCAAAGAGTTTCTATGCGAACAGAAACGACTAAAACCTTTTTAGTTTCTGAAAAAAGAGGTTGAACTCAGCAGTTCACTGTCAAATTCACAGGTCAAAGTCTTCAAATGTCTCTTAGTCAAACGCGTTTCTTCTCAAAATCATACTCTCTTTCCGAGATTCACCAAGATGTTGAAGTGGACTCTCCAATGAAAAGAGCATGTGGAAGAGTCGGTTGTGGTCAGTTGAAAAATGGTGTTGAAAAAAAAATGGGAGAAAATAGCGCGGAGGCAAAAAACGGCCGAGGTTCAGTTAACTTTGGAAGTAGTAATGAAAGGAAAGTGCTAGTTATTTACACCGGAGGAACAATTGGAATGCTTGACAACCCAGAAGGATGTAAGTGGAAATCAAACGTTATTCATTTTATCAAAAATCACTTTGCTGATGCTTTGCTGTCTGCTTGTTGTGTAATTTTTTCCCATAAACTTTTGTTCGAATACAAAGCTCGAAAACCGGAGGGCAGAAGATTGTCGCTATCATCAATCTTTTTCGACGACCCCTGTGGCGCAGCGGGCGAAAGTCTGCCTGCGACGCAGGAGGTTGCGGGTTCGATTCCCGCCTCGGGACAAATGTTTGTACGATCTGCAGACATTTGTCCAGGGCGTTCTGGATGTTTTCTATGTATAATAAAAAATATCTATCTATTTAGTGTATTGTATTAAGTATATCAGTTATCTAGTACCCATAACACAAGCTCTGCTTACCTTGGGGCTAGATAATGCTGTGTGAATTGTCCAGCATTATTTATTTTATTTAATCTAAGTAAAAAAGGGGAGATGAGATACTCTCGGAAACGGAAGGCTCAAATTAGGTGCAATCAGGTCCACCCATCTCAGTTTAAAGTCGGACCGGTGCCGCCGGCGTTCGTGTTTTGCGTGCGTAATGTTGTCTCGGTCGCACTTCGGTCTAGGTACGTCTTTACACCTTTGATATTCATTAGATTATCGTACAAGATTGGAAATGTAACTGTGAGCGAGTGTTTGCGTGTAGTTATAATAGCCTGGTTTACGTACCATACCTACAGATTTTACTTATATCTATGGTCGTTTAGTTCAAGGTCTAAGTTTGATTATCATGGTCCTTCGGATGGATATGATCAGCTGTGGAGGCCATGACCTTTGCCAATGTTTTGATAATTTGACGACCTCTGTCACACCGCGGGCGGATGTCCACCTGAAACGAAGATAGCAGGTTCTATAGGAGAAATGTTTGTAGGTATGTATATAGATAGGTATCTATTCGGAAAATATTCGTTGAAGGTCTGGTTTAATAACTTATTAGGTATATTAACTTATAATAACTCCTGCTCACCGGTTTTTGGCCTCCGACACAAGACCTATCTCTTGCGTAGTAGCGTCGAGTTTGTTGCAAGTTACTAGACGATTACCTCGCGGTTTCACACGCGTAGTTCCCGTTCCCGTGGGAATTCCAGGATAAAATATAGCCTATGTCACTCCCTGAAAAGTATGCTTCCTAACGGTGAAAGAATTTTTCAAATCGGTCCAGTAGTTTCGGAGCCTATTCAATACAAACAAATAATCAAATCTTTCCTCTTTATAATATTAGTATAGATTTAGAAAGTCATATTTTCTGCATTTTAATCAGGAACTTATCACCTTGAAATAACTTAAAGGTGACGTAAATTTGCGATCATTCTATGACGTCCAGATATTGCCACTATACAGGGTCTCTCCCGAGTTACTGCATTACCCCTGGGGGTGAGGCATTCATTTTTTTTGACGTCACTTGTTTTCTCCACCCTGTATTTAATGAAGATAGGTTCTCAAATAAAAGTAGGATAAGTACGTAACTGCGTATTTTTTTTACTCAGATCCTCAAAAATCGAGTATGGTGAACTTTGGTCTTTTATAGCGGGATATTTACCATGATTTGAGTTTTTACTCGCAGTGCCTTCAGTTATTCCGTGATCATGGCGCATGAAACTGTGACAGAATATTGGAAAGCTCAAAACTCAAATAATGGTAAATATCCCGTTGTAAATGACTTTAGTGTTATATTATAAACCATAATGGAGTAAAAAGAGTCCTTGTTCTGGCGACATTGCTCTTACATCAGCATATCTAGTACATAGGTATAACTGATAACAGTGTTGTATCAACATCATTGTTTGTTATCTTTGCGAAGTTGACCTGATAGATGATTCTTGTTTATGTTTATGGAATCGGACAAAAATTAAATATTCATTACAAAAATACACAAATTCTTCTTCTAGCAAATATCAAAATGACATCACACTAATATTTTAAATGCGAAAGTTTGAATGGATGTATAGATGGATGGATGAATGGATGTTACCTCTTCACGCCAAAAATACAGAACGGATCGGGCTGAAATTTTGCATACAGGTAATTCTAATCCTGGAATCAAACATAGGGTACTTTTTATCCCACAAATCTGTTCCCACGGGATAGAAATCACTAGTCTATATATATAAAAATGAAACCTGTTTTCCTTGGTCACGGCATCACGCGTGAACGGCTGGACCGATTTCGCAAATTCTTGGTTGTGTTTGTTATTGTCAGGAGAAGGTTCTTATGAAAGTTGGAAACGTAAATTTCCACGGGGGCGAAGCCGCGAGGCGCAGCTAGTTTATCATAAAGACAAAAGTTAGCCGATGCTCTTCTCCACGATACAATTCACCTACACGTGTCGAATTTCATTAAGATCAATTCACTCATCTTGCTGTAAAATAAATTGTAACGAGCGAATTATTTTATTGTGGAAATATTTTATAGTGGAAGTTTGAAAAAAAAAACAACTAATCAAAATTCAAAACTAGGTAAGTAAGTATATATGTTTTTAAATATTTAATAATTATGTAATATGTTTTTAAAATAAGACCATTCAACGGACTGCAAACTTATCTGATATGAACAGTAAAATTATGTTTGCTTTTCTCAATCTAAATAGAAGTTTACTTATTTGTTTATTTATTTTAAGGAAGGCTTACAGCTTATTTAATTACAAAATAAGTAACAATAAATTATTATCCTATATATAGAATGACCACACTTATTTACAACTGAAAAAGAGCATCAAGAAACGCTTGAATGAACTATAATATAGATTCAATCAAGGTATAGGTATTGTTATTATAATAGGTTAAATCTATAATATAAATTAAGTTATTACCTATACTTAAGTTATTACCTTTAATTAAGTTATTACCTATTAAAAAATAGGTACCCATTAACAAGTGCGACTATCGGAACATAATGCTTTCCAATTGTGGTTCTTATCGGACCATCGTCGGAACACAATGGATTCTGATTGTGGTTTCTATTAACGAGATGCAATATCTTAGATCTAAATGGATTGTTACACATGAGATAGAAATGAAATTGAATGATTTAATGGCGCTAGAGACCGTAAGAAGTCGCAAAGATTTTCGACTCCCACGTCACTTGACCTCGTGGTGTAGTTGGTTAGCACATTCTCGTACTGAGGGAAGGATGCGGGTTCAAGTCCCGTCGAAGTACAAAATTTTTGCGATATTATTTGATTTCTTAGAAATGAAATTACTTGTGTACGTCTAGGCTTCTGATAATCACATCACATCACACTAATATTATAAATGCGAAAGTTTGGATGGGATGGATGGATAGATGGATGGTTGGATGGTTAGATGGATGGTTGGATGGATAGATGGATGGATAGATGGATGGATGTTTGATGGATGGATAGCTGGATGGATGTTTATCGATACCAAGTTTAAGAATTGAGATCAGTTGTCTTCACAAACGTGTCCGCGAATTAACCAAATATCATATAAGAATGTGACGGCATTAATATGTACAAAATTATGTTGAAAGCACATGTCTACTCAATCTAACAATATTACTTCATAAATATAATATAATATAACACTATTAGATAAAATAATTTGTTATGATTAGTAATTTAAGTTAAACCTCAAAGCTCAGGAGGTATTTACCTACTTAAACACAGTTACTGTTAAAATTTATCTCATTTTAAGTGAACTGTAATTTTTTATGAGAAAAATAAAATTCTTTAAACCTATGATGAGCAAAACCTGCAGCTTACGTGTCAGTGAATTACTAATAACCCTGTATAAAATTTGACGACCTCTGTGGCCCAGCGGACGAAGGTCTGCCTGCGATGCAGGAGGTTTCGGGTTCGATTCCCGCCTCGGGACAAATGTTTGTACGATCTGCAGACATTTGTCCAGGGCGTTCTGGATGTTATCTATGTATAATAAAAAATATCTATCTATGTAGTGTATTGTATTAAGTATATCAGTTATCTAGTACCCATAACACAAGCTCTGCTTAGCTTGGGGCTAGATAATGCTGTGTGAATTGTCCAGCATTATTTATTATTATTGAAATCACACTACCAATTAGATAGATAGATACTTTGTATTATACTTAGAAAAACACCCAGAATGCTTATTTTCCTCTTTGCTTCGATGTAAACCGGCCCCTACATTACATAGACAGTTGCATCAGCTCTAGGTATATTTTATCAATTCTTGCGTTTGGGTTTTTCCCAATAGGGCCAAAGGCCAATGTGGCCAGACAGATGACATCGCTTGACATGTCTCATTAATTAATTTTATTGTGCTTATTTGTTTGTAAGCGCCGGCCCACAGGCATCCAGGGAAAAAATGTTACTTCTGGGAAAGCGTGCTAAGATGGCTCTTAGGTCTCACTTACTTAAAGTGAGTTGGTGGCCAAATGCTTAACCATCACACTAATATTATAAATGAAAGTTTGGATGGATGTTTGTTACTTCTTCACGCCAAAACTACTGAATGGATCGGGCTGAAATTTTGCATGCAGATAATTCTAGGCCCGGAATAAAACATAGGCTACTTTTTATCCGATAAATCAGTTCCCGTGGGATAGAAATCACCTTTAAACGTTTCCATGGAAACAACGCGTGCGAAGCCGCGGGCAGAAGCTAGTCACCAATAAAAATAAAACGTCCAGTGCGAGTCAAGCTCGCGCACTAAGGGTTCCGTATAATTGTAAGACCTTGTGTCTTGCCAAATATCATGATTCTAGGTCAACGGGAAGTAGGTACACTGTAATTTTTGGTCCGTATGGCGAGAATCAATAGTGTTTTGTTTTAGTGAATAAACTACAAATTTACTTATCTACTCTCTTCACTTCACCAAACGTAAGGATATTATCACTCGACAAAAAAGAGCAAAATTCAATAATCTGTTATACAAGCCACAATGCCATAAGCGGATCTATGAGAAAAATGTTTTATTATCTTTAATAAGTTACCAGAATCTATTAAAGAACTCAATGGTAATTTATTTAAACAAAAATTAAATAAGTGGTTGCTTGACAAATGTTTCTATAATGTAAATGAATATATTAATTTTGAGTAGAATAATTTTTTATGTTTTGACTATGATTGTTAATTATTGTTTTTTAACGATTTATCTTCGATTGTATTGTTCTTGATTATTTTTAAAATGATTATTTTAACGATTTGCATCATTGTGAGTTAATATTTGCACACCTACTTGCGGGTTGAATACATTTGACATCACTCTAGTCATAAGATCTGACATGTACCTGTAATAATGTATTTGGCAAATAAATGATTTGATTATTGTTTTCGGATTTTTTCCTTTACTTGTGCTATAAGACCTTGCTGCTTGCCAAATTTCATGATTCTAGGTCTACGGGAAGTACCCTATTTGTGTACAAGTGATTCCCTTTTAAATTTCAAAATATTCGGACATAAACAGCTGTGACTTTTGATTGCGTTGACTTTAGAAGTTTAATTTATATCGAGGCTCCAAGAGGTTACGGACTCGAGTATATGATGTTAATTTCAACCCGATACCTCCAAGCATTTCTGAGAAAAGAGGGTTGACAGACGGACAGACCGGACCTATAAGGGTTCTTTTTTTCCTTTTGCGGTACGGAACCCCAAACAAACACTCGTTTCGTAGTTTACCTACATACCCATTATCAACTTACGTTTTTTAAGTTTTTTTTTAAGTTGTGTTTTCCTATAAGTTTTCCTAGCTAGGTTTAAGAATTTAAAGTAATTGAATAAGAATTTGCTTTAATAACGATTTTCAGATCTATGTCCACGGAAGAATGTCTTCGAGTCGCTCATGCGGCAATTTCCACAGCTCCACGACAACGTCTTGTGGGAAAAACTGAGCACGGACCAGCCTACGTTTGATAAATCGTTTTTGGTTTTGCCAAGTGAGAGTTTTACTATATTTTTATTTATAACCCTTGGTTCTTGGGGTCCTTTTTTTTATCCTGAGGGATATGCGCGCGCATATCGTACTGCCACGGGGAGACAGTACGATGATGTGGGACTTTAACACCACTAAAACCCTCAGGGTGCTTCCGCCTCGGCCGCTTGTGGTAGGAACGTGGGGACGCTTACTCATCCACGAACCCACCGCGGCTGCCCGATATCGGGCCCCTCACTGGGGGTGTGCAGCACCCCCTCTTCGCGACGCGCCAGAAACACATGACGCGCCACGACCACCTTGGGGACCTTAACCGCCAATTGGGCGCCGGACGACCCCGTGTCCGAACGCCCAAGGTCCGGTCAGTCGAGTGGCCCCGCCGCCTGCCACACGGTCGCAGAGGATAGGGAGAGCGGCCATCGTCATACCGACAGACCTCCTCCCCTGCGGCCCCACCGCGTCCGCCATCAAAGGGTGGCGACCCCGCCAAGGCCGCGGAAGGCAGGGAGAGCGGCGTACCTCAATACCGGCACTCCTCTCCCGCCGCGGCCTCCACCTCACTGCGGCCATGCTGCCCATACAGCACAGCCGCCCGCCTCAGTTGCGGTGCCTCCCATACGACACCGCAACCTACTACCGCTCCAACTGGGCTTGGAGCGCAAAGCCCAGAGGAGCGGTCCGTCCTGGGGCCAGCCGTGTCGCCGTCTGCGTTTGGTTCTTGGGGTCCTGGGACACACGCAATTTATAAAGATCTTACCAAACTTCTTATAGAGTCCACAGGTGATCGGAAAGCTTGCTCCTATTTCGGTCAACGAATTAGCATTGCCATTCAACGTGGTAATGCTGCTAGCATTTCTGGTGACGGCTTAGATTTTTAAGAAATAGATATAAGTGTTTAAACTAGTTGTAATTGTTTTATTCTGTTAATGTAATTTTCTTTCACGCAGTAAATGTACTCCTTCAACTCAAGTATTTACTACTATAAACACTTAAACAGCTTCTTACAGAAATAAGTAGGTATTCAGAGTAGCGGTGTAGTAAATTTTTTATTGAGTTTCACTAACAATGTATCGACATACACGACTAATAATAAAAAATTAAGTAATTAATACGTATATATGTAATTAATATATAGAAGTATTGTGTAAGCACGTGGTAAAACACATTTGGCACTTATGACTGTTTCTTTTTTCAAACTCAAGTAAAAAGTCCATAAATCAAATCAGGTTTGATTTCCGAAATTTCTTTATGTAAACGCGTCCGTTACAGAAACAAAGGATATAAAATGGAGGATAATCTACAAAATCTATGAATATGAAACGCTCCTGGATTCATCCAATATGAATGAGGATGACTGGGTCAGGATAGCAAAGGACATACAGGTGAATATAAGATGAGTTAGGAATCTCTAACCGATCCCCAAGGGGAATATGGGCATTACCCCCCATGAGATAAAAGCCAGTAAGGCGCTTTTCAGGGGGAGGCCTGCGTCCAGCAGTGGACCAACATAGGCTGTTGAGGAGGTTGAGGTTGAGGAATCTCTACTACATCCATCATCTACCTACCAGCATTTCCAAATCCACTGCTGTACAGGGCTCCCCTGATAAGTTTTTTTTTTTAACACTTTCATTGCCCATGAGCACATGCTCATCTGCGCATGCTCACCTCCTCGAAGCCGCGCATACATTGACTGCCCAGCCGCGGAGGCTGGCCGCTAATCCTACGGGATCCCCAAGACCGCAGTTCGGTGGTGGATTTGTCCTGCAGGAGGCACTGCTACTCATCCCCCGGTGGCTGATGTGGATTTCCCTTAGTTTCCTCTTACGATAGTAAATTAATGAAATTTTTTGTTACCTAGGATCTCCAAAACTACTGAACAGATCAGGATGAAATTTGACGTACATTTAGAACATAACCTAAATTAGATAATAAGCTAGTTATTATACCGAAAATATGCGAATAGAAGCTAGTACTTAATACATTACTATATATAAAGTCTAATATATAAAATTCTCGTGTCACAGTTTTCGTTGCCATACTCCTCCGAAACGGCTTGACCGATTCTCATGAAATTTTGTGAGCATATTGAGTAGGTCTGAGAATCGGCCAACATCTATTTTTCATACCCCTAAGTGATAATTTTTAATTTCCACGCGGGCGTAGCCGCGGGGCGCAGCTAGTTATACATAAAAAATATAAAATATCTATTTATGTACGATACATATTATTTAATTTACATAGAAAACACCCAAAACACCCTAAACAAATATCTGCAGATCGTACAAACATTTGTCCCGAGGCGAGAATCGAACCCGCAAACTCTTGCATCGCAGGTGGACTTCGCCCGCTGCGCCACAGAGGTCGTCTCACCCAAGGGAGTTGAGTTGTAATCAATACACCTTCGATTGACCACAACCTCACTTGTTGGAAAGTGACGATGTAACCGATGTGACTGATGTATCACGAAGGTATAGAAGACGCATTATATTAGCTTTGGTTTTGTTTTGATGAGTGTAGAAAATGTTATTCCCTATTTTCAGAAATATTACGAGACGTATGACGGGTTTGTGGTCCTCCATGGTACAGATACCTTATGCTACACGGCGTCAGCCCTGTCTTTCATGTTCGAAAACATCGGCAAAGCTGTTGTACTGACAGGATCACAGGTACTTACTTACTACTTTTTTTTATTCGGCGAGAAAATTCGTTTACGAATAAACTGGTCTGGGGGGACCAGAATTCTCTGGGACTCGACGCCCTGAGAAGGACGTAAATCCCACTAAAACCTCACAGGTGTCCCTCTCTCGCCATTTGTACCTACTAAGAACAAAATACCAAATTATTGAGTAGAAACACTGTTTTCACATCTACAGCTACCAATGTTTTGAGTTCCTTTAAATCCAAAATTTACGTAATAATAAAAATAAGCGGCGACCATAGTTTTGCTTGTACATTCGCCACAACTCCTAGCTTGATCATTTTTCCTTGACTTCAAAAAGTGAGTGAGAAATAAATTTAGATTTTTGATCTAGTTGAAATTTTTTGCGTCACCACGATACCCCCTTATTGAAAATTACTGTAATTATTCCTCCGCAAAAGGGCTTTTGAATATCTGGGCCCTAACATCGGTCTCCATTTATTTTTTTTAAAAATCGGCGCCCATAGTAAATGTTATATATTTAGATAGAAAACACAAAAAAAAAAATGTCTAATAAAATAATGTTCTAAGGCGTCAGGTTTCTGAGATATTTGAAGATTTTTGTATGGAGAGTAGTACCCTAATCCTCCATGCAAAAATCATCTAACCCCTTTAACCTTAGGTATACTTCTCCTTTCACTACGGGAGTGACATCAATTTGTACAACAGATACCGATCTTCGAGCCCCGTAGCGATGGAGTAGACAACTTTGTCTCCTCGCTGCTGATCGCTGGAAGCCAGAACATACCTGAAGTCACCATCTACTTCAGCAGCCGTCTCTTCAGAGGAAACAGGTAAATCAAGGGGGCATCTCTATCTAGCTATCTCCTCCTCCTTGTGTCGTTTCCCCAATACTGGGGGTCGTGACCGTGACCCATCACAGAAGCAGCTTATCTATCTCAATCAAGGGGGCATTTTCAGTGGACAGCAAGTGCGGTATTTTAAGCACCGGGTGCCTCAATTTCACAGGCAACAATGAGTTTTACACGCATGGTACAGTCTCGTACTTGCACGCCCTAGCAAGCCAGCTGTTTTTGAGTGAAGACCGCGACTTTGCATAACGTAGTGTAGGATGCCCTCCGGCCAGGTGGGATGAAGGTCTGCGAAAGATTGCAGGCAGATGCTGGATGCGGCAAGCTGAAGACGGTGCTATGGCGCTCATTTGGGGAGGCTTATGTATGTCCAGCCTTAAACTAGTAAAGTTAAAAAAAAGTTTGTTAGAGTATCGCAAACCTTGTATACCATAATAAAACAAAGTATATATGCACCGACAGATTTACCTCTAAAGAATCGGAAATAAGAGCCCTTACATACAAGTACATCTTAGTAAGAATTAGGTATCATCATCCTCTGATCAAAAAGGTTAATAAATATGTTCAATACATAAAATTAGTTCAGTAAGTAATTTAAGGAAATTAGTATAAGCATGTACTTTGTGTAGCCTTTATTGAAATAACTCATTTTATTTTTTAATTATTTTATAGCAAAGGCTGATGATAATGGTGATGATGACGCCCTAGCAATAGCCTAAAAAAATATTCAACGTTTTATATTACTTCATTGTCGGCGTCGTAGATGTGTTTACCCATACCACGGTATATACAGCTTTCTAGTACTGCCACGGGCAGGCGGAGTTCCTTGTTGAATAGGAAACACTTATAATCATCAATATGAAATATCAAGAGCTTTTTTTCTTTTATACCATACAGGACTCTTGGACAAGTCACAAAAATTCAAATTACATAACTAAAACTAGGAGATAAAGTGATCACTTTGATTTTTTGTCGACTTCAATCTTTTAAGGTAAAGTAAAGATGCAAACAAGAAACCTTTACCTTGTTAGGGCGTTAGTTATCGAGCTGAAGCAAAACTTGTCCCAAGCTTTTTTTGGAAACGGTGACGGTTCATTCGTGCCAGCCATATGCTAACATTTATTTACATTTCAGAACACGGAAAATGTCTGCCACTCATCTCTACGCGTTTGACTCGCCGAACTGCGTACCTTTAGTCGAAGTGGGTCTCGACTTCGAAGTCAACAAAGCAGCTATATTCAAACCAAATGTTATAGAGAAGTTCACCGTGACTCCGAACATGTCTAAGAACGTAGGCCTACTTAGGTTCTTCCCGAGCATCAGTACTGCTGTTATTAGGGCCTTCTGCTCGCCTCCTATTGAAGGTTAGTCAATAACTGGCTCACTGACTCATTGGTACATTGGTCATTGGTACCCTTAATGTGGTTTTTTCTTCATAATTCATCCATGCATCTAATAATCATACAATAATCTAATTTATACGCTTCGACGCGTCCTCATGATCTTATACCTACGCAAAACTCATATTTATTTCCTTTATTAGACACTAGACGATCGCCTCGCGGTTTCACCCGCGTAGTTCCCGTTCCTGTGGGAATTCCGGGATGAAATACTGACACTCACTGAAAAGTAAGCTTCCTAACGGTGAAAGAATTTTTCAAATCAGCCCAGCAGTAAAACAAACAATCAAATCTTTTCTCTTTATATATTACAGGACACTTGATTGCTGTGAATTGTTTGGGCCTTTCGCCGCCGCCTTCTCTAAATGTTGTAACGATTACTTTGATTTGTCAAAAAAAAATCGCCCTACTTTTCCCAGAGCTTTAAAAATATAAACAATTCTCTTCACACAAAAAAAATCTCAAAAATTATGCGGCTCACCGCTATAAGAAACAGCTACATGTGTTGGGAAAAAACTTAGAAATCCAACACAATGGTGAATGGAGTGAGTTGCACATAATCTAGTAGGTTACAAATCTATCTAGGTTACAAAATGCTTGGCTTGTCTAAATATTTCGTAGAAACTGCTACATGGTTTGGGTAGGTACTGATCGGCAAAAAGCATAGAAAGCTAACACAATTGCGTGAGGAGTGAGCTGTACCTAGGAACAGACTAGGTATAGGTAAGTAACAGAATGCTTAGTTGAGAGGCAGTTTTTTAACATATTATCTGAAATGCCTGCGAGGGGCACTTTTTCAAGTTTCAGCCCCCCCCCCCCCTCGGGAAAATCATAGATACGGCACTGCTTCTCCTCTGATAGGCGTTTATGACCTACGATCACACATTTTAGTATTTTCTTATCATTGGAAAAGATGACATGGTTTGTGTTTAGCTATCGTTCCGCTGCGATTATCTGCACAAACATCGATGTTTTTTTAAAAAAATTTGAAGGAATGTGTGATGATTAAATAAATTTCAATAATGCTGGACAATTCACACAGTATTATCTAGCCCCAAGCTAAGCAGAGCTTGTGTTCTGGGTACTAGATAACTGTTATATTAATGACAATGTCCTGCTAGCCGAATTTCGACCACGAAGTTTATAAGCTTACAAAATAAGCAAGGTTTGCCAAGTCAAATCTTAAACTAAATTATATATTTATAACTATATAAAAATCAATGGCTGTTCGTTAGTCTCGATAAATCTTCTAAAATACACTAAACTAAACGGCTTCACCAGTTTGTATTTTTTTTTTAATTTGTTTGCTCTAATACAGGTTTAAAAGTGAAAAATAAATGAAAAAATTGTAAGTGATACGAAATTCACGGGGTAGTCAATTAAAAATAAAGTGTTTGTTGATGTTCTAATCACTAACTGATTCAACTTATTATATGATACGTAAAGAAGTATCATTATTTCTCTGTCTATGCCAGCTTTATTTTATTTTCGTTATTTTTTTCTTGCATGAAAAATGTAAGTTTAAAATTACATAACAACACAATACAAAAACAACGAAAATATTACTACAAATTTTTTTACGCAAGATTGAAATGTTTTATGTAAAGAACCTATGGAAGGTGGTTTCCAAGATACAAGTTTATCCTAGTTTGGAGATCGACGATATAATAATTTTATGCATTAAATCTTTTTCAAAAAATGTTTCAAAAAAATCCTAACATTACATCCTAACAAAGTATTATAATATTTCAGGAGTGGTGTTAGAAAGCTATGGTGCCGGTAACCTGCCGTCAAACCGTCCAGACGTTTTCGAAGTCATTGAAGAGGCGGTCAAGCGAGGGGTCATCCTCGTAATCATCACTCAATGCACCTCCGGTTCAGTCTCGGCTTTATATGAGACGGGGCAGGTACGAATTAGTGTTCAACAAATTTGAGCTTTTCTTTATTCGGTTACTTACTTGATATGCTCCGGTACGAATTATTAGAACATATTCATCTATCTTACATAATATCACGATAATAGAATAATTAGTAACAATTCCGCGCAAAACCTTTTCTGATAAGTTCCAACAAAATGTAATCCGTGTGTACCGCCCGCCCTCTCACAAATCGCTCCTATTTACAATCAGAGAAAGTTAACAATAGACTAACGCAATATAAAATTGCCAAGTAAATTACCTTACTTTAAGCACGAATACAACTTAATTTGTAAAAGAAAAGACCACACCAATTACAAAATGAAAAAACTCATCAAAAATAAGTCGTCGACTAGTTTCGTCTCTCCACGAGACATCATCAAGATGCTATAACAATACTCGACTTTAACACTGATACCGCCAAGCAACAACGACAGAGTCCTGCCAGTGATGTCGCCTCTCTGAGCTCCCTGCGTAAAGTTCATTTCCCTATTTAATTTGCTCAAAAAGGACTTTCCATCACTGAACTGGTAGGTATAGGCTAGTGTTATACGCGAGACTACTACGAGGACTGACTAACACATCACACTATTATTATAAATGCGAAAGTTTGGATGGATGGATGGATGGATGTTTGTTACCTCTTCACGCCAAAACTACTGAACGGATCGGGCTAAAATTTTGCATACAAGTAATTCTAATCCAGGAAACAAACATAAGATACTTTTTATCATATGAATCAGTTCCCGTGGGATAAAATTCACTTTTAAACGTTTCCATAGAAACAATGCGTGCGAAGCCGCGGGCATAAACTAGTAATTTATAATAATCAAAATTATTGATTAATCAAACACAATTCCCTTCACAGTTTTTGCTAACCGTACATTACGAGGAGTACCTTGGAACAACCCCATAAATAAACACACCCTAGTAAAATAAACAAAACGACTGCGTTGTAAAACGAAAATAGAAGAAGTCTTTAGCAGCGCGCACAGTACATACGGCTACGGGCTACGCCGTAGCACATTATCAAAGTAAAAAACATCAACGCGCTTCTCTTTGTATACAACGTAGCACACGGCTACGTGCTACGCCGTAGCTCATGAACAAAGTAAATGACATCAATGATGCGCTTCTCTTTGTCTACAACGTAGCATACGACTACGCGTTACGCCGTAGGACGTGAACAAAGTAAAAGACATCAACGCGCTTCTCTTTGTATACAACGTAGCACACGGCTACGCACTACGCCGTAGCACGTGAACAAAGTAAAATACATCAACGTGCTTCGCTTTATCTTCAACGTAGCACACGGCTACGGGCTACGCCGTAGCACATGAACAAAGTAAAAGACATCAACGCGCTTCTCTTTGTATACAACGTAGCACACGGCTACGGGCTACGCCGTAGCACGTGAACAAAGTAAAAGACATCTTCAACGCGCTTCTCTTTGTCTACAACGTAGCATACGGCTACAAGGTACGCCCTACCACATGAACAAAGTAAAAGACATCAATGCGCTTCTCTTTGTCAACAACTTATTTATCAGCACACATAGGTACGTCCAATGTTAAACAAGCCTTTGAAAATGACGGGGTTGTACAAGTTGTTATGCATGTTCCTATGCCAATTAAGCATGTACCTAAACGTATGCACTTTATTTCAGCTTTTGGCCTCGTACGGTGTGGTTTCTGGCTCCGACATGACTCCAGAAGCTGCGCTGACGAAGCTCTCCTATGTTCTGGCAAAAAAAGATTTATCTTATAAGGAGAAGACCGAGGTAATTTTTTTAATGGTACCTAGCTAAGTTACATCGTTACAGTAGTCGTACAATTATGTGGAAAAGAAAATCGAAAGATTGTGACACAACACGGATACGTTTCACCATCATCATCATATTAGCCCACACACGTCCACAGCTGGACATAGGCCTCTCCCATCCTCAACCAGCCGACTTTTCCCATAAGGAGCTACAAATAGCTGTCCAGCAAATACTTAGATAAATCACTTAATTGCCACGCACACGCAAAACAGACATAAAAATAAGATTTAAAAAAATAGTTCAAGTTCTTTATTCGTAACAATAATTAGGTAAGATGTCATTTTTTTTATCAATAAGTCATATTTTACTCGTAAAATACAATTTTTAAATAACTTTGATGAAATAATATATGAAACGTCATAAACAACGTAAACTTCACATAACCAAATAAAATAAATTGTCATTTTAAAATTGACATTTAAAATGTCTCAAATGAAAATAACTGAATAAGAAAGTGAAATAAGTCAAATGAATTACATAATTTTACGCACGTTTACGTACCAAAAACTCATCCAACGTTTATAAACATTGTTCTATCAACCATTTCTTAAGTCTAATAAATAACACAGTTAACGTAATACTAGTAATAATAATTAAGTAAATACTAGTTCTAATTTATTTCTATTATTTGGTTGTAATTTTTTTTGAATTAAAAAAAAAACGGTTAACTTACATTACGAGAAAAACAATTACAAATTTTTTTTTCAAAAAGAGAGATTGTGCTGTGTGTTACAGTTAGCATAAAGGCGCTTACTTACCTTTAGTTTGTTGTTTTTAGATGATGCAGAATAACATTAGAGGAGAACTAACAAGCATCGCATCTTTAGAGATCGAGGTAAGTTTTCAATATTAAAATTATTCCCGTTACCTGCCTCGTTGGTTTAGGGGTCAGCTTGTTCAACCGCTGATTATGAGGTCCTGAGTTTTAATCCTGGGTCGGGCCAATAGTTGTTATGGGGGTTTTTCTAGAAAGAAAAATTCACAGTAGCAGGCCGGAGTCAGAAAGTTGGCGGTTTTACACCCCCGCGCCGTGGAAACCACGTTAAGCCGTTGGTCTTACGGCAGACTGACACGATGACACTACCGGAGAAAGGTCAAGCTCTCTCCGGTCGTGTCAGTCTGCCGTCCCATCATGCAGCGTGCTTTTTGTGAAATGTAAATTCCTGCCCTGATTCTAATATTTAAGGATTATGACGTGGCGTCTTCATGAACATAATGCAAACCTGTATAGTCAGTGAGTTATAGATATTCTATGTCACGAAGTCCGTTGGGCTATGTATGTATGTCATAGTGAATGCATGTACACATTGTTTTAGTGTGCGTAAGCTAAGAAGCAATCAGTCTCGCCCGAGACGCGGGCCGGGTCACTAGTGCTCATTATATTCACGTCAGATTTTGGTAGCGAGTACTGTCAGCATGACAACTAAGCGCAAAGTCACTACTACAACCAGGGCTAAACGGATTTCGTGAGATAGATACCAGCCACCATCACACGCAATGCAATTTGTTTGTGATGGTGGGCAGAACCTGCCGCTCGAGCGCTCATGCAGTGTCAATGAATTACCTCTAACTCTGTGTAGTAAAGAACTACTCTGTAATTGCAGGGTAAAACCTTGAAAGAAGCTTTGGGCACCAGCCTGAACATTCAGTCTCCAAAAGTGCTGGCAGAAGTGTCGGCGACAGTGGTCACCTCTCTGCTGCTGTACGGCATCCAGCATGACGACTTGCCGGTTATCAAGAAACTTATTGGTAAGGTCAAGGTTTTCCAGGAGGTGACCAGAGGTGATACAGAGGACAAAGATCTGCCTGCGACACAGGAGATTGCGTGTTCTATTCCCGCCACGGGGTAGAACTAATAAATCTAGCATGACTACTTGATGGTTATCAAGAAACTCAACTTGAAATTAACGTCAAATAGTCCGTAACCTCTTCGTAATTTATTCACAAAAAAAAAATACTTTTGAGTCTCGCCATGGACCAAAACCTATAGGGAACTCCCGTTGACGTAAAATAATAAAATTTGGCAAGGAGCAAGGTAACACAAGTAAATGAAAAAATCCTAAAATTGTAAATTTGTAGTTAATTCACCAAAAAAAACTTTTGATTCCTACTATAAACCAAAACCTATAGGGTACTTCCCGTTGACCTGGAATCATAAAATTTGGTAAGAAGCAAGGTCTTACAGCAAAAATAAAAGAAAAAACCAGAAATATTAAATTTGTAGTATATTCACAAAAAAAAAATTGGATGTGTCCATGGACCAAAACCTACAGGGTACCTACTTCTCGTTGACCTAGAAGCATGATAATTTGGCAAGACACAAGGTCTTACGGAACCCTTAGTGCGCGTACTTGGCGTTTTATTTTAATTTTTATGCTTATGTAACTATAGTACTTTTAATTTTCTTTTAATTTTCTTTATTCAGGATAATAAACAATTGTACAATGCAGGCTTATTATAATAGTGTGCTTATTCTATGTGATTTAAATGTACAACCAATCACATTATCCACAGATTACACAGAAGTATTACTTACTACATACATTATATTCTACAACTATAGTTATATAGTTATATAGTTGGTTGCTGTTAAAGGTAGCTTAATTGGTTCTATTACATATTTAAAGTTTTTATATATTTTAGAGCGATAATTTTATGAGTAGTTACTAGTTAATTTTTTACATAGGTATTATTATGAGAGATAAAAAGGGAAAGGGTTGTGATTTAATTGTTATTATTATTAGTTTGTAACAGTTGTAGAATATTTTTCTTAAAACTAAGTTCAGACAGTAGAAACAGATCAATATCAATTAATTTCTTGTTGTAAGTATCAACGATGCGGCGCAGAGGCGAACGCAGGCCAGCGTTGGTACGACTAGTAGGCAGGTGGAAGAGGCATTGCCTGCGCGCCGCACTTCGTCGTAGTACAGAGCGGGGGACAACGTAATTCAATTTATTAACGAGCTGCGGGCAGTCTAGTTTACTATGGCATAGACCATGCAGGAGCATGGCTTGAAGAAGAACACGTCTGGATTTAAGAGTTAACATTTTAAATTTACTTAGTAGGTTTTCATAAGATAGACGCATTCCTTTGCATCTATAGTTCATGGCTTTGAGATATTTCTTTTGTATTCTTTCTATGCTAATATTATACTTGTCATAGAGTGGATCCCAGACAGCACAGGCATATTCTAGCTGTGGGCGTAGGAGTGAGTTATACAAATAGAGAAAAGTAGTCGGTTTTTTTAAATCAGTGGTCATTCTCATGATAAAGCCGTACATTCTAAAGGCGTTATTAATGATTTTATCAATATGTAAAGTCTAGATGAAGTTCCCGGTCCAGGTATACTCCAAGATCTTGTTATTAGTAAAGTATTTTATGTATTTTATTAAATTATAAATATGTAGTAGTCTATTTAATAAGTTATGCACATGTACCCACTTCTATAACTTTGTCTCTCTCTCAATAAAATTTGCTGGATAAGAAATCTTTTTAGGGTTAACGTCGCCTTTGCCATTATTTTTCCTGGTTAATGTTTTACTTGCATATTTTATCGTGCAATAAAGAATGGGGAATTAGTTTACAAACATTTCGCATAGAATTTCGTAGGAGTATATCTAGTATTCCAAAATACTCCCAATATTCTCATATTCTGCTTATAATACTGTTTGTTTGATTGCTCCAGACATGGGTGCTGACGTGAACAGCCAGGGCTCTCAAGGCCAGACACCTCTCCACGAGGCGGTGGTCAGGGGCAACATCGCCATTGTGGAGTGCCTGCTTATGAATGGCGCTAACGTTCATACTAAGACAAGGTAAGACTAACTGTATTTTCATTGGAGAACCGGGAGTAAGTTTTTAAGAACTTATGCGCCGTGGGTAAAATTTTCATTTCAATTTGTTCAATATGACGATGACGACCTCTGTGCCGCAGCGGGCGAAGGTCTGCCTGCGACGCAGGAGGTTGCGGGCTCGATTCCCGCCTCGGGACAAATGTTTGTACGATCTGCAGACATTTGTCCAGGGCGTTCTGGATGTTTTCTATGTATAATAAAAAATATCCATCTATGTAGTGTATTGTATTATATATATCAGTTATCTAGTACCCATAACACAAGCTCTGCTTACCTTGGGGCTAGATAATGCTGTGTGAATTGTCCAGCATTATTTATTTTATTTTATTTATTATATACGCGGCGCTGTCCGTTGAAAAACACTCATACATCTATGTATAGCTTATTTAGAAGATTCTTTCCTCAACTTCGCGCTTAAAAATAGTTTGTTTTTATCTTATTGACGTTATAGACGACGAAGCTTATGTATTGGAGTCGATATGTCAATGCTCAATCTGGAGCAACATAATAGTTAGGTAAAATTGAGATAAGAATTAAAAGTAATTTGTAAAAATTAGCTTTTTCCTTTCATTTTTAGTAATAGAGTTCTCTGCAAAGATTAATCCTTATCAGCATCAGCATCCATTCGTTCAATAAAGCTGCTTCTAAACGGGCTATACTTTTCTGCAATTTGTAGCTGCACTATCGGCAACTGATGGCCCGGCCATTACAAAAATATTGCTCGGCAATTGATGGCCGGGCAATGTATGGCCGGGCCATGTGCAACACATGGCCCAGCCATGTCGGCTATACAGTGGCTCATGATGCAGACTCCTAAACGGGCTACACAAATCGGCAACAATGGCTGACGAAATCACACATGTCGCAGCGGATAATATTATTTTAAAATCTAAAAAAAAAAAAATTGAGAGATAGTGGATTTTCTCGTTAGTCCACGTATTAGCCATTTTTGTTTTTAATAAATATATACTCAAACACAAACAAGCACAGTCCTCAAAACAAACAACAAAGCACAGAACATAGCAACAAGTCAAAGGATCACTCATAACAAACTTCATGTCGGTAGAAAAAGATGCACTATGCCATTACAGTAGGGAGCGACTGAAACAACAATAGAACTGGCCCGGCAATATTGCAGTTCAGATCGATCGGTCAGCGATCGCTCGGCCATGTATAGCCGGTATTGCTCGCAATACCGGCTATACGGGCTACACCGAAAATGTTTAGCAATTATTGCCGGGCCATTACTGCAAGATTGCATAGTGTGTCTGGTGTTGCTGGCTATGTTGCCGGGCCATACCAGACACATGTATTGCAGCTACAAATTGCAGCAAAGTATAGCCCGTTTAGAAGCGCCTTAATACAGATGTCTTTTTTTTTTAAATCATTCGTGTCGATTTCCGTCAAAAGTAAAAGGTTAAAAACAAACTAAATAAGCAGTTATTGTTTACATATCAATCGAGGGCATTTCACCTTTCACGACTTTTCTCTAACTCTCGTGGTTTCGGACTTGGCCATCACCCACCGCCCTTCAAAAAACCATCCAGTATATTATATAAACTAATATTAGCATTCCGCATGCCGATTAGTAGTTTTGTTGTGAAACTATCATCCAAACAAATATCTACCGCATTGTTAAAATTTATGATTGGTCGATAGGTTCCAACCAAGTTTCAAGTTCCGGTTCCAAGAATCAGAATTAGGTTACATACATTACTAGTTTCTGCCCGCGGCTTCGCACGTGCTTTTCAAGTAGCCTATGTCCCCGGGATACCGTTTACCTCACTGGCAAATTTCATTGAGATCAGTTCAGCCGTTTACGTGTGAAAAGTAATAGACAGACAGAGTTTCGAATTTATAATATTACCTATATAGTATGGATGTTTTGTATTTGAGTACTGAACCTTTTTAAATATAACAGCATCAGCTTATATTTTACCAACAGGTTCTAGTTTTTAAATATACTACATAATAGAAATACGCTTCAAACTTAACTTAACCCGACCCAATAATCAGGAATATTCAAAAATTGAACTTGCAGTTTTTATAGGCAGAGATGCGAAGTTGCTCTTTTTGCTCACAATCGTGGCCACAAAGAGCCACTTCGCATCTCTGCCTACACTATACAAAATAAAACTTTTACAAAGACATTATTAAGCTTATGATAGGTATCAAAAACTTAAAGTTCGATTTTTGAAAATTCCTTCGTTTAACATAGTACTATGATAAAATAGGTAGTGGTGCTGATTTGGATCGGGTATGCCTTTTAACAAGGTGGCTATCCATCGATGTAGTTCTCTGCACAAAACAAAAGAAAGGTACCCCATCAATTAGTTCAAAAACCTAGTAACCATAATGCTTCTAATTCTCAGTTCAGGCGAGTGCCCACTGATGACAGCGGTAAACAACACCAACGACAGTATGATTGAGCTGTTGATCCGCTGCGGCGCGCACCTCGCTGACAAAAACGCTCTGACGCAGATGATGACAATGGCGGTCAAGGAGATGTCGGTCCGACGAATGGAGAGCTTAAAGAAGGCTGGCGCTGATTTGAATATGACGGACGAGTTGTTGCAAACTCCTTTGCATAAGGTTGGGAAATTGTTTATTTATGAATTAGGTAGGTTAGGTTGCTGTGTGGTGTCGGCTTAGAATTTTTACCACAACTCTTCCCGCGGGTGTCGTAAGAGGCGAGTAAGGGATATCCACCGGGGGCGGGCAGAAGCGGCCCCAGCAGAACAATTCTACCACTGAACTGCGATACACAACCCGCATGCCCAGCGTGGGGGTTATAAGCATAACCTTCCATGAGATAAAAGCCAATAAGATGCTTGTCAGGGAAGGCCTGCGTCCAGCAGTGGACCAATATAGGCTGTTGAGGTGAGGTGAGGATGTTGGGTACCGTTCGTTCACGTCCTAGATTAAAGTTTACACCATTCAAATTGTGTTTATGGTTATATAGTAGGTCCCTAAACAATGAAAGAAACAGGAGCGAAGTTTCGTTTTCGTTGTCGTGCAAAACCAACTCATATGTCGTTTGCATAAGATTAGCGTTTGCTACGTAATTTTACGAATTCTATTTTTTCTAAGTTAGGTTGACCTAAAATTATGGTATTCTCTGTACAGATCCTAAAAATACCACAAAATCCATATTTCACTTTTATCAAAAGAATGTGCCTGCTTTTCTCTAGAATAAATTTAAATCACGACCAAATTAGATGCCTGCTAAAATTAGGTAGACGTTTCTAATCATAGCTAAATGCAATGCAAAGAATAGGATTTACATTTATTTTATTTAAGTTGAGTTGTTTTAGATCTGTCAACCTAATTTTAAACCTGACAGTCAAATTTTTGAAACATAGAATAGCTTTCGTCTATTTGACATTTCTAAATCCTAATTTTAGCTAATTCTAAAGCCATAGCTCGCTGAGCGAATTTGAACTAGTGGACCAGCCCTACCGTGAGTGTCCACGTCTCAGCTCCGTAGGTCATGAAGAACATCATCACTGTTTAATTACCCGACTGCGCAAGGAGGTTTATGTTTTTTGTTTGTTCCCAGGCTATGCTGTACAACAGCGTAGAAGTAGCGGCTTACCTCATAAAGAACGGGGCAGACAAGGAAAAGCAGGATATCATCAGCTTCACTCCTTTTGACTACGCTGTGAAACTTAAGAGAAATTCGCTGGCGGCCATTGTTGCTATTCAACAAAATAAATGATATTCTTTTTTTTAATTTTTTTAATTGAAAACAGCTCAGCAATTATCATAAAGCCTGTTACAGTTATTTCTCACGAAATCCGTTCTGTCCGAACAACTTTGCGCTTAGTTGTCATGCTGACGGTACTCCCTACCAAAATCTGACGTGAATACAATGAGCACTAGTGACCCGGACCGCGTCTCGGGCGAGACTGATTGCTTCTGAGCTTACGCACACTAAAACAATGTGTACATGCATTCACTATGACATACATAGCCCAACAGACTTCGTGAGATAGAACAACTACTGACCGGTGTTCCGGGGCGTAATTCGCACTCTAATACGTTACGCCGTGTGACAAAATCCGTAAAATCGTTCCAAGCGTCTTCTTTCCTGCACGATCGCTCGCTGTGTAAAGCCTTTATATCTTATAGCGCTAACGACTTTGAAGGAACAAAATACCACTCTAGACGTTTTTCAAACGATTATGTGTTCGGCAATCTCACTAGTTCAGTCAACTGAACTGGACAACTGAACTAGTGGGAATAGACGTTATTATCGATTGGCCAGTTTGTGATACCTATCATAAGCTATTTTTAATGCCTTTTTAAAAGTTTCAGTTTTTTATATTGTAGGCAGAGATGCAAATTTGCTCTTTTTTGCCACCATGGCCAAAAAGCAACTTCGCATCTCTGCTTAAAGTATACAAAATAATACTTTTACAGAGGCATTAAAATACGTTTATGATAGGTACCACAAACTGGACAATCGATTTTTGAAAATTCCTTCGTTGAACAGAATAATAAGATAAAATAGGTGGTGCCGCTGATTTAGGTCGGGTTAGCACCATAAGACGATATCGTCACAGTGTTGGTTTCTGTGGATTTGTCACAGACACATAGGGACTTATCCATAGAGATAGATCTTGAAATTAGGTAAATATAAGTTAAAGTATTCATGATTTTTATTCTGGTTAAGAAAAATATACTTACGTATTATTTAAGTAGAGTTCTTGCGCAGTTTTTTCCCCACTTTAACAGACTTGACAGGAACATTATTTTAAAAATCGGACGAAGAGGATAATTTAGGCAATTCACTCTTTTCACCTAATAATTAAGATTTGCAAGAACTAAATGACGTGACGACGAATGACGATCTCTATGGCACAGGAGGCGGAAGTCCGTCTGCCTAGCAGGTTGCAGGTTCGACTTTCGTCTCGAGACCAATGTTTGTAAGATCTGCAGATATTTGTTCCGGGCGTTCTGGGTGTTTTCTATGTATAAAGAAAAAAAACTATTTATGTAGTATAATTATTATTATTAAAAGGGCACCATGCGCGCCATTTTGTAAAAAGGTTAAGCAAAGGATTTTGCGTTCATAGGAGTGAGTATTTGTTTTTGGATAGGCGTAAGTGCAAAAATCATGTAATTTTTTATTTGCAAGAAAATTACGAAACTAATTAAGACACTGGCATAGAGGAACCAAATAATTGGTAACACAAACACGTTAAAAATAGCCGACGAATTAAAACGTAAGTAATATCAATAGACCGCAGAGTTCCTGAGATTACGAACAAATTATATGTGAACAGTGCACTTTCATGATGTTTTTTATTGTATTTTTTTTCTTTGACCTGTTTTCACATTATACCAAGGAAATAGTGTTGAATTTTATGTAATTAGAGTTTTTTACCACGGGGACCGGGTGACTACTGATATCTAAGCCCGGTTTAACAAGCAAAACCGTTAGGTTGTGGTACCCATAACACAAGCTCAGCTTAGCTTGGCGCTAGATGATGCTGCGAGAATTGTCCGGAATTATTTTTTGATTTATTGAAATATTTAGGTTTATCACAGCATTTTTGTAAAAGCATCGAAGTTCTCCATCAGCATTGGCACATGACGTTTCTGCAGCGGACACGGCGAGTAGACCTCACAGTCACGGCCATTTCTTCCAGACAACATAGCGTCTTCGATCGCGGTAGAGTTTACCATCGTTGATATTAGTTTGTTGCTGAAATCATAAAAAAAACAGAATATTGGTCATGCTGGATTTTTTACCAAGCTTAATTTTCTGGGTGCCTAAATTATAATACAAAATTTAAGTTTTTGGGCATAAATGCAAAAACAAATTTAAGTCTGTTGATTCCAAGTTTTTGGTGGCCGCTATCAATTTTACTTGTCTTAAACATAGATAAAAAATATAATACTCATGAATATATTAACGATAATATTATGTCCACTTGCTTTTCGTTCGATAGTTCGTCCCTATGTAGGTAATTTTAAATCGGTGGTAGCGCCAGTTTCGCTGTGGACTCTCTATGGGAAAGTTACGAACGATTTACCGAGAGCGTCAATCTCAAAGCAATCAGTATCAAACTAAAACTTAAATCGTAATGTATTCAGTCTTGTTGTCTAAGACTCGACAAGCTGGCCAAGGATCTGCGGCGGGTTGTAATACTCCGTCGTCGCCCAGTGTGCCAGAATAAAGCGCAGCTGCGCAGACCTCGTCGGTCGGTCCACTAGCATTGTACTGACAAAGCCTAGCACTGATCAGTGTTTATGACTTACTTGACGAGCTGGCCTAGTATCTGCGGCGGGTTGTAATGCTCCGTCGCTGCCCAGCACGCCAGCCTGAGCGCGCAGCCGCGCAGGCCTCGTCCGTCCGCCAGCATTGTGCTGGCGAAGCCTACCACTGATTCAGCGCTGATGTCGGTGTTACTTAACACTGGAACAGTAAGAAATTACTATATAAGTATAACTAAAGCCCCAGCCGCAGTGCAAGTGCCTATGTTGGCGACGATGAAAGGTGTATTATTGTATTATTATTAAACCTATGTGTATCATTGGTCTAGCGGTCTGGTGTTCAACCGCTGATATTCAGGACCCGGGTTCGAATCCCAAGTTGGACCGATTTTTCTATCATGGAAAATTCACAGTAGCAGACCGGAGTCAGGAAGTTGGCGGTGTTCTACCCTCGTGCGTCGAAAAGCACGCAAAGCCGTTGGTACTGAGCTTTACTTCCCCCCTGCCATGTCGGTCTGCCGCCGTCCCATCGGATTCTGAGAGTAAAAAGAGAGTGCACCTGTGTTTGCGCACATACTGATGCACTATGCGTACATGGCTAATATCCGTTAAAAATGGCCGATGTGGCCGATAAATCGGCTATTCATCATAATTTGTAAGTTCATCTGTGTTAAGCTCAGAGAGATAATCGAACCCAGAACTTTTTGCGTCTTAGGCAGGTCTTCGCACACTGCGCTAAAGAGGAAAAAACACTACGTGCACCTAAGTCCACAACTTGTATCGCTCTCTCGATATTGATGTAAAAACATTTAAAAAAAATTACCGCCAAAAAAACTCAAAAGCAAAAAATAATAAACCTTATCAACACACTTGCTCATAAAGTGGCTCTATGGTCACCGCAATTAGGCACGGAATGACACCCATAATCAAACTGTGACTTTTTCATTGCTATAACTCACTAGTGAGTTATAGATTTTTTTTTAATTTTATTGGTTGAGTTGATTTGTTCTTAAAAAAAAGATCGTGTTCAATAGAACAAATAAATTAATGTTCCCATTGCTTGCTCATTTCATGCAACTTCTTATTTAAATAGATAATTTTAACTCGTACGTGTTTATTAAATAAAACTTTCACTCAAATATAAGTTTTGTTTTCTCTGTAATAAAAGAAAGCTTTAAATTCCCCATTTTGTACGTGGCAGAATAGGCGCAAACCCTATGCGCGAAAAATAAAAAAAAACCTCATCCCTTTAGTCTTTGGCCGATCGCAATGCGCGCGCATAGGAAAACTGATTAATTTTTATTTACTAATTAAAATGAGTTTTTATTATTATTTTATTCACAAGTGTGTTGAAAAACGTCGTATGATACACGTGTGTATTGATGATTACCGTCCTCGGCTCTCGACCCGAGCCGTAGGCTCGGGTCTCAATGGCGCCTCGGCGGTAATCACCAATGTTACACACTAGTACCCTAATGTACTATTCTATTCTATAGATCGCGAATCAGTACCACATCAGCTGATCAACCAGTAATTGGCTTAATTATTTCCACGCACTTCAAATTATGGCCACATAAGAATAAGAAAAAAAATCACTAGCTCTAGACTTCTTTGTTCGGGATTTTATATCTAGGTCGATGAATAAAAAACATATTGTTTATCTTGAAGTTATAGTTAACAGGTCGGTTATAAAAAGCAGAATACCTAGGTACAAGTAGGTAATAGTGAGCGAATAACGAATAAAGACTTTTGATCGCAATAAATCTAACTTTTTATTTGAAATAAGGGAATAGCAAACTTTTTCAAAAGGTGTCAAATATGTAATGCCAAAGAAAAAAGCAATTCTCAGTTTGAATGGCAACGTTGGCCGCCAAAATGACAGTTGTTTACAAAGCCCATTGAAAAAACTTTATTTTCAGGGTTACAAAATAAAATTTTCAGTGTCTATAGTTATGAAATAGTCTATTTGAAACAGGGACGAGTCTCAAAATCTACCGTAAGTGTCTTGGACGTTTTTTAACACTATTAGTGCCCATGCCACGATGAACATTCACACTGTTGTCCATCCAGCTCCGGGTAACACCGCTTTGGCGGTATTTCTACCTATATAGTATCTCTGTTAGGAACACTAGTGTGGAAGTCTGAGTAAGATGTAGTGTAAGATGCGGGCGAGTTCCGTCCTTATGTTATTGCATGTGAACGTCGATGAAAGGACAGCCATCTAAACTTTTGTTTCTAATTCAAGACGGAACGGGGGACCGTAGATGTGATAAGACTCGAAAATTTCACGACCCATAATTCAGTTCAGATCTTAGTTATGACCGCATTCAATTCAAATGTGAAATATTTTTGGTGAATTAGTTTGCTTACAATTATTTTATGTTTTGTGACCTCTCAACCAAGAAAATGAAGTGAAGCAAATACTTACACAGATGTTGAACTCGGCAGGTCATGGAGCAATTATACATGATCGAAATATTCATTGACAAAGTGACAATATTCGCAACGGATGAAGATGAGCCGAGCGCCGCCAACAAGAACCTAATCATAAAAGTAAAATTTGGCCCGAGACAGCAGTTCATCCTCAAAGAAGGCCAACTAGCCAAAGAAGAACGCAAAGATGACATCATCGAATGTGACGAAAAAGGAAGAAGAAAATGGACGAGAACTATCAGAGTCGGTAAATCTTTTCTGTTCCCTTCATTCCCAGATACAGTCCAAGTTATGTTGAGCAAATTCCCTCTAGAAATAGAAGTATGGAATGACGACGAGAATGAAACTGAGATATTTGTCGGAACTGCCAATATGGTGTGGGACACTCAATTCTATCACATGTTGAAGGAGGCTACGAATCCTAAGGCGCTTCACGATCCTCTCACAATAAAACAAAAAGTTACACTATACGCAGAATGCTGCTGTAAGCAATGCGGGGAAATCACCTTCATTTTACGTCTAGCCCCCTTAGGAGATAGCATTACGACAGAGTTTCAACAGTTAATGAAAGATCCAGATGCGTTTGTATTCAGAACGAATAAAGCCCCAAGCACATTTCAGTGCAAGCGAATAGAGGGTGATGATCCTAATTTCAATATGATTGGAAGCCTTTACGAGACTGCCACACTAGAAGATCCTGAGATACAAGAGGAGGCTAAGAAGAAGATTGAAGTATGTACAGAGCTTCAAAGTTGTGGGAACAGGAAGGGAGGAAGTGGTGCGACTACTTGCAAACATCATACTGATGAACATAAGCCAAAGAAATATGCCATAGATAAAATAAGAATGGGAGATATTACAGGTCCCTGTGGTAATACAAATTGCCAACTAGCACATAAAGTGAAAACCTACATTCGTGCTTTAGATACTTATAAAGCAGAAGCAGCCGGTAAGGTCACTGGAAATAAGGACGAAAATATTACAAAGAAAGTATGCGGCGGATGTACCTGCAAAGATGACCGGTATCATAGAGATACATGCCCCGATAAAACCATGGAGAAAGTTCAGTGCAAGGGCTGTGGCGGTGCTGTCAAAGCTGGAGACACTTGTGAAGATAGGAGGAAAAGATTGTATGGCACTGGTGCGACCCCGTCGGAAAGCAAAACAAGAGTAGGGTACGTGCTAAGCGTACCAAATTTTAAAGACGCTATGTTCAGAAAAGATTATATCGTTGAAAACATGGAAGCTAAATACAATTATCAACAAAATCAACCAGGTACGAGTCGCTCAGCTCATGGATGTTGCTGCAGAAATCAAGCATTGAGAGAAATAGCAACGAGTGACGCTTCCAGTAATACGCACTGTACACCTACGGATACTAGAAAGTGCACTGAAGACTTGCTACAGCAAGTGTACAATATATCTATGACTGACTCAAAACGTAAGGTTCAGACCGTTTATAACTGTTCGCAGACGCCGGATGAAAAAGATTGCAAATGTGACCCTGTGAAGCCTAAACCACCATGCAATACATTTGATTGCGATTGTATTACAGAAATAGGCAATAAATCAGCCCGAAAAACTCATAAGCCTTATTGCCCTCTGTATAAACATAAGGCTCACTGCCCCATCCTCACCATGGATTCCGCAGAAGAGAAGTTAGAGGAGGATGAAGATGAAACAGAACCTCTACCGTATGGGTTACCCCCAATCCAGCTCGGTCCCTGTCCCGTATTAGGTAGGCCTTGTACTGTCCCTGATGGCTTTGCCAGGATGTACAGAAATGCTGTACTTCCAACCCTGCCACCGAGCTACGACAATGCTGGTAAAGTTTGCTGCTCTAAGGAGTACGACAGAATAAAGAAAGCTATTAAGGAGTACATGAAGAACGAAAAAGATCATGACTTCAGATGTATAAACAAATTTAACGTGGACGTTGAAACAAGATGCTGTGACAAAGAACAGAGACTGAAATCTTTAATGGGTAAAGGGTGCTGCGGCTCCCACAAAATGGCAATACAGGAAAAATATGCAGAGAAATAGGCATATACGAAAACATTGACATTTTATTTTGTAACCCGTAAAATTATGTAAAACTAAAGATCCTTAAAATATCAAATACACACCTTACATAAACAATACATGATTTATTTTATGCTGAGACTTCAACTTATATTAATCATTCAGAAAAATAATGTACTTATCGTAGGTATCGCAACTTATCTTAATCATCAGGAGTTAAGATACTAGATTTCTATTACAGATTTTAAAGAACTGTTTGTGCTATGTAAATAGTGAAAAAAGTGAACTATTTGCTGATTCAAAATGGGTGATGAAGAAGAAAACGAAAACAAAAAGAAAAAAAAGAACTCATCAAAATACAATTATACATTCGGGGATATCCATCCAGGTAATAACCAGAAATTAATAAAATACTAAACATCGAAGTATCCCTACAGCTACATGTACAGCCAATTCTGGCCCACTGTTGGACGGAGGCCGCCCCCTGACAAGCGCCTTATTGGATTTATCATAATATGAACCCCACGCTGGTGATGCGGGTTGGGATTGCAGTTCGGTGGTGAAGTTGCTGCCTGCCCCTAGTGCAAATTCAACTGAATTCAATGCTAATTCACCGAATTGTATTTCAGGGGTGAATATTGGTCACAAATGGTGTTCCTATCTAAAACCTGGTATGCCCGTGCCTGCTGAGATGGGATGGCTGTGGAATGCTCAAGATGTTTCGGGTTTGAAGGTAGGATCTGTTGAGTAATGATTCGGTATTTCATCTCGGGTTTTCAGTCTCGTTATCACACATGCATCCATTGGTGAACATGTCTATTCCAAACAACAGCGTTATTTGCCATAATCAACAAGGAATGGAGTATTTAAAAATACCCAGAAGAAAGTTGCTGCCTTTCCTCTGGAAGGTTCCCTTAACAGACATGTATGAAATTCTAGGCAACATCGTTCGAACGCAGCGACACTAACGCGGCGTCAGTACCGCTGTGACCGCGTAGTAAGACGCCCGCGTCAGTCGCTCGGCCGCGCTTGCAGAGTCACTGTATTTTGAGGCTACCTTTTTTTAGACTGCTTTATAGATCAACTAGCTTTTGCCCGCGGCTTTGCACGCGTATTTTCGGTATAATAAGTAGCCTATTATCTAAATTAGGCCTTAGGCTCTAAACGTACGCCAAATTTCATCTTGATCTGTTCAGAAGTTTTGGAGATTCTGGTAACAAAAATTCAGATTTCACTTCTTTTCATGCAAGATAGATCAGTTGATCTACTTCTAGATTGTTAGCAGCAGTCTGTAGTTAGCTCAACTGTTTCAATTGTAAATACTGTTCTAATTTATTTCTATTATTGAATTTAATTTTTTAATAAAGATGTATTCATTCACTAATATTGCTTCAGGTTCGAAGAGGTTGGCAGCCAGGGCTTATAGGGAAAAGTGTTGCTAAATGTATGACTTTCAAATGTGCACGGGGAGGTACGGACAAGGACAAGAATAAGAAGAAGAGGAAGAAAGGCAGTGCTGCCGCTGCCGCTGGGGATTCAGAGCCTGATGAACCATTGGATCCGAAACCAGCTCTCAAAGTGCAGAGGAAAGGAGACGTTTTCACAATTCAGGTAATAATATCTAATGTAACTTAGACGTGGCCTATTGTAACCTAGACGTGGCCTATTGGAAGGACGGACAACATGTAAAGCTAATTTACTTTTGCATTTCAGGTGAACCCGCTAAAAGACCTGACAGAAATAGCACACAACGAAGACCCATACGTCGACTGCGATCCTTTAGTTTTCAAAATTATAAAGAAACGAAGTCCCGAAGAGCAGGCCAAAGTTGAGGCACGCAAAATGGTTAAACTAAAGAGACAGCGAGATGCCGAAATAAGGAAAGCGCTATCAGAAGCCGTAGAAGATATCTGCAAGTGTGCTTACATGGATGTTTACTGCAATGATCTTTCTGCAATAGACAAGGTAATCGACAGCTGTCCGGCATTCAAAGAGCCTGAATGTGTATGTCATGAAGAATCTTTGAGCTCTCTATCCAGTAACGCTACTTGGGATATTGAGTATACCCCTCCATTTGGGTGCTTTGACCTGGCTCCAAGGAAGAGGAAACACTTTATTCATGTGGAGACTCAATACATCCGGGCAGATGCTGGGTTACCGGATCCCCCTCCCAGAGCCTGTAAAAAGTCCTGCTCTTCTTTTACAAAGGCAAAAAAGAAGCCGTTCAAGAGGCCCGTTTGCTGCGGTACTTGTAGATGATTGGTTTCACCAACCTTGTTTGGCTGGAAAGAGATTGTTGCCGAATAAAAACTATTACTGTTATAAACCTGCCTATTTCTGAAGAAAGATAGCCAATTGGAGATAAGAATAAGAATCATTTATTTGCAGAAAACATGACTATAACATGGTGCGAGCATGCAATTATGTTGAAATATAAATGGGTGACCTACATGTTTTGCCATTACTGGCGTGCAAATAGGAGAGGGCACGCTGCAGATTTGTCACTAATGTGATAATGTCTTATAAAGTAGTATACAATCAATCATATCACAAAAAAATTATCAGATAAACTTAAAATTAATTATATATTCTAATAGGTACCTATAATCAAAATTTGTCAAGAAGAAAATCATTAACGCTATAATAACATTTGTCTATGAGTACATTCTTAAGTCTATTTTTTAATACATTCGATGTACCAGAGTTACAGTTGTTTAAGCATTTAACGGCTTGAATATATATTTTGGGTGCCATACCCAAGATACTTTTTTATATTAGGGCAGTTTGCGATGAATGGGTACAAAGTCTATTATTGTTACGTCGGTTACGTAGCACAACGTCAGAGAACTTTTAAATAAATGTAAGTTATTTTTCACGAACATTGCTACATTTAGAATATATAGAGCTGGTAGAGTAAGAATTTTGTACTTAACAAAGTATGGCTTACAACTATCGAGAGTAACCAAGTTAAACATAGCTCTCAAGCAACGTTTTTGCGTTTTGAAAACCCGGTCGTACTCTGTGCTATTCCCCCAAAAAATAATTCCGTAACATAGCAAAGATTCAGCTAATCCATAATAAGCGGCTTGAAAACCATCGGTGTTAATTGTTGAACTTAGTTTAAATAGAGCATAAGCTACACTACTCATTCTTTTGCATAAACTTTCAATGTAATTTTTCCAATTGAGTCTTTTGTCTATTATAGTCCTAGAAACTTAGCCGTTTCTACTTCGGCTATGGAATAATTATTAAAATGTATGTCGATTCCTGATAAATTATTAGATCTTTGATTAAAATGCATAATGTTCGTTTTCATAAAATTAATTTTTAAATTGTTATTACTAAGCCATGAAATAATAGATGTCAAGGATTTATTCATGTCATTTTTGTATGATGTACCTAATGGTCTTTACAAGTTACAGTTAAGGTAGGTGCTGTCGTCTGCAAATAGTGATAGTGTACTTAGACAGGGTGCCACGTAAGCTGAAAGGTGATTCTTGACCCTGAGAGGGGGTCGAGTCAACTATTGCTTTACGATTTTTCAAACTGCGAATATTTTTTTATTTGTTTTAAAATAAAGATTTTGCTTCACATCTGTGTTCTTTTACGCGTATTCTTATATGATTATTACGGATTTTGAAATTTCAAATAATCTTTTGTGGCATGACACTTGTTTTACTAAAATAAAACGTCAAGTGCGAGTCGGACTCGCGCACCGAGGGTTCCGTTTAACTATAAGACCTTGCTTCATGCCGAATTTCATGGATCAACCTATCACCAAAAAAAATTTTTTTTTGTTGGCCTGTGTAGTCGTTCTGGAATGGGTTTTTACGCATACTGGGTGATTTTGTGTATTTAATTTTCGTATTTTTATGTAATTCAACAATGACAAAATCCTTCCTGGGCAGTTCGTACAATTCCTAATTTGTACAAAGATATCGAAAGTCTTTATTCGATCAATATATTTTTTTTCCTATTTCGTACAATTACTAATTCGTACAAAGTACTGATTAGCGCAATATTGATTTTTTCCTATTTTGTGCAATGCCTCTCACCACTAGTGGAAACTCCCTTCCTGGGCAGTTCGTACAATTCCTAATTAGTACAACGATATCGAAAGTCTAGAATCTAAAAAGAATTGTCCATTATTATTTATTTATTTATTATATAAATCAGCCTGCAAGTATTTATCTTCCACTTATACGGGATTTGTGGAACTCGCTAGCGAAATCTTTAGGTTTTTATCCTAAACCTATTTTACCAAAAAGCTGAAAATGTAGGTTCAATGTAAGGTCGTTCTGGAATGGTATAACAGTATGTGGAAATCGATGCAACCGTTAAAGGTAGGTAAAATCAAAAGGTACCTTTAAATGAGATATACGTAGGTTCCTAAATTTTGGGAACTATTATAGTTTAGACATCTATCAATAATAATTATCTTTCACAATACGTTATTATCTGGACATAAATCTTTATTCGCATAGAACATTACAATTAACAATAGAAATAAATTACAACCAGTATTTACAGTTGAAACAATTGAGCTAACTGCAGACTGTTGAAAACAATCTATAGGTAGCTCATTTTTTGTGTGGCTTTGAAGCCCGATGCGCGAATGCACCGAGCGATGGCAAATTGTGCACGCTGGGTCTATAATGTAAATCCAACCAGACCACGGACATTACCTAAATCGTCTATAAAGATGGAACAAGGCCGATGATGATGATGATGATAGGTACCTCAGCTGATCCATATAATACAATACCAATGAGAAGCGTCCCCAAGACGCTGGCTGCATTCCCCTACTGTATGGCAATGCTGATGCGCTGCGCCAAATACCCACTAGCTCTCGGGTCACGCGTCAATTCGACCAGACGCTCAGATAATTTTTTAAAACTCTGAAGAGCCTCGGTACTCGACGGACCTAGGGTTTCGACTCCAAGGGGAGCAAATGTGTAGGCTCTGTCGAGACCTGCTTATTTGCGCCTGTTGAGATCCTCGGCCTAATCTGCCGCCGCACCCGCCCTCACGGATGACCTCGGAAGATGGAAGGCGCAAGTCTGTCGACGCACACAATGGGTCTCCCCAACTCCCATGGGGCTAGTGTCTTTCTTTTTTTAAATCCAAAGATTGGATGATAATGTAACCAGACAAAGCAAGCAAAGCAGCCTAAGTGGTTTCCACCAGGGTTTTTTACAGCAGGTGGAAACCAACTGGTAACAACCCTTGTACGCCAGCTTCGCATCTACACACAACATATAGAAAGGTAAAATTAATTACAAGGATGGCCCAAATGGATGAGTGAACCGATTTGCATTATTTTTATTTTTTGAAAAGCGACTTGTTTGAGGTATTTCTGAGCTATGTTTGAACTCTGAATATAATGTCGGTGATATAGTTCGAATGTTCTGAATGTCCAAAGTAAAAATTGACAAAAGTTTTTCAATTTCTTTAAAATTAGCATAAGTTATACAAAGACAAACGTAGTATAGGACGCCCTCCGGCCAGGTGGGATGACGATTTGCGAAAAACTGCAGGCAAATGCGGCAAGCTGAAGACAGGGTGCTGTGTTGCTCATTCAAAATCATCATCAGCCTATATTAGTCCACAGCTGAACATAAGCCTCCCCTAATGATCGCCACAGCGCCGTGTCTTCATCTTGCCGCATCCAGCATTTACCTGCAGTCTTTCACAGTTCATCATCCCACCTAGCCGGAGGGCGTCCTACACTCCGTTTGTAGTGTAGGACGCCGTGGTCTCCACTGAAGAAGACGTTTACTCCAGCGCTTGCCATGAGCCATGGCGCTCATTAGAGGAGGCCTATGTCCGGCGGTGGACTAATAATATAGGCTAATGATGACAATGATACATAGGAAATAGGTAAGTACTTACGTCGTGAATATTTAGCGTATCCAGTGTCTTCTGTGTATCCCTTCAAGAAGAGTGGCAGCAGCACGGTGGTTCCTAGAAGAATGGTTCCGCCCAAGGCCAGCGAGGCGGGGTTTATGTTTATTGTGGGCAGCTCCTGGACACATTGGTAGAAAGTTCAATTTACCCCGTGACACCTGCGAGTTTCGCATATTTATCCTCATAAATATGCGTAACTCGGAGCAGGACTTTTCCAACCAAGATTAGGCAGGGGGACAATGCACAATACACTCCTATGCGAGAGGTCAGTGCAGAACTGCAGATCCCAGTTCCCCCATTCAGAATTAGAATTATGCGTAACTTGCGGAAAAGTCGGGCAAAATAGGTTTAAAGGAATTTATTTCTCATACAAACACAGGGTTTACTTAAAATGAGATACACGAGAACAAATTATTGTAGGTTTAAAAATACCTTATTATAACTTATTTTAGGTCCCAGAGGTTAGTTATAAACTAACCTAAACCTGGGTACCTAAAATAAGTTATATAAAATGGCGACGGTAAATAAATAAATAAATAATCGCAAGAGTAGAAGGGTAGATAATTTGCAATTCCACTTGGGTAGAGGCGAAGTATATTACTATACCATGGGTAGAGCCAAAAAAAATTCTCACTCGTTCAACGATCGAACTTATGAATCGAACTAGTGAGAACGATGAAATGTTTATAGAAGTCCTTAACTTCTATAAACATTTCTGTCTATTTTTATTTTATTTAGGGTTCTGGGTATTTTCTATGAAAATAAAAAAAACAGCTATATATGTAGGTAATGTATTGTATTAGGTATGTATATCAGTCATCCTACCTATTAAGTTTGGTAACCTTTGACGACCTCTGCGACGCAGAAGGTTGCGGATTCGATTCCCACCTTGGGTCAAATATTTGTGCGTTCTGCAGATATTTTATTCTGGGTGTTTTCTATGTACAATCACACTAATATTATAAATGCGAAAGTTTGGATAGACGTATGGATGGATATATGGATATTTGTTACCTCTTCACGCTAAAACTACTGAACGGATCGGGCTGAAATTTTGCATACAGGTAATTCTAATCCTGGAATGGGCTACTTATATGTGATAACATTTATGGGATAAAAAGTAGTCTTATGTATATAACATAGGCTACTATTTACCCCATAAATCAGTTCCCATAGGATAGAAATCACCTTTAAACGTTTCCATAGAAAAAACGCGTGCGAAGCCGCGGACATAAACTACCTATTTAAATATATAGTTAAAAACATCTTACCGAAAGACTGAAAGAATCCGTTTTCTTCATAGGAATCGATATGAAAGGAATGGAAAAGTCAAGATTAACCTGAAAAAAACATACAGACGAATTGAGAACCTCCTTTTTTTGAAGTCAAAAAAACATACCGAAACTGGGACACCGAACTTCAAAAATGTTTGAAGCTCTATGTATTTTTACTCATAAGTTTCTCTAAGAATAGATTTTTTTTAAGATGATTCTAATTAAAAGAACTCGCGCTTAGGTATATCACGATCTTGATAATCGAAATATGTATAAAAAAATCTATATTCAGAGGTGTGGGTTCTTTACCCACATCTCTGAATAAAGATTTATTTAAATTTAAGATTTTATGTTTAAATTCTTACTGCACACACAATTTAAACATACATACATAAAAATTAACAAATAATGGCAATGTAAAAAGGCGAGCTTTACCCCAAGAGTTTTCTTACAGCAAACCTGAATTTATGAAACGAATGTGGATAGATAATGTGTACATACAAGACATAAAAAATTATACAGAGAAAAGTAAGTAATTTAAATTAATGAACTAATAAACTCACGCTTATATCACTATTTTGATAATCAAAGGAGAACAATCTGCTCTGCCTCTCACTCCCAACAATCACCACAGCACAAAACAGCACGAGACTTTTCAACATTTTAAAAACAAATAAACTTTGTTCATAATTTGAGCCAATTATAACGCAGATGGTGTTTCCGTCAGCGCGGTCACGCGTTTGCTGTAATTTTTACGTTGCGTTTGCAGAAATAGCCTGGAAATTCATCCCCATGACGAGTGATTTTTTCCGCATATTGTCGCAAAGGGGCTTCGAAGCGAGCACTGGCGAGATTTTTAACAACCAGGCACCTAATGTGCAGGACAAAGAGCAGTGGAGTAGACAGCGTACAGCTGGAGACATAGGTTTTCAGAATCAGCTTTACCGAAATCTTTAGAATAGGTAGCGTCGTTCTCCGAGTAGATCATACTTAAGCAAATCTACCGCCGGCGTCCATGGAATTTTAAGGTTTGAAAACCCACAATAATTATTGCTTTATGGACAGAAAATTACAATCAAATAATAGAAATAAATTGGAACTAGTTTTTACAATGAAACAATTGAGCTAACTGCTGACTGTTGCAAACAATCTACAGGTAGCTCAACCGATCCATATCAATATAGCAGTCTGAAACGTTCCCATGACGCTCTGGCTGCCCCGCAGTATTGTTTCAAACGAACATTAGTCTAAGACTTCAAGAATGTAAAACATTCTCATTTTGATGACAATATTTATGACTTCCAGCAGCGAGTGACCAGGGTTCATAATAATTTAGCTACTAATATACAAAAAATAACAGTGACCCGATTTTTTGTGTGCCTGACGCGGCTCTATTCTTTTTGAGCTCTACTTTTAGACAATTTGTACCGTTTTCACGCTACATGGACACAATCGTGTTAATGCTTTAAGATTATTATCTAGGTACGTCACACTAATATTATAAATGCGAAAGTTTGGATGGATGCATAGATGGATGGATGTTTGTTACCTCTTCACGCCAAAACTACTGAACAGATCGGGCTGAAATTTTGTATACAGATAATTTTAGGCCTGGAATAAAACATAGCTACCTTTTATCCCATAAATCAGTTCCCATGGGATAGAAATCACCTTTAAGCGTTTCCATAGAAACAACGCGTGCGAAGCCGCGGGCAGAAGCTAGTTTTGTATAATGAATGAATACCTAGTGTTTCTCAATGGAGTTCAGTAAGTTCTTACCTATGTATTTAAACACAACTTTAGCAAATGTATAGGCCTAAGAGCTGATTTTACGAAACTACTCCAAAAACACTTCAATCTTAACCGTAAATCTTAAAAAAGTAATAGGAGCAGGAGAGCCTACTCGATGGTTATCCACTACCAGGTGTAAGTAGGTAATTTGCCAATTTCAGAGTCGAAGGTATGGTTAACTTGGCTCTTGTGGCGATCTCAACACATTTTACGGCGCGGCGGAAGTATTACGAGACGAGACTTGGCATAAAGTTAAAATTAATGTTTTTGTTCGGATTGTTTTGACACGTCTCCTCAAAGGAACACTATACCCGTTGCCAGATAGCTTGGCTACTAAGGAGTGGGTCATGACGTCTCCTTTTCCATAGAATTTGGTACAGTGCCTCTATCGTGCGGGAACTATGCAAATCCTATACAAAAACGAGACGTCTAGGTCTCGTCTCGTTACTAAGGTTAGATAGACTCACCCCTCAGGCCGTTGAACTAACTCCTTCTCGAAAAAAAATGGTCACAATTAAATTTTTTTATTCTTCTTTTGCACTTTTTAGGGTTTTACCTCCAATTCTATGGAAACTTATTATTACTACGCATTAAATTATAGGTAGACCTATGTTATTTTGAATTTTAATAAAGGTATTCGATAGTGTAATTTTTCTGTTACACAGAATGCATAATATTTTTCCAGTCAAGTTAGGTAATTTATTTATTTATTTAATTTATTGAAAAACCAACGTCTTAAACTAACTTGATCAAATTACGTACGTAATGTAATGTTGTACTCTTAACTATAATATTATTCATTAATTAATGAAAATATCACCGGTTTAAGATTACTACTGTGGTATTTTAGAACATTTAAATTAATCCTGATTTAGAAATATTTTGGGTTTATCTGTTGCTTCCTAGTACGCTGGTACTACGATACTCTAGCGACATCGGTATCGCTCTAGGTTTGTATGGATAGCGACAGAAAATCGATAATTTTACTGTATTTTTCGATTTCTTGGAAGAGGAGTTGAATGACTTGTATTGCCACATTTATACTACACTTTGGCACTTATGTAGGTACTACAAAAAACATCGATGACCGATGTGACGCGGCGGGCGAAGATCCGCCAACAGGAGGTGGTGGGTTCGATTCCCGCCGTTTGGGACAAATATTTGTACAATCTGCAAATATTTGTTCCGGGTTTTCTGAGTATCTTCTATTTATAATCAAGAATATCAAATCAAATTCATTTCACATAATATCTATCTACGTAATGCCGAATAAATAATCATTTATTATGACGACAAACCGCGAAAGATAAAGTATATCAGTCATCACGTACCCACAACACAAGCTCTGCTTAGCTTGGGGCTAGATGATGCTGTGTGGTCCAGCATAATTTATTTATTAGGTATATAAGATTATTGAGTGGAAACTGTCTTCTGCTTCATTTACTCTAGTTTAGAAATCTATTGTTCCCAAATAAGCAAAATCTTTTTGTTTCCCAAATAAATAAAATTAAATATCTAAGGCTTTGTTATTATAGTGCGTATGCTTTCGCACTAAGGGTAATTTCTAAGAATTCAAAATCAATCCCGTCGGAGTCGAAAAATTTTGGGACATTATTTGATTTCTTAGAATTAAAAAATTCTCTATGAATGTATCACACTTAGGCAAGTGCCTTTTTTCTTTTCTCCTCGAGAGGATTTAAAAGAAAAAACAGCCCAATCAGCATTACCTACCCCGGTATTTACCTAGCTTGACCAAAATGATTATTTTTTAATTTTAATTTAATGTAAACAATTATATTACAAATATAGTATAATATGCCTGTCTACTTTACTCATAGTGACGGCTGAAATATTGTTCTAAAACTTACCTGGAAGGGACGTACAGCAGAAGTCTCTGACTTAGTGTGGATACTACAGAACTAATCTCAAATACCAAGCTGTCTCTAATTGTAATTTATGAATCTATCTTTATTGTGATCATGCTTGTTTTATTGCAAAAAAATTAAGTTATTATTATTATTATAATAACAACTATCACCACCATCATCAGCCCATGTTAGTCCACTGTGTCCAGCAGTCTCCGGCCTCCCTCAATGAGCGCCACAGCGCCCAGTCTTCGGCTTGCAGCATCCAGTATCTGCCTGCAGTCTTTCGCATCATCCCATCGGGCCGGGGGGCGTCCTACAGTACAATAATAACCAAATTGTAATAATTATTTTTCTAAATACACGACGCAGATTATTCCGCTCCAGATAACATCTTGCTTGAACGAAAACAACACAATGTGTTTTATATGTTGCGTGATTTTGAGCCCAAAGAACTAAAGGGTGTAATTATTTTAGGGCTAGGTTAAATAGAATAGAAAATGTATAGATAGTTTTAATAATAGGTTTAATGGAAGAAACAAGACACACTTATTATGCTAAGTATAAGTATGTACCTAGCCTAAATGCTGAGTTAGGGTCTTTTTAAAATAACTTTATGTAATAAAACTTTTTAAACGTTTTGTTAACATAGTTAATGATTATATCGGGTATTTATCGGGTATTTATGGGGAAATAAAACAAAAGGTACGCGATAAATACCCGATATAATCATTAACTTTATGTATGCATAAAGTTGCTACATCTAAATAATTTTTTTCGGAATATAAGAAAATTTACGCTTTTTACGGGAGATTAGCCTGCTTAATGATGAGTTAAGTCCTTTTTATAAAAACTTTCTAAGTTTCTTATAGCAAAGATAAAGAAAGCAAATAGCTACAATGTGCGCAAACTTCTCATCAGCTATCTAAATTACTCGTGGAACCTAGAAAATAGTAAAAACTTGCGTCACTAAGAAGAAAATTGAATAATAAAGGTGACGAGAAGAGCTGACCAAATGCAATAGCGCTTATTAAACAAGTTGTTTAGTTTGTGACCAAAGTAATGATGAACAAGGAAGAGTAAAAAGTAAAAAAGTAAAGTAAAAAGTCTTTATTTTGGAACACATTTAAGGATTTAACAAAAAATAATAGGCAGCGATGCGACCTGCAGAAGTAAAATACTGTGTCGCAGATCGCAACGCCCACCTCCGGGATTAGGGCATAGATAACAATATAAATCTATGGATTAGGGTAAGTTTAGTTCCATGAACTTTAGGTACTAGGTTTATAATACAAGTTGACTTATTTTCTAAAGAATAGATAGAAGAGGAGATAAATAAGGCTACATGTAAGTAGGTCTTATGTGGGACATTAGGAAACCCTCCTTCCCATTTCGATTGCATCTGGCCCATGTCTTTTGTCACAGTAAAAGTGTTGCGTAACAATAGAATGAAGGTAAGCATGGGTTTCCACACACGATTGTTTTGGGGTAACCGTCGGAACGCGTTGTATAAAGCATAATACGGACGAGGAAGCAGTCAGTGTTTCCACCATGATGACGGCAGCTGGGGTTTTACTGGTGGTGGTGATCTGTGGAGCCAGTGCGGAGTATGGGCGAGATGGGTAAGTAGACTTTATCATGGGTAAGGAGTAGGTCTTGGGTCGGAATACTCAGATTAAGATCAACAGGTTTTTTTGGGGGTGGATAAATGGAGAATGATATTTTAGTACATGCCTAGGCTCTTGGTGAATAAGTTTATCCGGAGTCGAATCAAATGCAACCTGGTTGAAAATTATGTGCGTATTTAACAGATTTTTTTATTGTTTTTTGTTGGTAATTTTAAAAATATCATAATCAATGGGTACCTTAGTTTAATAACCAAACTAGTTTTTTTGCAATGCCCTGACAGGGTACATGTCCTACTAAGCTACCAAGATCCAAGCATGCCTAAGCAAATGCAGTCCAATTCTGGATTCGTTAGAAATTTTAAGTTTCATAATACCTACATACATACCTAAATGGCAATATGCAAATCACACTTTCTGTAGTTCAAATAAGGCTTTGATTTATCATTTTAACAACAAGAATAGGTAGGTATGTATCTTTCTATAAATACCTACCTACTGCCACAATAGATAAATTTATCTACTGTGCTACTGCATTGGAATGTCCACCACCTCACACTATAAAATCATTTTTCCTTTCGTGGTTGGGCGGGCTTCGTTAGGAGTAAGTTAATGTTGAGGGACCCCCCCCCCCGCTTCGCGGGGGTGGGACGCCTACATGTTCTTAACTATTTTCGGATGTCAGTTAAGACAGGCCACTTTTTATTCCACCTTAATAACTGGTTATGAAATAAGGAGTAAAAAGTGTTTTTTCTTAACTAGGTTGTAAAAAATAGTTTTTTTTTTTTAATCTTTATTTATTAAGGAGGGTTTGATCAGAGTGATCATGTCACCCTCATAGTTTACAATAATTTGACTTACATTCTAAAAAAAATAGTTGTGAAAGTGGACCAAAGTAACAATTTCAGGTTATAACTGTTCTAGTACTTGATGCTCGAGGAACAACACGAGCTACTAACAGTATATAGCCTCGATTTCAGGGGTTTCGTGCCGAGCTACCGAACGGAGGACCAGCTCGCTGAGCCCAGCGCGAGGGTCGAGAAGAACAGAGAAGATCGCGACAGTACGCCGGAGAGAACTCAGCGGTTCGGGATCTCAGCATATGGGAGCACTGGACAGGTGAGATGGATTCTATCTATAGTATCTAAGGCCGCGGTTGCATTGCAGGGCGGTAGCTGGGTTGGTAGATGAGAAAACAACGCACTTTCCTATGATAATGATATTTTAATTTTGAATAGCTAAAAACCAGGTTCAAATTCCTTAAGGCGCTAACCCCGACCCAAAATCAGCGCCACCACCTATTTTACCTTATTATTCCGTTAAACGAAGGAAATACAAAAAACCGATTGGCCAGTTTGTGCTTCCTATCATAAGCTTTTTTTTTAATGCCTCTATAAATGCTGTTGCTCATTTTTCCCACAATGGTGGGCAAAAAGAGCAACTTTTTTCCCACAATGGTGGGCAAAAAGAGCAACTTCGCATCTCTGCATAAAGTATACAAAATAAAACTTTTACAGGGGCATTAAAAAAAAGCTTATGATAGGAAGCACAAACTGGCCAATCGATTTTTTAAAATTCCTTCGATTAACGGAATAATAAGGTAAAATAGGTGGTGGCGCTGATTTGGGTCGGGGTAGCGCCTTAATATTAATATTTACACAGATTTAGGGTTCCGTATCTCAAAAGGAACCCTTATATGATCACTTTATTGTCCGTCTGTCAACCCAAAGGGGGTCTCAGATACACACACAGAAGGCCGCGCGCCTAGCTTCGAAGCAATCGGCTATGCTAACATCTAAGCAAAAAGTAATCTAACAGCCTACCTAGCAAAAAGTAACCTAACATCCACCAGTCGGTCGTTGCCTAAAAAGTCTGTTTATTCACTACAACTACGCCAATGGCATTTTGAGATAAATAAATAATGCAGGACAATTCACACAGCATTATCTAGCCCCAAGCTAAGCAGAGCTGTGTCATGGGTACTAGATGACTGATACTTAATACAATACACTACATAGATAGATATTTTTATTATAAAACATCCAGAACACCCTAAACAAATATCTGCAGATCGTACAAACATTTGTCCCGAGGCGGGAATCGAACCCGCAACCTCCTGCGTCGCAGGCGGACCTTCGCCGCTGCGCTACTGAGGTCGTCGCCCAAATGCCAGATGCCCAGTGTGCTCCTAGCTCGTAGCAAAAAACTTGGTTATAGTAACTTACATGCCATGACAAAGTGCACCAAAGGGTAGAAAACTAACAGCCTGGTCTAATTTGAGTTAAAATGCTTGCTCCGTCACACAGCCTGCCGTAGTCGAAATCGGGGACGACATCACCATCATACCTACATCAAAGTGCTTTGTTTCCTTTAGATAAGACAGTATACAGAGTATTTGGTATTGAGACAGACACAATTTTTTGAAGAGTTGGGGGGGTCATGCGCTACATTGCTCCGGTAGAATCCTTATGACGATTTAGAGGAGTTTTTGGGTGATTTAAAAAAAAAACTTAAACTATCTCAGCAACCGTGACACCGGTATAATATATCCGTGACTTAAGACATTGATTCTTAACACCAAACATTCTGTAGGTATACCAAGGGATAGGAAATATGGTCACATCAAATATTTCATCATCATGCGTAAAGGATTTCTTACACTACACAGGCTTCGCTTGCTAATTGTAGCTTGCCCTTGCAAGTAGAGACAGACTATAGCTTGCTTAATATATCTGAAATCCCATTTAGGGGGACCACCGCGATTCCAGGGGTCACACAAGGGACCGCATTGACAAGACACAACGGTTCGGGGTTGGGATAAGCGACTTTGGTGTTACAGAGGTAAGGTTCAATTTTAAACCCTCAAACTTGCGTGAACGGAAGAGGTTGCATCGAAAAGTCCACTGTATTGATAACTGTAATTTAAACACTAGAGAAATCAATTTCGCGACGCGTGACCCGAGAGCTGGTGAGTATCGGGCACAGCGCATCAGCATTGCCATACAGCGTGGCAATGCAGCCAGCGTCTTGGGGACGCTTCCGACTGGTATTGATATAGATCAGTTGAGCTACCTGTAGGCTGTTTGCAACAGTTTGCAGTTAGCTCAATTGTTTCAATTGTAAATACTAGTATCATTTTCTCTGTAATTTAAACACTCTAGTGAAATCAATTTTACTTCTAGTCCAGTCAATAAATTCAAAATGATGTAAATTTTTGATCAAGCTCCTAAAAACACGTGCGATAGCTCATTCGATTCGGAATGACGTATAGAAAAATGTATCTCTAGGATTTATTTGCACACAAATGGTATAGTAATCGTTCAGATATGAGAAGGTTTTGCGCAGGATTGTTACAAAATATTTTTTATCCTAATATTTTGGAATGGACGCAAATCCGACGCCGAATCTACTACTTATTTATTCTAATGTTTGAAATTTCAAGCAATAATACAACATTCCATACCTAAGTATTTTTAGATGATTCAAGGCAAGACTAAAGTAAACTCTAGGTACATCGATGTTATAAAAGAAAGTAATTTTGTCTGTCCGTCCTTTTCATGCCCATACGGCTGGACGGATATTAATGAAATTTGGCACGGTCGGTATACCGGAGACGGACATAGGCTTTTTTTATCTCGGAAAAGAGCGTGTATGAGTTATAAAACTGACGATAGGACATTGAAATTCAATAAAAAGGTTGCAAATGTGATTAAGTTCTTGAGGGAAACTCGTGCGAAGTATTTTCTAGGTCGTAGTGTAAAGCTCCGCGCTCATTAATCCAGTACCACTACCATACAGAACAAAAACGTGCGTTCAAATATGCGCTTACACTCGCTATTTTTAGATACATTTTGCAGTGACAAAATGGCTTCCCACGAGCTTCAGACGAGAGGTCCGCGAGCTATCTGTCATCTGATGCCGTCGATATAAGTCATTTAAATTTTATGAGATAAAGACCATAATTTGAATGCAGCGGTAGGTACTTTCCAGGTGTGCGAGAAGCTTTCATCCTGTTTGATAGTTTCAATGATTAAATTTGCTATAGAACAACCAGTTTACAGGCGATGTTTCCCTTCCAGGGTGGCTACGGCAGCACAGCGCCAGGCCTCTACGGCCCCGTCAAGATCGACCTCGGAGGCGTGCTCATCGGTTCTATCCTAGGCTTCGGAGCTGTGGTCATCCTGCCTAAACTCATCCACGCGCTGTCTTATAGCTACGGAGGCGGCTATGGAAGAAGTAACTTCTAATTTTGTTTAATCAACCCAATCATACTGCTCAGTAGGAACCACCCCTCTTTCCATAAATTGCAGTCTAGGACGTGAGTGGATCAGTCTGAGCTATGAGCGTCTTATTCGTCTAGCTCGGACAGCTACCTTTTTACCGTATACCTAAATGTTTATAAATATGACTTTTCGACTCAGCCTAAATATGAATTAGGAGCTACGCAAACTAGTGACTGGTATGTAGAGGCGAGGTTGAGGCATCGTCGCAGCGGCGTTGCGGCCCTGTCAAAGCGTTAGTGATCGATCAACCGAGAAGCATAGCCGTGCTTCGACTCTACATAGAGTTAAGTAGAGTCGAGGCACGGTTATGCCTCTTTCACACATATTCCTCCAAAATGGCGGCAAAGCCGCGACGCGGGCGAGCAAAATACGCCCTTGCCTAGACTCCACGTAGAACTTGTCGCGCCTCCGCCTCGACTCCGGCACCCCTTCATCTCTCCTGTGATGCGACTCTAGTGTAGTTGACGTGAGCGCACTGCCATTAATTTTTAAAGAGTACGTAGATACGGCACACGTACGGCCGCTTGTGCGCCCGCACCTCGAGTGTCTCTCGAGTACCTAGGCGAGATTTTAAAAGAGGCTCTTTTCTCTTTCGTTACCGAGGACTGTTGATAATTCACTTGATAACTATTCACAAAAACAAACGTTTTCAGGTGTAGAGACAGACTTCAGCCAGATCTCAGATTGGATGCAGAAACTGGACGAGACCCTGGGCCGATACAACATTGACTCGGCGTCTTGCATGCAACGACTGACGTGTTCATACGTGCAGAACGCCAATGAGAACGTCATCACGGGGAATGCAACGGATTTTGATGCTACACTGTCTTCGTTATCCAGGTAATACTTATTCTTCCTCTTCCCTGTATAAATAGTACTTCCTACTTATATTATAGAGGCGAAAGTTTGTGCCGTTGTGAAGACCGATCAATCTGAAATTTTATACACATATTGATCCAGACCTGGAAAGCATTCTATGCCACTTATTATATAGAAAAAAAGCGAAGTAAGAGATGGTTCGAGAAAAAGGTTCCTGGTAGTAGCCGTCTGCTCGACTTGGCAGGGCTGGCCTGCTATTCGGAAAATCTGGCATCGTTGATCTTACGCGTATTTGTGTGTACCTACCTAAATCTGTTTAAAATATCACATATCAACAAATAGCCCATATTTTCTTCGTTGTCCAAGTAAAAAGCTGTTGGCCTGTGTTACCTTCTTGGGATTTTCAGCATCCGAAGAGTGTCTCCTAAAATCCTGGTTTCAAGGAATAATAAAATACAGAATGCTTATAAGTAGGTACCTACTTCTAACCCTAAATTTTGTTCACAGTAATTCCCTAGTACGTCGCATGCTCTCCGGGACCACCGTCTACGAAGCGGTGTCGGCTGGTAGTCTGGCAGACGCGGACTGTCAGTCACTCTACCCCAAATGCAAGATGGAGAAGAAGACCGTGGTCAAAATACTGTCGCAGCTCGTACCCTCATAGAATATTTGAATAAATACCTCAGTAGTTTATAAAACTGAGTTTTTTTGATCATTTGATTAGGTTTCCTACTTTTAATAGATCTTGAATGTGATGCTATGTCATGTGCTTTTTGGACATTTTCGTCGTAGTCGTTTTCGAATTCATTATGAATGTAAGTAATGGTGTTCTTCCAACACAACCTAGGTTCGTAGTTAACCCGGTTACATTCACAGTGAATAATTTATTATTGGTTATTTCAAGAGCTCAGTTATTTTGACATAATCTTGGCGTAGTTTTTTTTGTGGAAATCGGCCCTGAGATTATCAGATAGTGATTTTGAACAGGGCCCGTACTCTTAAAAACGAAATTGAAGTTTTTGATTCCTTTTCTTGTAAACACTATAATAATAATCACACTAATATTATAAATGCGAAAGCTTGGATGGATGGATGTATAGATGGATGGATGTTTGTTACCTCTTCACGCCAAACTACTGAACGGATCAGGCTGAAATTTTGCATACAGGTAAGTCTAACCCTGGAATCAAACATAGGCTTTTACTTTTATCCCATAAATCAGTTCCCATGGGAAAGAAATAACTTCAAAACCTTTTCATAGAAACAACGCGTGCAAAGGCGCAGGGCGCAGCTAGTAAAATAATAATATTAATAAGTTTATTCGTATGTAGGTACGTTTAAGTTTTCACTAGTATGAGGCTATTTTTAATTTGCCCGTGTTAACCCTAAATGCTTACTACCTCAAAAATAAAGAAAAAACCATTTAAAATTTAACAATTTTATTAAGTTCACCACCAAAACCTATCTACATTCTGATATGCTTGGCAATCAAACCTTGTTCAGCCGAAACCAGTCCACTCTAATCCTTCTAAATCCATTCAATACTTAGTTATTAACATTATTCGTTACACTAAACAACCTCCTTATTTATAAACATTACTAAGCAAGAACGTCTGTGCAGGTTTTAACATCATATTGAGAAAATATATTAATTATTGAAGTCAGCGATTGGATTTATGGTGCATTGTCTACCACATGAACAGTTGTTGGTCATTCATTAACTAAAATATCGTAGGTTATATGTAAACAAAAGTTTAGCGAAGTAACACTATCATTGCGTTTCAATACAATTGGTTCGCGTTTCCATACAATTGGTTCAACACAACAAGAGAGCAAAGTTGTTTTCGTTGAACGTGCCGATATTGAAATCAGTATAGAGCGAGCGAGACCGTAGCGAGTGGCTATAAATTAGACTGCTGAGCATAATTGATACTCACACGTGAGCAAAAACTGATTTTGCTGACTGTTTATGACAATGACTTTTCCTACTCATTGGCATTGTGTATATGTATTGAAGCAAAAACAATTAATTGAATCTTAAAGCAGCATAAATACCGTTTCGAGAGAGGAAAAACAATTTGAAATGTTCAATTTAATTCCTTTAGCAATTTGATTCACGTGTTACTTATCCGGTACAAGACACTTCATTGGTTTAGTTAGCTAGTTCATGTCCAATAACTATTTGTAAGAGAGTCAATACACCACTGCTCGCAAAAAACCCTCATTTTTTTTTAAAAGAGCATCATATTGCAACAGAGATGGAGCTCGTTTATTAATAAGGAGTTTGCTTTGCTTTTTGAGCATTATTTTAAACGGTGGTCTCTGATACTTTGGCATTTCGAGATAACTAAAACGGCTTGCACATACAAAATACTTTTTTTTGTTATTGCTGAATTATTGCAAAAATATGTGTGAGCTGTGTGGTGCCGGCTTAGAATTTGCACCACTCAACTCTTCCCGCGGGTGTCGTAAGAGGCGACTAAAGGATATCCACCGGGGGCTGGCAGCAGCAGAACAATTCTACCACCGAACTGCGATCCCCAACCCGCATGCCCAGCGTGGGAATTATGGGCATTACCCCATGTGATAAAAGCCAATAGCGCTTATTAGGGGGAGACCTGCGTCCAGTAGTGGACCAATACAGGCTGTTGAGGTCGAGGTTGAGGATGCGTTAACGACATCATTGCTATGTAAAATGCCGTAGCAAATGACGAGTGACTTTTTTAAAATAAACAATATTTTACAAAGCAGTCCAGGTAAATTATTTCTAAATTCACATAGAACGGGATATACCTATCCCATAATTCGTGGTGTTATGAGTTTTCCTATTTGAGCTTAGTTGCATGCGTCATGACCACGGAATAACTGTATATAGGGAATAAAGTTACTAGTCATGCGTAATATCCAGATTTAAGTTTATTTAGTGTGAATAATCAAGGTAGTTTCAAGATTAAGGGACTGTAGATCAGGGACCACCTGAGGTTGTACAACACAGGAGCCTAAATAAGCATCCAGTCAGTAGTTTTATATACTCATCATAATTAAAATAATGCTTATTAAAATAACTTAAGGTTTATAATACATTGAGCTGATTATTGAGTATAAGGTATGTTTTACATGGGTGTCAGTTTATATGTCGCCAAAACTATGATCTAGCATTTTCAATGTACAGTTGCGGTCATAATTGGAGACATACCTTAAAGATCATACTCGATTGAAGGTTACTACGATTTAAAATAGTAAATTTTATCTAATTCCTCAGCCTAACATTATTACTGTTTGGTACACGGTATGCGTAATGATTTATAATGGTGTTGAAATAAATTCTGTTATTTATTTTTGTTGTTTTATTTCCTAATGAAATAGATAATACAGTTTAAACCCTCTGAACCTGCCTCAAAACTAGAGTAATTATTAGGTGTAAAATGACTTTGTGGATTCTAACCTAGGACCCAAATAATAGTAAGTTTTAAAAAGGTCGTAAGCACCACGAATGGCTGAAAGACGTCTTTAGAATCTAGGTTACCACTTCTGACCGCCACTGTACATGTTGGTTAACCACTCTCGACACAAATATACAAATTTGTCCTTTTGGCGTGGTGTCGCCAAAAAGACACTCAAAAGACACTCAAATCGAAGTAGTGCAAATTCTGTCCCAAAATTTACAGCAAAAAAGTTATTTTTAGGTTAAGTATTGAGGCAATGTTTACAAAGATTGTATTATTCAGTTTGGCCAGTGTATTAACAGCAAATCGACTGCAAAAATGCCTTTGATTCCGAGTAATAAAAGAACACTAGTCCGCAATATTTTTCAATGTCTCTCGATTATCAAACCATTTTTATTTTTTTTAATTACGACGAGTATACAAACCTACGTTGACAACGATGTGCACCGCTTACAATATCTTAAGCTAAACTTTGTCTACGACAGTGTACAGGTACCTTAATAATAATATGCATTTTGGTCGGTTAAGGCTAGTGTTCACCAATAAATTAAACTATTGTTTAAACTTGATTTAAGTCTAAAGTCGTCAATTGGTTGACTTATTGGTTAATTTATGCTTGCATTTGATGAGTATAATTGAATTTCAATTATAAAAATGTTAATAAATACATAGTGTTATTCATATTTTTAAGTCGACATTTTAGATAAGTAGATTTAGAAGTTTTATCTTGTTCTCTCTGATGTAAAATAACACAGATCAAAATAAATAAAACTTCCAAGAACTATCTGAGGATAAGAACTTAAAATGAATAATGGTAATTTATCTTATATTGCAAAATACATAAATGTTTTTATATGTAATAAACTTGGTAACTTAAAAATGGACCGAAATACAAAATGTTCACGCGAGTCTTTCGTAGGAAAATAATAGTAAATGCAATAATGTATTTCGTTGGAAATAAATATCATAAGAATTTAAAACTTAAATGAAAATGCATAACTTGGACAACTTAATTATTAATATAAACTATTGATACAAATTTAATTTTAAGATTATTTGTTCTATAAAATACATAGAAGGGGCCTTTTTTGTAATTTTTTGTTCGTCTAATCTACGTATCAGTTTTTTTTTGTTTTCGTTTATTAAAAAGTTCATTTTAACAGGCTTATAATACCTATTTCGCTTATAAGAATAATTATTGCTTATTTTCACATCTATAGTGCCTAGTATATATGATAGATAATATAAATGCTAACTGAATAAAAAACCAAGGTGGTTCTTAAAATTTAAATCGGAAAGTGCTTTGACAATAATGTTTAGTTAGTTCCTATCAATATTTTTTCGAAAAATTTCAAACTCCCTGAAACAAGTTACAAAACAGTTCAATAGGTAACAAATCGGAAAATATTTCTAAGTAACAAATTGCAAAATACTTATTAATGAGCAACACGATTCTTAATTTCCGTAACAGAGTTGGCGAATCGTGTCGATTATGTTTATACATAAACTGAACTAAACTTATCTGATCACTAAAATAGTAAATAATGCTGGACAATTCACACAACATCATCTAGCCGCAAGTTAAGCAGAGCTTGTGTTCTGGGAACTAGATGACATAAGGTCGTCAGTGTCGCTCGAAAAAAAATCGACTTTTTACTGTTTTTTAGCTTCTACAAGTAATTTAGTTAGCAGATAAGAAGTTGTGCTTGCAATGTGCTATCTAAATAACTAGTAAAACCTAGAAAATAGTAAAAACCCGATTTTTTTTTCGGCTTACCTCCTAATACTCACACGCAACTCAGATTTGAGCACGTATCAAGTCGCGATTTTTTGACAGTTTTCAATGAAGATCTGTCAAAAAACCGCAACTTAAGACGTATTTACAACTGAGTTGCGTTTTAGTATTCGGACAATAAATACAAGATAATAATAATAAAAATGCTAGACAATCCACACAGCATCATTTAGCCCCAAGATTTTAGTGCACTCAAATTAGTTTAGTTTGTGTACCAACAAAATCGACCTCTAAATAATGTATGTAACAAATTGGATAATGACTAGGACCCTGCGTCAAGGCTTGCAAGGAGTTAAAGAAAAGCTACAATCGACTGTTAGGCGTAAAAGTTAGCGGTGTCACGACACAAAAATGATCATTAAAATATGGGCAACTCATAACATTTAGATACATTTTGCAGTGACAACAGAGACTGGACAGCGCGCGGGCTACTCGCTTGAAGCTTACGGTAAGCAAGTATGTCACTGTAAAATATCTAAAATTTACCTTTTAGATATCTTACAGTGACATATGGCGATAATAAGGCTAATGCTATAATAAGGTTCGTAGACCCGTCCAGTGCCACTGGCTCGCCCTGCGTGTTCACGTAATTTTTATTCCAGTGCCGGTGACGCACCTAGCGTGTTCAGTGTGAAACACATCCATATTTTCTGCTCAAAATTACTATGTAGACTAAATATACGTTAATTTAAACATTTACGTGGTGGCCCGCATGAAAAACCCATTTTATATTTCATAGAAAAATAATTAATACGCTATGCCATTAACACGCTAGGCGAGTTCACAACCTGAGATTCTCAACCTTTTACTAAACAAATATCTATTCGACAACGACGTCAACATAGCAGCATAAAAATCTGTAAGGTACATAGATATAATCTTATGTGATATTACTCCATAGTATACGGGTGTTCATTGTAGGTAGGTATTTATAATACCCGTACCAGTTAGTTGTCTTTAGGGTTTTGAGATCGGTTTCGAAGCCCTTATAGTCTTGCTTTGTCTGTCCTTTTCCCCCTATTTAATATCTCAGCCGCTATTAACTTGAAATTTAAAATGATAATACATTTCGTGCGCCTGTACAGATTTAATTCGTATTCCAGTGCCGGTGACGCACCTAGCGCGTCCACCGTGAAATGTTCGCGGCATCCGGCAATACATTATGAAAATCGTGGTGGCATTGAACGCGTTAACCTGCTAACATTCGTAAGAATGTAAGCGGGTTAACTACGAACCTTATTTGTGTTGGAAGAACACCAACGCGCTTACATCTAGGGTTGCCACCCGTACTATAGTATTGTGTGCCACCCGTAATATAGTATTGTACTATATTTCGGGCTAACGTACTATATACTTTATGAGCACAATAAAGTACGCAAAAATACTATATTTGGCTTTTCAACTTTTTGAACAAATCCAATTATCTTTTGATAAAATAACCGGGCTAAGTGCTGACAATACTACCTAATGCCAATTTTGGAATCAACCATTCTTTATTTACAAATACATATTAGATTTATGATCAAGGGAAATTGTCATGCTCATATAGTGCATAATTGCATGAAACATGATATTGAGAATGTTATTCTCAAAATTTACGCCCATTTTTCACATTCAGCTGTTCAGAGGGAAGAATTTAAAAAAATAGAATCAGTTGATGGACATTTTCATGCTCTCAAAACGCTTCAAGAACTCAAGCGCCATGTAGGAACTAGATGGCTCTCTCTGTTGCCATGTGTTGATACAATACTGATTAATTGGAATGCCATAAAATGTTATTTTCTCAGCCTAGAAGAAGACTGCCCGATGGTTTTAAAAAACCTGTTATTGCTGAACAATGGCGATAATAACTATGACTTAATTAAAATTTAAAATTTATTTACAATTTTGCCGCCACATTTTAACTGTCTTCAATAAAACGGTTAAATTATTAGAAGGGAATACAATAACAGTTTTGGATGTATACAGTGTTATGAATAACTTCAAAAACGATTTAACCAAACGAAAAGAAGATCTCTTCATTGGATATGAAACATGTAAAAAATTAAAAGAAATTGATCTTACTGCACCGGAAGTATGTAATAAAATTAATAGAAATTTCATATTATTTCTGGAAAAGGCCTTAGCATACATGGATAAATGGTTTGATTACAGTGAGACCAATTGGCTCTATCCATTAAGTAATATAAATTTAAAAGACAGTGTTAAATATGATAATTTTGTTCATATAGTTGAAAATTTAAAACTGCAGAAACTAAATGTAAACATGAATAACCTATATGAAGAAATAAATTCTGTAAATGAGATACTTGCACATTTCAGAAACTGTAACGAATTTTCTATATTGTCAACGTCACAGAAATGGCAAAAAATACTTAGTACTAATCGATGGTACTAATGAGTTTACCAATGTGTATAAAATTGTCTCATTTTTACTTTCCGTTCCTGCCACTTCAGCATTTACAGAGCGAGTATTTTCTCTGATGAATGCCGGACTTATGATATACCTTAATCTGGACATAGATTGCTCAGATGCTTTGAAAGTATTCAGCACTGATAAATATTAGCTAAATATTGCAAAAAGCAATAAAAAATATGTATGTAAAAAAAAAAGCTGGACAATTCACACAGCATTATCTAGCCCCAAGCTAAGCAGAGCTTGTGTTATGGGTACTAGATAACTGATATACATAATACAATAGACTACATAGATAGATACTTTTTTTTTTAAATAGAAAAACATCCAGACCCCCCGAACAAATATCTGCAGATCGTACAAACATTTGTCCCGAGGCGGGAATCGAACCCGCAACCTCCTGCGTTGCAGGCGGACCTTCGCCCGCTGCGCCACAGAGGTCGTCGGTATATAAAAAAGTTAGTAAATAGTACTATATATTAACATGCTGTCCTTTTTTTTTTACCCCTTGCAAGGTAAATGTACGCTATTTGCTCAAAAAAAGGTGGCAACCCTACTTACATCTGTAATGAATTCGTCAAACTACGATAGTTTTTATAGTAAAAGAAATGTTACTAATTTACGTCCATATTTCAATGCTCATTTTTGTGTTGTGCGCCAGTGGTGTTGGACGCATGACAACCTTAACTATTACAATTTAGTAGACCACATGTTAAAATTAAAGATTGATAATGGTTGGTATATTTTATATTATAATGCTTATATCAAGTCTTTAGTTCTTAGTGACCTAACAGATTTCGACACACCTGAAGTATTGGAAGAATTTCTTCTTAACAATTTTTGGTGAGTTTTAATCCAACAAACGTTTGACACAAGCTTGCATGAGCAAGAACTTTTAAGAAATTGTGTAATCTAATGACTTACTAATAACATTTTTATCATTCCTAATTTAGAAAAAGGCCCCAAAGAGATAGAATTAAAGTACGGCACTGCCGTTCTAAGAGGTAATTTTAAAATTTCTAATATTGTCTGATTTGGATTTATCGTGTAAAATGCACTATGCCAAGGTAAAAATAAGTATATTCCGATTCAGAATAGTTTGGATAAAGAGGAGTGGTTTTGGAGCGCAATTATGCTATGGCGTTATAATCTTAGAATAATTAATTTATGTTTTGTGATGCATATGCTAAGACAAAATGCACGATAGCAAGCAACGAAAACGGATCGGCAAGCACAAAAATTATATCAACGATACATAAATAATCTATTTATGAATATTAGCGCGGTCTATACTTGGCTACAATGTTGGCTACACAGATTACTTATTAAGTAATCATTTCTTAAGTAATCTGCGGATAGTTGGAATAATGTGTGGATAGTTTCGGATTTGGCCTTCCACTCCCATTTAAAAAAGCCACCCTGTATACAGGTGGCTTTTTTAAATTCATATCAGCTGATATCGGTTTCAACTTTAGTTTAATTACAATTCCCAAACTCGAACTCCTTGCTTCTCATTTGAAGCACCGAATTCGAAAAACAGGCGCCAGCATTGTAGCCTTTTTGTTAACTTTCCTCTTTTGAGTCTTTAGGAAATTGATTGCCAACCTTCTTATACATTTAATTGACCTATATTTGAAATAACACCTTTTAACAAGAAACAGTGGGTGTAAAATTGGCTAGCAATAATTGCGCAGCTAAGGTACCTTCAGAAACGAACGTAGAGACCATCTGGGATTTTTGTTAAGGTCACTGGCATAGTAGGTTGAAGAGGGAATTCGCGTATGCCATGGGTTTGACGTCTGGGTGGGGCTGTAAACAGAAAAAAAAATACTTTATATCATATAGCCTTTTTATCGTTGTTGACCTTGTGTGGTTGGCAGGCAGGAAATGCGAATCACACTTAATAATATTATAAATGCGAAAGTTTGGATGGAAGGATGGTTGTTACCTCTTCACGCTAAAACTACTGAACGGATCGGGCTGAAATTTTGCTTATAGGTAACTGTAATCCTGGAATCAAAAATAAGTTTTTTATCCCATAAATCAGTTCCCATGGGATAGAAATCACCTTTAAACGTTAAACATAGAAACAATCTCGTCAAACGAACTAAATGTAACTTTAGTCTTTGAACAGGAATGGATAAACTTCAATGTTTCCCCTGTAGGTGGAGCTAACGGCGCTAAAGTCTGTAAGAAGTCCAAGAGATTTTCGACGGTTTGCGTGGTGTAGTTGGTTAGCATATTCCCGTACTGAGGGAAGGATGCGGGTTCAAGTCCCGTCGAAGTCGAAAAGTTTTAGGATATTACTTGTTTTCTTGGTAACTATTTGATGATTTTATTTAGTCTGAAGTTATGTAAATTATCTGCCGCGTGGTGCCGGCTTAGAATTTGCAGCACCCCAACTCTTCCCGCGGGTGTCGTAAGATACGACTAAAGGATATCCACCTGGGGCGGGCAGAAGCGCCCCTGCAGAACTACTCTACCATCGAACTGCGATCCCCAAACCATGGGCATGCCAGCGTGGGGATTATGGGCACTACCGCCATGAGATAAAAGCGAATAAGGCGCCTATCAGGGGGAGGCCTGCGTCCAGCAGTGGACCAATATAGGCTGTTGAGGTTGTGATATATAAATTATGTTACTTATCTAAACGCCTTTCCAGTATTAAGAACAGACAGTACAGAAGCGGTAAGCCGGTTCTGTTTTCCACTACTGGGCAAAGACCTCCCCATTTGTCGCTCCTTCTTTCGGTCATGTCTTATCTAATATGCATAATGATTATTTATTACCTTGAATTATTAATTGCAACAGTCTGTAGGTAGCTTAATTGTTTCAATTGTAAATAACTAGATCTTATTTCTATTATTTGATTGTAATTTTCTCTGTGAATAAAGATAGAGACATAGCAAGCTGAAGTGGCAGACCGGCCATGTCTTGCGAAGAACCGACAACCGCTCGGGTGCAACGTGTTCTTGAGTGAAGACCGCGACTAGCCAAACGTAGTGTAGGATGCCCTTCAGCCGGGTGGGATGACGACTTGCGAAATACTGCAGGCAGATGCTGGATGCGGCAAGCTGAAGACAGGGCGCTATGGCGCTCATTAGCCTAGCCATAGGCCTCTCGCCTATGTCTAGCAGTGGACTAAAATAGGTTGATGATGATGATGTCGATGAAAGATAGAGAATATCCAGATAGAAGATAGAGAATATACCTTAGCTTCATAAGTAGTAAAGTTCGGTTTTAGGTCAGCGCCATTCATCGTGATGAAAGCGCCAAGGTTGCCCATGGTGTCGCTGTAAAAATATACAATGTGTTAAACGATTCGAAGAAATCGGTGATCAATAAGTCAGATAAACAGGGTGGACCAAATAGTCAAACAAAAATTCAACTTCGTCTTGCTCAAACGTAAATTCTACACTTTCGATCAAAAATTTTGTAACTTGCATTACTCTGCGGTCGCAAGCGCATGCGAGCGCACGTACGGTAGTGACACATCAAACGCGATGGCGTCTAATGTAGTAAAATGCAATAACTGCAACATAGTAATCTGTGAAGTTCTTGCTTTTATCCAAAATAAGTTGGATGTTATGTCGGAGGAATCTCTAGTGCAGATTTGTACCACATCCTTTTCAGCGGAGGACATCGATTGTGCAAAGTCATTGTTGTTCGATTCTATAAGGACAACACATCGAAAGATAACCCGGAAGGGGGATGGCAAGGTGCAGCGAGATCTCTTTGATATTATTAGCATACTCAAGCAGACAGACCCGGAAGAAGTCCCTATTTTCGTGGCTAAAGAGCTGCAGAAACTACCGCCCGTTACTTTTGATCACATCGACGCGACGAGGTTACTCAAAGACATACTTGTGATCCAAAAAGACCTAAGAACAATAAAGGAATCCTACGTGTCTGCCGACCAATTAGAAGAAGTTAAAAATGATCTTTTTAACCTCAAACAAGCGTCTATTGTGAACAACTACGAGTGCTATGTGAACAAAAATCGCGGAGGTGGCGGTATCTCAGATAGTTATTATATCGACAGTGGGCCTTCCGGCCTACCGCACATAACGGACCACGGAGGCAGTATGACGCATGACCAAACAGCCGAGAATACATCACGTAATGAAGCCTGTATTCCTCCTATATCCATAGTAAATTGTGATGCTTCTAAGTCGATCCCGTTGGCCCGCGATAGAACAGAAAACTTTTCTTCCTCGCCCGTACCTACTAAAACCCCAAGGCTGGGGGCGGGAAGTTTGCCAAAAAAATTAAACATACCCGAAATAAGCCCTAGTGAAGATCATTGTCAGCAAGTATCGCCGCCATCGGTGGCTGTGCCTAAATCCTACTCCGGAATGGTTCAAGCAGAGGGGGAATGGAAGGAGGAAAGGCCCAAGGAAGAATGGATTCTAGCACAGCGAAGAAGACTAAAAAATCGAATTAGTACATCGGAAGGGAAAGCGCGAACAAAACCTAATGAGAAGTTCAAGGCCGCTGACATCATGGTACCATTGTTTATTAACAATGTAGATACAAGTACATCTGAGAGCGATATAATTGAATACTTGTCGCAGAAAACGCAAGTTAAGATATCTTTGCACAAAATAAATACAAAGGTCCAAAAGCGTTACAATGCGTATAAAATGTATGTACCTAATAGTAAATTATCGCTATTTTTGGAAGATAGTCTTTGGCCTGAAGGCATTTCCTTTAGAAAATTTGTTGACTTCAAAAAACCAAATCAACAATGGGAGACACAGTTAACAAAATAAGTAAGGCAACTCTTATATCATACAACTGCCGCTCTGTTACGAGGTCTGTGGACTGTGTAAGGTCATTGTGTCAAGCAGCTGACATTGTGGCCTTGCAGGAAACATGGCTGCTGCCACATGACATTGGCTACCTGGGGGCAATAGACCAAGATTTCTCCTACACTGGCAAATCGGCGGTGGACACCTCCACTGGCATGCTGCGAGGGCGGCCGTACGGGGGTGTCGCTATACTGTGGCGCAAAAGTGTTTTTCGCTCGGTCTCGGTTGTGCATTGTGTGAGCGTGCGTGTAGCAGCTATCAAAATTGTATTTGAAGATCGTCAGCTGTTAGTGTTCTCGGTTTATATGCCTACGGACGCTTCGGACCATTTAGCTGAATTTACTGAGTGCCTGAGCGAAATTAGTGCGGTAATTGAGAGCTGCTGTGTAGATTCAGTGTTTATCATGGGGGATTTTAACGCTCACCCGAGTGCGCCGTTTGGTAAGCAACTTGAAAACTTTTGTAGTGACCAAAGTTGGACTTGTGCGGATATTGAACACTTGGGAAGGTTCTCGGACTCGTACTCCTATATTAGTGATGCGCATGGAACTAGGTCATGGTTAGATCACATAGTTACTACAGAAGCTGCTAAAAATACTATTACGAGCATTAAAATTAATTATGACATCTCGTGGTCTGACCATTTTCCACTACAAATGGAATGTAACTTAAACATGGTTTTGCCTAAAGTTAGTCCTATTAATTTTGTTCCCAATCCCGTTACCTGGGGAGAGAGGGACAGCGCGCAGATTAAAAAGTACACTCAGCTATGTACAGCTAAGTTGAGAGAGATAAGTTTTCCATCAGAATTTAGAAAATGTGGCGATATTACTTGTCATGACGCAGGGCATAAGGTGATATTGGATAATTTGTATAGTACAATAGTAGAAATATTAAGCAATTCCGCCTCTATTTGTTTTAATAAAAAAGCTATTTATAGGAATAGAAAGAAAAAAGCACATGTCGTAGGTTGGAATAGATATGTTGAGGAAGCTCATAGAGATGCTCGGCTCTGGTTTCAGGAATGGGTTGAGTACGGGAAACCATCAACCGGTCCTATTTACAAAAATATGCACAATTCGCGATTATATTTTAAATCAAAACTCAAATGGTGTCAAAATAATCAGACACAGATAAAAATGGATATAATTGCATCACTCCATACATCTAAGGACTTTGGAAAATTTTGGAAACAAACCAATAAACTGAACCCGAAGCCGAGCGTTCCTATGAGTGTGGAGGGTATTAGTGATCCCGCTCAGATCGCCAACCAGTTTAAAGACCATTTTTGTGTGCGCTCACCATTGGGGCTAGCACCCGAGGGGGCGGAGCAGGACGGGGTGCGTGGGGGCGAGCCTATTGTCCAGATTACAGCCAAGGAGGTGGCGCGGGTGGTGAGGAACATGAAGAGAGGTAAGTCCCCAGGACACGACGCGTTGAGCATTGAGCACTTAAAGCATGCGGGGTTCCACCTCCCGGGCGTGCTCGCCATGTTCTTCACCCTCTGCGTCGGGCACTCGTACCTACCGGCGGCGATGATGCGGACTGTGGTTGTTCCTATCCTTAAGAACAGGACTGGTGACGCATCCAGCCTGAACAACTACAGGCCGATATCACTCGCCACGGTCATAGCTAAGGTATTGGACGGTGTGATTGATAAGCATTTAGAAAAACACCTTAAACTGCACGATGCACAGTTCGGCTTTAGAGCCGGACTGTCCACGGAAACCGCAGTGTTAACCCTCAAACACACCGTCCAGTACTACACGAGCAGAAGCACACCTGTCTACGCCTGCTCTTTAGATCTATCAAAAGCTTTTGATCTTGTTTCGTATGACAGGTTGTGGCGGAAGCTCGCGACCGAGACCCAAATGCCTCCGGAGCTAATTTCGCTGTTTAAGTACTGGTACGGCAATCAGGACAACAATGTAAGCTGGGCGGGATCACTATCGGATGTGTACAGGCTGGAGTGCGGCGTGAGGCAGGGTGGAGGGACTTCACCGAGGCTTTTCTGCCTATACATAGATCGTCTGATCCGTGAGCTCAGCGGTACCCGGGTCGGATGCTCGATTGACGGGGTCACCGTGAACAATATTAGCTACGCAGATGATATGGTGCTGCTGAGCCCATCGATCAGTGCCCTCAGAAGGCTGATAGGCATCTGTGAGTGTTATGCGGGGGCGCACGGGCTCCGGTACAACGCGGGCAAGAGTGAACTGATGGTCTTCAAGGCGGGTTTAAAAACTTACGCTACAGTCCCACCAGTTACACTCGACGGCAATCAGCTGAAGCGAGTGTCGGAGCTTAAGTACCTGGGCCACTGGGTTACCGAGGCACTCACAGATGACGTAGACATGGAGAGGGAGCGGAGGGCGTTAACGGTTCGAGCTAATATGCTGGCCCGTAGGTTTGCGCGTTGCAGTGCGCAGGTAAAGACAACACTGTTTAGAGCGTACTGCCAGTCTTTCTACACGTGCAGCCTATGGATCAAGCATACGCAGAAGACCTGGAACGCCCTTCGTGTCCAATATAATAATGCCTTCCGGTGGCTGATGGGGCTGCCGCGCTTCTGTAGCGCATCAGGAATGTTCGCGGAGGCGCGGGTCGACGGGTTCGCTGCAATCCTGCGCAAGAGATCAGCGTCGCTGATGCACAGGGTGCGCGGCAGCACCAACAGCTACCTGCAGGTCATTGCAGGAAGGCTGGATACAGCCTCCCCCTTTATGAGGCACTGGACGAAGGCTCATATTATTTCAAAATATAGTTAACAATTTAGTTTACAATTTAATTTAATTTTATTCTATTTATTTTATTTTAATTTAATGTTATTTGATTCTCGCTATAATATGGACTTGTGTATGTAATCTGTGTGCATGTGCTGTGTCTGAAATAAATGATTATTATTATTATTATTACTGTTACAAATCTGATAATTTTTATTAAAGTACGATTCATATGGGTCATATTAGAACAAAATTATAAAACAGTTATAACTATTCCGCCCGAAAATTCTGATACAAAACGTAACTCGAAAACTACGAAAAATCGGGAACATACATGGGGTATTTTCAGTTACCCCCAGGCGTGAGGCATTTTTTTTGAAGTCACTGTTTGTTCCATCTTGTATTAAATACAAGCTTCCGTCAACGGCTTCGCACACGTTTCCATGATAATGAGTAGCCTATGTCTATCCCCAGGAAAACCACACCAAATTTTCAGTTACCCCCAGGGGTCAGACATTTTTTTTTACGTCACTGTTTGTTCCATCCTGTGTGAAATACAAGCTTCCGTCAACGGCTTCCCACACGTTTCCAGGATAATAAGTAGCCTATACCTTTCCCCGGGAAAACCACACCAAATTTTCAGTCAGGGGTCAGACATTTTTTTTACGTCACTGTTTGTTCCATCCTGTATGAAATACAAGCTTCCGTCAACGGCTTCGCACACGTTTCCAGGATAATAAGTAGCCTATATGTCTTTCCCCGGAAAAATCACACCAAATTTCATATAGAGCCGTTTAGGCATGAAAAGGTAACAAACAGAATTACTTTTGAATTTATATTATTTGTATGGATACGTACCAATAGTTAGGCGCAGAGAAAACAGTGATGCATTTCCCGTCGTGCATTATTTCGTAACCTTCGTTCTTTACCTGAAATAAAGAGGATATTGGTGTTTATAGAAAACGTGTCTTGAAGAAATACCTAACTAAGAGTCACTAAGGCCCCCCAAATACTCAAATACTCAAACGGATCTCAGATTTAAGGCGCAATTCCGACCCAAATCAGCGCCACCACCTATTTTATCTTATTAGTTAAACGAAGGAATTTTCAAAAATCGAACTTGCAGTTTGTGATACCTATCATAAGCTTATTTTAATGCCTCTGTACAGCACACCATCGTGACCAAAAAGAGCAACTTCGTATCTCTCCCTATAGTATACAAAATACAACTTTTACGCCCACGATGGGTCGGGTGACATTGGAAAGTTTTTAACCCCCGACGCAAAAAGAGTTTAACGTGTCTGTCTGTGTATCTGTCTGTGGTATAGCTCCCAAACGGATGAACCGATTTTCGTTTAGTTTTTTTTTCTGTCATAGATAATTTTATCCCGAGTGTTCTTAGCCCTGTTTCATGATAATCTGTTCAGCCAATAAACGTCGGCGGCTTTCTAAAATTTTTAATTTTGTCTTCTACCAACAGAGTTAAGGCGAATAGTAGGGTGGATAGTGGCGCCACTACATATTTAATTTTATAATTACGTTACACAAAGGAATTATCAAAAAATCGGACCGCGCGTAGACGATATCTATCATAAGCTTTTTTTAATTGTATCTGTAATAGTTTTGTTTTGTGTTATTCAATCAAAAACCTTGTTTGGAGAGCTTGGTGGCCACCAATAGGAACTAAACTCTTGAAACAAGTATCTGCCTAAATAATACAGTACAAAACTATTAAAGATACATTTAAAAACAGCTTATGATAGATATCGTCTACGCGCGGTCCGATTTTTTGATAATTCATTTGTATAACGTAATTATAAAATTAAATATGTAGTGGCGCCACTATCGACCCTACTAGTCGCCTTAATATCAACATTACCTCGTGACTACGTATAATGTACTCGAGGTTGTTCTTGGCTAGGAAGGCACTGGTGACGTCAGGTCCGAACTGACAGCCCACGCCGCGCTTGGAGGGCGCGCGACCGGACATGTGTTGCGGGTCTGACCATAGCAGCTCGCACATTATACCTGCAAAATATTATTGTATTAAATATATTTCTCAATGGAGGCGGTTAGCACAGGACTTTGGTGGAAGGCACAAACTTCGGGATGCCTATACCCAGCAGTGGGTAAAATCCGGATAGTGATGATGAAATTGATTATACTGTGCAGCGCATCGCCGTTTCCATACAGCGGGGCAAATCAGCATAGCATTGCAATGCCAGCGTCTTGATTTATCATTTTTAGTTTAATCGATAATTACTTCTCTTACTTACGGACTAATTAGATTTTTTTAGGACACTAGCCTTTCAGGAATTAGCTAGTGTTAGGGCTAGTGGGCACTCAACAGATGATCGAGTTTCTGCTCACGGCGTCATTTATCCTTCTTTCACGACGGCTTATCCGGCGGGTCTTTAGACCGTCTACCCGCCACCACCGGCTTCCGCAGTACCTACATACCCTCCCAGAAGAATGAAAGAAGATAGAAGAATAAAGACTTCTGTGGCGCAGCGGGCGAAGATCCACCTGCGTCGCAGGATGTTGCGGGTTCGATTCCCACCTCGGGACAAAAGTTTGTACGATCTGCGCCTGCAGGCATTTGTTCTGGGTGTTTTCTATGTATAGTAATAAATATCTATTTATGTAGTATGACGTAGGTATATTAGTTATCTATTACCCATAGCATAAGCACTGCTTAGCTTGGGGCAGTATTATTTTTATTCATTTATGGAGTATGTATGTATAATATGAGGCCTGAAAGTTCCAAAATGTTGAGCTAATGCACCAAGTTCTTACCATCTTCCGGAGGCTGTTTATTCCTATCCACACTCCTGATATCATCGAGTGTGATATCGTCTTTGCTGAACAGGCCACCGTGCATCACCAGCACCCGCTTATTGATGCAATGTGCCAGCGGCAACCAGTTGTACACTTCAGTGAAAAGATCGGCCATTTGCGACGTGTATTTTGAGGTCACTTCGCCGCGGAAACCATACATTCGGTTCATGTCTATGGTTTCGTGGTTTCCTGGAATACAAATACAATATTTTTTTAAAAACCATAAACTGACTTCAAATTCTTCTAGTGGCGACATCTAGTTAAAGTCGAGTCTAATTTAGTTTGATGACACATCGTATACCTCCTATCCAATAAAAAAAGACTTATCAAAACCATCAACTCTGTAAAACATTACAATCAACGAGTGAATCAATCATCCCCTGTTTTCCTACCCTTAGGGTTGGATTTTTTTTAATTTAAATGTGACCACCTTTGGGGTATACCCTTACCAATAAATAAATAATTATCGAAATCGGACTACTCTGTAAAAAGTTATGCGTACACTTAAAAAAAAACGCGTCGACTTGTTTGGTCGACTTTATTACTAATTATTTGGTTCTTTAAACCATTTTCTTCATAAGTTTCATGGTTTTCTTTAAAATAAACATTAACTTGATTTTTGCGCTTACGCCGTTCCAAAAACGTATGCTCCATCCCGCTCCTATGAACGCGAAAGCCTATGCCTATCCTATTCACAAAATACCGCGCATTGCGCCCTCTTAATGTAAACCAGCTCAGTTTGACCTGATTTAAGACACATTTCCATCGTCTTTCATTCTCATCTTAAATACCAGTAACGGTTAGAGTCTTATCGCACTGGCAATTTGAAAGCGAGGCGAGCACGCCACGACGCCGCGGGCACGCAGCGACGACACCGCGGGCACGCAGCGAAATCGCCGCGATTAGCGCCATCGACGCCGCAAGCTCGCTGCGAACTCGCCTCCCTTTGAAATCGTTCCCAAATCGCCAATGTGATATGATAAGGCACTTAGAAAAATTCAAATCACACTCACCTCTCGACATATAAAAGTGATTAGGGAATAGCAACTTAAAACTGAACAACACAAAGATGCACTCCACACTAAACGAGCCCCGGTCCACAAAGTCTCCGTTGAACAGATAAGGGTTCGTCTCCGAGGGCAGGCCGTTCATCTCGAATATGTTCATCAGGTCATAGTACTGTCCGTGGATGTCACCGCAGACCGTGAACTTGCCGGTGGGTGGTACTGTGATATCGACCAGCGTCGGGATGGTTTGGAGGTAGGCTTTGACGTCGATTAGGATCTGCAAATATTACAACCACTTATAAACAGTTCCGCGGGTATCGTAAAAGGCGACTAAGGCTACGGACACGAAGCCAGCGGGCGCGGGGAGCAGCGCGTTAACACAGACCCGCGCAGCTCCCCGCACCATGAAACTGGCCCCGGAGTTAGTCGGGGCCAGTTTCATGTAATACTATGCATTGAAACGCATCGCTACCCGCACCACCGCCGCCGCCGCCCCGAAATCGCTGACTTCGAGACTGAGGTATGGGGATATCTATCAGGGGCGACTAGCATAGCCCCCTGCAGATCAGATCCACCACCAAACTAGGATCCCCAACCCGCATGCCCAGCGTAAGGATAACAGCACTACCCCCTTATGATAAGTCCTCATAAGCGCCTTAAGCCATCAAGGCGCTTATCAGGGCCGGGATCACTGTGGTAAGAGTATTTATCTATTGGCATTACGGCTCAGATGTTAGCAGTTGAAACGTTAGGGTGCGCGTTCACAGGCCGACATCGGATAATCCGCTGACAATTGCGTCCACTGATCGGGGATCCGAATGTCATTCGCATTAAATGGAAAAGTTGCCTTAAAGAATCCTCGCCGGCATTGTCGACAGTCCGCTCCGTGCGGTACGGACCTTTTATGTCAAACAATTAATGGGGCCAGTTGCGGATTCTATCTAAGTCTACCTATACTAGACATATTAGTTAACTAATTTCGGCCCACGGCTTCGTATGCTTTGTATCTTTGGAAACGTTCGAAGGTCATTTCTATCCCATGGGAACTGATTTATGGGATACATATACATGTGATATGATTTATGCAAATTGCAGCCTGATCCGTTCAGTAGTTTTGGCGTGACGAAGTAACAAACATCCATACACATCTATCTTTCCATCCAAACTTTCGCAGTTATAATTATAGCGATGTGCGAATTAGCTATTTACCTTGTAGGCACATTTCTTGTGTAGTTTCTTCTGCTGTTTGAAGTGCTCCATCAGACTTTTGGCAAATTCTAACGTCACTTTGCCGTCTTCCAGCTGAGGACCTTCATAATCGTCTTCTATGGCTAAGATAGTGAAAAAACATTAATTATATAAATGCGCTAAACCTATTTTTTTTAAATTTAAATAAACTTTGACACACATACCTTAAATAGTGTATTATACTCCAGTCAAATTCTATGTGAAAAAATTGTAACCAAACTGCGTACATAACCAAAAATTTACTTTGATGTCATGAAATTTATACGCAACTTACATTCCTTGTCGATTTTAGGTTTTAATTCAATAAATAATGCAAACAATATGTATATCTGAAACTCAAAACCAACCATGTACATTTTAGTTTTTTGCCTATGGTTTGTGTACAAACATTTCAAGTCGGATTTGACTGGAGTATAGTTTAGAATAATCTGTTTTATTTATACCTTCAGTGTTTTTGTTATTTTCAACTCTTTTAGCACAACAAACTTTGCTTAAACAACACAGCACCATTTTAGGAACCTTATCAGAGGTTCAATAGAAGAATGATAATATATTGTGTATTATAATCAGCGCTGATATTGATTTGATTAGCTATGAATGATTGATAGATTGCATGAAGGAATAGTAATATAATTAAGCACATAATCTTTATGTTATACCTAATTTACACTTTGTTGTTGATTTTTTTTACATATTTCTTGTTAAGGACTTTTACTTTGCAACTTAAGTGAGTCCTATCTTAACCTAAACTTATTTATAACTAACAAAAGAAAACAAACAAAAAAATTAAGCATAGCCATCAAGTTGTAGGTATTTTAAAAGGTAATCAAGTGCAAGTGTTATGTAATAAGTAAAATCAGCTTGCACTCGTCACTCGCATTTGATACTTAACAAAGTGTAATGGACCCATTACTTAAATTATATTCTATTCAAATGTCTGTCAGTCCATATTATTTATATTTTATGAATCACATTTTGACACACTTGGCTAGTGGTTGCTTCAACATGACATTTTGGTTTTGTGATTTTATTTGATTGTTTTCAAAAGCAACAACTTTTTACAATCAATAACTAATAATAACTATGTAGGTACTCAAGATTTTATACACCAAAATACAGAGTTAGGATAGCTTATAACTTTGCAATATAGTGTATCCTATACAATCCTCACTAGGCCTTAACTAACCCAACTTCTTGAAATAGACCTTTAACCTTTCAAGGATTCTTACTTATAATAGCTTTCAACCCTCAAGGATTAGGGGTGGCGCGCGCACCCCTTTTTGACTATAAACGCATAATTTTTATTCCGTAATTACTCTAATGCCATGGATTGTACAAATGTTTTTACTGCATAACTGTTGAGAAAACCATTAAAACTAAGTAATTGTATTCCGAATCAATTAATTATAAACTTCAAGCCATTGTGACCCTTATCATTTGAATAAAGTTTATATTGGCCTGAGGCATCGGGCCCGGAACAAGCTGCATAATCCCTGACGGTATAAAAAATGTTTCCGCTTGCTCCAGGCCTCATGATGCTTCACCGGTTAAGGTATTTTTGAACTTACTCATAGCATCTAAGTTGATGGAATCAGCAATATTAACTTCTTTCTGCTCCACTGCTATGGCAGCTTCAAAGGCAATCCTCTTCACAATTTTATTGCATTCATTGTATTTTAGCTTGGCATCTTGGTCACTTGGTCTTGCTTTTGTGACCTGTAAAAAATTATCAAACTTAAATAGTATGCTAAGGAAAAATGTGTTTTCAAACAGTAACCAACAAAGGTTATTTTCCTGTTTATTTATTTGCATAACTTGATTATTGAAATGAATTAAAAAGATGGTAGACCTTCATGCCTACTGCTAATCATTCATATTTTCAGGATACTTATAAAATGGGAAGTTATACACGATTATAATCGCAATTCACTTCATAAAAAATACATTATGGTTACAAAATATGATTAAGTAAAGGACAAGGTGCCTACTCTTTTGAGCAGGTAAAAAAATGCCCTAGCCAAATTTAGACCACAATGGCCAGCCTTATCGAAGACTTGCTAGATGCGCAGGGCACACTATAGTGCACAAGTGTGTGTGCAAATTACACAGGTGAACTCTCTATTCCCTCACTCTCACAATCCAATGGGATGGTAGACCAACACGACCAGCTTAACATGCTTTCCGAGGCACCGGAGTGTAACAACTATTGGCTATTTTTTCTTGACAGAAAAATTCTAATAACAACTATTGGCCTGACCTGGGATTTTAACCCAGGACCTCGTAATCAGCAGTTGAACAAGCTGACCGCTAAACCAGTAAACCGCTAAGGCAGTCAAAATTTTGAGTATAAACCAATTATGCTGGACAATACACACAGCAACATCTAGCCCCAAGCTAAGCAGAGCTTGTATTATGGATTAGGAAGGTAAAGATCATGGAGCTGTGAACTATACTATTATTTCGGCTATTATCTTAAAACTACAGCGCAAAAGCCTCCTTGTTACCTTTTAACTGTCCTTAAGGACCAGCTTTTTAAATCCTAATCAGATCCGTCCTCCAACTCGATAGTCTGTATGACAACGCCGTTTACCTCATGGGTAAACTTATACACTACTGGAAAAAGGCTCTCTAAAGTTTGTGCAACCCACCACGGTCCTGTGCCAGCTGTTTACTTCCACATAAGCCAAAAACTTACACTGCTGGGCATTGGCCTCTCCCAAACGATGCCACGATAATGATCCAGAGCCAACTTCATCCAACAACTCCCTGCGACTGTGACAAGGTTGTCGGTCTTTCCACAGCTATTTACTTACATGTTCAAAATCTTTTAAGGCTAATTTGTATTTTCCTAGCGACATATGAGCCGCGGCTCGTCGGTAATACGCCTTCGTGTAAGTTCGGTCCAGCTCGATGGCTTTTGAAGCATCATTCAGAGCATACCCGAAGTTCTCCAGACGAAGGTTGGAAATGCTCCGGTTTGCGTGGTACACGGCATTATTGGGGTTCTTTTTTATCGCCTCCGAGTACAACTCGATGGCCCGATCGTAGATCTGTCCTGGAATTTTAGGTTATGTCATTCATAATCAGTTTGCCTTTGAGCATGTGTGATTTACGGGAATGTAAAGGTAGGACTACTCACTCTTGAAGAAATCATTGGCCTCTCCTTTAAGGATATCAGCGGCTTTGATATCCTCTTCCGTGGGAGTTCTAATTTCCTCGACTTCGGCCATCCCGTACTTTTTTATTTGCAGGTATTTTCTATCACAAATGTACTCTGTCTTAGAGTTTTGTGTCACGACAAGATTACTTTTCGTGCGATGCAAAACATTTACTAAATCGGTGAAAGATACGTTAGAAAAAGTGAAAAATGGTGCAAAAGTAGCTTGATTTCAATTTTTCAATTCATGAATCGAGCAATTTTTTTTGACGTTTGCTATCTAAGACCATGATTGACAGACATCTAAAAGTTTTGACATCAATGAATAAATTCGCAACCCGCTTCAAGTGAATGAAATGCATGTCTTGGATGACATTGACACATCATATGGAACTGTGGATCGTGGCATATCCATCCATCTCAGATTAAATATCTTTCTACGCCATCCATCCATGGTCTACCATAGTCTATAGCCATTTAGAGGAAAGATTTGATTGTTTGTTTGTATTGAATAGGCTCCGAAACTACTCGACCGATTTGAAAAATTCTTTCACCGTTCGGAAGCTTACTTTTCAGGGAGTGACATAGGCTATATTTTATCCCGGAATTCCCACGGGAACGGGAACTACGCGGGTGAAACCGCGAGGCGATCGTCTAGTTTTTTAATAAACGTACCTATAGTCCAAGCATTGTTCTGTTCTGTGGTCTAATCGATCTAGGTACGTGAATTTAATTTATGTAGGGTTGAAGATGGACCGATTTACAATAACGATAAAGTACCAATTTTTATGCGGGTTTTCACAAGTCACATAATGCTGCTGTCTAGAATGGTTTTTAATTTGTATGAACCCCTGCGATTTGAATAGGTAGACTATGCTTCAGACCTGCGCCGCCGCCGGCTGCCGGGCGGTTATACCTACCTGCTGCGGGCAAAAGCCCGCTTACAATGAATACCTAGGTAACCGGAGAGTACCTACCTACCTAGTTTTTCGTTCTAATGAACTCATGCGATTTGAATCGAATAAACTTCTGATCTAAGATTTAAAAATACATATTTGCTTTAGACCTGCGGGCTAGAGCCCGCCACAGTTTGCAGAGTGTAGGTATCCCCGCTTGCGGTCTACAATGAATAAACCGGAGAAAGGTTTTTTCATTTTCTAAGAACCATGCGATAGCCGATAATACTATAAGCACATAATATTACCTTGCTATAAGTATCTACGTAGGGCTACGATGGGGCTACGTAAGTACCTACTTAATAGATACCTAAACAGGTTCAATAGTGTTCACCAGTGTTCACTTGTGACGCCTGTTTGCGTGTTAGGTAGGTATCTGCCAGCCTAGCCGCCCCCCGAGGCGGTCACAGCGGCGTTAAATTCGATCCCCCAACTTAGCCTTTGACAAGATAGCCAAATATAGACAAGCAAGACAGGTTATTTATGGTCTAAGAACTTAGCCCGTGAATGTCGTTAGAACCCGGCGGCATTGCCAGTAGCTTAGTCACAAGCAAAGCCACCAAGGGAGCCGTCGTCACCACACAAAGCCGGGGCGGCAAGGTCGGCTCGTCGTAGGTACCGCCGGGCTGTGTGGATGCACCATAAAGGAACCTACAAGATAAGAGGACGCACAGTACCCCTGACACTGCAGAATAATCCTCCTACTCGAAGCGCGCAGCACTTGCGCAGAAAATGGCGATGGAAAATGTCTGACCTGTGGCTATTCAGACTTTCCGCTACCGAGACATCAACTCGGAATCTGACACAGATTCGCGCGAAATTCAAATATTTAAGCGGTTTTTAATATTTTCTGCGTTCTGCAAGGAATTAAACTGAAAAGTAGGTTTCCACTAATTGTAGACCATTTTCCATGAACCCATGTTTCAATATTGATATAATTTAGCTTTTGGTAATATGTTAAAGCTCTTATATTAGGTACTTACCTATTAATAATTTCAAAAGTAGCACTAAATCGTAATTCGGTGAAACATGGGTTCATATGAAATAATTATTATTTATGGAAAACTACTTGACTGGTAGTTCAATTCCTCGTAGAACGCAGAAAATATTAAAAACAGCTAAAAGATTAGAATTTCGCGCGAATTTGTATCAGATTCCGAGTCGATGACTCGGTAGCGGAGAGTGGGGTTATTCAGACTCTCCGCTACCGAGACATCGACTAGGAATTGCGTATCCATAGCAAGTCTTACAAGATAGAGGTAACATCTCTACGGCGATCACAATCCGCCTGCAAACCAAGAGTGGTGATTATGGTGAAACCCCCTTTGCTTATGGGAGCCACGCTCAGCTGTTAGACAGGTGGTACCTAGATGGTGGGAGGACATAGGTAGATGTGCTGAGAAGGACTATTATCTGGTAGATACTTTATGGAACAATACTGAAGACTGCTTCTTCCTGTGCAACTGAGGCCAGTGTCAGTTATTATATTACAGAATTGATGTAGCGTCCTCTATTTAACCAACGCTACCGAACTTCACTCTGAGACAACTGTTACTTCGATAAAAAAAATTCAAACAGAAAGCTAAATAGCTTACTAAAAACTTCGAAGAATATCTGGTAGAATAGATGGCTCAAGGAATGAGCAAGCTGAAGTGGCAGTTTGCCGGCCATATCCCGCGAAGAACCGACAACCGCATCTGGAGTCCAGATGGCGTTGATTAGAGGTCGCTATGTCAAACAAGATCCGTCAAATACGAGTGTAACTCGCGCGCCGAGGGTTTCGAACGTTAGTCAATTATACAAAAAATATGTAGGTACTAAAGGGAGACTTCGCAATTCAATGAATTCCTAAAAATAGTTGGTACCAACCTACATTTCAGATGGGACTCGGTGATAGGGGAACTTTTTCTAATTATTTCACAATATTACGAAAAGTATGAAACTTACAGAAATTTTAAAAACCGTTATGAAATGAACAAACCGATACCTTTCATTTGATACCCCTCTTGGTGGGGTAGACCCCCCTTTTGAAAATTATTTCTCTTTTTTGACCATTTTTCAAATTTAAATCCATGGATCCATTTCAAATGTATTGAGCGTACCCCACCAAGAGGGGTATCAAATGAAAGGTATCGGTTTGTTCATTTCAAAACGGTTTGCAGAGCGATCGCTCTGCAATCTTCCGAGATAGGGGAATAGGTAATTTTTCGACTTTTTTCAAAATAATTTACAAAAAAATAACACCTACAGAAATTTGAATAACTGTGTTGAAATGTACGAACCAATACCTTTCATTTGATACCCAATTGACTTTGTAGATCTCTTCATCACAATATGTACTTATAGAAAAATAATATTCTAATTTTATTAGTTTTTTTCTTTAAATATGTAAGTACAGGCGCACGAAATGTATTATTAAGTATTTTAAATTTCAAGTTTATAGTGCGGTAGTGGCTGAGTTATTAACTTAATAAGGAGGGAAAAAAGGACAGACAAAGCGAGACCATAAGGGTTTAGAAACCGATCTCCGATCTCGAAACCCAAAAAACAAAACAAAAGGAACAAAAGATAGGTGGAATACTACGTGGAATAGTAAAAATAAACTCTTTGATAAGATAGGTACATTGAAGTACTTAATTTAATAACATCTTAGTAGGTAAGGTATACGTTACAAACTACGTTAGAAATAAATACCTACTTAAGTAATAATTTATTCTTTTAAGTTTTTACCCTAGGTTTTATTCTAATACAACAGCTGAACAACAGCACATAACAAAATCACAACGAGACTGCTCGTGACTAAAACACCGGCACTTGGCTCGGGACAGTTCTCAGGGTGTTCCACTGTTCGGAAGTACCGCGCGTCTAGCTCTTCTCGCTGATTTACCACATTGTTGATGGCAGTGACGTCATCCTCGTCTAGACTCCGTTCTCGGCTAAGCTTCCAAGCCCCAACTGGAAGGAGAAGTGGAATTAGGAGTGATAGGCACCATCTAGTGACTGGACTGAACTAGCAAAAGCAAAATGATGTGTCTGGTTCACCATTGAGGTCTTACAAGAATAGATAACAAGATTCATCATGTCTGTGACAACAATGGTGAACTGGGTTCATCATGCCTGTGACAGCAATGGTGAACTGGGTTCATCATGCCTGTGACAACAATGATGAACTAGGCTCACCATGCCTGTGACAACAATGATGAACTAGGCTCATCATGCCTGTGGCAACAATGATGAACTAGGCTCATCATGCCTGTGACAACAATGATGAACTAGGCTCATCATGCCTGTGACAACAATGATGAACTAGGCTCATCATGCCTGTGACAACTATGATAAACTAGGCTCATCATGTCTGTGACAACAATGATGAACTGGGTTCATCATGCCTGTGACAACAAATGGTGAACCAGCCTCATCATGTTTGTGCTGGTTCCCGGTTGGACACAGAGAAGCCGTCTGCGGTGAGCCTTCAGTTTGTTGCATCCAGCATTTGCCAACACTCTTTTACAGATAACGGTCATCTCACCTGCCAACAGACAACACGTATCCTTGCCGCATAACACTGGGTAGGTAGGTACTTATGTTGTTAATTAGTTCAATTGAAATAAACAACTCGCAAAAATGCAAGTCTTCATTTTCGCGCGGTTTGTTCAAATTTGAAGTCGGAAGAATTGAAGTCAGAAATGTATACTAAGTAGATGGTCACACTAACTTTTAAAATAAAATATCGTACAGGGTCTACGCCCTGTACCTACGTACAGGGTTAGTTTTCTCATTTAGGGTGGTGTTCTTCGACAGTTATTCGGACAATTTAGCAGTTTCATCGGTAAACATTAACGTAAAATGTATCTGTTAAAAACATCAATTAACAATAGGTAAATTGACCGCTTATACTTTCGAAGACCCCGAACACACGCCTTAGTCCTTCCTAGTAGGCGACTTGTTACCAGATAGACCTAGGTACAAGTAGGTAGGTACCTAGGTCTCTCTGACTAGGGATAAAAATCAGAATGAGAAATATTATTTATCGTCTGTTGTGTTATGTTTAGATAAAGATGAGCTACTTACTAGATCTCGTGAAATCATTGATGTTGCTACAACTGTAGACTAGTGAGAAGGAGCTGTAGTCTGTCGCCAGCACGTACAGCGATGTCGACACAGTTTCTGAGGAAAGAAAATAGATAAATACAGAATATTATTATTGAGGCAGCTTGTGGTGTGTACCCGTTCAGTTCTTGGTAGAGAATGTCTTTTATTCCAGGGTCGCACCACACTCACTAAAAATAGGATAGTTAAATAGGAAGCTATAGCCTTGTCTCTTAAATATCCGGCATACCACCTTCGTGTCTTATCATAGGTACCTATTTAATTATTTGCTCACGGTCTCGGTTCTCTCTTCAAAAGAACAAGCCACAACTTCCACATATTCTACAATCTCTCCTGCTACTCTACCCAATACATCACACATTCCTACATCCAATAATTTAATATCTCCTTATCAGCCTTCTACCCCACAAAACTCCTAAACTCATAAATAGAATATTTGGTCCCTATTCTTTCAGACCTGCTTAAAGCTTTCACCATTCTTCCGAAACAAGCTATATCTTACACAACACACACACTTTTAGTCCAATGCTGGCCTCTCCTAATAAGCGCCATAGCGTCCTGTCTTCAGTTTGCCGCATCCGGGACCTGCCTGTAGTATTGCGCAGGTCGTTATCCCACTTGACCGGAGGGCGTCCTACTCTACGTTTTCCGTGTCGCGGTCTCCATTCAAGAACATATTTACCCCAGCGGCCGTCGGTTCTTCGCGAGATATGTCCGGCCCACTGCCACTTCAGCTTGCTAATTCTTCGAGCTATGTCGATAGCTTGTGTCATCTGTCCCTCCCCTTAACAGTTCTCAATATCACAAAAAAACTAGTACACATACCGTCGACTCCCGTTTCGAGCGTCACATTCAGCTTAGCACTGCCATCCTCAGAAACTATCAAAGCGATTCCTTCAATGGTATCCAGTTCTCCATCAACAACCTGCCAGTTGAGGACATTGACCTCGCCTGCTGCTTCGTTGAAGAGATAGCGGGCGCCGACGCAAGTGGCGTCTTGGTTCTCGTGGACTTGAGGGTAGCGCTCGATCTGGTACCAGGTGCCTTGGTACTGTTGGGTGAAGAGTTGGCTTGTAGGTTATAGGGATCATGAATTTTGTTACACGAAAACAGAAGAATGATACGGGAATAAGAAAAAAATGTCTTATAAAAAGTGAAAGGACTACCGACGTATTGAAATAGAATTCAAAAAGAAAAAAAGTAGATGCTTTTTTTAGTTTTTGTCAAAAGGGGAAAACTTTGTGTCTGTTATGTCTGTGGCGTACAACTTATTCTGAAGATAAGTAAAAAATTATATTTTCTCGCACAGATTCCATGTTAAAAATATATATCTACCTATGTAGTGTATTTATCAGTTATACAGTAAGTATATTACCAGTTATCTAGTATACACATAACACAAACTCTGCTTAGCTTGGGACTAGGATAATGCTGTGTGAATTGTCTAGCATTTTTTTATAAATCCACAAGAAATAGAATAGAATAGAATAGAATAGAATGGAATGGAATGGAATGGAATGGAATGGAATGGAATGGAATGGAATGGAATGGAATGGAATGGAATGGAATGGAATGGAATGGAATGGAATGGAATGGAATGGAATGGAATAGAATAGAATAGAATAGAATAGAATAGAATAGAATAGAATAGAGCTACAGCAAAATTGACCTTAAAAACCTAGTGCGCGGCACAATACAACGGAGTCGTCAGATGACACATAACTTAACACATAAGTACACAATTCTTAAATATTATAAGTAGAAAAAAGTAATGCCATTCTTGTAAAGGACATAAAGAAGTTCTATTCAATGTTGCAAACCATAGTCGAACGAAACATAATGAACTAAAATTTACAAAGCTGTATAGAGGCTGTCAATAAAATATTGTATAGTTAGATGTAAATAGAAATATTTAATTGTGTATAATTATTATAATTAAGTAACATTCTCATCAGTCTGGTCTTGTATTGTCAATTTAAATTTTTTATAGTCATTCGATAAATATTCTTTCAAATTGTATATTGTTTGAGTTAATAGTAGGAATTTAACTTGAGAACAGAAAGATTTGAAACTATCTATGGATTTTACATTATCGGGTAGTTTGTTGTATAGCTTTAGGCCTGATATTTTGGGAAGCTTCTTCGACATACATAGTCGGTTAGGTAAGTTTGAAAGAATGTTTTTGTGCCTAAGATTAACGTTAGTATTATCAGTTCTTGTTTTATAGTTATGTAAATTCTTTTTGACATATTTTATGGTTTCAAAGATGTATACAGAGACTGATGTTAAGATGCGGAGATTTAAAAAAATAGAATAGGAAGAAGCACAACTGAATTGGTGTATAATGTAGTGTTCTTACCGCAGCAACATCAAAACCCTCCACAACAGGTATCTCCGTATCACACTGCCCAGGTAAGATGACTCTCTGACCCTGAACTTCAGGGTAGTGGAAGCAGGCCTCGTCAGTCTGGGTTACTTCCTGGTAGAACCTAGTGTATAAGACGTCGCTGTCGAGGATGATTTGGTTAATAGAGTCGACGTTGACTGAGGAGAGATCACGGGTCCTGCTGTGTTTGGCGCTCCACACTGTAAACACAATGTAATTAATAGACTTAAGTAAAAGTTCCATAAAGATAGATATCAATTTGTTTGACTACCTATGTATGAATATAATTTGAAAGTCAGGCATAATTCAATTAAATCCAATGATGAGCTAAGAAAGCTTCATATACTTACTTAGTGAAAAAAGTTCAAAGATCATTTATTTGTGAACACCTTGTTACCTACCTTTTCTGTAATCCTCGCCGTTAACAAAGACGTCTTCGCAAGAGTACAATAACGCATAGTTATCGTAGTCAGTGTCTAAGACAACAATCTCTGTAAAGAAACAAAAATAATAGTCAATGCCCAAAATAATAAAAAGCTTAGAACTTTAAAAAGGGTCTCCTTTTGAAACAAAAATGCTGAGGGAAAAAAGAAATCAGTAAACAATCCACGGGATTAACACATATGCCATTTAAGTAGGACCCACCAATCTTATACTAAGGAAAATATCTCCTAGACAAACCCTGAATTAAATATTAGCTATCATGCGACGGGTAAGAAGTACACCTAAAAAACTGGACCTCAGTGACACTTAACAAAGATGTGTGAAGGGAGGGGTGGAATGCCTTTGCCCCGCAAAGAGACTCATAATAATTAGCTGTGCAAAGGAAACAAACCTTGAGTAACTCCATTGCTAAGCACCCTGGTCAACCTTCCATCAGACACAGTCACAGTACCAGTGATAATATCAGCCTCTCCGTTTTCCACGGACGTGTCAACCACTTGGTAACCAGCGCCAGAGGTAGTGTATTGAGAGTTGATGCATTGTCCGATGTTGCCGTCGATGGGGTAGCGTTCTAACTCGTTCCACCAGCCGGCAAACTGGAACAGAGTTAGTTCGCGAATAGAATAATAAGAAAAGATAAGAATGAAAAATTTGGGAATGGTAAATTTTGTAGATAAGGTAACCTAACAAATAGTCAAAACTTTAGGACACGTTTCCTAGAGGACAAAATTAAACAGAGCATTAAAATCTAACTTTGAACAGTTTGAACAGATTATTTTATCGGCTTTTCGTTTATTTATTCCCTTGCGCTTCCATCCTACTAATCCTACTAATATTATAAAACCGAAAGTTTGTGAAATCTCAAGTTTTGTTACCTAGGATCTCCAAAACTTCTGATGAAATTTGGCGTGAGTTAAGAACAAATCCTAACTTAGATAATAGCTTACTTATTATACCGAAAATACGCGTGCGAAGCCGCGAACAGAAGCTAGTAATAATAATAAATTAAAGTTACCAAATCGCGAAATATTACTAAGTAACTTACCCTATTAACATCCAAGGTCACACCACTGACGCTTCCACACTGGCCTCTGAATAGTGGAGCACTGTTGGCATCAACTTCAGGAATGTAGAAGCAGTCTTCAACAGATTGGCTGGTTGACTTATAGTAATCTGGATTTAGGCCTCGTGTTCGGCCGATGGCAGCTTCGATTTCTGATTGGGCTTCAGGGCTGAGAGTGGTTGTTCTGCTGAGTTTCCAACTGCTCACTGAAATTAAAAATTGTTTGAGATTGTCGTAGTCGACATTTTATCTAAGGCGAGATATGGATGGTGGCGAGAATAATAATATAATTTCAATGGTAAATTGATGATCTGAAATTTAATAAAACTTATAATATAATAAATTATATCAAAACTTTTATGTTTAATATCACTAAAGTCATGTACCATGATGCCATTTACAATGGATATTGACCATGATTTGAGTTTTGAGCTTTCATATTTAAAACTGTTTCAGTACCTGTAGATTACTTTTTGAATTATTCAAATCGGACATTTCATTCAAAAGATGTTACGAATTTAAAAAAATCAGTCTAAACAAAATACTATTAGAAAAATAAACGTCGCCGCGCCGCGCCGCGCCATGGCCGGTGCACGGTGCCCCGTTTAGCGCAGATGGCACCTGCCTTCTGCGTTAAACGCGCGTCCTATCGTTGCCCGCGTGCGTTGCTACCTAGCAACGCACGCGGGCAACGATAGGACGGCAGACCGACAAGACCGATGAGAGGTCAAGTGCAGGACCAACGGCTTAACGTGCTTTCCCGAGGCACGCCCATGTGCCTCGGAAAGAACATTAAGACGCTTTAACACCGCCAACTTCCTGACTCCGGGCTGCTACTGTGAATATTTCCTGCTAGAAAAAACCCAATAACACAAATCTTGGCCCAACCCGGGATTTGAACCCGGGACCTCATTATCAGCGGTTGAAAACGCGCCCGGTAGACCAACGAGGCAGTCGGATAAAAGTATAAAATGTCCTGCATAAAGATAATATTTACTCTACGTTTATCCCAAAATGTTTAAAAATAAATGTCCACCCGTGCGAAGCCGGGACGGGCCTATTTTAATACACAAGGAAATCCACAGCTTCAAGTTTGTACTTTTTCATTAAAGTCTAGACCACTGGCACCATGTTATTGACGATAAAAATAAATAACTATCTACCTTCCCCAGAATTAGCAGCGGAATTGATAAACTTACCAAGACTTGATTCTTCTCCATCTACATTTACGTCACGACAGCTGTATACTAAAGCGTAGTGCGTGTAGTCAGTAGCGACGATGTAGTAGTTTGCGTTCACAATTACTGAAAAAATACATCTCATTATGAATTTGCCATTGACTTCTTAATCTACTGTTAAAGAAGTAGAATTACGATTATTTAATTTTCGATTGCCTATGTTCAGCTGGACGTTTTCGGGTATATTATGATGATGATGATAAATTTTTGATTCCAGTGTTCCAAAATAACAAGATTCATGGTAATTTACCTATAACATTTGGTTGGTCCAAATTTTCTGTTCTGTGAGTTCACTCTTGAATCATTTTACTATTTGTTTTGATCATCTACCTACATCATCATTATTGAGAGTCTCTATAAGACATGAACATTCAAAAACTGAAGCATGCCATAATCATCATTCTTGGCAGGCTGTAAGACGATCACCAGCCATCATGGTTTCTTACCTACTATACATCACGGTAGGCTCGACAGCGCAACACCTTGTCAAATAATTATCGTGGTGAAGAAAAGTCGCTGCAGCGTCATATCTGGATATCTTTTATTCTGCTTTATAGACTACAATAATCTACATCAATTCATTCTGAAGATTCTGGAACTCACCTCCGTTGACATCGAAGGTGACATCCAGAAGTCCAGTGTTATCCGCAGCTGGTACAGCTGTCCCAAGTTGCTCGCTGATTGATCCGTTGAACACTAGAGAGTTCCGGACAATCACATTGCCGTCGCCAGCGGAGTAGTAAGCGCGGTCGCAAGTGCCGAATTGGAACGGTTGAGGGTACCGCTCGATTTCCAACCAGAGTCCTGTGTACTGTGGGAAGGTTAGTAAGTTTGTGTTGTGTACCTTCAGAGGTAAAATGTCTTCCAGATTATAAAGAAAATTGTGAAAATATCTACTTAGTAACAAAATACAATGATAAGTAACATCATCAGCAGATTTAGCATCTTCACCCTAAACATCAATTTGTCAAGGGGAGAACTGACAAAAAATATTGGAGGGCATTCTCGTAGCAACAAGGTTTTTGAGATTCAACCTATCTAGTAGGAATTTGGAGCCAATCCACATTATACCCGAATTCTTCACTGTCATGAAGATAAAGTTTGGAATACCTATATTGTATAAGTAGGTACTCACAGCTCCTGCATCAAAGTTAGCCACACCAGTGATACTAGTATCGCAAGGTCCAGGCAGCTCGATCACTTCAGGCAGAGTATCAAACTTAGGATAATGGAAGCAGGCATCATTAGTCTGTTCTGTGTCGTCATAGTACGTCTCGAACAGATCGATATTCTCACTGACGATACCATCAATGATGTCGTTGGAAATTTCTGAGAAGCCGGAGCGAGACCTGGCGAGTTTCCAGCTGTAAACTGCAGGACACGGATTTATAAGTATAGTACCTACTATATAGTATAGTAGATTGATAGGCATAGCTAATGGTACGACATTATGGATAAACTGAGACTTTTATTTAAATGTATAAATAAATAGTAAAATATAAATTAATCCCAGCTCACGCCGTTAACAGTTTAAGGAGTTGAGAATTTTTCTCAAAATTTACTCACTCTGCTTCTGAGTATCGTTGACTTCCCTGCATCCGTATATGAGAGCATAGTCCTCGTAGTCTGTGGCTATAATGTACAGAGCGTCGAATGGAACTGTAAAAAGAAAAACACGTTGTAAAAGTACCAAGGGACATCGTTTTACAGTAAACCCTATAGTATTTTTTCCTTGTTATTATGGGACATCTGATCATTGCGGTATAGATCGATCAGCAGGGGTTCAACTAAATTAATCGCTTCACAATGAAAAATTTCAAAAGGACACATTAGTTACCTACTTAGTTAATGTGTTGTGTAGTAAACTTAAGGAAAATAAAATAATTTTCTTTCTTTCTTTAGAAGAAAGAAACTACAGATGGAGGGATAATGTCATAAGTGTCAAAGTTAAAAACATTCTATCAAACATTCCTTAAAAATAGCAGAACTCGCTTTATCTAGAGTTTTTTTTTTGCATATTACGCGTGGACGATTCTGCCAAATACCATTGTCATAGTAAAGGGATTTGTTTGGCCCCACGCTTAATCTCAACTACATAAATGGCCCAGAAGATAGAACTGGTGTAAAACATCAGAAGCGACTTACTGTTTTCTTCAGTATTAGGAGGGTAGATGACACCACGGCCGTTAGCGTCCAGCGTTGCAGGCAGAACGTAAGTCGTCTGTAACTCGTCATCAACGATGGTTTGAGTGAGAAATACGCCCTGATTGCCAGCTGTGAGGGAAGTAGTGGCACATTCGCCTTCTTGAAGGTCTTGTGGGAACCGCGATACTTCGTGCCAAGTACCTCCGAACTGCAAAAAGGTAAATTCTTAAGTGGTATCGAGACGAGAATGATGAATCAAATCTTTAATTTAACAGACCCTGTTACATTCTTTGATACTTTGAATATTGTGGACCTTCCTCTAATAGGAACCATGGAAGGTATAAATATAATTCGAAAGTTCCATAGTCACACGCACGAAAATCTTCAAATGACGAAGATGATAGCCGAATTTCGGCCACGGCAGCCAATCTCAACGAAGACAAGCCAGATGCGGAGGACATTATTATTAGGTATATAATGCACTGCACAAGGGTGCGCGCAAACAGGTGCATTCTTTTTTAACTCCCATATCGGATCTTCAAATAGTAAATTGTTAAAAACGAACTAGTATTTTTAATTGAAACAGTTGAGCTAACTGCAGACTGTTGCAAACAATCTACAGGTAGCTCAACTGATCCATATTAATACCAGTCGGAATCGTCCCCAAGACGCTGGCTACATTGCCCGGCTGCTGTATGGCAATGCTGATGCGCTGCGCCAGATACTCACCAGCTCTCGGGTCACGCGTCAGTTCGACTAGATATTTTTTTTAAGACCCGGAGAGCTCGGTTCCCCACGGACTTAGGGTCTCGACTCCAAGGGGAGCAAATCTGTAGGCTCTGTTTAGAACTGCATATTTGCGGTTCTTGAGAACTATTAAATCAATAAAGACGAAACACAAGACTCCTGATTTGGATGAAACAAGCAGCAGTGAACGAACGTATGGGCTTATGAGGTGGTGAGGCGAGTATATAAGAAATTTCAATGTATGAAACCCACTGCTCATAACTATACTAACCCTGGTAACATCGAAGTCAGCGATAGCTGGTACTTCATTATCCGGCAGACACTGCCCGTTGAGTATGACATCACCGCCATTATTGTCGGGGTAGTAGAAGCAATCTTCTTCGCTGTGCCCTTCCTCAACGAAGAACCTTTCATCCAGGACTTGAATGTTGTTAATTATGTTGTTGATGATTGGGTTAGCTTCTTCTGGGAAAATCTGTGTTCGGCTGAGTTTCCAGCTGTTTACTGTTAGACAAAAATATTAGGAATTGATTACAATAAGTATCATTTTCCTTACATAAGGTTGTTTCAAAACTTTTGCAAATGAGAGGAACAAGTAACATGAGTAAACGGTAAGGAAAATAGGAAAAAAAAAATAATAATAATAAACCGTTTTTGTAATAGGTGGAAGTGTAAAGGTGGGTGCCTACTGACCGGCGTTAACACTTTCATGGCCCAAGACGCAGACGAGCCTCTCGACCCCCATGTGGCGGCGGTGCGACCCGCAGAGGCTGGGCAGTGAATGCGTTAAGGGGCGTAATATAACGTGTAACACAGTGATCGTTCGTGCAGTCAGGGGTAAAGAAGGCGCATGCAACGAGCAACGAGATGGATTTTAGCACACGACTTAACCTATCGTGCTCGCTGCAAATGGTACCTACCTACATTACACTTCATAACACCAGTCAGTACAGGGCTTTATATATGAAATATTCTTACCGAGTTTGTATTCCTCATCGATTTCCGAACAAGAGTAGACGAAAGAGTAACTATTGTAATCAGTAGACAAAATCCAGAGGTCCGAAGTTACTGAAACAAAGTTTTTAATATTTAGGTTTAGTTGGTCAAAGTGAGAAGAATATGTTCTTAGACGCGGTCAATAGGTTTATCTACCTACTTTATTAATAGATATGTATAAACGCTATCTATATCGCAGTATCACATGATTGTACTACGGAATACCTGAGAACGGTATACAGAAAGCCCACGGGCGACGCATTGAAGATATTGGCGTCAGGGATCTCAACTTTTTTCAGCAATTACAAAACATTCTGAATATATTTTATGTTTTGAATTTTCCATGTTTTTTTACTTTGAATTGGTAATTGGTTTTCACGATTGGTTAACTTTCACAGTAGATTATAAAAGTCCCGAAAACTGTTCTATAAAAATAGATTTTTTTCTTTACAGGTGAACGGAACCGATTTATGCCTCCAAATTTTCTGTACAGATAAATTTATACAGCCTTTTTAAAATGGAATATCGAAAGCACACGACACTGAAATACAGTAGACCGAACGATCGCGATCTCGATTGAATGCTATGGCGAAAGATCATGAAATCGAAAGAACGCTACGTCAAAATTTTCTTCAGGGTTGTACTTTGATACAAAATACATAGATAGTACAGAACAAGAGAAGTAAGTTCATAATGTTTCGGTGTTAAACAGGAAAATAAATCTGTCTACCCTAATTAGAGTTTCTTTAAGACTTGGGTCAATACATGATCTAAGAAAACAAGGTCTGACATTCCGAGATCTTTCCAAGCCTACGTCACTGTCAAGTTGCCACAAAAAAGGGAGGTTACGTTCATTTGCCAGTGATTATCAAACTTTTATTGTCGCGTCACCGGCGGCGGCGTCACTCGCGTTGTTGATCGGATAAATCTTTAAATAAAATGGGCGGTTACTCTATCCGTAACTGTAAGTGTGAAAGGCGGTAAAATAAGGTTCTTTTCATTTCCGATAAAAGAATCTGTGGCTGAAGAATGTTCGTGCGATTGGATAAATTTCATTTGAAGGTAAAAACTGATTTATTCATGTGCAGACCTCATTAGCGTTGCTCAAATTATGGAAACTAAGTTTGAAGAATTTTATGGAAAACCTAAAACCTACATCTAGATCTCGAGTTTCGTCAAACTAAAAAGTTTGAGAACCACCGTATATGACGTAGACTTGGGAAAACCTACATGACCTTTGTTTCTCGGAGTGCCATACCTTGTATCTTTACGATGGGTCAATAGTATGTGTCTAAATGTTTACTGATTTTAGCTCTCATGTCGCACAATTTTAATAGAAATATAACCGTAGATACTACAATTAAAACTTACTTTCTTGCCCGCTGACATTGAAAGTAACCAACAGCTTTGCATTATCTACCACAGTGGCGGTACCAGCCTGAATATCCAGGACTTGATTCAGCACTTGTGTGTTCACAACATTGACGACACCAGCCACAGTGTCGAGATCGTAATCTGCTCTGGCGCAGGTACCGTCTTGGAATAGAGCTGGGTAGGAGTAGATGCTGTACCATCTGCCGATGTACTGTAAATTGAAGATAGTTTTAAGTATATTCGTAATAGAAAAGAGTATGAAGGGAAAATAATTTACTTTTGTATGGAAAATTAGTTTCTGCCCGCTGCTTCCCAGGCGATTTTTCTATGCAAACGTTTAAAGGGTATTTCCATCCCATTGGAACAGTATGTTTCATTCCAGCCTTAGAGCTATATCTATGCAAAACTACAGTAGTTTTGGCGTGAAGAAGTAACAAACATCCATCCATAGGTACATATAAACATCCAAACTTTGTCATTTTATGTATAATATTACTACGAATTCGAAAGTAACTCTGTCTGTCTGTTACGCTTACATGCTTAAACGGCTGAACGGATCTTAATAAAATTTTGCATCATTGGGGAGATAGATGTAATCGGGAGACGGACATAGGCAATTTTTTATCCCGGAAAAGCGCGAGCGAAACCGCGGGCAGAAGCTAGTCACACTAATATTATAAATGCGAAAGTTTGGATGAATGGATGTTTGTTACCTCTTCACGCAAAAAATATTAAACGGACCCAGCTGAATGATTTTTCGCGTTATTTGGACCTTGCTTCTTACCAAATTTTATGATTCTAGGTAAACGGGAAGTACCCTATAGGTTTTGGTCTATAACAAGAATGATAAGTTTTTTTTTTGGTGAGTAAACTAAAAATTTACGGTTTTAGGATTTTTTCCTTTACTTGTGCTTTAAGGCCTTGCTTCTTGCCATATTTCTGGTCTACGGGAAGTACCCTATGGGTTTTGTGTGCATGTGATTCCCTTGGAAATTTCAAAATATTCGGACATAAACGGCTGTAACTTTTGAGTGCGTTGACTTAGAAGTTTTATATATATATATATGTATGTATAGCGGCTTCAAGAGGTTTCGGACTTGAGTATTTGACGTTAATTTCAACTCGATACGTCCACGCGTTCCTGAGAAAAGAGGGTTGACAGACGGACGGACAGACAGACAGACAGACAGACAGACAGACGGATAACAAAGTGATCCTATAATGGTTCCTTTTTTCCTTTTGAGGTACGGAACCCTAAAAAAATTTCGTCGGTTGAAAAATAACCAGATGTTTACATCGTCAGCATTGAAGTTAGGCTGCACTGCAATATTCTGATCACATCGTCCTCTGAAGATGACAGGCCTGTCGTCGCTATGCTCGGGGAAGTAGAAGCACCCTTGAGGAGTGCGGTCCATTTCCACGTAATAACGCTGGTCGAGAACGTCGATGGTATCGATTATGTTGTTGATGGCAATCTGGGCAGTGTCGTTTAAAGTGTGTTCACGGCCGAGTTTCCAACTGAAGACTGCAAAAACGTTATGATATATTATCTATCTATGTTTGTATGTGATTTGGCAAAAATTTTGCGGTAGGTAACTAAACATGGCGAACAAGGTATGCATACAAAATGATATGTTACTCTAAGATTAGTTACTAAAACCTTTTTCAATATTTTTTTACGATATGTTAAATAATGAAAAAGAAGTAAATTAGCACTTAAACATCAAAATACCTGTAGGTATTAAATCTTTTTCTCTATCTTCGAAACAAAACGAAAAAACTTTAGAAACAAAAGAAAGACACCATTTGGCGCCTTTCTTTCGTTTTCTTGAGATCTTTAGCGGGAGTGATTTATGGGTTCTTACAAATTTAACTAATTTACATAGGCTTATAATTAAAAATGGATGTACTTACCAGTTCTCTCATCGCTGGAGGGGCTATCGATACAGCTATACACGAGGGCGTAAGTTTCATAATCGGTGTCCAGAACATAATATTCAACGACGGGCGCTGAAAAACACATAAATGTAAGTATCCTGCCTCTGTATAATTATTTACTAGACTAGATAATTATTATCTGTTTTCCCGGTAGAATACAATCTCGGAGTCTTCAAGTCCCAAGTGAATAATATCCTTCTGACAAAGCCTGCTACATCTTAGGCCACATCTTCGCTTAAAAAGTGAAATGGTGGTCAAACGCTTTATCATAATCATAATTATTTATTCAATAACAATTAACAATAATTGTGTTTAAAAGTGGTTCACCTAGCATGCAATGTAAATATGGAACAAACTGGTAATTTTTATTTAATTTAAATGGGGACAATACAAATCAGATAACCTTACTGTCACTATAATTTAATTACAATTTAGGTAGGTAATTTTTATACAGTATTACCATTTTCAACAAAAGAAAAGAAATTCAGAGTATATCAAAGAAAACAGAATCAGGTAAAGAACTAGGTAAGTCAACAAAACTTGACTTACTGTTTGGGAACTGGACGTAAAGTTTGCCAGTGCCGTCAGTAGCCAGTTCAGCAGTACCGTAGATGGTACTAAGGCCTTCATTGACGACCTCAGTGTTGTAGACAACAACAACGCCGTCACCGAGAGAGTAGTTCGCGTCACTGCACGTGCCGACTTGGGATGGCGATGGGTAGGATTCTATAGTACGCCATAGACCCAGGTACTGAAAAAAATCTTATTAAGAATGGGCGTATTTTAATAGGCGTTCTTATCGCCATTGCAAATATTAAATTAAGTAAAAGAACATGGATTAAACAGTTCCCCAACGATTTATGCAAAGCAGAGGCGTATACGATGCCATAGAATAGGTAGATATTTTCTTAATAAACTTAAATGCCTTACCGCTGTAGCATTGAAGTCCTGCATTCCAGAGATATCAGCGCACCTTCCTGGAAAGACCACTGGTCTTCCAGGCACAGGCTCAGGGTAGAAGAAGCAAGCCTCGTCAGTCTGGTTGACGGGTTCGTAGTACTGGTTGCCGAGGACGTTAATGTTGGCGATGGCGGTGTCGATAGCGGTGCTGTCAACTGGTCGCAGTTGTTTCGTTCTGCTCAGTTTCCAGCTCCAAACTAAAATAGTTACGTGTGAAGTTGGATATTTTGTGGAAAAAAATAAATAAAATAACATGAGATTAAATTTTTTTTTTGTAGGCCGGGTAGCAAATAGTTTGAAAAAAAAAAAAATTAAATGCATGAGATATTAAATATGTACCTATTGCTTAAAATTAATATGAATCCTGGACAAATCATAGATGACTTAGAGAATGAATACTCACTGCCTCTGAAATCGGTTCCATCGTTCTCACAAGCGTAAGCTAATGCGTAGTTGTCGTAGTCGGTATCAATAATCCAGTACGGAATTGTATGAACTGTAAATAACAAAAACATGTACTTTTTATAAAATAGTGTCGAAATATGTCTTGGAATCCAAAATAAACTACAATATAACTTAAACATATACAAAACTTAATAAATTATTAGAAGCAGCTGGTTTGTTACCTATGCCATTAGAATTAAACGTAATGGTAAATCTAGCTGAATTGTCATTGGATGAGTATTGGAGACTGCCTTGAGTGATTCCAAGGGATTGAGCGTCCACGTTGTACGAGAGAAGGTCAAGACTGTTTCCGGCTGTGCTGATGGTAAAGTCATGTCTTACACAATCTCCGGTTTGTTGTATCTTTGGATAGGCCTCAATTTCGTGCCAAACCCCGGCGAACTGAGAAGTGAAGAAAAATTCAATGAAATCGTAAGTTATTATTTTGTCTTTCGACTATGAAAATTGGAAAGTACAAGACAAAAACACAATGGCACATATCTTACCCGGGAAAGTTGGAAATCCTGAACAACATTGATATTATTATCACACTGGCCAGGGTAAACCACAGGCACTCCTGGCTGAGGCTCCGGATCGTAGAAACAGCCACCAGCAGTCTGGTCCCTGTCGACGTAATACTGATCGTCTAGCACCGGGATAGTGTTGATAACTCCTTGGATAATATTGGCTGCAGGCGGGGGCAGAACTTTTTCTCTACTGAGCTTCCAACTGGACACTGAAAATGAGAATTTGATACAGTTAATAAAGATAAGGCACAAGTTTACTCGATGGCTTAGGAAAAAATATAACAAAATGCTCTACGGGAAGGATTACAGCATACCTGCTCTATGTTCTGTGTCGATATTTTGACATGAGTATACGAGTGCAAACGTTGTATAGTCAGTTTCCAGTACCCAGTATGGTGATGGCGGAGCTGAAAAATATATTGTTAATAAATTAGGATATATCCGATATGGAATAATTATTTTATCTGTAAAAACATGGTGCTGAATACTAACCTAATTGTCCTAGAGATGGGAAGGTGACGAGCAATTTAGCACTACCATCTTCAGATGGAAGGGGTACAGCATAACCATCGATCGTGTCCAAAGTTTGGTTGATGACTTGGGTGTTGAAAACATCCACTCGACCCAACTCTTCGTTGAAAGTGTATTCAGCGTTGTGGCAAGTGCCATCTTGGAAAGGCATCGGATATGATTCAACCGCATGCCAGAGACCCATATACTACAAAAGAAAATATCTACAATAAGTTGCATACAATCGAACAATAAATAGGTCAAGACTAGGAAGGGTAAAGTTTTGGTCTCTTGATCACAACGCACAACGCTGTGGTATGCGGTGCCGGAGATATATCGTATGAAAAACGTCTATAGTGGTTTTTTGTTCCGCCGAAGTTTGCATCAGGGTTGAGGGGCTTAGAGAGACTAAAATAATAAGAGTTAAAGAATGTGAAAGTATAAATACATACGCCAACGGTATTAAAGTTGGTGACAACAGGGATATTCTCATCACACTGCCCACGGAAGATAGTAGGTCCACTGCCAAGTTCAGGGTAGTAGAAGCAAGCGTTATCGGATTGGTCGGTTCTTTGGTAATATCTATCATTTAGGACAAGGACGTTGTTGGTGACAGCGTCGATAGCATCGATGGCTTCAGGGCTTAGAGAGGTGTCTCTACTCAGTTTGAAACTGAACACTGTAAGAAAGAAAAATGTTAGTAGTCTCTGGACAACAACAATAATTGTTCGAAATTATTATTCGAAGTTAATAATTATTAGAAATTAGAAATTAGTCAGAGTGTGAGGCTTAGGCACTATAATAACAAAATACAATAATTGTATTTTATAATGGAAAATAAGTGGATGTCCCGGGCTTTTGGTAAATTGATGAGTATTTTACTTACCTCTTCTTTGTTGATTACTGAGGTTTATGCATCCATAAACAAGCGAGTAAGATTCATAATCAGTGTCCAGGATGTAAATTGGGAATGTTGGTTCAGGAGCTGAAAGTAAAGTTTTAGATTAGATTTCGTAAATCAATTTAGAAAAACCATATTTTATATGGATGGTACTCAAGTCAAAATCTTACTGTTTGGGAATACGACGTTAATAATTCCATCGTTTGCGTTGTTGGTCAATGTAGCTGTAGCATCGATTTCAACCAGAAGTTGATTGACAACCTCATTGGCTTGAATCAGAAGGTTACCATCAGGTCCTTCCAAGTAAGTGGCTTGGTTACATTGGCTATTACCATCATCGTATGGGTAACTTTCAATGAGACGCCAGCGGCCTAAATACTAGAAAAAGAGAACATAGAATGAGACCTCCATATTTTGCTAAAGTAATTCTTTTAAGTTTTGTAATGTAAGTACGTATGTTTTTGTGCAATAAAGAATTATTATTATTATTAATTCAAGGAAGAGGAAACCAAGCCTCAAACAATGAGAATCTTGGATTTCTATCCCCAAACGGAACAAAATTAGCGAATTTTTTGATTAACAACAGATTTCGAGCGTCACATTGTCATTGAGATTTACTTTGATTAATTAGTAAAACTGACAAACCTATCTCCCAAAGACCTATAAGCTTAGCTATTGAGAGGTAAATCAAGAAGTAGCTATAGGTACCTAAAACTATCGATCCTCCACCCAATTGGTTCCCTCTTCGATAAAAAGCAAACAAAAAAAAAGCGCTTCAGAGTTAAAGCAACAATGGATCTTACAGCAGTAAGATTGAAGTCCCGAACATAAGGTATATTATCAGCAGTATCACAAACTCCAGGCAGTACAACCGGCGCACCAGGCGCTAAATCAGGGAAGTAGAAACAGGCGTCAGCTGATTGGTCGACGGGCTCGAAGTAATCATTTCTTAGAGTGACAGTAGGGTTGTTGGCTATAGCGTTGTTGATCTGTGTGATTCCGTTGTTGGAAAGCTGTTGTTCTCTGCTTAGTTTCCAGGCCCAGACTGAAAGTAGAGGTAATTTGTTAAGTTCGTAGTATCAGTACTATCAAAATCAAATGTACACTTAAAAAAGGTCAATATATAAAATTAAACACTGACACGGAAATAAAGTGATATTTTTTGATTTCTGTCGCTTCGGTATGTAGACTACAGTAAAGAAGCGACGAAGAAACCTTTAGCCTGTTAGTTGTTATTTTTCGAGTTGGAGCAAAACCCGTCCCAAGCTTTTTTATCCTCTAGATAATCTGATATTTTATAGTAAGCCTTTTTGCACAGAAAGGTTTTAACAATTTGTTTGAATTTATTTACTGATAATTTTTGCAACTCACTAGGAGTTTTGTTGTAGAAGCGTATACATTGCCCTTTATAGGCTATTTTAATTTTGTGTAGCCTAGTTGTGAGCACAGCGAGCTTATGTTTGTTTCTGGTATTCAAATTATGTTTATCGCTATTTTTAGGGAACTGACTTATATTTCTATGAGTGTACAACAAGTTTTCATAAATATATTGACATGGTACTGTCATTATGTTTATTTCTTTGAATTTATCACGCAGGGATTCTCTGGGACCCATATTATAGATTGCATGAATAGCCCTCTTCTGCAGCACAAATACGGTGTTAATATCTGCAGCGTTCCCCCACAGCAGTATACCATAAGACATAATACTATGGAAGTAGCTGAAATAAACAAGATAGATGTATCCACGTCTGTAAGATGACGGATTTTTTTGACTGCATACGCTGCAGAACTAAGTCTCTTCGATAGCTTATCTATGTGTGGGCCCCATTGAAGTTTATTATCTAAGGTGATTCCTAAGAATACAGTTCTTTCTACTATTTCTAACGTTTCTCCTTTAACGTTTACATCAGCCTTCACTTGTTTAACATTATCTTTCAATTAGTTCCGATGTCTGCATCGGATGAATTCAGACGATCAGATAGTACTGATACTACGAACTGTATGATTCAGAATTTCAGTAAAAAGAAGCACATGAAATTCATAATCTCACACGTTAATTTTTTTGTTCTTGTTCTTGTTTGGGAGGCTGGTATCAGAAATTATTATTAACCATCTGCATCATGTGGCGTTGCTTGCATCGCTGTGAAATCATTCAACTGTGGATATTCCCCAGACAAAAAAGTCCTTTAATCCTTCTTTCCTACAGTGACATCTACGGGCTCAGTTGGAAAGGTTCTCTCCTTATTTTTAATATTTAACTTACTTCCTCTAAAATCTGAGTTTGGTATATCCAAGCAGCTGTATACTAGAGCGTAGTCGTAATAATCCGTTGCGATAACATAGTACGGGAAGGCAATAGCTGAAACAAAAAGACATGCAGTTTAGATGTAGCTGATAGGGCTCTTTATTTTGCCATTGTTGAAGGACAGCTCCCCGAATACGTAAACGCAACTCAGATTTAAGCTCTTCTCAAGTGACGATTTCACGACAGTTTTTCATTGAAATTCCTCAAAAAGTCTCTAGGTACTTATTCATATTCATATTTATTTATTGCAATCACTGTGTACATTTTTAGGTCTTAATATCTAAGTAATGTTTAAGAGACACAATGGTACCCTAGCAGGGCGTGGCAATAGGTACTGAGAGTGGAGGTGGACCGGGTTTCTATAAGAATCTCTGGTTAGGTTTTAGCAGGAAAATATAATTGAGTAACTTATGTTTTTAGTGAATATGTACTTCAAACGTGCTTAAATCTGAGTTGCGTTTGATACGGGGGGTTGATGTTCGGTAGCCATTTTTAAATTAGGTGCCTGTAGGTAGAGCTAACGGCGCTAGAGTCCGTAGGAAGTCCCAAAGATTTTCGCGTCGTCGGTCGCGTCGGTTACCTCTTACCGCAATTCCCGTACTGAGGGATGGTTGCAGGTTCAAGTCCCGTTGAAGTAGATTTTTCTTGGGCAGGATTTAAATTCTTATTTTTATATTAACTTACTTGTGCCATTAGAAACAAAAGAAAGCGTGAACCGTCCTCCATTTTCGTTCGGGTAGAGAGTCAGCTGTCCACTGACAGTTGTCAGAAGCTGATCATCAATACTGGTTGATAAGAAGTTGAAAGCTGCAGTGCCAGTTCCAGCTGAGAAGCTGTGGCCGATGCATTGACCTTCTTGGGGGTCCTTAGGGTAGGCTTCTACTTCGTACCATACTCCTTGGAACTGGGAAAGAATTATAATATTTATGAAAGTAAATTCTGCTGATAGATATTCAATGAAGCCTCCTTTATCGATGTATGGCGGCCGAATTAGTTACCAAGATGTAGCCCGCAGAAGTTTTCAGAGACCGAATGCCTTTGTCTTTTTTTTTGTTGTGAAAACTAAAGTTGAACTGATCTATACTATTACTTAGGCTAGTGTTGGCGCAACCATCTTGTTTCGGTCGTTGCGTTAATTACTCAGCGAGTCCAGCATTATTTATTTATACTAATAACGACATGCATAGGCTGCTTCATTATAACGGACGAAAATAATACGGTTGCAGTTGACTTCATCATAATTTTGGTGTACAGAACAACTCGGACAACTTTTGTCCCAGTAGTCTTGTGCACAGAACAACAAAGTCCGTTTAGCCCTGGTTGTAGTAGTGACTTAGCGCTTAGTTGTCATGCTGACGGTACTCGCTACCAAAATCTGACGTGAATATAATGAGCACTAGTGACCCGAACAGCGTCTCGGGCGAGACTGATTGCTTCTGAGCTTACGCACACTAAAACAATGTGTAGGTACTTGCATTCACTATGACATACATAGCCCAACGGACTTCGTGAAATAGAATATTTGTACAAAAGTTGTCCTAGTAGCCTTGTGCACAGAACAATTGGGACAACTTTTGTCCCAGTAGCCTGTGCTCGACATACCCTCCCCCAAACGACGCAACTAAATAGTAGTCTTGAGGTGCTTCCATCCATCGATTCCCTGCTACTGCTAAAATATCCCCATCAACTCAGGTTAGGTTACTTACAGCAGTTAGATCAAAATTAGGAACTACAGGAATATTAGCTTCGCAAGACCCTGGGAACACAACAGGCACCCCTGTCTGCTGCTCCGGGTAGTAGAAGCAAGCTTCTTCACTCTGGTCTGTTGGTAGGAAGTACTGCTGGTCGAGGACCTGGACCTGACTGAAGACCTCGTTAATTTGAGACTGTGCTTCAGGTGTCAGCTGTTTTGTTCGACTGAGCTTCCAGAATGTTACTGTAAAAAATTAAATGATGAAAATTTTACCGTGATAGGTCACGGGAAATAACGTAGAATTCATTATAAATACTGTAGGTTTGATAAGAATGTTGTAAAATACCCAGCTCAATATACTACGAGGTTCAATTTGTTTAGAAGCATTTTAGCAGCGAGTATTTTTTTTCTATAGTATTTTGTTTTGTTCATCGGTAGAGCGAATGGAACAAAACATATCTAATAATTTGCGTTTGATAAAAAAAAATCAATAGGTGCGCGTAGCTTGCCCTTGAAAACACTTTATCTTTTGGTACATCCACAATGCGATTAGATTTTAAAGAATCTAATCAAACACTAATCATTGTTTTGTAACAAGGCAAAATCATGAAATTTAAAATTAGAACGACACGCGTTTTGACTTTGAAAATAAAGTTCGAGGAGGTTGCAACCAGTTGTCAATTACAACCTCCTTGGAACCTCCTTAAGTTTTCTAAATCAAATGGAATGAGTTTAATAAAAAAAAGGCCAAAAAATATTTTCTCAAAAGAGGTGTTGAGAGAATTTTAACATGACCTTTTTCTTACCTTGCTGTTGATAATCATTGATGTTTGAGCAAGAGTACACAAGAGCGTAACTTTCGTAGTCAGTTCGGAGCACCCAGTAGTCTGACTCCGTGGTCACTGAAACATATTATTACCTTCATGTTGCCATCAAAATGCTGAAAATTCCTGGGAAAATCATTTGTTTAGGGTAACGGGTACAAGATGTCTAGCTAGGATGCCTGTATTATTTAATGATATATTTGATAATACTTAAAGAAACCTTTACATAGCTTCTATAATCAAAAATATATTACGTGTTATTTCGTTCACTAGATAAAGATATACACATTCAAATTAACTTACAAATGTAGGTAAGTATATATACCTTTTCAGATAATGGAATACTCGTGTTTTACAAGATAATATACCTACTACCTACCTACCGGTGAAGTAAGTGCCTGGTCAGATACCTAAAGATAATCAATTTAGATTTTAAACAGTTAAAATCGACTCTCTAATTCAGGCTACCTGTATTAGAATTCGATAAAAGGAACATTATCTAACTAAGGTCTAAAGCAAATGGTGTTAGTTTAGGTACCTACCTAACATTATGTTTGTGCGCAGGTAGTAAATCTTAAGGTCGTAGCACACGTATCAACTCGGAAAGGGATCGTAACCGTATTGCCTTTCACGTCGCCGTCAATCAGTCGTCAACCTAACATAAGCACGAAACCAAAGCCGATCAGAAGCTCTAATACGTCAACTCGGCTACGGCTAGGCGACGCGACGCCGCGCTCACGGCTCGCCAACCGCTGGTTGAAGGCTAGTTCATTCTATAGGCCAATGAAAGCACGTTCGGCAACGCAAACCGCGGGAGGGGCGTGGATGAAGAGACGTAAGCTAGGGTACGGAGAGCCGTAAGCTAGATTACGGAGAACCGTAAGCGCGAGAACGGCAAGTCGATCACGCACCGCACCGCGGTTCGTGAGCTTGTCCCGAGGCGAGGCGATTACGTTACAATTCCGATTAGTGTGCGTTGCAGTAGGGAGTTTCATATAACTAATACTAAACGGCTCGAGTTGATACGGTGACGATCCCTTACCGAGTTGATACGTGTGCTACGACCTTTATGCTCTAAGTTCGGTTTCACGATAGTAGCGTAATTTTACTATGGGATTTGGCACAGTGAAGGTCCATGTCTACAGCTATCTTGTAGACCTGGAACTACGCAAGTCCGTACAAAAATGAGACGATGTCGTCTCGATACTGTCGTAAATCTGAATGAGTTCAGATTTACGACGGGCTCTGGAGGCCTATTTTAATGCTCCAACTCGAAATTTAATGTTTCGTTTCGGACTAGCTCCTTATTCACAAATTATAAATTACGACGCAGTTCCTGTAAGCTAAAAATTTCCCTATTCGCGGAAATTAAAATATCGGAATCCGCGACTTTTATTCACCCTCAACTTCATATACAAATTATAATTATTTAATTGGTTAAATAAATCTAGAGAAATAAGTTTAGAGCTACTAATTTTTTGGCTCTGGTCAGTATCTACAAGTGTTTAAGTAAAAGTGGGTACAGATAACTTACGATTAGTCCCCTCAACAGGGAAGTAAACCACCAATTTTCCGTCTGCCACGGGCACCGCTACTCCATTGATCGTCAGCAAGGCTTCGTTGAAGACTTGAGTGTTGAATACATCGACACCGGCTTCTCCCAGACTGTATTGGGCATTGCTGCACTCGCCAAATTGGAAGGGCGTCGGATACTTCTCTATTTCGTGCCATAGACCCATGTACTGTGGTGAGAAGTTATTATTAGGGTGCATTTTCAGGAAAGTTGGAAGCATTATAACACACCTAAACCTTTCAGCCGTTTGAATGCTTCGAGGTTATAAAGAGTATCAGAATTAATATTATAAATACGAAAGTTTGGATGGATAGATCGATGGATGGATGGATGGATGTTTGTTACCTCTTCACGCCAAAACTACTAAGCGGATCGGGCTGAAATTTTGCACACAGGTAATTCTAATCCGTGAATCAAACATAGGCTATTTATCCCATAAATCAGTTCCCATGGGATAGAAATCACCGTGAATAAACTATTAAAGTTTAAACGTGCATAAACTATTAAAGAATAAAGCATATTCTCTGTCAGTTAAATTTATTTTATTTATTTATTTATATTTGTTTCTGTGTTATGTAAAATGATTCTCGCTATACGGACTTGCGTATGAAAACTGTGTGTATGTGCTATGTCTGAAATAAATGATTTGATTTTATTTAAAACTAGCTGCGCCCTGCGGCTTCGCCCCCGTGGAAATTTATGTTTCCAACTTTCTTAATTTTTTCTTTCATAAGAACCTTCTCCTGACAATAACAAACACAACAACGAAAGAATTAGCGAAATCGGTCCAGCCGTTCACGCGTGATGCCGTGACCAAGGAAAACGGGTTTCATTTTTATATACCTACTAGCTGCGCCCCGCGGCTTCGCCCCCGTGGAAATTTATGTTTCCAACTTTCTTAATTTTTTCTTTCATAAGAACCTTCTCCTGACAATAACAAACACAACAAAGAAAGAATTAGCGAAATCGGTCCAGGCGTTGTTGAGTTATGCGCTTACCAACACATTTTGCGATTCATTTTTATATTATAGACTAGCTGCGCCCCGCGGCTTCGCCCCCGTGGAAACTTATGTTTCCAACTTTCTTAATTTTTTCTTTCATAAGAACCTTCTCCTGACAATAACAAACACAACAAAGAAAGAATTAGCGAAATCGGTCCAGGCGTTGTTGACTTATGCGCTTACCAACACATTTTGCGATTCATTTTTATATTATAGACTAGCTGCGCCCCGCGGCTTCGCCCCCGTGGAAATTTATGATTCCAACTTTTTCAATTTTTTTTTTCATAAAAACCTTCTCCTGACAATAACAAACACAACAAAGAAAGAATTAGCGAAATCGGTCCAGGCGTTGTTGAGTTATGCGCTTACCAACACATTTTGCGATTCATTTTTATATTATAGATAGATATAGAAGATAAGTTTTTATATTTTTATGTATGTTAGATTTAAGGTATATATTATTCATATGGACCGTAGAATAAGTTAATAAGATCTATACTTGTTCTAATGTTGTCTGAAATAAATGTATTATTATTATTAACAAACTCACGTCCTCAGCCGAGAAGTCACTGACAACATTAATGTTCTGATCACACTGTCCTCCAAAGACCAGCGGCTCATTGGCATCGTTTCTCTCAGGTATGTAGAAGCATCCTGCATCAGTTTGGTCGGTGGGCTCATAGTACATGCTGTTGAGCTCTACAAGGGAGCTGATGACTTGGTCCACTTCGGCTTGCGCTGATGCTGGAAGCTGTCGCGTTCGACTGACGACCCAACTGAAAACTAGGGAAGGATTTGATTAGCGTTTGGGCAGGATATCTCTTCAATCAATTGTTTCAATTGTAAATACTAGGTGTAATTTTTTTCTGTAAGTCTTATTTTATTCACAAAGAATATTATACTAGTATTTACAATTGAAACAATTGAGCTAACTGCCGACTGTTGCAAACAGTCTACAGATAGCTCAACTGATCCATATCAACACCAGTCGGAAGCGTCCCCAAGACACTGGCTGCATTGCCACGCTGTATGCCAATGCTGATACGCTGTGCCAGATAAGTTAAGTTAAGTTTTACTGAGGGAAGAATAATCTTTATTCAAAAAGAAAATTACAATCAACTAATAGAAATAATTTACAACTTGTTAAGTTAACATCATTGAAATATTTTATTCCTAGAGAACCATTAACATTTGTCGGGATTACGTTCATGTAATGTGTTTTTGTCGAGATTCCGTGCGTCGGGATTGCATTCACTCTTTGTTTTTTTGTCGAGATAGCGCGCGTCGAGATGCCGTAGTTCACCCCATGGGGATTATTGCTGTTTGGGAAGAAAGTAAACCAACTACTAAGGTTTTTGGTTTTTATAGTGTACATCCATATTTGTTTAAATTCTTTGAAGTATGCTACCACTTTTTTATATATCAAATATGAACAGATTTCAGATGTTTTTGTTCAATTACATGACCAAGCCACTTGTCTTGTAAAAGGCTCAAAAATCAATCCTATCCTATGACTAGAAATATTATATTTATTCGTCGATGTAACTGGACTGTTTGTATGTATAGATCAATTTTTGGTTTAGCCCCAACTTTGTTTACGAAGTCATTTTCTAATAAAATATAGCAATCAAGTTATACAACAACATATAACATTTTTTAAGATCGCTAACAAATTCACAAAAGTTTATATGAATCACGTACTTAAGAACGTCCATGATCCCCAAGTTATTAACTTAATTCGGGTACGGCCTTCGTGTACTTTCCATTGTATGTAATTGGTGAGTCACCACAGCAGAGATGTAATAAATAGTAACTTACTTTGTCTGGTGGTATCAGTAACATTCTGGCAAGTATATGTGACCGCCCACTGGTTGTAATCCGTGCCCAGAATTAACAGTTGCTCCTCCGCGAAAACTGAAAAGGAATTTGGTTTAAGGGCGTATCTTGTTATTCACTTCATTATCACCCACACCTTCACAAACGTGGCCTACACGTGAGGATATGCTTGTTATCAGTATTTTGTGAATTTGGTATTATTTTTTTATCATTTGATTAGGTGTTTCAAGTGTTTGTTTCAAGTTTTTCAGGAATTGTTACAAGTTCGGAATGGCCTTTTAAATTCACCATTATGATTCATTGTCGAACCAATCATCGCTTTCAATTTTTGAATGTGAATAGTCGAAAAATACTCTAAAGTTGAAATGTAAAATAACTTACTTCCCGGTGCTACTTCCAACACCACCCCAAGTTCGCCGCTATTATCATCGCTGGTGACGGTGGCGTAGCCCTCAATGGTGAACAGGGATTGACTGATGATCTGACTGTTGACCACGATGACCCTGTCTCCGCCATCACTGTACTGGGCTCGGCTGCAGCTGCCGACGACGTTCGGGGAGTAATAGCTTTGGATCTCATGCCATACCCCTAAGAACTGGAATGTAAGAATGACTTGAGCATGTAAATCACCATATAGGTTAAAACAAATATAGAAGTTTTAGTAGGTATTCGATCTTAACACAAATATTTTAATAATTTCAAAATAATTATCTTAGATACTGAGGCAATCGATGATGGAAACAATTATAAAGATCCGAGCTAAAATAGAACCGATAATATTAAGTTAGAAGCACAATTCACTTACATCTGAAGCTCTGAAGTTGGCAACACCAGTAATACTCGGGTCGCACTGTCCTGGCAGGACCACGGCTTGGCCCGGCTCGAGAACCGGCAGCTGGTAGCAAGCGTCATCACTGTGGCTGACCTGCCGAAGCTGGGTAGTTTGGATGCCCAGCAAGTTGTTCAGGATCGTACCCAGGTTCAACTCTACCCAGGGGCTAGGATACGCTGTTTCTCTACCAAGCATCCAAATGTACACTGTGAAGAAAACGTACAATAACTGGTCAAGCCCTTCCTCCATATTGATACTTGGTAGATAAACAATATACCCTAATTAGTATGCTGTTATCATCCAAGCATCCAAATATAAAGACTGGGAAGAAAAGTACAAAACTGATATAATTCTTCCGATTTCGGAAGGTATTTGATGCTCACCATTTCTGTGTGTGTTTCCAACATTTTCGCAGCCGTACACAAGAGCGTAGATCGAATAGTCTGTGTGTATCACCCAGAAGTCGATTGCTGAAAAACAGAAGTGTTACAATTAGCTTCATTTCTTTCCGAACTTAGCTGACGCTCTATCACACGTCTCGATTTATGTAACAAATGTTTGAAGGATTCCATGGGTCACAAGTGGTTTAATAAAAGCCAACTACGGCATCTATAATAAAAGAGAAAATTCTGAAACTCAACTGTAAACAACTGTGCATGCTGTGTTGCAAGACAGCATGCAAAGTTGTTGGACTACTCCTAGAATGCTTGTAAACACAGCATGCAACCCACCTACCAGTAGTGGCAGGTATACTTATTTGCCCTGATCTCTATATTTTGACGTGACAACGTCTTATAAATTGGTTTGCCGGGTGACACTTCAAGAAACTGCGTTACGCGTTACGTTCCGCTCACGTTATGCGCTCACAATGTCACTCAAAGTCGTTGTCACGTAAAACTTTCGCCCGTATACCGACTTTACAGGCAACCAATTTTTTTTCTTGTTGGTTTTTACTCTAGCAACTTCATCACCACAGTCTTTACTGTTCCACTGCAGGGCCATAAAGTCTTCCCTGATAAGCGCCTTACTTATAGCCAAAACTCCCTACACTCTTCATGCGTGTTTGAGATCGCAGTTCATGGATGTGTTCGGCAGGGGGCGCTGCTGCCCGCCCCCGGTGGAAATGTTAGGGCGGTGTAATTCCGCACATTCATCTTAGGTTATTTTGTGTAATAACTCTACTTACGGCTGCTTGAGAGGGTTGCTATATTCAACGACAGCTGCGCAGGGTTGGCACCAATAGACACATCTCCTGCATATTCGTGGTAGAAATTCTCTCTTGTTGTCTTCTTGATGACTGTGAGTGTGTCATCGACACTCGTCAACTCAATTGACGAGCAATCACCGGGGTATGAGTGAGCATTTGATATTTCATACCACGTGCCTGTAAACTGGAAGTATAGTGCGGTTTTTAATTATATTTTCACATTTTGTGTCTGTCTTTGCTGCCCTCGATCCTTGAGCATCATTGGGATTGGATTTGGTCTAACATTTATAGGGCTTATCAATATTTTAAACCCTAGATTTAACAGCATTTTATCTGTGCTCAGACTATACACACTGTATAGCGAAGTTATCTGCGTAATTGATTCACTAGTGAAAGTAAAACTACAATTCTTTTGAAATTCTTTTATACTATTCTTTATAACTAACTCTTTATCAAAGGAAAATGTTGATGTTGATATCTTTTTTTTAAGGGTAAAGTAGAAACTTTATTCACAAAGAAAATTATACTAGTATTTACAATTGAAACAATTGAGCTAACTGCCGACTGTTGCAAACAGTCTACAGATAGCTCAACTGATCCATATCAACACCAGTCGGAAGCGTCCCCAAGACGCTGGCTGCATGTTGATATCTTTAATACATCAGTGAGTAAATTAAAGCGGATGATAAATTCTTTTTGGACAGCGACTAAACTAAGATTAAACTAACTTGTAATTAGCCCTCAGTGGCATATCATGCATGTATCATGCATGTTATATTAAGCAAAGACCTTTGTGAAAACATAGCTGTAAGTTCTCCGAAAATTTGTAAAATAAAATAAAATAACTGCAGCTCTACAATAAAATGTAGAGCTGCAGAGCACACCATTATAAATGTAAAATTCTCACGTCACTTATCCTAAAAAGTCCTGCCAAAGGCACATAACCGCATTGTCCTTCTTGTAAGATTTGTCCCACACTAGCACCAAGAACGGCGAGAAAACTCAAAAATAATAAATTAAACTTAAACATTTTCACATTATTGATCTAACCTAACCTACGCACTACATTAATTAACTTAATAAAATGCCTAATGCCAGGTTATCTAGAAATTAAGCATTTATATTTAATTTGTTATCGATAATATTATCGTAAGTTTTACATTTGCCTATAGGTATTTATGACTTCATCAATCCATATTAAGTAATTAAATCCTTTAATTCCTCCTTAATTCCGTCTACTGTTATCTTGAGAAGGCATGTATTCATACATAAGTCAGTAGAAAGTTAGAGAAATAAAATCAATAGGAAGGTAGAGGGGTATTACCTTCCTTCCTCCCTGAAAACATGTCACCTATCGGTAATTTAATAACATGCATTCATTTCGGTTGAGCTACCTGTAGACTGTTTGCAACAGTCAGCAGTTAGCTCAATTGTTTCAATTGTAAATACTAGTATAATTTTCTTTGTGTATAAAGATGTTTTATATCTAACTTGCAATATTCATTTTACCTTAAGGGTCCGGCGACGGATGAATTTCCCATACAAACGTAGTACCAAAATGATTTATGATTTGAGAATATTTTCACGATGGTTTGCTATTATTTGTATTAGAATAGTATTTATTTAGATTCCTGCCACAAGCTTTTTTCAAAATACTTATTACACAAATACTGAGAAAACATGTCATCTTTGGTGAAAATATGCGATTAAGTTGAATTTCACTTCAGAAAAGTATTTTGCAAAATAATTGTGGTAGGTACATAGATAAATACTATTTTAATACAAATAAAAGCAGACCATGGTGAAAATATGCTTAAATTACAAATCATTTTAGTACTACGTTTGTATGGGAAATTTATCGGTCGCCGGATCCTTATGATTACTAGATTTAAAATATTTCTATTAAGGTGGAAATCGACTTGAAACACCTATTGATGAACATCAATCAACTTTAATTATCTAAAGAAGGATTTTATGATTGTATATTGGTGGAAAATCGCTGTAATTTCTGTAACAATTTTGAAAAGTAATTCACTTATTAAAGGGCCTCAGATCACAATTTCAGGATTTACATTTTATACATAAAAAAATGCTCAGATATGCAGGTCTCGACAGCGGACAGAGCCCTTTGGCGTCGAGACTAGGTCCGAGGCGTACCGAGGCGTCCGGGTTTTTAACAAAAATATTTTAGCCTCTCTGGTCGAAACGACGCGTGACATGAGAGCTGGTGAATATCTGGTGTAGCGCGCCAGCATTGCCATACAGCGGGGCAATGCAGCCAGCATCTTGGGGACGCTTCCGTCTAGTATTGATATGGATCAGTTGACTACTTACCTGTAGATTGTTTGCAATTAGCTCAATTGTTTCAATTGTAAGTACTAGTTTGAATTTTTTTCTATTTTTTTTATACTTATGCGAAGCTTTCATAATATTTGGCCAACAAAAGCTGATGAAACACACGATGTACAATAGTATAAAAGGGACAGTGGTATTATTTCTGGCCAGGATCACCACGATCATCCAAAATACAATATCTAAGGGCGTCATAAACGCAAAATCAAAGACTAAACGTCATACTTATCTCGTTTATAAGTTCGTACTTATCACATAAACTCACATTGTTAATCAGAAACTCAGCCTCCAAAGAAATGTTCGGATCACACTGTCCTTCCTGGTAAACTTGGCTTACACTACTACCGAAAAGAGCAAAAAAGCTTATTACTAAAATCTTATACATTTTCAGATCATTATTCTAACCCACCATTCAATAACTAAACTTATGAAATGCCTCGTTATCAGAAATTATTGCATTTATATTAATTCCTTATCGATCGTGATAATCTTTTATGATATTTTGGCATTCTGTGATTTATACATAGCTAGGTACGTATTATGATTTTATTGGTGATCCTAAAGTAATCGATGAATATAATAAACTTAATCAGAAAGGTGTTAAAATTTCTGAAAGATTAGCAGGTTTCAAAATATAATAACATAAGGTTTTTATTACAATTCCATTGCATTTCAAAGACGTCAATCCTAAAATAATACTCCACCTACTTAGTCTTGATTTATAATTAATTACTTAGGGAACTGATAAGTCCAGATTAAGATAATATATGTTAATAAATAATCAAGAACGCGCTCATATCTGAAAACAAAAAATTAAGACATTTTAATTTAAAGGTTCTGCTCCTATCTGAGATAAAATATCAGCCGTAGGTACCCGAATGAAGTTATGCGCCATAGGAATCGACCTTTTGCATTGTACCTGTGGATGTCTTCAGAGTCATAAGGAACTTATCAGAAGACAAGCAGCAGCTTTCTTCTATGTATTTTTAACACCCAGGCAGATTGGCGCTTGGCAGGCAGATTGCTGCCAAGCGCCAATCTGCCTGCCAAGCGTTGGTCGTTTGTCCTCCTCTGTTCATATGACATATTCTGCAGCTAGCAAGCTGAAGTGGCAGTGTGCCGGCCATATATCACGAAGAACCGAAACCGCTGGGGTAAACTTGTTCTTTAGTAGAGACAGCGACTCGGCAAGGCGGACACCCTCTAGCTAGGATGACGATCTGAGAAAGACTGCAGAAAGAAAGAAATAAAGAAAGAAATACAGTTATTTATAACGAAAAAGTTGAGAAACAAAAACACACTTATGGGATAGGTATAATATAAAGTTGTTATAAAAAGGCCCTAACTCAGCATAGTGCTGGCTAAGCTCCCGTAGGAGGCCTAGCCAGCGCTGGTCTTCTGTTAGGACCCACGACATCACGAACTGACCTACGCCTACTCTACATAATAATATAGAGTACAATATATAAAAACTAAATAGTACAAAATGAACTATGCAAGTTACAACATTGAGATAAAGTTTACAAAAGGAACATAATTGATTGGTATTATTTACTTTACAAAAAGAACATAAGTACATAATAGATAGGTATTATAACCAACACCATGTTATAAAGTTATAGTTGAGCTACCTGTAGACTGCAGGCAGATGCTGGATGCGGCAAGTTGAAGACAGAGCCCTATGGCCCTCATTAGAGGAGGCCAATGTCTATGGACTAATACAGGCTGATGACGATGATGATATTCAGCAGTGGGCATTATGAGCTACTTAAATCAACAAGTACGCTTAACAGGATAATAACCACAGAACTACATATATCAAGATAACTATACAAAATAAACCAGCAAGCAACGGAGCAACAGTGGAAAGTTTGAAGGATGTGGTTACTCAATAATTTGGCGGGACTCTCAATTGAGTAAATGTCTGGTCACTGCTCTGTGCTCTGTACTTTATAATGCCTGTACAAAGAGCAGTGTAATTTTTTGAAAAGGCAGATGTAGCGTTGACGCTTTCGATTGGTATTGAATCAATACTATTGATATGTACTATTGATCGATTTTTGATCGATCGATTTTTGTGTGTGTAAATTGTATTTATAAATACAATACATTTACACACACAAAAATTATTAAAAATTAATAAAATAATCACATAAATCAAAATACATAAATAAGATGTCACCACAAAAATAAACTGATACATTAGCAGAGACAAAATAAGTACGCTTAAAAGCAAAAATAATTTCGTAGTTAACCCGCTTACATTCATAATGAATTATACAAAATAAATTAAATCAGAACACAAATTAGAGACACACATGGTTTTTGATTAGATCATGGAACATCGTTTGACTATTATCTCACTTATATAAGATAAGCGGATGATAAGCTATAATGTGGCCGACGAATAACGAAAGTTTTGTCTAGAAGTGAGTCAGATTTTCCGCAAAGCTTTCCGCGGCGGCGAAATACGAATATCCGTCTTCTATATGGCCATTTAGAAAATTAATCTATATTTGGTACTTATAAACAAACCTTATATATCTAAAAAACAGTCTTGGAGTTTATTTTTATGCCTACGCAATTTTCATACCTTGTCGATTTAGTATCTTTCCTTGGATAATAAATATATTGCTAACAAATTATATCTGAAACACGACGACAAGCAAGTGACTTTTAAGAAATCAATTACCCTGCGATCCCCAACCCGCATGCCCTGCGTAGGGACTATGGGCACTACCCCCCTTGGAATTAAAACCAATAAGGTGCTTATCAGGGTGTGGCCTGCGTCCAGCAGTGGACAAATATAGGTTGTTCAGGTGAGGTGAAATAACCCTGAGTGCTCACACTCAGGGTTATTTCACCTCACCTGAACAACTTACGCTTACGCACTCATAACAAAAATCTTAGAAGTTAGTCTAAGTTTAAGTGTTTTGTAATTTATGTGGTTTGATTACAAAATAAAACGTCAAGTGCGAGTCGGACTCGCGCACTAAGGGTTCCGTTTAGTTGTAAGACCTTGTTACTTGCCAAAAACTATGATTCTAGGTCAACATGACGTAGGTACCCTGTATATTTTGGTCGAGGGAGAGAATCAAAACATATTCTTTTTAGTTAATAAACTACAAATTTATACGGTTTTCAGATTTTTATCGTTATTTGTACTATAAGGCCTTGCTTCTTGCCAAATTTCATAATTCTAGGTCTACTGTAAGTACCCTATAGGTTTTGGTCCATGCCGAGCATTAAAAGGAATTTTTTTAGTGAATAAATTACAAATTTAGGTTTTTCGGATGTTTCCCTTTACTTGTGTTACGACCGTTAGACCTTGCTGCTCACCAAATTTCATGATTCTAGGTCTACGGGACCTATAGGTTTTGTGTGCATGTGATTCCCTTGGAAATTTAAAATTTTTGGGACATAAACGGCTTTAACTTTTGAGTGCGTTGACTTAGAAGTTTAATTTATATCACGGCTTCAAGCGGTTACGGACTTGAGTATTTAATGTTAATTTCAACTCGATACCTCCACGCGTTCCTGAAAAAAGAGGGTTGACAGACGGACAACAAAGTGATCCTAAAAGGGTTCCTTTTTTCCTTTTGAGGTACGGAAGCCTAAAAATACAATAAATTTGACTTGAGTATTAGGTGTTTTAATCACTTTTATTATTATTTTTTTCTTTGTCGCCAGATGCTTCTTCTACAGTCAACAAAAATTAATTACGTACCTAGTAACAACTATGCTGTAATCTTAGACACCCTTGGACGGATCCCGGCTTGTTATTTCTGAGACCAATCAATATGGTTTCCTTTAGTAGGTTGGTATCTTTAGATTCTTCATGGCAGTATTCTGTTTTGATGGATTGTTCTTTCCAAGTTCTATTGTCACTAAGAAGTTTACTTTACTCTATCTCTATCTAGACATCTAGCTATAAATACTTCACGGCGGTATTCTGTTTTGATGGATTGTTCTTCCCAAGTTCTATTGTCACTAAGAAGTTTTCTTTACTCTATCTCTATCTTGGTACCTATGTATTAATACTTTATGGCGGTATTCTGTTTTGATGGATTTCATTCTTTCTAAGTTCTATTGTCACTAAGAAGTTTTCTCAACTCTATCTCTATCTAGGTACCTGTGTATAAATACTTCATGGCGGAGTTCTGTTTTGATGAGTTATTCTTTCCAAGTTCTATTGTCACTAAGAAGTTTACTTTGTTCTATCTCTATCTAGGCACGTATCTATAAATACTTTATGGCGGTATTCTGTTTCGATGGATTTCATTATTTCTAAGTTCTATTGTCACTAAGAGGTTTTCTTTACTCTATCTCTATCTAGGTAGGTACCTATCTATAAATACTTCACGGCGGTATTCTGTTTTGATGGATTGTTCTTTCCAAGTTCTATTCTCACCAAGAAGTTTTCTGTACTCTTGAGGTTGTTTTACATTTTTTATTTATTACTCCTTCGTACCCTAAATATTATTAAACCTAAATATTATAGGAAAAAAATTCCTAACGAGTCACACTGTGATCGGATCTGGTCTGACTCGTTGGGAAGCCATCTTTGCCGCAGCGGCGGCGGGTAGGCCGCCGGCTGCGCGCTGGTGCGTTTGCAGTTCGCATTCAATTTCAACTGTTTCGTATAAAACATGTTTCGTCTATTCTTTGTATTGCATGATGAGGATTTAGGAACACGTGATTATGTTGTTGAATAATAATAATAATAATAAGCCTTTATTTTCCAAATCTTACTAAACATGTGTGAGTAAATATAAATTTTAACTAAATTAGTACCTAAAATAAATTATAATTGTAATGTCATGCATAATTTTTATATATTATTCTGATTAGGATACCCATCTTCGGGTGAAGGCCTCCTGTCCTCCATGTTGTTGAATACGCATTGTTAAAATCATACACTGCACAAAGTGAATGTAATATGAAATGATGCATAGCCGTTTATTGCTGTGGCTAAACTACAAATTATGACAGTAAATCCTACTAATATTATAAACGCGAAAGTTTGTAGGTACCTATGGATGGATGGATGGATGTTTGTTACTTTTTCACGTAGAAACTAATGAAGGGATCGGGCTGAAATTTTGCATACAGGTAATTAAAATCCTGGAATCACACATTGGCTACTTAATAAATAAATAAAATAAAAAGCCTTTTATTTCTTGAATTATTAGTTACATAAGAAACTTGAAAACACTGACCTATGTTTATTCTAAGGTTTCTAAATTATTATTTATAAGTTTTAGCACGTAGGTATCCTTTTCTCAAGAACCCCTCTGGTCGAAGGTGAAGGCCTCCACAAGAGATTTCCAGGTGTCTCTATCGTTAGCTGTGTTCATCCAGTTTTTGGCTACTTATTATCCCATAAATCAGTTCCCGTGGGATAGAAATCACCTTTAAACGTTTCCATAGAAACAACGCGTGCGAAGCCGCGGGGCGCTGCTAGTCTGTCATAATTTGTAGTTTAGCCCAAGTATTTTAACAGTCCATGAATAGATTTCTATTTAATCAATAAATAATTAAGAAAGGCGCCTGTAACCCGTTTAGTTGTTAAATTTCTTAGTTTGATAAGTAAATCTAATCTGTGTTTGGAAATCGTGCTTCTTTATAAAATAACCACTTGAACTTTGTAATGTTCCACCATAGGACCAGCAGACGCAAAGAACCACTTGGTACCTGGTCGACATACCACAGTGTCGGACCTAAAAATTCTGCTCTACTTTTTTAATAAGCCCGGCCAAAGAGTAGAATGAGCTTCCTGCGTCTGTATTCCCGCTAGAGTACAACCTTGGAGTCTTCAAGTCCAGGGTACTTAATTCTTAATTCTTTATTGGACTAAATGAAACTTACATATAAAACATAAAACTAGAGAAGGAATGGCAAAGGCGAGCTTTACCCTAAAAAGAGTTCTCTTCCAGCAAACCTTATTGGGAGAGAGTGTGCAAAATTTCTTAGAGAAAAGATGGCGTACCTAAACTACATAATTCATAGACTATTACATATTATTATACTATGTCTAAGACATCTATTTCAATATTTAAAATACAATAACTATGTTCCTAATATGTAAATACAATAATTACATTATGTTTATAATAAATACATAAAATACAACAGTCAGGGTAGGTAAGTAAGTTCCTTCTGGGAAAGCGTGTTCCATCTTAGGCCACCAAACGCTTGACCATCATCAATAAAAAAAGTAACACGTTAAATAAAGTACTATGAAAAACAAAACAAAAAATCTTTGCGGCAAAATGTTGGTACTTTCTCGGATGAGTGCTTAAGATAATAAAATAACAATATTATCAAAGAACCTCATGGACATTATCTGATCTGTGACGAATAAGGTACCTAAGGGATAAATGGAGCATGAAGTGGCTTGATCGATAGGTACTTTTCATTTGTATTAAATTTTTCGATTTTAAGTGTTAATGTAGAAGGTATAAACCATTATAAAATTGCATGTCGAGTGTAGCACCTATGACGTTATGTGGAGGGGGCTTGCATTCATTACGGATGTAAGCGGGTTAACTACGAACCTTATTTGTGTTGGAAGAACACCAACATTTCATCCCTTACATCCGTAATGAATTCGTCAAACTACTACAGTTTTTATAGTAAAAGGGGCGTGCATTTTCAGAATGATTTATGTCCACCAAGATACGTGGTGTGGATATTTTGTTACCAAGAAATGCAGAGACTATGAAAGTCCTTACGAAAATTTCGAAGAGCCTTTTCTCCTTAGAGCTCTTACACACACATTTTTTTACCGTGAAAATCTACGGTTAATTCGCCATCTGAAGGCACAGTTGTCCGTGTTGTATGGATTACTGTGGAAGCTTTTTTTCACCGTAAAAATCTACGGTTGATTCGCCGTCAGTATACACAGCGCCGTCAACAAACTTCCATAGTGATCCATACAACACTGCGATCGTGCCTTCACACGGCGAACTTACCGTAGATTTTCACGGCGAAAAAACGTGTGTGTATAAGAGCTATAAGGATAAAAGGTTCTTCGAAATTTGTGTGGACAAAGGCCTAAGGAGTCTACACATCAAAGTCGGAGGACCGCGCCGACAAGCTGACAAAACACTGTCTGCTGTTTACAATATTCAAAATGCAACATCCAAACGAAAATTCCATTGCTAACAACCCATACAGTCTCGATAGACTAGGTACCTACCTTAGATTATTGCATTGGTGGTATCAGGAACAATTCCTATTGAACATAATGTGGGATCCATGATGAATGACAGTTACCATGAAAACAAATAGTTAGGTATAGTATTATAAGAGTGTTACGCGTTTGATACTATGCCCCCAACAAAACAGAAGAGCTCAGAACAGAACCATCTAGAATCATCCAATCACAATAAGCAATTTTGCAATAAAATAATTCAATTCGAAAATTGAATCCTGTCCATGACCTCTGTGCCCGGACGAAGCTATAAAAGGCGGGTCTTGACTGAAATCTGTTAGTTCTCATCTGAGTGTTGAGTTGTGCTAATCTAGACAAAATGCTGCAGTTTATCTTCGTGGCTTTCGCGGCGGCGGCTATGGCGGAGGTGTCCCACAATGGACCTTGTCCTGACATCAAGCCTGTGGAGAACTTCAATTTGACGGCCGTAAGTAAATTAAAGTCTGTCTTCAACCGGGTCGAAATAACTTCATTATCACTAGGTACTTGAAAAACAACCCAAAACCAAAAAATCCGTCGGTCCCGTTTCCGAATTTTAAAAAGTTGTTAAATAGTTTTACCAAAATATTTTTTGGATATTTATTTAAGTACCTAATTCAAATGAGTGGTTTTTGAACTTGGTCATAAAACCATTAACAAGATCGGCTCAAACTTCTAAACCAAAACTATGGGCATTATGTTCTTAACAAACCACTTAGTATGGTGCTTTAACATTGGATCACGCTTAATTTTAATAGTTTTATTTACTATTTATACGTAGTTTTTGTTTTATAATGCTAACAATAAGAAATTTCTAAGATAATAAGATTATAATAATAAGATGATAATAAGATAATTAGATGCCCCTAAAAAAATCTACCTTGACGGTACCCTTGTATGAACCCGTGAAGGTTATATTTTAAATATATATTTATATATTCCATAGGTTTTTATTAAGTTTATTTAGTCATTTTTTTTAATATTTTTTGTTTAGATATTTTTTATATGTATGTTTATCATAGGTAGGTATATGTATAGATTCATTATTTGTACACTTCCTCTACCTATTCCATCGCCTATCCTATAACTATATGGTTTGCTGGAAGAAAACTATTTTTCAGGGTTAAGCTCGCCTATGTACATAATATAATTATCTTACTAAATAAGTTCATGGTTTGTAAAAATTGTGTGTACAATAAAGAATTAAAGAAGGTTGCGGATCCAAGTCCCGTCGAGGTTGAACATGTTTGGGATATCATTTAATTTCTTACCTATCCGAAGTTCCTGTTGTGCCCGATATTTTTCGTGTTTTCAGATAAAACTGTGATTATCTTTTATCTTATCCACCTTATCAATCGATACAAGCTGATGCGGCATCATTTGTTTAGTCAACTAGATAAATCCATGAGTCCATTTTAGGTGGATTATTAAAATTTTTGAGGTTCCATTCCCAAAGGTAGCTTCCTATGACAAAGCCTACTCCGCGCCACCGTCTGATTGTCGTTCTGTTCGTCCAACACAGCCGCTTACGGAGACAGTCTTTGTAGCTGTGGTATTATATGGATCTTAATTTTTCACTGAATATGATAGGAATTTGTAAATCCACTAGGTACTAGGTACGGAAAATAATAAAGCGTCACCAGTAGCGCGGAAAAATGATATCTTGCATTTTTTGCGTTCAACAAGCAGTTCAACTAGCAGAAAAATAGGTTTGCGTCCATTCTTATAGCTTACCACATGGTAAACCATGTGGTAAGCTATAACAATTTTCGAATGAATTATCGTTTTGTATCTATTGACACTAACGATAGTGTGTAAGATACGAATCTTACGTTTGATTGACACGTGAAAAACTTATTACTAAAATTAACAAAATGTTTTATTTTAGCACCGGTTCAAAGCTGGTGAAAATAGTCGCAATCACTTTTGGCTTGGCGCGTGACCCGAGAGCTGGTGAATATCTGGCACAGCGTATCAGCATTGCCATACAGCGTGGCAATGCAGCCAGCGTCTTGGGGATGCTTCCGACTGGTGTTGATATGGATCAGTTGAGCTATCTGTAGACTGTTTGCAACAGTCGGCAGTTAGCTCAATTGTAAATACTAGTATAATTTTCTTTGTGAATAAATGTTTCTATTCATCGCTTTTGGCTTCTGGGCTACCTTGTGGGATAAAAATTTGGTCGAAATAACAAAACACCGCGAAACTACTTTTCTGCTAGATAGATTCCAAGCATAGATAATTCCTCTATGATTCCAAGTAACTTCATTAGTAGAATACAGAAAATACGAAAATCCAGCTTCTTATAGAATTTCCCGCGCGACCGGTGGCGTATAGAATGGAGCCCTCAAAAACACTTTCGGAAATCCTCTTACGCTTTTGCTCCCATCAACCACCATAAATACACCAGATAACGGTAACACCATCGAAATAAAACTGTGCCAGGGCAATACATAATTTTGAAAGTGTGAAGATATTCATAAACGATAATTCATAATAAGTTCTGGCTCTCTGTGCACCAGAGCGAGAACCGTAAGTAGGTATGTATTTTAATTTATTTCTATATAACCTATGGGTTCCTTTTTATGGCCTGAAATAAATGATTTTTATTATTATAAAGAATCTGAGTCACTGTTCGCCTAATGATTCATTGATGGACTTCGATCTCTTCATTAACTTTGAAGGTAGGTGCGGTACAATTAGCCACTTTAAATTGCAATTTGCCACAACAATTGATCCAATTTTCCACTTTACTTGCTACGGTCACCTGTTCATCCCAATTGAATCGATTGAGTCGAGTAAATCACTGATCAGTTGACCATGAAGGTCAAAGAGATCTTGAGTTACTGAATAGATGCATTTCCTGAATGAAATAAATATAAGTTGATTGTTTTGAAAAAACTATAGAATTCAATTTCCTTAATATTCACACTTTTTCTAAGATTTGCGGGTTAAAAACTAATACCTCGGGTATACATTTTTATGGGACCATTTCTCTGTACAAAAGAATTTTCCGTGACCACGACAGTGGGTAAACTTGTCGAAATATCGGGAAAAATAGGTGATAAATACCCGATAAATAATTCTAATAATAATGTGATCAGATGGGTAAGTTTAAAAATATTCAGAATTTGAACAATTTATCCATATTGACGTAGAAATCGACAAACATAAATATAAAACATACATACAGCCGAAAAAAAGAACCTCCTCGTTTTTTGAAGTCGGTTAAAAACTTAGGTATGGAGAGTATTATAGTTGTTTCACCAAAAAATTTGGCTGAGTTTACTTGAGGCCTTTGCCTTAAAGTGGGATAGTACAGGCTGAAAATCAGTATATAATACAGCATCATCATCACCATCAAAACCATTATCATCATCAGCCCATCACGACCCACTGCTGGGACCCACTGCATAGACCTCTCTATGTTTATGCCATTCGCCTCCTTCCTGCGCAAGTCTGGGCCAGATGTAGCCCCCGCCCCGTGGGCTAAAAATAAATACCTACATCAATACTAATTTTTCTTGGAAACTTGGATCCGGGGCTGACGTTTTACATAGTTTTCTTTGTTAATAAAGAAACTTGTCAAAAATAGGTATGAACACTCCCAGAAATATGAAATTCCTCAAAGAAAAAGATTAATCCGTAAGTGCCTATGATATGGCAGAGAATTGATAAAATGAAATTGTCATTGTGTTACTCAACCCGATTGGAATTTATTTTTATAAATCCTTATTGGCTAGAATAAAGATACGGGTGGTCAATTTGATACAAACATAATACAGGGTGTTTCATTTTTAGAGAAGCAAACGAAGCGGCGCGGCGGCGGCGTGCCATAGGGTACCAATCTGCATTTAATGGACAGCTACAAAAAAAAGTTTCTACACCAAGTTCCTTTTGAAAGTTGTCAGAAATCATAAAATAAACTTCATTTTTCCCATTCACAGTACCAAGGCCTCTGGTACGAGATCCAAAAGTTCCCCAACCCCCAGGAAAAGGGGGGCAAGTGCGCCACAGCGGAATACAAACTAGAAGGTGACGTCGTGAAGGTGAAGAACAGCCATGTGGTGAATGGCGTCCAGGCGGTCATTGAGGGCACTGCTAAATTCGCTGATGATGCTAAGAATTCTGCGAAGCTGCTTGTCAGCTTGAACTTTGGTGGTAAGTTCTAGACAGTTTCTTGGAGACGATCTCTGTGGCGCAGCGGAATAAGGTCCGCGACGCAGGAGATGGCGGGTTCCATTCCCGCCCCGGGACAAATATTTGTACGATCAGTCGGTATTTGTTCCGAGTGTTTTAAGTGTTTTGTTTTATAAAAAAACTAGCTCCTGCCCGCGGCTTCGCACGCGTTGTTTCTATGGAAACGTTTTGAGGTTATTTCTATCCCATGGGAACTGATTTATGCGATAAAAAGTCGCCTATGTTTGATTCCAGGGTTAGACTTACCTATGCAAAATTTCAGCCTGATCCGTTCAGTAGTTTTTGTTACCTCTTCTCGCCAAAACTACTTTTAGCGTGAAGAGGTAACAAACATCCATCCACCCATCCATCCAAACTTTCGCATTTATAATATTCGTGTGATGTAATTACATCAGATATGTATAGTCCATTTTATTTAGGAACCGTTTAATGAAGAGTCACTTTTTCTTAAATCAGCAGTGCGTATTTTTAAAGATCTGTTAACAACCATTGCTTTTATATATTTAATCAAAATCCATTATCAATTGGCGCAGACACCAAAGTTGTTGAAATCGTGATTCTCCAAAAATATTTAAGTTTTACGAGATAAATACCTATTAATCTCTCATCATTCTCTTTACAATAATGATAGAATCAGCAAAATAGGTTAACCATTGGCGGAGATAATATCTAGTAACATAGGTACACACAAAAACATATATATTACCTACAGACGAATTGAAAACCTCCTCATAATCTTGAAGTCGCTCATAAATAAAACAGCAGAGTCTTAAAAATGTGCCTAAAAGCAATTATTGCCTTCTATTCGCCTTCTGTTATCTTGTCAAAGCTACCGCACAAAAATATCTAATTTAGGTAAAAATAAGGACTTCCTACAATTTTAAAAAGCGGTTAAGTGGTTTATTCATGATAATCAAATAATAGATAACTTACTCCTACGAGTAAGATTGTTTTGATAAAATTACCCGTTAACAATAAGATAGAGAACATTAATCAAGATAGACTTGAATACTTATCTAAACATAAAAATGCTTTTAAAACTCTGAAAAAATACTCGATGTACGTTTGAAACGTAGAGAAAAACAGTAAAACATTAGTGCTTATCTGCAAATTGTTATATTATTTTGTAGGTCCTAGTTTTTGCCCGCGGCTTTGCGTGCATGGTTTACATCAAAGCGTTTAAAGGTTATTTCTATCTGGTTTTGAAGGTTAGTTCTACCATGAGAACCGATTTCTTTGTCTTACTCCAGCCCCAAAACTACCTGTACTTATTCAATTTCAGCCAGATCCGTTCACTAGTTTTGACGTGAAGGTATGAATTAAATATATTGTTATAATTGTTATCAAATTATTGATCAAATCTCAACACAGTAGTTTAGACTAATATACTGTACAAGGTTTCAAATTCGTCATGAAACAAAAATTTCAGGTTGATAAACTTAGTAAAAACAATAAGTTTATCTAGGTAAGTAGGTAAGTCTTTATTAGGTACTGTTATCGAAGGCCAAGCAAGTTATTTTTATGATATGTTATCTTTTTAGAATGATTGCATGCAGGACTTGGATACAATACAACATGGTCAATGACGTATGTTACAAATTTCACAATGATAAGTTAGATACAGCGTGAATATTTTTGGAAAAATCCCCCAATCACAAATAAGAGAGTTATCTTAGCCGGTGTAGCTACAGAAAATTGGTCTTAGGGGATTATACATAATTTATAGAGAAATTTTCATCTGCATTCACAGATTTTCAAATAAATGTACAATTTGCAAAAATAGGCCAATAGATCGTATTACATATACAGGGTGGAATTTTGTAATGCCACCTGGAGGGAAAGTACTCTTAATACTGTAGATAGAAAATTTTACTCAAAGAAAACATTCCTTTAATTTTATAAAGAAAGAAAACTGCATTCAAAGATTTTCGAAAATTCGCTTGCCACACCCGGGAATCGAACCGACTAAAATCTGTAAAAATTACACCCTGTATTTTTATTGCATAGATCGGTCGGGTCAATTATAAGGATGAAATCTCTCTAACAAACTTAATAAATTAAATGAAAGGAAAACCATGAAATCTTAAATTATTTTAATTATTTACAATAAAAGTCAACTAACTACTAATTAGTTGCTCAAATGGGCTCCATTTTCTTGGATACACAAATTTATTCTTCTTTGTGTATTCATTTCTAGTAACTTTTATTAACGTGTTGTGGTGAATATTATAAATCGTATTCTGAACTTCAACTCTCAACTCGTTTACATTCGCATAAGATTTCATGTAAATTAGATTTTTTACATAACCCCACAAAAAAAATCTAATGGGGTGAGATCTGGTGATCTCGCAGGCCATCTGATTGTGCCGCTGGTACCAATCCAGGTATTAAAATGGTTATTATTATTAATGTAGGCAGTAGTGATTCTGCTGTTATGGGCTGGAGCACCATCTTGCTGTAGAATTATTTGGTTTCGCTCCGCCTCGGGGAAACCATTTAACTCATTTCTTAAGAGATCCAGTATTTTAAGATAGAAGAACACGTAAACAGATGGATCTTTAAGTTAAAGTGCCTAACTTGACCCATTCAATTTATAATTTAAGATTTCATGGTTTTCCTTTCATTTAATTTATTAAGTTTGATAGAGAGATTTCATCCTTATTATTGACTCTAACGATCTATGCAATAAAAGTACAGGGTGTAATTTTTACAGATTTCAGTCGGTTCGATTCCCGGGTGTGGCAAGCGAATTTTCGAAAATCTTTGAATGCAGTTTTCTTTCTTTTCAAAAATAAAGGAATGTTTTCTTTTAGTATAATTTTCTATCTACAGTATTAAGAGTACTTTCCCTCCAGGTGGCATTACAAAATTCCACCCTGTAGATAATCGGACAATTAGGCAGCTTCGTCGGTTAACGTTGACGTTTAATGTATGAAAACTTGTGTCAGAAACGTTAAAACAACAGTTTAAAATTTAACCATCGGTTGGTAAACTCGGGTCAACCGTTTTCCATTAGCTACATCGGTTAAGGTATCTGCCCTTACTGCCTCGTCCAAAAAAACACCCAGAAATATAATACTTATAACTCACTTATAAACGAAACTAGCTTCTGCCCACACCCATTAGGCTACTTATTATACCAAAAATACGCGTGCGAAGCCATGGTCAGAAGCTAGTATAATTATGCGGAAATTAAAAAATAAAATATTCACATGTTGATACCCTTGGGGTCCGGAATCACCTTTGGCTTAGTATACCCTTTCCGTGGCACCCTGTATATTACATAATCTACAAGCTCGCCATGGCTAGGCCAACATTTGAATGTAACAAGTAACTGCTCGATGCGAGTACCATGCATAATGCAGTGCAATACCTATGCAACTTGCGGTTCCAAGTCTTTTGTATGACTTCAAAATCATTACCTTACATTTTTTTCTCACAGATAAAACCAAGGCCGCCCCACTGAGCATCATTGCTACTGACTACGTCAACTACGGTATTGCATACGCCTGCAAATACGATGAAAAGACCAAGAGCCACGTTGGTAAGTTGTCTGGTGTCATACAGTTAAAAAAACGACTCGCGCATTCCGTATAGTTATAAGACCTTGTTTCATGCCAAATTGTATGGTTTTAGGTCAATGGGATGTACCCTATAGGTTTTTGTCCATGGCCAGAATCAAACACTTTTTTTTAAATGAATTAACTACAAATTTACAGTTTTCAGATTTTTATCGTACCTTGCTTCTTACCGAATTTTTTAATTCTATGTAAACGAGAAGTACCAAATAGGTTTTGGTCTATAGCAAGAATGAAAAGTATTTTTTTAGGTGCATAAACTACAAATTTACTGTTTTCGGATTTTTTCCTTTATTTGTGCTATAAGGTCTTGCTTCTCGCCAAATTTCATAATTCTAGGTCTACGGGAAGTACCATAAAGGTTTTGGTCCATGGCGAGCATTAAAAGTAATTTTTCTAGTGAATAAATTACAAATTTATGTTTTTCGAATTTTTCCTTTTACTTGCGCTATAAAATCTTGCTGCTCACCAAATTTCATTATTATTGGTCTACGGGAAGTACCCTATAGGTTTTGGGTGCATGTGATTCCCTTGGAAATTTTGAAATTTTTGGACATAAACGGCTGTAACTTTTGAGTGCGTTTACTTAGAAGTTTTATTTATATCACGGCTTCAAGAGGTTATGGACTTGAGTATTTGATGTTAATTTCAACTCGATACCCCCACGCGTTTCTGAGAAAAGAGGGTTGACAGACGGACAGACAGACAGACGGACAACAAAGTGATCATATATGGGTTCCTTTTTTCCTTTTGAGGTACGGAACCCTAAATAGAACAAGCTTTTACTCAAAAATTCCAAAGTGCTTGGGACGACAAATCCAACGAACCCAAACTCGACGAGCTTACGTCGTATCGTTTAAGAGTTCCTATAGCCTGATGTCTCCATCATCCGACCAGCTCGATATATGGCTGCCTCAAGGCAGACTACCTCCCACAATCAATATGAAATCTCCTCTCGCATCAAAATGAAAATTGTAGAAATCCATTGTCCACTGTGTTTTGTTTATTTGTCGGTGGGCTGGCGACTGTGGTGTGTAGAACCTTTACAAACAAGATTTTGGATCACGCGAACCGAAGTGAAAATTCAAAATAAATAAATATTTCTATTATATCTTCGGCCCGTGCGGCCTTTGCATAAAACTCAGCAGTAGATGTGGTGAAGACTCTTCAAATCTTCAATCTTTCAGTTAGTACAACTATTTTCTTTGTTAGTTCGCCCTCGGCGAGCCGCTTTGTGGTCGATCGCTATTCGCCCTCGATCCGGCTACTACAGACGCTACTGCTCGCGGAAATTGTTCAAATTAGGTAAACGCCATTATATCTGCCATGAGTAAGTTAAGAAGTTTATGCCTTACATCTTTTAAGATTCTGCACCTCGTTCAGATGTGGGTGAATCTCCTCTCTGTCTAGATATCCGAACAGAAAGTTGCCCCAAATCTTCTTGCGGGTGTCGTAAAAGGCGACTAAGGGATATCCACCGTGGGGCGGGTAGCAGCACCTCCCGCAGAAGAATCTACCACCGAACTGCGGGCCCAAATCCGCATGCCATTGGCACTATCCCCATTTAATGAAGGCCAATAAGTGCCACATCAGTGTACCAGTATATTATGCTGATTTGATAGGAAATATCCAGAACACCCTAAACAAACACTCGGTGATCGTTCAAACATTTTTCCCGAGGCGGGATTCGAACCCGCAACCTCCTGCGTCGCAGGCAAACCTTCGCCAACTGCGCCACAGAAGTGGTCCATCCCACAAGTAAATGTATTGGTTCGTTGTTACTAGAAGATATTAATGGTTATAGGTACTGATGATGATCTTCTCCCCAACTTTGATAGCAAGCCTAACTTTGCTTGCTGTTACTATTTAAGCAAAAACTCCAAATAAACTGAAATGAGAATTTAATCATCTCTGTGTCACCATCATAACATTGAGATATATCTGTGAACTTTAACAATAAAAAACTGACGTTCGTATAATTTGCTTTTCAGACACCGTATGGGTCCTGTCCAAGGCCAAAACGTTGGGAGGTGAAGCAAAGACCGCAGTTGACAACTTCCTTAAAGAACATGCCAAGGAAATCGACGCAACCAAGTTTGTTCTCACGGACTTCTCCGAGGAAGCCTGCAAGTTCACCAGCACTTCTGTTATCACTGAACCCTCTGCAGCCAAGAAGTCTTAAAAATGTTTGGAGTATGAGACATTATTTCTGGAAATTAGACCCTAAAATTATAGAAGCAAGGTTTGTGATACAGTTGACATGCTTCTAATTTTGTAGTTCTGTAGACTGACTGTTGTCTTGAAGTTTTATAGACCTACCTTCTTTGTGATATAAATCAGTAGGTATTGTTTTTTGTTACTAAAATCTTAAGGCCGTCTCCAAAAAAGCAGTTAACCCAGATTGCTGGCTGTATTGTCAATTATTATAGTTATTGGAATAATAAAGTTCGTTTCCTACATAATTGAAGTTCTTATTATTATTTTCATCCCTAAAACTACTTCAGAGGTAGAAGCTGATCTGCCTAGCATAGCCGGCATTGTTGTAAAATAATTTTGTTTGAAATAATATTCGAAATTCAAAAAATAGTTCACGCACCCTTGCTATTACTTATCATTAGGTAAAAAATATTTCACAAAGATTTTGTGTTCGTTTTTTGTTAAACCAGTGTTTTGTCATGAAATTATTACAAAAGAGAATTAAAATTAAAAAAATAATAATAATATGAATACACGTAATACTCTGAACTCGTGTTCTTTTACTATTTTTAAATTAGAGATATTTCTTTCTTCATATTCGTATATGTAGGTACCGAGAAAAAAGGTCTCTAATTTAAAACAAGACCCGTCAAGTGCGAGTGTAACTCGCGCGCCGAGGGTTTCGAACGTTTGTGAACAAGTAGGTATGTACTAAAGGTACCGGTTAGAAACTCCGAAATTTAACGAAGACCTAAAACTAGTAGGTACCAACCTACATTTCAGATGGATCTCTCTCCATGCTTCGGTGATAGGGTGTAGCGGTAATTTTTTCGACCTTTTTTCAAAATATTTCGAAAAGTATTAAACCTACAGAAATTTTAAAAACTGTTTTAAAATGTACAAACCAATACCTTTCATATGATACCCCACTCAGTGGGGTAGCCCCCCCTTTTGAAAATTATCCCCCCTCTTTTTGACCATTTTTCAAAAAGTGTTCATTTTACAGACTTCTCTATATTTTTCCTGTAAAATATAAATCTATGTCTACAAACGGTTGATACATTTTGAATGGATCACTCTGCAAACTTCGGAGATAGGGGGGGGGAACGGGTAAAATTTTGACTTTTTTCAAAATATTTCAAAAAGTATGAAACCAACAAAAATTTTAAAAACTGTTTTGAAATGTACAAGCCGATACCTTTCATATGATACCCCACTTAGTGGGGTAGCCCCCCCTTTTGAAAATTATCCCCCCTCTTTTTGACCATTTTTCAAAAAGTGTTCATTTTACAGACTTCTCTATATTTTTCCTGTAAAATATAAATCTATGTCTACAAACGGTTGATACATTTTGAATGGATCACTCTGCAAACTTCGGAGATAGGGGGGGGGGAAAGGGTAAAATTTTGAATTTTTTCAAAATATTTCAAAAAGTATGAAACCTACAGAAATTTTAAAAACTGTTTTGAAATGTACAAACCAATACCTTTCATATGATACCCCACTTAGTGGGGTAGCCCCCCTTTTGAAAATTATCCCCCCTCTTTTTGACCATTTTTCAAAAACTGTTCATTTTACAGACTTCTCTATATTTTTCCTGTAAAATATAGATCTATATCTACAAACGCTTCACACCTTTTGAATGGATCGCTCTGCAAACTTCGGAGATAGGGGGGGGGGAACGGGTAAAATTTCGACTTTTTTCAAAATATTTCAAAAAGTATGAAACCTACAGAAATTTCAAAAACTGTTTTGAAATGTACAAACCGATACCTTTCTTATGACACCCCACTCAGTGGGGTGACCTCCCTTTTTGAAAATTATCCCCCCTCTTTTTGACCATTTTTCAAAAAGGGTTCATTTTACAGACTTCTCTATATTTTTTCTGTAAAATATAGATCTATATCTACAAACGCTCAATACATTTTGAACGGATTGCTCTGCAAACTTAGGAGATAGAGGGGGGGGGAGCGGGTAAAAATTCGACTTTTTTCAAAATATTTCAAAAAGTATGAAACCTACAGAAATTTCAAAAACTGTTTTAAAATGTACAAACCGATACCTTTCTTATGACACCCCACTCAGTGGGGTGACCTCCCTTTTTGAAAATTATCCCCCCTCTTTTTGACCATTTTTCAAAAAGGGTTCATTTTACAGACTTCTCTATATTTTTCCTGTAAAATATAGATCTATGTCTACAAACGCTCAATACATTTTGAATGGATCGCTCTTCAAACTTCGGAGATAGGGGGGGGGGGGGAATGGGTATTTTTTCGACTATTTTCAAAATATTTCAAAAAGTATGAAATCTACTGAAATTTCAAAAACTATTTTGAAATGTACAAACTAATACCTTTCATTTGATACCCCACTTGACTCTGTAGGTCTCTTTTAAAATTTTGACATTTCAATTTGTATGGAAAATGTTCATTTTCATTTTTCATTTTTTTTAATTTTTTTTTCATTAAATCTGTACAGGCGCACGAAATGTATTATTATTTTAAATTTCAAGTTGATAGCTGCTGTAGTTGCTGAGTTATTAAGGAGGGAAAAAAGGACAGACAAAGCGAGACCATAAGGGTTTCGAAACCGATCTTCGAAACCCTAAAAGTAAAAAAAAAACAAATTCCAGAAATCGTAGAACAAATGTTGACCTCCCCGATGTCCAGAATCACCCCCTTTCCGCTTAGTACACCCTAGTAGGTAGTCCCTTTTCGTGGCATCCTGTTTATCATATTTTAGTAGATGTCGAGCGATATAAAAATGTGGGGATTGATTGGGAATTAAGGCCCCTCAGGTGTACATCAAAAAAGCATGGGACGAGTTTTGATTCAACTCGAAAACTAGCACCCACCATCAAAGGTAATGGTTTCTTGTTCGCTTCTTTATTTTAGGTACCTACCTACCAAAGTATGAAATGAAGAAAAAAATTAAGCGATCACTTTATTTCCTAGTTTTACTTGTGTAATTTGAATTTTGACTTGACGTTTCCAAGATTCCTGTAAGGTCTAAAGGAAAAATAAAGCACTTTGATATTTGTTCCAACTAAGCAAATATAGTAGTATCCAGAATAAATACAAAAAATAAATAAAAATCTGTCTATCATTCGAAAGAATGTTACTATTATTAATTTATTACTAGGTTTTATTTATTATTACTAGTTTTGAATAGCTGAAGGAGTGGCTTTGCAAAAAGAGTATAAATTAGGAGTTTAATGCAAGGAGAAGGACCGCTATTGGTGGCGTCGTATAGGGGAAGTTTATGTCCAGCAGTGGACGTTTGCGGGCTGATTTTATGATGATGATGATGCATAAAGAAATTAGCTGCAAATATTCTTAAGCTGTGTAGTGCCGGCTTAGAATTTGCACCATCCCAACTCTTCCCGCAGGTGACGTAACTGTCGTAAGAGGCTACTAAGGGATATCCGCCGGGGGCGGGCAGCAGTGCCCCTGCAGAACAATTCTACCACCGAACTGCGATCCCCAACCATTAATTATTACACGATTATGGGCATTACCCCCATGTGATAAAATCCAATAAGCCGCTTATCAGGGGAGGCCTGCTTTCAGTTGAGGTTTTATTCCAAGGTTTGATAATTAGTTGTCTAGGCAACACTTGGCCAACCTCGGTCAAAATTGTAACTGAACACAGGTAACTGAAACAGGGTTTTCAATAAAACACGATTACAACTCCAGCTATGTAGTTAATTATTTAATATTTTATTTGATTATACATTTATATTATGATAAGGCCTTTAACATTATTACATGGAACGATTTCGAGAAAGCTGCCGTCTATTTCTGGATGACTGTTACTGGAACACGATTGAAATGTCAGGAAATGTAGGTACCAGAGATTGCATAATCCATAAAAATATTTACAAACTTCAGCTTTTTACGATACCTAAGTGTACATAATAGATAACATAGAGTACCTACGTCAACCGCCACAAGACACAAAACTACACGTGCTTGGTGTTGAGTATCAGATATATATAATTGTAAGCATATAGATATAAAATGATTTAGTTCAACAAATGAGAATTCACGCAGGAGAGAATAAGGTACAAGCAAGTCCGAACGATATAATTGTTATTTCCAATAACTGGTAGAGAAGGAAACCTCTTGCTTGTTGAACGCGCAAGTTTTCTCGCTGAAGTCCTTGAATACAAATTGCTGACGGTGTGCTGTCACTGCAGGGAATTTAGATAGAGCGTTGTCGACCTTCTTCAGGTGATCGCCTTCCAGCACTTCCTTGCTGCGAGTGAGAACCCAGATGAACACTGGAAAGGGAACCATCTTTTAAAAAATGCTTTTCTGATAAGCAACCGGAACTGCAAGTTTTGTTATAAGACTAGCTAACAAACTGGAATTTTGTCAACATAGTTAAGAGAGTTAAACATAAGAAAAATAGAAACGAAAACACTAAAGTTCTTAAGAAATAAAAAGAAAATAGCCGACATAACGTATACAATAAAATATTATCTGAGCGTCTGGCCGAAGCGATGCGTTACCCGAGAGCTGGTGAGTATCTGGCGCAGCGCATCAGTATTGCCATACAGCGGGGCAATGCAGCCAGCGTCTTGGGGACGCTTCCGACGGGTATTGATATGAATCATTTGAGTTACCTGTAGATTGTTTGCAACAGTCTGCAGTTAGCTCAATTGGTTTAATTGTAAATACTAGTTCTAATTTATTCCTTTTATTTGATTTTAATTTTCTATGTGAATTAAGTAGGGCAAATATCCTTGATTCACAAAAAAAATTAAACCAGTATTTACAATTGAAACAATTGAACTAACTGCAGACTGTTGCAAACAGTCTACCGGTAGCTCAACTGATCCATATGAATACCAGTCGGAAGCGTCCCCATTATTAAGTACCTAATATTTCTTTGAAAAAAAAATGAAATGGAAGTGGGTTGGTCATTTCCTAAGATAAATGGGCCAAAGATTTCACCAAATTGTATACAAGGGAAGGAAAAAGAGCAAGGGGAAGGTCATTTCTACGATGAAAGGTTGACATCAAATCCACAGCGGGCACACATTGGAGGCAGGTGCGGTCCCGGGGGGGGGGGGGGGGGGGGGGGTCACCCAAATAATCTGCGAGGTCACTTTGTCAACCAGCGCAAAGAAATCGAAGCAGACAAAAAAAAATTCGTGCTTTGATCCGCTTGCCAATAACATTTTGTTCGGCGTGTCGTGCAAACACGACACGCCCGGTCAATATGAAAAATACTGGAATAAAAGTTAACGGAACCACAACATTTCGCGGCTCGCTCGACTCGCCCCGATAGTATTTTGTCTTCTTCTGTATTTGGTCCAGTGCTCGACACCCGTTTAACACCTTCATGGCCCAAGACGCAGACGTGGCTCTCGATCCCCGTATCGCGGCGACCCCTGCGGGTCACACTGCCGAGGCTGGGCAGTGGATGCGTTAAGATGAATTTGACCACCACCACGAGAACAATATTTTACAAAAAACCCAATATTTCGCGGCTCGCTCCGCTCCATAACGTTTAGTGGTTCTCTGCAGGGGTCTGCAGACAACCCAAAAAGGAATTCCTTTGGGCCATTAGCTACGGCCCTGACCTGTGTGACCCCCCCCCCCCCTAAAGTCTTGGGCTGCGACCGCGCCTGATTGGAGGAGGAAAACACATGAGCGACTGCTATGAAAGAATCTGGGGGAGGCCTATACTGAAAGGCAAAAAAATCTAGATACTGACACAGCATAACTAGAATTCGTACATGGATGTCTTATATCTACTAAAATATATTTAACGAGCTCACCCGCCGCGATTTTATTCACTTGGACTTTAGTAGTAGTATTAATGTCCGAGTAATATAACCCAGAGAGTACCAGGCGTTTGAAGCCACAGATAGAAGTTTAGGTAGGAACATAATAACCCAAGAATGTGAATTTCTAAAAAAACTTCTTAGTACTGCTTACGTCCTAAACTAAATTTTCATACAAAATCAGCCTCGTAGCTTTTCTAGATTTTATTGATAAGTCAGTGAATGGCTTAACTTTGACTCCACACCATTGACCTTTAGCTTGCGAATTTCAAAAACCCTGAAATACGTGTCTGTTTATTTTAAGTCATCTTCCTACCCTACAAATTTTGACGGGCCAACAGTTACGATTCTGAACTTATTATAAAAATGACCTCGTTAAAATACGAATTTCCAAAAATTCGCTCCATTTGATGAGTCAGTTCTCTCTCCTCTTTTATGTTTGTAAGGACTTTTACGTTATGATTCACAATAAAAAAAAAACATCTATAAAACGCAGGATGCTAGGCAGCACCAACAGTCTGATAGGAGTTTTGGCTGATACACATTGCAGTAAACTGCAAATGCACTGGGTGTCAAGTGTGATCAACCCTTGTGCCAAAAAAATTTAGTATCTAAATTAATTCTGTTATTGTACCTTTATTGTTCGATTTATTAAAACTGTCACATTTACTACTCTAATCTTTATGGATCATTGTGTTGTCAGAATCAATAAAATAATGATATTGAATCTAAATTTAATTTGGATTATATTTCAGGTGTTATAAAGGCTTTTTGAAAAAGAAATTGAGCATAATGAGACTGCTGTGCACAAAGGTGAGAGGCGGAAGGTAGTGTAAGAAAAGTTCAGGCACCATTAGCAGGTTAGTAGGTACCTATAACCTTGCTAGAATATAGAGATATGGTTTTCGTGAACTGCCAGTTTCCTCAAGCCTCTTTCATAGCATGACGCAGCGAGCGAAGGTTCGCCTTCTACGCAGGAGGTTGCAGCTCCGATTTCGGCCTCGGGACAAATGTTTGTGCCTTCTGCAGATATATGTTCCAGGTGTTGGTGTGGCTGTTGTCTATGTTTCATAAAATAAAACGGCAAGTGCGAGTCGGAATCCCACACCGAAGGTTCCATAATATAATTATAAGACTTTGCTTCTGGCCAAATATCATAATTCTAGGTCAACAGGACCCTATAGGTTTTGGTCCCTTGCGAGAGTAACAATATTTTTGACGTGACAACGTCTTATAATTCGATAGAGCCGGCTGCACGCACGAAAAACATGACGTCATGCGGCGTTACCTCGCTCTGAGGCGTTCCATGTAAGGCTTGAAGTGCAAGCGAGAGCGCTCGACATCCGTCTCTCTCCTACTTGAGTGAGCGATGCGTCTGCGTGGACAGCTGCTATACTATAGTACATTTACATGTTTTGATTGAGTATCAAATGCTACCATTCCATCAGTATTTTCTAAGACGTTGTCACGTTCAACTATCGTCAGTAAACCGACTTTACAGACAACCAATTTTTTTTGGGATGAAATTACACAAAACACCTACACATTAATAACAAATTTAATATTTTCGGATTTTTTCATATAGGTACTTGTAGTATACCTTGCTTCTTGCCAAATTTCATGGATTTAGGTCAACGGAAAGTAAGGTAGGCTACTTACTGTAGTGCTTTCCAGCCTTCCTCCCCTCGTTTTTGCAAGTAAACAGTACAACGAAGTCTTCGTAATCAGTTGTTAATACGTGAAGTGGAAATTGCAGGATGCTATCTGAAAATAAAAGGCATTGAATGAAACAGACAGTTTTACTGCAAAAAGTTAGACATTTGTTAAAAGCGTTACACACTCTCAAACAAAACTGCGTTTTACAGGTTAAACACGGCTTACACATAGGTTAAACGAGAGTTAAACTCTTGTTAAACCCACGTCAAACTGTTTAGACACTGTTTAGCTAAACGCTTGCTGTTTTTGTAGTAGGTATCTACTGTAAATAATTTCTTGTGTCTTAAAAAACTTGAATCCTAATTCAAATTTCAGTAAATAGTATCCATCTATGTTTACATTCCTGAATAATATTCATTGAAGCGACCGATGTCGCGATGGGCGACAGGCCGCTTGCGATAAAGGAGTTGCGGGTTAGATTCCCGCCTTGGTACAAATGTTGGTACGGTCTGAAAATATTTTTCCGGTCGTTCTGGGTATTTTCTATGTATACTTAAAATATCTATGTATGTAATGTATAGTATTACGTATAATTATCGTTGAATCAAAAGTTAAAAAAAAAATGAGTATATCCGGATTTTAGACTATGAATAATTTTTGAAGTTTGGTATGAACTGGCAGGTCTTAAACTAAAGATTGAATCGCTAAATTTATGAAATTCGAAATATGTAAGATTAGATATAGTAATAGTTTTTGATATTAGTTTATAAATACATTTATTTACAAAGAAAATTATACTAGTATTTACAGTTGAAACAATTGAGCTAACTGCCGACTGTTGCAAACAGTCTACAGATAGCTCAACTGATCCATATCAACACCAGTCGGAAGCGTCCCCAAGACGCTGGCTGCATTGCCACGCTGTATGGCAATGCTGATACGCTGTGCCAGATATTCACCAGCTCTCGGGTCACGCGTCGCTTCGACCAGATGCTCAGATAGTTTTTTGAAAACCTGAAGAGCCTCGGTACCCCACGGACCTAGGGTCTCGACTCCAAGGGGAGCAAATGTGTAGGCTCTGTCGAGACCTGCATATTTCCGCCTCTTGAGATCTTCGGCCAAATCTGCCGCCGCACCCGCCCTCGCGGATGATGGGAAGGCGCAAGTGTGTCGACGCATGTAGCGTCCCACACAATGGCCCTCCCCAACTCCCATGGGACTAGTGTCATACCGTCGGGCCTCTTACCATCGTCACGCAACAGACCATTCGGTTCGAGAATAGCTGGTACGTTAGCGGTGACAAAGGCCTGCCGGATGATGTCGTTTAGGCTAGCGTGGCGAGATATCCGACCGCCGGCCCTAGTGCACGATAATCCGTGATGACCAAGCTGTTCGACAGCAGTACCGCACTGGCATTGATGAGGCGCGCAACACCTTGCACCCAACCGGAGAGTTAGATTAAAAGTCTAGATTAAAATTATCGATGCAAATAATATTTTATAGGCAGGTTAGTAATCGTAACGGGCTTAGGTTTATTTTTCTTAATCAAATTAAAAACACAAAAAACTAGGTAACGACCAATAAGGGCTCCTACTGGTTCGATGGCTCTCCTATTAGCTTAAAGGTCAGAACAATAATATCAATTAGTGTTTGTGAAGTTGCAGTGAAGTGTGTTGGCGTGAAAATTAGTTGATTTAGATTAGGACATGAAAGAAAGGTCGATAGTTTTACGGATTTTACTTCAGTGACGTTGTGGCTGTTTTTAATATAAACATCTTTAACGTCACTGAAGACATCCAATCACCAAGTAATATTACGTGATCACAGGCAGGTAGCGAGTTTATTGAGTCCGTAAGAGCGTCAAAAAATAGATCAGCATCCAGCCATGGTGGCCTGTAAGCCGTCCCGATGGCAAGCTTCTTGCCGCTGAGAGTCATAGTGGGCCACATTTGTTCAACTGCCTTGCGGGTCATTGATTGTGTTAGTTTAAGCAAAATTCAAGTCGCCGTGGCTAAGCTCGTACTTTTCAATAAAACGACGACATATTTATTCAAATTTTAAACTTACCACTATTTTCATAACTAACAATGAACTTTCCTCGATTCCCTGCATCAAACGTAGGGTCAACTCTAGCCAAGTAGGACTTTTGGGTCCTGTTCCCATTTGGATCGTCAAAATCCACGAATGTTTCTTTCATAGTGAAACCCATGTCGTCTTCCTGAAATTCGATGATGGTGCAATCGTTGATGGTTCGATTGTCACTGGCAAAGCTGGCTACGTTGTACCATATTCCTGAAAACTGTTTAAAGGTTGTTTTATTTGTTTCTTTTCTAGTAAATTGCCTAAAAAGCCTTGGCCATCTTGGCCTAAAAAGTAAGCAAAGTTTGATGTGCCAGATGATTGATAAAATACCATTTAAGGTTGTCTGGTAGATTGCTCATAAACGATAGGACCACCAATTGATCTATTTCTACTATCTGAACTTAGTTTTAAGAAAAATATTCTACAACTGTTAAAAATTAATAACAATTAAATTAATTACAACCCATTTCCTTTTTATCTCTCTCATAATAATACCTTTGTAAAAAATTAACTAGTTAGTACCTACTCTTAATATCGCTCTAAAATATATAGAAACCTTATATATGTATTGTAACCAAATAAGCTACCTTTAACAGCAACTGACTATGTAGTAAGTAATACGTCTGTGTAATCTGTGGATGATGTGATTGGTTGTACATTTAAGGGGGTATAGTACCTCAAATTGCTTATTTTCAACTCCGTCGGACCTCCATATCTTCCAAACTACTGAATATTTAACTTTGAAATTTATATATGGTAAAGTTCAGGACTTATTCTATCGATCATATGTTTCGAAAACACGATGCCATAAAATTTTCTCGATAGAAAAAAATCTCAAAGTTACCTCTAATTTTTTACTAAAACCCTAATTTCTCAATAAATACAGATGATACGATCTTGAGATTGAGCATAGTAATTGAACTAAGTATAAAGAACATTTTATATGTTGCCTTTTTTTCAATTAACTATTCTAATGTTTGTGGGGAGCAAATAACTACTAAAAACTTGATTTTTGGGCTTACGCCGCTTTGCTCTGTCCCGCTCCTGTGAACGCGAAATCCTATGCCTATCCTCTTCACACAATAACGAGGTAGGGTACCGCCTTAAAAACACATAGAATAAGCACACTATTATTATAAGCCTGCATTGTACAGTTGTATATTATCCTGAATAAAGAAAATTAAAATTAAAATTGCCACTTAGTTTTTAAGTTGTGTTAAGTAAACTGATTATGTTTGATTGTAACGTCCAATAAGGTATTTTCCATGAATATAATCTACTAAGTAGTGCCTATTGAAAATGTTTTTATTGTAAATACATCAGAACACAACACAGGTAGAAACGAGATTTACCTGGTTCGTTTGTAGAGAGGTCATCTTCTATCTTACTTCTAGTGAGAATCATTAGAATAAGAGAACACGATTACCAATCTTTGACGACCTCTGTGGCGCAGCGGGCGAAGGTCCCCTGCGACGCAGGAGGTTGCGGGTTCGATTCCCGCCTCGGGACAAATGTTTGTACGATCTGCAGACATTTGTCCAGGGCGTTCTGGATGTTTTCTATGTATATTAAAAAATATCTATCTATTTAGTGTATTTTATTATGTCTATCAGTTATCTAGTACCCATAACACAAGCTCTGCTTAGCTTGGGGCTAGATAATGATGTGTGAATTGTCCAACATTATTTATTTATTTATTATTTATTATAATTGACGTCGTGAACGAAGTGAACGAAAGTCTGTCTTCGTTTCAAGTCTGGCCAAAATAGGTTTTCTGTCAGTATGTCCATACTCCTCTACAGGTCGTATTTTACAACCGATCGGTACGAAACTTGGTGTACAGATTCACCGATTTTATAGAATTTTTTTGTCTTCGGGGTTTTTTGATCAAAGGTGTACTTCCTTTAGAAAAAGGCAAAATGAGGTCTAGGTACCTATAGACTAAACAATTACCTAGGCAGGTATCTACAGTTATCTTACCCCCGGGGCGGGCGGGCATAACTTTCTATGGCAGCCGCGAGCTGCAAGCCCAACAAATGATGAGATGAACAAGATCCGTCAAGTGCGAGCTTAACTCGCGCGCCGAGGGTTTCGAACGTTTGCCAATTACATAAACAAATATGTACCTAGGTATTTATTGTGCCTACCGGTAAGAGACATATTATTCTATATAGTAAGTAAATCTTGCTATTTAATAAATACCTACAAATAGTAGGTATCAAACTACATTTTAGATGGATCGCTCTGCATACTTCGGAGTTTAGGTTAATTTCAAAACCTGTTTTGAAACGTACAAACCTTTCACTTGATAGGGACCCCACTCGGTGAGGTAGCCCCCCCCCCCCCTTAATGACCATTTTTCAAAAAGTATTCGTTTTACAAACTTTTCTTTATTTTTCCTGTAAAGTATAGATCCATACCTATCCACAAACGCTACATACATTTCAGATGGATCACTCTGCAATCTTCGGAGATGGGGGAATGGATAAAATTTCGACTATTTTCAAAATATTTCAAAAAGTATTAAACCCACAGAAATTTGAAGGTACCTACAAACAGGAATTACAAAAAAACATGGTACCTACCTACCCAAATATCCCGTTTTAAATCACTTAAGTAATAAGTAAATTAATTGTTGAAAAGAGTTAGTGTTCACGAGGTCTACTGTTCGTAGAACTACTAGTCTTACATCTATTATTTATTTAAAAGTTAAACTCACCCTAGCCCCGTCTAAGTTTTCTTGTAACTTCAAATCCGGGCACTCACCATCCAGCGTACAGATAGAGCGAACATTTTGGCAATGGGCATGGCCAATCAGCAGACAGAATAAGTAAAGGAACATCTTGGACAGTTATTGAGGATTCAGACCATATAGATCAGGAGTCAGACCGTTCACATCGGGACAGATACAAGGAATGGACCAGCGTACAAGGTAATTATCCAATTTATCCCCCCAACAGCGTCGCAGCTACGGAGCTGAGGGGCAATTGCAGTGTGATTATGTATTATTTTTAACTCGGCGCGTAGTTTTCTGGATTTATGATCGACATCGTCCCAGACGCAGGGCGTTTTGGAGGCGAGATTCGAACTAGAAAACTAATAATCTAACAAAGTAAAGGTTCTTGTTCACGTCTTTGCTTTACCTGAAAAAAGATTGAAGTGAACAAAAAAATCATAATGACCATTTTATTTTCTAGTGTTACTTACTTACTTATTTCTTTCTAAGAGGCCTGTAAGGTCTAAAGGAAATAAAGCACTGAGTTATTTGACATGAGAATCACAAGACCCCTGTCTTGAGGCTGTGGGTCTCCTGGGGGGAGATCGCTCTTAAACGGGTCTCCTGGGAGGCTGGTAGCCCCCCTTTTACTTTGACAAGTCTCCTCTGTATTCTCTAACACTAGTAGTAAAAAAATACCTACTTATTTGTTTAAATCGTAAGCTGAATCGAATGTAGGCAATCACTGAAGGCATACATAATGAATGATGAATGCAGGTGAACGAAACTCCCCAACTCTTTCCGCGGGTGTCGTAAGAGGCGACTAAGGGATATCCACCGGGAGCGGGCAGCAGCGCCTCCTGCAGAACTTCCCCCACTGAACTGCGATCCCCAACCCGCATGCCCAGCGTGGGGATTTTAGGCATTACCCCCCAAGAGATAAGGGGCAATATGGCGCCTACCTGGAGGAGGCCTGCGTCCAGCTGATATTGAGGTGAACAAAACGCTGGGCAGAAGCAAGTGTACAATTAAAATAACCAAATATGAAATATCAAAGTGATTTATTTCATTATGAATGTAAGCGGGTTAACTACGAACCTATTTTGTGTTGGAAGAACACCAACGTGATTTATTTATTTTAGACCTTACAGGACTCTTGGACACGTCACAAAAATTCAAATTACATAAGTAAAACTAGGAAATAAAGTGATCATTTTGATTTTTTGTTCACTGGTAAAGTAGCGAAGAAGAGACCTTTACCTTGTTAGGGCGTTAGTTTTCTCGTCCCAAGCATTTTTATCCTCTAGATAATCTGACATTTTGTAGTAAGTCTTTTTACAACGGATATATTTTTTTCTATTTTTTCTATTTATATTTTTTACAATTTGTTTGAATTTATTTATTGATAATTTTTGCAACTCACTTGTAGTTTTGTTGTGTAGAAACATAATACATTGACCTTTAAAAGATGCCCTTTTATCTTGTGTAGTCTAGTTGAGGGCACAGCGAATTTATATTATAAATACTAGATTTATACTATGTATGTCGCTAGTTTTAGTGAATCGATTTATATTTCTATGAGTGCACAACAAGTTTTCATAAATATATTGACATGGTACTGTCATTGTGTTTATTTCTTTAAATTTATCAAGCAGTGATTCTCTGGGACCCATATTATAGATTGCACAAACTGCTCTCTTCTACAGCACAAATACGGTGTTAATATCTGCGTTCCCCCACAGCAGTATGCCATAAGACATAACAGTAGGAAGTAGCTGAAATAGACTAGTCTAGAGTATCAACGTCTGTAAGATGCCAGTTTTTTTGACTGCCTAAGCTGCAGAACTAAGTCTCTTCGATAGCTTATCTATGTGTGGACCCCATTGAAAATTACTATCTAAGGTTATTCTTAAGAGTAATGTACTGTTAAAACTACATTACTTACAATACTGTTTACTATTTCTAACGTTTCTCCTTTTACGTTTATATCAACTTTAACTTGTTTTACATTAAGTGGAGTAAATTTCATACATTTCGTTTTGGTTTCGTTAAGCAAAAGATCATTGACACTAAAACAATGTACTACTTTTGAGATTGCATTATTCACATCGTCGAAATTTGTGTTTTGTCGTTTCATTTTAAACATTAATGAAGTATCATCAGCAAACAATACAATCTCGTGATTATTCTTGACAAGATGTGGTAGGTCGTTAATATAAACTAAAAATAGGAAAGGACCGAGGATAGAACCCTGCGGTACACCCAATGTAACTACAGGCCCCGAAGACCGTTTCCCATTAATGTCAACTCTTTGTATCCTGTCACTCAAATAAGATGTAAGAAGATCCAAAGAGGTGTCTCTTATTCCATGGTGATGTAGTTTCCTGATTAATGTTTCATGTAGGATCCATGAGCTAGCTATCCATGGCTGGGGAGAGGCTAGTTTACAATGAAAATTACCAGTGATACATATCTATTTAATCCCATATGAAGAGAAAGATTTGGTTGGCTCAGCTTGAACGTGAGCGGTCCAGTAGTACAGACATTGCTCCGGTTGCTGCTCCACCGAATTCAAGTACGCAATGTTGGCGTTAGGGATACGGTTCAGCTCGCCGAGTGCTTTTATCAGGAGGTGCTCGGATAGGGTCGGTTCTCGGGCCAAGATCCAGGCTGACACTGAAAAATAATGAAATATTTTAAGCAAACGGGTTTAAAGATTTTTGTATTGAGGGTGGCCCCTATCATTTGTTTATTTTTTCAAAATCGCCGTGCACAATAAAAATTATATATTTGAATACAGGATACTAAAACAAATAAAACATGTCCTAAGGCGTCAGGTCCGAGATATTCACAGATGAAAATATCAATACTTTTTCTTCATAATGTGAATATCTCAGAAACCTGACGCTTTATGACATTATAATTATGAATATATATGTATCCTTAATTTTTTTTAGTGCCTTCTATCCAAATATGAAACATCTATTGTGTGTGGTGATTTTGAAAAAAAAAAACATAATGGTGATCGACGTTAGGGCCAACATCTTGATACCCCTTTTCGAAAACAATTTCTCATTTCTTGTGCAAGATTATTATAGTTAATGATTTTATCGGGTATTTATCGCGTACCTTTTGTAATTATTTCCCCTACGTTTTACGGTTATGTCGCCCCGTGACCACACTCGCTGTAACGCGTTAGAAACGTAGGAGAAATAATAACAAAAGGTACGCGATAAACACCCGATAAAATCATTAAATATGTTAACTAACCGCAAAAGTTTTAAAAGATTTTTTTGGTAAAGAAGTAGTTAAAATTGAGTTGCGTTTGCGTATTCAGTAGTGAATCGTTCATGTGTGCTGTGAACTTGCAGCGAGGTCCACGACAAAAATCCAGGTCGGATTAAGTTGAAATTTTGCATGGAGGTAGTTCTAGGTCTGGTTTAGAATATAAATACAAAATAATATAAAAAGCCTAATATTCCATAACCTTAAATAACATTAATCAATCGTGCTTAAAAATAATAATTGCTTGTAATAATTAAAAAAATGTATAATAGAATTAATGTCTGAGTAAGATTTGATAAATGAATTTGAATAGTAGATTTAAATATTTATATTTCGTCAATAGTTAGGTTAGGACCCCTCTCGGGTAAAGGCCTCTTCCAGTTATGTCCAGTATTTGCGATCTTTTGCGGTTTAGTATTATAGGCTTTTATCTATAAAGAAGGCGTGCAGAAGCTTGTTTCAGATTAAAATACCTATTATAGGATCGAACTTTAAATATACGGTATGACACTAGTCCCATGGGAGTTGGGGAGGCCAATTGTGTGGGACGCTACATGCGTCGACACACTTGCGCCTTCCCGTCTTCCGACGACATCCGTGAGGGCGGGTGTCGCGGCAGATTTGGCCGAAGATTTAAAGAGGCGTAAATATGCAGGTCTTGACAGAGATTACACATTTGATCCCCTTGGAGTCGAGATCCTAAGTCCGTGGGGTACCGTGGCTCTTAGGGTTTTAAAAAAAATATCTGAACATCTGGTCGAAGCGACGCCTAACCCGAGAGCTGGTGAGTATCTGGCACAGCGCATCAGAATTGGCATACAGCGTGGCAATTCAGCGTCTTGGTGACGCTTCCGACTAGTATTGATATGGATCAGTTGAGCTGCCTGTAACTGTTTGCAACAGTCTGCAGTTAGCTCAATTATTTCAATTGTAAATACTACTATAATATTCTTTGTGATTAAAGGCTATTGGCATTTAAAAAAATCGAACTTACTATATATTATATCCGATTCATCTATGACTTGGTTCTTGCAGCCATATACGACTGCATAGTCGGTGTAATCGGTGCTGATCACGCTGAGAGGGATGCCCACTGGATCTGAAAATAATTGATTGCATTGCATACGAGAGATTGGTGCATGGTACTCTGCTTATCTCCTATCAGTTCTAAAGTACAAGATACTTTTAGTAGACCAAGACATTGATGTATGAAAACTTAATAATAACAGACAAGCAGCCAGGTAACAGGAAAGTGACTACTTTAAACAAGAACAAAAACTTCAAAAACGCATAATAACACGCAACGAAAAAGATGGAAATTCGAGTTTGAAAACGGATGAGATACTGACAATTGTTTCGATATTCTGCGGTCTGCTCTGACGATAGTTTCGTAAAATATTTTGTACCAATTACATTGCCTTGGGTTTTTACCCCTTTGCTTACAAAAAATATCTAGGAATCTAGAACTGAGTATACTGTATGGTTTATGCGATGGTCCAGGTGGTGGGGACCGAGAACTTGAGGTCTACTTGGCTTGGTTCCGTTTTACCCAAAAACATAGATTTAAGTTTAAGATAAAGGACTTACAATCAGCACCGATACCAAACGGCACAACATTAAGCATTCATTATATGGGCTTAAACTCGTCATCTTTTAATTAATTTTATTGTGCCATACAATATGTAACAGAAGAGCGTAACTGGCATAAGTTATAAAAAAATGAAGTCTAGCGTAGGAAAATAATATTTGTTATCTACTTTTTTGTTATTTATTTATTCACAAACAAATACAATTTGTATCAGAATATTTACAGTTAAAAAGTATACATAATAAAATAATCACATAAATCAAAATACAAAATAAATTAAAGCAGAACATAGATTAAATACACACTCGGTAAAAATAAAAATAATTCAAAATATCTAACATTGATTTGGATTAGAAATAGAAATAGTATAGGTATCTTTTATTGTTTAGGCTAGATGTGTTTGATTTTTGTCGTTATAAAAATCGTCAATAGAGTACTAACACTTTTTTAGTAAGAAATGCTTCAAATGCTTTCCCATCAGTCTAAAGTTTTAAAAAAGACTGGAAGTCTATTGTAGAGTTTGACAATAAAACACGTAGTTAATCATACGTACTTGGATGCTTTATTGTCAGTAAGGTGTCCAGTCTTCTCCGTTGTCAATAATAACCTGGCATCTTCGAAGCTTACTTTCAACAAATTTTATGGGATAATGACCTCGTTTACCAGTTTTTTTCCTCGTTTAAGTTTAATCAACGCCCAAACGTTTTCAATCCAAGACCTCGACGCTTTTATCTTGTTTCCACGCGTTGCATAGCTGACTTCGGTGTTTGGGGTCATTGTATTCTTCTTCTATCCATGATTCACTTGGGCTTGAGAACAGCCTTCGGGCATATGATCGCGCTGTTAGACTTATCGCCGACGACTCGCTTGCAGAAGCTAACCTACAAAGCCTCGATCACAGACGGCGCGTCGCCAGACTGTCAGTGTTTTACAAGTACCACTTTGGCGAATGTGCGCAGGCATTGCACGACCTTATCCCATCTTCTCCTTTCCACCATAGAACCAGCAGACGCACAGAAAAATACCACTCGTACCTGGTCGACATACCACAGTGTCGAACCAAAAAAATCTGCTCTACTTTTATAATTAGCACGGCCAATGAGTGGAATGAGCTTCCTGCGTCTGTTTTCCCGCTAGAGTACAATCTTGGAGTCTTCAAGTCCAGGGTAAATAAGTTCCTTCTGGGAAAGCGTGCTCCATCTTAGGCCACATCTTCACTTACTGTAAGTGAGTTGGTGGCCAAAAGCTTAACCTTTTCCTATAAAAAAAAATGATAATAATAATAAGGCTTACTGGTATATTTGGTTGATCCTTGCAGCATTCAAAGATCCGGTAAACAAGTTAAAATTGGCAAAACCATGTTTTGAGAAGAATCTCCAAATATACAGCTTTACCTGGTGCTTAACAATTCGTTCGACAAGTCTGTTATCGGCAGTTGACCAAGCACGAGATAAGATACTTAGAAGCTTCGTCAGAAAAGATTAACTTGTCCCAGTCGCGGTTTTTGTTTTCTTGTGCCCAGGACTTTTGTTTATTATTATTATTAACCTGCTTTTTGAAAGGAGCGGTTTCTTCAATGTTATTCGGTATTTTAACTTAATCTCCATTAGACGTCTTCTAATTGTAGCTATAGATATATTCAGTCCTTTTTGCTTCAGTTTTTCTTTTGCAGATCGCAAAGGCATACGATTGATGGATTTTTCAAAAATAAGTTAGTTATCCGCTTACCCACGGGCGGACGACGTCTTTTTTATTTTACCTCGTTTTGGTCAACCACTTGGTCACGAATGCCTTTGACTTATTTTTATCCTTTACAGACTGAACGCGTGACATTTTTGGTCCTTTGGGATGCGAACAAAGGAACACTGCCTGATAGCGGGAAGCATACACGGCACTCATCTTGTGCACTCTGTGCGAAGTGAACACGAATACTGGATAGTTTTTCGTTTCTTTTGTTTTGCAAAAAAGCTCCGAACACATTTTTTTACGGTCATCACATTCTTGTGAAACAACTAATCGCCAGCTTCAGTGGCCCACGCGCTGCCTGCTATTTTATGCATTGTAAAATTTACGCAAACGTTACGAATTTAAGCCCATTATTTGAATTCTTATTTTGGTGCTGAGCGACAATGGTGCGATCCAGGGGCCGAATTCCACTAAATTAATCGCTTCGTCATAACGATGGTATCGTTTGAGAATATTACACATTTTGGCATTGTACCTTTGATGAAAGAAACTACAGATGAAGAGACGCGTGTCAAAAGTGACAAGGTTGAAACCATTAAATCAATTTCTCCGTGCCAATAGCACCACACACACTATCGAGAGTTTCTTTCCTTTATGGACGATTCTGTGACAATACCACATGTCATAGTAAAGCGATTGGATAGCAGAACTCGGCTCTGGAACTGCGACAACCTTAAGAGACACTTTAAACATACCAACTTACACACTATAGCACATACCAACTTTATTCTCCTCTACCACAAACACAGCCTTATCCCCGGGGTTATAAGAACTGTTCACGTGAAGCACGTACTGAATGTTGTCTCTCACAAACACATGCTCAATCTGCACCCGTCTCCCACAGTAGTGGATGTATTTATATGCGCACGCTCCGTTATCTTCGAACCATGCCGGGAAGCGCGAGATCTCGAACCATTGGCCTAGGAACTGGAAAACAATACCTATTGAACATCCTCATCACACCGCTGGTTTCCGAGCGATCTCAAAGCGATGCGATTGCGCGGCAACAACACAGAGTGCACTCCGCGAGGACGACGCTGCGGGCGTCGGCGACGGCGGCGGCGTCGCGGCGTGCTCGTTGCACAATCGCATCGCTTTCAAATCGCTCGCATATTGCCAATGTGATAAGGCTTAAATGTAGGACCTATAAACTACTTTTCATGACCTGTGGTTACTAAAAGACTCAGTATTCAGAGAGTCGGAGGACTTTCAAGGCATGCGTAGGTATGAATTCAACAATACAGAGACCATTCTTCATGAGATGTTAATCCACGCTTAACACGTGGGCTACACACAAATGGCAGATAAAATCACCTTTGGTTCCACAACCGGAAACACTAGAGATATTTTTATTTTAATAATCATCGTCGGTATATCGGTGGAATAAATAAACTGGATGAAATTATAGTAGTAGTCTACAAAAATAAACTTACTCGCTCCAAATCAAAATGCACCACTGTTTCCACTTCAGGACACGTACCAAACTGAATCACTTGGCCATTTGATGCCAAAGTCACAGCAAAAAACACACACAAGATCTTTGACATATCTGTAAAGTTATGGAGAACACAGAGTGGGTCAGTTCAGATTAGGCAAAAGGATCGTAAGCAAAACACTATTTTAAAGATCTTAATACAGATTCTAATTCCTACACCGTAAGATACTATAGTGAAAAGTCAGTAGATACACTTTATCGTAATCGCTCTTATCTTTATCTGTTTCTGTCGATACTAGACAGTGATGTTGGCCAGACCAGATGTTGGAGATATATTTATATAGGCTTGAGAAGAAATGGTAGCAAATGTTTTGTTATTATCAAGTTGAGAAAGCACCAAGGTGACCTTGAACGAATGAGATGTTTACTTGTGGATTTTTCATAGAACACTGAGCATGGGTTAACACCACCGGCACCTAGATATAAACTTGGAGATCAAGTATGTTGTTTTTTATAATGCATTCCATAAATTCCATGAGTTCCATGGAATGATAGTAATTAAGAGGGCGCATTGCACGCCATTTTGTGAAAAGGATAGGCATAGGATTTCGCGTTAGGAGCGGGACGGAGCATACGTTTTTGGAACGGCGTAAGTGCAAAAATTATGTTTTTGCTTATTTACAAGAAAATCACACTAATATTATAAATGCGAAAGTTTGGATGGATGTATAGATGGCTGGATGGATGGATGTTTGTTACCTCTTCACGCCAAAACTACTGAACGGATCGGGCTGAAATTTTGCATACAGGTCATTCTAATCCTGGAATCAAACATAGGCTACTTTTTATCCCATAAATCAGTTCCCATGGGATAGAAATTACCTTTAAACGTTTATAGAAACAACACGTGCGTAGCCGTGGGCATAAACTAGTTAACTTATGAAGTTATTGTATTTGAACCAAAAAATTAGTAATAACCTACGAATCTCTAAACAAAAATCTTTCTATAGACCGCAGGGTTCCGGAGATCTCGACCAAATTAGGTGCAAAACAGTGCACTTTCATGATTTTTTTTTGTTTTTTTTTTCTCAATCGTGTTTCCCAATTAAATAAATAAATAATGCTGGACCATTCACACAGCATTATCTAGCCCCAAGGTAAGCAGAGCTTGTGTTATGGGTACTAGATAACTGATATAATTAATACAATACACTACATAGATAGATATTTTTTATTATACATATAAAACATCCAGAACGCCCTGGACAAATGTCTGCAGATCGTACAAACATTTGTCCCTAGGCGGGAATCGAACCCGCAACCTCCTGCGTGGCAGGCGGACCTACGCCCGCTGCGCCACAGAGGTCGTCTTTATCGTCGAATTAAGGAACCGAAGAAAAAATGTTGAATTTTATGTACCTAATCCTAGTTTTTAACACGGTTATCCCGTGAGTACTGAGATCTAGGCCTAGTTTGACAAGCAAACCCGCTAGGTTCGCCCCTTAACGTGTTCTTAGTTCAATTGACCGGAAACCAAACAAATGACATTATTATGATTTACAATCCTATTGTATAAACTTGTCTTGTCCTACGCGAAAGATTGTGAAGAAAGTGTGCTTGTGCGCGATCAACGCTATAACTAACCAACGGAATGGATTAGACTGAAATTTTGCTTTATTTGGAATAGTATACAGATTACATTTTATCTTAGTAAGCGTAATTATTACGATTATAGACGACCTCTGTGGCGCGGTGGGCGAAGGTCTGCCTGCGACGCAGGAGGTTGCGGGTTCGATTCCCGCCTCGGGACAAATATTTGTACGATCTGCAGATATTTTTTCAGGGTGTTCTGGTCGTTTTCTATGTATAATAAAAAATATCTATCTATGTACTCGTATATTATTATGTATATCAGTTACCTAGTACCCATAACACAAGCTCTGCTTACCTTGGGGCTAGATAATGCTGTGTGAATTGTCCAGCATTATTTATTTATTTATTACAGTCAAGCGATGATATCGAGCATCAAGGGCCATCTGGCTTTTCGATCCGTACGTCCTTGGTGAATTGTATATGAGTAAGACAGTAAGCATACCTTTGTCATCAAAATCCTTGATTAACATTAAATGGAAAACTAGACATAAGTATGACAAAAAATCAAACACTCGTGACATCTCCGGAAGAAATCACCACAAAAAACGACAATATAAGAACCGCTTCTTTCCGGTACGCTTCATTTGTTCTGGACAGTGGCAAGATTCATTATGTTGATTGTTTGTTTGATTTTAAGCCTTTTGATTTATGTGGAAGGTACATTAAGGAATGTCACTTGCCCCGATGTGGTGTCTAGGGAGCTGGATTGGAAAGAAGTGAGTGTATCTGTGTCCGAAAAAACCATGAAAAAAACTAATTTGGTGACATTTTGTCACCAAATACAATAGTGTTGGATCTAATCTGAACTAAACAAATGACAGTCAAAATATATAACGAACCAAACCAAGAAGGACAATATTGTTATTTTGTATATTTATTCTTTTGTTTATGTAATTTTTAAACTTTTAAAATTTATATAATTTTTAAATCTTTTTAATCTCTGTGATTGTTATTTGTCTTTGCGTAGTGTAAGACACAATCATAAAACAAAGAGTTAACTATCAACCAGCCTTTTATTTCTGACCACAGATGGACGGCACTTGGTACCTATCAGCTGTAGCCACCGACCTGCAAATCCAAGGCGAATGCGCCATGGTAATCTTTGACCATCAGAACACTTTGGATGTCGCCATCAAGTGGATCACCAACCATACAGCCAGTTATTACAATGGATCTGTTGCTCTGATTCCTGACCCGAAGAGTAATACTACAGGGGATTTATTGCAGGTTACTTATGATGGTAAGTTACATTTCTATCTAATGCCAATAAACAAGGATCTAATTGGCATTATGGTCATTGCTGGTTTAAAGTTTGCACCACCCCAACTCTTCCCGTGGGTGTAGTTTAGAGACGACTAAGGGATATCCACTGGGGGGAGCAGCGCCCTTTGCAAAGAAGATTCATCACAATCCAATCCTCAACCCGCATGCCCGGATTATGACTTTATAAGAGGCAATAAGACACTTTTTAGGGAAGGTCTGTGTCCAGTGGTGGACTGGTGAAGGCTGCTGTGATGATGTATTTATGCCAATAAAAACCATAGGATATTGAGCAACCGGTGGAAAAGTGATTGTAAGGAAGGAGCCAGTGCTGAGATGACGACTGATAGAAGTGAATGAAAGAAGAAAACCTGTTGTACCCGTACTCCATCTGAACGGGAAAATTAAGAGAATAATGATTGAGTTTTTGAAAAGAGAAGAATTTAGGCCATTTTTCGAATGGTTTTTGATTACTGGTGAATGTGGAATCTACCAAATGTGGTCAAAATCAAAGTAACTTTAGCGAATCTATAAAGAGCTTTATTCATTTTTGTTTGGTTAACAGACAAAAAAACCGAAACCTATTCTTTCCTGGACATCAACTATGAGCACTACGCAGTGGTGTTTGCTTGCTACAACAATGCTGAAGGCAATTCCAGCACTTGTAAGTATTGTCTAACTGTGTAGTGCTGGCTTCGAATTTGCATCACTACCCATTACTGTATTCTTATGCTCAGCCAAAATCGATTACCACTCAGCATAATATGCTTTGGCAGAGCAGATCATACTGGTTCTTAGTAGACTCGATTATCTGCTTTTTTTCTGCAGGCTAATAATCTATTAAGTATGCCTTTTTGTCTTTCTAACATTTTTTCCTGAGTAATTTGCTGGTTGAATGACGGCCGAGTGCGTTGGCTCGGAAAACCGCACTACACTGGCCTAATTAATTATTTGTGATTGGATGGATACGATGAAAAACAATTGTTTTTCCTTTTTACCGATATAGGACTGATCAGTATAAGTACCTAACTGCCTATTGCTTACCATCATAGTCTTTGTCTTCGGCCTTTTTACTTTACCAAAAATTTTGTAAGCTTACGGCTGTGTAACCTACCTCCACCTTACCTATTTATTAAGTACTAAATTCTGCCCGCGGCTTCGCACGCGTTATTTCTATGGAAACGTTTTGAGGTTATTTCTATCCCATGGGAACTGATTTATGGGATAAAAATCGCCTATGTTTGATTCAAGGGCTAGACTTACCTGTATGCAAAATTTCAGCCTGATCCGTTCAGTAGTTATGGCATGAAGAGGTAACAAACATCCATTCATCCATTCATCCAAACTTTCGCATTTATAATATTAGTGTGATTAAAACGATATACCTAGTATAGAAACAATAAACATAAAAGTATGATAGAAAATGAGTTCCTTGTATAGTAAATTCCGGATAGTCGGCAAGTAATATCATTAAACACGCTTTGCATCTACGTGCGCCACTGGTAAAAATCCTAACTTCTGAAAATACTAATCATATATTGATTGGTTCAAAATTTTGCTAATTTTCCTGTTAGCCTATCAAAACTTGATTGCGATTTTCAAATGTCGGGCTTTTGGCAGTGGGGCACAAGTTGCTCCTGGGGCATTTATCCGGACTTTACCCTAAATAGTCTAGGTATTTGTTTCATCCTATTCTTCAGTCAATGTCAACTAATTAAATCCAATAAAACTTTTTAAACTTTCGCGATTTGTTAACATAGTTAATGATTTTATCGGGTATTTATCGCATGTACCTTTTGTTTTATTTCCCCTACGTTTCTACCGCGTTACAGCGATAAATACCCGATAAAATCATTAACTAATTAAATCCAAAAGCGAAGATAATTTTTCCCTAATACAAAGGTTCTAATTCCTTATTTCAGACGAAATTTGGAAGATGACCCGATCCCCTCACCTAAAGAAGACTGACGCAGCTAAACTCGATGGAGCCATCGCAAGATACGGTCTCCAAGATACGACATTTATGACATTCAACAACACTGAAGACACTTGTAGTAGCGCAGGGCTTATCGTCGGCACCTTTACCATAATGGTAGTTTTAGCTTCAGCTGTTATGTGTTTGCTCGTGTAGTATATTACAGTTGGGGTAGTTATTTTTAAATGTAATATGTATTATTTTGTAATATGTATTATTATAATATGTATTTTGACTATATAAAACTTAGTTTCTTACATTTAAATAAAGAAGTAATCCTGGAACGATTTTCATTTTATTTTTCCGATTAATTTTATTAGTAGGATACAATATAATTATAAAGTACTAGCTTCAGGCCACGGCTTCGCACACGTTATTTGGAATAAAACGTAGCTTATATGTTATTCCAGGTCCAGAACTTTATGTGTGCAAAATTGAAGCCGGATCAGTAGACGGATTTTGTAGTTTTGGCGTTGTCTTCGGCCAAACCTCTTCACAACACGGCACAAACTTTATCCTTTAAAATTATTACTAATACTAGTTTATTGTAGCATGTATTACATGCATAAAACAAAAAGAGGTTTTGAGATTAAATTCGCTATAATTATCCCGTAAACTCAAGAAACGAAAAAAATAGCATGGTAGAGGCGAGAGAGCGAGTGAGAAGTGAGGTTCTAGGGGCATACAATAGATGGCTCTTTTCAGAATTTGAAGAATTAGAGAAAACAATATTTTGTAGCAGAGAAAGTGCTTATAAAATTTCGCTGAAAAAATATAACGCCTCATTACTACTGAAATAAGTTTTTAGTCGTAGTTTTTAGTAGCTAGTCACAATCAAACATACCAAAGTAGACTAAACTCTCAGGCCGCTATAATACATATTATACCTTTTTATCTGGAAAACGATTAAAATCCAAAATATTCCACTCATATATTATATGAGTGGAATATTTTGGATTTTAATCGTTCGACACGACACGAGAACGTAGAGGGCGCCAAACTAGGGGTACGTTCCCTACGTACCCAAAATATTATTTTGGGTACGTTCCCTAGTTTGGCACATTTTTGACTTATAATTTAACGTAGAGTACGTAGAGCGCCCTCTACGTTCTCGTGTCGTGTCGAGAATTAAATGGCAGCTCCAATGTGCGAAATGTGTTTTCTTCATCAATTTATAAAATATGTAAGCGTTTGTCTGAGATTCGCTCGGAATGGAATAAAGTTCAATTTAAAATAACTAAGTGAATTTTTTTGTTTTTTTTTTAAATATACCTCACATTGGTACCAATGTGGTTTAATTATGAAAGGTCAATATCTTATTTATTAAGAAAAAATCTATCACTAACACAACAATTTCACTCCTATTTAATTGATTGATTGCGTATTGATTTATTTATTTAATTAAAACGGTTATTGGTTATTGTTACGAATAATAAAAAAAATCATATATCGAATAAATCAGACATCACATCAGTCAGAATTTTATTCAAAGTCAGAAAAATATATTCACTAAATGTCATCCAATTAAATATCCATGTTTTCCAATACAAAAACAATGTTACACAGTAATGAGTTTCGTCATTTGGTGATGCTAAAGAATGATAAAAGAATTTAGAAATGTATTGGTTTTCAAGACGACATCGTGGAGGTATATCATGAAGTCCCCAACCATTTATGGGATATCTTGATGGGAAGAGAGAAAGAGAGAATCATATTAATGTTGGTCTCATGTATAGAGGCTCCATTAATTTATAAATAAATGCTTATCTTTTTTATTCGTGGTCTTCTGTTGGCTTTATATTTTTTATTCCGCGAGCAGAATCTAGTAAGCTAGATTCTGCCCGCGGCTTCGCACGCGTTGTTTATATCGAAACTTTGAAAGGTTACATGACAACGAAAATTACAATCAAATAATACAAACAAATTGGAACTGCTACTCACAATTGAAAAAATTGAGTTAACTGCAGGCTGTTGCAAACAATCTAGAGTTAGCGCAACTGATCAACAACTTTACTAATTATTTACGGGATAAAAGGTAAGCGATTTGCCTACAATGTATATTTAGGCAAGTTAAATTACAATGTTAACCAACAGTAGTAATAAGAATTCCTAAGTAAAATAGATGAGAACTCTTTGCCTAGACAAACTTAACATAGGCTTAAGGCATTACTAACCAACCTATGTAATGTTTTTTTCTGTATGAATAAATGATATATCTATCTATCTATCTATAAAGTAGCTTACGTTCCGTAATTTTCAGCTTGATCCATTGAGTAGTATTGGTGTGAAGAAGTAACGGACATATCCATCGATCTATCCATCTTTCATAGTAATATTAAAATGTATTTAAGCCGTTAAAACTAAAACGAGCCTTTATTCCAAGAACAGAATCACTAGATGTTTCTACCTTTAAAACTTCAAGTTCCAAAAAAGCAGGAACTATGCTGCCAATAAAGGCGTGTTCCGAACTTGTTGCAAAATAAATCCATGTGTGAAAACTTTCGACTGTTGAGTAGTCCCAAATAGACTTGCTCTCGACTCGAGTGCTTGATCGATCTTTGTGCAGAGATGTAGAAACTTGGAGAATTGCTTGAGCTTTTATGTCTTTGACAGCATTTGCGATTGGTTTGTAGAATAATGTGAAATGTAATACATGACGTGAGTAACAAACGAACCTCTCAAAGCTTTCGTGGTCAGCGTATAAAAATTGATAACATAAATATTTAGGTATAGTTACGTTTCTTAAAAAATGTGAAGAATTTATAAGGCAAATATGTATGTTATTTGTACATTACAAGTATCTGTCCGATAGCTGGGTGAATTCGCTACGGGTGCGCGACCTCGAACTGCTATAGCTGCTAATACTAATGCCACATCCCGTGGCAGCAGCGCAGGCAGGAGGATCCTCGAATCCGACCCCACATTTCTGGCCCATTCTTCTTTCTCACCCTCTCCAGTACAGCTACATCTCTTGGCCACCAACGGGCAACAGCGTCGGCAGTGCTAAAAAGCTGTACCCCGCCAACCCAAACCGGACCGCACCGCATGCCCACCGTGGGGTAATTCCCATGCTGGGCATGCGGGTTTGAGATTACGCCTCACTGTCTCTTATTATGAGGATATGCCAAAATCCCAATACCTCATAACGAGAGAGACATTATGGAATATATTAGGAGAGGCTTAGTTCCAGCAGTGGACCTTTTATAGGCTGGTGCTGTTGTAATTACTCTCTACATCTCGTTTAGACGTGTGCAGGCTCGGAATGAAAGCATGCAAAAATTGAGTTGTTTCTCTTTCAGAAGTTTTCAGTTGAATCTACTTCACCTTGCCTCATAGTACGAGAGCCCACGACCAAAATTTTTGTCTCATAGCAATACAGACAAAACCGCATCAAATCGATAGATACGATTATCCTGAACTAGAAAATACCAATATCAGACATTTTCCGCGTAGCGTTTGATCTGACCGAATTTTCAAAATTGTCAAAGAATTTTACCGAACTGCATCATAGCAATATGTCTGATTTGCAGACTGTAGTTGAATGATAGTTCTGAGATACCGGAAACATATTTTTCAGACGTTAGTGGTGTAGCGCAAACCCGTAAAATCACTTAAAAAAAATAAAAATGAGACAAAAAAAATGTCTCATAGCAATACGTCTGAAAATCTTTTTTATTAGTAAATTTTGGTTATTTGATGCGAACAAAACAATTTTCAGACGGAAATGTGAACGCATTAAATTTTGAGACCGTTTTGAAAATGTTAACAAATTTTACCGATCGGTATCATAGCAATATGTCTGAAAATTGTTGGACATGATAAAATAAGTTGTCCACATGTGCAAAAAATTTATATCAGACAAATTAAGTGTAGCACCTTCTCTATCAGACAACTTTTCGATACTCAGATATCATTTAAAAATCGTATTGAGGCATCTTGAATTCTCTGTTACAAACCAATGAATACGTTGCGACCCTGAATTTATTAGATGATAATTAACAAAGAATTTACCCGAAACCGTAACATTGAAGTTGAAGGACTGAAATAAATCGCACAAAAGGAAACTGGGATGAAGTTGAAAAAAAAAACGGTTTATTCAAAGTTACAAAATATTCTCGTATTCAATCGCTGCTAACTTTTACAAAAGAAATAAGTAATGACATCTGTCATCTGTCAAAGTACATATAATAGACAAGGGAGATTCTTGAATATCTATGAAGGCTGTAAATTTAAAAAAACATTTAACAGAGGCGTCGGCCAGGCGACTCCGAAACGTTATTTTCGTTTTTAGGAGTATATGCTACACTTAAAGTGTCTGAAAACAGGTTTTTGGTAATCATGGCAGCAATACGAAAAGTTAAAAATAAAAATTATCCGTGTTGCTATGATACAGGTCGGCTAAATTTGTTGACATTTTCAAAAATGCGCTCAGGCTATGTGCTACGCGCAAAATGTCTGAAAACAAACTTTTTCGTAATACAATTATCAAATCTATGTACATTTTCACTATCAGACGTATTGCTATAATACCGACTGCCTTTTTTTTTTGACACAGCAGAAATGGCCTCCCACGCAGTTGCTACACTTTCGACCGTTACTACACAACTAGTCGGGTTCAGAATCATACAATCTAACGATTTTATAGGGTTTTTGCCGTATTGCTATGAGACATGGTTTTGGTCGTGGGCTCTCGTACTATCATGAATTTTACGTCTTGCCGTTTACGTGTTCTCTGACAATAAAACAAACAAACTTGGTGAGGTAGATAGATAGTTGTTAAAAGCTTACCCCATTATAACAATTCTATGTTCAGTGAACTCTATGGAAAAATCTAAGTGACTTCACTCCGACGTCGATGTTTCCTTAGACTGCTAAAGTATTTCAGTAGTGTTCAGTATTCAGTATTCCGTCAATATTGGACTTCCCGAGACTAAATATATTCTTAAGAGGGATAAAACCTTTCGTTTAGTTTAGTAGATGCAGTTTTATTTTGCATTCTATTTTATAAATTCTTCGTTGATTGGGATTTAGTTCATAATACGTTGGTAACACTAGATAGATCTTTGGCATCATCGTTTATCGTACGCTTATTGTATTTAAGGTGTACATTAAAGAGTTGTGTACTGTAGGTAGTTTAAATAGTTAGACAACTTTTATTTTGAGCTACCTGTAGATTGTGTGCAAAAGTCAGCAGTTAGCTCAATTGTTTCAATTGTAAATACTAGTTCTAATTTATTTATATTATTCGATTGTAAATTTATTATTTGTGAATAATTTATTTACTTATTTAAGTTCACCAACCACAATCCTAATTATCACACGTTAATAACAAACTAACATTAGGTAATATATGACTATGAGGCGTTTTCTAATTAGTCAAAAATAGTACAACCAGTCTGAAACGAGGCGTTTTGTGGTCAAAAAATCGACGACTACCGTCACATACATGCACATTTTACGTACAATCTAATCATAAGTATTAGCGATAGATTTACCGTCACTTTTATTTTAACACACACCCCAGACGGGGTCACATTGTACCCCAGCAATCACACTTCATCCCCACTCGTTCCAAACTCATATTACCAAAGGAATCGTCGTAAAGACCCCTATGCTAATTGGCCGGGTGACGCAGAAATTAGACACGCTTTGTGAAGGGTTTTGTTATCGTGCAAATTATCAAAATGGCGTCTGGTGTTTTAAGAGTTTGATTGTTTTGATTACGGTTTTGCTGTAAAGTTTGCTTCAAGGCTTTTTGACGTGACAACGTCTTATAATTCGATAGAGCCGGCTGCACGCACGAAAAAACATGACGTCATGCCGCGTTACCTCGCTCTGAGGCGTTCCATGTAAGGCTTGAAGTGCAAGCGAGAGCGCTCGACATCCGTTTCTCTCCTACTTGAGTGAGCGATGCGTCTGCGTTGTCACGTTCAACTATCGTCAGTAAACCGACTTTACAGACAACCAATTTTTTAATAATTTTGGGAAAATCATTGTCAAAAGTTTTGCCAAGAAAAGTAGACCACATAAATTATTGAAAAGTCTATGCCTGTCTGTGCAATACATATAATGTACTAGCTTCCGCACGCGGCTTCGCACGCGTATTTTCGTTTTATTAAGTAGCTTATTATCTAAGTTAGGCGTTGTTCTAAACGTACGCCACATTTGATAGTGATCTGTTCAGTAGTTTTGGAGATCTTAGGTGACAACAATTCCGATTTCACTAACTTTCGTTATTATAATATTAGTAGGAAGTAGGATATCCATCAAGTACCTATGTATATGTCGTAGTATTTGGCGCATACCTGACCCAAATCAGCGCCATCACCTATTTTTAACCCCCGACGCAAAAAGAGAGGGGTGTTATAAGTTTAACGTGTCTGTCTGTGTATCTGTCTGTATCGTATCGTAACTCCCAAACGGATGAACCGATTTTCGTTTAGTTTTTTTTTGTGATAAAATTTTTATCCCGAGTGTTCTTAGCCATGTTTCATGAAAATCTGTCGGGGGTTTTTAAAATATTGAATCTTGTTCTTGTACCTTGTATCTTAATATTATGTTAAACGAAGGAATTTTCAAAAATCGAACTGACGAAAGAGTAACTTCGCATCTCTGATCATGTATCTCAATCAAAAACTAGGAAATGGGTCACAGCAGTCTTCTATATAGCCTAGAAACATAGTATTTCAGTAATGAAATTGCCCTAGAAACCTTGCAAATCAGTGCTAGCGCTGTCACCTCAGCTCGGCCCCGTCACCCGTCAAATTGAGATGACAAAGGATCGAGCTCCAACCTCGAGGGTTTCTCGGTCTTGTATGTGTATTAGCCGCTTGCTTGCTAGTAAGCTGGCCAACAACTCTGTATACCTCACAGGGGGGGTGAGATCGGAAGGTTGTTGCAAAACCCACAGAATAGAGAAGATGCAAAACCACCCTAGTTTGGGTTAAGCACGTTCAGCAATGGACCAATGGACGTATCACATCACACTAATATTATAAATGCGAAAGTTTGGATGTATGGATGGATGGATGAATGTTTGTTACCTCTTCATGCCAAAACTACTGAAAGGATTAGGCTGAAATCAGGTAAGTCTAACCCTGGAATCAAACAAAGGTGACTTTTTAACCCATAAATCAGTTCCCATGGGATAGAAATGACCTCAAAACGTTTCCGTAGAAACAACGCGTGCGAAGCCGCGGGCAGAAGCTACTAATAATATATGCTGAAGAGATATACCAGGTAAGTCTAACCCTGGAATCAAACATAGGTGACTTTTTATCCCATAAATCAGTTCCCATGGGATAGAAATGACCTCAAAACGTTTCCATAGAAACAACGCGTGCGAAGCCGCGGGCAGAAGCTACTAATAATATATACTGAAGAGATATACCGTTAGTACTAGTATAGTATTATAATACTGTGCCGTTAGGTAGTCTACTAAAATTAATTCTATGACAGCAATCGCGACCAACAAACCTCACAGCAACCGTTACGGAATAATCAGGCAGACATGTTAGCGTACCACTTTTCAGTTTCATTACTCGTCAATTTCACTAATTTACCAGTTTTCTCATTATTCAGTTTCTGAATTCGTCAATTTCCCTATTTCCCAGTTTCACTAAGTTGTCATGTTTTAGATTTTTGAAACAGTTCTTTGAGCTAGGTTGATTACGAAATCCGCAACGCAAGTACCTCATCCAGCCCAACATTCTCTATTTGCTCTCCCTCAGCTTCGTTGCTTTTTCTTACTATTTTCGGATAAAACTAATTTTGTGCTTTGTTGGCTTTTGCTGTTATATTTTCATTTCGATTTCGCCGCGTTGCGTGCGGCCGGCCGATAAGGCGTCGTCTGTTCAACCAAAACACTGCTATTTTCATTACATTTTCTAGATATTTGGTTTTACTTAAGGGCTCTTGAGATTGCGACAGTTTTTGTGTTGCTACGTCCAAGTAAAGTAAAGTGGTTTATACAAATTCGCGCGATCAGAACAAACTCATTGAAACTTGAATTTCTCTTTGATGTAGGTAATATTATTTCTCGTTATTATTATAAATTTAAGAGCCTTGTTCTTGTCGGTGTAATTATGCAATTTTCTTCATTATTCTCTCTACAATGCAATGTTTTTACTTCTATGTACGACTGTGTTCATATGTGTTCTTTATATTATAAAAAAAATCTATCTATGTAGTGTATTGTATTAAGTACATCAGTTATCTAGTACCCATAACACAAGCTCTGCTTAGCTTGGGGCTAGATAATGCTGTATGAATTTGTCCAGCATTATTTATTATATTATATTATATAATATTTCACGTTACTTTACCTTTTTGTTTAAATACGGTGCATCTACAAGCAAACTTAGAAATTGTTTAATATACTTAACAATTTCCTAATCTAAACAAATAAACTGGGGTGGTTTTGCATTCGCGATGTCTCACTCAGTCTAGATTTTATAAATGAGATATACCCAGAAAGTTTGATTAATTGTTAGGAATTACCCCAGTTTGTGTTTGGTAAATTTCGAGGACTTCAATTAACTTAATTCCAAGAATTTAAACCTTCAAATTGAACAGTTTAATTCAATTTATGCCGTACTTCAATTTAACCCTAAACTCTGTGTATGAGGAAATAATTTAACCCTTAAATCTGCAAAGCTGCAGTGTGATTTAAGTTAACGTGAAACTGTAGACTTCGGAGTTCCAATATCGTAGGCGGTGACTTATGAACGAGTGGGTTTTGCCAACTTTTCCTAAGACTTAACTCGTAACTTCCTGGTTTAGATGTTAGAAAGGGGGCTGCAGGATGTGGCAAAAGGTACTTGAAATATACTATGGGAGAAGAAGCTGAGCAAATGACCGACCAATGGACTACAGGACAGGTAAATCAACCATCAGATCAACAGAGAACAACAACGGACAGCTTGTGCTCTGTGAACTTTGGTTTTAGTCATATTGTGCTATGTAAAATAACAAAATACGGGGATCCGATATGCGATTTCAAACCGATATCTCATATCGAATCCCCATAATTGACAGCTGACAAAAAAATTGTCTTTTGTTGCCTTTGGAAACGATTTGCTTGCGAAAACAATTAGCTACAGCCAGACCGTGGTAAGAAGATACATAATTATAACTAATAATAATAATAATATAATAAATAATGCTGGACACTTCACACAACATTATCTAGCCCCAAGTTAAGCAGAGCTTGTGTTATGGGTACTAGATAACTGATATACTTAATACAATACACTACATAGATAGATATTTTTTATTATACATAGAAAACATCCAGAACGCCCTGGACAAATGTCTGCAGATCGTACAAAGATTTGTCCCGAGGCGGGAATCGAACCCACAACCTCCTGCGTCAGTAACAGTGCGTAGTAAACAGTGTTAGAATGGTAAAATAATTAATGTGCCTGCCTAGAATTGTCATGGATGCAATAAACTTAATTAAATATGTTTTGTCGACTTGGACTCAGCATATTTTCAAACTTCCGTTTCACGTTTCGTACGTCCACGTTGTTGAACGTAGCTCTGAGCCGGAAGATTAATGTACAAATTCACTTAATGCACCGACTCCCGTTTATTGGTTTATACTTTTCAATCACACTTGGCACTATACCGTTTTGTTTATTTATTTCTAAAGTTTGAAGTTATTACAATTCTGCAGGCGGCTTTTGCTTACGTAGTACATTATGTGATTAAATATAACTAAAATATTATGACCAGTGAACCAGCGACCCGCAGCTAGTGAACTATGAAAGTGTGAGGTAGTATACGGTTCTGCATAATCTACAGCGTCAGGCATAATTAAAAAATATTATAAATATAATCATTTACATGGCCTCTGGCTTTTGCCCAGCAGAGGGACGAACCAAGTTAGATAAAAAAAAACATGTCGGCCGAGTCGTGGCAATGTATGTATATTGCTATACATTGCAAACGATATAAAATTGACTGTACAAGCCCCTCAGGGTGACAACGACAACTTCCTAAAATGACAACTTCCGAAAACGACAATTTCAGAGAACGTCTATTCTAAACTCGTCAATTTCCTAAAATGACAAATTCCGAAAATGACAAATTCCGAAAATGACATCTTCCTAAAATGACAACTTCCAAAAATGATACCTTCCGAAAATACTAAGGGGCTGACTAATTTCGGTTGTGAAATGTCAAAAATGTCTAATTTATACGTTATAAACTTTGCTCTGTTACTCATCTTTTAATGAAGTAAAACAACTTAAAACAACTAAAACTTGGCTTTATTATCTATTCTATAAAGTAACAAATCAAAAATACTGCAAATAAAACAAAACTTTGAACTTCTGTATCCATTTAACGGGCTTGATGGTTATCGACGACGTCGTCGTCGTTCTTGACTTTTCGTTGTTGTTTTTAACTTCAAATATATAATTTTCTTCAAAAATTGTATGCTATTAAGATCGTTAATTTCTAGTTGCTGCAATAAAATTTTGTACTTTATATCAAAAACAATGTCAGTATTTCTTCGGTTCTTTAGGAACTTTTTAAAATAATTCCTTTGAATTTTTAAGTCGTAATGTTTAGATTCCTTCTTAAATTTTTTGAAAATAAAAAAAATGTTTGGCTTATGTGGTACTTTTGCATTTAGGCGTCTATGCCAACCTTCAACCGGATTATTTGTTCTGTGTTTGGAATAAGCAACACTTAAGATCTTGTTATTTTCTTCTAACCATTGTTTTTCAAAATAACGTTTAAACTTTTGAAATTTCAAATCATTAGGCATCATATTTTTTATATGTAACCAGGCGTCGTTTATATATGCAGAGGGTAGTAAGGCTATTATAGCACTTAATCTTGATATATTTCTGCCTTCTGTCGTATTTTGTAATTTTAAGGCTTTCGATTGCTTGAAGACTGCCTTATTGAAATGCTGATAACAACCTCTTAAATTCACACCAGGAAACACATGAAGGACAGCATTTATTTGTGCTTGTTCAAAGTCGCATTTATATTGTGAAATGTTAATACCCAATATATCTTTTATTAATTTAAAAAACCTTATGTATGTTTCTTCAGTTTTATTGGGCAGTAGACCGTATACTACTGGTATAACATTTACTGTCTTCAAATTTGAGAAATAATCAACGTGTACAGTAAATAGCTGATAGAATGGTTTGGGTACGCTGTAAAAGGTACCATCACCAAAGTACAATTTATGGCTCCTCGCAAACTTTCTGATTATATTCCGTGATGTAATGGATGAAAATATTAAAATTCTACCTATGTACCTATGTCCTAAGCCTGTGAAGTCTGAAGGAAAATCGTTGACTCTATGTTAATTATTAATCACAAAGCCTTTAAACTGTGAGCGATAGGTTTATACCTTTTTTCATGTGTCACTTACTCTATAGCGCTAGCTCAGTTGAACGGATACCTAATTATCTTTTTATCTTTCTTTCACTCATGAGCTACCCAGCTCTAAGACTACATCATTGATCCACTGAGCTAAATGAGCTAAAGAGCTAAATGAGTGATATATATCAGTAGATCAAAGAGATATGTATCACTCTTTTCATTAGAGTGATAAGAAATGCGCATCCCTAGTCGTTTTCGGAAGTTGTCGTTTTTGAAAGTTGACATTCTAAAAAGTTGTCGTTTTCGGAAGTTGTCGTTTTTGAAAGTTGACATTCTAAAAAGTTGTCGTCTTCGGAAGTTGTCGTTTTCGGAAGTTGTCATTTTAGGAAGTTGTCGTTGTCACCCTGAGGGGTACAAGCGAATCAATTCTATCGTTTGTGTTGACATAAATCATCATCAGCTTAAAATAGAATCACTATTATTAAAATATTTTTTATAAGTTTATAGTTACCTACATAGTTTATCAGCAAAGTTTCGATATAAAAATAGTTTTATAATTGAGTTATTGAGACAGCAAATACCATGAATGGTACTACTGACGAATAAAACTTAAGCTGAGGATTTATGGAAACATAAAATATTATTAACTGAAACAGAAGTCAAAATAACAAGCTTATGATTGTCAGACCCAATGTCAGTTTAGAATGATTAAAATTCCAGCTTCATCGCCTACATTCATTACGTTTGAGTGTACAAGTATGCACTAAGTTACAAGCAAAATGGCTTTGTCCAAAAAGTTTTTGGGTTTGGCAGGATTCGATCCCCTATGTCGATATGTCGATCGAGAAACCATATTGTCGGGGTAAAATAATAATTTAAAGTGCCTTGAGTTGCTTAGAGAAACGGTAAAATATTGCCGGTGACACATGTTCCCGGTGGCCATTTAGTCATTTTATTTAGCCTTTATTCACAAAGAAAATTATACTAGTATTTACAATTGAAACAATTGAGCTAACTGCAGACTGTTGCAAACAATCTACAGGTAACTCAACTGATCCATATCAATACCAGTCGGAAGCGTCCCCAAGACGCTGACTGCTTTGCCACGCTATATGGCAATGCTGATGCGCAGTGCCAGATACTCTCGGGTCACGCGTATCACTTTAATATTATAAATGTGAAAGTTTGGATGGATAGATGGATGGATGTTTGTTACCTCTTCACACCAAAACTACTGAATGGATCAGGCAGAAATTTTGCATACAGGTAATTTTACTCCTGGAATAAAACATAGGCTACTTTTTATCCCATAAATCAGTTCCCATGGGATAGAAATAACCGTGAAACGTGTCCATAGAAACGACGCGTGCGAAGCCGCGGGCAGAAGCTACTAATATTATAAATGCGAAAGTTTGTGAAATGTGAAATTTTTGTTACCTAGGATCTCCAAAACTACTGAACAGATCATGATGAAATTTGGCATACACTTAGAACGTAGCCTAATTTAAACAATAGGCTACATAATATAGCGAAAATACGCGTGCGAAGCCGCGGGCAAAATAAAGTTTGTGAAATGTAAATTTTTGTTACCAAAGATCTTCGAAACTACTGAACATCATGAAAATTGGCGTACATTTAGAACATAGCTTAACTTAGATAATAGGCTACTTATACCGAAAATAAGCGTCTGAACCCGCGGGCAGAAACTAGTTAATAATAATTATTTTATTATAAGAAATCGGCCATTCATCATTCTCACAATAGAGCAGACAAACTGACCATTGTCATGATTCATTAATTAGTTTTTAATTATGTTCTGGACAGACATTACGGTATAAGTTGTCTGATAGAGATTGCTTAAAGATCTATATTTTCACTTAGACCTGTCTGATTTCAGTTTTAGTAGCCCATAGATTATACGTGTTTTTTGTTTTTATTTAGGGAAAAAAGTTATTATAATAAAGAATACAATTCGGACTTAGAATTAATACAAAAACCAAGTGTTTCCACCGTTAAAAAATGTGGTGTTGAAAGTTTTTGGGTGTGGTGACAGTTTTTGGAGATATATTTCAATCGCTTCACTCCTTCACTTGCACCATCACGAGAGCAGGACGGCTGACATAATTAAGGATATTTTGTGTAGACAATCGGTAAAATGTTCCGCATACAGAATTTTAATTCGAGCTTACGGACATTTAGATTTGTAGAGGGCGCCTCGACTACGTGGTTGGAATACAGGGGAATAGGCTGTCTTTGTTTGCATTGTCCCGAAGCAATATTGGGGACTTTAGTTTATTATGGTTTTTAAGAAATTAGCGGAAAATTTGAAGTTATTTAAATAATGGTTGAGGGAGTAATAAATGTTTACAAAAATGGTTAACAGGATAAAGCAAAAGTCATACAATGTTGATCTTTTGAATTTATCGTAATAGGTAGGTATTTAAAACATTACCTATCGAATTGAATTGGCACCTACGTTTTACCCACTAGACTTCGATACAATTAGGATTTCTATTCTATGCTCCTCGATTTCTCCGTCAATAATACTGATTTTAAAAATGTTTTCGCTATTGCATAGAAAACGATCTCGAAGCGAACTTTTATTACCGAGGGATTTGTTTTTATCCCGAAAATTTTAAAAACACTGTGAAAATAGGGGGAGCGTAGGGATTTGTCTTTATTACTTTTTCAAAACAATCAAATATTAGGTCATATAATGTCCTTTGCTATTAGGTATGAATGGGTAGATGGACAAAAGTACAATGAGTTTTTAAGTATGTTTATCAGTATTTCAAATTCGATGCTTCGTATAATTATAATTGAACTTCACTTGGTAAGTTCGTTAAACCATCAATTATATTTGCCTCGCGTTTTCGAAATAAGTACCTATCCTGAAAAATAAGAATTACTTGCAACATAAATGTAATAAGTAGGTATATTCAGTACCCAGACCAAACAACTAACCTTTAATATTCACACACCACCTGCTCAATAATACATCCTGAAGGGACAGCCGACCAACTATTAAAACTAACATTCACTATACGCGCCAACTATTAAATTTAACATTCAGTTATAAAGGACACATTAAGGCTACAACGACGCAATTTAAATTATCTTTATAGGTTACCATTTTGGTACCTTTAGTTGGTGTTATGACACCGGAATAATGTGAGAATGTATAATTTTAGGGAATGTTTTGTGAATTACAATCAATACAACCGTTGTCTTTTTTTAAATAGGTAAATTTCGCCTTGAAAATTTTTCATGCTTTGGTTTATGTATAAATATCGATCGAAAATGTCATGTTTTTACACACTCCAAATAAATAATGTTTTGATTTCAGGGTTCGTTGACGTAATCACGAGTTTCTTTTTCCATCAGAAATTTTAAATGTGATGTGAAATAATTTATTTTAGGCTCACAAGGTTTTCGAAGCTGCGATGATTTCCTGTAAAACGTAAGAGGAAAAGTTTTTGCAATTTCTGACCTTTATAGCATCTAACCTCACTTGGTCTGATATTTTTTGTCAGTGTTTGTCAGTACAGTATATGAAACAGTGGCATCAAAAACTTTGTGGGTAAAATGCCCATTTTCTTGTTAACTGTTTTATTTAATCTGGAAATTATATTTCTATAAAAACATGGAAAGTCTTCTAAGACCTGTAGCTACACCGGTTAAGGTACCTCTCCTTACTGCCCCATCAGAAAAATTAAGCTTTATAATAATGATGACCTAGATTTTTTTCACACTTCTTATTTAGCATAATTTTAGCGTGTGAATTTAATAGGAATGAATTGCATGATTTCAGTGTAACATGCAAAATAAACATTTAATATTTTAAAAAAAGTTTCGGTCGGTCGGAAAAAAGTGTCGAATTTTTATATTATGACAAATTTTGTCTATTAGATGTCGTGTTTCTCACGGTCCGTGGTATTCCACCGAGTATTTACTAACAGTAGGATTAGGTACCGCTTGGGTACCGAATACCGCTTAAGTCTGAAGGTCTAAACAGACCTTTACGAGAAAATTCAGGAATTACTAAGTTTACCAAGTTATAACCTAGTTAACTAAGGGCTAGGGCTTCAGCAAAGTCCCAAAGCAGTTTCAAGTCCTCCAACTATGTTTATTCAGTGACCAACTGGGCAACCCCTTACATATTGTAGCGCTAATTTAAGGGCGCGACCACCGTCCCTTACCCTGTTCATTTATTAATTTACGAGGAATCGTATAAACTTAAGTAAGTGCCTACAGGTGATGCCCGACCTGGTTTATTTTAAGGACATTTGTGTCTAAATTAAACTCCTTACGGCAGGTGAAACCTGGCCTTCATTATTTTCAATTTAAACTGAGGGCTTTCTGCAGGTCAAAATTTGTGAAAAGAGTTCAGGGTTTGTAGTACGTTGCTTAGGTACATGACACAGAAATTATCTTAATATTATAAGGGCGAAAGTCTGTGCCGTTTTGGAGATGTTTGTTCGAAGACAACGTCTAAACTAAATGATCGAGCTGAAATTTTGCATACATAAAGTTTTGGACGTGGGCATAGGCTTTAATTCCAAAAAGGCACGAAGGCAGAAGATAGTATAAAATAATACTAACGTATCTTACGCTGTTTTTTACATCATCATAGCACCCAAGCCTTCATTTGTTTACGTTGTGTGTCTAAACAAAAGAAGGCTTGATGCTTAGGTAGAGATAAAACATTCTAAAAATGCACGCCGAGTGTAGGTACCTATGAAGTTTTGTGGAGGAGGCGTGCATGCATTACGGATGTAAGCGGGTTAACTACGAACCTTATTTGTGTTGGAAGAACACCAATGTTTCATCACCTACATCCGTGGTGAATACATCAAACTACAATAGTTTTATAGTAAAAGGGGCGTGCATTTTTAGAATGGTTTATCTCTACCATGACCTCCTTTTTTTGAAAACGACCATATCCAAAAACTCAATAACTTACCTACTAAGTATTTAAACTAGTTTTCGTTACCTACGTTATAAAAACTACAAAGTAGGATACTGCAGTCTTCCTGCTACATTTTCAGCGGCATCTTATTACACGATTTTCTAGCTAAAGCCGGAGTAAACTTAAAACTATAATTAACGTCATTCTCTTAAGAAACTATGAAAACCGAGGTATCTAGGTGGAGCTTTCAAAGCGCAGGATTAATAAGTCAGGCGAGACGAGATATAAATTGGAGTTAGCGACGTTGCAGGGACGGACAAAGGATGGGCGAGACTTGGGAGACTTGAAAAGACTTGGGAAAATGTGAAGCCCGAAAATAAGTTTGATAATACATTTTGGCAATAAGAATATCTGGACCCTGACACACAGTTTTAAACCACATTGTTCAGGAACCTATATACTCATTATTATCTGTAACAGTTACGATGTCAATGAATTTTTTTTAATTTTTTTAAAAATTCAAGTGCAATATTTACTTGGTGAGGAAACTATTTTTCCTAATCGTCCTATAGCATTTTTAAGTAGAAGTAATGACAAGTTTTTAAAAATTGACTAAGGCTGTATTGTCCAGCATTTTTATACTTTAGGATGGACTCAGAGTCATTATGGGGACGGATCCCCATAAAGACTCTGAGTCCATCCCTGAGCTGTCCGCGTTAGAGCGATGCAAATCGAGATGTCAGCGGCAGGTCGAGTCGGAATTGCCTTTAATGAGGCCATTGCATCTTTAAATTGCATTAAAGTTCGATTTAAAATCTCTTTGAGGTGTATACCGCAAAGTGCTTTCAAGCTAAAGATTCCTATAGACGCGGCAATATTTTTTATTCCTCTTTATGTACTTATGTTTGTTACTGAAATCTTGGCCAATCTTGAACCGAATTTGATGATACGCACGCTTTTGTTTTTGATTCTGAGGTGGTCTCATCTGGAATTTGAAGACAGGTTTTTAGTTTTTGTAAAAAAACAAAATTTTTTAAATGTGGTGATGTAACCTATTGTTGCATTAAGCAGGATACAAGTCCAAGAATCGTAAAAAATATTCAATCTTGGCCTTATAGAAGTAAAAAAATCTGCAAATTCCTCTAGAAAGACTCTTATTGCTATTTAATATCAACCTATATCTGATTTGCTGAAACCAAACAGGCACAATAATGTTTTAGAAAAAGCCGCCGTTTTTCCTCGAACCAGTGAGCGAGTAATTGATAAGTGAACTGAGAGAGCCGTAGATCGATTACTTCTGCAGATTAAATGTTTATAGTTTTACTGTTTAATATAACAGTATAATATTATTGTTTTAAGCTAACAAAGTTAACCTTCAGGAAGCCTTTGACTTGCAAGACAAAGCTAGAAGATATAGACATCGGTCGCTTGATGTAAACATTCGCGGCTGGTGACGCGGTTTTTTCGCCCCACTGCTGGGAAAAAGCTTCCCCGTAATCTTTCCATTTGGATCATGAATAGTTTTTATCAATGTTTAGTCTCTAAATAAAGATTTTTCTGTTTTTGTAGAAGATGTCGGGACAAATAAGAATCATTTATTCCTAACTGGCTCACTGCAGCCCATGATGGAAGAAATGGAAGGAATAGGGATCCCTTTTCTCTGCAGTCGTCTCACTGCAGAGAAAAGGAGAAAAATCACCCATACGAGTCCCCTGCTGAACCTAGGCCTCCCCTATTGAGCTCGATAGCGCCCTGTTTTAGCTTGACGCATCCAGCATCTACTGGCAGTCTTTCAAACGTCATCATCCCACCTGGCTGAAGGGCGTTTTACACTTCGTTGAAAAAGTAAGACGACATAAACTGTAGTAAATAGATAAAGACTGACTTTTTCCGACTCTACTGTAGTCCAGTGCTGGAGAGAGTGGGGCTAAATTGACTTATAGAGATCCTTACGGCTATACTGTCGTCCAGTGCATAGCAAGCTTTATGCAGATTTTCTATTTTATCGACGACTAATCTGGTTAAACGCGTATAAAACTGCACCTGCAAATGGGTTTACGTTTTATTTTTAACCTAACAAATTCGTTCTATTTGTGTTAGAAACTTTAAAGATAAAATAGAATAAATTAAGAAATTCAGATCGATAGATTCAATCAAAATAACCAGGAAGAATCGAGATTAATTGTACATAGGTAGATAAACTACAAAACATAGTGTTTTACTCGACAAAATGGGTTATTCCAGTTTCCGCCTTGACAAATCCTCCTTAACCCCCCTTTTATAATGCTATGTTAATAAATCCATGATTATTAGTATCATGTATTGTATAAAGTTCAACAGACAGGCTGCAGCACACACACAATTTCTAAAAAAATGTACCTACTTCTTAAATTATTTACTATTATTTATTATTCTCAAGTTTTGTACCATCAAAAAAACTAATATTCTCTGTGTTATGTTAAGATGTGCCTTAATTATTGTAATCGTTTTATATTATGTGCTGCAGTGTCAAATAAATCTTTTATCTATCTATCTATAACAGATAACCACATAACACCAACTCTGTAGCTTGGGGATAGATTATGCTGTGAATTGTCCAGCAATAGGTATTATAGGTAAGCTGAAGACAGGGTGCTATGGCGCTCATTAGGGGAGGCCTATGTCCAGCAGTGGACTAATATAGGCTGATGATGATGATGATGAGGTATTATTTATATGTTGGTACCTCTATCTACAGAGGAAGCACAAAATTATTTATTGATAAAACCTTTAGACCTTCGACTATGGACAAACTTAGAGTTAGCTGATAATGCTAACCAAAGTAACCAATCCGGTCTAAAGAACTGAAATTCAGGAGCTTTCAAGTCGAGATAAAAATAAAATTAAATCTTTTAAATCCATCATGGCTATTAACACTAAAGTCATTTACCATGATTTCAGTTTTTAGCTTTCCAATATTAAATATTGGAAAGCATAAAACACAAATCATGACAAATTTCTTGTCGTAAATGATTTTATAGTTAAAATTGTTTTCAAAAAGGATCTCAAATCACTAAAAAAGAAGAACATGAAAGTTAGTTTTAGGTCAAGCACCTACTGCGGGATTGCTTATCTATTTTGTGAATGGTTTATAATTGAGTTTTGCTTACTATTTTAAATTATACTTATACCTATCATTTTAACACGTCACGCTTAGCGATTTTAGGTAGATACTTGTTCCTAGCTGGAATAGCCGAAGAGACTTACTAACTAAAGTGTGTGGTAAGGTGGTAAGGACCATCACAATAACGCTCAGTAATTCTATTACTGTCTCAAGCATGAGCTCTGATTATAGACCTTAGGTGAGAGATACAGGGGGTATTTTGGAATACGATCACGTGTAAACGAAACGACATCCATGACGAAAGTCGACATCCATGCGCCGTGCGCCCCAGTAGATCGTGGTAGCCGCTGCGACCCATTATCTGTTGGGGCGCATGGGTGTCAATACTGCGGCCGCATCAGTCGTTCCGTTAGAAGTCATCAACGTAACTGCAAAGAAACGCTTTTTGCGCGGGGGCGCGTTAAGGGTTAAGTAGTGTTGTGGATCTAAAAAGGCCATTGATAGGCCATTGAAAGTTACCGGGCTTCCAAGATTCGTTGATTTCTACTTAACTCGGTAATCACAGAGACCTATGTGTAAAATCGCATTGATTCGATAAAATTTGGAATTTGAAACCGTGTTTTATTTTTGAAACATTCAATTCCAGAGAATAACATAAGTTTAGTTTGAATTTTTTGTCATCATTATAAGTTTGCAAGGAGTTTAAAGCTCCGCGTGGGTCTATCTATGGTGATTAAGGGTAGATTTTGAGGCTGACCACAAAAGGTCATATTAATTTTATTTCTGTTTCAGTTCTAGCCTTTGGTTCCAACGAATGATTTAGCCTTCAATATCATGGAGTAGATAAAGTAACATCCTGTATGAAGCACTGAGCTCACTTAATTAAAGGCTGTCACACATGAGGAGCGGCACTTAAAGCGAATGAGCCAAAGGCGGAGACAACGACAAAGCTATTAGATTGCGGACAGAATGAGGTGAATACCAGCCTTAGATTTATGTGCCGAGATTGGGCTAGAAGGAAAATGTTGGAACACCTGGTTTCCTGGTTTTCACTGTGCGTAGATAAATAAATGCAAGGTCTATAAAATGCGAAAATTAGATTAGTATTAAAGATGGTTCGTATAAGATTTATAATGAACATTTTTAGATAAACAATTTATTAGGAAACAATATTTTGGCTAGTTAGTAACCTATCTACTAACGCAGGATAACTTGTATTATTGTAGGATTGTATGTAGTTACAATGGGTGTACCGCAGGGTTCTATCCTCGGTCCTTTCCTATTCCTAGTTTATATTAACGACCTGCCTCATCTTGTCAAGAATAATCACGAGATTGTATTGTTTGCTGATGATACTTCATTAATTTTTAAAATGATGCGACAAAACACAAATTTCGACGATGTGAATAATGCAATCTCAAAAGTAGTTCATTGGTTTAGTGTCAATAATCTTTTGCTAAACGAAACCAAAACAAAATGTATTAGATTTATTCTACCTAATGTTAAACAAGTGAAGGCTGATGTAAACGTTAAAGGAGAAACTTTAGAAATAGTAGAAAGTGCCGTATTCTTAGGAATCACCTTAGATAATAAACTTCAATGGGGCCCACACATAGATAAGCTATCGAGGAGACTCAGTTCTGCAGCGTATGCAGTCAAAAAAATCCGTCATCTTACAGACGTGGATACATCTAGACTTGTTTATTTCAGCTTCTTCCATAGTATTATGTCTTATGGTATACTGCTGTGGGGGAACGCTGCAGATATTAACACCGTATTTGTGCTGCAGAAGAGGGCTGTTCGGGCTATCTATAACATGGGTCCTAGAGAATCTCTACGTGATAAATTCAAAGAAATAAACATAATGACAGTACCATGTCAATATATCTATGAAAACTTATTGTACACTCATAAAAATATAAATCGGTTCCCTAAAAATAGCGATAAACATATTTTTAATACCAGAAATAAACATAAACTCGCTGTGCCCACAACTAGGCTACACAAAATAAATGTATCTTTTAAAGGGCAATGTATACGCTTCTACAACAAAACTCCTAGTGAGTTGCAAAAATTATCAGTAAATAAATTCAAACAAATTGTCAAAACCTTGCTGTGCAAAAAGGCTTACTATAAAATATCAGATTATCTAGAGGACAAAAAAGCTTGGGACGGGTTTTGCTCCAACTCGAAAAATAACAACTAACAGGCTAAAGGTTTCTTCGTCGCTTCTTTACTTTAGTCTACATACCGAAGCGACAGAAATCAAAAAATATCACTTTATTTCCGTGTCAGTGTTTAGTTTTTTATTTTGACCTTTTCTAAGTGTACATTAAATGTACACTTAGAAAATTATTGTATTTATGGAAATAAAGAGTTTTTGATTTTGATTTTGATTTTGATTTTATGTAATAAATTTTAAGTAAAGTAGGCGAGCACCCAGTGCTTAGACAAACCTTGGCTTCGAGTCACCGTAGCTGTAGTACTTTAAATGAATAAATGATCGATCTGTCTTTCCTTGTAAATAATCATTATAACAAATGTTAGAGTGTTTTCTATGCAGTGTATTTAAATACTATTTAAATTGACGACCTCTTTGGCGCTGCGGATGATGCTCCGCTTGTGACGCAGGAGGTTGCGGGTTCGATTACCACCGCGGAAAAAATGTTTGTTCGATCTGCAGATTTAATTACGGGTGATTTCTATGGATATTACAAAAAATCTATCTATGTACGTCTTATGTAAGATAGATAGAAAATTCTTTATTGCACACTTATAGATAGAAACAATACAGCAAAACAGCTTAAAAACTAAGTGACAAGTTGCGGTCTTATCGCTCAAGAGCGATCTCTACCAGACAACCGTGGATGGATAGGATCCAATGACCCTATCCATCCACGATGATAGTATTAGGGGTTCTGTGTGCTCTTGAAGGTTTTATAAATAAATACTTTTATTATAATAAATAAGTAAGTTAACATTTATCTATTGCCTGTAATACAAGCTCTGCTAACTTTGACGCTAGATGATGCTGTGTGGATTGATCAGAATTATTATATTTATTGTGAAGAAGAAGAAGAACCTTTTACACATCATCTTGGAGACCACGTTATACGCCCCTCATTAGGTAATAATTCCTAAACCGAAACAGCGCATGATCCGTGTAACTTTATCAAAGCAACTCGCGAACTTGAGGTTAGTTCCTAACTTCAGGTTAACTGCAGTTTAACCCTTAGAGCCTGAAATGAATTAATGCGCGACTGTGCGACGACAACTTTTGGTTGTTCCATATATATATATTACTAGCTGCGCCCCGCGGCTACGCCCGCGTGAAAATTTAAAATTATCACTTAGGGGTATGAAAAATAGATAGTAGCCGATTTTCAGATCTACTGAATATACATATAAAATTTGGTAAAAATCAGTAAAGCCGTTTCGGAGGAGTACGGGAACGAACATTGTGACACGAGAATTTTATATATAACCCTTAACTGTAGTGGTCAAAAATAGTCACTTATCTATAGTCGTGGGTCCATGGGACCCACCTATTTTAGATTGTACTTTTTGTGTAAAAAACAAAAACCAATTATATTTTTACACTCTTTTATTATTCATTTATATATTTAACAATCATAGTTTTACAAAAAATCAACTATAGGAACTTTTATTCTTATCTTTAATGGCACTTCTTATAATCAGTCGTTATTTACTTAACCTAAAAACATGCTTACGAAAAAAAATCACATTAAATGGAAACACACGATAAAAAAATTAAAATCAACTCATTTCGTACACATAAGATAACAATTTTTAAGATAACTAAAACAAAAACAAATATACTTCTTCTATAAAAATTTTGACATCACCAAATGATGAGCCAAGTTATAAGCATGAATTACACACTGTTTTAGCACAAGTCATGCAAATAGGCAGTCTACACTTAGGACATAAATGTACAGTCTTCGCCCTTTTGTTTGGCGGACAAAAAGAGCATCTCTTTCTCTTACTCCTCTCCAATTTCAGGTTTTCATCGTGTGTTGAAGTTGTCTCTGCTGAATGAAGTTTCAAAGCTGTAGCAATGCTTGTTCGGAGTTGTGTAGGAAGTATCTCTGTTTGAGGAAACATTCCTTCGGTTTGCCATCTCAAAAACCTGAAAAAAACGGTAAAAGGAATATATAACATCAATGAAAAAAGTTACGCATCTATAGTCGTGGGTCCCATGGACCCACTCGCACACCAATACTCACCTTAGGAATAGCGAGCGAAACGCGTCCGTCCACTTACGCGCGCTTCGGCCTACTGTGGGAAGGTACCTAGGCGCGGGAGGCGCTCGGGCACGCGCTGTGATTTTTACACGAGTTCGAAGATTGAACCTGGGTCCATTGGACCCACAACTACAGTTAAGGGTTAAGATAGTTCGCTAACGTTTATTGTTATAAAGAAAGGAAACATGTTGTAAGGCAAGTAGAGACTTAAATCCCACGTGAGGTTTATTAAGACAATAGAGTTCTCTAAGATAACAAAGATAATTTAAGAACACATTTAATTTATATGACAATAGTAGGCAGTAACGCACAGGATAGAGTTTGAAGTAAAGCATAGTTATTGTTTCTCACTGTTCGGCAAAGAATTAAATTATTTTCTCATAACAGGCTACGATTGTAGTGCATCAAGTCAGACTCGTTACGTCTTTTCATTTTCGGCCTTTTATCTATAGAGTGGATTTCAAAAGCATCATAGATCTATGTAAAATCTGTAGATATGTTACGTTCTCCCAGCGCTTACTCGACAACTGGCCTATGTTACAAATAAACGCAAACACTCTCTCACAGTTATATTTTTAAACTTGTGCAATAATGAACAAACACAAGAGCATCTGTAGTCTTTTAGTCAATAGAACAAACTAAAGTACGTCGTAGCAGAGCACAAGTAACACGGCAAAGCCTTTCCGACTTTGACTGAGGTGGGTGGACCCAATTGGACATAATTTGAGCCTTCCACTTTCGAGACGCTAGGACCTATCTCTCCTTTTTTACCTAGATCGATGTTATGGATACAATGTTACTAGGACATGTCGGAAAAATCTGTGAATCTCGATGAATTGCGCATTGAAATCGACAAACGAAAAATGTGGCTTAAAAAAACAGTAAAATTAAATTATTTGGCGGACTCTATTGACTCCATTGTTACGTCTTTTGCCAAGTCCACATATTTCCGACGATTTTATAGCCGAGTATGTTTTACCTTAACAAAAGTAACACGACATTTTAGTTACCTAGCAATAAACAAAACAAGGCGTAACCACCAATTACAATGAATGTTGCGAACTCAACCAAACACTGCTACTGACATTAAAAACAATGGCCTCCAACATTAGCTGGCTCACGGTCACACTGTCCTAAACCTACCTGACTCCAGGTATGTGTTCGCCTTTAAGACAATAACAAATAAGTGTCTTCTCAGGTGTGATAGTCGTAAAACGATAGTCTATCTCATCAATTGTATTAATTGTTGGTAGTAGGTAATACGCATAGGTTTTGATATCGTGAAAATAGATTTGGATACTTTATCGGATTGATTACGATTCTTGAGTGTACTTTCATCGTGGGTCATGGGTTATTAAGAAACTTTAAACCTAATTGTTTTATTAGAAGGTTTTATTAGGTGTATTGTTGGCATTGCCTTATAAATAAATAAATAAATGGGTTCAAATATCGTGATATTAGGTAACAATCTCGTGAGAGAAGGTTACAATATTGTGAAAGTAAGGCTTGATTAAATGAGATGGACCTAGCCAAGACTTCTTGGAATCAAACCGTATTTTGTTTTTGTTTTCGTTCGAAGATCATTTTAAGTATGTAACGGAAGGTTTATTGTGTTACAGATCTGTGTAACCCACAGAATCAGTTTGCGTAAGACACCGGAAAACACAACTGGCGTAACACAGTCCGTAATTACACAGTACGATAGTTCTAGCGCGCACTGAATACTAACGCCCTCTCTTGGCGAAGAATGTTTCTTTATTGTAAACGTGCCTTTATAGCTATTGATTTTTGCTGTTGTATTCTAGGGTTAAAACCTTGGTTTTAAATGCTATGCCAGGTCAGGATTTAATAATTTTAGGCAAATATCTTATTACTAAGTTCCATAAGATATGAATTTTTTGGAATGAAAATAGCATTCTATACTCAAATGTTGGAGATGTTATGTATTGTAAGTAAGGGAAAGATGGTGTAGCTGATTTTTGACATGATACAATCCTAAGTTGATACCTTAAATATGTTTTATTTACTACTAGACGATCGCCTCGCGGTTTCACCCGCGTAGTTCCCGTTCCCGTGGGAATTCCGGGATAAAATATAGCCTATGTCACTCCCTGAAAAGTAAGCTTCCTAACGGTGAAAGAATTTTTCAAATCGGTCCAGTAGTTTCGGAGCCTATTCAATTCATACAAACAAACAAACAAACAAAAAATCAAACCTTTCCTCTTTATAATATTACTAGACGATCGCCTCGCGGTTTCACCCGCGTAGTTCCCGTTCCCGTGGGAATTCCGGGATAAAATATAGCCTATGTCACTCCCTGAAAAGTAAGCTTCCTAACGGTGAAAGAATTTTTCAAATCGGTCCAGTAGTTTCGGAGCCTATTCAATTCATACAAACAAACAAACAAACAAAAAATCAAACCTTTCCTCTTTATAATATTAGTATAGATTATTATCTATACTAATATTATAAAGAGGAAAGGTTTGATTTTTACTACTATTCTCCACATAAAAATCAGTCATAGCCTGTCTGTTAGTCACTAACAAAAATAAACGTGGTTCGAATTCAAACACCATAAAAACAAAGGGGAATTAAGGATAATTTGGAACCATAACAACACATGGCATTTGACACAAAAGGGCGCAAAAGGATGCAAAAAGGGCGCAAATGAACATTCTTCTAGTTAACAAGGGTGCGCCATTAATTTGGGGTGGATTTAAACGCGTGAGTTGAATTTGTTTTAAGGAATCATTTGGCATGATTGTGGCGAGACCCTACTTCGTTTGGCAGAAAAAAGGTCTCAGAATCATTTTGAAACTATGAAAATAATGAAAGTGATTTTCGATCTAAATGAGAGTTAAGCCTGTGCGACTATTGATCAGGTTTTATGGTTTAATACTATTTTGGTGGAGTGGCCTCAAGTGTCACGCCACTTATTGGGCCCTGACATTAAAGAAATGATTGCCTTGTATAGGCACTTCACATTTGCTCCCCTTGGAGCCGAGACCCTAGGTCCGCGAGGTACCCACCGAGGCTCTCCGGGTTTTAAAAAATATCTGAGCGTCTGGTCGAAGCGACGCGTGATGCGCGAGGGTGGCGATCTGGCGCAGCGCATCAGCACTGCCATATAGCGGGGCAATGCAGCCAGCGTCTTGAGGACGCTTCCGACTGGTATTACTATGGATCAGTTAGTTGTAGATTGTTCGCAACAGTCTGCAGTTAGCTCAATATTTTCAATTGTAAATACTAGTTCTAATTTGGCACTTCTTGTTATTTTTGAAAAGCACTGGCTTGGCATAGGATACGGCTGACGTAAGTAAAAATAACACCATAATGTAGCGAAACATATTAATTAAAATATATGGTAATCATATTTATTTACACGACTTACAATTTACGTAAACGAATTGTCAATTCTATTTCTGTGAACCAAAAGAGCCTATTTCTAATTTTAAATAACAATTTGCTTCTTAATTTTCCACGATATCACACAGTAATTGTTTTATTGTTTGTGAAATGAGCCGATGAACGAGATCGAGTAATTTTCGCGACGGCAAATTTCGCATCGGCAAAGTTGTACGATTTTCAATTTTGCAAATCGGCGCAGAACGAATCATTTGCGGGGATTACTTTGTCTGTAATTTAAATACAGGGTGATGTGGAACTGCAAATTGATTTTTTAAGCTACTCTCTTTCGAGTGCTGGTGAAAAATTAAATGAAAATTATTTTGTTTAGCTCCTTTACGTATGAGTGTTGATTGGTACGGTAATTTTTTTTTACTCTCACCACAAGCTTAAAACGAAACAATATTGAGTAACATAAACGTGGTGAAAATATAGTGCTTCTTGAAACTGGCGGTACTTGGGTTATTAACTTTTCAACAGCAGCAAACGATACGATAATAATTTTCCTCCGTTGCAGTTTATTTTATTTGGCTTGGGTTTAGATCTTACTTACTAACTCGCGTACTTATTTCATTTCTGATAGCTGTGACTTCCACACTAGAGAGCGCCAAGCTTCATTATCCATCACCTCCATTACATCACCACATATAACGTCATCATCAACATCAGGCTATATAAATCCACTGCTGTATACAGGCTTCCCTTAATAAGCACCATAGTCTTCAGCTTTCCGCATACAGCATCGGCCTGCAGTCATTCGCAGATCGTGTCTCGTCCAAACACGAATTCCTTGTCCAGCTTCGTTTTAAATCTGAATTTGGTAATTTATTGGATTATCCAGTATCAAATTCACATTGCAATATGACCTAAAGGTACTTGATTGCAGAAAGCAATTTCCTGACGTTCAATATTCCTAGAATATAATATCCACTACCGGCGGTATTCTTAGTTGCTTCTGAGAATTCCTAGTTGAATTGGTCCTGGTTTCCGACTGGAGGATCGCTCACGGTGCAAAGCAGGTTCAGTCAGTTACTATACAATATTGCAATTAGAGTGAGAGGCAACGATGTAGTGTAATTTTCCTATGAAATCCAAGACGCATTTTGCTAGTTGTTTCCACTTAGTTCCTAGTAGGTTTTTGTTGGGCGAAGGTCCGCCTGCGACGCAGGAGGTTGCGGGTTCGATTCCCGCCTCGAGACAAATGTTTGTACGATCTGCAGACATTTGTTCAGGGGGTCTGGATGTTTTTCTATGTATAATAAAAAATATCTATCTATGTAGTCTATTGTATTATGTATATCAGTTATCTAGTACCCATAACACAAGCTCTGCTTAGCTTGGGGCTAGATAATGCTGTGTGAATTGTCCAGCATTATTTATTTATTTATTTGTAGTAAATAAGGCTTTAAACTTATTTTCATTAAAGTTGATTTTTATGTAAATCATTAACCGATTCTTATGTCATTGCAAGTCACTAAAAACTTGACAGTAATCAAAATTTATTGTGGCTACAACCGGGTGCCATTGATTGTGTGTAGGTTTTTAGTTTATTTGAAAACTGTATAGCGGTGAAGAAAGAAGTAAAAATAACCCTGCTATTATTATTTAGTATATTTATTTTTATGTAATCAAATGATATAGTAATTTGGGGTGAACTACGGCATCTCGACGCACGCTATCTCGATGCACGGGTATCCCGACAAATATCGACAAAGGTACACGCACGGAATCTCGAAAAACCTTGGTGGTTGGATTTTCCACAACATTTGACAATAGCTGTCATTTTTGACATCTGCCGCCATTTTTGGCAACGGAAATATACAAAATATTTTATTCTCGAACCATTAACATTTGTTGGGTTTCCGTGCGTGGGGATTGCATTCACTTTTTGTATTTTGTCGGGATAGCGTGCGTAGAAATTTTGATGTCGTTGTTCAACCGATAATCTATAATATAAAAATGAATCGCAAAATGTGTTGGTAAGCGCATAACTCAACAACGCCTGGACCGATTTCGCTAATTCTTTCTTTGTTGTGTTTGTTATTGTCAGGAGAAGGTTCTTATCCTGTCGTCGGTTGTGTCCAAGATGGCGGCACATGTGACGTCAGTTGATTGCCTCAGTGAGGCGAGCCACAGATATGAGCCGATCTGTTGATCGCCTCAAGCTCGCCACATTGTGGTTTTTAACCTGACACAAATTTGAGTGTACTCAAAAGTTAGGTTATTAAGTAGGTTATTTCATCAGGTTCATAGGAAATGGTTATTTCATCATGTTTATAGAAAGATTAGGCTTCAAATACAAAAATTCAGTGAAATATTGATTTTTAAGTTCGCCAAACCCCTGTCTGTTGCTAACCACCATGTGGTTACTCAGATGGGCATGTGCCGCCATTTTGGACACAACTGATCATATGACGTCAGAAATTTGCCTCACTGAGGCAAACAACAGACAACAGGATAAGAAAGAAAAAATTAAGAAAGTTGGAAACATAAATTACCACGGGGGCGAAGCCGCGGGGCGCAGCTAGTATTATAATAAAAATGTAATTCTATTGTTTTAATTCTATTGTAAGTTTTTACAGACATTTCTCTCTCTCTCTTCTTTGCTAGCTGGTTTATGTATCTATCATCCTGTACCACCAAAAGTTATAAGTATTCAAATTATAATTTTATCTAAAACGTACATTTGTTCATAGAATAATGGTCCTTATTTCCATTACAACTTTGATTGATTAAGTTTCATGCCGAGTTTCGTTTATCTTTCAAAATCCTTCCGGTTCTGCAATTTTGTAACAACTAGGTATTTATAGGAATCATTTACTCTTCAGTTAGGCACGAAAAAAGTAAACAGAGCTAGAGGTTATTGTAATATGACAAACAAGCGCCTGTAGTTTTGCACGATTTTTGAAAATTAAAGGGAGCATGCAATGTTTTTTCAGATCTGGAACTTAATATAACCAAAATATCAGATGGATCCATTCAGTAGTTCTGACGATGTCGTCGCACAAACATCTTCACAAACTTTCACAAATTAACATTTTAATTTAATTGGGTAAATCTTTAAACCGAATCATAATATATTTTCAAGAATGCTATATCGACTTATAATATTATTAATGAACTTTGTATTTTGCTAACGCCGTACGGCGCTACGGTCCGTAGAAGGCCTACGTCGTAGCCTTGCTACGGTTCATAGAGGATCTACGGCGTAGGCATTGTCTACGAACAAAAGACCGGAAGCTTATAGCCACTATCTTTATCCAACCGATATCTAAATACCTTTCATTTATCAGGATGAATAGATAACAGACAACAATTGGTAACTTGGTATACCATCACACTTCACACTAATATATAAATATTAGTGCGAAAGTTTGGATCGATGTATAGATAGATGGATGGATGGATGCTTGTAACCTCTTCACGCCGAAACTACTGAATGGATTGGGCTGAAATTTTGCATTCAGGTAATACTAATCCTTGAATCAAACATAGGCTACTTTTTATCTCATAAATCAGTTCCCATGGGATAGAAATCACCTTTAGACGTTTATAAAGAATCAATGCGTGCGAAGCCGCGGGCATAAACTAGTTTTAAAATAACCAAGAGCCAGAATAACGTATGTCAACCATTTATAATTTGTTCAGGCAGACAACCAAGCTACACTATTCAGGACGAATGCTACATATTCCCGCGTAAGTAGTATTTACCAAGCAACTGCATATCGTACCATTTACGTTCTTGAATAATTTACGTGCCGTAAGTGCTAGTGTTAGACGGAGATCACTAAATAGGTATCTACAGGTTGAGTCTTGGGTTTAAAGTGCACTTGAGGTCGAGGAAAAACCGAAGTGAAACTGAAGATGATTTTAATTGTTTAAAAATAAATAATGAATAAAAATACTCATTATCGCATTATCCATCCCCACAGTAAGCAGAGCTAGTGTTGTGGGTACTAGATAATATACAATGATAGATCTTTTTATATTATACACTAGTTTCTGCGGCTTCGCACCCGTATTTCGGTAAAATAAGCAGCCTATTGTTTAAGTAAGGCTTTGTTCTAAGCTTACGCTAAATTTCATCTTGATCCGTTCAGAAGTTTTGGAGATCATTTTATTTTATTTATCCTAGGTAACAAAAATTCACATTTCACAAGCTTTCGGCTTTATAACATTAGTAGTAGTATAAAGAGAAAACACCAAGAACCCCGGAATAAATATCTGCAGGTCGTACGAACATTTGTCCCAAGGCAAGAATCGAAAACGAGCTTCGCCCGCTGCGCCATGGAGGTTGTAACAAGCTTTTGGCAAGCTGAGGCATTGCACATGATTTTATCCGATAGGACTCGATAATATAAAGTGGCTAACTAATACATAGGTCCTCACTGGAAGACGTGGTGGGATTGTACACATCTGTAGTGTACATCATGTCCAGGTAATAAAATATAAACCATGGTCTACATACGTCATCTCGTATGTCAAGGTGTTGCTAATTAGCTGTCACTGTCTCTTGTCAGGTGGACATAGTGGAGAGAGTGGTAATCCGGGTTAGTCCTTGAGGGCCACGATCCTGCAGGGACCCGGTCTTTAGAGACCAATTTCGATCAATTTTATGAGACGTTCTTTTGTTATTTTTTCCATTGTTTTCAACTTGTACTGTTATCATAAAAAGTGCTTACACGTCATTGATATTAATAAAATTCGGAAGATACGTACGTTCTCCCAGCACTAACTGAACAAATGGCTTGTGTTCTGCGGGTTGACAGTTGGACGGAGGCCTACGGATGTGGGAGGTGAAACTGATAGAAGATCTTCGCATTGGCGAGCTGGCGTATCTCAAATTGTGTATATTATCGGTCCTCGGAACCTACAACATCCAAAGTGGGGGTAATACTATGAAACAAAGTGTGTGCGCAAACATACACTTGTGCACTAATGTCTTGCGCCCCTGCCCAGTCTCCGTTGAGACTCCGTGGCCGAAGTTTTGATTAAGAGAACATCATCACTATGAAACAAATAACACAAAATATGATCATGGTGGTATATCTTGTGCCATATTGAAAAATCAAATCATTGGATAATTTGACTATCTTTGGTATATGATCATTATTTTTGGAGAACTTAAGAAAGCATAATGTTAGAGAATGGTGAAGAGCAGTAGAACTATTCCACTGATGTCGAGGAAGCAAAGACCACCTGGCACTGCGAGTATTGCAGGCAACACGACCGAAAAATCGGGACATCAGGTATCTCCTGGTTAGCCAGCCGGATAGTTGGGTCTTTAGGAGTCACACAACACTCAAGGGTACTAGAAGTTCATGGTTTGTTGATAGAACGGCTATCTTGACAGCTTAATATGGATACCGAACGAAAGTGCGTTTCCTTTCATAAGCGCGCAAAGCGGTTGTGTTTGAGCCATTCGTTGTTTTCTCGAAGGCTCGGCAGTGTAAACTACCCTTACTACAAAATTTGTTTATTATACAAAACTATTAGTATATATAGTACTAGATCGCTCATAACGATAAGGCCGCCTTTGTACTTCGTCTACTCTTAGCATTTATTTCTGTATTGTTATCTGTCTTTGTGTGGTACTATAAAGTATTATCTATCTATCTATATATTAGGTACATCGTTGATCACCAAACTACCACCTTCTATGGGTTCTTTACATAAAAGATATCAAGCTAAGCTATTTTTGCATGGGCTTTGGTAGAAATTATGCACAGCTTCTCTACCCTGCGGACATGCAACTACGAAAACCCAATACAAAAATATTGAGAAATTAAACTTCGACTATGTTTTTGGACAGTAATTAGTTTCGTCTATTTGAATTCTGTAGCTTGCTCCCAAAATAAGTCAAAAATACTTCAGTGCTGTACTTCAGTAGTTCGAAACGGCAGCATAAATAATTTAGTTGAAAAAGTTCGGTCTGTACATTAGTTTTAGCGCAGGCTTAGTGCGGGCTACGGAAGAGTTTCTTTATGTGGAAGGATTATGTCGAAATGAGTTTCCTGAATTCGTATAGGACAGCTAAATGAATGAGTGGAAATGTGAATAGTTAGTGGAACCAGACTTTAGGTAAAGCGAAAATTGGGATGCTTTGCTGAGATATTTTTCGCTAAAGGTTTACACTTACATAAGTGACACCAATCCAACACCACTTTGGTATAAATTCAACCTCAACAGCCTTTTTTCCACTGCTGCGTTGCTAGAATCAGGCCTCCCCTTGATAAGCACTTTACTGGCTTTAATGTAACTATGGGTAATGCCCATAATCCTCACGCTGGGCATAAGGGTTGGGATCGAAGTTCAATGATAAAATTTTTCTGCATGAGGTAATGCTGCCCGCCTCGGTGGATATCCCTTAGTTGCCTCTTACGACACCCGCGATTTAGAGTGGTGCAAATTCTAAGCCCCGACCACGGACGGTTTGTATTACTTGCTTCAAGCGAATGTACACGCGGCTACACGCGCGGGCCACTCCCTTAAAGCTTATGGTAAACCTGTTCTTAAAGAACGACCGCAACTCGTCAAGCGCATTGCTGAACTGTTCTAGATACTAAAGACTGTAGAGAGATGCTGGAGGCAGCAAGCTGAAGATAGGGTGCTATGGCGCTCATTAGAGGCAGACCTATGTCCAGCTTTGGACGAATATAGGCTAAAATGTAATTTCCTAGCGTATCGATTTGGGAAGGAAGACCTTTCAGCTAATTTTGACGTCAAATGTTAGGTACCATAGCATTTTTTCGATGAAAGACCCCAAATACACAACAATGCTTTATGACAAGGTCGGTTCTACCGTTATTCACTATTACATACCCAATTATCATTTGAGTAAGTCACCAATTACTGACAAGGACCCAATTTTGCGGGTATTACCCATTTGGGCCTTATTAGGAAATTATGCCGGATATGATTGAGGGCCTCTCGTTCACGAAATTAGAGGCCTCTTGAGTGGTTCTACTTATTTTTTAAGCTGTTACAAAAAGTAAGTTGTTACATTATACGGTTATAAATGAGTTACTTATATTAATTGAAAACAATTATTACGTATAACGTTATTATTAAGACCTTTATTAGGCTTCAATTAGTTGTCAGAAATATATATTTTTTCTCCTCTTCTAGCAGCTATCCGCCCTTAATATAGGCATTGAGCTTGTTTGCGTCTTCTCGCCAGCCGTATCATGTATGGTAGGTAAATACCCATTGGCATATCCATTTCATTGGTGTTGTCATATTAGGTCAGGATGGGCTATTCTCTTCACTCGCCTGAACACTGAAATAAATAGTTTTACGGTTTTATTAGACTCCTTATTTCTTTTCGTAATGTGCTGACTTTCTTTTCCCAATTTCTGTGTAGACTTTAAGAGAGTCAACGACTTTTTTACAAACAAATATTATCGTCATACAAACAGACGAAAAATAACTTTAAAATTACATTTTCTCAGAATAAAAGATATACCTACTCGATCAACAATCGCATTTTCAGAAGAAAATTTAGACATAAAACAAGATTTCTCTTAAAAGAATTACAAGACAAGACGCGAAAAAGCTTTTTATTTCTAGCAAAAATAACAGAAACAGATAAATGCTGCACGCTCGTGACTCCGCTTACCCATGAGTGATCTCAGTAAGTACTCTTCAGAGGAGTGACCACGTCTCATGGAAAAATAGGATTCCAAATATTTAAGAAAACAAATACATGGTAAGATTGTAATCTCTCCTATCGTTAAACAAGTGTTTGTTCTGAAAAAACTCAAAGTCGACTTCTAACTCTCCTATAAATTTCCACTGTTAGAAAATATTAAAGAATTTAAAGTCAAGTCTTCAGTTATGAAAGAAAATACGTATTTGGTACATACATATAATGATACAGGAGTAGCATTTACTTATTCTGTGATAAAAGTTCTATTTACCCGATCTTTTACTGTTTACTAAAGTAAAAATCGACGTAAGAGTCGAAAGTAAAAAAAAATCTTAGCTAACACGTAGGTCATTTATAACCTACTTGTTAGCTAAGATTTTTTTTTAAATGTGTTTCAACAAAACGTGGTCACAATACTCATCCATATGATAACACGACATTGAGTTACCCGCGGCGCTGGCTGCGTTCATAACCTCCGCACGTGTCTCAAGATCATCAACATCTTATAGTAGGATGTCTCTTAGCAGCCTTGTCTATGGTTTTGGCTACACCTGGGTTCGCCTCTATCATAACGGCCTGTAAAACGAGCTTGCTTCCAGTCCTACAGAAAGAGGTTGTGCTCAAACTAAGCTAAGGATCTCTTTAGACCGGTTAGTTTCGCTATGCTCGATTCCCGCTATGCACTGATCATAAAATATCTAACAAAAAGTGCCGCTATGCACGGAATCAGATTCTTGGACTGTCGAAAGGAAAATGCTTATGTTTAAATATCACAGTCATCTAAAATGTACTATACACACTTGATAGTGTACCACAGTAAAAAATATTTTTCTGTGGTCCAGTTAGTTTAATTTGAAACAAATCTTATCAAAAACAAAACACAGTTTTATCATTCAAGGTATGCGTATATACCTACAGCCAGAAATTCGTACATTGATCATTTCCTTACCTTAGTTATTTATTGTGACCTTAGATCAGCACATATTCGTCCACTGTTGAACGTGCCTGTAATCAAGAGGAGTTTTGCCTTAATCAACACCCTTGGTAGGCGGATTGGTGATGGCAGTAAAGGTGTTAAAATTAACAGAAGGATGCTGCTGCCCCTCTTCTGGTAGGTACCATTAGTCTCCTTTTATCTCTGACTAGACGATCGCCTCGCGGTCTCACCCGCGTGAAACCGCGAGACGATCGTCTAGTCGAATTCCCACGGGAACGGGAACTCCCGTTCCCATGGGAATTCCGGAATAAAATATAACCTATGTAACTCCCTGAAAAGTAAGTTCATAAAATAAAACAAATTAATAAAATAAAAAAGCCTTTATTCCCTAAAATACAATTTACAATTTATAAATAATTTTTTACTTTTAAACCAATGTTCTTATGTTGTATTAATTCTTATGATTTATTTACAAATTATTATATTTAATTACTAATAATGAATAGGTATAATGATGCTAAATATATAGTGTTATTCATTAAATTTTTGCAGGGTTTATCCATTTCTGGATAAAGGCCTCCTCCATCTCTTGCCAGTTTACTCTATTTTGAGCCGCTCTAATCCACTCTTTTCCTGCTACCAATATTATATCGTCCTTCTAACGGCGCACCGGTCGGCTCGGGTCTCTCTCGAAAAGTAAGTTCATAACGGTGAAATAATTTTTCAAATCGGTCCAGTAGTTTCGGAGCCTATTCAATACAAACAAACAAACAATCAAATTTTTCCTCTTTATAATATTAGTATAGATTTATTGACAAAGAAAATTATACTAGTATTTACAATTGAAACAATTGAGCTAACTGCCGACTGTTGCAAACAGTCTACAGATAGCTCAACTGATCCATATTAACACCAGTCGGAAGCGTTCCCAAGACGCTGGCTGCATTGCCACGCTGTATGGCAATGCTGATACGCTGTGCCAGATATTCACCAGCTCTCGGGTCACGCGTCGCTTCGACCAGGCGCTCAGATAGTTTTTTGAAAACCCGAAGAGCCTCGGTACCCCACGGACCTATGGTAAGTATAGGTAGTAGGGTAGGGGGTTAGTATAGATTAGTATAGATCATACGGATATTTGACATTTAGCAGAGAGGTTGCTGCTAGCTATCGCCGCGTGGGCAGCGCGCGGTCAGCATAATTTCCATTAGGATCAGCAGGAGCTGTGCCGTAGCAGTGCTTTACAAGTGAGCATTGTCCTTAAAAAGGCGCAATGGACTCCATTTTATGAAAAGGACAGGCATAGGATATCGCGTTTATAGGAGCGAGACGGAGCCAACGTTTTTGGTACGGCGTTAGCGCAAAATCTAGTTATTGCTTATTTACAAGAAAACTACTTACACAACTTATGAAGAAATTGATTCAAGGGACCAAATAATTAGTATTAAACTACGAATCAAAACAAAGGTTCAATAGACCGCAGGTTTCCTGAGAACTCGACCAAATTATGTACAAAACAGTGCACCTTCATGATTTTGTATCATCTTATTTATTTCTCAATCCTGTTTTCACATTCAATGAACCAAAGAGAAAATCTTGAATTTTATGTAATTCGAGTTTTTACCACGGGGATCCCGTGTGTACTAAGATCTAGTTTGACAACAGCCCGTTAGGTTTGTCCCTTAGGAATATTGAACGACTCAAGTTGACGCCTAAAGTAAAAGTAGCAAAAGCTGTATCTTAGCGTCATTGAAGTCTATTGTTTTCTCCCGAAAAATTAGGTAAATAATGTTGTTACTCTGTCCGTGTAACCGCTACATTAAGTGTTGGATCAACCGAGTTGTAACGAAGTTGTAGGAATGCCAACGTTGGCTTAGCCGCTTGTTGGCCGTTGGTAGCCGATCCAGAACTAGAGACATACGGGTGGATAGGAGTTTATTTTATTGGAAAATACAACATCACCATCAAGACAATAGTTGGCAAAATAATGAACTCAGATCGGAGTGGAAAGAATATCGCTTTAACGAGAAGGCCTATTATTACCACCAAATACTACATAAATATTATATTTATACAGTGTGTTTTAATATTTAAGTATTTTACTTTTTCTAAGAACGAAATAGGTAGATTTTTAAATATTTTTATTTTCCACAAAACCTTCAACTTAGTTTCATGAAAATACATCTGTTTTTTACAATGTTTATAATGCTTTTTTCACAAAAAAAATTATACTAGAATTTACAAATGAAACAATTCAGTTAACTGCAGATTGTTGCAAACAATCTACAGGTAGCTGAACTGATTCGAAATTCCACAAAGATTTTTGTATACTGGAAATTATTACTATCAATTACACCAGAAAACAAAAAAAAATTCTTTATTATTAATATTGTAGGTGGGAAGCCGGCGAGATGATATCATTCCGCGTATCCGTGTGTCCCACTAAGTCACGTTTATTGTTAGCGAGTTCTCGGGAAAAACTCGAGAGAACTAAATGCGTGAATTGATTTACAAAACGTAGCTTCTATGCCAACATTTTGTGTACTTACATCACACGAATCTTACTGAACAAGGTGAACGTATAAACGTTAATAATTTCGACGTAATTTAGAAAAATAAATCCAGAATCCATATTTTCTAAGAGTTAATCTGAAAAACTTATTTATCGCTGAAAATCATCGCAGAACCCATACCTTCATCAGAGGAGGATATATATTAGATTTTCAGCCTAGATTCCATACAATATAAGAATCTACGCTAAAAAGTCGAGGTTCATGTTAAGTACTTAGATAGGATATCTCCGAATTCCCATGGAACAATAATTAAATATACACAGGTGAAAACAATAGGTAAAGATAAATTAACATATGATATACTAGCTGTTTATGATTGAACGCCTTGCTTACACCGCAGGCCTCAAATTAGGCCACTTAATAATATTTTAATGTATTTACGGGCTTTGAATAAAAATCTAAAATATCTTGACTTGATTCATGGATAAGTCAACGTGAAAACCTCTGAAGCCAACGTAATAACACGTTAAATGCTAAAAACCCACATTTCAGGTATTCATTTCAGTTTGAGATCCTGTTTACGTAAATTTATGATAAATAATTTTCCCCATCTTTACTTCTGACCAATTTTTTGAATAAAGTAACGTGTCCACTAGAAGCTGTATCGTGCCGGATTAGAGTTTACACCACCCTAATTCTTCCCAACCGGGAGCAGGCAGCAGCGCCCCCTGCAGAACAATTCTACCACCGAACTGCGATCCCTAACCCCCCATGATCCCTCCCCATCCCCAGGATCTCAAGAGGCGCAAATATGCATGTCTCGACAGAGCCTACACTAATTTGCTCGCCTTGAAGTCGAGACCCTTGGTCCGTGAGGTACCGAGGCTCATTAGGTTTTTTAAAAATTATCTGAGCGTCTGATCGAAGCGACGCATGACCCGAGAGCTGGTGAGTATCTGGCGCAGCGCATCAGCATTGCTATACAGCGGAGCAATGCAGCCAGCGTCGCTTCCGACTTATAATTAGAATTAGAACTTATGTCAGAAGTTTGAATTCCATGTAAGTGAAAATATAAAAACTCAACTCAAAATGACTTTGCTCAAGGAAAATCGAAGTTTTGTTTTCGTTGTCGTGCAAAACCAACTCATAAGTCGCTCGTTTAAGATTAGCGATTGCACGAAAACGAATCAGAAACTTTGATTTCGTTTTTAAGAGATTTTAGCTTTACATTATTTTCGTCTTTGGTGGAGACTCAGCTTTAGGGAAAGCGGCAGAGCTTTTATGTTTCTTTGCAATTTAAATTTATAATTATGATAATACTTGAGTCCTTGAATGAAGGAGGATTCTGGAGATTTTTTGATAAAAATCTTAGGCAATATTTTTTACTCATCTTTATCAGCCAGTTCAGTCTACAGCCGAATTGCTAAGTGTCTTTATAACACTCTCAGTGCCCATGACGCACATGTTTATGTAGAGCTCCTAGTAGCTGCTGCTAGCAGAGCATGGATAAACTGACTTTACAAAATAATCTCCTAAAACGTCTGTCTTTGACCGATTAGCGAATTTTGTGGATGACATCACATGAATTGCTTTGCTTATCTTCTTTTACTATATAAAAATAAGTCGGGTTTTCCTTCCTGACGCTATAACTCCAGAACGCACGAACCGATTTCCACGGTTTTGCATTCGTTGGAAAGGTCCGTGAGGTTTATAGCAAAGAAAATCAAAACGTTTCCATAGAAACAACGCGTGCGAAGCCGCGGGCAGAAGGTAGTGTTGTCTGAAATAACGTCCATCACATTATGACAACGTGCGAATAGTATGATTATGAAAATATTTACTTTGACAAAATTCCTACCCATTCTTATCGTGTGCGGATTATAACCATGACGTGTTTATGTTATAGCTTTATTCCATTTCTTTTATTCCTAGAGTAAGTAGGTTGCACAATGAACAATTTTCTAAATGTGACATATTTTCGCTCTCAAAGAATAACTTTAAAAAACAAGTGTCTCTCTTAAGTTAATTTTGTGTATTTTTACTTAATTTGTCTTTGTTTGTTTATTCTCCAAATTAACGTCTGTAACGTTGTGTTCTTTTGTAAATAATGTGTCTATTAGTGGCATCTTGATTGGTTAACTTTAAGAAAATTGTATACTGTTTGTGCCTTATTAAACGAAAAATAAAATAAAAAATAAAACGCTCGCCGAAAATATTGTCCATCAAAAAACTTTACGCTCATTTTGCATAATTTAAGGCCAAAATGTTACTTACCCTCATAAGGCTACCTTAATCAATCCCTAACTACATGCGCCTATTCAAACATGCTGACCTAAAGCGTTGTCAAATTGTTGTACGTGTTATATACGCGCATGAACTACTGCTGTATTCGTCTAATAGCGCAAAGAGTATGTAAAGTAGGAATAGATAGGACTTACAAATGGCAACCCATATTTTTTTGTATTTTTCTGTACGGAGTCTACACACTGGAATACTCAAAAAAATCGCAAGAACAAATTATCAAATCAACAAAACGAACACCGAAAAATCGTCAAAGACTATACAGCGTAATTGTACTCAAAAGCATTCATTCGACAGAATTTCCAACTAGATTATAAATGAATTTGCTACATTGTAATTGTTTTATATTCAAACTTGGGTTAATTGCGTTAGATAAAAAGTTGAATTAGTCGAACATTTTGGGTTATAATCCGCCATTAAGTATAAGATGTTTTTGTATATTCTATAAATATTGAATTAAAAAATGAATTCATGCAGAACAAAATGTGCTAGACAAAATAAAAATACGCCAAAATTATTGGTGGCAACCCTGGTTTCACAGAAAGTAGGCAACTCAGGTTGATGCGATTTCAGTGTTTGAAAATTGTAGGCAGCCGACGGACGGTGATTTGTCAAATTGCCGGCAGCGGCCCGCCGAATTTGGTCTGTAGATTCCATTCCGATAACACTGACTCAGTCAGCACAGCATACGGAACTCTGTCAGTGTGTTATGCAGTGTGGCCGATTGCAAACCAAATCATATTGTTAAAAGTTATCTTCTATTTAGCACATAGAAAATTACATTATCAGAATAAAACAATTACTATCTATTTCTTATTACTATATCTATTTCTTAAAAATCTAAGCCGTCACCAGAAGGTAGAGTGCCAACAATGCTGGCAGCATTGTCACGTTGAATGGCAATGCTAATCACCTGTGGACTCTATAAGAAGTTTGGTAATCTTTATAAATTGCGTGTGCCCCAGGACCACAAGTACTAAGGGTTTCAACCCCAAACGGCTCAAATAACCTCGGCCAAGGCTAGCGTTTTGGCTGTTTGAGGGACTCCCCTATTGTTAAAATGTGTTTTAGCAATTTATGGGCCTTCTGTACGGTGAGTTTAAAGAAACTCGAATACCTACATGTTGTGTGTGATGGTCTCACAAGATCATTTGTTATTTTTATTAATCTCAGCTCTCCTCTACATGTACTGTACATGTATAGTTTTCATGTACGTACATACAAATTCGAGACTCAGGGCCTTTACCATCTTCTCAGTCTCCTTACTATGGAACTCAGAAGTAGGTAAATACGCCACATATAATAGACACAATAGAATGGTTTGAGACACCAGTCCATAATTAGCTGTTGACCTGTTTCATAATGAACCATTTTTTATTATTTTATCCGGCGAGGAAATTCGTTACTGGTCTGGGGGGGACCAGAATTATGTGGTATCTCGACGCCTGAGAAGGACGTAATACCCACTAAAACCTCTCCGGTGTCCCTCTCTCGCCATTTTCGCCAAATGACGGGAACATTTAAAACATCCGCGGCCTGAATGGCGTCCCCTCTTCCTCCTATACATGGCCGGCGAGCCCACCGATCCACACACTCGCCGACCCCATTCTTCTGTCACCTTTCCTCCCCCGATTAGGACACAGTTCATAATGAACCTTGAAGTCAATTTGAGTCTGAAATAAGGCTGTTCTGCACAAAATTTGCGTACAACTCCATGCCCTCAAAGCCTGCAGGGTACGATATCCTGGACAATAGAGGCCAGTGGACTGTGAACCAGATAGGGCTTAAATTAATTAATAGAAGGGTTAGATACACATCTTTTGTCCTGAGGGCGTAAATGGCGCTATTTATGATGTTTTAGAACGTGAGGTATAAAGAGAATGTAATTTATGGTATGTGAGGACAATAGGTTCGAATATTTTATTTGTTTATCAGGGATATGCATTAGTTTTGTTTGGAGAAAATTTGATGGTTGTTGTTTGTAAGTCTCGCTAACTGAGTCCTTGGTATTTGTGCATAGTTTACGAAAACTTATCAGGGGCTTATCAGGAGGAGGTCTGCGTCCAGTAGTGGACTAATACAGGCTGTTGAGGTTGAAGTTACGAAAACTTCGTGATGATGGTCCAGATTCAATAATTTCGTACGAACTCTTCCCCTTTGTTTTTTTTGCGACTCCTCCTCACCTCTACAACCTATATTGGTACACTGCTGGATGCAGGCCCCCCATGATAAGCGCTTTATTGGCTTTTATCTCAAGGGAGGTAATGTCTATAATCCCCACGCTGCTGCTCATGCGGGTTGGGAATCGCAGTTCGGTGGTTGAATTGTTGTGGGGGGCGCTGCTGCCCGCCCAAGTGGATATCTTTTATTCGCCTATTACAACATCCGCAGGAAGAATTGGGGTGGTGTAAATTCTAAGCCGGCACCACACAGCCAACGCACTTTTTTGCGACTAGCTGCTACAATTCTGCCTCTTCGATTGTAGTATTCAAATAATTTTTAGTGATTCGTTACACTTACATTTTTATAGTTTATAGAAACTAAGCAAAACTGGTAATAAGGCCTCTGGTTATTGTCAATATTCAGCATTTTTTGTCTTCGTGTCCGTAATGGTAACTGAATAAAGATTTTGTCTCCCCAAAAAGAAAGCCGAACCAAGAAAGTCTTCAAAGAATTTGGCAGCACAGACAGGATAATGCGCTCTGAAATATGTTATGAGAGCTCAGCATTGTTATTTTTATAGTCGTACAGAGTCCCATAAAAGCCTCTGAAGCCTGTTTAACTGAAATTTGTGTAAGCCGCAGAATTTTTGCGGTAAAGTGATTCTGAATTTCTGAGTGGTTTATTATCTATGCTCGGCTCGTATCTATAGAATAAGATACCTAGGTATCTGAGTAGGTATATATTATATCTGAGTACTTGAATTCCAGTTTTCCCCCTTAAGGGGGATTTGTCAAGGGGGAAAACTGGAATAACCCCTTAGCTAGTATGAGTTTGTTTAATACCATAGCGAAAAAGTGTCCGTATACTACCGCTGATTTGTAAAAGTTGTACTGGTATAAAAGAAAAGAAAAACTATAAACCTTCGACGCATAATTTGTAATCAAAAATAAATAAGTAATTTTGGTAACACCGACTAAGAGGAGTTGATAAAACAGTTATGGTAATTAAATATAGGGTACAAAAAAGAATTGACCTGCCCATTATTACAAAGACAATAAAATCAGTAGCACATATAAACAAACAATATCTCACTCTAAAAGCATATACCGTCCCCGTTCCGTCACAGGTAAAAAAATGCAACAAATCACTCAAAATCAATCGAAAGCTACAATCAAGTTCGTATGAAACTATTGGATTGCTATTAACACATTCACTGCCCAGCCTCGGCGGTGCAACCTACAGGGGCGCGCCATGTAAGTATTAAACTATGAAAACCAGTTTCTCTCATAGGTAACTATTAGTCTGTTTTCCAGGTAGAGTAAAATTTAGGAGTCTTCCAATTCAGAGTTAATAAATTCCTTCGAGGAAACCGTGCTCCATTTTAGGCTACAATATCTCCAATTTCTTATGTGAGATACGTACGTAGACGGTCAAACGATTTACCATATAAAATAAAATAAAAAATCGGCAGGGTCGGTGCAAGGCGCTAAATAAATGGAAGGAAACGTAAACTTTTATGGTTTCTACATAAAGAGGCTTTCAAATGAGTTTCGCATAGTATGCAAAACTCGTTTGAAAGCCTCTTTACGTAGAAACTCTTGGTACAAGTGCTTTGAGTAATTTAATTGGTATAAGAGTTTTCTCAAAAGGAATAATTAAAACTGTATCATAAGAAAGGTAAGAAAGCGAAAAAATTTCAGTCAAAAAGAAAAAGATACGTTGTTTATGTATTAGTGTGTAAACGAGTTACTAACCATAGCTACTGACCACTAGTGTAACCGTAACCGTAGACTGCCTTGAACTCGTGTTCTATTCAATTATATTCCTGGTACCTTTGTGTTCAGAGAATACCTTCCACTAGGAACAAGTAGACTACCCCCCTCGCCCCCCGCCCCCTTCAACTCCTTTTCCCAAAAAAAAAATCTGATAATCTAATTATCTGAATCTGATCGGGTATCGTTTTCGACTAACATGGGGATGAGGATTACGAATTTGATGACGGCGGGCGTGTGTCAGATTGCGGTGAGCGACCACTTATATGGGTATCGTTTTCGACTAGGTAACTCGACTGTGTAGATTACGAAAAAGATGTCCATTTCAAAATCCAAGATGGCTGACATTTTTTTCATCGCAAAACCCACTCTTGGTTATCGATTTCGATAAAATCAATGACGTAGGTTACGATAAGGGGAACTTAATTTATAACGAACACTGTGACAGCCACCATCGCGAGCTGCTTGCAGCTCGCGCACTTATACCATACTAGTCTACTATATAAAAATAAGTCGGGTTTTCCTTCCTGACGCTATAACTCCAGAACGCACGAACCGATTTCCACGGTTTTGCATTCGTTGGAAAGGTCTCGGGCTCCGTAAGGTTTATAGCAAAGAAAAAATTAAGAAAGTGGGAAACATAAATTTCCACGCGAGCGAAGCCGCGGGGCGCAGCTACCGTAACCGTAGACTGCCTTAAACTCGTGTTCTATTCAATGATTGGTTCCTTTGTGTTCAGAGAATACCTTCCACTAGGAACAAGTAGACTACTGATCATTGCGGTGTAAGCAAAGCAAGAAGGTAAGTGCCACACAGTCATTGCCTACTTGTTATTTCGTCTTTTTTCTCTAGAAAGCATAAATATTAAGCATCATGCTTTTGGTGGTACCTAGGTAGGTAAATTAATCTACTTATTATTCATATACAACTACAATATTACCTACTTATTATTTATTTAATTAGGTACCTACCTAGCTAAAGTTGTGCGAGTTGTACTAACCAGGAAGATAGGTAAAAAACGTAGAACACAAACTGCAATGCAGTCCATGGACTTTCAAAGATCAACGCACGGTAGCCGAACCGGAATCGGTAACAAGGGTACCCACCCATCTAGATATCCATGGATGTCATATTTCCTCAGAAAGCTGCCAAAAACCCGCCCCTGCTGTTTACTAAAACGCAGACTGAGAAGCATCTCAAATGCAGTAAATTCTGATTGTTTCTCCGATCTCGACTGCATTCTATAAAATTCTTCAACAGCAACTCCAACTATCGTAAAAACTAAAAACTTTCGTCGGAACTTTCAACTGAAAAATACTGGAAACTCAATTTTTCCAGCCATTTCACGTTCCGTACTTACCTTATTTTAAAAAATGCAAATCACTCGGGATAAAGAGCGAATGGAAGGCGTAGTATGGGATGTAATGGCATTACACTCGGCCATTTTGTTAATGCAGATGCATAGAGGCCCCTGCACAGACACGTAGGGTTTGTCGCAGTCGTAGCAGCATCTCAGAAACAGACATCTTTTGTAATGTCTAAGCCTAAGTAGTATGGAGATAGTTCATAAAGAACTCAACTGTCATGTCACACCGTCTTTTGTTTGTGGACTGTCTTTTGCGTATGTGTACGTCCACACGTTTCACAGGCCCGTTTTATCGTGTACCATTTTATTCGGCGATGGCGGATGTAGTTGTCTAAGCGAGTTCACACATTATTATACTGGATTCGATAATAATTAATGGTGTTTAGTTAATTAAAGCCATAAGGTTGTGGAATGCACTACCAGATTCCATTAGAAAAACTGCATCCTTACCAGATTTTAAAGCACGTGTCAAGGAGTTTTTCCTGTCAGAAAAGTGAATTTTGGTGCTATTTATTTATTATGTATCTATTTAGTATATTTTTGTATGTTGTAATTATATAATATGTATATATGTATACGTTTATTATGTATGCATACAGACGGATATTTATTTAAGTTGTTTTTATTTTTAGGTATTTATATTGTTGTCAATATTTATTTAAGATTGCTTATAATTGGTACACCCCTGCCGTTCTCAAATTCACATAATTATTTCCATCCAAAGGTTGGCTGGAAGAGATCGCTTCTAAGCGATAAGGCCGCCCATTATACTTGTGTCTTATGTAATGTCTCGTGTATTGTATTTTTGTTGGTGTACAATAAAGTATTTTGTATTGTATTGTATTGTATTGTATTTAGTTGCATTCTATAACGTGCGTTATACATAGAGTGTTATTTATTACTAGCGATTTGTCAATACGAACAAATACGTTAAAAATCAGAATTAGACATTTAAAATTCGTTGTGCGATTGGGGCTGAAAAAGCAACAATGATTAAAACACATGTACAGGGAGTAACAATATTGTCCATGTTTGCAAGCAAATAAGTCCTTCCAAAAAGTCCAGTTTCAATATTTCGCCGCAGCACAAGCGGCGTGGAAATAAAATGCTTTTCGAATTAATTCCTATGGTTCCTTGAATAATTTATGACGGATTACATTATCACACTAGCTGTTTTTCCAGGGTCCGCCCGGATGCATATTTCTCTCCAATATCGCGCCATTAAAGTTTTGCTTTCACTGCATTTTTAATGGATGTCTTCCACTTAATTTACGTAAAACGTTCGCAGTAGTTTTAACGGCGAATGAAACTTTGAAATGGTTGGCAATTTTGTACAGTTTTATGTTCTATTTTATTATTGAACTACATTCTGTCGTAAATAGCACTTTGTGGTCATTTTACCGTTTATTCGGACTCAATTTTTGATGTACGTACAGACAAGTTAGTACACGATGTTTGCAATAAAATATGCTTCTATTGTCAATCAATCAATCTTCGTGCTTATTTCGTATTTGGGGTCAGCCCTCGTCTGCCAGCCACGTCTGGCGTTAGTCCATTTTGGATGGTTCTCTTCCAGGTGGTCGGAGGGCGGCTTTTACTTCTTTTTCCTTCTTCTATGGCTAAAACTTGTTGGGTTATGTGGTTCACATTTCTGCGCAGAACGTGCCTACACCATAGTAAACGGTTTTCTCGCATTTTGTGTTGTATTTAATTTTTACTACACAAAACAAATGCAAACATTTTAGCTAGGCTATGACACTTGAAACTCGTTCTGCTTGTTCTCAGTGGGTTATGGCAGAAAATCAGTGTATTTGCTTCTTGAGCTAAATATTACGCTGAACCATGGCCTTTATGACATGCTGCAGCACACACAGACAGTTTGCCTATTTATTAATAATGCTATTGTTTGTTTTTCAACTGTATTTTATTATTGTTTATTTGTATTGGTGTACTATTTAATTGCTTTAGTCTGTATGTGTGTGTCTGAAGATGCAAATAAAGATTTATCTATCAATTTCAGTTACTTTAAAGGTACCCTGGATGGAATTGTTTTGGATTTTATAAAGTCTTGTAACACTACCCGCCATTCCAAATCGCCAAAATACGCTCTTCTTGTCAATTTCCTATTTTGACTCATAAGATTCTTCTCAGTTTCGATGCTCAGTAAACGCGTCATCCAAAATCCACAAAAGTATGCGATGAAGACAATACTCATACGCGACAATACTCATGAACGTGCTTATTTACTATCTTGTCTATGCAATATATTCCGGTGCAATCAGGGTTTTCATTTTCCAACTACTAAAATCATATACGATAGACCGGTTTTCACTTGCGAAAAAAATGGACGTACGACCGATGTAGCGCGGCGGTTGAAGGTCCGCCTGCGACGCAGGAGGTTACGGGTTCGATTCTTGCATTGGGTAGCTCTCGCAAAGGTTTGTACGACTTGCAAATATTTGTTTCGAATATTTTCTATGTATGATAAAAAAATATATCTATGTCTATAATTAAGTACAGTCATGTAGCACCCATAACACAAGCTCTGCTTAGCTTGGGCGGAGATATATTTGGGGTTAGATGATTCTGTGTGGATTGTCTAGCATTATTATTATTATTTAGTACAGAGTGCAGACATATCTCAGTCAGTAGGTACCGGTCAAATTCAGCACCTTAATTTTAGATCCTTAAGGAAATCTAGTAAATGTCAAACTGCACAGACCAAATGTCAAACTCCGTCATATCACAGGTGGGCAAAGCCACTAAGGAGCAAAATCCCGATTACCTTCCAACTAGAACACATTTAATATTGCATAATGGATCTGAATTCCATTCCAAGTTGCATCACGCGGGAATTGAGAATCCATTTGAATATAGCTCCTATGACATATTATTGCAGGCTTGTAGACTAGCGAATGCTGAAATATCCTGCTCGAAAATTCACTGCGAAGGATTCTTAAAAAATTTCGTCGAAGTCGACATTGAAGATCAAGTGCATTGTGTTGCTCTCAGAGCCCTTTCGGTTCGGAACGAACATCTCATTTTTCTATGGGACAGCGCTTCTACCGTGCGGACACACAAAAATGAGACGCCACGATGACGAAAATACTAGTATCGAAAATATAGTATTTTCGATACTAGTATTTTCGTCTTCACACCGAACTCAGGCCTAAAAATCTTAGGATTTCCGAAATGGTGAATTTCTTCTTCATATTATGGCATTCTCGTGATACAGACAAATCCAATAATACTATTATATTATAATTATTGTCAAATCTATCTAGCCATTTGGACAATGGCGACAGCCTCGCGACAGACAATGGAATCAACACCCTCTGTCTTTGCAGTCGAGTCAAAAATACAATGAAAGCAAGCTTTAAAGGCACATTGAAGAGGAAAATGAACAAACACATTACGTTATGTACTACTATCGAAATGACTTTAAGATAACTAGTGCAATCGAGACTGAGTCGTATCGCGGTCTAGGCTAAAAAGCTACCTCTACCTATGGGGATATGTTAGTCCAAAAGATATCGAACCGAAAACAAAGTTGAATATCCAATTTACCTCGCTCGCTTCGCTCGCCCGATCAATTATATCAATGCATTATAGCTTCAAGTGAATACCAACCCTCCAGCCCCTCCGCTCCAACTTTATGACATAAACAAGTAACATCTGCTTTGTCTTATTGAGTTTCGAACTCAATATCGAGACTCAATAGTAAATATATACGTACAAATCAAATTTCAACATACGTGTGCGATATTTCCACGGCAATAAAGTGGGGAATTCTGAATGTATCGTTTTTGGCTGCAATTTTGATGTGATATCGTAGATCGTAAAACCACGTACGGAGTTTTGATGATGGTTCAGGTATACGAATACAAAACGTACATGTACCTAGGTGGGATACCTACTATTCCAGAAAATATTAAAGTACATAATAATAAAATATAATACTGGAAAAGGCTACCAACGGGCAGCACGTGGCTTTGCTTATGTGATACTTGCTTAGGTTACAGGCAGCTATAACAATTTTCAGAATCAGTCAAGCTTGTCGATCTATAGAGTTGAATTGTACCTATAATAATAATATACTAACCAATTTCTAATAGCCTAGATTGTTTATTTTAAGTAGGTAAGTTCTGATTGAGTTTCATTCTTTGTGCCCAGATAATGACTACTTCCGCTATTGGATATCGGTGCACCACAGTGGGAACCGCAAGTAGAAATATTACATACCTACTAGCTAGGTAATTACATTTAGTTACTTACTATCTCATAAAATATAGTACCTATGTATATTCAGTATGTATTTTTATAAAACTATGGACTTGTCCGAAATAAAGAATTATTATTATTATTATATTCCTTGATGGTAATATCACAAATGGTAATATTCTATGATGGTAAAGAATGTAGAAGTATATATGTACTGTGGTAGTAGTATTACCTTTAGTGTAAGTATAAAGTAAAATAAGCACCAAATATGTCACTAAGTAGGTATGATTTCACGTAAATCTCTGCAAGATCAATACGAATCCCGAAAAAACAACAAAATCAAGTAATTGGTACTCCTCTACAATAGATCACCCCCTAGAGCCGCCATCCATCCCCATAATCTCAGTACCCGATGCATTTCATCCCCCTCCATATTATCATTATCTTGAAAAATCGCTTGCAAATTCTTACTGCAGAAAATAAAAATAATCGCACAAAGGTTATTCTTAAAGCAATTTCCTTACCGATCGCGTCTTAACGGGCGTTGTTATTGGAGCCAGCTGGGTCACTACACTACGTCACTACGTAAATACTTCACTACACAAATATGTCACTATGTAACTCTTTACAAGGATGTATAATGCTGATGAATCAGTTTTTTGAAGATAGAAAGTGACTTGACAATATTAAATGAGGCAATTGGTTTAAAAAAAAAAAACAATTGTTTCAAATAGCTCGACCAAACTGAAAAGCGGGCAGTTTTAAATTGGGTCTGTCAAAATTAAAGTGGCGTTGTTCCTGCAGGTCAAAGAAATTTTAGGTACGGCTTATCTCCTATAAGTTGCCACCAAGCACTGCCCTGTATAGACAATTTGCTTATTTTGATATGACATCCCAGACATCGCTTGCTTTCCGAAAGATCCCTAGAGTTCTATTCTAAGGTTTAAGGCATTAGGGATTTTGTTCCTATTTGTAAATCACCTCATTGTATAAAAAATAGTTAATAAGATAAACACCAGCACCACATTCCATATTGTTGGTTTTCATACATCTAGTACACAAGCTCTGCTTAGCTTAAGGCCAGATGATGCTTTGAGAATTGTCCAGCATTATTTATTTATTTATTTTATTATCTCCATCTACCCTCCATTTACGTGGACCTCGGGGGTAAAAGTGTCCCAGCTGTTCAAGTAGGTGCCCAGGGTAGCGGTTTAATCTATTTTTAAGCCATAACTCTTTGCCCGGCCAGGAGGAATCCTTTTGCAATGAACCTCTTCAAAGCCTTTGAAAGGGCAAAACGAAAAATAATATAAATTTCCAAAGAAAAAAGAATGCTTTAGGTTGGTAAGTTAGTTATAGGAAACTGAGTTTGTTGCGATTTGCGATAGGAGCTCTAAAAAGTTTTATTTTACTTTGAAATTAAGGGGTTTTTCTCCATCCCTTCTTTTTTTATTAAAACGAGTCAGCAAGGATTTTTTGTCGTATCTACGTTTATATGGTAATTAACATACTGTCATAAAATAGGTTTTCAACTGATTGAGATTGCAATCCTTACAGAATATTTGTATTTATATCAAAGGACGACCCGAATGTTATTCCTCGGGTTTCAATTTAAAAAGAAGTGTACATAACTTCGTAAGATCTAAAGGTAAGTATGAAGGTACTCAGTCATTATTACACAATGCTCTAAGTACCTACGTGTTATTCTGAGTTATAAACAATAAACAACACACAAACATTGTTCTCATAATTGTCTCATAAATATCTATAAAGATAAAAAGTGGGGTAGATAGGTGTCAACAGTAGGTAGTCAAATACACAGTAAGTCAGTCAGCCTTATAGGCTATTTAACTACTGTTTTGAAATAATTCTTACGGTTATTGATGCTAAATAAAGTGTATAAAAGAAGAACAGCAACAACCTCTATTTCAAGCTGAAGGTTATTGTACGAATTCATGACAAAAATTGTGTGAATCATAATTTTATCGATTGTACAAATTAGGAATTGTACGAACTGCCCAGGAACGTTAAAAAGTAAGGCAGGTACCTAATAGCACGTAGGCACCAAACTCTACACTCCATAACTATAATGGAACAAAGTCTATACGTGAATGGCTGGGATTTGGAGGACTAGGTAGGTACCTACGATAGTATTATTAATTCCTGGAGTACCTACGTCGCCAGAGCAATATAAGAACTTTGTACCTTTTCATGACTACCGAGAAACTGGTGAAAGACGCCCAGTCTTATCGTCTTATTAAACTGAACAAAAGCACTGAGCAGGTACAGTCAGCAGCGGAAATCACACACACACGTACACACACGCACTTGTAGGTGCCATGATGATCCATTTGAGAGTTATGCATACCATTCATAACTCTCACACGCTGAAGTGAAAAATTCATTCATAATTATCAGTCAAAACCATTATTTCATAATTACTGTACAACACCCGTGACAAGACCACACTCGATATCTGAGTAACACGTTGGTTTTATAATTTGTTCAGTTTCTATTGAAAAAATAGGTGAACATTGATTTTTGTAACCGTTAAACAACATAATTATTAAGTAATTACATTGTTTGTTCTAGTCTGCCAGTCTTCAAACGTTTTAGTGAGATTTTTTGTAATTTTGGATATATCCATGGACTTTCGTTGCTGGCTGTACCTAAACTTTAAGTTACGTAGATACTTGAGTCTTGAAACTAGGTATGTACTGTGGGACCGAGATAGGGCACTAATCCTCCAAGGTCCGGGAAAGCTAAAGTCGAGACAATCTAGCACTAACTCAAAACTGAGGAACAATGCAGAGCTTGGGTAAAGTTTTGGTCATCTGGTAGAATTTAGTAAGGGCTTTCTTTCATTACCTGATAAAAGTGATAAATGAAATAAAATGACATTATTTATTTGCATGAACATAGTTATCTATGTTTTTTTTTTTACCCCCGAGAGCTGGTGAATATCTGGCACAGCGTATCAGCATTGCCATACAGCGTGGCAATGCAGCCAGCGTCTTGGGGACGCTTCCGACTGAAGTTGATATGGATCAGTTGAGCTACCTGTAGACTGTTTGCAACAGTCAGCAGTTAGCTCAATTGTTTCAACTGTAAATAGGTACTAGTTAACAATGTAAACATTGGTGATCTTAAAACTTAAATTTAATTAAAATTGGAAGCTATGCAAGCGCAGACAATCATGATGATGTCTTCCTAGCCGAATTTAAACCACGGCAACTAGTCTCAACTGGAAAAGCCATGTACGAAGGATAAGTGTGCAAGAACAGGTGAATTCTCTATTCCCTCACTCTCATAATTATGATGGCGTCGGAACAACGGCTTAAGGCTCCTCCACCCCGAACACTAGCGCCGCCACATATTTTATCTTATTATTACGTCGAAGAAAGGAAATTCCAAAAATTACGTTGGAAAATTTGTGATACCTATCGTAAGCATTTTTTTTATGCCTCTATAAATTTTTTAGTTTGTATAGTGTAGGCAGAGATGCGAAGTTGCTCTTTTTTGCCACCATGGTGGCCAAAAACAGCAACTTCGCAACTCTGCTTAAAGTATACAAAATAAAAAAATAACAGATGCATTAAAAAAAAACTTATGATAGGATTCACAAATTGCCCACCGTAATTTTTGGAATTTCCTTTCTTCGACGTAATAATAAGATAAAATATGTGGCGGCGCTAGTGTTCGGGGAGGAGGAGGCTTAACGTGCCTCCGAGCACGGTGGTGTAACGTCGCCTTTCTGACGCTGCTACTGTGAATTTTGCTGGAAAAATCCTAATAGCAACACTTTTTGGCTTGACCTGGGATGTGGACCCGAGAACTCATTATCTCTGTAGCAAATTAATCATAGTAACCATAGAAGATCAGCGTTATATCATTATCTGGTCACTAGTTAATTTTATGGTGTTTGAAGTGGAGTCGAAACCACATGTAAAGTCACCGAAGTTTTTGGGACCAACAATTCCGTACATTGTGAGAAATTCGATTTTAATTTGCTTATTTTCCCAATCACATATTTTTTATTCCATTCAACAACATAAATTACATTTGTCATTTCAATGAACACGTAAACGATTTTATTACTTATCTTTTGTGAATACATTATATTTCTTTACAAAGCATTCTCTTGCTCAAAGCGTCTTCATTTCTGTGAAAAAGATATGAATCTGTAGATAAGGGGAGAGTGGAAAACACAAATATTTCCTTAATCAAGCTATTCTGTAGCCCCTGACTACTCTTTGCATTTTTTTAGCTTCAACCCTTAATTTGATGCAAAAAATTGTGTTATTAAGGGTCTTCTTGTAACTTGAGTTCGGAAGTCTTTGAACTTTTAAATCAAGTTTAGAGGGGGCCGAAAAAACGATAAAGATCGCGGGATTTGAAATTTTTTGAGTGTTATTCACAACGCAAAATTCTTGCTTCAATAATATAAACTCGTACCGTATTTGGAAACGCTAAACGCACATTATTCCGCTCCTTTAGATTGTATGATCGAACTCTGATAACAAATTTATGTGCAATTATAGATTGGACGAAGCTATTGCCGATGAACATATTTTTGATATTTAAAATTGGTAATTTTTATGTACCTTTACAATTTGACAATGTTATTGCAGCTGAAGCTTGAAGACGTTATTTAAATGATATATTTTGAATATTAATAATTGATTGTAAATGTATTATAAATAATAATAAATAATGCTGAACATTCCACACAGCATCATCTAAGCTCAAGCTAAGCAGAGCTTGGGTTATGGATTTGAATGTATACTAAATTTGAATCTGTTTAACTTGACTAAGTGTTTGTGAATCTTAAGTACGAATAAATAAATTGAAATAGATATTTTAATAATTAAAAAGTTGATAGTCGCTTGTTCAGTTAACAACAAAATGCCACCAAACGACATTATTTCCTTACTTCACAAGTGGTTCTGCATATTTTTCGCAGACAAGTGTGAAAGTGCAGGCGGTGCAGTAAGCTTTCGACATCCGAGCGTGCTGATGCTGTACCGAAACCTTACCGAGTTACCAGAAAACACACTAACAATAAACAGGTCTAAATATTGGAACACGAACAGGAAGTTATTCAAGAATTAGAGCGAGCATTTGAAATATGCAAGCAACAAGGCACACCAGCGTCCCCTCTATAAAAAGCAATATTGTATAAATCATTGAGATTAGATGTAAGAAACCCGAGAATATTTCACATTTACCTACCGAAGGTACTTCCAAGGTGATGGATATTTCCTCTATGGCCCTAGCCCGCGGGTTGGACCTCCTATAATGGGCTTACCATCCTCAAGGGGACGTTTTCTTTTCAGGTTTTAACGGGTCATTTTGCTGAAACCTCAAATTTAACGGTACAATTCAGGGATGTGAACGAGAATAGATAAAAATGGGTGGTTGGGCCTTGATTTGTTGCGAAGATTAGGGGTTATTAACCTGTAGAATATTTTATTGAAAGCTCTGAGGAAACTGGAGGATAGATAACGCATTATTATAGCACAAACAGAAAGAAATGCTAAGAATAGGCGAAGTACAAAGCCTTATCGCTTTAAGCGATCTTTCCCAGGCAACCAAGACGAGTAAAATTGAAAGAAATGATTTCTTACTATCTGCCTAACGCACCACAGAATTGTGACCAGGTTGCAACGAATTCTTAAATTCAGTTCCATCGTCTCGGAAAGAAAGGTGTGCATTCATCAACCTCATACAACCACTAGATTCCATTACTGGGCAAAGGCCTTTTTTGTCTTGGTCCATGGATTCCGATTGTAAGTGGACTGGTCGGAACAATAGACATTTCTAGTTTGTCCTATCAACTGCATATAGTTAGGTACATCATAAGGAACCCACTTGTTAGCTATCTTCGCCCACTCTTTCATAATCAAAATCAAAAACTCTTTATTTCCATAAATACAATAATTGTTCACTTAGAAAAGGTCAAATTATAAAACTAAACACTGACATGGAAATAAAGTGACATTTTTAATTTCTGTCGTTTCGGTTTGTAGACTAAAGTAAAGAAGCGACGAAGAAACCCTTTATTTAGCCTGTTATTTGTTATTTTACCATGCGAGAGACGAGATATTGAGCTGGTTAAACGAATTGGAAGACAAAAAACAAACGAGACTAACCATATCCGACCGGTTGTGCTGACTGCAAGTTCTATGGGCCTGAAAATACAGTTACTGAAAAACAAAAAGTTTCTAGAACAATCCCAAATTTATATAAAAGAAGACTTCACACAAAAAGTATTGAACAAAAGGAAAGAACTTCAGGTTGAATTTAAAGCCCGGAAAGAACAAGGTGAAAATGTAGCTCTGCGATACGACAAAATTATTATTCTTAACAAACCTAAGGAGTCAGTGACTCCAGCTCCATTCCAACACCCCCAACCTCAAGGTAGTGCATACACAAACAACAAGAGAAAACCAAACTTCTCTCCAGGAAAAGAGAACCCACAAAAATCAAAACAGAGAAGTACTGCCTACAATGTAAAGAATAAAAATAATAAACCTATCATTGAATCTTTCATGAAATCAAGAGCTATTTCACAGCCTAGCACTTTTGAACCAGAAACACCAATTATGGATAAGGAATAGCAACGACAAAAGGCCTCCCTCTATCTGAATGAATACTCAAACAAAGAAAATCACATTATAAAAACCACATCTCCCAATACGGCTGGTCCCCGCGGGAGAAAAAGACTAAAACCCTCCATCCGTCAAACAAAGCTGACAAAAAACCTAATTCACATAGGCACTTTCAATGTAAGAGGCCTCGTCGGAGTGGGAAGATTGGATGAACTCGAACATTGTCTGAAGAACATAAAATGGGATGTCATAGGACTATCAGAAGTAAAAAAGAATGGCACTAAAATAGAAGAACACGAAAACTATATACTGATGTACACAGGCAAGAAAAGTGGAGTAAATGGAGTTGGTTTTCTGATCAAAAAGAAATATAAACCAAACATAATCAATTTCATATCTACCTCTGAAAGAGTATGTCGAATAGACCTGTCATTGGGAAATAAAATACTTAGCATTATTCAAGTCTATGCTCCAACCTCTAGATCCGACGATAGCGAAATAGATACATTTTATGAGGAAATTGAACAAACCTTACAAAACACCGCAGAATCCACACTTATGATTGGTGACTTCAACTCTAAAATTGGACAATCAAACACAAAAGACAGGGTTACAGGTCCCTGGGGCTACGGACACAAAAACAGCAGGGGTGAACTGATGATCCAATTCTGCTATCAACACCAACTGTCCATAGCAAATACATTCTTTAAGAAAAATGAAAAGAAAAAATGGACTTGGATATCACCTAATGGCAGAGTTAAAAATGAGATAGATTTTATCCTGACAAAAAATATAAAACAAATTGAAAACTTAGAAATTATTGGAACCACTTACCCTTCCGACCACAGACTAGTTCGAGCTTCTTTGAACCTAGAGTATACAGCAAAAATAAATAGAAAATCCTTCAAACATCAAAAGAAGGAATTAACATCCATGGAAAAAGAAGTTTTGAAAAACCATTTTGAAAATTTATCACAAAACATGGAATATAACACATCATTGCAAGGAAACTATTCCAAAATTATAAGTACAATACATAAAAGTATGGATAATCTACCAAAAAGAGAAAAATGTGACATGTACCAACTTACTCCTGAAACAATAAAGCTTATCGAGGAAAGAACAAAATTAAAATCCAAAGAAAATAAAACCAAAGAAGAAAAGAAAAAATTAACTAAACTTTACAGAAAAATCAAGAAAAAAATTTACAAAAACAAAAGAAAACACCAACTTGATATAATTGAAGAAGAAATAAAAACCAAGAGTTCTATTAAAAGAGGCCAAAACAGATTAAAATCATCTAAAGAATGGATACCATCATTATTACAAAAAAATAACAAGACAACTTCAAACCGAGAAGAAATTCTGTCCATAGCAACTGATTTTTACCAAAACCTCTATGGAAACAATTTCCCTGAAGGAATTGATTGTGATGAAAATATGATTGAGAGTCAACCTTACCAGTACGAATCACAGGAAATGTCGTTTCTGACTTCAGAAATCTACCAGGCTATAAATAACTTAAAATCAGCTAAAAGCCCAGGAGGAGACGGCATTCCTAGTGACGCCGTTAAGGCAATTATAGAATCAATAACACCTATTTTGACACACCTGTTTAATGAAATATTGAATGGCAGCTCTATCCCTGGAGAATGGGAAAATTCGATTATTACCCTGTTGTATAAGAAAGGAAGTCATGCAGATATTGGTAACTATAGACCAATAAGCTTGTTACAAGTGATTTATAAGATATTCACAAGTGTACTACTAAGGAGAATAAGAAGCACCCTAGAACAAAATCAACCTAGAGAACAGGCGGGCTTCCGACCAAAATTCTCAACTATGGACCATATATTTACATTGACTCAAGTAATTGAACGTTACAATGAATACAACAAACAACTCTACATTGCATTCATAGATTACCGTAAAGCTTTTGACACCATCTCGCATCAAGCTCTATGGAGAGCGCTAAAGTCACAGGGAGTTGACAATAAATATATCAGAATCTTGAAAGAAATATATGAACGCAGTACAGCCACAGTACGGATGGAAAAAGTGGGAGAACCATTTCCGATACAAAGAGGAGTCAAACAGGGGGACCCTATATCACCTAACCTTTTTACAGCACTACTAGAATATATCTTCAGCTACCTCTATTCCGACTGGGAAGGGAAAGGAATCAATATCAACGGAGAATATCTAAACCACTTACGCTTTGCTGATGACATACTTATTCTGAGCGAAAATCATGATGACTTAGCCTACATGATTCAGACACTGGATACCGCAAGCCGGAACTGTGGCCTACAAATGAACAAAGACAAAACATGTATTCTAACCAATAGTATAAAGACACCTATACAGATACAGGAACATACCATAAAATATGTTGATGAGTATGTTTACCTCGGTCAAAACATTTCTTTCAGTAACCAAACACTCACAGAAGTAGAAAGGAGAATTAAATTAGCCTGGAACAAGTATTGGTCACACAAACAGATATTTAAAGCCAAAATTCCAATGACCATCAAAAAAACAGCTATGGAAATGTCTGTCCTACCGACTCTACTATATGGCTGTCAGAACTGGGCTCTATCAAAAAAGGTTATCACTAAAATACAGGTATTTCAAAGGGCAACAGAGCGGAGTATGCTAAATGTCAGGCTAAAAGACCGCATCAAAAATTCAGACTTGAGAAAGAGAACCCAAATAACCGACGCAGCAACACTAGCTTGCCAACAGAAGTGGAGATGGGCAGGGCACGTGGCACGGACAACAGATGGGAGATGGACGGAGCGCATCCTACACTGGTACCCGCGCGACGCCGATGCCCGGCGCGCGCGCGGCCGTCCCCGCCAGCGCTGGAGAGATGACATAGAGGACGTGGCCGGCGTCACGTGGTCACGACACGCCGCAGACCGTACATTATGGAAATGGATGGAGGAGGCCTTCACCCGAAGATGGGTGTCCTAATCAGAATAATAATTATGTAAAAATTATGCATGACATTACAATTATAATTTATTTTAGGTACTAATTCAGTTAAAATTTATATTTACTCACACATGTTTAGTAAGATTTGGAAAATAAAGGCTTATTATTATTATTATTATTATTATTATTGTTATTTTTCGAGTTGGAGCAAAACCCGTCCCAAGCTTTTTGTTAATGTTTTATACTTACCTCATCAGCCATTCACAGTAACAGCCCGGTGTCAGGAAGTTGGCGGTGGTATACCCCCGTGCCTCTTGATCTGCCCCTGTGCTTCTTGGGGCCATGGGTGACGGTCAACCGTCCCATCGGATTGTTGGGGTGAGGGTATAAAGAGTGCATATGTGCTTGCGCACACACTCCTGCACTATAATGTGTCCGGCGCACATACATAGCTCCGTCGAGACTCTCGCCGTGGTAGTTAGTTGAAATTCAGCTAGGAGGACATCAACATACCTACAGCACACGTTTCATTAGTCTTACTGCCGGCTGGTTGAATGAAAAGGAATTTGCCCAGATATAGCGACTAAAGAAACTCCCCAAAAGCAATGCGGGACCAACTCCCACAAGGTTAATAATACAAAACTAAAAAGTCGCCATCTGCTTAAGCAAGGCATTTCCAGGCCAGCCCTGTTGCAGACATAGATTACTCTCATAAACCCGCCCTCCAGATTGCAAGGGTCATAACAGATAAACGCCGGCAGTAACTCCAGACTCCCTTCATCCCTTGTGTAAAACAAAGGGTGAGGTAGCCGAAATTCTATAGCTTTACGATACTGTTATTAGTAGAGACGTGGTAACGTTCAATATTCTAGGCATCTTGGAAAATAGTGTATTCGTTTCTTACTTCCAGTTTCGAACGTTTCTTACCAGGGCCCGTACTGGTGAAACCAAAATCGAAGTTTCTGATTCCATTTCGTGCAAATGCTATCTTATGCAAGTGTTATAAGAGTTGGTTTTGCTTGAAAACGAACAGACTCTTCGGTTTTCTTTTTCCAAGTAGGCTTTACGAGTGCGAGCACGGATCTCGATAAGGATCGACAAGCATCGATCTTGTCTGTGGTGTTGATAAAATTCGGTAAGAACTTTGGTAAGAACAATCGGTTCTTGCCGAATATGAACCACCAGGGACAAATCGGTCGGTGCTCGCGCTCCATTCTTGCTGGTAGCTGACAGTCTGAACGTACATTAATTTTTAATATTGAAAATTATCAGTGCCTTTATATTAAATCATGTTTACTTCTTATTAATCACAGCGCACTCACTCATGACAGCATAGTTAATAAGAAAGGAATGTCTGTTCTGATCTGTTCTACTCAGTAAGTTTTTAGAGAACAGTCAATTAGAAACGCTGAAAAACACTGGACTATATTGTGAGAAAAAGGTAGGTATAGCTATTTTCTGATTAAAATATATTAACTACATTACGCTTGACTGTACTCGGACGATTAGAAAGAGCGACTATTTGAAAATCTGACCATTTGAAAGTCTGACCTTGTGAAAATAAAGGTGAAAATCTATAGGTACCACACCAGTACACCAGTAGTATAGTGCATCAGTAGTATAGTGAAATATTGTATAATTTTGTATTCTTGCAAATAAACTATTTGATTTTATTTGATTCGGTATTTACTATTCTATTCAAGTAGTTATTCTAATAGGTTCTTAGGTCGACTTTTACCGTTAGATAAAAATCCTATACATTATATATTCTTAGTATACATTTATATATTCTTACGCTACGGTAAATTACCTACGTATCAGTTCTCTTTGCTGTACCTACTTATTAATATATAATATACTTATTATTTAATTTAAATATGACTCGAATATGGACACTAACTTATTTTTGTCTGAAATAAACAAATTGAATTGAATTGAATTGAATTAGGGTAGTGTCAATAAAATATTGCTCTATCTACCTATCATTTTAAAGGGTTTTTCGACATTTGCAACAAAGTAAATTCGTCACGAAAAAAGCAGGTGTAAATTTGCCAAAATTCTATTTTTCTGAAAAATTCCTCCCATATATATCCTCCTCCCCATAATTTGACATTGTTCTTAACACGTTCCCTAAATAACGTGGAATAAATCCAACTAAATAAGTAAAAGTCTGTGCAATCTAAAACCTTTGCCCTACTCTAGTTATTAGGCCCGATATATCGGTTCGAAAGGTAGTGTTTTGTGTCACGCGCGCTGAATAGCGGGCTGGAAGTCGATATTTGTAAATAGGGGTTCGAGATTAGAAGATAAGGGTTCTGTACACCGGATTAAATTGTGCCGTTTTAATATGTTTATTTTGGTGTTCGTTAGTTTCGGTGACATAATTTATATTAGAAACACTGAATTTAAACCTCTGAAAGGTGCAAATTACCCCATAAATATCGTAGAACTTTATTATATGAATTCATTAACATAGGGTTCATTTCATTATTATACTGATAGGGGTTCTGGCTGATAGACATTGCAGTTAACTGCAAAGGCACTGGATGTCAAGCCTGATCAACCCCAAACAAATCTCTACTATATAAAAATAAGTCGGGTTTTCCTTCCTGACGCTATAACTCCAGAACGCACGAACCGATTTCCACGGTTTTGCATTCGTTGGAAAGGTCTCGGGCTCCGTGAGGTTTATAGCAAAGAAAAAATTAAGAAAGTGGGAAACATAAATTTCCACGCGAGCGAAGCCGCGGGGCGCAGCTAGTTTATTATATAAATTAATTCTGTTACTGAATTATTGTTTGATTATCTGTGTGACATTTACTACTAATCAAATCTATGGATCTTTGTGTGTCTGAATTAATAAATGAATTTTAATTTTAATTAAATTCCGGTAACGCTCTGTCATGACTATCTGCAGTAATAGCGCTAAGATGAAATACAATACAATACATCGTGATTTTCAAGTTAAAAGTATATTACGTTATAAAGTTATTGCCAAACTGTACAACAGTTTGTCGGCAGGTATGTATGTAACTAGCTTCTACTCGCGGCTTCGCAGGCGTTTTTCTGTACTGTAAGTAATTCTAGGGCCAGAACCATGTTTGTGTACATACTAAATTTCAACCTGCTCCATTTACTAGTTATGTCGTGAAAAAAAAATAACAACAATACAAGACACCAGAATATTTGGTTTTTATTTTAACACTTTATTATCCAGCAATTTCAAACTTTTTGAAGCCAATAACTTCAAATAGTAGATCCTCAAAGTCAAAACAATTTTCAAGGCCACTTTAAACCTCCAACAATGTACCATTTGGGCTTCCAATTCCAGATCATTATAATGGGACCTTTTAAAGCTTAAAGCGGTGTTTCAGGGTCGAAAATTGATGAATAAACTTTGATTTTACTGAGAACATCAGTCTTCTAAAACATTTTCTAACAAATTGCCTCGAGTTGAAACGCTCACTTTGAAAGCTTTAAGGGAAATTAGCACATTTTAAAGTAGGTTTAGCCTTCGATCTACGAAACTTTGGGACATGGCAAAGTTAGCAGACTACGAGTAGTATGTGAAAAATCACTTACTTTTTTAACGTATCTACACTAATCTATACTAATATTATAAAGAGGAAAGATTTGATTGTTTGTTTGTATTGAATAGGCTCCGAAACTACTGGACCGATTTGAAAAATTCTTTTATAGTTTAGGAAGCTTACTTGTCAGGGAGTGACATAGGCTATATTTTATCCAGGAATTCCCACGGGAACGGGAACTGCGCGGGTGAAACCGCGATTTGACAGTCTAGTCCACTATATGTATATTGACAGTGTAAGTATTTTACTTAAAACAAAACACGATGTTATGGTACTGGAAGTGGAGGTCTACTTTGAAAAACGAACGAGGTTGACGAATTGTAACAAGTATGTACATGGTAGGGCAAAATCGGTAACATATAGTTTATAAACTATATGTTACTAACTAACTTTTGTTAACTATATGTTTAAAATAATGTAGGATCTTGCTCAACTGCCATATATGGCAGTTGAGCAAGATCCTACATTATTTTCGAATAAGCACTACATAGGTGATCTGTCAACTTCGTGGTAGACCTCCAGAAAAGCTTATTGACGATTGAATAAAATTTAATCTAGTATTTCTTTTCTATTACTTACGCCCTGTGTTTTCTAGATAGGAACCTACACATTGATTCAACGTAAAATTTATTGTGTTTACAATCCCCCATTCTGTGGGCCTCTACAAATCCTTGTTTTTTAGTCTATGGTTCTCACTCATTTCCGATGCAAATCCGAAGGCTTTCGGGAAGTTCCGGCCGTGGCCCGATCTCCCCTTTTACCGCCAAGTGAATAAACTTTTTGTTTAGCTCGTGAAAAGGTGAGTTGTGTTAGCTTATGAAGAGCTCTACCACTGTAAAATGGCCGGTTCACGGAATTTATGCACTAAAATTATCTATACTAATATTATAAAGAGGAAAGATTTGATTGTTTGTTTGTATTGAATAGGCTCCGAAACTACTGGACCGATTTGAAAAATTCTTTTATTGTTTAGGAAGCTTACTTGTCAGGGAGTGACATAGGCTATATTTTATCCCGGAATTCCAACGGGAACGGGAACTACGCGGGTGAAACCGCGAGGCGATCGCCCAGTGTTAAAAAAAAACTAAATAAAACAACTTTAAATTAATGAACGATCTCTGTGGTGTAGCCAGTGAAGGTCCGCCTGCGGCGCAGGAGGTTGCAGGTTCTATTCCGGCCTCGGGACAAATGTTTGTACGATCTGTAGATATTTGAAGGTTTCTTCGTCGCTTCTTTACTTTAATCTACATACCGAAGCGACGGAAATCAAAAGTATGACTTTATTTACGTGTCAGTGTTTTTTTTTAATAATTTGACCTTTTCTGAGTGTACTTTTATTGTATTTATGGCAATAAAGAGATTTTGATTTTGATTTCGACCGGAAATTCTGTGTTTAATAAAAAATATCTATGTATGTAGTGTATTGTATTAAGTATTATCAGTTATCTAGTATGTTATCATAACACAAGCTGCTTAGCTTGGAGCTAGATAATGCTGTGTGAATTGTCCAATATTATTTTGAGAATACAATAATGTTATTGCAATTTTACAATACAAAATGATTTAAACCAGTTTATAATAAAGTAGGGAGAATTTTCTTTGTGAATAAAGATTCACAAAGAAAATTACAATCAACTAATAGAAATAAATTACAACTAGTATTTACAATTGAAACAATTGAGCTAACTGCAGACTGTTGCAAACAATCTACAGGTAGCTCATCTGATCCATATCAATACCAGTCGTCACGTCCCATGCTGATGCTCTACGCCAGATGCTTACCAGCTCTCGGGTCACGCGTCGCTAAAAATTTTATTTTATTAATTTTTGCTGTTTACTTTGAAACTTACTTGCATTCTTTTTATTTAAGTCAAAAATTGCCATAAAATTAGTAAAGAATCACTGAATTAGTTTGTAAAAATCAGGGTTTTTACATCCAAGTCTCCTAGCCAAACCTTCTTTATTCTGTCAATGGGCTTATCGAATCCTCCATTTATATTTGCTTTAGTTTTCCCGTTTAGAATTTGTATGGATAAGTTATCTGCCTCTACTTAACTATCTTATAAGTAGTTCACCCAAATCCCTTCTTGACTACCAAAATCCTATCTGCCCTACCCTAAACAAGTACAGTCAGCAACGAAAACAGCTGGACATGAATTGATTTTAAAAATCCCTGAATAGTGTTATGTCCGTAACTGATCGCTCCGTAAGCTACCATTTTACAACGAAATTTTCTTTACATCTGTTTGATGTAAAGAAGTTGTAAGTAAAGAAGTTTGATGTAAAGAAAAAAGTGTCTGTTATGGTTGCCAGTCACTTATTCCCTAAATTGCTGAACAAATTAAGTTACTTTTGAAAAACACTGATAAATCAAATAATATCACAAAAATTTTCGACTTCGACGGGAATTGAACCCGCCTCCCCTCAGTATGGGAATGTGCTAACCAACTACACCACGAGGTCAAGTGACGTAGGAGTCGAAAATCTTTGCGACTTTTTACGGACTCTAGCCCCAAAGTGTGAGGGCTTACGCACTATAATAACAAAATCCTTAAAAACACAGATTTTACGTCCTGTATATTAAGATGTCCGTCCAACGTACGTCATTGTTGTCATTATAATCATTTCGTGTCTAGGCACTTTCGTTGGTGAGGATACAATCCTAAACCCTTCCTTTAATGACATGACTGGTGTACAAAAGTCCAATTTCGCGTTACTTGTAGCGTCACAATAACACTCACGCTAATGGACCCTCTTAGGTCCGTCCCTCTAACCTCGCTGATATCCTAAGGGGGGCTTACACGATGCGGTACGGTGAGTTTTCGTGTTCCTTAGGCCGAAAGTAGATGGTGAATGAAGTGGTAGAAGTGGATGGTGCGGTACGATGCGTTTTTGTGTGCCTTATATCCAAGCTATTAAAAAGCTTGCTGTGTAGCTCACCCCCGAAATGCCGAAATGCTTCTTGGGTTGGAGAACACTAATGAAAAATTAAAAAAAAAATCCTGGCTTATTCCAACAGTTCGCAGCCATTTACAGCCCTTGCCGTGACATACATACTTATTTTAGACATAGGCCTCCCCTAATGAGCGCCATCGCTCCCTGTCTTCAGCTTGCCGCATCCAGCATCTGCCTGCAGTCTTTTTAATTTTAATATGTTACAGATTATTTATCGGGTTTTCGAGGCCACTGAGTGATAGATATACGTTGAGCTAGATGCGACATAGCATCATTGAGCATACTAATTTAAATAATCAACAAATGACGCGAAAGTTTATAAATTTCTAGTTTATCGACAAAACACCATAAAGGTTGAAACCTTTTGGCTTGGCGCAAACAGACCAACACCACCACCACAGCCACCGGTGTGGCGAGCAACAAACTATTTACACGCTTTTTCGTACATTTTGTACGAACTCGCCGCACACGCGTCGCCGTTGGCAACCACTCGCTACAGCAGTGTCCTCGGATCGCCACTTGACGTTGCTGCTCGCCACGCAAGACGCCGCCTCCCTCACTGACACTCACTCAGTTATCCGCTAGGCGTCCTACGTATCGCTCGTGTCAATGTATGTGGTCGCTTCCGAACACCGGTGGCTGTCACACGCATCAGCGACTGCTGCAAATGTGGTGGTAGCGCGTGACAGCCACCAGTGGCTGTGGCCGGTGGTCCGTTTGCGCCTAGCCTTATTAACAAAGAAAATTACAATCAAATAATATAAACAAATTAGAACTAGTATTTACAATTGCGCTAACTGATCCATATCAATAACAGTCGGAAGCGTCCCCAAGACGCTCGCAAGGTACCCATCAAAATGGTTTAGTATAGTTATGGAAATGGTTAGTATCCTCAAAATATACATTTGTAGCTCAGGTTAATTTTTGCGTCACTAATACTCTTCTCGCAGAAAACGTATGCACTACCGTGTAAATGGGGCCTAAGCCTTACAAATCCCTAATGCATATTCAAATCTGAGGAGTGTATGCTTTTTATTAGCCAGCTCCGTTTAATGGAAGGGTAGAAGTGTTTTCGGATGTGGAAACCCCGATTGATTATTTTCTAACGGTTACGAGCGGCCATTTTGGAAAACTTGCTAATTTTCTTGTGGAAATTTGTTTGTTTTGAGCAGCTTACATAATACAATAGGTTGTTTTGATTTAACAACCTATTGTATTAATACAGAAAAAAAAAAAATATATTTTGATGTTGATTTGAGTTGGTTAGTATGTACTTTAAAAATCCAAGCTTTGCCACGTTGAATGGCAGGCAATGCTAATTCGTTGACCGAAATAGAAGCCAGCATTCCAATCACCTGTGGACTCTATAAGAAGTTTGGTAAGATCTTACCAAACTTCTTATAGAGTACGCTTGGTGTTGAGACCAAGGGTTTCAACACCAAGCGGCTCAAACAGGTAACCTCGGTCAAGGTTAGCGTATTTTCGCCATTTGACAGACTGCGCTGATGTTGCTGCTGAACCGGCCCTGACCGATGTCCCTGCAAGATGTGAAGGCGCTAGGGCTTTTATTACATGGGGGTAGTGCCCATAATCCCCACGCTGGGCATGTGGGTTGGGGATCGCAATTTGGTGGTAGAATTGTTCTGCAGGGACGCTGCTGCCCGCCCCCGGTGGATACCCCTTAGTCGCCTCTTACGACACCCGCGGGAAGAGTTGAGGAAAGTACATAATGGGTTAAATTTATATAGCACCAAAAAAAATAACAGAGTAAAACAATTCAATTACAACTACTATTTACACTTATATCTATTTCTTAAAAATGTAAGCCGTCAGCCGTCACCAAAAATCTAGGTACCGTTACAGATGATAACTCATTTCGGGTGGCCATCGCTTCGCGTTTAAGTTCTCCTTGCCTAGTTGCACACTGTTGCCAGTGTGGTGATACCGTTGATAAGTTTGTCACCATGCACTGTCATCTCTAGTACAGAACGTGTGTCCCGTCATAGTTCAATTAACGACATCATCCGTCGGGTTTTTACCAGCGTCAGTGTGAGAGATGATGTTAAAAGACCTGACGGTATGAATCTGATTCCCTGGAAGATAGGTCGGCCTTTAGTTTGGGATGCCGTGTGACGGCTTACATTTTTAAGAAATAGATATAAGTGTAAATAGTAGTTGTAATTGAATTGTTTTACTTTGTTATTTTTTTGGTGCTACATAAATTTAACCCATTATGTACTTTCCTCAACTCTTCTCGCGGGTGTCGTAAGAGGCGACTAAGCGATATCCACCGGGGGCGGGCAGCAGCGTCCCTGCAGAACAATTCTACCACCTTTTCTACCATGCCCAGCGTGGGGGGGATTATGGGCACTACCCCCCATGTAATAAAAGCCAATAAGGCGCTTATCAGAGGGAGGCCTGCGTCCAGTAGTGGACCAATACAGGTTGAGGTTGAGGATGTACTTTTGGAATATATTTTTATTAAGTGAACTCAACTAAACTGACTTCTGAATAAATCCAAAAAATACTGGCTAGAACACAGTTCATGTAAATAAATTGTAGGCACAGGCACCTAGACTGTACAGAAAAGATCTTATACTCGATCTTTCCTACAAAACACCAAACGTACCTGAGCCTTTTGTCCTTAATTGCTTCACATTACCCCATTATCAGATAATATGAGCGCATCGATAAAAATCTGATAAAAACATATTTCAACGTGAAAAACACCAATCACACTGTGGCTGTTTTCGGCACAAGCCGCAACGCTCGATCAAAAGCATACAATTAAGTTTTAAATTGCCTTCATTACCATCCGATAATGCTTCAACGGTGTGTCGTGTGATCGGGAGGGTTCCCAGATAGGTCACTACCGTCAGGAGGTAGCTTGGTAGTGCCAGTGGTCGTGGGGGCTATAAGGTTTTCGAGTGTCTTGGCCACAACGTAGAGGAAGGTGCAGTGTGCACAAATCCCCCACAAGACGGATGATGACATGGTAAACCACTTCGAAGCATCGCTAACCAATGCGGGCCGGACACATTTGGTAATTGTCTAATTTAGTGGTTATACATTTTTCTTGTAGCCTATGTCCAGCAATAGACGTCTTTTGGCTGAGACAATGATGTAGCCAGTGTCGTTGCATGCACCTTTTCAGACATTCGCAGCATCATGTTCCAGGTACCTGGCACATGGCACATGGCAGGTACACCACTCTTTCTAGAGGTGACCTTTTATCAGTCTTACTTTCTTGATATAAAGAGTTTAATCAAGAAAGAATTACAAGGAAGAACTAATTTTTAGGAAGAAACGAAATTCAACCAGTCTGGTTGAAATTTTCTTTCATTAATTGTAAGACATGGATAGCAATGTACATTTTTTGTACCAACTTCAAGCACCACAATTTAGAAAATTGAAAATATATCAACTCTGTTAAATTTTTTTGCGCCGCCATGCCTCCTCCTGACCCAGGGTTAACGTTGGTTAAACGTATATTAAACAGAGACCACTTTTCCAGTTCCTTCCAATTATCCGGATACCGGTGGGAGGTAGGTAATCTGATAACCAGTGCGTAGATGACTTGAAACAAACGCTGGCACCTGGTGTAGTAAGTAACAGAATACCTTTCTCGATCTTTCCAGACGTGTGAAACTAGGTACACGGAGACAAGCCTTCTAGATCTTTCTAGATTCACTACGGATGTAAGCGGGTTAACTACGAACCATGTGTTGGTAGAACAACACGAACATTCATCCCTTAACGAGGGACATCTTCAGGGTGAGAGCGGTTCTAGACGCGAGCGTTCCGCATCTCTCCGAGCACGCGTTGAGCGACGTGAGCGCCGGGGTGGTGGGAAGTCCGCTGCTTGTTGATGCTGCAGAGCGTGAGAGTCATCTAGATCTCTCCAGATTGCAGTGTACAAGCTGTCCACCGCACTTCCACCACCCATTGTCCGGACACCGGCTGTAATCCGATTACCGGCGCGCAGATGACGGCGGGCTCAGATTTGCATGCGTAATGCTGCTAAGTGCACTTTTAGAACAGTGCTGTATGAGGGTAGAGGTCTTCCAGTTTAAGCTTGCGAGCGGCGCGGCATTTCCCGCTTTTTAGGCAAAGGGGTTTGAAGATTTTGCCCCTAGCATCGGTTACCATTTTTTTTGTATTTTTCAAGACGCCGCGCACAATAAAGTGTAAATATTTGGATAGAGTACACTAAAAAATTAAGATATATCTTTTTGAATACTGTCCTGTCCAATACTGTACGTCAGATTTCTGAGATATTCACATATGAAGAAAAAATATAGTTATTTTCATCTGCGAATATCTTAGAAACCAGACGCTTTAGCACATTATTTTATAAGATAATTAGTGTCTTCTATCCACATAATATAACATTTATTGTGCACGATGATATTTAAAAAATATGTAATGTTAGGGACACCCTCCATAGAAAAATCTTCAAACCCCTTTATAAACTTGCGAGACTTAATTGTCGCTTTTGGCAAGAAAAAATAGAAGATGACTAAATAGCCAAGTGGGATATGCGCAGATGACAACGGGCCTAGATTTCATGCGGACCTAATGCTGCTAAGTGCAATTTTAGAACTGTGCTGCTAATACAGCACAGTAGAGAGTACGGTAGAGGCTTTCTAGTCTAAACTTGTGAGCGTCATGGTATTTGCCGTTTTTTAGGCAGGTCTTCAAAACTTGCGCGGAGTTAAGTACCTCGTCACTTTTGACAAGAAAGCTAGAAGAATATTAAATAGCCAAGTGTGAGGCGCGTAGTTGACATCGGGCTGAGATTTGCATACATAATGCTATTAGGTACACTTTTAGAATTGCTGTATGAGGGTAGAGGTCTTCCAGTCTAAACTTGTGAGTGGCGTGGCATTTGTTGATTTCTAGGTAAGTCGATTTTATAAACTTGAGCTGAATTTTAGTTGTCGCTTTTGATAAGAAAAATTAGAAGATTATTAAATAGCCAAGTGTGACGTGCACAGGTGACATTGGTCTGGGATTTGCATGTTGCATTTGTGCAGTTTTGTTTTTGACTTCAAAATTATTAGCCAGTAGCGTTTGGTAGAATAAGGAAGAAAAACTAATTTAAAACAGCGAAGTGCGAGGCGTGACTGACCTCTCATTTTGTGCCAGTGGCAGGGCGGAAAATTCTACACAAGATCCTTGGGCCAACCTGCAAAAAGGAAAGAAGCGAAAGAGTCTAGAAAAGTCTTAGTTCTATCCTTCTCTTAATGAAATTTCTTTCAAACAAGATTTTGTGTTGAAATACCGTAAACTCTCGCGCAAGCTTAGGCTAGAAGAACTTTACTGCACCACGAGTTAGATGCGAATGGATGCTCGTAAAATAAGGACGTTAGTTTTACGGCTGATGTTCGTAAGAAGAGAATGAGAGGAGGTTTAACCTTTTGCAAGGGGACATTTTATAAATAGTCAGGTCTTTGTGCCATCATGGCTAGTAGGGTACTAGGTGAGGGGGCGTCCATTAACTACGTGAGGCTTTTAGGGGGAGGGGTCTTGACAAATCTTACGTAATTTTTTTTCCATTAATTTAAGCATTTCTTTCTTATGGTCTCACGACGCTTTGCGGAAAATTCGACAAAAACAATTCGTCTAAAACAATTAGACTAAAACAGTTCGACTAAAAATCAAATCGAATTGTATGACGAATTGTTTTAGTCGAATTTTCCGTAGACGCTCACGACATCTTACCAAGGGGAGAGGGGGGGGGGGGGTCAAAAAATGCCAAAATCACCTCATATGGTATACTCCAGACAACATACTGTTTTAAAAAATCTAAATCAAAATCAAAAACTCTTTTATTTCCATAAATACAATAAATGTACACTTAGAAAAGGTCAATATATGAAACTAAACACTGACACGGAAATAAAGTGATATTTTTTGATTTCTGTCGCTTCGGTATGTAGACTAAAGTAAAGAAGCGACGAAGAAACCTTTAGCCTGTTAGTTGTTATTTTTCGAGTTGGAGCAAAACCCGTCCCAAGCTTTTTTATCCTCTAGATAATCTGATATTTTATAGTAAGCCTTTTTGCACGGCAAGGTTTTAACAATTTGTTTGAATTTACCTATAAAATATAATATACCTATATAATATAATTTACCTATATAATATAATTTACCTATATAATATTTATATATATATATATATATATGATAATTTTTGCAACTCACTAGGAGTTTTGTTGTAGAAGCGTATACATTGCCCTTTAAAAGATATTTTAATTTTGTGTAGCCTAGTTGTGGGCACAGCGAGCTTATGTTTGTTTCTGGTATTCAAATTATGTTTATCGCTATTTTTACCCTGAATAATTCTCAAATTGTTGATTTCTTTCCGTTTTCACCTCTTGTTTAATGTAATACACACACTATTATTTCAATCAAGTGCAGAAAAAAACAAATTGTGCCTGTATAATACGTGTTTTTTTTATTTTAGTCATTGAACTAACCGCAAAAAAAATACCAAAAGGATCGGCCGTAGGTAAATGCCTACCTACCTGTAATTTTGGAGGAAGATTTTTGTCGTTAGCTGTACATTTAATTTCCATAATTAACAACAGCAAAATCATTTTTTTAAACTTATTAATATCAATAACTCAAAAACACCCTATTGTAAAATACTGCTGCTTGCCTCTTGTTTATTCCAAAATGTCCCCATTTTATATTGTTTACGTCAAAAAAGGAACTTTTGCACCAGCCCTTGGATGCACTTCTGCAAAGTTATGCCCCTCTGAAGGGTCATTACATTACAAACGTGTGGATAATGTCTTTAGAAGCGCTTCAGACAACCTGGGGCAGGCAGTTAAATACTGCTCCTCTTTTTACTGCTGCTACATTAAAATAGTCGTCATTTTGTTAGGTTCTTTGGAACCCAAGAATATTTCATCATCATCATCAGTGTTCTACAAATACCACTTTGGTGTTTGTGCGCAGGCATTGCACGACCTTATCCCATCTTCTCCCTTAGAACCAGCAGACGCACAGAAAAATACCACCCGTGCCTGGTCGACATACCACAGTGTCGAACCAAAAAGTTCTGCTCTACTTCACACTAACACACTACTGCGAAAGTTTGGATGGATGGATGGATGTTTGTTACTTCTTCGTCAAAACTACTGAACGGATTGGGCTGAAATTTTGCACACAGGTAATTCTAATCCTGGAATCAAACATAGGCTTTTTATCCCATAAATCAGTTCCCATGGAAGAGAAATCACCTTTAAACGTTTTCATAGAAACAACGCGTGCGAAGCCGCGGGTATAAACTAGTTTATAACAAGCACGGCCAAAGAGTGGAATGAGCTTCCTGCGTCTGTTTTCCCGTTAGAGTACAACCTTGGAGTCTTCAAATACAGGGTAAGTAAGTTCCTTCTGGGAAAGCGTGCTCCATCTTAGACCACATCTTCACTTACTTTATGGCGAATAGTAGGGTGGATAGTGGCGCCACTACATATTTAATTTTATAATTACGTTATACAAAGGAATTCTCAAAAAATCGGACCGCGCGTAGACGATATCTATGTTATGCTTTTTTTAAATGTATCTTTATTAGTTCATCGGGCAAGTGATACATATCTGGACCCGCCTTATTGATATTTAACGAGCTTCAATTTTATTAATGAACTGTTCAATTTATTTTATAATATATGTATATTGTACTATTATTTTACATTAAAAATGGTACCTAATCATTTGGTAGGTGCGATGTAACTTAAGGATATTTAACTGTCTTTAATTTATTGATGAACTGTTCTAGTTCATTTCTGTTATTTGATTGTAATTTTATTGTGAATAGATATTTCTGTCAAAAAAAAACTGTTTAACCATGTACCTACTTACGTCACACATTTTAGAAATTATTGTGCAAGCGAGGCGGGGATAATAAAAGAAAACTTTGTTAATCAATAAGTGTTCTTTTTTTAAATTCCCATACGCTCGCACTCTCACGTTGAGAGTGCCTGTAAAATAACAGAAGGGAATGAAAATTAAAAAAAATGTGAAAGTATTCGAAATTAAAAAAAATAATATATCACGACACGAGTTGATGCTCTCAAGGTCCAGAATCACCCCTTTTTGACTTAGTACACATGTTGTGCTCACCCTGTAGAACCTTATACAGACCACAATTAAAAAGGTTCGATTCCTGACAAGAACCTCTTTATTTTATTCCCGATGTTCCCTTGTATCCAAGAACCTAAAATGCGCAGAGCAAATAAAATATTTGTAAAAAATCAGGGATAAAGTGAGCTTTAACCCTAAAGGAATAAAACAGATCCCGAATCACGCATGCTTATCACCGTTTCCCTAATAAATCAGACGCTCGAATAAAATCTACACTCGAATATTGGTCTCGGCAAACCGGAAACTTATCACCACAGATAAATTTTAGATTCCAAAGTTTGGATGGATGGATGGATATTTGTTACTTCTTCGTGCAAAAACTACTGAACGGATCGGGCTGAAATTTTGCATAGATGTACGATTACACCTGGAATAAATTAAAATTTCTATCTCAAAAACTCAGATAAAAATAAGATTTGAACGTTACTGTAGGCACAATGCGTGCGAAGCTGCGGCCATAAACTAGTGTTCTTTAAGCTCTAGCTATAAATTAGAACAGAATCAAGCCAATGATGAGAACGTATAAAACGTCCTATGACGCCACAGAAAAACAGATGTGTGATTAAAATTTAATTTTAATCAGTGTCGTCGGTTGATTAAAGTTAAGGGGTTTTTTAGGTAAACACGATAATGTGAATACAATTTTTGAACTTTTCATTGTACATTTTCAGCAATTGCAAGAGCTGTGTGGTGTGTGGCTTAAAATTTAAACCACCCCAATTAACTGACTAAGGGATATCAACCTGGAGCTGGCAGCAGCGCCCGCTGGAGATCAATTCTACTACCGAACTACGATCCCCAACCCGCATGCCCAGCGTGGGGATTATGAGCATTACCCCCCATGAGGTAAAAGTCAATAAGGTGGTTATGAGGGCGATGTCTGCGTCCAGCAGTGAACCAATATAAGCTGTCGAGGTCGGAGTCGAGGTTGAGGTTCAGCAATTCCTGACGTTGACTGTAAATTACCTGCCTAAAGTCTACCACCGTCGATAAAACCTATTATAACAATATATAAAGAAATATATTACAACAAATATAATATAACCTATTAAAATAATTATAATACAAAATAAAGTTGGTAATTATTAGAGTTGTCTATAATGTAAAACGTATACTTATATTAGCACGCCAACCCCCTGTAAAAACATTGTGTTTTTGGTTGGCAGGTAGAAAATGCCTGGGCATTAAGCCCACCCTTTGTACCTCAGTGCAATGAAGGTTTAAATAAAATAAAGAATAATAACAAGCTAGCCAGAGAGTTTTAAATAAAAAAATACAATCGGCAAGAAAGATTAGTAGGTATCTTCTCAGTATGGAATACTACTACCGATCGCTCTTCTCAACTCTGTAAAGTCGCTCGTTCCCAGTAAGCCCAAGAATCCGCAGTTGAATAAAATTCAAAATTCGAATCACGAACGGATCCGTAATCCGAGGCCCTCTTCATTCGCGACACCTCACTTTCAACCCGCCACTCCGGAGGTGGCATTCTGTTACAAAAGTCACCATTTGAATGTACCTATTCAACGATGTGCTTGCATTAGGATTTTAGTTTGTAGTTTTAGTTTGTAACATTTTTGACTTCGGCGGGACTTAAACCCGCATCCTTCCCTCAGTACGGGAATGTGCTGTCTCTCTTCTGACTTGTATTTTTATGAAATTCAATCTAAGTTTGTCTTTGTGCCTGATACTTTTCGTTTCTTTTTGTTGAATCTGAAAAAAATATAATGTGAAGGCTGCGCGTGAAGTTTAGATGACTCTAATGTTATTTTCGTAAAGTTACAGAATAACATCACTGCATTGGCTGTGCCAATGCCGTGAGGTTGGTAGAAATGAAGTTTTCTTCTTATAATATTGGCAACCAGCATTCAGGTTAAATTATTCTATATTCGAATAGTTCGTTCCTATTCTATATTCGAATGCTTTTGAATTTGAAATCCCTTTGAAATTTTTGTTCGGTTGTAAAAACGTATTTCTTGAACTTAACTGCTTGGGATTCATTATACTTTTAAATTCATACATTGAAAACTAAGGCGGTAGTATAGGTAGGAGCTTCCTACGTACACTACGGCCTTACTTTTCAATTCCTACTAGGAACCTACTATACAGGGCATCCTACGACCACGCCGTCACATGGAGGGAAAGTAGGTATCTTAAATAATTGTATACCTATAGCAAATGTTACTGAGAGAAGACTTAATTTTTATTTTAAAAACAATTTAAACTGAATTAAAATATTTTTAAATAATCGCCTATCTGAACCGGGAATCGAACCCGCCTATATTGTAAAAAAAAACACGTCATTTTACGATACCGATCAAAATGGCCCAATGAAAAAGAAAAAAGAAAAAAATCCTTATGTATACGAGCATAAGGATTATTTTTTCCAAATAATATAGCATTTGTATTAAAAGAAAGACCATGAAATGTTCAATCTGCAATTTTCCCTCCATGTGGCATGGCCGTGGGACGTATAGTATAGAATAAATAATTATTTTCAGGAATTTAGTGTTCGTCAGATTATCGTCCATGGTCAGAGGAACCTATAAATGGATAAAATGTTAAAAAATTACCTAAGAATACCGATAGGTACGCCATTGGTGGTATAGCGTGGTTTTCGACGACCTCGGTGGCAGAGTGGGTGATCCGCCAGCGACTAAGAAGGTTGTGGGTTTGATTCCCGCTGCGGGACAAATGCTTCTCTGCAGTATTGGTTCCGGTTCTGGGTGAATGAGTATTACGTTAGCAGTCATCTGACGACTTAGAACGTAATCTAATGCTGTGTGGTAATGGATCAGTTTGTTTATTGTTTGTTTATTTGTTTAGTATTTAACACGAATTTCATAAACCATTTACACTAGTTACTTAAGATGAAAAAGCATCAGTTGAGCTACCTGTGGATTGTTTGCAACAGTCTGCAGTTAGCTCAATTGTTTTAATTGAAATCTCTCAAGAATCTCGATGTTGCTATTGCTAGTTCTACTTTATTTATATTCTTCGATTGTTTTTTTCATTGTCAATAGAGATTTGGTTCCTAATATGCTGTTTTTTATTTTATTTAGTAGGAGAAGTACATAGGGAAGTACCTTAGAATCTAAACGGCAAACGTTTATAAATAACCCGGTCGATGTTTGTAGTCGTACGTGCTAGGGTCCACTTTTACTTAACTCGTAAATTGTACCAGTACGCGACACGTACTAACTCCGCCAAAAACTGCGGGAAATGCTTCAAGGAGATACATAGGGGCATATTCGATTTTGGAATAGAATTTATTTTTGAATTTCGAATATTATTTAGACATTGGTGGATTCAATTCAATTCAATTCTTGGTTAATGGCTCTGCGTCTGCAGGTCATTCAGATGACGCATCTTCAAATACAACTTCTTTTATAATGGCGCCGCTTGCTTTTGCTACGACTCTGCCAGTGTCAGTAAGGAGTGCCGTAAACTTTAAAAATAATAATTTGACCGGTATAAAAATAAACTAATTTGACAGGATTAGAAATGTTGCCATCCGTTTTATAACGATCGAAATAAAAAGATGGCAACATTTTTAGTGAACTAAATAACTTAGTTTTGTTTAGTTTTGGCAATATCTGAATTAATAGCTCAAAGAATTAGCAAAGTGGCAGTGGGCCGGCTATATCTCGCGAAGAAGTGACAACCGCTGGGGTAAACGTTTTCTTGAGTGGAGACTGCGACTCGGCAAACGTAGTGTAGGACGTCCTCCTGCCAGGTGGGATGACGATCTGCGAAAGACTGCTGGCCGATGCTGGATGCGGCAAGCTGAAGACAGGGCGCTATGGCGCTATATTTGGGTAGGCCTATGTCCAGCAGTGGACTAATATAGGCTGATGTTGATGAATTGAAACATACCATCTTCTTCTTCTTCTATTTTTGGCTCTGCATCATGGGTGATACATACAATACTATAGTTGCTTTTATGGCCCTAGCTCACCGGCGCTGTCAAAGTCAAAGATGACAACGCATTTAAACACTTTGGCAGAATTGTGACAAACCATGATGCAGAGCCACAAATAGTAGAGTTACTAGTATAGTATTATAATATCTGTGGTAGAGTTTTATTCAATTTTCTTAGAGATTTTCTTAACATAAAATCATCCGGCAATGAAAGGATATCCGCATCCGAACAATTATAAGTAGAAGTTGGAAGTTCTGTCATGTGCAGCCTCGTCTTTATGTAGACAAATGACACTGAAAACGCTTTTTGCGCATCGAAACATCAAAATTGCTACTGTCTGCTACTTTATTGTACATGCATATAACGTTGCTTATAAATAGATAGGTACCACAAGGAAGTCTCCTAGGGTACGTTTCTTCATATATTGTATAATATATGTATTTCCGAATCAGACTAGTAGTTTCAGACATTAATATTTTCATTGCCCACGCACATGTGAACAATTGATATTTAATAATAATATTGTTTTAAATTTGACTATTTAGAAGACAAATGATAACAATTTAGTTTAAAATTTTACTTGGCTTCATCTCAAGTTAAGATTTTGATTGTGTGGTTCTAGCACTGCTTTAGGTGCGGCTTGTTCCGGCGGGTCACACCGCAGACTCTGGGCAATGGAAGCGTATTTAAAAGGGTTTTCATTAAAAGCTATGAGAAAACAACTTGTTTAGGTGATATTGACACATTTTTTATTTTATTTTAAAGGACATTCGATGACATTATGTATGGAATAAAATGTCAGTCAAATGACCGCCGCGACTTTGCAGTCGGTGGTGTATCTTAGTAGACCAATTTGGATGACCTCTTCACATAAATGGTAAGTACTCAATTTCACGAGGAGCGTTCCATGGTGAAATTTACGACTAAATATGACATGTGTTACCGCCAAATTTGACAGCTGTCGCTTTACCAAGATGGCCGCCATATGGTGACAAAGTTACCTAGTTAGTCCCTATTAAAAAAACCCTTTACTAACTTTACTTCTTTCTATATATTAATTATTAATATATTATGTGATTTTGGACGTTCAGGCTTGACTTGAAAATTTTCGAAACGTTTCTGACTTAAGCTAGATATAGCGTAGAAACGCTTTGTCACCACGCACCTCTTGTCGAGTGCCACAGCTTCCTCGCTTTAATATCTTGCTAAGTGCCTGTCTCTACTTAGCGAGCTCGCAAACTTCCTCTCTGCATGCGGTAGTTACTTTCCAATATTTTCGCACAAGTGTATGGAAAGTGAGGAAGCAATCATGCGCTCGTTCGAGTTTTGAGTACAGTTTGTAAAATACTGTAGACTTTCGTTTGTTGGGGAAATTTGTTTTGGATGTTTCAAGACTGTCACCTTGTAAATTGGAGAAGGAATAAAGATAGGCCATTTTTTTAATTATCATGTGGCTGTACCTATTCCTTGTTAGAAAAATTTGTGTGTTATTGAATTATGTAAGTATTTTTTTCAAAACGTATCAGGTTATTTCGAACTGCTCTTAGCAAAATGTTGCATTCTACCACCGATGACGAGTTCTATGGAATGGACTCCGCCTTAAAAATAAATATTAAATTAAAATTATTCAAAAAAAGTGGCTTTGTAATGGACCTATTTCTCAATTTGACTCTAGACTACGCCATTTTTAATCCCATTTTTAATCCCAAAGCAAGAGAGGGGTGTTATAAGTTTAACGTCTCTATCTGTGTATCTGTCTGTATTATCGTAGCTCCTAAACGGATGAACCGATATTCTTTAGTTTTTTTTTGGTGCCTTATATAATTTAATTCCCTATGTTCTTAGCCATGTTCCACGAAAATCTGATCAGCCAATAGACATAGCGGGTTTTAAAATTTTTAATTCTGTCTTGTTATCAAAATTAGTATAGAAAAGACTGAGAAAGACTAATCTCCTATAATCGAGACAGTGCCGTTAGTCATGATTGCTTTTTACGTCGTGCCTTATTACGTAGGTATATTTTGTTATCAACCATGGCACTCATCGAACTTTTTGGCATACCCAGACTAGGCATTCCCCAAACAGAACTAAAGCCACTTTTAAAAGCTCTAAACTAGTAATCGTCGTATCTCGTATGACCCAGCGATTCAACGTTGCAAGTGACAGTTTCTGATTTCCCCGTCTTTTGAACAAAGTCCGTTAGTCTTTTTACAGTTCCGTATTTTCACGCTGCAGCCAATTCAAAGTCAACTCGAACGGACTGGGAGCGGCGATTGTTCTGTTAGTTGCCGGCAGAATTGGCCGAGCAAAGAAAGAAACTTTTCAGCTGTGCGAAGTGAGGAAAACAAGGGGACATACGGTAGTGTGGATTGTATTCATGGAGAACCACCTGGGTAATTTTAATTGTTTCCTCACCTCACCTCAACAGCCTATATTGGTCCACTGCTGGACGCAGGCCTGCCCCTGATAAGTGCCTTATTGGCATTTCTCTCATGGCCCATAATCCCCATGCTAGGCATGCGGGTTGGGGATCGCAGTTTGGTGGTGGAATTGTTCTGCAGGGGGCGCTGCTGCCCGCCCTCGGTGGATATCCCTTAAAATAAATAAAATAATAAAATAAAGCCATTTATTCAACTACTAAACATTACAATAAAATGTCAATAAACTTTAATTAATTCAAAGGTATTTTAGGTAATTCTTGTATCAAATATTATTCTATTGGTAGTATCATATTAGTAGAAGTCGCCTGTTTGGCGTAGGCCTCCCCCATTCGGTGGATATCCCTTAGGTGGTGCAAATTCTAAGCCGGTACCACTATATTTTTATAGTTTGATACAGTTCAATTCTTTTTTCTCCTCCGGCCTGGTGGAATGACGACCTGCGAAAGACTGCAGGCAGATGCTGGATGCCGCAACCTGGAGACAGAGCGTTCATTAGTTTAAGCATGAAGAACTTAAATCATTAAAGACATAAAAGTGCCTCACCCAAGTCTTTCATTTCTGTCACTCATGTGATTACCCCACAATCTCCCAAGGAACTTTATACTTACCCATTAATTAACATCATGAGGAAACCTTAAGCGACCAGTTCTATACCAATTTGTCTCACTGCTGGGCAAAGCCCCAACTCTTTTCGTCTGGTACAATCTTGTGTGATTTCACCACACTATCTTGACGATGGCAAAAATTTGTATCTATGGATTACCAATCTGAAATAAATGAGAAAATAAAAAAATAAAATAAAAATGTTCGGCAGACCTCAAAAACTTTCAGCTCGTATGTCTCGAAAACAGAAAAAATACTTAAAAGTGTATCGGTAATAGCAGAATTTTTCTACTTGAAATGTGTTTGCAGACATTTCAAACTGGCATCTAGTGGAAAATAAACTGGAAAAACTAGCTTTTGCATTTTTTACACATGATGGGGTATTACAAAAAATACAGCCAGACAGCAACTGTTTGCGGTAGCACGATTTTAGTCATATTTCTTTCTTTGCTTTCGTTGCAAACTTTTTACCTGTGAACATAGATTATGTAAAATCCTGTAGATATGGTATGTACGTTCTCCCAGCGCTAACTCAACAAATGGCCTGTGTTGTGCACATCTTGTTGTTGTGTACATCTAAATGCAAAGACACGATATTTGCAATCTTTTGGAATATACTTAATGAACAACAAAGATGGAAAGACCAACTTCCTAAACTGAAGTGCGACTGAAACAACAATACGCACACGAAACACAAACTCCGGCGGTACCAGTTCGACTATGACTGAGGTGGACCTAATTGGACCTAATTTAAGCGATCGACTTTCGAGAATAGCTTCTCGAAACTTAACCCAATCTCCCGAATTTTACTTACATCGATGCCGGTGAAACGTTTTTAACTGCGAAGCGCTGGTTATGATATTCTGTGTAGTGTTTCTGTGTAGTTGCTGGACACGTTTCATCACCTCCAAGGTGACCATTATGAAAGAAAACGTTTGCTGTCTCATTTTTTGTTGTCTTTTAAATAGGCATAGACACAATGCTACAATCAAAGACATTATTGTATATTTATTTATTGCATTCCATTAGAATTACTTACTTGGCTGAACAGATTTTCATACAACATGGCTAAGAACCATAGGGGATAAAATTATATATGGCACCAAAAAAAACTAAACGAATATCGGTTCATCCATTTAGGAGCTACGATACCACAGACAGATACACAGATATTGGCTAAGAACACTTGGGATAAAATTATCTATACTTATATAAAAATTATCTATCTAGTTATATAGAAAAAAAAAATTAAACGAAAATCGGTTCGTCCGTTTGGGAGCTACGATACCACAGACAGATGCACAGATACACAGACAGACACGTCAAACTTATAACACCCCTCTCTTTTTGCGTCCGGGGTTAAAAACCGCTGTTTTGATACCTCAGTATCCTCAGTACGTGTCTGATCGTCTATAAATGATTCTGTTGCTTTTTGTAATCTTTCGCCTTCTCATTTGATGAAAATAAGGGAAAAAGCGAAGATCAGGTCGGGTTTTTCATAGTTTTCAAATAACAACTTGTTTAAATCAGTTTTTCCTTCTCCCTGCTAACATTCTATTACAAAATGAACTCAGTGTTAATAATCTTTATACCGATTGTACCTTACATTAGTAAAAGCTTAATAGGTTCTTAACTCAATTAAAAAGGCAAAAAGCTCTTGCTTAAAGTCTTTTATATAATTTTATTAAAAAAAACCCATTAAATATACAGAAAAATCAAATAGTAAATTAGAAAAGGAAACATTCTAAAGTCATATTTTATGTATTTTAAAAGCTTTAGAATCATTCAAGACATGTATATCTTAAATTAGTACAGGTGTTCTTACAACTCTGGTGTTCACAAGGTCAATTTTAAAGTACATTAAATTAGCCTTTTAATGTGAAGAGCCATACAAACGAAGTTACAAGGCCCCTATAAAACAATGCTCTCATCTTGAGTTTCAAACTTTACAGAAGATTTCAGTTCTTCATTGAGTTCAACTTTTAATAAGTTGTCCGCTCCACTCTAATAGGAAATAAGATGTCGTACTCTATTGGAAATAATCGAAATTACTTCCGTTTTCAAGAAGCTGTGCTTGTATCGTTGAAGTTGTGCTACAAAGTTATTGACTGTAGGTCCATTTGTAGAAGATAGAACTAGAGATAGAAATCAAGCTCTATGAATTTATAATTCTATTATTATTATTATTTTTTATATTATTCAGGATTGATTGGCATAAAAAAAAATGTAATGTGTGAGTAACAAAAATGTAATGGGTGAGTAAAAATGAAATTTTTCTTGCATTAAATAATTTTTTTTGAAAATCTGTGGATGGGGATAAAAATTAATCAAAAAATTATGGATAGTCTTCTGAAATAATTTTATTTTATTGTTCGTGGCGACATTTTTTTATATTGTTCGTGGCGACTCTGTAACTGAAAGGGTGTATCTGTATGTATGAAAGTCTAGCACTAGTAGTTCCCGAGATATGGCCGTTTCAGTTTTGACAGCTGTCATCGAAAATGTAGATTTTGTTCCCACCTTTCATTTGAGCTATTAACTGAAAGTCTAGCACTAGTAGTTCCCGAGATATGGCCGTTTCAGTTTTGACAGCTGTCATCAAAAATGTAGATTTTGTTCCTGCCTTTCATTTGAGCTATTAGCTGAAAGTCTAGCACGATCAGTTTCCGAGATATGGCCGTTTCAGTTTTGACAGCTGTCATCAGATATGAAGATATTACCTTGCCTTTCATTTAAACCAGAAACTGAAAGTCTAGCACGAGTAGTTTCTGAGATATGGAGTGTTTCATGCCGAGCCTGCGGCCTATTTGAGTTCTATTCTATTCTTTATATACTTGTATATATACTGAAATACTAGTTCTAATTTGTTTCCTCTAATTTGTTTCGTAATATATGATTGCTATACAAAATACGTCTAAGGGGGAAAACTGGAATTGCAAAAATAATAATTCTAGTTTTCCCCCTTAAGGGGGATTTGCAAGGGGGAAAACTGGAAGTCAAAAAAAAGAATTTCAGTTTTCCCCCTTGAGGCTAATCTTCAAGGGGGAAAACTGGAACTCTTTTTTTTGACTTCCAGTTTTCCCCCTCAAGGGGGATTTCAAGGGGGAAAACTGGAATAACCCTATAATTGCACCCAGAGCCATAATACAAAATTTCTCGTTGTTGAAACGAATTTGTTTAAGTCGTTAGTCGAATCGTTACTAGTTGAAATGTTTTTAGTCGAATTGTGTTTTAGTCGAATTGTTTTAGTTGAATTGTTTTAGACGAACTTTCCGCAAAGCGTTTTTTTACTTATTTTTTTCCAATCTTTAAATTCAACGAAATTCATTCACGCCATGCACAAATAGATTGGATGGACTAAATTACTGAATGCAGTTACTGACTGTGGGTTTGAATCTCACGGCTCGGCACATATTTTTTTCCAAATCCCCTTTGTTTTCAGCTATTGGCACATTTACACAGAAAACAGGATACTGTACCTGTTCTGTTTATGTGTAAAATCATCATTAGCATACGAAAAATATTGACATTAAACATTTGTACTAGCATTTGTACTAACATTAGTATTTGTAACATTTGTACTATACTATCAACATTGGCACAAGATTCGCATCGGATAATTCTTGTGCCAATGTTGGTACAGCTGTTTTGCGCCAAAGTTGGTCGTACTTTCCTTGTAAGAAGATAAAAAGTATCAATAAACATTGAACCATGCCCTTGAAAATCTGAACAATCATCATTTACTCCACTTATTTTGTCCAGCATTATTTTATTTATTATTTATCATCTTGAAGCGCAGCGCAAGCGAAAACAATGTACCTACTAAATTATACTTCTGCCTACTCACTCAGCCTTCTACGAATCTAACCCGTGCTGAGAGATTTCACTTTTCCCGCGATAGGAACCCATCCTGATAGTAGGTTTTCAGAAAGCTGGTAAACCAACGCTGACCAGTCTGGTTCCTCTATAAATCCGTCTTTTGTCTGCATAACGGTCCAGTGTGCACTCGCCAATGTTTCAAAGGCCGTAGGTACATTCGGAGGTCAGTCACGTGGAAACCACAGACAAAGAACTGCCTGACAATTGGAATGACGGATTTTTTGACCGCGTTATGGATGATAGCGGTAGTGGTTGTGGTTTGTACGGAAAGTCTGCTGGAAAGTCTTCTGTCGAGATTGTGTCCAAGATGGCTACACATGCCCATCTGAGTAACCACATGGTGGTTACGCTCAGACAGGGTTTGGCGAGCTTATAAATAATGATTTCCCTGAATTTTTGTATGCGAAGCCTAATCTTCCTATGAACTTGATGAAATAACCATTTCCTATGAACCTGATGAAATAACCTACATTGAGAGAAAACTTTTGAGTACACTCAAATTTGCTGTCTGGTTAAAACCCCAATGAGGCAAACAACTGTCCGGCTCAGATCGGTGGATCGCCTCACTGAGGCGACCAACGAAGGACACATGTGCCGCCATCTTGGGCACAACCGATGACAGGTTATATCTTTCCTGTGACTTCAAATTGGTTTCTGGAGGCTTGTTTAGACGAACACCGTATATATGCGTTGTAGGCTTTTGTCTTCTCATTTGGTGAAATAAAAAAAGTGAAAAAGCGATGACGTCGGGTTTTTATGGATATCATTTAAACGGTCAGCATTAAAGAGGTTTTGGTTAGCCGAAAAATTGATTTTTAAGCGGAAAAAATAAATTGATTCGCATCTCGCAAAAATGACTGAATTGGTCAGCAAGTTCACTTTTTAGCATTTGTTATGTCGCGCTATTACGCTAAAAGACCCATCCTATAATTTACATTTGAAAACCATTTCATGGCCTTCACGCATCCCACCAATTTCAATGCTATTTATGAAGGGCACGTGCAAAGCCGAGGGCAGAAGCTATTACTTACTAAATACCACAACAATCTACATAATCCACTGTAGATATACTCACCTTACTCGAGAAAAGGGTCGAAAACAATCAGAAAGCCTTTTATCTGAAGCGCCATGATCTCAAGCTAACCTACTTTAGGAACAAAAGCTGACTGTAAGGTGTTGAGCGGAATATGCATCTGCTAATGGAAACCCTGAGATAACATCTATTGTCAGCGCATCTTGGCCATTTCAACGTCATCAACATCAGCATATTTGACTAAACAAAAATAATAAAATTAATGATTTAGTCAACTCATCCCATTGGGATAAGTTGGAGCGGCCTCAGCTTAATAAAGAGCCATCTTTTGAGGTATCATTTTCAATGGTTCGTAAAACTAGAAAAATGAAGTAGATACACACACATACAGTCCATATATCGACTGCCTCGTTAGTCTAGTGGTCAGCTTGTTCAACCACTGATTATGAGGACCTGGGTTGAAATCCTAGGTCGGCCATTAGTTGTTATTGCGGTTCTTCGAGCAAGAAAAATTCACTGTAGCAGCCCGAAGTCAGGAAGTTGGCGGTGTTGCACTCCCGTGCCTCGGAAAGCACGTTAAGCCGTTGGTCCTGCGCCTGATCTCTCCCCTGTCGTGTCGGTCTGCCGTCCCATCGGATAATGAAAATGAGGGAATAGAGAGAGCACACCTGTGTTAGCGCACACACTTGTGCACTATAATATGTCCTGCGCATCTGGCTAGTCTCCGATGAGACTGTTTCGTCACGTTGAATTAGGAGACTATGACATATCAAATCATGGTCTCTCAGTAAAGATATTTTCCCTTTAGTTATTACTAGCTTCTACCCGCGGCTTCGCACGCATATTTTTGTTATAACAAGCATCCTATTATCTAAGTTAGTCTTTGCTCTAAGCGTACGCCAAATTTCATCTTGATCTGTTGTGTAGTTTTGGAGATACTAGGTTACAAAAATTCAGATTTCACCAACTCTCGGCAGCTTTTAAGGTTTTTATTATTATAGTGCAAAAAATCCCTCCCACTTTTTTTTTGGTTTATTATTTGATTTACTAGTAGCTTCAGTTCGCGGCATCACACGCGCTTTTTAAAAAGTCTTTGCCCGTCTCCGGGATACTGATTACCTCCCTCGCAAATTTCATTCAAATCCGTTCAGCCGATATGGCGTTTAAAGGTAACAGAAAAACAGATAGACTTTCTTTCGAATTTATAATATGACTAGTTTCTGCCCGTGGCTTTGAACGTGTCGTTTCTCTGGACGTTTTTGGGTTATATCTATCCCATGGGAACTGATTTATGGGATAAAAAGCCTATGTATTATTCCAGGCCTAAAACTAACTATTTGCAAAATTTCAGTAGTACCTATTGGTGTGAAGTGGTAACACACATCCATCCATATATCTAAACTAGTTGTTATAAGTGCGCGAGCTGCAAGCAGCTCGCGTCGGCTGTGTGTACTGTTCGTTTTAAATTAAGTTCCCCTTATCGTAACCGACACCCTGGATTTGATCGAAATCGATAACCAAGAGTGGGTTTTGCGATGAAAAAAATGTCAGTCATCTTGGATTTTGAAATGGACATCTTTTTCGTAATCTACACTGTCGAGTTAGTCGAAAACGATACCCATATAAGTATGTGTGGTGTCACACAGCAAGGCTCGCCTCGCTCGCCTTGCTGCGTGACGTGTGTCGTATTGCGGTTCGCTTCGCTCACCGCAATCCGGCACACGCCCGCCGTCATCAAATTCGTAATCCTCACCGCCATGTTAGTCGAAAACGATACCCATATCAGATTTTTTGATGGGGGAGGGGGTACAGGGGGTCTGGGCACAGGGGGTCACAGCACGGCTCGCTTCGCTCGCCGTGCTGTTCCCCAATAGTCGCATTGCGGTTCGCTTCGCTCACCGCAATACGAACCCGCTCGTGCTGCCACGCAGCAAGGCTCGCTTCGCTCGCCTTGCTGTGTGACGTATTGCGGTTCGCTTCGCTCACCACAATCCGACACACGCCCACCGTCATCAAATTCGTAATCCTCACCCCTATGTTAGTCGAAAACGATACCCATATCAAATTCTTGGATGGGGGAGGGGGTTCAGGGGGGCTAGGCGTGGGGGTCACAGCACTGCTCGCTTCGCTCGCCGTGCAGTTCCCCAATAGTCGCATTGCGGTTCGCTTCGCTCACCGCAATACGAACCCGCTCGTACTGGCACGCAGCAAGGCTCGCTTCGCTCGCCTTGCTGTGTGACGTATTGCGATTCGCTTCGCTCACCGCAATCCGCCACACGCCCGCCGTCATCAAATTCGTAATCCTCACCCCCATATTAGTCGAAAACGATACCCATATCAAATTCTTGGATGGGGAAGGGGGTTCAGGGGGGCTGGGGCGTGGGGGGGTCACAGCACGGCTCGCTTCGCTCGCCGTGCAGTTCCCCAATAGTCGCATAGCGGTTCGCTTCGCTCACCGCAATACGAACCCGCTCGTACTGCCACGCAGCAAGGCTCGCTTAGCTCGCCTTGCTGTGTGACGTATTGCGGTTCGCTTCGCTCACCGCAATCCGCCACACGCCCGCCGTCATCGAATTCGTAATCCTCACCCCCATATTAGTCGAAAACGATACCCATATCAAATTCTTGGATGGGGAAGGGGGTTCAGGGGGGCTGGGGCGTGGGGGGGTCACAGCACGGCTCGCTTCGCTCGCCGTGCTGTTCCCTCGTTGTCGCATTGCGGCTCGCTTCGCTCGCCGCAATGCTCCACCCTAAAAAGTGGTCGAAATATAGGCTAAAAATAGCCAAATTTCAGTTTTTTTTATAAAAAAGGGGGTCTAGAGAGGCAAGGGGGTCAATTTTTTTTTGCATTCAAAATTATTTGTCTTGCCCTACATGACTGTGAAAAAAAAAAATCTTCTGTCTTACTTTGTTTGGGAGATATCAAAAGGGGGGGGTGGAAATTGGGGCGGAAAGGGGGGTGAACTTTTAATTTTTCCAATTCGAGAAGAAACCCTCTATACGATCCCGCAATCAAAACTCTTCTATCACGACGGCATCCGGTAGCACTCTCAAAAGGGGGGTTTTGGGGGGCAAGGGGGGTAAATTTTTTGTTGCTATAGAAATCACTTGTCCCCCTCTATACACCGCTTAAAGAAAAATCAAACAATATGCCTCCGTTTGGGAGCCCCCCAGGGGGGCGGGGGTTCGGGGGGGCAAATCTCAAAAAGTCGGAATGCGCTCGCCGTGCTGTGACCCCCGCGTTCTCCGTAGTCGCATTACGGCTCGCTTCGCTCGCCGCAATGCTCCACCCTAAAAATTGGTCGAAATATAGGCTAAAAATGGCCAAATTTCAGTTTTTTTTATAAAAAAGGGGGTCTAGAGGGGCAAGGGGGTCAATTTTTTTTTGCATTCAAAATTATTTGTCTTGCCCTACATGACTGTGAAAAAAAAAATCTTCTGTCTTACTTTGTTTGGGAGATATCAAAAGGGGGGGTGGAAATTGGGGTGGAAAGGTGGGTGATCTTTTAATTTTTCCAATTCGAGAAGAAACCCTCTATACGATCCCGCAATCAAAACTCTTCTATCACGACGGCATCCGGTAGCACTCTCAAAAGGGGGGTTTTGGGGGGCAAGGGGGGTAAATTTTTTGTTGCTATAGAAATCACTTGTCCCCCTCTATACACCGCTTAAAGAAAAATCAAACAATATGCCTCCGTTTGGGAGCCCCCCAGGGGGGCGGGGGTTCGGGGGGGCAAATCTCAAAAAGTCGGAATGCGCTCGCCGTGCTGTGACCCCCGCGTTCTCCGTAGTCGCATTACGGCTCGCTTCGCTCGCCGCAATGCTCCACCCTAAAAAGTGGTCTAAATATAGGCTAAAAATGGCCGAATTTCGGTTTTTTAATAAAAAAGGGGGTCTAGAGGCGCTGGGGGGTCAATTTTTTTTTCGCATTCAAAATTATTTGCCTTGCCCTACATGACTGTGAAAACAAATTCTTCTGTCGTACTTATTTTGGGAGATATCAAAAGGGGGGGTGAAAATTGGGGCGGGAGGGGGGGTGAATTTTTTGTTCGTCCAATTTGAGAAGAAACCCTCTATACAATCCCGCAATCAAAACTCCTCTATCACGACGGCATCCGATAGCACTCTTAAAAGGGGGGATTCCTGGGGGGCAAGGGGGGGTAAAAATTTTTTGGAATCAAAATCGCACAACTTTCTCTATACAACCCTCTTAAATATTTTCATCAGTGTGACTCTGCTTGGGAGCCCCCCTGGGGGGCGGGGGTTCCGGGGGGGAAATCTCAAAAAGTCGGAATTTTCCCTAGGTCATCCGGACCCCCTCTACACGATTCCGCAAAAAAAAAAACATACCTCCCCCTCCACCATCAAGGAGAACAATTATGTAAGTGAGTCAGTGAGTGGTAATTTAGCTTTATACAGGGTGGAATTTTGTAATGCCACCTGGAGGGAAAGTACTCTAAATACTGTAGATAGGAAATTTTACTCAAAGAAAACATTCCTTTAATTTTGAAAAGAAAGAAAACTGCATTCAAAGGTTTTCGAAAATTCGCTTGCCACACCCGGGAATCGAACCGACTAAAAGCTGTAAAAATTACACCCTGTATTTTTATTGCACAGATCGGTCGGGTCAATTATAAGGATGAAATCTCTCTAACAAACTTAATAAATTAAGTGAATGGAAAACCATGAAATCTTAATTTTTTTTTATTATTTACAATAAAAAGTTAACTAACTACTAATTAGTTGCTCAAAATGGGCTCCATTTTCTTGGATACACAAATTTATTCTTCTAATGAATTCATTTCTAGTAACTTTTAATAACGTGTTGTGGTGAATATTATAAATCGTATTCTGAACTTCAACTCTCAACTCGTTTACATTCGCATAAGATTTCATGTAAATTAGATTTTTTACATATCCCCACAAAAAAAAATCTAAAGGGGTGAGATCTGGTGATCTCGCAGGCCATCTGATTGTGCCGTTGGTACCAATATAGGTAATAAAATGGTTATTAATGTAATGTAGTAGTGATTCTGCTGTTATGGGCTGGAGCACCATCTTGCTGTAGAATTATTAGGTGTCGCTCTGCCTCGGGGAAACCATTTAACTCATTTCTTAAGAGATCCAGTATTTTAAGATAGAAGAGCCTGTATTAGGTACAAACACGTGCAAATTTCAATCGTCTTATCTAAATATTAATAGGTACGTCATTTTAATGGATAAATGACGCTAATGATAATTATTAATTACTGACAAAAGTAAACAGATGGATCTTTAAGCTATAGTGCTTAACTTGACCCATTCAATTTATAATTTAAGATTTCATGGTTTTCCTTTCATTTAATTTATTAAGTTTGTCAGAGAGATTTCATCCTTATGAATGACCCTAACGATCTATGCAATAAAAGTACAGGGTGTAATTTTTACAGATTTTAGTCGGTTCGATTCCCGGGTGTGGCAAGCGAATTTTCGAAAATCTTTGAATGCAGTTTCCTTGCTTTTCAAAAATAAAGGAATGTTTTCTTTTAGTACAATTTTCTATCTACAGTATTAAGAGTACTTTCCCTCCAGGTGGCATTACAAAATTCCACCCTGTATATAGTAATCCATATATCTAAATATCCAAAATTTCATATTTATTGGAAATATGATTACGTTACCTCAACCTCAACAGCCTGTATTGGTCCACTGCTGGACGCAGGCGTCCCCGTGATAAGCGCCCTATTGGCTTTTATCTCATGGCGGTAATGCCCATAATCCCCATGCTGGGCATGTGGGTTGGGGATCGCAATTCGGTAGTAGAATTGTTATACAGGAAGCGCTGCGGCCCGCCCCCCGGTGGATATCCCTTAGTCGCCTCTTACGACACCCGCGGGAAGAGTTGGGGTGGTGCAAATTCTAAGCCGGCACCACACAACAATTATTATATTCTCTGGTATGAGTTAGTTGGAATTGTTGTCCACCACCCAGCGGCAGGCATTATCTTCCACAAAGCATTATAATTTTCATTTTTCATCTAAAAAGTTCAACGAAAAAACCATCCAAAACTTCAAGTAAAGGCCAGTTGTAGTATTGATAACGTTTCAAAGTGAACGTGCTAGGTGTGCATTGAAAAATCCAGCGGCTATCGGGGTCGATTTAATCTTTTTTCGCGCAACGAGTTTGTTTGCAGAGCACGTGGAAATACAGTTCAAAATAGAGCTAAAAGTAAAGCTTTCTGTTTGGGGCAGATGGATTTTGGAAAATGCAATATTTAAGACCGAGAGAAACGAGTTTACAAAATACAAAAACAAAAATCATTGATTAAAAAAAAAAAAAGTGGCAAGTGTCCCTGGTTTCTGTTAAAACTGTATTAATTTTATTTTAATTAAGCAGTCTTTTAGTTATTGTTTATTGTTTCAATTATACATACTTGTCTTTTAGTTAGTTGTTACTTAATAGTTTGAACAAAAATTTCAGTATGTACTCAACTGATTTCATAATGTCAGACAAATAAAATTACAGTCAAATAATAGAAATAATTTAGAACTAGTACAATTGAAACAATTGAGCTAACAACAGACTGTTGCAAACAATCTACAGGTAGCTCAACTGATCCATAACAATACCAGTCGTCGCGTCCCCAAGCTGCATTGCCCCGCTGTATGGCAATGCTCATGCGCTGCGCCAGATACTCGCCAGCTCTCGGGTCACGCGTCTAATTAATTATGTGATGTTTTTAAAAGGATTCTTTTTGCAATAATTTTTAATAGTTTTTCTTTATTTACACTTCAGACTGGCCCATCAAATCAACCTCAACCTCAACAGCCTGTATTGGTCCACTACTGGACGCAGGCCTCCCCCTGATTAGGCTTTTATCCCATGTGAAGTACCGATAACAAGCTCTGCTTAGCGGGCTAGATGATACTGTGTGGATTGTCCAGCATTATTTATTTATTTATTTTTCTATCCCTGGTATACTAACGAGCACCAACTTTAATACAAGAGCCTACCTCCCCTATCCCTACATCACCATATACCTACGCATCGCATCACATCCAGAATTATCGATGAGCGAATTTAATTTCGCCGGTATTGTAACGCGCTCCCACGGGGACGATTTGAACGAATACGTACGTATCCACGCTCGGGTCAATACAGTACTAAAAATATATTCCAGGAGGTGGTTGGTCTTTTACATACACCATTAAATTATTTATGATATAATTACCTAAATGTATTGGCACAGGTGGGATTCTAGCCTGGAAGTCTAACATAGTCCACACTTGGCGAAAAGATCCAACATACCTCTTGTCTCTTGTCAAAAATGTGCATTAAAATATGGGCTTTACCTCGAAACAGGTTGATGCATTTTATATTGACATACTATGCTGGCAGAAACCTCGTGGGCCTCTCGTTTAAAGCTGTCACACACAGAAGCCGTGGCCGGGCCGGAGGCGGAGGCATGCGAGTATCATATGAATTTATATGAAAGACTACACACACACCGCAAGCGGTGGCGAAGCGGTGCACGGCCGTGGCGCGCCGGCTCGGTGACACAACCAGTCGGCGTGCGCGACGCGGCGCGGAGCCGTGGCGGCGCGGTGGCGAGGCGGAGGCGTGGCGTGTGAGCGTTGTATTTCAGTAAGTATAAGGAGTGTCTTCACACAGAGCGCACGCCACGCGTCGCGGTGCGGAGGCCTGCTACTAGCGGAGTTACGAGTTGTATTAATTTATAAAATTTTAAGCTTATACCCGATTATGGCGCTAAATAAAATGGACAAAAAAAAATTATTTTACTATTTACCAACCACATCGTTGTTTATACGATTGCCGTATAAAAGATTATAAAAACGATTTAAAAAAGGTTATCTTCACAATAATTTGACGCCGTGACCTACACACACAAGGCTTCAAAACGCCTCCGCGACGACGCGACGCCACGGCTCTCGCACACCTGCAGTGTGAAGACATCCGCACCGCGAACGCTACTCCTGGCTCGGCTACCGTTCGCTTCCGCTCCGTCTCCGGCTTCTGTGTGTAACGGCTTTTAAAGCTTGTGAGGACCCCTTTTTTACTGTAAAATGTATTTAAAAAATAATTTGGCGAGCTTTAATGAACTATAAACCAACCTCAAATTCTTCTAGTGGCAACATCTTGTTTAAATTCGAATCTAATTTAGTTTGATGACACATCGAGGTATACTCTATCCAATAAAAAAAAGAATTATCAAAATTAGACTACTCTGTAAAAGGACAGGTATGCTTGGTCATAAATAAAAAAAATATACTCGTCGACTTGAGAACCTCCTCCGTTTTTCGTCGGTTAATTACGACTTAGGTGTTGGATTAATATGTGCAGAGATTTAGGTGTTCAGACTCCATTAGAGTCTACTGCCGAAAATACTTGTAAATATGACGGTGCCGTAAGTTACATGCGAATGTATCCTACACTACATAAGCAGTAACGTGTTGCGAATGTGTATGGATTATGTTTATTATGATTTGGTACCTGCGAATTCGGATTAACGTGCTTGTATTGGTTATGCCGTGAAAATTGAACGATGTTTTTACGCACTTTTGTATGGACTAATCTTTTTTTGTGTAAATTGAGTATTATCCGTCGAAAGTAACATAGATTTCAAGAAAAATTATGGACCCAAAAGCTATCAAAATCTAGAACGGCTATATAAATTTCCATCGAGCACAAATCGGTAGGGTACCTACTGCCCTGCAAACATTAAATTATATCGAAATTGGTTCATCCGTTAAAGAGTACAATGGCACTGGCAGAGACAGTACAACACACTGATATTATAAATCCTAAATGTTTCTTACCTCTTCACGCAAAAGCTTCTAAACGGATTAGGCTGTAATTGCATACCTACCTATAGGTGGTTTATCGCCTGGAATAAAACATAGGCTACTTTTATCCCATAAATCAGTTCCCATGAAAAATGATAAACTTTTATTCCATAGAAAAAACACGTGTGAAGCCGCGGACAGAAGCTAGTAAATCATCATAAGCTGGTTCAACCGTTGATTATGAGGTCCTGGGTTCGAATCCTGGGTCGGGCCAATAGTTGTTATTGAGGTTTTTCTAGCACAATAATTGACTCAATCAGGAAGTTGGCAGTGTTACATCCCCGTGCCTCGGAAAGCACGTTAAGTCGTAGGTCCTGCGCCTCACCTCTCCCCGGTCGTGTCGGTCTTCTGTCCCATCGGATTATAAGAGTGAGGGAATAGAGAGTGCACCTGTGTTTGCGCACACACTCGTCCACTCGAATATGACTGGCTAGTCGCTTATGGGACTGGCCGCCGTGGTCGAAATTCGGCTAAGAGGACATCATTGTTATTAGTAGCTGTTTATATCCACCTTATATAATTATATTTGATATCCACCGGGGGCAGGCAGCAGCGCCCCCAGTAGAAAAATTCTACCACCGAACTGCGATCCCCAACCCGCATGCGGTGGTGTGGGGATTATGGGCATTACCCCCATGAGATAAAAGTCAAAAAGGCTCTTATCAGGAGGCCGGCGTCCAGCAGTGGACCAACAAAAGCTGTTGAGGTTGAGGTGAGGGGAGTATGATAGTATTCAATCCTCAACTAGCCTAAACTATATTTCAGGATCCAGGGCTTCTCCTGCAATAGTATTAACACAATGTGCCGTAAGCCCGTAAGTAAAAAAATTCAGTTCGACAAGTCGGGCGGCGGTAGTGAACGAAAACTTTTTTCGTTTTGGTATTGTGCAAGCTCGTACTAGCCACTCTGTTCCATTTATACCTATATTTCGAGTACTCTAAAAGGAATTACTCAAAACAGACCCATTAAAGTCCGAAAAATAAATAAACTTAAAGAATTGTAGCTTTTAAAACAATAAGTTACTTCCCCATTATCCCGAGTACATCCTTCAAATAACGAGAATTCAAACAGGATACAGACATTAACAAGGAATAAACGATTTATTGTACCAAAAATCCATTTAAAAGCTTTTCGAGATAAATTATTACGACGAATAATGTTTGGGGAACAAATAAACGAAAAACGTTAAGTATTAATTAGCATGACTGCAGTTACACCGTAACATAACTTAAAAGCAATTAACGCAAAAAAATATCTGAGCGTCTGGTCGAAGCGACACGTGACCCGAGAGCTGGTGAATATCTGGCGCAGCGCATCAGCATTGCCATACAGCGTGGCAATGCAGCCAGCCTCTTGGGGACGCTTCGGTCTGGTATTGATATGGATCAGTTGAACTACGTCTGAAATAATTTGAGCTAACTGCAGACCGTTGCAAGTTAGCTCAATTGTTTCTAATTGTAAATACTAGTTTTAATTTATTTATATTATTACGTAAGCCCATTGTAAGCGATTCGTCCAAATCGCGTTTCGTCCAATAAGTGATTCGTCCAATAGGTAAGCGATTCGTCCAATAAGCGGTTCGTCAGGAATCCATGCGTGGTTCGTCAAATTCTTACTGAGTTTAAGATTGCATTTCGATAGAGATGATATATATTGACAAAACAAAATAAAACTCAACTCAAAACATCTGCAAACATGTAGGTAGGTAGGTAGGTTTATAAGACAGTAAGTAAATAACATTATTGGGTATATAAGGCATATTATAGGTACATAGATAAAAGTGTATTAGGTTGTTACTAACTGTACAGTTAGCGGCACAAATTGTATGATTGCGCCACCGACTATGCCAGGGGATAGAAAGCTACCTCCTAAAAACTCTGCAGCTGTTAGTGATAATGTTTTTGGAGCATACGTTTATAGTTTTTATCATTAAGTTATTCTTTCAAATTCTATGGCAAGGGCAGGCTAGACAAGGCATGTTAAAAGCTACATTTCCATTTCCACAAAAAATCTTTACATTATTTTACTTGCGTTTTATTTCACTATAAAGATTCGGTGTAACAAGCAGCCTGTGATCTAAATTAAGCTTATCGTAAACATAAGGGAAACAAAGTTTGTTTAAGATGCTTACATTCGGGTTATTGGTTAAAATGACTTTGGAATTGTACAAGAGAAGACAACATTACAAGTGTTGTTAAATACTGATATTTTTGTTTTTAGGGAAACGTTTTCAGGTTATTTCGATCCCTCACCTCAACAACCTGTATTGGTCCACTGGACTGTTGGACGCAGGCCTCCCCCTGATAAGGGCCTTGTTGGCTTTCATCTCATGGGGGTAATGCCCATAATCCCCACGCTGGGCATGCCGGTTGGGGATTTCTATTCCATGGGAACTGATTTATGGGATAAAAAGTCGCCTATGTTTCATTCCAGGGTTAGACTTACCTGTATGCAAAATTTCAGGGTGATTCGTTCAATAGTTTTGGCGTGAACAGGTAACAAACATCCATCCATCCATCCATCCAAACTTTCGCATTTGTAATATTGATGTTGATGATGTCCTCCTAGCCGAATTTCGACCTCGGTGGCCAGTCTCATTGGAGACTAGCCAGATGCGCAGGATATATTAAAGTGTAGAAGTGTGTGCGCAAACACAGGTGCATCCTCTACCACTCTCACAATCCGATAGGACGGCCCGACACGACCGGGGAGAGGTCAGGCGCAGGACCAACGGCTTTACGTGCTTTCCGAGGCATGGGAGTGTAACACCAACAGTATAAATAGGAAAGGTCACAAAATGACTACTACGTTATTATTATTATACAAATTTCCGATTTTATTCATATATTTACAACATCTCCGTTTTGGTAGGCTCTTTCAATGACTAGTCTGTCCCAAGCCTAATGCAATAAAGTTCACAATATGACCACGTCTAGGTAAGGGACGACATGCACCCTGTTCTACCCGTCTATATTATGTATTATTATAACATCTCTCCTATGGTAGGCTCTTTTAGTGACTCGTTTGTCTCGAGCCTAATGGAATAAAATTAGAACCACCATTACAATAAAGTTCACAATATGACCACGTCTGGGTAGGGGACGACATGCACCCTGTTCTACCAATCTATGTATTATTTTAAACATCTCCGCTATGGTATGGCTCTTTTAGTAAGTCGTGTGTCTCGAGCCTAATGCAATAAAATTAGAACCACCATTACGGTAAGTAAATAAAACTAAATTATGAATCAGAAGGTTCGCAAATAAATGGTAATGATGATCGGTAGCAATAAGGAAGTTAAATAGAAGTGGAGTGACATTGCTGTGTGTCTACTGGATGTGCCAACAATTTATTATGAATAAGCGGGTTAACATTTAGTTTGTGTTGGAAGGATAGAAGATACCTACTGTTAATTCCGTATGTACACAGAGTATACCTACGCTATCCCAGCACGATGAGATCTCCGCGAGAAGTTGGCTCTCCTACTCAACAGCATCGAAAAGCAGCGTGCCAGTCATCACCCCGCCCCGGCGCCTACGACCCGTGCACTGCGTGCTTTAAAGCCCATCATAGACAATGAATTCGTCAAACTACCAAAGTTTTTATTGTGCCAACTATTTTTAGATGTGGGTAGGTATGAATTAATGTTAATATTTTCACATTAGGTAGTACATCGAGCACGTAGTGAGGAAATATGGTCGTTCGAATTTCGAAACTCATAAGTGATTTGTCACTTATAAATGTCTATCATACTAGTGTGGTGCTGATATAATAAATTATGTATCGATTCTCCCGATCTAACTTGAAGTACCTAATGAGAATGTATCAATTTGATTGAGTTATCGTTGATCGGTGTAAGTTTTGTAAAATACTCTAGCCATATTATTTAATCGGTATAAAAATGCATCTGTGTTTTTTTTTCTATTTCAAGTATCATTATTAAGGCATACAAAACTTACTGTATGTAAACTGTATGTGTACCTATATAATTCGATTTTCACATAGAGAAAATACAGAAATTTGTAATTGAATACGTATTTGATTTATTTGCTTTAAAAAATATATAAATTCACTATTGTTGAGGTAAATAATTTTCGCAATTTTCATAGTTTTGTTTAACATTGACTATCGATATCGATAAAAATATATGCTTGCCCAACTGGGGTGTGATGCTTGACTTCGAGTCGGCCAATCGGAGCGCAGCGGTAACACAGTGATTTGGCGATATTGTTGTCTAACTAAATAAATGACATCTCCTCATCATCCTCTCTATTTGAGTATGTGCTCGATGGGTAGGTACATGGTAAATACCTTTGAAAAGAGCGTACGAAAGCTGTCTGCGTTCGTTCTTTTTTAAGGCAGAACGTAGACATATGAAGGTATAGTAATCTGCGCGATTGTATTTTTCGTTATTAGGTTTCCATGCCATATCAGTTTAGGTCCCAAATAGCGTGAGAAAAAAACATTCTGGCTCCCTAATTTTTCGACCAGTAACAAAACTTTGACACATCCAGTAAGCTTATTGTCCTAAAAATTCATCATCCACGTAATGAAGGAACGAAAAAATCGCCAAGATAATAATTTCAGACCATTTGGCGCAGGATTCTGCTCACGTACTTTTAGACAGTAGAGATTTTTTCCACAGTACTTACAATGGAAAATTGGGCTTGACGCGGCCTTAGGACGCTGTCCCATCAGCGGTTTTGGCGTCGGAGAATCGGTGATTGAGCCTGACGCTGCTTTGACAATTTTATCAATAGGAGTGCAATTACATTGCTGTCAAGATACAAAATAAATAAATATGAAGGTTTAACTTCATTTTATTTATATATTGCCAATATTTAAATCACCGGACTAATGCGGAGAAATTACTAGTAGTTCTGTCAACAGAACTACTCAACAGAACAGGTGGGAATAGTAGAGATAAACAGGTGTAAAGCATAGTCTTTCAAGTCACAGAACTAATGGGAAAAAAATCCAGTACTTCTGTCAACAGAACTACTCAACAGAACAGGTGGGAGTAAACGATCCTGTGACTTAAGTATTAGTTTTGCATAGGAAGTTTACGAAAGCTATAAAAGTTTTCGTTTCCTTCCAAACGTCCCCTCCGAATATTTATTGGAACTGCTTTTCGTAATAATGATGGCGATCCAATAGTTTTATACAAATTCGATTATTGTTTTCGAATGATTTGTTGCATTTTAGCAGTAGGTACCTATAACTTTATCAGGTCAGCGGTATTGCACGAATACGTTTTTCACTGATGGGTCTCTCAGGCCTTTAGTTCCATCTTATAGCCACATTACGAGGGTTAAAATTGCGAAAAAAACGAATCATCAGAGTACAGCCTAATATGATTGAAGTGTTCGAAGTCCTTGGAATACTTTTCTTTGTTGCTCTGCGGGACTTTTAATCAAATGGGACTCTGCTACATAAAGAGGCTCTATTTTATTGCTTCTGCCGGCGGCTTCGCATGTGTTTTTTCGGTATAATAAGTAGCCTATTATCTAACCTTAGGCTTTGCTCTAAACATAATACGCCAAATGTTATCTTGATCTGTTCAGTAGTTTTAGAAATCCTGGGTGTCAAACAAAATCCTCAACCTCACCTCAACAGCCTGTAGTGGTCCACTGCTGGACGCAGGCCTCCCCCTGATAAGCCCCTTGTTGGCTTTTATCTCATGGGGTAATGCCCATAATCCCCACGCCGGGCATGCGGGTTGGGGATCGCAGTTCGTGGTAGAATTGTTCTGCAGGGGGCGCTGCTGCCCGCCCCCGGTGGATATCCCTTAGTCGCCTCTTACGACACCCGCGGGAAGAGTTGGGGTGGTGCAAATTCTTAGTCGGCACCACACTGCTACAGCACAAAAAAATTATAGTCCACAAACTTTCGGCTATATAATATTGGTAAGAAGTCTACACACTAAAGTCGGCCATCGACAACTTTTTAAAATATTGGCGACCACTAACTTGTCAGGCTGTGTTGGCGACTTTGGTTGGTGGGTAGACTCCGATTTCAGATTTTAATAACTTTACTTCTTTAGGCTTATAAAGTAACCACTTGGACAAGTCAAATTGTATACTATATAAACTATTATCAAATAAGGTGATAATGGATTTCTTTTCTAATAAATACACATCGCCTGTGACACTGGAGGTTGCGGGTTCGATTCCCGCCTTGGGACAAATGTTTGTGCGATCTGAAAATATTTGTTCCGGGTGTTCTGGGTATTTTCTATGTATAATAAAAAATATCTATCTATGTAATGTATTTTTTATGTATATCAGTCGTCTAGTACCCATAACACAAGCTCTGCTTAGATGGGGGCTAGATGATGCTGTGTGCATTGTCCACCATTATTGACGATTTATCTTTATTAACAAAGAAAATTACAACGAAAACAAATTAGACCTATTGTCAAATTAGAACTAAGATATTGTGGATTTCTTTTCACTAAAATTTTTCGTCAATTAGTGGAAGAAATAACTCCAATTTGTTTACCTTAGGTACATAGGTACTCCTAGTGGTTTACTGATAAACTAACTTTAATCTTCGATGTATTTATATTTTTCTGTGCAATTTATAAGTATTTCATGTTTTTCAGCCAAAAAAGCTTGAAACGGAATCTGCTGCCACTCCAGAAAAAGGACAACTGGTGGTGGTGAAAGTACTCATATGTCCGCATTTGGACTCGTAGTTGGTCCATTATTATGCGTTTTGTTAGCTAGCATAGCCAGCCAACTCTATCCAGAAGCGCAGAATCTCTCTGGATTCTTCACAGGCTTCGTGGAGTGACCTCGGCAAGTTGAGGATTTCTGTTCGTTGACCTGTTACTCCCTCGCATTCCAAGACTGCGTGGTCAGCTGATTCGTCGTCGCTGAGGTATCCTCTGCAGAAAGGGCTGTCGCTCCAATGGTGAATAAGTGTTTGTTCAGTGGGCAGTGTCCTGTTTATGTTCCTATCAGGATACGCAGGTACATTCCGTTTACTTTGAGGAGGCGTTTTGTCAGCCTCGGTGATGTTGATGGAAGCGCCGCTCTGGCTTGTCTGCTTTCTAGCAAAAGTACAACTACGAACAACCTAGAGTTGCTAGGTATAATTTATTCTACCTTTCATTTTTTCACTTTAGAATTGAGTTGAAATGAATTGGACAAACTTTCAGTTTGATTTCTTTATATCGCAGAAGCATAAATCTTACTTAAAAATAAACGTAATGCCCTGTTTGACTTCATAAATAAAATAGAAAAGCTTGGTCATACGAGTTTATTACTTAACAAATATAAATTGTTTGCTAAATAATATATCGAGGCTAATTAATGAACAGCACATTAATTGATTGCATCGCTTATTATGAATTTACCGCAAAATTTAATATTCAGTTCAGCTGTGCACAAACTATGCCTAGTAGGTATTATGTATTAATGTTTAACATTATCATAATTAATAAAACGGCTAAGTCGTAGTAAGCTAAGTAGTATTATGTGTTTTATTTGAAAAAATAAAAAACTCAATTCGAACTCATATACACTGCTTTTTAAGTTTTGCTGAATAAATAATAAATCCATTAGGAATATTGGAATATAATTTTTACTAGACCACCATTCCCCACCACAACATTCCCTATTTATACAAAACCATCATCTCAATAGGTCCACAATTGAAATATAAATCTTTGAACAAACATTAAAAAAGAAAAATATGTTCCACATAGAAACTCTTCCATGCTCAGAAGTCTGTTATTTAAAGAAGATCTATCGAACTTCTACCTATGTGGTAAATCCGTTTCTATTTGTTTCACATAAAAAAAATAATCTTTATTTGTATACCTATGACAGTTTTTCAGTGCGAGTAACTAAGGGTAAGGAATTGGTCCACACATTTTTTTTGCTGTTAAAATCTACGGTTAAATCACCGTGCGTAGGCACGATAGCCTGTGTTCTACGGATCATTATAGAAGTTTATTGACGCAAAGGAGAAAAACTCAATTGTAAGTTAATACGTAAATGCTTCTTGCGTCTATGGCATTATTCTTTGATGGTGACTTGCTTAAAGGACATTCTCAATTGCGGACGATATGCTTCCTGGTCTATCTTCCTTGTGGTCAATTTCGTTCGACGGCCGTTATAGTTAGAGGACTTTATACCTCAAAGGACTTTGTGCATTGAGAACCAACCGCTCCGTATTGGTATTTTCGCCGGTTAATTCGCCGTGTGACGACGCCCCGTCAACAAGCTTCCACAGTTATCCATTCAACACTGCCCCGTGCTTACAGACGTTTTTACACCAAAAAACGTCCGAATAAGATCCCTAACTTATGATAATAAATAAGTAATAGTTAAAGTTAGAACTAAAAGCGAAGTAATTGAGCTAAAGCTAACTCATAACTTAAGCCCTAAGTCGAGGCCAATTCCTAAGCCTACGTTTGCTGATTTTACGACTCTCATAAATATAAAGATTTAATTGAGTTATGATTATGGCGGTTATAATCTCTGGTTTAATGTCTGTATGTCATTCTCTATGTGTAGAGTTGGGATGAAGTCAGGATATCGAAAAAAAATATTTTACTTCATTAGGCGTTCTTTTATTTTTTTTAAACAATCCTTTTAGTAATAGCCTTTTAATTATAGTGATATAGTAGAGAATCAATAGGGTAGAGTATGTAGCATGTAGAGTAACATTGCTACATAAAAGTCAGTCAATCAAGAGTGTAATTAAAATATTTTGATTGTTATTTGTCCAGCATTATTTATTTATTTATTTATTATAGGATACCGCGTCTTATAAGAGCAATAAAAATACACCATTTTGTGGTGTAATAATCGTAATTGCCTTTTCATAAAATTTGAAGAATCTTATCTCTTATCTTATCTTTCGTCGATACAGCCTTTCTGATGACGCTTTTACCTATCATACTGTATCTGAAAAGTGTATTCATCACTTAAAATTATCGATTCAAAAAATCAAAATCTCTTTATTTCCATAAATACAATAAATGTACACTTAGAAAAGGTAAAATTATAAAGCTATAATTCAGTACGTTCGCCTTTTTCCAAGACACTTTTTTCCTATCTATATATTTTTGTCTGCTAAAACATATTTATCGATAAAGTCCTGTTACTTCCATCGACTCCCAACCATCCCTACGCCAAAGTATTTTCGTCAGCAAGCGCAGCTGCCACAATTTGTCGACAATGCCAGCGGCCGATTGGAGCAAACATCGCTCGCGTCTTGTTAACAACATTGTTTTGACGTGTCACGGTGCTTCTAGCACTGGTATAAATGTTATGTTCCACGAATATGCGAAAAATTGATTGTATTTTTAATTTGGTAAAGTTTTATGTTTAGAAATAACTGGGTTATTGATTGTATTTTTAATTTGGTAAAGTTTTATGGTTAGAAATAACTGGGTTATTGTTTGGTTTTTCTTTCCTTTTGTAGGTATGCATGCTGCTTGGCTATCTGATTTTTATATTAATAATCCAATCTGTTGTCCGATTCTATACGTTCCGTGTCATTTAGAGAGAGTGTAGTCCAGTGAGTCAACTCTTGATCTTTGGTTGAGTATCTAGTCGCCAGGTCAGGGATGTTATGTCTTATCGGACGGGAAAATTCGATGCTGCCAGATCTTTGGAAGGTGTCGGCGAGTTGGTTTCTATGTCCATCGAGTTGTAGTTGATATTTTTGGCTGAAGTTCTCTATCTCTTTTTTGGCTGTAGGCATTTTGATGTCCATATACAAATTATGCATGTAGCTCACGTGTGGGGTATGTTGAGCATATTTCGGATGGTCTTGCTTTGAAATCTCTCAAGAATCTCGCTCAATGTTGCTAGTTGTTTGGTATAATTACACAATTGTGCACTGAGCAGTTATTTATTTAGCTAACTGCCTTTTTGAAAAAGTAACGTTCAGATAATAAGTAGCTTTCAAAGACATTTTCAAAAATTAAGTTACTTTTCTATTTTGTACCATATTTTTTAAGCAATCCAGATTCATGTTGCCAAAATATTTTCTAGTTTTCGTTTTCTGTGTGAATATTTTGTGTGTAATACTAATAATAGAACTAGGAATAAATTGTTTCAACATCCAACCGCTTAATTAGCCAGTTACTTCCCTTATTCATTAGATACACAGGTGGCCTGAACAAACTTGTTAATTTTTACAGCACTGAAAAAACCACGCGTGTAGTACGAGAGCCAGGGTAGCTTAACGTGAGATTAGCCTGCAAGTAGCTAATCCATGGCTAAACCTAACTAAAGCGGGGATTTTGTTTGTTACAAATATACTGTTTTTGCATTGTTGTTTGCTGAATCAAAACTTTTCCGCATAGGAAATGATTGGGTACGGCGGCAATGGTAACTCGATAATATATGTTTTATTTCATAGTAAACATAATGTACGTTTATTGTTTTGTCAGCAAATAAAATAAAATATGTTTACTAATATACATTACTTTACATACTTATTAATTTTATATGTTTCAATAACTTTACTTTTGTAAATTGTTTACAGTTTATATTCTCATGTAAGTGACTGTTTATTTGAGAATATAATATCTTTAAACCTAAAAATAAAACTACTTTAAAATTAAAGCATCTACGAGCGGAGCTATGATGCGACAAGATAAAAAAACACATAGAAGCTCAAAATTATAACATCTTTTTTTTAGTCAGCTTGTTTAGCTCTACAGTTTTCAAACATGTCTTTCTTAGACAGTTCTAGTCGTGGCCATTTGCTGTGTCTTCATTTCTAAGGCTGAGCGCAGACTTGAGTCACGACAGTTTTAAGACAGACTAAAGACAGACTATTGCTTTACAAAATGTATGAAGATGCAAGACAAAACAGTTTTGTTTCCGTTTTAAGGCAGACTTTCTATGTGAGGAAAGTCTGTCTTAAAACTGTCGTGACTCAAGTCTGCGCTCAGCCTAAGGGCCGAGAAATCTTGATGATGTCTTTCGACATTTTAATTTGAGTGATTGTAGCTTGCCAGTGATGCCAGTTACACTCCGTAACTTGTAAAAGACTAACAATATGAAACGTTTATCGTTCTCTAGCTAATTGAGCCATCAACTCCAATTTAAACAACTCAATCCCCCATTTCTCAGTACAAGTCATACCAAACCGCTAATTATTGTATTCACTTGACAAGTTTTTACCCGCCCACCAACTGCCCTAACGATAGGGATGTGGAATCTGACTTTTAGGGAGGAGTCCGGCTTTTTTTGAATTTGAGAGCATAAAAAGATTTGACAGGCTGGCAGCTTCTAGCAAAGTGTAAGATCAAGATTGCGTGATGTACGTTGATAATTTTATAGTTTTGGGGACGCTTTCAGCTGGTATTGATATGGATCAGTTGAGCTACCTGTACATTGTTTGCAACAGTCTGCAGTTAGCTCAATGGTTTCAAGTTCTAATTTATTTCTACCATTTTATTGATTTTTTTTTGTGAATAAAGAATGTTTTATTTTTTTAAATGACTAGCTTCTGCCCGCGGCTTCGCACGCGTTGTTTCTATAGAAAAGTTTTGAGGTTATTTCTATCCCATGGGAACTGATTTATGGGATAAAAAGCATGTTTGATTCCAGGGTTAGACTTACCTGTATGCAAAATTTCAGCCTGATCCATTCACTAGTTTTGGCGTGAAGAGGTAACAAACATCCATCCATATTATACATACATTCATCCATGCAAACTTTCGCATTTTTATTATTAGTGTGATATAAATCTCGATGGACTATTAGAATATGTATTAAATTCTTTAAGGTTACTTTGCGAAAAATTGGCTAAAACCTACTACCTACTTAGCTGAAGAAAATGATGATTTTGAAAATCTTATTTAAGTAAAATTATAACAAATTTTGCATCATTTGACGACCCCTGTGGCGGCGGAAGGTCCACCTGCGACGCAGAGAGTTGCGGATTCGATTCCCGCCTCGTAACAAATGTTTTTAAACTCTGCAGATACTCGTCCAGGGTGTTTTAAATGTATAAAAAATTATATCTATGTGAGTATGCGGAGTTTTAAAAACTAAGAGGAGATCCATCATCATCATCAGCCTATATTAGTCCACTGCTGGACATAGGCCTCCCCTAATGAGCGCCATAGCGCCCTGTCTTCAGCTTGAGACAATAATTGAGCAAGAGATCAATATATCTAGGATATAAATTATCACTCAATTAATTAAGTTTATTAGTAATCATTACCTGTAACACAAGTTCTGTTAGCTAGGGACCAGATGATGTTGTGTGGATTGTCCCACATTATTAATTGCTTACATATAAGTGTCCCTTTTAAAACAATCCCCAGCAAAGCCATTTTTAATTCAAAATACATACATAAACTTCAAAAGCCGGGTTTTTAAGTGAAAAAAGTCCGGATATTCAGACTCTAGTCCCGCATCTCAATTGGCTAACGGGATATCGCGCCGTATAATTTCAATGTATTGTATAATTTTAACGCAATTATGTTTGATTAAAATAATAAATGCAAATGCAGCTGCCGGGGGTTTTGTTGTTTTAACTAGCTTTGTTCGTGTTTTTCAATGAAATTATATGAAATAATGTTTTTCTCCACTGACCCAGGGTTAATGTCATTATAATTAAAATGACACTACTAATAAGTTCTCCTACGTTTGAATTTGTAGGTACATTTAGCCGATGTTTATTTGGTTTTTTGTTTATTTAGCTGTGTGGTGCCGGCTTAGAATTTTCACCACCCTAACTCTTCCCGCGGGTGTCGTAAGAGGCGACTAAGGGATATCCACCGGGGGCGGGCAGCAGTGCCCCCTGCCGAACAATTGTACAAACGTACTGCGTTCCTCAACTCGCATGCCCAGCGTGGGGATTATGGGCACTACCCCCATGAGATAAAAGTCAACAAGCTTATCAGGGGTAGGCCTGCGTCCACCGGTGGACAAATACAGGCTGTTGAGCTAGGCTGATGTTTATTTAACGTTTTCATCGCCTACACATTAGCCACGTAAACTTCTCACGAATGTATCTATTGTACTAAGCTAAAGGGCGGTGCTTCTGGACCAAGAGAGAGTTAACCTTTGTTCTGTGATTTGTATAATTTAAGTTGTTTTAAATTATCGACTTTTTATTTTAAACAATTGCAATTCTTTGTGAAGCAACACTACGCCTTTACTCGTACAAATAAAATGTTTCTACAGTTGTCAAAACCTGAAATAATGATAATATACATGCAGAAGACAGACTACTAGTGCTTGCACGACGTTTCAAACCGTGGACGGAAGAAAACGCCATTCAACCAATCACGTCAATCAAATCAAATCAAAAACTATTTATTTCCATAAATACAATAAATGCACACTTAGAAAAGGAATACAGATATACATTTTGGAACTTATTCCAAGATCGATAATTGCGATAAATTTTATACGCACAGTCTGTCAAATATCGCTACGAACATTTCTACACCAACTAAAAGTAAATATTCCATATGCAATTTGATAAAGACCAATCGAGATGAACAAGATTCTTTTGATTTACCACCAAAAAGTGGCAGCCCACGAAGTGTGTCAAAGATGGAATCTAATTAATTCTTCGCGTATACATAGACCATGCCAAACGATATTTTTGTGACGTCAATATGTCTTCCGCGTGTGCGTCGGAACGATAAAGTTCTAAGATAAGTTAAAATGGACTGCATAGCACCAAAAAAAACAAGGATAATTGTCACAAGGTAAAGACACCCTTTATACGTAAGTTCTAATTATAACCGATATCAAAGGAAAGGATTTTGTTGCCGCCGCCGTTCACAAAGGGTGACAAAGATCGTAAACGTTTAAGTACTAAAATTAAATCGAGAAATGCTTAATCAAAGACAGGGGGCTATTCTGAACGCTTATATTGCGCGGAATGTAACGAACAGCTGGAGTTATGAAAATTAGACGCTTTATTGGTGGACAATTATGCGAGACAGGAAAATGAGATGGTCCCAAATAATTCTGCTTAGGTGTGACTTTAAAAAGAAAGAAGCAAAGAAAAGATGTACAATACACACTATTTCATGAGATTTCACTGGTTTACTAGCTATAAAAATTAAAATACAATTGTTCAGAACTGTTTTGCCGTCGACACTTGGATGATAATAATTTGGCGTGGTTTATAAAACGGTAAACCGACTTCAAACTCTTCTAGTGGCGACATCCTGTTAAAATTCGAGGCTAATTTAGTTTGATGACACATCGAGGTATACACTTTCCAATAAAAAAAGAATTATCAAAATCGGACTACTCTGTGAACATTTATACGTGGTCAAACATCAGTGAGTGAGCAATCAATCATCCCCTGTTTTCCTACCCTTAAGGTTGTTTTTTTTCAAATTTAAATAGGACCACTTTCGGGGTATACCGTTTCCAATAAAGAAGTTGAAAAGAAAGACGCTCCGCAGTGGGCTACATAATACTTAATAGAAATAGAACTTATTCCATTTCTATTAATTCTAAGCCGTACAAAGAATTTCCACTTAAAAATTTAAACTAAATAATTTAATCCCATTTCCCGATAATCTTTGGAATGCTCATTTTAATTCTTTACTTCATCAAATGTATGAAACATTTGATTATTCATCCAGAATATTCCACTAATTTATTTATAGGTTCAGTTCAACGTTCACCGTCAGATAAGTACTTATAGCAAGTGTTCACTGAATTTTGAGATCTTCCTTTAAATTGCATTCCACGTGTAGACTGTATCGGAGAAGGGGATTTTCCCAAGCTCACTCTGCGATAAAACAAAATAAGTTTTCCCAATTAGAAGATAAAACTATTTCATAAGATAAGGAAAACAAGCGAGTGCTGAAAATTAGTCTCGCCAAGTTAAATTATCTATACTAATACGTAACAGAGATAGAGAGTTTGTTTGTTATATAATTATACTTTTTTTATTGTATTATTTGTTATTTATTGTTGTGTAACTACGCGGTAATGTGTACATGGGTCTTATGTCAATCTATATTATCTCTAGTCTATCATGGTAAGATTTACAGCATTAATATGCAAAATGAGAAATTATCAGGAAAATAAAAGTAAGCCAAAGTTAAACAATTATTGGAAGGAATGCAATTCTTAATGACTGATATTTTTTTTATTGATCTAGTTAAAAGTCGTGCAACGTATGAGTGCTATAGGCAATGCTCGATCCATATACCAAATAATTAGCGAGCAGAAGCAAATACTTACTACCTAAATAAAGTTGATAGCAGTGAACATAAATGCAAATTCTGATACTTGTTTTCCTTGCATACCAATGAATAGTTAACCGTCACTATATATAAAGCTTTTTACCCAGTGCCGTGCCGGTAGATTTTGCTAAACCATCGATCAAATGGGCACAAAACTAGTGGCAACAGGAAGAACCCAGCAGAGAGTTATAGCTTCACGTCCTATTTGATGAATTCGAGCGAGCAGACCAAACACCAGTTTGTTTAGATCCGTTGAGCTCTTCATCAGTGACCACAGAAATAGTGGTTTGTCAGACACAAACCACTATTTTTGTGGTCACTGATGAATCTAGCTGAACTGAACGTATCAAAATGCGTGATAATAATAAATGGTTCCCTATACGTAGCGTCACTTCGTAGTGAATTTTATTCCTGTGTTTTTAGTAAAGAGTGGAAGCGGATTTTGAAGTATAGTGCTGGTTGGAAAAATTGACATTCCAACGTTCCATTGCTGACAACTACGAAACACAAAAATGAGAGTTTATTTTTCAGAGAACAGTAAAAATTTCATTAAGGCGCATACCCGACCCAAATCTGCGCCACCACCTATTTTATTATTATGTTAAGCGAAGGAATTTTAAAAAATCGAACTTTCAGTTTGTGATACCTATCATCAGCTTATTTTTAACGCCTCTGTAAAAGTTTTATTTTTTATAGTGTGGGCAGAAATGCGAGTTGCTCTTTTTGCTAACCATCACGGCCGGAATATTTTACAATAGCACACTCATTGGACTACACTAACTATTGAGCTGATGCTGAAGAATAGCACATGGCACCCTTTTCAAAATAATTTGAGAGAAAAATCTAGTCTTTTAGTATGTAAGTTTTCTTTGTTTGTTCTCATTTTAAAGATCTTTGAGGCCAAGTTACAGTGGCTTAGTTGAGATGTGCATCGTTGTTTTAGTTGAATGTTAATGAGGTCGTTCAGAAGTCTAAAATTTTAACTCTGTATACTGTATATTTTCTCATTCCACTTTATCAGCTAGCACATGTCACGCAACGGAGACGAGAAGAGATGTGAGACATCGCTTTCATTCATCTCAAGAAACATCCGTCGCTCGCCGTACGCCGCTCTAGCCAGCACACATCTCCGCTCCAGTCTAGCCAGTACGCATCTTCGCATAGCTTTGAAGACATCGTAGCAAAAAACGCATCTTCTCGTCTCCGGTTTGGTCCTCTTCGCCGTAGGGTGGGGTTGAATCTAGGTTTGTCATTATTCCAACACTAGGCACTTTAACGTTGTGATTTAGAAACCCATGTATTTTACTAAGATTACGTACTAGGCATAATACCTAGCTATTCTGTGTTATGTAGATAAGAAGTTCCATTGATAATTGATACTTACTAGACTTGAGAGAAGTGAGCCTTAAGTGAAACTTTGTCAGAAACTTCATTATGACGAGAAAATTAGCTACTTTGCATGGAAATTTTAAGTATTCAATTCGAGAGATCAGCAGAATTTCTCGTAAAATTTCGCCATCTCAGCTTTTTAAAGATTAAGAGACAAACCAAGTGTACGTGTTGGGCAAACAAACCACTCATCGCCACAATGAGTTCGCTAGTTTCTCGTTATTTTCTGACACTAAAACTGATCGTTCACGGCTCAGGGTGGTTACTGTAAGAGACACAGGAGATTTTTGGGTAAATTCTTATCGCAGGATGTAAATGCCTAAGGTTCAAATTCTGCTTCGCAATCGCTCCACTATGATATTGGTATCGTCGCAGAATCGTCACGTAGAATCCTTAGATTACCTAAAGAAACTCCAGATAGTAGGGGCTGTGCTATTGTAGTTCAGTTCAGTTTATTTATTCATAACGTTTTGGGTAACAGGTCAGTTCTTAAATTCCACGGAAAGATTGATAGAACGGTTTCAAACTAGAAATTTTTGACGTCCGTTCCGTCTGTAGTTCCTTACACCAAAACGTATCAATCGGTGACGGTAATATTGTCATAGTTAAGTGATTAGTTTAGCAGTTTATGGTAAGCATGTCGCTCGTCTGCAACACCCAAAAACCAAGAACTTACTTCGTTGAGTTTTCAATAAACCTTTACGTTTTACCTGCAGTAGCCAATTTCCTTCAACTTTGTTGCCACCACCTGATAAATTACTTTCATTTTAGCATATCTCCAGTTCAGTATTTCAAGAATCGAGAGACTGACAAAGAATGTTCGTCCTAATTAGCATGCACATTAGGTACACTGTCACTGACAACATAATTCATAACGATGTCTGTCTGCGTCGCTAAAATACGGCACAGAGTTGCTGAGCGAATAAATCAGGCAGCTTTAGACGACTTATTAATATTTGTTGTGCGGATCTTGAGAGACTGGAAATTACTTTGGGTTTTAGCAATATTGAGTGAATCTATAGACTACGCAAGCTCTACTACGGTGTTTATATTATAAATCTACGAAGTCTAAAGATGTAGGAAATTGAAATTATCCGTTTGCGATTAGAATGAGACAGAATCTTGGGTGAACAAGTACTATCTTAGCTCTTTGGTCAACAATATATAACGTTAGGTATCTCGTATGTACCTTGGATGAACGAAATCACTTTTCATTGGAAAGAAGAAATGAAATTGGATGGAAGTCTTATGCAATCCGCGCGTTTTCAAAATGGAAGCCCAGTCAAAGCAAATGCCCGACCGCTCCTGTTTCAGATCGAATTCATCATCATCATCATCATCAGACTATATTAGTCCTGGTTGCTGGACATAGACCTCCCCTAATGAGCGCCATAGCGCCCTGTCTTCAGCTTAGACAGTTCGAATTATATTTTGGAGATACGCTATCCTAATTGCAGGGCGCAGCTTGTTAGGATATTACAGAAATTCTTTCAGATTCTTTCAGAATCTTCCAGTTTTTAATTGCAATCGTTTTATATTTGGACTTTGGTATTATTGTGCTGTGAATAAATGTCGTAAAGCTTGAAAGTAGGACCACTGTAATGTTTATCCCTTCTTTGTTTTGTTTTTTGCGAAGTAATGAAAATGTCTTTAATATAATTAAGTTTTACAAAAATTAAATGATACTATGATCTTACTTTATATAAATAGAGATATAGGAAGCTACCTGTTACGGATAAATAAAACTTTGTCTTTCTTAAAAATGTATTTATTTTTATTTTATTGTGCTTTTCATAATTATTAATTAGACATTCTTGTCTAGAATTTTATACAGTAGTGTCAATTTAATAAAATCGGATATTAACAATAAATAAAAAGTTATTTCCAGAAATACATTGCAAATAGAACACATAACAATTAGTTAGAATATATTTTTTTAATGTGTTTGAAAGAAATTAATTTCTTAATATAAAGAAAAGCTTTATTAGTAATCATTTATGAACTAAAGTAGTACAGAATACTTCAATAAATAAGGTTTAAAGTGCACGCTGCACCAAAGGCAATATAAATGCATTGACAGTTTTTTATTAGGAAGATGTAGAAAAAAACTTCGTGATAGTCTTAATTTATGACCGTGGGGTATAATGATATGATTATAAAATTCAACTTACTATCTTAAATAATTCATTTAACTAATTTTGTACAATATCTACCTACACTCAAAAACAAAAAATACAACACTTTTTACAAAACCAATTCTGTAACTCACAATTTCTGTGATAATTGAAAGGACTAGTTCAAAATAACTTACTAGGACGAAAATTTCTATCACTACTTAAAGATATGGTCACAATATTTATACAAAATAATAAATCTATTCATCTAATGAAAATAACTCTGAAAGTTATTAGAAATAATTACAATCAAACGTTTTATCTCGAAATAATCCACTAGTTACAGAATATCACAAGATAGTAGTGCCTATAACTGAATCTCGCCAAGGAAAAGCTACATAATTATCGCCCTTACGCCCCATTAAATAGGAACGAATTCTCCTAAGCGACAGTCATTTAGATCTAAGAAGATGTCTCTACGAGGATTCATTAAGGTTCATACATATTCGACAGTAACATATCGCTCCATCGACCCAACAGTCGAGCAAATGAGGCCGCTTTAGGCCGTAGAAATGACTACCAAGTGCAAAAGGCAAACACTGTAATGGCACAGTCCTTTAACGTTCATGACATCGGTATTTCAGCGGATAACCTGTGTCTCGACGACGCTCTCGTACCGCATGTCCCGCAAGTGTTATTGCTGTATCCAGAATCGGAGCCGAAAGAGGAATCTCCACTGGGGGGCTTGGGAGACGCTCGTGGTCCCCGCCAGCAGGCTATCCCTGGCAGTTCGCCTCCGGGCCAAGCTCCACCTGCCCCCATCTGTACAGGTCCTTGCGATCTCGCTCCAACCGTTCCCACTTGAGGATACAGTCTCAGCAGCGCGTCTAGTAACACTCCTTCATGGAACTCTGAGGGGTCTGGCGGGTGGACATGACGAGGCATCCTCTGATGCGCTCGTCGCCGCTCCAAGGACTTCGGTCGTCGATCAAGCCGCTGTTGTCGCGGGCGGTGGGGTAACGAGTGCGGAGCTTGCGGCCTCGAGCAAGTCCGACAGGGCGCTGCTTCTCCAACAAGACTGAGCTCGTCTTCTGCGAAGTGGTCGTCGCTGTGGAGGCTGTCGTCTGACCGGTGGGGGAGCTCCTCATAGAGGGGGGCACCACAAGCGTCTCCACCGCAGGTGTTACCGCCTCGCCAGGTGCCTCCTGAGCCGCAGACGAAGACTCGGCCAGGGCAGTTTGGTCGCTTTGTTTCTACCATCTGGAAAGAAGAGAGGGCAAAGTTAGTTTGATTGCTCTGGGATTTTTTCTAAACAAACAATAACAACAATGATGATAGTTTGTGACGCTGCCAAATACCTATTTAAAACTTTTCAACGAAATCGTTCGTCTTGATCAAGATCAATAAAACTCTTCATGTTTTCAACAAATGGTTTTTCCTTTTACAAACCTAAAAGATTATAATTTAGCTAAAAGCCAACGACACTTGATGGATTGAAATTTCGTTCCAAGGAATCAAAAATTGAGGTTAAACAGAGGACTTCTCTCAATTTATCTTGGGGACTTTCTAAGAAAATTTTCCCATTGTCTTAGATCTAAACAAAACATCAACCCTTGAATTACAAATTTCTAAAAGTCACCCTGACACAAATTAAAATAAAATCAATGATACTCGTAGATAAGGCAAAACTAAATAAAGTCTAGACTAACTACAAACAGATTTACAAGAGATAAACATTAAAGTTGGCGCAATATATTTAAGCAATTAGAACAGCGTAATAATTAAGGGACTTTAGGCTCGGTATACACTATACTGTAAGTACACAGACGTAGCGGCGTGAACAAGATGAACAAAGTGAAACTTCTAGTGGACGAAGTTGCGGTGAGAATGCTTCTGTAAGGAATTTCGCTCCACGTGATCGCTCTGCTTGGTTTTAGTGATTTAGAGTGAAAAATGTATCAAGAATTATGAAAAATTGTGGCTTTTGTCTGAAAATGGAAAGTTGGAGGATACTACAAAAATAAATTCACTGTAACCCAAATGAAGAATTTTTAGACAAATTCTCATCGTTTGTCTTTAGAATATATTCTTTACTTGGAAGGAGTGCCGAGAACTAAATAAATGTCCCTAGTAATTATTTTTACCTGAGTAATATGTAATGAGTATCTATCGATGTTTTTATGAATGAATTATTTTATTCTATTGAATTTTTGTACAATCATGAATGCTGTTTTCGTATAATTTTTAATTCCCAGATTAAAAATCCCTGCTACGGTATTTTAATGATGCAGTTAAATTACCCGAGTCACCACAAACGATGTTTTTTATAGCAAGTTTGACACCATATTTAAGCCATATATATACAAGTCACATACAAGTACAAGTATACATAATACAAGTCAAGTGTCACCATGACACATCATCAGCCAATTAGGTATCTGAACCTAAGTACTGGTGGTAAGTATTGGTGGTAATTTACGGAACAGGAGAACTGATAAACATCTTACCTCAAGCTGTGGCTCAATCTCCGGCCGATGCGGCAGCGGTGGTCTCCTCGGCAGGTCTTGCAGATCCTCGTACAACGGTGCGGGGGGCGGGGCTCGTCTCGTCGACCCGGCCTGGCTGGGCTGATGGGCCGAGGATTTGGAAGGCAGGAGGTTTGTTACTTTCCGTTTGTGTCTGGGGAAGAGAGATTAATAATAAGCTTACAAGAAAAGAGAAGGAAGAGATATAAATAACTTTTTGAAGGATGCCACCTAAATCACCGAATATTTTGTCAATTTGATGTATCTTATGGACCTTTGTAGTCTGAGATAACGTTTTTTATAATATCACCTTTCACAGGTGTCCATAGGAAAGACACATTTAATTATATCATCTGTGAAGTACGTATTGTCAGAATAAATAATCCATGCTCTGTATGGGATTCTTATCTTTTTCTAACAAAGGAATGGAGTACTTCGGGAACAACCCCTCATTTCTATTATAACTGTTTTTGTTGTAAAATAGAGCCCGGATATCATTTTGATGATTGTAATCATAAAATCTTATAATTTAGACTTCTATGATTGTAGTAGATTCTACACACCGAACCTGCCGGCACAGCCAGGCGAGTTTGTACGACATTTCAGTGTATGTTGTATATTGTAGGTGAACAGTGTTATATGAATTTGTCGGTGGGCCGTTGACTTGTTACAAGCTTTTATTTAACTTGGCCTGTTAGTATTTGTGGTACAAATCTTGATGACTGAATTTTAGACCAGTTATACTCAACCGATTGAGCTAAATCGGTGACAGTGCAATGTTATGGTACATCGAGCTAGTATGATGATAAGAACAGAAGCTGGCCACAGGAACTCCTAAACGAAGCTACGACGTAACTCCGTCGAGTTTGGGTCCGTTGGATTTGTTTTCCCAAGGACTTTGGATGGTATAAAACCTTGTTTAAAAATAAGTTTTTTTTAAATAAGAATCTATTGGTGAGACGGTTTCGAAGTATAATCTCACAATTTACATGCGAGGACTATTGTCAGCAGACTAGTAAAAAGAAATAAAGAACATACAAATTGGAATATGGCCCAACAATAATTCCAATTGTACCTACAGCTCAAATAATAACGGAACTTGAGACTCGGCCAAGCATTCTCTATCAAGGACGCTATACCTTTCAATGGATCCCTTCTGCCAATTCATAAATAATAGAACTCGACTCATAACTGCGTGATACCTGTCTTTGTAATATCGATATTATAAAGTCATTATGCACGGTCACTTGGAAGCAGATGTTCCTTTTAATAACTAAAATTAAATACGGTATACCCTTATAGCAGGTAGCTGATGATTTCATTATATTTGGCCGGTAATTGTGTGGTATCGTTGTAATTGGTTTGAGATTGGCGGATGCATTGGCTTAATGTTTTTTGATGCAGTTTTTTGTTATTATCTTGTTATTATCCGAACATTTTGAAACTGAGCCTCATAATCCTTAACCGGTTAAAAATAACATGGAAATCTTTTAAAGCAACGGCGTTAGTGCCTCTTTGAATTTTCCAAGCAACTATAGTTGCTAGGAAGATCCAATTACCGATGGGATCTTCCTAGCAACTATAGTTGTCTAGGAAGATCCTTTTAGTTAATCGTGTAGCTAACCGTTAACTAACCTGCTGTTAAGAGAACCGCAGTCAATTTTTCTTTGTGAAATAGTATCATACTAGCTGCCGCCCGCGGCTTCGCACGCGTTGTTTCTATGGAAACGTTAAAAGGTGATTTCTATCCCATGGGAACTGATTTATGGAATAAAAAGTAGCCTATGTCTGATTACAGGATTATAAATAACTGTATACAAAATTTCAGCCCGATCCATTCAGTAGTTTTGCGTGAAGAGGTAACAAGCATCCATCCATCTATACATCCATCCCTCCAAACTTTCGCATTTATAATTATTAGTGTGATGTGATAGCACCTAGATACATAATCGTCCTACCGGTAAAACTGTTTCTTCTGATAGGAATATAAATAAATCATTTATTTGCCACATAGGTAATCTTTGGGCACATATACATACTGATACCCAACCTACAGTTCTCTTCGTACTCTAGTACGTAAGTATCTAGGATTGTATCTAGGATGCAGTACATCGAAGAGACCATGGTTCAGCTAAATCATTATAACCAGCAGGGATCATTTTACTTTGGATTAGATGGTAGTGTTTGAAAGAAATTACATACTTCTCGTAAAGCATCCATTATTTATGATTTAGTATTTTATCAGAATCTGTGTTGTTTTACCTCAAAAATATTAAAAAGAGTACCCCGATACGACTTATTTGATCAGCCAAAACTAATTAATATCAGTTGAGCTACCTGCAGACTGTTTGCAACAGTCTGCACTTAGCTCAATTGTTACAATTGTAAATACTAGTATAATTTTCTTTGTGAATAAAGGCTATTGCCAATAAAAAAAAATATCCACAATTAAATAACAAATTATAAAATAAAATGTTTCAAACACCACCTTTTAACCCAAAGATCATAATGTCAAAAGATAAAAGATCAAAGTGTCGATATAGGGTACAGTGACTGAAAACACATACCCTCCAAAATAAGTCAGCTAAAAAGCATGAGCTTTAGAGTGATAGGGTTAAAAATCAAGGGACTATAAACTATAAAAATATCCACAAATAAATAACAAATTATAAAATAAAAATTTTCAAACACCACCTTTTAACCCAAAGATCATAATGCTCCCTAGTGTCGATATAGGGTACAGTGACTGAAAACACAAACCCTCCAAAATAAGTCAGCTAAAAAGCATGAGCTTTAGAGTGATAGGGTTAAAAATCAAGGGACTATAAACATGCCAATGTTCGCACGACCCCGGTGGACGTAGGCGAAGCTCAGCGTTAGGGGCCCTGCTCACTAGGATAAGTTGTCAATCGGATGTTCAACGGAGGTCAAGGATAGAGAATATTATATAAATTTCCGGTATTCTGTAGTACAGTCATGGAAAATAAAAACATTTGTTTTTAAACCACAATTCGCTTTACGAAAGATCATAGTGAAAAGCTCTTTTGGGTTGTTCAATAATAACTGTCACTTTTACTGTATTTGTGACTAATTGTAACTCTTTTTAGACAATTGGGACACTTTCCAGCAACTTTATTTGTAATTTTGTGACACAGAATAAATACTTTTTACATTACTTTTACTCAACAACCGAAAGATCAAGATGAGATCAAGATGTTAAACCCGTCGGGGTTTTAACATCTTTTCTGGGTGGTACTAAGCAACCCCAACAAAACATATTCACACTCTAACTTTGACAGTATGCAGATTATAATTGCATGCTAACCATTATTCTTTATTGACAATTAATAGTAATAGAAATAAATAATAATAACAATAGTCCTTAAGGCGGTACCCTACCTCGTTATTGTGTGAAGAGGATAGGCATAGGATTTCGCGTTCACAGGAGCGGGACAGAGCAAAGCGGCGTAAGCCCAAAAATCAAGTTTTTAGTAGTTATTTGCTCCCCACAAACATTAGAATAGTTAATTGAAGAAAAGGCAACATATAAAATGTTCTTTATACTTAGTTCAATTACTATGCTTAATGTCAAGATCGTACCTATCATCTGTATTTATTGAGAAATTAGGGTTTTAGTAAAAAATTAGAGGTAACTTTGCGATTTTTTTCTATCGAGAAAATTTTATGGCATCGTGTTTTCGAAACATATGATCGATAGAATAAGTCCTGAACTTTACCATATATAAATTTCAAAGTTAAATATTCAGTAGTTTGGAAGATATGGAGGTCGGACGGAGTTGAAAATAAGCAATTTGAAGTTGTATACGCCCTTAATAGTCATCATTCTAAATAAATAAACATACAGCCGAATTGTGAACATCCTTCTTTAAAGAAGTCGTTTAAAAAAGAAAAGAAACTGCTGTCACAGCTCCAGACTTCTCAATCTGAATTATTTTGCTGAACACAAATTGGTTTAACATTATTGTACAAGCCTGTGCCCATGGCTTCACTCTGGTGTTACCTAGAAAAATCGTAGCCTGCACAGCATGCAAGGTCCCTAAGCTAGAGGTAGAGGCGACCGAGCGACACCCGTTAAAGTCGACCACCCACCGATGTAACCTTACGGCTTACGGATGCGGGTACTCGCGCTGGCAACGATTGGCTGTTGCTTGGATTTCAGATTGTGAGAAGCGAATGAGACGATTTCTTTGAAAAAAGTTCGTCTCTACGCACTAAATTCTATTTGACGATCACTGCGGTGATCGTTAAATCGTATGAAATATTAGTTCAAATTCAACTTTTTCAAGCTGCAGCTTGCAGGGTTTTTGCTACAAATCTGTTATATCGTGTCGTAGAACTAAAAGTGAAACGAAATTTACGCATAACGGTAGTTAAATATCAATATAATTGAAAAATCTTGACAATAAATTTATGGCAAAGCTGTAAACATTTTAGGTTACGTTTGTTCCAAAACACCGATTATTTTGAACGTGTAATGCGAATTTTCTGTTTTAATTCCTTAATTTATCAGCTTTAGAAGTTTCTGTGTTCCCTTTCTCTTGCTTTACATACACCATTTCTTCTACTTGCTGCCTCTGTCACCTATCTTAATACCACTTATGTGTAACTCTACTTACCACCTATTCAATTAGCTTGTGCCTATGTACATTATATTTGATCATATGTCTGCGCTATTATAGTAAAGCTAAGCGTGCGTAAAACGTTCCAAAGACCAATACAAAACCATCCTACTACATTCAGTACAAGCACAAGCGCACTACCTCTATCTGTTATCTCATTTTTAAAGATAAAACTATTCTTTATTCCTTACAAATCCAAACAGTTCTAAGCACAGATCAGATAAATTTCTTAATCCGCTGTGCCCACGCTGACATACGACCTTTTGACTCCATAGAGCCGGGAAAAGTTCTTGTCGATGAAGCTAATAAGATAAATCAAGTTAATACTGACGGACGGATGCCACAGAACTTTTCTTGTAAATAATAACGATTTGATTTTATTCCGAGATTGTCTAGATGTCGATAGAATTCGAGAATATTATTAATGACGCTCGTTATTCTAATCGGATTTTATCATTTGTTATTTATTTGTGGATATTAATTAGTTTTGGCTGATCAAATAAGTCGTGTCGGGATAGTCTTTGTAATTTTTTTGAGGTAAAAGAACACAGACCCTGATAAGATTCTTAGTCATGGATGTTTTACGATAAGTTTCTTATTTATTTAATACAAAATTTTAACTTTGTTTGTTTAATGGCAACTTGAATTATTGAATTTATTTTAGAACTAAACCAAAGTAACCTTTCTAATCGCTGTTGAAAACCATGTTAGAAACCGAGACCTTACAAAATATCAACCACGAACTTAAGGCCCGCGCTAAATCCGCCACGACACTGCGTTTTGTCGATGACCGCAGCTATCAGATTACACGATAGTCGATAGAACAAGTGGCGCGTCACTAATCACTAGAGACTGGCCGTGAGATTGATTGACATTTGTCGATACTTTTGTTGATGTTTTACGTGTTATAATTAGGGCACGGTATAGTAAACTTGATGTGGTATGTAACTTTTTGGTGCAATTTGATTCTTGTGACGGATGTGTAAAGCTCGTTCCATACAACGACTCAGTATCTTACTAAGCGCAAGGAACAATGCCACTCACATAAAATTTACAAACTCTTTTATTTCTCTCATTCCACACAATGACATGTTCCCAAAATAAATAATTTTTACTCTTTTTTTAGCTGGCATACATAGATCTAAGTAAAATTCTGTAGATATGGTACGTTCTCCCAGCGCTAACTCAACAAATGGCCTGTGTTGTGTTACAACTAAACGCAAGGATTCGATACTTCCAATCTTTTGCAATATACCTACTTATTGAACTACAAAGATAGAAAGACGTATCTACCTAGACCAAAGTGCAACCGAGACAACAATACGCACGCGAAACACGTACGCCAGTGGCACCGGTCCGACTATGACTGAGGTGGGTGGACCTAATTGGACCTAATTTGAGCGTTCCACTTTCGAGAAGCTAGTACCGAATCCCCGAATTTTACTTACATCGATGCTGGCATAGCGGTTATATTTAACGCTCACTCCCATCTCCTTATCTCCTAAGTATGGCTGGATGCACAGAAACGTATTTTAAAAATAGGTGTGTCAAAATGAAACCACTTTTGTATGGAGCAGGCTTCAACCCAAACCCTCTAACAAACAAAACCACCTTAACAAGTAAAAAAACTTGCAACATAATATTAATTTCCCATATTTCCACAAAGGTTACACGTTCGGTGGTCCAATTAGAACAACACCCAATAATAGCTCGCTTGAATGAAATCCCCTGGCGCCTGTGCGGTGTGGGATAACAGGTAGGATTACGTGTCAAGATGGCGACAGGGTTGAAGTCATATTCACACCTTTGGTTGTCGTTATTGACAAAATTTATTGAAAGAACTTCATTTTACACTCGTAATATCGTCTATCGTACCGTCTGAAAATCAGTGCCACTACTCGTTGTGGCTTGTAGCGGCATAATGCTGAGACAGGGACCTTTTTGGCCTTATGTATTTTTTTTTATTATTTTATTTGTATATTTGAGCTAAATAAATGGATTTTCTTTCCTTCTTCTAATATAATTTCCTTTGGTATTATATGCTGTTTTTTTCATCTTCTCCACTTTGCTGTAATGAACCACTGAAATATTTCAAATGTCTTTGAAAACATTGATATCGTTTATATAGTTTTCGTAATAAAAAAATTGTCCAGTTCTATTTTGGTTTTTCCAAAATTGCTGTTTTTCGCCATTAGGTGCTTACACTTTTCGTAAATGATAATAAATGTTATTTAATATGATTGTCAGCGGATTTACTACGAAAACGAACCTAGTTTGTGTTCTAGATAGTCCATGACTATGCTGGGTTTCCATCGCTAAAGGGTAATGAGCGAGAAATGAGAGATGAGTGGGCGAAGTTAATTTCAAAGCTTTCTCCTCAGTCCTTTCCGCTCGACTATTTGTTGGTGAAAATACAAGAATGCAGCTCGTGGTGAAAACCCAGCTTTAATTTGTCATTGATTTACTTTCATCGCTGTGGTTTGAAACCTTACAGTTATTGACATAGATGTTAATCCTCAACACGTAATAGGGTGATCGAGTGTCAAAATACGAGATCCTCGAGGCGTTCGACCACTGACGACCACGCGTCGCTCTAACACAGAGGATTACATTACTGTGCTTCTGACAGGGAACGAAGGTTTCAACTACCCTTGTAGGTTGTGTTGATTAAGATTGAGGTTTGGGGTATAGGTGTTATGCTTTACTAAAGTGGTCGATGTTAGCCACGAATCAGTGGTTGGAGAATCTTAACACCTCAAATTGTAAAGGCTGTTGGAGGCATTCGATAGATGTATAGATAACACTTTATTATACCACACAAATACAGAAAATCATATAGAGAAAATGCTTAGAAAAAAAAGGAAGTATATAGGGCAGCCTTATCGCTGAAAGCGATCTCTTCCAGGTAACCTTGGAATGGACTGGAAATGCAAGAACAAAATAGACGATGGCAATGAATAAATAAATAAATAAATATATAGATACTTAAAGAAAAGGAAACAAATACTTACACCACATACCTACCATAATGCCTACAAAGATTAATAATAAACTTACCTACATATACATAAAATAAGGTTGTCTAACAACAAGGATATTTAATGCTGATGAAGCAGTTTTTTTAAGAATGGAAGTGATTTGGCACTTCTGATGTTCAGAGAGAGAACAAGTAGAGTGGAGAGAAAAAGTAATGTGGAATTCGATGATGATTTTTCATTGTAACTTCTAGACCTAGTTTAATAAACTCAGATTAGTTTTTATTATACGACTGATAGATAAACGATGTGGCGCGGCGGGCGAAGGTCCCCCTGTGACGCAACATACGAATGTTTGTACGATATGTAAATATTAGTGTCGGGTGTTATGGGTAATTTTTATGTAATCAAAAATATCTATCTATGTCATCATCATCATCATCAGGCTATATTAGTCCACAGTTGGACTTAGGCCTCTATATATGTAATAGATTGTACCGCACCAACGCTCGTGTCGCACTGAATTGAAGATAGTAACGAATCATGCAGCTACTAGGAAGCTCCCAGCGCTAAAGTTGTCCTGGCGTCAAAAAAACACGGAAAAGTAATTTGTCGGTCTAATAGACCAACGCGCGGGTATAGGAAGGTTAATTAAGTATACCAGTAATCCATAATACAAGCTCTGCTAAGCTTGGGGCTAGATGATGCTGTGTGGATTGTCCAGAATTATTTTTAAAATTTATTATTATTCGGAAATTACGAGCTGAGAAGCCACGAGCTGCAGCTTGTATGCCTATCTGTTAAATTTCTCCATCCTTTGGGAACAGGAATTTGGGACAGGAATTTCGATCATAGTTATTAGAAATTTAATCGAAGCATTTTCAAGGACCCCAACGCAATAAGTTCAGGTAGGCTTTAGTTGAGAATTCCACTTCTTATATACGTACGTATAATTCATACACTTTACGATAAAAACACTGGGGCTGAATTCTACTAGCCAGTCGCTTTACCTTGACATTCCTCAACCTCACCTCCACAACCTGTAGTGGTTCTCTACTGGACGCAGGCCTCCCCCAGATAAGCGCCTTATTGGCTTTTATCACATGGGGGTAATGCCCATAATCTTCACGCTGGGCATGCGGGTTGGGGATCGCTGTTCGGTGGTAGAATTGTTCTGCAGGCGCTGCCCGCCCCCGGTGGATATCTCTTAGTCGCATCTTACGACGCCCGCGGGAAGAGTTGTGGTGGTGCAAATTCTAAGCCGGCACCACACAGCGAAACACCTTGACATTAATATGGTCGAAAAATCGTCCACAGTTGAAATAAATTGTGGAGAGTGCGTGCGGTACTATTTGCACGGATAGATTGATACAATGGTTTCAACCTTGATACCTTTGACACGCATCCTCCTGTAGTTTTTTTCATCAAAGGTAAAATGTGTCATTTGAGACGGTCATAAGGTGATTGACATTTATAAGGTGAAGCAATTAATTTAGTTAAATTGGGGCCCTTGTTTGTTTCATCCATTTGACATTATTTACTGTAAAACTTAATCATAATTTGAAACACTTGTAAATTCAATATAGTATTAAATGTTGTTCCTATGGCTGTAAATATGAATTTCAATTTGTAACTAGTTGGAAACCCAAACGCTAAAGACGTAAACCCTAATTTGAAGTTCCGTAATCCAGAGTAAATTGATTAAAGGGCCTGAAGAGGAGTAAAACATAATAGAGTAGGTTAAGTTATGGTAATATGCAATAGTAAAGGTTTAGATGTAAATTTTAACTAAAATTATCATTATTATTTATTATAATCTAATCTCTTGTCGGTGCAAAGATGCAATTTCTTCCACTCTTCCAATGCGGTTTATTTTACTTTTTCAACGACATGACGGCGGCTTTCTCCTTGATCTGACTTATATAGTTAATTTTTGGTCTTCCTCTTCGTATTCCTTCTATTTTTCCTCCTATGATGTTTCTTATATATTTATTTATTTTATTTATTTATTTGTTTATTAAAAATACTTACACTATTTTTACAGGGGACCCTGATGCAATAGTGTAAAAAGTCTATATAAATTAAAATAAAAAAATTAAAATTACATGAACTAAAAACTTAAATTACACAATAATATATAAAATTCGTCAATATACAGTGTCAAATTATTTTACATCAATATAATAATAATTCACTTAATAAATTCAAATTACATAATGTCCAACCTAATAAAATAATAATAAAGAAAAAAATCGGTAATCAATATAATAATGTCAAATAATTATGAAGCTTATGAAGCTGTCATGTCGTATAAAATGTCAAATCATTCTCTTTTTTCTGTTTTTCTATAACAGAAACTGGAAAAAGTTGGACGTATTAGTATAAGTTCAAAAGATCTTTAGAAGATCTATTTAGGTATGTAATGTATAAGTATAATCAGTTTTAAAGTACCCGTAAGTAACACACCTCTCGAAGTAAAGATGATGCAGTGTGAATTATTCAGCATTATTTATTTATTATAAATTTGATTTTATTGAAGTACTTTTAAAGGGTACGTTTAAAGCACCTTTAAGGGTACTTCAATAACTATTGTTCACATTTTATAGTGAACAATGACGATCGATGAAATTAATAAAATGTAATGCTAAATATGCAACTCTTCGCACAGCACCAAGAATAACAATGTTGATGTTCATTTTAATAATAATAATAATAATACATTTATTTCAGTCAACATTAGAACAAGTATATGTAGATCTTATTAACTTATTCTAAGGTCCATATGAGTACGGTACATACATTTTGAGGAGTAGGTATAATAATATTTTTTTAATTATTTATTTATTTGGCAAACATACAGCTATTATGGACGAAACAAAAATGTGCTAAACTGACAAATTAGCAAAGTTTATAATAACAATAATACTGAACAATCCACACATCGTCATAATGCCCCAAACTAAGCAGAGCATGTGTTATGGGTACTAAATAACTGATATACTTTATGCAATACGTTAGAAACTAAAACTTTGTTGGTGGTATTTTAAAATTAATTTATTATATTCATAGTAACAAGTAACAGCAAACTAGATAACAAGCAAGATTTAAATTAATTGAATAAGATTTATTATGTAATTTTTAAATTATTGTTATAGTAAACGACATGTACTGTTTCTCCTTGGATCAGTTCTATACTTTCATATTATTACTCTTTGAAGAAAGGACCCTATCACAGTTAGAAACTGAAATAAGACCTTGTTTACGGTAAACGTTACAGAAACTTTTGATCAATTAGTTATATAAATGGCAAATTATACTGAAGTTGAAACCCAAGTTAGTGGGGTCCAATCAAGTAAATCGAAAAGGGTGAAAATGGAGTCTCGTACGTATACATAAGATACGAGCAAACCCACAAACTTTATGTAGTTGAAAACGTTCAAGTTTAAGAGCTTATTGATGTCGGTAAACTAAGTACCAACAAACTAACGGTTAAGTTACAAGTTGAAATTAGAGGAATTTGAAAACTAAAGTGTATTTCATGTAAGTTATCGATAACCTTTAAATAGAAATAGTATAAAATTTATAAGGCCAAACAAAACTTAATAAAAATTTAAGAAGAAGACGTCGAAAGAGTCTTACGGCCATTTTCAGAGTAGAGTAAACGCGTAAGAGGAAACCAAAAGTTATCTTAAGAACGTTTGCATAAGAAGTTTATGAAACCAAAATAGCTCTTCTAAATACCGTGAACAGAATAAAGATGGTGCAAGCTAAACTAAAGTAACTCTAAACTGCAACCACGACGTAGTATTATCTAGTCTGAAAAGTTCTGATACAAATCGAAGTTTCAAGAACTTTGCGGCGAAACACATCGATAACTTTCAAGAATATAAACATTGCTTTAGCTGTGATAATATTTTGTTGCGGAATTTTCTCAGTAAGCGTGTAAGTTTTATTGGCTTTTGTACAGGTTCTTTTATGTATTTCTTCCCCATTATCAATCTCTTTTTGGTGGATCATCTTTAATACGCCATTAATGTAAGTATATAAAACCAACATCCTTTAGGTAGTCCTAAATCGGTAGTTTACTTTTGTACTTGCAAAACATATTCTATTCAAGTCAAATAAAAAACTCTTTATTTCCACAAATACAATAAATGTACACTTAGAAGAGGCCACACACATACATACCCAGATTACACACATACCCAAGACTTGGAAGGAGTCCAAACAAATACATGCCTCCATATCCGAGTCAGAACAAATCTAGCCGAGTTTAATCCAGTCGTTTTAATTGGCTAATATTTCGAGCACTTGATTGGTACAGCTGCATTCCTATATTTGGATTACATACCCTATATCGTCATACAAACAGAGTCCCAACAAAATCAACTAATATTATCGGATCTGAATCAGTTTATGGTCTACGTCTTTATTAAGTCCCTATTGTCTTTCTAATTATGGTAAACGAATTGAACAGTCGATTACACTGCAATGCTTGATTATCAAGCTGCTGTGTAGAATGAGCTTTATTGCAATGTGCTGAGATTCAATTTGCGGAGGCAGCAAGGTTTTATATTTCTGCTTTGTGATCTTTCTCCTTTGCTTTTTGTTCTCGTGTTCTGACTTTAACACAAAAGTTTACGCTGCGGCCTCATGCAGTCGATACCAAAGTTTAGATTTTATAAGCCTCATAATGGGAGTCTAAAACTTTTACATCTATAGTTTTAAGCTTGTTTTGTTCCCATTTTATGTTCTACTAGTGTTAATATCTTCTTTGAATCCATTACATAAAAGTCTACTGATTCTTTATCAGTTTTAAGTGAGACAGAAAGATGTTGTAAGTTGTTCTTATTCTGTGTGTCACCAGCTTATTACCAATCTGCATACAATCACATATTTGCATAATATCTTCATTCCTTCTTAGTTTGAATGCTCGGATTTGGTTGGCACATACGATGGTCGGATTAAGTACATGGCCGATATTGGTGCTTTCATGGTCGACTTATGCACGGGTAATGATGCCCTTTTGTTTCTAGAAATATTTTTACTTTGAACATTATACTTGTAGTTGTAAATGAAACTGTAGTTGAACAACGGCTTCATAAGTGTTCTCTATTCGAATTTGAATTTATAACTTTGCTTCTACTTGAAAAGTTTCGTTAACGGTTTCAGTGGTTCAATTTCTCTCAGTATCTGCTTCTCAGCAATGGCTTCTCAAGAGTTCTGTACTAACAGCTATTTATTCTGTGGTTGCCCTCTCAATGAAACAAAGGCCGTGGTAAATAGTGTATTGTTCTGCAAGTGTTGAGGGGTTGGTTTTATACGGGCTTTTTCAAGTTTACAAGAGTTTTTGAAGTCTGATTTTGTAATGGTCGTTTTTGTGGAGTACTGTGCGAACAATTTAAAATAAAAGTTATGTATATTTAATGCGAAAAAGGAATCTTTTTAAAAACTCCTGAGTTTTTATAGGTTTCTTAACGATAAAAGTGTTTTATGCTAGTCTACAAGTTTGCTATTAGCAGACTCTACTTTTGCAATTTCGTCACGCCGTTTTCGTACTTACAATTCTTTATAACGTTGACAGATGGCACATTTCCGCTTTAAAATTTTCCCATCACAATAAAACAATACAAACTTCTGAATATTCATAATCCAGCTGACATTCCGCGCGAAATGTTCTAGCTCGTGCGCCGGAGTCGGCCCGCCCTCAACGCTGATTGGCGGGCCAATTTTAAACTAGCCAATAGCAGCAAAGCGGAAAACGTTCAGTAATTTCGACATAATTAGTCATGCGTCGGTATAATGAGGTAGATGAGTGTACTAAAGTTTTTGCACTGACAACTCTATTGTTGAAGGCAATTATTCGGTCTGCTTGTTTTGATGTGGCTTAGTTTTTTGGTCGTTAATCTGTTACGATGAGTTGAGCAGGGCATGTGAATTTGTCACAGGTTTTATTTATGATGTTGTTGGTGAATTTTTTGCGTTGATATAACTCAATGAGTCTCTTACCTACTAGTTACCAAGGACTTTTGGCGGACAAGGTTTTTCAACTGATTTTTGTTTTTTTTACAACATCAGCGAAAATAATTTAAATATGCTGTGCTAGGTGCATGGCATTACTATATTATTTGAAATTTTAGTATGAGCTTGATCGAAAGGTACCTACGTACAATCGAATAAAATTCTTCCGCTCCACCTCATAAATCGGATATCTGATTTATTAGCCTCTTTATTGAATCGATCTCGTCACCTAATAAGATTATAGATGATCCCAATTGCCCTGATTCTTCTGCCAACGCTCTTTCATCCTTGACCTAATATTTTGGCACGCATCCAAATTTCCTAACGCAAATCATTCACAAATTACCATCAGAAACTTCTATAAATTGCGAGATAATCAATAACTAAACTAATAAATCCTGCGTGAGTCAAGCAAACACGACTTGAGCAAGTAATACTATCTTTACTGAGATTAAACGAAGGAAACTAAACAGCGGGGATCCCGATTTAGCTATGTTATATTGACATTTCAGATGATTTATGAACAATAAACACGCCTGGTGTGCCACCATATTGTTCTAAAGATTTTAGGATTGCGGCGTACAAACAGATAGATTTTATCGTCTCAGAGAAATATCCAATGATAAGTTTCTACTCTGTCATTGAATTCAAGTACCTACCTACCTATTTTATGTGACCCGAACAGTTTTAAGTCTTAAAAAGATTGTAAAATATTGTCTGGTTCTGATTCTCTCAATAAAATATTTTCTGATGATATATCTGTACTCGAATAATTCATGTCTCATGTATCTGTTAGAATGGTATCGGGGTGTTGAAAAGAATGACAATGTTTGGCATTGGCTGAGTTTGTTACATCAACTTCCAGAGTTCCACTTTTTATCTAAAATATTCTGTGTGTACCCAATTTTTGGTTGTAATGATAAAGCCCACGTCCCCAATATTGCTAAAACATGCAAGCCTTATCCAATATGAAAAAGATCCCTTTTGCTTATGCCGAAATTGGTCGGTCTTAAAATGGATATTTTGATACACAATATCGTCCATCCAAACATTCTCCCAAAAATTTATACAAAATCTAATTCAGAAAACACTTTGTGAATAATCTAGACTTTTTGCAAAAGATTTAAAAAAATTAAATTAATATAACGACAAATTCTTGTGAAATGTATTAGGTAGGTACTACTTATTACTTGCTACAACGGCCCTAAAATAAATAGGTCTACATCTAAACTCTGAAATAGTCTAAATAATTTTGTTTGCCAATGCTTTTGATGCCCCAAAAGTTGTTCAAACAACTTTGCCCCGAGTGGTAAACTAATTCCATTGTCTGTATGTCTATGACTTTGTTACTTGGGGCTAATAAAGGGATAGGGTAATATTTGGGCGGCGACCACCGAAGCGAGACTCCAATCAGGTCGGCCTTTGTACCGAGTTGTCCATGCGTGCAGGTCAGCCTCTTGACCTTATCATGCTTGAGATACTGTTTATTCAGTAATTGCTAAATCAAATACATACGAGTATATAATTTACTTCCCTTTATACCTACTATTTTATTTGAGAACCGATTGTATGACTTTACTGGGTAGTATTTTGTAGATATTTCTTTTATTTTGTGATTTATACGATACTATATTTATATATATATATATCCTACCTTAAGTGTGATTGTCCTTTTTAACGCTGCAAATTCCGCAGGAATCAAGAACAGGATAGTAGGATAGAGGAAACTACAATAATAATAATATATAATAATATAAATAATAAGTCTCAAACATAATGCCCTAAAGCACCAAGTTTCGGAGACATTCACATTTGAAAAAAAATCATTAGAAGAATCGTTATTTTATTAACTCATTAAGTATAAATTCCCTCTATCCAAATATAATAACTTTTATTGTGAGCTACAACTTAAAAAAAAAACAAAGTGGATGTTAGGGCCGCAACCCTCTATACAATAATCTTCTAACCCTTTAACAACCAAATCGTCCGAACTTTATTTTGAAACCCCTGAAGAGATTATAAATATTAATCTAATTTTAAACCAACGCAACATTATCACGCGTCAATACGAGCCGTTAAACATCTTATTAACAGAATATAAATTCGTGCGGCTACTTATCAAGCCTTTCCGAATCCGATGTCAAGTTGTCTACACGATGACAGGGATATTGTGACACCTCTAATTATTTCAACGGTTTGGTGCAAACGAATAGTAGAAGCGTAGAATTTACTTTGCTTGGAGAACTTATTGGAAAAACCGCAGTGTGGATTAAAGAAAATTAAATTATTAGAGATCTAAACTCAGCAGCGCGTCGATATGGACTTGGTAGTGATGCTGAAGTACTTCCTGATAGTGATAATCATAGCGGATTCGGAGATAAAATCATTTAAAAGCCTAGACCCTAAGTGAGTTTACGAAGAGTCATATAATTTTGAATCGAACGGCGTTACGTTACATAAAAGATCATATTTTTAGTGTTTAGGAAGATTATCTATACTAATATTATAAAGAGGAAAGGTTTGATTTTTTGTTTGTTTGTTTGTTTGTATGAATTGAATAGGCTCCGAAACTACTGGACCGATTTGAAAAATTCTTTCACCGTTAGGAAGCTTACTTTTCAGGGAGTGACATAGGCTATATTTTATCCCGGAATTCCCACGGGAACGGGAACTACGCGGGTGAAACCGCGAGGCGATCGTCTAGATACCCTCATAAATGTTTACAATTATTCAAAATACAATAATAATTATGGTTTCTAAGAAATCAAATAATATCGCAAAAATTTTCGACTTCGACGGGACTTGAACCCGCGTTTATTTAATTTCTTAGAAATTAAAATTATCCAGAGTGCGAGGCTTACGCATTATATTAACAAAAATGTTAATAATTATGGTATAAAACGATAACGATTTTAATGAATCGGAAAGCAGTTACCAACTTAAACCGCTCTATTAAGCTCAGGATTGAATCCGGAATAGTGACGGGGCGTTCTAATCAACTTTCTCGGATCACTGCTTCGCAATGTAGTGAATTGAATTTGTAAGGCATAGAAGTCTTATATACTAAGACAAAGTATTTTCTGTATACAATCTATAATGTATAAAGGATTTGCTAATTTTAATATTAACTATAATAAGACTAGAATATAAGGTAGGTACGCTATTGCATTGGGTGTGCCTGTTAAGATAGATGTACATGTTTAAATAAAGAAAGAAAGAAAGAAAGAAAGAAAGAAAGAAAGAAAGAAAGAAAGAAAGAAAGAAAGAAAGAAAGAAAGAAAGAAAGAAAGAAAGAAAGAAAGAAAGAAAGAAAGAAAGAAAGAAAGAAAGAAAGAAAGAAAGAAAGAAAGAAAGAAAGAAAGAAAGAAAGAAAGAAAGAAAGAAAGAAATAAATAAATAAATCTGCAGCCTTATTGTCTAAGTGAATTGGTAATCGGCATCACTTCATTTTTGACATTTGAATCCTAGCCTGGACTTCGATTGTCACTTTCGTATTATATTGACAACTGGTAATAGACTTGAAGTTCACTGGTAATCGGTTTCTAGTTAGACAATTAGGCTGCAGATCTTAGTGACTGGGTGAGTTTCATTTAATGGTCACAGTATGATATGTACCCGTGGGTGTTGCAATGGAAGACTGACCAGGGCAGGTATCATATCAGGCATTTACTAAATGAATAGCGATTTTCCCATAACACATGATCTTTGGAGGCAGGTGATGCTGTGTAAAAATGTTGTATTTATTTTGAATGTAATCAAGTGATTGAAAAGCTTACATTTAGTTCCACTTGCACAAGAATATTTAACTAGTTAAATATTATTAATAAGTTGTCAAACCATACAAATACGTCAAATTAAAGTATTATTGATTCCTGATAGTATTGATTTCTGACTATCCCTGAGTGCTAATAGACTAGGTTTCTCCAAAACACGGGATCAAACCCGTTGGCAGAAACAAGTGTAAAATATATTCAGAGACTGTTTCTATGCTTTCAAACTCTACATGTGCAGACGAAAATGAAGTGACGACGGTTAGATCGGCGATTAAAACGTCTAGCACACTTCACGCCTCCATTGTATACCCGAGTTTAACTGTGTGGGTTTTACATACACTTATGTGAGGGGACGCATATCAAATACTACTGAAGCAATAATTAATAATGTGGAGGAGTTTTTATTTATTTAAAAGAAAATGAATAAGTAATGCGGAAAGCAAGAGAGGCCACTATTGGGCAAAACCCAACAGGGGAAAGCAGCGGACAGATAATTAAATTTTCCTTTGCAATAGTCTTTACACCTGGCGGATATCATCTTTTGGTGTATCGTATTGTGCACCCAAAAATTATATCAAATGAGTAGCTATCGCCTTTAGATTGACTCTCATAAAGAGCTCCTGTGCTGTGGGCTGTGGTCCCACGCATGACTCCCAAAAGACCGGGCCACTGTATGGCCCGAGATCAAGGAATTACGAATATGAAAGAAATATGCTAGACTTAAATTTTTTAGATTGTATTTTAGAGGAAAAAAAATTACGAAGAGTAAATCCATTATGAAACAAAGTAATACATTGAATATTGAAGTTTGAGATAAACACACTAATATTTTTTGCTTTCACGATCTTGCTTCGTTTACTATACATAGTGGAACTAGGTATCGTAAACGAATACATACGAGGCCGTACCACGCCTTTGTGAGGTCTGTTATGAGAATTAATCTAGAAGCGAATGATAAACTTGGCGGATATTTTCTATTGTTTTCTATACTCTAAATAAAGTTATAACTTCTGGGTATCTAAGGGCTTACTCTTGGCGATAGAAATAACGTTTTTAATTTGTCGAATCGTTTACAATAAATTCGGCCAGCAGGAAAGATTGAACTTAGGGTATGAATTTGACATTTCTAGCAATGTATTCTATTTTAACCCCTCAGGCCCCAAGCGGTAGCCGGCCACCGCGCCTTACGTCACTGCACCGTTCACTCAAACCCCAAGCGGTAGCCGGCTACCGCTCTCCTGCATTTGATTACGGACCTTATTTTACATGTTTAGAGGCTACTTTCCTATAAATAAGTTTAATGAGTTAGGTTTTTTGATATATTTTCTACATACTGAACGAAAAATATTTTATTATCTATGGACGATAATTTTTTTTTTGGCAGTCGAATTGAGATTTTCGACGAAATTGTGTCTAAGGCGCACGGCCTGTCATTCATTTCAGACATTTTGGTCCCAAGATGGAAGGAGTGTGAATGTGAAAGTTATAAAGGAAGCAAGTGAAGATGTGAACTTACTTCCAAACAAGGATGGCACCGATGAAGATGCCAATGATAAGGACGATGGAGGCGAGAGCGATGACTGCCGACGTCTGCAAGGAAGGCCCGCTGTGGTTGTATGCGTCTATCTTCTGAAAGGAAGAGAAACAAATGTTAGGGAAATCACTGAACAGATTATTTGACAATTGGTAACGCCTATTGATCTTTATAACGAGTTATTTACAAACAAGTTCAGAAAAAGAGTGATAATCTAGAAATCAAATGTACACATCAGAAAAGGGTTGTAGACAAGGCTACATAGGTGCTCGAAGTCAATGATTTAAGGCGAAAACATATATTGTTGGATACCACGATTCAAATAAACTGAATATAAGTCATTCGTGAACGATTGAAGTATAATTTTGAAGGAAAATATTGTCTGGTCCTTTAATCATTACACTACCTACACACTGAATTAATTATTTATTATAATCAAGTTTTACATGTACAATAAGCAATTATTTATTAGACCAATCAAAAAACGGATTATAAATATACTTTTATCCCCAACTCACGTTTGCCCAATTTAATGTGTCGCATGAAATTGATGTGTTTTTCATTTCCTTTGTTATACATATATAACACCATATTGTCATAATTGCTATTCGGGTCGAGTGTTTCGAGGGGCTGCACTGCGGTAGTAGGTGCGTCCCAATTCTAATTATATTTCCGAAATTGCAGTAATTATAGTTGCGTGCGAGTCGGAATGGAGTTTGTGTGAAAATAAATAATAGCTTTATCATTTTCAACGGTATATTTAAAAAGCAGTTCTAAACTCAAAACTCTGGAGAAACAGTCTAATATTGAATAGGGTTAATGAACAATGAAACGTTAAACGTAATTTTTGAAAGAACATTATTAAAAGTTTCATTATAGATTGTATTTCATTAATAAAATCAAGCCGTTTGGACTCTTTGACATAGTTAAAAAAATGATTGTGTATATAAATTTAGTTTAAATGTATTGTGCTGATACCATGATGAACTTTAATATCTGTCCTATAGTTTTGGAGATCCTAGGTAACCAAAATTTCACATTTCACAAGCTTTCGCATTTTATATTAGTAGGATAGTAACTATCCTTATATTAGTAGGATAGTAAGTAGGATAGTATCCTACTAATATAAGGATAGTTACTATCCTACTAATATAAAATGCGAAAGCTTGTGAAATGTGAAATTTTGGTTACCTAGGATCTCCAAAACTACTGAACAGATCAAAATGAAATTCAGCATACACTTAGAACGTAACCTAACTTAAAAGACTACATATTATACCGAAAAGACAGCCGCAGACAGAAGCTAGTAATATTATAAAGCTGAAAGTTTGTGAAATCTGAATTTTTGTTACCTAGGATCTCCAAAACTACTAGCGTACGTTTAGAGCAAAGCCCAACTTAGATAATAGGCTTCATAATATACCGAAAATACGCGTGCAAAGCCGCGAGCAGAAGCTAGTATAAAATAAATATATCAACATGTAAGCCTAATGAAAGTTCTCAGTAAACCATATTTTTCAAAACAAAATAACGATCGTTTTCCCCGAAACATTTTCATATAAGTACAATGGATAAAACACCATTGTATTAAGTAAAAACCAATTTTCCACTGATTTATTTTCTGCGAGAGAAAATGTCGAACTATTCTGGGAAAATAACAAAACAACATTACGGCAAATAGGCTTAATAGCTATACGTGAGGTTCTCACCTCACCTTTTTAGAGAAAAAAATAATACATCCACTTAAGGGTCGAGGGGTGAAATGGGGAAGGGAAGTTAAAAAAGCTTTGTGTCAAAATGACCTTTTATAAATTGTGGCCCTTCGTGAGGGTTGCTTTAAAATAACGGTTATATAAACTTATGAGAGAACCTTTAATATGTACATATTAAAGGTTAACGTTCTCCGTATGCCTAAGATTTTTATATTAGAATATTATATTGTTTGTTTTAATTTTTTAATAACAAAGAAAATCACAATCAAGTAATAGAAACATATTAGAACAAGTATTTGCCATTGAAACAATTGAGCTAACTGCAGGCTACTGTTTGTAAAATTATTTTCAAGATTTTGATCGTACTATAAAGATATTAGCATTCTGCAAGATCCATGTCATTGATAGAGATTTTTCAGAAATCATAACCCAGCTCCAATTGACAGCTTGTGTTAATTATTAGTAAGTAAAGTACATAGCGAATTACTTGTTAAAACCGTAATTTTTGGAAATCATTTACGTAATTAATTAGTAAATACCCACTGGATTTAAATGCTGATTACATACACAATTTCATTAACATTATACAATTCAGCCTATATCAGTGACTATCTAAATATTGAATCAGTTGCCCAAAATCAAATAATGTGAATAATTAAATGACGGGCCAAAGCTATCAACCGTGAGGACGGTTTGTTCAAATAGGTAGGTTGGTAGGTGAGGTTGTTCAAAGCGCTTTCTACATGTTGACTTTCTTTCTGAAACATAAATACTACACATAACACAAGAATACAGGACGCTAAACCTAAACTGCCAAGAAGGTCACAAAAATGAGAAACTGGAGTGAATAGACTTTCTCTTAGTCGGGCTTCTTCAAAAAGAGGTACTAACTTCAAAAGATACTGGTACTCCTGTAAATCATAAAAGTTTACGAATTTAAATTCTTTATAAAGCACCCGCTACACCGAGGGCAATCTTTCACGTTGCGGACAACGATTTATCGCCGCGGTCTCTGTAAACAGTGTCATACGAATTTATGAACCTTATAAAAGGCGATCTGATTGCTCGATCTGAAGACCACCGCGGATCGCTCTGAGTGTGCTTAGTGCTTTATCGCAATGGTCAAGTTGTAAATCAAGAAATTAAAAGACTGCATAGAGGTGTTGAATGTCCGAAATGAAAGTCTGCAGTCAGTTCTCATTAACCCTATACTTGGCGCTGTGCACTGACAGATACGTCATGTCACTTTGGAAAAATGTAATGGGTATCCGGAAGCCCTAACCGACAACAAAACTTCTATTAAGGTAAATTATTTTGTGCTCTGCTAATAATAAAATAGTGTGATATTGATGGCAGCCCCAAAATACGTATGGAATTCATGATATAATTGTTGTTTGAAGAATGTTTTTTATTACAGAATGATGATATTATACTCATTTTTAGTCGTATCCTAATCTTTTGGTGTCTTTCAATCATAAATCTGATGGGGGCCATCATCTTCCAAGAGTCATCCAATATCTGGGTTATTTAGTACTACTTTCTTCCCGCGGCTACGCTCGCGTAGTAAATCTAGTTTATGGCAGGTCTAGCTTAACCAGGTCAAGCCCTACATCTGCAAATTTTCAGCCCAATTCGTTCAGTACCTTATCTTGAAGTGAAGAAGTAACAAAAATCAATTTTTCGAACTTATAATAGTATTAGCAATAATATTACCCGCAACTTCGTTAGCGTGGTAGGTAGGGTATATTATGTTACAAACATCAGTGAAAGGAAAAAAATGCATAAAAAAAAGCGAATACAGCTGTGACTTCTGACTTACGAAAATGTGCTAATGTACCTTTAGCAATTAATTGAATTATTTCGTTTCTTTGGTGGAGAAAATTATTCTGCTTTTCATATTTTACAAAGCAGATAATGACAACCATGGCAACATCACAAATTCAATCACTATTTTGACAAAAATAGACAACATTGCATAGACGGACTTTTTTTGTGTTGGGTTCTCGTTGGACGCGATGTGTAAATTATAAAACCCTTCATTTAATCCTAAATCGAGGGGCAAAGCCCTAAAAAAAGTAGCGTATTGTTTAAGTTAGGCTACATTCTAACTGTATGCCGAATTTCATTTTGACCTGTTCAGTAGTTTTGGAGATCCTAGGTAACAAAAATTTCACATTTCGCAAACTTTCGCATTTATAATATTAGTAGAATCGTAAAGATCTTTGACCAAGTCTTTGCTTACTTAAAGTGTAACTTATTTCGTAATTTTTAACTTATAACGTTAATTTACAAGATGTTGGTATTTTTTGAGTCTCATATAATAAATGCATTTATGTAGCCCTTGTCTAAAAACCCACTCAAAACTTTAACATTATCGATACGCTGTCTCTTCTTTGTCTAAACTTGTTTATCTAATTGTGAGCAGTGATAGAGCAATTTTAGTTTATAAATATGCATATTTTTAGTTCCGCCCCACCCACTATTATATTTGGTATGTAAATTAGTTGACGTTAACGTATGGGATGCATAATTCAACTGGAATATTTTGATTGTTTGTTTGTTGTGCATTCGAACTATATGAATAAGCCTCTACGGAATACTATAAATCCACATTTAGGGTTCTCTACATTAAAAAATTAAAATTTTAATATAGAAGGTTCATTTGCATGGCATAACCTAATTAAAATATAAATCATAACTCGTGTATCATGATTTTTATTTTATTTGGATCTTCCCACGGCTTCGCACGCGTTGATTCCATGGAAACATTCAAAGGTTACTATTTCTTTACCATACTGATAAAAGGAAGGCATTAGACCATTTAAGTCTGCAAAATTTCTGCCCTATCCGTTCAGTTGTTGTGGTGTGAATAAGTATGAAACATCACCTATCCATCCAATCATCCATCGAAACCTACGCATTTGTAGTATTAGTGTGTTTTGAGTTCATTAAGACTCTCTATATAACCAATATAAGAAATCTCTAAATCCATCATGATTATTAATACGAAAGTCATTTTCAACGGAATGTGAGACAAAAAATGAGGGTAGATTGGTATGTTTACCAATAGAAAGTCACTCGCAATGCCTTCAGTTATTCTGTGATCATGGCGCATGAAACTGTGCCGAAATATTGAAAAGCTCAAAACTCAAATCATGATAAATATCCCGTTGTATATGACTTTACTATTTAAGAAAGTTTACATGCTTTAAAATTTAGTAAAACCAGTGCGTGTTACCAAAATCATAAATTTACACACTTCTCAGCAAAATTTCACAAGGAAAATGGGAAAATTCAAAGTACACGCTGATAAAAACTTTCAGCATCATCTAAGCCGACGTTAGGTAAAGTGGTGGTTAATTGAATTAATAATTTCGAAGCCCCCTTTTCTTCAACTTTCTTCATTTCCGAAATTTCGCCTCCGCCGCAAAGTTTTGACGATAATCATAATTTAGAGTTCACTACGAATGTAGTCGGGGCATTAGAAGCTTGGTTAATTGATATTAATTTATTATCAGTGTTTCAATATGGCAAATTTTACTGTATCCATACTTGTATTACAAAAAATTGGTTGTCTGTAAAGTCGGTTTACTGACGATAGTTGAACGTGACAACGCAGACCGAGGTAACGCCGCATGCGAGGTAACGCCGCATGCGAGGTAACGCCGCATGCGAGGTAACGCCGCATGACGTCATGTTTTTTCGTGCGTGCAGCCGGCTCTATCGAATTATAAGACGTTGTCACGTCAAAAATTGTAGGTTTTTAGGGTACCTTGATTGAAACGGGTCGGTCCACCGAAACATATCTTTCTTTCTACACTTAACGCTCTTGTTTTCTACCTAGGTTCCTACTGAACGCCGTATGTATGACGTTTAGTAAAGGAGGCGTAGTTTTTGACGTGACAACGTCTTATAATTCGATAGAGCCGGCTGCACGCACGAAAACACATGACGTCATGCGGCGTTACCTCGTTATGCGGCGTTACCTCGCTCTGAGGCGTTCCATGTAAGGCTTGAAGTGCAAGCGAGAGCGCTCGACATCCGTCTCTCTCCTACTTGAGTGAGCGATGCGTCTGCGTTGTCACGTTCAACTATCGTCAGTAAACCGACTTTACAGACAACCAATTTTTTTTAGAATGGTTTGGTTCAGACGCATAGTACCAGAGACGCAAATTACCAGGACTAGAATTTTTTAAAATATTTCTACCTACCTTTGTTTGTAACTGTTATGTAGGTAAGTATAAATTCAGATAGGTGGATGGGTTTAAGCTCGTGTTTTTATATAACCTAGCAAGAACACTTAACTTTACCTAGTTTTTCTAGTATTATGCTACATTGCATGCATATTATGTATTATAAGAAACTAATAGAATATAAATGTGTAAAACACCATCCTACAAAAAAATGTTATAAAGGAAGAGTATGGCGTCCTGGCGTAAAACAGTTTGATAGTACGGAGAACTGTCACCTTTCTGAGGTTGTGGTACCGATGACATATTTACCAAATACAATGACACATATACCTACCAAATAAATAATACTTAGTCGTAGACATAGAAAAGGTGGTGATTCCTTTTATTTTCTTGATATTTTTTTCTTATTATTTTTACTCTTATACAAAACCTCCCTATGTTTACCGTAATATTATAATATTATATTGTACCAAACTACTATAGTTATATCTAAATAAATGTTTATGTTTATTATTTATGTTTAAAAGCGAAAGTAATTCTGTTTGTTACCTTTTCTCGCCACGCCGTAAGGGCTGATTGGATTTTAATGAAATTTGGCAGTGTTATAGACAGTATCCGAGGGATGGATTTAGGTTACTTTTTATTCCGAAAAGTAGTGTGCGAAGCCACGGGCAGAAGATAACTTAGATTATATAAATAATCTTTAAGATTAGAGTTAACCTTTATTGTATGGGGTCAAAAAGTTGTTTTGTTTGCATAAGACTAATTATTCTACTTATGTATAATCTATACTAATATTATAAAGAGGAAAGATTTGATTGTTTGTTTGTTTGTGTTGAATAGACTCCGAAACTACTGGACCAATTTGAATAAAATTTCACCGTTAGGAAGCCTACTTTTCAGAGAGTGACGTAGGCTATATTTTATCCCGAAATTCCTACGGGAACGGGAACTATGCGGGTCAAATCGCGAGGCGATAGTCTACTATAATATATACCTCTAATTATATAGGTGTGGTTATGAAAGTGTGATGATAGTGATCATGATCATCAACTTTTATAGGTAGAAAGGTAGATTACCTATTTTCTGTCCGTAAGGAAGATCCTTTCTCCAAAGTAATCTTACCTTCAAATCATATTTTAATTCATTCGATTCGTATCCGAATCCAAAACGTTTTATTCGAATTCGATTCCGACGGATCTATAAAACGCTATTTTGATTTCGCCTCGGGTTGAAGATCGAAAATCCGAAGCGAACCTGTTGACTAATGTCCATGTCATTGAGGAGGAGCACCTTACTTTTATATCATCAACCCGAGGCGAAATCAGAATAGCTTTCTATAGATCCGTCGGAATCGAATTCGAATCCGACGTTTTTGATTCGGATACGAATCGTATAAATTATGATACCCCTGCTGAAAAGATTCATTCGTTTTCAACAGTTAGGTAATAAGAATAAATTTTAAAAACAAAGTGCCACGAACACCCATAGCTTATAAAAACATGCAATAAACCAGCTCCCAACTTTTCCTTCACTGGACCGACCCAAATTAATTAAGCTTTTATTCAATATTTTTTTCGATGGTAGTCCCCTTTATTAATTAAGGACAGGCATTGACAAATCGGCTACCGTCTCCAGATAGACAGCGCGATAAACTGAGGCGGAAAGCGGTTTAGGGATGGGACACGACGAGTAGTCTTGTATTTGTGGTCTTGCAAATAAAGAAAGAAACAAAAAAAAAACTTCTACAATATATACAACGTAAGTTTCAAATATTTTACTTAAAAAAATATACTAATAATATACACCGCTTAGCCTAAGAAGTTTTTTCTCATTCTGACGTAATGTCAACCATCAGTATACAACCAATAGTTTTTGTTTCATATTAAGAAAAGGTTTGTAATGTACCAAATGAATAAGGATGAACTGTCAAAAAGAAAGAATGTCGAGGATGAGAGATGGACATCACATGTCACCAATCAATTATTGCAGAGATGCCTCCGCGTTGTTATCTTCTAATCGTCGCAAATCTCTTCTGAAAGTTTTCTCTCTCCAGATTTTGTTTCAGTCAAGACTGTTCAAGACGAAGCTTACCCCATCCCTTTTACTTTAAATATTGTATCCACGAAGATTCGTCCGATAGGCCGCCGTGAGATATGCCCAATAAATTGTCCTCTACCGATGACGGATCCCGGCGCAGATAGTGCCATCTTTTGACAAATCGACGTACCTTTTTGAGGACTTTGGGATGCGCTTAGATTTTATCAAACTCTACCTGTAGAGTATGGATAATGTTTTTCTTGAAAGGAAATAATTGCAGTCAGTTTTGGATTTATCATATATTATTTTGCGATACATTGTGACGTGCTTAATTTAAACGAGTATGTATGATTTAAATTTTAATGGTTATAGAGACAGTTGAGGAGTCACATGACTTATTAATTTATACGCATAAAATAAAAGAGACATAATACATTTATTTAATTTCTCCCCTTAAGCAGCGTTAGTGCTAAGTTTCGAATCCAGTTTTGGTAGATTAAATTGCTTGATCTTTCTTTTTATTTACGAGATATATCTATACGATACTTATCGGTTGAATTGGCCCTGTATCATAAACAATGCCCATTCAAACTTTTCACCACCACTGTGAACTAAACTCAACATCTTTTAGGAAGAATAATGTTTACGTCGATGACCGCCCGTTTTATTTATAAACATTACAAAGAACTCTACGTTTTTATTGTAGGCATCAAACAGAAGGAATCTGACCACTTCAAAGGACTACAAAAACATTCGGCCCACGCAGCACACAAAGGTTTTCTTTAAGAGTTTAGGTTGAATAAAAACGAGAGTTTTTTGTAGTAAAAATAGACTTTATGCGAAGTATAAAATGATGGGATTTAAACTACAAGCGTCAAAATCGTGGTCTGTCACTCTGTTTTGCTTTACGTTAACACTCGGTCCGTGGTTTAGGCCTACCACGGGGATTTTTGTCTAGGGTAGAATAAAGAAAAATTACGTCACATCGCCATCGAATGCGTAATACGCTTGAAACTCGTTGTTTCAACTTTAATAATTTACGCAATGCGATGTCATTCTTGTCTGTTCTACTCCAGACAATTATCGCCGTGCTACGCCTTTTATAATCTAGCTAGGGGTGCTTATGGTTTTTTGAAGGCTAGTTCTCACCAAAGCAACAGGGCACAGCGGACAGGCGATTTTTGTTAAGCCCGGCTTCCACCGCGAACGGAGCGGACGCATTTAAGCTCGCAAGAGTAAATTGCATACTTGTATTTCCAGCAACAAATAGTCGAGCTCAAAGGACTCGGCTAGCAGAAAGATAGTCGAGCGGAAAGGAGCGAGCAAGTAGAAAGCGTTGAAATTAACTCCGCCCACTCATCTCCCATTTCCCGCTCATTACCCTTTTGCGATGGAACCCAGCTTAAAAATAACGTAATGTGTCAAAATAGTAAAAGTTAGACATGACATGACCATCCTATCGTGAATAAGGCGTTTTCCAAAAAAGAAAAATCCCTAGCGCGAAGTGGCAATCGCTCAGCACAATATGCTGAGCCAACACCTATTTCGGCACAGGGTCATGGAGGCAAAACTCGATTTGACGCCCAACATTTGTTTAATTTAGCATAGACCTCCTTGTTCTTTGTTTGGTTTTGTATCTTTTGTATGTGTGTGTCGAAATAAATGCTGTTCTATTCTATTCTATCTACTTAGATTTTTAACGAAGATAAGCTAGGTTGTCAATGAGATGTCATGTTCAAATAAGCACTGTCTATGCTACTTAAATATATTTTTTATTTGAACCTTTATTGCACTGAGGCATAAAGGGTGGGCTTAATGCCGAGGCATTTTCTACCTGCCGACCAAAACACATGTTTTACAGGGGGTTTGACGTGCTAATATAAGTTTTACAGATAGATAACTCTAATTATATGTACCTATTATCATTTACATACGCGTTTATACATAACTAAAAAAAGAAGATAATTTGACAGTTCCATGTAAAAAAGCTCCCTCTTTTTAGTCTGATTAAACTACTCACTCCACATTCTAAGCTCTATTGATAACCTAATCCATGCCGTGCGCCGACTCTTCGCTTTAAGTAAGAACCAGACCTTATTTCGAAATATTTCTAAAAAAATTGGTTGTCTGTAAAGTCGGTTTACTGACGATAGTTGAACGTGACAACGCAGACGCATCGCTCACTCAAGTAGGAGAGAGACGTATGTCGAGCGCTCTCGCTTGCACTTCAAGCCTGACATGGAACGCCTCAGAGCGAGGTAACGCCGCATGCGAGGTAACGCCGCATGCGAGGTAACGCCGCATGACGTCATGTTTTTTCGTGCGTGCAGCCGGCTCTATCGAATTATAAGACGTTGTCACGTCAATATTAAGAAATAACATGAAAATCCATTTTACTGAATCTCTACATAACTTACCTACCACTAACAAGCTATAAGGTGTTCTTTAGACTCCTTATAACACCGAGTTAATAAAAAATAACCACACAAAAGTTCAGAATGGCTGCTAAAAAGGCCAAGGTCTCAATCAGGCTCGAAATTAATTGGTATAAGACCACCAAACAATTTTAGTCCACGTATCCTGTGGTTAACCGACAGGAGGTAGATTAACTCGTTATGTGTGTTATCGACAGCGCCACCTACGTTTAGGTACCTGAGACCTTAGTGAGTTTTGCTTAATAAACGTAAACTACATTTTGTTGTATTTTGGAAGAACAACTTTGACAGTAGCCCACGAAACTGCTCAGCCTCTACGGAGGCGCGACCTGCAGAGTTGGCGGGCCGCAGCTACTCGCGGTGATAGCACAATTCGTATGTGCATTTGAATCGTGGGCACCAAAAGTGTTATAGGGTGTCATGGTAGAGCTGACCAGCTATAGTAGTCCCTTGTCCCAATTTTGGTTTTTACGCTAGGCACTTCACACAAAACGACAAAAGCACTTTGTAAATTCCAAGAAAAAGAACTAATTTTTAGTTAATTACCTATAACAGAATTAATCTCACCATAAAGACCCACTCATGTTAAAAGAGCTCATCGAACAAATAAAAACATGTAGGAAAATGCGACTCAACTTTACTAAAAACCGCAAAGAATTTAAGTCACTAAAGCGAACAAAACTACGTTTTTACGCTGAAGTTGGGTACAGTCAGCAACGAAAACCAATAAGCACGAATCAATTTTATTATTACCCCAACTTTATTTTAAATTACAATGAAAAATATAGAAATCTGTTTCGGATATCGTCGCAAATAATTATAATGACTTGAAGTGGTATAAAAATCATATAATATCCCAAAAAATTTCGACTTCGAAAGGATTTGAACCCAAATGCGGGTTCAAGTCCCAAGGGTCCCTGAGTCAGTCAATTTTTTTGGATATTATTTGATTTCTTAGAAATTACCCTGAGTGTGAGGGCTAACGCACTAAAATAACAAAAACCTTGAAAAACGGTCACTGAAAATCAATTTTATTGCAGAAAACACATACCACCTTAGTGTGTTTTTACTTTCCGCTCCGTGACTGTAGATTCTAAGCTGTGATACCTGAGTAATTATATCAGGTAGCTATCTCTCAAAATGCAAAGTGCCTTAAGGGTTGTTTGATTGGTAAATAAATACCGTAAAACTTAATTTTAGGGTCAGTTCGTGCCTATCCACTTTTAATGCCGACTGTACCGACCACGACCACCAGACAATTTCTCAGAAGTGTGAATCAGAGGATCTACGGAACACCTACTGAGTTTTCTTATGAAAAGGTGTTGAGGGTTATAGGCGACTTGACAAGTTAATCAGAGTTCTTTATTGAAGGTATAAATGTTTGCAAAGTTTTTTTGTTGTCTGCCTGGGGCTTGAATCATCAAATTATCAGATTTTATATGTTACTACTGGAGCAATTAGTGAATAATAAATGAATTAAACTTAGGCAAGGAGGAAAACAAGACATGAAGTGAATTTCGAAAATTATATTAGATTTATTTATTTACCTTCCTACCGTTAACTTGACTATGAAAGTTACGTAATTTCTTAAAAAATATTAAAATTAAAATCAAAATTAAAAAAAGATGATGTGGTCGCTCAGCGACAAAGCTTTTTGTTGTGTGGAGTGAAAAAAAAGAGAAATTTCACATCACCGGTATCCGTGCGCGAACAGACTGGGATGGTACCATTTTGGAACTGACACAAGCGCAGTCAGACATTTACTTTGAAAAAATTTCACCCCTTTTTGACTTGACCACTGCGGACCCGGAATACCACCATTACTCCTGATGGTAGGCTAGGACAAAACCCTATCACCAAAATCGTATCAAAATCAACGCCGTCGTACCCAAAACCAACCGTACCAAGCCAACCGATTGGTTGGTACCAATCGTTTCAAAATCTATTTAATAGTGTTGGACGACAACGCTTCGATTTTATCTACCAGAAATGAGACGTGGACGTGGAATTAGACACAACTTTTTCAAAACCCTTTCGTGTTCGCGGGTTTGCACGTGTTGTTTGAAACAACACGTGCAAACCCGCGTGTGGACGGATAGATGGATGGATAAAAGGATGGATGTATGTACGTCCGTTCCGTCTTTACGCCAAAACTACCGAACAGATCCGGCAAAAATTTTGCGTTTATGAGGTTGAATACTACCTTGAATAACACATACTTTTTATCCCATAAATCAGCTCCCATGGGATCGACATAATCTTAAACGTTTTCATAGAAACAAGTTGTTTCTATGAAAACGTTTAAAATTATGTCGAACGGACGTACATACATCCATCCTTTTATCCATCCATCTATCCATCCACACTGTCGCATTAATTATAATATTAGTCTGATGTGATAACTCCAAAATACAATCGTCTTTTGTTTATTGGCAAAAATAAAAATTTGAAACTCTGACAACTGTATGTAGGTAGGTACTTAGTAGAAATTTGTCACTAACAAAAGGAAACAACTGAGCTAAAAGAGATTTAATTATTCAAACTTCAACAACTTTACACTCTCTTTACTTATAAGTTAGGTAGTTAATAATTTATCTCTGTCATCATAATGTGAGGGCATTATAACTTCACTGAAAGTTATTTTAAAGTTATTAAGTTACCAACATCTGTCGTTGACTGTATACTATATGCCAATTAGATTAAATAAGCTTAATTTATAAGTAGCTTATTAATTGAAAACTATGAAAATCACGACTCGGTCTCCGTTTTTTTTACATTTGCTCGCAAAAAAGGGAGCAATTGCAAAGGCATACAAAATGTATCTAAATTTTAAAGGAGTCTAGCTAGTAATTTTGATTCGCTAGTAATCTTCATTTTCAAATAACACAATTACTTCAGCTTCTTGGATATTTCAAGGTAACAAAGAGTAATAACAACTAATAACAAGGTTAATAGAAACATTAGAAACATTCGAAAATTGCACAATTGCGGTTAAAAATAGGTTGGTGTAAAGAGCTTATTAGACCATCCTAAATATCGGGTCCTAAATTCAGTGTCCGATTTAGGACAAGAAATTTAGTCGCCGGAGCTCCTAATTACACGTTCACTGATTCAGGACTCTAAGCAGACCAGTGTTGCCGGTGCGGGTTTTTTTGAACATTTTTAGGGTACCGTACCTCAAAAGGAAAAAAGGAACCCTTAAAGAATCACTTTGCTTTCCGTCTGTCTGTCTGTTTGTCTGTCTGTCAATCCTCCTTTCTTAGGAACGCATATTTTGAAATTTCCAAGGGAATCACATGCACACAAAACCTATTGGGTACTTCCCGTAGACCTAGAATCATGAAACTTGGTGAGCAGCAAGTTCTTATAGCACAAGTAAAGGGAAAAATCCGAAAACCATAAATTTGTGATTTATTCACAAAAAAAATACTTTGAATTCACGATATGGACCAAAACTTATAGGGTACGTACTTCCCGTAGACCCAGAATTATAAAATTTGGCTAGAAACAAGGCCCTATAGCACAAATAAAGGGAACAATCCGAAAACAGTACCTAAATTTGTTGTTTTTCTTAAAAATAAATATATCTTGCTATAGACCAAAACCTTAAAGGGCACTTCCCGTTAATAGAATCATAAAATTTGGTAAGAAGCAAGGTCATATAGCACAAATAACGAGAAATATTTGAAAACCGTAAATTTGAAGTTTATTATCAAAAAAATCATAAATTTTGATTCTCTCCCTCGACCAAAATAATAAATATATAATAATACCGGGTACCTACATCATGTTGACATAGAATCATGATATTTGTCAAGAAACAAGGTCTTAAAATTAAACGGAACCCTTAGTGTGCGAGTCTGACTCCCACTTGACGTTTTATTTTATCTCAGTCTTTCAACCTTTGTAAAAAATAAGCGAAGTTTTCTGAAGTTCATCAAGATGAAGCAACATAAAGTACAATTCATATGGAAAACTTAATATCCCCATTACGACAAGTATTTTTTTTTTTACATTTTTTAAAACGGATCTTTCGTTCGGATCGGAGCTTTTTTATTTTGACTGCCGGCAACACTGAAGCCTAAAAAGATTTAGGACGTCGGAAGCCATTCTTGTCCTAAATCGGAGCCTAATTAGGACCTTCCTAAATGCGATTAAACTTCTCTGAATTCAGGATTGACTAAATATCGTATCCGATATTTAGGATGGTCTAATAAGCTCCTAAGTTACATTGCAGAGCTAAAGGAACAAGAACAAAATTAAAAATTTTAAAAACCCTCCCGTCAGATTTTCATGAACCCTTACCATAGTTATACTTTCAATATCATTGAAGTAACACGGTACCGTTTAAAGAGCTGATGATCTTTAAACGGCTGAACAGATTTTCATGAAACATGGCTACGGACACTCGGAATAAAATTATCTATGACCCAAAAATACTCAACGAAAATGGGTCATCCGTTTTGGAGCTACGATACCACAGACAGATACACCGCTACACAGACAGACACGTTACACGTATAACTTATATACATTATATACACCATTATATACACCCCTCTCTTTTGGCGTTGGGGGTTAAAAATGTATACAAATACAAAATACAAAATAATTTATTTGCTGTTAGAATATTAAACATATAACTTAATGTTACCTATAGATGTTACATTTATATGATTTAATTGATTAATTAAATAAATAAATAATAATAAATAAATAATGTTGGACAATTCACACAGCATTATCTAGCCCCAATTGAATTGATTTCCTATGATCCCCGCACTAGGCTAGGCCTGTTTCGCGGGAGACCGAGTGAACAATAATTGATTGCCATGACACTGAGAGAGCGGTACACTAGCAAATACATAGTATGCGTTGTTGCTGTGTCCGTTTGTATCGCAAAAGTAGCAAGGAATAGGCCTCTACACCGAATTATTTCATCGATACATTAATTTGATTGTTTTGGCAAAACTAAAAACCAGCTTGAAGTTCCTATTTACACTCTTTTGTGGGTTTTGTGGGACAAAAACGAATCTCTCGGTAAAGAGATTTTGGGACCATTTTGGGATAATTTTCTACACAGTTCTAAAAGATTTAAATCAGTTGACATTTGACGGAGACATCAGTGAACATACATAGAATAAAATGTCAAGTGCGAGTTAGACTCACACACTAAGGTTGTTTCTTGCTAACAATCATGATTTTAGGTCAACGGGAAGTAGGTACCCTGTAGGTTTGGGTCCATGGCGAGAATCAAACATTATTTTTTTGTTAATAATAAAAATAAAGATAAAGATACATTTATTTGGCCAAAAAAAACAGGTAGTTACAGGCAAAAGATACAGTGTACAAGTGTGCTGGCCCTGTTGGCCAAAAAGGGTCAAACTCAGCTCTGTGCTGAACCGCGCGTGCGCGCGGATCAACGCTGATTTTCAGTTTGAACCTGTAAGTGCCATCACAGCACGGAGAAGAGAAAATCTTCAAAACAAATATAAGTTTACTAAAAAATAAATATTACAATCATTAGATAGAGATAAATTAGAACTAGTATTATGTAATAAACTACAAATTTACGGTTTTCGAATTTTCCCCTTTATTTGTGATACAAGACCGTCTTGCCAAAATACATGATTCTAGGTCTACGGAAAGTACTATTAAGTAATTTCCAAGGGAATCATATGTAGACAAAACCTCTATAGGTTTTGTTATGTGATTCCCTTAGAAATTTTAAAATATTCGAACAGAAACGGCTGTACATTTTTAGATTGCGTTGATTTAGAAGTTTTATATATATCAAGACTTCAAGAACTTACGGACTTGAGTATTTGATGTTTATTTCAACTGGATACCTACACGCGTTCCAGAGAAAAAGGGGTTGACAGACGGACAACAAAGTGATCTTATATGGATTCTTTTTTCCTTCTGACGTACGGAACCCTAAAAAACATACATACAGCCGAACATAGAACCTCTTCTTTTTTGGAATTCAGTTTAAAAGTCGCATGACTTAATACGTGAGCAAATCCGAAGAACACCTGTTTTTTAGTTTAAAATGTAAATACGAAAGTCGCCTCTAAGCTTAAGCGAACAAGCTCTGAATCAGACAACTTGTGTCCATCTTCCAAACTAACATTTGTTTTAACTGTAAGCTTTCTCTTGACTCTACAACTTTGCTCAAAAGCTTGCACAGCCATGTTTGCCGAAAACTGAAGGTTAATTTTAACATCTGGGGGAATATTAAGGTCTGTGTTCACCAATAGATAATCGGACAATTAGGCAGCTTCGTCGGTTAAATTGACGTTTATTGTATGAAAACTTGTGTCAAAAACGTCAAAACAACTGTTTAAAATTTAACCATCTGTTGGTGAACTCGGGTCTAAGTATTTTAGGAAGTATAATTTTATTTTAGTTGTTAGTAAACGTACATAAGTTCATTAATAAATTGACTTTTAAATATAATTTTAGCAATCTGTCTATCATAGTCAATATGGTAAACTAATAATTATCACAATTTTTATTTGCTGTGGGGGTAGGCTTGACGATGCTGTGTTGATTAACATACCTGATTTGAAAGCAATAATACTTTTTGTTACTTTTACCGAAATTCGTGTTCGGTTCAGCTGTTGGGATTTCAAACAGACTATTACATGAAGATAAAGTGAATCCTTTGCTAACCAAACCAAGAAGTGTCTTGCGAAGTTTTCGTATTTACGTGACAAAGACGCGCATTTTCTTATTTCAAGAACAAAATAATATTTCATTATGATTTCATATATATGATTATATATATGATTATTATATATGATTATATATATGATATATATGATTATGATTTCATTGACGACCTCTGTGGCGCGGTGGGCGAAGGTCCGCCTGCGACGCAGGAGGTTGCGGGTTCGATTCCCGCCTCGGGACAAATATTTGTACGATCTGCAGATATTTGTTCAGGGTGTTCTGGTCGTTTTCTATGTATAATAAAAAATATCTATCTATGTACTCGTATATTATTATGTATATATCAGTTATCTAGTACCCATAACACAAGCTCTGCTTACCTTGGGGCTAGATAATGCTGTGTGAATTGTCCAGCATTATTTATTTATTTATTTATTTATTATGAATGTGAGCGGGTTAACTATAAACGTTGATTGTGTCGCTCAATGAATTGTTGGTATTCTTCCAATACAAACAAGGTTCGTATTTAACCTGTTTACGTACATAATGAATCGGTCATACGGCAGTTTTCATAGTAAAATAATTATCTAGCTTGGATTAGAATCGACGACCTTCGTTGGAATAGACACCCGCTAAGCCAACGCTCTACAATGTAAATACAGACAGATATACAATCCAGACGTGCCCATTAATAAAGTGAACACAAAATCCACTCGTTTTATAGCCTATAGCAAATAAACTGGCTTTAAACAGCGCATTATTATCTGAATATTGCAACTATAGCCTCAACTGTCAATTTCTGTGATTTTCGGGATCGGTTGAACGTTTAGTTGGTTAAGCTTGAATTTCATTGGGATATTCGATGCGAATTTCTAACGGAGACATGGAGTAAAATGATAGAGAAAGCTCAGCTTGCGAAGCTTTGTTAGTCTCTAGTTTCTACTCGTCTGTGGTTTAGCATGCAAAATTTAGTATCTACTGGGACAATTTTCATGTTGTCCTGAAAGTAAAGATCTTGATAGAAAATCAAACTTATTTTCTACAAGGGTCGTTTTCTAAAGCGGAGTAATAACAGAATTCAAGTCAAAGCACGACAAACAGCACACACAACCACAACTTGATACATCTTCTAGAACGGCCCTGATTATAAAAGTAAAACAAAAAAAAAGATTTCTGACCCCTTGTTTTCTGTAGCGGCTACAGAAAGTGCGAAAGGGCGCTGAAACTCTCCTCTTCATTTTAGCATTACATCACCACTTTCAAAATAAATTACACTAGTATTTACAATTGGAACAACTGAGCTAACTGCAGACTGTTGCAAACAATCTACAGGTAGCTCAACTGATTCATATCAATACCAGTCAGAAGCGTCCCCAAGACGCTGGCTGCATTGCCACGCTGTATGTCAATGCTGATGCGCTGTGCCAGATACTCACCGGCTCTCGGGTCACGCGTCGCTTCGACCAGACGCTCAGATAATTTTTTAAAAACCCGAAAAGCCTCGGTACCCTACAGACCTAGGGTCTCGACTCCAAGGGGAGCAAATGTGTAGGCTCTGTCGAGACCTGTATATTTGCGCCTCTTGAGATCTTCGGCCAAATCTGCCGCCGCACCCTCACACCATTTTTAATTAACTTTTGAGTTAAGGACCTGCGAATATTGTGAATTGTATTCCCCCCAAATGGAGAAACTAGATGGAACTCGGTCTCGGACCTATATAATTATAGAGATAATCTTATAAGCACGTGTTTTAACTTGCTACAAAACCTAATTCATTCCAACAAAACAGTTATCTTTTCAAAACGAGCACACAGGCAAACAAAGTAGAAAATATGACGGTTTCGTAAAAACATAAGCCAAGAGTCATTGCCGGTAAGACAGTGTTTGCTTACTGCGATAAAAGGTGCAGTTTGTTTGCTCATTGCTTAAGCTTGAGTCAGAGTAGACGTCACTTGTTGGTGCGACCACATTGTCATTCGTGTTTAGAAAAAACTCATTAAATTATATATTTTAATGTGGCTATAATACATAAAAAATATTATTCTAGTTTCTGTCTGCAGCTTTGCTCGTGCTTTTCCGAGATTAAACAGTTAAGTAAGTTAAAACAATACTTTTTACATAAATGCAATTTTGATTTAAATTACTTCTTCAGCGACAAATTAAAAAAATAAAATAATAATACTTACTAATACAAATGCGTTATCAATACTTACATACATGGCAACCTATACAATCTATATATATAAAAATGAAACCCGTTTTCCTTGGTCACGGCATCACACGTGAACGGCTGGACCGATTTCGCTAATTCTTTCTTTGTTGTGTTTGTTATTGTCAGGAGAAGGTTCTTATGAAAGAAAAAAATAAGAAAGTTGGAAACATAAATTTCCACGGGGGCGAAGCCGCGGGGCGCAGCTAGTATTTCATAAAAACGTACATATTCACTAAAAACATAAGTTAGTGAATTATAATATACTAAGACCTAAAAATGTACACAGTGATTGCAATAAATAAATATGAATATGAATTAAAAGTAAACAATGACCTCTTCCAGGTTACCGTTCACATATAATAAGATCCGTTTAGGCGTTAAAAATTAACAGAGAGACAGAATTTCTTTCGCGTTTATAATATTAGTGTGGATTCTTTTCTTACTGAATAACTTCACGAAAATCTACCTTACCCTAGCAATTCTTCAGTACAGATACCTACAGATTAATAGGTTTAATTAACGACAAAACGAACAAACTTTATGAAACTTTTTCATTATGAAATAAGACACTGATGATAAGTATTCAAATCAACGAATACAATATGAGCTCTGAGGATGTCAAATTGAGAGCCTCCTCCTTTTTTTAAACTCGGTTAAAAATAAGTAGCAGTCGTATGTCCAATAACTTCAAAGTTACGAGGCTTTTCAAAATGTAAATACCGCATACCTCTTTTACATAATTTGTTATATTTATGAAGCAGAATAAATTAAGTCGGTTATGATTTCAAATACGGTTGGATGTTATGACCCTTGACTAGAAATTTGACCTGTGCCACTATAAGATGTCAAAAATAACCATTATACTTAGGAATATACCTAGTTTTATTATGAATACTTGTTGCGAGACACGTTCGGCTACCACCATCAAAGCATTTGCGACCCTAAAGCTAAGTTAGTTTAGCCTTTATAGATATATTTTCCCTACTTTGCATAGCAGATTCATTTTTCAGTGCTTATTGCACGCCAGCATTCTTTATATTAATTTTATTGCTCCTTTATACTAAAACTGATTATATGTTTTTATTTCCAGGCGCTGTCGACCATTTATTTCAGGATGAGACGAAAGATGACGTTATAGGTTTGATATATTTGAAATAGTTCTCCTTTCGTGTATAACTTTAGCACTCCAATGAGGTATTTTCTTAAAAAACTATAGGTCAAAAATTGTTCATCAAATTAAATGGCAAAGACCGTGCTGATGGATATGACATCCCAATGACACTTTCATTCTTTGAAGGAAGGAAGATCGCCATCTTTTGAGTTCTACAGATATTTATTTTCTTTTTTAAACCATCTTATTAGGCGCGTGTGTAACGATTGTGTTTTGTAGTGTCAAATAATCGTTTTTTGGATGTACAATTCCATCTAACGTTTATATTTGAAATTTCAGCTGCAGAAACTGAAATGTCATTTGATTAATTAAATTACATTCTTTTATTGATTCAGACAACACAAAAATCCATAGATTAGAGTAGAAAATGTCACACAGTTTCAGATGACCGAAAATTCAAAAAATTCAAAGATAAGTACATACATAGAATTAATTTAAATAATAAACTGGTTTGGCACAAGGGTCGATCAGGCTTGACATCCAGTGCAGATTACTGCAATGTCTATCAGTCAGAACCCCTATCAGACTGTTGGTGCTGCCCAGCATCATGCGCTCAACAGAATAATAGCAGTTACTATGCAGTTCATAGCTTAACTTCTACTGTAGAAGTAGGATGCTATGAACTGTGAACACATGACTCTGTGTATGTTTGAGTTGGATTATGAAATCTAGCGAGTCAGACGATCTCGTAGTTAATCTCTGGTTAATAACGGATGCTTAGCATAGATTAGTAGGAGCAACGTTTTGAGGAATCTGAGTTATGTAAATGTCTGTGAAACAGTCACCGCTTTAATGAAGCCGCTGTTTCTGATATTTAACTTACTAATTATTCAATTATGTTATATATGGAAATATTTGTACTTGACTGTCTTGACCCGCTTCTGGATGAAGATCTTCATTATTGCCTATATTCTCGTGCCAGAATTTTCGGTCTATTCACTGCGCTAATCTCATCAAGCTTCGCGTGTCTGTATCGTCCGCCCATCTCACCACAATCCACTACGATCATCTGTTACTACGTCCGTGACTTTACAGGGCAACGCTTTTTCCAAATCCTATTCAAATCTGAGGGCACCCAAACACCCACTGCGTTGAATGCTAACGTTAAGGCATTCTATGCACGTGCATTGATCAGCTTTGATATCAACATTTGAATTGGATGATTGAGACGTGAATGTTATTTATTCAGAAAACGTTCTATAATCTACTAATCCATTGACATGTTTTAGGTCAAGCTTGAATTTATAAATAGCTTACTTCGAACTGCCCACACATGTAATGGAGACGTGATGGTTATGAGATGCAAAGGTTATGTATGATGATTCCACAAAACAAAGTGCTTAATTAAAGTAGTTATTTATGAAGTTCAAACAAATAATTAAACAGAAACTTGGGATTAACAGAAGAAGTAAGTAATAAATAGGGCACCTTTTATTCAGTCTGTTATCTATATTTTAAGGTAAAAAATATGCCAATGTTTTTACGAAAGGCGTAAGTCTCATTAATATTATGTTTCTTACTCGTACTAGCCGGTAACAGCCACTGCTGAGCATAGGGCTAATCTGTAACACAATGTGTATTGCCAAGATAATGACTTATCTATTGCCGAGACAGTATCGTTTTACAGTCTTAGGATTTCAAAATGTAAACTTACTGGTTCGTTGTCGCAAGTCTCGAGGTCCGGTATAGGATCGTCCCCACAGTAATACTCCGAATGTAAGAAGGGAGGTCGTGGCGGCGGCGGCAGCAGAAACTCAGGCGGCGGACCTAGGCAGTCGCACTCCGTATAGTCCGCGTCTAACTCCCACATCTCGTTATCTACACTTACACTATTCACAACCTCACTGTCTACACTAGTATCACGTTTGCCGCGCACATTAGTTCTTATTTCTGCTATGTAAAGTTCATCATCACCCCACACGTTCTTTCTAACTTCATCTTCCGCTATAACTTGTCTATCATCTTCTTCAGGAGTTTTTCTTTTTGTGTCATGTCCTACGTCTTTTGTTTCAGTAGCATCACTTAGTTTGCTGTCCGTAGTCAGACTATTTTTGATCTTGTCGCGGACATGTTGGTATGTCCACACAGCGTACGAAGACGCTCTTATTGGACTTCTGTGGGGTCTTTCGGCCATACGCAGCTTTCTTCTGTTTTATCTGCAACAAATGAAACATATTTTAATTTCTGATAGATTTCTACTTGATGTATTACAGTAAAGTTTTAGGCAGAACCTGAATCTGGCGATTTCACATAATACAAGTGAAACGAAATTTAATATTCATTTTTCGCATGAAGTATTTCAACACCAAATTTAAACAACTTTCTCTGACTTCTGGTATCAGTTACATGCATTAACATTGCCGATGACTGTTCGTTTTGAAATTGTTACTTAATAGAAGAGCTAACACCTCATTTTGTATAACAAAGCGGCCGCAATTAGACGCTGCCACGGTTGTAACTACAATGGCTGCGGAACCCGGATCGATATTATCGATGCTTATTTTAATTTATTTTTTATCACGTCCAATTGGAAGGTTTCTAGCTCTTGACCATAGCTTTAGAATAAACAGCTGTCCAAACTTAACAACATCTCTAGAAATGGACAAAATTCATGATTATGCATTAGTTAAAAACTAGAAAACTCCATAGAACCATTAAATTCGTCATGGGTATTAACACTAAAGTCATTTACAACCGGTGGTAATGTAACGTTCGTAAATCTTGCGTCGTTGCAAATCAGTTTATTCAAGGTAAGAAGGGTGAGTCTATTTGACGTTAGTAACGAGACGTGATCGTGACGTCTTTTTTCCATACAATTGTTACAGCCCCATCCAAAATGAAAACGTCACGATCATCTCTCGTTACTGAAACAGATGTCAAATAGATTCAATCAATTACACAAAGGTCACAAAGGTTCTTAGTTGATAAGAAATTCCTGTTGTCCGGTTCAACATACTTTGAGTCACCTAGCTATTCTTCAATTACCTGCTTCGGTATTTCATTCCTATCACACTCAGCTGTCTGTCCGTCGAGTTTATTTCGAAAGTTTAAAGTTCGTTTTTGATATTATACTCTGATGGTACGAATGTATAAATGAAAGGGATATAAATTCATGTTTTGCATGATCTTGATACTAACTTAGTACTTTACTACTTGAAATTGAATTACGAGGTTCTACGTTCGGTCCGGTTTAGTTTATGAGAATTAGGTTGAATTCTGGGTTCATAATTCAGTGCAAATTGATCTTTTTGTGCATTCTCTTGTTTTGTTCTTGACTGCGCAAGAAGGGGTCATGATTGTATCTCGTGATGTTTTTTAATTAAGTATTAACGTCATATCGGAATGCTGGTTTCTATTTCAGTCAAAGAATTAGCATTGTCATTCAACGGGCTGGTGCTGCCAGCATTCTGGGAATTCTGCCTTGGTGACGGTGATGGTTTAGATATTTAGGAAATAGATATAAGTTTAATACTAGTTCTAATTGTTTAACTCTGTTATTATAACGTCAAATTCATAATTGTTAACTGGTACATATCTATAAACACACAATTTCGCAAAAAGAGCTACATAAACATACATAGATTTATCATTATTAACAGTATTAGATTTACGATTATCATAACTTAGCCTTTAGCCAATGAAAATAGCTCTGCTTCTTTGATCGAGCGCGGCTCTGCCGATTCATCTTTTAACGCTAGACTACAATGCCAGACAATATTGGCAGTAAAATAAAACACCTTAATATACTCCACACACAATTCAAAAAACAACGGTACTTGAAATCCTGCTTTGTATGCCAAGACGGCACTCAATATATTATCTGTTCATCCAGAGAGCTATCCAACGCCTGTTGACCCCCGACCCGGCAATCTTACGTACGGCTTACGCATGCATAATTGTGAAGGCATAGGTATCTTTATAGAAAAACGTTTGGAGTAACCGTTTGCCGTTTTTATGGTATACATACAGGGTGTCACGAAACATATATACTAAGCTAAAAGGGGTTTTTGGACCCCGAGGAGTTACAAAACTGTTGCTGAAAAAACAAGCAAAAACATTATGTGAAATATTTCATCGTGTTCAATAATGATAGAGTGCATGTCAAATAGCACGTATAGGAAGAAAAAATATATGAAAAAAACTTTAGGTACCTATATTCAAAAAATTGTTATTCACAAATTGACGCATGATCGCAACAGGGTCCAGAATCGCCTTTTGGCTCAGTTCACATGTTGCGTGATATCCTGTATCAGTTACGGAAAATTTGAGTTGTTTTCTACTGGTGCATGTAAATTTGCAAAGCTACAATAACGTTCTATTATGTGTTGTAACAGGAAAACTCGCAGTGAATATAGATGACTATAATAAATAAAAGTATGATGCTTCTTGATTGAACTTACAGTTAAACTGCAAATAATATACAGAATGGAAAACATCTTCACAAGTGCGATGTTGGTCAAACGCTTGACCATTTAAAATATAAACAAGAACAAAATTTAAAATTTTAAAAACTTCCCCCGACAGATTTTCATGAAACATGGCTAACAAGAACTCAAAATGGGGCAAACATGGAAGAAAATTATTAAAATATCCATAACCTAATTTCGAGGCAGACAAGGAATATAATGTAGGGTGAACATGGAACTTTACATGTGGGGCAAAACTCTGCAAGGCGAATGTAGAACAAATTTTAAGAACACTTGGGATAAAATTATCCCTAATTTCGAGGCAGACTAGGAATATAGTTTAGAGTGAACGTAGAAAATTACATGTGGGGCAAAACTCTACGAGGCGAATGTGGAACAAATTTTAAGAACACTTGGGATAAAATTATCTATGATACAAAAAAAACTAAAAGAAAATCGGTTCATCCGTTTCGGAGCTACGATACCACAGACAGATGCACAGATACACAGACAGACACGTTAAACTTATAACACCCTCTCTTTTTGCGTCCGGGGTTAAAATGAAACTTTACCATGATCAAAGTGTTTTATTCAATTCATCAAATATTTTTTATGTCAGTGTGAAAAACTGGTCAATCCAATCGAACATCCAACAAGCATGGACCCCGCATATCTGTATATCGGACAAACAGTAATCACCAATCCATGTCAATTGCAATCGACTCGCGATAAATTCACATGAGAATACCTACAGAATAGCTTCGTTAGTTCTGAAGAACCCTTCACCTATTGTGATGATGTCGGTACTGACGTTGAGGACATGCCAAATGTTAATTGTGCTAAGGCGATAGGAATAAGTGAGAGAATATTGAAACTGTTTTAGATATATAAATGTATGATGAATCGTGTACTTAAGTGAATGATGTCTATGATTCAAAATGGCGAGGCACGAGTTTAGTACTTTTTAAAGATTTTTTGATATTCACCTGAATGTGAGGGATTCCGCACTATTGTTACAAAAACGAGGCTCTTCGGGTTTTCAAAAAACTATCTTAGCGTCTGGTCGAAGCGACGCGTGACCCGAGAGCTGGTGAATATCTGGCACAGCGTATCAGCATTGCCATACAGCGTGGCAATGCAGCCAGCGTCTTGGGGACGCTTCCGACTGGTGTTGATATGGATCAGTTGAGCTATCTGTAGACTGTTTGCAACAGTCGGCAGTTAGCTCAATTGTTTCAATTGTAAATACTAGTATAATTTTCTTTGTGAATAAATGTACAAAAACGTAATATTACGTATATTACGTTTTTGTACATTTATTCAGATTATAAAGTTTGACAAAAAGACGTCTTGAAGTTCAAAAGTAAAAAAATTAAATGTTTTAAATAACACACAAGATGCCTTATAATTATTAGAGAATGATTTTTATGAATCATAATTCACAAAATAAAGCTTATTTTAAATGACAATTAATTTGACTGAGATAATAAGCACCCAGAAATTTTAAAATATATTTCAAACCAAATACATAAAAGGTGAATATGTAATGTAGGGGGCAAATTACAAAATCGAAAATACCATTACATATAACAAACAATAATAATTACCTTAACAAACTTATCAGTATTCGCAAACAGACACAATTTATAATTGTAATCTGAGATTAAATAAACAATTAATTCCGCTGCTACCAACTGAGATAGCAAATTAATTGGAGGTTTTCTTGCGACTATGGAAACAACCAGAACCTGCCACTTCTAACGGCAGACATACATGTGATTTAAATTAGAAATACGAGTACCTACAAACCCTCATTACCTTACAAACAGGTTGAAATATTAGTTGCATTTGCAGATTTATTTAAAACCAACCTGAACGTTCCCAAAGAACGCGTCTAGAACCGCACTCACCCCCTGAGAAGCTGCTTTAAGTTTCTGTTATTCACTATAAATAAGAATATTTTTACACGTCAGTCAGTTATAAAAATAAAATAAAATTTATATCTGTAACTGGCTTACAATTAGTGATTCCTTAATTGAGATAAATGATAAATGATAAATGATAAATGATAATGATAAATGAATTTTATTGCTGTGTAACTAGGTGGTAATGTGTACATTGGTCTTATGTCAATCTATAGTATCTCTAGTCTACCATGGTCAGGTTTACAGCATTAACATGCAAAATGAGAAATTATCAGGAAATTAGAATAAGCTAAAGTTAAACAAGTCCAAAACAGTAATTTTTTTTTTTTTTATATCGGTAGAGTCAATGAATAGCATAATAGTATACCATTAATTATAATTTCCTTAATGTATTTGAATGAATGTCAATGATAATAAGTTGATGTCAAAAGTAAATAAAATAAAATAAAATATAGCATTACAATTTATCATTAAGAAACTCATCCACCGTATAATATGCTTTTTCCTCCATTAGTTTGTTTAATTTATATTTAAATGCAATCAAATTACCTTCGGAGCGTATTGCCAAAGGGATTTTGTTGTAGATACTAGGTGCCATGCCAAACAGACTCTTTCTAAATAAGGCGGTTTTACATGAGTGAGGCCGCAGAGTACCCTCACGGCGAGAGCCAACCGGGTATAGGTCAAATCGATCTAAATTCGTTCGAACAAAGATTACAACTTCGTATATGTACAGGGAAGCAAGAGTGAGGATTTTCCACTGTTTAAAAACACCCTTGCACGTGTCGGTCTGTCCTAGGCCGAACATTGCTCTAATGCATCTCTTTTGAGCTCTAAATACTTTTTCTTTATTTGTTGAGTTTCCCCAGAAAATGACGCCATATCTTAATAATGACGCAGTATGCCCATAGTATGCTGCAAGCAAAGCTGTGGTGTTTGCTATTTTACTCAGTTTAAATAGTGCATATGAGTATTGGTATAATCGATTGCAAAGCGTGTCCGTATGTAATTTCCAATTTAACCTGCTATCTATCTGCATGCCCAAAAATCTCGTGCATTCAGTAAATTGTATTTTTTGGTTTTGATAATGAATGTCCAATGATCGTGAAGTAGATGGCCTTTGCTTAAAATTCATTAGGTATGTTTTAGTTAGGTTAATGTTCAAATTATTACATTTCAGCCAATCAATTATTAGTGTCAGTGTATTATTTATGTCATATTCCATATTATTAAGTGTGTCATTCGTAAAAAGTATTGTGCTATCGTCAGCGAATAATGTCATATAGTTATTAGTAATCATAGGTAAGTCATTAATATATATAATAAATAGTAAAGGACCTAGCACACTTCCTTGAGGTACTCCATAACTAACTGTTCTCAACATAGAGGTATAAGTAGTTTCAGACAGCGTAGTTGGACATACTCTAGTTATCTGAGTAACTTGTTGTCTCTTACTCAAATACGACAAAATGAGATCTCTGACATTGCCCCGTATACCATATCTCTCAAGTTTGTCAAGCAGTACTTTATGGTTGACGTGATCAAATGCTTTTGACATGTCCATATATAGTCCAATTGCCGCTTGCCTTCTATCAACGGCTGCAACCACTCTATACAGGAAGTCAAAAACCGCCATGTTTATTGTATTATTTTTTCGGAAACCATATTGATGTTCAGTAAATATATTATTTTTTTCAAAAAAATTATTCATTTTGTTGTAAATTATTCTCTCGAAGACTTTGGAAATCACTGGAATTAGTGCTACAGGCCTGTAGTTGTTAAGTTCTTCTCTATTGCCTTTTTTGAATAGAGGCTTAATTATCGATAATTTTAATTTCTCTGGAAATACACCTTTTTCCATGCAATTGTTTACTATGTAGGCCAGTACAGGGGCCACGATAACAGCAACATCCTTAAGTATTTTAGTGGAAATTCCATCATACCCTACACTGTTCGTGTTTTTTAGGGATGTAATAGTCTTGAGAGTGTCAAAAGTTGTTATTGGACTCAGAAACAACGATTTATTAGAAATATGTATATTCTTATAATATTCCCTTCCACTTTTATTATCGATACCTTCACCATTCATGCTGTTAATGTTACTCGCACCAATGTCATTTCTAATATTACTAATGTCAATGTTAATACAATTACTATTTCCAATGTCATGCGTTCTACAATTATTGCCAATGTCAGTGGTATTATTATTAATTTTAGTATAATTTTCTACGTCATTCTTATAACTATTCCCATTCCCAGCTATGTTAATAAAATGATCATTAAAAATATTGACTAGTTTATTTGGTTCAGAGATTATTTCATTATTTATTACTAATTTTGTGATTCCCTCTTTAGGCTCGTTGTAGTTCAGATTATTAATAATATTCCATGTTGCTTTAGTCTTATTATCGGAGTTTTTTATTAGGTAATCATTTTGAGCTTTTTGAGTCAGCCTTATAATCTTTTTATATCGCGCTGAATATGTTTTAAATTTATTTTTACATTCAGCTTTTTTTGTATGTCTGTACTGCCACAGTAAATGTCTTTTTATTTTGCTGCATTTTTTAATACCTTTAGATATCCACTTGGGTTTCTTGTAGGCATTGATTTTGATAGTTTGGTATGGGAAGCATAAATTGTAAAATAGTAAGAAAATGTCATAGAATAAATTAAAAGCGTTATTTGGGTCATTGCATTGAAAAGTAGTTTGAAAAGATAGAGCTGCCAATGATTCCTTGAATTTCCTAATGTTGTCACTGCTATAATCTCTGACCTCGACAAACCAGTGTTTGAGTTTGCAGAATTTCTTCACAGGCACCTTACATATTTGTGCCGTGTGATCTGATAGTGCAAAATCAGATATTTCCCCAACAACACCTCTAATATTATGTATTATATTGTCTATGCCCGTATTGCTGCTCAGTCTAGTAGCTTGGTTAAATTGGAATTTTAAATTATATCCCGTAACAAGGTCTTTAAATAGTTTAGAGTGTGCTTTACATTTTAGGATATCAATGTTGAAATCACCACAGATCACGATTTTGTAATTGTTATTTTTACTGCATATTTTTGTTAAAATTAAATCTAGTTGGTCAAAAAACATTTTTAAACTCTGGGCTTTTACTCGTGGGGGTCTATAAATGCATAATATGTAAACTCTCTGTCTAATTAATTTAACCGCTGCGCATTCGAGTATGCCCGGTATAGACAGATCGACAATAGCTTGTGTGTTTTCATACTCTTGTTCACCTCCGACCAGAATACAGGAGCCTCCGTGTCGAGACTCTTTGCAGAATGCAGAGGCCAATTTAAAGTTGGATATATTGAGGCGTATCACATCATCCCTTATCATGTTATGTTCTGTTATACATAATATATCTATTTGCTTGCCTTGAGTTCTAAGATTATCTATGGCTACCATCAGCTGCTCCGCTTTGCCAATAAGTCCGTTGATATTTTGATGCATTATAAACAAATGCTTAAACACGAAAAAGATTATTTTCATTTTCTTCGTTACTAGTTTTACTTTGTGAATTTTCAACCTGAAGGGCATCGTCAGTTTGCGTTTCTTGATGTGAATAGATTGTTACATTTTCGCAATCAGTTTGGGAGGCTTTTTCCGCAGTTATGGGTTTTGAAACTATGTTGTATCTAATCTTGTTTCTATAGTCTATATAGTTGATTCGATAGGTTACGCGCAGAATTTCTCTATACAGTAGTTTACAAGCTAACATCTTATTACAAGTGAACGCATCTTGGTCGTCTAATACAACAAATTCTGAATTTTTATAGTAATTGCATGCATGTCTTATCATAGTATTTAGGGAATGTACACTTAAATATTTATTCCTATAAATATTACCTACTAACACATTAGTGGTTTTCAGCTGTCCTATTGTGTAGAAAAGATGTGACTGGGCATTCAGTGGATTATTGTCATTTGATCCAGCCAGTATGATAACAAAATCATTTTTACCTAAATCTCTACAATAAGCCGAGCTCGAACTAACTACCTGGTCCAGCATCGCGTTGGGCTTCACAATTGACGTGACTATGTATTTTGTTCCTAAAATCTTCTGAAGGTGTTTACCCATTCCTCGCCCGGTTTCATCCGCTAGGATGAGTACTTTACGCCGGTCGTCCGTCAGGTTGTTATTCGGTGTCGTCTTGATTCGTAGGTTTGTAGTTCGGGTTGACAATACATCGACGCAGGCCTGGTTTTGCGTAGAGCTTAGAAGTAAAGTTTGATTGGCCATCCGATTCTCTTCAGCTAGCGAGGAGGATAGTTGCACGCAGGTGTCGCATTGGTTTGCTTCATTTGTAAATTTCAGCTGCCTATAGCTGGGTGTTAATGGATGAGAACCATTTTTTATGGGAGAAATCCTGATTGCATTATTGATGGGCGTGTGTCGTGGTATCCTCCGCCTAATATTTGTGAGCTGTCCTATAATGGAACTTGCCGGAGCGTTTAAATTACGAGGGGTGCTTGTTGGTGATAGAGTTAATTGTTCATTTGATATTTTTTTCAGAACATTTATTTGGCAAATTTTATTTGTAAGTTCAGTTTTCAAGCTGGTGCATTCAGAATTCAATTTTGCGATTTCCTCGTGTGCTCCGCCCAATTCTTTCCGTAAATCTATTACTTCCTGTTTAAGATCAGTGACTTGCGTGCTATCTATTTCCGATGTTGTGGGAACACTTTTTGATGTCAGATCTAGTAATGTTCCCTCTGCCAACGTGGAGTTGAATTGGGATATTTCGCTAGTTATATCTGAGATATCCAGGTGGAATTTTCTCTGCCTTCTAGTTTGAATTATAGATTTTCCCTCCATTGGTTTCATATTTCGTAGACTACTAGCGTCCTCTATCGGGAAGATACAGTTCGTTGTTTACGCTACACAACACTAGATGGCGTTACTGTACTTAAATTAATCGACTAATCGATAGATCGGTTCAGTGAGTTAGTCGAGAGTGGCATGTATTGTCTATGGTTTATTTGGTCTTTCTTGACTTTTCTCAGACTATTATGACAGTAGACGTCAGATTGTGTCATTAACAGCTGATTTAGGATTTTGTGCTTTGGAAGCATTTATTTTCAGATGAGTGTGATAAAATTGGTACTCACAGTTTTTGGACAGAGAAGTGATTCATCCATGTGTTTCAAAAAGTTACGGTTGAAAATTGGCAGTCCTGTATGTTTTTTACGGATTTTCTGATGAGAGTATTATCAGTACTTCTTCAGTAAGTATTTCAGGATGTTCCTTGGAGGTTAGAGTAACTTTTGGTCAACTTTTCGGGACTGCTTAGCCACTTTTTCCTAGAGTTCACTAATTAAATTCGTCAGAGCCACAGTTTTAGCTTGTTTACATCTGGAGAGAACCAGAGAGAAAAAACGAGACCCTCATATAAGTATAAAAAACTTGTGTTAGAGGATCTCGCTCTTCTTTAACAAACGTTACAGATAACAATGTTTATGTTAACAAAGAAGACTTAAAATCTAGCATCTATTCTAAGGTAGTTATGCCGGAAAGTAAGTCTTAGCACGTATGCAAACAAAAATAAATTAATAATTTACAGAAGTAGGTACCAGTTATTGTTCCTTAAATAATTTTCTAAGCTTTAAGGCATTAGCCAAGGCTTTCTAGAAAGTCTCACCTGAAAATGTGTAAGGGCATTCGGCGTTATATCAAACAAGTATCTGCGTATTCCAACGTTACTTGCCAAATTACGTGTTTTACTTCCACAGCTAGTTGGGAGAACTATTAAACTTCATTAACAAGCTTATACTAATAGAAATAGAGTTTAATATAGCTGGTATTAGATGGGAATTACCCGTAAATGTGGTGAGCAAATCTTCATAAGAGGCTACTAATTAACAGATCAAGAACACACTGTAGATTAATGGTATTACGTTAAGACAAATAAGGTATTATATAAGTAGGGAATGAGCTAACAGCAAGTCAGCTATTGATTTTCAATTATAACTTGGGATAGTAATGTTAGAATTAAATTAGTAACCATGTTTCGTATTAAGGGTTTATAAATTTATGATGTAAACCTTACATCATAAATTCATAATCCATAACCTTAAGAATCTTACTTCTTACGGATTTTTTCGGAAAAATAGATAAAAAGTACCTACTAGCAAAATTCTACCTAAGAAAACAACTATTTTTGGAAGAGTTTTGAAAACTGCACCTAATAAAGAAAGGAAAACGTATATTTTCCTCACAAACATTTTAATTACCTAAGTAACATATTATATGTATAGGCAGGTACCAAAATAACGACTAACCAGGACTAACAATACAAGTTGTTGATTTTGTTTTGCTATGAGTGTGGAAAAAACAATACTCAAACCAATATCGCCATGCACTATCTACTTTCAAAATTAGAAGTAAGTAATTTGAACTAAGTGCTTTCCTATCTCCAGAAATTTCATATCACTGACTCATCTGTTATCTAAGCACTCTACAAGGTCAATGAGTCATCAAAGGACCGCCGTAGGTGGTCCCGGTCCTTTGTAAAGTGCTAACCCAGCGTAACCCGCTTGAGTGTTATTGCTTGCATTTAGCAGGCTAATGGCTATGTTGACGGTAGCGAGTTGGTTTGGGATCAGGTTTAGCTTCTGTTGTCAGTTGGGTTTTAGAAAGTTAGACAAAAGTTGAAGTTCTGTTTTATTTTGGTTACTCATTTTAATCAGCAGCTCTAGGAGCTGATACTGTATATTTTACTAGAGATTACTCAGTAGGCACTGATCTCTGAATCAGGAAATTTCTTGTTCTTGTAATTTTAAATTCTGAGAACATTTCAGTTTTATGTTTTGTTCGTTTTATCTGCTGCGGAAATCGATCACAACCTCTTGAATCTCTCAGCGGGCCATTTGCTCACCGGACCACGAGGGCTATATATCGTATACCTACCTTGCTGTCTTTTATAATTAAACTATTTATACCTTATTACTATAACCCCTCAAGTTCTTTTTTGTAGATGATCTGAGACTAAAAGCATTCTGTAATTCATAACTCTGTGTACAGCTACCGAAGAACAAGGGTACCGCCACTGGGCCCATTAGGCGAACCTCGGCTAACACCATAGCAAACATGTAAACAAGTCTTACCCTCTTAGGAGCTTACGATGTGTACTCATCGATTTCTTGTCGGATTCTGTTATGATCTGCCGGGGGCTATATGACTTCCGTGTGTGATTCTGTCTGGTCAAGATTTTTGCGCCACTACGTTAAGTAGATATGTTTTACGGCAATTATTATTGTCTTTTCTGGCCACCCTTAAAGTAGGTACTATTTATATTTATTTACTGAGAACCAACATAGTGTACACTAAAACTAGCTTAGAGTTACCATGGTAAAAATCATGTCAAGTGTCAATATAATTATAGGGGATACAAAGAATAATCATGGGTCTAGCAACTTACGGATAAAACGTAAATACAATTCGTTAAGTTGTATGCAATGTTTTAAATTCAAGCCAAATTTAAGGTAATTCAAGAACCTGAAATCAGCCTATAATTTATATTCATACAGAACTAAGCTACGTAATAAGTTTCCCTACGGTAAAAAGCTTTGAAAAACTAAAACAAATTCGCTGACCCACTTCAACATAATCTCTGCCTTCAATTTGGTCGCCAAAAATAAAGGAAAATACTCCAATTCCAGCCCATACATTACTTTTCATGTCACAGTAACACTGTAACCCAATTTTTCGATAGGACAAAACACGGGTTCGGTTCCAAGTAGGAGCGTATCCGTTACGGGCGACACTTGGCAAGATGCTACTGCCAAGGCCTGGTATATTCGTAGCTCACATACCATTGAAGGTTGTTATTTTATATTGACGACACGATCCAAATGTTAAATTACATGGACATGTAAGGAATCAAAATATGGGAGAATGGGAGTATTTTTCGGGTAGGTAAAAATTCAGGCTGTTTGTTTGATAGGTATTGGGGAAAATTGTGCAGCTACCAACGCTTTGAAAATTATACAGTTAGGTGTCTACGAATACGTAGATACCTAACTTACTTTTCCTATCCAAGACCACCCTGAATTATCAAAACCTATGCCCTTATTCTCATTCATATTTTTACCCAGAGTCAAATATCCACGATCTTTATGTCCTATCCAGAACAGCGGTTGCTCAGAAAACCAAAAAATATTGATTAAAGCTTCGTGTTTCATAGAATCCCACCGAAAGTGCTTATTGCTTATTAATCCCTGGGTGATAATAAAAACAGATATTTGATTCAAGTCGTTAAGTCCGTGTCGTACGGTTCAATATAAAACGCTCACAAAGAGGCAAGTCTTGGCATCCATTCAGGGTTGCTCGCATATTCAGTTCAGCGTTTGTTTGAGGGAGTTGATTCGTGCTCGCCAAATTTATTGGGAGATTTTCCAGTTTTTAAATGTTTACGAATTCCAGTATTTTGTGAGCGGTGTGGTACCTGCTTTGAACATGTTTTACATCTCCTATTTTGCATGTAAACAGAATAATGCTTAAAGGTAGGTAGGTACCTACTCGAAAATAATAATAATAATAAATGTTTATTCACTAAAGTAGCATGCAGTGTCCACCTATAACTGGTTGTGCAATGAACTATCTCATTAAGTGTGCATTTTATATTATAAGAATTATTGTAACACCCACTGTGGTAGACCTAATAAATAAAATAAAATAAAAGTAGGTTTACAAAGTTGGTCCTTATCATAGAAATCTAAATAACAAGTTATTTAGATGGTGGTGGTGCTCAGGACTTCTAGTGCCTTGTTATTTAGATTTCTATGGTCCTTATAGACTATTTTAATCTTTGTAGTACAAGCATACTTGTGTTAAACCTATCATGGTCAAAGATAGTGACACCTCGCTCTAACTACACACGAGGGCTCAAACCTCCGGCTATTTTAAGTTCACAGATGCCTGAAGCTAGAATTTTTACAGCGAATTAAAAAGAACCTCTATATTACTTGCAAAATATTTTGTAACGGATAGTAATTTCCTTATTCACAAAGAAAATTACAACTAATAGAAATATATTAGAACTAGTATTTACAATTGAAACAGTTGAGCTAACTGCAAACAGCGCAAATTATTGTTTTTAATATGCGCGTTTCTCTAAAGGTTAAGGCGAATAGTAGGGTGGATAGTGGCGCCACTACATATTTAATTTTATAATTACGTTATACAAAGGAATTATCAAAAAATCGGACCGTGCGTAGACGATACCTATCACAATCTTTTATTTAATGTATCTGTAATAGTTTTGTTTTGTGTTATTCAATCAAAAACCTTGTTTGGAGAGTTTAGTATATCGTCTACGCGCGATTTTTTGATAATTCCTTTGTATAACATAATTATAAAATTAAATATGTAGTGGCGCCACTATCCACCCTACTATTCGCCTATTCGTAGGTATTAACGAATAAGTTATTATTTATTCGTAGGTTACTACTGACCGGCGTTACAGGGTGTATGTAACGGGTTAAACAGCGAGCATTTGTGCAGTCAGTACGGGGAAAGAAGGTGGTCGTAACGAGCAAGGAGACGGATTTTACATAAACATAAACATAAAAAATCTTTATTTTGGAACATATAGAGGGACTAGCTTCTGCCCGCGGTTTCGCACGCGTTGTTTCTATTGAAACGTTTTGAGGTTATATTTTCTATGACATGGAAACTGATTTATGGGATAAAAAGTCACCTATGTTTGATTCCAGGGTTAGACTTACCTGTATGCAAAATTTCAGCCTGATCCGTTCAGTATTTTTGGCGTGAAGAGGTAACAAATCCATCAATCCATCCATCAATCTAAACTTTCGCATTTATAATATTAGTGTGATGTGATGTGATATAACAAATAATGCGAAAGACTGCAGGCCGATGCTAGATGCGGCAAGCTGAAGACAGGGCGCTATGGCGCTCATTAGAGGAGCCCTTTATCCAACAGTGGACTAATATACGCTGATGATGATGATGAGAAAAAAAAATAGGCAGCGATGCGACCTGCAGAGGTTAAATACAGTCTCGCAGATCGCAACGCCCACATCCGGGATTAGGGAAGATATTTCCATGATCTTTAGGTACTAGGTTTATAACATAGGTACGTTAAAACTTATTTTCTAACGAGATTATTTATATATAAAGAAGTTTATAAATAGTTTATAATATAATATTAATTTTGGCACACGCCCCGTCACACTAGTCAGCTTTAGAATATAGGAGTTTTGTATAGTATTAGGCGCGTATATTGACCAAATAATAAGGTTACCTACGTATTCTATGCTTAGTAAAATTATGGAACAGTAGCGTAAAAAAATAATAATAATAATAATGTCCTCCTAGCCGAATTTCGACCACGGCGGCCAGGATACTAGCCAGATGCGCCGGACATATCATAGTGCACTAGTGAGTGGACAAACACAGGTGCACTCTCCATTCCCTCACTCTCATAATCCGATGGGATAACAGATCGACACGACCAGGGAGAGGTCAGGCGCAGGACTAACGGCTTAACGTGCTTTCCGAGGCAAATTACAATTAATATTAAAAGAGGTTAAAATCTGTCAGTAGGTTAGTAATAAATATAGGTCGTTGACCTTTCAAAAAACAATAACGTTGAATAACAATCATTCAATTCCAGTAGGGTTCCCTGCCTCTGCATTGTTTCCAGGAAATTTCCCTTCAAATAACAAAACATTTCATAGAAGGGAGCAAAGAGTTGATTTCAACCTTCCATTTTTCTTTCGCGTTCTTTCACATCAAAGGAAATAAAGGCAAATTCTTCGATGTACCCTACTTTCCCATTTTTTGTTCATATAACATTCAGAAGTGGTTGTTTAACTATAGTTAATAGTCTTAGGTGTATCTTATCGTCACCTGAACACAAAATAATGCTTGACAATTCACACAGCATTATCTAGACCCAAGCTTACTTATGGGTAGATAACTGATTTACTTAATACAATACACTACATATTTTTAATATACATAGAAAACATCCAGATCTCCCGGAAAAAATATGTGCAGATCGTAAAAACATTTGTCCCGAGGCGGGAATCGAACCTGCAACCTTCTGCGTCGCAGGCGGACCTTTATCCTAGGGCAATAATGCCTATCTGGGCACAGAGGTCGACATTTGCGGTTTAAACTGTGTCTGTCCAGTCTGTGTCCTAATCGGGGGGAGGAAAGGTGACGGAAGAATGGGGTCGGCGAGTGTGTGGATCGGTGGGCTCGCCGGCCATGTATAGGAGGAAGAGGGGACACCAGTCAGGCCGCGGAGGTTTTAAATGTTCCTGTGGTTCGACGAAAATGGCGAAAGAGGGACACCGGAGAGGTTTAAGTGGGTATTAAGCCCTTCTCAGGGCGTCGAGTCCCACATAATTCTGGTCCCCCCAGACTAGTTTTTTCGCAAATTAAAAGAACAAAACTTTCCTCGCCGAATAAAAAAATAAAAAATTCGTCGAAACTTATAATAACCCTTAGTTTATAAAATCATGTCGAGTTTTTCATTTACTTATAAGTATTTCGTATAAGAGGGACGTAATTTACTTTAAAATACACAGACTCATACTTGAGCCTTGAGTTCGTTTTAACAATAGAATCGAGTCTTCATTGTGACGTTTCATTTTCTATGGGATTTGTTACAGCGCCTCTATCGAGCGGACATAGAACTACGCCAATCCCATACAAAAAAAAAAATAAAAAAAAAATTAGACGTCACAATAACGCCACAATATCGTCAATCGTCAAACCGAACTCAGGAACACCAAATAAGTTAAATCGTTTGTCCTGCGACAGAAATGGAACCCACAACTGCGTCTCAGGCCGGCTACTCTATATTCCACTACGCGACAGAGACCGGCGAGTCGAATTGCAGAGCTTTGCACTAGTTTAAACAAAATCTACTAAACCCTGGACATCTATGCTATTTCCATTCATGTATACAGAGTCCTCTTAGTTTTATTGACATCATAAATACTGATGTCAGCTCGGCAACGGCCACAGAATAGGTGACATCGCAACGAACAGACCACTCACTTGAGGCACATGAGTAGATACGAGTAAACGCTTGAAGTAAGTACGCAATGTTTACTACTAGCTTCTGCTGCGACTTCGCAGGCATTTTTCAGGGATAAAAAGTAGTTTATATGTTTATCTACGTTTAGGACTACATATATACAAAATTTCAGCATAATCCAATCAGTAGTTACTATCAGTGTGATACTTCTAGTATTGAAAATTTCATGAGATTCGCTGAATATCCATTAGATTTTTACAAGAATAAAACCGAATTCATGATGCTTCTCAGAGCAGTTTTAATACCGCACGAGCAAACCTAAACTTTTTACACAAATGTACCTACCTAACTTTTACTTCATAGGCCTATATAGGGTTTATAGGCATAAAGAACTCTAAGGTGTACTTGCCTGCTGTATGAATTATTTCATTACCCCAACGTATAAATTTATAGTCATCACATCAGTAACAAATAGGTAAGTAACCCCCCAATACTCAACTCAAATCAAACTTGACAGTTTTCTATGAAAATCTGTCAATAATTCATTTGAAACGTGCACAAGTCTGAGTCAGCGGTAAGATACTTCCGACATAATCCAGGTCTTAATATCTGTTTTTGTTATTATAGGCCAATAGTGCCCTCACACTCTGGATGATTTCTAAGAAATCATGTGATATCCCAAAAATTTTCGACTTCAACGGGACTTGAACGGCGCTAGAGAAGAAGTTCTAATGGTGTTTGACTTCGTCACTTGACCTCGTGGTATCATTGGTTATTCCCGTACTTAGGGAAGGATGCAGGTTCAAGTCTTGTTGAAGCCGATTTTTTTTAGTATATTATATGATTTCATAATATCTGTTATTTCATCATTATCATCTTCCCGTATACGTCCACAACATAGACCTCCCCTGTCTGTTATTTATAAAACTTATTGTATTTTTCACGATCCATTTGAAGTGAGACAGGCATCAGAACGGACAGACACGGCGCCTGGAAATTTAATAAAATGTCTGCTTTCCAGCTCTTGTACATTTAGTAGAGTGGACGCCGAAACGCTTTTTGTCTAATAAACTGTCCTAGTTGTGCAGTTACCCTGATGCATTGTTTGTATTGTGATTATTTTAAGGTTTTAGTAGCATTTGAAGACTTTTTATTTTATTGGCGTAGTCTGACTTTGATATTTATCTTGTAGAACAAATGTTGGAAAGTACATGAGGTCTTCTGAACATAGCTATAATATTTTGTAAGTTTGTTTAACACTATCGTGGCCGAAGTCAGTCTACTCCCCCTTGTCGCGGCGGAGCGCCCTAGCGGGTCGCACCTCCGAGGCTGGGCAGTGAATGCGATATATTAAACTAAAAACGTGTTGCGGAGAGCTGAACACGCAACTTTGGGCCAAAAAGAACTCTTGATTCCGTTTTCACAAGCGAGGCGTTAAATGACGTCACAGAAATGCAGAAATCGGTACAGGATCTAGCTTAGGTGTATCGGTTCAAACTACTAGAATTTTATAAATCTCATGGAAAACCATCGGTAGTGCCACACAAGCGGACTTTTTATGTGAATTTATTCACTTAGTTTTCTAGGTTACGATCTAAAACAATAAAATTTTACTTGTTACGATAGTATCAGACGTGGTTATAATTCTTTTATCGTCATTTTAAGTGCACTTTATGCGTTTACTCATTTCAGAATCAAATGACAAACGCATTGCAGTGGGTACTAAAGAGCTCTACATTACGAATGCTATGGGGTCAAATACTGCTCTCGAATTTAGTATGTTTGTTTTAGTGTCAGATGCACAGCTTTGCTATTTGAATTTGATTGCTGTCAGGTAGACTACATGCCGGTTTGCCGCATTAGACGCATAAAAACTCTGGTCTGAACATGACACCAATATTAGTACTTACCCAAAACAAAATGGTTCCACGGACCTTTTCGGACCATGCCTTAAGGGATATTTAGCGCGTTTATTTACCAAATTTTCCAGATTTTTGACACATTTTTACACATTGTCGTGGTCACCGTTAAATAGTACGTATAATAATGTGCTCCTTTCGCGTAAGTTTAAAAATATTTTTTGACGGACCAATTGCTATTTTACCCTAAAATAGAAATTGGTCCTTTGAACCTTCACAATACCAATTGATCGTTGATCGTCGCTCTTCTTTACTGCACACCCGTATATAACCTTTATTGTACTCCTAGAACTCCTCTAACTATAACTCATTCATATTCACTCGAACAAAACTGAAACTTCATATAACGTCAACAAGGAACAAAATTCAATAATCCATTAATATTCAGCTCAACAATCCAATACCAGCTTCGCAACTTAAATTAACACGAGCAAACACAAACTTGAGGGCAGAGTTGCGGAGACGGTGACTGTTTTGATACAATATTGGACTGGACAATATTGAAAATGAGTTCAGAGTTCTGAATGTTAAGGTTTATTTTAAACTAGACGATCGCCTCGCGGTTTCACCCGCGTAGTTCCCGTTCCCGTGGGAATTCCGGGATAAAATATAGCCTATGTCACTCCCTGAAAAGTAAGCTTCCTAACGGTGAAAGAATTTTTCAAATCGGTCCAGTAGTTTCGGAGCCTATTCAATTCATACAAACAAACAAACAAACAAAAAATCAAACCTTTCCTCTTTATAATATTAGTATAGATTAAAGGTCCTTTGATATTTCGATACGGATTTGAGGTCAAAAGGAACAAAAGACAAATAGAAACATTGTACCAAGTTTCAATCAGAAAGACCTATGATGGAAACAATAGAAGGCATAATAATAACCCGCAGGGAATAAACGTGCATAAACGGAGTAAACCTATAGGCGACAAAGGATAATAAAAGCATCTCGGTGCTACCATTAGTCAATTTATTAAAATAGCTGCATATAGTATTGCCAGAGCATTTTGACAGCATTTAGAAAATTCAGACAAAAGACGGCTATAAAATCAAACGAACCCGCAGTGCTTGCAATTATGCAAGTTCATTCAAAACTGACCTCCATCACGTACGAAAAGAGTCGTAAACGCTTTGGCAGCAGCACCAGCATTCTAATGTAGAGCATCTCTGGCTCTCAGACTATTCGGAACCTAATTTCCAACGGAATGCATTCTCAAATTCAAATCGAACCACGTACGCGATTATGACAACTGACTTGAAGCAAGTTTGGAGCTTCGGGCGTTCTCACGGATCCCTATTACTGTAATGCTTGTTTCTAGCAAGGAGTTCTTAATGTCTTTAAGGGAAATGGGAAGTTTTGGCGCTGGTTTTGAAACTGGCAACAATTTGAACGGTTTTAAACGCTTAATGGGAATGTAACTGTGAAATACTTAGTCGTTTGAAAGGGGTTTAATTGCTGAGGAAGTCTGTTCCGTCACAACCGTGTAGCGTATAATAATGTAAACCCTTAAAGCGTATTAATTTCATAACAAATGATACTGAATTATTATTTCTTTATAACGTACAAAATATTCACATAGAAAAGGTGAGCTAGGGTGATGAAAAACTTTGAGCTCAATCAGTGGTCTACATTAAAAGCCCATAATGACTCAACTTCAACTTCTTGTTTGATGGCTTCTGCGTCCATAATGACTCAATTGATAACAAAATAGGACCTCCAGTGGCGCGCCCTAGAAGCCTTCAGCTGTCACCTATGTACGTGCTTAGAAACTAGGAAACGTCAAGACCCGACGCAAGTCTAAAAACACAGTCTTAATTAGGATTTCAAGGGGCCAATTTACAAGCCCTACGTGACTGTGCTAAGGCGCTATTGGAAGTGGAAATAGAGACCTGTAACTGGTAGGGTTGTACTCTTGAATGTAGGTACGTTTGTTCTGTTTTATTTTATGCGATTGTTAGGATTATTAGTAATCAACAAACTGTTGATTAGTTAATTAGTATAAAACTAGTTTATTTGGTAATGAGACAAATTATAACCTACTAGCTACTAACCGCGGTTACGCACGCGTTTTCCCGGGATAAAATCTACCTCTATGAAAAATTTCATTGAGATTCGTTTAGCTGTGCGTGAAGACGCAGACAGATGACAGAAACTTTGGAATTTATAATATCTACTTCTTATACGCTTCTTCAACAAAACTCCAAGTGAGTTGCAAAAATTGACAATAAATAAATTCAAACATATTGTCAAGCATATTCTTTGTAAAAAGGCTTACTACAAAATATCAGATTATCTAAAGGATAAAAGAGCTTGGGACGAGTTTTGCTACAGCTCTAAAACTAACGCTCTAACAAGGTAAAGGTTCCTTGTTCGCTTCTTTACTTTACCTTAAAAAGATTGAAGTGAACAAAAAATCAAAGTGGTCACTTTATTTCCTAGTTTTACTTATTTAATTTGAACTTTTGTGACGTGTCCAAGGCAACAGGCAGACAGACAGACAGAGTTACTTTCGAATTTATAATAATGGATGTATGCGTAAAGCCCACCATCAATGCCACGAGTCATTCAAGTTCCAGCTTCCTATTTAATTTATCGATGAGTGAATTCTGTTGTTACAGGTAAATTGGTACATTTATCAGTAATTGGTTACGGGTGGATGCGTTTGTATTTTTATTTCTGCCTTGCCTTTTTAAAGGTTGCCAATTTTTCGAGTACATATTTATTTTTTCTGCCAATGTTTGAAATGTGAAAAATTCTCGGATACGATTTCAAGTAATAACAAGCGTAGCAACAAAATATTTTACACAGATATAAGATTCAAGATTTTATTAATAAATATAAATTTATACGTCAAATAAAGTTATATCACATGATCATCGTTATAATTACATTAATATTAAGCTATTTTCGATAAATATTATTTCACTTATTAACTAAGTAATCAATCTTATCCGCTATAAACCTGGGTTACTATATATATTCTATGCTTCCTATAGATTAATTTTCTTTTATTTATATTTTTACGTCGATGTATAAAATTTATATATTTCACCACATTGTGAAAAACTAAAGATGATACGGTAAATTGAAAACAAAATATTGTGGTCTCGCTCAATTTTATATGAAATTATTGTCTCAGATTCTCCAGTCTTTGATATAGAATATCAAGTCACTCCTACACCTTCTATAAACAAAACAATTTATTGCAAGCCACCCACGACTCCTGATTCCTGACACACATCAGAAGACCTAATTGCAGGTCTAATCCGCCATTATTTAGCAGCATGACAACTCGACTACATCGCTACAGCTAATAAAAGACCCTCCATGTAAAGAGTAGGTATAGAGTTGCATTGGAATGACCGAAGATTTACAGAAGGATAGCTTACGAACAAGTTTACACGCATTGGTAATGAATTTGTATAACCGATCATTGCTAGATAGAATGAATAGAGGCATATAAACAGTCAAGGATTCAGGCCAGATCCTAGATTTGGTAATCACTGATTAGATACCTAGATTATAATGATTTCATAATTATTCTTAGTAGAGATTTTTCATATTATGACGAAATGTTATTCCTAGATTTGGCATGGCCAGGGAGTATGGTAAGGTACTAGTAAACTATACTGACCAAATATTTTTTTCATATAATCCGGGAGTGTGATGTCTCATATATACACATAATTATATGGTACAGTTTTACAAGCACTTTATCTACGCGCTTGTAAAACTGTATCACTGTAAATGTTCTTTCAAGTACAAGTGATGCTTCTGCAAGTTTAAGCTCTGTGACAGAAACAAGTTAACCCAAAGCCAAATAAAAGACAATGCAAGCTTTGAGTGCCTTTGATATCTTTAAACGAGTGACAAAACCCTTGACTAACGGCTTTGTGACTCTGACAAGTGAAAAGCGTGTCGACTTGTCAATTTAAGCAAATAATAAGATAGCGCGCGGTTGGTGATATTTCTGTTTCAACATTTCTAACTTCAATATACATGAAATTGTTTTAGTTTCTAGGTTAACCCAAAGAACTGCCCTTTTTATCTTTATAAAGACGTATTATCTTCATAAAAGCAACGGGTTATATTATGTAAAACAAACAGCCAAAATGTAATGAAGCTACAGTTTTTTTGGATTTCTTTTTTTTTTGTCACGACAAGTCGTGACCCCAAATAAAAAACGGAAAGCACGCGCCCCTCTAAAGCTAAATGAAAACAACGTTTTTTATCCAAAAACCAATACTGGAGTGACAAAAACCGTGAGCGTTTCCCAGTTCTTGATTACGACATCCAACCACATCGCCTACGGGAAGAGTATCAGAGTGAAAATAGTTGTTTCCAACGGATTCTTAACGCACGTACAACTTGATAGACTTCGTGATTCGGTTATAACAAAAAATGAAGTTGTTGACAGGAACATCGGTGAATAAGATGATGAAATGGATCGGAATAAAATACTATTTGATTTAAATTAATACGGCGTGAAAGATTGTGCTGCTTATGTTCTTTCTGAGACGAAGAAACGTAGGATGTTTTTAATAGCTTAGTATAATATAGAGTAGGTATAAAAATCTAGGAACACCGTAAACATTATGTTCTACAACTTAAAAGTACTAAAACGAGATGAGATAAGATAAAATTGTGAGGAAATAAATGTGAATGGCGCATCAAAAACACTAACAAGTAACAATAAACGCTAAAAAACCATCAAATTTACTGAATCCATAGCCTGTTTAAACCTCAGCTATTCTATTATCAAGCTATATGTCAATATTTAATGAAAAACTTTTTGTGCATAAAACACGGTCGAGGATTTTCCAATTCATCGGTTTGGTCGACTCGGTCATACCGCAAAAACAAACATAATACGCACGTTGCCGAATCTCGTACATTGTCGTTTAAATTATTTATTGCTCAAAAGGCATTCGAAATGTTTAAAGCTACTTTTTTACTCGCAAGCATTTGACATAAACCATTTACGGCCCAGATTCCAAAATCAATCGAAGGTAAAAAAGTTATCACCTTCAACTCACCGTAAAGGAATCAGACTGCAACGATGACCTATCAGCAGTAAAGACGGGATCAAAGAAAGCGACGGAACGATTGACATAAAACACACCGAACTTCTAAATCGACAGTCTTTAGCGACATTCAAACCCGTAAAGCATTAGGTGCGAGTTTTTTGAGTTTTTCCAGATATATAGCGAGAGTCGTAAATCTTAGAGTTTCTAGCATTTTCTCCGGGTCAACGGAGAGTGGGGAAAGTCGGGACCTCCGCGGAGTTTTGAATAAGGGTGCACCTGCCGTAGTTTGCGAGCTGAATAAAATTAATGGCTGTGAATGTTGGTTTTCGAATGCAGTTTCTTGCTCGCGTCCTATTGAAATTAAGACGTTGCTCTTGGTTTTTGCATCTGCTGGACGTATTTGTTTGTTTTGTTTAGTTGGGGATTCGTTGATGGCTTTTTTTGGGTTGTTTGAGCACAAAATATCAGTTCCAATTTTTAGAAGTTTTAATAATTAACGGTGGTAATCAAATCGAAGTAAGAAACTCTCTCACCCCATCTATTAAACTAAACTCCAGTACAGTGCAGGAAATGTAAGCAAATTTCAAAGATACGTAAGTTAAGTCAAAGAGCCACTTGACCCATTACAGGTACCTTTAATCCCCTTATCCACTCGAAACTCGCCAAAGATCATGAACAAACTACTGTTCCCAATATCTTAATCAAGGAAACATCAGGAAGTTAGCATCCATTTGTCTCCATCTCATCAGTTCAACGCAAACGTTTCAGTAGATCCGTTTTTTCCCCGGAATCTTTGTCTACCCCATTATCCTGAACAATTACTGCGTCGTTTGTCAACGCATTTCCTTCTAACAGTCTGATTTCTTTAGTGGCCTTACGATTGATTGATTAGTTGTTTTTGTTCGAGCCTTGGGTATTCGCATGAGCGTCAATGGGTGAAGAACTACGTTGATTTTCGAATACGAATGCTCCACTTCCTTATAACCTAAAATTGGTCGTTAATTCCTCCTTTTTACACTAACTTGAGCTCAACAAACCGATTGCAAAATGCTACAAACGGTTTTCCACAAAAAGCGACCGCACCGAAAAGGTAGCTGGTATGTTTGCACAAAATTCTATTTATCTCCCAGGTCAATTTCAACAACAAAAACCCTAACAGAAAACGAGAAAGTCTCCTCACAAAAGTCATCTCAGTTATTAATTACTGGGAGCAAGTAAAAATGAATCTTAATAACCGGTATCATGGCACAAAAGCCGAGTAAAGTCTACACAATCCCAGCGCAGCCCGCAAAAAGGAACGGAGGGAAGGTTAATTTGAATCCTCGCGTTTGTAAGCCGAACAATAAATTGGATTTGGATGTCCCAGTTGACAGTTCATTTTGCTGTTTCGTCCCTTGACATATTCCTTTAAGATTATGAAAAGTTATTCCCGAAGATCCTTCTAATTCTCTCCCTAATTCGGGTAAGAGCCAATTACAGCCAACTTTTTCTCTGAGTTAGGTGTAACGCAATTCCACCGGACTGATTTATGTTTTAATTTGCAATTTACGTAAACTTCGAGTAAGTACTTCAATTAGATACTTTTAATTGTGTCTCCGAGACTCGAAAACTTTGTTGCCGTAAATAAACCGTCGACATAAAACAAGACAGGCAATTACGTAATTATTCAGAACGAATTTAAGTATTGAAGTAACTTGTCAGGTTGGCAAAAACTGGTGGCGGCTGAACGAGGGCTTTTTGCGGGAACAATAACAAGTGCCCGCAAAAACAATGACATCAAAATGTATGACACTCCAGCGACGGTTCTTCTTGTCACTTTTTACAAAGGGATAAATCCGCAGGATAAAGCTCTCAGGAAACCCTGTGGTACTCAAGTGCTTCTCTTACCATTGAACCATTGTTCAAAGTACTTATTACAATACCAAAATTTGGTCTTGTTAACCAATCGCTTTTTTCTAACACAATACCCCATCAACGCCTTGACAAATGATTTATTTGGAAACAAATACGGTGTTGAACGAACAAATGACTAATGTCAAATATTTATCTCTGTTGCATGCATCAACAACTTCTGCATTGATAACAAGCTCAATCATCGACGAAATAAACTTTCTAAATTCAGAGCGGAGATTCCATGTTGTAAACAAATTTGAAATACCCAAGGGACGAATATTGGAAATCAAAAGTTCTTTCAGAAATAATCCAATCACAGTCAATAAGCAAGAGCAAAAGGAAATTAATACCAATGACGACAACGAAGCTGATCTCGTTCTACTTGACAGATGTCACAGAGATGAAATATTATGTCTTCACGTTGAAAAACAAAACGATTTTAAGTGAGATACTTCTAGCAAAATGGATCTTTTTGTGAGTATGTTCAAAGTTGTTTTGATTTAGGTAGATCAAACTGGGACGCAAATAGAAATTTAGATTTTTCTTGTCCATGATTAGAAAATAAACACAGAAACAGCCGGCAAGACACGCATCAAGTGTTTATTAGACCAAGATCACGTCGGGCCAGTTGTATGACCACCCAAGATGAACAATGCTTTAAATATTCTCGTATCATAAAATCTTGCTTTTTATCGCATCTGCTTGTTCAGGCTTAAGAGAATCAAGAGAGCGATTTAACACCCACCTAAGTCTATCGAGTGTTTTACAGCCATAATAATCAAACACTAAGTATACCTTTGCTTTAGAAATTATTGCAATATTTATGACATTGGATGTGGTGTTTTTATAGGCATCATTAACAGGTAATGGTTTGATTTTTGTTTTAGTATTACTCAATCCGTTTATAGCGTCAGTATTTATCTTGTGATGCGTTCATCCAATTAACTCCTTTGGGAGAGTTTCTAGAAAATATTTTCGCGGCGACTTGGATATTCATTGTAAATGTCTCACTTGAAATGTTTATTTAATTTATACCAATAATTCTCTGTAAATTATGGGCGTGGGCAGGAAGACGGTGTTAGATCGGATATTTATTGTGAAACTGCTCGTCCGTTCGTAGACGATTTATTGTTGGTTTAAGTTGAGACTGGAGTCACGTGCTCTCAGTGACTATCGGACCTACTACCTACGGCTAAATTAAGAAAACTAATTTGGTTGGCGTTTAAATCGTGAGCTTTTCCTCGAAAATTCTATCGTTGGCAAATAATGTGTTTTGGTGCGATGATGCTGTGTGTTTTGAGAGCAATAAATTTTATTCACCGCTCACCGTTCAAAATCAAAAACCAAGAGAATTACAATAAAATTGCCAAGTTAACTGAGAATTTAATGGCAGAATCCAACAAAGTGAATTACAGTCTTACGCTCAAACAATACCACCCGGTATTAAACTGTAGCCAGCAGTGGGAAAACTTCGACCCCATAAAATTGACAGTAAACCTTGTAACATGTCAGACATAAAACTGAACTGTAATTTTTACCACGGCAAACGGATCCAATTTATTTGCTAAAATGATACAATGGCTTTTATTTAAACGAAACAAAATGACGATCATTAAAACCAGACACAGTTGTTAGTTAATTCTAATTAGATGATACTGACAAGACAAATTTGCATGCGTTCGTAAATTTACAAAGGGAATAAGCTTTACATAAAACAAACGCTGGCAGCACGGAGTGACGGTAGGTACACGCACTAATTGCCAGTATAATAGATCGCGTGACGGGCGAAATTAGCAACATTATTGAGCTCTCGTTCTATTGATTACGGCCCGCCAATTGCACAGCCGAAATCCACCTACAATTTATTCCGCCCTACTATATGCGACTGTAGCTCCTAAACACGTGTAAATAAGTCACGATATCGCAAACACCGAGGTGACAAAGCTTCATGTTGTCCTTTATTAGTGGACGTATTGACAGAATGGGAACAACTAACGACATAGACAGAATCAGGCCAAATATTTGGTTGCTCAATTAAACAAATGAAATCCGATGAACAAACTGTAGGAAAGTAAAACATAACTAACAAACAAAAAACGCTGTTATGACATGCGCCAACTGTTCGTTTTGCGTCGTCTTTCAATAAAAATAACAATTTCGGTAAAGCCATTGGTAACGCTCTGGAGAATACAGCACAAAATATTGAAGCTTAAACAAAAATAACAAATAATTTATTCGATACCGTTCCGACTCATAAAATAGATGAAGGATATGAAGCCATAATTCAAAATTACACCGAGGCGCGTACACGTATCAAAGTTATATAGTCATTACCAATTTCTAAGCTCATTACGTGTTATGGGTCCGCCGATCTATAACGGTCGGCCACTGCCCACTACAGAAAAAAAACACGACAGCTGTAGAGGTACGAGGCTAATAATAAAGTAGAAATTTGGTCGGACATTATCCATTATCTTAATTTTGATACGGTTTACAAAAGAGCGTTAACTGAGCGACATATGTGTCGGGACAACGGTCGGGAGCCGGATTATAAAGATAGCATTTATCATTTACCATTTTTTATTTCCAATGCACCGGTTAGAGTATTTTAACAGATAAGCGTGACCTGATAAAATGTATAGAATAACAAACTAACTAGAGGATAAAGTATTCAAAGGAATGATCCGATCTTTTGTGACATTGAAAGACGTATTGAAATGTCACAGAACTGATCAGAGTTATGACAATTCATCGAGTTTATTTGCCGCCTTGAAAACATAAAAAGAACCTTATGCCGTCGATGCAACAGAGAAATTGCTCGTTGACAATTGAACATTTATTAAGGTAACAAAACTCCCGTTGACAGCGATCAGTGGCCGTCGATAATCGCCTGTCTCTCTCATGCATACCATGTGGGTGCTCACTCAATGACTTACCGAAGGATACGACAAAAAAACAAACAGGTACCAAAACCGACCTCTGTTAGTGGTGCCGACACAAAAGCGAAAAACCAGATAGCATCATTTTTTCCAAGAAGTCATCAAGTTATACGAGTCAATGAAAATTCACCCAATTCACACTTTATCAGGTCAAGAATTAAGGAATAAGTTGTCAAGCGTTGTGACTCGAATGCCGTCTAGATCAGAGATAATGTGAATTATAGTCAAAATACAAATTCAGGAATGTGATACGGACAGTGGACACCGATGAACCGTTTCAAATATGCAGGATCCCTTTCCCACATACCGTACATTTTTTCTTTTTCAAATTTCAAATATAGTTTTGCTCTTACAATTGAAGCTTAATTGCTAGAATTCATTAGAACAAATGTTACAGCTAGCATTTTCTGAGACTGGTTGAGGTTCACGAAACCTGTAACCAGTTCCACTCTGTGCGCTAAAATTTCTAAAAATGTACATTACAGATTTATACAAAACTAACAAAGAAAATAATAATAATAATAGTTTATACTTGTACGTCTGGCATAGAGTAGGTAGATGTTTGTGTTGTGTAAGTGTGATGATTGTGAACATAAATGTATATTTAGTATTAACTGTGTAGAGCTTGTGTGAAATACTATGGTATCTATACGGTCGGTAAAATATAAAGCTGTGATGAAGACATAAATATACAACCAAAAGATAATAATCGCATTTAACTTTTATCCCCAGGTACTTGAGAAATTTCCAAGAACAAATTAATTCTCTAAGACCTTCGTTGTAAAGCCAACTTCATAAATAGAGATGTCTTCCTACTTTATTCTCTTCAGGCCGTCATTGTCACCTTTTTTTCTAGCTCTTTCAACGCAGGTAGAAGACCCGACTTATGCCGCTAAATTGCGTTTCTTATACAACATGATTGATGAGATTTTAAATTAGCGTAGTGTAGACGCACCACTGGTTTCGAAAACATGAAATATTGGGTGTTGATATTTACCAACAAAAAGTTAAAACTGATTTGGGAATCGGATTGGGAATTTAATAAAAAAAAATCAACAGTAGGTATCCAACCAAATAAACGATCAATATAATAATATTGAAAATCAATAGCTTTTTCCGAATCATTCCGTTTAAAAATTGAAAGTTTCTATAAAAAATCAGTTTTATGGTTATGTGAGTTTTACTCGTTTTACGTAAAGTGGCAATCATGTGCTTCTGATTGTATACTCACACAATGGGCGCCGGTATCCGATACAACACAGATAAATTAAACATTTTATTCTTATTGGTAGCATTTTACGACAGTTTTGACTTGTGCTTGGATCAACAGTGGCATTTTAATTTAACTTTTGTGGAAACTGACAGCGTTGTGTCATTGTCATAAATTATGAACAGAACAGCAAATGGCTTCTTCTTTCAAACAGTACATTTATTGGCATGTTGTTATCAGAGTATCTGGTTTTAAATGAATTATGATATTTCTAATAAGGATGAGATTTACTAACAAGATTATATCACTAGATATCAATTTGATCCATACTAACATATTCTTTTATTATTGATTAAAATATATCAATAAATAATGCTGGACGATTTACATACATGGACTTTACAGGAGGAGTTTCTGTACATAACGGTATTTATTATTTTCTTAGATATTAGGAATGCTCTGCTAAAAGTGATTTTTTTTTGTATTTAACAGACAGAATGACGGCATTACATTACTATGATTGGCTGTCCTAGTGTTAAAGACCGTATTCATTAACTGACTTATATGGGATGATTTAAGTATGGCGCTTAACTTTATTAACTTAGGTCCCATGGCGCCAAACATATGGCACAAAACGACTTAAATTGTTAACGATGTACCGCACGAAAACGGGCAAGTGTGAGTGATGCTTTTTTTATATCACACTAATACAAATGCGGAAGTTTGGATGAATAGATGATATTGTTACCTCTTACGCAAAAACTACTGAAGAGATCTGGTTAAAATTTAGCATACACGTAGTTCTAAGTCTGAGATATCATAATACGCTCTTCATCTCGGAATAACGCAAGTGAAGCCGCGAGCATAAGCTTGTAGATTAAAAAAAACCATTTTAGATGATTATGCTTATTTTTAAGGTCTTTGCTCAGCAGTGGGACTGTAAAAGCTAACGAAAAATGCAAATTTCATAGCTCTTTGTGTTTTAACATTTGGACATTGATGTTAATTTTTGTTGTTATTTTTTATATTACAAAATAAATGCGGTAAATACTAATTTCATACTTATTATTAAAAATTATTAAAGGTTAAAATTACCTGTATCATATCATAAAGTCCCTGAAACTAAAAATAAACTCATATATTGAATGAAATATATTCCCAAAAATGTATAAATAATATCTAAAATATTATTTTCTCTGCACACTCTTTACGGAACCCTAAAAACTATCAGTAAAACGATCCCCTCGGAGAACATAAAGTTTATTTACTATCGTCAGGATAACTAAAAATGTTTTGCTACTGAAAAGCTTTATGACTACACTTGAGAATCGATTGTTAAAATTTTAAGGCGTATTAGTAAACATGTGTTAGAATTAGAAAAGAAGAAGTTGAAGAAGCAAAAATAACCTGGTTAGACAGACAGTGACAGAGAAATTATTGGTCAACATATTTTTATTTTATTGCTTGAGACCTCTTGACTTGACTCACTTATTTACCTAATACCTAGCCTAATTTTAAGACCTCTCACGTTATAATTAAGTACCTATGTACTAGGACTGCAAAATAAATACTTGAATTAGTATTTTACAAAAAAAAACCTGCTAGCGGATTCACACGCAATTGCAACGGCAGTCTAAAACTACATTGTAAATTGTTTCTGAAAACTTTTAAACTACCTATCGCGTTTATACGTTTGTAAATGTGAATTATAATTATAGCAATATTTTGAAGCTGATTCGAGCTTATATAAAAGCGTACGGTAACCTGCGGGTTACTTTTACGGTTTGATTTTATATAATATAGCTCGCAAGCTAGGTATTTATGATGAGTATCACTATGTACTACAGAAGTAGTTAGTGGTCGTTAGTAGGTGTACCTATACCTATGTATTGAAAGCTTTAGTAGATTGTTGAGCGCAATTTACTATGCGGGTCGCAGGATGTCCTATCAGATTGCAAATTCATAATGAGAGGTCTTATTGGGTGAAAATGATATTGCTAATTTATTTATAACATTTATACAAATTATTAATTGTAAATTTAATAAACCAATCCTAGAATAAGATATACCTTGTTATGCTGTAGTGCCCCAACGAGGTTCATGTTTGATACTCGGGCCTTCATAGGCCATAGGCCATTCATAGTTGTTTCATGTCATTACATCATTGTAATGACATGAAACAACCGAATAATTGATTATTAAATGATTTTTGCGTCGTATATTTTTGAATGATTTTGTTGAGGAAACATTACAAAGAATTGACTTGTGCTGGTATATTTAAATTGTATGCGTTGTTTTACTATTTTTAATAATGACCGTATAGGTTTACATTTATATTTCTTAACAGCGGCTTTGTAAGGACTTTTTGAAAAGACGAAACTACATTCGAATTATATTTTAAATAGCCTTATTCACAAAGAAAATTATACTAGTATTTACAATTGAAACAATTGAGCTAACTGCAGACTGTTGCAAACAGTTTACAGGTAGCTCAACTGATCCATATTAAATATTAGCATGGATAGAGCCAAATAAGCAGCAACGACCTTTATTGTCAAGAAATGGCTCTGGCAGACTTTTTAACCCACATCATTTTAATTTCTTCACCGAAATAATATTTATAACTATTGTATCCACCATCTTTTGAATCCTTAACATGGGGCTGGACCTATTCGCATTGTCCAACGATTCCTTTAGCAGAAAAAACCGTGCACAAATCGCTCTATTATATCAAAACTATTCGGTCTCTATTATGAAACATCACTGCGATTTTGATCTCTATACTAATTGAATTAGATTCACAATACAAGGTTTCCTCGGGTCATATTTGTTGATTTTGTATAGTATGGAAAATAAAAATCTGTTTCACAATAGAACTTTGCTTTGGGGAGGCATTTGACCATCTGTCGAGGTAGAATTTGTTTGTGTGACATTTCCATCGGAAAAAATGATACGGGCAATATTATGTCGGATAACGTCATATTGTCATGTAGGTATATTTTAAATTATAAAAAAGAATTTTGATGGATGATGTTATACACGCTTTTCTAGGTACTACGTACGTAGAAATAGAAACATGTGGAAACTATTGTAAAAGATTATCCTAGATTAAAAAAATCTTACAATTTTAATGAAGTCTTGTTCATTAAAATTGTAAATAAAAAAAATAAAAAAACTAAGAAACTGTAACGAATTACCGACCCTTAAAAACCAAAAGGTTTAAAAGCCTCGTAAAGTCCCATCCAATATTTTTCTAACATAAAATGTTGCCAACCACTCACCGGTTAAACAAACAAAACAACATCCACTCAAAAAGTTTCCAACAATAAATTCCCTCCGAAAACACAACACTCACTATCCACTCCACGCACAAACAAGGTCCCGATCACCGAACTTCTAAATCCAAACGCTCACGAGAAAACATAACCACAACCTCACTGCACCGGGGCTCAACCACGACTGAACAAGTACGTACCATCGAATTCAAACTTCGAACTCGGAGTTCGGGTTCCAACAATACAGATACAACAGCAGACGGACCACAAAAACTACACAAAAATTTATAACACGTCAAAATCGGAGAAATGGTTTCCTTTAATAGAGACGTTGCTTTTGTATACAATTAATTGTTTGGAGCATCTGCCATGTTTTTTATGTTAATATTCGGACCGTAGTGTGGTTTGGAGCTTTTTATTGTTGTTTTAAATTTTAAGCTTAGTAAACAATAAAGTGGACATTAAAAAAGTTTATAATTTGGCGAGAGCTTTGGTCGGTTTTGTTTATAGTTTAGGTAATGGCCAAACTTGGCCAACTCTATAAGCAGGCAATTGAATTTTCAGTGCCCACTGCTGGCTGTTCTTAGCATAATTTTATCGTAATTAAAAAACTTCATGTAACTATACTTTCTATAGACTACTATAAAAAAACTATATAATATAAAGGTATATTTTATTTTATTTTCTCTTTAAACATGTTGCTGTATTTTTATTTATTCTTTTAAAATTCGAACGTATTTTTGAATGTGCAATGCAACAAGAGATAAATAAAGTACCTAATCACAATTTTCTTTTTAAATTCTAAGATTTTGAAAATGGAGTGTGCCTATACAGGGTGGAATTTTGTAATGCCACCTGGAGGGAAAGTACTCTTAATACTGTAGATAGAAAATTATACTAAAAGGAAACATTCCTTTAATTTTGAAAAGAAATAAAACTGCATTCAAATATTTTCGAAAATTCGCTTGCCACACCCGGGAATCGAACCGACTGAAATCTGTAAAAATTACACCCTGTACTTTTATTGCGTAGATCGTTAGGGTCAATAATAGGGATGAAATCTCTCTAACAAACTTAATAAATTAAATGAAAGAAAAACCATGAAATCTTAAATTATAAATTGAATGGGTCAAGTTAAGCACTTTAACTTAAAGATCCATCTGTTTACTTGTGTCAGTAATTAATAATTATCATTGACGTCATTTATCCATTAAAATGACGAATTGATATTTAGATAAGACGATTGAAATTTGTACGTGTTTGTACCTAATGCAGACTCTTCTATCTTAAAATACTGGATCTCTTAAGAAATGAATTAAATGGTTTCCCCGAGGCGGGCGGCGGAGCGAAACCAAATAATTCTACAGCAAGATGGTGCTCCAGCCCATACCTGGATTGGTACCAACGGCACAATCAGATGGCCTGCGAGATCACCAGATATCACCCCTTTAGGTTTTTTTATGTGGGGATATGTAAAAAATCTAATTTACATGAAATCTTATGTGAATGTAAACTAGTTGAGAGTTGAAGTTCAGAATACGATTTATAATATTCACCACAACACATTATTAAAAGTTACTAGAAATGAATAAGTACATAAGAAGAATAAATTTGTGTATCCAAGAAAATGGAGCCCATTTTGAGCAACTAATTAGTAGTTAGTTGACTTTTATTGTAAATAATTAAAATAATTTAAGATTTCATGGTTTTCCTTTCGTTTAATTTATTAAGTTTGTTAGAGAGATTTCATCCTTATAATTGACCCGACCGACCTATGCAATAAAAATACAGAGTGTAATTTTTACAGATTTTAGTTGGTTCGATTCCCGGGTGTGGCAAGCGAATTTTCGAAAATCTTTGAATGCAGTTTTCTTTCTTTTCAAAATTAAAGGAATGTTTCCTTTTAGTATAATTTTCTATCTACAGTATTAAGAGTACTTTCCCTCCAGGTGGCATTACAAAATTCCACCCTGTATAACTGCCAGTCCGACATGTTAAAACAGATGTTTCACCTTCGTTTGACGGATGGGTCAGGCAGGGTCGGCCATCTTGAGATTTTCCCGCCAATCGCACATCCCGGGGTGCCGTCGACAGGCGAAATAATTACCAGCATCGTGACTTTGTAAACAATCCGCGTTTTAAAGAGCTTGTAACTGGAGAAAGATTGTTTTGAGAGAAAATAAACTATTGGTTCTTGGAGTTTTATGTTACGATTTATTTTGCTTTGGAATAAGGTTAATAGATTCGTTGATGTTAGTAAACAGAAGGGATGTTTTGAGACCGCGAGCTGTTTTAATTTTGGTATAGGATTTTGCACCTCTTAAGGTATTCCTTCTACAATTTAAGGTACTTTTAAGACATTCCCTGCCCAGCCACCTAGCTCGTGTTCTCCGTTACGTGAAATGAAAGTTTAAATAGGCGAAAATCCTTAATCAGCATGTCTTTATAAGGATGGCAGTACGCATTCAACATCAGCTCCGATATTCAGAACGTCATTGAATTGAATACGGATGAAAGCGACTGCTTATGTATCTATTGCATGTTAATATTGACATCAGTTTCACAGCTTCTCATCTCGCACCTGTCGACCTATCTCATTTTAATGAAGATGCCTCATTTAAGCAGGTGGCCGTGACTATCTTATTATGTTGTTTAATTCATTAATCGCTTTGTTTCCTACACCATTTTTTGTGACCGCAAACTTGGTTTATTGCAGGACAAAGGTGCAGTATAAATCGTGTCAGACGTACTATAACAGATGTATGTAATTAAGCTGTAAAGTTTTTATGTATATTTTCATCAGCAATGGGTAATCGAGCTTTATAAACTCAAAATTCGTTTTGTTTGTCGATCGATATAAAATAGTTAATTTGTTTTAAATTGCTAGCTTTATCGTTGGTTTTGTTTTGTCTTGAGTCTTAATTATGATCTCTCGTCTTGCGGGAGTTGAGTGTGGGATATGAACAAAGTTTTACTTTTTATAATTTCAGTAAACAAAGAGATTTTATTAAGTAAAAGAGGGTACAAATATATTACAATACTCTTTACTTCTTTATGCATTGAATGAAAAATCGAATATTTGCTTCTTTTATTCGACAGATTTCATATACAGAAATCGAAAACTTTAATAGCCAATCTAATAAAAATATCAACCCACATCGTTCATGTCCAGACCAAGTCAGCTTTAAGTATTTCCAACTGAAAAACCATTGCTCAGAATAAAAACGTCATACCGATCAAGTTTTGTTCAAACGACGGTGTACTTTTAGATTAAGTCAATAAGCTCTCAAATCCAATGATCTCATGAAAGTTCTCATGTCCTTTTAAAAATAAAAAGGTCTCAAGATAACACACGATTCGATTTGAAGTTTCAGCAAGTCGGTAGCCCCAATATCGTCCTTCTCATCACTGATTAAAGTTCAAATTGGATCGGTACGGCTCAATTGGCTTGAAATAAAAGTTATTGAATGATCACTGATTAGATGATTATCGGATTGGACTTGGTCCGTCTTGTTCAACATTTTATATGGTAATTGAAATGTAATATAAGCATTCGCTTTCGGGTTCGTTATCGATTGGTTTATGATGATCGTATCGGGAACACGACTTTCTGTCGATGTAGTGTCATATTTTGTTCGATCTCTAGCTATCGTCTACCTCAAGACGATAGCTGATTGATTTAACAAAGTTAAAAAGTTAGAAAAAACTTCACAATTTTTAACGTTAACTTGCTTGCTGTCACTGTGTGGAGTTTTACGTAACCATAATTCGCCATTATCATGTAATCATCTTCCAATGTTATTACACTATTTACACTAATTATAAATGCAATAGTTTGGATGGATGGATAGATGGGTGTTTGTTACATCTTCGCGTCAAAACTACCGAGTTTTAACTAACGTATCTATGTAAAGTTTTAGCCCGTTCCATTCCGTAATGGAACGGGCTAAAACTTTACTACGTTTTTACTTTATGTAAGTTTAAACCTGGAATAAAGCATAGGATTACTTTTTATCCATTATATCAGTTTCCATGGGAAAGAATTAACCTTTAAGCGTTTTCAAGGAAATTACCGCGTTCGAAGCCTCGGGCAGAAATTAGTTTGCAATAATTATTTATTTATATATTTGGTTGTATATGCAACAAGTAAATCTTTGATAAAAAAAAACTTGTCATAAACAATCACTTGTTACAAAGTTCCAACACAAAAACCAATTCAGTAAATTGCGCGCCGTTGGCGACTATTATGTATTACTTATTTATAAAATAATATTTTCGGCGGGTTCGGTATAATATTTTCGGCGGTTTCGGTATAATATTTTCGGCGGATGGTAATTGTGTAATAATGGCAACAAGCACCCAGTTTGACGTTAATTTATCAAAATTCTAGTATATATCATCGAATAATTTATATTTTTGACGGCAAAAAGACCTGTCTTCGTTTTGTAATTTCACCTGCAAATTTTTGCGTGTATCAAAACTCTTACATTTGAAAATTGCAATCAAGTATTGATAGAGGACATTACTTAGCCTTATCCATACAAACTTTAACTTGTTTAATAATTTAACTGTATTTTTGCTACAAAACAAAGGTAACCAAAAACATTTTTTATTAAGGAGCGCGCCACGTGGGCCCGCTATAAATTTAATTTTTTGCAACCTCGGGTCGACAGTAGGCGTATAGTTTAACCCAAATTAATTAAACAAACGTGGTGACAGTGTGACAGCTGATCTTTTCGGATTAACATTCGAAGAAATGACAACTAACAAGCCAAGTTTAAAACTGACTTAACCTGTCAACATGACATTTCTTGCCAGCCAAATATTCGACTCTCACGTGGTTAATTTTTACTGAAAGATTATACTAGAGTTTGCAAATAGTTAATTTAATCTTGTAGAGAGATCACACTAATATTATAAACTAGCTGCTGCCCGCCGCTTCGCACGCGTTAGTTCTATAGAAACGCTTAGAGGTTATTTCTATCCCATGGGAACTGATTTATGGGATAAAAAGTAGCCTATGTTTTATTCCAGGCCTAGAATTTGATACTAATTTTAGTATTACACACCCTGAAGAAGTCCCTCGTTTAGGGATGAAACGTTGGTATTTTTCTAGCATAAACAATGCTAGGAGTTGACCTGCTCTCATTCTTAATGAATACCTACAACATAATCTACAATTTTTAAAACAATAATTTATAAGTAGAAAAATCTAACATTTTCAGACTTGTGAGGTTTTTACAAATAGGTAGGAACATCTATATATTTTATTCAATCAAGCTTGCTGAATTTATTAGTTTCAATATGCATGATCAAAATCACTTCATCAACTAAATGTTATACCAACTTTCCGCGAAACTCCACAAATACGAAAATAAATTTATAAACCGATGATAATTACAATTTATCTGAGGTATCAATTTTAATTGCGCACAACATGCATGTGGACTTTAACATCGAACAGTTCTCTCATTACGGTGTTCGGAAATCGATACGGACTTATAATTACAAGTCTACTCGGAAAGTAAGGTATAAAGTCATTATTTTGTAATGAACTTGGATATTGCTCAATAAAAGTAGCGCATGGGAATGATACACCATTATCACAGACCATAATGGATGGATAATTAAATAATTTTCTACTTAGCCATTTGACTCGGGAAGTGTCATGGTAGCACGCAAACTTTCATTACTACCACAGATGGCCGTGACGTGACCTGTCTTTGGCCTGCACTGAAAACCAGCGCTGGGTAGACAAGGTAGGTAGGCGGTACCATACCATTGTAGCTTATGCAGTAGGAGTTGTAATGAAATACATAGTATAGAGCACTTTTTTCATCTGTAAATGTTGCCAAAAGGCAATTAAATTCAGCTACAAGCTAGTACGAACAATCAACTTAGGCACACAAACAAACAGATTCCTTGTATAATGGGCTTCCAGGGCAGCTACAAAGCCAGTATCATTCAAAAATTGCTTTCTTTCTTATTCTGAAGTAAAATTTAATCAATTACCTAAATGTGTAGTCGAAATTTCTAAATTTTTGCCTAAATTGCATGCTTAAAACAAAATACCTATGACTTTTTAACCTCTATTTCTTATGAATAAAGTTCAATAGGCAGAAAATAGCACATCAAAGCCAAAAATTCATTGTTCTTAAAACATACTTAGACTCAGCCTGTATTTGTACTATTACTCAGATTGTTTTGACCGCAAAACTGAAGTATTAACTCCAACTCTATCTTAAATTCTTGTTCTTGTCTATTGCGAATTGTTTTCAGCAACTTTGATTGTACATCACTCGTTTACAACTTTAACAACAGTCGTTAGCATGTCGAGAAGCATTCAGGAAATGTTTTCATTCTTGTTAAAATTGTTGGGTTGAAATTTGGTAAAGAATCTGACGGGGCTGTAATGCTGGTAAATGGAAAAAGATTATATTTTTTATGAACTTCTATAGGCCTGTTGTGTTGGCTTGCCTTTAGGTAGTTTATTAATTTTACCCCTGAATAATCAGACTACTCTGATTTAGACACTCAGTTCACATTGTCTTAAGGCGCTACCCCGACCCAAATCAGCGCCACCACCTATTTTACCTTATTATTCCGTTAAACGAAGGAAATTCAAAAAACCGATTGGCCAGTTTGTGCTTCCTATCATAAGCTTTTTTTTAATGCCTCTATAAATGTTTTTGTTTTTGTAGTGTAGGAGGAGATGCAAAGTTGCTCATTTTTCCCACCATGGTGGGCAAAAAGAGCAACTTCGCATCTCTGCATAAAGTATACAAAATAAAACTTTTACAGGGGCATTAAAAAAAAGCTTATGATTAGAAGCACAAACTGGCCAATCGGTTTTTTGAATTTCCTTCGTTTAACAGAATAATAAGGTAAAATAGGTGGGGGCGCTGATTTGGGTCGGGGTAGCGTCTTAAGTTGCGATTTATTGACAGTCTTCTATGAAATTCTGTCAATAATTCATCATTTGATACGTGCTTAAATCTGAGTTGCGTGCTTTAATCTGAGTATTCGGGGGTTAGTGTCTTTTAATGTAGTGGGTAGATAAACGAACCTTTTTAACGATGTCTCACAAACTTTGACAGCATCTGAAAGAAGAAACTTTATTTTATTTTGATATGTACCCAAAATACAATAAAAATTGGTCTCTCAGACAAAATGTTCAATTCTAACATTTCTATTAGCTAACTTGGCGTAACAGTAGAACTAAGTAGTCCAATAACATGCAAAACAAAAAAAAGTTACATTTTTATCCGGTTCCTATATAATTTACAGCTGCTCAGGCGGACGCCTTCACACAAATTATGATACGAAATAACACATCGCCGAACAACTTCGACCATAATATGGGTAGATTCGAAATTAACCATAATTGCTTAATTCAGAACTCTCCATGCCGCAAAGGGTAATAACGAAAGAGAAGAAGATATAGAGCTCAATGGTGTAGACAAAGATGGGGATATAAAGATTGGCGCCGAAGAGCTTGCTACGAAAGGTTACTTCCAGGTAATGGAACGTGTGAAGCGAGCTCAAGTGGTCATCATTAGAGATGTTTTTGTTCTAATTCGATCAGAAATGCTGGTCACCGTTAGGAATAATTTGTTATGAAGGATGAGGTTGCTTGTCAAGATGCTTTTTACATCTGCTTCCTACAAGTCTTATCCAATTCTTGTATTAATAAAGGCTTTTTCCAGGTTGTTTTGAAATCTTAACTGTATTTTTTACTATGAACACCTTATGGATGTCACAATTTTTCTATTATTTTGCGTTATTTTAGTGAAAAGTACGCCAGAATTGAAAATAAGTTTAAGGTTTAAAATTCTGGTGATTTTCAAAGGATTTCAAAATAAACTTTCTTAAACCTTTTCCCAAATTAATTAACTTTATAAAAATCATTACAACTAGCTACTTTAGGTACCTCACATACCACTCGCGCGGAAACATAAATTTAAGATAAATATATAAATAACTAGTATAATTATGACTTTGCACGCGTAGTTTCTATGGAAACGTTTGAAGGTCATTTCTATCCCATAATAACTGATTTATGGGATAAAAAGTACCTATGTTTGATTCCAGGATTAGAATTACCTGTATGCAAAATTTCAGCCCGATCCGTTCAGTAGTTTTGGCGTGAAGAGGTTACAAACATCCGTCCATCTACACATCCATCCAAACTTTTGCATTTATAATATTAGTGTGATGTGATGCTGGACCATTCAAACAGCATCATGTAGCCTCACGCTAAGCAGAGCTTGTGTTGTGGGTACTAGACAACTGATATACTTTATACGACATCGATAGATATTTTTATTATACATAGAAAACACCCAGAACACCCTGAACAAATATTTATAAAGTTCATACCTAAATGAAAAAACTTTGAACGGACTCTGCAAATAACTTGGTATTAAAAAAGCACCCATGCATTTATCTCGGAGCATAACAGGCTCATAACTTATTCCCGCTGATAAGTAATTCCTCCCATCTAAGTAATTAAAGAGATAGCGGGATACGTGTATGACTTAATTATTTTAATACCACGATAAACAATTTCATTAGAGGCATTATAATGCTCAACCACATACTCCCAACAAAACAAAAGAATTAAAACATTTAATGATTTCTGAACAATTTCGCCGGAAACTCGACTAGTCTGAGGGGCGATATAATCTATGTATTTTAATTAGAATAAGCCCCGCCTAGCAAACTAATTTAACCCCAAACGTCCAATCGTATAGCAACGCTGACGTCGAATGTCTCTTTTGTGAACTTTTTGATGTAATTATCATCAGAAAATTCCGAACACTTTGGAGTGTCAAACTGGGATAGTCGTAATATGGAAAGACAATTTTAATGGTCGAATGAATTGTGATTGATGGGGACAAGACCTTTTTGTTTATAGATTTTAGAAGATAAGGTGCCTTAGTTAACGCGTAGGAAATGATTTCAGAGATGCCTCATGATACGATCTGACTATGAGACGTGACGGAAGGTTAGAATGGCATGAAAATTATCTTTTTAATGACAGTGACAAGATCATAATGATTTAAGTAGATAAAGTGAACGGTGGATTGGCCTCTGGCATTGTTAACTGTACTAATAAAAAAGTAGACTTAAATAATAATTCTGTATTTGATGAGAAAGATGCTAACCTGATTTGATACCAAATAAGAATATGAGATCAATGCTCAAATGACAGATGTATATTTAGAAACTTCAGGAACTAAGATGCTATTAATAAGGCCCATAAAGAGAAGGCAATCAGAGCAGGTTTATTAAACTAATAAAACATCTAACAGGTAATTACATCTTATAAAGTGTATGTCATGTAACAAAACCCATGAGACTGAGCACCCTTCAAGCAAAATGATGTCTGTCACAATTCCTCAAATTCATAAACATTCATCAATTTAATTGCATCCCCCTCCAGTTACGTGAAACGTCAAAACGAGTGAACACAACACTAAACGGAACACATTAAGTAAGATCACATACACATTGGAAATCTCACACAAATATGTAAGATATAAACATGAAAGGTTTCTATTACTTTGGTCACAAAAGAAAATAAATACTGCGTGTACTGATATTGTTGATGACTTCTGTGACATATTGGGCAAAGGTCCATTTTAAACGGACCGGACGTGTTCGATTCCCGCCTCAGGACAAATGTTTGTACGATCTGCAGATATTTGTTCCGGGCTTCCTGGGCTTTTCTATGTATGTTGAAAATATTTATCTTTGTAATGTATTAAGTATATTAGACATCTAGCGCCCATAACACAAGCTCTTTAGTATAGAGCTGTGTGAACTTGTCGAGCATTTTGATGCTTCAGCATAAGTCATTAATTTCATGAAAGAACTGTTCTGAGGATTATGATCAAAAGATTTTTTTTTTATCGCGATTCATCAAGTTATATTTATTGTTTGCTATTTTGTCTCCGTTATCAAAATTTATAAATTCATTATTGGATATAAATGTCAGGCTTGGTAATGTAATATTAGGAAATTGACGACTCAGATTTTTGTTTATCATTTTGAAATACATATTTATGAGTTCCAATCCATTCACAGGATTACAAATAGATTTGTACATAACTTTTGACAATAATATTTTGACTCTAATATCGGTCACTATTTTGTTTCTTTTTTCAAAATATCGACGCGCAGTAATAATATTTATATTTGGATAGAGGACACAAAAAAAATATTAATCTGAGATATTCACACATGAAGAAAATGTATAGCTATTTTCATCCTTGAAAATCTCAGAAACCTGACTTTATTTTACAAGACATTTGTTTATTTGTTTTTAGTGTCCTCTATCCATAAATAAAATTTTTATTGTGAGCGACGATTTCGAAAAAAAAAACAAATGTTAGCCGCCCTCCATTCTAAAATCTTCAAAACCCTTGAAGACTTCGTTTCCACGTGAATGCGTCCTTACAAGTAATATAATACGTAATGTAATAAGCGCGCATGTCACAAGTCACAGCTCTGTGTTATCTCTTCTTGATGAATTATCGCAGTTTCTAGGGCTTACTGGTAGATGAGGTTCAAGATAAAAGAATGTAATTTTGTGATGTAGTCTCTACCACATAATTCTTTTCTATGTTCTACATTCTATATTTTCACTCATACTTTTATACTATTATTGTTTATTTGAATGTTAAAAAAAAAATTGACTTCAAATTGTTTATTAGTTACACAGTTTTTAAGTTTTGTGGGAGGAAGAGTAATCCCTCGGGAATAAATCTTTCGGGATCATTTTCTATATAATAGCGGGATAATAATGAAAATCGGACTGACGGGAAAATGGACGACTATACCTACTTACAAAAAACATACAGCCGAACATAGACCACCTCCTTTTTTTAAAATCGATTAAAAATAGATAGGCATGTATTTTACGAAATCTAGAAAAGTAGGTCTACAAAAAAAAATCCTAGGTAATTTTGAATTCATTAAACTGGGCCGCAATCTCATTCCCATTTAGTTGTGTTAGACATCGATTAATGTTTAAAAGCTGGCACGATTGCCATTTTTTATACATTTATCCACGCTGACGTCACAAATCCAGGCATCCAGTATACGAAAAGCAAAGAAAGATCGCGCCAGCTTTTAAAAACGTTTCATAAAGGAAGTCATGTATTTCTACCCCGGTAAGAAACTATACTTGCAAGCTCACCCACACTTACAAAGATAAGCCTCAGGTGTACCAAAGATAAGCCAGTATCTTCTGGACAAACTAATATGGCAAAATTTCTGTCTCCCCCGTGCAGAACATTAGCCCACTATCGGATCCTTTGGGACACCGTTTGAAATGCAAATTCCGATGCTCAGGTATATTAGTTGACGGTTTATTGGTTTCGTATAGCGCTATGTATAAGCTGTGAATAAATGAGCGGCAGTACAGCTGTTCGTCTTGCCAGACTTTTATCGACTCTATCGCGTTCCCATAAAGTAGTAACTGCATCTTTATCGAATATGGATTTAGGAATAATATTGCTCCTCTACCCTTGATGCTAAAAAGCCTTTATCTGACATCTTTCCTTGTAAAATTTAACGGTGTTTGTATAGCGGGAATATTTAATGCTAATCTTTAGTTCCTTTTTAGTAAAAACTAACTGGTAAGGAGGAAAAGTTGAAATGACGTTCAGTAAAATTTTATGACGCTTTGAAAGTGGACTAAGAGCTTTCAATGTTTAGTTTACCTAGTTTGAAAATAAATAGGATTTATAATAACCGTGTTCTTTTTCTACACAAGTTCCCACTTACTATATAAAATGAGCGATCTAATTAGTGTACCAAGCAGCTACGTGTCAGCGCCATTTTGAATTCTAGATGTACTGACATAGCTATTCAGACCTGGAATAGGTGTTCTCCGTTTTACCAACATTTTTAATGAGTACATATACAACATAGCGTTTACAATCAACTTTTCCTCCAATATAACGTACGTAGAGTAAATGGGTCAGTTGTAAATGATTAAAAAGAATTGTCGAGGGATTTAAAAAATACATGTATGCCGTAATGTCTGAAAGAGGGAGTATTTATTGTAACCGCAGAAATGTATTGTTGTTACCATTGTGTCTCGATGAATTTGTTATTGCACTTTTTCGATGGCAAAAGTTATTGCTCTCTATCTTTCTTCGCTAGCAGTTACCTAACTTTGAAAGCAAAGATATAAAAAGAGATCTAAAATCTTAAAAACTTTTATTTCATTATTATTTTTGTAGCATAGATTTTTTTGACAAAAATGTTATATATGTAAAAATGTTATACTCTTTTTCAGGGTTAAGCTCGCCTATGTACATATCCTATTAAATAAGTTCATCGTTTGTATAAATTGTGTGTACAATAAAGAATTAAAGAAATATGTTTTGGGCGCTTCAGTTTCATATTGATTACAATCTGTTGGGCTATTTTTCGATAGATTCAATAATCTGCCGATAGCTCATCAACAATAATTGTGTATTTTCTGTACATTTTGTATATAATTGTTATTTTCTGTATAAATAGACTCCATATATATTTATCATTTGCATGAGTAGCCTGATATCAAAATATTAACCCTCAATTACACGCGCTACAAAATGTAGATTTATGTTCAATTCATATTCAGAAACACGGCAATATTATTCGCTTTATTGTTGGAATCGTGAATGATTCTAATATTAGTATTTCACTGTTCATTTGCATCTAGGGCGGGTTATACACGATCAATCCAAAAGAGTTAAGTTTGACATGTTAGTAAAATGACAGGTTAAAAGTTTAAAAATAAATAAATCTAGCAGTTGGTTAACCAACCAAGCTAAACAGAGCTTGTGTTATGGGTATTAGTTTACTTATAATAATTAATACAATACATTAGTAATAATCGATATATTTTTCTTATTAAACAAAGAAAACACACATAACAGCCGGTACAAATAAATCTGCTGATCGCACAAACATTTGTCGGTATCGTTTATCAAGTAAGGCACAAGGTACCTAAATGGCGTTCAAGAACAGGGTACCCACCTACCTCCAAAAAAAATTCGGGTGTCCAGACGCAAGATAGGCATACGAAATTAGAATTCTACATCGGCACTAGTTCTGGGTTTTCAGGGCGCTTTCTATGTATAAAAAACACGTTTTCTATGTAATGTATAAAGTATATCAGTAATATAATGCCCAAAACACAAGCTCTGCTTGCCTTAAGGTTAGATAGTTATGTGTGGATAGTCCAACATTATTAAAAAAATTGCAACAAACTTGAGCAGTACGAAACCCAGTAACTAACATCGTCTGCTACCCCTTTACGTTTAGAATGCAAATTGTTGTCATAACATTGGCTCTCGCGGAAACGCGTGTCATTAATGATTTACGTCACAATAAACTAGCGGTAAATTTTAATTAAATGAACTACGAGTATAGCGTCCAATTCACGTAGTTCAGTCGACAGTGGTGAGTAGGTATTATATTTAAATTGGAGAGTGATATTAAAGTAGGTACCTACCGGAAATTAGTTCAGTTTTGTGTCTGCACTGACCTAATTAATAGTGGCGATATGCATGCCTTAATTGTTGGAAAATTCATATATGGGTTTTTGTGTATTTCTGTGTTTGCATAATATTGTATTTTTATTTGCATTTATTCGCTGCCGCTGTCAATTCCATATAGATTTAATTTTGTGGGTAATTCAGATGCGCATTCTATTTGGGCGAATTTTGTTGAAAAAGTGATTGTGTTGAAATAATTTAGTAAAAACTTCGGTTAAACTCGATTAGAAAAAAGATTTTTCAGCATTTGAAACACGAATAATATTTTAAGGTTATAATTAAAATGTATTATTTTAACGTTTCTACCTTTACAACCTAACTGATAACCGTTATCGGTTACCTTCAGGCATGTACAACAATAAACTGTTGGAGGACATACCTCAGAATTCCTCTCTCCTGGCTGTGCAGTGTACACTAGCGAGCAAATAAATCGCCGTGTTAACTCGCATCCCTGAGGATGTTTCCACAGATTATATCTGAAGTATACGCACATAAATAACAGCAACTGTTGTGGCAGCTTGTGGCAGACGTGTTTGTGACACTTATTGTTTTTTTTCCTGAACCTTGCGCTGGCAATAAGTGGAAATGTTCTTATACAAATTGAAGCTTGCAATGTTTTAGTAAAATAAATAAATAATGCTGAAAAATTCACACAGCATCCAACCCCAAGCAAAGCAGAGCTTGTGTTATAGGTAGTAGAATAACCTGACAAAGTTTATACACTACATAGATAGATATTTTTATTAGACATAGAAAAAATGAATAATATCTACAGATTGTACAAACATTTGTCGCAGTAAGCACTAAGGAGGTGAAATCAAAGTGTTATGCTACGAATCACTGGATTTGTCTCGCAGGATCTAAAGAAATGTCGTGTTTGATAGTATGCCTACACTTCAAAGTGAATGCAAATGCGCTGGGGCCAAATTCTGCTAATCAATCGCTTTACTATGGCAATGCTATCGTTGCAAAATCGTCACGTTAAATTCTCAAATCAAAGAAACTACATACATCGTGCGGTGCCATTTTTACGTAAAGTTTCAAGTTTCGACCAGGAAGGACAATTTTGACGCACGTTCCTCCATCTATAATTTCTATAATCAGATAGAATGACAAAATGTGACTTTCTGTGACTATACATTGTCATAGTGAAGCGATTAGTTCAGAGGAATAGTGAAGTGAAGACGATGATGATGATTAAAGTGATCACGATCAAGACAGAGAATAACAAATTAAAAATATTTTTTCTGGTAAGAAAATAATATTTATTAACGCGGTCAAAACATCTCCACATCGTCCACTTGCGACACATTAGCTAAAAGCATCTCGTTGTACAAAAATTCTAGAAATTCTTTTTGGTTGAGGCCATGTTGGATTTCTCACTGTTTCCTTTCATACAATGAGGGACAAGGGAAAGCCTTTGCCCTACATTGGGACGTAATGTAATTGTTCGCATTCACAAGCTCATACTCTCACAGAAAATGGAAATATAAAAGCTAAATATGACGCCGACGATAATCTCCCTACACTTGCATATTCAAATAGAAACAAAAGTCGCCCCAAGTATGCAAACCCTACAGGCATAGCAAATGACGACTAAAATTAAGTCATCACAGACTATGAGGGGTCTTCATGCTACTTCAGCTTGTATATTTTAGTTGTGCCAATGCCAAGGGAAATCCAACCGTAAGACGGTGGAAAAGAGCTAGTAGTAGTAAGAAATGAATTTAATGATGGAAAAAATCGCAGCGTCATGTTCGACGACGCTAAAGCGCGACGAATCGAAATGGAGACGTACATTCTTCACAAAACCAACAAGTAAACTTGGAAAAATAAACGGAACGAATAGATGCAGCTAGTGACTTCCTCTGGCTTTGCTTTGTAACACTTTTTGGCCTAAGTCAGTTTCGTTAATTACTTTTATAATTAATTTTATGAAAATCCTATCAAATGAGTAGAAAGTGACATTTTGAATTATAAGTTTCATTGAATCATCAAATTTTTTAAAATCTGGAATGTAACATCCCAACTCAATTCAATCATTCAAATAGTTGAAATGACAAAATTCCATCAAATTATATCACACTAATACCCGAGTTCACCAACAGATGGTTAAATTTTAAACAGTTGTTTTGGCGTTTTTGACACAAGTTTTCATACATTAAACGTCAATTTAACCGACGAAGCTGCCTAATTGTCCGATTATCTATTGGTGAACACAGACCTTAAGCACGGAATTTTGATGCTTGGATGTTTGTTGCCTAAACGCCAAAATTATTGTACAAGTCATGCTAAAATTTGACGTACAGTTAGTTTTAAGCCTGGTTTAAAAAAGACTACTTTTTATCCCATAAATCAGTTATTTCTATCCCATTGGATGGGATAGAAATAACCTATAAACGTTTTCATACAAAACGTGCGAAGCCGCGGGCAGAAACTATTTGTTAAGAATCTATTTATTTATCACATCAAACAAATCCACCTAAGTATTTTTAATAATAAAAGATATATTATATCAAACAACCAAACAGACTTGTCTAAACTTACTTAATAAGGGTAGAGGTGAATGAAAAAGCTACATTTTGAAGTGTGGCGATCGTGCTAGCAACTGATGACTTGTAATAGCTGTTACCACAATCTTTATCCGGTCATTTAGGAGTCATGATTTAGATTGGCAACCCAGTTTCGGAAATAGCTAAACTTTTAACACAAATTGCGCTTGGTTAAACCAATTTTGACCAATTCAAGTTGAAAGCATTTCATTAGAGCTTTAAAGTGATTTGGAACGGTGTTTTGGAAAGGTAAAAATTTTAATAAAAATCTTTACTGGGTAGGGTTAAAAAATACTTCAACAGTGTACCTGCAGTATTTGATGATCATCTTTACGTTAAGAACCTGTATTTAATAAATTCAACAAAAAATTCGTTTATCGAATAAAGTTTTGTAAACAAACAGAGCCTATTCTCTGTTTAAGGTTGATCTCTCCTATTTTCTGAATTTTATAAAACCACCTACTTTTCCCAGATCCTATAGTTTATTTATAGTTTAAAAGAATATTTACATCTTGCTTGTTAGGACTTTGCTTAAGGATATTCCATGCTGATCCGCTTTACTTCGTACATGAGCAAACTTAATGTACCCATCGGATATTTAAATCTAAAAACAGTTTGAAAACCATTTTTTAGGTAGTCGTGCATACTGCCGAGAATCGACGGCAGTATCCACGACTACCCTCAATTCGTCTTGAGTCTCAATCAAAGTCGACAAGTTTATATCACGACACACTACACTGACTGTGTAAAATAATGAGAAATAGTAATAAAAGGTACGCGATGAATATCCAATAAATAATCATTAACAATTATTAAGTTTGAAAACTGGTTTATAAATGAAAATTTGGTAAGTATTCTTGTGGCTCTTTGAAATTAGTTTCTTATCATTTGAGCAACTTCCTTATTCATAACCCTCAAAAGTTAACGAAACAAAAGTTATACTTCGTGATTAAATCATCTGCTTTTACGATCTTCATTTTGAACCAGGAAAACTATAACAACGAAATTTGAGTTAGTTTGTCTAGATATTATAAATTTGATGCTATTACAATCGAGAAAGTATCTGGTGCAGCCTTCTAACCCGTTAAAGAAGGCCATTGAGATATTCAAACACAGGTACTTACACCGAGAAGAAGGTTTCCAACTATCCGGAACCTGGAACCCTGTTGTGAGAATGTGAAAAAACCTAAGAAGTGATGTACCAACCGGGCCGCGTTCTGATACCGTCAGTGTGGTGTGTCGTAATCGAATTGCGTTCGAAAATGAAACCGGTGGTAGTAGTAACGTTCGTAGCAAAAGACAAAAAATGCGGGTAGATCAATATATCTGCCAATAACAACTCTCTCGCATTTATCTTCAGTATTCCGTGATCAGGGCGCATGTCAATTGTTTCAATTGTAAATACAAGTTCAAATTTATTTCTATTATTGATTGTTATTTGTAATTTTCTTCGTAAATAAAATCAAGAAAAATGGAACAATTATTGAATAATCTTTGCAAAACGGTTCAGTATAAACCTGCCTTTAGGTTGTAAAACGGCTCTGGATTGAGACGTTCGCAACCTGTAGGGTCTGCTCGTTGTTTTGTACCACGGAGGTCTAATGATTGCTTTTATTTTGCTTTTAAAGACCTCGCGAGTGCAAGGTAAACTTTGTGAGGGTCTAATGTTTTATCTGTAAAATTTCTGATCTTTGTATATCATATGGTTATGATTTACATTTTTTGATTCAAATACGTGAAATATTTTTTATTCACTTTACTTAGCTTTATTTAAAACTAGTTTCTGCCCGCACTTTCGCACGCGTTGTTTCTGTGGTAACGTTTTTATCCCATGGGAACTCATTTACGGGATAAACCTAGCCTATTTTTGATTACACGATTAGAATTGCCTGTACGCAAAATGTCATCCGTTCAATAGTTTTGGCGTTAAGAGGTAACAGACATCCATCTATCTATCCATCCATCCACACATCTAAACATCCAAACTTTCACATTTATAATATTAGTGTGATTTTGGGGACAACATTGATTTACTTAATACAAACATACATAAAATATCACACCTTCATTATGCCCTAGTAGTAAATCAACTGATCATATTTCTCGAACTCGTCGGCCAAGATTAATATCTTCGGATTTTCCAGAATTTTATTACTAGCTCTACCAAAACTCGATTCGGAAGTGCTTATTGTGTACATTCTCAGTAACCTCCAACTATATATTGGTACATACCGTATGTTAACCCTTTATAACTCAATAACACATTTTTTTAACATTATTTTTAATAATAAGTAGTATTTAGGATAGCAATTGAAAAAAGAACACGTATTTTTTTATTTTCAAAATTATTATTTTGGTACCTCACCAAATAAAAAAAAAACAGCTGCGCGCCATAACGGGTACAATGCAGCAATAAATTCCTAGAACCTAGAAGTCGATAGATTTGAATCTAAATACTCTAAAACTTCATTGATAACTCGTTCGTGATAACGTTCATTGAGAACTTTATGGTACCTACAGTTTAAATTTCCGATCAAACTCAAACAAAACAGGTTAATTAATATACAAACGTAAACATCCGTTGCAAAGTGCACGGCTAATATTTATCTTGCGCCAAACAAATGGGAGCAAAGTCTACATCGAAATGTTGATTGTTTTTAATCAATAAGAAGACTTTCTGATAAAAAAATATGTTGGTGAAGATATAGGATAGACAAAACGAAATGGGGGGGAGGAACGGAAAAGTCAGAGGGGTGAGTCTATTTGTTTTGCGCGCTCCACATTCTCGCGAGAATCTCGCGAGAAGGCGAGAACAACACGAGAAACGTGAGTGTAGAACCGATTCACATGTCATGTTCTTTGCACGTTCTCGCCTAGTTCTCCACTTATTGTCGTTTTTTTAACGCGAGACAAACAGCGCGAGAACGAGAGAACAGGCGAGAAGATGTGAATCGGTTCCACACTCACGTTTCTCGTGTTGTTCTCGCCTTCTAGCGAGATTCTCGCGAGAATGTGGAGCGCGCTTTTGTAACGAGACGTGATCGACGTCTCTATTTAACATGGGATTTGCGTAGTTCCCTGTCTGCACGATAGAGGCTCTGTATCAAATCGTATGGAAGGAGACGTCGCGATTACGTCTCGTTACTAACGTCAAATATACTCGTCCCTATAATCCCATAATCATATGGGAATAATAATGCCAATGGGATAAAAGGGTAAGTACATAATGTAGATAGAAGGGAACATAATATAAAAATATAGAAAGTAATCACACTAGTATAATAATATTATAAATGCGAAAGTTTGGATGGATGGATGGATGGATGTTTGTTACCTCTCCACGCCAAAACTTCTGAACGGATCGGGCTGAAATTTTGCGCAGGTACAGGTACAGGTAATTCGAATCCTGGAATCAATCATAGACTTTTTATCTCATAAATGAGTTCCCATGGGATATAAATAACCTCAAAACGTTTCCATAGAAACAACGCGTGCGAAGCCGCGGGCAGAAGCTAGTAATATTATAAATGCGAAAGTTTGGATGGATGGATAGATGTTTGTTACCTCTTCACGCCAGAACCACTGAACGAATCGGGTTGAAATTTTGCATACAGGTAATTCGAATCCTGGAATCAAACATAGACTTTTTATCCCATTAATCAGTTCCCATGGGATAGAAATCACCTTTAAACGTTAAACATAGAAACAACGCGTGCGAAGCCGCGGGCATAAACTAGTAATGATATAAAATAGAAGGGGTACATAATATAGCCTTCTCTTCATGGGTGTAGAGGCTAATGATGATCATGATAGAATAGCCATAAATATCTAAGAAAGAGTTATTTTACTGATAGAGACAATAAAGAAACACCATGCTTATCAACTTTTTATACAAATCGCATTATGAGCTTAGTTGATCGCATGGTTATTTTAATTTTTTTTTTTCAAACAAAAGAACAATGCTGAAAAACGTAGGAAATATTGCTTGGAAAGCCAACTTTGAGTTTATTATGATATATTAAAAAAAATTGAGGAGTTCTGAAGTTTTAGGAAAATGTCACAATGAATAAGAATAGCGTTCGTTACCTATCATTTCAAGAACGATCAAGACAAATTCAAAACATAGTTTTTAACTGATGTTATAATTTTCCATAACAGACAAGGTCAGAAAGCAAAACGGAACCCTATCAAAACTAATTCACTATGATTGACATGTTCCCTTTAGGGAAGCGGCAATCAACACTTATATTAAGACACGCGGTTTCCGACGGTACCCTAAAAAGGGGACGGGACCGCCGGCGGGTGTTTCTAATCTACGTAAAGTTGTATTCTAATTATTGCCCATAAAAATATAGCTACGAGAACCTCCTACTTTGAGTAAAAAATATCTTGTGAAGGAAAAGTAGAAAGTGGTAAAAATGCAAGATTGTTAAAGTTTTATACAGTTTGTTTGTATTAAATTTTGCCTAGAACTACAAAGCTATTTTTATGTCGTATAAAACTATAGAAACAGCATTACAAATTGTATGGCTTAGCTAAACGCATTCACTGCCCAGCCTTGGCGGTGCGACTCGCATTTTTGGCCACGATGGTGAACAAAAAGTGCAACTTCGTATTTAATTCATTCGATTTGAGTCGGATATGCGCCTTAAAGCTGGCTATGCCCTACGTCTTCTTTGACGTTTTACATCACTATTTAAACACTTGCAAAATTACAAGGTTGAACCTCATTTTTCTTTTTTTTTTTGGCGCTTTTAAATTATTCCTTTCTTTTACCTTTGAAATATATTTTTGAATGTGAAAAACATGTGCAAATAGTCCACTCAAACTGTACGGTTTTCTGTAACAACAACACACAATCTGTCTCCTGCAATTATTAGAACCAAGGCGGCATAACACACACATGCGCACGCGTGTATTTGCGTACCTTTAGGGCGTACGCACACGAGACATTATAATTACAACCGGTGGCGTGCGTCGACTTGTAACGAGCCTTACAAAATGGCCGCTATTTTAAAAAGAAGCTTCGATATGTTGATTTGATGGAAAGGTGTAGAGAACTTGGTAGCATTTTGTTTGTAGATAAAGATTGGTTTAATACGATGGGGAACTTAATTTTATTGAAATGATTGTGCCTGTGATAGAAGTAGATAATTTCCTAAAACTTTTGTTGTTTTAATGATTTAAAAAAATAATCTAATAATATATCAAAAAATAAAAAGAAAAATGAATCTAGGAGTATAAAAATGTTATAGCTCCTAGATTTTCCTTGTAGCTGTCAAAATTAAAAATCTCCGCCAATCCACACTTTTAATATTTTACTGTCCAATTAATAATTGCTGAGAAAGTTAATTAAAAATAACAAATGACAGCTTACTTTTGTAACTATGAAATACATAAAAGTTTCATTTTTAATAAGCACAATTTCCATATTCATATCTAGCTATAAAAAGACAATAATAAAATAAACAACAAAGAGAATATCGTTAAATAAGTAACAAAAGAGAAGCTCACCTACACGAGAACTCTATATGGTAATGAAGATATTGTAGAATTCTTGGTAATTTTTCTTACGGTAGCAGGAAACATTTACATGAGTTAGATAGTGATTAATATTTATTAACTGGCCCTCCCCAATTCGAGTTGAGCAATGAGTACAAAAATGTTAATTTTGTGAATGAATATGTAGGCACGGTATTAGTAGGTAGGTACTATAATTGAGCTGTCACAAAAATGTAACGAAATTATTTGATTCTGAAACTCTCTGACTTACTTTTAACATTCATAGTTTTATTAAAAATATTTAACTAAAAGTTTAACATTTTACTTGTGTATGAGCATAATAATGTAAGCCTAAAGAAGTAAACATCATCGATTTCTGATAACATCATAACAGTCAAAACTTAATAAAAACTTTGGTAATGCTTTTGGTGAGTGCTTCCCCGTTCGACCCAAGATTTTTCAACCCAATAGGTATTTTGCTCCGTTCGACCCAAAACATTTGATTTTAGTTCCCCTTTGTCATCTACTTATACCAAATTTCTATTGTTTAAATTCAAATGTTATAGGAGCCTCGGTACTTTCAAAATAATTAATCACAAACTGACAATTAATCGCCCACCGTCAAACTACGATCATCATAAAACGGAACCGTTTTAAATAAAACATCACAAAGTAGAACGAATAAAATAAAATGACTGCTTCCTAGAAGCGCTCCCTCCGATTCCTTCCAAGATAAGATCGACGAAGAAAAATCACGAGAATTAAACATTCCTAAAAGAGTTGTCAAGCAACCAAATTAAGTCTAACGGAGTAACAAGAAAAATAACATACAAATAGACGATCAAGATTGTGGGAAGAAATAAGTGAGTAATTATTAAAACAAGATTATTATCGAAATCGCTATAAGTCTTGTAGGTTAAAAACAAGTTCTGTATAGATTATTAAATGGACGCGAGCCATTAACGCTTCTAACAGTAATTGCCTGGCACTATTATGATGGATCGTACAGTTTTTGTGGGTATTTTCTCACCATATACTTTTTAACGCTTCAAGGGATACTCCTAAATTACGGCTTCGACTTGCTGTTACGTCATTAGCCTAATTAGCTCCAAAACTTTCATTGAAAAACACGTGAGGAATTCCTATAAAGTTCTAAACAAAGTCTGAAGACTATTAGTCTGCAGATGATAATGTGGATCTTGAAAATGAAATATTCTCTTTGGAATACGCTAATTTGTTTACGAATACCAACAGAGACACAGAAGAACTTAAGCCTGTTTTATTTAAATTAGGTACTAAAATAAATAAGCTACGGCTGGCTAGCTGAGTTCTGCAATCTCTGCCTTCGTCGGCGGACGCTCTTAACAAAATTGTATTATTTTGCATTCATTTTTGACAAAGTATACTTTGTGAGGAATTTGATTAGGGTTTACTTTGTGCAGGGAAAGGCCATGTTGTTATTTCTACAGTTTATTTCTTTCAATTCGTCTCAGACTCCATAAATTTGAGCAAGAGCGATTCACAGACAGTTTCAAGGTTGTAAAATCTTGAATACGAACAAAACTAAAACTCCAGTTATGAATAAACGGAATACGCATAATCACCGCTTCGTTGCACGCTGCCGTCGGCTCGTCAGCGATTCAGATCTTTGAAATTGCACATCATGAATTGAGACGTCAGTCGGGGCTAAAAAAGGATAGGCTGTCTCCATACTAATTTAGATATCAAGCCAACGAGACCGACAAATTGTTGGCCGTTAGTATGCGGTTCGCGGAATCAAGATATTTGACGGCAGCTTTGTTCGTCACACTGTTGACGCGAGGGCGAGGGGACAAACCATGTGCTGGGGAAGGATGGGGACTGAGTTTACAAGACTTTACAAAGATAATCCTCTACTTAGCAAATTATTATTCACGTTTGATTTTGGGGTTGGATTTTCTCGTATATTCTTTCCCATTATGCTCTATTTAACACAATTGCAGTGTATTCTAAGTAATTTTGTTCACGTATAGCTAATTTATTTTTTATTCATTCTTAACCTTGACTAGAATTGCTCGTGATTATTTTCTGAGTCTATACTTTTTATGTGTGTTAATATGTCCAAATCTAATAAAAACTCTAGAATAACTACTGTATTCTAAACTTCCCCCATCAATCTATGTATAAGTTTCTACGCAAAGTCATTCCACCAGGTAGTAAAACATAAATCGATATCACCATTATGAACAGCGAAAACTTCACTCCGATAAACAAGTTTCCGACTGCAATCTACACAATCTGATCTCCGTCTAGATCAAGATTTACCCTCCCTTCATCACTTAAGTTCCTTATAGGCCGAACCTATTAAAATGTCCGTAAACCGACAGTAATGTGCTCTAAACTAGCTCTTTTGCTCTTGTTGAGAGAGTTTAGTCACGCAAGGAGCGTCTATAGATGGGAGATTGTGGAAAGCCGGCCGCAAGACTTTGAGCTTGGAATTTATTCAGTTTCAATTATATTCTGATAGATGATAAAGTAGCTTAGAGAATGCAGCTTGAATATGCCTTGTGTTGAAATCATCGCTAGATCTATAATAATTTTAACCTATTCGAAGCTTCTCTTACTTATAATAATGCAATAACTTTTGCGCGAAACTGTAGATTTGATAATTAACTACTAGCTAAAATGAATATATAGGGTGCATCAATAAGAGCGCAGGATTTAAATTTGTCGCCATTTTTTTTCTTTGCAGGTTGGAGCTCTAAAATTTTACAACTGGAATTAACAATTGTTCCGATTATTATAAATGGAATTTAGTTTTAGCGATTTAGTTCGATTTAGTCGAAATTCAACAAACCGCTCTTACCGCACTTTATCCGACACTTTAGACAAAATCGGTGCTTATCGATCTTTACCGAAGTCTGTGCTCGTTCTCCGGTCGGGACTTGAACCCGCAACTTTGCTCTCTGTACGGGAATGCGCAAACTACGCCACCAAGTCGACCACTGACCAACCGAAGATTTTATATCTATCTTATTTAAATGGGTTTTCACAATAATAACGCGTTGTTCAGTTGTGTAGCGCTCCATTTTTAATAATCGTTAATTCCAGCTGTCAAATTTCTGAGCTCTAACCTGCAAACCTGAAAAAATCGAGTAAAATTTAAATCGTGCGCTCTTATTGAGACACCCTATTATTATTATTTCAAAATAAGTTGCAAACTTGCAACACATAGCAAGTTTGCAACTTATTTTGAAATAATAAGAAAATCATTTTCTTGTATCCAGTAGACATTTTAGATACAGACATATAGATACATTATAGATACAGACACGTCATTAAATGTTTTTAAGCTTTCCACATTAACCACTGCTAAAGGTCAAATCAAGGTCATTTCTCACCATTTAACTCTGTTTTCGTTTACGACTATTATCTCCAGTAATTTTCATAAAACTACCATAAAACATCAAATAAATCACTAAATCACAAATAAATGGCATAACACCGCGGTTCAATTACCAAAACTCATTTAAATTGTCGATTTTGGGGATTTATGGCTGCCATAGATAACTTATAGTCATTATAGCAATCAATGCTACGAATTGATTTTATAAATCCATTAAATATCGCTGGTGTAACCTAGCTGGTTTTATATTTTTAAATTGCGAATTGTTTGCAAAGAAACCGGAATTCTACATGGTCGTTTTATGTGTGTCGGGTTGTTGGTATCTTTCATAGTCTAGGTAACAAGTTTAGGTAATTGCCAGTTTTCTGATCTCTCGAATTCTTTGGATCTTAATCCGTCCATTGGCATGATGACATCGTTAGCAACCAACTCTTTCTAATTTACTTAGCCATTATTTCTATTAGAAGCACATTTACATACAAAACGTATAAGTCATTCAAAAACTATAAATTTAAGTCGTTAGGACTATTTAGTTTGAGCGCGTAGAACCGTGAGGTGGAAATACACGTCTGATTCGATTAATAATTCTGACAGTGTGGTTTGTTCGGGCGATGCATCTGTTTTTTGTACCTTTTCTAGAGTTTCTTCTACTCTGATGAACATTTTGACTTCATTAACTCTTTTAATGGGACTATGGGTCGTTACCTCATCACTCTGGTGTCAGTATTTTACAGAAAAAAATAATACGGTGTTAGATATTACTGTTTTTTTCGAATGTGATAGGGAGGCAATATTTTTAGAAAATATATCACACAACGTTGAATGCAAACTTTTTTGAGCAAAACGTTCTAAGACAGCAGAAAAAATCCATATTTTAAAATCATTCTATGATATCGTATGAAACCTTGGAACCATAATTTTGTTTCAATTAGATTTATTCAACTTTTTTGGTGCGTTCAGCTGATATAGAATATATTGATTTGAATATAATAGATAAATAAATAATCAGCTTTAACAATTAACCAATTTAGTTTCGTGTTTTTTTGAAATCAAAACTATAATGATGTCTGTTTCCTTAATATGAAATATTCACGCATTTTAGCAATAAATCATTTCACACCTTGATTCAAACGCATTCTTTATCTGTTAATTAGCTACAACCGTTAAGCTTTTCTCTAAATCAACTTCATTATGAGTTATCACCTCAAAACCAATATCCACTGTGACCAATACTAATAATCGTCGACGTTAATGCCCGGTTATATTCATTTATAACTACATTAACATTCATTTATCATTACGAAAGCCGCTAAGGTGAGGCAGTTCACATTTTTCACTCATTTGTAAATTAATTTTAGTGATATTCGAGAGTTGAGAGTGCTGAATGCCATGTGAATTCCGTATTGAAAAAAAATGTTGTGCGAGCTTTTTTAGTTTTTTTTAATCAAACTAGCTTCTTCTCGCAGCTTTACACGCGTTGTTACTATAAAAACGTTTAAAAGTTATTAATATCCATAGACTGTAGACTGTTTGCAACAGTCAGCAGTTAGCTCAATTGTTTTAATTGTAAATACTAGTTTAATTTTCTTTGTGAATAATTTATATAATAATTTTTTATATCCATTGATAATTGAATTATTGGGTAAAAGTAGCCTATTTTATTTCAAGCTTGGAACCACCGTATGCAAAATTTCAGCCCGGTCCGTTTAGAAGTTTTGGCGTGAGGTAACAAACATCCAAACATCCTTCCAAGCTTTCGCATTTATAATATTTGTGTGATGTGATAGTGTGATTGATATTTCTAAGCATACCTACGAAATGTATGGAATGTATGGAAATAGGTGACCGACTTGCAATTTTGTTTGACTTTATTACGATAGAAATATAAGGCAGCAGCCAAGAATGAAATGACTAGGTTATGATAAAATTATTAATTGGCATACCTACTCAGTTCTATATGAAAAAGTTTATGATTTTCTTAACCCGCTAGCACAAAACACTCAGGGCAATGTTAATAAAAATACCAACTGAAGACTGTTCTCCAATTCATTCCCGATCATTAGACAACGAAAAGAATTTTAAATCAGCAATTAAAATTATAAACTTAATGATCGTCATAAAATTTTCACAAAGAGAGTTCATAAAGTCAAGGGGCTGATATACAACCCGTGATATGAAGGCGCATAAAAGAGTATAATCTTTGATATAGTCCCTCGATGGCCATTCCATAAATAACACAAAGGTTTCACCTTACAAGATACTCTTGGCGACGTGTAAAATATTGATATCGATAATAAAACAACAATATCTCAATCCGATGACTTCATACAAGAAATTGCATCACGTATTGGGAAATTTGAGAACGCCGTGTAAAGCGATCTCGTTTGAAATAAAACGGAACGGTTTTACGAATAAATTATAGCATTGTAAAGTATGATAAACTATGGTAACCATTGTAATGAAACGGCGTGGGGTGTACAGTGCAACTCGCAAGTCCAGGTTGCTCAACAAGTTGTATAAGAAGTGATACAACTTTCGTGGGAGACTGTAGGTGCCTCACATCACGCGCAGCGGGAGAGTCTGACTAGTAAACTAGTATCTCGCAGTGAGGGTAATGTAATAATCCAGATACATTAACCAGTCTATCGAGACACTCGTTTCTTCCCACCTCTTTAAAAACAAGAAGACATCATAGGCCTCGATAAAATGGCCGTTAATATTAATATTGATGTCCGATGAACACTCACGTTTCCAACGATTAAGATGTTACGAATAATTAAAGTTCTGACGTTTTTAGATTGGGTCAGATGTTAATGGAACCTGGTAGAGGTTAGAATACTGACGCCATTTTTAATTTATTTTATACAGCTTCCATATCCCGGCAAGACGTGTAATTACCATTAGCGTGATTACTGATTAGGCTTGCATCTTGTTATGATAACTTCATGAATAAAGTCATTATAGGTACGGGCAATGCGCCCAAGCCTTAGTGTACGCAATTGAATTGAACCTTATTATCATAAGATAGATGGTTCTATATTTCCCATTTTCGTTTGGAGGGCTCAATATCGGTGCCCGTTCTAGGTACAATTATCTTTATGAGTTCAGATCGAATAGCAATGTTGTGATCAGTGTTCTCTCATGAGTTTATTTTTTCCAAGTTGATATTAAAATTAAATTGAGCTAAGATCAAAAGGCGCATAGACTTTCATATAGACATTTAAGTACCCGAAAGTATTTGGGAACTATGTTTTTAACTACTAGTGAGAGTATAGCCTTTATTCACAAAGAAAATTATAATAGTATTTATAATTGAACTGGTCCAACTGAACTGTATTTACTTAATTTTTACTGATCTGCTAGAGATAGCAAAACCCATCATCATCATCATCATCATCAGCCTATGTTAGTCCACAGCTGGACATAGGCCTCTCATAATGAGCGCCATAGTACCCTGTCTTCAGCTTGCCGCATCTGACTGCAGTCTTTCGCAGGTCGTCATCCCACCTTGCCGGAGAGCGTTCTAAACAACGTTTGTTGAGTCGTGGTCTTCGCTCAAGAACACGTTTCAAGCATCATCAGAAGCAACTTTGTGAACACCGGGCAAATGATTCAAACTATCAGATGGGATGGACAGTAGACCTTGACTTCTCATGTGAAAGATTGGCACCGTCTATTTTCTCCGCTTATGCAGTGTCAAAACATTATCATTCACCTTGTCAGCAAGAATAACTGGTTCAACAATATCGCGTCAATCATCTTTAGTACATAATAGTTGAACACACAAACACGACCCAAACAAATTCAAAACCCCGATTCATATTACAAAGATATGGAGCTGGGACAGGTGACAAAAACTGTTATGAATACGACGGGAGCAGACCCCCTTTTTGCTAAAACCCGTTTCTACTTCCAAGATCCAACACTCAAGAATGTGAGCTGTGATACGAGCTTCTGGTTACGAATGTAATGCCGAGATATATGACACGTTTACATTGCAATATTATTGTGCTGTGCAGTAAATGTTTCGGAAAGTTTAGGGGACGAAACGATTTAGGACAACAAAACTTTGGTGTTTTCTTAACATAGTAGAGTTTAGTATAGACTATGTTATAGGGTAATAACCGCGTAAATTAAATATACATTGTTATTTGAATCATCTGGTAATTCCGGAAGAATTGCTATCGTACTGCTTATCACGAGTGCTGTGAATACATCAATTTGAGACGAAACTTTTAAATCCATCATAGTTATTAGCACCAAAGTTATTAAAAGTTGTTCCGTGATCATGGCGCATGAAACTGTGCCGAAATATTGGAAAGCTCAATACACAAATCATGGTAAATATCCCGTTTTAAATGACTTTTAAATTATAATATGTATAACAAGCTTCAGCCCGCGACTTTGCACGCATATTTTGGATATAATAAGTCTATTATCTAAGTCACACTATGCTCTAAATGTACGCAAATTTTATTTAGATCTGTTCAGTACTTTTGGTAACAAAAAATTACCATTTCACAAACTTTCGGCTTTATAATATTCGTAGACTAAGATGTAGAGTCACCTATGACCTATGAGTGACAATTTAGTCAAGTTTATATTTATCGAGAAGCAATCCTAACTGAATAAAAAGGATTCGAGGCGCAAACACTTGCAGTCAGCACAGGATAAGTACAATTAATTACAACATTATTTTTCAACAGGAGCCAACAGAGGTTAGCTTCACTAAAACATGCATTCAAGTATAAAACTGTCACCATTCACACAGCGTTAATTACAAGCAATTGTTAGTACACAGTACAGATAATTATCGCTGCACAGTAAATCAACTCCGTGAAAAGAACTACCTCGGGCGTAAATTACGAGATAGCCTGCTGTTTCAGAGGGAATGAAGCTGTATGTTCGACGCGTCGTAATTACGGTGTTTAGGACTCGTTTCTTTGGACGCTGGTCTCTGTGACAAGGATATGTTGCTTCACTGAAATTACATTAACTAACAACTTGTTTTCTTTTGAAAAACTAATGATAAGCAAGCAGTTTATATTTGATAACACGTTGTTAGACCATTTCTTTAGAATTTATTTTTACACTAACGTCTGTCCGCGGCTTAGCTAGTTCGTCATTTCCCGGGATGAAATGTAATATTCAATGTCAAGGCTACAACTACATGTATTTTAGTCTGATGCATCAGTAGTTTTGGCGTGAAGAGGCTACAAAAATTATTTCAGTTTCATCAATCCAATTTTTCGGGTTATATTATTAGACAATACACACTATTGGTACAATTTAGAACATACAAAGTTGATACGCTCCATTTTCATGGTCCATCAATTAGAAATAACTTAAATGTCTATATAAAAGTAGGTATGTATACGAAACAGTATTCAGAAGTATAAAAATAACCTACAAAAAGCCAGGCATTTCATACAAGCAGGCACAATAGCATTGAATGAATAGCAGCAAGCGTATAAAGACGAGAAGCTGACCTACTCCTTTGTTATTGAATACCAAGATGACAAGCATCCCTGATATTAATAAGGATAAAACAGACAGATATATCCAATAATCACCGTTTCATTCTATGTAGGGAGCAATAAGTGTATTATTAAAATTTAACTATTGCTAAATTGGGTATGAAATAAAAACCTTTGGCAAAAATAGATTGAAATCGAAAAGTTTGAATGAGGGCCACCACTTTTTTACACAAACATACGGAATGATGCCCACTAACTCATCGCTCCACTCAAGCTGTGTGCTTGTGCTTGAGTGGAAACCACGACTCGGCAAACGTAGTGTAGGACGCCCTCCGCACAGGTGGGATGTCGATCTGCGAAAGACTGCAGGCAGATGCCGGATGCGGCAAGCTGAAGGCAGGGCGCTATGGCGCTCTTTAGGGGAGCCCTATGTCCAGCGGACTAATATAGTGTATACTATTTTGAATTAATTGCTTCTGCTTGTTTTAAGCTTCAGCACATTCACAATATCACATCACACTAATATTAAAGTGTGAATTGATGGATCGATTTAAGTTTGTTATTTTTTCACGCCACTACTGAACGTATTATCCTGATATAGCTCTGGCATCCACGAAAGACCAGCGCTATGGCAGGATACATCCTGCCATAGCATCTGCCGAGTGTTGGCCATTCTTGTGACCTATAATATGTTATTACTTTTCTATTAACCTTTATCTTTCGTATGTGCTAATGTTTGTTTGTATTGTATAATAATAATAATAATGCTGGACAATTCACACAGCATTATCTAGCCCCAAGGTATATATACATTATAAAATAAACGCATTTTTACTTTACTTACTGATTTCATAGATGTTGGTCTAGACATGACATAACACATGGGCTACTTTTTATCCACTAAACCAGTTCCCCTAAGAGAGAAAAACCTTTGAACGTTTCCATAGCAACAACGTGTGCAAAGTTGCGGGCAGAAACTCATGCTTAATTTTGTCCCATAAGTTGATTTAAGTGCACTTCTTGGAATCTTCTTTTATAAACCAATAAACTTCACCAAGTACCAAAATGGTCATTAATTACAAAAATTAACAGCCAAGTTATAAAAAGGATTTCAACCGATACAATTACCTATATTGTTATGTTAATCAGATTTCTTATTGAGATAGCGATGATGCGAGTTAAATATCTTTTTATTGCTTGTTTGCCTACAAGATTAATGTACCAGCAATGTTATTTATTCACCGCTGGTATTTTTAGACGTAATTGTACACTATAAAAAGTTCTGCTAAGTACCTATGTTGATCGCATTCTTGAAGAATATGCTACACAGACAATATGGTATACATCAATACAGTCCTGTGATATTACTTTTTTAGAACGTTTCATTCGATTTTACAAAAAAATTGAGTGGCTATTTGCGCGAGTGACAATTTGCGCGAGTGGACACTTGAACGCGAAAAATCATAAAGCTCTTAATGTCTCTCGAAATAGACGTAGTAGAGAAATGCAAATTTCACCATTGTGTAAGGGATTTTGCTCTCTTTCTCCTGATATATCTGGCCTTCCCCTCCCCTGTTTTCCCCGTTACGATAAATATTATTTTAACGCAGATCTTCGAAGCATGTCCTACGATGCTAACGGACCAGCGTAGCATACAAAAGACTTCAACGCCAACTGACTTTTCTTAACACATTGAGTGCCACCGACGCACACGCACTTAGAACAGCGACGCGCTCCTTTCATAATGTCACGTGTTACACAGGGAGCGTTTGTGTAGTCAGTATGGGAAAAGAATCGCTCGCAACGAGCAATAAGATGGATTTTAGCATACGGCGTAAAGTGTCATGCTTGCTCCGAATAGTACATTACGCCCCGAGACACCACCCCGGTCAGTACCTGCACTTAAAAACATTTTCTTTACCTTTAAACATTTCAAACTCAAGTGCTGATTCGGACATTCCATTCAAAAGATATTAAAAATTTAAAAATGTCAATCTAAACAAAATACTATTAGAAAAATGAATGACGCCGCACCCGGGCAACGCAGCGAGGGAGGTAGGTAAAAATAATAATAATTAATGTCCTCCTAGCCGAATTTCGGCCACGGCAGCCAATCTCATCGGAGACTAGCCAGATGCGCAGGACATATTATAGTGCACAAGTGCTGTGTGGTGCCGGCTTAGAATTTGCACAACCCCAACTCTTCCCGCGGGTGCCGTAAGAGGCGACTAAGGGATATCCACCGGGGGCGGGCACGATCGGGGAGAGGTCAAACGCAGGACCAACGTCTTAATGTGCTTTCTGAGGCACGCCCCCGTGCCTCGGAGAGCACGTTAAGCCATCTAACACCGCAAATTTCCTTAGTGCGGGCTGCTACAGTGAATATTTCTTGCTAGAAAATACCCAATAACACGAATCTTGGGCCGACCCGGGATTTGAACTCGGGACCACATTATCAGCGGTTGAACACGCGACCACTATACCAACGGGGCAGTTGGATAAAAGTATAAAATGTCCTGCTACAGAAATATTAGAAACCTAAGTTTATCCCAAATTTTTAAAAAATTAATATCCACCCGTGCGAAGCCGGGACAGGCCGCTAGTATAATATATATATGTATGTCTAAAGATGAGTTTCCTTAAGTGTATTGCGTTTATTTATAGTAATCTTCATTTCATTTTATCGTTCGTTTCCTCAAATTTCTCAACCTTGTTTATCTAATAGACGTTGTCATAATAAAGAAGAGTTTCCTCTCTAAATTATTTTATCAACATTTGTTACCAATTATCCCGTTGAAATATAAACCGTGAATCGGTTCGGATGTCTGACTGTAATTAATATCCTTTCAACACATGTGGATGTTTCAGATTTATTGTAATAATTACATATTTGAAAATTTCGAATTATGTAAGTGGTATGGAAACGATTATGAGATCATCTGGTTTTTTTACTTCTTTGAAAAGGTTATTTCTTTACTTAAAGTTTGTCTTACACACAATATACCCATATCATTTTAAGGAATCCTGAACCTTGCATTGCATTTTATTTACAACAAAAAAGTTTGCAATCAACTCTATGTATTTAATAATACATAGAGTTGAGGTATTAATTTCTGTAAAAGGCTGTAAGGTAAAACTAAATAAAAAAGAGGCACAAATATGTAGAGATGATGTTAAATTGCCCGTGGTTCAAATATTTGTTTTTATTCAATTCGACTTATTATTGTTTGTAGGTACCTTTCATTAATTATTTGGGTCTTGGTTTATTTATATAAATAAAATAATATTTTACGGCTTAATGTTGATGGAGGAGTAAAATACTCAATAAAATTTGCATTATCTTAAAATGCTAAGTCAATTACTCTGACACTTATTGCTAGCTAGTAAAATTTTACGAGCGTACAAATGAGTGGGCTAACAATTCCTTGCAATGCAAGTTTATGAATTATTTAAGCAATGATTATGACCGTATTTCCTAATATGCATAAAAATACCAGTAAAGTAGTTAAACCAGAGTTTATGGCTGCTTGTTCACCATACATATTAATGTCCTCTATATTTTAATGATGGGCAATTTGCCAAATATTACATTATGTTATTGTGTCAACAGATGCTATAATTATTATACAGCTATATACAATGTGTCTGGTCACCGGTGTCGGAGACTTTGGGGGGTGAAATACAGTAAATTTTATCGACTTTAAAAAAAAAATATTTTTTGTTTTGTAAATTCTGTTTTCTTTTATTATAAAATAGATATTGCAACAATGTTAACATTGCTTTATTTTCTACATTATTGGCTATCAAATGAGTCCTCTATCGTCTTCCTAAGACCTCTACATGGGTAGCTATACCTTAATCAGTACAAGCACCCGTGCTTCGAGGCAACAGAAAACAAAATGGCTGCCATTTTATCATGGACAGAGAGAAAAAAAAAATAGGGATAGTGATTTGTCGATAAAATTTACCGTATTTCACCCCCCAAAGTCTCCGACACCGGTGACCAGACTCATTGTATACCTACAGGGTTATTGGTTATTCACTGACACTAGTGAACTGCAGGATCTGCCCACCATCACGAACACGACCGTGAACACGCCAGGTCTCACTTCTCAAAATTGGTGGAATTTGAATGATATTAGAATGTACTTCCCTCCATTCAAAAATCGATCATCATAGGGGTTTTCTTTGAAACTAAACCTAAAAACGGCTCTGCCCTGAATTATCAGAGGGTGTGTATGTGTTCGGCTGACTCCCAGCCAGGCTGATGCCACTTAAATCATCTTTCGTGGATGTAAAATAAGCTAATGATGATGATGTGGGTAAAAATAGGAGTGGAGATCGGTATATAGCAATTAATTGGATTTAGGACATTATTTTGTTGGGAAGTGATTCACAAAAAAAATGAGAATTAAGACCCGGCGTTTTCACTAACGTGTTCGTGGTGATGGGCAGAATCTGCAGTTTACGCAGTGTCAGTGAACTACCAATAATCCTGTTATTTGCATTTAAATAATTTTGGTAAGATTATTACAATTCATCATTAAATAATACATCATTTTATAAATGGGATAATGTTTGGTAGTTTATATTTCCTAAAGTAAAAGGATTAGGCTTTAATACCAAGGTATGTTTATGTTAGAATAATAAGTATTTTACTATCTAGGTAAATCAAATAAATTACATATTATAGTGTCCCTACTTTAATATTGTACACCATGACCGGGAAGAGGTCCCATCGGATTATGTGTGAAGGAATGTGCACCTGTGTTTGCACACACACTTGTGCACTATAAATGTCCTGCACACATGGCTAGTCTATTGTGACTGGCCACGCTGCTGTAGCCATAATTCGACAGCATCATTGAACACTTTACTTTGTTTATTATTAGTTATAGACAAGACAACCGAAAAAAGTGTAGAACCGAATCAATTGAACCTCGTTTACACATAAAGCAAAGCACATAGAAAACAGTGCTAAGCTATTTTTGTGAGTAGGAAGGTAGCTACTATACATAGAGATCGAAATCCGATACCGACTGTCCATTTTAATTACAAATGCCCCGCACCTTTTAATATCCGTACAAAACAAACACAGACGAAAACAAACCAAAACTTATAAGGGGCGACGGCGACTATACAATACGACCAACTTAATACTACAGTTGAGCAAAGAGATAAGTCAAAGGATAACCCTGATTGTATCAGAATAGTCAACGTTACTGACGCTGTTAACTGTACTGTTAAGTTTGTGGCACTATACGTTATCAAAGTCGGACCCGACGTCACGCTCCCAGAGATAATGGTCAGTCAATATTTGAAAACCCATCAGTGACATCATAAATTGACTTCTTCACTTTACCTATCCGATACCACTGCAACTTTGCCACACTGAACCAAACGCTAAGGAGTTTAAGGTTCAAAGTTAAATGGTATTATTTGGATTCAACAAATGTGATTCTAGTACCTACGATTGTGAATCAAATACAGAGGAAAATAAGGCTTAGAGTTCATTTGTTTTTGATCTAAGTTGTGAGATTGATAGGTTGTCAACAGATATTCTAGATGCCTACGTTCCAAACATTTTTGTTGTCAAAATAGTAAAAAAAATTATGTCGGTTAAACTTCCAAGTATGTGATAAAGGCAACTGATAGAGTAAAATACCTTAGTGATACAGACTAGTTTTATCAACTAGCTTCTGCCCGCGGCCTTACAAGTGTTTTATATGTAGCTTATATCCATCCCCGGAATATGTTCACCTCCCTGCCAAATATCCTTGAAATCCGTTCAGCCGTTTAGGCGTAAAGGGTGACAGACAGACAGACTGAATTACTTCCGGTTTTATAATATTAGTATGGATAGGTGGTTATTTTTTTATATACATACACGTTGTCTCAAATTAAATATTAGATCACAACAAAATCTCATCTGAGTGTGCATTGTCACCAACTCTATGTTCTAGTTTACATATTATGTCTTCGAGTGTGTCTAAAGTTTCAAAACAACTTATTAAAACTTCAGCAATAAATCCAAAAAACAGAATCGCAGACGGCCCAGTAAATAAAGATTAAAGTGTTTAATCAAATACTTCTTGCCCCCAGCTTGTTGAAAAGTTGTGACATGACTTATAACCTGAGACTTTGCTTACTTTAAATTGGTTGTGTTAGGAAACAAAACAGTCCCTCGCTTCGCTGCGAAACTTGGAATATTGTTTCGAACTTTGCTTTATATTTCAACAAAAACGTTGATAAAGACATATCAAATAAAAATACTATGAAAAATATTGAGAAACTTACCCTCAGTTGAATGCTGTAGCTCCAAACATCAAACCTGTAACAAAAACGTAATTGTCAAATATCCATTAGACAACAAATGGTGCATCGCTATCACTGATACATTACAATTTGACAGAACATTAGACTACAACATTTACGTTGAATACCGGTGAATCGAAATCTCGTTGATGGCTTCTCGTTATACGCGCGTTTCAGCCTCGAAATTAATAATAAAGGCCGATGTTCAGCAGAGGGATAAAAGTCAATAACGTTACAACTGGTGAAAACCTCCTCAGTCCATGTACATCCACTGCTGAACGGGTTTCCCCTTAACAAGGGGGGTTTGGCCATAATCACCGCGCTTGGTGATATCATCATCATCATCATCAGCCTATGTTAGTTCATTGCTGGACATAGGCCTTTCCTAATAAGCGCCATAGTGCCCTGTCTTCAGCTTGCCGCATCCAGCATCTGCCTGCAGTCTTTCGTCGTCATCCCATCGGGCCGGGGGGCGTCATACACGACGTTTGCCGAGTGGTGGGGTCCACTCTAGAACACGTTTCCCCCAGCGGTTATCGGTTGTTCGCGAGGTTTGGTTATGGAACTTGGTGATATGGATCTTGGTGATATAATTCTCTTAAATTGGTGATCACAGTTAAGGTGTTAAAAATACACAGAAGGAAACTGCTGCAACTGGTAATAAAGATGTTGAGAATTATGTATTCGCAAGAATAACGTCATACGTAGACAATGACGTTTTAGAAGCAGGTAAACACCTGATTCCTGCTCCTATGTAAATGCTTCCAATGGTTAAATATTACTTTATAAATGCGCGTGTGGGTGTGGGATCAAAGACGATGCCTTCGGCTTACCATTTCAAGATAAAAGCGTGTTATGGAGACGCCTATACGTTACGGTAAAAGATTACAATTTTATTTACTACTCCAAAACGTTAGATAATCTATGTCTTAATTAACCAAGCGAGTGGAATGCACCTCGATACTCACTTTTAAACTAGCACAATACCTATCGTAACAAGTTTTTGAAATTGAGCTTTATGATCTCAAAAATAAGGGATCTATTCCATTTGCTTTGTTGGTTGATTGGTATGTTATTTAGAGTGAAAATGAACTTAATCGTAATAAATATAGGAAAAGTTTTACTGTTGATGATACAAGCGTAAAATAATCGCTAAGAGCGTCGTTACGGGTTCATTAGTATCGGGTGCTTTACATGTGTTTTGTTGGAAACCAATATCCATTTGCTTCGGGCTGATTTGATTAGAATTGTCGTGAGTTTATACCGGTATTATATTCCATCCTTATTTAGAATAAAGGTGAGATTTATCTCAAGGTCCATTGCGACTACGCTAACAGTGAATTTACGCTTTAGAGCGCGAGAAAACTTTTAATTTATAGCTTTACAGCTTTATAGCAAACGAACAATATTTCAAATACAACAAAGAAGTACATAGTTTGATGGATTGGATATTCATCTAAACAAAACATCAAACTCGGCAAGGTTTTTCCAAACAGATTATTTGTAATAGCGTCGTAAAATCTCCAGTAAATCCTTTCTGGATAGATAAATTTTATTATAATAAGCACAGCTCCTTTACCAATGATGATCGACGCTGTAAATCTGATTGGAAATTTTAATACGAACCATAAAACAAACTGGCGGACAAACTTGGAGTAATCCTCACAGAAATTTATTAAGAGGAACTCGAATCAATCACAAAACGTAATCCTGTAAGGCTATAAACAATGTGAGACAAACGCCGATAAAGCCTGTTTTACGATCTGCCACCTCGTTTATAAGTAGAACACAATATTGTACAAATCAGTAGGGCACGCTTATAAAAAGGTACAATCCAAACTTAGTTACCTACAGACAAGTCGGAAAATCATGGATTACAATAATATAGCGTCCTTGATACCGATCAATGACGCTATCTACTGTGTACTGTATGTCCAGGTAAAATAAACCATGGTATACCAGGTAACATACATACGTCGTCTCGCAGGTCAAGCTGTTGCTAATCAGCTGATAATGTCTCCTGTCAGACGGACATAGCCGAGAGAGCGGGAATCTGAGTTGACGGACCAACGGAGGCCTACGGGTGAAGCCGATGGGATACCTTGGGCCTGGTGAGCTGGTGTATCCCTAATTGTGTATATTATGGGTCTTTGGAACCCCTACATACTGGATAATGTATCCAGTAGATACCTACTGGATTCTTTCTTGAGATAGTCGTATTCGAAGTCTGAATTGACAACTGTAAGGGCGATTGTGCACTACAAGGAATTTTACTGTCCGGCAGTCCGATTTTTTACGGTCCGATATGGCACGCCATATAATGTATAATACTAGTTTGTGCACTATACGTAATTTTACCGTCCGATATTTTACTTTTCCCCATTCCGGAACGGTTGTGAGAACTGAAAAGAGACTGAAAAGACGGAGCTAAACTGAGGCGTATCATCAGAGTAAAGACGGACAAGTGCACAAGCCAATCATCCGTTTTTTTCATGCCACTTCGGACCGTAAAAAATCGGACTGCCGGACAGTAAAATTCCTTGTAGTGCACAATCGCCCGAAGGCGATCGTGCCACATATTTCTTTGAACATTGAATGCTCACTTGTTTTAACAATTAGTTTTTCCAGATAGATTAGACCAAAAAAATTAAGTAGGAATTTGTTGATCTGTTTAATTTGACCGGTTAAATTTGTCAGAATGCAACCAATTTAAATTGAATCACTAAAAAGTTATCGCTTGAACAAAATTTAGTTGATCCGTTTGAATTGGAAATGGTATATAAGAATCAAACGAGATTGGAAAAGTTTTAATCAAAAAGTTTGAAACACACTAAAGCAACAAGTGAGTGATATTTCTACTTGATCCACCTTATGTGATAATAATAAGAAAACAAAAGTTCAGCAGAATAGAGACACAAATACAACAGAGCACTCAATGCCATTGTTGCATCTACAGATTTACGATTATCCTTAGCGATATACAACTCGATTATAAAAATGCACCATTACTGGGAGAGCTCAGATTTATAGACCTGTATAATTTAATTCCTATTCAAATATTTGATAACACTAATGTGAAAGAATTTAGATTTATTACAGGTTCGTGATCTTGCATAAAAATATTTTCACACTGAGAACAGGCTTATTTTTAAAACCATACGTGACACGGCAAAAAAAAAAGAAATCATTATTCAAATAGAAAACCAAATTAAATTTCACAGATGTTAAAACTATGCATAACATTCCAAGCTTATATAAATGATCGTTAACCTTTGACCTAAGACCTCGACACTAGCCTTTCATTCATAACGGCAAAACTCAAGACGGAGGATTTATAGACAACAGAACAAGTGATGACTTGATGTTGAAGGATGGTGTGAGTTCAAGCAATTACTGCAACTAAGACAAGCAAAAGAGAAAAGAAATCGACCGATAGCCATATTGTAGACAGAACGATTTATACGAGGCACCAAAGTAAAGTGCATAAGGTCGAGATTTCTGTGCAATAATAGTGGTAAATGGAATTGTAAGTGCTGTGGGATGTAGCTATGAATCATACGAATGTGTTTGATTTCGAAAAGGCGAGTCAGGAGTAGGGATTGAAAATTCAACAGCAATGGTTCTTTTTAGTTCACGAGGATGGATACATTTTTTTTGTGAAATATTGCCGTAGTTATTCATTTTGTGAAACCTGAAACTTGGAGAGCTTTAACTGGTCCGCCTCCAGTCGAATTCAAAGTTAAGATGATGTAACATGATGATGTTAGGATGGCATTTCTATTATTTAACAAAGATCTCAAGAGGCGCAAATATGCAGGTCTCGACAGAGCCTACACATTTGCTCCCCTTGGAGTCGAGACCCTAGGTCCGTGGGGTACCGAGGCTCTTCGGGTTTTCAAAAAACTATCTGAGCATCTGGTCGAAGCGACGCGTGACCCGAGAGCTGGTGAATATCTGGCACAGCGTATCAGCATTGCCATACAGCGTGGCAATGCAGCCAGCGTCTTGGGGACGCTTCCGACTGGTGTTGATATGGATCAGTTGAGCTACCTGTAGACTGGTTGCAACAGTCAGCAGTTAGCTCAATTGTTTCAATTGTAAATACTAGTATAATTTTCAGTGTGAATAAAGATGTATTTTACAAAACATGGAATTTTGGTTCGCAAATTATGCGGACCGAGCAGAAAGTTTCAGATTTTCCTCAAGATATCGACTGACCCTGTATTTGAGAGAGCATTATTTTGTCGCAAATATTTGTCTGAGGTGAGGGTTACAGACAAAAATCGCTCAACAGAGTCAAGCTTATGGCGTTCTACAGAGTGCTCAAAAGATGTTGAAAGTATAAAATACTCTATCTGTATTTTAGATTACAAATAATAGAAATAATCGGCAAAAGTCCAATCATAAACGCTAAAGACCATGAGGAGATTCTATCATCCGAAGATGATGATAATGATCAGGCTCGCAGACGTAGGTCTGCTAACTAGATAAAAACATCAGAGCTCTCGACATCTGAATCACGACGCGGCTGCCACACGACTGACAAGGTCAACTCGCGGCCACCTAGCAAGATTGATGTGAGTTACCAATAGAATTCCTTTTTCTGAGTTATTGGAAGGGTTTGGAAATGGCTTTTACTTATGCTTCGGTTTGTCAAATTGGTTCTTTTGAGTGTTTTTGTTGAAGTTAAAAAGCTGATATTTTCGCGCTGCTACTCTGTGTTTTGAGCTTAAAAGTATAATATATTTTTTTTTATATTCGTACTTCTTAAATAAGGTAGTACTTTGATCCAAGTAATCTGGTTCAGAGTGGGTTACCTAATAGCAGTACAGATGCAGATAAATATTGTGCATCTCTCTATTTCAAGCATATTTTTTATGATTTCTTAAAGTTTGATGATATTCCGATACGTCTAATGTTGTAAGTTTGAAACAAGAGCATCGAGATGTCTAGAATGTTTTTTAATAAAAGACCTCAACTTGATCCATGATAGCAAACAAGACAAGAAAAATGGAAACCAGTTACCTGTTTTTACGCGGGTAACCTTGTTCCATCTTTATAGGTCCTTCGTTTAGACAATCCATTAGAAAAATTGCTCATCTGATTTATGGGATGGGATAAAACGGGACAAGAGCAATTCTGCTTAATAGACTGAAATAAATTGGTTCTAAAATGTTGATGTACTTAACTTAGAAATGCCGTTGAACAGAAAATCCAGTGGGATTAGTAGGGACACTCATAGTTTGAAAGTCCTTATAATTTTTTTACCTTTATTTGAGTTATCTATGCAAATAAATAAATCTTATTTATCTTATAAATCTTATCAACATAACAGCTTTTTAATAAATTTATTATGGAAGTACACATACTTATAGCAAAACAAGTTTTTTTTTCTGTCTGTTTTATTTGGCCTTTTTTGAAACGGTAATACCGATTCCACTGCCTAATGTTGTGGCAAGAAACTTAGGCTACTTTTATTTTAGAAAAATAATACAGATTTAAAAAATAATAAAGATTCAGAAAAATAGTAAAGACGAAACTTTGACACTTTGACAGAAATCACATGCGGTTTCGGTCATAGTGTCTGACGACTACTAAACAATCAAACAAATTACCAAAATAACTATCTGAATCCAGGTGAATCCAGTCATTTTCGTAATCTTTTTTGATCGATTTGTAAGTTCGACATGCTATTAAATCTGCTAAAAACATCACAAATGACGCCAGATTGCCCCAAGAGCCGCAGAACAAAACAATTCCAGATCACGTAACTAATGACCGCGCCCGTACAGAAATCCAAAAAGCTACAATTCACGGCTATCCATCTGACTCTGGGTTCTATAAAAATAATAATTTATCTCTGGAAGCAAGTAAGGTAAAAGACGGTGGCGATTCATGTATTTTACGAAGAAGTTCAGCTTACAACGTCAGCATTATGGTTTTTATGTATTTTGAATTTTTCTGCACTGGACAATAATGGGGATCATTGACCAAGTTATTGTTAGAGCCAAGACTCGGCATACTCGGCTATTATGTTGATGCGCTATTTGGTAAACATAGGGTGAGGACTAAAATTTCTTATTAGTTATGATAAAGATTAGGGAAGGATCGTAACGTGGGTACCCTCCGGCCAGGTGGGATGACGACTTGTGAAAGACTGCAAGAAGATCCTGGAGGGATCCGGAAGGCCGGTCTAGTAGTGAACTAAAATAGGTTGATGATGATGATGAAGATAAGGATTATATTGTGTGTAATTATAATTATGTTGTGTATCTTTGAGCGCAAGTGTCGCAAAACGTAGACTAATAATCCATCCCTCGTAGATATAAGGGCTGATGCAAGATGATGTATCTTCGTAATAATAAACGGGTTGCCTCAATTTCTTCACTAGAGCTTATAACTTAGACCGACAGATAAAACACGTTTCTGATCCGAGCAACCGGGTGGGACCCAATATTCCTCAGAGACGCCGACGGCTTTTCACGGAACACTCAGCGAGGCAATGTTACATTTGCACCAGCACTATCTGAATTAAACGAAACGTACTGAGATTCTAGATATTTGTTGCTTTGGAGCCAGAGTCAGTGTAAAAGACTCAATGGAATGAATATGACCACTGGTTGCATCGCCACAATGAAAGCCGCCTTGTAAAGTGCGGTCTTAGCGAACGGTTAGGTAGATTATTTTTGCTATATAGTCTAGGTACCAGAGGACGGGCAGCAGTTTCTTTCCGATTTTTAACACCTACACTGCGATTGCCAATCAGCCTGCCAAGCGTGGTGATTATTACAAAACCCTCTTGTTAGGGGGAAACACGTTCATGCGTAAGGCTGTGTGTGCTGATGAAGCCTTTGGAATAACCAGGTAGGTGACTGGTATCATCAAGTTAAAATACCTATCTCAGCCAAACATAACAGAGAAAAAAACAGTAATCAGAACAAACCAGAGAAAGCGGCAACGAATTACAAACTAACGACAGCCAATAAGTTAATTAGAACCAAGAACCTACTAACAAACGAAAAACAAAACCGAAGCGGCACAACAAAGTCTAAAACTCCGACCTCGGGAAAAAATACCGGTTCCCGCTCACGATTAAGACGTCTTCACTGTTTCACCGATTTGAGTTAATTTCTTCATTTTGTTCTGAGATACGCTGGGTCCTACTTTGTTCGTTCCACTTAGGGTGCCGTCAACGTTGATGCGAAATCGTTAGTTGATCCTTGGGAACTTTTATGGTTCTCGTCTCGATTCTTTTTAACATGGTTGTTACATTTGGTCAAGTAACACCACGTCATCTATTACTGGAAGAGTTAAAAAAAAATCTGGTTATTCTGTTACAAGACAAGTAATTTTTTTATAATAGGTACTAGCTTCTGCTGTCAGCATTTTTTTGCATGAAAAGTAGCATAAAATTGTATTATTCTAGGTTTCACCTTGATCCATTCAATAGTTTTAGGGTTATGTTCAACCAAACTTCGTGACACCCCTGCACAAACTTTATGATTAGCATGTTTAGACTTTTTAAACATAGATATTGGGTTTATCGCTGATGCGAATTATTATTATTATTATTAGCCTTGATGGTGAATGATACTTTAAAAATACAACGTAAGTACAATAGTGTCAGCGAACTTAAGAGACGGAAAGGCAAAATATCAAAAGACAGCCTTCGTTTCACAGCTGTTTATCACTGCATATTAATAAGACCCACTGACAAAGCCTTCCGCTGTTAATAACCTACAAAATAAAAGACAAGAGAGATCCCCAGTGTTTTCATCGCTTTTTGTTAAGCTGTTTAATTCATTCTCGCCTGTTTGACGGTATTATTCAAATTAGTAATCCTGACTCTTCTCAAATTAAAAACAGAAAATACAACTTAGCTGTAAAGTAGGCTTTTTTGTTCTGTATGTTGAGTCCGTTGCAAAACAATGGCTTTGGTGTCGCTTTGTGTTGTTGGATTGTAAAAAGGTTTTGTTGTTTCAAAAATATCAATAATTACGCAAGTTTTTCAATAATTACACAATTTTTGAATCTGTTTTGCGAAGGAACTTAAAATTTTTGTTACTTAATAGATAAGTTGGTACAAATACTTCCTGTATTATATTTCAGATATTTCTAGATATTTTATAATAATATATTTTTGACACTTTTCCGAGCAGAACGCGCTGAGAGAAGCAAAATAGTCGAAGTTTAGAATTCGTTGTATGAAATCGTGTGAAACTTCTACTTGTTCGGGCAAAACGCGCTGGACAGAGCGTCAGAATTCATTTTGTGTCACAAAGTTGTGTTCGCAAATAAGCAGCAATAAACTGTCACGTTCTCGAAAAGTTATTTCGTTCTGGTATTTTGCAAACTCATACTACATTATACATACAGCTCCATCAGCTCATTTGTCTCAGGTGCGTGTGCGTTCAGATCCTGTTCCTCAATCACAATAATATAATAACGATGTGATTGAAAAACATGTTCGATGATATCAAAATCCCATCCCAAATTGATTAACCTTCAACATCATAATCCCCATGTCCTCCATCACTTCTTATCAGCTCGACGCCACCAATAAAGTAGCTGTTCTCGGGTTTATCAATTTGTAAATATTGTGTGACGTTATTTTTATTAACTGGAAATGTAATGGATCACTTTCTACACGTGGGCGATATCCCGTGATCGATTGGGGGTGCCTTATCTATGTGGCGGTTGGATTGTACGAGGAATTTTGTTGAAGTTTGTCGACACAGAACTCCTAGTTCCAGGTGAAAACAACTAGCTTCTGGACACCATTTAGCTTGGAAATTAAATAAAGGAGTTTTTTTCTTGTTTTTCTTGCCAGTTCGGGAGGTACGAGCATGAGCATTTAGCACGTGGGGTTGTAACAACTATCTTCAGTGTGTAAAAAGTAGAAAGTAAGGACTTTTTGGACAGCTCAACATTGTTTTCATAAAAACAAATAGGTAGGGACTGGAACTTGTTCTCATAATAAGATAAGTTACATAAAAAACTTTGAAATAGAAGAACGGGGTGAGGAGGGTCGGTTAGGTGGAAGGCGATTAGTGTTCAAACTTCAGTATTATTATATACTAGCTGCTGCCCGCGGCTTCGCACGCGTTGTTTCTATGGAAACGCTTAAAGGTGATTTCTATCCCATGGGAACTGATTTATGGGATAAAAAGTAGCCTATGTTTTATTCCTAACCTAGAATTATCTGTATGCAAAATTTCAGCCCCATCGGTTCAGAAGTTATCGCGTGAAGAAGTAACAAACATCCATCTATCCATCCATCCAAACTTTCGCATTTATAATATTAGTGTGATTCTAATATTACTGCTCATGGTAACCTTACTTATTTCAAATTTTCAAGAGTTTGGGTTCAAGATAAACTACTGACTAGTTTCTAGTAAATTTAAACTCTGTACTAAAGCAAATGCAAAAACCATAGAGTAAAAACTCGCTGCTGTCTCAGCAGAGGGATAGTGTCATTCAACAATTTGACAATTTGTGTAACCAAAAACCGATCCATGTGTGTTTTGACAGCTCGTAAATACAGTGCCCTCACTCACACATTCGTATGATTGAATGTTGCAAGTGAATAGCATTCTCCCTAAAAAATTGGGTAACTGAAGCAAAGTTCCCATTAAGAAAATAAGAAGACCTTTTTATTTTTGATATTACATTATTTCAATTTACTGAAGGTGTCAATAGTTTATTGTCAAATAGAAAAAATCTAAAAAAATTGGTTGTCTGTAAAGTCGGTTTACTGACGATAGTTGAACGTGACAACGTCTTAAGAAAAGAGCGAGGTAACGCCGCATGAGGTAACGCCGCATGAGGTAACGCCGCATGACGTCATGTTTTTTCGTGCGTGCAGCCGGCTCTATCGAATTATAAGACGTTGTCAAGTCAAAAAATCTATGAAAATCCATTTCCAACGTCGTGTTTTTTTTAATTTTACGAAATATCAGCCGGTACCTATGGTTACTATCATTCTACCTAGGTCAACCGACAAAAAGGTTTTACTCCAAGTCTGCAAAATAAGATCGGCTCCGATCATTTTCGGAACAATAATTTACATAAAATAGACGGTCAAGTGCGTGTTCGGCTACGTGCAGTGTAAGTAGTTGCACGGTTCATGGCCTATCTAAACCAACTTATTTACCTGTTTTACACATACCTACCAAAGTACATTTTTTAAGTTGATTAGGATGACTATTAGGTACTCAACTAGTAAAGCATACTAAAGCTGTGTAGTTTTCCTTTTAAAATCACTCCACCTACTACTAGCATTTTTTTCACAAATAATAATGCCCAACTTAGACAAATTACAGCATTCTAGTACTAATAGTCTCTGGACTAAGCTGCGGACGGATCGACGAAAGTGGTGAACTATAAGGGTTCCTTGTTGACTACGGAACCCTAAAAAAGAACATGTGCACGTGCAAGTATTGCTACAGTTATGGTGATGGGATGGATTGCAATTTTAAATTTGAGTTTATTGCATTTGCTCCCCTTAGAGCCGAGAGAGGTCTAGGTCCGTTCCGTGCGGCATAGAGGTTTTCCGGAAATTTAAAAATATCTGAGCGTCTGGTCAAAGCGGCGGCGCGGCGGCGCGGGACCCAAGAGCTGGTGAGTATTTGGCACAGCGCATCAGCATTGCCATACAGCGGGGCAATGCAACCAGCGTAACGGGGACGCGACGACTGGTATTGATATCGATAAGTTGAGCTGCCTCTAGATTGTTTGCTACAGGCTGCAGTTAGCTCAATTGTTTCAATTGTAAATACTAGTTCTAATTGTTTCCATTCATTGATTGTAATTTTCTACGTAAAATAGTAATTTGAGTTTACATCTTGAATCTACTCAGAATATCGTCGAGTGACTGAAAATTCTAAAACTGTGATATTCCACGTATTTTTATTCCTAAGTCATAACTTGAGGGAATTCCACCCTCTCCTCTACTATTTTTATATACCTAAGTACTAAGTAACAAAACCTGGGTATTTTTTTGCCCAGTGCATAGCAACATTTTCACGAAAATGGTGGACGAAATTTTTAAATTTATTTATGAGTTTTGATGACTGTTTTAGGCAAAATTACAAACGGAATATTAGTACTTACCGGTGGAATGAGATATTTGCGGTATTATTTTTCCGGTTACTGGTGTTTAAACATCCTTGCACCGCACAACACATCATTTTTATATTTTTATGTGAGAGCTGCTTTCCGTCTCATTTGAAGTATTGTACTAACGGCTCAAAATGAAAATTGCGACGGTCCGTCGCAATTTTTTAGACTTACCTCGTTTGTGTCAACTATCATTCTAAGTCTTCTTCTTCTAAGGCAAAAACTATGAACAAAGACGATTCAAGTACAACGAGCTCAGAGAACCAAGTAGAACCAGTAAGTTACCTTTCTAAGCCATTTAAATTAAAATAGGGAATAATCTTCATAGAAAACAGCTACTGTCTCGAGATTTTCAGCCTGGCCGGTAATTACGAGTGTAGCACGGAAAAGATATGCACAGATACGTCTCAATGGAAGTAATTAAGCCTTGCTATACAGGGGTGTAGTTAGAAGGCGCCAAAGAGAGGCACTCCACCGCCGCTGCGCCTTTTTGATTGAAAACAAAATAATGGACCATTTTTAACCGACTTCAAAAATAGGAGGAGGTTCTATGTTCAGCTGTATGTATGTTTTTTATGTAATATGTTCGTCGATTTCACCGTAATTATAGACTGATTTGGAAAATTCTTTCGCCACCTACTGTATGGAGAATGATCCAGAAGTGGTATCATGAATAATTTTACGCCCAAGGGCCTTAGTATTTGTCCCGATAATAGTGCATTTTACACCAAGGCAAGAAAGTGATCAATTCCTACCGATTGTGTCGTTTTGGGCCCGAGGCGCAGCCGAGGGCCTTAAAACACACGAGGTAGGAATCGCACTTTCTGCCGAGTGAAATAGTGCTTTAAACTACACCTTCGAGGAAAATAAAAAGCAAAATTTATTATTAATTGAAATTTATATTAAAATTTTGATGAACTTACCGCGCCCAATGATGTTGGTAAAACCTCATTGACCGCGCCAGCCTTTGGGTACTTTTTTCAAAATATTGTTCGGAAATCGAAAAAAGGAGGCCTAATGGACTTGGAGTAAAAACTTTTTGTCGTTTGACAGAACGAAAATAACCATAGCTACCGGCCGATCTTTTAGGAAATTAAAAAAAAATAACACGTTAGAAATGGATTTCCATACAGTTTTTCCTCCCGCTAAAACACGTGAGAAATGAAATTCCATAGAGTTTTTCCTCCCGGTTTCCTATAGGCCTGCAAAGACATACTTTCTATAAATGGAAAAGGAATAGGCAACTTTCCGAGCAGGTGTAGTATAAACTTTATTTGAATTCGGTTTATAGTTTTCCAAAACAAATAATCGCGACTTCTTTTGGGATTATAAAATTTGCATGAACTTGACATTGGTAAAAACTCGATAAAAGATACAAAACTTGTCAATTTCATTGAACGATTGGGTGGTTTGGGTGGAATTTCATGGAACTTAAATAAATCGGCTTTTTGGATGGATGGATACTGGAATGACATTAATCTGCCAATTATCCCGTACATCCCACTAGCTTCGTCCCCCCAGTGGTACTAATGGTAAATGGGTCCTAGCTCTGACTCTGCCCTCCTAAGTACATCTTCTCGGATTGCACGAATCTTGAAATACTTGTTCCAGAGCGATAATTACAGTTAAAGGTATTTCGAAGCGGACTAGTGTTGGGGGTTTTCAATCGCTTTTCGATAGAGTATCGATAAAACTCGACTGATTCATCGACTGTTTTAAGCAAACTTGGAGGTTTAATTACGAGATACTGTTTACTGGCTAAGAGTTAGTTTAGTCAAGCGATAGTGGTTCAGTACTTACTCTTTTTAAAACTTCCATCTTGGGACCAAAATGTCAGAAATGAATGACTGGCCGTGCGCTTTAGACACAATTTCGTCGAAAATCTCAATTCGACTGCCAAAAAAAATTAACGTCCACAGATAATAAAATATTTTTCGTTCAGTATGTAGAAAATATATCAGAGAACCTAACTCATTAAACTTCTTTATAGGAAAGTAGCCTCTAAACATGAAAAAAAGGCAAGTGCAGGAGAGCGGTAGCCGGCTACCGCTTGGGGTTTGAGTGAACGGTGCAGTGACGTAAGGCGCGGTGGCCGGCTACCGCTTGGGGCCTGAGGGGTTAATCGACTTCGAAAAAAGGAACAGGTATGTTCGGCTGTATTATGTACGTTTGTCGATTTTTCCTTTAGTTGTGGACCAATTTTTGGAGATTATTGAAGCTAATGTATAGAATAGAAGATTCTTCCAAGATGGTACAGTCAGCGTCAAATTGATATGAGCGTATAGAGTAGTCAAAATGATCTATAATTATTTCATATAAAAATGAGCAGTCAGTTACCCTGACTGCTCATAATTTATTTGTGAAACAAGGAGTAGAAAGATATTTTGAACACCTTGGGTGTTTACAACAATATGGTGCTTTGAACTCCGTATATCAAATGGATTTTATTTTTTTCAGATTATTTTGACTAATCTAGATGCTCAGATCAATTTGACGCTGACTGTACCATAAAAATTTCATTTCCGATGAATAATTATTTTTCCTGTTAAACTTAAAAAGCAGTGTTTAAATAAAATAATTAATGAGTTTTTAGTTTTTATGACTTGACAATCAAATTATTTGCTTAAGGATTGGTAAAGTAACATAATTGATCCAAAAGCAAGGTGCATAGGTTTATGTTCTAGATTTAGAGCTTTTGCCAATTATTATCAATTATTCAAGATAGCCTTTATTTACAAAGAAAATTACAATAAAATAATAGAAATAAATTTGAATTAACAATTGAGCTAACTGCAGACTGTTGCAAATAATTAGTTAGTTTTATCTTTCACTACCGTAAATTATAGTAAGATCATTTTAAAAAATAACTACATAACTACCTAGGTTTTGTGTTTTTACTAACCAAGTAACTTGTTGAAGGGGTAAGTAAAAACCATTAGTTTCAGGAAAATAAACTACTGTGCGTAAAGGCGACATCCCATCTACTAAATCCCACGCACCGCAGTTAATTAAGCTCACTTGAACGTCCCGCGAGACTTCTTATAACTCCATCTTAAGCCTGACAGTCCAGAATTGTGGCGACCACCTTCGTGACGCTTTGAATTATTTGTACCAATCCAAGTGAGTTGTCAAAGTAGGTAACGATTGAACTGAAACTGCACCACTATTATGTATTGTACTCGTATGAGTAGCTTGGTTATATTTTGGTTGTACGATCTGCGAAATACTACAGGCAGATGCTGGATGCGGCAAGCTGAAGACAGGGCGCTATGGCGCTCATTAGGGGAGGCCTATGTTCAGCAGTGGACTAATATAAGTTGATGATGATGATTATGATGATTTTGATTGTATGATAGTATTTGTAACAAAGACTATGATAACTGAAAGACTTGAGGTCGCAGGAAATCACGAGATGCGGGTGGTACGAGACCGGTCATAATGGCGATCTTTGGGGGCTTTGCGGCAAATTCGATTGAACAATTCGTCTAAAACAATTCGACTAAAAACGTTTCGACTAGTAACAATTCGACAAACGACCAAAACAATTCGTTTTGACAATCAAAAAAATTGTGTCGATTTAATGGCTCTGGGTGTAATTATACATACCTTTCAGTCACAGAGCACAGAGTCGCCACGAATCCGCTTTTGTTCAATGCGTGCGCTATTTAACGTGACTCAGATCCAACCAGAAGTAAAACGATCGTTGTCACGCACCTAACAGAAATAAACTGTCGGCGAGCGTCGCGTCGCGAATTATCTACTAAGCTCTGCGGGACGATAAAAAATATCGATGTTTTTTACATCCCTAGCTTTTCTTTAAGATACATTATGTGTGGTGGCAAGAGAACGTTATAGAATTCGTGTGAAGTGTGATAAAGTACTGATAGGGTTGTTAATTGAAAGAGTTGATGTTAGTATTGTTTTAGTTATGTCTTAACGCCAAAACTACTGAACGATTCGGGCTGAAACTTTGCAAACATGTAGTTTTAAACCTGTTATATTACGACATTACAGTGTTTTGACCAGGTAAACCCCTTCAAAGCCACGGGCAGAAGCTGCTACTAGGTAATAATACTTACTACTAGAATATTAAACCAATGCTGATGAAGCTGTAACAATATTACAGGTTACTAACATACCATTACTAACAAACTATAGTCAAGTGATGAAATGATGATGCAGTGATAAAATCCACATTCCCATTTTATAAACAAACACAAATTATTTATCGACAACATTGGCAATCAATTGAATTCCATTACAATCAATATTGCAAGTAAATTCAATTTAAATAAATAGCTGCACAATTAATTACGAATAAGCTATCTCGTTCGACATTTTGTTAACAAATCAAATTGAAATAATGATCATGAATTTAACAACTCAATCATGATTACTAGCAATTATTTTAATTATAATGAACATGACATGCACCTGATTATGAAACATGTGTTATAAGCTGTAAAGCTCTTTTGGTTATTTAAAAAAATCTTTAAAAAACTATCCTTTCCATTTGAAAATCTATTTTAAATAGTTGGTTAATCCATTATTTTTTCTTGATGGATAATTCTAACCCATTTTTAAATAATAGTAGAACAGGATTGAATAAACTTCAATGTTTCCCCTGTAGGTGGAGCTAACGGCGCCAGAGTCCGTAGGAAGTCAGAAAGATTTTCGACTCCTACGTCACTTGACCTCGTGGTGTAGTTGGTTAGCACATTTCCATATTGAGGGAAAGATGCGATTGCAAGTCACGTCGAAGTTGAAAATTTTTGCGATATTATTTGATTTATTAGTAGAACATCACGCTCTTGTAGGTATTTATTGATTTATTAGATTTCAATCAATAAATATGGGTACTTACCGGTGTTACGGGGCGTAATTTTCATTTACAGCGAGCATGATGAAAACTAAATGAAAACTTTACGACACAGGAATTATCCTAGTGTAATTTTTTTAGCCATAACTGTAAACATGCTGTGAACTAACATAAAGTGCATATTTTTAAATAACTTACCTACTCTTATCCTTATAAGTATGTCTAAGCTGTCTGTGCCTTAAATAAATGTTTTATTATTATTATGATACGTTACGCCGTGATCCAAAATCCGTCTCATTGCTCGTAGCGAACGCTATCTTTACCCGTACAGAATTGTTGCGTTTCGTATATAAAAATAATCGCTAACAGCGCTCATAGTCGTTCCGATTTCTTTGAGCGCGATATCGACAGACAGATATCGGAATATATTCAACGGAACGGCTATAGACGCGCTCACATCGCTCACGTAAACATAACCTAAAGTTTATGATGATTTTGACAATTTCTTAAGTCAATTTGTATAATCATATGACAATTTGACAGATAATTCACAGTGACCATGCTCGGTAGCGTGAGCGTTGTGAGTGCAAAGATGGCATCGGTTATGATTATGACGTCATCTATGACGTTTCGTTAACAACTGTAGACGCGATATCGGATTAACGGACCGCTTTGTCAGCCAGCACTCAAATCGATTTTGTCTATCAACGGAACGCAGCATATGAGCCGTACTGATGCACGAACTCTCACGTGTAACGCGTTACATTCGCCATGTAACGCCGTTCAGTAACCACCGATATAAACTATCGGTGGTATTTGATATTATGGAGTTTACACACCAAAGTTGGCAGGCTGCTGACGAGTTGACAAAACACTGTTGGCTGCCTTCAATATTAAATAGTATTCGTACACTGATATTTTGCACCCACCTGCCGCTCCGGGCTGTGTTTGCGATAGTTAGATAGTTATTACATTGGTAAAATCATTTACAAGTCATCTAATTTCAATTGGTACTTACTAACATATTAAATAAAAAAATGCATACTAAAATAATGATACATTTACAGTGTCAATACATTGACTAATATAAAAATTTAATTTAATTAATTACAGACTAAAATAATAATTAATTATAATGAACTCGACCTTATACGGGTTGCGGACCCAAAGCTAAGCTAACTTAGCTTTGGGATCGCAGTTTTCCATACCTGCATGCAGACTGCAAGCTATGCAAACAAAGCTATATCCTACTAATATTATAAATACGAAAATTTGTGAAATGTGAAAATCTTGTTACCTAGGATCTCCAAAACTACTGAACAGATCAAAATGAAATTTGGCACACATTTAGAATGTAGCTTAGCTTATACAATAGGCTGTTTTTTTAGGGCTTCGCCCTCCAATTTAGAATTCATAGAAGGGTTTGATAATTTAAACCGTCCAACGAGAAACCAAAACAAAATGATAAAAAGTACGTCTATGCAATGTTGTCTATTTTGTCAAAATAGTGATTGAATTCAATCATGGTTATCATACCTGCTTTGTAAAATATGAACATTAAACTGAATATTTTTCTCCAGCAAAGAAACGAAATAATGCAATTAATTGCTTATTTGGGCCTTTTATAAGGCCGAACGCTTTATCTGGGTGTACATAATATGGATAATATACTCATAAATACTCCGCGTTTAAAAAGTCACAGATGTATTCGCTTTTTCTATGCAAATGTTTTTTCCGTTCACTGATGTGTCCTTTAGTAAGGTAGGTACCTTACCTACCACGCCAACAAAGTTGCGGGTAACAGCTAGTATTATATAATATGGTATGAAAAATGTCTTCTTTATGAGCTAAGCTTAACTAAGTTAGTTTCGTATTGATTCTGACAGATTATGACCTAACTATTAATTTCTGATTGTCAATGCTTTACGCAATGCCAAAATTCAAAGCCAATAAATTCAGGCGAAACAGTACTACCTATCTGTAATTCTGTACAACTGAGTGCGGGTAAAAGAATGTATTGGAGTTCCAATAGGTCTTAATCCAATATTTGTGCTGCCGGAAGCTGATCAAATACGGGAACGGTATAGGGGAATCTTCATGGAATGGAATTTCACTAAGCATGACATAAAATCCTAGATATTTTTTTGTAAACAAAGGGGAAATATTTCAGGACACTAAATATCATTGGAGTAAATCGCAGAAATTCGAAACAATGTAGAGATTTGAAAGCTTTCATTCATCAATTCATTCGCTTTTCGTCTGTTTTCAAGCTCGAATATGAACATTTTTCGCTACCTGTGTGCAATTGTGCGTTGTTGAAATCTGTTTGTTTTTGCTTTCAGTGATAACCTTGCTGTCATTTTGTTGTATTTTTTCACTATCATCAGTTTTTGCTAATCATTCATATAATTATGTCTCTGTTGGCATAAATTTTCTTGGATTCTAGAACCGATTTTACACAAGGTATCTTCTTTGTTTTTCACAAAACTTCTAGAAACTGGAATAATAATAAACATAGATATTCTAATAAAAGAGAGGATTAAATTTACACAAAAAAATGTCTTCAATAACAATACAATACAATGGAGTGTTCCATTGCACACCAAGAAAATACAAAAATATAGGAAAAAGATTAACAGAGTTGCACATTGGGCGACCTTATCGCTAAGAGCTATCTCTTTCAGACGACAAATAATACTTTTATATAAAATACAGAAATTGTACTTATAAGTTATAAAATATTGAGTAGAATTCAAATTTTCAGAAATCGGTAGGAAAATCCAAGTACTATTTCACTATTATCATAACTTATATTCAAAATAGAACATGAATATAAATATAAGACTTAAATATGCGTTCTCACCGTGTGATTGAACACCGAAGGGTTACCATTGACAGTTTTATCTGACTTTACTATCGCTTTTCGATCCATTTTCCCCTCTGTGGGATTCCTTTTGGGATAATATACGACCTACTTTGGCCTACTGGTCGTTTTTTCTCGAATACCTGTGATAGTTTCTGTTACATTTGTTTTATTGTTTGGTCACTGGCAACTCCTCATTCTAAATGATCATAGTCAAACATTTCTTTGTTTGACTTTAGAAAATCAATAAGTTAATTTAACTTTCACAATATAGAAGTAAGAACGTATAAGAATAAAAAGAATATAAGAATTTATTCATAGCCACACACAACTCCATAGGTTTATAGGTACTAAAAAAGGGAAATACAAAAAAAAACGTGATAATGAAAAACATAAACCTTTGGATATAAGTTTAAACATATTGTAAGCAGCGTATATGACGAATGTTTTTTTTTCTATTCAATCAAATAATATAAACCAATTAATTAGAACTAGTATTTACGAAAGAGCCACTGACTGTTGCAAAGAATCAAAAGTAAAATAGCTATATTTGCTTTGCCTCTCGTCTTGGCCATAGCTGAAGCATCGTGACAAAAAATAAATCTACTTATTCTAATGGCATCTCTCTTCAATCCACCAAATATACCATATTATTGTTGATACCAAAATCCCTTCAAGGTCTTTTGCAACTTTCTTACAACCAAATCTCTTTTTGTACACCCTTTTCGGCGGAAAGTCTTTTTCACAAGTACTACCAAACAATGAAAGACAGGGCTGTGTCACTTGGCAGAACATTTTATTAAGGAAAAATTTGGTGATACTAAAATAAACTTTGTGAAGCTTGAGCAGAACTTTAACTAGTTTTAAATTTAAATACTTAAGTACTTGGTAATCTTATAGAATTAAGATCGCACAATCTGCTATGGTAAGTGGTAGTTTGATACCTCCTAATTCTGCGCAAAAAAATTGATCTTGGAGTTTAAAAAATCGTTCAATCAAAAGTAATTGAATGATACCTATCGCCGATATGCTTTAGCAAGCGATGCCCTTGCAACGATAAGCACAATTAACTCTCCACGATATGATGAGCCACGAGAATTTGTCCGTGAAGGTGATCCTTTGGTGATCGATCAGAGACAGTGATGATTTCTTTAAAAAAATATCTATTTTGACTCTCTGAGTGACGTCATAAGTGAATTTCCTCTCTGATATATTATTCTCCCATGTTCATAGCATTATCCTAAAAGCTTCCATTGAGTAATTCATAAGTATTTCCTTATTTCATCAGACTGCGTGATATTTTTGTTCTAGCTTTGTTCCTTACTTATACTTGCGAAAGTTGTTTCTTTTGTGCCGTTTTGTGAAAATTATAGCATTGTTGTGTTTCCCGCTCAGTATTCTCGCTAGTATTTGAAAGATGTCACTCACGAGAAAAAGTAAAGCATGTAATGCTGTCGTAAGTAGACAAGGTATACCTACACATTTTCATCTATAATGTACATACAAAATTTTACCGGAAAGTGCCCTGTCAACTTCGAACCTTCCATAATTTCCGTAACAATTCCGTTTCTTCTTTCATTTGCTTCCACACTTTTTATTATTCACCTCGCACCTGTGTCATTCAAATTGTCGCTCCTGTCCGCCTTGAAATCTCTCTCAATAACCCTGCCTACGTAACCCGGAATGGCTGGAATACCAGCTGCCAAGCTCTCGCCATGCCCGTCAAGCAAACCGTGTGGAAACTCGGAGAATACCGATCGATTGCCTCTGTCATCCGTTTTGACCGTAGCAAATTGTCATGGTGATTTTTTCTTGCCCTTCTCAGATGTCCTGACGTCTGATGCATGGTTTGTATCTGAGGTATTTGTTTTGTAATATTTTTCGGCTTTTGTTATTGTTGCCAAAAGTGATGGTAAATAATAAGTGATCTTTTTTTATTGTTTTTTTTTGTACAGAAATGTGACGTAAGTATTGATACCGAATTCTTAGTATATTGTCGGTTAGGTTAAGAATTTGCCAATATTTTTTTTGTTTTCGGTAGATTAGGACCATAGTCGAAAATGACACTAGTTAGTATCATGGCGTAAAACTCGAGTCATGTCATACAATTTCCAAAAGGAAATTACCTAAACATGTCAGCACACGGTTTGCCTCAATACTATTGTTCGGTTGGTTCCCAGTAGGTAAGTAAGGTCTTGATGGATACTTCGCCTGACTAAAAACTATTATCTTATCCTATTGAGACTCGTTACACTAATTCCATTACCTATTCAATGTTCTAGGTACTTAGGGTGCAGTTCTTCAGATAAATAATCAGACTGATTTTCAAATGGCATAGGTAAAATGTATAAAAGACTGGTGATTTTTAAGATAAAAAGGCACTTAGGTATAACCAAATATTTTATTTTCGAGTAAAAGTTGAGATGCATTTGCAATTAATTTGGGTATCTACACATCTATCTATACACTACATAAGGATAGATAGATAGATAGATAGATATATCATTTATTCATAAAGAAAAAAACATTACATAGGTTGGTTAGTAATGCCTTAAAGCCTAAGTTAGGTTTGTCTAGGCAAAGAGTTCTCATCTATTTTACTTAGGAATTCTTATTACTACTGTTGGTTAACATTATAATTTAACTTGCCTAAATATACATTGTAGGCAAATCGCTTACCTAAGTATAAAAAAAAGGAGAGTTGTACAGGGAAGTTATTTGTGATATTAATAATAATCTATATATATAAAAATGAAACCCGTTTTCCTTGGTCACGGCATCACGCGTGAACGGCTGGACCGATTTCGCTAATTCTTTCTTTGTTGTGTTTGTTATTGTCAGGAGAAGGTTCTTATGAAAGAAAAAATTAAGAACGTTGGAAACATAAATTTCCACGGGGGCGAAGCCGCGGGGCGCAGCTAGTATCTAAATAATAACGTTGTAAGTATTACAAAACTTGAAGTCAAAGATTATAGTTATTCTGTGGTAAAAGCATGAAGAGAACAGAATCAATATTATGATGTCTACCAATTCTAAACACGAACATCTACCACCGCTCGTTCTAAAACAACCTAGTTAGTTGGTAAAAGCTCAGCTTTACTAACTACCACAACCATTAAAAGCATCTGTTAAAGCCACTTGAACTCAAAAGAAAACCGTAAGTCTATAAATCAAAACTTAAATAGATGCAAGCTACAAGTGCCACTTTAAGCAGGTGGTGGTTGCCACCGCTACTTGTCTTTGGAGAGCTGATAGGGGGTATTAGGAAGAAAACTTGCTTACTTTCGTATTTACAGTGAAAATAGGAAGCCTATGAGTGTTAGTTTATATTTTTATTCCGATGTAACCTTAAAAACTTATTTAAATAGTGACTAAAAAATTTAAAACATGATCTAAATGGATGTCTCTTTAAAATTGTATCAAAGTATTAAAATAAAATAATGTTAAGAATGGCTGTAAGTCTAAAAAATCCTATTTTGAAATTAAATTTACCAAAAAGCATAAATCTATTGATACTGTCGTATAAAAAAAAACCTTGAAAGGGAAGGAAGCACAGAAATTTGTTGAAATATATTTGTGTAAACGGCTAAGCTTGCAACATGGGTTTATTCCTGTTCCGTCTATTCAAGATGGGAGCTTTTGTCCTCTTGTCAATAAAATGTATATAGGACAAGCGATATTTGTTGTCATTTATGCGAAGACCTCGGGGCAAAGGATGCGCGGACTTCCGGCTTATTATTTGGGCACAAAAGCCGATCGTCACAAAGTTGCGAATGGTAACCAACCACAAAATTGGAAGACTTCTGCCACACTATGATTTCAATGAGATGGGAAAAGATTTATTGTAATTGGTCAATAAAAATTTAGTTGTACAATGTGAATAAAAGATTTAAAATCATAACTCGCATTAACTTTCACAAACACAGTATTGGTATGGATCAGTTGAGCTACCTGTAGACTGTTTGCAACAGTCTACAGTTAGCTCAATTGTTTCAATTGTAGATACTAGTATATTTTTTTTTGCCACATTTCTTTTGCGGTTTGTAAACGGTTTTTATTTTAAGCCACAACACACGTTGTTCGCACGAAATACATAGTGTTACCACGTGGTACTGAAATAAAAAGCCAGCCGCAGTGCGTGTTCGTACGCGGCTTGACGTTTTCAGCTCTTCCTAAACCACTTGCGTTGAATCGCAGTGCGTGCGTGGCCTACGTTCCGAAACACTAGTTTGACTTTGAAGCCCCGTTGCCATGGAAACCATCAGTAACCAGAGATTTTGAAATTACCACGTGTTTTAGATACGTTTTACGGCGCACATATAAATTCTTCGTCAATTAAACTTTTATAAGACCACCTCAAAATCAACCTTTAAAAATAATCATCAATTGGCGAAGTTATCATCAAATTTTTTATAGCTAGTCGTGATGTTTCAGAAGTGTTATGTTGTTTTTTAAGCTTGACGGGATAAATACTAATCCCTAGGGAATAATATTTTTATGGGACCAATTCGGGATCATTTTCTATACAACGGCGATAGAATTTTCAAAATCGGTTTATAATTGACGAACATACATATAAATGCTATTAGCTGCTAGCATGCTAGCTTGCTAGTCAATCATGCTGAGGAGAGAAAATGACTCTGTCATTTTGTTACTGGGTTTACACTTTGTATTTTAATCTAAGTTTATTATGTATTTTAGTCTAAGCTTAGTATGTGTAAGTCTTAACAAATAAATTTATATTCTATTCTTCTATTCTAAATAAAAACATATATATACAGCCGAACGAACATCCTCCTTTTGTGAATTTTTGAAGTCAGTTAAAAATCTTTTAGGTTAAGCATTAACAAAAACAATAAGACTGGATCTTATGGATCTTATAAAGTTCTACGATTTCACATTGTACCGTAATCGAAATCTAGTAGGCTTTCCAAATGGACCCGAAGTACGAAATACGAGCCCAAAATATCACGAGAAGAAAAAAATACTACCGCAGTTTCATAGCAAACAAGTTTATCGAAATCTGATACCTACACCCGGGTTGGTTTTAGTCAAAACAAAATCAGAATGGGGCATTGTAAGCAATCCACTTTTGCCAGTATCATGTTTAGGACGAAGGTAAAATACGCTCTGAATTTTGATATTTTGTTTGTGGAATATCTTACGTTCATACACTGACTACCTGTGTATTTTTATTGAGTACTAGCTGCGCCCCGCGGCTTCGCCCCCGTGGAAATTTATGTTTCCAACTTTCATATTTTTTTCTTTCATAAGAACCTTCTCCTGACAATAACAAACACAACAAAGAAAGAATTAGCGAAATCGGTCCAGCCGTTCACGCGTGATGCCGTGACCAAGGAAAACGGGTTTCATTATTATATATATAGATAGATTTTGCATTGTTCGAGTTTTTAGGATCCACTTCGCTACCAATAAATGATAATCTTCATTTCTTTTATTTTTTAGCAGAATGTTTTTAGATTGTGGTACTTGCCTTGTAGAAGTAAAAAGCTGAAGCTCTTTTAAATTGTTACGTTTAATGATATCTAACTACTTACTGCGTTCTAGAATCGAAGATATTTTGTGTTTTGTTTATTTATTTAATTAGGACGGGGTTGATTAGAACAACCAAATAAAATAAAAGTAAAACAAAAATGAATAAACACCAAATCCAGATAAAAACAAAAATAATTTCAAATTAAACGATTATTTATTTTAAATATCAAATAAAAAAAACCTGTAAAATTCATATTCAATAATAAAATGAACTTCGTTAGTAAAAACATCAAATTAAAAATGAAAAAAAAAAAAAACTAGATACGAGTATAATATAAATGTGTAACCAGCCCATAACCGCATTAATTTTCATTTTAGTCAGCCTAAAATATAATCTGCAAAAATAATATCTATCCTATCATACTCAACTACCACTCTAAAAACACCCTTCTTGCATAAAATAGTAGTTTTAACAAATCTTCTAAGACGCTTATACAAAATATTGATCTTTGAGGTCCTTTGAGGGGTTCCTGTCTTTGATTTCAATTCCTTTGATGTATAAGATATTTGAGAACGTTGTAAATGCTGTTATATCATAAGCCGATTACGTATTTTCCCAATTTTGTTGTAATTTCAGTAAGCAGAAAAAATGTTTTGTGTAGAGCTTAGCTAACATTGGTGAAAAAATATTTTTAATTTCCTTTTCACTTCTCTTTTGGCATCTGTTATTTATTCAGTTTTCTATTTCCGTAGGGTTACTTCTCTTCGGCACATACTTCCACTGATGAACATGCGTCCCCAGATGAAGGGAGGTTTTGCCATTATCACTAAGTTTGGTAAGCGGATAGCTCAAAGAATTAGCAAGCTGAAGTGGCAGTGGGTCGGCCATATCTCGCGAAGAACCGACAACCGCCGGGGTAAACGTGTTTTTGAATGGAGACCACGACTCGGCAAACGTAGTTTAGGACGCCCTCCGGACAGGTGGGATGACGATCTGCGAAAGATTGCAGGCAGATGCTGGATGCGGCAAGCTGAAGACAGGGCGCTATGGCGCTCATTAGGGGAGGCCTATGTCCAGTAGTAGACTAATATAGGCTGATGATGATGATGATGATGGTAAGCGGATTGGTGATCGCAGTAGAGGTGTTAAAAATACTAGAAAAACGGCAACAGCTTTTGCCTTAGCTATCACACTATATAATATCATAAATGCGTACGTTTGGTTGGATGGATGGATGGATGTTTGTTACCTCTTCACGCCAAAACTACTAAACGGATCAGGCTGAAATTTTGCATATAGATAATTCTAAATCTGGAATCAAACATATGCTACTTTGTATCCCATAAATCAGTTCCCATGCGATAGAAATCACCTTTAAGCGTTTCCAACAACGCGTGCGAAGCGGCGGGCAGCAGCTACTTTTACTATAAAAGACTATCGTAGTTGGACGACTTCATTACGGATGTAAGCGTTAACAACAGACCCTATTTGTGTTGAAAAAACACGAACGTTTCATCCCATATTGAGGGATATCTTCAGGGTGAGTGCGGTTCTAGACGCGCGCTTAACAGACCAACAAACAGAAATCCTCAACTTGCCGAGGTCACACCGCGAAGCCTGTGAAGATCCCAGGAAGATTCTGCGCTTCTGGTTGGCTGGTTATGCTAGCTAATGAACGCATAATGGACCAACTATGAGTCCGAATGCGGAAATAAGAGTACTTCTATCATACCATACCATAGACGCGCGTGTTCCGCATCTCTCCAAGCACTACGTACTTGGTCTCCACTACCTACTAAATAGTTACTTCTTTCTACACATTACATAATTATCGGTCTTCGCGATTAAGAGACAATTACCAAAGGATACAATCATCTCCCTGCTTCTCATCTCCTTAATTCATCTTTCCAAAGAAAAGGTATCCAACACAACATAAATTCTCTATTTAAAAACTTGAAAATAATAAATTAAAATCAATAAATAATGCTGGACAATTCACCCAGTATCATCTAGCCTTAAGTTTAACAGAGCTTGTGTTATGTGTACTCGAATACTGATATACTTAATACAGTATTTTACATAGATATTTTTTTATTATAAGCACATAGAAAATTCCCAGAATACTTGACAAAACATCTGCAGACAAACGTTTGTCTCTCGCCTGCCGTGTCACAAAGGTCGTCGACATAAAAATAACCTTACATTCAGAGCGGATTTGGGCACAAAATACAGAATTTGAGAAAATAATGTTTTATTTACAACAACCCACTAAAATATGTAAGGATAATTTTATTTTCATCCATTTATTCCACGAAAAAAGACCTAAAAGTGATACTAAAATTGGAATAAAATAAGAAGACCCTGAGACTAGCGTTCCTTTCTCGGATAAAAACGACTAGTTACGAGCTACCGAGTACATTCGCAAACAACATTTTTCATAAAGTTTATAACCCTCCGAAACTTAATCTTCTCCTAAATAGTTGCTCGCAGGTAACCGAACCGACAGTTTTTTACGATGCCCCTAACAATCGTATGAGGGTTAAATTCGCTTTCACGGTAAATCGGTTGCAAAGTAACAGGTAGGAAACTAGGATCATTGAAAGGGGAGCTTGTAGTGTATTGGACTAACTAAACTGAGTATCTAACAGTCAGCTTAGTTAGCCAAATACCTACACATGATTTTGTCCAATATAGAGTTTTGACCCACAAAACTTATAGTTTGACCTTTCTTGAATGCATTTACGTATAAAATACCCTTTATTTTTGTTTCAGCACCCAAGAGTGGGGAAGTTGGGTCAGCTGATAATGATGATGTCATCAAAACCATTAGGTAATGGTTCTTCAATCAATTAAATTTTGTGAAGTCGGATGCAGTAAGATGACTGCAGCTTATGATGCAGATGAATTTTGTAGCAACACTAACATTTCAGTTCCTTGTCACACCAAACAGTGCTTATTGAAAGACGCAACGCGATTACCGAGTTACGCAACCAAAATGATAAGATATGTATAGTAACCCCACAATTTTACCCTAGCTACGTCCCCTATCTACTGCGGTAAAAACCCTTTTGTATTAGTATAAAAAACGTTTTTTCTTATTTCTCGCTGACCTGAGAGCGATTTGAAAAAGATTTTGGAATTAACCGTGAGCCCTGGTATAATCCCATTAATTTGTTTTTGAGGAGATTATGTCCTATTGAGTTATCAAGGAAGGTTGGGGAAAACAGAGGTATGAATAAAAACTTCGTTACCTTTAAGATTTTTAACCAAATTGAAGAGGAAAGTGACGCTTAGATGTTTGTAACCTCGCAAATTGATTAAATGAGATTATATCACCGTAAGAATGAAAATGAAAAGAGGCAAAATGATTCAAATTTTCTTGTTCCTAAATTTATATAGAATTTATAAAGACATAAAATTTCTATGTGATCTGTTTTATTCACAATTCTCAGCTATATTGGATTGACAGACATGCGCCCTTCCTGATCTGGATAAGACCGTGGAGTAGCAAGAATATAGCTGTTTTAAACTCAGAAACGAGTGGGTTTAAAACAATTTTTGCATTTCCGCGATATTATCCACGTTCTTCCTGCAAAGTTTGCGAAATAATTCAAATGCTCAACTATTAGTAAACGATTGAAAATAGAAGGTAAAACACGTGGTCAAATCGTGCAACAAAACTCAACCTTCGATGTGTTCAGCAATTGAAGTCTCAATATGGTAACAGATAAGCTTAATAAATTCATTACCCAAATGATGGTATAAATCAAAGCTAAAACAGGGAGACGTAACAGTAACAATAGTGGAGAATAAGATCACGATTACCATTCCTTCGTGATAAACTAACTCGAGAGCAGTCACGAGGTGAATTTATTAACCGTATTCCTTATAGAACAGTTAAAATGTATTGATAGTGAAATAACGATTGGGCTAGTAGCTCGGTGAGAAAACGATTTACTGGTGCGTTGGAAAATGAAGTTTTAAACTAATTTGTACCTGGAATTGAGTCTAGATTCGCGTAAACGCTGCGATTTTATTTGTTTCTTTTTGGATAACTGTAGTGGATTTCTTTATTTGCAGAGACCATATTTTGCATAGCAAACTCATACAAATGAGCAGAAAATTTCTTAGAACATTTCATTTTCGTCTCTCGAAACATCAAAGTGCCATTCCTTTTAGAATGCAGACGTAATGTGGGAATGTTTAGTCAGCTAAAAACTCTTGAACCGGTGTCAAAGAAACTAAATACTGGTCACGTCTATGAATAACGGTTCGTACAATATGAAGACTTGAGAATTGTTGACCACTCGCTGAGAGCTCTTTGTATTGCTTATTGTCTTTGTAACAGCGGGCACAAAAGTCTGAATGGCCCTCCAATATACCAGTATATCATTCGCGTTCACTGTTCCAACGTCAGCGTGTTCTGATCTCTATTCACTTGTGTTAAGGACTTCCTGTTCGTGTGTGTCTCTCTCAAAATCTGCATGAGCTGGTTTGTCAAAAGCACTTGTAACTTGTCATAGTTGTCTGTTAATTTGGACTGTTACCTTGAATACGCAGAAAAGGTATTCGAGAGTGGTAAAGGTAAAAAATCTTGAACGTCTGTCGGTATCGCATTGATTGGTTCTTTGTCTTTGAAATTCTTGATGTTCCTATTGTTTGTAAATTTGCTAACGACAGTTGCAAAACCTGGCTGTGGCTTCGATCATTTGGGAGTGTTTACAGTCTTTTTGTTTGGAACGTGACTTAAATCAACGATATTGCTTTATCACTCTTTAATACTCTAAATTCTTTGAGGTCACTTTCTGTTTTTGAAATTGGTCTCCAATAAATTGCTTTCCGTCCATACCTCTGACTGACGTTATAAAATTACAAAATACGGAAACCTTAGTTCATAGTCGCGAGTTTCTTGATAAAACATGGAGTCAAATTAATAGGAAAACATTAAAAATAATGGTAAAAAGTTGTCTCTAGTTAAAGAACTCGTTTTCTAGCTATTCAAATTAAACGTAGTCAAACTCAATCGCACGTACCCGCCTCATATATTATCGATATAGATCTAACCGAGGAGCCCCAAAAGTTTGTTCCGAATACTAATAAGCTTTAGAGAGAGCTTGTTGTACAGTCAACAGTGTTACTTGGATTTTAAATCAGGATGTCAAACTTCACTAATAATAAACTTGAGCCCTAATGAATGAAGAAAACATTCAAATAGAAATGATCACTTGATAATTGCAAGTTTAATCGTTCAAAAACCAAGGGTAAGCATCCCCGCTCACAGATGTATTAAGTTGAACCTTCATAGACGGATCAACTCATCAAGTTAAAAGTCACAAGGCGAAAGTTTAAATTTATGTGAATTTGTATTGTTTGTTACTTTTTAACTCTTGCCGACTAAAACTTTTTCATAGCTTACTAAAACCGAGTAGTTCACGACTTGGCAAAACAAAGGGGTCCCTAACTATTTTTCTGAAAATACAGGTATTTTCAGAAAGTGCAAATATATATTATGCGCTTTCTGAAGGAGAATACAGTCTGCTTCTGATTACTATAGTAATCAGCAGACTGTACTCTCCTTGTATACTCTGTTGTCTCAACAAACTGTTTTATTAAACTGTACCCAGGTTTCGAGATCAAAGGATATCCATGGAAACTAAAACCGCTTAAAAGTTTGCTCGCTCAGAGCACATTAGCTCGGGATATATTTATTTTGCGGTATTATGCAGAGTTTGAAAGTACCTACCTACAGAAATGATTTTAAGTAGGAAGGTGTATTTACCTATTTAGAAATAAATATAGGAACAATCCTGGATAAGACCAACTTAATTGCTATTCCAGATTTATGATTATGTTTTAAATGTTTCATTTTCATAAATTTAGCAGTTGGAGTCACCAAAATGTGAACGAGTAACAAACATCTAAACTTACGCTTTTGGAATATCAGTGGGATGATGCCATGCTTCTTATCACAGTAATATTATAAATGCAAAAGTTTGGATGGATGGATGTTTGTTATCTATTTTACTTTTTACGTTACGCCAAAACAACTGAAAGGATCAGGCTGTAATGCCAGAAAGTAATTCTAATCCTGGAATCAAACATATGCACTTTTTATCCCATATATCAGTTCCCATGGGATAGAACACGTTTCCAAAGAAACAACGCGCGCGAAGCCGCGGGCAGAAACTATTTGGTACTGAATTATTCGTATAGTTAAACTCCATTCTGGAAATCAGAATCAAATATTGATTCTGTTTGGAAAAAGATCATATTTGATCACTTCTGTTACCTTATTCCCTACCTTGAAGCCTAACTTGCAACTGTGCCTTTCTTCTGTACCCAAATCACGCAAAAATCGTACCTAATTCAGCAAACTTTAAAGTTCACAGTTCTATAACCATAGCCTATCGGGTTCTCTTCGTGACGCAGCAATTACGGCAATCTACCGATGCACAACCCGTGCATAGATGTACAGGGTGTTCCATTCATAAAGAGTCAAACGGACTGAGGGGTTCGAGGTTTCAATTGGGGATCTAACGGCAGTTTCAGGTAGGGGTTCCAACTTGTTTAATAAACTGCAGGGTTTGAATAATTCACGGTATTCACGTATATTTTTTTAATCCTCTGATTTTTGAATCAAGTCTTGTTTCTTATAAATTGTCACACATATTATGGGTAAAATTAGTAATAACTTTATAAACAGCAGCTTTATTAACATTAGCATTTATTTAGCACATAGAAAATATATTAATTGATTGTTAACTTATCGTTCTTATATCTTATACATAAAAATGAATCCCTATTTCCCTTGGTCACGGCATCACTTGTGAACGGTTGGACCAATTTCGCTAATTGTTTCTTTGTTGTTTTTCTTACTGTCAGGAGAAGGTTTTGAAAGACAAAATTGAGAATATATTTCCACGCGGGCAAAGCCGCGAGATGCAATTAGTAATATAATGTTAATCGCAGATCTAACAATTACAAAATGTTTGTTTTGAACATAAACACATATGTGGTGCTGGGATTCATTTGATGTAGATTGAAACCCCGACCGAAATACCCCTCAATTGATATAAATATGGAAACAGAACACCCTGTAAATACAATATAGATATAATAATATACCTACGATGTACCGATACTTCAAATGTCTGCAGTAATGTCTTCATTACGAGACGGGCAATTGATTCGGTGAAGGAATCTTACGTACTCCATTGTAAAGGTGCTTTCTTATTGGAGTTTATTTTTTATTCCTACGGTGTGCTATTTTGAATTCTCTTGTCAATACTGGAATCATCATCATCATCAGCCTATATTAGTCCACTGCTGGTCTTAGGCCCTCTAATGGGCGCCATAGCGCCCGTCTTCAGCTTGCCGCATCCAGCAACTGCCTGCAGCCTTTCGCAGATCGTCATCCCACCTGGCCGGAGGGCGTCCTACACTACGTTTGCCGAGTCGTGGTCGCCAGTCAAGAACAGGTTTACCCCAGTTTATACTGTAATATATCATGCATATCCTATAACATGCATATCATAGTAATTACATAGTTGCTTTCTTAGCATAGTTTCATTTTTTTCGCTTGTTGGATATATAAATTATTATTGTATTTTAAGGTTGCTTGTGCATTAGAATCGATAATATATACTCTGGCCAAACTCAAGGTACGAATGTGAGCGGGTTTATTTTATTTTTATTTTTATTTCTTTGGAAGACACACAGTACATAACGAGATACAATAAGAATTTTCTTAGACCAGTAAAGTCTCCACTATAAACAAATTTACATATAAAAACTGGTGAACAGACTTATATTAACAAAGATAGAACACTATTTCAAACAAGAACAAAAAAGAGTGAGATCCTTATTTGTGTTGGAAGAGCACCAACGTTTACGTAAGGTTCGTTGTTAACCCTCTTACATCCGTAATGAATCAGTCAAACAACGATAGTTTTTATATAGTCAAGGTACAACGATTAGACATAGCCCCCTTACCTAACCTAAAAATCACTTTCTAGTGGTTGGTTTTTGGTAGAATTTGTACTGCGCGTCAAATCCAGCTCTTTCCTGCAGTAATTTAGTGCTGACAATTTTATATATTTCAAACACGACGAAAAGACAAGAGTTTCGGATTTTTGTGTCGTGAGCTGTTTACAAACATTAAATAAATAAATCAATAATGTTGGACAATTCACACAGCATTATCTAGCCCCAAGCTAAGCAGACCTTGTGTTATGGGTACTAGATAACTGATATACTTAATACAATACACTACATTGATAGATATTTTTTATTATACATGCAAAACATCCAGAACGCACTGGACAAATGTCTGCAGATCGTACAAACATTTGTCCCGAGACGGGAATCGAACCCGCAACCTCCTGCGTCGCAGGCAGACCTTCGCCCGCTGCGCCACAGAGGTCGTCATTATGATTTGGGAATTTTGAGTATAAGTGCAACGATCTTACAGTTCCATCTACACAAATGCTGGAACAATTTACCTCCTCCTACAAGAATTTCTAAATAAACTTATTCATTTAAAAAATCATTAAAAAAATGGTTTTACACTCACGAGAGATTCCACCAATGGGCAGTCGTTCTGGGCGTCAAATTTGTCTATGATTGCGTCATATTAATAAAGAACCATAAAAATGTCTTGATATTCCTTTTATAAAAAAAAATCTTACTTATTGTACCTATTTGGTTAGGTTAGGTTAATTATAATTTTTCTTTATTTTCGTTTCGTCTTATAAGTATTTTAATTTTTGTATACCGTCTTTGTCCTTGTTTGTTGTCTTACGCGCGTGTCACAGCTGCTGCTGCTGCTGCGCCCTCTAGGTGTCGCATAAAACCAGCGCACAGTAGCGCCATCGTTACTGTGCATCATGCTGAGCGACGACCTTTTTTGATGTCACTGTTGTAACTTCTATTTGTATATCTTAAATCAACTTTCCTCACAATTTTAAGACACAGAATAAATACTTTTTACTTACATTACATTCTTACAAATTGTTTCTAAATCGCTAGGCATACATTAGTAAAATAGTAAAATACTTTAAAAGAAAATATCCGTCACGAAATCGCAGCCATCTCGGAGAATACCTGCAGAGCCGTCATAGCAAATTTTAGTGCTCGAATAAACGAATGCCGTGAACGCAACGGTTTACATTTGGACGATGTCATTTTTAAAAAATAAATTCCCAAACAGTGTATTTTAATATGTAATAAACATTTTTTCAATAAACATCTTACTTTTTTTTAATCGATTTTTTAAATGTGAACTTTCTTTTGAGACACCCTGTATCTCAATTTTTTTTCTGGTTTTTAGTTGCTCGTCTTCAAGTATTATTCAACCATTATAAATGATATAAAAAAACATCAAATTTTCAATGACGGTTTTACATTTATGCGGTTCATTGTTTATCCCGCATCCAAATCTAGTTATTATCTCAGACTATAACGAGACGATACAGCAATCAGCACAAATACTCCCCTTACTTGGCTACAAACAAGGGACTATGAACCTTATTTCGTTAGGTTAAAGGTCTCGTAGTTTGACAATCCAGAGCGTTTCACCGAAGACTGTATGCAAGCATCCCTATGCGGCTGCAATAATAAAAAGAAACAGTAATATTTTATTTTTTGATGCTCGCTGTGTTCATGTTGAAGATTTTAATGATGTTGTAGATGGTGGAGATAAGCTGTATTGTTTTTGATATTAGTTGCATGTAAATTTATTGCAATTCACGTTCCGTTCGAGCCCGAGTAAACATGTTATGCCACCTAGAGTGGTGAAGATGATGGTCGAAATTGAGGTTTGTGGCATTTAAAATAAGGTTGTTTAATTTTAGTTATTTATGTGGTTATTTGAAAATCGAAACCGGAATTTTTCATATCTGTGGTTACTTTGGCTAACTGTGCTGTGGTTAAGAAAGTTGTTCAAGAGAAGTAATTAGAACTGACAAGTCTAAATAATATGACTAAGAATATTAGGAATAGAATAGATAGATTTATTTGTGAAGTCAGACGTACTTCCAAGTTTTCTGCTGTTTAAAACAAAATAAAGGCCAACACGAAAAAATTGAGTAAGTATTCCCATTTAGGGCACCAATTTTTACGGCACCACATTTACGGCACCTATTTTATTCCCAGTTAGGGCACCCAAAAAGAAGTAGTGTCTAGTGATGGGGTTTTGATATAACTAACTGTATCTTTTGCAATAAGGTTTTCATATAAGATAAATGTGGCAAAATGGCTCTGACGGTAGACCAGTTGGTTGCTGGTCATTTTGTTGGTGTTACGGATTATCTGTACACAAAAAAACCAACTAACAATTTAAAAAAAAAAGGTAGCACTCCGGGAGTGCCGGCAGAAGTGAAAACTTACATCTTACGATCTTACGCTTTTTCGATCAGCATCACGTGACCCTGACGCGAGTTTGAAAGTTTTTACCCATACAAAAAAAGTGCTCACCGCCGCTAAAGAAGTTTTCACTACAAAAATGTTGAAAACCACCAGACAAAAATAGAAATTAAATAGGATAACTTACTACTATGAACGAGGTGAGTACGGAAAAAAGTGCCACATACTGATAATACTAAGGAGTTACAAGTGTAAGTGTTAATTTTATAAACAAGAACCGGTTAGTTTCCATGATACTTCGCTACTAATATTATAAATGGGAAAGTTTGTGAAGTGTGAAATTTTTGTTACCTAGGATCTCCAAAACTACAGAACAGATCACGATAAAATTCGGTATACATTTAGAATGTAGCCTAACTTAAACAATAGGCTACTTATTATACCGAAAATACGCGTGCGAAGCCGCGAGAAGCTACTGATAAATAAATTACTGAAACTTATAAACTATTCTAAAAACATAAAGATTATTTGGCTACTAATTCATCTGATTACGTAATGATGTTACTATACGCAATAAATAGATGACCTACAGAAAACCTAGGACGCTAAACGACCGTTTGTGCAGTGAAGCTACTTTTTTGGACTAAAACGGCGAGAAGTTTCACATTGTTTGTAAAATCTTTGTTCTATCATGTAAAAACTGTTTGCTGCTTACCCATCCATAGTTTTGTGTTGTTTTTCGGGAAAAAACACCAGAAACTCCTTTGAATCCACAATATTTACACTAATAATATAAATGCGAAAGTTTGGATGGAAAGTACCTACCGGTGATAATGTATTTTAACTCTGCGTCATACCATACGGCATATGTACGGCATGCATTCTGTTCACGACATTAAGAATGTAATTGTACAAGAAATTAGTCCATTCATTAGGAACTATTGTGGAGTCTGACTCAGCGTTTACCTTTGAGATAGTGACAATGCTACGAGTGTGTGATATTTCCGCCTTCTATATGATATCTACAATGTTATCTGGCAAAATCACTACCGTGGACATCGCAGTGGGAACTGCGATGTCCCGTTGACCGTTCAACATATGGCTCTGGGTGCAATTATATATATACACACCCTTTCAGTCACAGAATCGCCACGAACCCCCCCCCCCCCCCCTCCCCGCTTCGCGACGGTCAAGTGTGTGTTTGGTGGGACCACGAAAAAGTTTTGTCCCACCAGTGGGACATCGCAGTGGGACCACGGTTCCGTCACTGGCAAAATCAATGTTTTCGCCAGATTTTTTCGATTGAGAACGAAATCCATACTAAATCTGTACTAATATATCATAGTATAAATAGGCTGTGCTGATATTATAAAAGATTGGCGGCAGATTTGGCCAAGGATCTCAAAGGCGCAAATATGCAGGTCTCGACCCTATACATTTGCTCCCCTTGGAGTCGAAACCCTAGGTCCGTGGGGTACCGAGGCTCTTCGGGTTTTTAAAAAAATATCTGAGCGTCTGGTCGAAGCGACGCGTGTCCCGAGAGCTGGTGAGTATCTGGCACAGCGCATCAGCATTGCCATACAGCGGGGAAATGCAGCCAGAGATCAGAGGTACCTGTAGATTGTTTGCATCAGTCTGCAGTTAGCTCAATTATTTCAAATGTAAATACTGGTTATAATTTATTTCCATTATTATATTGAACGTTTCTATATGAATAAATATTATAAAAGCGAAAGTAACTCTGTCTCACCTTTTCTAAGTGTACATTTATTTATTGTATTTATGGAAATAAAGAGTTTTTGATTTGATTTGATCTGTCTATTACATTTTCAGGCACAAACGGCTGAATGGATATTAATGAAATTTGGTCGAGAGATAATCAATATCCCGGGGACGGTCATCGGGTACTTGAAAAGCGCATGCGAAGTCACGGGCAGGAGCTACTTCATACTATTTTATAAACTCGAAATATATTCTGTCTTTCTGTCTGCCTGTCTGTTACCTATTCACGAAGACGCGGCTCAACGGATCTCAATCAAATTAGACAAACAGTTAGATATTACGATTAATATTAGATAGAATTAGATATTACGATTATCGACGACCTCGGTGGCGCGGCGGGCGTAGGTCCGCCTGCGGCGCAGGAGGTTGCAGGTTCGATTTCTGCCTTGGGACAAATGTTTGTACGATCTACAAAAATTTGTTCCGTGTGTTCTGGTCGTTTCTATGTTTAATAAAAAAAAATATCTATCTATGTAATGTATTATATTATGTATATCAGTCCTCTAGTACCCATAACACAAGCTCTGCTTAGCGTGGGGCTAGATGATGCTGTGTGTATTGTCCAGCATTACTTATTTATTTATTACGGAGATGGACATACGTATATGCTATTTTTATCGGAAAAGTGCGTGTGAAGTCGCGGGCAGAAGCTAGTAGTTAATTAATAAAAAGATTACCTATGTCTTTATACATGAAAATGTTCATAATTTTAGAAACAAGCAAAGTTATCTACCAATTGGGATCAGATTAGATTTTATTTATAACTGTTTTACATATAAATAGCTGTTCTAATACACCATCTTATGAGACATTTATTAAAGATTTATTCAGATTCAAATTTGCATACCTAACGAGGTAACTTGCTCTATTTAAGCTACGGAAATTGGTACATTTACTTATTGGAATAAAGTCTTTCTTTAACCGATTTCGAAAATAAGAGGAGGTTCTATGATCGGCTGTATGTGTTTTTTTAAGTATGTTCGTCGATTTCTCCGTCAAATATAGAACGCTTTTAAAAATTCCTTATTTATAGATAGCGACGAACGCCATTGATGTCGACTCTGTTGTTTTAGGATTCCTAGCTTAAATGTTACGATTTCAAAATTTTCTATTTAGGTTGACCTAAAATTATGGTTTTCTCTGTACATATCCCAAAAATACCACAAAATCCATATTATACTTTTTTCAGAAGAATCTGCCCGTTTTTCACTAGAATAAATTTTAATCACGACCAAATTAGATGCCTGCTAAAATTAGGTAGATTTTCTAATCATAGCTAAAATGCAATGCAATGAATAGGATTTTAGCTATTTTAACTAAGTTGAGTTGTTTTAGATCTGTCAACTACTTTTTAAACCTGACAGTCTAATTTTTGAAACATAGAATAGCTTTCGTCTATTTGACATTCCTAAATCCTAATTTTAGCTAATTCTATAACAACAGAATCGACACCATTGTATAGATAGTGTTCCCGAGGTGTTCCCAAAAAAACATAGTCTCGTGGTATTAGAAATTGTTCCGTAAAACTTAAAAACGAGTGTAAAATTAAGTGACAGCTCGTGTCTCCCCTGATTGCCCCCTCGGGGAGCCCCCTTAATTTGGGGGAATTATTAGGACTTATTTTAAAGTTGTATTTAAGTAATTCATGTACCCAAGCATCATGGTCGAAGTCGGTCGTTAGTTTTTTTAAACAATCAAATTATTCAATACTAGCCGCTAGCCGCGGCTTTGCACGCGCTTTCTAAGTAGTCTATGTCCATCCCCGATACCATTTATTGCCCAATTTCATTAGAGAAAAGGTAACAGACACTTTCGAATTTCTAATGTTAGTACCTATGGATGGTATGGATAGCAACATCTCCCATCTTACGTGTATAGAGATTCAATACACGAACCAGTTTTTCATGCAGACTGCGTTGACTCACATCATTATGATCATCATTATCATAAAAACAAAAAATATTAGTCATAGCATACTTAAAAAGTCTCTTTGGGAGGTACCGCTTCGGCCGAGCTTTTCAAAATGCACGCTTAGTATTCAAAGAGCATATGCTTCATAATTCCCTTGCTGCTTAATACGGCCTCGGCCACTTCTAAACCATTGCGTTGACCTCCCACCTCCCCCTTTCTATTCAAAAACTGGACGACACGACAGAATTTCTGGAGCACGCTAAGGGTTTTCTTACAATGGTCGGTTATCTGGTACTTGCCCTCATCTCTTTGTTTCACAAAACCGTGATATAAAAGATTAAGTTATTAGTATTCTGTGGATGAAACAGATCGGAAGGTTTTGACGACTAGGTAGTTTCAAGATGAGATGTCGTAATATGGAAGTAAGAAGTAGTATATCAGACAACGTTCTTCCGTCAAACCACGGCAAAACTCAGTCAGTACAAACCACAAGATAAACTCGAAGTGAATGTACAAACAAAAGAATATATCCATCCTGATAAATGATTTCCCAAAGATCCAAAAGACGAGGAACTCACAAAACTTCAAAGGCGATAATCGATATTAATTGAATTAGCACTCGCTTCCAAAGTGGATTTCCAAAGAATCAAAGGAAAGATTCCACTGAATCACGCCTTCTTTCAACATCGGATTCTCTGCGTAATTAATGAAATAATGCAAGCAATTAACCGGTGATCAAACTTTGAACCCATAATGGTAGGTTTATTTATTTATTTAGTAAAAGATTCACCAACAACAAATTATATTATTATATTTTTATTTGCGCCTCTCAAGAGGTGCAAATATGCAGGTCTCGACAGAGCCTACACATTTGCTCCCCTTGGAGTCGAGACCCTAGGTCCGTGGGGTACCGAGGCTCTTCGGATTTTCAAAAAACTATTTGAGCGTCTGGTCGAAGCGACGCGTGACCCGAGAGCTGGTGAATATCTGGCACAGCGTATCAGCATTGCCATATAGCGTGGCAATGCAGCCAGCGTCTTGGGGACGCTTCCGACTGGTGTTGATATGGATCAGTTGAGCTATCTGTAGACTGTTTGCAACAGTCGGCAGTTAGCTCAATTGTTTCAATTGTAAATACTAGTATAATTTTCTTTGTGAATAAATTTATTTCGACAATATGAAAATTTACCAACAACATACATATCAAACACATACAAACTTGTAGATTGTAGGTACACATTATGTGTTATTCCTCTCCTGCCCGCGGCGTCGCACGCGTATTTTTGGTATAATAAGTACCCTATTTTCTAAGTTAAGCTATGTTCTAAGTGTTAGTACGCCAAATTTCATCTTGACCTGTTCAGCAGTGGAGATCTTAGGTCAACTAAATTCACATTTCACAAACTTTCGACCTAATAATATTAGTAGATATAATAGAATTGAATATTTAATTTATAGGTAAATGGTATTTAAGTTAAATTAAATTTCTAAGAAATCGCTTTATGCGATAAGGTCGCCAATTTTATTGCTTTTCTATTAAATAACTTTATGTTTTACTAGGCCAAAGGTGAGTATAGACTAGAGCATTAAATTTACTCGAACAACACTTCGAATATGACGCTCGCTATTTTGTTACAACCTGGACCGCGATCACGGTGTGGAAAGTGTTGGCATTACGGCTCAAACGTTAGCAGTTGAAACGTTAGCTTGCGCGTTCACAGGCCGGCATCGGACAATCCGCTCTAGAGCCTCATCAATGGTTTGCTATAAAAGATCCGCACCGCACGGAGCGGACTATCGCCAATGCCAGCGAGGATTCTTGAGGGCAACTTTTCCGTTTAGTGCAAATGACGTCATTCGGATTGCCGATCAGTGGACCGCAGTTGTCAGTTGATTGTCCGATGCCGGCCTGTAAACGCGCACCCCAATGTTTCAACTGCTAACGTTTGAGCCGTAATGCCATGTCTTACCACACCGTGATCGAGGCCCAGATTTTGAAAATCAGCGAGCGTTTTTATGTAACATTTTATCGAGCAAAGGCACAAGCGCGGGTGACGGGGGATGGCGGGAAGTGAGGTGCGTGAGAAAATGTACGCAAGGTAGAAATATAATGTTACAGGTAAATGCTCACTTGCCGTGAGCACAGCGTCGGGCATTCGCAAGAATGTTACATTTTATGGAGGTGTCTTAGAAAACTGAACATTTGTCTGTATTGTACCATTCGTAAAAACGATACATTACATTGTAATGCTCTAGCAAATTCTCTAGTCTATGGCTGTCACATTTGACATTTGCTGTTGATAATGATGATGAACTTCATCATCATCATCGCCTATATTTGTCCACAGCTGTACCTACATATACCTCCCCTAGTGAGCGCCATAGCGCCCTGTCTTCAGCTTGCCGCACCCAGCATCTGACTTGATGAAAAGAAAATATTTCAATAAGTACATTAAGCCGGCAATGTATCATCAACACGGAAATAACAGTTTCATATCAGTAGTCCGGTTCAACTTAGCAACCGGACTACTGATACGTCAAGCGACTCAGAAGTCCGGTTAACTTAATTGTAACCGGAGTACTGAGACTACACCATCTTAGCATACATTTATTCACAAAGAAAATTATACTAGTATTTACAATTGAAACAATTGAGCTAACTGCCGACTGTTGCAAACAGTCTACAGATAGCTCAACTGATCCATATCAACACCAGTCGGAAGCGTCCCCAAGACGCTGGCTGCATTGCCACGCTGTATGGCAATGCTGATACGCTGTGCCAGATATTCACCAGCTCCCGGGTCACGCGTCGCTTCGACCAGACGCTCAGATAGTTTTTTGAAAACCCGAAAAGCCTCGGTACAACACGGACCTAGGGTCTCGACTCCAAGGGGAGCAAATGTGTAGGCTCTGTCGAGACCTATATATTTGCGCCTCTTGAGACATCTCTTAGCATCTTTTTAACTATTTATCCTACTTCAAGATGAATTGTCACTCGGCCAAAATTTCATGCAGATTGTGATGACGGTGACTCATGTTAAACTTTTGATGAGATGGGACTAGACGAAGTCAGACATGAGACGCTGATAGTCAGATACTTAGTCATTTTATTGGTTAAAATAATCTTTACGAAACAATAAATTAAAAAGTTCTATTCTATTCTAGAAGCTAGTAATCTCATAATTTCTTCAGCACCACACAAACACCATATAGATGTTACATCTAGAGATAGATGTGTCCAAATCGAGCGCACGGCTAAGGAAACGAAGCACAGCGTAATTTCACGGGCCATTATAAAATCCGCTCCAGTTGCCAGCAGCGGTGTGTAGCGTCACGACTCTACTAGATGTCTAGGACTTAGAAGCGAAACCATACATGATTTTTTTTAGCTTCTGCCCGCGGCTTCGCACGCGTATTTTCGGTTTAAGGCTCTACCTCCCCGAACACTAGCGCCGCCACATATTTTATCTTATTATTACATCGAAGAAAGGAAATTCCAAAAATTACATTGGGTAATTTGTGATACCTATCATAAGCATTTTTTAACGCCTCTGTAATAGTTTTATTTTGTATAGTTTAAACAGAAATGCGAAAATAGAGTTTGGTGGCCACCAAGGGCAACATCGTATCTCTGCCTAAACTATACAAAATAAAACAATTACAGAGGCGTTAAAAAAATGCTTATAATAGGTATCATAAATTGCCCAACGTAATTTTTGGAATTTCCTTTCTCCGACGTAATAATAAGATAAAATATGTGGCGGCGCTAGTGTTCGGGGAGGTAGAGCCTTAATAAGTAGCCTATTACCAAAGTTAGGCTTTACTCTAAGCGTACGCCAAATTTCATCTTGATCTATTCTATTTCTATTCTATTCTTTAATAATTAAGTCGAAAGTTAGTGAAATCTGAATTTAGGATTCTATTTTATGATCTCCAAAACTACGGAACAGGTCATGTTGAAATTTGGTGTACATTTAGAACCTAGCTTAACTTAGATAATAGGCTACTTATTACACCGAAAATACGAGTGCAAAGCCGGGGGCAGAAGCTAGTAATTTATAATTAAGTATGGAAGTGTGGATTTGTATAGATAAATATTGATTACGATACTAACAATGATAGTACTCAGTTAAATGTATACATACATCGGAACTGATTGTGAACTATTAGCCGATGTTTCGAAGCGAGTGTTGTTGAGCATATGTTGCAAACAATTTTTGTGGTTTACCCGAGTACACAATTCCGAGGTTTTTATGTAGTTATTCAGTAGAACAATGAATAGCTCTACGAGGAAATAAATAATAACAAATAGGTAAATAATGCTGGACAATCCACCCAACATCATCCAGCCGCAAGCTAAGCAGAGCTTGTGTTATGGTACTAGATGACTTATACATTACATAGATAGATATTTTTAATTACATAGAAAATACCCAGAACACCCGGAACAAATATTTGCAGATAGTACAAACATGGTCAACCCAAGGCGGGTATCGAACCTGCAACATCGCCGCGCCACATCGGTGGTCTCAAGTGTGAGTAAGATTAAATACCGAAGCACACATTAGTCACAATATAAAAATAATTAAATTTCTCCAACATTTCTACGAAAATTGTTCTAGTCTAAAAATAATTTAAAATACCTTTAGAATTCTAAAAGCAATTCCACAAACATAGGTACAACACCAATTTAAAGTGATCTAATTAAATCAATAGGTATCACTATCACCACCCACTGAAATAATAAATTCAAAGACTTACAAACGAAAGACCTTGCTAACGGTGGCCAGAGGAAAGGAATAATTATCCAGCCACCATCCTGAGCTGATCTGCGTCGGTACGATGAACTCACACTTTAATACAGGTATATTACTGAAAGCTGGCGCGATCGTCTATTGTTTTTCGTATAAATAAAATAAAATAAAAAGCATTTTATTTCCAGTAAATTTACATTTCTTAAGTTAGTATTATTTAGTTTGTTCTGTGTTATCTATTTGTTTCTTACTTAATATAATTTCGTATAAGTACTGGATGTTTTTTTTTTATTATTCGGCGAGGAAATTCGTTTACGAATAAACTGATCTGCGTGGACCAGAATTATGCGGGACTCGACGCCCTGAGAAGGACGTAATACCCACTAAAAACCTCTCCGGTGTCCCTCTCTCGCCATTTTCGCCGAACCACGGGAACATTTTAACCTACCGCGGCCCGGTACACTGGATGCCTAAGTAATGTATCGTTTTTCGTGTAGCAGCTTGGGAGATAATCTTGTAGTACCTCGTGCATAAGCCCTGAATGATGAAAGTATGTTTTCCTTTCTTTTTGACACTGAAATTTCGTTCCGTGTAATGGCTTTTTATGTAAAAACTTATTTTTATCCGCTGCTTCGCACGCGTTGTTTCTATGGGAACGGGTTATGGGATGAAAAGTAGCCTACGTCTTATTCTAGGCCTAAAACAAAGTTTATACAAAATTTCAGCCCGATCCGTTCAGAAGTTTTTTCGTGAAGAAGTAACAAACATTCATACATCCAATCTTACGCATTTATAATATTAGTGTGGTGTATTAAAACGTCTAAGGGTCATAAAATTCGTCCGAAAACTGTTCATTCGTAAGTAAGCGAGAGTACTAGCTACACGTTGATTTTTGCGGCCCTACTGTGCAACTGCGGATGAAAGGAACTAGAGTACGCTTCCAGTATGTATCAATCGCTCCGTGACGTTAGCGTGATCCACACTGGATAAAAAAACAAAATTCAATCGCGCCAGCTCTCGGTTACTTCCCTATAAACCACTAATCCAAAACCAGGTAAACCCATGGTTCAACGTAAACTGGCGATGAGTTTCAGATGATTATCAGACAATCTTTAATTGAAACCTGATATCTAGTCTGTTTCTGCCGCATAAAATCCAACTCATTTACGTAGGCGACGGTATTTCGTTATGGGCATTCGGTATAAGCGTTTAAATTTATTATTAATGTTTTAATTTTAATAGCGACATAACTTTTGGTACCTAATTAGTGGTGTCGGATATCAAAGTACGGTTCTGACGCACCTCCAAAAAATATATTTGAAGAAGAGTTATCAGCCAGTTAGGTGAACTATCGTTCACCTACTCTTCTTCAATGATAATATAATAAGTACGTATCCGTACCGTTCATATTGTTTGATAAATTTAATAATAATTTCTTTTTCTTTGAGACTATAAATAATGACCCAATTAAGTAGGAAGGTAAATAACCGTATTTTCATTTTCATTTTCTTTATTGGCATACAAAACAGAAAACAATCGAGACATGACATATAAGTAAAAATTATAACTAAGGTTATTATGCTAGATTGAATTCCTAAACATGCATGCTCAATGCATGGCAGTAAAAGCAACGATGAAGAACTAATGAAGTCAAGATGTTGAAAACTTAGTAAAATGTTTAATATAATACCTACTACAATGATAAATATAACAAGTACAGTAATTTTACATTGTATTAGTACCTATCGATTTACATACCTACTACCACCGGGTAGTAGGTATGTAAATCGATAGGTACCTGCTTAGTTTTATCTATAGTCATTGATGTTGTGTGGATTGTCCAGCATGATTTATTTATTATTTATTTATAGCTCTTTTTTACATATAATATTGAATTCACAAAAGAATTGAAATAAGCGTAAAGGTGTCTCTTACAGTCGATAAAATTGGACTATTTAGCATATGTGTAAGATTATACAAAAAAAGAAATTTCAAATCGAATTTTGGATATAAGAAGGATAAAAATCTTTACAATCTGCAGTATCCATAATATTAAAAGCTCCTCATCATTACACCATAAATTTGCAAGGATTTCCAATTATGGTTCAACACCTTATTGACGCATCGCTGAGCTTTTCGTGAGACACCTTTAATAGCAATTGCCTTAAAGAGATTTATAGTGAAGTGTCGGCATATTATAGAAAGATCAAAAACGAATGGTAATTTTCCAGATTTAATACTTTGGAAAAGAAGGAAGATCACCAAAGTGATAAGATGAGATGGATGGCTTCAAACAAATACAGATAGATTAAACAATATAACGTAGATTTGCTCAAACACAGCCTTTTTGGGCTTGTAATGTGGAAAACCCAAAATCATAATCATGGTTTATCTCATCTTAGTACAGTAACGCATTGAGTAGGTATTGGTCAGTTAACAAACTGACAAAAATTCAACGACAAAAATTCGGATCCAATTAAGTTAACTAGTTTTCAGTCTATTCTAGATAGGTTGTACAACCCAACGACATGAAGACAGAGGTTCTATAACACTACTTAGATATCACATCAATAACGGAACACTACATTATTTTGTGTTACAGATCTGCCTTTTATAATGTTAACTAATTCCAGGCCTCATATTTGTATTGAATATCGTAGACTTGCTGAAGGGAGAGGTGATTGTAGAAATAAATAGAACTAGAAATGATTTTTACTTGAGGTCTACTGTTACCTGCAGGCAAAGGTTGAGGATTCGTGGCAAACCTTGACATTATACATCATCATAGTACCTGTCAGCCATCTCAAATGTCATTTAAAATGACTCTATCAACATGTAACTGCTTTTGTATTCACCTCTACAGTTCAAATAGAAATTGGATCCAAATACGTAATATTCTAATCAGAATGCAACACCGAGGCATATACATAAAAAAATGTACTTAACAAGAATGAATTCGTCAATACAAATAGATTCATCAAATATCCCAAAAACATTTCCCCAGAGGAGAATGCCATACTTTAGAACAGATTAGCCGTCAAACAGCTCTACTCGTACAAAGTTCCAATTCAAGTATTAAAAGACCACGTTAAAGTAAATACGGATGTGTGCAATTTACTTTATAGATTATTCCATATACATATACTCGCATATAATGGAGCGAGGGTGGGAAGCAGGAATGGCTCCAGAGGTTTATCGATACGTTTTCGCTTTATCGAGTCTTCGAGTAAAGGGTTTTTGGAGAAGACGACACGATGCTTGTACGACTAATGCGTTAAAATGTTCTACCAGTTTATTTGAACGTGAGGGAATAAAGAAAATAGGTTTTTTTCGTAAAATTGTATAGTTTGTTTTAAAATGGTAATAATAAATAATGCTGGACAACTCACACAGCATTATCTAGCCCCACACTAAGCAGAGCTTAGAGCTATCTTGCAAGAAAGTTTCTAACTTCACAGAAACACATTTTTAAATCCTACAACAAAATGCCTTACATTTGCAACCGGTGTCTAGTTTACAATATTGTTGCCAGGAAGTTAAAAATGCAATGTAGGAAGTCCTACGGCGGGGTGGCTGGAGCGAGAGCGTAAGTGCGAGCGGATTTTTAACTGTTTTCAATTTTTCGTTTAACCATCTCAAAAGGAAAATACATATACCTATGGAGCACCATGTTGTATGTATGATTTTGCCTGATTTTGACAGACAGCTGGTCAATCTACAATGGTCAGTGATATATTTTTGACGCTCATTGACAGCATTCTGAATGCTGACAGAAAAAGAAGCATAGGTGGCGAAAAACTAATGAGCTCCTCGTTCACTGGGGTATCGTATCGTTCGGATCGGAAGGATTTATTGATTTCTATGGTACAGCGTGCACTGGATCGGTATCTCTGCCGATACCGATGCCAGAGACCGGTATTTCTGCAGATGACGTCATCGGCAAACTCGAGTGCTTTGAAAGTAACAGCCGATGCAAAATCCGAAAGCAGAAGACGCACTATCGACATATTGTGAAATAGCTTCTGCCCGCGGCTTCGCACGCGTTGTTTCTATGGAGCCATTGTGAGGTTATTTCTATCCCATGGTATAAAAAGTTGCCTATGTTTGATTCCAGGGTTAGACTTACCTGTCTGCAAAATTTCAGCCTGATCCGTTCAGTAGTTTTGGCGTGAAGAGGTAACAAACATCCATCCATCATTTTGTTACTGGGTCACACTGGGTTTACACTTAACTTTAATTTAGGTTAATTAAGTATGTATTTTAGTCTAAGCTGTGTAAGTTCTGTAACGAATAAATTTATATTCTATTATATTCTATCCATCTATACATCCATCCATCCAAACTTTCGCATTTATAATATTAGTGTGATACTGACGCCGAGTACGCTGCGTACGGAACATAAAACTCACAATAACTTGCCCATCCGCTTCCGCTACCCACTGTAACTGCAGCCTCAGAGTTCTCAAGCGCTTCAAGCACAAGTTCAAGTACCGTTCTCGCCTGAGGAAGACGCCTAGGAAGCTTGGATACCGCTCATCCTAAAGTACCATTTGAGTCGTCTTAACTTTAGCTGCAAGGATTTTAAAATTTGAGATAGAGTTTGGACAGGCTTAACGAAAAATGTTTCAATTTTGTGACCGATCCTGACTACGTTAGAAGAGATAGGTTATTACTTTATTGGGGTTATTCCAGTTTTCCCCCTTGACAAATCACCCTTATGGAGGAAAACTGGAATTAACTTTTTTGGAGTCCAGTTTGAAAAAAAAATTTCAAGGGGGTTTGTACCATCAATACATAAAACAAGACAAGAGATTAAACAAGCACTTAATACTAACTATATCTAGTGTAGCACAATGAGCGACCTTCTCGCTAACAGCGATCTCTTCCAGGCAACCTTTGGATAGATAGAATCGGTACGTATCGAAGCTTACGGTGGCGTAATTGATGACGTATTAGAAGTAATAAATATTTTAACCACATACTTACTGTAAAAATCAGAAACTGCAACAATCACATCACACTAATATTATAAATGCGAAAGTTTGGCTGGATAGATGAATGGATGGATGGATGTTTGTGACGTCTTCACACCAATACAACTGAACAGATAGAGCTAAACTTTTGCATCGGTGTAGCTCTAAGCGTGGAATCAAACATAGGGTACTTTTTATTCCATAAATCAGTTCCCATGGGATAGAAATTACTTTTGAACGTTTCCATAGAAAAAACGCGTGCGAAGCCGCGGGCAGAAGCTAGTTTTAAATATATTTAAAAAATAGGGATACTGTAAGCAACAAATCAATCAGTTTATCAATTTGTCGTCTTTTTCTAGTGGACATTGTGTACATTAAGTATTTTCATTTTTTATTTTTTTATTTGTTGTAATTGTATTGTGTACTTACCTGACTATTCCATTTTATTCATTAAATGTAATTGTATTTGGATCAAGTGTCTGAAATAAAACCAATTATTATTAAAATAATATTACTTATAATAATATTTATATATATTATCAATATTTCTCTTAAAATAATCACAGAAGGGCTTTCGTGTCGACGTTTGTAAATCAATTTAAAAAAGCAGACGCCCCAAGAAGAAAAATAGAATGAGACAAAATAAAGTGGAGTACCAACACACAATTTAAAAATACTCCAAAAAGTCTTACCAGAAACTCTAAAGGTCCCAATCGTGTGAGACAATAAGAACGCATTATGATGGTCCTTCTATTAACCAGATTGTATTCTGTATTCAATTTGGTGATTGCCAGGATTTCCGTGCATTTTCGGAATTGACAGGATAAAAACAATCTACTTCAGCTAATCTTTAGGTCTTTGGACTCTGGCCTAGGTTTTCGGCCGACATAAAACAACGCAAATCCCACGTCTACGGAAAATTCGACTAAAACAATTCGTCTAATACAATTCGACTAAAACAGACTAAAACACAATTCGACTAAAAACATTTCGACTAATGACAATTCGACTAAAGCAATTCGACCTTGATTTGACCCGACTTGTAGGCCTCCCACCCCCGCGAAGCGGGGGGGGGGGGTCGTGGCGACTCTGTGACTGAAAGGGAGTGTATATGTTTAATTGCACCAGGAGCCATATGATGACTTGATAACACAAAATTTTTCGTTGTTTGAAACGAATTGTTTTAGTCGTTAGTCGAATTGTTACTAGTTCAAATGTTTTTCGTCGAATTGTGTTTTAGTCGAATTGTTTTAGTCGTTAGTCGAATTGTTACTAGTTCAAATGTTTTTCGTCGAATTGTGTTTTAGTCGAATTGTTTTAGACGAACTTTCCGCAAAGCAAATTCCATACTAAACGGAAACGTCACGATCACGTTATTAACGTCAAATAGACTCACCCCTCGGGTCACTGTTGAATCGCAGAAAAGACCGTTAATAATTGCAACCATGATAAAGCTTCACAGACTAACAAACTGAGCTAAAGTAGCCACAACTTGACTTTACAGACAAAGGTAATTAAATTGTTGTAGATTGCTTATTTTACTTTGTATTTTATTGCGTCAATACCAGAAGGTGCTTTATGCAAATGAGCCCTGTTAATGGCAACCTTATGTTCTTTCATAAAGGGGCTACAGTGAGCGAAACTTGCGACATCTCATAGGTAATTAAAATAGCAAAGAAAATAGCAATAAAACGTCAAGTGTGAGTTGGACTCACTAAGGGTTCTGTAAGACCTTGTGTCTTGCCAAATTATCATAATTTTAGGTCAACGGAAAGTCGGTACCTACCCTGTGGGTTTTGGTCCATGGGACAATCAAATAAAATTTTTTTTGTTAATAAATCTCAAATTTACCTTTTCTGGATTTTCCCATTATTTGTGCTATAAGACTTTGCTTCTAACTAAATTTTATGATTCTAGATCATCGGGAAGTTTTTAATCGTTTAGGTTTTGGTCTAAAAAAATAAATAAGTTTCTAATGATAATGTAAAACTTTTAACTTTAAAATCAATCAAAAAGGTTGTGTTTTGTGGTGTTTTCTCTTTTCTTTAACAAAGTTACTAGGTAAGGTATGTCGCCGCCGCGCCGCCGCAGATCGTAAAATCAGCACGTTGGCAAAATGACTAGGCCGGTGTCATAAGCTATTTCCCAATGCCTGAAAAGCGTTCAACAATATGGCTAAATATCATAGCCGTCTCATAGAATGAAATTAATTAGGTATTCCCAATAAATAAGCAGCCTAGTCATTCTACGATCCAGCAGCGAGAACTATAAAACATTAGCGAAGCCAGAATCACCCAGAAACTGTTAAATAGTTTACTGGAAATTTGGCGAGGCCATGGTTGTTAACAATCAACCAATAACTTAACATACTAGCTGTACTCATCAAAAAAATATTGTTATTCACGTATTTATAAGTACGACGTAATTATGTATGTAAAAGTAAGTTTGAAAACGTTACTTGTTACTGGACTGTTTTCCGCAACTAGGTGGGCCCTTTTTGGGTGTCGATGTTTGAAAATGAAAAAAAAGTATCTTGAAATCTTTATCGGAAAGCTAAAGGACCTGCCTGGCAGAGATCGCTTCTAAGCTATAAGGCCGCCCATTGTACTTGTCTTATGAAATGTTTCCTTGTAATGTTATTTTTATGGTGTACAATAAAGCATTTTTGTATTGTATTGTAAAGGAATACTATCTACTAATTTCCCTAGTAGTCAAACTTAAAAACCTTAGTAATAATAATGTTAGATAATTCACTTAGCATCATCTAGCCCCAATCTAAGCAGCGCTGTATTGATAGGTATATTATACAACCCAGAAAGATATTATATGTATTATACATAGATAACCTCCTGAACACTCGGAACAAATATCTGCAGGTCGTACACACATTTGTCCTAAAGCGGGAATCGAACCCATAACCTCTTGCGTCGCAGGCAGACCTTCATCCGCGCTACATAGATCGTAAACCTTGCTAATGGAACATGAAAATTGCTTTACAGTTAGAAAGTCGCAAGATTATTGTGTCTGATACAAACATTTGAAACGCATCTTTTTAAAATAATAATTATCACATGCTTCCTAATAAATATTGGGAGAGAAATGCAATACGTGGTCATAAAAACATATATGTATCTGCAAACAGACAACAAAAGATCCATTGTTGGTATTGAAAACATCAAAATTTTGTTGGAAAGGCTTGGCATTTCTGTTTCATGGGAAAAATATGCGAGTAAGTTGAATTGATTGAATTTTTCATTACGTTAACATGTATACAATGCTGAATTATTAAAATACTATCTCTACGGTTTCTTTCGGCTGTTGTATTGGTAAATCTTCGGTTTAGTAAAATTTAACACATCTCTCTACCAAGTGTCAATTCGATAACTAACTTCTGCCTTCAGCTTCGCACGCGTTTATCCGAGATAAAAAGTACCCTATATGTTATTCCAGGTCTAGTTCTAGACCTGGAATAACATAGTAGGTACTTTTTCCAAAATTTCAGCCCAATTCGTTCAGTAGCTTTGGCGCGAATGGTTAGAAACATCCGGTACTAATGTTTTTTATTTCGTTCACAAAGTACATAAGTATCCGATAGGTACAACATTTTGAAGCCTCCATTTAAGTATAAATACTTATACTATTTTACTTAGGAGGTTCCGCTCTCTCTAAGTTACAGTCGCCAGAATTTAAAAAATATTGAATAATAATAGTTGAGGGTAGATAAAAGCACAGTTGAATGGAATGTTTGAATTGTATTGTTCGAGTGCTCAGTGTGGTGTGGTCCAAGTTAAAAACTCAAAGAATTCAACGAAAAAATTAAGAAACTAGATATAAAAATAAAATGTATCAGAAAATCCTATTGTTCTGAGTGGGTCTGATAGTGTTTGTGTGTGTTAAAGTGTGTTTGTGTGTGGTGCTCCTGAGGACACGGGTCTATTAAGGTGTAGGTTTTCTTTCTGATTTTAGGAAAAACGAATAACGTAACGTAGAACTATTCTGCTGATGTTCAGGAAGCAAAACACCACCTACTTGGTACTAGCTACTGCCAGACATCGACTAACAAATCGAGTCAGCTACTGCGAGACGTCGACCGATAAATCGAGTCAACAGGTATCTCCTGGATCCAGCTCGGTTATGAGCTGTTTGGGAATCACACACAACACTCAAGGGCACTAGCAGAAGTTCAGCAGAAGCACAGTTCGTTGATAGAAAGTCTATCTGGATAACGTAACACGAGTAATACCAAAAGAAAATATCTCGACTCATCTGGGCGCTAAGTGGTTTTGCTAAGCCAATCGTGGTTTTAATGAGTAAAATAAAACAAGATATGGCACTCCGAGAAATGAACATAACCTCCCTTTTTTGAGACAACTGGACAGTGACGTACGCTTGGGAAGATCTCGGAATGTCACGACTTTGTTTTCATGATCTAAGAAAACGGTTTTAACGTAAGCTTAATAACGTCAACTACCCATTACATTATTAGTAGAATTATACAAGATCTGACAGAGCCACGGAAATGGCGCTGTCTCTGTGTGTTTTTTTAATAAAGGTAGTCGACTTATTACTTACTTATTAAACGTATACAAGTTCTCATTGTTTTGTGTTTTTTTTTGTTTACGTGTTATTTTATAAACGTGTCAGTATTATAAGCTCTGTTTAATTTATGTGATACTGTTAAAAATTTCCAAAAAAATAAAACACCAGTTAAACACCTTTGTGTACCTTTGGATATTTACCAATTTACATCTTCAGATTCTTGCAGAATATTTTTCGTGCATTGTGATTCTCATGATTGCTCACGCAACTTCCCTGTTCCGAATATTGTTCATTGTAATAATCGTGAGAAAATCTAATTATGTAGGTACATGTAGATACGTAAATAGAATTGGGTTTGAGTAGATATTATTATAAATACGTATAATATGAATACGTTTTGGTATTGTGTTCTTTATTAGTGGTAAAATGGCATATAAAAATTGTATTACCAGGAAAAGGTTTTTAAAAATTTATATTATGAAGATTTGTTTTTGCATTTTTGCTTTTGGGCACTTTTGGTCCACTTTTAAAGATCCAACAGTGATGAAACATGTCATCAGTGTCATTTGAGCTTTGCCTATTTTGTAGCAAAAAATTACACAGTCCCTAATATCTCTCGAACTAAACGTCAAAAGAAAAGCGGATTTTACCATTGTGAAGGGGATTTCCCTTCTTTCTTTTGATATATTTACACTTGCCCCTCTCCTTTTCTCATTTATAATGATAAACATTGTTATAGTGAAGACCTTCGACGCGCCGTACGGCGTTGCAGCGACGTTGAAGTCCTATGTATAGGATTTCAACCCGCGTCCACTATTCTACTCTAAAGTAAAAGACTCATAGACCTAACGGTTGCGTTTTTTATGATAGATAACTGCTGGTTGAGATGTAATCTTGAGTTTATCACTCATACTATTCTTGCGACTCATTGGCTGCATTTTCGTAACCAATAAAAAACACAAGAAATTGAGCAATGAGAGACGAAAATAGTATCTAGTGATACACTCACGAAATCATCTGAGTTGGCCTGCTGTTCTTGTTCTTTACTTTCAATATAGGTAGAGATGAAGCATTCTAAAAATGCACGCCAAAATGCACGCTCCCTCCACTAAATCGGCGTTAATTTTTAGAATGGTTTATCTCTACTGACTTTTCGTTTCTGATTCTTTCCCAGTAGATGAATATGATATTTAGTAGACTTGCGTAGCGAGCGCTACGATGCTACGCCGGCTCGTAATGGTTGCCCCGGGCGTAGCCAACTACGCACGCATTCATGTCCATGAACATGATATTCAAAGCTGCTAGCAGTAGACACTCACCGAGACATACCGAGACAGGCTGAGCACGAGTGTGAACATGGTTCGCTCGTCTTGCCTCGGGGTCCCTACTAGGCTCTCGTCTTGTCTCGGCCACAGTTATACAAATACGAGTGTACATCATGTGTATGAACGCCCGAAACATTCGACGAGACCTCTCGGCGAGTGTGTACTGCCGGCAGGTAGGTGGTCAAATATCGTAGTCGATCCTTACTTTGAAGGCTTACTTTGAGATAAAAGTAAAGTAATTAGGTTTTGTAGCCAACCAACTAACTAAAGATTTTTGAATCTTTATGTAGGTTGTTTTTCTGAGAACAGAAACGCTTAGGGCCTCGTTCACCATCTCCAAGTAAAGCGTTGATTAGTTACTTCCTAGTTAACGTTAATTGGCAAGTAAAAGTTACGAGTATCTTTTGTCAATTTCACAAACGAAATTAAAGCTTCGAGTAACAACTTACTGGTTAAGTGAATGACATAAGAAATCATACGTTCCTTTCGTTCAATTATCGTTCAATAAGCGTCAAACGGCATTGGCAGTTGTCAATTGTCTTGTCATTTGTGGTGTTTTTGTGTCTGGTGTTTGGAAAGCGTGTTTCGTGGTGAATAATTTGTCGTTGTTTATTAACATGGATAAAGTTAAAAACATGGATAAAGGTAAAAGATGAAAGAGAAAGTGAATTTACTACCTAGGTTATTACCTAGGTAGTAAAATCACTTTATTAATGATAAATAACCACTCACCTTTGCGATTTAGGGATTGTTTTATGTTTTATTAGGTTAAGCACTTGGTTTACTGCATACTTCGAAAGACGAAATCTAGCAAAAAAATCATTTTCATCTAGGTCCATAAAATAATCAACACGGAATTAAAATACACGAATCCTAGGTACTCGTTGTGTCGTAGAATGTTCTAATTCATCCAATTGATGATCAATCAAGTCAAATAAATCCATTTTTATCAATAAATTTTAAATAATCGTTGGGTGTTACACACAAAATGACAACGGACAAATTTTAACTGCAAAGTAAACACGCTAATTGCCAGATGTCGTGGCAAGTAAGTTACGGGTCAGTTAATCTCATGATTAGTGCTACTCGAACGTCGTGAAATTGGCACATGAAGTTACGGGTGACTTTAATTGGCGGTTAGCTTACTCGACACTTTACTTGAGGGTGGTGAAAGAGGCCCTTACTATTATAGCTTAGCCTAAAATCTATTCAATAAGGATTCTAGGAACATCCTTGAATAAATATTATTTTGAATCATTAATTTAATTATAGTTGAGTATAAAATGGAAGGTAGGCACTGACAAGAACAAAGTGTAGATTCCAAACTCAGACAACATTCTGAGTAGCAGATGAAATGGAAGCCATAATTTACCAGGGAGACATAAAAGAAAATGATTATAAAGTCAGTTTTCTTAGAATATTATAATGAAATAGATAGTTACCTACATCGTGCAAATAAATATAAATGAAACTGAAGTCTTAATCAGACTGAAGGATAAACCAGTTGCTATGATGGAAACAAAAATAATAAAGAAGGGCAATCCACACAGCTGTTGTATAGAGGTATAGATAGTTTATACATTACATCCTAAATGTAGGAAACACGCAGAACACCCGGAACAAATAGCTGCAGATTGTAGTAACATTTTCACGAGACGGAATCGAACCCGCAACCTCCTGCGCCGTAGGCCACTACACCACTGATTTCGTGAAGTGAAGAATAAAACAGTTGCTATGAAACAACTAAGTATTATAATATCCAAACAATGTTATATTCAAATAACTTGGTATCAAAAACAAAAAACACCAACCAACAAGCAGAAACACCAGACATCGGGAATCTATAGTTTCCTTGCAAAAACGAATAACATATAATTATTAATATTTCAGTAAAACTTTTTGAAAACAAGCTTTTATTCTAAAATTCCAAAGTGATGGAAGATAAATTACATCGAAGTCAAACTCAACGGGGCTACGTCGTTTCGTTCCCAGGAAGGTTATGCGTTTTTGGACAAAGAGAGGCTATGCTAGCGTAAAACACCACGCTTATTAGACCACCTTATTAATATAATATGAAATAAAAAAAAACGTTACATTTCAACAATTCTGTCCAAACTTGATGAGGTTACTTCGTTTCGTTTAGTAGTTCCTATGGTCTCCTTCCGGCTCCATCATCAGGGCCCTGGTCATCCAGGATGAAAGTGCTTGGGAAGACAAATACAACGAACCAAAACTAGACGGGGTTACGTCGTTTCGTTAAGGAGTTCCTATGGCCACCTTCTATCACCATAATCAGACCAGCTCGAATAGTACCATAACATTGCATTGTCACCGAACTTACAGAAGTATGTAAAATTTTAGCTCAATCGGTTGAGGATAAGTGTTAAATCAAAAGGGCATATTCTAGAAGTGGCAAACCAAAAGGTCGATACGAATTATAATTTGCTTATGAAACAATTTTGTTATATACTGTACTAAGTGCAATAGCACATTTTTTTTAGAATCGCTGCGTCGACCACTGGGTCGTAATCCAGTCGTATTCCTGAACTAAAACTAAATGATATAAAGTTGTGATGTATATTTTTTAATTTAATCATATTGTAGTATTATTTTTCACATGAAATTGCAGATAAAAATATTTTAGCATTTATTTTTTATTTTTGTAAAATTATTTTATCATAGAAATACGACCTTTTGAACAGATGCTCCTCAACTAATCTTAAATTCAGTAGTAAGATTTATCCCACATACGTTTACATAGCATGTTAAATAAAAGCTTGTAAAAAACTGCTTACCCAACACGGGAAACAGAAAATTAAAAATGTTTTACATTAACGAAGGAAGTACCCATTAACACCCTCATTAGCGTATAGCCTGATGAAAAGGCTACTCAATAAAGTACAAGTGAATGAAAAGGGTCTTAGAGTCGCTTCCGTTTTAAAATGGTTTTACTATTTCAAAGAATTCTTTGAGTTTTACGAGTGGCTCGGAGTGTGCGCACTTGTAGATGCGTCTTTCGCTTCAGTTGCATTCTTGGAAGTTTGTTTTGCGATACATTATCTATCAGATTTTAGGATGAGAATTATTATCATAGAAATCTTTTTTTATATTTTTAGAGTTCCTTAACCGATGGGTGAAAACGGAACCCTATTACTAAGCCTCCGCTGTTCGTCCGTTCGTCTGTCTGAGGGTCTCATGAACAGTAAGAGATATACAATTGAAATTTTCGCTATAACAGCAAATAATAAAAATAAAATAAAATATCCAAATTTAGCAAGAGCAAAAATAGCCATATTTTTATGGCTATTTTTGCTCTACGTTTGTTAATGCTGTATCTCTTGAACCACAATAGGTAGACACATTCTCATATTCATAAGTTAATTATTATTTTTATGTTACCTAATGATTCTATGACTTGAATGGTCGTTTTCTATGTATAATAAAAAATATCTATCTATGTACTCGTATATTATTATGTATATCAGTTATCTAGTACCCATAACACAAGCTCTGCTTACCTTGGGGCTAGATAATGCTGTGTGAATTGTCCAGCATTATTTATTATTTATTTATTTATGACTTGTAAATATTATGCTTTTACCAATAAAATGTCTATCTGTCGATCTGTCACACGAAACTTTCTTTAAGTAAGTAACTCTTCAATTGTATACTACAAATATATCATAAATTAATAGATATATCATAAATTAGTATTAAAGTTTAAAAAAGGTTTACGAAAATTTGATGCTTTTCGAAAAAATTGCCTAATTTTTACGGTACGAAACTCGTTGTGTGCGAGTTGACTCGCACTTGGCTGTTTATTTATTGTAAATTAGTTTCTGCCCCCAATTTCATATGCGCTGATTCCACGGGAAATGATTAATGGGATAAAAAGTAGCTTAAGTAAGTTTTTTTTTATTTCAGGGTCCATCTGGACCTGAAAAAAAAGTACAAGTACAAGTATATTGTGATATTTTTATGGTGTAGCTACCTGTGTGAAATTTCAGCTCAATCTGTTTAGTATTTTTGACGTGAAGTAGTTACAAATATCCACATATCCATCCACACTTTCGCATCTATAACAGTGTTGTGATGTGATTAGTGTGAAGGTGTGATGTAAAAGTGTTTGACCACCATCTCCCTGAAGAAATATAATTCTGCAACAAACTTAGGAGAAGCGTTTACGAAGTTGTGTAAGTAATGTGTTATTCGATAAGAATCTACGAACCTAGTTTGTGTTGCTAACATTCATAGTGAATTCGTCAAACTACGAAAGTCGTTATGTCGAAGTATTCCCATCTGTCAGTCAACTTTTAAGACATTGACATGTCTGAAAAGTTGACTAAGTACAAAAATTCACGAAACAAAAAACAAAAAAAAAAACGGAAAATCGGCCATAATATGGTCGCTTGTCACACAACGGTTTCATCTGACAGGCCATATTATGGCCTCTTGCCACGGGAGAGGTTCAAAAGCCCATCACTAGACACTACTATTGTTTGGGTGCCCTAACTGGGAATAAAAGAGGTGCCGTAAATTTGGTGCCCTAAAAATCGGTGCCTAATTAACTGTAACTTTTCCAATTAGATCTTGATATAAGATATGCTTATATAGTTTAAGAACTTATTATTATTGCCATCATTAGCCAAACCAGTGCGATCATCTTAAAATGTTGTCAATTTCGATCGTAAGTGGATTTAGGTTCGTAGGTCTCATTCGTATTCTGAAACCACAATATTTTTTTTACGAAGGTAAGAGTTCCTACCTCGTTGTACTCTATAGTATAGACGCACCGGTGTACGCTAACTCTAATGAAGATAAAAATGACCATGTATTTCACTCACATTTTGTAACTATAAATTTTTTTTAATATGGCTACCAGGCCCAGACCACACATTAAGTCAGTAGACTTAATTAAATTAATTGAGTGATAATTAACTGAAAACATTGCTAATGAATGTAAATTTTTCCCTCAAATTCCAGGTCTAAATTAATGTGCTGCGATTGCATAATTACACATTTTGTAATAAATAGAATGTGGTAGGTATAAACGCAGAAAAACATGAGGAAATAATATGTCTGGAACTATGAAAAGTAAGCTATTTCTTTATTGAGCTAGTACAGAATTCTAATCAAGTAATCACCATAGTCATACAGCAATTCATAAATGATAAATTGATAAATAAGAAACAATTCAAAGATCAGTGTAATTATTTATAATTTATCTCAAAAATAATAATAATAAATTATTAAGCTATAACAAAATAATACAAATAAAAGGATCAAAAATGACGAATGGAGAGACTCACATAGTCAAAAAGAAGAGGAAAAGAGCAAAGAAACAAAACTAACTTCATTTATTCCAAGAAACCTCGTAAAACACTTTGTAAACTGGATGTTTCATACAACTTTACAGGCATTATTAAGCGTAGCCTCAGAAAGTATTTCGTAATAAATGTTCATAAAATAGAAGTTTATATTCGAAGCACATAAGATTACATAATAAAGCTGCCTTTAACATTGTACGAACTTTCATACGAAGACTGAGGAATAATTTCGCAAGTTACAAACAGCTTTAAAACTCGCAAGGTATAATGAATCGTCGTATTTTTCGTCTAATATTGACACTTTTGGCTTTAGGAGACCTCTTTGAGATTTGGTGTCGAAAATATTTTAATATAAGTCGGGATTGCGGACAAAAGTTGGGACGTCAACTGTGTTGACAAGATGGAGAAAGTTTTTTAATAAAATAGTACCAAGAGTGAACAAGACTCGACCCTTAGTTTACGACATCATCACGGTTTTATTATTCGTAATTATTGTCTTCTGTTTCTCCAATAATGTAGACTCATTTCCACACAACTTGGATATAAACAGTATGAATACGTTTGAAGTGCATATGAACAGTATGAACAACTGCAATATTAAATTTGCAATATTAAGCTAATTACTAATATTAAGTTTGCTGCTAAAACTAGACTGTTTCAATTGGAAATACTAGTTTTAATTTGTTTCTATTATTCTTTCTTTTTGAGCGGATAATAAGGAATTACTAATTTAACATAGTAGGAAGCTTAGTTAGATTATGTTAGCGGCCTGAGACATGATTGTCAGTAAATAAGTTGAAGAGAAAAACATGCCAGTGGATTGTAGGTTTGTCACCTGGTGTCGGAAAAAGAAAAGGCTTTACCTGAACACAGATTCATCATTTATTTAGACTTGAAGTTCTTGAATGATGATGTTCGTACTGCATACTTATTCGTTACTGGATGAAAGGTCTTGATGTCATAAAGGAGAAACAAGAATGCTGACGTAATCTCTTCAAAAGATTTTATGGTGATCATTATTTAATCAAGATTGAAATATAGCTTGAAATTTCGAGCAAAGTAAGCATTAAAGAGCGTTTTACGACAAATTTCTTCCAATATTTGTGTCGTAAATCTTCGCTATGATCTGTTTTCTCGAACGGAAGTTCAACTTGAGCGTCGGGAATGTATTACGTTACTCGAAGACGTGACTTTTATTAAATGGCCATTAAAATTGCCTTTGGTAAATATTTGTATTGAGATTTTTATATTTTTGAAATTTATGAGAGTAATACTAGCGCAGGATCGTCCGTAGAGAGTTTTACAAAACTTTTCATTAACTTTATATATAAATAGTTTATGCCCGCGGCTTTGCGTGTGAAATGTGTTTTTTATCCCATGGGAACTGATTTATGGGATAAAAAGTATCCCATGTTTGATTCTAGGATTAGAATTACCTGTATACAAAATTTCAGCACAAGCCGTTCAGTAGTTTTGGCGTCTTAAACATCCATCCATCCATCTATCCATCCATCCAAACTTTCGCAATTACAATATTAGTGTGATGTGATTATAATGAAATACATATATATATATAACATTCATCTACTCAGTATTATGTGAAGTTGCATTGCAATTGATGATGATAATAAAAAAGTTTTTCTGTTAGCTAAATTTCAAAAGGGCATTTTACTAAACTGCATTTTCGGGTATAGTCACTTAATAATGTAATGAATGACAGAATATTATTAAAACGATCGCAGTCGACTTAAATAAAAGTATAAAACCCATTAGATCAAATACGACAAAATTAGATGAAAGAAAAATAAAATAACACTTATTGTTGTGGAAATTTTTCCATTTGATTGAAATCCACAAACTTTTGGAGACGCAGACAGCAATAATGTAAATAATGAGCTATCAACGGCGACTCATATTTGTTCGTTCGACAAAATATTGACCACCTACATCATAACTATCATAAAAGTAATTTGCATTTAACTACCAGTTCCATACCTTAAAAATTCGATGCATGACTCAATTGATTAGATAAGTAGCGGATTTGAATGAACGGTCGACTGCGATTAAAACTAAGAGATTTTAGATTCGGACGAGATGTACCCCAACTCAAAAATGAAGTGGACATCTCGTCCGTGGATCAGTTTGAGATTCGGCCCAGATGTACCCTAACCCATACAAAATACCGTGTTTCCTATTTATTATTTGAAACTTGGATGGACAGTCACACTGAATAATTCCTAATCGTTAAAAATGTATTAGTTTCATGATAAAAATAGTACCATTCTGTGTATCGTAAATTGTGGACTGAAAAAGTTATTTTTAAAACGATGTTTGGTATTTTGAACTCTATTGGTGTTGTAAAAGGAACTATTTTATTGCCTCGTTATTGGTTTGCTGCCTTAATCCTTATGCCCGAGCTTATAGCATCCAGAAACCGATTTGATGGATTTATTAGCTATAATGTCGATGTTCATTTTGTTTTGTGCAGTAGAAGTTGTTTGAACATTTTCTGCAGAAATTGTTAGCCTTTTCAACGTCTAATATCCATCATTTCTCTTATTTAAAACCACTCATAATTTATCTTTTTTTTGAGCTATCTGTAGACTGTTTGCAAAAGTCAGCAGTTAGCTCAATTGTTTCAATTGTAAATACTAGTATAATTTTCTTTGTTAATAAATGTATATCCTCATAATTTTAAGCATTAATTTAAGTTTATTTTGTAGACATACCTACGTCAAAATGACAAGGAGCACTAGACACATGACATGACAATATATTCTAATAAGTAAGGAAGAAGTACCTATATTGATCCCTAAGAATTTAGAAATATGTACAAAAAGCGCCAACAAATCCATAGCTGTTATATAGAATTACTAAACTAACATAATAAATCGAAAATCTGACGAATACAAAAATAGATTTCTAGTTTCATAAAACTGGGCACATGAGCAAATATTTGAAATATCCGGCCATAAAGCATTTTATACACATCAATATCGAACGATGGTGTTTACAAACTTTTCAAATACGTTTAATATAAACTGGGGATTTTCACTTTGAAAGTATTTTGGAGCGTTTGATGTTGCTGCGTTTACTAATGGATCATAACGCATTATTAGTTTTTGATGTTGAGGTGTTCTTAATGTTTCTAAAGCTATTAGAGAGAGTGCATAGAACAGTTGGGAAAAAGAAACATGCCAAAGTTAAAGAATAGTTTCTCCGTCTCGAACCAAATAAGGTAAGATATGGCTCCTATAAAACAAAATCTGTGTTTATCTGTATGCAATAATATGATTGCAATAACAACCATCTTCGTTGTTTTGTACTTTGTGATTCAAATAGAAATATAAAATCTAGAGGCATAGGACAGAGGATGCTTGCAAAGTCGAAAGAAAGCCTTTTTCTAGCAATGGTTGATTTGATAATGAACCTCCCACCAGTTAGGCAAATAAGAATACTAAAGAAAGATTCCATATGATCGCAGCATATGAAACAAATGCAAAACGTAAAACATAGATAAATGTTTCTTATTCTATTCCATACCACATACAATGCCAGAAGATAATGAAGCAAGACTAGAATGGAGGCAGTCATTAGAGAGATTCAAGCTGAGATTGGCATATGTATGCGATAGCTGCAGTTGGACAATGATCTTAATGAGTCAATACATAGGTTAAAAGCCCAATGGGTGATACTGGTGGGTAAGTGCATTGAGATCTGAATAAATCCACTTGAATAACGGGATAGTAAAATGGCAAGGGAATTTCAGGGTATATACCCTGGTAAATTATAGAAACGCGGAATCCAGCAGCTAACTTTTTAAACGTTTTAAATATGATCCCAGGTCACATAGAACCTTCCATACCTACATGTACATTTTTCTTATGTTGGTGAATTTAAGGGATAAAATTGAGGTCATACCTATTTCTGTGACCCATGTTTTACAAAATGTATAATACTTTACTAACAAAGAAAATTTCAGACACAGAATAGAAACAAAACCCTTTCACGGCCTGTAAACCATTTGTTCGATTTAAATAAGGTGCTTGAAATATCCATTAACAAACATTCTTCTTCCCATGTCACTTGGCTTACAGCATTTACATACCTAGGTAGATACTCTGAATAGTTTCATCACTCTTACCCGAGGCCGACTCTCTTCTGAGTTTCTACCTTAAATCTTCTTCAAACTTTTCAGCTGGCTGTGAATTTCCAAGCATGTTAAGGCTTGGCTCACACGTGCCACTAACGGTTACGACTTTTAATGGATAAGTACGATAAATCACACTTCACACTAATATTATAAATGCGAAAGTTTGGATGGATAGATGAATGCATGGATGGATGTTTGTTACCTCTTCACGCCAAAACTACTCAACGGATCGGGCTCAAAATTTGCATACAGATAATTCTAATCCTGGAATCAAACATAGGCTTTACTACTACTTTTTATCCCTTAAATAAGTTTCCATGGGATAGAGATCACCTTTAAACGTTTACATAGAAACAACGTGTGCGAAGCCGCGGGCATAAACTAGTCCATAATAAATGATAAAATTCAGACGTAAGTAATCCATAATAAATGGTAAAATTCATTCACTATGCAGAGAAAGTATATGTAACATAACTATGCTACATAAATAATTAAAAAAATAAAAACTATGAATTTCTTTCAAGTTTGTAATCTAAAAATTATAAATACAAGTGGAATATCACCAAATATTTGAATTTTAATAATTGTTATTATTAATGTGATTCGTTTGTAATAAATTATTAGGTATTACTTTATCATAACTAACAAAATATAACGATCTTAGTTAGTTAGTAGCTCTGTGATTATTAGTACAATAAATGTATTTCTTTAAATTCTTTCTAGAAATACGCTCACCACTCGAGGTGGTCCCGTCTGCTCCTTGCCTTACCTTGAATACGGCTTAAATTTATGTGGAGTAAGCTTGCTGTCCAAGTCGTGCCCGATCTAGAGGATAGGGTAAATGTAACGACACGTTTTGAATATCATTAAGTTACTTATTTCTAACTTGGCCAGATCTGCGATTGTTGGACGGTGAGAATTTAAATCGTATATCGAGTGAATAATGTGTTTTGTGATTGAATCGAAGAAAGGCACAAAAATCGGCTTTTGGGTGAAATTTTCAACGTTTTTATTTGATGTCTGACCGTGAGAAGACTGTATTTTTTGCTATGCTATAAATGTTACGATTTGCAAAAAGGAAAAAGTAAGACAGTGTCTCTCAATAGGTAAATAAAATAAATAAATAAATAAATAATGCTGGACAATTCACACAGCATTATCTAGCCCCAAGCTAAGCAGAGCTTGTGTTATGGGTACTAGATAACTGATATACTTAATACAATACACTACATAGATAGATATTTTTTATTAAACATAGAAAACATCCAGAACGCCCTGAACAAATGTCTGCAGATCGTACAAACATTTGTCCCGAGGCGGGAATCGAACCCCCAACCTCCTGCGTCGCAGACAGACCTTCGCCCTCTGCGCCACAGAGGTCGTCATAGGTGCTCATTCTTAAACAAAAACTTAAATTATCAAGTTGTATAACAAAATTTGATTTATGTGTAAATAGTACCTTGTCGTCCAAGAAGTGTAAGTAATAAATGACACTGAAAAGAAGATAGAAAATATCTTCGGCCTGCGTTCACTAGTAAAAGTAAAATAAAAGTTCATAATTTAGATGCTGATGTAAACAGTCGAGGCCAAAGCCCGGGAGAAAAATTCAAAGGGGAAGACTCAACATCCTATCAAAATAATTAACAAAGTTTACTGAAAAAATCCGGTAGACGGCCACAATGAGGGCTTTTATTTATTCTTCATTTTTCTTCCTGAAACTCTAATGATCTTTAATGAAAAGAAGCCGATACTGCGCTAGTTTTCTTTTTTACTTTGAGTCGTTTTATTTTATGATGGCAAATTTAGAAAATGTGTTGTAGTTTCCACCAAGACGTCGGCTTAAATAAACAGGATCTATCGCAAAATGGTTGAAATAATCCAGGTGACCTGATTTAATAAACTTTTATAACATCTGCACAGATAAGTAGAATTTCGATTTTGATAATTTCTTTCTCTGCTGCCAGCATACCTACTTCTTCGGCAAATAGATAGAACTATGGGTAAAATTGATAGCCTCTATTTTTATTGTCGGTAAAAAAGTCAATCTGACAGATCGTGCATCCATCAAGCATAGAATGTCGGTCAAGCGTGTTCGGTAAGTGCCTACTTTACTATCACATTTGTAAAGATCTACGCAAACGGGCCATTTACAGTGGCGACTACTTCTTTTAGGGCTAGCTTGCTAGCGGTAGTCAACTTTACAAATCCTTTGAAAAATCACATTAGAAAAAAATTAGATGTTTGCTGTAAATTCATTATTAGCTTTGAGAACCTCATATGTAACCAGCACATATGAGGTTCTCAAAGCTAATAATGAATTGAATACTTCCGTGAGTTTGTGAATGTATCAAGCATTCTATTTTCGCCGCTCATAAGTTACTCTAAATAAAAAAAGAACCAATAAGCAGTGAAAAAAATGCGTGATACGCTCACAAAGGCACGTAAATAAGCCTAAGTAGTTCCAAATTTCAGTGGTGTTGCCACTATTAGCTTAATTCAATCACTCTTTGTACTGCAAATCTATCCGTATAATCAGCCCACGTTCAGCCACAGCAAGATATAAGCCTCCAAATTTATCACACCATTCTTTACAGTTCCAGCTATGCGAATATTTAAATGAATATTGCTAGGCTGACCACTGGCTACTTGATCCAGCAAGTACTTAGTCACAATCGTCGTAAATATCCCGTTTGCGGCGCACAAAAGGCCGACTCTACTGCCACATTTGTAACATTGTTCTTTGGAAGAAAACGGATGCCGAGCGATCTTTTCAAGGTTTGTTCAATGACTTATGATATATTTTTAATAGTACATATAAAGAACGACCCGGTAATGGGGTTAGAATCCACACAGAGCCTAGTATAGTATTATTTTATAATATCTGTGACAGAGCTATAAGGGAATAGGTTTTTGTATTTAGAAATTTGTGATTTAATGTTATGCAATACGTACCTATTATGTAAGTACAACAATGTGTAACATTTTGGAAAAAAAGCACATACTCTTATTGCACTAATCAGTACTTTGTACGAATTAGTAATTGTACGAAATAGGAAAAAAATATATTGATCGAATAAAGACTTTCGATATCGTTGTACAAATTAGGAATTTTACAAACTGCCCAGGAAGGTCATATTTTGGTAATATTGTTTTGGAATTGCCTATTTTATATTTTTTTGCTTGGCATTTCCCAAGATCTCCTATTAACTAGCTTCTGCCCGTGGCTTCGCACGCGTTTATTAATAATAAAAAGTTATCTACATATGTATATGTCATTTCAGGTCGAAGCTTTTATGTGTACAAAATTTCGTATGGTTCACAGTAGTTTTGATGTTGTCTTCGGCCAAAAATCTTCACAACGGCACAAGCTTTCGTCTTTCTAATATTATTAGGACTGTTATTATCGAGACTGAGAGTAAAAAAGTCTCTTCACGAAAATATCAAGAACTGTGTTTGTAGAGACTTATTTGATAGGTACTTTACTTACGTGATAAATTTTGTTCCGTGTAAATTCACTTTTCCAGCGTTTTGGCTGTAGTATCACTTGCACAGTTTTAATAAGATTTTAGTTCTTTTTATAATTTTTTATCGTCTTATTTGAATCCTATTTGAATGTTATCTGAAAATCACTAAACTACTTTTAGTTTATTGGTCAGCTTCAATTAGGAACCTAGTTATAAGTTGTTAAGTTGCAAACTGATATGTTTGCAATGAGATCTTTAGACTCCTATGTTTTGTATTACTACCACTTTCACACAAATTATATCAAGAACAAAAACTAAAAATGTTAGGTATCCATTAAAAATGGAGACACTTCTACCCATTTTTCTTGGTTGTTTTTTCCATTTCTCTTGTACGTTCGCCCACATGAATTATTAGAACACATTTGTAATTTCAAAACAATAGGGACACATTACATATTTGTATTGTCTATAGTGTTTTGTTTAGACAACATATTCCCAATATGCATTCTCATTGTTGTCTTTTATTCCACCCACATATTGTTTAATAAATTAAACTCATCTACAACGTCTAATGATTTCCTGTTTAATCAATTTAAGTTGATCAATAATGAACCGACAATATAAATCATCCAGTCAATAAACTTGCTTGTAAGTACCTTATTTATGACTGGCGTTCTCTCATCTAGATTTTATTAGTGAGAAACAAATTGGAATCCTAAAGCCATTAAGAACAATCAGAAATCTGTATTGTCAACTATGATTATTACTACTTAACTAATTTAATTTTAAGCTATAACTATTCCAATGCTGGGCAATTGTCTATCTGTTCATAAAATAATTTATGCTAATGAAATCAAGTAATAGCTTCTTCGTGCTAAGTTTAGCAGATCCAGTAATAATCGTATATTCAATAACATTACAAAGCTTTTCGCTGAACTGAAATCATTCTCACATTTCCGCTGTGTTACCATTCATGTTGCGCGTTTACTAGTCCATTAAATCGCTTCCAGTCATCAACAGTCACAGCAACATTGCTCTAATATTTACATCTGTCATCCTCATGTTTACTTTTGCCAATCAAACAGATCTCACTGCATTAGCTACATCCGCTTGCAACATTAAAACTGACCATCAAACCGGCACTTCCACGAACGCACTGCACGGCACTATCGAATCCATGATAGGGTTTGTAGGGCGTACTATCTGAGAACAAACATCCCTATACAAACACGATGCAATTACGATGTTTCGAACGCGCAAACGACGGACGGCGACGCGCTTCATCCGCCGGTTGGGAAGCGACTGGCTAGAAATTATGTTTGACTGAGAACACCGGCTTGCATCCGAGCATAAACGAAAACGGCCGAGTATTATTTCGAGGTGCAAAAGAGAGGAGTGAGAGCCAGCTGGGATTAGAGGAGGATGGGTGCTCAGGTGGGGTGGGAACGAGCTGCATCGGATCCGGGCTCTCTATGCAGGTTGAGGTTGCATTCGGCTGTAAGACGCCGTAGAACCCCAGCGGCAACATAGACCTATCATTTTGGACTATTAATGAATTGATGACTTAACTGACCCGAATTGCTGGCAATTTTATTTAATTGTTAGTACGTCGATTAAGCAATTTTATGATAAATTGGTTTGGGATTGAGATAATTGTTTTATGTGGGCAGTTGTATTGCTTTGTACGATTGCGATTAGTGATATATTTTGGTCCATCGTTTTAATTGTAGAGTCCGAAGAGTTATCCGAAGATTTATTGCAATAGCGTGTTTTGAAATTAAACAAAAAACATTATTGTTTTACAATTCTGTGTATGCTTCTTGACAAATGTGGTTCTTTATAGACTTCTATTAGTTTCGGTAGTAGTCAGGTTTTTTTGTAGTGGCAGTTTTTTCCAGCAATCGAAAGGAAAACAATTTATCATCCCTATATTAATTTGAGATGAAGCAATAAACCACCGTTCAACCAATTTTAAGGATCGACATAAAAGTTAGTATATAAGGAGCTTTTTAAGAGTTTTATACCGAGAGGCTCACTAAATCCCCAAATCTCATGATCTCCTAAACTTAAGACGCAAAAATCCACACTTTACGTGTTCAAACACCACTGCGTAAGTATTTTGATATGCCTACTTACTTTTTTATATCTCAAGCTCAGCTCGAACCAAGGTAAAAAAAGTGAAAACTATAGAATCAGTCTAAATCTACACTAATTTAAAGTTTTTCATTTATACGTTTTGATTGCAGTGGCGGTAGAGTAACGAACTTATTATGAGAAATTAATTCTTATAATTTTTGTGGAAGTGTATGATATAGAGATTTAAGTATTTTCTTATAATTTTTATAGATGAAGCTTTGACTACTTCCCTTTCATTATTTTATTTTATAAAATCTGTCAACAAATTATAATTTTTTTAAGAACTTTTACAACTTTCCTGAACTAGGTATGTGTTTTTGGCAGGTTCATGTTTATTTTAGGGACATAGCTTAGTTTTGTCTTGTTTGCTCCTTCTATAACTTTATATTCTACGCTTAAGGCTATAAAAAGCAGGATAATCTCATTTCTCATAAAGGTAAAGGAGTTGCTAAAGAGATGGTTTGGTTACATTATAACGCAGTACCTACAGTCAGAAAAAAAATGTATGTATAGGTAGCGGCACGTAAGTTTAGCGCTCAGCAAATGGTGGATACTGTGCACCCTGTGATACCTAATTTTTTACTTCTGCGCAATAACGGTCAACGCTAGAGTTTCGCGCCGCTACTTGTACAAAGATATCGTTATCATTCTGAGGCCCAATTCTGCTAACCGATCGTTTCACTATGACAATGGTAGTGTCGCAGAATCGTCACGCAGAATTCTTAAATAAACAAGTACAACATAAAAAATTTAAAAACCCCCCGACAGATCGAACTTTCTGTTTTTGAAATTGTCCGATCCGTCACCTCGTGACTAACAGGGTGACAGATAGAACTTTTTCAGTTAATAAAAGTTTCATAGTCCCCACCATGGCAAAAAGGATGACGGATGGAACTTTTTTTTCCATTTGTCCGCCTAGAGGGACAGAGCCCCTGCTCTGACAGATGGGAATAATTCCAGATTTTCATGAAACACGGAAATCGGTTCATCCGTTTAGGAGCTACGATACCACAGACAGATACACAGATGCACAGACAGACACGATAAACTTATAGCTAAGACAGGGTTCTTTTTGCGTCTTGGGTTAAAAAAAAGATTGATAGAATGGTTTCAAAATTTTGACGTGTGTCTCTCCATCTGCAGTTTCTCTAGTCTAAGGTAGAAAACTAAACCGTGTCATTCTGTGTCGATATCATTTTCTTAGTGAAGCAAATAATAGATTCAGGCGTTACGTTGCGGAAATCCATTGCATAATAATTAGGAGAAAACAATATTTAGTAAAAACTCTTCTCTGAAATAAAATCTTAATCAAATCCAACAAAATGCGATTTGCGTGCACCATACATTTGCATGGCATGCCAATTTTTGGGAGGGCGATGATTTATCTTATTATTATATGTATTAGACATAGTGTAGGACGCCCTCCAGCCAGGTGGGATGACAATCTGCGAAAGACTGCAGGCAGATGCTGGATGCGGTAAGCTGAAGACAGGGCGCTATGGCGCTCATTAGGGGAGGCCTATGTCCAGCAGTGGACTAATATAGGTTGATGATGATGATGATGATGACTATAATGTATAATGAAGCTATTGATTTAGCAGAATAAGGCTCCCCTGACAGGGACTTCTTTCTTACTCAACCATCCATTATTTTCTTTGGCCTGCATATACTACTCTAATAGCCATTAATATTTAAACTATAACACTATCATATATGACTGTCTTGTCTTGTCTTAAGCCAAAGAAAAGCATTACAAAGCGTAGATAGATGATTGAGCAAGCTTTCATAATATAATATAGGCGATGTAGGATGACCTGGTGAAGGTCAAGGAAAACACGTTGTTGGAAGCATAGGACTATGACGCGTGCTTATGACTTAAAAGACCGGTGTCCTCAGAGGCATCTAAAAAAAAACACATTCACTACACAAACTTAACTCGCTTCCACTTACACTTGTACCACACAACATCATGAACTTACGATAGTATAAGGTTAACAGAAACCTACCCTCAACAAATTTCTAAAAAATGGATACTTATGATTCTATTTACACTATTTCTGAGAAATGTTTTTGAAATAACATTGTTGTTACTGATAATGTATGGATAAGGAAGAGCGTTACCTCCTAATACTGGAATTTTTATACTTAATAGGAGGTCTCGAATACTGAACAATGTATAAAGTAATTTAAGAGAACGTTAATAAACATTTTGTATTTTTTGTATTTTGTGACGATTTTTCGAGATGTGCCTTGCTAAAATATATAAACATTCATTTAGCCGTGAAAATGTACAACGAAAAAGGCAGAGAGGTAGGCATAGCTGTTACTTTCGCATTTCCAATAGATATCGACTTACGCAAAAAGTATGCTTTTGTTTTTCAATTGACCTTTCTTGTGACAAGAATAATTTAAAGGAGATACAAAATTTCAATTAGTTTGAAATACAATCTTAATCTGTAAGCAATTAAGTTTCAAATTAATTAATTTCCATCAAAGGTTTCCAAGTGCTTTGATTTGATTTCGTATTTCGTTGCGTAAACCAATGAAAGTTTCTCAAGTATCAATATTTATTTGATCTATAACGACAATCAATTACTGGTTGGTCTATATTCTATTCCTATGAATGCCAATCGGTCACAATATAATATTCAACAGTATTCACAACCTCAAATGGTAGGTTTCCTCATGGAGAAGGCTTACTATTTGTATGAAGACGTAATAATAACGTCCTCCCGAATTTCGACCACGGCGGCCTGTCTCATCGAAGATTAGCCAGATGCGTAGGACATATTATAGTGCACAAGTGTTTGCGCAAGCACACTCATTCTCACTTTCACTGCACTCTCTATTCCCTCACTCTCGCAATCCGATGGGACGTCAGGATGGACACGACCGGGAAGAGGTTAAGTGCAGGACCAGGCTTAACGGGCTTTCCGAGGCACGGGACGAAGACGTACTAGGTACATAAGTATCTAATTTTACTGAATCGGCATATTTATGCCCTTACTTACTAGTGCGACTGACCTCGACGCGATACAAACCTATGAAGAAACATTTACTTTGTATGTGTTTTAACTTGTCACTATTTTAACAAACTTTTGAAAAGTGATCAGTGATTTTAACTTAGCACTTATTAACCTACTTTAAATGTTCAACATGTCCTTAAACTAATTTTTGCAAGGAAGAATTCAGCCATTTTATTACCCTTGTCTATGAAATTCAATTCAATTAAAAAAACAATTCAATTCTAATTGAATTGAATTGTCTATGAAGTTGACAAATTCAAATTACTAAAAAGCTACGAAACAGGTAATTTGCTAGCAGTCTAGCCGTGGACTGGTGAGCCTTTTAGTGATGCAAACAATCCAAGAATACCTTGCATTATTAAGTTTCTCTTCTGTTTGATTTTATTGTTGCACTCATTGTCATGCAAAGATATTGTCACAATCCAATTTAGTTTCCCATTTGTTTATTAGTTTACATTACTCACTATCTGCCTACGTTACTAAGGTGACTTGGTTGTCATAAAATGCATTGGTTATTTGTTCATACCTCTAGGTACATTGGAAGTGATTCTGTAGGCACTTGGAACAACACCTAAATTGAACTTGCTTAAAAAAGTTATGTTGGTGAAGTTAGCAGAGCATCTTCCAGCAGAGCATAAATAAATTAGAGTTCTGTTCGCATGCAGGTGAGTTCTATAGTTCCTGATACTTTTCAGGAATAGTTCTGGCGTTTTTACTAGAAAAAAATAATGTGAAATTATGCTCTGCTAACTTCGCGTAGCAGAGCATTTTTAAAAAATCGATATAAAAAAATTGTATTTATATGCTTTCAGATACTAAAAACAGTTCCTGATAGTTTTAAAAAATAGTTCCGGTGTTTATACAACATTATACTTAATTTAAAGATATGATCAAGTACATATTCGTTCGAGTCGTAGTAGTGACTCAATATTCCTTAGACAGACGCCAACTACTGTTTAAATAGACTGCATCGAGTAAAAAAACAACAACGGTTTAATATTATGATTTCGACGTATTTTACTAACCGTACTACTGAAATTTTTATTCAAAACGTTTAAAAATCGTCTTGAAAATGTTTAAAAATAAGAGAAATATTTTGTCGAGATTGTAATATATCAAATACCAGTACAGCAAGTTTTATCGAAGTTCCAATAGCAGGCATCGGTTTTAAGGCAAACAAATGTCTGTTTTTATGATTTCGATACTTTTCAGAATCAGAACTCATGAAGGTTTCATGAAAACATTCTTACAAAAACGACAGATTCTAAGATATGTTTGTCAAAAGTGTATTCAATTAAACACAAGTTAAGCAAGTTTTATCAGTCGAGTTTCAACAGCATGCATCGAAATTTAGATAAAAACATGTATGCTTATATAATTTAAATACTTTTCAGAAGCAGAACTCTTAAAATTTTCATGAAAACGGTCTTTGAAAAATGACAAAATCTGAGATTTGTGCGTTAAATTTGTATTGACTCAAACACCTGTAAAGCTATTTTGATAAGAGTTCTAGGAGCGTGCATTGAGTTGCAGACATAATAAAGTTCTGGCTTATGATTTTGATCCTTTTCAGAAGCAGACCTCCTGAAACTTTCATAAAAAAGTTCTTAGAAAAATGACAGAATCCAAGATATTTTCGTCCAAAGTGTATTGATTCAAACAAAAGTTAAGCAGGTTTTAAAAGAGTTCCAATAGCGTGCATCAGGTTTTAGATTAAAGAACGTTTGTTCTTATAATCAGAATACCTTCAGAAGAAGAACTCTTAGAATTTTCATGAAAACGGTCTTTGAAAAATGACAAAATCTGAGATTTTAGCGTTAAATTTGTATTGACTCAAACACCTGTCAAGCAATTTTGATAAGAGTTCTAGGAGCGTGCACTGAGTTGCAGACATAATAAGGTTCTGGCTTATGATTTTGATCCTTTTCAGAAGCAGAACTCCTGAAGCTTTCATAAAAAAGTTCTTAGAAAAATGACAGAATCTAAGATATTTTCGTCAAAAGTGTATTGATTCAAACAAATGGTTAGCAGGTTTTATAAGAGTTCCAATAGCATGCATCAGGTTTAAGATTAACGCATGCTTGTTCTTAAAATTTGAATACATTTCAGAAGCAGAACTCTTAGAATTTTCATGAAAACGGTCTTTGAAAAATGACAAAATCTGAGATTTGTGCGTTGAATTTGTATTAACTCAAACACCTGTCAAGCAATTTTGATAAGACTTCTAGGAGCGTGCATTGAGTAGCAGACATAATAAGGTTTTGGCTTATGATTTTGGTACTTTTCAAAAGCAGAACTCCTGAAACTTTCATAAAAAAGTTCTTAGAAAAATGACAGAATCTTAGATATTTTCGTCAAAAGTGTATTGATTCAAACAAATGTTTAGCAGGTTTTATAAGAGTTCCAATAGCATGCATCAGGTTTAAGATTAACGCATGCTTGTTCTTAAAATATGAATACTTTTCAGAAGCAGAACTCTTAGAATTTTCATGAAAACGGTCTTTGAAAAATGACAAAATCTGAGATTTGTGCGTTAAATTTGTATTGACTCAAACACCTGTCAAGCAATTTTGATAAGAGTTCTAGGAGCGTGCACTAAGTTGCAGACATAATAAGGTTCTGGCTTATGATTTTGATCTCTTTCAGAAGCAGAACTCCTGAAGCTTTCATAAAAAAGTTCTTAGAAAAATGACAGAATCTAAGATATTTTCGTCAAAAGTGTATTGATTCAAACAAATGGTTAGCAGGTTTTATAAGAGTTCCAATAGCATGCATCAGGTTTAAGATTAACGCATGCTTGTTCTTAAAATTTGAATACTTTTCAGAAGCAGAACTCTTAGAATTTTCATGAAAACGGTCTTTGAAAAATGACAAAATCTGAGATTTGTGCGTTGAATTTGTATTAACTCAAACACCTGTCAAGCAATTTTGATAAGACTTCTAGGAGCGTGCATTGAGTTGCAGACATAACAAGGTTTTGGCTTATGATTTTGGTACTTTTCAAAAGCAGAACTCCTGAAACTTTCATAAAAAAGTTCTTAGAAAAATGACAGAATCTTAGATATTTTCGTCCAAAGTGTATTGATTCAAACAAATGTTTAGCAGGTTTTATAAGAGTTCCAATAGCATACATCAGGTTTAAGATTAACGCATGCTTGTTCTTAAAATTTGAATACTTTTCAGAAGCAGAACTCTTAGAATTTTCATGAAAACGGTCTTTGAAAAATGACAAAATCTGAGATTTGTGCCTTAAATTTGTATTGACTCAAACACCTGTAAAGCTATTTTGATAAGAGTTCTAGGAGCGTGCATTGAGTTGCAGACAGAATAAGGTTCTAGCTTATGATTTTGATACTTTTCAGAAGCAGAACTCCTGAATCTTTCATAAAAAGGTTCTTAGAAATATGACAGAATCTAAGATATTTTCATCCAAAGTGTATTGATTCAAACAAAAGTTAAGCAGGTTTTAAAAGAGTTCCAATAGCATGCATCAGGTTTATGATTACCACATGCTTGTTCTTAAAATCTGAATACTTTCCAGAAGCAGAGCTCTTGAAATTTTCATGAAAACGGTATTTGAAAAGTTACTAAATCTGAGATTTGTCCGTTGAATTTGTATTGACTCAAACACCTGTTAACCAATTTTGATAAGAGTTCTAGGAGCGTGCATTGAGTTGCAGAAATAATAAGGTTATGGCTTCTGATTTTGATCCTTTTCAGAACCAGAACTCCTGAAGCTTTCATAAAAAACTTCGTAGAAAAATGACAGAATCTAAGATATTTTCGTCAAAAGTGTATTGATTCAAACAAATGGTTAGCAGGTTTTATAAGAGTTCCAATAGCATGCATCAAGTTAAAGATTAACGCATGCTTGTTCTTAAAATTTGAATACTTTTCAGAAGCAGAACTCTTAGAATTTTCATGAAAACCGTCTTTGAAAAATGACAAAATCTGAGATTTGTGCGTTGAATTTGTATTGACTCAAACACCTGTCAAGCAATTTTGATAAGAGTTCTAGGAGCGTGCATTGAGTTGCAGACATAATAAGGTTTTGGCTTATGATTTTGATCCTTTTCAGAAGCAGAACTTCTGAAGCTTTCATAAAAAAGTTCTTAGAAAAATGACAGAATCTAAGATATTTTCGTCAAAAGTGTATTGATTCAAACAAATGTTTAGCAGGTTTTATAAGAGTTCCAATAGCATGCATCAGGTTTAAGATTAACGCATGCTTGTTCGTAAAGTTTGAATACTTTTCAGAAGCAGAACTCTTAGAATTTTCATGAAAACGGTCTTTGAAAAATGACAAAATCTGAGATTTGTGCTTTAAATTTGTATTGACTCAAACACCTGTCAAGCAATTTTGATAGGAGGTCTAGGAGCGTGCATTGAGTTGCAGACATAATAAGGTTTTGGCTTATGATTTTGATCCTTTTCAGAAGCAGAACTCCTGAAGCTTTCATAAAAGATATATAAAAAATGACAGAATCTAAGATATTTTCGTCCAAGTGTATTGATTCAAACAAAAGTTAAGCAGGTTTTATAAGAGTTCCAATAGCGTGCATCAGGTTTTAGATTAACGCATGCTTGTTCTTAAAATCTGAATACTTTTCAGAATCAGAACTCTTGAAATTTTCATGAAAACGGTCTTTGAAAAATTACAAAATCTGAGATTTGTCCGTTGAATGTGTATAGACTTAAACACCTGATAAGCAATTGGGATTAGGGCTTGAGTAGCGTGCATTGAGCTGCAGACTAAATACTGTTTTGGATTATGATTGTGATACTTGTCGGAAGCAGAACTCTCGAAGGTTTCATGAAATTTTATTAGATAATTGATAGAATCTAAGATATTTTCGTCTTAAGTGTATCGATTCAAACAACAATTAAGCAAGTTTCATAAGAGTTCCAATAGTCATCATGCTTTAGAATAGCGCATATTTGTTCTTAAAATTTGAATACTTTTTAGAAGCAGAACTCCTGAAATTTCAATGAAATCATCATAACAAATTGTCGAAATTTGAGACAATTTCGTTTTATTTGTGTAGATTCAAATACTTGTAAAGCACTTTTATTTAGCATTGAGCTATAGACAATCCAAAGTTTTTTTTTTTTATTTTGTTACTATGAATAAAAATTTTATAACAAAAAATTCTATCGCCGAAACAACTGAAAAGCAAAATATAATAAACTAATCTTAGTTTCCTTCATAACTAATTACTTAAATGTGAGTGCATCTACATAAGTAATATTAAGTCGGCGCCAATTTTAAAATTCCTTTACAACAAATAACCCCATTTTGTAAACCTTAGGGTAAGAATTTGTTTCCCAAATTTATATGGAATTTAATTTTTTTTTAATTAAAATCGCATTACTCTGTAAAAAGTTATGCGCGATGAAACATTACAATCTGCAAGTGAACAATCAATAATTATTCCCTGTTTTTCCATATTTATATGGGATGTTTATTATTTAAATTCCGATGTATGCTTTTGGGACTCCTACAAACTTGCTAATCTTATATTTGAATCGACTCAACGAAAATAGCTTGACAGGTTTTTAAGTCAATAGAAATACAACCCACAGAACACAGATTTCGTCATTATTCAAAAACCGTTTTCATGAAAATTCTAAGAGTTCTGCTTCTGAAAAGTATTCAAACTTTAAGAACAAGCATGCGTTAATCTTAAACCTGATGCATGCTATTGGAACTCTTATAAAACCTGCTTACCATTTGTTTGAATCAATACACTTTGGACGAAAATATCTTAGATTTTGTCATTTTTCTAAGAACTTTTTTATGAAAGCTTCAGGAGTTCTGCTTCTGAAAAGTATCAAAATCATAAGCCAAAACCTGATTATGTCTGCAACTCAATGCACGCTCCCAGAACTTCTATCAAAATTGCTTGACAGGTGTTTGAGTCAATACAAATTCAACGCACAAATCTAAGATTTTGTAATTTTTCAAAGACCGTTTTCATGAAAATTTCAAGAGTTCTGCTTCTGAAAAGTATTCAAATATTAAGAACAAACGTGCGTTAATCTAAAACCTGATGCACGCTATTGGAACTGTTTTAAAACCTGCTTAACTTTTGTTTGAATCAATACACTTTGGACGAAAATATCTTGGATTCTGTCATTTTTCTAAGAACTTTTTTATGAAAGTTTCAGGAGTTCTGCTTCTGAAAAGTACCAAAATCATAAGCCAGAACCCTATTATGTCTGCAACTCAATGCACGCTCCTAGAACTCTTATCAAAATTGCTTGACAGGTGTTTGAGTCAATACAAATTCAACGCTCAAATCTAAGATTTTGTAATTTTTCAAAGACCGTTTTCATGAAAATTTCAAGAGTTCTGCTTCTGAAAAGTATTCAAATATTAAGAACAAACGTGTGTTAATCTAAAACCTGATGCACGCTATTGGAACTCTTTTAAATCCTGCTTAACTTTTGTTTGAATCAATACACTTTGGACGAAAATATCTTAGATTCTGTCATTTTTCTAAGAACTTTTTTATGAAAGCTTCAGGAGTTCTGCTTCTGAAAAGGATCAAAATAATAAGCCAGAACCTTATTATATCTGCAACTCAATGCACGCTCCTAGAACTCTTATCAAAATAGCTTTACAGGTGTTTGAGTCAATACAAATTTAACGCACAAATCTCAGATTTTGTCATTTTTCAAAGACCGTTTTCATGAAAATTCTAAGAGTTCTGCTTCTGAAAAGTATTTAAATTATATAAGCATACATGTTTATATCTAAATTTCGATGCATGCTGTTGAAACTCGACTGATAAAACTTGCTTAACTTGTGTTTAAATGAATACACTTTTGACAAACATATCTTAGAATCTGTCGTTTTTGTAAGAATGTTTTCATGAAACCTTCATGAGTTCTGATTCTGAAAAGTATCGAAATCATAAAAACAGACATTTGTTTGCTTAAAAACCGATGCCTGCTATTGGAACTTCGATAAAACTTGCTGTACTGGTATTTGATATATTACAATCTCGACGAAATATTTCTCTTATTTTTAAACACTTTCAAGACGATTTTTAAACGTTTTGAATAAAAATTTCAGTAGTACGGTTAGTAAAATACGTCGAAATCATAATATTAAACCGTTGTTGTTTTTTTTACTCGATGCAGTCTATTTAAACAGTAGTTCGCGTCTGTCTAAGGAATATTGAGTCACTACTACGACTCGAACGAATATGTACTTGATCATATCTTTAAATTAAGTATAATGTTGTATAAACACCGGAACTATTTCTTAAAACTATCAGGAACTGTTTTTAGTATCTGAAAGCATATAAATACAATTTTTTTATATCGATTTTTGAAAAATGCTCTGCTACGCGAAGTTAGCAGAGCATAATTTCACCTAAATTTTTTCTAATAAAAACGCCAGAACTATTCCTGAAAAGTATCAGGAACTATAGAACTCACCTGCATGCGAACAGAACTCTAATTTTTTTATGCTCTGCTGGAAAATGCTCTGCTAACTTCACAGACACAAAAAAGTTGCCCTCTCGTTTTCACGATTGAATAAAATGAAACAGCAAGTATTTTAGGCTAGTAGTTAGTTGAAATGTTTTGACAAAAGTAAAAAACAATTACCTAATCTTCGAAGTACCTAGGTATGCAGAGCGATCTAAAATGTAGTTTGGTACCTACTATTTTTAATTGTTCATCAAATAGCGATATCTCTTAGCGGTACCTTTAGTACATTTGTATAATTAACAAACGGTCGAAACCCTCGGCGCGCTAGTTATACTCGCACTTGACGGATCTTTTTTTTTAATCAAACTTATGGATCGCTCTGCATACTTCGGAGATTAAGTCAGTGTTTTGACTTATTTCAAAATATTTTTAAAATTGACTCATGATGCTTCGCATCATGAGTCGTGCAATAGTTTAAAATTAATAATATTTGAAAAAGCACCCCACGCTTTTTTTAAAATAAAATAATTTTTTTTTATTCACACTATTATTAACTTATATTCATTGAAATTTTTAACACTATTTTCTTAATTTAAATTCATTAATTTATTATACAAACTGATCCTATCATTTTGATACCCAACATAACCTAGGGTATAGGTATCTTTTAAAATTTTGACATCACAATAAGAATGAAAAAAAAAAATTTTTCTTTAAATTTATTTTCATTGTTTTTCTTTAAATCTGTACCGGCATACGAAATGTATTATTATTTAAAATTTCAAGTTTATAGCTGCAGTTGTTGCTGAGATATTATACAGTAAAAAAAGGACAGACAAAGCAAGACCACAAGGATTTCGAAACCGATCTCGAAACCCTAAAGATAAAAGTTAATAGCAATTACAGGTCAATTACAGGAGTACAATTAAAAAATGAGAGCATCAAATGGTATAATTTGACGTTGCTGTCTAAATAAAAATATCAAAAATCAAAATCAAAAATTTTTTATATCCATAAATACAATAAATGTACACTTAGAAAAGGTCAAATTATAAAACTAATCACTGACACGGAAATAAAGTGATAACTTTGATTACTGTCACTTCGGTATGTAGACTAATGTAAAGAAGCGACGAAGAAACCTTTGGCCTGTTAGTTGTTATTTTTCGAGCTGGAGCAAAACTCGTCTCAAGCGTTTTTATCGTCTAGATAATCAGATATTTTGTAGTAAGCCTTTTTACAAAGGATTTGTTTGACAATTTGTTTGAATTTATTTATTGATAATATTTGCAACTCACTTGGAGTTTTGTTGTAGAAGCGTAGGTATACATTGCCCTTTAAAAGATGCATTTATCTTGTGTAGCCTAGTTGTGGGCACAGCGAGTTTATTCTTATTTCTAGTATTTATATTATGTATGCCGCTATTTTTTGGGAATCGATTGATATTTCTATGAGTGTACAACAAGTTTTCATAAATATATTGACATGGTACTGTCATAACGTGTCATGTCGTGTTAACATACACAGAAAGAAGTAGCTGCCCCTAGTATGTTCCGTTGGCTCCTGCAACTTCCACACCCTGAGTTGGGGTCGATTCTTACGCTGAAACCACCACAGCTATAATAACCTTAGATTATTAATACAAGTTTACAGGTCAACTGACTGGTTGGTTAAACTAACAAAAATGTTGACACTTTTATTACCCAAGTAGCGTCGATGTCAATAAAAAAACAAACAAACCCGAGGTATTTTGCTTGTTAGGTAGTGAAGTATAAACAGATACTTAAAACCAAGTGTTACGGCGAGAAAAAAATTTAATGCCCCTTGAAGTACCGCAATAAAATTCTTGACCATATTCTACAGTGTTAGGACACGAAATGAAACCTGCGGATGGCGGGGGCAGAGTGTGAGCGATATTTAATTAGGTAATCTGTAATGACATTGCTAGTATTGACGACCTCTGTGGCGCAGCGGGCGAAGGTTCGCCTGCGACGCAGGAGGTTGCGGGTTCGATTCCCGCCTCGGGACAAATGCTTGTGAATATGATAGATATAAACCATAGATAATGCTGTGTGAATTGTCCAGCATTATTGACTCCCAAACTTTAAAAAAATTGACCCTTCCAACTCATTCATGCCCGTGGTTGTCACAATTATCTAGCCCCAAGCTAAGCAGAGCTTGTGTTATAGGTACTAGATAACTGATATACTTAATACAATAGAAGATTCGAAAAGAGAATCTACCAGCACCAATTGCAAAAACGATGGCAAAAACGACCCTGTTTGGGGAGTACATTTAGCAGTGGAAGTACTTAAGTGTGCTGATAAGGAACTACACTACTCTACCTACATGACCATAATCGCCGATAGCACTCACAAAATATCTGACTTTAAGAAGTGTATCTGAATAAGACTCGTTGATTGAGTCTAGAAGGTGGAGTAAGCAAATGCTACATGGATGACAAGTAATTTCCCGAAATAATGATAATACTACTTATACCAAATTTTAATTAGGTGGCGAACCTAGCGGGTTTGGTTGTCAAACTAGGCCTTAGGCCTCAGTACTCACGGGATCCCCGTGGTAAAAACCAAATACACTTGCGAGCTTTAAAATGGAATCGCTTCATCGCGCGATCAAAACAATTGTTTTACAATTTATGTACAATGAACTATAGATTGTGGTATATCATTTGAAACGTAATTTTGTTACCTTTCAAGTGATATCAAGAAAATTTGAAATTAATTAAATTGGCTACCTAAATTTTGGGAATTATTGCAATAGGTCGAAGTTGCATCTATCGGCTTCTATCGGCGCCGGAGCTGGATTAGCTGGATTTCTCCCTCGTATCCGCTGTTTTAGCTCGTCCCACATATGCCAGATTGGGTTCAAGTCAGAAATAAGGGCTGGCCAGTCTAGTGTGGGAATGCCGACATGGAAGATGTCTGTCGGTACTGTCTAGTCACTGCTGCGGTGTGGCAGCGGACATTATCGTGCATTAAATTAAAATTTATCGTCGCCAATAAATCCTGCGTAAGGGAAAACATAACTTAACTCATAGTTCGCTGCAAAGAAATTGTAAAAATTAGTCTTGAACAACCCTTGAAGCGATTCCAGTTTAAAGCTCGCAAGTGTATAACAGAAAATTCAAATTTTTCTGTGGTTCCTCTATCGTGAAAACACGATTGCGAAAAAAATTCGATAGAAAAATCATGAAAGTGCACTGTTTAGCACCTAATTTGCTTGAGATCTCAAAAACCAGGACCCTGCGGTCTATAAAAAAGATTTTTGTTTTGATTTGTAGATTATTACCAGTTCTTTGGTTCCTTAATACAGTTTTTTTCCACCAGTTAATTAATTTGATTCGACTGCTCTTAATTGGTCTTCCAAGCAATTAAAACTCCCTGCTCGCTAACACTGCAGCCACACCCCAACCACCCACGCAACCCGTGCTCAGAAGGTGTTTGCACGAATGTTCATCCGTGGGCGAGATCCTGATTTTATAGCTTTTACCTTATTTCATATTATCGCACTACATCGTGAACTATAAAATACCTTAATGATCTTAGGTATTATTTAACAAGTCAGTGATGCAATAATCAATGTTTATTATAGACGCTCGAAGACAAAGAGACCGACCACCCGCCCGATGATCAGACGACATCGTCAATATAGGATAGCATGGATGAGGGTGGCACATGACGGACATAATGGCGCAATAGAGAGGAAGGTTATTCCCAGCAGTGGTTCACGCGCCAAGTAGATAGATTAATATAAAACACTGTAGTGAAAAACTGAGAGGTCAAACTGTCAATCAGGCCAAAATAACTTTAAAGAAATGGTTAGCCACACTGTCACAGATTAGATAACGTTAATTCGTAACACTGTCATATGATGACACTGATAGTCTACTAGTCAAGACAGTTTAGTGATCTTTCTTTTCCATATAAAATTTATTTCTAATCTTCATTCTTTTAACTAAATTATTGTGTATAATTTATTTTTATTTTGTATGTATTTTAGATAAAGCTAAAGATATTTATTTGCAGAAAACATGTGTATAAAAGATGACAAAAGGTGAAACAACATGCTTGACCGGTTACGGTATGCAAATGCAAGTAGAGAGATGGCATGCATTTAATCTAATCATTCAAAAATTTAACAAATAATTATAGTTTATCCTTTAAAAATTCGTCAAGACTATAATAACATTTTGTAATTAACATTCATTTAAGTTTTAATTTATTTATTTATTTATTTATTTGTGATACACAGGCAGCTGTTAAGCTGATACGTGTATATCTGAGTCTTTGTCTGGGCACTGATCACTGATTCTGGTAACCAAAATCTAAATTTATCTAGATATCAAACCTACAAATTGTAAGCAGCTGAGGATTTGTTTTGCTGGGAATCGTTTTTAAATCCACGCGATACAGGCCATGCCCAGTGCGCGGATCGTTAGATATTTAATGACGAGGATCGGTGGAGGAATATTATTCCAACACTTGGAGGCTGCTTATCAGAAGCTACCATGGAATGCTGCAGATCTATGTTGCGGTGTTGCCAGCTGTTTGGAACATACCATGGTAAACCGTATCTTCTTAAACTTGATTATAGGTACCTATGTTACACTTACAACTTTAGCTGTTTAGGATGTAATTAACATTTTTTCATTTTCATTTTCACCTCGCAAGGCAGAAGCTCTAGGAATGCGCTTTATAATGCCCTGCTTTGCATCCGTACATTTTATGCAGAGGCACAAGATGCTTATGTCTCAAGTGTACGTGAAGTGTACGTGAGTTTGAGGTGATGAGGCCCTCATCACCTCACCTCACCTCGACTGCCTATATTGGTCCACTGCTAGACGCAGGCCTCCCCCTGATAAGCGCCTTATTGACTTTTATCTCATGGGGGGTAATGGCCCATAATCTCCACGCTGAGCATACGGTTCGGGGATCGCAGTTCAGTGGTAGAGTTGTTCTGCAGGGGGCGCTGCTGCTCGCTCCCAATTGATATCCCTTAGTCGCCTCCTACGACACCCGCGGGAAGAGTTGGGGTGGTGTAGATTCTAAGCCGGCACACAGCATGTTGTGCCTCATGTGCCTGTAACTACCCAAACTGGCAATGCTCAAGCTTTACTTTAAAAAAAAACTCCGTGTCATCGTGTGCACTACGAAAATACACAAATCCTCCGGGACAACAAGAGCGCACCAAAACCAAGTTGTACTATCACCTCGAAACATTTAGGTACATCGCTTCACTTATTTTCTACAAAACGCTATCCCTAAACAGCCCTTAAAACAGAAAAGGGCCTCTCAAACCGTCAACAAAGAATATTTACAGCTCATTTCAGAGTTTCATGCTACCTGAAGGAGGTCTCGAAGCGTGGACCGATTCTCGCGCTTTCTTACAGTCATCGACAAAACTTTTAGCGTTGATAAGTTTAATATAAAAATCCTAATAAGATATTTTTGTATAGTTTCTTTACACTATTTCGCTTTTTAAATATTTACGTTTTTAACATCGGATCTTTGTATCTTCGTTTTCTTTATGTTATGGGCTATGTTATCGCTAAGCGATAAAGCCATCAAATAAATTAAAAAAAACAGATCGGTTTATATAAAATTCAGATTGGACTTGCTCTCGAAAGTGGTTAGCTCAAATTAGGTGTCCTTAGGTCCATTTTTAAGGTCACCTTAGTCATAGTCAGTCTGGATAGAGTTAGCGCTGGGAAAACGTACCGTTACTATAGAAATTTACTTAGGATGATTTTGATGAACATTTTTAAGACTTACTAGTTAGAATGACAGATAGGTAAGATTTGCCATGAGGAGATAGATCTGGCTAGCAGCATCCATTCTTGGAGCATCAGAGCCCCTAGTCCGGTTGACGATAGTTGGTATAACCGTGATCGCGATGTCTCATTTTTGTATGGGATTTGCGTTGTTCCTGTCCTGTTCCTGGCCGCACAATAAACGCGCCGTACAAAATCGTATGGAAAAATGACACGTCACGATTTTGACTCTATACTATCATCAACTGGAGTCAGAGCTATATGTTATGTTAGTGTCAGTTTTACATCATCTATGTGGTGCCCGCTTAGAATTTGCACCACCCCAACTCTCTCCGCGGGTGTCGTAAGACACGAGTAAGGGATATCCACCGGGGGTGGGCAGCAGCGCCTTCTGCAGAACTTCCACCACTGAACTGTGATCCGCAACCCGCATGCCCAGCTTGGGGATTTGGGGCATTACCTCCCATGAGATAAAAGCCAATATGGCGTATATGAGGGAGGCTTGCGTCCAGCAGTGGACCAATATAGGCTGTTGAGGTTGAGGGTTAACATCAAAACTGAATAAGCTACCTCACACAAACTTTACTTGTGATCACTTGTGTCACAAGTGGACACAAATCAAGTGCGAAAAGGTACGTTGACCTCTATAGCTGGGTCTTTACTAAATAACCTTCTGAAACAAAGAAGGTAAAAATGCTTCAGTAGTTCCTATGGTGTCCCTTTTGGCCTTGTGAGACCGAGTGACTACACAAGTCACAAGTCAACCGTAAAAGGGTGCGGTGAGACTTTACTCAAGGGTTAAAATACACCCTTGAACCGATGGACTGCGTTCAACATTTCATTTTCAAGAATAATTTGAGAAAAATTGCTGAAGGGATGTTTTTACTCAGTTGACAAGTTTATGAAACGAAAGTAGGTAATTATTATGTTAACAACAAAGATGAATTAGAATATTTATAATTGCATGCTATTAGTTTATTTAAGTACCTTTAAGTTATTACATACACGATTTAAATTGTTTTTGAATAAATAAACTAAACTAAACGGTTTAGAAATTATAAAATAATATTTTGGGGGATATTGTCACACAATATCATCTAGGTATACATTTCAGGCCATAAAAGTCTTTAGAAGCAATAAGTTATGCTGGACAATCCACACAGCATAACAGGCCCCAAACAAAGCAAAGCTTGTGTTATGGGTACTGGATGACTGATAATAATTAATGGATTACATTACATACATAGATATTTTTAATTAAACATAGAAAATACCCAGACCACCCGGAACAAATATTGGCAGATCGTACAAACATTTGTCTCAGGGTGGGAATCCTACCCGCAGCCTCCTGCGTTGCAGGCGGACCTAATAAAAACAAATAATTGATGTGACTTCCTGACAGCAATTATATGTATCCAACAAGAAAAAATATAAACATTTTACCCCCCCCCCGACAGATTTTCATGAAACCTTACCTTATAGGTAAATTTAATATCATTGTACAAAATTTCGAATCGATTGGACATAAGGAAGTTAGTCAGATCCCCTTATCAACTAGAAAAGAGCTGATGATTTTCAAACGCCTGAACAGATTTTCATGAAACATGGCTAAGAACATTCGAGCTAAAATTATCTCTGACACAAAAAAACTAAATGAAAATGAGTTCATTCGGAGCTACTGTACCACAGACAGATACCCAGATAGACACGTTAAACTTATAACACCCCCCTCTTTTTGCGTCGAGGGTTAAAAACGAATTTGAAAATCCAGGTCTTACAGACAAACCAAGCACGCCAAACCACAGACACCAAACCCGGACACAGATCCGGAATAAACATCTTCAGACCATAAAAAAATTCTCCCAGCAGCGGCGGAGAGAATATTAACCGCAATCCTCAGCGTCACAGCGGATCCTCGCCCACCACGTCACAAAGGTCGTCTATAAAAGTACATACCTACATAGCACTTTTCTCCAAGCCAATACTCACCGACTTTACCGACATAGAGCGTCAGTAATAACCTTAGGCGAATATAGACGATCCTTGTGATTTACACGGCAATAACTCTGGTATGTCCGCGGTGTGATTGCAAGCAGCCGGTTTTGCTCCCAAGACAATGGTAAGATCTTTATGGTGTAAAAGAGTCAGTTTACAAAAAAATGGTTTATTTTCAAGAGCAGCGTCGGGAGCTATGAAATGGAGATGTTAATATTGATGGCTTTTTGCGGCACGTTTTATTTTCTAAGGGTTCTGTGACCACCACAAGAAAAAAAAACTATTTGTATGTTGTGCAAATATTTGTTCCGGGCTTAGATGTTTTCTATATAAATGAATAACATTTAATAGTAAGCTGGGACAGTGTAATCAATTCATCAATAAATAACCCCCCTGTTATTTTTTTTCATATATCGTCGGCTTATTGCAAGAAGTCATTAGTCGCAAGAAGTCACTAACTGCGTTAGATATACCATTGAGTTCGTCTCGATGAGCTCTACATTTTGGTAAAACTCACAAATTTGTAGCTCTTCAAACTTAGAAGTTATGGCTTGGTTATAAAGTCATTAACTGCATTTTTGGTATATCTGGTTTCATAAAATTCATTAACTTACATTAATACATTTTAACAAAAGAAAAAAAACACAATTGCCATTTTTATTTTCATACGTAACTCATTTATGTGACTTAACAACATTTTGAAAGTGCTTTTACGTTCACAAACGTTTGAATAAGTTTTGCTTTAATTCATTATTTGCACCTTAACCAGTTTTGTCGTATCGTATTTTTTGGAAAATGAAATACTAACGGTTTTAAATGACTTCTATCAGAACGAGTAACGTCTACACTGAGTTTTTTATTTTTTATAGAATTCATTTTTTACACTTAATTACTTTTTTCGAAACATAATTAATGGTAAAAGAATACTATTCGAAGGAAGTATTGTTTTGTTAGTGATTTTTGTTATTGTAAAAATAACAGGTAAATGTATGGTAATGACTTTTGCACACATACATTTACGTGTTGCTATGCTACTTATGAGACCGCGTGCCGTGTGACCGGAGTCACGGAAGCGGGGCAGAGGGGTATTTCGTTCGGGGCCGCTCGCGCCTCTGCCGCGCCGCGTAGTAGTTCGTTCTTTCCGGCCCTTGTGGGGGCACAGAGCGGGGCATCGAGGCTTGGCCTCTTTACCCCGGCATCAACTCGAGGGGTGACGACTCCTCGGTCCTTGGGTTTCGCTAAAAAATGCATTTATTTAGCTTGTTCATCATTTTATTTTGTTATTAATATATTTGCATGTTTTTTCTTTATTTTTTTGTTTGGTTTGGGTTAATTTTTTTTTAAATTAACCCTCGGTCTATCCGGGGGATTCCGCGGGGGTGAGGTCCCAGGGAAGGGACCTCCACGGGCGGTCATCATCTGGGGGCCGGGGTTGGTGAGGCGCTATTTGGTGAAGGTGGGCTTGGTGGCCGTTGTCGGCGCGGTCGTACATTCGACGAATGTACTGTACGACAAACTCGTCTATGGATTGGATCTGCGGGTTGCGGGCGATGACATCGTTCCTGACGTATTGGCTCGCGCCAGTGCAGATCCTCAGAGCCACGTTTTGCAGCCCCTGGAGCCGGTCCCTATTCGTCTGGGAGACTAGTGAGTACCAGGTCGGCGCTGCATATGTGAGTCGGGATCGGACTTAGCCTTTGTAGACCCACACTTTGGTCCTCAGAGGCAGGCGAGATCCCAGGACGGGTCGGAGAACGGTCGGGCGACGCGCGCTTGTTGCAGTGCGCTGTCAACCTTCGGCTGCATCCTCAACGACCTGTCGATCCCGAAGCCGAGGTACCGGATGTGCGGGCTCCATGCCACGTTCTGGCCCCGAAGTGTCAGCTGCGGTGGGTGGCCGATGCGGCGGGAAACAAACAGCGCAGCCGTCTTTCCCACATTGACGGCCATGCGCCATTTGTTCAGCCAGGGCGGCAGGATGTTCAGCAGCCGCTGCATCCTGCGGGCTGCGATGGTGGGGCTGGTGGAAGACGCAAAGAAGGCGCTGTCGTCCGCGAACAGCGCTAGCGACACATCCCTCTCCCCGGGGCGTAGGTGGCCCTCCAGGGTGGGGATGTCGTCGGTATAGAACGCGTATAACGCTGGCGACAGGCTGCTATCCTGCGGTACATCAGCAGAGATGGATCGAGTGGAGGATGTGGCACCTTCAACTGCGACGAAGAACAGCCGGTTGTCGAGGAAGGATGCCACAATCCTGATGAGAGCTGGTGAAGTTGGGGTTTGCAGGAGCTTGTACAAAACGCCGGGGTGCCCAATACGGTCAAAGGCCGTTTTTACGTCCAGAAAGACCCGGACGGTGCAGCGCCTGGCGTTGTGCTCGACTGCAAGGTGGTGCAGCACCCTGGTGAGCTGCAGCGTGGTAGAGTGGCCACTCCTGAAGCCGAATTGCTTCAGGCGCGGCTCGATAGTTGGAGCCAGGCGCCCCAGGAGCAGGCGTTTCAGGAGCTTGCCCACTATTAGTAGTAGAGTAATGGGGCGGTAGTTGGCCGGGAGGGGGTGATCCTTGCCGGGCTTGGGTAGCATGATGACCCGTCCGGTCTTCCGTTGAAGAGCCGGGCGAACGCAGTGACTCCGCGGCGAGGCAATTGTTGGGGACTCCGTCATAGCCTGGCGCCTTCCGTCTGGGTAGACGGAGGACGGCCTTCCGCACCTCGGCAGGGGAGATGAAGTACTCCCCGTCTAGGGGCGGTGTTGGGCCAGACAGGAAGTGTGTCCTCGACCTGGTGGTGGTGGTTCAGGGTTTCAAAGGTGGCGTCGGCTGCAACGGGGTGAGGCGAGAACTGCTCCGCGAGGTGCTCAGTCAGAATTTCGGCACGGTCGGCGGGAGCAAAGCGCCGGACTCCATCTCGGTCCAGCAGCGGGTAAGTTGTTGCCGGCTGCCGCGTGAGCGCCCTATTCAGCGCGTACTGGTTATTGTCCTATGTCCGGAGGCCCGGTCGATGATTCGGTCCCAGGTCTCACGCCAAACCTGTACTGCGGCCGAGAGCTCGGGAGATATCGGGTTGAGTCGCGTCTTCAGTCGCGGGCAGCGGGAGCGCGCCCACTCGCGCTGGAGTTCGCGTTTTCTCTCTATTACCCTCTTAAGGTGTTGGGGGAGGTCGTTGCGCTGGCCTTGGCGCCTGGTGATGGGTACGGAAGCGGCCGCCTTAGCCTCGATGATGCGCGCCATCAGCGCTGAGGCCTCGGATTCCACTTCTGCAGGCGTCTGGAGAGTTCCGACGTCCACGGACTCGAGTGCCTTGGCGTACGCGTCCTCACGCCCTGGGACCGGGTCCGCGGCCAGGTCGAGCGTTATGAGGAGGGTAGATAGGATAAGAAGGTTTTCAGGTAAAGCTCAAAGTCTGTTACTTAATATTTTCTAATCTAAATAATAGTTTACTTAATCGTTTCTAACCTATTTATGTGGTTATAACTCTTTGCTGGTTAGCAGAATTATTTTCGTAAAGCTTAGAACGTGTTTTTGACTGATTTATGTGCAATTATTACTAATTTTAGTTATTTTATTAAGTGTTTTCGACAAACAAGGTAATTTGTTTAGCTTTTAGTGATGAAAGATGTTATTTTATGATTATTTTGTATTTTAATACTCGAAAGAGGCCATCAATAACTTCTTTGCAGAAATACTTAACTCTAATTTAGACAAAACTTTTTATCGCAAGAAGTCATTATCTTTGCATTTTTAGCTTTTAAAAAAATTGCAGTGGCTGAATTTGTACTGATTTCAGTTAAATATAAAATAATTACATATCTCTATATATTGGCGTTTAAATTATATTGATAACTGTCGTAGTTTTGATGATATGGGCTCTTAAAGTTATAAAAACTTTAAACTGCTTTTGCCAAACTTTTGGATTTGTCGGTTAATGACTTCTTGCAATAAGCCGACGATATTGAAACCAGAATCTTGAAACAATTAATTATTTAAATTCAAAACTTATGATGTGACTTAAAACCTGTCAGGGGGGTTACTTTTTGATAAATGCCACTGTTATCACAAACTCATACTTTGAAGCTAGATGTAGGGCTACGTACTGTCTGAAATTGATATTTTTATATATCTTTTAATTTAATAACCTTTTTGAAAGCCAAGAAAAATCACACATTATTATAGATATTGACGGCAAGCTGATTTGCCGTCGCTCGGTGCGTTCGCGCAAACAGCCACACCAAGAAATTATATCAACTCAACAAAACCACAGGCACCTACACCTGTGGAACAAGGCCAATGATGTTGATGATGATAACGAAAACCCAACAACCACATCCAAATTGGATCACTAGGTCAGATTAAAAAAACACATTTTTCATAAAACGTCTCCTTTGCACACAAAAGACATCATAGGACAGGCCCTAACACATGAATAACCCATGTCAATACATTATTTACCTATCACTTCGGGCCCAGTGAGCCAGACACCTCAGTTTCACGGTTAGCACAATGCTCTATTTACATTACAAGTGCCTTCCGGATAAAGCCTCCTCAGGGCTGTTAATGTGGAAGTCTTTTGTTGGGGATCAAACGATCGCACGGACTTAGCCTTGAGTGCAGGAAACGCCTCTTTATATTCGTGGCTGTAACTAACGAAGAGGCAGGTTATTACGTTATACTTCAGCCATTCCCAGTGTACAATGTTTGTAACCAACGCTCAAATCAACACAAAAATCCAAAATTTTGTTTTTTGCATGGTGTTCGAAACAATATTTTCAACATTTGAGTTCTTCCAGCTCAAAATGCCAAGTAGTGATATCCTGTCCCGAAAACGACGGCAAAGAAAGGGATTTTTAGGTTAAGTAGTAGGCAATATTTTCAGACATTGTTTAATCAGTTTGGCCAGACTATAGATAAATCATCTGCTAGAATCGTGGCCAAAGCTCATCAGTTACAATATCAAAATCGTAACGATGCCAACTTCTAGATACTTATGTTAGGTACTAAGCATCCAGAAGTTGGCATGTTCTTGAAAACAGGGCCAATCGCGATTCCAATTCTATTAATAGGTATCTATCTTGTGAGAGTCCTATGTTTGCGCGCACACTTGTGCACTATAATAACGCCCTGCTCACCTGGCTAGTTTTGGAGACTGGCTGCCATGGCCGAAATTTGGCTAGGAGGGCATCAGAATCCGAAAATGTGCGTAAGCATAGTTATCACTAAAGAGTCCCAAATACAAAATTTATAGTTATGTTTGGACTGTTCGAGTCGGGGTTCAATTTCTTATTGCAAATGTTTACAAGAGTAACACCGTGGCCTCCTGGCAATGCTTCTTTTCTATTTATTGAGTGAGCAGTTATCGTTCTTAATCTTGCTTCTTTACTCGAACGTTATACTCTAAATTGAGCATTGTTTGACTGTAAACTAAGTACTAAATCGCGTATGTGAATTGCGAGTCGGCTTCACCCAATAATGCCAATAAATTCAGAATAATTTGGGATGGTGCGTATTCTACAATCCCTAAACTATTCTGAACAAAGATGCCCTATCCAGTTCTTAATATCCCTGCTGTCCCTTTGTTGCCCTTTGTTGGTATAAACACCGTGGTGTTAAAATGGTGGCCTGAGGGCCTGATGCATTCTTTTCTTGACAGCTGAAAAGAAAAAGCTAGACTTCTTTTGATCTTTACTCTAGAAATCTAGAATGAATAAGCCGAACTTCAGTCCATCTGTGTATCAATTTGATTTGGTATTATTACCTTTTTCAAATCATTATTAACATCTTGTTTCTAACCTGAAGCAAGTAAATCGTTTTTCAACAAGCTTACAAGCTTATAAAATGTAATCGCTAACTCTAAAGCTTACATAGGATTTATAAAACCATACCTTATTATATATAAAACCATTGCTAACGCAGTTGCCGTGTATAAAATTCGCCTTGTTTAGTTTTGTTAGCATCATTGCTATAAGTTTTTTGTTCAAGTAAAATGCTTGCTAAACGACATAATTGGCATAGTTAGTAAAGCTAGGATTTAAAAAATGTACACTAGCTTATACGTTCATACTGTAACTTGATGTTTTAATAAAGAAATTTTTAAATTGAAAGTAAGTCGTTGTACACATTTATCCATCTTGCAATGTGTAAGTAATTATCTCTTGAATTTGGTACCTCTAAACAGGAAACAAATAATTCGATTCTGTTATAGCTTAAATTGATGCCACCACACCAATCATAAACAAATAATGCTGGTCAATTCACACAGCATTATCTAGCCCCAAGCTAAGCAGAGCTTGTGTAATGGGTACTAGATAACTGATATACTTAATACAATACATAACATAGATAGATATTTTTTATTAAACATAGAAAACATCCAGAACACCCTCGGTCAGAGGTCGTCACGGGCGAAGGTCCACCTGCGACGCAGGAGGTAAAGTCAATTACATTACTTAGGTAAACAATAAATGATTGACAATTGTTAGCTTATTTAACATTAATGTTGTGATTTTAGATGCTTCTTATACATTTTTATATTTATTTACCATAATTTTCAAAACTAAGTTACTGAATTTACATTGGTTATTATTGATTTTTATCAGAGCGGAAATTTAACAGTTGATTTCACGAAAGTTGCGTCAAGAGTGACGCAACTTTCGTGAAATCAACTGTTAAATGTTTATTTTTAGTTTATATTTTTAAAGTTGTTATTACAATAATTATTTCGTAGCTCAAACGACAACTCTGACATTCCATTCAAAAATAAGTCAGCTGAGAGCTTCGTTTGGCTATCGGTTGGACAGTGTGTGGATTGATTGTTGAGCTACGGAACAAGAAGGTTGTCTTGGATCCGATATTGTAGCTATGTGAAATTATAAAAAAGTGAATTGATATCTCGGACATTTTTATTTCCCTAGCAAGTTGGTGTTATCACTATTGACTAAGGAACAAAATCATTGTAAAAATGCTGGACAAATTTCACGCAACATCATCTTGCCTCAAAGCAATGTACCTAACTGTTATTAGTTTTTATTTTTTACCATCGTCGTTTGATCACAACGAAGTGGTTAGTGGTGGTGGGTGTGGTTTGGGTTACAATAACTTTTCACACAATACTCTCTACTAGTCGAGTCTCTTCTTGTCTATACCATTCTCTTATTTTTGTGAATAAGCTGTTCTGCAAGTCCTACAATAGACTCCAATGTCCCTCCCAAGAGACACTTGAAATTATAAGATTTCACACGAGAACTTAAACACTGGACTTTAATGCCCTTTGTACTGACCGCTTGATGATCTCATTCTTGGGCTGCGTGGGTTTCTGAATGGGCATTTACTAAAACTTATGTGCGAATTCAAACTCTATGTTCTTTGGAATAAGTGAAATTGCTTTCTCTGGTTTCTGTTTCGCAACGTACTGCTTTCTAGGATTATGAATTTTGGTGACGCACCAGTTCTGGTTGTTTGTTTTCGATAATTTCGATATGCAGACAATGAGAGGTAGAAAATCTATCAATCAAAAATTTCTTATGTAAATCATATCCAGAATATGCCCAATGCTATCCTCAACTACAATAAATTAGGTATAATTATACGCATTATTTTGAGGTTTAGAGTAGCCCATTTCTTTCCCCACAATTCAATATTAGTGGCGTCCATACGACTATCGCAATAAAATCATCGCATCGCGTTTCAACATTCGCTGAGACCAACTACAAGTCTTCGTCCTACCTTATAGGACAAAAGTAAAATTTACTGCTCTCACACATTCAAATAAGTAATAGATATTTCTTTTCTTTTCTTAATATGTAGGTATGTATGTATTTTTTTATAAAGAATACCCCTTCGTTTGACCACAATCTCATCTGATAATAAGTGACGATGTGGTCGAAGATGTGTAACGAGGGTTTAAAAGACACGTAAGCATTAATGACCACCGTTCAGCACTATAGTTTAGAGAATTAAAAATAAAAAACTTCCTGATAAACACCTCTACGCTGGGTACCACAAGTACACGTAAGCCGTCTACTCATGCGTCACTATTCACTTTCGTCTTAGAGACCCAGGTTAATATAATAGGTAGAAACATAAAATCTCCAACAAATATCGATTTGAAACTCGACCATCAAGAAATCGTTTTAAATTCATTCATCACACGAGGGTGGGGCTCTGTTTCCTAAAGATACATTTGAGGCTTTTGTGCGTCCCCTAATGGCACAGTACTTGCTGAGTCAGCATAAGATAAATAATATTTTGCTTGAGATTTCTTGGTATGTTTTCGAAAAGGATTTGTACTGCTCTGTGGAAGCTGCGCTGTGCATGTTTATTATTTTTCTAGCATCTACCCAAGGCTTTGTTTCCCTGTACTTTGATAAAACATAAAGCATGTAAATGTAACACTAAGGGTAAAGGTAAAACCGTAAGGGTAATAGTAGGGATATTCGCCTCAGTACCTAGTGATGCCCCACTTCAATAAACCCAACTTCAGAATATCACAATCAAGTAAATATTCATCATCATCGTCAGCCTATATTCGACGACCTCTGTGGCGCAGCGGGCGAACGTCTGCCTGCGACGCAGGAGGTGCGGGTTCGATTCCCGCCTCGGGTCCAATGTTTGTACGATCTGCAGACATTTGTCCAGGGCGTTCTGGATGTTTTCTATGTTTAATAAAAAATATCTATCTATGTAGTGTATTTTATTAAGTATATCAGTTATCTAGTACCCATAACACAAGCTCTGCTTAGCTTGGGGCTAGATAATGCTGTGTGAATTGTCCAACATTATTAATTTATTTTATTTCTTTATTATATTAGTCCACTGCTGGACATAGCCCTCCCCTAATCAGCGCCATAGCATATATATAAAAAAATGGCACATTAAAGTAAATTAAAATTAGTAATTCTATTTTGTTCCCATTATTTATTTTGTCTATAATGTATTAAATATAATCAGTTATCTAGTATCCATAACACAAGCTTTCAGTAGCTTACTTTGGGGCTAGATGGTGCTGTGTGGATTGTCCAGCATTATTATTATTATTGTTATAGAGCCTATGAAATCTTGATTGGATCGATAACATTAACAGAAGTTTTTTTTGGCACTTGGGTACATATCCTTCCTCCCAGGTGGAAAGTCCGCACCCTGAGTATAATGTAGCTATCTCTCAGGTACAAAGAAAATTACATTCAAATTATAGAAATAAATTAGATCTAGGATTTACAATTGAAACGATTGAGCTAACTGCAAACTGTTGCAAACAATGTACAGGTAGCTCAACTGATTCATATCAATACCAGTCGGAAGCGTCCTTAGGTTAATAAAATATTTAAAAAAATATAATTTGTTATTACATGTAAAATTAATATATTTTTGGACTATCTACGAAAAGACCATTTTTAATACAAGGATCTATTCTAAGACATTTTGTGATGAGCATTATTCTGAACTTTATCGTTGCCATACAAACAGAAAAATTGAGAAAAACCTCGTTATGATTAGTAACAATGAGTTATTTTTTTTCGAAGTCGTACTGACCATGTTATTTTTATTTTATACCTGAAATTAACTTGGTTTGATAAAATATACGAGAGATTGCAGGCAGAGGCTGTATGTGGCAAGTGAAGACGTGTTAGTGATTTATTATTATTATTATTATTAAAAAGACTTTGCTATATGGCGCTCATTATGAGATGTCCAACAGTGGACTAGTAATGGGCTAATAATGACGATAAAAAACAGGAAGGGGTCAAGATGCTGATGATGATAGCAACAGGAATAAATAAAGCAACTCCGTTGGTCATCTCTTGCCGGGATCTATTTGAATAGGTCTGTCAGAGAGCCGTAAAGCTGTGTGTAGAATGTTGACATAAACCATCGCATTAAATCTAAATCCTTACTTCCATATGCAAAATTGTAAGTTGTCTGAACGTTCCTCTGTCTGTTTGTCTGACCTTCTCACGCTTAAGCAGCTGAACGGTTCTTGGTGAGACTTGACAAGATGGTGGGTGGTAGGGTAAATACTATTCTTTATTCTTTATTGCACTAAATAATACATACATAATAAAACATATAACTAGAGAAGGATGGCAAAGGCGAGCTTAACCCTAAAAAGTGTTCCCTTCCAGCAAACCTTTTTGGGAGAGAGAGGCGTTATGTGGGTACATGACATGTACCCACGTAACGCCTCTCTCTCGTGTATAATTTCGAAAAAGATGGCCTACTTAACTACATAACTGATAGACTACAACATTATTATTACACTATGTCTAAGATACCTATTTCAAAATATAAAATACAATACCTATGTTCCTTTATAAATTATAAATACAATAATTACATTATAGATAATAATAATAATAAATACATAAAATACAACAGTCATGAAGATGGGTGCTCTTTGACTTTACGCTTGAAGGTAAAGACTTAGGGGCTAGCACGAATATTGTGGGAGAGAGAATTCCACAACCTAACCGAGTACAAAGTATACTACCACGTGTTCCTACTACCAAGCACCATTGCTTTAATGCAGTTTAAAGGGTATAGTGTCTGGTATAATTACAGGGACACTAGGGCTAGATATAGGCCACTTATATTGACAGGGCAGTGAATTGTACCTAGAGATCATATGATATCACTGGTGAGCCCTGCGAGGTTTTGCTCAGACTAAAAAATAACTAAAGCGGCGAAAAGGGAAGAAATATAAGCCCTACTTAACTGTGTAAAAGCCCTTAGAAAACATCGAAATTGTGCCCAAAGATGCCATCCGACTGGACAGGCCAGTAGCCTGGCTATATTAACCGAGGTGCCAGCTATATAAAGAGTAAAGCTACTTTAAATTTATAAAATCTACGTTTAAGCCAGCATTATAGAAAACTTTGGTAAGTTGCAGTATTACTAGTACAAAGTGGTTGTACCTTAAATGTACTATTATTATTATTGTATCCCAAACTAATTAAAAAAATTAAAAATGTTTATATCAGCTGATCGCATACCTGCTTGCCATCTCAGAAGTAATTTTCTTTTCAGGGGTGGACTACTGCATCTCGACGCACGTTATCTCGATGCACGGAATCTCGACAAATATCCACAAACGTTAGATCGATGCACGGAATCTCGACAAATGTTAGCTCGATGCACGGAATCTCGGCAAACGTTAGCTCGACGCACGGAATCTTGACAAACGTTTGCTCGACGCACGTAATGTCGACACGAAAAAATGGCAGAATATGTCAAAAACGACAGCCAATGTCAAAAATGTGGATTATGTCAGTAATATAATGAAATTTATTGATCCAAAAAATATTTTTGGAAGGAAATTGGAGGGCCTAGTTGCCTTTTGCTAAAATATGTAAAAATATGCTTCTTCCGTTTAGTTGTGTATGACTGGAACACTCTGTGTAGGTAGGGAAAAAGCCCGTGAGGTGATATGGGGTAGGTAAAGAAGGACACCTCTTGTGTTATGAATCTACAGCGTCATCGTTATTTGTGTCCGTTATGCTATATTAGCCTAGTATTTGTATTAGTATGCTATGTTAGCCTATACGAGTAATCGAATTAACGTTTATTGTTGTGCCAATAAATAGCGAATAGTTAGTCCAAAAATCATACTCTTTTACTTATTTTTATGGTTCCGTACCTCAAAAGGAAAAAAGGAATCCTTATAGGATCACGTTGTTGACCGTCTGTCTGTCTGTCGGACAGTCAACCCCCTTTTCTTAGGAACGCGTAAAGATTGTTTATGTGCTATAAATTTATTGCTGTCTGAAATAAGCGTATTGAATTAAATAGAATTGCAGCACCTTTACTATAGCCTGTGCCGTAACTGAACGATTTAAATGGGATTCCCTTAAGTGAGCTTTTCGCGGTCACAAACGACTCGGGTTCAACCCTTGCCCACCCTAAAAATTACTGAAGGGATGCGCATACAATCACAAAACGATTTTCATTTGACTTCAGTTCTAATTGTTCAGGTTATAAATTAGATATTTGGGTGAACTTTTATTACTTTAATCGAATAGATTGTGCGATAAAGAATAAGTGTTTTAATAATTTCTTGACGTAGGTAGGTGTGTCATATTGGTGACTAAGTAGTGTACGTAATAGGAGTATATTTATACGTTACTGAAGAACTGTTCCTAAAAAGTGTTCTATTGTTCCTGAAAGTGTTCTATTGCTGCAGCTATTAAAAGACAACAATTATCTGATGTATAGATCAGATAATTATCTGATCTACAATTTAAGCTAATTTTATGACGAAATTTCCCGTTTTGCTGAAAATCGCGAGAAACCCGTTTTTGTGACCTTTGATCCCGAGTAATTTTTTATCAGTTGTCGGATCGATGAGGGGACTTTTCACATTTCATTTATAATGGTGTTTTGAACAATCCTACCAATTTTCAGCTGGGTGCGAATTAATGTAACCTCACCCCTATTTTTTGGTCTAATTTGACCGGACTATATTATAGGGTATTCACAATCTAATCACAATTTATATCAAATTTTCTCGAACCTCGAAACTTCAATCACCATAGTCAATCTTAAGTTATTTTTATTTGTTCATTCCGAAGCGAATGCGACATAGATTTCAAGCCATAGCGAATAGTACCTACTGCTGAGGTTGACTGGTACCATAGGTATCATCGAGTTTTGAGTAAAAGAAATAATAAAAATACCTTACCAGATATAAATGTATAAATCATTTATTTCAGGACATACAAGCCAATTAACACAATAACAATGAAGAAAACCAACGTGACAGCTATTATAAGTGAAATAATACGGACGTAGGTACCAAAATCAAGTTGATTACCCTGAGCTCCTGTTTTGCAATATGGCAAATTACTTTTGTATAGACGCTTCATTGTCTCTCGACCAACCGCATGTTCAGTCATTATTGTTCACATGTCTTGTACTTCTGTATTTGTGTTAGCGTTTTTCATTATTTTAAACTTACATTTTGCGTAAACATTAACATGCCTGTCATGCATGTTATGTTAAAGGCTACAAAAGATTATATTCATCTCAGATTTTAGCTCAACATTAATTAGTTATTGTCATATAATAATATACTTCGCCGGACCATAATTATTGTATTCTCTTTGAAATTATAAAAATAAAGATTGTATTTTTAAATGACTGTTTCAACTTCAACTTCTTGACTGATGTAAGTCAACTTCAACTTCTTTTATAATGGCGCCGCTTGCTTTTCGCTACGACTCTGCCAGTGTCAGTAAGGTGTCGTAAACTTCAAAAATAAAATAATATGACCGGTTCAAAAAAGGATGGAGACCCCCATCATGACTGTTTGATGAAAAATTAAATTTTTTACGGCGGATGGTTTCCTTCGTCCGAGTTGTTTACAAATTTAAAATGACAATGACAATCTATGACAATGTCATTAAGAGCAATGACGGTATGTTCAAAGTTTGAATGTCTATTTCCTAATTTGTACAGTTTCTATTAACCCTTTGTGCTTGTGCAAGCATCCCACTAACTTTGTGTTGTTTTTTTAGGTACAAATCAATGCGTCGCCGTAGAGCGAAAAGTCACTAACTCGCTATTTGGGCCAAATCGAGTTAGATGTGCCATCAAAATCCCCGATTTTTTCTGCATTTTTCAGTCTGACAACCGTATCCCTAGCTATCACGGTTTTCATTTTAGGTTGTGCAAAAAATTCACTAACTCTACATTTGGCTTACAGCATTTTAGTCGAAAACCAACTAAGTAGACTTAGATACTTTTTTCCTACTTGAAAGAATTGCAAAATATAAACCTAAGTCGGGTTGGTTATTTTCTTTTCTAAAATAATAACTTGTTGCTAGGACCCAGTCTAGACGAGAAATAACTAAATATACTTGATTAGTTATGTGGTAGCAGGTTTGATACACAACTTGAAAGCGAAAACTAACCAAGTCGACTTAGTGTCTTCTAGATCGCTATTTGCGATAATTGTACTTCATAATTTTAAAGCAAGAAATCATTTAACATGTTAAGTTAGTTTTCGCCCCAAAATTTTGACTACAAAGTTTGGTTTTGAATGATAGCTAAAGTGTTTTGTTGATTTATTAAAGCCAAACTTTCGTAAGTCTGTGTTAGGATAGACAATTAAACGTGCAATTTAGTTACTTTTACGCTCTTGATTTTGCTTACTCGGTGGCTAGTGACTTATATAAGGCCCTAGCCACCTGTCCAAAACGTCTTTGCTGGTTCATCAACATCGTTAGTCTACTGCTGGACATAGGCTTTCCCTTAATGAGCGCCATAGCACCGTGTCTTCAGTTTGCCGCGTCCGACATCTGACTGCAGTCTTTGGCAGGCCGTCTTCACCTGGGTGTAGGGCGTCCTACACTACGTTTGCCGAGTCCCGGTCTCCTCTCAAGAACACGGTTGTTGGTTTTTGCGAGACATGGCCGGCACGCTACCACTTTAGCATGCTTATTCTTAGAGCTATGTCGATAACTTTGATTCTCTGTCGGATGTATTCGTTACGAGTCCTATCCTTTAGAACAGCTCCGAGCACTACTCTTTTCATAGCTCGTTGAGCGACTTTGAACTGGTGGATCAGCCTTAAGGTGAGTGTCCACGTCTCAGCTCCGTAGGTCATGACGGGTAAGACGCACTGATTGAAAACATTCGTTTTCAAGCATTGCAGTATGGATGACTCTTTTTTTCTTTATTTATTTTAAAAGAGTTTTGTCAACATGACCATGTCACTCCCGTAAAGAATGGATGACTCGGCGAGGACTAATCGTAGTTCGCTGTGTGGTGCCGGCTTAGAATTTGCACCACCCCAACTCTTCCCGCGGGTGTCGTAAGAGGCGACTAAGGGATATCCACCGGGGGCGGGCAGCAGCGCCCCTGCAGAACAATTCTACCACCAAACTGCGATTCCCAACCCGCATGCCCAGCATGGGGATTATGGACATAACCCTCCATGTGATAAAAACCAATAATGCGCTTATCAGGGGGAGGCCTGCGTCCAGTAGTGGACCACTACAGGCTGTTGTTGCCTTCTCAAGTAGTCCAGCAGTTTAAATAATATAAAGGAATGTTTCCTTTCAGTAAAATTTGCTAAGTTGAATATTTCGGGTAACTGCCCTCCGTCCAGGTAATGTTCGTTTGTACCACACTGAAATGTATTTCAGAGGCCAAGAAAAAAAAATTTGTTGATATTCGTTCGTCGTCTGAACTGGACCATTCCCCGTTATCTTCATTCATTGTACGAGTACTCTCTACTTTACAGCTACACACAAAGATGTTGCAGAAAACCTGCTGGTGCCCGATGCCACTATAGGCCGTATTGTGAAAGCTTACTCAGTCATAGGTCTATGTTTGAGAAGCGATTATGCCATGGAAAAGCGATAATCATGATCAAGAATTACGACATTCGCAATGTTAAGGCTCACTGGACCAGAATGCTATCATTGATCATTTTAATAGGATTTCAATATTTAAAATCTTAACAATACGTCAAAAACATTAATTTACTTATAACTTGTTCTGAATACGTTTTTTTTTGTATTTTTCAAGGAAGTATGACAACTGCATTTGATTATTTATCATTTTCTTATTGATTACCTGATTCGAGAAATAGAAATTATATAAAATTAAGCAAATAAGAGCGTTAGAAAAATTACTTAAACACTAAATAAACTTATCCAAACACGGGTGAAAAGTCAGTTGGTGACTTTTAACAAATCCTTGTCTCACAAAGTTAGTACAAGATTTGAGGGCGAAAAGTAACTAAGTCAGTGTTTTTTCCATTTTCCCTGAAAATATCAGTCATTCATTGACTGTAGTGAATTGACCTTAAGAGCTTTTATATTTCCTAACATATGAGACCATAAAATTAGAAATATCCCATACCGAAAGAAAGTAATGATTTTATTTTGTTTTTCAAAACTTTAAACCTTCATAACTCAAAACACCAAATGACCTAGTTAGTGACTTTTCGCTCTACGGCGACGAATGGTACTATTCAAAAAGAGTTATTTGTTTGATTTTTTTTAAAAAGAAAATTCTATTGTATTTTAAATCTCAACAAAAGTTTATGACTCTTTTGAAATGGACACTGGCAGAGTTGTGGCAGCACAGACACAGCGAGCCATGAAATAAGAAGTTGAAGTTGTCTTTCCTAAAAGTAAAAACAAGAGTTTGTTTTTGCTTTCATGCCCTACCATATACTTATAAATCTGTGTGCTCTACGTTCTCGGCTACGGAATGTAGGCTGCTGAATTTTGGTTCTCGGGTTTAAAACACCTAACTTCATAGCCGGTTTTAGTATAGGTCTTTTGAAAGAAAACCTAGCGGTAGCATTGTTTGCGATGTTCAAAGATCTAGTCATGGCAAACGCGGTAGCCGCGGGGATCCCAGCGTAAGAATCCACTCCCCTAACTCAACTCGTGGATCGTAAAAAGGAAATCTACTAGAAGCAGAGTTTCCTTCTGTGTCATTTCAGCACCTCTAACAGCGATCACTAATACGCCTGCCAAGCTCAGTGGTTATGGCAAAATACCCCTTGTTTGGGAGAGCCACGTTTAGCAGTGAACGATTAGAAACAAATAAAACAATACATAAACTTACGTATTCATATAGTGACATAAAATACAAATATAGCAACAACAATAAAAATAATAATTACAAAGCATATCGCAAGTAATAGAATAATGTAAGCAGCAGTACTGTGAGGCCCTTTGTAGACCACTACACGTCTTGTATATAATTCCATTGTATCTTCTGCATTCTTTATATTTTACGTATTTTGGGTTTGAGTATTTTATAGCAGCTTTACCGGGGTTATACATCTGAATTATTGATAAAATCATCCGACAAAAGAGTAAAAACAATATTTACACACTATTTTCGTAGAATGACGAAATAATCCCACCCCCTGACAACCAGTTGAATGATAGAGACTGACAGACATTTTGCTAACTCACTTCATCGTTGATAGTGAAAAAGTTAAATTATGGCTATTATAATATTAAGTACCAAAAAGTTTTCATTAGTTTTGCTTGAAATAATTAATGTGCTGTAAAAGGATAAACCTAAGAACCTTCCAGAAACTAAAATTCTATCAATCTGTACATAAGCCAGTGAGCCTGCTGGGCACACAATATGTATGGAGAGAGAGGAGGACATCATTAACAACTGGTTAGGAATATTTTACTCGTATGCATATTTCTTATATTTCATTTAAATCGTCAACTGTGTGCTTTTGTGATTAATAATTCATAATTCATAATTCTTTATTGCACAAAAAATAACATGATACAAGTAGAACATTTACGAGGAAAAATAATGGCAAAGGCGAGCTTAACCCTAAATAGAGTTCTCTTCCAGCAAACCTTATTGGGAGAGAGAAACAAGTTTGTGAAAGTGGGTACATTAATCAAAGCTTTTATTGTTTATAACATTTTTGTGGTTTTTCTCATATCTAAATTGGTTGTCTCTGGGTCACCTTCAATGTTATTATACCTACGTTATTTTTTATAATTTGTTTCAATGTTATTATACGTTATTTTTTTTATAATTGTTGTTCCTGATGTTAAAGCTTTCTGATAGGTGTACTATAAATATTTAATGACCGGGAGAATACAGTGCCTCAGTTTTCAATCAGCTCTCGCTTTAGAAACTGGAAACTCAAGACTCTTCACTAGGTCTCCTTTGATCTAATAGCTTCTGAAATCCTAGACTTTGGACCTAAGAAGCTATCGTTATGTTATTACGAGTACATCGAAAATAACACCTCAGTGGGCCACGTTAACTTGCGCCCCGGGCATCTCGTTACACGGGACGTTTGAAAAATTTATTGTTATTAGTCGACTGGCCGGTGTGGCTGACGCAGTGTTGTGGAAACAGAAGTGCATTTCGCACTATGGCTCCTACATTGAGGGTCTGAGATACCATCATTTTTTATTTCAAAACCAAATTAAAACAATTTTAAGGTATATTTTTTTTAGGTTAGCACCTATTGCTACTAGCTTTCCTCGGTTTTATTTTGCGTGCTAAAAAACTTTAGTATTTTTCCTACTTCTTCTTTTTCCTTTAACTGTCTGTTGATATTTTTGTTCAAATGGACTAATGGACAAAAATAGGTTTATTTCGATTTAACAACACCAGAACTTATTTAAAGTTACTTTCTTATATAATTAGCCCGCTCTACGATCTCACTAGGTTTCCACAAAGCAGACAAGGCAAAGCGTTCCTGTCCGTCCTTCCATACATTGCGGCTAAGGACGTTAGTGGAGCAGTCCGAGCAACTAGCGACTAATGTCTTACCCGCAGTGCATCTGCATCTGGGTCAGCTGCATGGTCACTACACTTCTTAGTAAAAAAAAAAACATTATTTGCTTCAGAATTTTATACAATTCAACGATCATTAATTCATTCTAGCCTGGTTATCACTCACTGCTGGTTATTATGCCTTCTTTCGCCTTTGCCAACCTTTTCTGTCATGTGCTTTCCGCATAACATAATTAATACAAAATAATTATTTACAAGGCAAAATAATCAAATTAAAATAACACAATTTATGCTTAGTGTCAACAACCATGATGGTTTTAAAAGTTTAAAAAAAATCGCAAAAACTATTAGTAACCTGTTTGTATTTGAGCGAAGGCAAGTCAGGGAAGCCCTACCACCATGCTCACTTTCGCCGCTTCGGTTTAAAGGGTTTCCGTAAAATTTCATGCAACGAAGCGAGGCCTACTGATCGTTTATTTACTCTGTAAACTCTGGTCTATTCATAGACTTGAGCTGACCGTGCTTTATGTAAAATCTAGGTATGTAAAATTCCCCCCCGAAGGGTTCCCGCCTTGTCGAGGCGGGGGGGCTTAGTAATCGCGGCCTAGTCACCCGCGATGAAGCTAAGAGGAACCCATGGGGCCGTGCTCACGCAGACGGCGACACGGCTGGCCCCTGGACGGACCGCTCCTCTGGGTTTTGCGCTCTAAGCCCAGTTGGAGCGGTAGTAGGTTGCGGTGTCGTATGGGAGGCACCGTAACTGAGGCGGGCGGCTGTGCTGTATGGGCAGCATGGCCGCAGTGAGGTGGAGGCCGCGGCGGGAGAGGAGTGCCGGTATTGAGGTACGCCGCTCTCCCTGCCTTCCGCGGCCTTGGCGGGGTCGCCACCGTATGATGGCGGACGCGGTGGGGTCGCAGGGGAGGAGGTCTGTCGGTAAGGCGATGGCCGCTCTCCCTATCCTCTGCGACCGTGTGGCAGGCGGCGGGGCCACTCGACTGACCCGTCGCAGGGGGACCTTGGGCGTTCGGACACGGGGTCGTCCGGCGCCCAATTGGCGGTTAAGGTCCCCAAGGTGGTCGTGGCGCGTCATGTGTTTCTGGCGCGTCGCGAAGAGGGGGTGCTGCACACCCCCAGTGAGGGGCCCGATATCGGGCAGCCGCGGTGGGTTCGTGGATGAGTAAACGTTCCCACGTTCCTACCACAAGCGGCAGAGGCGGAAGCACCCTGAGGGTTTTAGTGGTGTTAGAGTCCCACATCATCGTACTGTCTCCCCGTGGCAGTACGATATGCGTGCGCATTTCCCTCAGGATAAAAAAAAAAAAAAAAAAAGGTAAGTATGTAAAATTGCAGGGCACTAGTTTGTAGTTTTTGAAATTAAACGTTTTTTAGGCGATCAGTCGGAGTTGTAACAAAAGGGATTCTATCTTAACACTTTTTGCTAAAAAAAATAACCAAATTACTTCGGGATGAAAAAGGAATATGATATTGTGTCTAAGAGAAATATAGTCAAAATAAGAAATTTGGCATAACTACTTGGATAATTACTAAAGTACATACTAAAGAAATAAGATGACGATTACATAAGGATGAAAAAAAATAAAGCACAAAACGAATCCCGTATGTCAGTAAAAAATTGCACATTGTCAGTTACACCACAGTCAGATTAAAAAAACTTTTTTATAAACCGTATCAAAAACTTTAATTCAAAATAAAAATCACTCTGTTGCAAAACAGTAACAATAATAATAATACCAGACACCTACAGTTCTGATACTACCTCTATACGCTTACCATTTTGATATACTGCTCCTTCTGAAAGAGCCGATGAGCGAGATAGGCGATTTTATTCAGTAATCATAGTGATTTATATCTTTATTGTATGGTCCACCGTTGAATATCTATGATGCTGTTCGGAAACCTGTTCGATAGCATTCATACGCACTTCCTTTGAAGTGTTCTATAGATGTAATGTATAGTTATTGATTCCCCGTTTCTGGAGTTCTAGCTGTTTACGTTGAGAAATTAGTAAGTTGTTTACCGTATTTTGGTACATAATTATTGACGAAAATTGTAGCTATATACTTATCGAACACAAATAACTAATTTACTATGTAAAAAGTTTGATTTAAATGTATGAGAACTACCAAAATAATAGGTAGGTAATATTACGCTATTACAGTAAAAGCTCCTTATTCTAGGAAAAAAAATTGCGACTCGTTTCCTGTATTCGCAGATAAATATTTCACTATTCGTGGATTCGAACCGACCGAAAATGGAATGCGGGTTTAACATTTCCTCTAAGTCGGTAGAGGAAATGTTAAACCCGCATTCCAATGAAGAAGAGCCTTCCACAAGCACTGAAAAGGCGTCCTTAAACCTGAATACCCTTAGTGAAGGTTTGCCTTGTGATTTTTTCATGAAAATTGACCCATCTATGGAGAGAAGTCTAATTTTCAAAAGGAAAATTACTAACGCCACTGCCATATTATGCATTATTTATTTATTTTATTATACGTATATCAATCCGAATTAAAGGACCTTTTAAAGCGGCAATACAAGAGAAAATTACTTAGTTTTTTAAACCTTTGTCTAAGCCAGATAATAATTAGGAGGTATTCTTAAAATAACGAGATTCGTTTTGTGATTAGCTTTTTCGTATGATTTTTTCTTTTATTTTGAGTTGGAACGTATCCCCTACATTCCTATACAAATTACCGTTCCGTATGCACGGATTCTGTATTTGCGGCATATTTACGGAACGTATACCCCGCGAATAAGGAGCTTTTACTGCATTATACGAGTAAATGCGATAGTTTGGATGGATGTTTATTACAAATGGGGAATAAAATATAGGCTACCTTATAAAGTAAGTACCACTTATTATTTATTCTAGGTCTAACCTATATCTACGCAAATTGTCAGCCCGATCGGTTCAAAAGTTAGGCAGGTACCTATGTTTTATTTCAGGTCTAACCTACGTCTACCCAAAATTTCAGATATATCTCAAAAATCAGTTCTCATGGGAAGGAAATAACCCTTAAACGTTTCAATAGCAACAACGCGTGCGAAGCTGCGGGCAAAAACCAGTATAGCAACAACTGGCAGGTTGCTTAGATATCACATTTTATTTAGATACATTTAACGTGATCGAAGCCGCTCGCAAAAACAAACAAAATGTTGCTTGAAATTTTAATTAATCATCAAATCGTAAAATTCCTCTTTAATTAGGTAAGTCCACACCCAGTATCTGAAAAAATAACGTCGAACCATCGTCGAACATTGTGATTGAAAGCTCGGATCAACTCCTGATTTGTCAATGTTTTGCAAACAAAATAAAATAACTTTCCGAAACAATTCGAACAACAATTTTCAATCAAAGTAACGAAAAGTTGGTATTGGAAAATGTACCTAATGAAAGTACGAGTCGATCACGGTCGGATTAAATTGCTGGGTTTATTACGAAAAAGTTTTTTGTTTGTGTGATTTTACAAGTCTGTTAGAACTGCAAGGGTACAAGTAGTGTACCGTCGAGGCAAAGACCCGTCGAGGTACAAACCATTCGAGGTACTGATCTCTCGAGGTAACGACCCATCGACGAAACGTACCGTCGAGGTAGAGACATCGAGGTATCGTCGTTCAAACTAGAGTACAAAACCCACAGTGGCGTTCATCATTAGCTGACGCGCCGTGGCAGGTTCCAAGCCTCGTAGTCAGTTTTGGGTTATTTCAGTTTTCCCCCTTGACAAATCTCGCTTAAGGGGGAAAACTGGAATTCATTTTTTTGGAGTTCAGTTTTCCCCTTGAGAAAAATTTTTCAAGGGGGAAAACTGGAATAACCCTCCGTTTTGGTGTATTAGATAAAATTATATGTTGTTTTTATACAAGGTGTGTCAAGACTACTTCTGAATACAAAAGGGGGTGCTGCTGAACCCCAATACAAAAAATAAACGTAGTCCGAAAAAAATATTGAAGCCGGAGATATTATTTTTGTAAGATTTTTATTTGTTTTGCTAGCCAGATATGCATAGCCATATAAAAATAACGTACAGTGTAGCTAAGTTGGTGATAGGTAGATATGTAGGCGCCTGTACCTATAAATTGTCGGTAAAACACAAAAACCGCCGCCAGCCGCGCCACGCCGGTCAAAAAAACGCCGAAATACTCTCTAGTCAGGACGATGACCTCTGAAAATAACCGCGGGTGTCTCAGCTGTTCTTATCAAACGGTAGCGTTTTGGAATACATTGCTGTTTTTTATATTATTTGTTTATTGCTTATTTAAATTAGATAAATAGGTATCTAGAAAAAAAGGATGTTGATGGGTCAACATATTTTTCGCTGTTTTTTTTTTCGCTAAATATTTTCAATGTCATGGTCTGATTGCAACCCCATTTTTCGGTAGTAGTCTTGACACACCCTGTCTAAAACGGCTTATTCTTAATTTTACCGAAATAGTAGTATTCTTTTAAATTGACTTCAAACGTTCATAACATGGGGGTCAACCAACAATGTTGGGTGCGACCCCAAGACGCTGGCTGCATTACCTACCCCGCTGTATGGCAATGCTGATGAACCTGATACTCAATAGCTCTCAGTTCACGCGTTGCTGCAACCAGCTAGATGCTCTGATAATTTTTTGAAAACCTGGAGGTTTTCCGCCTCTGGATATCCTCAGCCAAACCAAATTGATAATTACAAAAACATATACCTACAAAGGTACGTATTACAAGTTCTAGTCACCTGGTTCTTAAATAACACGAACCTCTTTTAGTATGGGATTTACATAGTTCCATGTCAGTACGTTATAGGCGCTGAATCAAATTGTATGGAAAAAGAAGATGTCACGACCACGTTTCGTTACCAACGTCAAATAGACTCCTCCTTCAGATCTCTAAAATTTGTTGTATCTAAAATTGTTATACAGAGAGAGAGAAGACTCACTTCAGATTGCAATTTCTGTCATAAACAAAGCCGTGTGCCGGGACCAATTCTTGTTTGCAATCAGTGTTCTAATATTGAATTATCCAATTAGAGATATCGATTATTTGCGAGCGAATGTTAGCTTCTATTGTATGGGACATGAGCTGTGTGATATGCAAATATTGTAAAACTAATTAGAAATTTTATGTACAGGGTGCCACAGAAAGGGTATTAAGCTGAAAGGGGATGATTCTAAACATTGAGAGGGTCGACGTTTGTTCGTGTTCTTTAACGTGTATTAGTAATTTTGTTTTGAAATTTCAAAGGACTTACATAATTTGTTTACATAGTAGTTTTGCTGAAAAACAAGACATTTGTGAAATATTCTATAATGTTAAATAATGCAAGAGTGCATGTAAAAAAACACGAATAGAAAGAAAAAATGCTTTATTTTTTGCAAAAAAAAACGTAATACAAAAAATCGTAATTCACTTTTTGATCGCCTCGGGGGGTTTAGAATCACCCCTTTCCGGCTTAGTACACACTTTCGTCGCACCCTGTACTTATTAACAAAGCAAATTACAATTAATTAAGAAAGGTGTAAGTATTTACATAGATGACGGCTGGTAGAGGATAGTGGAAGAAAACCACTGTTGTGCTGACCCCCACCTAGCGTGGAATAAGGTCCGGAAGATTATAAATGGAAAAATATTTTTAAAAAATATGAGGATACCTACTTTATTTAGTTTCAAAGAAATAAGGCCATCTAAAAGTAGATACATTACGTACATTAAAACTTAATGTACGTAATGTACTTTTAGATGTAGGTAATATACTTAGTATAGTGTAATGTACTTTTAGATAAATAAATAATAAAATAATGCTGGATAATTCACACAGCATTATCTAGCCCCAAGGTAAGCAGAGCTTGTGTTATGGGTACTAGACAACTGATATACATAATAATATACGAGTACATAGATAGATATTTTTTATTATACATAGAAAACGACCAGAACACCCTGAACAAATATCTGCAGATCGTACATATATTTGTCCCGAGGCGGGAATCGAACCCGCATCTAAAAGTACATTACGTACATTACGCACCGTAACAGCACCTGTCAGATGGTAACAAACGAACACTACGTAAACCTTTCTTACGAAATTGTACTGATTGATACAAAAGTAGGTTATAAGTTGTTACTTTACAAACTACTTTTGTTCTACGACTTTATAATCTTGTTAAATGTAGACACTTCTAGAACTTAATTATAAATTGGGTCAAACTTAATCCTGCTATCTATAATAATACTAATAATAATATTATATATAAAGAGGAAAGATTTGATTGTTTGTTTGTATTGAATTGGCTCTGAAACTACTGGACCGATTTGAAAAATTCTTTTACCCTTAAAAGCCCACATTATTTCTGATGAACATAGGCTTTTAACTGCGGGAAAATGCTTCATTCCTACGGGAAAACGGGTAATAGGACAATCGGTAGTAAGAATGCAGCTAGTGTATAATATACTTAACCAAAATTCTGATGAAGTCAAAGCTATTAATTCCAATTTTATTGAAATCTCCTTTGACGTGCATGTGGGGCAGTGTCGAGTAGCCATAGACGCTTGACTTAGTCAAAATAAATGTAAAAAAATATGATTTATCTGCAATGATACTATCAAACCAAGTGACAAATATAACAGCTTAAGAGCTCGGGGTGAAATATCACCGTATTGTGTGGAAGCCGACGTTTCAACGTCCGGCGATGGCTATCTGATTAATAGCGAGTGGCTATCGTGATGGCTATTGTCTAATTAATTGGGACTAAAGCCGTAGGTAGAAGGAATGGTAAAAACCGGCCAGGAGTGGTAGATCTCATGCGCTATGGGCGTAGAGATACCAAAAAAAATCTAGTACATTTACATTTTCTTGGACACTTGGATTTTGACTGTTTAAATCATCAGTGGTGGTAGTGGAAATAGTATATGGTTTTACAAATGGTCATGATCGTAGGGGAATTTGAACTTAATTATAGCCACAGGCCTTTGATCTGTAGAACAAAGTCTGTCTGTACACTACACAGACAGACGATGTAGGCTTCATATAAAACTCCCGTCGTCGGCACAATTTGGGCACAAAAGCTTAAAAGCTTCCGAACCTCTACAAAACTGTTAAATCCGTGCATTTATTTTTAAACCGAAACGAAAGTTTTTCGGTTACAACCTGCAAAATACTACCAACAAAAACAATCACCTGATTAAATTCCGTTCTTTATGGACCACAGATTCAAATTAAGACGTTAAATTGGACCTAAAACGATGCTAATGAGACCTCTTTTTCACAGTTTTGCATAAAAAGCATCGATGGAGCGCGTGGGAGGTGCAATTAAGAGGGCGCGGGTTGGTGCTGTCTTCATACAAACGGCTTAATTGTTTGTGTTTGTGATTTTATTGACATTACAGTTCTGTAAGACGATTTTGTTTATGAAAATGTACCCAATGAACATGAAAACCTTGAAAATTCCAATATTGTTATGAAGTTAAGATAATACATTAAGGATAATAGGTTTGACCAAAGCTGAAGTCTTTATTTTCTTTAGCTGAAAACCTAACGAGAGTATTGTTTTCTTTAAAAAAAATCTAAAATACAGCTCTACCAAAAAAAATTACAAGACCTACCTACTTCATCGGGGTTCACTCGATGCAAATATTCAGGTTTATGATTTTCTAGCAAACGTTGGCACCTATAATTAAATCGGCTTAGTTCATCTATTTCAAAACTCCTTTTGTACGATAAGTGCTTTGACTTGTAATTTTTTATAGCCAAAGAGCGAATTTGAGGGTTTCATTTTGATGATTGAATTTTTATAGCCCCCTATGGAGTTACTGCGAAATTCTGAATTTCAAGAGTCTTCTTCAATCTTTGGGTTATTAAAATACGATAAAAATATTATAATGAACATTTCACGACGTGGTTCCGACAAAAATTAAATCAGTGCAGTGCGAGTAAGCGAATCATACTTTTTTGATAAACCTCTATTAAATGCACTAAAATAGAAATCTGAAAAGACGCAAGTGATAAAATTATTGTACGATGATGAAAAAATAAACGTCCAAAACGAATTAATTAAAATATCAAAATTTGGACAAACTTTTAAAATAATGGTTAATATTGCATTTTTTTTTTCTAAAGTAATGCGAATACTATAAAAAAAACGAAGAATGCTTAATTTCGCGAGACAAAGACACCAAATTATTTCTTGAATCTTTTTCTCTAAAGTAAAGTCAAAAATATCAATTAAACATTTCAAAGAGTCCATTTTATTCAAATTCTTGATTTGGAATCGCGGATCGTTTAATTTATTCGAGAACCTCTCATTCAGGTTTTTTAATTAAGCCATCTTGTTGGGCCTTATTAAGAGAAATGGGCTTTGGTCTTGTATTTATTTTCACGATAAATACTTGCCCGGTTATTGCAGTGGGTGCTTAAAACATACACGTGCTACATAATCTATCTAATGTATTGTATTCTAACCGAATTTTGTCTACGACTGCGGTCATTCTCAAAGGTCATTCTCTAAGGCCTTGCGAATAGAATATTATAATAGTGCTTAAGTGTAGGTATGCGTAAATACGGGTGCACTCTCTATTCCTTCACTCTTATAATCCGATGGGACAGACCAACACGACCGCGGAGTAGTCTGGCGCAGTACTAACGGCTTATCGTGCATTCCGAGAGACATTTTTCTTGCTAGAAAAATCGAGAATTTAAATCGAAATGGTCTGAAAATCGTCAAACATTTATTTACTGTGCGTAGTTCAAAATAAAACTGTTACCACACACCGAACTTGTGCCACAATCACAGACCTGAAACAAAATCTCCTGTAAATTTATGCAAACATTGCTTCTACAGAGAATCGAACTCGCACCTCCACAATATTCAATACAATATCCAACTCGATAAACTCGATAAACAATGTCATTATCCGCTTACAGAAAAGGTAAAGCGAGTATTCCAAACAAAATGGTCTCCCGAACGGTCAGGGATCCAAAACCAACCTTTGTTACTTGGCCTTTTTAGGCTACAAGCCAACTTGGGTAAATTTTCTGTCTTATGGCTAGGTGATACATTAGGTGTACCTACGGTTTTATTAAATTTTGTGAAAATTTCAGTTTACACTATTTGTTCTAACTCAAGAGAAGGTTCACAGAAGGGTCACACGGTTCATATAATAAATGAATTCTAAGTCACTTGTTTCAATGTTTTTCCGAAACATAACCTAATAGTTACTTAACCATAATAGTTTTGAAAAGAAAGGTTTAGCAACACGACAACATGTTCTATGTCTGATATAAATGTTGCAAAAACTGCTGGTAATTTCGGAGTTGATGCGCCATTAGAAGTTTTAGTTTCAGTCGCTACTCCCTTGTAGAAAAAAAAACTGAACACAACACAGTATCGCATCGTATCGCTGCAGTGCCATTTTGGGACTATTGAAGTCTTATTTCTATATCTACATCAGTATTCCGTATCCGTATTCCAAACACAAGTACCTACTATCTTTACTCGGTTCAGAAGATACTTTTTGTGAACAAAGAAATTACAATATTATAGAAAATTAAATTTAAGTGGATTTTTTTATGATAGCAAATCGCAGAACATCAAAAGAATTTTTGATTTCAAAGCTAAAAAAAATTCAAATCAAATTAAATCAATGTATTCGATGGGTCTCTCAAAACTGAGTCTATTTGGTTTTGTCATTTTTTTTCCTAAACTTATAGTTTCCGATTAAATCACTAAAAACTGATATCTGCCTACGGTTAACGGGCGGCGACCGAGCGAGTGACGTCACACGCACCCGCGGCGGTCACGCAGTGAACTTCGCTAGTAATTTAGTCATAACTTTGTACGTAATGGTCCGATGTGTAATTTAAAAAGATATATCATTCTTAAGTCACAAAGAATAACGTGGATACTAGTTCTATTGAAATTGCTATAACGTTACGGATCCTCATTATGCGTCGATAATATTTATCCTTATGAAGAATCTTATGAAGAAGCCACGTTTTTGCAGCGCGTCCGGCATGTTCGCTGATGCACGGGTTCCGGACTTTTTCGCTATAATCAAATCTCGTATTGCGTCATTCTGGGCCAATCTTAGACGGTCTAACAATAGCATCCTCAGGTTTATGGCTAACAACATCTGTAGCCCTATGTACAGGTTCTGGCTCTCTGTGCACCAGACCGGGAACCGTAAGTAGGTAGGTATGTATTTTAATTTTAATTTAATTTTAATTGTACTTTAATTTATTTAGAAATAACCTATGGGTTCCTTTTTTATGACCTGAAATAAATGATTTTATTTATTTATTATTATTATTATGTCTTGTGACAATCTTGCTGTTTAATGTTAGCTTTTGTGAAGTTTTCATCCATACAAGCCATGCCTTTGTTGACATACAATATCATGGATTCTAGAACCGACGTACCACACACACTATCGCAGCCCGCTCGATATGTAAATGTCCTAATGTCTGGAGGTGTGCAAGTTCCTACAACTTAATCTGTACCCTTCAGCGGTTGAATTTATTTACCCGTAGATTGGAAGTCTTGAAGCTGGTAATGTTTGTTTGCCGGTTTGCTGAGTCCCTACATGGGTGCTTCAATCCAAGTCACTTAATTAATGTTCTAATCCACCTAGCTTCTACCCATGGCTACGCGTTTTTTCGGAATAAAAAGTAGGCAAGTTATTCCAGCCAGGTCTAAAACTTTATGTTTGCGAAATTCAGCTGGATTAATTCATTAGTTACGGCGGTGTCGTCGCATAAACATCTTAACAATAGCACAAACTTTCGTCTTTACCATTAAGTACGAGTATAAGGTTTTTTTTTAACGATACATCTTTATTCACAAAGAAAATTACAATCAACTAATAGAAATAAATTACAACTAGTATTTACGATTGAAACAATTGAGCTAACTGCAGACTGTTGCAAACAATCTACAGGCAGCTCAACTGATCCATACCAATACCAGTCGGAAGCATCCCCAAGACACTGGCTGCATTGCCCCGCTGTATGGCAATGCTGATGCGCTGCGCCAGATACTCACCAGCTCTCGGGACACACGTCGCTAGTTTAAGGTAGTATTCATAATATTCGCATACAGTAGGCGTGGTGGCCGTGATGATACGTATGTAGCCCAGTCGCTGTCAAAAACCATACTTCTGGTAATCGCAATTAAGTACCTATTGATAGGTTAATCACTTAGCTTTATTTTCAGGCTATATATTTAGCTTATCAAAATTGTGAATTTCAAAAGATGGGTTTTTTGGCAGTGATGCACATATTCTGGGGCATCAATCCGGACTTCACCGTATCTTAAAATAATGCTGTATTAATAAATAACTTCACCTCACCTCAACAGCCTATATTGGTCCACTGCTGAACCCAGGCCTCCCCTGATAAGCGCTTTATTAGCTGTTATCTCTTGGGGGGTAGTGTCCGTTATCCCCACGCTGGGCATGCGGGTTGGGGATCGCAGTTCGGTGGTAGAATTGTTCAGAAGGGGGTGCTGCTGCCTGCCCCCCCCCGGTGGATATCCCTTAGTCGCCTCTTACGACACCCGCGGGAAGAGTTGAGGTGGTGCAAATTCTAAGCCGGCACCACACGGCTAGAATAAAGAAGAAAGAAATAACTTGATTGTTATGAAATAACTAAAAATCGACTTCAATTTTGTGCTGTAAGTTTGGTGACAATGCAATGTTATGGTACCATCTAGTCTGATGATGGAGAAGGAAGGTTTCCATAGGAACTTCTTATCGAAACGACGTAACCCCATCGAGCTTGGGCTCGTTGGATTTCTCTTCAGCACTTTGGTCCTAGATGATGACCAGGGCCCTGATGATGGAGCCGGAGAGAGACCATAGGAACCACTAATGCGGTGATGCTCGTGAGAGCAACATGCCCACTGTAACTAAGTTATTAAATAGGTAAGTTGTAGTTTGCATTGTTTTTTCTTTTTAGTTTTGGTTTATTTTGTTAATATCTTTATTTTCTGTTGTTAATTTGTTATTTTTTATATAACATATTTTGTTAAAATGTTTACTTAACACGTTTAATTATATGCTGTGTACACATAGGTTACGTCTCAAGCCAGTTCGTATTCTAATTGAATTTTTTGTGTTATATTATTGTTGTTTGTTCTGTGTACCCAATAAACATAAATAAATAAAAAATAAATAAACTAAACAAAACGACGTAACCTCATCGAGTTTGGACGGAACTGTTGAATAAAATCTTTTTTTAAAACAGTTATTTTTAAGTTAATATTATTGGTTTAATGAGCATGGTGTTGTACGCTAGCATAGCCAGCCTTAATGCAGAACCTTCCTGGGACCTTTGCAGGTTTCAGGGAGTGACCTCAAGTGGTTAAGTATTTCGTGTCGTTGTTGCAACTCACATTCTAGGACGAAGTGGGCAGCTCCACTAAAAACACACCCTTGAATATCTTAATTCAGAGGTGTATTTATAGTTGAAAGCCGAAACACAGGTGTTGAGTATCAGACCCTCTTGGGTCTAGCCTATTAGATGCACATAACGTCCGTGCAATTTTTCAAACAGCTTTATTCTGCGCTATTCCTGGACCAGCACGGGTATTTTATTAAGGTTAACTCAACCGTATTTCAGGCTTTGTACCATCCTCAACCCGATTATCTTGCGAGAGATGCCTCGAGATAGCAGTAATCGAATTGAGGCCGAATTTATACTCGATACTGCGGCTTCTGTCTTGTCTGCAAGGTTCTTGTCTGAGACTAAGATTGTGTTAGGGAATTACTCATGCATCTTACTTGGAAGTAGTTCGGTTCGTAAATTGTATTGGTTCAATTTTGGAAGGAGTTCCGTGCATTGCGTTTCTAAGTGCAATACGACCGTACCTAGACCAATTCTGTGTTATTAAATTGTCATAATGCTAACTTGTCTGTCTTCTTCGTCCCCTTGGGCCTTATATATTGGACAAGAATCGCATAGGACAGGCCTCAATGGAGGCAGCTGAAGGCTTGGAGGAGGCCTATGCCAAAAGGCACACCAAACCGACAGACATTTTGTAGAAGTAACACAGAAATGGCAACAGAAATCAGTTAAAGAGCATTATAGTTAGTTTAGGAATCTTTTCATTTAATTTAACACAGTCACACTAATATTACAAATGCGAAAGTTTGGATGGATGGATAGATGGATCTGCTTGATTCCCTCAGTCGTCTTGGGAACTGATTTATGGGGAAAAAAAGCCCATGTTTGATACCAGGTTTAGAGTTACACCGACGCAAAATTTTACCTCAATCTCTTCAGTACTTTTGGCGTGAAGAAGTAACAAAAATTCACATTTTACAAACTTTCGGCTGTATAGTATTAGTAGGATAACTTCTTGGTTGTTTGTAAAATTATCGAGGCAAAAGTTTGTGCCGCTGTGAAGATGTTTGGCCGAAGACAACGCCACAACTACTGTATAAGCAGAGTTAAAATTTAACACACATAAAACCTCGACTTAACCTATAACTTACAGGCTACTTTTTATTCCGATAGAACGCCTGCAAATCCGGGCAGAAGCTGTTATATAACTCTATATGCTGCCTACAGTGGGCTAGCAAGAACAATACATGCAATGCTGTGACAAGACGGACGGCCTATTATGACTGGATTACAGTAGTAATTCATGCGTCGCCTGAACCAAGTCACCATTGCTTGTTAGGTATAATATTATAAGTGTAGGGTGTAATAGGGTATGTTCTCAATAACAGATAAATATTTTATTTATACTTGGTAAAATAAACGTCACAACTGTTTTAACATAATAGGAATTAGATTTATTCAAATTAACTTCCGACTGGTATTGATATGGATCAGTTGAGCTACCTGCTGAAACAATTGAGCTAATTGCTCAATTGCTTCAATTGTAAATACTAGTATAATTTTCTTTGTGACTAGAATAGAATAGAATAATTTATTGTGAAATTGTGCTACATCAAGGTCTTAAAATCAAATAAATGTTTCAACAATTTTATCCGTTTCGGACGTACAATAATATTTTTTTAACAATAAAATTATTTGTATAGATACAAATCAAATTATTTACATATGTGAATAAAGGCTATTGTTTTAAAATAAACTAGCAAATTATGTTAGGTGTATAATAAGGTAAACGTTTAGTAAAGGAAGGTTGGTACCTACTGTGTTTTGTGATATTCGGATTGGAATGTGAATGTCTAGATCTAGATCTTTTTTCACGCAGCGAAATGAATCGCTTTCGTCATTCAGCCTTGGTTTACTTACTGGCTAATTGTTCTTTATTATTTCGAAATCCCTTTTCAAGGAGAAGTGCGAATAGTACCTAAATTGATTTAAATACACTGCAAATAGGCTTAAACTCTGGATTGCGTGACGTATAGATAATATTTAATCCCTGATTAAACTTAGTCGAGTTATCCCGGATTTGTTCCACGGCCTACGGCTCTAACTGGTCCTAGGCCGGAAGATCAAATTCTATCCTGAATTTATTCCTGATTCGTCCCGTTTTAAGATTTTTACAGAAAGGTAGGCATTGTTAAATAAATAACAGATTTTTCTAAGTAGGTATATGGTCTTCACACAGAAGACTGTGTGAAATATGTCGATTGTTTGATAAAAGGTACTTCGACAATTTTTCACGGACCACCTTCTGCCTTCTATTCACGGTTACGATGCGTCTATTTATAACCAAAGTTTTGCATCTTTTCTCTTTATGAATACGTTATAAAAGAACAAAAACTCTGAAACATAACCCGTGTAGGTTTCATCCATCAAAACCCCGATAACTTCTTAACGAGAATTCCTCAGAATTTTAATCCTTTTCGTTAAAACAAAAAAGTCCACAATCGCCTATAAAGTTGATGAAGATGCTATCAATGTAGCTGCAGCCTATTCGTCTCTTTGGCTGGTAACTCTCATGGGAATTTAATACTCGTTGGATTGTTGATAAGAGTGATTTTGGGATGTACAGTGAGAGCCTTGATGGGATAACTTGTGCTGTAAATAGTTTTTGGTGAGCATGTGTTATTGCGTTTTGCAGAGGCATTGAATACGCATGGTGGGTCGGACCGGTTTGCATTATACCATTTCGGCCCACCTTGTGCCGGGTACCGTGCGAAAAACAGGACCTTTTATACGAGTACTTATCTGACACCTATATATAGGTCGGTCGTAGGAATTGACTACTTTTGGATTTATATTGAGGTAAGATCTAGTGGCACTTAGGTAGGTGACTATGAACCTATACGGGAAGCCCAGCTGGTACCTAGGTTAGTATTGACGTTCATGTTTCCTGGTAGACGGAGAATTCAATCTAAATCACAGTGCATTGCCATGCATTGAGATATCAACGGGCGGCAGCCGCTGCCATAGATTCATATAACGGAAACGATTTGAGGGCACGTAAATAGCGGTAGAGCATACTTACTAATTTACTTTTCGACCGACTTCAAAATGAGGAGGCTCTCATTTTGTCCCTAAGTCTTCTTTGATAAGAATTCATAGTATAAATTTGACTTGTCTAAGTGCTTATTTGTAAGCCTATTTTGTATGCCGGAAGGAATAATATTGACTTCTTTAAAAATGAATGCAATGAACGAACACTTTATTGCGCATAAGACTCAAATAAAAATAAAAATTGTAATAATTTAAATTAAAAGCAGTACAATAGGCGGCCTATCACACAAAGCAATTTCTTCAAGGGAATTGAGAAGCCACGAGCAGAAACTAGTTGGCAATCAAAATCTAATTATTTCAGTTTTCAGCCTAACATTGGTAGAGTTAAAACTGTAATTGATTATTTTGCAAACCGTACAGAAACACAGATATCCTTCATTGTATCCGCTCAAATAAAACTGGGCCTTTTTAAAAATAAAGGTCTGTGACCTTAAATCAAATGAGCATGTCGATTTATTCATCATTATTCAACACAAAAGTTATTCAGGATTTCAATATGTTTCTTATTCATGAAGCTTTAAATTCCGATTGACTTACTTTGCTTCAATATATCAGCATTATTAAGGAATATTTGACGTGAGTGCGGTGCTTTTTCTGATCTTCAAAATAGATATCGGGAAGACATTTTTAAACTTTTGCGATTGGTTGTTGGGATAAACGTGTAGAGTTGCTTTATTAGACGTTTTTTGGTAGCTAAACAAATAGGCATATGATAAAGTTAATTCTACTAATAATAAGAAGGCGAAAGCTTATGAGTGAAGACGTGAACATAATTGTTGAATAAGATCTCCAAAACCCAAATTTTATCTTGATCTGTGTGAAATCTGGGGGAGATTTCACACAGATCAAGACAAAATTTGGCATAGAATAATATTGGGATAGTTGGTGACTTTTTAACTAATTTCGAAAAAAGGCGAAGGTTGTGTCTTTGGTTGTCTTATAAAACAGTATAACCTAACAGAATTTCGAAGACAGCTTATAGTTTTTGTAAAAAACATCAAATTTTAACCCTGACAAACACGTGCGAAGCCAGGCATAAGGTAGTTTAAAATAGATCTAAAGGCCACATCCCACTTTAAAAAACACTTACCTATACAGTCTTGCAAAAGTGGTAAACAGCGAGTGTTGAATACAAAGGTAACATTATAAATTTAAAACGGGAGCTTGTTAAAATATCAAGTTTGCGATCTTGTTCGCTTGTTGAAGCGAATTCGTTTTATTGTTTGGAAAGAGTTGGTGAATGAGGTAAAACGTGAGGTAAAGAATCCTCCACAGAAAGCTATGGCCTTGTCAAAGCCACAACAATAAAAATGGTCATCATCCGCGTGAAATATTAGAAATTCATACCTTCGACTTCAATAATTTACCTACATCATCAAATCAAATCAAAAATAATTTATTTCCACAAATACAATTATTGATGCACACTTAGAAAAAATCAAATTAAAAAATTAACACTGTCACGGAAATCAAGTGATATTTTTGATTTCTGTCGCTTCGGTATCATCGACTTCACCAGTCGTGACTCGTGAGTTAGCTACACAATGCATGAATTTTTCTCTATTCTTGCCTAGACAGAAGCCTGTCCAGGATGTTCATGCGGGAGGCACCAATAAACAAAACCACATCATGAAACGTTTCAACTGTCACCTTGCCATGTATCAGGGGCAATGTGATCGAAGGGTCAAAACATGCGGGTCAGAAGGGTCTGAGATCGATCAATCACCCTGTGCACACATGGCAAGGTGAGATTTTGGCCCAATCGTCCCGTAATAACGAAATAGATTTTGGAAATGGACAATTCACACAGCATTATATAGTCCCAAGCAAAGCAGTGCTTGTGATATGGGTACTAGGCAACTGATATCACACTAATATTATATATGCGAAAGTTTGGATGGATGGATGGATGGATGGATGTTTGTTACGTCGTCTCACCAAAACTATTGAACAGATTGAGCTAAAATTTTGGATCGGTGTAACTCTAAGCCTGGAATCTAACATAGGCTACTTTTTATCCCATGGATCAGTTTGATATAAATTACCTTTGAAAGTTTCCGTAGAAAGAACGAGTGCGAAACCGCGGGCAGAAGCTATAGCTTCTGCCCGCGGTTTCGCACGTAGTGTATTACACTACATTGATAGATATTTTTTTATTATGCATAGACATCCACAACATCCAGAACAAATATCTGCAGATCGTACAAACATTTGCCCCGAGGCGGGAATCGAACCCGCAACCTTCTAGGCGGACTTTCGCCCGCTGCGTCACAGAGGTCGTCTAGTTACTAAAGATCTAAATTAAGCATGGCGAAATATCTGTCATCACATCTTGTGACAACTAATGTTATGATGAGCGGTCGCGTAGGAATCGACCCCCCAAATCAGGCCGTGGATGTTGTTAGACGAAACTGGATTGATAAAGGCAGCATCTTCATTCTGTGTAGGATCTTAAACACCTCTACTGAGATCACCTATCCAGCCAAGGGTTGAGATTATGGTAGACGTACTCGTATGGTATGTGTGCTAACATGCATGATAGCTGAGTAGATTTAACAGTGATGTAGAAATGATAAGTGATGAAAAATCGATTTAGAGCATTCGTATTTTTTTTCCGTCTGAGACCCAGGACACGATGGAAGGATGTAGTGTTGAAGGACATGTCTCTTATGTCAAGGTTCCGAAGACGCCGTCATTGGGAGAGCGAAGTTGAGGAAAACAATTAGGAAATCTGATCCCTCCACTACTCGTATATTAAAGTAAAACTAGCTGGAAAGAGAGATAAAATATTTTTTCAGTGTGATAGGTATTTGTTAAAGGATTTAAATCAAATTATTCAGTCACATATCCACATTTAATTCGTTACTTAAAAAGGGATTCGTTATAAGGCCGGCGGCATACACGCGTTTTTATAAATCAAGTTATTCGTTACGCCCAGACTGCATTGTCCTCGCCGCGTGCGCGGAAATATAAAAAAAGAAATATTTTTCGAAATTCGAACACGTCAAAATATATTCCGTCGGAATCGCGAACGCCATTGGCGGAGATTTTGTTTTGCTACAGGGCGCAAAAAAGATTTCAGTACGTGAGTGAAAGGTAGGTGAGGTCGTAGGTCTTTCAAAATATTTGAAGTTTAAATAACCATTTTTAACCGTAAGTCCACAATAATTATTGTGTTGCATAAAGGTATTAGAAAATGTTATAAATAAACGGTTAGTCAAGTACCTACAGGAAAAGTCTGTTTTATCAACAATGCAATTCGGGTTCAGAGCTAAGGTTTCTACTGCAGATGCAGTTCATCACCTCACTGTGGTGAGTGAGGTGATGAACTTGAACAAGAACTGGATAAGAATAACCACACACTTGCAATATTTTTAGACCTAGCCAAAGCCTTTGACACCGTTTCTGTACCCATACTATTGCGCAAGCTTGAAACACTGGGTATCCGAGACACGCAGCTAAAATTTTCACGAGCTATCTCGAAGAACGCACACAGTGCGTCAGGATAGGCAATGTCCTCAGCAATGATCAGAAAAACACTGAGTTTGGTGTTCCCCAAGGCAGTGTTTTAGGGTACCTCTACTAATTTAATATGTAATTACTTCATTTTTATTTAAACCTAGGTACTTAGAAGTAAGTACCTACCTGAATGTTTAGAAAATTTGAAAAAGTTCTTATTTCAATAATTACCCATCAGTATCCTTAAAATACCTTCCTTACTTACTACTTAAAATACTTTTACGTACTTACAACTGCTCTAACGAATACCTAGTTCAAAAATGAAAAAAGTAAGATTGAACACACAGCATAGGCCACTATACTATCAGCTAGTTGTTCGTAGGCTGATCATGTATTTAAATTAACTAGGTAATCAAAGATCGAATATCTTGTCTCTCTGTCTCCGTTAAACACATTTCTGCTCCCCCTGTAGCACGCAGAATTGGACCAAGCAATGACGGCGAAGCCAGAACAATGGCACGGTGAGTATCGATGGCACTTGTCAAAAAATAAACGCGAGCGCGACCGCCGCCCGGCGATAGTGTTTTGTTCGTTTTGCGCGCGTGAGAAATGCGTGGATTAAGCTCAGTGTTGTTTGCCTTTAGCGGTCGCGTATGGACTACTTATCTTTTACCCTGTATATCTACGGTGGATTTGCGTTATGAGCATCGATTGCGAGACCCTGTAGAAGGAAAGAAGATTGAGATAAGTGGATGTGCTTGGCAAGGTCAGGCAATAAATCATTCTGGAAAATTTGTCCAAAGTTTGCAAATATTATATTTTAGTTTGAACTTAATTCGTAGATTTGTGAAAATTTTATATTTAAATAGAAATATTCAGTAATTCGGTCATATACAAATTTATATTGTGTATATTTACATATGACATGGCACATATAATAAATAATACGTTACTGTTTCAGGTAAAGATTCATTAGTAATTATAACCTTAAAATGTGTATTCAAATGAATGTTCACAATAGCCAATATTACTACGATATACTGAGTACTTGTTCTGTTAAAAAAGTTTTCGATCACCGGCCTCTACCAAGAACATTATTAAGTCTTTCTATCAAAATTATATCGTTGAATAAACAGCTCAGTCCTCCAGTCCAGACTATAAAGTTTCAAGAAGTAACAGCCTATAGTGAAATTCTAAAGTGTTCTTTATGTGTTTTATGCCAAACAAATAAATTCCTACGAATACTTACGACCGGTTAAACAAACCAAGAATTTCATTTCCCCTAACAATATGTTCTCAAAGTAATCTTCAATACTTGAACTGTGCAGAGCCTACTCCTTATTGGGCTACCAGATGCTCCTAAACATATTACTGCCTCGTAACCAGCTTAGAAAGACTCTTCTCATTGCATAGCATTCTAGAGAAGGCTACGTGTCTGTGAGTTGGAGGTAAAGTGGCTGTTATTGAAGTAAAATATAGAAGAGGGTAGTGCGACACAAGCTAGGAATTTAAAATTAGGTGCAAAATTTAGCTCGTAGCCAATTCAATAGGATAGGTTGTTTGAGAATTCTGGTATTGTTGCACGGTTTTTATTGGAAAAGTTCTTGATCTTAGCAAATAACTTGAGGTTTTTATTGTAGTTCTTTGTATAGGTACCATTAACTGTTTTATGGATGGAATTGACACTTTCTTTTTACGCGGCTTATCGAATGCAATACTACGGTTTTGTCTAAGTGACTACATTTTGTAGGTCTTTGATCCCTTATTTGGCGAAAAAAGTTAAAAAAACGGGGACAGAGTTGGGTTTTTTTATAGTTTTCAAATAATAACTTGCTTGTTTTCATTCCAGTAGGACTTACTTGTGAGCCAAGTAACATAGGTGTCAGAGAATGTAACGGTTATGGGTATATACAGGTAATACACTTGGGTGCAAAAAATTCGCACGTATGCAACATTTTGACTTTCGCTGAATTTTTATTTCTGTGATTTTAACGGTGCTGCAAAATATTACTACCATTAAATCAAAATGCACACGTGGCTTTTGAGTGACACATCGAGTGACCATCAACCTCTATAAACAATACAATAACAACAATACAATAGCATACACCGAAATCGCTCGTTACTGGTAGAGACGCTCGCACTACTTGTCGCAGGTATAAAATGGTGCGTTTTAAGGGTAGTGACCTCATTCGCACATCAACGTTTACTTTGTTTTCATCTCCGGAGCGAATCCTGGCCGCCGATCAAGGGGATTCACTTCTCAAAGGTACATTGAGGAAGTACTCCAGGACCACGTTGTACCATTTGCGGGATACATTGGAGAAAACTTCATCTTCATGCAAGATAATGCAAGACCGCATACGGCTCGTATTGTGTACCAGTACCTTGAAGAGGTTGCGGTGCCTGTCATGGAGTGGCCAGCTCGCAGCCCGGACCTCAATCCGATTGAACATTTATGGGACGAGCTAAAAAAACGAGTTCGTGCCAGAGACACTGCCGCAACGAGTCTCCAGGAGCTGCAACATGCGATTGAAGAAGAATGGGAGGCCATACCGCAAGATTTTATAAAAACTTTAGTTCAGTCAATGAAAAAACGCATGGAAGCAGTCATTCGGGCTAGGGGAGGGAACACACCTTATTAATAAAAAAGTTTTTATGCTGATCTTCATGTTTTTAATTTAATTTCAACCCCTAACTTTTATGGTATAAATACACAAAAAACAGGTACTTCAGACATTGACCAGAAACTCACTAAGTAGACGCGGTATAAAGACAAAAAAGGTACCGCTGGATAGGTTTTGAAATAAACTTTAACATTAGATACCAAAAAAAATAAAAACAAACATGTTTTTTTTGTTTTTTGAAAATTTGATGAAAATTTATACATGTGCGAATTTTTTGCACCCAAGTGTATATGGGTACTTTTGCGCATATAATATTGTACACCGTTTTGTTTTGCACCCATGCTAAAAGAAACGTCTACTAAATAGTCCCAAATTGAGTAGGAATTTTTGTTAAAAATGTATCTACATAATTATAATTCGGCATAGGTTGATAGTAAACGCTTACAGTGTGGCAAATTAGTCTACGTGTCCAAGTGTGTAATTAAAGTCAAAAGGAAGTAAGTAAAACACAGATTTCTGAGCTATAACTCTCGGGCGGTCTTATTGTTGATCTTTCTATACTTTATTATTATTATTTTGTAAATTATTTCTGAGTACAGTTTGCAATATAGTACTACTATCTATCGGCACTTATCTAGCAGATGGATAACGAACAACCTTAAAGCAAAACCATAACACAATCCATTCTTCCAGCAAGAGTCACATCCATCGACGTAATTACAGCAACGGTCAGCGTCATAAATCATGATTCAATGACGCAGCATCCGCGAATGGACGTACTACCGCGAGAGGCATCCATAGTATCCACATAGTATCACACTTCATCGTGGTTTCGCAACAATGACGGATGGATGCTCGCTTGCAGTTTTGCTGTTTGAAATGTTGGAGAATAACAGATTATTCTTTGCTATTTTCTTAGTGTCTTCGGGTAAGAGCTATGGTATTCCAGACGCAAAAGGGTGGAACGGGCCTCCAAAATAACTTTTTTTGTGGCGGATGTTTAGTTACTTTATTTGTGAGTTCCTTATACAATGGCGTACCTAATTATAGTCATTAAGATGTAGGAAGTAGGCCACTTTTTAATCAGGAAGGTAAGCCGACCTACCTACCACGCAAGTTTTGCTGAGGTAGAAGCAATATTATCTAAAAACTATAATTTCCTAGCTGCAAGTAGTTATCGTAAAGGCAAATTCTATTCACATTGCTATCATATAAAATACTAGTAAATATAACCTAATCTTCATCTTCATAACGATAGCTGCAGTTCCATGCCATGCTACATTATTGCTTGATCTCAAACTGTCCTGTACAATAACAACCTTAACTCTTTGCAAATAAGGTATAGGCAACGTGAAGCAACGTGAAGTTCAAAGGCATCTTCGATATTTTCGTTAGAACGTCCAGCTCTTCATTAGATTTAAAATTGACTGTAGAAACTACAACTTGGTAGGTACCTATTGTCCACGTGCAATCTGAACGGGACGAAACCCTGTCACAGTAATATTAATTACTGTGCTGTTCCGTCCCCCCAGGACGACGCCGCCCCCGCACTGCGTGGCGATCGAATAATATTTACTGTGACAGGGTTCTTTCCTGTTTATATCGCACGCAGCGTCATATTTCGCTTTTCAATCAGCAGTGCAGCGTGTTGTAAAAACGATATGAAAAAAGCAAATGTCTGGCAAATTGCGTCAAACTCGACGCAGAGCCACCAAATAAGAAGTTGAAGTTGAAAGCAAAATGTCCGACCGCTTTTATTTCGGTTCACAATGGTCCATTCCTTTCTTGTGTTGATTCAGATGTAATCGTGAGCTTATCACACATATCATAGTATAATAATATACTTCGCCAGGTATATCATATCATAGTATTATTAAACTTCGCAAGGTTCCGAGATATCAAGGTCACGTGACACAAATTTAACGTCATCAACGGATGTGGCGGCTCTCAATCTTTTTAGTTTGGGAAAAAGTATAACTATTCATTAGCCAAACTCGAGGTAGAATATGTGTCACTCTTGGAGTGTCAGACTTTGTTTGATTGGACCATGACTCATACTATTTTCTCCGCTTATTGGCTGCATTTTGACATATTTATTACGAATAAAAACAAAACGTAATGAATGACAAACAAAAGTATGAACCAATGAACGGCGAAAATGAGTGATATAATATACACACACTAATACATCAAAATCAAAGCGTAGTCATAGGATCTTTGATCAAAATAGACCTGCAGATAGCGCGCAGATTATATCAATCTTGAATCGCAAATCTGCAACTTGGTATGCATCGGTTCCATTTCCATTGACAACTCTATAGATGATACATCAATGGGTAATCGGCTGTTGTCTTTATCATAAGATTCAGAGTCTTTAGAAGACATTTAGAAGATCTGGATTTGTGGCAAATTGTGTTTTGTTTCTTGACCTTTCACTTCTAAACCATAATATTAATATTATAAAGAGGAAAGATTTGATTGTTTGTATGTTTGTTTGTATTGAATAGCCTCCGAAACTACTGGACTGATTTAAAAAATGTTTCACCGTTAAGAAGCCTACTTTTCAGGGAGTGGCATAGGCTATATTTTATCCCGGAATTTCCACGGGCACGGGAACTACGCGGGTGAAACCGCGAGGCGATCGTCTAGTGTATTATAATTTTACTAAGTATCTAATATCTATTGAATTTGTGGCAACCACAATATCAAACATGGCCGCAGTGATACAAAAACCATTATAGAATCTTTAGAACAAAAATTTTAAAACAATGATTTTATAGATATTATAGAAATTATACAGATATTATAATACTATACTAGTAGCTTAACGAATAGTTTCCGCCTATAATTTCGTTCTCTTGAATTAAAAGCAAAAGTTTGTGTTGTGCCATGTTGTGAAGATGTTTGGCCGAAGCCGTAACTAGTGAATGGATCGGGTTTGAATTTTGCATTGAAAAATCTGGACCTTACATTATTTTAGAGGCTTTTTTCTTCTTTAATTCCAAAAACTCGTGCGAGGCCGCGGGTAGAAGCTAGTTACCTATATATTACGTACATATTGTTTACTTGTTCATAAAACCCCTCATTCCGTCAAGCATTTTCGCATTTTCACATACTTTTATTCTAAAATACCTTCATTGTTCCTGAAATTACCTCCCCATACCAACTCGGGAGAATGTATCGCATTTTTGCTTCCCCGCAACATTACGAGCATAGTTCATTAGCATGTTGTAACCGAAGAAAGTTTACCGTCAATTTATGATATTGCTGTTGGTAAATTACTTTAGAATTTCTGTTTAATTTTATACATAGGCCTACGTTGTATGTAAACGATCGTTTATGATTGATTGGTTCAACGGTCGATCTACCTTCAGATGTTTTACTGGTCCGAGGTAACATAATCCAATTCCTTGTTTCTAGAAACTAAGATAATTTTGTAAACAAATATCTTCTCCGGTGGCAAGAGGCCATAATGGCCTGTCAAAAAATACCGACCATATTGTGGTCGATTTTCAGCTTTTCTTTTGTTGTTTTTTGTTTCGTCGAATTTATGTACGTTGAGTCAACTTTCGAGCCATGTCAATATCTCAAAAGTTGACTGACAGTTTCAAGCTGACGTCAAGACCATAAACTAACCAAGTTTAGAAAAAAAAAACGTAAATTCGAATACATATCAAAAACAGAAAACAACGAGGTAACAGCTAGGTAACCACTAAAAACTTTAGCAAAAACTTCGACAACGCAGAATCGCACCTTAGTTAGACAAAGAGTGTAAGAGGCTGGAAGCTTTTGCCCAGTTGTGGAATACGATGGATTCGATAAATATATATGTAAACGTTTTCATTAGCAGGGAAAAAAACATCCATCTTTTATCTTAATAGTCTTCGTTAAATTACGGTTATAGAGAGTTATCCACATTATTAGGCATTCGAACACTATTAGTAATAGGTATCTTAGCAATCCGATCTGAGCTCATAGTTCAAATTAATTAACCAATCTGAAGATTATCTAGCAAATTATAGGCTGCAGAGGTTTATTACGTTATACAATTTAACGTGTATGTATATTTAGGTATCGCATCAGGTTAAATATGTAAACTGTGAGGATATGTCTGTAGATAATCCTAGGCAGTAAAACCAGTCTTTGAAGATGAAGAATATGACGTAATAATAATTATAATTCGGCGTTTCATAGAAAAATCGAAGAATAACTATTTTCTAAATGATACTACTCCGTTGATCAATTTTTAAATCTAAAATCTAAACTATAAATTTTCCTGAGTAAAAAATTACATACCGAGTTATTATCACAATGGTTTTGATTCTTGTAGCTGACATTGACTATATTTTCAGACTTCTGGGTTTCCAGCTATAAATAGATTTTGTCCGTGTCTATTATTTATAGATAAACTAGCTGCGCCCCGCGGCTTCGCACGCGTTGTTTCTATGGAAACGTTTATAGGTGATTTCTATCCCACGGGAACTGATTTATGGGACAAAAAGTAGCCTGTTTGATTCCAGGCCTAAAATTACCTGTATGCAAAATTTCAGCTCGATCCATTCAGTAGTTTTGGCGTAAAGAGGTAACAAACATCCATCCATCTATCCATCCAAACTTTCGCATTTATAATATTAGTGTGATATTATAATATATTATACATGCATATGTATGCAATAAATAATTAATTCAACTACCGAACTGCGATCCGCAACCCAGCATGCCCATCATGGGGATTATGGGTATAACCTCCCATGAGATAAAAGTCAACAAGGCGCTTATCAGGGGAGGCCGTCCAACAGTGAACCAGTATAATAGTAGAACAATTTTCTGGATTTTGAAGTTAAAAATTACCTCACCTCAACAGCTTGTTGAGGTGAGGTAATTTTTAACTTCAAAAACCAGAAAATTGTTCTACTGCGACAACAACTTGTTTTACCTGAAACAACCATTAGCTACTCTCGCGTCGTCCTTTGTTTTTGGGCAGAAGTTGACCAACAAAATCCGTTTCCCCATAGATCTTTCTCATACCTCCAATGAAATTATGCTTGCCAAGTACTTTTTCAACTATGGTACCTAACATTTTGTACTAACAATGTTGTTACTGAAAAGGATAAGGAGACTGACGAGATGCAGAAAGTGACGTCATAGGAAAGTGACGTGATAAAGATTGAAGGGATTTATTAGGGATGTTTTTATCTCTGACTGTACCTTTCCACACTTTTAGTTAACTAAGGCTCTTTTATAAATTTGTGGGTTGAAACGACAATCTTAAAAACAGCCGGTGAGAAACGACATAATTATTATTACTTTTGGCTTATGGTGCAAAAATTTGGTGCCAAACACCGCTACACCGATCCACTTCCCTGTTCTGAGCTTTCCCCATTATGGTTTATCTTTGAAGACTTGATTCAATTGTAGTTTTACATGCGTGCTATCGCTAGAGCAATATTCTATCCTCTCGCGTCGTCTTGTGTTTTGGGGCAGAAGTTGACCAACAAAGTCTGTTTCCAAAGATCCACTTCCCTGTTCTGAGCTTTCCCTTTTATGGTTTATCTTTGAAGACTTGATTCAATTGTAGTTTTACATGCGTGCTATCGCTAGAGCAATCTTTTATCCTCTCGCGTCGTCTTGTGTTTTGGGGCAGAAGTTGACCAACAAAGTCTGTTTCCAAAGATCCACTTCCCTGTTCTGAGCTTTCCCTTTTATGGTTTATCTTTGAAGACTTGATTCAATTGTAGTTTTGACATGCGTGCTATCGCTAGAGCAATCTTTTATCCTCTCGCGTCGTCTTGTGTTTTGGGGCAGAAGTTGACCAACAAAGTCTGTTTCCAAAGATCCACTTCCCTGTTCTGAGCTTTCCCTTTTATGGTTTATCTTTGAAGACTTGATTCAATTGTAGTTTTACATGCGTGCTATCGCTAGAGCAATCTTTTATCCTCTCGCGTCGTCTTGTGTTTTGGGGCAGAAGTTGACCAACAAAGTTTGTTTCCAAAGATCCACTTCCCTGTTCTGAGCTTTCCCTTTTATGGTTTATCTTTGAAGACTTGATTCAATTGTAGTTTTGACATGCGTGCTATCGCTAGAGCAATCTTTTATCCTCTCGCGTCGTCTTGTGTTTTGGGGCAGAAGTTGACCAACAAAGTCTTTTTCCAAAGATCCATTTCCCTGTTCTGAGCTTTCCTTTTTATGGTTTATCTTTGAAGACTTGATTCAATTGTAGTTTTGACATGCGTGCTATCGCCAGAGCTACGATATTCTGTTCCTGGTCTAATCTAATTAGAAGAGGCAGGCACGCAAAATGGCGTGTGGACACGAACTCGGCAACTAATATTGCAAATGGATATTGTGAGAGTTTGCTTACTTGCGTTTGCGGATTTGTTGTGAAGTTTTATAATAAAGCTCTTTGCTGTGTAGGTATTTATTGCTATGATTTTTTATAAAATACCAAAGATCAACCATTAAAGTTTTTTAGATGGCAATAGCCTCTATCCACAAAGAAAATTATACTAGTATTTACAATTAAATCAATTACTCTAACTGCAGACTGTTGCAATCAGTCTACAGCTAGCTCAACTGATCCATATCAATATCAATCGGAAGCGTCCCCAAGACGCTGTCTGGCTGTATGGCAATGCTGATGCGCTGTGGCAGATACTCACCAGCTCTCGGGTCACGCGTCGCTTCGACCAGACCATTAAAGTGGTTTTTAATTCTTACGGTTTTCGGTATACAAATTTTTGTGAAGAACACGAACGGAATATAACGTAGCTATTATTATGCTAGCTCCAATAAAATGTGGTCATTTCGATGATGCGATTTGCGATTGCGAAGAATTTGGATTAGAAGAACTCTCTCACTCCGTAGAAAGTTAAACTATGTCTAATGTCTATGCCTCAATGCCTCGTAGAGTAGATGTAGACTTGTTAGTGTAATTATTTCAGGACGTTCGATATTGAATTTTATTTTTTTTGGAAATATTTTCTTAAATTCTTTATTGCACACACAAGTTATTTCATACATAAAACTTTGACTAACTACCGAAAATCATTAGTCACACCACACCACGAAAACAACACTGTCATTAAAATTAAGAAAATATAGAACAGCATAACATTTGTTAACATAGTTTCTCTGAACGTCCCAATATTTCTCTGACTCTTGACGATCTTGGAAACTGTGTTATTTCGGGAGAGATTACTGTAAGGGTTAGTATACACTGTGGTCGAAAGCTTACGAATTGTATCTTTATAAAATTAAAACAAAATACTTAAAACAATACCTGCAGACTCGTCTATTCATTTTGCATTTTATTCATGACAACCGATGTGGCGCAGCGGGAGAAGTTCCACCTGCGATGCAGCAGGTTGCGGATTTGATTCTCGCTGTGGGACACATATTTGTGCGATTCGCATATATCTGTTCCGGGTTTTCTGGGTATTTTATATGCATAGCAAAAAATATATTTCCAAGGAATGTATTGTATTATGTATATCAGTCATCTTGTACTCATAACACAAGGTCTGCTTAGCTTGGGGCTAGTTGATGCTGTGTGTATTTTCCATCATTATTTATTTATTTATTTATTCCCCTAGCTTCTGCCCGCACCTATGCACGTGTTTAGGGATTAAAAGTATAGCATGTTATATGTTAATCCAGGTCGAGAACTACATGACGTATTAAAATTTTAGCCCGAATTGTTTAGTAGTTTGGCGTACAGAGGTAACAAGCATCCAAACATGTATACATTCAAAAATCCAAACTTTTACATATTATGTACATAGGTGTGATTATTGTGACTTTTGTGACCATTTCTTAACTTATTTGTTAGTTAGATTGTTAATTTCTAAGAAATCTGATAATATCGCAAAAATTTTCGACTTCGACGTGACTTGAACCCTAAATTAGCCAGAATGTGAGGCTTACGCATTATAATAACAAAAACCTTAATTAGATTGTTATACTAGGAACGTATTAATAGTCAAAGCTTAATCGATTCAAGAATAATTAAAACTCACATTGAGGGCGACGACGCATCATAACAAACACACCCTCAAGAGTTTATACGTCTGCGACCAGCAATTTAGACAATGCATTACGACTATGACTATTGCAGTAATTGAGTCACGCGACCATTTTTACATAATTATGAACTTAAATATTCAAATATTTAAAACAAAAGTGAGCACCAACCTTTACCCCAACGACGTGACAACTACACGTAAACGTCACCAAGTCTAAACTGCCCTGATTTATTTTATCGCGTCGATAAATGAGTGCGCTGGGCGGAATAAGTGTACACTAGGCTTCGTTTACGGGCGGGAACGGGGGCGGGGCGGATTTTTAACCGATTTCGAGAAAGGAGTAGGTTTTATTATCGACTGTATGTAAGTTTTATTTATGTTAGCCAATTTCTCGGTCATTGCGACTTCAGTGATTCTTTTACTATTGTATAGAGCAGCGGTTCTCAAGCTTTTTAGTGGACGGAACCCTTTTGGAGATAGAAATATTTGACGGAGCCCTAAAATAAGTTCGTTGCCTAAATTAAAATTTGGAAGACTTTTAGTGAGTCGACTGTGAAATTTGTGACAGAAATGACTGTAATACGGCAAGCAACCTCGATTTTTTTTTAAATTTTTAGTCACGATTGCGAAATATAAGAATGCAAATGAAGAAAAACGATATTAAATCGGCAATCGTGACGAGGCTTGAAAATTTAAAAGACTTTTTAACTACGATTGGGAAATTTGTGAAAGAAAAGACTCCATGTAAAATAGGCGAATAGAGCGAACCTCAAGAATTTTCACGACGATTAGGAAATTTGCGTTTTTCTAAAGTTTGTTAGTGGATCTTCGCGAGTCTTCGTCTCCCGCTCCCGCTCCCGCTATCCACTGAAACCGCACCCTAAAGAATGAGTGCGTGGACGGGAATGAATTGCACTTCTTAGCGCGAATTACGTTCGTAATTACTGAGATTTGCTAGATGCGGTATTTAAACCCGGAAGACAAAGATTTTCTTCTGTGTGACGATTCAATAAGATTCTTGGATAAGGCCAACGTAATCTCCAAATGTAATCTTCTAGCAGGGAGAAGATAAAATAATATTGATAGAGTAGGAGATTGTAGAAGGACCTCATATTTTTAGATCTACATGGTGGCCGATTCACAAGAGCATAAATTTGCACAAGCTGTCAAATCGGTCATAACAAACTGTGACAAACGATGATTGCGATGGCTGAATGACTGATAAGCATCGATCAAGTATGCGGCCTCCCCCGTAGATACCTAGAACCTTACAAGAATGACACTCAAAAGTGTCCACGTTTTGTTTTGACGCAGACAGTTTGCGCAGAGCCTGTCAAGTTTTTTGCATGCGGAACAAGAGATTATTGGAGTCGAATTTATTTTATTTTATTTTGTAAGTAGGTAGGAAGGTACCTAAAAATAATTTTATATACTGTTTATTTTTATAAGGATTATAAAATCAACAAAATTCAGGTAAAGATAACGAATCATTTATTGATTCAATTATAAATTAGCGACGCAACAGTCAAAAGGGTCATTTTGGACATACAATAATATAAATAAGTTAACAAAAGCTAGTGAAATAAACCTAAAATACAATTTATTTCAGGCAGGTACTTTAAATTTAAAAGAACTAGTGTCTGCCTGCGGCTTCGTAAGAGTTTTTCTATGAGCCAAAAAAAACGATATCAAGTCAACTAGGTTTTTTTAAATTAAATTTTCAATTTCCTTGAAAATGATTTAGTTTATTGTATAAAGATCTCCTTGATGAATTTTTTAACTTTTGAGATTTTTTTTTGCTATGTAAATAAAATTGAGGGCGGGTCAGCTAGTTATTTTATATACCTCAACCAGTTATTCTAAATGTCTTTTCATGAAAGAAAAATTTATCACTTACAACTTACCACAAATAAATAAAAAAAGAAATTAGAAACAATAGCCACTCCATTCATCAACTTAGAACAAAATAAATATTTTTACATAGGCAAACCCAACAACAATATTTAATGCTGATTTCTCAAGTATATAAGGCTCATATCACAATACACAGGTAAAAATTACATTTAAACTTACTGAAAATAAGAAATTCCATCCTTTTCCTGTTGCTTGGTCGGTCGATTATTGCATTTTTTATACGAGCACTTGACCATGCTTTCGGTCCGAGAGCTAAAATGACACTAGTTGAAAAGCTATCCCAAAATGCCAAATGGGATACCTTTTGATACTGACGTTTTCAGGGCGCGCATTGTGCATCTAAGGGGGGCCGGCCGGAAATTTTTGATCGATGCTGATAAGATAAACATGTAGGTCGATAAACACGTAGAAATTATGTTATTGAAATTATTTTGTTGGTAGCCGCTAACCAAATGCTAATGAATACCTACTTGTTACGATTTGGAGTCACGAAAAATGCTTCATAAAATTAACATATTTACAATACATACATACTTACTATACTACAAGTTTATCATATCAGTCATTCAGCCATTGAGATAAAAACCAATAAGGCGCTTTTCAGGGGCAGGCCCGCGTCCAGCAGTGGACCAATATAGGCTGTTGAGGAGGAGGATACAAACAGAAACCAAGTAATAAAAGAACCACCCATCATAACGGCTCCTTAGCTTCACAGAAATCAAAGTTTCGTTTTATGAAGTTTCAAAAAAAAAGTTCCGTTAGGTTTTCCACACACAAATTGAACTTGAACTTTTTCTTAACTTTGTCCACAACCACGAGAAAACCCGCAGGCTTATATGCGGGTGTCTCGTGGTTGTGGACAGTGCTTACACTAGCACAAGATATGTATCAAAAGGTCGTAAAGCAGCGTGCACACGGACAGATTTATTTTATCGCCGCGATAAATGAGTGCGCCTCTCACGTGTAATGAATTGCTGGACGTTTAGCGTTTAGCAAACAACGTGGCTTGGGTTTCTAAAAACTGATTCAAAGTTAGCAAGGTAAGGGAAACAGTTTGTAAAGATCTATTGAATGCTTTATTGTTACTGGCGTAGCGCATTAACCAGATCAGCTACCATGCCCTCTGGTCTACTACCAGAAAGCATGGTAGTGGGCAGTTGTTCCAAAAACTTTTGCCGTTACAGTCCAGTCAATCAACGAGTTCGCATAAAGTTTAAGTTTCGTTTCGCGTCAATAGATGGACATTGGATTGGGCAGTATTAAATATTAATGTGACGGAAGGTTGATTAAATAATTATTATGGCATGTGCTGCGATAAAAAGTTGATATTTGGCCTCACTGTTATAGCATCCTGCAGAAGTAGGACTAGAATTAGAATTATTATTGTTTAAAATTTGTATCACCCATCGATTAGCTAACATGCTTAATTTTATATAATTATTTCGTATTAGCATGCCTTTCACATATTATGTGCCAATTTTATTTTTGCATTTGTAGGGAATTTTATTTCGGGACTATTTTAATGATAAGAAACTCAAATCCATCCAATTTATCTAAGTGGATACAAGCCTATTGCGAAAGGTAGATTTGGGCTTCAAGGGAAAACAGATGCAGTACTGGTAGACTACCTGCCAGATCCGCCAAGATCTATCCACTGTCCACTGCTAGACGCAGGCCTCCCCCTGATAAGCGCCCTATTGGCTTTTATCTCATGGGGGTAATGCCCATAATCCCCACGCTAGGCATGCGGGTTGGGGATCGCAGTTCGGTGGTAGTATTGTACGGCAGGGGGCGCTTCTGCCCGCCCCCGGTGGTTATCCCTTAGTCGCGACTCACGACACCCGCGAGAAGAGGGGGGTGGTGCAAATTCTAAGCCAGCACCACACAGCTATTATCAAGCAAGATCTATCAGTCACGATGCAATCAGTCCAAGGCTGATAATGAGTGGCGACAGCCGTAGCGCGGCAAGCGAAGGTCTGCCAGCAACGCCGGAGGTCGCGCGTTCGATTCCCACCCTGAGACAAAAGTTAGTACGATCTGCAGGTACCAATTACACAAGTTCTCCTTAGCTTGAGGCTAGCTAGCTGATGCTTTGTGAATTATCCAGCGTTATTTATTATTATTTATTATTGAAGAAATCTAAACCCAGTAAATAGTAAAATACAACTGGTCCGTTCAGGTGTATTCGTGACTGAGCATTTTGATTACGAATACAAAACCACAGAAAAAGAAACAAAGAGCGGCGAAACTAGAGAGTGACGAATACATCTGAATAGACCATCTGGTTGACTATGGTAATGATGACTTTAATTACACACGCATAAGTTTCAATTTCTTCAAAACATTCTGATTCCATGAATGTCATCTTGTAACCAGAGCCTGTTTTGCCGAGACAAGCTCATCAAGAGATTTTATAGACTATCGCCGGATAATATACTTGCTCGTCTAGGTGGTCTTAAGTTTAGACCTCAATTTTCCACATTTGAAGGTACTCATTTGTCCATCATGCGTGGGAGTCTTGCTAGTATAGCCTTACTCTGACGATAAATTCAAAATGTTCAAATCACACACTTCACTGTTTTCTCAGTACGAAATGAGGATTTCATACACTGGGCATATGTTTACTTCCATTCCAGGAAACCCTGAACGTGAATCAATGAAATCAAAATCAGTCAGTATCATACAGCGGGGCAATGCTGCCAGCATCTCGGGGATGCTTCCGAGTGGTTTTGATATGGATTAGTTGAGCTACCTGCAGTTAGCGCAATATTCACAAAGAAAATTATAATCAGCTAATAGAAATAAATTACAACTATAATTTACAATTGAAGCCATTAGTTAGCTCAAAAGTTTCCAATTTAAACACTAGCACTATTTTTTTTGGTTTATTTATTTGATTGTATTTTTCTTTGTAAGAAATCAAAGTTCTTTTTTTCTCGTATTGGATAGTCTTCAGATTTGCGCGTCCACCGTACCGGAATTGTAGCGTACGTCTCGTCGCGTCGGTATCACACTAATCACACTAAGTTGGATTAGCCTAGTCTAGATTATGGACTAGTTCCAGGGCAGTTAGTTTGGATATTTAGATATATTGATGTAGGATGGATGGATGGATGTTTGTTACCTCTTCACGTCAAAACTACTGGACGGATCTGGTGAAATTTTGCATACCGGTAATTCTAATCCTGGAATCAAACCTAAGGTACTTTTTATCCCATAAATTGATTGAAAACAACGCGTGCGAAGTCGCGGGCAGAAAATATGACGTCATTCGAAGCAAATTCTTAGTACTATTATAATAGTGCAGTGCCAACTAGACCTCCAAGGTGCCAACGCACCAGCTAATCGGATTACCCAGTGCCATATTTGTGTAATATTAGTTATTTGTGCCTCCTTAACGTTTATAAGCGTTCTGTGGATTATCTTGGCATTCAAGTGGGTAGTGTTGGGTGGAGTCCGGCTTTGGAAAAACTGGAATACATAGCTAGCTGTGTCAATTTGCGTTAAAAAAAATTACAGTTATCCAGAGAAATGGGTTGGTGTAGTTTTGTGTTGATAGGAATGTCGAAGGCTGCCTGTCCATTTACACGGAGTGACCCACCGGAGCGGAGCGAGGGAGTAATGCGGAGCGGAGTTGCGAACTCTGTCTGTTCATTGATGCGGAGCTTCCCGCTTTTGTATGAATTCCGCTCCGCTTACTGGCTATGTATGATTTTTTAGACTAGATAACAAATCCCTGTCGACTGAAGCGGAGCGAAAATTTTATCCAATTCCATTTCTACTGGCACAAGTCCGCTCCACTCCTTTTCTCTCCGCGTCATAGAACAGGCAGCCTAATTGTCAGCTTTCACAAATCTGTGATCGCATGTGTTGTATTTTGTGTTTAGAACAGGTAGATCAGTATGTTTGTGCCCGAAACTAAAATATGGTAGCTGCTAGATTTATTTTAGGTTGTATATTAAGAAACTTTCGCGAAAAATTTATTGAAATCTAAGCAAAAACCACTACTGTCGACAATACGGGGTCGTTGCATTGGATTCCTACCACGCATTTCCCTCCCTAGTCATAAGAGAGATCTATAGAGAGTACACCGCGCGTACACACTTGTGCAATATAATAAGTTCTGCACACATCACTAGTCTCCGTTAAGACTTACCGCTGAGGCTGAAATTTGTCTAGGAGGACATCATCACGGAGTTCGTTCCGTTATTAAAAGTAAAAGGCCGAAGTCCATTATCATATCATGAATTCCCCTCCCTAGTCGCAACTCGTTTGCTTATTTATACAAGGCTGTCCTCGCCACACACAGTAAACCAGGATTATCTGCTCCAGGGTCTTTCATGCCAGGTAAGGCGTTTATGAGACAATACCGAGTTGGAGGCGTGACGGTGTTTATTTGCTTACCTATATTTTATAGTGAAGGTCTCTGACCTAAAAAAATTATTGATTTGGCTGGGCAAGACCTAGTTGTAGACATAATGTTACGCCCTCATGCCTCGAAAAGCATGTGAAGATGTTGGACCAACGTCTTGACGTACTCCTGGGTCCTGTCCGTCTGCCGACCCATCGGAATATGAGTGTGAGGGAATAGAGAGTGCACCTGTGTTTGGGCACACTCTCATGCAGTATAATATGTCCTGCACACATAAATACTCTCCGTTTAGACTGGCCGCCGAGGCCTAATATCGGCTGGGAGGACTGATGTCCTGTACGTGATGATATCACGGAATTTGTTCCGTTAGTAAAAGTAAAAGGGCGAAACGCAGTAATACACATTTCCCTCCCTTGTTGCTTATAAGCTGTCCTCGTCCCGCAGTGTAGAACAGGATAATCTGGTCCAAGGTCTTTCAGGCCAGTTTAGGTGTTTATGAGACAATGGACTAGACTCTTATGACACCCACGGGCTGAGGTAGAGGGTTAGATTCTTATGCAGTGACCACCACGGACAAAACACAAAATTTACTATAGAGAATAAACATAACACACGCTAGGTATATAAGACCAATGAATCGAATGTAACCTCGTAATAGAATAAAAATAAACTTCCCCAACACAATCGAACCCAATCCAGAGAATCTCGGAAAAACCACTCTGTAACCGTAACAATAGGATCTTCACTTCCTAATTTAAAGTAACCTCCGAGCTTATCTTGGTTTCAGCTGGCTTCAGTTTATCTTAGCTTAAATGTTTCTTACTTTCCACGACTTTTAAATAAATCATCATCATTGACGGTAGGCTATGTTGAGACTGGCTGCCGTGCGTGACCGAAAATTCGGCGGAGGTCAATGAGATCATCCATTTCATGGAGATATTTAGGGATGAGTTCATCTGGATATTTATAAAATATTCCTTTAAGCTTAAATTCTGAGTGTATTTTTGGTTCATAACTCTTTGAAACTCCATTTAATTTTGATGGTATGCGTGTTACATAGGTAGGTGCCTAGCTAGGCAGATTAAGAGGTGCAAAGTTTAAATTCCATAAATAATAACTATTTACGATTTGAGCTATTAGCATCTAGTTTTAACCAAAAGTGCTATTAACATCGAGTTTCAACCAAAGATATAATGTATTTATAATAGGTACCAGGTTTTTCTGATTGTGTAGTTAGCTTTAGTTTTGTTTTGTTCCATGAGTTTCTTGAACGTAAAAATAGGCTTTTGAGTTGATTTTCATCTTATTTCAAAACATTTCGTTGTAACTATAACCACCCGTTTCTCCTATCTCGTGTCCATTTTCACCAATCTTTTCGTTTCAGTACTCAATACCATCTATTTCCTTCGATACAAAGACCAAGAAGCCACCTAATAAAAGAATCGGCTCTATCATTGCGAGTAAAAAGAGTTTGAAATCAGCGCAGTCGTCGAGTAGACGTGCCGAGCATGGTCGGCTTGATGTTTGGTGCAAGTGAGCAGCGAGCTCTTCAGACAAAAATGACTTTTAATCTTAGATTTAATTTATATCTGCCAGGATCAGTGCGTCATATATCTGAGTGCCTTAGCCGTTCAGTGTTAGAAGACAAAACAAGATCTTAACTTGTTAAAGCAGACAATGTCTCCCCGAAAAAAAATTAAGGACAAAACGAAAGGCAAACGAACACTTTATCAGTTGAAGTGTTAGTATGTACATTGAGCTAAGTAGAAATTAAATAATTTCTTATTACTATCAGACTAATAATTATTAAGAAACAACGATATAACCAAAACAAAGTCATCAGAATTTAGTACTAGGAAGCTTGTTTCAATGTCTCCGGACTGTTTAGGCTTATAGAACTCAAGAGAGCTGTTTTCCAGTACCAAAACACTTACCAAAACAGAATTCTCTTGAAATAACCCTGCCGTGCCCCGTTCCATCGCCAGAACCTATTTCCGACCCGGACACCCCACCTGAGGGGCTTTTTTAGCCTGAATCATTCATATGCTAATGCTCTGAATATTTGCTATAGAAAGCTATTGAGCGAAAATGTCGAAATGCCCAAACGGAACTGGAAAGGAATGATTTTCTGGTAGATTTATGGTGTAAATGCTTTGGGTTCAATGGGGTATCTATAAATGTTTTGGTGTGGATTTTAGCTATAAATAACGTGTGATCATAGGCGAGACAGAAAGGTACTAAAGGTTTTAGAAAAGGTAAGATCTGGGCTTAGGCAAATCAGTCAAAACAGCGGTATAATGTTTTGACTGGATTCACATTTTTTGCCGTGGAATGGCGAACACAAATAACCTATGACTGTTGCGGCGAACCTGACTTGACTCACTCAAGCTTTTACAGGATTAAAGTCATTTACAACGGACTATTTACCATGATTTGAGTTTACATGCACCATGATCACGGAGAAAACTTTTATAGGATGTCAAATTCATCAAAACAAACGACGTTTGTGATGACTTGCATAAATGTGAATGGGCCATTTCTTTTTTCGTAGACTTTTATGAAATTTAAAGCAATGCATCTCTCTCAAGCGAACCAGTAAATTGTTTTTCTTTCTTTCTCTTTATTGTACCTATTTCAAAGGTGCGTGAAGTATATTTTTCGCATTGTTCCATCACCATTGGTCGCTTGAAGTTGCCTCCTAGCTTAAAGCAATCTAAATGATAACCCACTGCCAGCATATTCCCACTAGGCCCACTAGCACCTTATCTTAATTCATCATTCCCCTCAGCTATATCTGACCCATTTAACTAACATCTCCAGTCACTCGCGCTAAGGCTCATAACAGTCTGATACTCGAAATATCTAGGTCGACTGGAATCCACTGCTGCTCACGTCATGTACGAGCTTGTCTTGATGACTATTATTGAACCTACACTACCTATCCTCTGAAAGACCTCTTATTTTTGCACAGAACTGACGGCCGCAGTATCAATTTTCTTTCGTGCTGCAACAACACACAAAGCTAATGGGATTAAGCACATTGAGTTGTCTTAGGTCAGTAGAAGTAATTGCTGCGATTGCGGATATACGAATCGCATTGAGAATTGTAAGCTTTGATTATACAAGAAAAACAAGGGCTTATACATTATTGGAGATTAAATAATAACTAAATAGTGCTGGACAATTCACACAGCGTCACCTAGCCCAAGTTCAGCAGAGCTTGTGTTATGGGTACTAGACGATTGAAATACTTAATAAAGACATGATATTACATAGATATATATTTTAATTATGCATGGAAACTTTAAGAACATCCGTACGTAACGAACAACGTATCTGCAGATCGTACAAATATTTGTCTCAAGGTGGAAATCGAACCCGTAACCTCTTGCGTCGCAGTTGAACTTTCACCCGATGAGGCACTGAGGTCGTCAAGAGAGAGAATCGAAGATAGACTTTTTGTCAAAAAATCACCGATATAAAACGACTCAATTTGGTACCTATCTTGTTCAGGTCTGACTGTTGAAAAAACTGAGAAAATTACTATTCACACGGACTAAGTTGTCGCACATAAAGCTGAATTGTTAAAGATGCATAGGGTGTTCGACTACCGCAGTGGCCAACAGCTTTACTCGGGCTATATTCAATTACCCAGTTAGGCCAATACTATGCCCCCGGCGCTTTGTACCCATCTCGAAATTGGCTATGTCCATCTTACTCTGCACCCATCTAAATTGCACTCTAACTTCAACGGTGAAAGGTGTAAAGTCTGATATCGATCTCCGGTCTTTGAAGTTGCAAGCCTTTGATTGGGTGGCCAAACGTTGCTTACCAATTACTTAGAGTAAGTGATTGTCTTATGCAAGGGTTCATGCTAATTTGTGGTGGCGATTTACGCTTGATCTCGTGGCTATGGATCTTGATTGAGCTTTGAGTGGATTAGGATATATTACTTAATTACCTACTATTTAAAAGTTGTTTGTCTTCCAAAGACGCCAAACTTTCCCCATCAGCACACATACCTAAGTCCACTGCTAACATGCCTTTCCCAAACAAGGTTTTTTTTTCCATAGATAAATGAGCCCTTCTCTTAAATAAATTTGAATAGGATGTTTTTGCTTCTAGCATTATTTTCAACAAGACTCTCAGACATTGGAACCAAAACCAACGTATATATTGGTTAATTACTCTCTCAAGATATTGCTTAGAAACTTTACAATCTCAAACAGCAAAATAAGTAGACCAGATTGAATTTACCATCCTATACAACGATCTCATCAAAAAACAATTATTTAGCAATGATAGCCACGTTATTAACCTTTCACTGCCTGCCAACAGAAGCTAATTCAATAACAAAAACCAAAGCAATCCAAAGGTCGGATTCAGTCCCCCACAATTCAATTATTTAATCATTAGGGACAAACAAAGAATCGACCTTCAAATTATAATCACATTTTGTTTGTTTGAGTTCCGAGTTGGACACTCCACAATAGATTCAGCTGGCTTTGAAAATAGAGCATCAGGAAGCAGGTGTAGTTGGATAAGGTATTATTTTCTAGGATTTTTTTTGTTCGCTTTCTGCTAAGATTTATATTTATAGTTCCAACTGCACCAAAAAATGCTTAGGTAGGTATAATATATATTTATAATTTATTACTAGAAACAAATTAAGGCCTAGTCCTTAACTTTAATTCAGTTTGTTAATAAAGTAAATCAGTTAAAAAAAAGGAATACATACTCTTAAAAAAAAAATAAGATTGATTTCAGGAGGAAGTACTTAACACACGATAATTTGTTATTACAAATTCAAAATTAGCGAGAACAATAACTTTTGTTATTTGTAAGCACTTACAGACTTATGACAAGACAGACAGAGTAGAAGTGGCTTTTACAAATACAAATCTACTATGCTCCGTGATCTCGGAGGTTGTAATACTTGTTGCGTAGATGCGGTATTAGTTTCTAGGAGCTTTTAGAGCTTACAACTTGGTTGTAGTCACTCACCGATTTAAAAGCTCCAAAATAATACCGCATCCGCGCAACAAGTATTAGAACCTCCAAGACCACGTAGCATAATAGATTTTTATTTGTAAGAGCCACTTCTACTCGGTATTTGTGTAACTGACGTCTGTTCCGGGTCCAGAACTTCCATTGTAGAGATAAAATTCCTTATTTCTAAAGATTTCATGTCGCGTCGTCTAGACTAGAAATCCGGCCTGGAATTATATTGGACATTGCTTTCTTGGTAATTGAAATATTAACTCGTGATGTGCCTATCAATCTCTACGCTTATAATAAAGTATGGTCGCTAGTGCACTCACCTCACCTACCCTCAAAAGTCTATATTGGTCCACTGCTGGACGCAGGCATCCCCCTGATAAGCGCCTTATTGACTTTTATCTCATGGGGGGTAATGCCCATAATCCCCACGCTAGTCATGCGGGTTGGGGACCGCAGTTCAGTGGTAGAATAATTGTTCTGCAGGAGGCGCTGCAGCCCGCTCCCGGTGTCACCTCTTACGACATCCGCGGGAAGAATTTTGGTGGTGCAAATTTTAAGCCGGCACCACACACTTGTTTGTAGACTATCTACGTTGAATGTTTATTATCTGAACTGAAAGCACAGAGACAGCCGAATGTGTAGAATACAATCAAATAGAATGTCTCTGTATACGTAACGTGATTTTACTTCTCCCGGACGGTATGTAACAATTTTTACACATCCTTATATGTATACAAAAGTAGTGAAATATACGCAACCGGAGCGTGGACGAGACAGTGCTTATTTTTTTAATGAAAAAATTAGCCCGTTCCGTCCGGGACAAGTAAAATTACGTTACTTATGCAGAGACTTTAATGGTCAGACGGACAATGTGTGCTGGTGTTGTGCTATGCTAGATCGGGAAAAATTCATGCATGCAAAGTCAAGAGGACTTTTAATTTTAAATACTTTCACTTTACTTACAGGTGCATTCGAATCAGAAAGATGGTTCCAGAGTCAACTGTTTTATTTGCCAACTGAGACAAAATTCTGTTATGTGGTAGATGCTGCGTTATTTTGTTATTTAAATATTTTAGACTTTTTTGTTATTCATAGAAGAAAATAATAATGAAATAGCACGCACGTGTCATTACCATAGGCTAATAATTTCGTTACATTTTGATTGTGGGAACCATTTCACGGTGGTTAATGAGGCGGAACATTATGACCAGATGCTTTGCATAAGGACTCTATAAATAATGTTGTTTTTGTGAATTAATATGTCAAATCAAAAGAGAGATATCAAATTAATTTGAGAAGATTGTTTGACTGTACACCAAGAAACAAAAGAGATACGCGACAGCGATTAGTAGATATTATGTCAACCCTGTCCCTGTGTTGTCTGGTTTTAATCTCGATTCCAACTTCAATTTATTCTCTTCCATATTCTTCCCTAATATTAATACCATAAAGAACTTCATGTTTATAGTTGACTAGCCGATACCCGCAACTTCGTTAGCGTGGTAGATAGGGTACCTACCTTACTAAAGGACACATCAGTGAACGGAAAAAACATTTACATAGAAAAAGCGAATACCTCTGTGACACGCGAAGCATTTATATTATCCATAGAATGTAAATTTAGGAATTAATTGAATTATTTCGTTTCTTTGCTGGAGAAAAACATTCTGTCTAATTTTCATATTTCAAAGCAGATAATATGGTTGTCATATCTCAAATTAAATCACTATTTTGACAAAAAAAGACATCTTTGACGACCTCAGTGGCGCAGCGGGCGAAGGTCCGCCTGCGACGCAGGAGGTTGCGGGTTCGATTCTCGCCTCGGGACAAATGTTTGTACGATCTGCAGTCATTAGTCCAGGGCGTTCTGGATGTTTTCTATGCATAGTATAAAATACCTATCTATGTAGTGTATTGTATTAAGTATATCAGTTATCTAGTAACCATAATACAAACTCTGCTTAGCTTCGGGTTGGATAATGCTGTGAGAATTGTCCAGCATTATTTATTATTTGCATACCCGGACTTTTTATCTATGTTTTGGTTTCTCGTTAGACGTGATGTGTAAATTATCAAACCCTTCTGTAAATTCTAAATCGGAGGCGAAGCCCTAAAAAGTAGTAGCCTATTGTTTTAGTTTGGCTACATTCTAAATGTATGCGAAATTTCATTATGATCTGTTCAGTAGTTTTGGAGATAGGTAACAAAAATTTCACATATCACAAACTTTCGCATTTATCATATTAGTAGGATAAATTATTTGCAACTCGAAGCACCCAGGCCTTACTTTCAGTGACGTCACAAAATGTTCTAGCCTCAGCCAAGCACTGATTCCCTTCACACCAACCAGAGTCCGATCCATTGACCATCATCAGCACGTATGTGTCCAGTGCTGGAAGTAGGCCTCCCCAAACGCAGCCACGAATAGCGGTTCTAAACCGCCTCCATCCACCAGCTCCCCGCGACGGCTACAATGTGGTATCCGATCCATTATGGATAAGCAATGCTCTTATTTCATCTGTAATTGATCGATATGTTGATATGCTTGGCGTTAATGTTGTTTTTGTTTACGTTTTTTTACTTGCTTATTTTTGCCTTCGACTTTACTCGGGGGCTCTGGGTACGCTTTGTTGTACGTATGTCCTGTTATTTGTTTCTGTTATTTCATCGTTACGAATTCTAAAGAATTAGCAAGCTGAAGTGGCAGTGGGCCGGCCATATCTCGCGAAGAACCGACGACCGCTGGGGTAAACGTGTTCTTGAGTGGAGACCACGACTCGGCAAACGTAGTGTAGGCCGCCTTCCGGCCAGGTGGGATGACGATCTGCGAAAGACTGCAGGCAGATGCAGGATACGGCAAGCTGAAGACAGGGCGCTATGACGCTCATTAGGGGGGGCCTATGTCCAGCAGTAGACTATTTAAGGCTGATGATGATGATGATGATTTCATCGTTAGGTTTTTTGCATTCTTATAAATAGGTAGGTGGTGGTGCAAGATTATGTCGTAATTCGAAGTTTCTTAGGTGTTGTAACAGTCTTAAAATTTTTCATGATGTAGCTAAACCTAGAGGAGACCCATTCTTCTTAACACGTTCACTGCCAAGCATCAGTGATGCACCCCCCGGGGGAACGTCACTGTGCAACAAGCGGTCCTATATTACAGTGTGCGTCAGTGGCACGAAAGAGATTTAGTTTTATTAGCTTAGCTTGGGGCTAGATAATGCTGTGTGAATTGTCCAGCATTATTTATTTATTTATTTATTTATTTAGTTTTCTCTTTTCGAGTTTTCTGATGTCCAGTCAGACGTTACTCACTTTCTTCGAGATAAAGCTCTGCGGTCATTAAGGCGAATAGTTTAATTTTAATATTAATTTATTTGAAAAACAAACAGCTTATTGTACAAAATTGGTTGAAACTTATGGGTAACTTAAGCCTTGCAGTTTTCGCTTACGCGCCACTATCACCCCTACTATTCGCCTTAATCCAGTAGCGCTACCATACAGTATAAAAACGTGCATTCAGATATGGGCATAAATTCGTCATCTTTAGATACATTTTATAGTGGCAAAATGGCTTCCCACTAGCTTCAAACGAGTGGCCCGCGAGCTCTGTCATCTGATGGCGTCAATTTGTAATTTGGCGTGTTTTAAAAAACTATGAATCGACTTCAAATTCATCTGATTAAAATGTATATGGGACCAACTTTGGGGTATACATGAAAGAAAGAATTATCAAAATCGGACTTCTCTGTTAACAGTTATGAGTCATGCATAAATAAATACGCTTTGATTTGAGAACCTCCTCCGTTTTTCGTTGGTTAAAAATTAATCCAAATTTTACGATTTAAAGCCCTTAATTAAACACACATTTGCGCTGTGCTGCAGCGGTGGTTCCAGGTGTGCGATAGGTTTTAGACAAGTTGATGACGTTGCTACGTTTTGCCTTGGTACAAGTTTACTGATACCCTAATTTTCGACAGACATACAATATTAACAACCACTTTCTATATTAAAAGGCGTCTCGGGCTACCATTAATAAATTATCAGTTAAACATCTGTATAATACTGTCGTGAGTCAGCATTTTTTGTGCGTATCATGATATTTGGACGAACACGGAAATAATGGATGAATGTTTTGTCAGAAAAAGTTGTTGGGGATCCGATATACTGTAATGGAACGTCGTTAGGAATTGACCATCACTTGGTTTTCTAAGTAGTATAATAAATAAATGTAGAATATTATCTACAAATACTCGAAATTTAAATTGGTTTTATCAATAAATTGTATTTCTGTATTTCTATTTCAATGTATTGGGTACCTACCTACTTATCCTACTTATATGTTACTAATATTATAAATGCGAAAGTTTGCGAAATGTGAAATTTTTGTAACCTAGGATCTCCAAAACTACTGAACAGATCAATATGAAATTTAGCATACACTTAAAACGTAGCCTTACTTAAACAATAAGCTACTTATTATACCGAAAATACGCGTGTGAAGCCGCGGGCAGAAGCTAGTAATAAATATATTATATTAATTTTCAGGTTTGCATAACTCAGTTTCTGCTTTGGGGCTAGACGGTGATCTGCATATAAATCCCACAGTAATAATATCACCCGAATGTTATCACTAATATTGTAATCACTAATTTGTTAAAGTTGGAATAGATGTATAAATGGATGGATCAATGTTTGTTATTTCTTCACATCAAAACTACAGAAGGGATCGTGCTGAAATTTTGCATCTAACTGGAACCCTGGAAAAAGAAATAGACTTTTTATCCCATAAATCAGAATCTGCGCTGCACTCAGTAGTTAGTAGATTAGAACAAGACATCTCAAACAAATCGCTATGTCTCGCAGCCTTCATAGATATCGAAGGGGCTTTTGACAAGACAAACTTTGACAGCATTAATACATCCCTTCAAAAGCAAGGAGTGGAGCCAACGCTGGTTAATTGGATCATTAGCATGCTCAAGCTGAGGGCAGTACGGATCGACGTACACGGGGGGACCAGGGGAGTTGTGGCAAGGGGATGTCCACAGGGCGGCGTCTTGTCACCGCTTCTGTGGAACCTAGTGGCTAACGATCTAATTACTAAGCTAAACGACCAACGCTTCTTCACGGTAGGCTATGCGGACGACCTTGCGATACTCATATCGGGACACTTTGCCAGTGTGGCGTGTAACATTATGAGTAACGCACTAAAAGTCGTCGAAACCTGGTGCATAGACTATGGACTCACCGTGAATCCAACCAAAACAGAACTAGTAATGTTCACAAACAAGCGCAAACTAGGAACCTATCAGCTCCCGTTCCTGTTTGACACGCAACTAACACTATCCGACACAGTCAAGTACCTAGGTATAACTCTAGACAACAAACTAAACTGGGCAACACATTTAGAAAACAAGATAAAGAAAGCCACCATCTCATTCTGGCAGTGCCGGCGAATGCTAGGTAGAACATGGGGTCCCAGCCCAAAGATTACCCTATGGCTCTACAACACTGTAATCAGGCCCTCCCTGACTTACGGTGCCCTAGTTTGGTGGCCGAGAACAAACCAAAGCACTACCATAAACAAACTGCAGAAGTTCCAGAGACTAGCCTGCGTAGCAACTACAGGGTGTATGAGAACTGCCCCCACGGCAGCACTTGAAGCCCTGATAGGCCTAACGCCACTGCACCTACACGTGCAACAGGAGGCAGCCGCAGCAGCTTACAGACTCTGGGCGCTAAGTTTATGGGACCACAACACTAGAGCACAACACACCACTATTATAGATGAGTACGCACGGAGTAATCCCATGCTACTCTCGATTTACGATAGGGTACCCAAAAAACACATACACTCAAAGAGCTTCACCATACAAATGCACGAAGAGCCAAGTGATAGCTCAAACATACACGAAGTAAGAATATACACAGATGGCTCTAAAATGAAAACAGGTACCGGGGCGGGAACGTTCTCGGAAGAACTCAACATACACAGGACAACAGCACTGGGCGCCCACAATTCCATCTTCCAAGCGGAATGCGTAGGTATAATCCAAGCTGCTACCGCGGTGCTAAGAAGAAAGGTAACTGACCAAAATATCAGGATCCTCTCGGACAGCGCGGCTGTACTACAGGCCTTGAACAGGAGAGAACACAACTCAGGACTCACCCTACAATGCCACCACCTGTTAGAACAAGTAAGTGAGTCCAATAGAGTCACCCTACAATGGATAAAAGGACACAGCGGATCGAGAGGAAATGACGAAGCTGATGCACTGGCAAGGAGAGGTTCGGAGCGGCAACCGACAGGACCCGAACCAATTATCCCCCTACCATTCAGTCAAGTCCGCTCATGGATCCGTCAACGTACAACCAAACAACACCAAGACTACTGGGCAAGTATCCCAGATTGTAGACAGTCGAAGGAGGCCTTCCCGGCTTTAAACCCGAGATTCTCCCGAAAACTCCTCAATCTGAAGCGTGACAAACTCCGACAAATCGTCGGTATTGTCACAGGACACTGCATGCTTAATAAACACCTATTTAATCTGGGTATTACGGACAGCCCCCTATGCAGAGGGTGCATGAACGCAGAGGAGACGGCCGCGCATGTGCTTGTAGAGTGCGATAGCGTTGCTTCTCAACGATTACAACACCTTGGTACACCGAGGACGCCTAGGGAGGCATGCACCGGCGTCAGCGAGCTGCTGGCCTTCCTGGAGGACATCGGGTGGTTAGATTAACAGCCCCCCCCACCCGACACGCAAAAAGGGCCCACCTGTGGCCTAGTTGCGGAAACCAGTCCAGAAACAAGTAACAAGTAAGTAAGTATCCCATAAATCAGTTCCCGTGGGATAGAAATAGCCTTTGAACGTTACCATAGAAACAACGCGTGTGAAGCCCCGAGCAGATTCTAGTTTTTTATAAAGACGAAAGCCAACAAACTAAAAGACTTTTTATAAACGATTCGATAGCAAAAAATCTCATAAAATTTACCCATTCCAATTCAATTTCCCCACAAAGGCCAAAAGTACAAAACAGTGGTTGACTATTTTGCCGAAATTCAATTAAATTGTTCAGTGACTCCAATATTTACGACACACAGGTCAAAGAACACAAGTGAAACTATACACGTACAAATTTCAATTCGCAATGTCCCCGCAAAAACGGGAGCAAACACTGCCCTATATGTGGGATGTGGTGTGGAAGAAACCATAGTTTGTAGGTAGCCATGCGAGAGATAGATGTTTCACTGGCAAGTTTTGGTCCATGATAATTCTGAGAACGTGATGAAATGGAAAGAATGATGAAGTGGGTATTCAAAGTATGAAGATCCAGATTCAGATTCATTAATTTATGAAGTTTAAGCGCGAATGATGATATCCTATGTAAAAATTATGAAATGAGAAGAATGATGAAATAAGTCATGACATTTATTCACAAAGAAAATTATACTAGTATTTACAATTGAAACAATTGAGCTAACTGCCGACTGTTGCAAACAGTCTACAGATAGCTCAACTGATCAATTAATGATGAAATAAGTATAATAATAAGTATGGAAGTAGCTTGGAATTATGAAATGGGAAATATATGAAATGGCTTTTCAAAGTGTGCCTTGTTCAAGGAATGGCAGCGCTATACACACTCTTTCAACTTAGGAAATTATAGTCTGAGGATGGCACAGGACTCTTTTTCTGGAATTTATAATTTTGCTCTCTCTACGTCTACTTTTAGAAGCTCTTGCAGTTCGACCGCTTTTCAAGCAGAATCACAAATTTTTGTTTCCCATCTGATCTTCTAATACAACTCTGCCTTTGACTATTCATTAGTAGTACCTTTTAGTTACTTTCTCGTGGATGTTTCGCACTGACTGAGAAAAGGGGTCATATTACTCAGCTTTTTTATTACAGCCTGATGTTATATTAGTTACTTTCATGATGATAGTAAAAAGTCCTTCATAGGGCGATGTGGTCGCTAAGCGACAAAGTCCCTTTATTTTGATATAAATAAAAATTAAATTTAAAAAAGTCCTTACAAAATAAAGTCAAGAAATAAAAAATTAAGGAATGGCCACAGCGGCCAGTCTCAACTGAGACTAACCAAGTGCGTCTGTGTATAGGGCATTAGTGCCAAAGTGTGTACGCCAACGCAGATGCAAGCGTTGCGCGCAAGTTCTTTATTCCCCCACTCTCTTATTCTGAATGGAAGGATGATCCCATACGACCGGGGAGAGTTCAGGCGCAGAATTTACGGCTTATCGTGCTCTCCGAGGCACGGGGGGTTACACTACCAACTTTTTGACAGTAACAAAACTTGTTTGACCCGACCCAAGACCCATTTCGGGTCTCAGTGCCACGCCTGCACGCCCATGCTATATGACTTAAGATTGTCAGCACCGACCCAAGACCCATTTCAGGTCTTGATGCCACGCCTGCACGCCCATGCTATATGGCTTAAAATTGTCGGCATAAACTTGTCTTCGGGTCAGTCAAACTAAAGTGATACAAACGTAGAACCACTACAAGATACGCAACAGTTACTGTAAACAAAGCTACTGTAAAATATGTACCGTACACATAGGAGCAAATTTATTGGAAACCGCACTCGCGAATGGACGCATGCATGTTGGAGCGTGCACTCGATTGGGCATTACTATCGGTTGTTCGATTTATTTTATAGTTTTATTGCTAACATTTTGTATCACAGGTTTTGTGTGATGAAATCTATGTTGCAGGTTCACGAGACATAAATACTAGTACATAGGCCTTAGCCAAGATAAACCAAAACGTTCAGAGTTACTACATGACTCTTGGACATTTTGGTTTTAATTTTTGACCCACTTGTACATAAATAAAACAATAAGACATAATAGTTCACCCGTTCCCACGTTCTTTCCGAGGTGATTGTCTAAAGCTTGTCGCACACATGGAAAGCACCACTGCCCACAGCACAAAAAATAAAAACCGATAAAAACGATGACGCACGCGTCATTAATTAATTTTGAATTTACGTTTTTTTTTATATTTCTTTTAAACTAGGTTATTTATGGGCTAGACGTCGCTTTGAATGTGCTATGCCACGATGCAACCACTGACATGGCTTCGTGGTTGGCCCTCCGTACCCTCACTTCGACGAAACAAAAGAAATACAAAATGAATATCGTCCAAATTTTAGGCACCTGCTACGGGAGAGGATAAATGCAAAATGGCTTTGCGTACCTAAGGGAAATTTAGTAATTTGTCAGTAATTTATTTAGTAACTATTGGAATTCGATGATGCCCGCAGTAGTTATTCTATTTTTAATGCACATTTTTGTGCTCTCTGGCTCTGCGCACAATAATCCTATACCGCTAGGTATTGGATTATTGTGCGCAGAGCTTTAACCTACAGTACTCATTTGTAGCCAATAAATGATGTATACGGCCCAAAATTATGATGATAGGGTTACCCCTATCATCGAGCATATGCTCAGCATTGTTTTGAAAAGCATCTAGCGCTGATTTTCAGTTCACCCCTACCATGTAACTTGGTAGGTCCTGTACATAGCAAAACCACCGCACATCGTACATGGTAATAGGTCTGTAGTTTCCACTACAAAGGCTGCCGTAAACTACAGTGTTCGGAATCAAAGTGACCAGCTTTGCGCCAATAGAGCTGATTGGAGGCGCTCTGTTTACAATGGAAGTTATCTTGCTGATATGTGAGTGAGCTCCCTTCTAATGTATGGTTGGGTCAGAAAAAATACTTCAAACACACACACTCCATAACCTTAAAACATAACTCAGACCTTAGCTTTATTTATGCTTTGTGCCAGCTAATATATCTACCAAATGCTGCTAGCATTCTGGGCACTCTGCCTTCTGGTGACGGCTTAGATTAAAAAAAATAGATATACTTACTTGTATATACTAGTTGTTATTGTTTTATTCTGTTAATGTAATGTTCTATGTGCTAAATAAATATACCCAAACGGGCAAAACATCAATTTCAAGTTGTGAAAAGCGACTCGGCAAACGTATTGAGAACGCCATCCGGCCATGACGATCTGCGAAAGACTGCAGGCTGGTGCTGGATGCGGCAAGCTAAAGAAAGGGCGCTATTGCGCTCTTTAGTGGAGGTCTATGTCCAGCAGTGGACTAACATAGGCTGATGATTATGAATGAATGCCACAGCGCCTCGTCTTTAACTTCAACATAAAAAATAAAATTATTTCACATCCTGCATCTTTCAAAATATTTTTTTTACACCATCATAGGCCTCCCCAAACGACACCAGAAATAGCGCTCCTGAGCCGTCTCCATCCATCTCCCTGCGACCGCTTCAACGTCGTCGATCTATCGAGTGGGAGGTCTTCCCACACTCCGTTTCGCATTGCACTGCAGTTGCCACTCGAGAACCTTTACTCCCCAACGGTTACGACCGTTATAGTTAGAGGACTTTATATCTCAAAGGATTTTGTGCATTAAGAACCGACCGCTCCGTACTGTATCGGTTCTGCGAGCTATTTGGCCTGCCTTTAGTGCCCATCGCCACTTCAGATTGCTAACTTTGAGACCTATGTCGGTTACTCTGATTCTTCTATTTCCATATTCCGGATCCTATCGCGTATAGAAACTCCGAGCATAGCTCGCTGAGCGACTTTGAACTTATGCACGAGGCATATAGTCAGCGTTTGGGTGTGCGAGAGGCATATAGTCAGCAGTGGACGTATACAGGCTGATGATGATGATGACAGTATTATAAGATCGTAAAAATTCTGTCTCACGCTAGCTGCACTGTCTAGTTAATATAAAATAGAACATTTTCCAGTGCATCAGAGGAATGGACCAAGGATGGCATTTGCGATTAAAACCGAGGGTGGTATTGACTGAGTCTGTAAACACCATGTGAAGATTCAGCCGGCAGCCATTAGAATGGTTAGATGGACGGGGTTATGCGAGATGCTGCATTTAAAGAGCAGTTCAAATTGGTAAGTTAAAAATTTATCTGACCCTCCAGACTGGTCGAAGCGACGCGTAACCCGAGAGCTAGTGAGTATCTGGCGCAGCACATCAGCATTACCATATAGCGGGGCTGTGCAGGCAGCGTCTTGGATGCCAACTGATATTGATATGGATCAGTTGAGCGACCTCTAGATTGATTGTAACTGCTAATACTAATTCTAATTCATTCTTATTCTTTGTTGGTATTTTTTTAAATTATAAAGTTGGTATAAAAACAGATTGGTTATAATTATAATTGACAAGGAAATTGAATGTAATATTAAACTTTTCTAGCTCACCTATTCAAAATTAGCACATGCTGCATAACCACATCCGCAAGCTGGAGTCCTATGTCGATGTTTATCTTGATCTGAGCTGCAACCGCGCGCCCGGAGCCAGCGCGAAATTCATATACCGGAGACCTTTGTGTGGTGTGAATTACAAGCTTGTGGCGGATGCCTCCCCTTAGGCGGGTGAAGACTGGACTACCGTTTTTATAACCCTCCTCCGTTGGTAGTCGGGTAAAAAGTAACGTAGAACTTGCCATATTTTGTTTTTACACTTACACTATTTGTCTTCTGTTGAACATATTTTCTTGAATAGATTAAATGAGTATTCGAGTGAACGGACAAAGTGGTTTGAAGATTTTTGTATCTGACACCGGCCACTACTTTGTTTATTTTAACCGTGGCATATGAAATGGGCACATATACGGCTTAGATAGCGATTATCGTTCTACGGTGCGACCCTAAGTGTCTTGTACGGTCCTCCAGAAATAAAGATACATCTCATGCTTAAGCATCGATCAACTTGAACCACAACGATTACATTGAAAACTAGCTTTATCACATGTCACTGATTCAAATTCCCGTCCCGTTGCGGAACGTAACATAAACGGACGCCGATAGTGTGGGGGTGCCTTTAGAAACCTTTATTAGCTGAATGGACCGGAAGATTGTAATGGTTTTAGGTGCTGGAAACTGTTTACGTTTTTGTAAGGCTTTGGGAAGGATTTTCTAGCTGATTTTGCTGGAGAATTGAGAATTCGGTTGATTTTAAAATACTTGTGCTTTGGTTTTGGAATGTTTTTTATATCAATATCCATTGAAGGCATTTATGTTATCATTTATCAATCATATAATATCTAAACATTTAATTACGTATATTAAATATTTGAATCCTCAAACCTGCTTTGCGAATACTTATCAACACAAATCTTGTCAAATCATCAGATAAGGAATATCGCGGAGTTTTTTCTGTTTGATAATGTTTATGATGCGCATTTCATCAAAGAAGGAATATCGCGGAGTTCTTTCATTTTGATTATGTTTATGATGTGCTTTGGTAATATGAATTTATAATTAAAACCAGGTTCTAATAAATATTATATTAGTTTATCCTTCATCAAATATTCACATACCGTACATCTTATATCAAAAATATACCTATAACAGTGAACATCATTATAAACGCTGACACCTTCAACCCAACACCACTATTTCCATCATTTTCCTCCAGGACGGGAGGAGCCCCTAAAACACCTAAAAGTTTCCCTTGTTTAATCATCTCTATAACTGAGTCCATGGTTTCTTCACCAGATGCCTGGATCTGATCTGCTGGGAGGAGGAACCCGTGGGTTCCAGTGTCGCGGAGTTCGTAGCAGTAAACTAGGGGTGGATTGATCCTTTCTTTTACCCAGTCATCGGCGGCGCCGCTAGCTTCATCTAGGAAAAATATTAAATATAATAGATTTTGTACGAAAGTTTGAATGGATAGAACGAAATAAATCAATAAAATAAATAATGCTATTCACACAGCATCATTTAGCCACAAAGTAAGTGAAGTTTGTGTTATTTATAGGTAAATTATATATTTTACATAGATATGTATATATGTACATTCTGCCTAAAGTATCGGGAATTGATGATTTGTTTATGGCTCCAAATTCAAATTTTTGTTTTTTTTGTACAAGCTTCGGAGTGGCACCTTCCAACTGAACCGAAACGGAAAAAAGAAGAATTCGCGGCGAGAACATCTCAATTGCGGAAACAGAGCTTTAAAATTTTTTTGATGATTGGATTATTCGTTGGCGTAAGTGTATCGTTTCTGAAGGAGCATACTTTGAAGGTGATAAAATAAACTTGGATGAATAACAAACATTTTGTGTATTATTGATATTTTCCCGGTACTTTCTTGACAGAGTAGTATATACTTTATTATACACAAAAACACCTAGAACACCCGGAACAAATATCTGCAGATGATGCTCTGTAAATTGTTTAGCATTTTTTGAATTATTTAAGTAAAGATACTTACAGAGAACCTCAGCACTGTTCCCAGTAATGTATTGTGTTCCGTACCTTACCGCCAACGCTTCAATCGTAAGTTTTCCTACGCTAAGCTGAAACAACATTATCATTAGTATTTAATGTAGGGAACCTGTATCTACCTATGCCTATTTTTGTGGTCGAGGCATTCGGGGCGTAAGAATCTATCGATCACTCAAGCCCGAGGATGTCGTAAGAGCCGACTATGGGAACCTACCAGGGTAGCAGCTTCAGCTTCTTCTGTGTATTTTTAACTCCCAACTGCGATGATGAATCCGCCTCGTACAGCCAACGCCCTGCGCTCCCTCTCGATATCATAGTCATCTTTGAGATCTATAGTTATGATATGCTCTAAATATTTAAATTCTTTTACAATTTCTAATTGTTTACCATTTACAAATACAGTTGGTACGTAATGCGGAGCCATATTTTTCTCCCCAGTGATTACCATGATGTCACTTTTTTTGGCGTTATACATCATTCCGTGTCCTACAGCATATTAAGTCTCACAGATTTTATGGAGGTCTCTTAAACCACAAATACACGACATATTATTACGTGTACTAAGGATGATGTGCGTGTGTCTTCTTTTTCAGGGGACCGGTTCAGTTGATCATAGTTTCATTTGATGACACTCAAAACTAATGATTTAATTAGAATTCTACATTAATTAAGTAAAAATTGAAATTGGCATTGGGACTGAAATAGAAATCATAAATGTTTTATAATACCCACTAGGGCGGTTATGTTTTTCGAGTGTTTTATGTGGATACCTGATACTTTTTACTATGTCGAAGCATCCAAACGGCTGAAGCGATTAATGAGGTATCATAATACTCGTCTGGACTCGTCTATTGGTTCGATTACGTTACTTAGCTTTTACAGGTCTTTGCCCCTCATTTTGATGTCCATACTAGATGTAACGTATTTGAGTAAGTCTATAATTTTATGTTGGTCTCTAATAAACGGATTGAATAAAATTTTGCAAAAATAGTCAAAGGTATGGATTGAGTCGGATATTTTTGTGGTTTTCAATTAATTACTTAGTATTTATAAATTGTTGGATCCAATTCAGAGTTAGTAGTACCATAGGTGATTATTAAATACCTATTATAGTGCAGGTATATAACTACAAAGAAAACTCAAAGCAAAACTTACAGCCTCATCATAGTTAGCCAGATGCTCCGTAGTATTTCCAAAGGGTATCAACAACATTTGACTATACGAGTGGAATGTCAGATAAATGTCAATCTGGTTTCCAATAGAGCTGATGAATCTGGACAAATGGAATGTTTCAGGCTCGGAGAATGGGCCAGGTCCCGCGAATATATCCGTTGCTGGATCTTGACTGGCTCCGACAACTGTAAAACACTACTACACTGTACCAGCGAGGAAAACCTATGACAAAGCTCAGCTCAGAGGCCATTCTGGTAACCAATCGTTTTACTGTGACAATGATATCGTCGCAGAATCACCACGTAAAATCCATAGATAAAGAAAACTCCAGATAGTGCGTGCGGTGCTATTTTTACGGAGAGATTAATAGCATGGTTCTAGATTGATTTCAACCTCGGCACTTTTGATGTGCGTTCCTCCATCTGTAGTTGTTTTCATCTAAGATAAAATACCAATACTTGTCTATGGTGGTGACACTGCGACGACACCATTGTCATAGCAAAGCGATTAGCGTAGCAGAATAGCAGGCTCACGCACTCAGTCGTAATCCTAACGGACACGGACCGAGATGCATGAATGGACTAGGAAGCCTTTGCCTAGCAGTGGGCCACTAGCAATTTTACAACTACCGTGAGTTGTCAGCTCAATACACACCTGTAAGATGTAGAAATCATGTGAGAGAACATGTTTTGTGAAACGTTACGTTACGTGTAGTTATTATTCAAACAAAATGTGACTTTGATGTGCCCGTGAAATGCGCATGTGGTCGACTTGTGTGCGATGACATCACATTCATGTAGACTTGTATCCGCTAAAAAAGAAACCGTTTCTACAAAAAAAACGGATTTAAGTAAATTACTTACCCATCCAATTATTATTCCAATTTCTGTTGAGATCAACACCAAAGTGATCCCCATAAGGTTGCCTGTTCTTGCGCCACATCCTGAACTAAAATAAAAAAACAATTATTTTACCCATTCCGAAGCTGTAAACGTGAACAGAGTCTTGATGTTAGAAGGCTCAAATAACCCTGAATTATTTTACAAACCGATTCATGAGCCCATACGTATCCATCAGGGTTTGTCATAGGAAAAATGTACCAATCGTATTCCGCTGTAGCATTCACAATCGCTTCATCAGTACTTGTTAGAAGCTCATTAATTATGAAGCAGACTGTAGCTGGTGATATCCATTCTCTAGCATGGATTCCACCTTCGATAAATATCACTCTTTTATCATCGCCACCATGGGATATCTTAATTCCCTTTAACGGTCTGCCTTCGAAAGATGTCCCAATCGTAAGAGGCGTTACTACGTCAGGGTACGTTGTTGCTAGGTCATCTAACCAATCGTTTATTTGGTCGTTGGTGTAGTAGTTGTTCCATGTCATGCTTTTGGGGTCACCTCTTGTGTAAGCTTTAGGTATTTCTTTATCAATTGCCCTGAAATAAAAAGGTTCATCATTTTGACTTAACTTGGGATTCAGATTACCGGAACTTTGTGCTGTTATATTTTTGTAAATACATACCTACTTTTACATTAAAATCACCCAAACCTCAAATAAAACTGTACGAATTTCCCCACGGATGAAATCGAACCCCCAACTTTCTGATTTTCAGGCGGACTTTGACCCACTGCACCAAAAAACTGTTGTATAAATTATTATGCACCTACTAAGTTTGAGGTCATGGCAATCAAATTAATGCTCAAATCACACCGAGTGGCAGGGGTCAACAGCGACGCGATGACGATGAGCATTTTTAACCGATTTTTTAGAAAGGAGGAGGTTCTAAATTCGGCTGTATGTTTTCAGTATCAAACTGGTGTCAAATAATTTTATGCTACCATTCCGGTAAGAATTTAGCCTAATGCCCATACATTTAATTTTATTAGCATTATTGTTTTTTTACTTCTAAGTTATAAATAATAAAAATAATACTGGGCAATCGACACAGCATCATCTAGCCCCAAGCTAAGCAGAGCTCTGTTATGGGTACTAGGTGACTGATATACACACGTAAAACAATACATAACAAAGATAGATATTTTTATTATAATACATACAAAATAAGTTGCATTGAGAGTACAATATTAAAGAAAACACTTCAAGAATTAGCAAGCAAATTTTGAATAACAAAAAGAAAAGTAAATACTCACTCTTGAATATTTGGCATTGAAATTTCAAATTTTATTCCATTTCCTCTGAGCAAACCTTCCAAATCTCTTTTGTATTCAGGACCCGATAAAATGTTGACGTATCCTTTATACGGAGATGGTCCGCTCCAAAAATCATAGCGCAGATCGGTGTTATATAGATTTTGGAGTAATGTTATTTGATTGGCACCTTTTGGTATTATTTTGTAAAGCGTGTAGTTATCAAATCGAAATTTTTCAGCGCCACATGTTAGGACTGCTGTTATAAAAAATAAAAGAGCTATTCTTAACATTTTGCTGAGTGTTTTGGGATAAACGGCACAGTTCCTTTAAACCGGGCACATTGTTGCAGACATCGATTTTATACACTTTGATAGCAATCGTTATCGTCAGTGAAATACTTCTGTTATCATTGGTTAATCCTAATAACTACTTCGATAACACAAAACTATCTTTATCATCTGCGACAAATTGTACTATAATACCTATATCACAGATATTATATACTAGCTATATGAATACGACCTACGTCACGTCAATAATTATAGCAATTTGCATGCAATATGTATCTTAAATGGATTTCATAGCTTTTAATATAAAACCAATATGAATTTTGAATCAATTTTGCAACAATTATGTTAATGTCGTAAGAATAAACAAATATTTAATTAAAACAGATACTCATTGTTGGATTCAAAGCTTTATTAATATACAGTTCATAAAAGAACAATTATCAAGCCCACCAGCCGCATCGTTACCGTCTTCATTCTATGATGACTGGTCATTGACTTAATTGTCATTAGCACCATCGTCAGTGACCGCGATGATTCCAAACCTTTTCCCTTGATGGATGATCTCCAATACCGAATCCATGGTCTCCAATCCGCTAGGATAGATTTGGTTTGCTGGTAGAAGGAATCCAAATTGACCTCGGTCGCGTAGTTCATAGCAGTAGACCAGAGGGACCTTTAGTTGCTCCTTTACCCAGTCCACACTGCCACCAGTTGCTTGATCTGCAAGGAAATGATAATGACTTACAGAATACAAGTAAAATTTAAAGTAGAATATAATGGCTCATCATAATTTCGGTTGAATCTTTTACCATAAAAATTAAATAAGACACCAGTAGATGTGAATAAAATATGTATAAATATGTATACCGATAAGTTGAAATCAGTTATCTAATATCCATAACACAAAGCTCTACGTAGATTGGGGCTATTATAAGGCTGAGTGAATAATCCAGCATTTTTAAAAATTTACTTAAGGTAATGGAAAGTAGGTACTCACAAATAGCTTCAGCAATATTGCCAGTCACCATTTGTGTCCCAAAACGTACAGAAAGAGCTCCCATAGCACGCCGACCGACGTTTATCTGCAATGAAAGGGAAACATTTGTTTAGTAAGTAAATTCAGTATTAATAAAAAAAAATATAAAACTAGAAACGTGCAGTAGAACCCTGGGCAAAGAAATGGTGTGGTGCGGGAACGTGGTGGGCGTGGATTTATAGTTTTCAATAAAACTTTTGCTTGTGAGCAAGAAAGCCGCTCTTGTTCCCACTCCCGACCGAAAATTATCTACACATACTTTTATAATAATAAAAATTTGCCTATGATTCCAACTGCTGAGCAAAGGTAGCCCTAGGTCTCACCACGCATCTCGGTTCAGAACCGATAACCTGAGCCTGATTCTCATCACATCGTTTATTTATTTAAAGTGGATCGAAATAAAACTAGGCAGTGGAAAAGTTGTTTGCCACAAATCATTCGAAGATAAAACTAATAAATGCCAAAAGCAAGCCAGTTTAATTTCAATGCTTGTTGAAACTATCAAACTCACAGCTTCGTTATAATTCGCCAAAGGCTCAGTGGTGTTGCCGAACGGCAACAAAAGCAGCTGACTGAAAGAGTGGAAGGACAGGTAGATGTCTATCTTGTCTCCGATAGACCTGATGAAAGAGGATAGCTGCCTGGTTTCCGGCTCAGAGAAGGGTCCTTCTCCGGCGTAGGTGTCTGATGCGGGGTTTGTACTGGCGCCAACAACTGAAATGATATAGATTGTATTTCATTTATTTCAGATAATTAAATAATTCATATTACATACACACAAAATTAAATTAAATTCAAAATTTCACAGTCAATAAATTGATAAATAAGATAGGATAAATTAGGTTACAATCATAAATTATTCGAAAAATTAGATTAGATTAAATAACATTGTATAACATTACAAACTTACAGCTAACATCGACTCAGACATCATACCCACAGACTGGTGCAACACATTTTGTAAAGTGTGTCCACACGGGTGACAGACAATGCTCCGCCACAGTTTTTAGGATGCTGTTGTGACTGGCCTTCGTCCTGCTCATCAGAGATGCTGTTTTCTTCCGAATGATGGCGTAGAAACCATTAGACTAAACATAGATCTATAACTCGTACAGTAATCTTTGATGATATAGGTGATTGAAATGATTTATTTTTTTAATGTGAATGGGCTGGTTTTGAGTGGCTCTACAAAAGCTCTACAAAGCTTTACAGACCGTGTTTTCCATGGTTTCTGTGGAGCATGAATCTAATTCGTAATGTAAAAATATGCTACGACTGCCTTGTCAAATTATTCAGTGACAAAGGAAAAGGTTTTTTTATTTCTGAAGATCCAGTTCTTTCTGCTGAATGTTTTGTACACAATTTAACATCTTGATTCATAATCATTAATCACACTTACCTAACCAGTTATTATTCCAGTTTCTGTTTAAATCGATCCCGAAGTTATTACCAACTGGTCGTCTGTTTTTACGCCACATTCGGAACTGTAACAGTAATTTTTTTAGATTAAATAAAAATACAAGCATGTTTGCATTTTCGTCTTTTGCAGATTTTTTGGGCTATACGTGTGTCTGGATTACTGCCAATTTACTTTGATAACAATAATTTAAAATAAAACTTTCTTACCTCATCATGAGTCCAAACATAACCATCAGGGTTAGTAACAGGGAAGATGTACCAATCAAAATCCCTTGCAGCTGCTTTAATCTCTTCATCATCACTAGTCAGAAGTTCATTTGTTATAAAGCAAACTGTCGCTGGTGAGATCCACTCCCTTGAATGAATTCCACCTTCAAGAAAAATCACTCTTTTCTCTTCACCGTGTGAAATTTTAAGTCCCCTAATAGGGCGACCTTCAAAGGATACTCCACCGACAACACTAGTGACGATGTCGGGGAATGCGGTGATGAGATCATCCATCCAAGCGTTGATTTCGTCATTTTTGTAATAGGCATCCCATGTCATGCTTCTGATGTTTCCTCTGGTGTAAGTTTTGACTGTTTCTTTATCAATTGCTCTGTAATGATGAGGATAATTTTAAGCATCGATAGAAATTGTGTTGTGCAAGTCTATTATTCTGTCTTCATAATCATACACAAACGCTCTGGCGTTTGAACGTCTAAATACAAAATTATCTAGCAAAACATGAAAGAAAGAAAAAAAGTCCTCCACATTTTGCCTAATGCACCAAACAAAAATCGTAAAACCCGTATAAAGGTTAGGTATTTCAAAAAACTTACTCTTGAATATTTGGCAAAGCAATTTCAAATTTGATTGAATTTCCATTAAGCAAACTTTCTAAATCTTCTTTATTTTCAGGACTTGAAAGAACACTGACAAAATCAGCAGATGGTTGAGGATCACTCCAGAAATCATATCTCAGATCACTATCCTGAAGATCTTGCAGCAGCTTCACTTGGTCTACACTTTCTGGCAGAATTTTGTACAGCGTATAGTTATCAAATCTAAACTTTGCTAAGGCACATGGCACTAGGAGCAACAAAATAAATTTCATCATTTTTCTTTGATGTTATCTTTTTGCTTGCTTGTATTCAATGGTGCATATTTACACAATAAGTGATGAAATTAAACAATATTAACTATTGATAAACGTTTGATAACCAATAACACAATGCTAGGTACTTAAGATAAAGTCAATATACATTTATACAATGTGTCTGGTTACCGATGTCGGAGACTTTGGGGGGTAAAGCACGGTAAATTTTATCGACAAATCACTATCCCTAATTTTTTTTTCTCGCTCCCTGATAAAATGGCAGCCATTTTGTTTTCTTTTGCCTCGAAGCATGGGTGCTTGTATTGTTTAAGCTATAGCTACCCATGCAGAGGTTCTAGGAGGACGATAGAGGACTCATTTGATTGCCAATAATGTAGGCAATATAGCAATGATAACATTGTTGCATTTTCTATTTTATAATAGAAGAAAAGAGAATTTATAAATTAAAAAAAAGTTATTTTTTCAACATTTTTTTAAAATTTTTAGCTTTTTCCTAAAATTGAGACTGTCAAGCTACATGTTTTGTGTTTTAGAACGATAGTACAGAATGTGTGCTTCAAAATAAGTCATGCATCTTAGCCCTGAGTAAGATAGTTTAGAAGTTATGACGATCTGAATCTGACCCTTGAAAGTTTAAATTTCCCGCTAATAAGCAACAGGACTCACGGTTTCGAGGAATTGCGTGTCCATAGACAATTCTGTGCTTTGTTGTAGATAAGGACGTGCTGAAACTGAAAAAAAAGGGCGCGCTGTCAGATTAATTTTTGTTAAGTTTTGTATTTTTCGCTGACGAAAGTTAACAGAAATGGAAGATTTCCATTATTCCAGCCAGGACGTGGCCAACATCCATTTCGTCTATGGATTGTGCAACGGGAACGCTAATGCTGCTTTAAGAGAGTATGCGAGAAGATTTCCCAATAAACCAACCCCGAATACTCGCACATTCATTTTGAAATTCACACCTTAAAGGTAGTGGTGCGGTGTGGAGTCAAAGTTAGGCGACTTACTGATATCACGAAATCTCAGGAACTAAAAGAGCTACGAAGCTGAAATTTTGCATGGAGATTTATATTAAGACGTAGGCATCCGTTAAAAACGGATTTTTGGAAATTCAAATATTAAGGAGGTCATAGGTCATTTTTTAAAGTTCATAATCTGTTAGGCCGTCATAATTTGTAGCGTAGGAAGGTGACTTAAAATAAAAAAAAAAAAAATTCAGTGTTTTTTGAAATTCACACCTTAATGGTAGCGGTGCGGTGTGGAGTCAGGTACTAGAAGAGCAACGAAGCTGAAAATTTGCATGGATATTTTCATTAAGACGTAGGCACTGGTTGAAAACGGATTTTTAGAAATGTGTATTTTAAGGGGGTCAAAGGTCATTTTTATAATAACTTGAGAACAGTTACCCTTTTGGCCCGTCAAAATTTCTAGGGTAGGAAGATGACTTGAAATAAACAAATACATGTTTCAGGATTTTTTTTAAACACATACTTAAGGTCAATGGTGTGGAGTCAAAGTCAGGCTACACACTGACATACCACGAAATCTCAGGAACTAGAATAGCTACGAAGCTGAAATTTTGCATGGAGGTTTCTATTATGACGTAGGCACTCGTTAAAAACGGATTTTTGGAAATTCGTATTTTAAAGGGGTCAAAAGTCATTTTTATAATAAGTTCAGAATCGTAACATTTAGCCCGTCAAAATTTGCAGCGTAGGAAAATGACTCAATATAACACGTATTTCAGAGATATAGACACGTATTTTAGACGTAGACAGGGATTTTTGAAATTCGCACCCTAATGGGCGATAGTGAGTAAATATCCAAAAGCGAGCGATAAGGGCGATAGTGAGAATACCACACGATGAGTCCGCGCGGCCGTATTTTGAGTCCTTGGGGATCTTGACCGTGCCCGCCCTTGTCATATACCAATCCGCGCTGTATGTGCGTAACAACTTGGATAAATATGCAAGGTACGGGGACGGTCATAGATACAACACGAGGCACGCGCACCGGTTGAGAGCTCTTCCACGACAGCTAGCCAAGACGTCCAAATTGCAGCACGTGATGGGGACGGCTGTTTACAACCGCATTCCAACTTCGATCACCAGCGCGCAATCCACTCAATCTTTTAAAGTTAAGCTGAAAACGTGGCTGATAACGCAAACTATTTGTCATGTTAATGATTTTATGAGTTTAAAATGTGTGTGAATATGATGCTAAAATCATCATATTCTTTCGCATCATATTTGAAATTAATCAATTTTAGTTGTTATTTAAAATTTATGTTATTTAAAATTAATGCTTCTGCCCGCGGCTTCGCACGCATTGTTTCCATGGAAACGCTTGAAGGTGATTTTTATCCCATGGGAACTGATTTATGGGATAAAAAGTAGCCTATGTTTTATTCCAGGCCTAGAATTATCTGTATACAAAATTTCAGCCCGATCTGTTCGGTAGTTTTGGCGTGAAGAGGTAACAAATATCCATCCATCTATACATCCATCCAAACTTTCGCATTTATAATTTTAGTATAATTTACATAACTCATTAATAAGTGACCTGTAACTTGTTTAAGTTATTAATAAAGAACTATGAACTATAATATAGATAAAGTTTATGGTGTGGAGTCAAAGTTAGGCCACTCACTGACTTATCAAGAAAATTTAGAAAAGTCTTACCTAACTAGTAAAGCTACGAGGCTGAAAATTTAGTTTAGGACGTAAGTACCTAATAAGAACAGTTTTTTTAGATATTCACATTCTTTGGTTATTATGTTCCTACCTAAACTTCAATTCGCGGCTTCAAACGAGTGGTACTCGGGTAATATTACTCGGATGTACATAAGTAGACACTAAAGTCCACGCGAGTGAAACCGCGGCGGGTCAGCTAGTTGATTTATACCTAAGTGATGGCACTTACAAAACTGAAGTCACTGATTATTATAGTCTACTAAAAGTGGATCGAACAGAGATACTTAGATAATTGAGACCTTTAAAAAGGAAGGTTAAAGAATTTAATGCACATAATCTATGTAGGTATTTGTTATATTAAAGGATCATCGGTTTAAAATAATCGATAAAACATAAGATAACAAATGTAATACTTGAAAAAAAAACAGTGTGATTAAAGTCAGGTAATTACCTGAATTTAATCACACTAAGTCTAGGCTGGTGATTATATTTAAGTACCTAAGTATATTATTTCAAACAGGAAATGGATCGTATGCCATCCGAAAATTTCGTGTCAAGAAATTTCCCAACCTATGCCGGATGGCACCGGCTCATAAGATAATAGAAAACACGGTGAATAAGAAATCAAGTTCTCTAGAAAAAAAATCCAGACATAACATTTTCTCGAGCTTTTAAAAAATAGATCGTTGTTTTATTATTTAATAATTCACGAAATAATGTGTCATCAATTTCTCAGAAAAACAAAACCGACTGTCATCATCACGGCAACAGAAGCCCGGAGTCCAGAAGCAACAGACGTGTCCGGTTTAGCTTTATCATTGCTCTCTGGTAGACCATTGATCAGGCCAAACCTCTTCCCTTGGTGAATCATCTCTAGCACTGAGTCCCAAGTCTCCTGGCCTGTAGGGATGATCTGGTCTGGAGGAAGCAGGTGGCCGAACTGGCCCCTGTCACGCAGTTCATAAACGTAGACTAGGGGTGTGTTGAACTGTTCTTTTACCCAGTCAATGCTGCTGCCAGCAGCGTGATCTGTAAAAAATAGTATTCGAGCCAGAAACATAAAGTTAAAGCCAAAAAAATACGAAATGTTGATCTTATTGATCGAATAAGCTTCACTGCCTTTTGCAACAAAATATGTAATAGAATTAGGCTCCAGGGTTGGTAAAGGTCTCAACAAAGCTCTTTTGTTCAATTTCGAAATGAGAATACGAATTTTGTTCACTCTAATTATTACATTAGCTAATTATTGTATTTAGGTTAAAACAGTGTCAATAGAAGCTTATGAAATGCCACAAACTTACAATATCAAATCAGTTGAGCTACCTATAGATTGTTTGCAACAGTCGGTCAGTTATCTCAACACTGTTTCAAATGTAGTACTAGCTAACGTTTTTCTAAACTTACAAATTGCTTCAGCTACATTTCCGGTGACGTATTGGGTACCGTATCTAACTGAAATAGCACCCATTGCTCGTCTGCCGACCTGCATCTGAAAAATAGCAAGAAATTATTATATAGAGTTTTTATGATGCAGTGTGATTTGTTCAGCGTTATAGATTTCATAAACGTATGCTCTGCTATTGATATGGCCATAGTTGTAGTAACTAATAAACGAACACTACATGAACCATACTTGAAAATACAGGCCAATGATGATGATGATGGGGTTACCATGGATCAATTGGTTGCTTACCGCATCATGATAGTTGGCTAAAGGTTCTGTGGTGTTGCCGTAAGGTAATAGTAACAGCTGGCCAGAAGAATGGATGGACAGGTAGATGTCCATATCATGTCCAACTGTTCTGATGAAGTCAGATAAAGTCCTTGTTTCTGGTTCGGAGAATGGACCAAGACCAGCGTAGGTGTTTGAAGATGGAACAGTGCTTGCTCCGATAACTGAATAAAAAATAAATGGGTAATAAGGTAAGTTTTGACTCATATGCAAAATGCTGCAAGATCCAGATTATATTCGTCCTGAGTAGTAGTCGTATTGATACGAGCCCTACTGCTAAAAAACCCAACTTTCGAAAATCTATCATCAATCAATCTATGATAGGTTTAATGCGAAGCTCGGAATAATAGCTAAATATCTAGCTTATCAATACAATTTTCAGAAGTTAGCTATTTTTTGCAGTAGGACATACGTCCTACGCCACCACGGTGGCGATTATCCCTAGTTTGAAAAATTGAATTTTAATGACAATGTTGGTAAATTCTTACCCAACCAATTGTTATTCCAGTTCCTATTTAGATCAATGCCAAATTCGTTCGTCCCTGTAATAGGACGTCTGTTCTTACGCCACAACCTAAACTGAAAAATAAGGCAATATTTTTTTAACCTTCTAACGAAGAAAATTACACCTAAAGCAGTTTAGATGAACATTGCCTATAGCTTAAACTACGTTAAACTAAATCATACGACCAACAATGGCATAGAATTTATCAATTCCTAAGTAACTTCTTACTTCAGTATGCGTCCAGACATATCCATCAGGGTTAGTTACAGGAAAGATGTACCAATCGTACTCCCTTGCAGCGGCCCTGGTCCACTCATCATCGCTTGTCAGAAGTTCATTGGCCATATAAATGACCGTCGCTGGCGAAATCCACTCCCTAGAATGGATACCACCTTCGATGAAGATGATTCTTCTGCCAGTTCCATGGGATATTTTGAAACCTCTTATCTCTCTGCCTTCAAGAGAAACCCCTCCAACTAAAGGGGAAACTTCAGGGTAGGTAGCGACAATGTCGTCGATCCATGCGTTGATTTCTTCGTTAGTGTGGTAGGAGTCGAACGCAAAGTTTCTAGGATTACCTCGGGTGTAAGGTTTGTGTATCTGAGCATCGATGATCCTAAAAAAAATGCCGTTGCTTTTAAAAATATTTATACTTATATTATTATATCTTCCAAACTTATATAAAACAAATGAATTGAAATAATCAGCAACCATAACAAATGAATATCGAATACCAAATCTAATTTGTGAATTGAGGTTTATTGATACAACAAATTCAACTTGAATTACTTACTCCTGGATATTCGAGAACGAGATACTAAAATCGATGCCATGGCTCTTCAAATGCTCTTCCAGCATGCTCTTGTCTGCCGGGCTCGAGAGAACACTCACAGATTCAGCCGAGGGCACCGGATCGCTCCAGAAATCAAAGCGACTGTCTTTATCTTCCAATTCCTGAAGGACTCTCACTTGTTCTACATTATTTGGCAGGATTTTGTACAGTGTGTAATTATCGAAGCGAAATTTCGCGGTGGCTAAATTAGCCAGCAGGAATATTGGAAGTATTTTGAGCAGCATCTTAACAAGAGCTGAAGCGGATTGCAAATGATTTCGTAAAAAACGGTTCACCTAAAGTGTTTGATGTTCGATACTGGGTTGTAAAATTTATTGGTGCAATAAAATAATTTAAAGGTAGATAACGAATTAAATTGATGTGTAATTGTGTACCTAATTTGCTTAGTAATACTGGTTGACTGTTTATAAGGTATGACTTGCTATTGATATTTTAATACCTATCTAGTATTTTTGTTACCATAAAAACCTGATTTTAAACGCAAATTTTGTAAATGTAATTAGTGGTATAAAATAGGAAAAATATGCCTAGTAATTAAAGCAAATGGAAATGCCAATGTCGTAAAGCAAAATACAAATGGAAATGTCTTCGCATCTAAATTTGATATCAAGAGAGACACAATTATTTAAAACTTGTGATGTATTATTTAACTAATCATTTAGATCACATTGATGTACCTAGCTTCCCTCAGGATAGCTAGTAATGAGTCGTATGTTTCTTGACAGGTAGGTGTGATCTGGCTGATTGGCAGAGTGTATCCCCAGATACCATTGTCGCGGAGGTAATAGGTGGCAGCGATGGGCGGGTTGTAGCGGTGTTTGGCCCAGTCGACTATTGAACCAGTGGCGCCATCTGGAGGAAAATATTAAATTTAGATTGTTTTTGTGATTTTATATTGAACTAGCTGCTGCCCGCGGCTTCGCAGGCTCTTTTCCGGGATAAAAAGCAGCTTGTGTCCATCCCTGGGATATCGTCTATATCCCTGCCAAATTTCATTGAAATCCTTTAGGCGTTAATAGGTTACAAACAGACAGACAATTACTTTCAAATCACACTATAATATTAGAAATGCGAAAGTTTGACTGATTAGATGTATGGATGGATGGGTGGATAGATGGATGGATGAATGTTTGTTATTATGGATTCATTCAGGGGAGGCCTATGTTCAGCAGTGGACGTTAGCAGGCCGATGAGAGGAATAAATAAGAATCGAGACGTGTTGTTTATCGAAACAGGTGAAGATGGGAAATATGTTCGAAAGTCAATAGTCAAGTCAAGTCAGTTCGGCTTATTCCAATAATCCCCTGCCATAATCCCCTGCGAAGGGGATTCCTGGACTTTTTGTCCAGAAATCCCCTGCCGGCTCAAAGAGAAGACGCAAAGGGGATTTGTGGACCAGAGTTCCAGAAATCCCCTGATCCACTTATTTACACCGTAAATACCTAGGTAGTTGTTCTTTCTTGAAATAATCAAATGCAAACAACTAAGTAACCTCACCTTACAAGTAGAACATACCAAAATGTTCACATTAAAACAAGAACTACGAAAATTGGTTAAGTTGTTTTATCTCACGAAGTCCGTTGGGCTATGTTTATCATTGTGAATGGCATGTACACATTGTTTTAGTGTGCGTAAGCTCAGAAGCAATCAGTCTCGCCCGAGACGCGGTCCGGGTCACTAGTGCTCATTGTATTCACGTCAGATTTTGGTAGCGAGTACCGTCAGCATGACAACTAAGCGCAAAGTTGTTCGTGGTAGTAGGGTTAAACGGACTTCGTGAGATAGAACAACTATACCCATTTTCGTAGTTTTTGACGTTTTTGTTTTAATGTGAACATTTTGGTATGTTCTAGGTTAGGTTACTTAGTTGTTTGCATTTGATTATTTCAAGAAGTTGGATATCCTATTATCCAACGGCAATGGGACGGGCCTCTGTGTGAGTTGACACGGGATTGTTTGACTAAACGTGCTCTAACTCTGCGGATCGTGCCCGCCTCCTGGCCGTTTCTCAATGGGAGTCAGGACATTGGTTGCAAGCATTTCTTTCATATAACACTGGTACTTTATTGGTAGCCCGTAACTTTCCGTATCGCAACGTGTCTTCGGTTGGGTGCAAGGTGTTGCGCGCCTCATCAATGCCAGTGCGGTACTGCTGTCAAACAGCTTAGCCATCACGGATTACTTACTACGTGTACTAGGGCCGCCCCAGTCGGATATCTCGCCACGCCAGCCTTAATGAAATCATACGGCGGGCTTTTGTCACCGCTAACGTACCATTTATTCTCGAACCGAATGGTCTGTTGCGTGACGATGGTAAGAGGCCCGACGGTATGACACTAGTTCCATGGGAGTTGTGGTGGCTCATTGTGTGGGACGCTACATGCGTCGACATGCTTGCGCCTTCCCATCTTCCGAGGAAATTCGTCTGGTCGAAGCGACGCATAACCCGAGAGCTGGTGAATATCTGGCGCAGCGCATCAGCATTGCTATACAGCGGGCCAACGTATATAGCTATTGAAGTGGTCTACATTTTCGATGACAGCTGTCAAACTTCAAACGGCCACATCTCTGAAACTACTCTTCCTTGACTTTGGTGCCAACCTTTCAGAATCTAGAATAATATCCGTTTCATTTTGATATAACCTGTCATTTTTGATCAATTCTAACTGACTGTAACAGTCGTTTTCTAATATCAGCTGTCATTTTTGACATCCGCTGTCATTTTTGACATCCACTGTCATTTTTGACATCAGCTGTCATTTTTGACATTAGCTGTCATATTTGGAATTCACTGTCATTTTTCATAAATGTATGGAACAATATGAAATTAATTAGTAAGAATTGGACGAACTGCGCATGGTTTCCTGACGAACTGCGTATTGGACGAAACGCGTGTTGGACCAAACGCTTGTTGTGTTGGACGCGTGTTGGACGAAACCTGTGTATCCATGCAGAAAATATATACAGGACGAAAATTTCCACAACCGCACATACTAATGGGACTACGAGGAATAGTTCTCCCTCGTGGTCCTATTAATGGAACAAAATAATGGGACGAAAAAACAGCGTAAAAAAACTACTCGAAATCAGTTGAAACCCTATTGTGAGTCGGAAATTCCTGAATGCAATGTTAATATTTTGGTATATTCTACATATAAGGTGAGGTTACGTAGTTGTTTGCATTTGATTATTTCAAAAACGAACAACTACTTACGGTGTGAATAAGTGGATCAGGGGATTTCTGGAACTCTTATCCACAAATCCCCTGTGTGTCTTCTCTTTGAGCCGGCAGGGGATTTCTGGACAAAAAGTCCAGGAATCCCCTTCGCAGGGGATTATGGCAGGGGATTATTGGAATAAGCCGTCAGTTCGGGTACTTATTGAGAAAATTCTGGGCATGCGAGATGCCAGCTGTGTGGTTGCCGGCTTAGAATTTGCACCACCCCAACTCTTCCCGCGGGTGTCGTAAGAGGCGATTAAAGGATATCCACCGGGGCGGGCAGCAGCGCCCCCTGCGGAACAATTCTACCACTGTCCCTGATCCCCAATCCGAATGCCCAGCGTGGAGATTATGGGCATTACCCCCATGAATAAAAGCCAACAAGGCGCTTATCAGGGGGAGGCCTGCGTCCAGCAGTGGACAAATACAGGCTGTTGAGGTGAGGTTGAGGAGATGCCAGTGCCCAATGATTGGAAATAAACAAATAATGCTGGACAATCCACACAGCATCATCTAGCCCCAAACTAAACAGAGCTTGTGTTATGCGTACCTACCTACTAGATAACTGATATATTTATTACAATTCGTTACATAGATAGATAGATATTTTTTACTATACATATAAATATCCAGAACACCCGGAATAGTATTTAAAGATCGTACAAACATTTGTCCCAAGGCGGGAATCGAACCCGCAACCTACTGCGTCACAGGCGGACCTTCGCTCGCTGCACCACGTCGTTAATAAAATAATTAATAAGTTTACCAAAGACTTCCTTAGACGTGCCAACGAGATATTGTGTATTGTATTTGACAGCTAGTGAACCCATTGCTCTTCTGCCGATGGTGACCTTAAACACAACGAAGAAGTTATTCAACCTTAATATTATATAATTAAGGCGCTACCTTCCTTCAAATTAGCGACGCCACCTATTTTATCTTATTTTACGTTGAAGTAAGGAAATTTCAAAAACGACGTTGGTCAGTTTGTGATACCTATTATTAACTTTTTTTATGCCTCTGTCAAAAGTTGCGTGGCCACCAATCTCTATTTTTGCATCTCTGCCTAAACTATACAAAATAAAAGTATTACAGAGGCATTAAAAAAAAGGTTATGAACGTATCACAAACTACCCAACGTAATTATTGAAATTTACTTTGTTCAACGCTGTTCAACGTAATCATAAGAAAATTATAATAGGTGGCGACGCTAGTGTGCCTCGGGGTACCGCCTTAAAGTAGAATGCGACGAAAATTCAATTATACACTTGCGAGCTTTAAACTGGAATCGCTTCAAGGGTTGTTCAAGACTAATTTTTACAATTTCTTTGCAGTGAACTATGAGTTAAGTTATGTTTTCCCTTACGCAGGATTTATTGGCGACGATAAATTTTCATTTAATGCACGATAATGTCCACTGCCACACCGCAGCAGTGACTAGACAGTACCGACAGACGTCTTCCATGTCGGCATTCCCACACTAGACTGGCCAGCCCTTATTCCTGACTAGAACCCAATCTGGCATATGTGGGACGAGCTAAAACAGTGGATACGAGGGAGAAATCCAGCTAATCCAGCTCCGGCGCCGATAGATGCAACTTCGACCTATTGCATTAATTCCCAAAATTTAGGTAGCCAATTTAATTTGTTTTCTTGATATCACTTGAAAGGTAACAAAATTACCTTTCAAATGATATACCACAATCTAGTTCATTGTACATAAGTTGTAAAAAAATTGTTTTGATCAACTCGCGATGAAAGCGATTCCATTTTAAAGCTCGCAAGTGTAGAATACAATCCACTTAGAACTACTATACAATTGAAATAGTTGAGCTAACTGCAGACAGCTTCAATAAAACGTCAAGTGCGAGTCGGACTCGCGCACTAAGGGTTCCGTTTAATTGTAAACCCTTGTTTCTTGCCAAATATTATGAGTCTAGGTCAACATGAAGTAGGTACCCTGTAGGTATATTTTGGTCGAGGGAGAGAATCAAAACTTATTTTTTTTAGTTAATAAACTACAAATTTACGGTTTTCAGATTTTCATCGTTATTTGTGCTATATGAACTTGCTTGTTACCAAATTTTATAATTCTAGATAAACGAGAAGTACCCTATAGGTTATATAAAAAAAAAACTTTTCATTCTTGCTATAGATCAATCTATAGCAAGAATGAAAAGTTTTTTTTTTTTGGTGAATTAACTACAAATTTACGGTTTAAGAACTTTTTTCTTTATTTGTGCTATAAGGCCTTGCTTCTTGCCAAATTTCATATTCTAGGTCTACGGGAAGTACCCTATAGGTTTTGGTCCATGGCAAGCATTAAAAGTACTTTTTTTAGTGAATAAATAACAAATTTATGTTTTTCGGATTTTTCCCTTTACTTGTGCTATAAGACCTTGCTGCTCACCAAATTTCATGATTCTAGGTCTACGGGAAGTACCCTATAGGTTTTGGGTGCATGTGATTCCCTTGGAAATTTCAAAATTTTTGGACATAAACGGCTGTAACTTTTGAGTGCGTTGACTTAGAAGTTTTATTTATATTACGGCTTCAAGAGGTTACAGACTTGAGTATTTGATGTTAATTTCAACTCAATACCTCCACGCGTTCTTGAGGAAAGAGGGTTGACAGACGGACAGACAGACAGACAGACGGACAACAAAGTGATCCTATAAGGGTTCCTTTTTTCCTTTTGAGGTACGGAACCCTAAAAAATCTAGAGGTATTATGTCAATCATAGGAAAAACGTATTTACCATATCGTTATAGTTGTATAAATGGTCAGTGGTGTGGGCGAAAGGAACAAGAAGCCTCTGTCCAAATGCCCTGAACGATAAGAAACCAGTGAGCCTAGATCCAATGGATTCTATATATCTGGAGAAAGATCTTGTCTCCACTTCGGTAAATGGTCCTTGGCCAATATAATTGTTGGCTGATGGAGTGTGACTACCGCCGCTTACTGCAATGAAGCACAAATTATTGTTCTGAATTGCAATTAGTAACCAACAACTTTTCAATAGTTTTGAATATTTACCTCCCCATTGAGAGTTCCAGTTCTTAGTCAAATCAACGCCAATTGCTGTTGTGGTGATAGGTCTTCTATTTTTCACCCAAAGCCTGACCTGAAAATCCCAAAAATTAAGGTGAGAATCAATCAAGAAGTGAAAGAACAACCTTACAATTAAAGGAAATTAATTCATTTCCAGTTCCATCATTATAATGTACAAATAATTTAATAATATCCCAAAAACTAAGGGATAGGGAGGAAGTGGACAGACTTGATGGAAAAAACCTGCAATATTTCCAAGGAACTGTTGGATAGAGCGTAAAGGAGAGGAAAGACAAGAAAAGCAGGAGTATCAACCAAATGTCTCTTTATAAATACTTACAGCATCTTGTGAATATTGAAATCCATCAGGATTGATGACAGGAAAGATGTGCCATTCAAACTGTTCTGTTGCTTGTCTCGCTTCATCATCATCACCTTTCACTAACTGGTCTACCAGATAGGTCAGTACAGTTGGAGACAGCCAATCAGCACCAACCTGACCAGCTTCAAGGAAGAAAACTCGTGATGGGTTGCCTCTGGCTATTTTAATACCAGTAAGGTTTCTGCCTGGAAAAAATAAATATGAGTCATTATCCTCTCGTTAAATCGATTCATTAACACAGAAAATAACAATTATAGAAAAACAATTACAACCAGTATTTTTATTATATATAATTCAAAAATGGTGGCCGATGTAAGAGAAACCCTCTGAGTGTGTTTTCTGCTCACGGGTTCACATGCGTTGTTTCGATGAAAACGATCAAAGGTTATTTTATTTCCCATCGAAACAGATTTATGGGATAAAAAGTAGTCCATGTGTTTTCCACCCTACATCTATGTATGTAAAATTTCAGATAGATCCAGTCAGAAGTTTTGGCGTGAAGAAGTAACAAACATACATACATTTCTTATACAAATCTGCTTAAAATTTGCACCACCCAACTCTTCCCAACACCCTCACCCACATTAGCCCTCAGCTGTGAGTTTTTCTATAATTCTTAAAATAAAATAAAAACTCCGTCATAAAAGCGGCCTCCCCCTAACCGCGTTTATTAGGGGGAGGCCTGCGTCCAGCAGTGGACCAATATAGGCTGAGAGAGGAGGAGCAATGCCAAGTATCTTAACCTTCGTGAGAAACTCCTGCGTTGACAATGGTCACGATGTTGCTATGAACAGCGGCTAGATGATGAAACCAGTCCTCAATCTCTTCAAGAGTCTGGTAGTTGGTCCAGTACAATTCACTCCGAGCATTTCGTTTTCTTCTGCTGTAAATTTGTGCGTCAAAGGCTCTGAAATTGAAATGATATCGGTTTTAGCATAATTATTTATCATAACCTTACTATTATTTTAGCAGCTGCTATCGGTGGTGTTTGCCAATGTGGCTTATTATTGCAATAAGTATTATTTATTTATGTACGCCTGTACCTATAAGGAACAAATTTTATAAAATCTCATATCAACATGTTAAATTTAACATAGTTTTTTATTGAACAATTCTGGTATTAATCTAGCTGCACCTCTCAGCCGGTACATACCTACGACTATATTTGTATGTTACTGGGTTCATAAAATGATTATTAATTATAATCTATTAACAAGAAATTAATAATGCTGGACAATTCAAATGGCAAATGGTTTGTGTGTGCAATTTTGCAATAATATCAGTATTGATGAGGATGACTTTCTAGGCCAATTTCGAAAAAGGCGGCCAGTCTCATTGACTAGCCGTGTGCACAATGATTATGGTGCTCAATTGTGTGCATAATAGTACTAAACAGATACTCACTCTTGAATATTTTCCAGCATCAGTTCAGAATCGATACTCCTCTTAGCCAGAACATGTTCAAACTCTTTTCTCTTCTCTGGCAGTGTCACCACACTCACAAATTCACCTACATTACCCGCAGGTTTCCAGAAATCTAGGTCTTCGTCTGAATTTTCCAAGTCCTTGAGAAAGGTAACATGTTCTTCACTTTCTGGGTGGACTTTGTACAGTGCGTAGTTGTCGTATCTCACTTTTTCTGATGCCACACTTAGAACACAAAGTAATAATAGTCTGAGATACATTTTAAGTAATCCTACTCAACTTTGAAAAACCACCGCAGTTTAGCAAATACCTTTGTTGTTTGTTACTGATATATTTTAATTCTTAATCCAATGTAAAGAACATTAGTTTTTTTAATTATAGGCTTTACCATTTTAGATTTAGTGACTATAATCGCTTGGATTATGAAATTTGGCGATTAATATAATATCTTATCAAAGTATGCCACTAATCTTGTAAACCTACGTAATTTTCACATGTTTCAAATTCTCAGTCGGTTTTTCGGGTTTATAATTATGTTATGTTTTGTGTTATAGGACTCTCAGCGATAGCATTATAAAAGATTTTACAAAATATAACTAAGATGTATGTACCTATCTCATATTCAGAAGGATGATTTGGTTCAAGATTTTAATTATTGTTTGAAGTTGGTGTTATATTTAAAAAACCTAGGCTTTTTACTATAAAAATGTTCGTTGTTTGATATAGGTATTCATTTTGAATGAAAGCGGGTCAAGAAGTCCCTCTTTAAAGGATGAAACGCTGGTGTTCTTCCAACGCAAACTCAGGTCGTTGGTTCGTAGTTAACCCTCTTACATTCATAATGAACCTAGGCTTTGTTTAAAGATACTTACGAACCGAACATGCTTCTAAGCTTCTGTATAATTGTGAGAAAAACCTAATTTAATAAATTATCACTATTAAGGGGTTATTTTTCCTCAAACCTAATGGAGTATCTAATTTCCTCGATAATCAATCACGAAATGACTGGAGTACTGAGAGACAACAATCCCCGAGCTAGGTCTACTGTAGTTACCACACCACGTCTGCGAAGAGTATTATTTAAAACTACCGTCATTTGGTTTTTGAACGCCACCGAAGATAAAATAAATGAAACAAAAATGAATTTTTATTGCAGTTTGCACACGTTTCTTCAGTGACAATTACTCAACTACCTAGTTCGTCAAAAATATTAATAGATGAGATAAGAGACAGGAGTAATAAGATGTAAATTAGCTTAATGTATTTAAACGCGCTTTTTTAATCCGTAAATATTCTAGCTGTCTCACTTTGTTCACCATTTTTGGCCCGTACCGATTAGCAATTGTTTTTAAACTTGACGTAGTTAAAAAAAACTTTTTAACATAATAACAGGGTCAGCGCGCAACAATAAATAAAAGGAAATCACAAAATATAAAGCTGCACGCGCGTCCATAAATCCGTTAATGCTCATCAGCAATTAAGCTGGCGTCACACTGCGGTTGCAATGACAATTTGTTGCAGTCGGGCCGCGAATTCGCAAGATTGATGGAATGGATCAACCGCTGCTATTTAATTTAGCTGTTCTCGAATTTGGGTAATGAATTTCATCATATTTAGAGTATGTAGCTCCTGATATAGATGTAAGCAGGTACCATCTATCATGATTTCTCTTTTATTGAATACGTGAGGCTTAAAAGTCGGGTAATTTTACTGCTGGACGACGACTAAGATTATCACAATGACTGAGATTCAGTTTCCGCAGTTTTATCGAGGGAGGACCTACGCACACTGCGCATTGACCGTGTGGCGGCCGCTTAAAGCATGCACCCCAACTCTTACGTAAAAGGCAACTATAAAAAAAATATTTAAAACAAAGCTGGGGGCGCTGGTGCCCACCTACGGTGTATATCACACCGTAGGTGGGCACCAGCGCCCCCTGTGGAACACATCAACCACCAAACCTGCGATTGCCAACCCGCCTGCCGAGCGAGGCGATTATGCCAAGCCCTCTTAAGTATGACAGACACAAAAATCACTAAACAGGAGAACCTCAATCTACAAATATAAATTTTACCTACAATCTTCTAAAACTTTTACCTACTTAACACGATGTCGGAGTGATTTGTGACATGATCTTAATTCAGCTATATTCGGCTATACCCAGAAAGAAAATAAACCAACGCAAACTTGAAAGTTGTTGTTTAGAAAGAACTTCAGGAGCTTTTAAACCGATACTCAGAAGTAAAGCTCGTTCCACACGGGCGACACTGTCGCGGTCATCGCTAATTGTGATAAATGGTCGCGGTCGCGTCGTTTGTCTTACTGGTCGCAGCGCGACAGACAGTTTACTTTTCATTGTGACGTCGTTGGCTTTGCAAACGAGGGATTGAGCTTACCACTTTATTGTTTTTCCTGTTTTCTAATAGAAAAACAATAAAGTTACAAGCTAACTCTTACTTGAAATACAATTCAACAGTTAACTGAGAAACAGGTTGAAACTACATTTCATGTTGCTAGGTTGACGACAACGTACCTAAGAGTTTGACAAGCACAAAATTGGAAAGTATCCTAGGAGTATCAAGCAAGCAAAGAGCTCGATGTATCTAATTTTTTTTATTTATTTTATATAAGGGACCTTTAAGTATGTGATCACAGGTATAAACCTCATACCTTCAATCACATACAATTCGGTGAAACGGGCAAGGAGTGGGCTAGATGAATCATCATAATATTGCGATAACAGATAAATGAAAATGAAAAAATATTTATTACGACTCATCTTAAAACTAAACAGTAGGTTTCTAAAAACTAAAGTAAATATCATCATCATCATCAGCCTATATTAGTCCACTGCTGGACATAGGCCTCCTCTAATGACCACCATAGCGCCCTATCTTCAGCTTGACGCATCCAGCATCTGCCTGCAGTCTTTCGCAGATCGTCATCCCACCTGGCCGGAGGGCGGCCGGAGGGCCTACACTACGTTTGCCGAGTCGTGGTCTCCACTCAAGAACTCGTTTACCCCAGCGGTTGTCGGTTCTTCGCGAGATATGGCCGGCCCACTGCCACTTCAGCTTGCTAATTCTTTGAGCTATGTCGATAACTTTGGTTCTCTGACGGATGTATTCGTTACGAATTCTATCCTTCAAAGAGACTCCGAGCATAGCTCTTTCCATAGCTCAAAAAATAAAATAAAGTAAAAAGTAAAAAATAGTGTCAAGTAATCATCATATAAGAATGAGAAGATATGGTGTAATATTCAAAATAATGATACATATTTAGATATATCTAACGAGCCGCACACTAGGCATGCATAACCTGTATCGAGTGGATCTGAAAAACTATTTCCAGTAAAACAATTCCTCAGCTAGGCAAGACATAGGTAATTTTATTATAATTAGTGTGATTTATTTTTAAATAGTCAAGTATATTATACTTATTTATAATATTTAATCACAGAGTAAGGTAATTTATGATTTTAGGTTATACTATTAATTAGCAGAACAACGTTAGGTTATACTAAACTGATAAATTAACTGTACAACACAATAAAATAAATAAATTGATAAGTAATCAATCGCTCGTCTAACCACCGACCACAATGAAGCATTATTTAGGTACCGCTTTAACCGTATAATTATTGCCGGCGCGGGACTAAAATAATGCCATGCAGAACGCACTGAAAACGTTTACTGTGGCACAGTAAGTAAATGTCTTTATAATAAAACATGACTGCATAATCATTGGTGGAAATCGTATGAAAATCCTTAGGGTGTTTATTGCATTCAGAAAGACAGACAGACGCGGTCGGGATTTTGTTTTATAATAATACTAGCTGCATTATTACTACCCGTTGTCCTAGGAATGAAGCATTTGCCCGCAGTAAAAAGTAGCCAAGGTTCATCAGGAATGATGTGAGCTTATAATGGTAAAATAATTTTTCAAGTCGGTCCAGTAGTTTCGGAGCAAACAGACAAACAAACAATCAAATCTTTCCTCTTTATAATATTATTAAAGTAATAGTATACACCTCCGATTGACCACAATCACGGCTGTTAAGTAGATATAGTAGTAAGTAACGTACATCGTCAGCCATGTGGCTGACGATGTATCATAAAGGTCTAGAAGACATTTGCCTACCTAGCACGGGGATTGTTGTGTAGGGTAGAATAGAGAAAAAATACGTCACATCGTCATCGAATGCGTAATATGTTTGAAACTCATTCCTTCAACTTCAATAATTTACGCAATGTATGACAATCTTCTCTATTCTACCCTACACAACTATCCCCGTGCTAGGTCTACAGTACCTATTTTACTCCAGTATTGAAGAGACAATTGTTGCACTTGTCAGGGAAAAAAGCCAGTAGCGATTTCCTACTACTTACGAGATTAAAATGATATAGGTAAAGGAGAACCGCAAGCTGTGATAGGATGGAAATGAAACGTCCTATACTTTCCTATCTAATTCTGTAGTACCTAAGATGCATTCTTAGGTACTATACAATTAGATTCTAAGGCACAAGTTTATTAGCTAGGACCTTGATGAGGCTGTATGAATTGTCCAGCGTTATTTATTTATTATTTTTATTTGTTACAGAATAACTCGAGTTACTCTACTGATGTACCTATACTACCGTGAAAGCATTTAGCAGTATTTACCGCCCAGAACATTCATATTTTGCGGGTTTTGTGGATACCTGTGCGAATTAGAGCCCTGATAATGAATGTGTGGTGAATCTAATGACCCATTCTGATTTTATTGTTTTTGCCTACGATAATTTTGTTTGGAAGTTGTTCCTGTTTAGAAGGTAGGCTAAAAAAAACAGTGCGCACAATATTTTTCTGGATCTGTTTTTATTAACCTTTTATCTTTTCCTATACTATTTGTCGAAACTTTGGATAAAAGTGACATACTTAGTACGATTGTTTTACAAATCGTACCCCAGATTCTAATGAATCGTTAAACTCGTAGCCAGCACATTGGTAAGTTCGTTATCAATGACTTAAACACTGAACAGAGTCGATATTAAATATCGACTCTGTTCAGCGTGGACCACTAAAGTGTTAACTCGAATACAAATTTTGTATTCGAGTTAACACTTTAGTGGTCCACGCACATGCCTAATATGCCCACCTGAAAGTCCTGCAGGTAGCGGGGGCCCTCTTCCGAGTCGCAACGCCGAGTTTAGGCAGTGAATGCGTTAAAGCGTTTATCAATTTTCGTCGCAACAAAATCCGAAAACAACAGTTGTTCAAGTAGCTACAACTCGCTCTTCATTTTGTAAGCTTTTGCATTTGACACGTGTAACTTTTTGGCAAATAAATCGTCACAAACAAAAGCGCACAAAAACGTAAGTGTAAATTACACAGGGCATTTATCACCCGTGACAATAATACGGTTGACTTCATCTTCGAATAATTCCCTTTGTTTCTTGCAGTCGGCGTGTGCTGATTTTTGGTTGGGTGTAAGATGTAAGCGACTTCAATGGTCAGTGCAAAACACAACGTCTGGACGACTGAGGTCTCAATGATATTTTGAAGAATATCTGCAGAAACTGCCCTCACTCCGAAGTCCGAACTAGGTAAAGAGACCGTCAACCAGCAGTGGGTAAATAACACCCAAAGCAGAAAACGGCGTACAAATAAATTTCAGCAACACGTCTGATATTTTAAAAGGGGAAAATCGTTCTAGTGATTGTTTTTTTCTGTCCACCTTTATTTACATTATTACTATTTTAACAAATTATAATCATAAAATAAAGAAGTAAATAATCCACACAGCATCATCTAGCCCCATGCTAATCAGAGCTTGTGTTATAATTATGGTACGTAAGTGGCAAGCACTCAGCTACAATGCTTGCAGTCAAAATTGCAAGCAACACCTTAATGCCTTTTCTGCATACGGTCACAGCACGGTTGCCGTGCCATGCACAGTAGAAATATATGCGACCGGCAACACAAGGTTACGGAATGGTTGCCGTGCCATGTCAAAGCTGTCTGTTTAGCTCATACATTTCTACTTTAGACGGCACGGCGACCGTGCCGTGACCGTCTGCATTTGAAAAGGGATTGTTCTATTATTATTCTATCAGCGCATAGAATACGTTAATTGCCGAAGGCGCCTCTTCCAAACAAGTAGGGTATGTTATAATCCCTCCGGCTGATAATGTACAATACGCAAAATGAGAACAAATCAGCCGGAGGGGTTATAATCACCTCGTCAGATAAATTGGTGATCGCAGTAGAGTCGTTAAAAATAAAGAAAATAAAGTAGTCACTCCTCTGGAGGGTCTTTCAGTTGGCTCTTACAGAATCCAAGAGCTGAGTTGCAGGGTTCTTCTTACACAGCTACCTCCACTACCTTGCCATACCACACGATACAAGTGGAATACGCAGAAGTCAGAAATCAATAACGTTTATTTCTTTCGGCTTACAAAATCATCATCATCATCATTATCAGCCTATATTAGTCCACTGCTGAACATAGGCCTCCCCTAATGAGCGCCTAAATAGACAAGTCGAATTTAAAACTATTAATAAGTCTTATCTGATACTTATACAATACACAACCAAAAAAAAAGTTTAAAACTGTAAAAAGTATAGATAAGTCAAATTTAAAACTATGAATTATTATCAAATACAAGTCAAATTATTAACTAAGTTATTAAAAAAGATGTAAGATTCTCGTGTATTCTAGAAGATTGTGATGTATTCTAGAAGTAAAAAAGGAACCACTTGACTATTGGCAGTGGTAGAAACAACCAAAATCAATTTCCGGTGGAATTTCCAACTCGCTGTCTCTGCCAACTCACACCACATCAGCAGCCGTTCATCACGGCGTGTCGTTAGAGGCAGGAGGTGGCCCCATAAATCAGGGGCGTCTACGCAGACTGCAATGGATAATGAATGAGATCACTGCGATTGTTTAGCAAATTCTAAGACGGGAGCTTGAAGGCTTGAAGTACGTACAATGTACAAGACAAACTGAAGTCTTGTCGCACGTTTATAAATAAAGAAAATTATTTCATAAACACGGTCTTGTGAGATTTTAGCATAAACAGCATTATCTTCAATCCAATGTACGGGATAGCTTCGACAGCCACTGCAGAACGACCATTATAAAGATAACAATTCTAATAGTTACGCACAAAAATGGGAGTAACTCTGTTGTAAAGCGAAGGTCTGCAACGCAGAAGGTTGCGGGATTGATTCCGCTTTGGGACAATGTTTGTACTTTCCGCAGATATGTATTCTGGGTGTTTTCTATGCATATAAGAAATATGTATCTATGTAGAGTATTGTATAAGTATCAGTTATGTAGTACTCATAACAAAAGTTCTGCTTAGCGTAGGGCGACACTGTATGAATTGCCCAGCATTATTTAATTATTTATTTATTCATCCTACAAGTAGATAACAAATAACAAATGAGACAAATCGCTACAAACTGAATATTTTCCGGGCAATCTTATTTATTAAATTGATAATAATTTATTTAGGTATTTATAATTATATAATTTATAATTAGTACAGGTAATCTTATAATTATAAATGTTAGGGAACACTATGCCACTACGAATAAGTTATTTTGACCAGATTAAATAAATAATGCTGGACATTTCACAAAGCATCATCTAGCCCCAAGCTAACAGAGAGCTTAGAATATTTTTTGGCTATTCCTCTTAATATTTCATGGCTTTCATTTTTCTATTGACCTAGTAGGCAAATGAAAAAAACGAAAAGAGGCAAAGGTCTGATTTTGGAAGACGATAAATGATTTCTCCAATTATGAGTGTCTGGAGAGTAGATCCCCAACTGAGTTAATGTCTCGTTCATAACGACAACCACAAATTTTATGTTGCATGTCCGAGATACGAATAATATGCAGAAATCAATCTGCAATCAAAACTGAATGAACTCAAAAAAAATTATATTATCTCCATGAACTCGGCGCTAGTATATGGTGAGAGACAGTTCATAACCAAGATGCATGTGAAAAGTCATAAGCCTTATAAAGGTCAAGATCCACTTAGTTTCAGCGACTCATAGAAATCAGAAATCAATAGTTTTTATTTGTTTTGGCTTACAAAATCAATTTTAAACTATACATTATTAACAGATAAGAAATAAAGTGTTAAATTGATTCTCTCTTCTCTCAACTTTTCATAACGACAGTGTTAGAGTATTTAGAATAGATGCGCTAATTTCTTGCAAAATAACTGAGCTAGCTGATTTCCCAAACTCCGGCAATACCATTAAACGATCAATGCAATTGAACAGTGTTCCTCCTAGGTACCACCGCATCGCAATCCATCAAATGCCGCATTAATTCATTTCGATGCAGTCCGAGCTAAGGCCTAGGATGTTACGGAGGATGTTGCGATAAGCGGGAAATAGGTAATTAAGAAAACCTAGGTTCAAAAAATATCCCTTACGGGTTTTTACTAAGGTTTGTTTATCTAAGTATTTATTTATTGATAAAGAAAATTACAATAAAATAATTGAAATAAATTAGAACTAGTGTTTACAATTGAAATAATTGAGATAACTGCAGACTGTTGCAAACAATCTATTACTTGCTCAACTGATCCATATCAATACAAGCCGGAAGCCTCCCCAAAACGTTGGCTACATTGCCCCGCTGTATGGTAATGCTGATGCGCTGCGCCAGATACTCATCAGCTCTCGGGTCACACGCCGCTTCGACCAGACGCTTTGATATTTTTTTTATAAACCCGAAGAGCTTCAGTACCCCACGGACCTAGAGTTTCGACAGTTTATCTAAGTTTGTATCTTGATCATCAGTGTGCATGGTATGATTAGTGGGCAATAGGAAAGGTCTAATCCGTCGCTGGTATTTTTAAATATTCAACTACAAAATCGGTAAATGGGGCAGCATCCTAAAATCGTTCTAGCTGAAGCTACGAGGCGTAATTTCGTTTTGAAAATGTAAATTTTTCGCAACATTTGTCCTTGGCCAATCACGAGATTACCCTGTGAACCCCTAAAAATGCTTTGAGTGTGTCTCTGTCTACAGAAAATATACTGTAATTTTCAACAGTATCTATTTTGAGGAGATACTTTGATGAAGGGATAAATACCGTAATAATTCAAGTCTTCTGTTTGATCTTTTTCAAATACATAGGTAGATACTCATTTCATGATTTAAACAGGCTTCTGATAATCACCTCATTCAAACACAATGATCCTTCCACTGGTGCTCGACATCCTACCTAGCTCAAGACTACCATACGCGCTACCGCTTCCGCCCCTGCACCGTATGCACGCGATCTAACAAACGGTTGTTTTGAGCATCCGTTGGCAGTGGGCCAGTTGTTAGCTTTAATTGGGCATGGGTTTGCGCTTGTAATGTTTCGTGGTGCAAAAACTTGCTGCTATTTCAGGCACAAGCGTTCGATCTTTGTTTTTTTGGAACTACAAGCTGAATAACAACGGTCTGATTAGTTTTAACTGCTGCTTTATTTAAGAGTAACTCAACAAAAATAGGAAGATCCTAATAGGGGTAAGGCCTCCTTAGACTTAGGTACGAGGTATTTACTACATAGCAGCCAGAGACAGATTACGCTCGGTTATGTGCGGCATTCCGCCGGGCATTATGTATGTAAGTACTGAATACCGACTCTTTGCATACCTATTCTTGACTCGGCACGTAGATGTGGGCCTTTATTCCTGAAAATTCAAGCCGTTATTAGTGTTAAGCATGACACCGTACTTAAGCAAGCATTCAAGCTGTGTTCGGACAGAGAAACGAGGGAATAATTCGTAGCGCTACCAACCCCACTCTGAATGAAGGACCGTCACTTAGTTTTCATTCCGCTTTGATATTACTACAACGCAAACGCTCCAGCTCGAAGACACAGTGAAAAGCCACAAAAGTGTACAGTTTTCTTTGAGATCCTCTCTAACAATCCTGGCAGTAATTTCTCCAATTCTCTTAAGCTTCAGAAAGCCCGCAGCGAACAAAGCAACACTCGTTAACTTTAATAATCACTCGAGACTACTCGAGGATTAAGCAGAAAATTTTAAAGATACAGCAGGAATTCTTGCCAAAGCTAGAGTGGCCCTTCGCTATGGATTGTGTGGGCACCGAAAGCGGATGACCAGTGCCGGTAGAAATGTGAAAGTTACTCGTAAGTAAAACATTTTTGAGAACCGAAAAAAATTATAGTTATGGGGTTATGGGGGTGAGTTTTCCGTGTCCCGTTTAGTTATTTGAGATAATAATATGCTAACACTTTCATAGCTCAAGATGCACACGGTGGTGTTTCACCAGCTGCGGCAAGGCATGAATGATTTGTGCAATATTCGAGATCTTAGTGCCTGTTTTTACACATCTCCTCCTTTCAGCTATGAGGAAAATCAGACTACAACCTAGTGTCACAGAACTACAATGGGCCTACAGATAAATAATAAATAACAAGTGGACCAATAGTGGACGTAATGTTTGTTAGGAATCGACGCACTAGTGGTAAACATTCCAAAAGGTACCTAGGACCTATGAACATTATGTCAATCTATATAATTTGATTGTTTTGAAAAACTAAAATTCGACTGCAAATTTCTTATTATTTACACTTTTTTTAACTTTTTCTGTTCAAATACAATTTTTTTGAGACTAATTATTTTCTATACAAAAGTAAGGAATCACTAAAATCGGTTAAAAAATTGACGAAAAAATCGAAACAGATAATACAACACATACAATACATATACTTATCCGAACACCACCCAAAACGATTAAAAATTAAATAAATCGACCAAACACAGTCGCACAAAGTCCTCCTGTTTTCAGTGTAATTTTGTCTCTTTTCTATAGGCAGCCTCCATGCGGCATTGGGTATTTAGCTCAATTTATTTAACCTAGTTTTGAGGATGGGATCGTTCTGTTTTGTTTTAATAATGGAAATGTTATCAAGATTTCACAAAGTGTTTCTTACAAAAATAAAAGTGAACAGTCAGCAAAAAAATCCTTAAACAACATCAACTCTAAACTTTAGTTGTTAGTTTTTGGATCTAGACTCTGGTCTATCCTTTCCTATCTCTGATAATTAACAGGAAATAGCTTCAGAATGTGTTCTGAAGCTATTTCCTGTTAAATATCTGCAATGGAAAATATTACGACCTAAGTAAGGTAGAACAGTATAGACCTAGATGTAAAGCTATAGTATCCACACATGTAGATATTATACTCGTAAAGGTTAACAATTAACTTGGCAAGGTTCCAACTAAAGAATTAACCACAAGAGCCTCTGAGAAGGGTTAATTTTTAAGTGGATTCCAAGTGGTTGAAATAATCTTGTTGTTTGTTAAAGTTTCTATTATTTTCAAGACTTTACCTTCTAATGTGACACCAGTGTGACATTGACGGTGCCGTTGGTAAAAGAATATACGCTACTGAGACCTATTCGGCGTGATATTAAACCATCCAACTAGGTGGACAGCGTGGTCGGTCGGTTGGTAATAGACGAGTTATTACATTGTGTTGATATTGACATAATTCACTCGGATCATTTTCTGAGTCATCATTCTCTTGCTCTTTTCCCACTTAGGTAGGGTCGACGTGGGGGGAATCAACGTGATGGTAACAATTCAAATTGTTACCGTCACGCCGATTCCCCCCACGTCGATTCCCTTAGCGACGATTCTTATGAAGGCGACTCTCTCCACGACGATCGCTTTTTTCGCCGTGTACAGTCGGCTGCGGCATCGACAAAAGAAAAACTTTATATGGCTGATTAAAATCTATGCTTTATAATAACAAATATGTAGTTAATTATTAAATGGAAGAAATAAGATGAATAATTATAACAAAATACACACGTCACATTATTAGAAAGGGAATAAATAGAAGTACTTATAATAATTCAGCTCTAAATTAAGTTGCGATTTAATAATAAATATTTGTGTTTTATTTTAGTTTAAATGGTCCAAAAACCTCAAAAGTATAGCGATCTAGAAGGGGGAAAATGACAAAAGTACAACAAACGTCAGTGTCAATACAAGCAAACCTATGATGAAAAAATTCACCTCTTACTGTAAAAAGGTGAGCTATTTACAGACAAGATCTAAATTTAGAAAGAGTTTGGATCATGCTTTGATTCTTAATATAATGAACCATGGAAATTCTAAAATTAGACTTAATAAATTTCTCCGAATCAAACCGAAATAAAGCTATGGAGCAAAATTAAGAAAATTAAATGGCCAATTAATTTCAATACAAAAGGCTCTGCAACACCCTAATCACTAATTACCCACGATAACCTGAAAATCGCACCTTATTACCAGGAAATAAAGTTCTTTCTGGAACAGTCGGATATCGACTCATTTATAAATCATCGCCTGGTATAACTAGATCCCAAATAATGTGCTATTCGGTAGCAATGATAGGTCAATGTTTTTTGGAGGGTGTTGCCAAAATAAATGACAGTTAGTCACGTGATCGAGCGATTTGTCGTTTCGGTTTTGACATAGTACACCTTTCATAGTAATACCACAACACCACTACTGCAATGAAATGTTAATTTGAAACTAGTAATTTCAGTCGGTTAACTACGCTAGGTAGACTACCTTAGATATTTAACAGGGCCTAGGTTTCATTTCTCGCAAAGAACCGACAACCGCTGGAGTAAATAACGTGTTCTTGAGAAGAGACCGCGACTCGGCTAATGTAGTGTACTCAATTTTCATTTTTAAGTACATTAATCAACTAATTTCTTTTATTTATTACCTACTCATAAATTTGCAAAAATACTCTGAGAAATTCGCTTAATCATTTCGTTGGCACTTTTACGAAAAATGACTGGTTGACCTGAAAACCCTACAGATCACTAGCAAATCACACTTTTTGTATACAAATTTAGTACCGTTGGAAAGGCGACAAACCAGAAAATTAAGTTAGGGTAGAATAAATTATTCAGACACCCTAGTTTTTTTATTATTTTAGGATTTTTTTTTTTTTTTTTTTTTTTTAAAGCATAATATCTTATTTTTCGATCCTAGTTTAAGAGATGTTTAACGTATTTTAATTACAAATGTTTATAAACCAACAAATATTGAAAAAATACTGCAGAGAAAAGAAAAAAAAGTTACGAATGCTTGAAGGTCAAATTTTGGAAAAATCTCAATAAAGTATAAAAATTTACATATCACCAAAACTATAAAACTTTAGTAAGGGAAAGTAAGGTCCAATAATTAGCAAATATCCTCCTCTATTTGCGAATTCGCTATGGCGGATCGCGCGATGAGCGCCCAACTGAGCAGTCATGTTACACTTTGTTCCGCAATTATAATTAAGTAAAGTGCTCAAAAAGTATTTATTTCCCAAATTAACATATACCAAAGTATTACTCATACAAAATAGTGCATATCTACAGAAAGTTCTGCAAGAAGTATTGCTGTTTTCATGGAGATATCAGGAAAAAACTAACTCAACGGACGAAATTATTTAAAATCTAACTTCGACGAGCGTGTGTCATCATCGTAAGTAACAAAGGACGGGACTAATGACCTGACTTGGCCACTAAACATTCAAGGTCGCTGTGCTAGAGCGCTTTCGTAGTAAGTGGTCACAAATTTCGAGCCACTTGACATAGCAGGCGTGGATCAACGGTCAGAGTGTACGGCTCTCAATCAGAAGGCGGAGGATCGAATCTTAGCTGACCACTCTTTTTGTTTGATTTTATTTTATGTTAACAATGCCTCTAACAAACACCGATCGAGATAATGTAACAATGAGACGAAAATATAAGGTAAATATTTCTACTGAAAACTCATTTGATTCTTTATCTGTGGATGAAGACATGGACGACCACTCAATGGTCCTCGATTTAAACAGCAAATTAAACAGAAGTTGTCCCGATGTTAGAGTCGATGACTTTAACAAAATTGAAGAACTACAAAATAAAATATTATCGCTAACAGAAAAATTAGAAATTGCAAAAAACGAAATCACAAATCTCTTGAAAGAAAACTGTTGTCTAAAAAAGAAAATGTCTTCCTATGATGTCCGTGTCAATCAACTGAAGGATATTTGTAAAACCACTCCGAAAAAGAGTATAAGACAAAGCAGGAGTAGCCTGAATAGAACACGGTTGGATTTCTCGTGCGAACCAAAAAGTCCTAACGTGCCGTCAAGCCAAAATTATTCAGATTCCCAGGATCAGTCAAACTGTACAAACACCCACACCACCATAAACAGGAATCTAGAATACAGAAGACCTAAGCCTAGGAACATGTATGTTATCGGCGATGAGTCTGTGCGTGGCCTCTCAGCGCACTTAAACAGCTCGAGATGTTCAAGATGGAATGCAGAATTTACAATTCATGGAATAGTGAAACCACACGCGCCGGCATATGAAATATTAAGCTACCTAGAAGGCATAGTTACGAATACAAATAGGGATGATGTGATTATCTTATCTGTAGGTAAACATGACAATAACCCTTACCATTTAATCATGAATTTATATAATTTTATAGCTAGGAAAATTACCTGTAAATTATTTCTATTAAATCTCTTCGAAAACAAAATTTTAAATATTAACAAAATTAATAATGAATTAAGAATTATGGCCAGTAAATATGAAAATTGTAAATTTTTAAATACAAAAGATTATTGGATTAAAAACAAGTATGCTTCTAGATTGGAATTAATATTATTTAAATTAAATTATGAGTTTTATAACGAAATTGTAAATGTAAATAGCACCATGTTAAATCAAGAAATTGCTGCGAATAAAGAGGAAAACGAAACATTTTTTCGTGCCTAAACGGAATGTTCAATGTGTTAAAAATAGTTCAGGCACAAACAAAATAGGTTCAAATAATTTCAGGATTTTGCACCAGAACATAGCGGGTCTCTGTAATAAATTAAATATTGTAGAAATTTTCTTATCTGAATTAGAATCTAGTAATAGAGAGATAGATATATTATGCTTTTCTGAAACTTTCATTAAAAAAAATAATGAGGCCAATGTTATTCTGGAAAATTACAAATTAGCGTCTTTTTACTGTCGAGATGATAAATCCAGGGGTGGATCATGCATTTTAGTAAAAAGGGATATTAATTGTAAACCAGTGAATATCCCATCAAAATTTGTCGTTAAGTTCAATTTTGAGTGTTGTGGCGTAGATCTTATTGGACTAGGTATTGTGATTTTTTGTATCTATAGAATTCCCGACAACAAAAAGTCCCAATTGGGCATTTTCTTACATAGATTAGATAACTTCTTGAATTATATCACAGATAATTATAAGAAAAAGAAAGTAGTAATATGCGGGGATTGGAATATAGATATTTTAAAAGAATCGGTTGATTCCACCGATTTAATAAATATACTTTCTAGTTACGATTTTCATGCGCACATTAAGTCTCCTACCAGATTAAAATCATGTCTGGATCAAATAGCCAGTAATATTAAAATAGTCAAGTCTGAGGTTTTTCCCTCTGGGCTATCGGACCACGAAACGGCCCAACTAATACATTTTAAAGTAAATAAACAGAGAGCTCTGTCATTTTGGTTTGAGTACGGCCGAGACTATAACATTGACAATATGAGAAAATTTTGCGAGTGCATATCATCATTATCATTCTCGGAGGTATATAACTCGCATACAATGGTAAATTCTTTTGATGCTTTCTATGATTTAATTACATTATTTTATAATCTATGTTTTCCCAAAATTAAAATTAAGGTCTCAAATAAACCGAGACAGGGAAACTGGATTACAACTGGTATTAAAAAATCATTAAAAACTAAGCGTAAACACTATATGACATACATTTACAATAAAAAGGATAAGCAAAAACATAAATTGACATACAAAATTTATAAACATATTCTTAAAAAATGCATTAATAAATCACAGAGGTACAGTAACCTTAGAAGAATTCAAAATAGTAAAAACAAGTGTAGAGCCACTTGGAACGCCATTTCTTCATCCTTGACTAGTAATCTATATAAAAATGACATTGATTCAATAAAGTTTAATAATATGACATACTCCAATCCATCTGACATATGTAATATATTTAATAATAATTTTATAAATTTACCTCTAAACATCTCTTCATCTAATATTAGTGATACAGTGAGTAACAATATTAAGCAATTAAATTCAATCTTTTTACTTCCATCAGACCCGGAAGAAGTTTTTAAAATAATTATGTCCCTCAATAATAGTAAAACCAGTGGCTGGGATGACATCACTACCAGTAGTCTGAAGGCCTGTGCAAAGTGGATCTGTTTCCCACTTTCGCACATCATTAACTTGTCTTTTCTGGAGGGTGTTTTTCCAAAACAGTTAAAAATGTCAATTGTTAAGCCCCTTTTCAAGAAGGGTGACCGATCGGATCCGAACAACTACAGACCGATAACATTAGTCCCAATCATATCGAAAATATTAGAGAAAGCCATGTTGAATAGGCTAAACAGTTTTTTAGACAAGCATAAGACTCTTCATAGTGATCAATACGGTTTTCGTAAAGGAAGCTCTACATCCCTTGCTTGCTTTAACTTAGTGAGGTTTATTACAGAAAACTTAAACAGGGGTAGAGGCCCCATGTTGACTCTATTTATGGACCTAAGCAAGGCATTTGACTTTGTTAAGCATGACAGACTGTTAAACAAATTGGATTTTTGAGGTTTGAGATATTTATTTTTTCTCTTAAGAATTTACAAATTCACTTAAAGAGAAACTATAACTAAATTAATCAAAGTAAGTCGGCCTTTCAGCTATACAAATATAGGTAAATAGTAAAGGTAAGGTATTACAATGGTATATGAGTTAATACCTACTTCGGTTGTTAGGTCGAAGTAGTACTTAGTTGATTTTTTAACAAATTTCTAGATATGTGGGTAGCGCTAAATAATTTTACCAACATAGCATCGTGTCACGCTAGTCGGCAAACGATCCGATTGAAACAATAGAAGTCTTGTTAGGGCTGTGTTCCAGTGGGTTAGTAGATAACTATTTTAGTTAAAGAGTTGTTTAAGTAGGAAGGTAAGATTGGATTTCTTTATGAAAAATCCTTTAAAATGTGTGTTTTAAGCAATCTTTTAAATGTGGTCATTGAATCGAGTTCCCTGATGTCTTTTGGTATTTTATTATACAATTGCGCTCCCTCGTAAACAATACTTTTTTTCCCAGATGTTGTTCTAGTTGTTCTAAGAATAAGGTTGTTGGCTTGTCTTGTCATTCGTTTTTGAACATTTTTTCTTTTTGTAAATACTATTTGAGAGTGAATGTCTTTAGTAAGTATCTTTCTTATTAATAAACATGTATTGTATTTGTATATCTGATGTAGATTCATTAGTTTAGTTTGTTTATAAATAATAGTAGTAGATTCGAAATAATTGTATCCGAATAAAGTTTTAATTAATTTATTTTGTGTAGTTTGTAAGGTTTTTATATTAGTTTTCGCAGCCGTGCCCCAAATTTCAATCAGGTAGTCAAGATGAGGTTTAACCAGAGAATTATAAATGGTGTATCGTACGCGCCTAGGTAGGCATCGCACAATGCCACGCATCGAACCTGTAAGCGCTGATAGTTTGTTTCGAATAGTTTCTATATGAGGTTTCCATGAGAGTTGGCTGTCCACTATAAGGCCGAGGTACTTTTCTTCATTGACATTGTTTATTATTTCTCCGTTTATTGTTAGGGGTAAGCAGTTTTCTATTTTCTTATTTTTAGCGGTAAAAATAATGTAGTTCGTTTTAGAAGTGTTTATAGTTAGTAAGTTTGATTGTAACCAGGTGTATAAAAGATCTAAATCATGCTGTGCTTGACCTACGAGGGAAGTTATTGAATGTCCGGAATAGAAGAGACTTGTGTCATCAGCATAAAGAGTAATGTCCCCAAGCAGACCTATGTCACCGATGTCATTGATATATATAAGGAATAGCAGCGGGCCAAGGATCGATCCCTGGGGAACACCATAGCTAATTTGTTGCGGATCACTGTTGTATTTATCGATTTTAACAATTTGGTGTCTATTCATTAGGTATGATCGAAACATCTCAAGGACAACTCCGTCAATACCGATGTGCTTTAGTTTTGTTAAGAGCATGTCGTGACTCACTGTGTCAAAGGCTTTTTTGAGGTCTATAAATGTGCCTAGTACTATTTTCTTCTGGTCGATGTTGACTTTTATCGTTGTAATTAGATCTACAGTAGCAGCGAGAGTATTGGACTTAGCGCGAAACCCGTATTGCTTTTTACTAAAGAAATTGTGTTTTGTCAGATATTCATTGAGGCGGAGGTGTAATATTTTCTCGTATACTTTTGATAAGACCGGCAGTACCGATATCGGCCGGTAGTTTCCGGCATCCATTTTATTTCCTGATTTGTAGATTGGAGTAACCTTAGCTAGTTTTAGGGAATCAGGGAATCTACCTTCCAATAGACTATTGTTAATTATGTTAGTTAAGTCTTCAGCAACCAAATCCTTAGCACATTTGACCACTTTAGTGCTTATTCCATCTATACCAAGGCTTGTGTTTGAATTTAAGTCACTAATAATCTTTTTTATCTCGGTTACGGTGGTGGGTTTGAATTCTAATAGTTTTTCAATTGATTGTGTTTTACTAGATAGGGTTTGAGTATAATTTTCAAAATGTTTCTTTGGAATCAAATTTGCTAATTGGGAACCGATTTCAGAGAAGAAGGTATTGAAGTGTTCAGCTATTTCTTTTGGGTCTGTGATTTTACCAGAGGGGGTGTCTAAATTAGCTATTTTATGGTTGCTTTTCGGTTTGTTGTTTACAAGGGTATTTATCAGCTGCCACATTTTTAAAGAATTTTTCTTACATTTGTCAAAAGAGTTTTGGTAGTACTTGTTCTTTGACCTTTGTATATTGCTGTGCGTTGTGTTTCTTTGTTGTACAAATTCATTTCGTAGTTGTTCATCTTCGGGATTTTTCTTTACGCTATGCCACAATTTGTTTCTTGTATTAATATCTTTGATCATGTCTTTGTTTATCCAGTCAGTTTTTGGTGCGTTTTGTACTTTAGTTTTAGTAACTTTGTTTTTATCTATTGATTCTCGTAGTAGGTCCTCAAGTTTACCATAATCGTTCATTAAATCAGTTGTCATGATTTTTTCATTTATAGTTTTATAGAGACTGTTATAGTCTATAGCTTCATATTCAACCTTTTTTGGTCGTTCATGTTTTATTCGGTTCAATTCCAAATAGATTTGTTTATGATCTGATAGGGCGCTTTCTATGATGGCCATGTGATAGGTATTATCTCGCAGGTTCGTGCATATGTGATCCAGTATAGTCTTTGAAGTGTTTGTTTCACGAGTACAATGATCTTTGTCGCATTTATTCAGTAGCTTGAAACCGTTCTGTTTTATCACTAACTTGTATTCTTTTGTAGGTTTTTCCTTACTCAGTAGGTTTAAATTTAGATCTCCAAAGACAATAGCTCTCTTTCTTTCTGCTAGCTGGGAGGAGTACTCCTCGAGGAATGTTGTCGCATTGGCTGATGGTTGTTTGTATATAGCTCCAATATCCAGACATAATTTGTTTAAGTGAATCCAAAGGTAGTGATTGTTGTCATCGCATTTTTCGTATAGGAATTCATGTTTAAGATTGTTGTGCACAAATATTGATACTCCTCCTCCTCTTGCATTTGTTCTATAATTGTAATAGTGACTGTAGTTTGTTAGTGTTGTTTTCAATGCTTCATTTTCGTCCTTAATCCATGTTTCTGTCATCACAATAATATGTATAGTTGTTTTAAAGGTTTCAATTATGCATCTAATTTCATCAAGTTTTCCAGGTTTTACAATGCTGCGGACGTTTGCGTATAGAAAGTTAATTGATTTCGTGTTTGTTGTTATTTCTTCATAATTGGTTGTTATTTCATAGGTAATGGTGTTAGTTTTCTGAGTAATGGTTGTGTGGTTTTCTGTATCTAGTTTTTTGACGGTTCCTTTGTAATTTTGGGTGTTCCTTTGACATACTTAATTGTGATGTCTGACTCCCCATTTTCTTGACGTTGCTTAAGTTCGTTTCTCAAGTCTTTTATTGCCTTTTGTTGATATAGTGTCTGATCGGGAAATATTTTCACGCCTTCTAAGTTTGCGTTCTTCTTATTGCGAAGTATAGTTTTCACTGTTTCGTTAGAGTCGAAGAAAACTTTCAGTGGACGTTTCTTCCTGGTGTCGTATTTTCCTAACCTTTGTACTCTTCTGAAAGGGCATTCTGGGGCGACGGTTTTCAGTACTTTTTCTGCTTCCGTTTCATCTTTGTGTTGCCTTTCTTTCGGTGTATCAGCTTCTGGCTCAGGTAGCCCTACAATAACAACATTCTTACCCCTTTCCGCACGGTCCTGGAGTTCAGCAAGTACGTCATCATGTGAAAGTTGTGGTCCTGCTTGCGCTGGGGTCGTCGGGGCCAAGGATTGGACAGATCTGAGCTGTTGAACGTCGAATTGGAGGACTTTAATTTTTTCATCGCTCTCCTTAACCGTATCAGCAAGGATTCCAATTTGGGTCTTAAGGTTGTTGTTTTCGGTTATGAGATGCTCAGTTGTCACCTTTATATCGGACAACTGATCTCTGATCAGGGATATATTCTGACTAACAGTGTTGAACGTTTCGCTGTTACTTTTGCTCGATGCAGTTAGTATTTCTAGTATTTCCTTTTTAAAATCTTCAAATTGGTACTTGCCATCATCTGTGGTTTTCCTTTTTCGAAACGAAGCAATCCTTAGTTCTGCCTCGGTAGCATCAAGTTTTGATAAATCAGGCTGGGAACTATAACCTGAACCCCGAGTTGAGCTTTTGCTTGGAGAAGGTGAGGCACTCATTTTGTCAGTTTCAAAACAAAAGGATTCGGTAGCATAAAGTTGCAAAAAATTTTCGAAGTACTCGCCTCGCTTTGCTTCACTACGGCACAAGCCTTAGAGTGTGCCGCGGACTGGTTAGCACCGAGTATCCCCGAGAGTTGACGATTAGCTATGCTTCCTCTTCTCTCGCTGGGCACGATCAACGCTCGCACCTTTGTTCGTAACTTCTTTTAGGCGTAGGAACACTTGCACCGTACAATCGAAATTGAACTGTTTGTAACGCGTAGTGCGCTCAAATTAGAGTGTTTTAAGTTATGAATTTTGTTAAATAAATTGTAACACGTCTATCCGCTGTGCCGGCAGGCCGGGTAGTCCGGTAGTTACGGGATTCGTGGCAAAGCTCTAGACTGGCTGGCGAGCTACCTGCATGATAGAGAACAATGTACAGAAATAACTAAGGTTATAACAAATACGAAGTTTAAAGGCAACACCAACACTAAAAATATTACTAAGCAAACATTTAGGTCACACAATATCATAAAAAATCGTGGCGTCCCGCAGGGTAGCATTTTAGGCCCGATTCTATTTTTAATATACATCAACGACCTACCGGAATTTGTTACACATAAATGTATACTTTTTGCAGATGATACAACAATTTTGATTAAAACCGATAGGCAACATGCCCAAACGACATTAAATACTGCACTATTTGATATTGTCAATTGGACCAATAGTAATAACTTAGCTATAAACATTACAAAAACTAAAATTATGCAATTTGACTCTTACAATACTAACCCACTAGCACTTGACATTTCTTATAATAATGAAAAAGTTGACGAAGTAATGACTTATAAATTCTTAGGTATCACATTAGATAGACACTTAAACTGGAAGGTTCATATTGGTGATGTTTGCCAAAAAATAAGTCGCTTTATCTTTGCTTTAAAGAAAATCCGTCAGACGATTTCATTTGACGCAGCTCTAGCAGCTTACCACGGTCACGTGTCTTCGACCCTGAGCTATGGTTTGTTGCTATGGGGAAACTCTGTCGATGCTGAAAGAGTCTTCAGAGTACAGAAGAGATGCCTCAGAGTTATTAACAAGGCTTGGGTTCGTGACTCTTGCAAGCCTCTGTTTAAGATATGTAATATTATGCCTCTACCGTGCATGTACATTAGAGACATATGCATGTTTGTAAAATCTTACCCCCAACACTTCACCAAACGTAAGGATATTATCACTCGACAAAAAAGAGCAAAATTTAATAATCTGTTATACAAGCCACAATGCCATAAGCGTATCTATGAGAAAAATGTATATAATATGTGCATCATTATCTTTAATAAGTTACCAGAATCTATTAAAGAACTCAATGGTAATTTATTTATACAAAAATTAAATAAGTGGTTGCTTGACAAATGTTTCTATAATGTAAATGAATATATTAATTTTGAGTAGAATAATTTATTATGTTATGACTATGATTGTTAATTATTGTTTTTTAACTATTTATCTTCGATTTCATTGTTCTAGATTATTTTTAAAATTGATTATTTTAATGATTTGCATCATTGTGATTTAATATTTGCACACCTGCTTGCGGGTTGAATACATTTGACATCACTCTAGTCATAAGATCTGACACGTACCTGTAATAATGTATTCGGCAAATAAATGATTTTGATTTTGATTTTTGATTTGATTTGATTTGCGGGTTGAGTTCCAGTCACCATGTATTATTATTGTGGTTTTTAATATTTTATGAGGAACTAAACTACCAGAAACGGGGGTGGACCCATGGTACCCCTGAAAGATACCCCTTGTTGCATTTTCGCAATACATTGCTGGTTTTGCGTTCCTAATTCAGTTAACCCGATCTGTAGGCCCGGGGGTCCCTCAACCTTAACGTACTCCTAATGAAGCCCGCCCAGCCCCCACGCAGCGGTGGAGCGAGGGGGTGTAGGTATATGTAATGTTAGGTCTGGTTTAATAAACGAATTGAATTGAATTGAATTGAATGTATAATTGCACCCAGAGTCATTTGAGTCCGGAATGCCAGAAACGTAGTTTTCGAAGAAAAAAAATCGCCATTGCACTTTCCCGCCGATTCTGCGCTTGTAGCTCTCGCAGTTTCGAAAGTAAAGTCACCTTAGGTTTCTGATTTGTTTTCATGTAAACGCTATCTTATGCAAGTGACATAAGAGTTGGTTGCGGTTGTTTGTTGTAATAAATCAGAAACTTCTATTTTCGCTTTCTGAGTCGACTTACTCTTATTGGCTCTGCGACCCGAAATTTGCAAATTACGGAACACATTTCGCACGCACGGCCAAAAATATAAAAGTTAAAAAAAGTACTCAGTAGAAAGTAGGTTTCATTTCTATTTATATTCTACTATGTCTGATCGATTATACCTATCATTAGTCATATTACCACCTTTGATAACATCATTCCATGGCTGGAATTAAATTCGTGGGATAGTAGGCATTCTTGTTTTCGTGTTGGTTCCGGTATCAATATCATCAGCCAATAATAGTCCACTGCTGGACATAGGCCTCTCCTAATGAGCGCCATAGCGCTCTGGAGGTCGACTTTTAAATATGAACAAAATTGACGGATGACGTCGGATCGCACAAAACAATCTCGTGTAGCTTGCCATTTAGTATATACCAGCAGTTTTTCGCAGGTCCACATCGCCTGGCCGGAGGGCGTCCTACACTACGTTTGCCGAGTTGTAATTTTGGTTACGTTATTGTGTATATATTTGGTCCACCAGTACATGTAGCATTCATGCTGAGCCGATTCCTCATTTAAAGCTTAGTTGCAATCCACAAAACACCAATCTAATGTAATTGGTTGTAGTTAAAAATAAATTTATTTACTTCTTGGAAAATATAATCAAAAATTGAGTTTTTCAATTCAAGAATGCATTGGTACCACAATTTAAAAAAGATGATAACTGGAAGAGATTTGTTGATATTCTCCTATTTAAATCTATTAAGTGCTAGCTGCGCTCCGCGGCTTCGCACGCGTTTTTTCATTGGAAACGTTTAAAGGTAATTTCTATCCCACGGGAACTGATTTATGGGATAAGAAGTATGTTTGATTCCAGGATTACAACTACCTGTATGCAAAATTTCAGCTTTTACGTGAAAGAGTAACAAACATCCATCCATCCATCCATACTTACAAACATTGCGTTTTTAATATTAGTAGGATATCAGTTATTTATTATCCATAACACAAGCTCTGCTTAGACTGGGGCTAGATAATGCTGTGTGAATTGGCCACAATTTTTTTATTTATCGTGCACATTTAATATTTCTACTTCCACTTGGTCTCAAATCCCAATACTTCTCCCAATCATGTTTTTTTAACATCTTACCAGCAGAAATCGTAGCACATTGAAAACTTTTGTATAAAAACTTACGCGTGCGTCGATTTGTTTCGCTGCACGACGTTTTTTGACATTTAATTACCCGAACAATTAGTAAAAAAAATAAATTGCACTATTATTATCGATAATTAATTATACTGTCTTTGTATTAAATTATCTTTGTATAATTGGTAGTTCGCAAGAGCTGAAAGCCCACTAGCTGGAACCAGTGCGGTACTTGGCCGAAATACTTGAAGTCTGGTTTCCGAGCGGAAGTATCAACTACCCAGCTCTACGTCTCACGTGTCCACTACAGTGTGGAGACCAAGGCTGTGGAGGAGTACCTAAAAATTAAGACTGGACTCTCGATGCGCGTCGAGAAACTGGACTCTCGCCATAATGCGAGCTTCAATTCTTTTATGGTGAGAATTCCAACTCAACATCTCTCGACCTACTTAAGCGCAGAGTTTTGGCCGAAGGGCTGCAAAGGGACACCGCCGTGCACCGTCCTCAGCTGACACCCTGATTGCGTCATCTACACGTCGTCGTCGCCGTAATCGCAAACGATGTGTTTTAATTTTTTATTAAATAAGTTTTTATATTTTATGTATGTAAGTTTTAAGGTATATATTACTACTAGTTTATGCCCGCGGCTTCGCACGCGTTGTTTCTATTGAAACGTTTAAAGGTGATTTCTATCCCATGGGAACTGATTTATGGGATAGAAAGTATTCTATGTTTGATTCCAGGATTAGAGTTACCTGTATGCAAATTTTCAGCCCGATCCGTTCAGTAGTTTTGGCGTGAAGAGGTATCAAACATTCATCCATCCATCCCTCCAAACTTTCGCATTTATAATATTAGTGTGACTGTGATGGACCGTAGAATAAGTTGAATAAGATCTGTAACTTTTCTATAGTCTGAAATAAATTAATAATAATTATTATACACTCATTTATTCTTATATCGCGCTATAAAATATTTTTTTTTTTACTTTAAAAAATAACATATTAAAAAACTATACTACAATAAAAATATATCAAAACGGTGAATCACCGGTCGCGAAGCTAGGCTCAAGCGGTCGGTGACTAGGGCTGCAGAGAGAGGAACTTCCTGACGATGCGTGCCGAGTCCAGGAGTACCGCCTTTTGAATCTGGCCCTTGATCCAACTTCCTAGCGAGAGTCTTGAGATGTTGATCGAGGCTCTTCGCTATTAAGCCGTTAACCGAAACGACTCTATCGGAACGATAGACGCTGAATAAACATCCCACATGCTGACAACCTCGTTAGACAAGTCTAGATCGCAGCTTTGCACGCGCATTTTCGATCTTATTAGTTAAGTTAGGCTTTGCTCTAAATGTACGTCAAATTTCATCATGATCTGTTTAGTATTTTTGGAGATCCTAGGTAACAAAAATTCAGATTTTACAAACTTTCGGCTTTATAATATTAGTAGGATATTTAAAGAACTAAATTAAACAACGCGTAAACCGAGAGCTGGTGAGTATCTGGCGCAGCGCATTAGCCTTGCTATACAGCGGGGCAATGCAGCCAGCGTCTTGGGGACGCTTCCGACTGGTATTGATAATGGATGGATCAGTTGAGCATCCTGTAGATGTTTGCAACAGTCTGCAAATAGTTCAGTTGTATAAATTGTAAATACTAGTTCTAATTTGTTTCTATTATTTGTATTTATCTTTGTTAATAGTGGTATTTTAAATTGAAATTGTATTTAATTAAATAGGGTACCTTCAGAAAAATGAATGACCTTAGAAAACATAATAAAACAAGACTACGATTGCAAAATTTTGTAGTGCTAATTTGAACAATGATATTATTTTTTTCCTAATTAAGTGCATACCCTAGGCTAGGAAATCATACTCGTTGTAATGAAAATAAAACATAAAAATCTATAAATATTTAATGTAAAACATAATACAAAAATTAAGAGATTTGAAAAAAGTTACGCTTTTGTGAGCTGAATTTTCAGCAAGTTTTGACGCTTCACTTTTTTCAATCCCCAATTTTAGTTCTTTTCGAAGTTCATCTCCGTCCTTCTTCTGTTGTGTTCTTTTTACCGTCACATCGGGTTGAATAGTAGTAAAAGAGTTATTTTTAGGTTCTAATAATGACAATACTCCAGCAAAGACCTCTTGGCATGTAGGTGTTATAAGTCCCGGCGGAAGCAGAAATCCAAAATTTACATCTTGAAGCTCGAATGTGAGAGCATATCTAAAGAGAGAAAAGAGGTTAAGAGGGGTCATTGTGTGAAAAGGATAGGTATAGGATTTCGCGTTTATAGGAGCGGGACAGAGCATACGTTTTTGGAACGGAGCGCAAAAATGATGATTATTGCTTATTTTACAAGAAAACTACACAACTTGAAAAACGGTGACTTTCATGATTTTTCTTATGGTAATTTTTTCACGGTTGTCTGGTAGAGATCGCTCTTGAGCGATAAGACCGCCACTTGTCACTTAGTTTTTAAGCTGTTTTGTTGTATTGTTTCTATCTATAAGTGTGCAATAAAGAATTTTCTATCTATCTATCTATCTATTTTTTCTATCGTTTTTTCTATTTATGGAACTGAAGACAAAATGTTGATTTTATGTAATTCTTGTTTATTACCACGGGGATCCCGTGAGTACTGAGATCTAGGAATAGTTTGATAAACAAACCCGCTAGGTTCGCCCCTTAAGGCTGCACAAGTCGTCCGGTCCAACTCATCAGTGGGCGTGGCCTAAATGTATGTCATCTCACCTGACATAATAGACATTCCCGCGCGTTAGATGAAATTCATATAAATTTATTCATAAAACGGCCGCGTGAAAAAATGGGAATAGACTAGTAGCACAAGGGTTATTATAGAAAAACTATATAAACTTTTTTACGGTTTCGGATGTGTACAGACATTAGTTAATGATGAGATAAATTGATTCTATCTTTAGTTTTGGATGGTCAACATCAAACAGCGTAGTAGTTACCCTTCCACGTTTGTATGGAAAGATGAGCGACTCGTTTAGCCTTAAGACATTCCCGTCCAGCGAGCCGCTTGGGCGGGCGCGCCACAGCTAAAGGGACTACGGCCACTGTAAGTGTTACTATAAGTTTAACACTTGGCTACACTACTGCAGACATATTTTATTATACATAGAAAATACCCTGAACACCCAAAACAAATAATTGCAGATCGTACAAAAATTTGTTCCAGGGCGGGAATCGAACCCGCAACATCGGTAGATAATTAGTAAACTTACGGGATTTTAAGGGCACTTTTAGCCCATGATGTGCTGGTTCCACTAACACATTCACCTGAAAATATTAGTAGACATAAAAACAGAACATTTGGTAAAAAAAAAATGAAACTGTGCACTTACCCAACTCTATGTTAAATGTTTGTAATCAAACCACCTATACTCAACCCAAAATACACTTTGTCGCCGCGATTTTTAAGATTGAATTTACATTGCTTGTCGATTTGTGATCCTGCCTTCAATAAATATTGCTTACAATATCTGAAGCTCGACGCCAAGCAACTGAGTTTTAGTTTTTGTTGGTTTTTACAAACACTCTACATCGAGTTTGGCTGAGGTAGAAGTAGTTCACTCTCTGGTTGGAAGATGACCTGCGAATGACTGCTGGAAGATGTTGGATGATTGCCAAATCCATGGAAACAGGGCGCTATGGCGTTGATTAGGGGAGGCTTATGTCAAGCAGTGGACTACAATATCATGAATTATTTACATAATTGGCACCAATCTCTTACCTCCCCTCACCTCAACAGCCTATATTGGTCCACGGCTGGACTCAGGCCTCCCCCTGATAAACGCCTTATTGGCTTTAATCTCATGGGGGTAGTGCTCATAATCCTCACGCTGAGCATGCGGGTTGGGGATCACAGTTCGGTGGTAGAATTGTTCTGCAGGAGGCGCTGCTGCCCGCCCCCGGTGGATATCCCTTAGTCGCCTCTTCTGACTCCCGCGGGAAGAGTTTGGCTAGTGCAAATTATAAGCCGGCACCACACGGCCGATACCGATTTCTATTAGGCGATAAAATTTGAAGTTCAAACCTTCTTAAATTTTGAAGTTGAGCATCTTGAAACTCAGGTTGTACTACTTAGTTCCCAGGAAAAACAGAAGTAGGCAGCAAAGAACAGAGTTAGAATGAAGAAGGTAGAAGATTATTATTGTAATGAAAATTATCATATTCTATGTTTATTAATGGACTCTTCGGGATTTAAAAAAATTATCTGAGCGTCTGGTCGAATGACGCGTAACTCCAGAGCTGTTGAGCATCTGGCGCAGCGCATCAGCATTGCCATACAGCGGGGCAATGCAGCCAGCGTCTTGGGGACTGGTATTGATATGGATTAATTGAGCTATGTACGAGTACCTGTTAGCCAGTCTGTAGTTGGCTGAATTGTTTCAATTCTAAATATAGTTCTAATTTATTTATATTACAAGTTAAATTAGTTATTAGTAAATTAGATTATAACGACATCAAGTGTATAAACATGTACCTACACGGTGGTATAAATAGTAAATGAAATAAAATAATATTAATAAAAAAACATCCCATACCATAAAGTTCAAAGTAGTTTCCAACCGTGTAATGGTTATCATTGTTATATGACTTCATTACCCGTGCCGCGTTTTTTGCCAAACTGTACTGAAAGAAAGAACAAAAAAAAATTAAAAACTGGATATAAAATTTAATTTTTATAACTGAGTAAGCTACCTTACAAAACTAAAATTATCATCATTTTCAACCACTGACTGAAAACAAACGACGAATGACGGAGAAATCGACGAACATTAAAAAAAAAGCATAGTACTGCGGAACAGAGACTGAATTCGTACCTATTGTAATAATCCAAAAGAGGCAATCGTTTATTTCGTTAGGTACGTTTATTTTTGTGCAAATTGGTACCCCAATTGGGTGAAACGAATACGCGATTTTATGTTGTTGAATCAAAATTTGTGTTTGATATGAATGAGTTATGGTTTAGTGTGTATTAAAAAACTATAACACATTCCTGAATAATTTTCTACGTCGTTTTAAGCCAGCTTCGAAAGCGCGATCTAATTTTCCAAGTGGCGACATCTAGTTTTAATTTGAGTCTGACTTCCGAATACTCAACGCAACTCAGATGCTCATCTCAGTTGCGATTTTTTAACAGTTTTCTATGAAATTCTGTCAACAATTCTTCAATTAAGACATGCTTAAATCGGAGTTGCATTTGAGTGTTCGGGGGCAATTTAGTTTGATGACAGATGGGTAAAACTGTTTACGCCCGTTACCATGGAAACTATAAGTTACCAGAGGGTCTACTCAGAAAATGAAAACCGAAGTTTCTGATTGTTTCTATAATTTATTGCTTCAAAAATATTACAAAGATTTATAAACATAATGCACCCTGTCGGATAGAGTAAGTTTACATGATATAGACTCAGACACTTCGTTTTTCGTTAACAATATCAAGTACCAAACACACATAAAAAAATATTCAGATGAATTGAGAACCTACTCTTCGAAGTCGGTTAAAAATAGACCCCCAGCTCCTTTTTTCTAAGTCTATACTAATATTTTAAGGAGGAAAGATTTGATTGTTTGTTTGTTTGTATAGAATATGCTCCGAAACTACTGGACCGATTTGAAAATTATTTCACCGTTAGGAAGCTTACTTTTCAAGGAGTCACATAGGCTATATTTTATCCCGGAATTCCCACGGGAACGGGAACTACGCAGATGAAACCGCGAGGCGATCGTCTAGTAAAGTATAAAGTAGGAGTAGGAGCCAGTCGTCTGCAAACTCGACCCTAACTACTAGCGGAAAAACAGCGCAAAACTGAGATGCCTGGGAAACTTTCGTGTCAGGCCAAGATACTTTTGAATCGCCAAGGTCCAAACAAGTAAGAAAATTGGATTGGATAAACTTCAATGTTTCCCCTGTAGGTGGAGCTAACGGCGCTAGAGACCGTAGGAAGTCGCAGAGATTTTCGACTCCCACGTCACTTGACTTCGTGGTGTAGTTGGTTATCACATCCCCGTACTGAGGGGAGGACGCGGGTTCAAGTCCCGTCGAAGTCGAAAATTTTTGCGATATTATTTGATTTCTTAGAAATAAGAAAATATCGCAGACTGCGCGGAAACCCCGAGCGAAATTCAAGGTAAATTTACCGCTGCCGCTCTGGGTAGCAAATACCGCGTAGGTCTGACTAGGTCTTAAAGGTTGTCGCAGATATGGACCGCAATCGCACAGCACAAATTCAAACACGGGCTTTAACGCGTAGTGGTTAGATGCATTTAAGGCATAGGATAAAAGCAAGCTCGCGTGTCATTCACTTAAAGAATGCGGGTAAGCCGTTTTGTCACTCTAAAATTGTAAAGAACGATGTGCAGTAGCGTTGCTGAAATGTCCTTAATACTTACCACCTCATCATAATTTCCTAGATTGTCTGGTGAATGCTCGTAGGGGATGATGATCCGTTTATTATAAGAATGGAAGCTCAGGTAGTACTCCAAACCCCATCTATTTTCTTCAAGGAAGTTTGACAGAGCCCATGTTTCTGGCTCCGAAAACGGTTTTTCCCCAATATAATTATTAGAATCTGGCATACTACTGACAGCCGCCAATTCTAAAACAAGTTATTTGTTAAAAATTAAACAAAATAGAGCCATGAGAAAGAAAGAAATTTGATTGTTGGTGGAAGCGATGCATGATCTGAAAATACCACCCGTACCTGGTCGACATACCACAGTGTCGAACCAAAAATTTCTGCTCTACTTTTATAATAAGCACGGCCAAAGAGTGGAATGAGCTTCCTGAGTCTGTTTTCCCGCTAGAGTACAATCTTGGAGTCTTCAAATCCAGGGTAAATAAGTTCCTTCTGGGAAAGCGTGCTCCATCTTAGGCCACATCTTCACTTACTTTAAGTGAGTTGGTGGCCAAACGCTTGACCATCATTAATAAAAAATAAAATTAAAAAAAACCGAGAGCTGTGGTGAATATTAGACGCAGTGCATCAGCATTAGGTATCATGCAACAGGGCAATGCAGACAGCGTCTTGGGGACGCTGCCGACTGGTATTGATATGGATCAGTTGAGCTACCTCTAGATTTTTTACTACAGTGTTTCAATTGTAAAAACTAGTTCTGATTTGTTTATATTATTTATAGACATACCTTTATTGGCACTTACACATGAAAACATTACAGATTAAATAAGTTTATAATTATGTTATGAAAGGAAGTGGGCAAAAAAGACCACTACCTTATTAAGATGGACTGAATAAAATCTTACCGGTTTGTTTAGCCCATCGTCCGTACATATGCTCAAAATTTCTGTTCAAATCAACTCCGGTTCCGTTACGATTTTTTTTCCAAAATCGTTCCTGAAAATCATATGAATAAAAATATTACTTCAATCTGCTTCAGCTGTTTTTACTAAAATATGGATTAAGGTTGCCGCAGATCAGAAACACACAGCAACGAGGTAGCACTAAAATGTGAATTCAAATATGATAATATAAACGATACTATTTCAGAGGGATTAAAATAAAGCTTATGGTAGGTATCATAAACTGTACAATGGACTTTTAAAATTCCTTTGATTAGCGTTATTATAACTAAGAAAAGGGAGCGGTGCTAGTTTAAGTCATACATGCGACTTAACTCGTGTTAATCACAATCGCATAAGCGTCGCGGCTTTGTTCCCGTGGTTAGCTACTTTTTATTACATACATAAATTACTTATGTAACTTTTTTGAGCACTCATGACTGCTTGTTATTTAAAATCAAAATATAAAATCTTTGTACGCTTGAAAGAATAGATTGCGTAGACCGATAACTATATTTAAGACCTAATGGAATACTTACTACAATCACAATGAATAAATGGTTTCAATAGTTTGTCAGTTTTTTTACCCACTAAGAAGCGTTTGTAAGACGCGTGTGATTCGCACGCGAGAGTTGAGGCCTGGGCAGATTTGCATTCAGCGCCGCAATTTCTCGCCGTGATTTACGTACGGGTTTAGGCATGTGAACTAAAATTTCACTAGTAAGTAAAACAAACTAAATCAAAATAGTAGCACAACAATGATGTCGTGAGGGGATTTTCGAAGGGGGGAGTTATTAATTCATGTGGTAGAGCTCATTCTCCTGATTTTTTGAGATCCGACAAAGGAGGTCTGTCTTGCGAGGTTCCGGAGTTATGACTACTTGAAATTCCTTTATAGCCAAGTTGTAGAGCTCCTTCTGCTGATCACGGAGACACTCCACACGATGGGTCTTTCTCCCTTGGATTCGGAGATATTGCGTAAGGAGTTTTTTTTTTTTCTGGGTAAATCATATAAATTTTTGCAAGAGGAGGTTATGGTGTCGCAGAAAAGTATGAAGGGAAGTATTTCCACAATAAATAATAAAAAATAAAAAATAAATAATGCTGGACAATTCACACAGCATTATCTAGCCCCAAGCAGAGCTTGTGTTATGGGTACTAGATAACTGATATACTTAATACAATACACTACATGGATAGATATTTTTTATTATACATATAGAAAACATCCAGAACGCCCTGGACAAATGTCTGCAGATCGTACAAACATTTGTCCCGAGGCGGGAATCGAAACTGCAGCCTCCTGCGTTGCAGGCAGACCTTCGCCCTCTGCGCCACAGAGGTCGTCAGAATTAACTCTTTTTTTGGTGTCTAAATACCAACCAATTCAAAAATTAAATATCGCCGTTTGTGAAGAGGAGCCATAACAAAATTAATGACTTTAATAATACATACCACTTTATGACTGTAGTAATATCCATCAGGGTTCAAAACTGGTACAAATATCCACTCATAAGTTCGAGCTATCATTTTAAGATTTTCATCTTCTATCAAATGAGTGTTGAGGATCTGGTCAATCATGTATGTGACGAAGGCTGGTGAGATCCACTCCCTGCCGTGGATGCCTCCTTCGATGAAGACCTTGGATCTGAATAAGAAATTAAAATGGAAAGACTGTACTACTACCTGTTCTACTAATTAGCTATCCTACTAATCCTACTATTATTATAGAGCCGAAAGTTTGTGAAACCTGAATTTTTGTTACCTAGAAAGGATTTCCAAAAAACTACTGAACAGATCAAGATGAAATTTGGCGTACATTTAGAACATTAGCCTAACTTAGATAATATGCAACTTATTACAAAAATATACAACGCGTGCAAAGCCGCGGGCAGAAGCTAGCAAATAATAATGCTGGACAATCCACACAGCATCATCTAGCCCCAAGGCAACTTATCAATAACTAAAGTATGTTAGTTAGGTATATATAACCCATGATACAAGCGAGAAAAGTCTGCATTATTATTATTTTTTACTAGGTAGTTTCTGCCCGCGGCTTCGCACGCGTTGTTTCTTTGGAAACGTTTAAAAGCTATTTTTATCCCATGGGAACTGTTTTGTAGAATAAAAAGTAGCCTATCTTTGATCCCAGGCTTAGAGCTATATCAATAAAAAATTTCAGCCCGATCGGTTCAGTCGTTTTTCTGTAACAAACATCCATCTATCTGTCTATCCATACATTCAAACTTTCGCATCTAAAATATAAGTGTGATTTACTTGCCTGTGCACAGAATCCTCTAAAATAATCGACAAAGCGTAGATATCCCTCTGCTCTTGCGATTTCCCAATACCTCGTAGCTTCACTTCTGTTGGGCGCTTGTTTGCCAAGTCAAACATCCACGCGTTAATACTCTCAAGTGTAAAGAAATTGTTCCAATCAAATGTTTCTATTTGTGAGTATATGTACGGTTGCACTTTTTGTAAGTCAATAAATCTGAAAATAAGAAATTATATGTTAGTTTTCAATTATACTGGTTTATATTATTTTGGCTATCGTTTAACTGCAGACTGTTGCAAACAATCTACAGGTAGCTCAAGTGATCCATATCAATATCAGTCGGAAATGTCCCCAAGACCAATGCTGATGCGCTGCGCCAGATACTCACCAGCTCTCGGATCACGCGTCGCTTTGACCTAGGGTTTCGACTCCAAGGGGAGAAAATGTGTAGGCTCTGGCGAGACCTGCATATTAATTCTGTTAATTGTATTCTATTAATTGATTGTTATTTTCTTTGTTAATAAAGGATATCCATTTTCATAATTCAAAAGTTATTCTGTCTGTCTCTTATCCTTTATGCGCCTAAACGGCTGAAAAGATCTTTATGAAATTTGGTAAGATCATAGATGGTGTCTCGAGGACTTATAATCCTGGAAAAAAGCGTGCGAAGCCGCGGGTGGAAGCTAGTCACAATATATTTTATACGGTAGGTAAGAAGATTTCTTCTTTTTTCTTTCATTACATTTATTTACATTATATTTCTTCTATAAATTAAATTACATTTCTTTACATTATTTATATTACATTTATATTTATTTATATTATATTTCTTTCTTTATATTACACTAGCTTCTGCCCGCGGCTTCGCATATTATAAAGCTGAAAGTTTGTGAAATCTCAATTTTTGTTACCTAGGATCTCCAAAACTACAAAACAGATCAACATGAAATTTGGCATACGTTAAGAGCATTGCCTAACTTAGATACTATGCTACTTATTAACGCTAGTAACATTATAAATATGGAAACTTACTTCATCATCAACTTAACGTACGCATCAGCATTGCCATACAGCGTGGCAATGCAGCCAGCGTCTTGGGGACGCTTCCGACTGGCAGGTATATGGATCAGTTGAGCTACCCGTAGACTGCTTGCAACAGTTTGCAGTTAGCTCAATTGTTTCAATTGTAAATACTAGTACTTACTTCTGAATATCAGGGATGAGTTCTATGAACCGTAAACCAATGTTGAACGCCTCATCTTCAAATTGAGTTTTGTCTATTGGTGATATAACGAAATCCACCGGCATGCGAAGCACGCTAGGCTCCCTCCAATACGACACTTGGTATTTTAAAATCAAGCTCTGCAGAAACCTCAAATGGCTGTTCACGAATGGTATTCCTCTGAACAGAGTAAAGTTTTCATATCTCTTCCTATGGTAAGGCTCATACTGGCGAGAGTTCACGTTGCAAATAAGTATAAAGATTGGGATAAGTTTGAAAATCATAGTTCAATTATCTGGATGCAGGTAAGTGCGCGTAGAAAAATATGACTCTTAAAGTGTGCAACAAAACATGTTTACCACATAATTACAATATGATTTCAACAAATTTCAAAAACTTTCAACACCATAGGCAAAGAGAATACAATACTATGAACATAGGTACAAACTACTCACCGTTGTACTCTATGAGCAGCTATAGATAAAAAATCGCTGCTGTCACTCAGCGGTACTGCAGCAAGCAAAGAGAAAGAGATAATCTTAGCCATCAGACAAAACAAGAAGTTGAAGTTGAAAGAGAGAATCGTAGAAAATGTCTTTTATAGACGCACATATTTCAAGTTATACCCTATCAAATAAAAAAAAAAATATCAAAATCGGTCTTTTCTGTAAATAGTTATGCGTGGTCACACAAAAAAAAAATTATACGCGTCGACTTGAAAACCTCCGTTTCTCGTCGATTTAAAAACGGTTGAACAGATTAATAACTGAATAAACACTTGTCACTTAGTTTTTAAGCTGTTTTGTTGTATTGTTTCTATCTATAAGTGTGCAATAAAGAATTTTCTATCTATCTATCTATCTAAACAATAAAGTTATTATTTTAAATTTCTAGTAGTTATAAGTTGATATCTGTTATAGTTCCTGAGATATTAAAGCGGACAAGGACAGACAAAACTAGACCATAATGGCTTTGATAATGGTGTCGAAACCGAACTTGAAACCCTTAAACAAAATATACGCGTCGACTTGAGAAGAAGAAAAAAGAGACCTCCTCCGTTTTTCGTCCGTTAAAAACTAGTTAAAACGTCTCGTAGACAATGATGGGAACCAAAAATTACCGCCTTTCATGCTTGCTATGGAAATCTCTGATCTTCCTCCCCAAGGAGTGCGGTACTTAACTATCATATATTAACTCTTTTACTCTATTCTAGAAACAATACGACGTGTTGATTTTTTCCTCTGTTCCTGCCAACTCCTTGCTTTGAGGTCAAATTATCAAAACATAGATAAATAAATTTTTACTCAAATCAAACCAGAAGAAATTAACAATGTTCTTAAGTTTTATTCTATTTAATATTTTCATAATATGCACCGCGGTGCGTTATGATAACTACACATATTATAGAGCAATACCATCAAAGAATGGTCACTTGGACTTCTTTCGAATTACAAAAAATATGGGCTTTGATGTCAACTTTTGGTCTCAGCCATGCAAGCTTGGGAAATCAGTCGAATTCACGATAGCGCCAACGAATAAGTCATTATTTTTGGAAAAAGCAAAAAGCTTAAAAATGTCCGTAACAACAATACATGATAATATACAAAGGTATGTATTACCTACTCATCTCAGAGTTATCTCATTATTATTATTTTAATATGAATGTTCAATTCACAAACCATTCTATGCAGAAACTAAGCCTAGCTTGGTTCCTGAGTTTTATATTTACCGACATAATAGATTAGTCACAAAAAAACAAAGTGTGTAATACTTGGTTCTATAGACAATACCAAATTGAATGTAAGTTTGACGACCCCTGTGGCGCAGCGGGCGAAGGTCTGTCTGCGACGCAGGAGGTTGCGGGTTCGATTCCCGTCTCGGGACAAATGTTTGTACGATCTGCAGACATATTTTGTCCAGGGCGTTCTGGATGTTTTCTATGTATAATAAAAAATATCTATTTAGTGTATTGTATTAAGTATATCAGTCATCTAGTACCCATAACACAAGCTCTGCTTACCTTGGGGCTAGGTAATGCTGTGTGAATTGTTCAGCATAATTTATTTATTTATTTATTTAAGTTTGAAATTGAGGTGGATCTATTTCATTGATGAATGCACTAATAATTGGCATTTTTCTTTCAGTATATTTGATGAGGAGACTAAAAGATTTCATCAAAGAAGTCGTAAATCTTTCAATTGGGAACATTACTTCGGTCTTCAGGATATTTACATCTGGCTCAAGGGCTTGGCAAAAAACCGCGGATCAGAATTACAGGTTTACACGATTGGGAAAACTGTTGAATCCAGAGAAATACTGGCTGCAAGGATCATTTTGAACGGGTCATTTCGCAGGTTCTATTCGTGGTTCTATTGACATTTAGAAAAGATGATTAAGTAGTGTGGTAACTTTATGGAGGTAATCGAGCACTTTCGTGCGTGGCTGAAAATATGATTGGAAATGGCCGAAAGTGGAATGGGGACTGGGATAATTTATCCTACTAATATTATAAAGCCGAAAATTTGTGAAATCTGTTTTTTTTTTACCTAGGATCTCAAAAACGACAACTGATCAAGATGAAATTTGGCGTACGTTTAGAGCAAAGCCTAACTTAGATAATAGGCTACTTACTATACGGAACAAAACACGTGCGAAGCCGCGGGCAGAAGCTAGTATGTTTAAGGCTGACTCACTAGGTGTCACGGATTCATGTAGGTGTAGTGTAGAGTCTGCGAGACATTCAGAGCTGTCAGCAGTATACAGTAAAGAAAGAGGTGACACGGTCTCGTTTAAAGCTCCCAATCTTTGAAATTTTAGGTTATTTCTTTTCTTTTACATTCGTTTTCGACTGAGTCGAAAACTGGATATATGTACAAGTAAATGAAATCGCACGTATAAGCGGTCTGTAAACCAATAGTGTAGGTATAAATTGAAAACTATAGATATACTCGACTCGGACGGAGTCGGGTTGTTGTTATGTTTTTTAACTTTACATGCAAAATAAAGAATTTGAATCACCCCAACTCTTCCCGCGGTTGTCATAAGAGGCGACTAAGGGATATCCATTGGGGGAGGGCAGCAGCGCCTTCTGTAGAACAATTCTACCACTGAACTGCGACCCCCAACCCGCATGCCCAGCGTGGGGATAACCCCGGAGGCCTGCGTTCATCAGTGGACCGGTAATAGGCTTTAGTGTATGCAAAATAAGGGGACATAGGTCACAAAATGTAGTAAGCGCCATAAAGGAGTTCAGATGAGCATTTAAATACCTACCTCATTTCTCATAATCGCATCAGCCCTTCTGATGCTTTGAGGTAATAAGAAATGCCCGCCAACCACATAGAAAAACTAATCATTCACACATTCAAAATTCTAAGCCGGCACCACAAAGCTAACTAGACCACTACGCGACCACTAACTAGACGCGGCTCAATTATGTTTTTTTGCTTTCAGAATCAATTTTTCGGCTGACCAAAACCTCTTTTATCTGCTGACCATTAAATGAAACCCGTTTATAATTCCTCTCTGATCCAGATCTAAAGTCGTGATCGAAGGTGGAATCCACGCTAGGGAGTGGATCTCCCCAGCGTTCGTCACATACTTGCTTGATCAAATACTAAACGCTTCCAATTCTTCTGATGTACAACTGAAGAAAATAGCAATGACCTATGAATGGTACTTCGTACCAGTTTTAAATCCTGATGGTTATGATTTCTCGCATAAACAGGTATTTTTACGGAAGCATCTTTTAATGACATATTAACTTTTATTATCGCGGTGACTGAAGGACAAGCGGGGGCGCGGGCGCGGGCGCGGCATGGTGGCGGCGCGTCCTTGGTGTCAGCGCCACACATGGTGGCATCTCTGTTTCATACCGACAGAAGCTTGATTACCGGGCGCCACGCCGCGCGCGGCCGGTGCACGCGTACTGTGTAGGGTGAAATGCATTATGATTTAAGAGATTTTTTTACCCCAAAAATAAGTAATTTTTTTCTTTGTTTTTGGACTCCGCTCATGATACTTAACCGTTGGTTTCAAGGATAAGACTGTTCATCCTTACACCCTGTGTGATCACAGATTTTCTCCAAGCGCTTAAATTATATAATATATTATGATGTATTTACTTTTATGATGTAGTAGCTATCGAATTTCAAGAAAAAGTTCATATAATCTTTTCAGGATCGTTTGTGGAGAAAAAATCGCAACGGGAGAGGAGTTGATTTAAACAGAAATTTTGGCCACAAGTTTGGAGGTAAATGCATTATAACTGTTCGCGGAATTGAGTAAAATACCCGTAATCCAATATCCAAATTTTTATCTTAGTTAAAATGACATATCTGTTCTTTGCAGTGGCTACTCCAGTCAGCCCCGATGATGAATCGTATGGTGGGACTAATGCATTCTCAGAGCGAGAGACTTTAGCGTGGAGTAACTATATCAAGTTTATCGGCGATGGTGTGGAGTATTACTTTTCTTTTCATTCATACAGCCAGTTTCTGATAATTCCATACGGTTTCTCGAAAGAACATCTGGATAATTATAATGAAGTAGTAAGTGTGCGCGTAAAATTATTGATCAGAGTGAGCGAAGCGAACAAGATATCAGTGGCAACTTGGGTGATTTGGCTGTATGGTGAAAGAGTCACGACCATAACAGTCCAACCGTTAATTCGATTTGGGTGAAATTTAATAGGTGTGCTGCTAAGACTTGTGAAAATGTGGTAATTTAGTGAGACCATAACAGTCCAATCGTTAATTCGATTTGGGTGAAATTAAATTTCACCTTAAAGTAATTTCAAAGTCTTTTTGTACAGATTGTTACAAAAAGTATTAACAAAACTTTGGACGGTTGGTACAGATTCGATCGTAGAACACAAAAAAAATAAAAAGAACCTCGACATTCGCGGCACCCTAAACCAAAATGCAAAATTTTAAGTCTAGGTAAAGCAGCCATAAAGAATTGTTGTATTACTAAAAGGCTCTCAGTAGAAAAATGTTCGCAACGCGATGATTCGTCATTTCATTTTATTTTAGATATATTTTTTTTATTTTTCGAATTTTAGGAAAACTTACAGCTATTAAACTGTAATTTTTACAAAATATGAAATATCATAGCAGCGAAACGCATTGAAAATGTGCTGTCTTTACAAAGCGAAATGACTTATCTGTCAATCAAAATATCAAGTTTTTGCCTATTTACAAGAAAACTACACCACTAATGAAGAAACTGGTTCAAGGAGCCAAAGAATTAGTAATAACGAATACGAAAATACGAATCAAAATATAAATATGTAATTTCAATAGAACGCAGGGTTCCTGAGATCTCGACCAAATTATTTGCGAAACAGTGCACTTTCATGTTTTTTAATCGTAATGTTTCTCGCAATCGTGCTTTCACATTCAAGGAACAAAAGAAAAATAATTGAATTTTATGTGGTTCGAGTTTGCTACCACGTGTATCATATGAGAACTGAAATCTATTAGGCCTAGTTTGACAACCAAACCCGTTAATGATTGTTTTTAAAAAAACTAGAAACAAAAAAAGAATTAGTGTTTCTAGATTACTTTGAAAAACAATGGTTGAAACCAACTGTTTTAGTACAAACAACCCCATATAGAAAGTTGGAATGGACAACTTAACTTCTGTCCTCGATGCACTACGAAAAGAAGGGAAATGGCAGAAAATAAAATTAAAAAATTGTTATTTCAAGGATGTAAAATAAATTTGTGAAAAATGCTGGATAATCGACACAGCATCATTTAGCCCCAAATTAATCAAAGGTTGTGATATGCGTACCTAGTCGATAGTTAATATACTTTAAATTATAAATATAAATCATCTTGAAAATTGTAGTCCTCCTTAAAAATTTAAGGCGTTATTCGTTCAAAAGAAATAGGGAAGTCGGTAAGGAATATTAATAGAAAACAATCCCATTTTATAAATCAACCCTGATTGTTTGTTTGTTGGTGTTTTGCGTTCATGACATTTTCCTTTGATGGCGGCTTGCTTGAAAGACCTTTTTAATTGCGGACGATTTGCTTTCTGGGCTATTCTTGCAGTCAATGCGTATAACGGATGTATAATAAAAGGACCATATAGACCTTTAAGGATTTTGTGCATTGAGGACCAAACGCTCCGCATTCCTAATTTTACTAGGGTCAGGGAGATTTTACAGTAGTTTTCTTGTGGTCTATGTTCGAATCTGAACCATTAAAAAAACAATAATAATAATAATAAATAAAACAATGTAAATATTTATATTTTATTTCTAGCATAAGATGGCATCCGAAGCGGCTGTCGCCATAAAATCGAAGTACAAACAGGTTTACAAAGTTGGTACTGCTTATGAAACTGTCGGTAAGACATACATTTATATTCCCTGCCCACCTGCCTATAAATAACTAGGGTAGTTTAACTAGGTTGTATTACTTAAAGGGTATTTGTCGCGCTTATTTACCTATTTTTCCCAACATTTGTAATATCTACAAAAAAAAATCTGTATTTCGTATTAATATTCAAATCCTTGCAGGTTATACTGGTGGTGGAATGAGCATGTGTTGGGTCAAAAATTCTTTTAAAATTCCGTAAGTATCATTTTGAATTTTAATTTACTCTTACATAATGCAAACAAGGATTATGTAAGAGTAAATTGCATACGAGTAATTCACGCAAATGTACGACTTATTTAGCACCGCCAATTCTTTTTTATATCATTATTGATATACAATCATTTATTCTTAAATCTCGTTCATAAAAAATATAAGAGTCCTCCTCCGTTTTTTGTCGGTTGAAAATACATTTTTTACTATAGAAAATAATATATTATAAAACTATTCTACAGTAAAAAAATTATCAAAACACTGAATCACCGCAACATTGCACACCGTAAAACCGGTAGGAATACATTGACTCACATATTAGACATAAAAAACACCTGTACCTACATGTATTTCATGCAATAAACGATACTTTAGTTTACCGGCCGCGAAGCTAGACTCAAGCAGTCAGTGACTAGGGCTGCAGAGAGAGGAACTTCCTGACAATGCGCGCCAGGTATACCGCCTTTTGAATCTGGCCCTTGATCCAACTTCCGAGGCAAAAGTCTCCCCTAAACCATTCCACCAATCACGCTCGTCTGCCAACAACCACCAATCGACCCAAAATGAGTCCAGCAGGGTTATTCTGACTCACCGTTACCGAGTCATCGACATAGAATCTGACACAGATTCGCGCAAAATTCAAATATTTTTTGCGGTTTTCAATATCTTCTGCGTTCTGCGAGGAGCTAAACTACCAGAAAAGTAGTTTTCCACAAATCGTAGACCATTTTCTATAAACCCATGTAATAAAGTATGATATAATGTAGCATTTGATAATACATAATTCCTTTGTATAACGTAATGATAAAATAAAATATGTAGTGGCGCTACTATCGGGGTATATATTCGCCTTAATAGCTTGACCAAAATATATGTAAAGAAAAGAAGATATTTTTGTTGAATTACAATTTATCAACAGGTACGTTATCACCTTCGAGCTTCGAGATCAAGGCCACTACGGCTTTGCCCTTCCAGGTCATCTCATCATGCCGACATGTACTGAGACCTTAGCTGGACTGATCAGCCTCCTGAGACCGAGGGAAAGCTCTTTTAGTAACGCGAAGGATAAATTTAAGAAGAGTGTCGAGAAGTACCACAGTCGAAACGGAAGCGGTCGTGTGTTTTATTTTAAAGCGATTATAGTTTTTAGTGTTATTTGTAATAAATTACTGCTTTGAAGGGTTACTTTGAATTTAACAGATTAAAACACAAGATTTGGTAAGCAAACTCGTGCTAAAATAGAAATTAAGCATTAGTTTTGTTTTCCCTTTTATATGAACTGTATTTATATGTTCTTTAAGGAAAATAATGAATCATTAAACCGAAACAACCTAAGGTAAATACTTCTGAGAATCACAATCAAGTATCAATATTCTGTGGTGAAAACCATGACTTTTTACCATGTACCACCAAAATACAGCCAACTGCACCACTAACTGTTACTTAGCTGTGTGGTGCCGGCTTAGAATTTGCACCACTCCAACTCTTCCCGCGTGTGTCGTATGGCGACTAAGGGATATCCACCGGGGGCGGGCAGCAGCGCCCCCTGCAGAACAATTCGACCACCGAACTGCGATCCTCAACCCGCATGCCCAGCGTGGGGATTATGGGCAGTACCTCCATCAGACAAAAGCGAACAAGGCGTTTATCAGGGTTAGGGATAGACCAATATAGGCTGTTGAGGTTGAGGCACCTCTTACAAGAAGCTCTATAAATGCTTAAATGAATAGGTACTTATAACTTGCCATGGCTGACGTAAATAATCGAACCCTCCCACTCAGTCCTAGGAAGTCGTAAGAACCAATTTAGGAACCCAACCAAATATTTAATGCTCGAATCTGAACTTGTACATCACAGATTAGTTCTCTGGGTGCTCACTTCAAGCTCATTTGTTCTGACCCAAGTCCCTGCTGCGTATACTGAAACGCAACTCGGATTCAAGCACGCGATTTTTTGACTATTTCCTCAGAATTTTTTAAATGCATGGTATACTATTGGTGGAAGAAGCGTGGGTTGAATAAAATAAATAAAATAAATTAATAATGCTGGACAATTCACACAGCATTATCTAGCCCCAAGGTAAGCAGAGCTTGTGTTATGATTATTCAAACATACTTTTAAGGTAACTATTTTTAAATTCAACATCATTACCTATTTAAACATTTACTAGCACCTGGCCCTGGCTTCGCACACGTTATTTCTATGGAAACGTTTACAGGATAAGTACTGTCCCATGGGAGCTCACTTGTGGGAGAATAATTAAATATTTAGGTGTCTTCTATCTCTATGCAAAATTTCAGCCTGATCCGTTCATTAGTCCCTATTGGCGAGAAGAGGCAATACATTTTCAAACTTCAACTAAACATCCAAAATATCATCACACTAATAATTCCGTTGCGATATACGTGTGCTGATTGCAGTACCTACACAAGTGTTATTTTGGAGTCGTGAGTGATGAATTTTTTTTCATTTTGTTGAACGATAAAACTTAAATTTTTTTTCTCTGATATTGCTTTCAGGTAGGATATTTTTACCATTGCACTATCGGATACAGTTCATTCCGGCTTCGCCCTTCCCGCTGATCTCCTCATCCCTACATGTGGTGAGACCTTAGCCGGGGTTCTCAGTCTCCTCCATCCGAATAAAAACTCTTTTGGTGAGGTGAAGAAGAAATATGACGAGAGTATAGAGAAGTAGATAGATAGATAGACTTTTATTAAGTACACTCACAAACAGCACAGCACAGGAAAAGTAGTACCTAACAAAAGTATAGTAACAGTATATAAGGTAGGTACACATATAGGCAGGTAAGCAGGTACACAGTTATACAATTATAAATTTAGGACGCGTGAAGTAACAACATAAAAACGTAATTTAGTTTAAAGTAGGCACCTACCCACTAATAGTGCACTCGCCATAGTAACAATACAATACAATACAAATATTCTTTATTGCACACCAAGATAGAAAAAAAAACAGTAGTAGTTAGGTAGTATCAAGCTACTGACCACATTTGTAGTGGTTGCCCGGTTTTGCATGAATCTTTTATCTTTTTTATGGTATTTTTTGTAACATAGGTACTACTCTAACTTAGTGGTGCTTTATGTTTTATTTTCATGTAAGTATTTAAAAGATCGACAGATCAACACAACATACATTGGACTCCTAAAAGCTAAAAGTTATCAGTTAAAGTTTAATTGTTTCAATTGTAAATACTAGTATAATTTTCTTTGTGAATAAAGTATATTTTCGTCAAAGTTCAATTATCGTATTTCATTTTTCGTCATTTTTGAAATGATTCTTACTATACGGACTCGAATTTGTACGTTTCTGACTACGAAGCTTACCTACGTCGTCACAATTAAGTAGCGAATTAATAATTGAAAGCTGAAAAACCCGATTAACTAAAAACACTCCCGGAATTCAGACGAGTAGGTATTTTTGTAACTCATTCACCAAAATCGGTTATACCGTTTCATTGCTTTGAGTCCTCGGGAGTATTGTATTCTCATTGGCTTTGACGACCTCTGTGGCGCGGTGGGCGAAGGTCCGCCTGCGACGCAGGAGGTTGCGGGTTCGATTCCCGCCTCGGGACAAATATTTGTACGATCTGCAGATATTTGTTCAGGGTGTTCTGGTCGTTTTCTATCTATAATAAAAAAAAAAAATCTATCTATGTACTCGTATATTATTATGTATATCAGTTATCTAGTACCCATAACACAAGCTCTGCTTACCTTGGGGCTAGATAATGCTGTGTGAATTGTCCAGCATTATTTATTTATTTATTGGCTTTGAGCATTTGATCCAACAGGATCTAATAGCCTCGAGATATTAATGTACGCTCGAAAAACATAAGTAGACCCTCGCGGGTGAAAAGTACCTACCGCACTTTCCTGTGCCTGTGGTAAAAGTAAGGGGTCTGCTGCTTATTCTTGGACGAACAAAATCAACCCTAGCACAATTCTTTTCAACGTCAGGGTTCTCAACTTCAACTTCTTGTCTGATGGCTTCTCCTAAAAAGTTTGACAAGTCTTTCAGAGCCAACCAAGAATTGAATTGAATACAAATTTATAGTTTATGGATTTATTACATTATTAGATTATGGCTAATTATAAAGTTTCGTATAAGTATTTAAAAATTATAAAAATTATATAATTATATATCTTCACAAAATGGCGGCTATTTCAAGCATAAAACACCAAATGACACCAGATCTACCCAAATAATTTATTACGTTCGTATACACATTCCTTGGATCTACCCAAAGAACTTGTAGGTATTATACGGCCGTGTATGAAGTAAGAATGCGCATTTGCGCCAAAAAACGGTCCGAGCGAAACACAGGCACAGGCAATCCATCCCACTCTACTAGGTTATTTTGAGTAATTCGTCAGATACGTCATTGTCAGAGAGAATTATAAATAAGTTTTCGTGCAGCAAAATGCATCTTGTGTGATAGTGATAGGGCACCATGCCTGTATGCAAACTTCTCTGTCTGGACCGTAATGGTTTGCTTTTCAAATTAAAAGCCTTTGCATAAAGGTTCAAGGTCGGTTTTTGAGTAATTTTTTTTATCGAGTACTCAGTCCAGTTGTACGTAAAAACTTATCACGTTCCTGGATCTACCACAAAATTCGAATCAAAACAGCATAAAACCATAGAGCATGGAAAGTCTTTGACTTCTTCTTCTTCTTTTGTTTTTGGCTCTGCGTCAAAGTTTGACACAATTCTGCCAATGTCAGTTTTAGAACGAATAAGATTATAATTTATGGAGGTTGAGTTAAAACGTGGCCAGACTGACTTGGCCGTGGAATATGAAGTTTCATACTAACTTTACGTTAGGGCCCTTCCTTGCACTAAGGGGATCTCTTTTTTCATTGTAAATCAATAAACGACCTTCGATAAGGGAGCTAATGGATATGCTATATTATGACCTTTTTTTGAATAACCTATAAACGCCTAAGTAGAGTTTGCCAAAATAAACCAACATTTTTCATCGATGTCGATGTTAGTTTATTAGCCAATGAATAAAATTTTGCAAAATCAATGCTTAAAATATCGATAATGGAGAAGATACCTCGTTAAAATACTTATTATACCAATTGAATTTATGCGGCTTTACCCAGGTGGTCGATTGAATAGTAAATTATTTCAAAAAATTGAGCTTATAACTAAAATCAAATAATAATGATGATTGTCTATAGTCTATAGTGTCACAAGCCAATTGAAGAAACAAAAATAATGTTTTTGGTATATTTTATCAACAATAAACTCATAGTCCTTTTGATGGCCCCATGTTGTTTGAAAAACACATGTCGGAAAAATTTCGTTAAATTTAATTTTAAATGTATTTTGATGTTTTCCATAAAATTCAAATACTTACAATGAATACATCACTAGCAAATTTACGTCAATTAATGGTTACGCCTACACAATGTCAATCTAGTACATTTTGTATGGCATCACGTCTCCTAGACTAGATTTTTTCTTGATGGTAAATAACATATGTTACACAAATGTATAATGAAAATCGATGTGGTATCGCTTTCTCAATATTCAATTTTTTTTTCAAACAATTCAATTGTTGGCTAGACTATTAAATAATGTACAGATTTATCTTATTACTCCTCTCCAGCATCTGTACCGCTATCCGGTATGATAATTTCACGTTGTACAGAGGAGTACCCATGAACAAAATCCACTTGGATTTTCTTACAAATCTAACTGAAATCAGTGAAGTTAATTTTTGGAGGGAACCAGGATCTCTTGGCATGCCCGTTGAGTTTGTGATAGCGCCAAGGTTTAAGCCGACGTTTGTAGAAGAAGCAAGAAGGACCGGGATTTATTTGACCAAAATCATGGACAATGTTCAGAGGTAAGGTGATTTAATGGCGTCTCATCACAGAATACATCGCCTAAGAGTCTGGATGAAGCTTGCATAGGACCGCAAGGAATGACAACAAAGGTTCGAAAACTATCCCGGCAATATTATAAGTCTGGATGCGGAAAATGTTCAAGGTGATTCTCAAGAATTGCTCAGTGACATAGGTTGTACCTACGTTTAATTTCATACTTTAGGTACTCAGATTCTCGAAGTTATAACCAATATACTCATACAATCTTTTATTTCCAGTGCATTTGACCAACAAATCGTGAAACCATATATCAGAAGATATATGCAGTCTTTCAACTGGCAGAGTTTCTATCGGACTGATGATATCTACACATGGTTGAGGGACTTAGAAAGAATATATGCACCGGAGCTGAGGCTTGAAAGTATTGGTAAAACGCATGAAGGCAGAGACATTTTGGCTGCAACAATAATATTGAAAAAATCGCGGCGCAGGTTATTATGGCCTTTAATTAAAGCCAGCTGCCAATCCATTATCTGTTGCTGACTGCAGTAACTGCTGCCTTGAATTGTAGTTATAAGTAACTGCTGCCACCGAAAAGTGGGAAGGCAAAGGACGCGAAAATAGAGAAGTTACTGTTTTAGACCTTATTAATTAAAGTGGTGATAATGATGATGAGTAGCAGTTCTATACAATTTTTATGTGACTATAAATGTAAGCGTATTAACTACGTATCTTGTTTGTGTTGGAAGAACATGTGTTCGTAAACGTTTCATACGTTGGTGTTCTTGGGCAAATGCTCCAACACAAACAAGGTACTTATTTAACTAGCTTACATTTACAATGAATTCGTAAAACTACGATAGTTTTTACACTAAAATTGTTACTTGCCCATTATCCAGGTCTAAAGTTATAATTGAAGGTGGAATCCACGCCAGGGAATGGATTGCACCAGCATTTGTCACTTACATGATCCATCAGATACTGGTGTCTAATAATTCAAGTAACATGAACCTTAAGATAATTTCTAAAACATATGAGTGGTATTTCGTACCTATTGTAAACCCTGATGGCTATGAGCATTCGCATGTGAAGGTACGTTTAGTTGAAAATAACTTCGTTAACTTTTTAATTTTTTTCAAGAGCCTTTAGGGCTTAGGCCTTTAGGGCCATTTTAGCTCCTATATCCCTGGATTCTATTGCTGGGGAACGAACGTCTTCCAATCCGTTCTCTATTATTAAATGCAATGGCTTCCTTTTGATAAGTACCTAGTGCTTCTACTTTTAGTCCACTCACGCATTAGACTACAAAGTATGGTTTAGAATTGACCTGAGCGAATGTTTTGTGACATGGTTTTAGTAGTAAGTAGTAACCGACACTTTAAAAGTATGTTTGATTTTCAGGATCGGCTTTGGAGAAAAAATCGTAATGGAGATGGAACCGATTTGAACAGAAATTTTGCACACATGTTTGGAAGTAATTTTATGTTATTTACAATACTTTGCTAAACAATCTTTTGTATCATCTAGGACTAAAGTGACAAATCCAACAAATCGAAATCGACGGGTACGTCGTTTCGTTTAGGTCTTCCTATGGCCACCTACTGTTTGTATCATCAGACCAGCTCGATGATACCATACCTAACATTGCATTGTCACCGAACTTACATAACTATGCCAAATATCAGCTCAATTGGTTAAGGAAAACTGGTCTATATTGCCGTTGCTAGATTTGTCGCACACATTCATATGAACATACGTACATACTAACAGGGCAAGATAAATAAAAGCTTGTAAAAATTAAGAACAATCATCTCATCCTAATACGTCACCTGCTCAAAGGCTCTTATATCGCAATATTAATTGTAGGGATTTTAGGGCTTATTGACAAATATTTAATCAAATAATCTTACAGCAACTGGAGTCAGCTTTAAGTCTACTTCTACAACATTTTGTGGGCCCGCTGCGTTTTCTGAAAAAGAAACGATTGCTATGAAAAATTTCATCATATCGAAGAGCGAGAACTTGGAGTACTATTTAGCTTTTCATTCCTACGGCCAGTTCATGATCATGCCATACGCGCATTCAAAATATCATTCTGAGAACTACGAAGAAGTGGTAAGATGCCTTCTTTTAATCGCTTCCATGTATAAAATACCTATCAATGTTTCTGAAAATTTTAAGAAAATCGTGTTCCAAGAAGGTTAAACTTTCTTCTTCATTTTTTATATATTTATTTATTTATGGACTCCCAACAGAAAAATCACATCACAAACAGAATAATATAAATAAAGTAGTTTTAAGTCTAGTGTTTTTCTAAATAAAGGGTGCCACAGCGTGAGCAAATTTTTACCAGTAGTAGGACTGTAAATTAGCTCAGGTACGAAGGAATCTGTAGGTTGTTTATGCCGAAAAGTGGAACCTGTTTTTCTAATTCTATTCTATTGTATGGATAATTGTTGTCTGAATTTATAAATTGTGGTTTATTACGTAAATGCTCATCTTTCCAGCAAAAAATGGGAAAATATGCAGCTAAAGTAATCCGATCCATAAACGGTAAAAAATATAAAGTCGGCACTGCTTTTGATACAGTCGGTAAGAAAACCTTGGAGCCACTGTCCGTCCTATTTTTGAGGAAGTTAGATATTGCTGTTTAAAAAGTCCAGGTTTGCTAACAGACGTCCTCTCTCGGGTCCTTTTGTACATAAATTAAAAAAATTGTTCTTCGCCACCTCATCAAACGATTGCATGTTTTCTGGTTATAAATTTTGTTTCTTAATTGATAATGATATCATTTAGCCTGTCTCAATGAGCAGTCTCAACAGAGACAAGTCATTTGTGCGGAAAAGGTCAGGCGCAGGACCAACGCCTAAAGGCCCACAGCCGCGAATTGAAGCGGGTCTTGTGTCGTGCGATTTGTTGCGATATTTGCTTGCAGTACATTTTGTACTATGACGCATACGATTTTACACACTACTGCGATTTTATCGACGCGACAGAAGTTGGACGACGCGTTTCCGTAATCGTGCTTCCAAAAACGTATCTGTGTTTAAGGATTCGCGCTACAAATCGCAAAAAATCACACGACACAAGACGCGCTTCAAAATCACAACTGCTGTAGGGTAAAGACATTAACGTGCATTCCGAGGCACGAGATACATAGTATATCATTGGCCTATTTTACATCTAGGAAAGATGATTTACGTGAATCAGTCTTACTGAGAGTCAGCCGAACACTTTTATGCATGGCTGAATAATTAGAATTCACTAGACCATATATTTCACGTCTAAAATTATGTAAATCATCATAAAGTGATTTCTTTTTATTTCCAGGGTATACAGTTAGTGGAGCAAGTACTTGTTGGACCAAATATAACTTCAAAGTTCCGTAAGTTTAAAGTTCTATTAAAAGATTCTGCCCTCGGCTTTGCATGCGATTTCCGGCATGAAAAAAAGGTAAACATAAGCTATTTTTCATTCCGGAAATTGCATGCTGATCATCATCATTAACCTATACTAGACCACAGCTGGACATAGGCCTCCCCTAATCAGCGCCACAGCGCCCTGTCTTTAGCTTGCCGCATCCAGCATGTGCCTGCAGTCTTTCGCAGGTCGTCATCCCACCTGGCTGAAGTGCGTCCTGCACTAAGTTTACCATGTCGCGGTTTTCACTCAAGAACACGTTTACCCCAGCAGTTGTCGGTTCTTCGAGAGATATGACCGATCCACTGCCACTTCAGCTTGCTAATTCTTTGAGCTATGTCGATAACATTGGTCCTCTGTCGGATGCTTTCGTTACAAATCCTATCCTTGAAAGAAACTCCGAGCATAGCTCTTTCCATAGCTCGCTGAGCATGCTCGCTTATTTAGTATTCCGAGTCCAGATCTCAATGCGTGCATAATTTCAGCCCAATCCATTCAGTAGTCGTTGCGTTGTCTTCGATCAACCACATCACTTCTTCACATGCGAGGATGTGTGAAGTTTAGCAAAATTAGGACAATATTTTAATTTATTTTTCGTCAATCCAGATGTCATCAAAACTAAACTAATTGGAAAGCAGTTTAAATGATGCCGACCTTACACAGGATGTTCAGTATGATTTTTAGTGCTGCAAATAACTTTAGTTTATTTTCGTCGAAATCTCAAGTGACACCATAGATTTCTGATGATCGTTAATTCTGTTAATGTTTACAACTATGACTATTTTCGATCAGATACGTCATGACGTTCGAACTTCGGGACGAAGGTGAATACGGCTTCGCTTTGCCAGCCAACCAGATAGTTGAAACCTGTGAGGAAACCATGGCCGGACTCTTACGTCTCCTTCAACCAACTGCCAAAAACTTTGCGAAGGTAAAGATGGCTTACGAGACCGTAGCACTTAGTGCTCAAAATCAAGTGGAGTCGTTTATTACTGCGATTATCTTGAATGTGCTGTGTATTATAGTTTTTTAGTGATGATTGAAGAGTTTTATTGATTAAATTTAACGTTTTACGTTGTAATACACCCCTATTAATAATATCCACCCGAAGAAGTCCCTCGTTAAGGGATGAAACGTTGTGTTACTTCAAATACTAACTTCGCTTCTAGCTTCGTAACTAATCTGCTCTTATTCATAATGAATTCGTCAAAGTACGATTGTTTTATAATTAAATAGTTTAGATCCCACATAGAACTACTTATGAATAGGACTAGAAAGCTAATATGGATTTTTACAAACTTAAGACATGTGGCTCCCCCCGCTCTACTTAACAAGATATATACAGCTTTAGTAGAATTTACTCTTAACTACTGCATAATCTATTTGGGGCGGAGCTGCAAAAACTCATATCATTGACCTTGAGAAGGCCCAGAGGTCACTTCTTAAGGTAATGTCATTCAAACCTTATAGATATCCTACCGAAAGCTTATACCTCGAATCTGATTTACTCTCTGTCCGTAAACTATATATTCTTAATGTTGTACTTAAAATTCATAAAGCCATAGATTTCGACCCTGCAAAGCTCCACAATAGAAAGAATAACATTGTTGCACAAAATTCACAGGTTAAATCTACTTTTGCATCAAGACAATACCTAAGACGATCTACTTATCTATATAATAAAATAAATCGTATTATTAATATTTACCCTAAGAAACTCTACGATTGCAAGTATGAGCTTATTAAATGGCTTGATTGCTAATTTTTGTATAGTTTTCTACCTATATTTAAAATCGATAAAAAACTCGCACACGCACACCCTCACACACACACAGACACACCCTCATACACACACACACACACACTGGTAACTCCTGTTGCCCGGACTCTTATGAGACCGGTGTCCTCAGGAGCACCACACACCAACACACACTAACACACATGAACACACACAATAACATACCAGACCCACATATAGCTTATCCTCTCATGTGGCACGCCCCGCGCCCCCGCGGATTTTTTTTATTTATTTTATATTATACTTCGTTTTTAATCATTTTTTTCATAAACGCTTTGAGTTTTTAACTTATACCACACCACATTGAGCACTCAACAATACAACTCAAGCATTCCGTTCAACTGTGCTTTTACCAACCCTCAACTATTATTATTAATTATTTTTTTAAATTTTCTGTATTGACCTAAATGTTCTAATATAAAAACCTTCTGTTCAATTATGGCGAATGTAACTTAGGAAGAGCGGAACCTCCTAGTACAAGTATTTATACTTAAAAGGAGGTTTCAAAATAATTTATAGAATTAATGTTCTTTGTGAACGAAATAAAAAACATTTGTATTTGTATTTGTAAATGAATTAATGGGGTTAACTCTACACTATAGCACTGATATTAAAATACTACAAGTATACTAGTACGTATACTATATATCCATCCATCCAAACTATTGCATTTATAATATTAGTGTGACTAGTTTCAGCGGGCTCCGCACGCGTTATTTCTATGGAAAGTCAAACTGAAACATATCTATCCATCCAACCTTTCACATTTATAATATTAGTGTTATATTGTGACTTACTTCTTCCCGCAGCCAAGCACGCTATTTTCTGGGATAAGAAGTAGCGTACGTCGTCATCGCATATCGTCTTATCTCCCTGCCAAATTTCATCAAGATCCGTTCAGCCGTAAACGGCTAACAGAAAGACGAGACTTAATTACTTTCTCTTTTATCATATTGTATGGAAGTATAGATAATACCTCATTGATCGTTCTAAATCAAAATCAAAAACTCTTTATTTCCATAAATACAATAAATGTACACTTAGAATAGGTCAAAATATAAAACTAAACACTGACACGGAAATAAAGTGATATTTTTTGATTTCTGTCGCGTCGGTATATAGACTAAAGTAAAGAAACGACGAAGAAACCTTTAGCCTGTCAGTTGTTATTTTTCGAGTTGGAGCAAAACCCGTCCCAAGCATTTTTGTCCTCTAGATAATCTGATATTTTATAGTAAGCCTTTTTGCACAGCAAGGTTTTAACAATTTGTTTGAATTTATTTACTGATAATTTTTGCAACTCACTAGGAGTTTTGTTGTAGAAGCGTATACATTGCCCTTTAAAAGATATTTTAATTTTGTGTAGCCTAGTTGTGGGCACAGCGAGCTTATGTTTGTTTCTGGTATTCAAATTATGTTTATCGCTATTTTTAGGGAACTGACTTATATTTTTATGAGTGTACAACAAGTTTTCATAAATATATTGACATGGTACTGTCATTATGTTTATTTCTTTGAATTTATCAAGCAGGCACCTACCAACCAAAAACACATGTTTTTACAGGGGGTTGGCGTGCTAATATATATAATTAATTACTTAAAGATAACTAATTATTATGTATTATAATAGTAACTATTATATATAAATATATTATGTACATAACTAAAAAGAGAAAACCTACTAAAGCATAAGCATAGCATCAACTATCAACGAGAAAACATTTGGTGTAAACTTATCTATTTGTATAACCTCTTAAGAAAAAGCGTGCGCACCATTTGTTTGAAAGCATCTCTTGTATCTGCCTTTCGAATGTCCAGAGGCAAGTCATTCCACAACAATACATCATTGGTTTTTTCCACGCTGATAATAATAATGTCCTCCTAGCCGAATATTGACCACGGGGCCAGTTTCATCGAAGATGCGCAGCCATATTATAGTGTACAAGTCTGTGCGCAAACACAGGTGCACTCTCTATTCCCTCACTTTCATAATCCGATGGGACGGCAGACCAACACGACCCGGAGAGGTGAGGCGTTTAAGCCAACGGCTTAACGTGCTTTCCGAGGCACGGGGGTGTAAGCACAGCGAATTTTCTGACTCCGGGCTGCTACTGTGAATTTTTCTTGCTAGAAAAACCGCAATGACAACTTTTGGCCCGACCCGGGATTTGAACACTCATAATCAGCGGTTGAACAAGCTGAGCGCTAGACCAACGAGGCTGTAGTTTCACGCTAATATCGTTCTCCCAACAATGAGCGAATCGACACTACACGAAATGGGTGTATTTCGCAGAAATGGTTCTAAACCACATTATTATCTGCCTTTGCCAAACCATCTAGAAACAGCTGTCTGCGTACGGCTCATTGATGGATAAGTTAATTATCATGACGGTCTGGTATCTTGGCCATTCACCAACTTGTGATAGCTCCCATCTTGGCTTGGTACCATCGATAATAATAATTAAGGTCTTATGATCGGTTCAGCATAAATAACACTAACGGCTTGTTGTGATTGCCGTCAACCACACAAGAGAGATTATTTAAACGAGGTTGGTTTACCGCAATGGTAAACCAACCTCGTTTATGTGATAATAGATTGCAAATTGTTTACCGACATGTATTTATTTACTAACTAGCTGCTGCCTGCGGCTTCGCAAGCGCTTTTCAAGCAGCTTAAGTCCGTTGCCGGGATACTACATGTATTTACCTGCCTGCTAAATTTCATTTAGATCCGTTTAGCCGTTTAGCCGAAAAGGTAACATAAAGATAGACATACAGAGTTACTTTCTAATTTATAATATTAGTATGGATGGACTCCTCTTCCCTTTGAAGGGAATGGAAGAGGAGATTCAGATCCGAGTCCAAAACGCGCTTTGATGCACAGCAGCTCTACATAAAGTATTAGTGTCCAAGTTAATGACCAGGTCTACGAAGCTCCGCATTTACAAAACTACTAATAGAAGATCTAGTGTCCGAGCCGAACATCATAGGAGAAACCAAAGCCTCGAGACTCCGATGGCTCGGGCATGTAGTCCGAATGGGGGAGGATCGGGCAGCCAGCAGAGCGTACATGGGTCGCCCAAGTGGCCGGAGGCCTATTGGTCGACCGAGGTACCGCTGGAGCGACGAAGTTGAGAAAGATCTGCATGAACTTCGTGCCGTCGACGACTGGACTGAAACGGCAAGGGACCGGGACAAAGATAACAAAGATAGGCCAAGATCCACTTCGGGTCACTGCGCCACGCCAGTAAGTAAGTAAGTATGTAAGTGATGGACTATTTTCTGTTTGCGGATGTGCTCAACCTACATAGGTAGTTGTACTTGGATTTAATAATTTTATAAAGAAGTTTTGTCACTCAGTGACTATGCCACTCCCGTTAGAGATCAATTCTTTATAATAATAATATAATAATAATAATAATTTAATTTATTTATTCAGATAATTTAAATCCATTTTGTTAGTAAGCTTATAACTAGGGATTAGTACTTAAAATTAATGATTCATTTTGTCCTTTGGACCAACTTGTACATTACAGGACAGTCAAATTTTTCAGCAATCGCGGTTAGGATACTGTTGCCACTCCCGCGGGTTCTGCTGAGTAGGGAGGCCGACTTCTTTCGCCAGATGGCATCGAAGGTGTCACTGTGGGCCTGGGCGAACATGGCCGAGGCACTGCAGAATCGCGGTAGTCGCAACAGCAACCTAAACGCGTTGTTGTATTGGACCCGCAGAGCATTGTAAGCTTTTTGGGTATAGTTGACCCACAGACTCGCTGAGTAAAATGATGTACAGTATGCTCTGAATAAAGTAACCTTCACCGCATCTGTACATCGTGCGAATCTGCGGGCCAGCATGTTTGCCTACATACATAACATGGCATAACAAACAAATTCAACAAAATAGAAATAACATTAACGTCTGCCACATGACATGTATGGCCACCTCAACAAGGAATGTGGATAACACTGTGCAGTTTACAAACCTACTTATAAACAATATCATAATAAGCTCAATTTATCTTTCTTTCAGTGATTATTTTCCACGAAGTCCAGTAGTTTCAGAAAAAGTCTGTCCCAGACTATATTGCTTTGTATTCGCATTGCGCATTTATTACGCAGTTTTTTATGTTATTTGAAATTTCTGATGTATCCCAGAGATCTGTGAGGTCTAAAAGAAATAAAGCACCGAATTTGATTCACTGGAGAGGCTTTGCATCCAATTTTATCTGCAATAATATTGAAGATCGATCGATAGACGATCGCCTCGCGGTTTCACCCGCGTAGTTCCCGTTCTCATGGGAATTTCGGGATAAATATAGCCTATGTCACTACCTGAAAAGTAAGCTTCCTAACGGTGAAAGAATTTTTCAAATCGGTCCAGTAGTTTCGGAGCATATTCAATACAAACAAACAAAAAAACAATCAAATCTTTCCTCTTTATAATATTAGTATAGAAAACAACTTTATACCCACCTAAGAAACACAAAATTTATCTAATCGATCGAGGGCTAACTTGTCTTATGGATTGAAAACAGATTTTATTGAACATTTTCATTTATTTATTAAAATCAGACATACAAAATATATCAAAATTGTATCTAATCGTTGGCTCACTTGGCCTGAGAATTCGAACAAGTTAAAATTGGACACGAGCTTTTTTGGTTTTGCAGTCATGAGTTCCAGCAGTCCGGCAATCGTTTCTTCACACGTAGGCAGGATCTCGCTTGAAGGTAACGCGTATCCATACGTGCCATTGTCACGAAGAATGAATGTGTAGACAAATCTGAAGAAAAAAAGGTTGAATCTCTCTTATGCACAAATGTCCATGTGTGCATAAGAGTTTGGAGGCCTTCTGGACCCAGCAATGGAGGAAGTCGGGTTGCGGAAGATGATGATACCTAATGAACCCTGAAAAGCCTGACAAGTTCACAAAGATATTGCATAATTCTTATGCCCATTATACAACTTGTACAATGGTCAATGATCAAAGAGGAAAGCAGAGGAATTCTCAAAAAAAAACGAATGAATCTCAAATTTATACGTGACGCTATTTTTAACCCCGACGCAAAAAGAGAGGGGTGTTATAAGATTGGCGTGTATGTATATGTATCTGTCTGTGGTATCGCAGCTTCCAACGGATGAACCGATTTTCGTTTAAGTACTTTGTTTGCGTCATAGATAATTTTATCTTGAATGTTCTTAGCCGTGTTTCATGAAAATCTGTTGAGCCAATAAACGTCGGCGGGTTTTTAAATTTTTTAATTATGTCTTGTGACATCATATCTTAGTCCTAATTATTTTACATAATCATCGATCATGGCTCCTTAGTTTAGGCATGGCTACATGTAATCAACTGAGAAAATATTAACACATTCACTGCCATGCCTGCCTGCATTCAATGAAATGAACGGCATAAGCGCAAAAAATCTATTTATTTCTTATTTACAAGAAAACTACACGACCTAAGAAGAATCTGGTTCGAGGAATCAAATAATTTGTAACAATCTACAAATCAAAGCATATATCGTTTCAATAGACCACCGGGTTCCTGAGACCTCTACCAAATTATGTGCGAAACAGTGCACTTTCATGATTTTTTTTATCGTATAATTTTTTCTCCATCGTGTTTTCACATTTAAGGAACCAAAGAAAAAGTGTTGAAGTTTATATAATTTAAGTTTTTCACCACGAAGATCTTGTGAGTACTGCGATCTAGGCCTAGTTTGACAATCAAACCCGTTTGGTTAAGTTGTCCAGTGCGTCGGTGGCAAAAAAAATTTGGTTTTTAAGGACGAATGTCTTGAGCCTATTTGTTTGAGGGTACTCGATTACTTTTGTGGTCGAGCCTTCTTATGCACTACTCCAGGCACTTTCTCGTAAGCTCAGGTTTTCTATTGGGTTTAAAAAGAATGTGGAATTACCTTGGGTGGTAATGTTTCTTCACCCAACTCGTAGAAGTGCCGGAAATTCTTAGACCTACAAAAACAATTAAAATCAAAGTTCCAATTTGCTATGGATAACGATTTTCTAAATGCAGTGGTAAGGTATCTAATTATCTGAAACCTTACATCATGGAGTTTTCAAAATTTGATTTTTTACACTCAAAAATACGGATGAAAATATAGCTCACCGACTGTGTCGTAAGAAGTGCCCAGGCTGTATTTGACGCCACTCACTTTAAACATTTTCAATATTGCTTGTTTGCCGAAATTTTCCTGTGAACGGAAATTTATAATGTTTATTGCAACAAGCTTTTGCCCACGGCTTCGCAAGATTTTGTTAATTTAAATCTTGAACTACGTTTATGTATAATTATAACCCATTCCGTTCCACTGATTTGGCTTTGAACACACATTATCACCGTTTGTGATCCTTTTTCATACGAGTAGGATACAATAATCCAAAACAGTAAAGTAAACTAAGAACAAGAATTTTGTTATCAATTTTTCCAGAAAATTGTTAGCAAAATCCAGTTATTTATTGATTTAGTCCTCGGATATTTATTACGTAACTTATGTTATTATTTCCCATACTTTTCCATCACGTTACAGTGATCCTATATACCCACTGACAAATAACACAAGGTACGCGGAAATAATAACATAAGGTATGCGACAAATATTCGATAAATCGTCATTAATAATGTTAACAGATCGCGAAAGTTTATTAGTTTTTAAAATCAAATTAATAAAAATCTATAATTTTTACTTAAACGAAAACTGTGTAACTGTGTTTTTTGTATTGCATTGGGCGAAAGTCCATCGCAGACGAGACATGAGACGAGACGAGACCTTCACCCCTCTCGTCAGATTTTGAAATATATTATTTTGATCAGCGTACTTATACATATAATATGTTGATACAGATAATTCGAGCGGTTATCTTACCGCTTCCTGATAATTGTCCGTATGCGCTATCCTATCAGAGTAGGGTATGACCAGCTTCTGTCCGTACGAATGAAAGGCGAAGTAATACTGCAGTAGTGCTGCCTTCGTCCCGATGAACTCTGCAAGAGCCTTGGATTCGGGTTCGGAGAATGGAGCTGATCCGCAGTAGTACTGGTCGTTCGTATTGTTGGTTGTGCCATGTCCTGGTGATAAGATTTTTTATTTTATTAAATAGATTAAAATAATGCGGATACACCAAATGCGTACAGTTATTAACGAGCTAGCTTCTACTCGACCGCGGCTTCGCACGTGTTATTGCGGTATAGAACGTATATGTTAAATCCAGGTCTAGGTCCACATCTATGCAAGATTTTGGTCCGATCCGTTCATTAGTTTTGAGGTGAAGTAGTAACAAACATCGATTTCCATATCAATTTAAATGTTTTAAAATCGTTGAAATAATTACGCATGTTACTCTACGCACGAAAGTTCAAAGGCTTGTAAACATGTTCACGCGTGAGCTTTACTCAACTTGAAGCTCTTCTGGCTGTGCATAAAACCTTGTAAACTATTTTTATGTGACAGTTACCTACTTACTTCCAAAACTGCTTGCGAAGTTTCTGTTGAGATCAACTCCGTAACTCGACTTAAATCTTCTTCTGTTCTTTCGCCATAAACGGTCCTGAAAGTAATCATAAACTGACACACTTTTAGGATTCTATTCATACCGAAAAGGTACCTACAACACAAGGTCCAGCCCATTACCAGGCCAATGCTGGACTCAGGCCTTCCTTAATCAGCGCCTTTCTGGCTCTATGACATAATAATAGAGGTGTAATGCCATCACTACGCTGGGCATACGGGTCGAGGATCGCAGGGCACAGCTCTTCCGCACCGTCGACGCTACTGCCTGTCACGATCAATGGATTGAGCTGTTTAAACTACGCTATACCGCAATCAGCCGGGCAGGAAAGGGGAGAAGGAAAATGGAACAGAAAAGCGGGGATGGCTTTGAGAATATTACCTACTGCCACGGGGATAAGAGAGCTGGTCAATAGTGATTGCAGTGGATGTGTTAAAAATAAATAAATGTAAGCTGCTGCACTTCCTCTGATAGGTTCCTTTAGTTGACTCTTACGACATTAGCAATGGCAGCTAGAGCAGTTCGGAATCGAGCACCCTCGTAGCAAAGGCTATCGAACAGATACCCAGTAGATTCATCCTCTGAATAGAAGGTTATTACCAAGACCTATTTTATAGGCATGTTGACTAGAAAATTGATAGAAAAATTTAATACGGAAACTCTTAGTGCTGGATTCCGACTAGATTTTAGCAAAATTATTTGTTTTGGTGCCATGGAAAAAATAAGTTATAAACAGCGCGAAAACTTTTGTACGTCAGTTGCTATTTTGCAGAAAAATACAATAAATTTTAGACCCTTCCACAACTTACCTCTTCCTGACTGTAAACATAACCATCAGGGTTAACAATCGGCACCAAGACCCAGTCATAGACCAAAAGCTCACTCAGTAGACTGTTTGTGGATGCATTTGCCTGGATCAGCTGATTAGCAAGATAAGTCACAAACTCTGTAGAAATCCACTCATTGCCATTAATACCAGCTTCAACGAACACAGTTCCTTTAGGATTGAGTTTGCTTTGTATTTCGAGGGCGTATATATCTCGATCCTCAATAGATTTTCCTATCGATACTAGGCTCACCGTTTCAGGGCTTTCTTTTTCTATTTTCGAGAGCCATTGGTATACGTCGTTTAACGTGTGATATGTGTCCCAGTTATGTGTGTTATTCGATCTCGGATATGGTGAGATATACTGTTTGTCGAATGCCCTGAAACAGAGAATTATCAAGTAGAGTTAAAATGAATGATTGCATTCAGAGTCCGCGTACGTCGATTCCCGCCACGTCAAGCACTGTAAAGCCTTGGTCTTTCGATCACAACGCTGCGGTGTCGGACACATAAGTGGTATTCTCTTCCGTGGAAGTCTGTATCAGCGGTGAGGGGCAAGTGCAGTGAAGTGGGGAGCGGGTACTACGCACAATGCGACGTCGCGTTCTCCACAATGTTGCGGTGTGCGTCACAGCGTCGACAATAGATTCGTTTCTGCCGTATGCCGGTGCGCCAAAATCAAATATCTCCTCACAGACAGTTATCGTTGCACCGTGATGCTACGCTGTGCCGCATACCGCAGCGTTGTTTGTTGCAAACTAGGTACTATAGCTTAACGCCGACCGTGCCTGATTCCCTTCACACAGACCTCGCTTCTATTCTCGGATAAGAGATCCCCAACGTCGACTCCCCTGATCGGGAGCCACAAAGCAGCGCACACTCGTTGTAGCGAAAAACCAACCTCGGCTTTGCATTGGCCACATTTGCTCTGGATTAATCGAGTTTCTTAAGAACCAGTCGAATATATTATCATGATTTGACCTTGTAGTTTTAGCCATCGATTTACTTCACTTCCGGAAGAAATTTTAATCCATACTTCCTCCTCATTAGCCCACAAACGTAGGGGAGCCATATCAGCAAGCTTGGCCGGCGAGTTGGTGTTTGCAGTGGATGTCTCAAAAATAAACAGAATGATGCTGCTGCCTTTTCTCTGATAGGTTCCTTTATTCGGCTCTTACGTTATCCACCAGCTGAGTAAGAGGGATCAATTCATACGCTGCGACCACCCTGGTCAATTTTAATGCTTACGTTTCTATGTTGGCTAGTTGAAGATCCACAGTCATATTAAAATGCTTCGCTCTCTCTAGGAATAAAGCTTTATCCAATGGATTTACTAGAAACTGTACTTCCTGATACAGTTTGAATGGTTGCGTCCAAAACACGACATCAATGTACTTATTCGTCATCAAGTTCTGCAAGAATTTTAAGTGGTCTATCTCTTTTGTGACAGCGCTGTATAGGGCAAAGCCGTCGTATCGCTTGCTTTGACAAAATTGAAATTGTGCTGCGATGAGTAACAATACTGCTAGAATTTTTGCATTCATTTTGTCCAATAGTTTTCATACATTTCTGTAGTGTCATTTTAACCAAAAAGAACACAATACTACCTAGCGTTGTATCAAAGAGAACACAATATCAGTATTGAATTCTCTTTGCACAATACTTCGAAGAATTTCAACGTATAGTATGCTGCTACGATCTTCGTGTCTAAAAGAAGTTGAAGTTGATCTTTGTGTCATCTTGTTTCCAAGTTTTGACGTTTCAAAACACAGAAAAGGAAAAGTGTTCGTTTAGATGACCGCTTCGTTTCGTGTTCAGATCTTGATAATGGCTTGTTACGTCTGTGTCGTCTTTTGACAATGTATCCAAGCGGGTTGGTTGGAAGGTCTAAGGTGTGTTTGCACGGTACCGTCAACAAGCTTCTATACTGATCAGATACAACACTAGCGACCGTGCCTTCGCACGGCGAATTAACCGTAGATTTTACGGCTAAAACACGGGTGTACAAGAGCCCTAATAGAAATTGATAAAGAACGCTACCATAAAGGTACTAAACCATCGTTATAACCATTCTCCTATACCTGGGTTAGATGTAAAATGTCCCCTGGATTTATGGGACGGTCATAAATTCAATCCTCTATCAAAGAATAGATGGGCTGGGCGACCGTGGTCACAGGTTATTCTGCTACGTATATTAGAGATGTAGGTCAATTTATAGAAAAATGTATAGAGTAGGGTTTAAAATTCTTAAGAGTATAATTTTGAATCTTTATGTGGCCTCCGCACTTGGCAAAGCCTGTATCTCGGAGACCAGTAGGGTATGTTTAACATCAGTAATTATGGACTGTTTCGGCTACTTGTCGGGTGTGGTCAAATTAAAGAAGTCCAAGAGTTTAGATAGTTCTAATTAATAATAAAATGTTACATTGAGTGGTAATAACAATGACGAGGCGATTAGTTGTAAGGGTTGTCGCCATATTGAATTTGTGAAGTTCGTTCGGAAGCACTGTTGAGGTGCCGGTCGTTCGGACTATTACACGCCGCGACATGGACTATTACAACGAACTTAAAAAAAATAATATAACAAACAATGGTTACAAAAATGTAATGTTTAAAAGGTACTATTTATTATTTTTTATGTGATGCCTAGGCTTAGAATTAACACCACCCCAGCTCTTTTCGCAAGTGTCGTAAGAGGAGACTAAGGGTTATTCAGCAGTGCCTCCTTCAGAACAATTCTAACACTGAACTGCGATCTTCAATCTGCATGCCCAGCGTGGGGATTATGGGCATTACCCCCCATGATATAAAAGACAATAAGGCGCTTATCGGGAGGAGGCCTGCGTCCAGCAGTGGACCAATATAGGTGAATATGGTTGAGGTGAGGAGGTATTTTTTGGTTAGTTTAATAAACGTAATTTATAACATTAAAAGCACATATTTTTCTGTATTGAGTAGAAACACCTAAGGTCTATAAAAATCCTATTTCTGATGAAAAAAGAATCAACATAAAATACGGCAATTCGTAATATCGTTTTCTTCTTTGAATATGCGAGTCTCTGCAAAATTCATGGAGTAAGAAAATTGTATACACAGACACGAGGAAAATCTATACGCATAAATAAAAGTGAGGTGTCTGTTTGTAATGTCGAAATAACAGACTTTTACTAAATAGTATAATTTGGTAGGTCTAGCACACTTCAACAATGTAAAGGTTGCCGCAGATTATGGCCGCGCCTCTAACGTACAAAAACTCGTAAAATTATGCATGCGTTTCATATTGACGGTATCAGATGACAGACAGCGCACGGGCCACTCGTTTGAAGCTTTTGGGAAGCCATTTAGTCACTGTAAGATGTATCTAAAGATAACGAGCGTTGGATTATTGTGCACTGAGCTTTAGATAACCCTACGAAGCATAATTATCCTTATGTTTGTCATACATCCAACAAAGGATACTTTTTACACACAATCCATCTAGAGAATTAGAGAGACAATCCGAACCAAAATCATATACAATTATGGAATTTCCTAGACAGGCCACATAGCTATAAGGAAAACGGAAGTAGGATTAGAAATTTAAAAAAACACGACTATATGAATTCAGTAAAGGTTACACGTTCAGACATGCTTTCCTTGCGTTTAGTCTGAACGTATTTAGTCTGCCTTTACTGAATTCATAATGTTGAATTTATACATTTTCAATTTTATAGGTGTTCTAACAACAGCTTTGGGCACTTGTACACGCACTTGTGGCACACGTATTCTAATAAATACGTATTCTAATAATAAATTATTAAATTATATTGAGTATCGAACAAAGAAACCAAAAATGTAAAAAAAAATATTTTGAAAAATGTAGGTACTTTCCCAAAAAAACTAATACCTACCTACTTTTTTTTGGTACCTTTTTAAATGTACGACTTTTTTATTTTCTAAGACATGTAACGTTGAGAATTGTACCTCTCCAGAGAAACCCAATCCCTAAGTGGGATGGCTTGTATCCCAATTGCCGACGGATTTATTGTCGGGCAATAAATTCCCTTTTCTCTCCCATTAAATATCATGAAAAATATCAAATAAGCCGCAATAATTTGATGGCTTCTGTTTTGATGTGATGTAACAATTTGCATAATTTTCAGGATGCCTTGTTTTTTGTTTTTCTGATCTTTATTCTGCAGCTAGGTAGAGATCTATTTCTCAGCTTTCTATTTGTGATGGTACCTACCTTTACCACGGAAGATAATAGAGTTAGTACAAGCAAAGATACCTATATACACCTAGTACCTAATAGGTCCTAGGGCCCCTATCGTGAAACAATGCTCAGTCATCGTTTGAGTTAAGCTTTTGCTATAGAAAATCGTTACTCAAGCATTGATCGATGACTAAGCAAGTTTTTATATTACGGACCTAGTTGTCGAGACCTACTAGGAAAAATAAAGAAGAAAGAAAGAAGTATCAAAAGGAAACACAGCGTAGAAGAGCTACACCGTAGCTCTGGTGTAGGTCTTTTACGCTGTGTTGCCTTTAATAATTAATGTATCCATAAATAATTAATGTATGTAATGGTATATGTAATGGTACATTAGGTACATTCATAATTAATGTACCTAGGCGGAGGAAACGCCTCTCCATCTTCTAGGAGAGTGCGGAGCACTGATGCAAAAATGTAGCATCCATCTGGGCAAGCATCTGCTTAGTCCAGACTAGCTAAAAGACTCCACCCCGAAGAAAATCCTACATTTCCTAGCAGCTGCAAGGGTTAATGGCGAACTGTGAACGCCGCTGTTTTGAGGCGAACACAAAGTGGCGATCACAATAGGCCTATCATGGCCGCAGTGATACGAAATGGTGGCCAAAAGCAAAATAAATAAAAATAGGCTAGTTTAGGACCCACGGATTCAATATTATACTGAAACACTGTAATTTATGCTTTATGTCATGTTTATCCACAGATGACGTTGTCAAGTATAAGTCGGGAATATAAAGAATGAAATTGAGAGTGACAGCGGGACAGCATGCTGTCCAGCTTAGATTCCATTCCATGTATAATACATACATGATCTCAGGGAAAGCTTGCTGTCGATAAAATAAATACCTATTAATACGATAATGTAAATACCTATACATGTAATTATTAAAATAGTACATAAACATAGAATGTAACGACATCAAGTGTAACATCAAGTGTACCTACGATGGAATAAAATACAAATACATCTACAAGACTTCTATCAATATTTTCTTGTCTCAAATTTACTTTTACTCTTAAAATTTACTCAGAATCAGAATTATAAACGACCACAGAGAGCCGCAGTACAAACAAACACATTTGCATTAGCAACCTAAAACTTAATGAACTAAAAGCAGATTATCTTCAAGTTCGTACAGAAACTCCAAACAAACCCGTTCAAGTACCAGATGAGACTGAAAACAGAACTACTCGTAGTTTCTTGAAGATAAATCACAGCCATTAATTATATTAACGAGATGATATAATTAAATTAAGACGGATTCATATTATATTAAATTTTCCGGAGTTTGGGAGCAAGGCGGATATGCATGCAAATGATGATAAATAAGTTTGCAGTTTTGGTATTTGAGAACAGTGGAGTGAAGAACAATCGTCTTTGCACGACAAATGAAAAAGGTGCCTATACTCGTAAATTCTTTTTACAGAGGGGTAAGGTTGTGGGTTTAAATCCCACATGCTTATGGGCCAATTTCCGCAAAATGCAAGACTAATGATCTCAAAAAAGTTGTCCAGAAAGCAGATCTCTACAAAGTTTAGTTAAAATAACTAAGTTCCTACGTAAAATATTTCCTCTTTTAGACGGTACATGTACAATATAATTTAATAAAATATTGACCGTGTGAACCAACCTAAGCTATCGCAGCCTGCAAAAGTTTCTCTCATTAAAAGTAAACTTACTGGCGACAACGTAGGAATCCTTTTTTCTTGAGTAAGGAAAAGTTAGTCGGTGATTTTATAATTAGCACGTCTGGGTTGAATTCATAAGGTGCTAGAATTTTTTTAAGTAAAAGAAAGAAGGTGCTTATCGTAGAGCTTTTGCGAAAGTTTTCTTCCGGCGATAGACTTGAGAAAGTCTATTCGCCTTATGTTATAATGGTGGCAGTTTGTGAGTCAAGATCTTCACATGGTGTTCTGGGTGTTCTGGATGTTTCTATGTAGAAATAAAAAAATATATATCTCTATCTATCTATGTAGTGTATAGTATTAAGTCTTATCAGTTATCTCGTACCCATAACACAAGCTCTGCTTAGCTTGGGGCTAAATAATGCTGTGTAAATTGTCCATCAAATTTATTATTTATTTTAATTGTTTATTATGTTTGATATAATAAGATGTCCAAAACTCCTGCAGGTATAAGATGTGGCGTACACGTAGAACAAACCTGACGTCAGCAATAGGTAAGGTAGGTACTTATTATACGGGAAGAGCGCGCGCGAAGCCACGGGCCATAGCGTGTGTCTTGTGACAAATAAAATGTTTATTTTATTAACATTTTCCTTGATTGTAAAAGTAGAGTAGTAGGTAATTGAAGAAGTTTTAATAACCCTTATGTCGCACTCAAGATATGAACGTTGCTTCATGTAACAAAGACACAAAACTGATTAATAAATTATTTATAAAATATGGTTGATATCGTATTATTTATATTACCATTTTGTTTACAAGACGAGCAGCAAGTACTGGTCTATTTCATAGTGTTGAATGTCTTCATTACATTTTATTTGTACCACTTACATTTACAGGAAGCGTGTGTGGTATTTTTTGTGTGTGTCCTGAGTTTGCGCACACACTTGGGCACTATAATAGGTCCTGCGCACCTGGTTAATCTCCGTATGACTGGCCGCCGTGGCCGAAGATTCGGCTAGGTGCACATCATTAACAGGAAGATTTTTTTAACTGATTTATTAAAGCTCCCTGTTCAGCAGTGGACGTATACGTGTGCCCACAACTAGGCTACACAAAATAAATGTATCTTTTAAAGGGCAATGTATACGCTTCTACAACAAAACTCTTATTAAATTGCAAAAACTATCATTCAAACAAATTAATTGTCAAAACCTTGCTGTGCAAAAAGGGTTACTTTAAAATATCAGATTATCTAGATAAAAAAACTTGTGAAGGGTTTTGCTCCAACTCAAAAAATAACAACTAACAGGCTAAAGGTTTCTTCGTCGCTTCTTTACCGTCTACATACCGAAGCGACAGAAATCAAAAATATCACTTTATTTCCGTGTCAGTGTTTAGTTTTATAATTTGACCTGTTCTAAGTGTATTTATTGAACATTTATTGTATTTATTGAAATAAAGAGTTTTTGATTTTAATTTTGATAAGAGGTAGGAAGTTATTTCTAACAGAGAAATGGGCGTAATCTGTACACGCACCTATAATATTTTACGAGTGTAATAAGGCCAAACAAAAACCTATTAACCAAAACTGTTTATTAATCGTGTCTAAGGGCGTGGACACACATTTAATCAACTAAAACAGTGCGGTGTGATGTGATGAATAAGCCTAATATGTCATGTCAGCCGCGCCCCTAAGCAAACTGAGACAGTGTTTGCGGAAGCAACGGTGCCTATTGCCTACTGAGTTCACAGGAAGACGACATTTTGGCCAATTTACGTGTGTTGGTAACAAAGATAATGTGTTGGTAACATTTTACCCAGAATCATCTAGCTCCAAACTAAGCATTTTCGAACCAGACCGATCTTAATTAGTCCATCAATCACTAGATTAGTAATAATACAGATGTATGACATTATATTAGGGTGACTCACAAACAACAAAGGAAAAAGTAACATAATTTAACGTAATTTCGATAGGCATAATAAGAAGCAAGTACATGATTATTATGTACCGGCTTCTTATTATGCTATTCGCGCCATAACTGGTTACTTATAATTATTATAAGTAACTAGTTATAGATTTTTAATTTTTTTGTTATTTAATTTCCAGTCCATCCCAAGGTTGCCTGGAAGAGATCGCTTTCACCGATAAGGCCGCCCTTTATACTTCCTTTTTTCTAAGCATTTTCTCTGTATTGTTTCCTGTATTTGTGTGGTATAATAAAGTGTTTTCTATCTATCTATCTAGTTATGGCGCGAAGAGGTAACAAACCGTTCATCCATACTCGTACATCTAAACTTTCGAGTTTATATAGTGTAATTTAGATCGGTCATCTGGTTCCATAATAATGCTTAGTTTGGGGCTAAATAATTCTGGGTATAATGTCCATAGAACATAGAAAATGAAACAATAGGGTTATACTGGAAATACCTTCCATCAGCAGCATTGTTGTAATTTTCGAGAGTTTGAAACTTCAGTAATTAATTGTCACAACAATGTTCAGGAACAATACAATATTTATCACCGAAAATACCTTATTTTGTTGTTATAATTATTATCTTTATGGTAGTAATTTATTTGTTGATTAATAGATAAATGTTTGGGTCATGAAGACCAAAAAATGGCAAAAAGGATTGTAGGGGAAAATGTGAAGGTTACTAAGAAATAAAATAATATCGCAAAAATTTTCGACTTCGACGGGACTTGAACGAGATGCGGGTTCAAGTCCCGTCGAAGTCGAAAATTTTTGCGATATTATTTGATTTCTTAGAAATTACCTTTAGTGTGGGGTTACGCACTATAATAACAAAAAACCTTAGAATTAAGCTACGCGACACCTCTCTTCAAACGAACTAAATGTAACTTTAGTCTTTGAACAGGATTGGATAAATTTCAATGTTTCCCTTGTAGTTGGAGCTAACGGCGCTAGAGACCGTAGGAAGTCGCAAAGATTTTCGACTCCCACGTCACCTGACCTCGTGGTGTAGTTGGTTAGCACATTCCTGTACTGAAGGAAGGATGCGGGTTCAAGTCCCGTCGAAGTCGAAATTTTTTGCGATATTATTTGATTTCTTAGAAATTACCCTTAGTGTGGGGATACGCACTATAATAACAAAAAACCTTGTGTAGGTTAGTTATAAAAATTATTCCACTCTCGAATTTTCTGCTCGTTCGATTGACAATCAAATAGTCACATCCTAATGCTTGGCCAATTAGATTTTTTATCATCAATTTAGTTTATGAAGAAGTTGTAACCGATTTTTTTTTATTTTTGATCAAGAAGATAATAAGATACGCTTCTTATTTTTGCTCAACATTTTGTATTGTTTTACAGACATACTCAGGAGTCCAAATTACTTTATTCTTGGATTCAAAATATTTGATAGTATAAAAATAGCATTTGTTTTTGTTGTTTTATTTGCGAGGAAGCGTTTTTCCGTGATAAAAAGTAAGACAGATTGAGTTAAGTACCTACTGTGGTAAGCTATAAGGCTTGGACTAAAAATCCCCTGAGACAGGGGGGGCAAGGGGGGATGTCCTTTAAAAAATTATCTGAACGTCTTGTCGAAGCCACGCGTGACCTTAGAGGTAGTGAGTATCTGGCGCAGCGCATCAGCATTGCCATACAGCGTGGCAATGCAGCCTCTTCTGTCATGTCTTGGGGACGCGACGACTGGTACCTATTGATATGGATCAGTGGAACTACCTGTAGATTGTTTGCAACAGTCTGCAGTTAGGTCAATTGTTTCAATTGTAAGTACTAGTTCTAATTTATTTCTATTATTTGATTGTAATTTTCACTAAATACCTACATTGTATTTGACACAAAAAAACAGTGGACACCGTATATAATCGAGATAAGATATTGACCGCATTACAAAGATTATTATTTGATTTCTTAGAAATTAGAATATGGATAGTTCTTGGTACTTACGCCAGAAAAATAATTCTATAATCAACGTTTATCACCAGACATCAGTTTGATAATGTGATATCAATAATTTTTTATCATTATTTATTGCCATTAGCTAGTTACCTATCTGCTAGGGATTTTTTTGAGTAAAATACAATTCTTTACTAAGATTTAGCCTTTTCCTTTTATTTTTCATAGGTGTGCGCGGGAGTGAGATCTCGTTTTAACGATTTCAAAATATTTTGCCTTTCGAATTTTGAAAGAAAGAAGAAAGAAATCTTTATTCACAGCATAAACAATATGTACATAAAAATAACTAACAAATGTGTTGATATGGATCAGTTGAGCTACCTGTAGACTGTTTGCAACAGTCAGCAGTTAGCTCAATTGTTTCAATTGTAAATACTAGTATAATTTTCTTTGTGAACAAAGATGTTTAATTAACTTTATTAACTTATTTGTTTACTAACAAATAAGAAAGCTTATTGCTACGAAAAGGCGTTCGACTCAGCATTATGTTGAAATAGCCATTACGGATAGAAGCACTGAAAAGGCCAGTAAAGTTTTTTTTTTTTAACATGTATACCCACCTACGACAGCTAGTTTAACACAGACACAAAACGAATAGAAAACTACATTTTAAATAATAATAAAAAAATACAGAAATGTGTAAAAACATTACATTGCAATTTTAAAATAAAAAATCCTTAACCCTTTCGCTGCCGCTGTCCACCTAAAATAAGGCCTTTGATCCGATCTTCCAATCCAATTTTCAATCATGCAATCACGGGTTGTTGTCCGCAACTAATGTTTTTCGTGCAAATTACTATCCCAAATTAATAAATTCATAAACTTAGAGAATAGAAATCGATTTGCTAACTGCAGACTGTTGCAAACTATCTAGAGGAAGCTCTATTGATCCATAAATTGTCCAAAAAAAATTTTTTTTTGACAGTTTCAGCTTCACTTCAAAAAACGTAGATATTCAGCGGTACTACAAAAACCAACGTGAACACTGGTCGAACAAGCATTTAGCTAAACAGTCTCTAAACAGTAAGACCTGCGTTTAACAAGAGTTTAACTCTCGTTTAAGCTATGTCTAAGCCGTGTCTAACTGTAAACCGTCGTAAAACGCAGTTTTGTGGTAACGTTTCTGTTAAACACGCGCTATACAGATGACTATCTTTTTTGTTGTAAAGCTGATGTAGTTTATAAGAGAGTTAAACTCTTGTTAAAACCATGTCTAACTGTTTAGACACTGTTTAACGTAGTGCTTGTTAAACCAGTGTTTACGTTGGTTTTTGTAGTACCGCTGTTAATCTCCCTAGGACACTTGGTAGAGTATGAGAGACCTGCTCTACCAAGCGCCAAGTGTAAGTTCCGTCAATGTTCTCCATGATAAAAGCAGACGAAGTTCCCAAACTTGTGGTACAGTTGTGAATATAACACAGTAGGACTCGCGAAGTCACGATTGTTACCAAACTTCCTCTGTTTTGTTTGGCCGTCACCTTTTGTTGTGCATTGTACCGAAATTTATTCTACCAAAATTATAAATGCGAATATTTGTGTGGACGTTTGTAACCACGTATCTTTGTAACTACATAATCGATTTATATGACATTTGGCATGTTATCTACATACCAAATGTCATATAAATCGTTTAGGTTTTACAATAATCTATTTTCTCCGAAGGGGTAAAAAGGGTGCTAAACTTTCTATGGAAAATTATTATTCCTTGGTTCGATTCACTTTAAATTCGGTATAAATAAACTATAAGTAAGTAATGAATCACGTATTTTTTTTTACAAAACTACCCCGTTCGTACCTAGAGGGTGTGCAATAAATTTCTGAAATTTGTATGATTTCCATGGGGGCGAAACCGCTGGACGCTAGTGATAAATAGTTATGATTATTCAGTTCCGGAAAAATATGGTTAACACTGCTATGTACTTACAACTACGCTTTCCAATAATATCTTCAACACTATTTCGTCAGTCGGTCGAAGGTCAGTACTACTATCGGTACTGAGTGTTTATTGACGTCGTGAAAGAATTGAACGAAAGTCTTCGTTTCAGGTCTGGCCAAAATAGCGTTTTTGTCAGTATGTCCGTACTCCTCTACAGGTCGTATTTTACAACCGATCGGTACGAAACTTTGTGTACAGATTCTATGATCTTATAGAATTTTATTGTCGTCGGGATTTTTTGATTAAAGGCGTACTTCTTCCACAATAAGGCAAAAAGGCGGATTTGGAATATCTCCGCTATAAGAGATCTGATTTTGATGATTGTATTTTTAATTGAAAGGTAATAACTTTAAACTGTTTTTATAAAAAATTGGTAAAGATCGGATGAGGATTTTCGGCATGACGAGCAGAATAGCTCCACAAAATGCAGTAATATGCAAGAGAGTATTTACAGTACAGCGCCACCTATTAGAACATCTTTGTAACACTTCGAGAGTTATATGAAATAGCGCGGCCGCATACACCGTCGTCGTCGGTTAAATAATAACAACAACTTTGCGCTGATGGATCAACGCCATCTATTGATACCTAGGTACAGAATTTCGAGCTTTGCTGAGGAACGTAACTTAGGTACTTTGTATGGACAATTGGTATAATGGTTGATGTGTTTGTGCAACATTTCGTTCAAAAATTCAATGCACACCACACTAGCGTAAACCAATATTTAGGTACCTACCTACTTATAAGGGTTTTTCTGATTTTTGGATATACCTACCTGAGTATCTACTTAGGTAAGTAAAGTGTAGATACACTACCTACCTACCCATAGGATTTTTCTTACAACGCGACAAAAACAAGAGGCACCGATAATTACATAGAAATTAGGTACTTACCTATAATACTTATGACAAGATTAGCACCATTATAGGAAGGCTGGTGCCTGCCTATGCTGGTGCTTATTCTGATAATAAGCACTTTTGCTCCGTGATACATAAGATGTTTTCATACTGGCATGGCGATTTGCAATGTATATCAGTTATCTAGTACCCATAACACAAGCTCTGCTTAGCTTGGGGCTAGACAATGCTGTGTGAATTGTCCACCATTATTTATTTCATTTATTTATTTTATAGAGATTTGGAGGATAGCAATATTTGATTTTGTTTTTTCAAAATGGCCTCGCACAATAATTAATAGTATACTTTTTATTTGTTTTAGTGTTCTCTTTCCTAATATGAAACTTCTACAGTGAGCGATGTATTTGAAAAAAAAGAAATGGTGACCGTTTTAAGGGCAAAATTTTCAAACCGTTTTCCTTACCACAGTTCTGAGGTTTCAACAAAATAAATATTTTTATTGACGTTCCTAAATTAGTCGAGACCTTAGATCCGTGGGGTACCGAATGTCTTCGGGTTTTTAAAAAATGATCTGAGCGTCTGGTCGAAGCGACGCGTGACCTGGTGAGTATCTGGCGCAGCGCATCAGCATTGCCATACCGCGGCGCAATGCAGCCAGCATAGCGGGGACGCGACGACTGGTATTGATATGGATCATTTGAGCTATCTGTAGATTGTTTGCAACAGTCTGCAGTTAGCTCTATTGTTTTAATTTCAATTGTAAATACTAGTTCTAATTTATTTCTATTCATTATTTTTCTTTGTGTTTATAGATACTTAATATTTAATTTAGAGACCAGTGGCGCCGAGACCATGTACCAAACGCCTTCATACAAACATTATTAGATATCCCATAAACTATTGTTAGATTTCAAAACGCAATTACACCGGTCTTTTCCTTTCAACGCCAAACTAAAAAGACCCTTAAAACTTCCCTACCTCCAATCAAAAATCATATCTTTGTCAAAGAAAATAAGATTGTTACTGCATTGTAAAATATTTGCCATACTTCGCCCTTCGGTTCTGCTTGGTAGTAATGACAGTAATAAATCATATGGATCGTTAGGCGCACTCCCCCGGTCCTGGGTTCGATTCCCGTCCGAAATGGCATCATCTGTCAATGGTAGGTGACTTGACATGACTCGCTAATGGAGTTGATGTGTTTGGGACAATCAAACACTCACGGTTGCTGTTTATTTTAGTGTTTATTGTTACGGTAGAACATTTTTCGCACATTTTATAAGTAAAAATGTAATCTAGGAACATAAGCACGTAAGAAGGAGAGTTATTCTGTGAAATGGATTTAAGCATTACGAGTTAGAGTCCATAATTGAATGCACATTTTTGTCTTGTGTGGTAGCGGTGTTGGATGGGTGAGCGCCAACCATTATCAATATAGACATTGATGTGGATTCAGATGTTGCCAAAACTCATTTGACACGACTAAAATTATGCCATACTTTCTATTTCGATCGGTACCTAAGTCGGATGGGTATATATAAGTACTTTCAAATTAGTTTAGTTTTGGCAACAACGTCGGAATTGGCACCAATATTCTTCAACGCACTCAAAAAAATGTCTGAAAAAATCTGGATAATAAAATTATGCTATAACTCTTAACAAGATTCACAATAGTTTTTGCATCTCGTTGCGAGTATAGCATAGTCTTGTACAACTAACTATTAGTAAGCAAGAAAATTAAATGTTTTTAATACTAAAAAATCAATTTTCTAAAAGACATAAAACGCAACACACCTTTTGTAAAGGAAACATTTATCTCCCAAAGCTCTAAAAATGGGAAATTAAATATAAACTGTAACATTTTTATGACAAATAAACGGACATTAGTAAAACGATTACTAAAATAATAAACTAAACTTAAAAGCTTTCAAAACATAGCAAATAGAAAGCAGCCGTCACGGGTTTTCATAATCATTTGCTTTATATCGTACGATACGACTGGAAGCCGATTCAACATTACCTAAGAACATACCCAAAGTACATTTATCACTATTGCACATTTTTTTCTTACCGATACATTCTTACTCTTTGAATTCTTCTATTTACCTTCCTCTTTGTTTAGCGGTAATTATTCTGTGCTTTTGGTTTAAGGCGCTGCGCCGCCACCTATTTTATCTAATTACATATTATGTTTATGAAAGGAATTTCCAAAAATTACGTTAGCCGGCTTGTGATACCTATTATAAGCTTTTTTTTAATGCCTCTATAATAGTTTTATTTTGTATAGTTTAGGCAGAGATACGAAGTTGCCCTTGGTGGTCACCAAACTCTATTTTTGCATCTTTGTGCAGGTTTAATTCAAAAGATTTGAAATAGCGTGTCTTTATCTTGTATTTTAGTAGTATCAGTACACAGGCCATTTGTTGAGTTAGCGCTACACAGCGTAGGTACCAACAATATTTTACTTATATCTATGAATGTTTATTTGTGTCTTCTCTCTCCTCTTCACGACAAAACAACTGATCGGAATTAACTGAATTAACGTAATAATCGGCATCTTTGATTAATCGAAGATGCCTCTAATTATGTTAAGCCGAAGACAAGCAAGTAAATAATAAAAGAAATAGAATCGAAATCGTCCGTTCTAAAAGCCACCATCCAAACGTCATCTCAAATGTCATCGGTAGCGGGCAGCTGACGAAATGGTACGTCGCTTCCCCATCAATTACCCGCTGTCATATAACACAACGGCGTGGTTTTGTTTCTTTGCCGGTTTCGCTTCCGGCGTCAGGAAAGAGACAAATGTCTGGTGTTTAAGTGAGATTTAACGTAAAACAATGAGAACGTACAGTTGCGGTCATAATTGGACAAATATATACCTTAAAGATCATACTCGCTTGAAGGTTACTGCGATTTAATACAGTAAATTGCATGTAATTCCAAACTTCAGCCTAACATAATAATATAAATTTTTTTCGAATACTTATGACAAATTGTTTTAATTTACAATCTATAACGGTGTTTAAATAAATTATTTCATTTATTTTTGCTGTTTATTTCCTGATTCCTGACCAATATTATAAATGCGAAAGTTTGGATGGATGTATAGATGGATGGATGTTTGTTACCTCTTCACGCCAAAACTACTAAACGGATCGGGCTTAAGTTGCATACAGGTACTTAATTCTAATCCTGGAATCAAACATAGGCTACTCTTATTTATATCTCCATAAATCTGTTGCCATGGGACAGAAATCACCTATAAACGTATAAAGAAACAACGCGTTCGAAGCCGCGGGCATAAACTAGTCAAATTTTATTTTTTACAAAATACTACTAACAAATTAGTTTTTACTGGTTTCACACTTTTACCCGAAACGCCACTTACACCACCTTCATCATTTTCAAATTCGTCTGCTGATCGCCTCAGTGAAGCGAATGTTAAATAAAGCGCGTCTGTTGGTAACCTCAGTGAGGTTAACATGACAGTCAAATCGAGGTGTGATCAGAGAGGCTAAACTCCTATACAAAGCATTCTTTTGAATTCTAAGGTTTCGTTGGTAGTCGATTGGGTTCCTAATATCCGGTCACTTTGACTTTTGTTCGAACTAGCTACCCTGTGGTTGTAATCAAAGTCACGCATCTTGACGTTTATTTTTTCAAGTTCCGGCTCAATAATGAAGTGGTACAAAAGCTTCATTCTCAGATGTTTCCTTAAATCTGATCATAAGCTCTATTCCCCACAAACCGCAGTGCTATCTTGCGGAATAGTTTTAAATTAATTAAGGCCCTAACTATCGCGCAATCGGAAGCAACTTCCGATTCACACAGAACTTTCGGAATCTAAATTGTTTGTGGTCGAAGAAGTTCCATGATTTCCACCGCTGTTGTAATTTTAGACGATTATCCAGCTAATATCTACTGGAATTAGACCGTTTGTATGTTTGAATGTAGCAATGAAGTATTAAACTTGGTAGGTTCTTCGTTCTGGATCATCTTTATTGGATTTATGAATTTTATTTTGTATTTTGATTTAAGAAATGTATTACTTATTAATTTTAAACTTAGTAGGTCTAATATATTGTTTATGTATATGGTACCAGTGGTGCTGAAGTAAATGATTTTAATTTATTTTATATAAGTATTTATTAAGTTCAGTTACTATTTGGGTTGTAAGTAAAACTGATGAAACTTAATATTTTAGTGTGCCATTATAATGAGGAGTTATGTTTGTAAATCGAACCCGCATCGTTTTGAGGCTCAGGCGGAGCTTCGCCCGATATTCCACAGGGGTTGTTGTCATACTTCTCCACTCCGATCAGGTTTGTTGGGAACCGGCGATAAAAGAAAGACAGAAGCACAATTTTCGAGAAAGGATATTTTCATAGATATCTTGTGAAATATGTCATCATCATCATCATCATCAGCCTATGTTAGTTCACTGCCGGACATAGGCCACCCCAAGTGAGCGCCATAGCACCCTGTCTTAAGCTTGCCGCATCCAGCATCTGCAAGCAGTTTTTCGCAGGTCGTCGCTCGTCATCCCACCTTGCCGTAGAGCGTCCTACACTACCTTCGACGTGAAATATGTGCTCATGCATTATAAAAAAATCAATACCCTTCGTAATCAAAGCCCATCATGGTGGGTATTGATTATTTTAAATAATTTCTATAAATATTCTCATTGGAAGTGATTTATGGGTTAAGAAGTAGCCTATGTTTTATTCAAAATTAAGAACGCAAATCCTTTGCAAAATATAATCGATCGCCCGATCCGTTTAGTAGCTTTAGCGTGTAGATATAACAAATATCCATAAATCTATCTAAACTATCCCATTTATAATATTAGTGTGATAGTGTGATGAGTGTGAGTGCGATTCATAATTTTATTTTACCGACGTGCGCTCTCAACGAACCAAAAAATCTCCATTTCCTTCAGAAAGCATCAAATACTAGTAAATTACAGCACACGAATCCACATAAATAACCAGCAATTCCCACAAAAATCTCCTTTGAACTAACTATCACCACTAATTTACTCAACTAATTAACGGGATCGTAAACAGCCAAACACTCCACAAAAACTCCAACGGGTGCTACAAAAGTCTACGAATGTCACAAAAAAGCCAGTGGCTACAAAAAAAGTCCTCAAACGTCACAAAAAAAGCCAGTGGCTACAAAAACGTGGAAATCACAACTTTCGCCTAATTACTGCAAAGCGCCGGTTTATCTGTCTCCAGGGGATTGGAATCCGGTGAAGAAGTTAGGATCGCTCTATTTATTTTCGTTTGCTAGATCGAAGGTAGGTACGATAGTGTGAGGCTGAGCGGTTAGCAGCGCGGGTGGATAATTTATTCGTAGGTACTAAACTTTAAGCAGTAAAAGTACAAGTCGGTGTTAAGTGTCGGTTGTGGTACCGGCTCAGAATTTGCACCACCCCAACTCTTCACACGGGTGTCGTAAGAGGCGACAAAGGGATATCCACCGGGGGCGTCTTCTGTAGTGGATGCAAGTGTGCTGATAAAAGCATAGTTACATTATTTATTTATCAACGAGTTTCCACCCGCGACTTCGCACGCGTTGTTTCCATGAACAACGCGTTCATATGTTATTCATATCGCCTAAGAACTGATTTATGATATAAAAAGTAGCCTATGACATTATAAATAAAAAAATATAAGAAAAACCTACAATAGACCTACATTTATGCAAGAATTCAGCCCGATCCATTCAGTAGTTTAGGCGTGAGAAATAACAAACATCCATTCATCTATCCATCCAATCTTTCTATCCAATACTAGTTCTAATTTACTTATATTATTTGAATTTTGGTCTATTATTTGAATTGTAATTTTCTTGGGCAATATAAAACTAACGCATTTAAAATGTGACTAGCTTTGCCAGCAGCTTTGCACGCGTATATTCGGTATAATAAGTAGCCTAATTTAAGTTAGGCTATGTTCTAAATGTACGCCGATCTTGATCTGTTCAGTAGTTTTTGATATCCCAGGTAACAAAAAATTTCACATTTTACAAACTTTTGTCTTCATAATATTAGTAGGATTAATAATAATAATGTGGTGTGATTTGTGTGTTGCTATAAAATTGCAAATAAACATCCTAAAAACACACCCTAACCGGCGGAACGTGTCAATAACTTACGAAGTGAATTTTAGGACGGGGTGCTCACCGTCAACACATTGAGAAGCCGACGTTTTGATAAATTTATGTACAGTTCACACCTCCTGCTGAAAGATAAGAATAGATTACGTGTGAAATTATCTGTTTCAGTTGAGATTTATCTCGAGAGATAGATATGATGAAGATTAGGCTGGAACTCAAGCCAAAGCCAAAGTTGCTAGAATCTTTGAGCAGATAAATACAAGGTGAAAAAATTTGATGTTATTGGTTGTGAAAATGTCATAACTGATATTCGGCCGCGGCGGCAAGTCTTAACGGAGCATAGTATTATAATATCTGTGACGGAGCTAAGCTAGCCATGTGCCGCATGTAATATTATAGTGCTTATGTGTGACAGAGACATCATCACCACGTGAATGTCGAGGCCATCCAGCTCCTCGACAACACAATCATAGCGAAATAGGTACTCAAAAGTACAAAACTTTTAGAGTTAGTTAATTGAATGTGACAAACTAAATAGTGAATGCTATCTTATAGAACACAAGAACAAGGTGAAGAAAGTGAGAATAGTGTTAACCCTTCAGGCCCCAAGCGGTAGCCGGCCACCGCGCCTTACGTCACTGCACCGTTCACTCAAACTCCAGCGGTAGCCGGCTACCGCTCTCCTGCATTTGATTCAGGGCCTTATTTCACATTGATAGAGACTACTTTTCTTTAGAGAAGTTTGATGAATTTCGTTCTTTGATATATTTTTTCATTCTGAACCATACAGTATTGATGACATCTGTCTACATTCAGTTTGTTTATGGCGGTTGTTTCGCGAGTTTAGTGTACTTGTTGTTGTCAACATGGTATCCAAAGTTGAAACTTGTGAAATGAATATCGTATTTGACTATTCACTATATTTTGATGCCTGATAGATAGAAAATATATCAGTTAGTACAATGTCCTTTACAGAATGATAAAATATGGTTTGGTTGTAGAGTTATTACATATTTTGTACAATGCAGTATTTACGACGCCATCATGCTAAAAGGCGGACCGGCTGCCATTATTTTTTTGACATTTAGGTGTCACTTAGCATTAAGTTCACTTTACGAGTGGCTTGGATGCAGACATGAACCGAATGCTCAAGTACTTACAGCAGGTCGTCTAAAAAAACGGATTAAAAAAACCCAAAACAATCAGCATTTTAAGTCAAATTTGAATTACTCATTAGTCATAACATAAGACTAAATTGTTATAAATACAACATTACATAAATTAAAATAAAACGTCGCTCACTAAGGGTTCCGATTAATTTTAAGACCTTGTTTCTTGCCAAATATGATTCTAGGTCAACATGAAGTAGGTACCCTGTATATTTTGGTCGAGGGAGAGAATCAAAAATTATTCTTGTAACTAAACTACACATATACTGTTTTCGGATTTCTCCCTTTACTTGTGCTATAAGACCTTGCTGCTCACCAAATTCTATGATTCTAGGTCTACGGGAAGTACCCTATAGGTTTTGTGTGCATGTGATTCCCTTGGAAATTTCAAAATATTCGGATATAAACGGCTGTAACTTTTGAGTGCATTGACTTAAAAGTTTAATTTATATCACGGCTTCAAGAGGTTACAGACTTGAGTATTTAACGTTAATTTCAACTCGATACGTCAACGCCCCTGAGAAAAGAGGGTTGACAGACGGACAAACAGACAGACAGACAACAAAGTGATCCTATAAGGGTTCCTTTTGAGGTACGGAACCCTAAAAAAACACGAGTGTGCGCAAACACAGGTGCACTCTCTATTCCTTCACTCTCACAATCCGATGAGACCGTAGACCGACACAACCCACCAGTCTAACAAAGGACAAATGACATAACGTACTTTCCGAGGCACGGGGTCGTAACACCGCCAACTTCCTGACTCCAGACGACCTGTGAATATATTTGCTAGAAAAATCCTATTAACTATCTAAGCTCGACCCGGGATTTGACCCCGGGACCTCTTTATCAGCGGTTGAACTCGCGACCGCTAGACCAACGACGCAGTCATAAATGCCGGTGTGAAAAATTTTGCAAATGACGAATAACGGTTTTTGAAAATTGAAAACGTTTAGCAAATTTTGTAGTTAACCTTGTCTTGACACTATAGTTATAGCACACTAATATTATAAATGTGAAAGTTTGGATAGCTGTATGGATGGATGGATGTTTGTTAAGTCTTCACGCCAAAACCACTGAACGGATCGGGCTGAAATTGCATATTGGTAGTTCTAAGCCTGGAATAAAACATATGATACTTTTTATCCCATAAATCAGTTCCCGTGGGATAAAAATCACCTTTATACGTTTATAGAAACAACGCTCGCGAAGCCGCGGGCATAAGCTAGTTATCTATAATTGATAAAAAAGACAGATACCCCATCTTAAATTTACACTGATAACCTTTTTGAAAATATCTTGAAGAGGTTTTCACATTTCGGATCAAAACTATATTAACATGATTTTTTTTTAAACTGAAAACTGTGAAGAATATAGAATATTATTTTCATATTTTTCGAATAATATTTTCATAGTTTTCCCCCCGGAAAACACTAATGAAACAACGATCAAAACAATTCCTTCTACGCTAAATAACTCCTGCGCAACTCGTAAAACACCGCCATTTTCCCCGTTAAAATCACCCTCAATCATAATAAAGCACTCAAATAAAACCATAGTCATTCAAATAAAACTATCCAAGATCCGGTGACAAAAAAACTCCTCGTGTACAGAGGGATTGTAGCTAAAGAATAGAACAGTGTAAATTGTATGAACCATAGTTATAACCGTAAGCAGAAGCATATAATTAGGAAAGTCAAGTTAGAAATAACACCGACACAGAGAACGTGGATCAAATTAAATCAAAAATTCTTTAAAGTTTACTTTCTTTAGACCGTATAGGACAAGTTTGAAACCTCAAATCTAAGCTTACTTTTAATAGGAAATAAAGTGCTTTTTTGATTGAAAATATTCCTATCTTTATACTACAGTAAGGTAGTACCACTACGTAGTAGTACTTTATACATAGTTATCTGTGGCTACAGGTATAAACTTTGAAATATTTTATATTATATTAGGTATAGGAGCCCATGTATGAAGAGTTTAGTTTTTACAGAAACAAAAAAGAAACCTCAAGCTTGTTTGTGTCATTTTTTAATTTGTAACAGAAAATTGTCTCGAGCATTTTCATCCTATTGATAATTTCTCGGACTTTATTCTTATATCTACTACTATTATAAAAGCAAAAAAATTTGCCGTGGTAAAGATGTTCGGCCGAAGACACAGATTACCCCCAATCGGTAAGCTGGTGGCCGAAGACAACCCTAAAACTATTAAATGAATCGAGCTGAAATTTTACACATATAAAGATCTGGATTTGGAATAGCACATAAGCTACTTTCTACTCCAAAAAGGCGTGCGAAGCAGCGGCCAAAAGCTAGTATGAAATAAAACACTGTTACAAAGAAAAGTTTTAGCAATATGTTCGAAAAAAAAGCACTTAGTGTAGAAAAGAAAACAAAGCACTTTTCTACGATGCGTTACTTAATTATTGCTCTAACTCTTCCACTAATTATTACAAATCACCTTCCTTTTAACAGAAATAACTACGAAACACTATTCGAGAATAAAATTTTAAAGCTTCAATAAACGGATTTGACTTTTGTTTATTGGTATTATAATATTTTTTGACTTAAACTGGCCTATAAAACTATTTATAACAACGTTTCAAACCAATGTCATCGGAGCCCCAAAAGCGTTTAACAGCAACCAGGTCGGAGATCAGGTTTTTTTGGAAGAGTTGTCAATTAAAACACCGTTGACGGTAAAGAATGATCATGCAAGGGTGACATAAAAAAGGGATCATGTGATTTTAAAGATAGCAACTGAAAGTTTCATGGTAATGATTCGGGTGAAAGTTTCTTGACAGATTTGATGATCTTCGTACCATCGCGATGTAGAGGCGTAGTTGTAAGGGTGGTGGATTTGGTAGATTATCCATTATTTCATATTTAAGATTATGTATAATTATAAGTAATTCTATAATTATGTATGATTATAATATTATGTATGATTAAGTTTTTTGGGAAGGAAGGATTGTAAGTACGCGAAATTGCGAAAAAAGAGACAGACAATGATCCTTTAAAAACACATATCAAATAAAAAATGGTTGGCTGTATAAACCCTTATATTGTAATGAATAAAAGACCCTAGCTCTTGTTGGCGTATCATCGATTTCCCCCACTTTTCTCTTTCCAATGTAATGTCTCTTACTTCTTTACTTATATCATATTATGCAATGAATAATTGTTTCATCAGAGGACGAATGGACACCGGATAATCGGAGTGCTTTCGAAATAATGTAGCTATCTTCGCCAGTTTGTACGTTACCACCAATAGATTCTCCTCAACTACCCTCATTTTCTAGTTTTACATTACACATCTTCTCCCCTATTTATTAGTCTAATATCGGTAAGTCGAACGATTAGAAATAAGTCCAAATTTTTTGATATTTTATTATGCGAGCCCTGTTACCCATATCGTTTTGATTTTTCCAATAAAGAAAACTGGTTAGTTTGCGCTATAATGTATTTTTAATTTTTTTTTTTTTTACCAACGCAAGTTATTTCAGCTGACATTTAAAAAATTAAATTATGATTATCTCAAAAGTCACTTAGGTAGGTAATGATTTTTGAAATGTTTGAAATGTAAATATTTTCAAAGGGTGGCTGGCCCCTTTGAAAATATCTAATTGTGTTTTGCTGATACCAATGGTGGGTGGCTGGGGGAGGCTGTCACCCAGCAGCAAGTCAAGAAAAAACCTGATTTTGTTTTGCATAAATTGTGAAAAAGGAAACCAAAAGTAGTACTGTCTCGTTTTAGCAGGTACATTAAGTCTTAGTGTTTCGCTGTCTATATTTATTTTCTCTTTACAAGATATCACAGTATATAACACCTGTGCATAAAATATATAAAAGAAAACAAAAGTTACAATGTCTTATTCTAATACATTCTATCAGACACTAAGTCTGTCTGTCTGTATTTATTTTCCATTCACAAGATACCATACAGGATTTATCAGTGTCTAAAGACAATTCGATTTAACGCAACGCTTCTAAAGAGAACATTAAAAGGGTCATTACGGGGTATTATTTTGTGACATTATCATATAAATTGAATAACACTGTACACGTTTCAGATAGCACAAACGTGATTGGAGACGTCTTTTCGTTTTTCCCATCTAAAATCCATTAACACCGAAATAAGGTTAGACACATAGATCTCGTTAAAACTTAGTTTTTCCGTTTTTATTTCGGGTTTTGAAACCTTCAGATACACAGGAATCTAAGGTACTCGCGCTGTTGTTGCTGTGCCCAAAAATAGTTAGCAATTTGTAATATTATATTTTAAGTCTTGAATTGAAAACAACTAAAATAAAATCTGTAGACTGTTTGCAACAGTCGACAGTTAGCTCAATTGATTCAATTGTAAATACTAGTATAATTTTCCTTGTGAATAAATTTAGTTAATCACTAAAATAAAATATGCATAGACACTTGTAAAGTCAAACGCAAAACCCATATAAGAAATTATCATGCTGATGCTCTATTTCTCTCATGTCCTAACATTATGATTTGTGGTTGCAATGTGACATTTGATTTCAGTCACGCGTTAGATTGTCATGGGGTGCAGTAATTTATTATTTACCTTTCGTGACGTCACGAGGGGTGGTTTATTTTTGAATTACATAAACCGTTTACCTTTGAAGGAAGTCCGGGTGTGAAATTCGTGCTCGGAATTTCCACTTTAGAAGAAGATTTATTCAAAATGAGTTTATGCCCGCGGCTTCGCACGCGTTGTTTCTATGTTTAAAGGTGATTTCTATCCCACGAGAACTGATTTATGGAGTAAACAGTAACCTATGTTTGATTCCAGGATTACAATTACCTGTATGCCAAATTTCAGCCCGATCCGTTCAGTAGTTTTTACGTGAAAGAGTAAAAAAACTTCCATCCATCCATCCATCCATCCATACTTACAAACTTTCGCGTTTTTATTACTAGTAGGATATACAAGCCAATATAAAAGAAATATATGAATTATCACCTTAAAGGTATGTGCGGAATATTAATATGAGAAATAATACTGGTAACATTTGAGAACCTTGTAGTATGTACTTCTAACAAAAAATATAATTCAAGTCCAAATAAAGATTCTCTGATAAATAGTAACAAATCAATAGTCTTTTATTTAAACAACACCAAGAATCCAATAGTCATAGCCAATGACATAATAGGAGAGAGCACAGAGGCACTATTGCCCTGGTCAGGTTCGGGTTCAGGGCCAGGCTCAGGGGCGCCGTCATCACCACCACCGCTTTCTGCGCTATCACCACCGCTGTCAACGGTGCTCCCGACGTAATAGTTCAACTTCTTTGCTGTCTTGTCCATTTCGACGAGGCAGGCCATGATCTCCTCGTTGTTAGGAATGATCTGGGTTGTTGGCAGGAGGAAACCAAAGGCGCCAAGGTCACGAAGCTCAAAAAGAGCCGTGATAGGAACCTCAGCAACGCCTTTGACCCAATCGAAGCTGGAACCGCTGACTTCATCTGGGAAATAATTTAATTACTGTAATAAAGGCAATTGCCACTTATTTTTACCCCTCTAGAGGTCTCTGGAAAGTGTCACAAGTATTACCAGCTGTGAAAATATATTTTTATTTTAAAAATACATAATTAGCTTACAAAGGATTGTTTGCGATGTTCCCACTCTGTATGGTGTTCCATATAACGATTCCAACTTCGCAGCTCCACGAATGGAAATCTCGTACTAGAACAAATAGCAAATTTTAAAAACAGCCTTAATTACTTAAGGTCTGAGGTTAGAAAGTTTGACTTATGCCATACAATAGGAGTACCTACTTATTGTAAGGCATAAATCTAAATTTCACATCTGTAGGTGGGATAGGACTAACTTGACTTTTATATTCGAATAGGACAATGAAACAGTGACGGCGCTTCACAAAATGTATTACTCTGCTACATTTAAATATTCTGCATGCTCGCTCTCTGGACAAGTTGAAAGTAGTCCAATGTTAACACTCAACAATCTGTTTGCACGATGCGCCGTCGCTTTTCATCACCATCATATCAGCTTGGATCATCATTACTGGGTAGGTATATGCCTCCTTTCCCTTCTGGCAGCTTCTTCTGTCCGGTGCTATCGGATACAAGTGCGCACTGCGACTTTGACGATACCGTCAAAGTCAATCAGTTGATTAATAGGTAATAAAATCTTATTAAATCTTACCAAATCCGCATAGTTTGACACTTGCAACACGTCAATGCCTGACACATGGCTGTACGGAATTAAGATCATCTGCGAGTAGGAGTGGAAAGCCAGATACCACATCAAGTTGCCAGTGGTCTTTAGATTTAGAACATAGTTTTGGACTGCTTGAGTTTCTAGTTCTGATGCACCGCTGGGGCCGGCAAATGTCTGGGAGCAGGGCTGGTCAGATGCACCGACAGCTGAAAAAACCTCTTGGTTTAATCTTTAGATACAGATAATATGTTTCCGTCCGTGCTCCTACTGAGGTCTAAAGGCTTGAAGACAGCGGGACAAACTTGATTATTTAATGCTCTAGATTAAAGGAAATGCATGAAATCCATGTCATGTATTGTGATTCTGATCCATATTATGGTTATGATAATATAATCGCTTTCATCAAAATCTTGACGATAATTTGAATAATTAATTAAATTTTTTTCCCACATTTTCTAGAATAATATCATATCTGTAAAACTTACTCATCCACAAGAAATTGAAGTTTCTGTTTAGATCGATTCCGTTTCCAAGGTCAGTGTTACCATTATTACATACGACGTAGTTAGCGGGGTTCCTATTCTTTCTCCATAAACGGTCCTGAAATTCAACTTCATTCTGAGCCATAAAAGCCAAATAGTACTTTTCTTACAAATATAGGGACTTCGGTATTATTACGCTTTTTCATCAATGAAAAAGTATCTTAAGATTTTCATACTCAGATCGCAGATAAAAGTCAACTTACACCAGTAAATGTATAAGCATATCCATCAGGATTAGTCACTGGGAGGATGTGCCAAACAAAGGTCTCAGCCATAACTCTGATATCTGGATCCTCACTCGTCAAAAACTCCTTGATAATCCATGTCACAGTCGCTGGAGAAATCCATTCTCTCGCGTGGATTCCTCCTTCAATCATACCAACTAAAGGAGTCCCTTCTCTCGTACCCGCTTTGAAGTCAATGATGACAGCTTTGAGTGCTCTGCCTTCGTACGATGTACCTATGTTGACAGTCGTAACAATTCCGGGGAAGAGTTCTACTAGTTCGTCGAGCCAGGCGTGGATTTCTTCTAGGGTGTGGTATTGGGCCCAGTCAAAAGAGCCAAGCGTGGCGCTACGGTCGATATTTGCTGGTACCATTTGTGCTTCGATGAGCCTGGAATGGTTTGCATGTTTCATCATTAGTGGATTTCAGTTTAGGCATAAAGAAACCTTGAAACAAAAGGAAATAAATATATTATATTTTTACTAATAATTTTTAAATGATTAGAAGTACTTTCGGCACATTCTACAAACATAAAATATTTGGCAAAAAGATTTAACTTACGATTGAACATTTTTAACAGTGAGAGTACTGTTCAAACCAGCAGCGCTAGTGTATTTCTCAAATTCCTCAGTCTTCTCTGGTGCCACCATAATTCTAGCATCTTCGCCAACCATCAAGTGATCTGTCCAGATCTCATAACCTTCCTTCTTCAGGTCATCGATCCTTTGCACTTGCGCTTCTGTATTTAGTCTAACGTCGTACACTTTGTAATTCTCATAGCTTTTTACAGCAAAAGCTGTGGCAACTAAGCCCAAAAGAGTTAATGTTTTCAAAATCATTATCCACGTGTATGTTTCAGTAACTTGGACCAAAAATGACTATTTAATGTTAACAATATAATAAAATATACTGTTATTGAACAGTATATTTAATATACTTAAGCCCTCAAGATATTAAAGCTTATCCATTTAAATTGTGTTTGATAAAATTTAAAGGATTAATACCTACAATAAACGGACAAGGTCAATTTGATTGTACTGAAGTACAATAGATATACCTACTATTAATTTAATACTATTATCTATTATATGTGTCCTATCTATCTAGGTACTTATATATTCAGTAGAGACGTGAGGTTTGATAAACTTAGTGCAATTTAGGTATTTGCATTGAGTAACTTTTCTATCATGGACACGAAACATTAAAATATTTGTTTGAATGACAGTGCATGAATCAGTTCATATACATTTAACAGACCGACCACAAATAACAATAAATGGAGACACAAAAATAAAAGGCTTACAAATAAAAATGAAAACGTTAGATTGTGTTATTGGAGGCTGTTTAATGAACAAATAATAACAATTAATTTAGGCATGACAAGCAAAGGATAATCTTCGTAGTAGGCAAATACGTTTAATATTTACATTAAAAACGAGAAACTATGGTATTTTACAAATTAAAACATGGCGGACAATGCAGCAAAAACCAAAAGAATTAAACTCAGACTGAATCTGTTAGAATTAGAACCAGCAGCGACTTCATAATACCCCATTTGTCTGGTAACTTTGTCCATCTCGACCAAGGCGTCGATTATCTCTTCATTGTTGGGAATGATATCTTCTCTGTCCAAAAGGAATCCTCTAAGACCTAAGTCTCTAAGCTCAAAGAGCATGGCGATAGGGACACTGGCCACGCCATGCACCCAGTCGAAACTGGCACCGCTTGTTTCGTCTGGAAAAAATATGAGACATTAGTGTTGTGTAGTGTTAGGTAGATCTATTTAGCGTTAATGAATATAATTTGTTTCTTCAGTATCATATAAAAAACGCTAAAATCTCTACAGCAATAAGCTACTGTAATACAATTTAATAATAAATTTATTTTATTATTATTATTTTATTTAATACAGCGCTTTTAAAATGAAGCTACATTCATAGCTACATGATCATTAAAATATTTTATCGGACCAGACTTTCACAAAATCCTTTTACAAACAACCAACTACAAACACAACTAATAGATTTATTTGAATACTTACACAAAATATTAGCAGCAGTTCCAACCCTGTATTCAGTGCCATGTTTTGCTCTCAACGCGTCAGCCCCTTTTATTGCAATTTCATACTGAAAATAAATTGAAGCATGTCAATTTTGAATGCTCATCAAAAACTGAATATCGGTCCGTAAACGTTCAGTCTCTAATTGAATGCATTGAATTTAACACGAAAATAAAAGATGAGAAGTGTGTGGGACTCTTGTTTCTGTTTTCGGTCATTATCTGATCACTATCATCGTCATCATCAGTGAAATATTTGGTTAGCGACGATCGAAAAAAAAAATCGGGTTTTAACTATTTTCTAGGTTCTACAAGTAATTATGATAGCAGATAAGAAGTCTTACGCACATTATTTGCCATTTGCTATGAATCTTTATAAAAAAACTTTGAATCAATTGTAGTTTTGGAGTCTAATAACATAATGTTGATTTTAGTAATAAGATCTCCGGTCTCTCAGTCAAATTCTTGGGTGATTGCTCCATTTTTTGAGCATAAGAAGTTAAATTTTCATTCGCGTATGGCCCACGCTCGCTCAAACTTCAACTTCAACTTCTTATATAATGGCACCGCTTGCTTTTCGCTACGACTCTGCCAGTGTCAGTAAGGAGTGTCGTAAACTAATTGTATAGAATCAGTAAGTCATCCTGGCTGACAGGTTAACTTTTATTGATTTTAAACCTTTTTTTAGAACATTGGAACAAATCTATTTTTCAAAACCCTTACCATATCCGCATAGTTGTGAGCCTCCAGCACATCAGAACCGCTCAAATGGCTGTAGGGTATAAGGATCATCTGGCTGAACGAATGGAAGGCGAAGTAATACAGTAAATTCCCTTCCTGCTGCAACTGCCTCACATAGTTCGCGATGGCCATTGCCTCTGGCTCTGACATTTCTGCGGCGCCGGGGAAGGTTTCCGCGCAGGGGTTCCAGATTGTTCCAGTAGCTGTAGAATTGTGAAAATATAGGTCAGGACCTTACAATAATAGTCCTAACAAGCCAAGCGCGATAGTTATACTCAATATCTTCCTATTAATATTTGGCTTTCATATTCATAATAAGTATGGTGCTGTTTGAGTACGTAGCTGGTTGTTTTTATTGGGACAAATTCATAATAAATAACCAATTTGAAACTATGTATTGATAATGTGTGTGTCGAAGAGAAATGGTGAAATCATTTATTTCCCAAATTACATAGAGATTTTAGCAAATCTAGGAAAAGCTAAAACACCTTCGCATTTTCCTGACAAAATAGTTAGTTTTGATAAAATCCCTAAGTTGTTTTAGGGAAATGAAAAAATAGACTCGTCAATGCTTGGATATCACTATTTCGGCCATTTTAGCATTGCTTGTGATTGGACAAATTCCCTTGGGTGATTTGGTGACATCACTGATATTTCCATTTCTCTGTGACATACATGTGCTTTTGGCTCTATTTTGCAATATATTATGTGCTTACTGTTCCATATAAAGTCAAAGTTTCTATTGAGATCAATTCCGTTGCCAAGATTGTCGTCCAAACCCCACGGGGAGCACGATATGTGATTGACTGTATTTCTGTTCTTCCTCCACATTCTGTCCTGTTACAAAAATGTTTTGTTTATAGTACAAGTACGTATCAAACCCTGACGCAACACTATCACTATCAAGTTTTCTATGACACCTGCGTTTCTTTGCAATGAGATACCGAGATTGTATCACATGCCGTGGCGACGGTCTTTTATCGGTTGTTTATTAATGATACATTCGTTTTTATTACCAACAATGCAACGTAGAACAAGTTGAACTTGTCTTACATCAACAAAAGGTTTTTATAGATTTATTACTATTATATTTTTCATTATGGAATAAGCTGGTTGACTACGAACCTAGTTTGTGTTTGAAAAATATCAACATTTTATTCCTTACAATGAATACGTCAAACTGCGTTAAGTATGACACATGCAACGATTTTTCTTTCGCGATAGAAGAACAAATCTACCGTAGGTTTTGTGAATATACTTACACGAATGAAAGAATGTTGGTATCCATCCGGGTTGACAACTGGGAACACATGCCATACTACATTTTCTCCCAGAAATCTTACTTCAGGGTCATCGCTCTCTACGAACTCTTTGATAATCCACAAAGCAGTTGCTGGAGAGATCCACTCCCTCGCATGGATTCCAGCTTCAATCATTCCTATAGTTGGTGAGTCTTGCTTCTTGTGATCGATTTTGAGTCCTTTGATTTCCTTCTCCTCGAAAGACAGACCGCTAGTGATTACTGACACGATGTTTGGGTGTTTTTGCGCAAAAGATTCGATCCAGTCGTTGATTTCGTCTAAGGTCATGTAGTAGTCAAATCCATATTCACGGTTTTGTCTGGCCGTAACTGGACGACGAAGCTGCTCATCAATAAGCCTGGAATTAATGAAACATAAAATGTTACTTTTGAACAAAAAAGTACAGTTATGCCCGCTTATATATGACAGACATACAATAACAGTTGTAAATATCTCTATATCTAGGTTAATGAATAAAATAAAATACTAACAAGCCATCCTATCCTAAGATACTCAGAAGATTTTCATAATATAAAATTAGAGCCATTGAAAATGAGAGAAAATATTTTCAAGCTAGACTAATTTGTCAGAGAAAAGAGTCAGGCTAGGCGGTAAAGCGAATCCTTTAGTATTTATTTACTTACATTTGAACATCTTGGATGATAATTTGACTGGATATTCCAGCGACAGCTAGTATATCTTCAAACTCTTTCTGCTTCTCCGGTGCTACCATTACCCTGACATCACCACCAACAGCAATCTGGTCCGTCCAGAAGTCCCAGCCAATTTTGTTCATCAGTTTCAGAACCGCTACATCACTTTCCGTCTTAAGTTCTGCTTTGTACACTTTGTAGCCATTATAACTTTTATATTCAGCAATCGTTACCACAAAAAGGGTATAAAGTAAAAACACTTCTTTGAAATTCATTGTTTTATTTTACTCAAAACGAGCTATTTCTGGTAGTTTTAATAATAATTGTTTGGTGAATAAATTGAGAAATAAATTAAAACTGGAATTATACCAGGATTATCGGAGTCTTAAATTGATACGCGCAAGTTTTATCGTAAATGCTATCACAATGGTATTGCATTACGCCAAAATATTTTTCGACTTTTATCTATTTGGTATTTCCAAGTTTCTAATCATTATCTAAAAACTATCAAGATTTTAATAGTTGTGACGTTTTTAAGTCAGGAACATAATCTCAATTTTTATAAACATTAAAAAATCCGTCATCTAAATCTCAATTTTCATTTTTAAGTTATGTTTAAGATTTGCCATTTTTCAATTAGTAATCCAATAGATAAAGTGTGCTACATATGACAAATATAATAATAAAAATTATTTACCTACAAACAAAACCATAAAATCAATTGGACAATATAATCATTTATTCTCTATACACAATCAACTGAAGCAGCATAACCAAAACGCTAATAAGCATAGCTGCCATTGAAACTGCTTTTCCAGAAGATCCGTTGTCCTCTGATCCATTTTCCTCTGATCCGTTTTCCTCTGATCCGTTGTTTTCTACGGGAACGTAATATCCGATATCTCTGGTAGACTTATCTATTGCCAACAAAGCATTGGTGATCTCCACAGCAGTGTCGATGATTTGCTCTCTGTTGAGGAGAAAACCGTATACACCAAGGTCACGAAGCTCGAAGAGATAGCAGACGGGCACGTTGGTGTTTGCTTTTACCCAGTCAAAGCTGGTGCCGCTCATGGGATCTGAGAATAAAATGGTTTTTGTAAAACTCCATTTCAAAGAAAATTACAAGTAATTACATTGTAGTGCAAGCCGTGTGGTGCCGGCTTAGAATATGTACCACCACAAGCCTTCCCGTAGGTGTCGTAAGAGGCAAGTGACATACACCGAAGGGCGGGCAACAAACCCTGCAGGCCGATTCCATCACCGAACTGCGATCCCCAACCCGGTGATAAAACATCCCAGGGTGGCGTAGGGTTCCTCGTCAATAAGGTCCTCCCTTACAACGTTGAAGAAATCTTCAGTGTGTCGACCAGGGTAGTGTACCTGATTCTTTGGCTATCCAAGCGTTAAGGTTATTCAGGTTTACGCACCGACCTCCACACACTCGGATGTTAAAGTAGAGGATATGAACGAGGACATATCTATAGCCTTGCACAGCACCACAAAGGCTCACTTCAACGTTGTTATGGGGGACTTTAATGGCAAGGTGGGAACCCAGACCAGACGGGCAGCGTTTGGAAAACTACGTCGGGTCTTCTCGTCATCCATACCGCAATGCTTGAAAACGAAAGTTCCCAATCAGTGCGTCCTACCCATCATGACCTACGAAGCTGAGACGTGGACACTCACGACTATTATAGGTTGACGATGATGATGATGACATTGTAGTTGTCTGAATTTTCAGGGAACAGCCATGGAACAGAACGGTAGCAGCAACGGAACAGAGTTTTGACACTATTGTCAAAAAAATCATTAAACGCTTCCTACTAGGTATTACGAGCCTGCTTATTGCGGTCCTCTAAATATACAGTAGCGTGCAAACTGCGGTCAGTCTATTGAGTTACTGATAAGAAATAGGGGTCACCTGAGCCTACAAGTTGATTTCGTCTCTCAACTAGTGGGTACCGCAGCGAGCTCATTGTGATAAGCTCATATTTTGATCACACCTCCACCCACCGTATCTATTGAAGTAAGGACCATAGAGAAGATGTCATTTTAAATAAAAAATATGAGGTATATCAAATAAAAAAAGTTAAATGTAAATTGGAAAAGCCGTTTCACGAAAAATCTGATTCATATGCGAATACACGTCGGCTTGAGTCGATTCAGTTGCACGCGAGTGTAAATCTTGTTTCATTATCTCTCACGAAAATTTACTTACACATAACTTCAGCTGATACTCCAACTCTATAAGTTTTTCCAGAAGTGTCGAGGATTGCTTGTCTACCATGCTGCGCAATTTCGTACTGAAAGCAATACCTTGCGTTTACCATTTGGTTATCAATAACACAAATTGAGCTTAAACATTTCAAGAATTTATAGAAAACACCAAATTAGGCTTTGACTTTTATGTTGTTTGTTTTAGCCTACCCATCACTCTTATTTATTTATCAAGGAACTACAATCAGTCCTAACATTATGACTTAAACTAGGATATAAATAACAACTTATTATTAAGACTTTATTAATGTCAGACCCATAGCGTAATCCACGGGGTAAACAATTATGTGTGCGAGTGCCATATAACACTATTGAGATTAGTTTTATATATGTACTGTTAGTACATTTTAATCTTGCTAAATATTACACTGTATATTATTATAACTAAATAACATGTTGTGTTATACATGCAAGCATAGAAATTAAGTTAGACTAGATTGCCTGCTTCAGAAAGAATCTTTATGACATCTCTTTTTAATTTGGCAGTAGATGTTGCAAAGATATTAGCAAAATCTTTGTAACACACATTTACAGCACGATCCAAGGGGGTACGTTTATCTGCATTGGTTTTACAATTTTTTATATAAAATACTCTTCGTGTATGGACTTGTCGTACTTTATTAGATTTAATTACAATGTAGCACAGATGGTTACAAAGCTCAGTACAATCAAACTTGTTGTTACTTATGTTGTAGAGGAACATGGTAATAAGTAATACCCATACGTCGAGATTCTAGACTAAAAACATTATAAGACTTCAGGAATTCTATGTAGCTACTTTTGGGACGACGACACCTATATTGCATTAACCGAAAAAAATATCGTTGAATGATTTCCAGTGAATCAGTATACTTTTCATAGAGAGGGGATCAGACAGGGACAGCATGTTCTAGTTGTGATCGCACAAGAAATTTGTACGATAGTAAATAGTAACCACCTTAGCTTACATCTGTAGTTATCCAATACGAACGTGCGAAAAGAGAATCAATTTGCTATATAGAACAGTAATCGAATAAAACTTCGCACAATAGTGCGGAGTTGCAACGAAATAAATCATCAGAATTAATTTATGTCAGTGAGATTCTTTAATTTTTGGCACGTTTCAATCGAATTGATGTGGGTTCAGCTTTAGATCGATACTAACCATATCAGCATAATTATCTGGAAGTCCTTCATCAGCGCTGCTAGCCAGATGACTGTACGGAACAATGATAAGTTGAGTGTACGAATGAATGGCAATGTAGTAAATGAGTCCTCCTTTGTCATTCAGGGTTTTTGCATATTCTGCTATAGCTTTTGTTTCTGGTTCAGAAGCTGGAGAAGGTCCAGCGTAGGTGTTGCTGCATGAGTCGTCTGATGCTCCAATACCTGCAACGTATTGTTAGCATTTTAATGTTTGCTTATATCATAAAAGCATGGCATAATTCTCCTTCCTAATTTTTTCTAGCTCTTGGGAATCTAGAGATTGTTTTTTGTCTGTTTTTATGCCTTTGTTTTGTATTTCCTTACCGTCAATACAACCCTGGTTCTGTGTATGTTTATGCCAAATAAATATTATATTATCTAATTGGAGTACCTACTTTTACGCTTTTTATTAGTCGTTTTTATTAGTCCTAAAATAGGTGGTTTGATGTTTATAGACTTACTCATCCACATAAAGTCAAAATTTCGGTTGAGATCCACACCATTGCTCATATCATCATCAACTGCATCTCCACAGCTCTTGAAGTTGTTTGTGCTTCTGTTCTTCCTCCACATGCGGTTCTATAAATAATTTCGTCGTCAATTAGGTACATTTATAAAAAACTAGACGATTGCCTCACGGTTTCACCCGCGTAGTTCCAGTTCCCGTGGGAATTACGGGATAAAATATAGCTTATCTCACTCCCTGAAAAGTAGGCTTACTTTTCAAATCGGTTCAGTAGTTTCAGAGCCTATTCAATACCAAAAAACAAACAATCAAATCTTTCCTCTTTATAATATTAGTATAGATAAACAAAAAATCGATTTTAACAGAGATTAAGATAAGGTGGCCCAGCAGTGGTCGACAAAAACTTATGATGATGATGATGAAAGTAAACCACATTTGGATCTGAGAGGCACAGAATAGAGAAGACTAGCAGAAGCAAATAGAAACCTGTCCAAGAGTGACCTACCCATGATGATGTTATTGAATATATCCGAAAGAAGGTAGTTAATTATTTCACAAAAAGTCGGAAATATACGGAGACTTGGCAAGTGTTACGATACTATAAAGTAAGTAGTCATTATATCTAAGTCCGCATGCAAATATTTCAAACTGGTCTGGATGGCTCTGCGTCTGGTTTAAAAACACTTACATTTGTAAAAGTATAAACGTATCCATCAGGATTCACCACTGGGAAAAGATGCCATTCGAAGTTTTCAGCCAACGCCCGTATTTCAGGGTTGGTGCTGGTCAGAAATTCTTTTATGATCCAAGTCACAGTGGCAGCTGAGATCCATTCTCTGGCGTGCAGGGTCCCTTCGAGCACACCAATGAGATCAGTGTTTTTGTGTTTGATGATCACTCCCTGAAAATATAGGTACGCATTATAATCTTATAAGAATTATATATCCTGAAATAATTTTCTTCGTTGAACAACGTTTTTGATAGAATTTATTAGACTTTGTTCTTAGTAGACTTTAATAGACTTTGTTAGACTAAGCGCCACTTTTGCCATCCGCACTAAGGTTTTTGCTTGTTAGAAAAATCTCAATATTATTTTTGACCGACCCAGTATGATAATAAAAGTTAGTACCAAATTAGAACATTTTGGATCTATGATTAGTTACATTATTAGATTTCTTGCCACATACAAAAAAACATAAATAAATAAATAATGCTGGACAATAACTCAGCATTATCTAGCCCCAAGCTAAGCAGAGCTTGTGTTATAGGTATAACTGATATACTTAATACAATACACTACATAAATAGATATTTTTTTAATTATACATAGAAAACATCCAGAACACCCTGAACAAATACCTGCAGATCGTTCACATATTTGTCCCGAGGTGGGAATAGCAACCTCCTGCGTCGCCGGACCTTCGCCCGCCGCGCCACAGAGGTCTTCAATAAGACTTTCATTGAACATGCAGACACAGACAAAGGTAATGTAAAGTACCTACTTACCCTGATCGGCCTGCCTTCAACAGACTCTCCAATAGTAACGCTGGAGACAACATCAGGATACGCCTCAACCAGTTCATCAATCCATGCATAGATCTCTTCAAGGCTGTGATACTGATTCCAGTTTAGAGAATGAAATGAGTCCGTGGTCCTCACTGAAGCTGGTTTCATTTGATCGTTAATAAGCCTGAAAATTGTAAATACGAAAGGTAAATTTATTTAAAACAGTTATTTAGAAATATCCTAGTGAATTAGCGAAATCAGTGTCATATTCTTGAACCTGTTTGTTCGAGAAAATGACACTGATTTCGCTATTTGGCCCGGACACAATCGAAGGACATTAGCAAAAAAAATAAAATTGCACCGTTGATTTATGGCGTCATTTTCGGCCCGATGAGCCACCTCTCCATTATTGGGCAGTATAGAAAATAATTTCTCGATTTCGCTAAAATTAGGAAAATTCAAACATTTTTCGAGATTAAAATGGAAATTGAAAGGTATGAACTAAATTCATTAGTTTACTAATAACCACAAGTCAATTTAAATTTTTTTGTGTGTCACTCATATTATTTTTGCTGGCTGTTTTTCGATTACCGATAAAAATCAAAAGAAAATGAATCAAAATGAGCGGTGAAAATTATTCGTGAGATTAACAACGCCTAAGAGTGTTAAGTTCACTAATATTTTCACCGCTCACCATCTTAATCGACCAGCTAAACTCTAACTCAGAATATCGATAAAAATAAAATGTATCTGTTATCAAGATTTCTCTCAAAACATTATTTCAACTAAAACCAAGACAGTTTTATAAGTTCATACCTTTGCAAGTCGTCAATAACTTCAGTCACTTCGACATCAGCTGTTTTCAGCACTTCTACAAACTGCGCTTGCTTCTCCGGTGCCACCATAACCTTGACGACTTGGTTCACATCAAAAAGATCCTCCCAAAATTCTCCAATATTTTGGTTCTGAACATCTTTCACTACATTTAGATCTGTTTGGTTCTTAATAGCAATATTAAACACTTTGAAACCATCGTAGTTCTTCACAGCTGAAGCCACCGCAATAGCTGTAAAAAATATTGCCAGTTTAAAATTCATTTTGAATTTCGATGTTTTGTAAAGGAAATCGGTTTTGGTCGCGTGCGTTATCTTTTATAACAGTTTTATCAACCATCTTTATTTTATCTTTTATGCTAATGATTAAAAAATGCAATTCATAGATATAAGTCCAGACGTATACGCACAGGATATCGCTTCGAGCACAGTGGTATCAATTCAGAAGTTGCCAAAACTAAACTAAACTATTTTGACAAGACTCAAAACGATACTGTCCCTTTCTTAACGATCAAAACAAAAAGGATGGCAGCATATTTAGTGCTGTCAAATTGGTTTAGTTTAGTTTTGACAACATGCGAATTAGATGATAGGGTTGAATACATTTGACATCACTCTAGTCATAAGATCTGACATGTCCCTGCAATAATGTATTCGGCAAATAAATGATTTGATTTGAGTGCTGTCAAATTGGTTTACTTTAGTTTTGACAACATACGAATTGACACCAGTATGTGTAGTGGTCATTATAAATTCCAAAAAATATTTTGCCGTTTACAACGAATACAATAATTGGTTCACGAGTTTGTATCATTCCAGAATACATTTAATTTTGTATGAATTTTGGTTTAATTTGCAAAAACGCATGGTACAGACCGAGTTGGCTTGATGTAGCCGTCTTCCTGGATCGTAGCTTATAGGACTTGCTTGTAAAGGCTTGTACATACAAGACTTACATAACGGGACAAATTTCTGGAATAGGTTATTATTAGGTCTGGAATAGGCATTATGGCTTTATTTCTACATATTAGGTACGACATTAATAGGGTATGAAATACAAGTGCTGTCATTGGCATTTTATTAAATTTGAAAATTATCTTCGCTAGATAATCTATGATTTTAATACAGACAACGAGTTTATATAAGAATGTAGACAGCGATAATGATTCAGATGATGATAACACCCAAAATGAGGTCACTTCAAAGGCAAAACTCGGCTAAAACTACATAGAATATTATGTAGAGTAAACTTTATTGACAAAGAAAATTACAATCAAATAATATAACAAATTAGAACAAGTACTTACAATTGAAACAATTGAACTAACTGCTAACTGTTTCAGCAAACAATCTACAGGTAGCTCAACTGATCCATACCAATACCAGATAATGTAAAGTTAATTTCGTTCGACCATCAATCTCTACTATGTTTTCGGCTTTCATTAGCGATTCTAATCAAACTCGCCAGACGTCAATAGCTAGCATTGGATCGTGGTGGATGGTACATTACGATGATAAGTGTGATGAGGGAAATACATCGATAAGTAAACCCTACAGCTTTGGTAATTATTAGCAATTCTATGTGTTGATGATGCTCTCCTAGCCGAAATTCAGTCAGCAGTCACGGCGACCAGTCTCAACGAAGACCAGCCAGGTGCACAGGACATATTATAGTGCATAAATGTGCGCGCAAACAGAGGTGCAATCTCTTTTCCCTTACTCTCATAATCCAATGGGACGGCAGACCAACACGACCAGGGAAAGGCAGTTCTATCTAGGTAATATAACAATACACGGGATATTTATCATGATTTGAGTTTTCAGCTTTCCAATATTTCGGCACAGTTTTATGCGCCATGATCACGAAATAACTGAAGCGATTTCAACCAAAGTCGTTGTGTTAAATAAATATCATGATAGTCATAAATAAATAATAAATAATTTTGGACAATTCACACAGCATTATCTAACCCCAAGCTAAGCAGAACTTGTGTTGTGGGTAGGTACTAGATAATTGATATACTTATTACAATAGACTACATAGATATATATTTTTATTACACATAGAAAACATCAAGAACACCCTGAACTTAGGTAGGTATATCTGCAGATCGTACATACATCTGTCCCGAGGCGCAAATCCGGAGTCTGGAAAGCGGACGTTCGCCCGCTGCGCCACAGAGGTCGTCAAAATTAATAAGTCTTGTCCAAATTTTGTTGCACCTGGCAAATTCTGGTGGATATTCAGCCTTATACACTTGCTCCCTGGGTGGGTCACCACTGTACTATTATATTTATCGCCGTACGCCGGCGTGTCGTCTGTCAACGCATAAATCAAGCGGCCTAGGTCTAGAATAGTCTCGATACATCGATGGAGAACCTGTGGGAATGCAATTTTAGGAATTACAATGTACAGTCGCAGTCGTGTATCTTGTATTTGGTTCTGTTCGTTACTATGCCAGTAATATATTCTAGACTAGTTTCTGCCCTCTGGCTTCGCGCGCGTTGTTTCTATAGAAAGAGTTTAAGGTTGTTTATATCCCAATGGAAATGATTTAGAGGATAAAAAGTAGCCAATGTTTTACTCCAGGATTGAAACTATATATAAAATTTCAGCCCGATTGGCTGTTGTAGTTTTGATGTGAAGAATTAACAAATATCCATACAATATCTAAACATCCAAACTTTCTTATATTATACTAGTAGTTCTACGAACAGTAGACGTCGCGAACACTAACTTTTTTCAACAATTGATTTACATAATACTTAATGTACTTAAGTAATTTTATTTAAAAAAAATTGGTTGCCTGTAAAGTCGGTATACGGGCGAAAGTTTTAAAGTCTTCGTTTCAGGTCTGGCCAAAATAGCGTTTTTGTCAGTATGTCCGTACTCCTCTACAGGTCGTATTTTACAACCGATCAGTACGAAACTTTGTGTACAGATTCTATGATTTTATAGAATTTTATTGTCGTCGGGATTTTTTGATTAAAGGCGTACTTCTTCCACAATAAGGCAAAAAGGCGGATTTGGAATATCTCCGCTATAAGAGATCTGATTTTGATGATTGTATTTTTAATTGAAAGGTAATAACTTTAAACTGTTCTTATAAAAAATTGGTAAAGATCGGATGAGGATTTTCGGCATGACGAGCAGAATAGCTCCGCAAAATGCAGTAATATGCAAGAGAGCATTTACAGTACAGCGCCACCTATTAGAACATCTTTGTAACACTTCGAGAGTTATATGAAATAGCGCGGCCGCATACACCGTCGTCGTCGGTTAAATAATAACAACGACTTTGCGCTGATGGATCAACGCCATCTATTGATACCTAGGTACAGAATTTCGAGCTTTGCTGAGGAACGTAACTTAGGTACTTTGTATGTACAATTGGTATAATGGTTGATGAGTTTGTGCAACATTTCGTTCAAAAATTCAATGAGCACCACACTAGCGTAAACCAATATTTAGGTACATACCTACTTATAAGGGTTTCTTTGATTTTTGGGTATACCTACCTGGGTATCTACTTAGGTAGGTAAAGTGTAGATACACTACCTACCTACCCATAGGATTTTTCTTACAACGCGTCAAAAAGTAAGAGGCACCGATAATTACATAGAAATTAGGTACTTACTTACCTATAATACCTACTTATGACAAGATTAGCACCATTATAGGAAGGCTGGTGCCTACCTATGCTGGTGCTTATTCTGATAAGTAAGCACTTTTGCTCCGTGATACATAAGATGCTTTCATACTGGCACGGCGATTTGCAAGGAGTCACCGCCGAAAAACATGGTTGAAAGGGTTACCATTTCGACTATTTTCAAAATATACCTACCGAACCTACCTACCAAAATATCCCGTTTTAAATTACTTTAGTGCATTAATAAGTAAATTAATTGTTGAAAAAAGTTAGTGTTCGCGACGTCTACTGTTCGTAGAACTACTAGTAATATAGATGTAACATATCAAATAATAGAATTAAATTAGAACTAGTATTACAGTTGAAACAATTTAGCTAAATGCAGAGTGTTGCAATTAATCTACAGGTAGCTCAACTGATCCATATTAATACCAGTCAGAAGCGTCCCCAAGACGCTGGCTGCATTGTTCCGCTGTATGGCAATGCTGATGCGCTGCGCCAGATACTCACCAGCTCTCGGGTCACGCGTTGCTTCGACCAGGCATACCATATTGTACTGTACCATATTTATGTGTAGTTTTAACCGTTCATTTGTTTCTTAGAACTCAAACTTCGAATACCACAAAAGAAACAAATGAAAAATATGACCCTACTGATGCAGAGTAACAAAAATGTAATGTATTCCAAATTTTACCTCGCAAACATACATTTGTTACTATTTTAGAACAGAACTTTATAAAAGTCGAGATAAATTTTGCGAAAGCTGAATCGATGGCCATTTAAGGTGTCAAAGAAAAACCTCATGAATCTGGCAACAATACTGGTGATATAAAAGATAATTTACGATCAGCAAGGCACCACTTAATCAGCATTCGGCTCATCGTGGCCGCCGGGTCAGAATGGCCTATTGTTTCTGGTATCAGCTCGGATCGCGATAAATGTATGGTCTAAGATGAAGTTCATTGACAATTCAGTGCGATCGTATAACTCCCCCCCCCCCCCGAAAAAATCGCGAAGCAGAAAAAACGCAGCTGTGTGTAAGATGCATGAGTCCTAGTAGTCCTGTAGTCCTAGGTACAAAATGTTCCGTGAAAAAATTATCGCAAAATATCAGACGCGTCGGACAACTTCTATCGCGTCGATAAAATCGCACTGCAAACAAATATTACAACAAATCGCGCAACACAAGACGCGATTCAAAATCGCGGCTGTGGGGTGTAGGCTTAATAACTCGAGTCGCTGCATCCAAGCAAGACATTTCTAACCTTTCAGCTATAAAGTTCAAGGATCACTCTGTCTAATCTATGTTAGGTAAACTCAATGCTATGTCTTGATATCTGTTTAAGCACAGTTTTGTCATCGACGACTTGTTAGGTTAGGATAAACATAATTCTTGAATTCCGTTTAAAATTCAGACATTTATTCACAAAGAAAATTATACTAGTATTTACAATTAAAACAATTGAGCTAACTGCCGACTGTTGCAAACAGTCTACAGATAGCTCAACTGATCCATATCAACACCAGTCGGAAGCGTCCCCAAGACGCTGGCTGCATTGCCACGCTGTATGGCAATGCTGATACTTATGTTTAAAATTAAATTTTCCAACTTGAGATAACAGCAATATGGCACATATTAGAGAAGATTTTATGTCAAGGGACTAGTATAAACTGATAATGTTATTCTTGGAGATGCTGAATGATTGCCTTAAGAATGTATGCCTTACGTATAAAACGTTATGTTACAGGTCTAATCCCACTAGTATTATAAATGCGAAAGTTTGGATGTTTAGATGTATGGATGGATGGATGTTTGTTACCTCTTCAAGCCAAGCAACAAAAAAAAAAAAAAAAAAACCTCTTCACGCCAAAACTACTAAACGGATCAGGCTGAAATTTTGTATAGAGGTAATTCTAATCCTGGAATCAAACATAGGTTACATTTTATCCAAAAAATCAGTTCCCATGCGATAAAAATAACCTCAAAAAGTTTCCAAGCCACGAAGCCAAGCAGCCAAGCCGGGTCGAAGCTAGTAATATAAATGCGAAAGTTTGGATGTTTAGATGTGCGGATGGATGGATGGATGGATGCTTTGTATTTCATAAATCAGTTCCCATGGGATAGAAAACGTTTCCAAATAAACAACGCGTTCAAAGTCGCGGGCAGAAACGAATTAGTATTCTATAAAAATGTTCGTCTATTGTTCAGGACGTTTCTACAATCGCTTTAGCCTGTACCCTACACCAAAAAGTTCCGACATCGCAACACCCGCTATCGCCTGTTCTCGCGACGCAATACACGTTCCATGGTGTACTGAAATTGATTCTCTGATAATGTTGCTCTGAGCTCGATAGGATTCGATACCATGTCGGTTCTGTGGCTTCATTTATCTTCATCGAAAATTGATTAAAGTTCTTCGTAAATTTAATTTTGCAGGGATAAATTTTTCCCTGCTAAAATGATACCATGATATTCTATTGTTCGTTGTTACTGGTTGGCTCATTTTAGTCGATATATATTGTGTTTTTTTAAAGAACTCTATGATATTACTGATACTTTGAGATTTTGAGGAAAAAAAGCTTATGACGTAGCATGGAAGCGGAACTTTCCGATTATTATCGATAGCTTAAGTTTTTTATTGATAATGATGGTCTTCCCGCGACCACGGCAGCGTGTAAACCTGCTTAAACGTCGGGAAAAATGTAAATAAACGTGATAACCCCAACTCCTACTCTTCCCGCGGGTGTCATAAGAGGCGACTAACGGATATCCACCGGGGGCGGGCAGCAGCGCCACCTGCAGAACAATTCTACCACCAAACTGCAATCCCCAAACCGTATGCCCAGCGTGGGGATTATGGGCACTACCCCCATGAGATAAAAGCCAATAAGTGATAAGCACCCGTGAAATAGTTACATGCTCATCATCATTAGTCAAACACCTTTTGATGACCCCAAACACGTACCTACTTACTCAAGAAATATTTGCCCCATTTGAACCAAACAAATTTTTGTTCAGAAGCTTAAAACTTTTATTTTACCAAGAAACTTATTAATCTTTTTTATACAAAAGTCAATCATCCTTAGCTCCGTAGCAATGTTTTTATGTTCACGTTTATAATTAAAATCCCTATTTTCGGGTAAGCCATTTCGTAATCTCCTACTATTTACGTATTCACGTTTTTTCAGTTTTCTGATCATTGTTTATCAAGTAGCCAAAAGATTTTTGAAATTAGAATAATAAAATCTGTGTTAATCTGTGTTAATCTGGTCTGGATTATTATCCAGACCAGATTAACACAGATCTTAGCCCATGTACATATCCGACGATCCTATCCATACCAGGTTGTCTGCCAGATTTCGTTCTTGAGCGATAAGACCGCCATTGTCACTTAGGTTATAATTATTCATTTGTAACTTGTTTCTTAATTTTAAGTGTGCACTAAAAGTATTTTCTATAAATGTATCTATCTATTAATGATGAGATTTTGCTTAATCAGGTATTTTGTGCCTATCTTAAAAAGATTAGCATCTCCTATTTTTTCCCTACCCATCTGGTCGAAACACTATTTATCTTTTAGTTAGGTTGGTACTCATGTAAATACGAGACCCGCACCTGGTAGTAGTATGGGGCGACAATGCCCATCTGGGCACAGAGGTGGACATTCGCGGTTCCAACTGTGTCTGTCCTATCTGTGTCGTAATCGGGGGGAGGAAAGGTGACGGAAATGGGGTCGGCGAGTGTGTGGATCAGTGGGCTCGCCGGCCATGTATAAGAGGAAGAGGGGACGATTTTAAATGTTCCCGTGGTTCGGCGAAAATGGTGAGAGAGGGGCACCACAGAGGTTTTAGTGGGTATTACGTCGTTCTCAGGGCGTCGAGTCCCACATAACTCTGGTCCCCCCCAGACCACTTTATTCATAAACGAATTTCCTCGCGGAATAAAAAAGTTTGGTACTCATCAGGTTGACCAGTCGTGATCTTAATTTAAAAAATGCTAATCGCGAGCAAAACAAGCCCCACTTCCTTCTACCCAGCCACCACCGCTAGTTCTATTCGCTTAGTCTCTAAACACCAGAGACCTTATCTATGGGTTGTGCATAGTTTACAAAAACAATAAAAGTTTAAGTTTCAAATGATGCTGTATGGATTGTCGAGCATTATTTATTATTTATTTATTATTAATTTTCCATACTTACACTTAGAGCCTTGCAGAGCCCCTACCGGATTCTGAGAGGAACTACTTTCCGTGGGATAACTGCGATCTAATAGTTTATAATGAACTTTTTGTCAATTATGCGGTAGATTGTGTTATCAAAAATGTTTTCCGTTAACGAAAACTCATCTTTGAAATTGGTGAGTTGTATTCGTGTTATTTTCGCGAACCAATGGTAAATCAGGTGTGACGAAACTTTTAGGGATATAAAGGCTGAGCTTCATTTTATGACGTCATTGTTGGCTGTAAACGTCATTACCGAGCCTCGCGGCTCAAGGAGGCGGAAAATTTAAAGAGCGCGAAATGAGTCATTTTATAACGCTATAATAGGTGCGGATTTCACACCGTCAATTCAAGGGCTGTGTAAGAGGACTGGGGTATTAAAGATACCTCCAGCTTTGCATGGTAGCGAAAACTATGAAAGATTTCTTGTCCTGATGATAAACTATGAAAAGCGGTAACACTCAGTATCATAATATCATAGGTACATCGGGTCTGGTAGTTGAGTACATCAGGTGCTGCAAGGCGCTAATTGTATGGACATTAGTGCCTTGATTAAAGATTAGAGATGTTTATTTCCCAGAATATATGTTACAGTGTACTTATATCTTAAAACTATATAGGTACGTCCAGTTTTATTCTACCTAACATGGGCACGCAGTCATTAATTTTCCATTATCACAATATTACAATTTCTATTTCTTAATTACGAATACAATATTAATTAGTTAAATGGTTAACAAACTTTCAGCGCCTTCTGTGTATATATAACACCACTACTGCGATTCCCTGTTCCCGCATGCCTTTTTTTTTATTCGGCGAGGAAGCGTTTACGAATAAATTGGTCTGCGGGGGGGACCAGAATTATGTGGAACTCAACGCCCTGAGAAGGACGTAATGCTCACTAAAAACCTCTCCGGTGTCCCTCTCTCGCCATTTTCGCCGAACCACGGGAACAGTTAAAACCTACCGCGACCCGACTGGTGTCCCCTCTTCCTCCTATTCATGGCCGAGCCCACCGCTCCACACACTCGCCACCCATTATTTCGTCACGCTACCCGCATGTCCAGCTTATGGCTTATGTCCAGCAGTGGGCTAGTATGCTGAAGATGTCATATTGACGCGTGTTTTTATTACCTTTTGGAACGAAGTTCCTTATCGCGCGTTGCGAAAGGGGGCTAGACGGCAAAAATTAAGAACAAATGTTGTAACGACACTTTTTGCTATAGTTGTAAGCCGTGCGGCGTGCGCGTGTTTCTCTGTCTGTTTGTCTCTCTCTCATATAGAAAGCAAGCCAGTTATTTTCGTTTCGTCTTTCTATTTCGCATTAAAAAGGAACTTCGTCCCATCCGGGTGTTCTTTGACAACTCTCAAGTTTTTTATTATTACGAGTATGTTCAAGAGGCAAGAGACAATTTGGCAGACCATCTACTCGATGAATCGATGTAGCGGTCGCTAGGTGTTGATGGATGACAGCGGTTCAGGACCGCTATTTGTATCGTCGCGTTGCCTATGTCCAGCAGTGGACTTGTGTTGGTTGATATGATGATGGTTGTGTTCAAATAAAGGTACCTACGGAACGCTGCAAGATATTATCTTTACATTGTCGTTCGCATCATATTCCGTCAGACAGAGTGAGTTGTTTATTTCATTTCCCCATGCCCGTATGAGCACAATACCAAACAAAGCAATACAGAAAAAACTCCTTTTATTGTTTCGGGCAGTTTTGATACGTTTGTGATGGCGAAGTGTCTGTACAATCTATATGTATTTTTGTTAATGTATCTACTAAGTAAGTATTCATGTGACTAGTATTTACATTTTATTATGTTTGTATGTTAATGGTAAAGACACTAGTTATTAACTGTACATATTATTATTTTCATGTTTTTCTGTAATTTATTTAATGTAGCACTACCTCCTAAATTGTTGTCCACACTACCCAAAAGTTAGCAGGTAGAGAATGCTGTCTAGCATTATGCTCGCCCATGTACAACTTTTGTGCAATAAAGCATATTCTATTTTATTCTACATTTAGTGCCTTTTCAGACAGCCCGGTTTCCGGATAGCCGGTGACTGGTACCCGGCCGCGATGTGTATGGGCAAGTACGATAGCTTTCACACGTACCGCCATAATTTGCATACAATTCGCCGACCGGTAACCGGCTCCCGCTACCCGGCGACCGGGCGTGTGAAAAGGCACTTAGGCGTAGGTAATTTATGAAAACTATATATAAAATGCTGTGTGGTGCCGGTTTAGAATTTGCACCACCCCAACTCCTACCGCGGATGTCGTAAGAGGCGACTAAGGGATATCTACCGGGGGCGGGCAGCAGCGCCCCCTGCAGAACAATTCTACCACCAAACTGCGATCCCCAAACCGCATACCCAGCGTGGGGATTATGGGCCAAACCCCCATGGGATGGAGCCAATAAGGTGCTTATCAGGGGGAGGCCTGTGTCCAGCAGTGGACCAATCAGGCTGTTCAGGTTGAGGTTGAGGTTTATATAAAACTTTGTAAGCAGATGGGGTGACTCTAAAGTCAGTCTAGAAACTCTTACTCGTAACACTTACAATTGCATTGCCAACAATGCACATGCGGATTTATAGCGCTGAGGCGGCACGGCACGTCTCGTCGCACTGCCCGTTTGTTCCCATTTGTTCCTTTGACAGTTCCTTTAATGGGACAAATGAGACTTTTTCTTCCCATTAGTTCCTTTAATAATTTTGAAGGAACTAATGGGAAGAAAAAGTCTTACGGAGTACTTACGGAGTATTAGGTAAGTACTACTAACTTTTACTAGGTATGCATAATTTTATGTAGACTAGGCACATACCGACAATCTTACGAAGTAGGTAGGTAGGTGAACAATGAAAACAACATAAACTCTCGATGTACAATAACTTACAATGGCGAAGGGTAGGTACCTTTAGCACCCAAGAAAGAAAATATATTCTTTGAAACAAGTTTCTTTGCTACTACAACTTTTTGTGAAATCACTCTCACAAACACTTGGGCACAGATATTATAATAAACTTAATTGGGCTAGTGATTGTAATCGTTACCCTAAGCGAACCTGTTCTCAACTAATTTTCCGTACGCCAAGGCATAAGTCTGTGGCTTTCAGAGGGTCCTTTCGATTTGCCGCTACTCGTTGTTGGAATGTGTTGAAGCCTCCATCACTCCACTCCCTAAAAACAGTTGGTTCATTTAGAGCACAATACAAAAAAGAGCTTTTAGGGCGGCAAAAATCCTGAAAGTCCAATTTCACCTACACTCACCATTCTTTTCTGCACTTTCGTGTCATTCTTCTGTGATCCAGACTACTTTATTTCTTACTCTCCATCCAATGCAGTGCTGTAGTACTGGTGGTGCTATGCTTTTTTTTCCCCTTCGATCGAATACAGTTCGTTTAGTTGCCACGTACGTATTATCGTTAGATTGGAAATGAATGTATGTGGACGTGGACGTGCGTGACGTGTCAAGTCGCATGTGACAGTACTTCAACTTCTTCTATAATGGCACCGCTTGCTTTTCGCTACGACTCTGCCAGTGTCAGTAAGCTTCAACTTCTTGTTTAATCTCTCTCCACTAATCCACTTTGACATAGCAAAAAAAAAAAATTCTGACACGGACAAAATCAATTTGGAACAGCGCGTTTTTTTTTTGCACATGTTTTGCACTTATTCCACATAAGCATTGTTACCGAAATTCAAAGAGCTCGTCTCGGTTCCTGGTGTCACTACGACCGGGTCAGTCTGAAAACCAGCGCTGTTTTGTACCCCGGTGCAAAACAGCATAAAGCTGAGACTGATCCGTTTTGGCTCACTTCGGCAGCACTGACACACCTACATGTCACGAGTAGGATAAGTTAGTGGGTATAACTTTTTAGAATGTAAGCTTAGCTATAAGAATATATAAACTATGACCTGTACCTACTCATAAGTTTTATATTAGTTTTTTATATACCTACCTACTTGTTTATGTTTTATTGTATTTTGTGCTGTCCATTTGTGATCCAAATAAAACATTTATCTATCTATCTATCTATCTATAATACTATATTGGGTAAAGATAGAAGGTTCACCTGTAGTATTATTTTGATAAGTTTATTTTGAAAATCATTTTGTCAACAAACACATTACAAAAGCGCGCGGATTGGACCACAGAATAATAATGACAGGCAGAGTTGGTAGTGCTGTCAATGTCAAAAACAAAATGGCGGATTCTACTAGTTTTTATCACCCTAGCTTCGCCCAAATTGCTATTCATCCACATTTTCAAAAATTAATTTAATTTTTCCTGCAATAATTATGGAAAAACTAAATATACAGTTTTATTCAGAATTTCCGGAGCTATCGATTGATACCCGTGGGATCTTTCCTCATGATAGCTCATAATTCTTGCCATTGTGCTTTGGATGGATAGATGTTTGTTACCTCTTCACGCAAAAACTACTGAACGGATCGGGTTGAAATTTTGCATACTGGTAAGTCTAACCCTGGAATCAAACATAGGCTACTTTTCATCCCATAAATCAGTTCCCATGGGATACAAATAACATCAAAACGTATCCATAGACGTAACGCGTGCGAAGCCGCGGGCAGAAGCTAGTAATAGATAAAGGCGTTGCTTTGCGGAAATCCATTGCAAAATATTAGGATAAAAATTATATATAAAATAAAATATTAAGGAACAATTCCGCGCGAAACCTTCTCTGATAAGGTTGAACAAAATACATTGCACTTTGAGAATGTTCAAGTACAATGTACCTAATAAGTTTTATCAAAGCACAGTTCACAAAGAAAATCTTTGACCACTCCAAAGAACATAAAACATCACTTGTATTTCCGTTCGCAGACCATAGATCATAAAAGGATTATGGCTCTGAACCCTATAAACAATCCGAACGATACTGAATCAGAATACGTTTAATATTTTGCCTTTTCGAGGCACCACGTCGATACGGCCTCCCGCCGTAGGGATGGGAACAGTAAAATAAATGATTTGACGACCTCTGTGGCGCGGTGGGCGAAGATCCGCCTGCGACGCAGGAGGTTGCGGGCTCGATTCCTGCCTCGGGACAAATGTTTGTACGATCTGCAGATATATGTTCAGAGTGTTCTGGTCTTTTTCTATCTTCTTATAAATAAAAAACAATTGCTGTTCGTTTGTCTCGCTAAAACTCGAGAACGGCTGGACCGATTTTGCTAATTTTGGTCTTGAAATGTTTGTGTAAGTTCAGGAAAGGTTTAAAAGGTGAGAGCGGTACGAAGTTCGCCAGGTCAGCTAGTGTACAATAAAAAATATCTATCAATGTTATGCATTGTATTATGCATAGAGTTATCTGGCACCCATAACACGCTCGGCTTAGATTGGGGCTAGATGATGCTGTGTGAATTGTTCGGCATTATTTATTTTTTAAATAAACAGTGCGGGACAATTCGCACAGCATCATTTCACCTCACCTCAACAGCCTATATTGGTCCACTACTGGACGCAGGCCTTCCCCTAATAAGGCCCCTTATTGGCTTTTATCTTATGAGCCCCCCATGGGGGGTAATGCCTTTAATTCTCATGCTGTGGGCATGCGGGTTGGGGATCGCAGTTCGGTGATTGAATTGTTCTGCAGGAGGTGCTGCTGCCCGCCCCCGGTGGATATCTCTTAGTCGCCTCTTACGACAGCTACGAGAAGAGTTGGGGTGGTGTAAATTCGAAACTGGCACGACACGGCAGCATCAGCTAGCCCCGAGCAAAGGTACTTAAAATAATAAGTACATAACCTTGATATTTATTGTAAGTAAGTTACACAAACACCAAGGCACATTGTAATGTAAGTAGGTAGGGCGATTGCTTTTCTATAAGTAGATACCTACCAACTTTTGCATTTTATTGATAGTTACATCCCTAGCGGGCGATAAGAAGCCAGACGGCAAAACAAAAGCGCTATCGACGCGAATTTCAACAATATCCAAGCGCGCGTAAATCACGCACGTCCGCCATATTGTTTATTCGCAGTATTCTGTATAGTTTATGAATGTTCTTTTTTCAAACTGATTTCATCGATAGGCTTTTTGTTTTTCAATTTATCGATAGTTTATTTAGGTGAGCACTGGGGTTTGATTCACGATTAATTGCTGTCGTGATTGCTAACATTCAGTTTTTTTGACAAGAAACGTCATTGTTGACGATTCTAGTGACATAATTTACGTAATTAAGATAGCAAGCGATTGAAACCTTTTAAAATGAAAATGAAAAAAGATTTTTTATTTATATAGCTGCTCTTTTTGTGCATTAATCTAATTATTTTTATAAATTGATGTGGGCAACTTACCTGCTATAACATCAGCTATCTGCCATCGATGAATAAAGTAAAAAGGATCTATGCTGTCAGTGAAAGTCCCGTAAAAATCGGTCCAGCCGTTTCGGAGATAAGCCGAAACAGACAGACAGATCAAAGTTTTTTTAGTATCATTGAGTTTCTTACGCATAAAAACATACACTTGTATTTTATTTATTTTTATAGATTTGAGTTTAAATGTATCCTAATCCTTTTCAAACTTGGTTAGCAAATTGCTGGTAATTCAATTTGCATGCATGGAAAAATATTCTAAAACATTTTTATAACTTTGTTGATTCTGTTCGATTTGTTTTGCAATTTACAATCACAAGTTATCTATTGAATTAGAATTAGTTAGTGCCTCCGTGAATTATAAATGTTCTTTGTTTTAGAAATATTGCACAAAAAATCAAAACTCTACTTTTATGCCTATCTTTGTGGCTAGTTGAAAGTGGGTTCGATTACCATCGAGGGACAAAATATATGTATCATCAGCAAATATGTCTTCCGAATATGGGTGTTAATTATCATAATATTTACAAAAAATTTATAAATATTAAATTCAGTCACGAGTTTTTATAAAAATCAAGCTCATAAAAGATTTATACTAGACGATTAGGATAAAGTTGCTATAAGAAAATACTTAGGTACGACTAGACGTACAAAAACATACCGTTTTTAATATAAGACGCTGCATGCAGACGTTAGCTCGTTTTCAAGTAGAAAATAATAATACTTCTGGAGGCCTACTCGGAAATGGAAAATCGAAGTTTCGTTTTCGTTGTCTTGCCAAACCAACTCTTATGTCGCTTGCATAAGATTAGCGTTTGCACAAAAACTAACAAGCGACGGCCCTGAAAAAGCCACGTCTTCCAATTTTATTTAGAACTAGCTTCTGCTCGCGGCTTCACACGCATATTTCCGGTATAACAAGTAGTTTCTTGTCGACCGATGTGGCGCGGCGGGCAAAGGTCCGCCTGAGGCACAGGAGGCTGCGGGCTCGATTCCCGCCTTGGACAAATGTTTGTACGATCTACAAATATTTGTTCCGAGTGTTCTGGTCGTTTCTATGTATAATAAAAAATATCTATCTATGTAGTGTATTGTATTGTGTACATCAGTTATCTAGTACCCATAACACAAGTTCTGCTTAGCTTGGGGCTAGATAATGCTGTGTGAATTGTCCAGGATTATCTATACTAATATTATAAAGAGGAAAGGTTTGATTTTTTGTTTGTTTGTTTGTTTGTATGAATTGAATAGGCTCCGAAACTACTGGACCGATTTGAAAAATTCTTTCACCGTTAGGAAGCTTACTTTTCAGGGAGTGACATAGGCTATATTTTATCCCGGAATTCCCACGGGAACGGGAACTACGCGGGTGAAACCGCGAGGCGATCGTCTAGTTTATTTATATTTATCTAAGTTAGACTTTTCATAAGCGTACGCCAAATTTCATCTTGATCTGTTCAGTAGTTTTGGAGATCCTAGGTAGGTAACAAAAATTCAGATTTCACAAACTTTCGACTTTATAATATTAGTAGGTTATTTTAGTTCAGGTTCCTACCTAGAATTTAGCTAAGATGAAAACATAATAGCAGAAACTTTCCTCGAAGAAGATACATTTTAGAATTTAAAATCAATAGTGCATTTTACACCAAAGCGAGAAAGTGATCAACTCCTACCGAGTGTGTCGTTGGCCTTAAAACACACGAGGTAGGAATCGCACTTTCTGCCGAGTGATAAATAGTGCTTTATACTACACCTTCGAGGAAAATAAAAAGCAGAATTAATTATTAATTGAAATCGCGCCCAATGATGTTGATAAATTCTCATTGACCGCGCCAGCCTTTCGGTTCTTTTTTCAAAATATTGTTCGGAAATCGGAGGAGGCCTAATGGACTTGGAGTAAAAACTTTTTGTCGTTTGACCGAACGAAACTAACCATAGCCACCGGCCGATCTTTCAGGAAATAAAAAAAAATAACACGTTAGAAATGGATTTCCATACACTTTTTTCTCCCGCTAAAACACGTGAGAAATGAAATTCCATAGAGTTTTTCCGCCCGGTTTCCTATAGGCCTGCAAAGACATACTTTCTATTCTATAAATGGAAAAGGAATAGGCAACTTTCCGAGCAGGTGTAGTATAAAATATTTTGATACCTACCATGTAGGTATAGCAACTTGGAATTTATTGTTAAAGATAGGTTACATGTTGATCTAGTTTCTTGCTAAGATAGTTTTCTGATAAAGCTTCTTATTTAATTTAGATCATTAATTTATTCAAAAACTGCAGGCGGCGCACCGCGCGCCGTTTTTACCTTATTTACCTTAATTACCTTATTTACCTTATTTACCATATTTACCTTATTTACCTTATTTACCTTATTTACTTTATTTACCTTATTTACCTTATTTACCTTATTTACCTTATTTACCTTATTTACCTTATTTACCTTATTTACCTTATTTACCTTATTTACCTTATTTACCTTATTTACCTTATTTACCTTGTTTACCTTATATAGCGACTCACAGCGCCTAAATAATCACACTAATTTTATAAATGCGAAAGTTGCATGTATGGATGGATGGATATTTCTTACTTCTTCACGCCAAAACTACTGAACGGATAAGGCTGAAATTTTGCATACATGTAATTCCAATCCCGGAATCAAACAAAGGCTACTATTTATCCCGTGGGATTGAAAACGTTTCCATAGAAACAACGCGTGCGAAGCCGCGGGCAGAAACTAGTACCCCATAAAAATGTCAGAACCTACGTCTTAGTCGCACTACCGTGCAAGCCTTAGTAATCGAATCTCTTACAAGCTTAGTGTGACGTGACGTGAAGCACTTACCGTGTAGCACGGCATTTTATTCCGAACTAAAGACATGTGTGTAGAACCAGCTTCTTGCAGTAAAAAACCTTTTCAACTGTCACGATTTCGGATATTAATGTATTATTAATAATTAATGTGTTATTAATTTTGTCGATTGTTTTTCATGGTGTTATTAATTTGTTAGATTAATATGTTATTAATTAATGTGTAATTAATTAATGTGTTTTTAATTAATGTGTTATTAATTAATGTGTTATTAACGATTTTATCGGGTATACATCGCGTACCTTTTGTTATAATTTCCCCTGTGGATGTACTCGGAGTAACAGCCGAGAATTGAAGGTAGTATCCACGACTACCCTCAATTCGTCTTCAGAATCAGGAATGTCCAAGTTCACATTACGACACACTACACTGACCGTGTCCGATTGCAGTACAGTCGGATCACGACGCACATGCGACGCACACACTTATTATTATTAATTACAGGATAGTAACTAGGTAGGTAGGGGAGAGCTGGGTTGGCTCCTCTTAAACAACTAAGAACTAGAAATGCTAGTAATTAAATTATTCTAAACTGAAAAATTACAGGATTCCTGCAGTGTTCTATAAGTAGGTATTTTTGACGGGGTATTTAACCACTCAAAAAACACCACGAATTATGGAATAACATCTTGTTAATCAATTTTATTAGGAACCTACCTACATGTGATTTTTTTTTTAATGGCTGAATCCTTTATTCACAAATAAAATTACACTAGTATTTAGAATTGAAACAATTGAGCTAACTGCAGACTGTTGCAAACAATCTACAGGTAGCTCAACTGATCCATATCAATACCAGTCGGAAGCGTCCCCAAGACGCTGGCTGTATTGTCCCGCTGTATTGCAATGCTGATGCGCTGCGCCAGATGCTCACCAGCTCTCGGGACACGCGTCGCTTCTTGTGTGATCTTAATGAAGGTGCATAATAATAAATCTAATAATTAGATTATTATGCACCTTCATTAAGATCACACAATATAATTATTATAGTTTCTAGTCTATATCTATACTAATATTATAAAAAGAAAAGATTTATTTGTTTGTTTGTATTGAATAGGCTCCGAAACTACTGGACCAATTTGAAAAATTCTTTCACCGTTAGGAAGCTTACTTTTCAGGGAGTCACATAGTATATATTTTATGCCGGAATTTACACGGGAACGGGAACTACGAGGGTGAAACCGCGAGGCGATCGTCTAGTGTCAAATAAATTGGTAGTTCTTGGTAGACTCCAGAACGACAGTGGATTCATAGATTTTTTTAGCGTGAGATCATAAAAACTTCTTATCTGTTATCTAAATTACTTGTAGAACCTGGTAAATAGTAAAACCCGATTTATTTCGAGCGACACTAACCAACAAAATTAATATCATCAGATTTTGACCATATACTTACCTTCAAAAATAAATAGTTTTAGGCATTATTTTTCTAAGTAATAAGTTTCAAAAAAAATAGGTTAGTAAAGAATAATAATTATGAATGCGAAAGTTTGTAAGTACATACGTTTAGATGGATGGGTGTTTGCATGGAGGGATGTTTGTTATTTCTTTACGCCAAAACTACTGAACAGGTTAAGTTGAAATTTTGCATAGATAAAGTTCTAGGCTTGAAATAAAACGCAGGCTACTTTTTAACCCACAAATCAGTTCCCATGGGAATAAACTAACTTTTTAACGTTTCCATAGAAACAAGGCGTGCGAAGCCGCGAACAGAAATTAGTATTTTACAATCTGAAGCAAATAATAAAAAAAACTTACTTATTTTGGCCATGGAAATGGCACAGATTGTTATTTAGACAAATGTTTAGATTAGTATTTAGTAGATATTAGTATTTTTATTTATAAGTGTATTGATTGTATGTGCCTAGATATAAAACCGCCTTAGGGCTTAATAAAAAAACCTGTAATGATGTTATTCTCTCAATAAATAAATAAATAAATCTTCAACATGTCTTCAACTTACCTTCAAAAAGGTGGCTACTAAAAATAAAAATGATCAATTTCAAAATCGAATCATAAAGTGCCGCACGTTTTGAAATTGGAAGCCATAAAAGCGGGAACCGACCGGATGTCGGACGAAGCTCCATCAGATCCCTATCACTACAGACTCCGCCAACGGATTCATTTCCGGTGACGGTTGCATTTTGAATTTGGAATTTTCTATTCCCGCTTGAAGTGGGTCAGATGTGATTTTTAGATATCGAAGTATTGATAGTTTTGTTGAGTCATCGTTATTCAACTCAACAGTCCTTTCCCACGGCAATATTCCGTTTCTTGCGGTTGCGGTTTTTGCAGTATCCCGTTTAGTAGTACATATACGTGTTTTAACAACTACATAATTTCAGCTTGATCGTTTTTTTGTATAAAGCCTCATACCCCGATTTTAAAACATAAAATTAAAATTTGAAAAACGAACTTGCTAAAATTATGTACTTAATGAAACACACTACTAAACGGGATAAGTACTGCAAAAACCGTACCGGTAGAGGCTTTATTCCGTTTTGAGTTTTTTTTTACTTTTTAGTTCCATAACACTAGTAGGTATCCTGTTTACGGCAGCCTGCAAAAAACCGATCCGTTCGAATTTGTCATTCCGTTTTTGTATTCAAATGCAGTTTGCATTTGAATACAAAAACGGAATGACTGATGATGAATGACACACACCAATTATTTTTTTAGGATCCAGTAAAAAACCGTTCCTGCTGAATTAGACAGTCGTGGGGAATGGCCGTTAGGTCTAGATTTATGAGGACTCTTTTATTTTGTTTCTTTTTGTCGATAGACCTTCGTTTGACCACAATCTCACCTGATGGAAAGTGACGATGTGACCGACGATGTAACATAATGGTCTAGAAGATACTTATTCACTCTTGTCCTAAAGAGACCTAGGTTGTAATTGACCGGAAAAGCAGCAGGGAGGGAGCATGTTCCAAAACCCGGCGGCACGAATTATGAATGTGGAGGAAAACCGATTTGTTTCATGCATAGATAATTATGGCATGCTAATTATTCAATTACTCTAAATTTGGGTTAATTTATTACGTTTTCTGTTTTGATTACTTCTGTTCTGTGTTGTATCAGAGATATGTGTATCAATTTATAATATCTCTATCTCTAAAAAGTATTTTTTAATGATTGATTGATAAGTAAACTTTAAAAGTGATTGAGATTAAGAATAATGTACAATAAAATATGTAATAATATTTTGTTATGAATGTCATTTTAATTAAAGACATTTAAGTAATCGTCATGATAAAATAACAGTTGAGTATACTTAAAAGAGTTTTCTTAATGATTTTATCTTAATATTTTACAGGAGAGTCGATATAAAAACCACTTTCAAAACCTACGCGGGCTAGGTATTAAGGTACTTACTTCGAAAAATAACAACTAACAGGCTAAAGGGTTCTTCATCGCTTCTTTACTTTAGTCCAGTGGTGGATTTGCAGTCTTTTCCTCTCTGGGCTCCTAGGGTTTGCCGCCCCATAAATTAACGAAAAAAACCGGCAAAGTGCGTGTTGGACCACGCACAGTGTACACTTATTAGGGTTCACTGATTCTTTTTAAATTTAATCCTAAGTTGAATTCTCAGTTTTAAATGTTCACTCTTCAACACTTTGCATTTGCATAGCTGTTTTATTTACCTAGATCTCATGTGAATATTATTTTTAACCTCCGACGCAAAAAGAAGGGTGTTATATGGTTGACGTGTCTGTCTGTGTATCTGTCTGTGGTATCGTAGCTCCCAAACGGATGAACCGATTCTCGTTTCGTTTTTTTTTTTGTCATAGATAATTTTATCCCGAGTGTCTTAACAATGTTTCAAGAAAATCTGTTCAGCCAATAAACGTCGACGGGTTTTTTAAATTTTAATTTTGTCTTGTTATTTGTAAGGACCAACATGCCAGATCTAAATAAAAATATTGTAAGCCATGTTATTTTGTACAAATAGAGTTACAGCACTAACTTAGTTCCAATTTCTTATTATATTTTTCTGTACGACAATAAATCCATTTTATGCCAAATTTGCCGCCCCCTAAAATCTGCCGCCCTAGGCTCCAGCCTACTCAGCCTGCTGGTAAATCCACCACTGCTTTAGTCTACATACCGAAGTGACAGAAATCAAACATAAATAACTTTATTTCCGTGTCAGTGTTTTCTATACTAACTTTATAAATAGGAAAAATTTGATTGTTTGTTTGCATTGAATAGGCTCCGAAACTACTGGACCGATTTGAAAATTCTTTTACCATTAGAAGCCCACATTATTCCTGATGAACATAGGCTACTTTTATATGAAAATGCTTCTTTCCTTCGGGAAAACGGGTAATAGGACAACGGGTATTAAGAATGCAGCTAGTGTTTTATAATTTGACTTTTATAAGAGTACATTCATTGTAGTTATGGAAATAAAGAGTTTATGATTTTCAATTTTGATTTTAAATACTGCATATCGCGGTACATACAGCACTCTTTTGGCATAATCACCACCCTTGGCAGACGGGTTGGTGAGCGCTGTTGAGGTAATAATAAACAAGGAAGCTGCTTAGTCGACTCTTGCGACATCCACGTGCTGTGGTTGAAGAGTCAATTCTTACGCCGTCTAACAGTGTCCAGTCAAATTAAAATAAATAAATAATGCTGGACAATTCACACAGTATTATCTAGCCCCAAGCTAAGCAGAGCTTGTGTTATGGGTACTAGATAACTGATAGACGTAATACAATACACTACATAGATAGATATTTTTTATTATACATAGAAACATCCAGAACACCCGGAACAAATACTTGCAGTTTGTACAAACATTTGTCCTGGGGCGGGAATCGAACTCAGAACCTCCTACGTCGCAGGCGGACTTTCGCCCGCCGCGCCACAAAGGTCGTCAAAAAAGCGTCTTAGAGAACTCTTAGATGTCAAATATTTGGTGTAGTCTCAGTAGTCCGGTTACATTTTATTGAACCGGACTACTGAGTCGCTCGATGTATCAGTAGTCCGGTTGCTTAATTGAACTGGACTACTGATACGTTTTTTGCAACTGTTATTTCGGTGTTGATAATACGCTGCCGGCTTATTGTACTTATCGAAATATTTTCTTTTGATCAAGTGACGGCAGATGCTGGATGTGGCAAGCTGAAGACAGGGCGTTATGGCGCACACTAGGGGAGGCTTATGTCCAGCAGTTGACTAATTGCAAACAAACCGCAAACAATCATAAATTTACGTTCTTGGCGTAGAATTTCAGATTTAATTGTTTCGAATATTTGTTAAAAAAAAGACCTCAAATCGACTAGTATTTTTTACGTAATTGACCTTCAATTACATAAAAATACACGGCAACAAATTGAATTTCAGGTTGAGTATGGGCGGTTTGTTTACAAACATTTCACATCGAATTCGGCTTGGTTATAGATACCCAACTGGCCGTTAAATTGTGTCCGTAAACTAAACCCTTAGTACAAGACGTAAACTTACGCGAATTGATGACCAACCTACATCGTCCAAGTCAGAAGTTGTAAAACTCACGTTAACGACTCGTTTACGTTAACGTTAAAGGAGTTTACGGCAGGTTAGAAAGCGCTTTACGTTTACGTGTTGTAAAGTTCTAAGAACACTCACTTCTGGCTTTGTTTACGTTTGTGTACCTCCCTAGGTATGAATTATATGACCCATAAGTCCAAGGAAGTTATACGACAAGCCAATTCAAGTCGACTCGCACTCGAATGTTTCAGTACCATCGTACAAAACTATTTGGCAAAATGAACCTTTTAAGACGTTTTTTCTGATGGATTGATAAAAGCTAAAAGCAAACATGACGCGGTCACCCATCCAAGTACTGACCGTGCCCGACGTCGCTTAACTTTGGTAGTCAACGTGGTATAGACAACCACCTCCCCTTATTATTAAGATCAACTCATTTTTCCATGTAAATAAAAAATATCTATCCATCTATCTATTGGATCGTGCCCGCCTTATGGCCTTAAGTCAGGAAAATGGTTGCAAGCATTTCCTTCATATAACAACGGCCATCTATTGGAACCCCTTACTTTTTGTATCGCAACCTTACTTCGGTTGGGTGCAAGATGTTGCGCGCCCCATCAATGCCAGTGCGGTACTGCTGTCGATTGAACAGCTTGCTCATCGCGGATTAGTGTGTACTAGGGCCGCTGCCGGTCGGATATCTCGCCATGCCAGCCTTAACGACATCATCCATCGGGCCTTTGTCATCGCTAGCGTACCAGCTATTCTCGAACCTAATGGTTTGTTACAGACGATGGTAAGAGGCCCGACGGTATGACACTAGCACCATGAGAGTTGGGGGCCCATTGAGTGAGACGCTACATGCGTCGACACACTTGCGCCCTCTCATCTTCCGAGGACATCCGTGAATCCGGTTGCGGCGGCAAATTTGGCCGAAGATCTCATGAGGCGCAAATATGCAGGTCTTGACGGAGCCTATACATATGCTCCCCTTGGAGTCGTGACCCTAGGTCCGTGGGGTACCAAGGCTCTTCGGGTTTTGAAAAAATTATTTGAGCGTCTGGTCGAAACGACGACGCGTGACCTGAGAGGTGGTGAGTATCTGGCGCAGCGCATCAGCATTGCCATACAGCGTCTTTGGGACGCTTCCGACTGGTATTGATATGGGTCAGTTGAGCTACCTGTAGATTATTTGCAACAGTCTGCAGTTAGCTCAATTGTTTCAATTGTAATTACTAGTTCTAATTTATTTATATTGTTTTGGTTGTTCAGCATTATTTATTTATTTTTAGAAGGTATTATTACAAGTTGAGAATTGACGTTCCCAAATGACTGCCCAAGTTCCAATAGGTCCCACATACCCCGGAGACTGAGAGACCACAACTCCATGAAAAGTTGGGAGTCTGTTTAATTAGCATTATACCTGGGAGACTCGGAAGTTCGTACTAAGTGAATCAAATGCCAGTAGATGGAGTTGCCAATAATATTATTAGTTGACGACTTTTGTGGCGCAGTGGGCGAAGGTCCGCTTGCGACACAGGAGGTTTAGAGTTCGATTCACGCCTCGGGAGAAATGTTTGTACGATCTGCAGATATTTGTTCAGGGTGTTCTGGGTGTTTCTATGTATAGTTAAAAAAATCGATGTAGTGTTTTGTATTATGTCTATCAGTTATCTAGTACCCATAACACAAGCTTTGTTTAGCTTGGGGCTAGACAATGCTTTGTGGATTGTCCAGCATTATTTATTTAGCTTACCAACAAAGAATGCTGTTAAATTATGACACTAAATGATTGTTTTGCAATATTTCCCCTCACTATAAATCAAATTGAATTTATCATATTGCAAGGACCTTACTAGTGTTGGCTCACGTAATGTCACAGGGTTGAGTAGTAGTGGACAAACTCGATGTTTTTGTATCGATGAAGACAAAACTTGAAAACATCGATGAAATAATTTTAGTCCATATATTGGTACAAAATTAAACTTTTCATTGACATGAAAATTGCCTTATTTTAAAATTTGTAATCTGAGAAAGCTATGATAATATGACTAAAATGTTAGAAACAACCTAAAGGATATATTTTTCTTTCTAAGTATATATTTAAGCTGTTCATTTCCTTCTTGGTTTTATGCAATTTTTTTGTGTAAACAATTATATAATACGTTTACCAGAGGTCGAGTCGTTTTCTTAGTTTCATAGGAACACCAACTGTCTTAACCATCTAAATTCAATTCAATTAGAGAATTTCCAATTTAACCACATTAGCAAGTTTGATCTAAACTTTGTGAAACGAAGTTGTTGGTAGGGGTAGGTATAAACTTTCTCCTGTTAGTAGTTTAGTTTTTGTAATATTAAGTAGTAAATTTCAGGGTATTAATAAAAAAAATATGTTTTATTATCGATAGTAAAACAGTTATCTACTATCAATAGTTTCAAATACTTTTGCTGGCTTCGCAAGCGAATAAGTGGATTTTTGACAACTAAAACAGACAGACATGGTTTATGTCTGTCTATTTTTTTTTTACATTTGTACCATATGGTGTTATCTCTAGCGAAAGTTTGTGTTATTGTTATAATATAAGAAAGTAACGACATCAAGTGTAACATGTGTACCTACAATACATAAAAATAAATATAAATTTATGTAAGCTGTGTATAGTATAACAAGTGAACCCAGAACTAAGTGCAAAGTATTAGTTTGATCCGTTCAGTAGTTTTTACATTATTTTCGCCCCACCATTTCACACCAACAAAAACTTTCACCGGTTTGTGATTTAAATGTATTATAGATTCTAGCTTCTGCCTGCGGCTTCGCACGCGTATTTTCAATATGATAAGTAGCCTATTATCTAAGTTAAGCTATGTTCTAAATGAACGCCAAATTTCATCACAACCTGTTCAGTAGTTTGGAGATCTTGGGTAAAGAAAATTCATATTTCACAAACTTTCGGTGTTATAATATTAGTAGGTAGTACTTATTAGTAGTACTTATCTTTTGATAAGTATTCCTCAGTATCCTCATTTTATGACTAATCTGATTATCACTGTTGACATTCCTAGATAACTAGTACCTAATCAAGTTTGGTTATTTGGTCCCACAAAAGGTTCAAAGATGGACGGAGACAGTAGAACAAAACTTTGTTTTATCTTTGACAATAAAGAAATTTGTTTAACCATCTCAAAGCAAATTTATTTATTGTCAAAGATAAAACACATAAAAAGTATAAGTTTACACCAAATTTCGGTATACTTGTATAATTAAAAATATAAGTGGTAGCATCATCTGTATTTTTTTAATCTCAACAAAATAGTATTTCCAAATTTTATCGGAAATATCGAATAGTATCGGATGTAAGCTCAGCACAAAAATGTGCATTCAAATGTGGGCTTAAACTCATAAAGTTAAGATACATTTTAAATTGACGGCATCAGATGATAGTTTGCAGCCACTCGTTTGAAGCTTATGGGAAGCCATTTTGTCACAAAAATGTTTTTAAAAATAACGAGTAGTAAGAACTCCTAATTTAGTGTAAATTTTTGTACCGTTTAGTAACCCCAATGCATTAATATGCGCAGAGCGTAAGTCAGTTAATATTTAGACACTAGCTATTGGTACTAGATTCAGACCGATTCTGAGTTTCGAACTTACGATTCTAAGTTGTAACGAGCGTCATAAACTTGCCGTAATTTCCCGAAATTTCCCGAGAGCGAACATTTTGATACGTTACGACGTTATAAAACGTACCTAATGAATGTTATACGTATACGTTTATGGTTGTTGTTGACGGGAATTCATAATCAACATTCCTTTTAACATTGAATTTATGAAATTTCATTGTTATCGTAAATTATATAAAATGATGCAAATCTAATTTTGCGTTGTTATTTTTAAAGAATCTCATCTGTGGATTTTTAATGAAATTGCAGGGCATTGATAAAAAAAATATAATGTTATATCGATAGTAAAACAGTTAGGTACCTTCTGTCAATAATTTTAACTATTATTTACTTATTTAATCGATAAAACTATGTTTCAAAGACAACACTAGCTCTTTCTCCGTACAGCACGTACTAAGGAACGCCACATGTAGCATAAATTGCGCACAAAACATTTATTTTAATTCTGCATAAGAATATTAAATGCGGTAAGGTTAGCCTATTTTCCGAGCATTTTCCGAGATTTAATTTAAAATGGTATGCAGTGCATTTTAGCTTCAACAAAACTTCTCCTGTGTTTTCTACAAAATGTTTAGATTTATATGTTTAAAGTTGTTTAGATTTTAGCGTTGAGGGACAGGGAGGGGAAAAGGGAATGAAACTTACGAATGAAAATTTGACAATATTTACTTATTTATAGAGACAAATGAAATGATGATTGAAAGCTTTCAACACCAACATTCGTTTTCGAACTTCTGCTATTTCACCAATGAAACCAAAATACTAGTTTCCACCAATATTTCATCGACTTTGACCTTTGTTTACAATAACCTAGGATTCTAAAACCTAGTAAAGTGAACGATGTTGCATAGCTATAACTTATTTATTTTTCGAAAATCACAATAACAACGATGAAAGTCATAACAGAATTGAGTTTTTGTCTGTGTAAGCCACAGACCCACTGCAGCCCACGAAGAGGTTACGCACGTGTGTCTTCGTCTTCTGACGTCTTCGCCTCGCAAGAAAATGTACTAAGTGTTAACGTCCACTGCAAACAACGAACACGCTATGCACGAATACCTACTAGATTAATGACGTAGCCCACGCAGCTCAACGCTGTCAACGCTATGCACGCGGTACGTGCATAGCTTCTACGTTAATGTACCAATTTATTTTTGCGGTGACATCGCATTTATTTTATCTTTTTGTATTTTGATTTATTTGATTATGTTATTTTATGTACTTTTTTAACTGTAAATATTCCGACTCAAATGTATTTGTTTGCGAATAAATAGCATAACATACATTCGCTCATTTTCGTATATTTCAAAACTGTGCTGTTCTACAGTTGTAAATAGTCGTGGGTCAATTTTTATGTATAGTGTGTGCTGCAGTAGAAACATAGACCCACTTTGTCAAACAAACGAATCAACGCAGCTAAAATGTGCTGCTGCGTGGCCGTGCACAGCGTGCGCCGCAGTGGGCCAGAGATTTAAGATGTCTGAGTGCTTTTCCGAAACATCCAGTTTCGAAGTGACAATCTGACAGGTTCTCACATGAGAAACTCTAGAAATAGAGCTCTTAGACTCGCATTAAAAAACCAACATCTGAGATGTACCAGAACGAGTGCCCTAAAATATTAATGGAGCTTATATCTACTAGCTTCTGCCTGGGTCTTCGTACATATTCCCTGAAAAAAAGCATAATATATAATTCCATAAGATACAATCTATCTTTATACTAAAATCCGACCAATCATTTTGTCGTGAAAAGGTAGCGGATAGACAGAGATAAACAGAACTTTTTTCGCATTTAGAAAAAGTGATATACCTAACCTATGCTTATGTTTTGACATAGGCATAAAACTGTAAATGAGGGCACCATATAGGTATAGATATTTGGGGTGTTTTATATGCACCAAAAACATTACAATCAAATAATTAAAATAAATACCAACTAGTATTTACAATTGAAATATTAATAATAATATATGCAAAATATTTTCAATATGAAGTAATGTATTCTTTTATTCTTTAAAAATAACACAATGTGTACTTAGCTTGGGGCTACATGATGCTGTGTGAGTTTTCCAGCTTTATATATTATTATTTGTTTGTCATTATCATGACCTATTCTATAAAACAAATAACTTATGAACTCAAATTTAAACACATTGTACATACTTACACTAACCAGAAAGGGCCTTATTAACTTAAACTAGTTCTGTGTCGAGTCAAAGGAGCACTTAAACGTAACTGTATGTATCTTTGTGCATCTCATTACCAAAGTAAATTATGTTAAACCGCTCTTGAGTTAACTTTCTAGGGGTTTAAATTTTTCTTTATCTGACTACAAAGTGGTAATTCTTTTAGCGTTTAATACACGCATAATTATAAAAATAGCATTAGTCGCAATTTCAATGAAAATTAGTATAAAAAATAGGACCTTTATAAAAATGCTCTCAATGAATTGCTCTCAACAACAAAATCTGCCCTTGTACTTCCTATTGTAATGACATTTCACTAAGAATTACAAAGGCAGATTTTTGCCATACAGCCGGGCAATGCAGCCAGCGTCTTGGGGACGCTTCCGACTGGTATTGCAGTTGCAACAGTCTGCAGTTAGCTCAATTGGTTCAACTGTAAATACTAGTTCCAATTTATTTATATTATTTCATTGTAATTTTCTTTTTGAAAAAAGATTTATTTTCTAATTCCAATCATATTACCATTGTTGGTGTTATACTCGTAAAAATAATATGGTATCGTTACTTTTTATGTAGCCTGTTACATTTAACAACGCCATTTTATTTCAATTCTCCCTAATCCATTTCATCTACGGGCTTACTCCTAATGATTATTAGGTACCTATTTGTTCCTATAACGTCTTGGTTCATCAGAAAGTTTCAAGTCTCAATTTTAAAATATTTTTAGATGTTCTTTGCCACTTTCTAGAATGCACATCAAAATTAGTAGCTACATAATCTTATATATAAAAATGAAACCCGTTTCGCGTTGTCACGGCATCACGCGTGAACGGCTGGACCGATTTCGCTAATTCTTTCTTTGTTGTGTTTGTTATTGTCAGGAGAAGGTTCTTATGAAAGAAAAAATTAAGAAAGTTGGAAACATAAATTTCCACGGGGGCGAAGCCGCGGGGCGCAGCTAGTATAAAATAAATAAATAATCCACACAGCAACATCTAGCCCCAAACTTAGCAGAGCTCGTGTTATGGGTACTAATTAACTGATATACAAAATACAACAAATTACATAGGTACCTATATAATTTTTCACTATACCTACATAGAAAAAACCAGAACACCCGAAAAGAACATCTGCAGATCGTACTATAAGAAATAAAATAATATCGCAAAAAATTTTGACTTCGACGGGACTTGACCCCGCACACCACGAGGTCAAGTGACGTGGGAGTCGAAAATCTCTGCGACTTCCTACGGTCTCTAGCGCGGTCTGCCTGCAGATCGTACTGTTTGTTCCGAAGCAGAAATCGAACCAGCAACCTGAATACTAATTATTACTTTATTACTTTTATAATTAGTACTTTAAATATTTAAAAAACAATCTGAATAATAATTATTAAGTGGGTGCTTTAAATAATTAAAATAAACACGTACTTAACAAAAATCGTTCAGCTGCTAGGGAAACTTTGTAATCGATCAAACTCGAAATATCCATGAAACGAAACAGACAATCGATTCGAAAGCTCAAATTAACTTAAATTCTTTTGAGTAATGATTTAAACGTGACACCTTTAGGCTAGAAAATGATTTATATGAGCAAATAAATTATGAATTTAGTGTTTGGAGAACTAAAAAGTAATCTTGTGCGTAGGAGACTAAACAGTGGGTGTAATTGTACCCGAAATTGAAGTAGTTAGGTATTTACAAAATTCTATGATAGTTTTTCATCACAGTAAAAACAACTAGAATTTACTTACTTATAGACTAACTAGCTTCTACCCGCGGCTTCGCACGCGATGTTTCTATGGAAACGTTTTGAGGTTGTTTATATCCCATGGGAACTGATTTTTGGGATAAAAAGTCGCCTATGTTTGATTCCAGGGTTAGACTTACCGGTATGCAAAATTTCAACCTGATCCGTTCAGTACTTTTGGGGTGAAGAGGTAACAAACCTCCATCCATCCATCCATCCTTCCAAACTTTCGCATTTATAATATTAGTGTGATTTGTTTCTATTATATGATTGTATTTTTTAAACAAGATAATATAATTTATATCAAATAAATCAAACGATTTCCCTTGTTTTATTTTAGTAATTTATTTTATAGACATCATCAGGAATAGAAGACATAGTTTATAATTATATACATAGTTTTTTCGGGACAGGCAGTGGGCCCAAAAAAGGTTCTAAGCTTCTACATAAGTTCCATTCTGCCATTCATACATAATGAATCCCTGCAAAAAGGATTAAAATCAAAAAACCTACTAAAAAGTATTACATTGTTGCCTTTGTTTTAAAGATGTTTGGCCGAAGTTATCGCCAAAACTTCTGAATGGATCAGTCTGAAATTTTGCACACAGAAAGATCTGGATCTAGAAAAACATATAGGCTACTATTTATTGTAAAAAAAGGAGTGCGTCGCAGGCAGAAGCTCGTCGATTATTCATAACATTCACAGTAGAGCCGAACAAACTTATAAGCAAAAGACTAAAACAAAAGAGAAATAATAAAAGCCACGCTACACCTACATAAAATTAACATGTCAACATTTTATTAATAGACAATATAATTAAACTATCATCTATATAGACGTTACCTTTAAGAAAGGCAGTAAATTATAATGTAGGCGTGATTTGTAGTCAGAAATTATAGGGGACTTGGCAGGTAGAAATCGGCTACTGTGTGGCAAGAGCCTTATTATGCTTCATTATAAATAGTGGAGATGGAGCATTATTTGATTAAATAAAATTGAGAAATATTTTTTTGATATCACACTAAGATTATAAATACGAAAGTTTGGATGGATGGATGGATGTTTGTTACCTCTTCACGTCAAAACTACTGAACGAAACGGAAATTTTGCATTCAGTTAATTCTAATCCTGGAATCAAACATAGGCTATTTTTACCCCATAAATCAGTTCCCATGGAATAGAAATCACCTTTAAACGTTTCCATAGAAACAACGTATGCGAAGCCGCGGGCATAAACTAGTTAGAAATAAAACAAGCTACTAAATCGTCTAGGACAAAAGTGAAGTGGAAGACAAATCCAACGAACCCAAATTCGACGGGGTTACGTCGTTTTGTTTGAAAGTTCCTATAGCCATCAGCTACAGCCTTCTTTCTCCATCATCAGACCAACTCGATGGTATATAACATTGCATTGTCATCAAACTAAAATTATGTATACCAAATTTCAGCTCGATCGGTTCAAGATACGGTATTGAAGACCTCTGTGGCGCAGCGGGCGAATGTCCGCCTGCGACGCAGGAGGTTGCGGGTTCGATTCCCGCCTCGGGACAAATGTTTGTACGATCTGCAGATATTTGTTCAGGGGTTCTGGATGTTATTCTATGTATAATAAAAAATATCTATCTATGGAGTGTATTGTATTATGTATATCAGATATCTAGTACCCATAACACAAGCTCTGCTTAGCTTGGTGCTAGATAATGCTGTGTGAATTGTCCAGCATTATTATTATTTATTTATTTATTATTAAATTCTGGTACCAAATTGCTACCTAATCGTATTTAAATTTCACGTATTTGTATGGTTACAACTAAATAATCACATTTTGGCTAATCTAATTACGGACCTTACCACTGAATACTCAGACGGAACTCAAAATTAAGCTGTGGTCCTACTCGGAAAAGGAAAATCGATGTTTCGTTTTCGTTGACGTGTTAAACCAGCATAAGCGACATATTATGTCGCTTGCATAGGGTTAGCGTTTGCACAAAAACGAATGAGAAACTTTCGTTATTTGTCGAATATTAATGCAAGTGATATCAGCGTTGGATTTGCTAAAAATCGAATCTTTGCTTTCTGAGTATCTTTGCTTTCAGTAGTATCTTTGCTTTCAGTAGTATCTTTGCCTTCTGAGTAGGTGAGACTAAACGAGATGGCTTTAAAATGTTTGGCCACACGTGTATATAAATTTAAAAAAAAAAATTGTTATTTCATGTCTGCCCGTCGAGCTTACCGACAAATATGATATTTTACCACGGAAAACTAAGCTATATAGTAGGTATTATCTGCTTTACCTTATCAAATACTGAGTGATGGCCAGTTTTGACGGTGTTATTTTCGCTCTGTTTTGTTTTGTGCATATTAATAACCTAATTGTGTACATTCTGGCCAAATAAGTAACTTTTTACTATATTTTAAGGAGAGAAAAGACCGTTAAAACAGCCATATTGTTTTGAAGGCTACAGGGCCAACAATTCCCAAACGATCACCCGCCGATTAAAAAGATCGTAAACTATAAATCCAGGAATGACCCATAAACTTAACTGTTATTAAACAAGCTGACCTTTTTAGGTGAAAGGCATTGATTGCTTTAAGTCAGGATTTTATTACCTAATTATTATAAAGAAAGTAAATGTCTCAAACATTTCCCGGAAATTCCCGGAAATATTTCGGTTTTCCAGAAGAAATCAACACCTACGCCGAGAAATATAATATATTTCTTTCCAATACTGTATATTACGAGTATACAGTTTTCATCTCTATGTTTGAGTATCGTTCAACGCATAAAACAAAGCGTTACTTGAGCATAGATCGATGCTGCTTAGGCCCGTGTGATGAAAGCTTACTCAGTCATCGAGCTATGCTTGCATGAGTAACGCTTTTTTATGGCATATACGTCACTCAAGTTTATATCTTCATAATGCGGGCCTGAGTATCACTCAAACTAGGATGTGTAGACACAGCAACGAATGGACGATGTTTTGTTCCATCGTTTCAAAATTTTTATATAAATAAATAAAGCTAATTAATCTGAGCTCCTAAGCTTATCCAATGAACGACGAATACATCCCTTTTTATCATAAATCAAATAGTAATTTAAACATCAGAATTGACCTGCTGTGCTTTATAAACAAAGACATCACAATAGCAAGCAATAGCCATGCTTTGGAAAAATACGAAATTAGGTTTACCTCCGTAGTTGTCAAATTTTATTTGTGTAAAAAATAGTACTTAATATCAGTTTTAAAGAAATAGCTTCTTCTTTTTGTGAACATTACGAAATAAAACAAAAGGTACGCGATAAATACCCGATATAATCATTAACTATGTTAACAAATCGCGAAAGTTTAAAAAGTTTTATTACGAGTATAATTTGTATAAACTGAGAAGATTTTGAAAAATAATTAAAGTACCAGGAGAGCAGAAGTTGATTGGAGATGTTGATGAGACAGAGAGTTGATTAGAGATTCGCTGGTAAAATCAAATGTACGTAGTTCTTTTGATTTTACCAATATTAATCAGCAAAAATTATGCTACCATAGTAAAAAGTACATTTTGTGCTGTTGAATCGTACCACTACACGGACACCACTATTTTGGTGGTAGGGTTTCGTCCCGTTCTACCACCACCAGGAGCAGGCTTGGTAGACTACTCGGTCTACCACCAAGCATTCCCCTGGCCCCGTAGTGCTGGGCTCATACATGGCCTGCACCCATTTGAAGTCCACTCTTGAGGTGATTTCTAACCATAGTTCCTCCGGCATACCGTACACGTGCAGCTTTGCATTTAGTTTCGTTAAAAACTTCCTAAATCTGTGAGAATGTAATCCAATAAGCAATTGCTCTTCATCATAGCTAAATGGATAACATAAAGCCTGGTACAGCCGTCGAATTTATCGCTGGACCTTTGTAGCTTATAGAGAACAGCACAACAATTCATGCTTAACTAATACCAAGAGTATTTAATAAGAAGAAACCGAGATTTCGTGTGTAATTTTTTTGAGTTCTCTTACTCATCACCACTCATATCGTCCACAGCTGAACGTAATTCAACCAAAGAACAGTTATGCCTTATTCACCACTCTTAGCAGACAGATTGATGATCGCAGTATAGATGTAAATATATATAGAAAGAAGAAATCCTGTTTTTTATCAACCGACGAAAAACGAAGACGTTCTCAAGTCGACTCGTAGCTATATATTTTTTTTATGTATGACTACGCATTACTTTTTACAGAGTAGTCCGATTTCGAAAATTAAATTAAACTAAAAATCCGACCCTAGGGGTAGGAAAACAGGGGATGATTGGTTGTTCACTCACTGATTGTAATGTTTGACCACGCATAACTTGTTACAGAGTAGTCCGATTTTGATAATTCATTTTTTATTGGATAGGTTTTACCTCGATGTGTCATCAAACTAAATTAGACTCGAATATTAACTAGATGTCACCACTAGAAGAATTTGAAGTTGGTTTATAGTTTTTATATCAATTTAAAATAGTGATAAAGTATTATCACTATTTTAAAATAAATTATGAGCCGAATATGGCATACAATGTGGGATTATAGCAGATATTTAGATTTGGCCGATCTTCCCCGGGACAAATATGGCATAAATCTTCATTTACCTACTTTCCGCAATGTAATTTCCTTTTCATTATGAATGTAAGCGGGTTAACTACGAACCTATTTTGTGTTTGAAGAACACCCGTTATATATAATACCCCATAATTTCCTTTCAACCAGATAAAACAATCAGAAAGACTAGCCTATGACAGACAAAGCGTTCAAAAAACGTTACGGACGATCATTCACAGAACCACTGTGTCACGGCTTAATACGTTAAAAATAGTAAACGCGCATATTTTACCGTCAAAGTGATAATAGTGTGAGAACAATCGCTGGTCCGGCGGTACTCGTCTACTGCTGGACATGGGAGAAAGAGAGAGAGAGAAGGAGAAATAATTTATTTTACCCAAAAAACACATTAGTACTTAACTTTACGCAGAATACAACAACACAGTTATCAATAATATGTATAGGCATCTCCTACTGCCCAGCTTATTGTTACGTAACCATTAGAAACCTGAAAATAAACTGACCCAGCTGGTAAATCTTTAGCTGTGGTGGCTCTGAGGCAATTAAACCACATATTTTCAAATTAAGGGCGACAGTGAACACCCTGTATTCGTGTACGTAAATCCTTGAATAATCGTAGATTTTGGGGCGGAAATAAAATTATCACGTGCCTGTGGAGCGAGACATAAGATTTAGTCCAGTCAATTTATTAGATACAATAGAGTTTTCCTTCATTATTTCTGTTATTATAGGTAAGTATCTTTTGGACTGACAAAATCTATATGAGCAAGTCACGAGTAAGCCCAATCGCGATATGACTAATGCTTTGGTAACTCATACAAATTCTCAGTATTTTGTTAACTCATACAAATTCTCAGATTTTATATTAATGAAGTCAGACGCTTTAACACTCTCAAGGGTTCTGTACAACCTCCTTACTTATCTTGCAATGTGCCTATTATCTATGCGGATCACCAACGTCTATTGTTTGACGTAAGACCAATGCTACGAGAGGACAGAGGAGGAACTGGAAGAAAGCTAATTGGGAAATCTGGTTCAATCATCGTAGCTGAAAGTACTAGAAAGTCATAGAAACCATGTAGGAACGGTCTCGCGATTCGTGTAGTCAGAGGCCCTGGCCTTGAGTTAGTTTTTCAAGCCCTATTTTCAACTGGCATTACCCAATTATGTCCACAAGTGAGACAGATAAAGTACCTACTCCGATATATTTATAATTGTTGGGTAGGTTTTTAATAATGTACCGAGTAACTATTGTCATAATTCATAATAATTCATAATTCTTTATTGCACAAAATTGGTACAAGTATAACATTTTCCAGGAAAAATAATGGCAAAGGCGAGAGTACCTATTGTCGCTGTAAGCTTAAAGCTTGATTCTTTCATGTACTTGAGAGAACTAAACTTCGAATTTCATGTTTGTTACTCCTACACATAAAAACTACTGAACGGATCGGACTGAAATTTTGTATACAGGTAATTGTAATCCTGAAATCAAACATAGGCTACTTTTTATCCCATAAATCAGTTCCCGATAGAAATCACCTTTAAACGTTTCCATAGAAACAACGCGTGCAAAGCCGCGGGGCGCAGCTAGTAATTTAATAAAACTGTGTTATAAACAAGCTATTATGAATTTAACCATTCTTTTGAAACCTAACCGAAGCGACGGAAGTGAGCAAAGAAAATATAAATTCTTAATTAATCCTGTGTCGTACGCAACACTCTTTCCGGTTGTTAATAAAGAAAATTCCTGTATCGTAGTTAATTAAAAATGGCCGTTAGGGTTTGGTTGTTATGTTAGCGAATTTGGGTAAAAATATTTTCTGCCTAAAAGAAGCTACAAGAGCATTCAGCTGTGTATTAAGGTTATTGTAGCACAGCCGCACAGCACAAACATTTGCAATAAAATAATATAGACAGCTCGCGGGCCACTCGCTTCTAGCTTACGGTAAGCCATTTTGTAACTGTTAAACCGTAGTCCACAAAAGCAGATGCCATAACCTCCGCGGAACCCGGCCTGTTTTTGGTGGCTGGAACTCGTCGAGTCTCCTGGCGAGACGGTTCGTGACCACTCGTGAGAACAGCTCATAGACGTGGCTCAGGAGTGAGATGGGTCTGTAATTTTTAAGGAGGGTTTTATCACACTTCATAAAAAAGAGCACCACCAAACTCCCGCTTCACGCCTTAGGAGCTCTCCCACTGTGAAGGACGGTGTTAAAGAGGTTCTGTAGCTCCTGTATTACAGGGGTTCTTCCAGCTTTCAAAAGCTGTGAAGTGATTTCGTCCTCACCGGGGGCTTTTCCATTTTTAAGCTGCCTCAGAGCTAACACGATCTCGTCTTGACTAATGTCTGGCAGTTCGTCGGTATAGTGGCGTGTCAGGGTGGCTCTGGAATCAAGGTAATCTCGTTGGTAACGAGGGGCATGTGCAGCGTATAAGCGGCCATAGAAATTCTCTATGTCGGCGGAGATCTCCGGCTTCGACAATACGGTCCTCCCGTCGTGCGTTTAGAGCTTCGTCAGGTGGCTCCTGCCAAGCTGCTGAGTGGCAGGAGCAGGCATTTGACCAGAGGGAGGGCAGCTGGAGCAGTCCTGCTTGCAGATATCTAATCGCAAAATCACCCCTCCGCCTGTTGATTATGATAACTCTACACCCCCTTATCATGGAATGGTTCCTACCATTCCGACTCCCTTTAACGCATTTACTGCCCAGCCACCGCTACACGAGCGAGAAGACTGGCATCTGCTTCTTGGGCCATGAATGTCGAGGGAGCGGCCTATGTTCAGCAGTGGACAGAGATGCGATGTTGCTCTTTTTGGCCACCATCTACCATTCCGACTCCCTTTAAGTCAGCTGTGGACATATGAAGGCAAGACAGAATAAACAATCAGCTATTATCTTCCACTGCAGCCACACCTCAAGCGAACTGTATAGGAAAAGGCAAGCGAACGCTCTTTATTGAATTTCTGCAAAATTCCTAACACATGCTCCGCGTGCCAGACGAGTTTTATCTCATGACATGGCCGTGGACAAAGTGGACATTAGGAAATATGTATAGGATATTCGATAGACAGATAGAGATAGATAGACTTTTTATTAGGTACACAACACACACAAACAGCACAGGAAAAGTAACAAAACAGTATTAAAGGCACTAAAGTTAGTAAATTAACTGGTTTGTGGTGTTATGGAATAACTCTAAAATAATAAACTAATAAGGAAGTACTCCCATTAATGGCACTTATGTTATTCATATCATTTATTGTGATTTTATGCGTACATAGGTATGTTGTTCTTAGGTGTATACCTACACCAAGAAGTCTAGCGGTCAGCTTGTTCAACCACCGATTATGAGGTCCTGGGTTCAAATTCCGGGTCGGGACAATAGTTAATATTGCAATTTTTCTAGTAAAAAAATCACAGTTGCGGTCTGGGGTCAGGAAGTTTGCGGTGTTATACCC